>CM073939.1:10000000-12500000 GCA_037179545.1 Sesamia inferens
AACAGGCCTTTCCTTCATTTGATGAATCCCAATCAAAAAAATAAAAGGTTGAGTGACGAGGCATCCGCAATATCGTTTAAAGGATGTAATAATCAGTCTAGTATAACGTTTCCACTATCCTAGTGATGGGGACATTAATGACTCGTAATTATTCATAGATATACGCGTGCCTTTTTACTGTTCCTATTCATGATAGGGCTTTGTTTGGCTTTTACGAGTACGACTGCCGTCTTACCACTCAACCCCGAAGGGGAAGCCGGCGTCAGAGCCCCGTCCGTAAGTCAGCAGGTGCACCGTCTGGCAGGTGGGGTTGACTTGAGTCCCAAAGATGGTGGTGGGACCTCAATGCACACACACACACAGTTGCCAGAGATCGTGCGAAATTGTAGTCACGGTGGCCTAGTGGTTAAAACACAAGCCTCTCAAGTATGAGTGTGCGGGTTCGATTCCATGTCAGGCAAGTACCAATGTAACTTTTCTAAAGTTACATGTATTTTCTAAGTATATCTTGGACACCAATGACTGAATGTGAAGGAAAACATCTTGAGGAAACCTGGACTTTATAAGTCTGAAATCGCCAACCCGCATTGAGCAAGCGTGGTGATTACGCTCAATCCTTCTCTGTTTGAAAGGAGACCTGTGCCCAGCAGTGGGACGATAAAAGGTTGATGATGATGATGATGTGCGAAATGGAGGAGTAAGTGTAGGAAAGCGAGCCCTGGGTACTCCAACGCGAAAGTCGCGGATGCAACCGGGATTATACGCTGAGATGATGATGATGATGATACACCATGTTATTTTAGACGAAGTACAAAAGTGGTCCACTAATAATATCATCATCATCATTTGGCTTTTGCATTATATAAAATTATCATAGTCATTTATGTCGTTAATGAACGATTGCAGAATTTACAGTGTTTAAAAAAAGTATCGGCTCGGCCTTTGAACGTTGCAAGCGTGCCGCCGTGCGGGTTTGTAGGTATGACGTTGATCTCTGATGTGAACTCTATTAAATCAGCTGATAAGATAGTTTTTAGAGTTTTGTTTTCATTGCGCTTTTTTGCGTAGGATTAGCGAATTAATTATTTTTTTCTTTAAAATCTCATTGGGTTATAAAACTATAGCAATTATGAACGGTCTAAAGTGCAAAAAACTACATATTTTTTTTTTTAATTATGAAAAAGCCAACGAAAAATTCCGCTACTGAGGGGTTCAGAATCATATACTGGATCCATGGTACTCGTTTGTGCGTCGATGTCAGATACACCCTTTATATATCAAAATTCACGCTTCTATGAAGCAAAACATGTACATATATTCCAACTTTTTATACCATGTCTTATACAAATTAATAATATTATTATTATTGTTTATTTTTTGTTTACTACTGTTTAGTACTCATTAGATAGATAAAGTGGGCTGTCGTTATACGATGATTAAAATTTCACGCTGTATATTTGAGAGATAGATACATTTTTACCCTGACACTAAATCTCTGTAAGAGCTCTGAGGACCTAGTGGAAGTTAGTAAATTGTCACATATGTTCGAATTTTGGCTTCTAGGACTTGCCGGTTTTCTCATAATGTTTTAAGTCACCGTTTTGAGAGCAAGTGGTGATGAAGTAATTAATAAAATTGTAACACAAAATATAAATAAAATATTCTAAAGATGTTACCTTCAATAGACCTTGTTTCGTTCGAAAAACAACAGTACTGACTGAATACCAATCGTCGTCGTCAAATATATTATCTGAAAAATAAAATTTATTTAAGAAATATGAAACACATTTTTATGTTAGCGTTTTGAACGTCACAAGTCTACTTCATAATAATGATCGTCCTGGTTTTTGTAAAACCAAACGGTATGTATCCAGCAGTAGTTCCTTTTTTTTTTTTGAAGGTGGTAACATCCTCATGGTATATCCTCCGGATGTGCCGGACTATTACCGGCTGAAAAACCACCTAAGCGTTCATCATCTGCCTTTCCGAGGTACCGGGTCCTCCCAATTCTAGCCGGTCAATCAAATTTATTCAAATTAGGCTGAGAATCATCACATTTTGAACGTCAATATTACATAAGACAGTCCCCCAAAACGCCCATCCATCGACACTTCCTAGTGCTTTCGCTGGGAAGAAGAAGTGGCGGAAGAAACTCCCCAGCAGCACAGCTGTCTGTTTATTTAAAAAAACACATGACTTTATACAATACTATGTATAGTGATGAACAGAAGAAAATACAATGACAAAGAAATTATTGAAATTATTGAAAATATGCCAGCTACCACGCCAAAATACCAGCAAAGCAAAATGAAAATGTAAATAACTAAAAACTTATTACTTCAATAAAAGCCCCAAGCATGAAGGGCGTGACAGCTTACATACTTATGTATTGTAAAAAAAGTGAATTATATGAACTCATATAATGTAACAATAAGCTAATTCCGGATAAAGAACACAAACATTGTCCTGAGTTAATCAGAGCGACCTTTGGTCCTTTCTGCAGCATTCATATCATTTAAATAATCATTTACGGAATGAACTTGAACCTTTGAACAAAGCTTGGATTTGATTTGTACTTTAAATGCATTGTAAGGCAAGGCTAGCAAAGCAGAGGGTATCTTGTTATAAAAAGTTATACCAAGCTCAACAGAAGAGTTATGAACCTGTTGAGTCTGCACGCAACAAATATTGCCTGCAGATAGTTATTCCTGGTCTTGTTGTTTGTGTATATGTATTTAAATATTTATAATCGCACCCACACTACAGGAGTATTTCCTAGTGTAGGGCAAAATAATAAAATAAAAAAAAAAAATTGGCCAACGTTTCCTGAAATCCTACCGCTCCCTGTAAGTATAGGTCTTCACTGGGTATTCAGAGCTAGCTATACAGAGCTATACAGAGTGTATCTGACATCGTAACGCAAACTTCGCGAAAAGGCTACATCGCATGCCACTAATAGAATTATGATAGTCATTTATGTCGTTTATGAACGGTTACAGAAATAACAATGTTTAAAAAAAAGTGTCGGCACGGCCTTTGAACGTTGCAAGCGTGCCGTTGTGCGGGTTTATAGGTATGACGTTGATCCCTGATGTGAACTCTATTAAATCAGTTGATAAGATATTTGTTCGAGTTTTGTTTTCATTGCGCTTTTTTGTGTAATTAGCGAATAAATTAATGTTTACTTTAAAATGTTATTGGATAATAAAAGTATAGCAATTATGAACGATCTAAAGTGAAATAAACTACATATTTATTTTTTTAAATCATGAAAAAGCCGACGATAAATTCCACCACTGGGGGGTTCAGAATTATGTACTGGATCCATGGTACTCGTTTGTGCGTCGATGTCAGATACACCCTTTATAAGCTTCTAGGTCATCGCTCCCTTTCGGTGAGGATGCCGTATATTTATATGCCTGTTATGGTCCTAATGCAGACTAAATGCTTCTTTTCGTACAGAGAACGCTTGTTCAAGCTTACATTTCAGCCTTACATTAACCGTCAGTAAAAATTTGGAAAGACTTTAATAAAAACCATATTATTATCTTACCAAAACTCCTTTTTGGAAGGAAAGAACCTTCCTGTACCATTGCTATTCCTGGCTCTCCAGGTTCTCCCTTTTGTCCAATTAAAGATACGCCTGTTTGTCCTGGGGGACCGGGTGGGCCCGGTGGACCCATGTCCCCCTTTGGTCCTTTTACAGATGCGCCAATTTTTCCAGGAGGACCTGGTTTTCCTGGTGGTCCAGGTGATCCTAATATCGGAGCTCCAGTAGCTGCTTCCACGCATGTACCAGGAGGTCCCTGTGGTCCAACTGCACCTGGCTTACCAGGGTCGCCCGTAAGTCCTCTGTCTCCTTTAGTGCCCTTTAGCTGTAAAAAGAAAACTTCAATTTAAATCTATATTAATATAAAAAGCTGAAGAGTTTGTTTATTTGAACGCGCTAATCTCAGGAACTGCTGGTCTAATTTAATCTAGAAAGAGTTTTGTCTATATAATATCACGTTGCAATGAATAGGAGCGAAGCATAATATAACAATATAATGTATGCTGTATATTTTTTCTTATTACTCCACGCAAACGAAGCTGAGGGCGGCCGCTAGTCAATAATATCGGTACAAAACCTACAAAAAGAGAACTTGTAAATGAAAACTGACCTTGTACAAATCAATTTCAGGTGTACTTCCTTTTTCACCCTTTTCTCCAATAGTGCCATTATAACCAGGTGGTCCCATGGGCCCCTAGAAAAGTAAAATGTAAATGAAACCAAATATATGTAAATAAATAATATATATAAAATAGTTTTATATGAAAATAGTAAATATATATATGTTTTTTTTAATTATTCAATAAGTATTTCACATCGCCGTAGGTAGCTAAGCAAATGCCAAAAGAGAAATTTGAGTTTTAAGTTAATTTGTTTAATTATGTTAAATTACTGTAATAAAGTTCATTACTAAACAATTACTAAACTTACCATAGGACCGGTAGGGCCACGATCGCCTTTTGGTCCTTTGGGACCAACTGGCCCTATCTCTCCGTTTTCTCCTTTACCACCATTTATTCCTGGTTCACCTTTATGTCCTCTATGACCTTTGTCCCCTTTGGCACCCTAAAATAATATATAATTGAAACTTAAATATTGAAAATTAAATAGAAGTTATCATCATCATCATCATTCATCATTTCAGTGAAAGACGTCCACTGCTGGACATAGGCCTTCCCCAAGGGTCTCCACGACGACCGGTCCTGCGCCTCACGCATCCAGTGGTTTCCCGCGACCTTCACCAGGTCGTCGGTTCACCTTGTCGGGGGCCTCGCTACGTCTTCCGCTGTGTGCTCGCTCGAGAGCCCGTCGGCCCCATCGGGCATTGGTCCTACGGGCAATGTGCCCGGGCTATTTCAACCAATTACTGCATATTGTATGGGGAATAAAAACATCTAATGGCTAAAATAACAACAGCCGCAGAGGTCGATTAATTAGGTTAAGCAACGCTGCCGCGGATTGCCTGTGGATGGGTGACCAACCCCTCCATGGCTCGTAAATCACATTAAGTCTTTGGTCCCGGCTTTCATTGGTATATCTTTGACAGTCGTTAGGCGTTATCAGAAGTATGGGTATTGTATTACCCAGTAACAAGGTTGTGGAGATCAGAGAGGCAGTCGCCCATCAAAATACAGGTATTAATTCAGCTGAACCCGGTTACACAGGAAGCTCACGCCAATATAGTTGGGAAAAGGCTTGCCAAGTTCCCAGAGCTTCGGGCAGAGCCCGGAGAATTGCTACACTAAAGTGCCAGTGGGCCGGGCACATTGCCCGTAGGACCGATGCCCGATGGGGCCGACGGGTTCTCCAGTGGCGACCATGCACCGGAAGACGCAGCGTGGGTAGGCCTCCGATATGTTGGACCGACGACCTGGTGCAGGTCACGGGAAACCTCTGGATTCGGGAGACGCAGAACTGGTCATCGTGGAGATCCTTGGGGAGGAGATGGAGGTCTATGTCCAGTAGTGGACGTCTTTCGGCTGAAATGATGATGCATGATGATGATAGGTAGATGATGATGTGTAGGTATTTCAAACCTTCAATAATGCTATTTTTGATTCAGGAACTTCTCCAACTGGGCCAGGTTCACCGCGATCTCCTTTATCTCCACTTTTTCCTTTCGGACCGACTTCACCTTTTTGTCCATCCCTGCCATTTATGCCGTCTTCTCCTCTTGGTCCTTGTAAACCAATCGGTCCTAGATCTCCTTTGTCACCCTATAAAAAATTTCTTAATGAAAACTTTGTCACCCTACAAAAAATACCTAATGAAAGTTCTGCATAATAACTATTTTAACCTTTTGTACAATTCCGAATCAAGGGTTGATTTATTTATAGGTGTTGAGAAGAAAAAAATGTAGATAGTTGTTATTAGCATTGTTATTTAGTACTCAATTAAATCATATATAATACGTTATTATCGTGACGATAATAGATCGATTTAGTTAATATTTGCAATGGATGAAATAAAAATTTACTCTAAAATAATAACAGAATCCGAAAACAAAAATTTTACTCTGATATCAATTAGTTATTGAAATACCTTTTCACCTCTTTCTCCTTTTTCTCCCGTAAAGCCTCTCAGTTTTTCCACTACAGCTGCATCTGGAATAATATAACAATATTTATCTACTCTCATATCAAAAAATTAAAAATATAAAACTAAAAAGGAGTTTATATTGATGTACTTTACCCATAGAATATAGAAAGGTGATTAAAAAATTAAATTTAAAAACATTATTTCTCTAACAAAATAATGTTATAATAATTTTTTTTTTTCGATACCATACAGAATCCAAACCATAGACAGCACTATTTCATTTTTTTTTTGTGCACGGTGGTGCAGGGTGCAGAATTTTGGCGCTAAATACATTTCTTTGCATTGCAAGTCGTTGTTGTGTTTCGCTGGACATATTACATTGATTATTATTGTTTCTTAAAATGTCAAGTGATCAATCGCTATCTTTTATTTCATATATTCAATACAATGTATGAGATTAGATAAAGTAGTGTATGAAACTGTAAAAACTCGCTTCGTTCGTTTTTTAAACTCACACTCGTGCATAATATCCCTCATTATGTAACAGTTTCATAAACTACTATTTTGCATTAATACCATATTGACTGTAGTCTCTGTGCCTTATTATACAACTAGCTGCGTCCCGCGATTTCACCTGCGAAAGTTTTGGTCCCATGGAAATATCGGGATACAATGTATTTTCTATGTGTTATTCCTGGTTTTATAATCCATTTGTGTATCAAATTTCATCAGAATCCGTAGAGTAGTTTAGGCTTGATCACGCGGTTTTTTGCTCATCCTTATGCTAGTGTGCGTTTATGAGGAGTATGTAAATTTCACGTACGGATTTGAATATATTCTATCAATAATAATTATTATTCCATTCCGAAAAAAATATATTCTATAAAAGTAAATTATATCTTTAACATTATAAATAAATTAATTTTATTAAAATAGTAAAAATACAACGAGGAAACTAATAAAATGTACAGATGCAAAGATTTACTGATGCATTAGGTTCAACCGAAAAATGACAAGGCGAAGTATTGTATAGGCGACAAAACGGATACGAAAACTCAATCGAGGCGGTCACGCTCTCCCTTTCAGTTCTCTCATGATAAAAAAGGATACCAACAAAAATATACCAAATACCACACAATAATACAACAACGTCGAGTCAGGATCAAAGCCAATAGAGCCGATAGTAGCAAAAAATGTTTGGGGATTCAATCTACTTACGTTATTACATTTTCGTGACCAGAATGCTTTGTTTGGTATTGAAATTTATTCAGGTTATATAATGTCTCGAACTACAATGGAAAGGTATGTGAGAAGATTTTTGTATCACTTAATAAATTTTACCGAAAACTTGAAAATTTGACCGTCATTGAAAAAATGTACAGGATGTCATGTATACATTGATGGGGTCCAAATGTATGGAACAAAATTTATTTTAAATAACTGTTTTAAAAATTCAAATGAAGGGGTCCAGATTTCTATACTGAATCCATGCTAGCAGTTTGTATGTAAATAAATGTCTTTGCCACACAATCTGACACTGAAAAGCGTGAGGCGCTTAATATACAAAAATTATGGCACAAAGCGCCTCACGCTTTTTTCTCATTTATACTAGTATTGTTTATATACTATTGCCATAAATTAAATTTAAAAAATAGTTTTAACTTTTTAGTTTGATGTTCTTTAAAAGCATTCTTTTTTTAGTTTTTTAAACTATATTTATTTTCAACTTTTTAGTTCGATATTCTTTTTTTAAATAATATACGGATAACACGTACGCTTAACTGGTGCTCATTTGTTTTTACAAAATTTTTCTTGATCTCCAACAGACAGAATAGCAAGTGCTATAATTCGTAATGATGCGTTATCCAAGTAACTAAATCTAAAACTAAATCTAAACTAAATTCTTTACCTGCACAAATTAATGTAAGTTAAGGTTGAAAAAATTTTGAAAATTTGATTCCCTGGCTCGCATTCAAATAATCAATTCGTTCTAGTTGTTGATACTGATATTCCAATAGACCAAAATCTAAGGCTCTGTTTGTCTCAAACATTAAACAATGCACGACTCAGAAATTAACATTCCTAATTATTACGATTCTAATATGTTATCACATCACATTATCAAACTTTTTATCGTCCCACTGCTGAGCATAGGTCTCCTCTCATACAGAGAAGAATTGAGCGTAATCACCACGCTTGCTCAATGCGGGTTGGCGATTTCAGACTTAAAGTCCAGGTTTCCTCAAGATCTTTTTCTTCACCTTTTAATCAGTCACTGGTGTCCAAGATATATAGAACGTACAAGTAACTTAGAAAAGTTACATTGGTACTTGCCTGACTTGGAATCGAACCCGCACACTCATACTTGAGAGGCTGGTGTTTTAACCACTAGGTTACCACGACTAATAATATGTTATACACGAGTAATAACTTACTTTCTGCGTCTAGTACAGATGTTAGAGATGCTGGTAAGCCGGCTAGACCGGGAACACCTTTGTCCCCTCTATCACCTGGAAAAAGTACAGTCATTGTTATTAAACGAATTTAAATATGTTAAGAATATGTCGCCTTGATAAATTTAAGCCAGTTTTTTTTAAAACCCAAAGCAGTAGTAAAGACAGGAACCTTTATAGCCGACTTCAAAAAGGAGGAGGTTACTCAATTCGACCGCTTTTTTATGTTTGTTCGCAAATAACTTCGTCGTTTATGAACCGATTTTGATAATTCTTTTTCTATTGGAAAGAAGACATTCCCAAGATGGTCTCATGATAAGGACATCAGGGTTTGATCGTGGAAGACCAGAGAAATCGAGGGAAACTTTCATAAATTTTTTCATTAAGTATTTTAGCGTTAGCATCCAGTCTAACCGGATGCAGCTGAACAGTACTTTTCACAACTAAAAAGTGTAAAATTTTTTTTTTTTTTTTACAAAAAATACAACCGACTTCCAAAAAACACTACAAAGTAAAAAATAACTAATTGGCTTGTATCCTAAAAAATATTGAACACGTATTTTTTATTTTTTCTTTCATTCAAATACTTAGGAAGATATATTGATTTGAAACGTCGCATGACGTCACGCCGTGGTGCAAAATATAGAACGGCGTGACGTAATTAGCCCCCACTCTGTAACTTTATTACGCTATATCTCAGTAGTTTTTGGTATAAGACGGACTAATTATTTTTTTGATTTTCATACCTTGGATACATCCCTATTAACCTAACCAAAGATACCGACTTCCGAAATTAGTTATTTTAGTATCACAAAGTCCATCTGTGTGTCACATAAAATTTTCCCACTATTGGGACACAACCCACAGGCCTCCTCTCAGTAAGAGGGAGTGGGCCGTAATCCACCACGCTGGCACAGTGCGGGTTAGTAGATGTCACATATCTTCGATATTTTTTTTTTTTGGTTCTAGGACATGCAGGTTTCCTCAAGATGTTTTTCTTCACCATTTTGAGAGCAATTGTGATGAAACAATTGTGTATGTGTCTGCGATTCTAAATAGTTGCGTAAATAAATAGTTGTGTAAAAACTTGAAAATTAAAATATTAAAATAATAGTTTTAATATTTTTTCACCCGGTTTGCTTGAAAATGACGTAAGTGTACAACAAACCGTTTCTTACCTTTTGGGCCTTTAATTCCTGGCCGTCCGTCATTGCCAGGAGTGCCAGGTGTTCCATCAATACCTGCCCCACCAATATCACCTTTTTCACCTCTGGGACCTTGAGGACCTATGCGGCCCTAGAACAAAATATATAATAAAATTTACTTAGTAAAAATTCAAGAACCTCAGATCTACTTCAACACAGTTTAGAGATCTGAGTTTCTTGAATTTCAGTCTTTCTTCTTAGACTAATCGAATAGAAAATCCTATCTAGTTTTGAAACAACCGTTTTTTTTTTTATTTTTGAAAGTAATTTTTGAATCATTTTACTCAAACAATATCATGTAATTGTACAATTTACCAATATTGCCTACAAGTTAATATAGATATTAGTTGTTGAAACTCACCTCAACACCCTTATCTCCTTTTTGACCAATTTCACCCTGCAGACCTTTTTCACCTTGAACACCTTTTTCCTGTCAAAGTTACTACTGAGATTTTTGTTTGGTTCTAATATATAAAACTGTGTTAGTATAGTATTATTTCTTAGTTTTTCTGATTATTTTCACAGACTCATTTTCCACGTTATTTTGACTGGAAATGTGTGCAAAGGAAGTATCTAGTCAAATTAAAAAGTTCTAAGTATATTGTCATTGCACATAAATAAAGTAAAAAAAAAAAAAAACAATCACCCATCGTATTTCACCAGGCTCTCCTTGTGGTCCTTTGGCCCCATCCTTACCCGGTGTCCCATCATCTCCCCTTGCTCCTTTTTCCCCCTTCAAACCGTCTCGTCCTGTTTCACCCCTAGGTCCAGGTTTTCCCTAGGTTTCAAAATAATGACATTAAAAGTCATCTTTCTTAATTTTTTCGGAATGACTTTATCCGAATGGAGTCTATTATTTTATTTTTATTATAACGAAATGAGAGAACAAAATAACAGAAGAAAGCACTTTTGGATTATTTTTTAACTGTGGAAAATTCTTATGGAGATGAACGGGAAAAATGTTGAAGGACGCTCTTCAAAGATTATAACAATATATTGGTTACATCCTCCATTTTGAAACGACGTAGAAAAACAGAGCTACAGTGAAAATTCTTAAATACTCATATAACATACTTACAGTCTCACCTGGCGGACCAACGGGTCCTTTCATTTCTGGCATTGACAGCAACAAACTTGTCACCAATTCTGGTGAACATTCACATTCCTGTTGAAAATGCTCACAATCAGATTCCGACTTATTAATGTTTTCTTTTTTTATAGATATAAGTACTTACATCATCATCATCATAATTATCAACCTTTTTATCGTCCCACTGCTAGGCACAGGTCTCCTCTCATACAGAGAAGGACTAAGTACTTACATACGAATTATTACTCACATATATTTCCCTTGTACAGATCCTTTTTCTTACCTTATACGCAACCAAACTTGACAAATCAGGTATCAAAATTAAGAATTTATAGGAGATTCTGTGTAGTTTATATTCATGAACATCATTATTTTTTCCAAAAAGTTACTTTAAAAAACGCTCACTCTGATATTGTTCGTAAGCCGCTCGTATTGTATTAAATCTGTTAGCTAATATTACCATTACTTTAATATTACCTTGATGGAAAATAAAAAAAAAAAACAATCAAAATATTATGAATATTGGTCTACAATGAATATGAATATAAGAATAAGTTTTGCTTAAATAAATCAAATTTTAGTTTCTTACTCCATCAACTCCTGCTTTGCCAACTGGTCCTTGTAGACCTAATGGTCCTTGCGGTCCTAGATCACCCTGAAATAAGCATAAACTGGTTTTTAGTAAATCTGTACGCAGATTTACTATCCTGTCTATCATAAGCTTGTGTGGAGCAATCCTCTCTCTAGACGTCAAAACCTTCTAAGCAATAGATACATTATTTTATATACAACAAAGAATATCGTGTTTACTTACTTTTAGGCCAGGGTCACCGAGGTCTCCCTTTTGACCTTTTATGCCCGGAAAACCAGAGGTGCCTTTTTCTCCTTTCATACCCTTCTCTCCCGTTTCACCTTTATCTCCTTTTTCAGCCAGCAACATTTCTGTAAGTATTGCATACCAATTTTAATAAAAAGTTATATTTTTTAATTATACCACCCTTTGTCACTGGGTCACATCACTGCTCCCAATTGCTGTTTTAGCTGTGCCTAAGTATTGAAAAGTATATGTTTAAAAGAATATTCTATTCCGCATTTTCTCTTAATTGTTGGTCTCTACGATAACACATAGGGCTGCATGGAACGCAATTTAAATACAAAAAAGCGGGATGCGCTCCGCCTGCATTGTGATTTTTGCAACATGATGGCAACTTTTGCAAATACCGCATCGATCCACTTCACTCCTAGAGCAACACACATTGATAACTTCAACCACCACGGTTGATCATTCCGTGTATTTCGGTTATACCATCTACACTTCTCTACTAATATATATAATGTTGTTGAAAACTTTTCTTTGTTGGAATACACTGAACTGTAGAACTACCAGTCAGGTTTTATTATTTTGCATTTGCCAGACCAAATTTTGAGAAAGGTCAAAAGCGATGGGCGAAGCGATGTGATGCGGCGATTTGGGAGCCGAAGAGAATATTGTAGAAATTTGGCAGTTATTTTAGTATATTACAAGAAATATATCACAAGAATGGACAAAGTCTTGGGTAGAAAGCAGCTTCTTCGAATATAAATAAAAAATTACCTGCTGTCGTTGGAGGGTGCGCGGAATCTCCACGTAGCTGTTGAAAATATAGTAAAAGTTAAGATTTTAACTGAAAAATAGGGCGATGTAGGTTATTGGTTATTTTATCAGAACACTAGTTTAACATTAACACTGCAATAAGCGCAAATATTGATTAAAGTTAAAGCCAAATCAATTTGTTAGAATTTTGAAGTGTTAGAAATTTTTACAGGTTTAGTACGTTTTCATAGATTAAAATGTTCTTCTTTCTCTAAGTATTATGGTACTTCTGGAATGGATGCTCTTATATAGTCACTCACACCAATAATTACATGGTATGATTTAAAACAATCAGGCTACTTATACGCATGATCCTATTATACATTAAATAGGTAAATAAACTCCTCGAAATTAACATGAAAAAAAAAAAATGTTAATGCTGTTTCATTCTAATCTAGATTACTTCAAGCCCTCTTGCAAATTAAAGTGTTTTTGGGCAAGACTTCTGGCAAACAAGTCGTTAAAGGACAGCATTTCTCACTACAAGCGTCCGCTTCACGAAAAATGTAACAAGTAGTTTTTAACTAACGTAGTGTGGGGACACGTTTAACAAAATAAACTACTTGACCGCGATCCCACCTGATGACAGGCAGTGATGCAATCGTTGATGGTAAAGTGCGCTAGTTTATTAAGAGCCTATTCACAATCATGAAGACACTTAAATTAAAAAACTGAAAAGTTTTCAATTTAAGCGTCTTCATGGTTATATTATTATATTATATACGCTGGAATTTAAATGGTTGTTTTCCCGCGGCAAAACGATTTGCTTTAAGGAGTACTTTCGATGAATAGACTAAAAGACAAAAATAAAAATATTTCTGTTATAAAATAATAAAAAATAATTAAAAAAAAAAATCATCAACTCGAAAAAGTGAGAAAAGTTAGTTACACTACCTACAAGTTGTAGGTACTACTCGGAGTGGGCATGAAACCGCCTCGCTGGAAAGCAATGCATTTAATGTTCAAACCATAATAAGCTCCCGCGCGCAGTGATAGGGCATAAAACAGCTTGTCGGCAACAATCCGAAAATTCACCGTCTTACCGACAAAAGAAAAAAATGTTCAAACCAAAAAAATCTGTCATGTGCGTTCAGTAAATTTCAGCTAAAAAGTATTTGTGAAAATCCTAAGCCCGTAAAACTATGAATGGATAATAGTTGAAGCACGCGGGTCAATGGCTCCGCGCCATTCAGCTGTAGATTATTAGAAGTTTACTATTGGTTCGTTCTCACTTTCGAGTTTTTTTTATCACTATGTTAAATCTGCCATTTTATGTTTCTAATATTTTATTTATTGATGAAACGATTGTATTATTAAGACAAAACCGTTTCGCTGCGGGAAAACAAACATTAAAATTCCACACTGTATATTTTGATAACATCCAAAGAAGCCAGTTTGAGACAACACGCAGTTGTTAAATGAAAATCCAATTTCTTGTTCCAGTGGTGTTCAAGGGTAAATTAACTACACTGCCATAGTAGCGTAACAAATGTTTACACATTCTTCTTTTATTTCAGCGTATAGACTGAAGAAGAAGTCAAAGGCCTCTCCAAAAGCTTTCCACAATGACTAGAATTGTGCTGTCCTTATCCATTTGAGGAAGCCGATGGATTATGTTTACACATTTAATGCTTGAAAATTTAATTTCGTGAAGCGAATGCCCGCAGTAAGTAGATACCATCCTGATTTTTTTGCATAATTTTATTTATGTTTGTTTTACATTATTTTAAATATTGCGAAAACCATGCGAAGTAACGTCATTCATGAACTAAATTTATCAAAATAAAAATAATAAATCTACACTACTAGAAGACTCATTCAAACAAGCATCGCACTTACTGATTCAGTGGTTGAATCCATCTACGAAAGAAATTATTTATGTTAACAAAGTGATACCACTTCAAACAAAACTGGTGTACTTATTAGTAATTTATTTTACTTAATTAACTAACTATAAACCAATATAACTCTCAAATACTCATTTGACTCAAACACAACTAAATTTTAAGGCCCGCTTACTCATAACCATCTTTTTAACTTATAGCAACACTAGCAACCTTATTAGCTTCCGTCAGCCTCCGTGGCGTAGCGGTAGCTAACGCGGCTGCTGCGCAAGGACGCGCGGATTTGATCCCCGCGCAGTGCAAATTTTTGTTGCTATGAATATGAATATTTGCACTGGTCTGGTCGTGCCTCGGAAAGCACGTTAAGCCGTTGGTCCCGGTTGCCATACGAACACCTAGTCTAACCATCAACATTTGTCTAATCAGTCCACAATTCGCTTCACGGAAAATATTGAAGTTTAGCCAAAATCAGCAGTTACACTGGTAAAGCGGACCCCAGACTCCAAAGCTGAAAAAGCTTTTGTTGCGACTAGGAATAACTCTGAAATGATGATTGAACCTTGTTAGCTTCCAGTTTAAATAGATGCATCTAACTACCCATATTTTGCATAAAACGACCACCTATCTGACTTCTCCAACCAAGTTAATAGGTAACATGATGCCCTATGGTAAGACTGGTTGGCAGGCTTTCTCTCTTCTGGCTTAAAATCAAAAGTCATTTATTCAAATAAGCTCAGAATCAGCACTTTTTGAATTGTCAATATAACATAAGACAGTCCCCCAAAACGACAAAACGAAGACGAAGTGTCGGAACAAACTTCCCAGCAGCACAGCTGTCTGTTCATTTTAATGATTATGTGCTTTCTTTAGAAAGCACATGACTTTATACAATACTAACACAAAACATTAAATGAAACTATCCACCACATGCCAGCTACCTACCTACCTAACTAGCCGTAATGCCTGTATAAATAACAGGTAACAGCTTGTAAAAGAATTTATAAAAAAATCCTAGCGCTGTAAATCCTAGAGTTGAAGAGTTGAATGAGTGAGTAGAGTGCCAAGGATAGCATGAGATTTAACGGCGCCTTAATACTAAGTTGTGTTTCAGTACATAGACATAGGTAATGGATATGTAGGTACGAATCCTAGTAAAAAAAGACTTGTAATCAGTTATTAAAACAGCAAATTTTTAGACTATTTTTGTTAGCGCATATAATGAAAATTACAAATGAAGAATTTAAATAGCCTAACTTGTTTATGTACATTAAAAACTAGCCAATTGTTAATTATTCTAAAATTAAAAAGGCCTGAATTTAACCCAAATGTTTTAATCGCCGAAACGAAAATAAAAATAAATTTGGAAAAATTTAGTCTCAAATCTTTTTAACGCTATAAGTTTAAATGAGATATACAAAAACTACTTAAATTATAATCATAAATGAATATTTGTAAAATAAAATATAGTGAAATATTATTAATAAATACTTTGTCCACTTCTTTCGCAGTAGATTGAAACGCTAATATATTTAAGAGACATTTTGCGTTAAAAAGATTCCAAAAAGTTAGAACATCGAGCTGTAACAAGAACAGTAGCAGCAAGCGACAAGAATCTGAATGTATTAAAATATAATACTAACTATATCTGTAATATCCCTAGCCTGGAATGTCAAAAAAGAAACATTAACATTTGCATAAGTAAACAAATTAAATGATTAAAAAAAAACGTTACCCCAATCTAGGATTTTTTCCTATATCGTGGATGCGTTTAAAAACATTTAAACTCACAAACACAAACAGCATTTATAACACCTACCTTCTCGCAAACATACTTTAATGTGTCCTCGTCAGCACCAGTATGCAAGGATATTTCTTCAATGAGACCCTGTAACAATAGAATATACATATAAGAAAAAAAAAAAGATTCCGACGAATTGAGAACCTCCTCCATTTTTGAAGTCGGTTAAGAATAAATTAAAGTTTAACAGTCTGTTATTATAGACAAAAATATAACTAAAGTTCTTCCAATTTATTGCTAGTTCACAGAAACCTGGGGTCACAATTATCTGTTTCTAACCCGCTTATTCATAAACTTCGCTTTAGAGTAAGTAGTTGTTAGTCTGTTCAGATTGTAATCATCATTTATGAATATATCCCTTACATATTCAGTTTCACATTTGTTGGTCTGTAATAGTATGGAGTTTCAATAGAATAAGCGACCAGATTTTACTGAATCAGTGGTGGCCGTGACTTCGTTGTTGTCTCCTGACCAAGGTGTCTCCTGCGGTCCACTCACAAACCTAATGTAAAGTTACGTTTTCAAAATAAGCACGGAGCAATATTCGATCTTCTCGGTGGTAGGCCATAATATCGGCCGCTGGCAGAAGTTACCACCCACCAGACAAAACCTTGCCGCCAAGCGATTTGTCGTGTTCCGGCATGGTGTCTGGTGAAGCCGTACGGAGGACGGGTCTGAGCAGTTGTGTTGCTATGTGTGCCGGGTACGATGCGCCTAATGTTGTTGTGTTGGGAGTTTGGTCGTGGAGGGTCTTCAGATCAATCTCCCTTTGGCGCAGCATCGTTGGTCGTGTTGTTGGGTTTAACATTGCATCACCTCGCTCAACTGCCGTCTTCGGCGGGACTGCGGTCAAGCGCTAGTTTATAATTATAAAAAAAAAATCTGCTAATCCTTTCTAAAAGTGTCAATACACTTTTTACAACTATAAGATTTTGTGTATAAAGATGTTTCTATGTTAACACCAGACGTATTGTTCTGCCAGGTGATTAAAAATATGATGAGAGTCAGTACGCTTTTGTGAGGCGGATGGAACGAGATTTTTAATGAAACTGACGTAGGAAAATGTTCGCTTCCCATCGAAACGGGTAGCTTTACGAGATTGAATACTTTTTAGTGAAATGTACGGCGAATTTTGAAGACAGGTGAAATGGAAGATTTTGGGAAAACTGTAGTTCGACTTTTTAGAAGATACACTGATTGTTAACGCACCTAAAGTGAAACAGAATTAATGGACGTTTGGGTTAATCCGTTTTATTGAAGATATCCAAATTAAAAATTTTATTTTGATAAGATCTTTGCGGATAATTTTGACGGTAGTACCTAAGAATGTAGGTACATATTATATTAGTTTCGATGCCTAAGAGAAAATTAAAAGTAATTATTGTTGAAATTATATTAAATATTTATTGTTGGATCCAGCTGCCCAATGAGAGCCTCCTGAGCTGTTGATCGAGGCTTTTGATCGAACCCAGTACAATTTGATATTGCTATTTTCGAGAGCTGGGTCGTCTGATTCTACAAGATGGTATTTAAGAGCAAGTTACTGATGAATTATCCTGGGTACATGGTTGTGTCTATGCAAGTACTCTCCGTTAGCTAGACGAGAACACCCGGAGATAATGTGTCTGATTGATTCCTCCGGCCGGTGACATGTCCGACAGATGTCAACTGTGCCATCTTTCACAATAAATCTCCGGTAATTGTTCGTCATCCCAACTTCGTCCATATTTTCACAGACAAAACCTTCAGTTCCCCGAATAGGTCGCCGAAACGCAACCAGGCCACGGACGCTTGTAAATCTTTATCGGGGCCGTGTAGGGCCCGGAAAAAGAGTCCATGTAGCTTCTTACTCCGCCATACCTCTATGCGATCATTTGTGTCACGTATTGCTGGCTTAGACCAGTTCTCTGCCAAGGAGAGCGGAGTTAGGCCCTTGTCAACTGTGACCATATCCCGATATTATTTTCTTTATTTTTACTTAGGGACTTTTATACAATTATTGTATATGCCAGTTCCATCAGACCTTATAATTAATAATATTAGCAAAAAATAACAATAAAAAACCTACTTTATACCGCAAAACGTAATAACACAAACTTAATTATTTTATAAGCAGCTCCAGAGGTCGGTGTCGACTAAATATGATGGTACATACAAACATCGTTTACATTTAAATTTAACCCTCTAACTAGATCCTCTCTGGCGGACTGAAATTTGACACACTCTGTCAGTAAATGTACGATATCTTCCAGAGTGCCACACACCTCAAAATTTGGTGAATTATTTTTTTTTCATAAGAAATCCATCCAAAATATTTCAGCGGCATGTGTCCAGATCTCAGTCTGTGAGCTACAACTATAAATTCTTTGGTTAGCCTAGCGTTATTAAACCACGGTATATGAGGAGGTTCCGAAACTATATACCTGTATCATATCTCGATGCATTCCCAAGTCGGTTTATAGGAAATAATCCCTGATTCTGCATATCTCGCGATTGTGGAGGGTCTTAGCGTTTAGAAAGCCTGGATGCGGGCAGCACAAAACCGATCATCGTGGAAAGCCTTGGGTAAGGTCTTTGTCCAGCAGTGGGCCTCTGTAGGTCGAAGTAGAAGACCATTGTTCAAAGGATTTTATTTAAAAAGTAGATTTTATATACCCCCTTCACAAATCATCTTAAAAACTAACACGTAACTAAACCACATTGATCCGAACACCAAACTAGCTAACTGCAGAAGCCATTTTTATTTTAAACTTTTCCATGTTATCCTATTTTAAAGCAGAATGTCCAACTTAGACCTAAAGGAGATGTTTCAGAAATGGAGCCTCGGTCAGCACATTGTATACTTAATGCTAGGTATAGTTACGTTATAGTTAACTGTTTTTAATGTTAATTTCCTATATTTTGGCTTAGTTTTTATACAGATTCAATTTAACTCGGTCAAGGAGTGCAACACAACTACTAATAAATATGGTGGTCAGCAATAATCGAAATAAGATTTTGCCAGTGACATTTGATTGACGTGTCATGTATCTAAGGCTATCGTATCTATATTTTTTTAAAATAAAATTTAAACTAGCGCTTGACCGCAATCCCGCCTGATGGTAAGCAGTGACCCAGTCGTTGATGGTAAAGCGCACTAGTTTATTAAGAGCCTATTATATACACTCTAGCCTTGAAGACACTCAAATTGTAGTCCGACAGAAACACCACCGCTGGAAATCTGTTTCAGTCCCTCGATGTACGCGGTATAAAGGAGAAGGCGAAACGTTTCGTCCGGATCGTAGTAGTTTAAACAACATAAGGGTGGAAACTTGCCGTACGACGGGTCGCCCGATGGTGGAACGGAGATGGGGGAATTAAATCATGCAATTCCCTCGTACACTCCCCAAAATGCATCCTCTAGAAGACCGAAAGGCTGGCTACTCTACGTCTGTGCTCTAGGCTTTGGAGACCGTCTCGAGTTAAGTCAGGGTCACCAATCAGCCTCTTCGCTCGCCTCTCCACTGAATCCAAAGTGGCCAGGTGACACTTAGCAGCACCAGCCCAAATGTGGCTACAGTACTCCACACACGAACGGACCTGCGCTTTGTAAAACATTAGAAGCTGCCCTGGTGTGAAGTACCGCTGGATCTTTGCGATAACACCAAGTTTCTTGGCAGCCACCTTGGCCTTGAACTCAATGAACCGCCCAAAATTTAGGTTTGAGGAAATCTCAACTCCCAAAAGCTGAAGGCGGTCGATACACTCCAAGGATATATTTCGAAAAGTAGGAGCCAAGGTGAACGGGCTCCTTTTGGCGGTGAAAAGACACGCCTGTGTTTTGGCGGCATTGAATGCTAGAAGATTGACATGGCCCCATTCGGAGACTGTCATAGCCTCTCTTTCGAAACGGATTGATCCCCTACTAGCCCGAGCATCCGGCAGGTATCTCTCCACACCTGTGCTGTCATCTGCATACCCTTAGATACCGGGCATCAGCAGATCGTTAATATGCAGCAGAAACAGAGTTGCACAGAGAACAAACCCCTGAGGAACACCGGCATTCGTCAACATAGGCTCAGATGAGCATCCATGCCGTATGCTGGAAGCTTACTCAAAAGGCCAGCGTGCCATACCCCGTCGAAGACCTTCGAGACATCAATGGAGACAGCAATCGCTTCCCCATTTCTCTCGAGGGTCTCGCCCCAAAAGTGAGTGGCATACACTAGTAGGTCCCCAGTTGACCGATTGCGGCGAAACCCGTACTGTCTGTCACTGAGGAGATCGTTACCTTTCAGGTATGCCACGAGGCGCGAGTTCAACACACGCTTCATAATTTTACAAAGTATGGAGGTGATCGAAATCGGCAGATAGTTGGTAGGACCGGCACGACTACCCTTTTTGGGCACGGGCTGTACGTTGGCAAGTTTCCAGGACTTGGGCACTATACCAGTCCTAAATGAGAGGCGATACAAGCGTACATACAGGAGACAACTCGGGCGCACATGCTTTAAGAATAATCGCTGGAATGCCATCCGGACCACTAGTTTTATTCACGTACAGACGACACAGTGCTGTCAGAACCTCCTTGTTCCGAATGCGAAACTCAGTCATTGAAGAATCGCAATGGGGTAAAAAAAGGTGGATTAGCACTGCCAGTATCAAAACGCTAATTATGGACAAAGAGAGATGCAAAGAGACCTGCTTTCTCTCTAGCCATATGAGCAAGTGTTGCAACAGGCCTAACCAGCGGAGGCAGTGTGGGCCGACAGAAGTTCGCCTCGACCGATTTGGCAAGGGACCAAAAAGATCTGCTACTGGAAGGCTGCGCAGATAACTTTTTGCTAATATGGGAATGCGGTCGAAGCGAGCCTTCTTAAGCGGCTTTTTGTAGGACTTGGTAGCACGGTTAAAGGCTCTCTTCTTTGAGCTTAGATATGGAGCTCCGTGGGCTTGAGCTCCTGGTTTGACACTCGTGTCAACACAGGTGAGAAATGCCGTGTACTTACGCTGTTCAGCTTGGACACAATCGGCATTGAACCATGGGCGACCCGAGCCACCGACGGGCACGTCATTGAAGGGGATTAAATACTCCATAACTTGACGTACCACATCGGTTATAGCGTCCGCAAAGCTCGACGGATTGTCAGAAGAGAAGCAGACCTGCTGCCAAGGATAAGACGCAAAGAAGTGGCGCATCTCATCCCAATCCGCTGACCTGTATCGCCACATTCGCCTTTCACTACGAGGGTCGTGATCTGGTGGGGAGAAGGACGATACAGACTTTACCAGACAGTGGTCTGAAGTTCCCAAAAGGTGAGGAAACTGCTACGACACATCTGTCCGGATCAGTGGTCAGCAGAAGGTCCTGACAATCGGCAGTATGACCAACTACATCAGGCACCCTAGTCGCTTGCTCTACCAGCTGGGAAAGGCCCATGGAACCATATTATCTACCATAAGACTGCGAAAAAAACAAAACATGAATTCCGAACATACGGCCCATTAAATAAACACAATCAACTCAAATCAGCACTCGACACGAACACAACGGAAAAATAGTACTGTCAAAGTCACCAATCAAACGTCATACCCACTGTTATGGCTACCTTAATAAGGGGTTATCTCACTAAAAAACGTTTCAAATAATTGATTAATTATACTTGTATTTTTATTCAAATTAATTTAGTAGTATTTTTATGAAAATCTTTTTTTTTTCCTTTTTATCTATATAGCGTACATAGCGGTGGCCCAAAATGAAACATCTCGTTTTCCTAACATTTGAACTACTAATAGCACCTTATAACTTTTGGCGAAAAGTCGACGTTGTCTGTCAGAATATGAAAAGTTTTTACGATTACTAAAATGAACGTAAAACATTTATATTTTTACGTCTCTTATCTGTTAACGACAGAGTATGAACGGAATGATCTAAATTTATAATCTGTCCGTTTATAATTTCTATTTTGATCATATAAATGGAATATACATATAGATGAAACATTTTTACTAAACCTTGTCCTTTTTCGATGTCTTGGTGACAGCTGTCAAAACGTTGTTACAGTCTATTTGGGTTAGTCAGAGTTATTTTGTGATACATCACTGGGTGTTTTTGTCTAGTGATTGGGGATTCTGTCTAAAACATATTGGCAACTTTTGTTGTTACTGAAATAGTACTACCGTTGGGTTGTCAGAGCTTCTATATATATTACGAGTTCGTGGTGATTTCCACACTTAGTAATTCGAGTGGACATTGTACGTCAGTCATGGCGGCCGTTAGTGGTTATTTCAACTAGAAGTCTCCTGGCTTGCTGAGTACATCTGTGTAAGATCTTGGTGTCCCGATGGTTTCAGTTCTAACCTCGATGACGCCTGTACCTACTTTCAAAGAGCATGTGTTCTTCACGCAACGATCTAACCAGCCAATTTCCATGAAAGTTCTGCATAAAGGGCTGTCTGTAATGTAGAAGTGTATGTTTAGTGGACAGTGACCCGTGATGGTGCCTGTCACCAGTCGCAGGCCTTTCCTGTTCAGGCATAGCAGTCGTTTGGTTAGCTTGTCATCCAGGGATGGCATGACGTCCTTGGACTGTCTGCAGCCCGATGACGAAAACCACTAATTATCTGCTTATGTGTAGGTGTTTTTCCGTAGACTTTAATTACCGCGACATAGTATGCAATGGAGAGAATTTGCAGGTAATTTGAGGCCTCAACGATCAATATTTATATATTATGGGTAATCTTACACTGGCATGGGACCTACATGAAAAGTACGTTTCTTGAGTGAGATAATGGTCGTTAGCTTCACGTCGGATGTGTCACAGGAGCCTTTAAGAGTCAATAATCCATTTTACCTACATTTCATTATGTAATGCACCGTCACTCTTATCCCCTTACAGACTTTCAACGTGCTTGAAATGATATAATTTTAAGCTTTATGGGTTTACAAAATTTATCTGCACCCTGATTGCGTAACACACGATTACTGTCAGTGGCAATCATATTGCAGCTTATTGCTATTCCATTGCTCCCTATGTTCGAAAATGTATTTCTCTATACAATATGTAAAGACAACCCTGTCCGACCCATAAGGATAATAAAGGTTAGGTAAACACATGACCAAATATAATATAAAATTTTACGTAATCATCATAGTAACAATACTAATGAATTTTGAAATAATCATTTTTTCCCGCGAATTAAATCCAACTTCCCCGAAATTTAGTAATTTAAAAAAAGTGACAACACCATTTTTACGGTATTATTATAAGCGATACCACCACGTTCCGCGTGCCCAGCCCCCCGTCGCTCGCGGAAGGGTTGCCTACCGCACATGTATTAAGTTACCTCTTTTTTGCGAAATAATATTTATTTTTTTAGGGGGATTTTTTTTTAAGTTTAGCCCGGCTTTGTAGACATTAGTAGAATCAGTTATCGATACCTAACAATACCTTCACGGAACGGACAGGGCTTTCTTTACATATTGTATAGTACTCAACAACGTACATGGCGCAATAAATGCTGTTGAACTGTTAAAATGAAACCTATTGCTACTGATAACGTGTTACACAATTACCGTTAGTATAGAATGTTGTTGAGCTATCAAAATAACAGCCATTGAAAAAAAAAAACATTCAAAAACTAAGTTGGTACAAACAAAATTGAGGTTAACCTTTCCTTTTAAGTTTGAAAACACTTGTGCCAGGAGAGGCCGCTCTCCCTTAACTTGATTACACGTTTCTTAGCAACTTAATTAAATTGAATCCAATAATTAGAAATACAGGTGTGAACTAAATCATGTGAGCGCAAACTAAAAGTAAGCATGTGTGTGTGTAAGCGTGTGTAAGTGTTTGTGTGTATGGTGTGTCTGTGTTGGACTGTGTGTGTATTTATGTCTGTGTGAGTGTGTAACAATTTATTTATTTATGTAATTATATACACATAGACATACCTATATTTGAATTTACTTTTACTTTTATTTGTTTACTTTTAATTATTATTATTATTTTTCTTATATTTATATCATTGCAAACAAGCGTACACCTGACATAAAGGGTTTATCTGACATCGACGCACAAACGAGTACCATGGATCCAGTACATGATTCTGAACCCCCAGTGGTGCAATTTATAGTCGGCTTTTTCATGATTTGAAAATATATATATATATGTCGGAGATCGTCGATTAATTTTAATAGAAGTTGCTGATTTGATTTACGTAGTAGAGGGGCGAACGCTTGTGACGTTATTTTGTGATGACGTCACATGGACAGAGTCGCTTTGGGAAGTGGGGTTCGTCGAACGGTGACTTTGCATCGAGACGCGGACCAGGGCACATCTCCGAACCGAAACTGTCGGTTTGCCTATTCAAATAGTTATTATGAAGATTGGAGGGTATATCTACACGTCGTGCTTCAATTCAAAACTCACCTGCGAAATGGAACCTGTACCACCAAACCAAGATGCTGTCGACCCTACCGCTCTGCCGTCGCTGTCTCCGACATCAGAAGTTGGATAAAGAACTACACTGCTCACAATCTCGTTATAAATCAAGGAACAGAATAACGGTCACTTTCTGCCAATATTTTTATAGTACTTGTGTGATTACTTGTGTGGCCTAGTTGTTCATTGCCTTTGTATGAGCTTCTGCTGGATGTACTGGCAGTGAGGCTGGAAGTGAACGTCAAGTTACGAGGTGCGCTCAATTGCTGGCGCAGAAATCGCTCCGCGTGATAGTGCGCTGCAGGAGTGCGCTGCAGGAGTCCGCTGCAGGCGTGCACGTGCGGCTGGCTGTTGCTTGGCGAGCGACAGTGCTGACTGATCATTGGCGCGCGACAGTGCTGGCTGATCCTTGGCATGGGACAGTGCTGGCTGATGCTTGGCGTGCGACAGTGCAGGCTGATCCTTGGCATGCGACAGTGCTGACTGATCATTGGCGCGCGACAGTGCTGGCTGATCCTTGGCATGGGACAGTGCTGGCTGATGCTTTGCGTGCGACAGTGCTGGCTGTTGCTTGGCGAACGAGGTGCGCTTGCGTAACGTGCAAGGTGCGCTTGCGGAGCGCGCAAGGTACGCTTGCGGAGCGCGCAAGGTGCG
The DNA here is from genome assembly GCA_037179545.1 of Sesamia inferens. NCBI lineage: Eukaryota > Metazoa > Arthropoda > Insecta > Lepidoptera > Noctuidae > Sesamia > Sesamia inferens. The sequence goes on from CM073939.1 coordinate 10,025,186, forward strand.
CTTGCGGAGCGCGCAAGGTGCGCTTGCGGAGCGCTCTGCTAGCTGCGTGGTGAATCACATCAATGGCGTGTGGCGCTGCTGGAGCTGCGGGCTGCGCAGCCGGAGCTGCTTGCGGCGCAGCCGGAGCTGCGTGCGCTTTGCGGAACGCCCAAGGTTTCAAGACTTGAGCCTCTACTCTGCAGGCGATGAGAAGATGTCAAAATACCCAAAACGTTTGTGGTAACGTAATGGAGTTTTATGAGAGCTCCGAGATGTCTGGTGTGCAATGGTTGACAACTGCCAAGTGGCAGGTGTTTGCGAGAAATTGCCATAATCCGGTGAGTCGTACTATTTTTATTTTGATTCGGTGGCCGAATGTTCTCTTGTCAAACAATTTGTAATTTCATTGGTATACGTACACACGCGATAGTACGTATTTAGGGTATGGGTAGTACCAGCGTTGTGTACTGAACCATTTCTTTGCGACATGATAATAAGAGTTATTTTTGCAAATTTTATTTTTTGTACTACCCGATTATTGTTTGTAATAATGGGCTGAGAAATTTTAAATCGGGGTTTTAAAATTATGATGTCTGGTTTGTCTTTAATTGAAAACTAAAGTTCACTGTGGCCTATAGTTACGAGCTCACTTGAGCTTCTGATAGTATGTGTGGATAGACTATTAAATTTTCTCAAGAGAACAAGCGGTAACGAACATAGAAATGAGTGCTATTTACGAAAAATGTTAATTTAATAGAAATGAGTGCTATTTACGAAAAATGTTAATTTGATAGAAATGAGCTGAAGTAATGAAATTTAATATTGGTGAGTTATTTGATGGCGATAATGGCGATCGTTACCTATTGAAATCGTTGATTGGAAACAGAACTTATAAGTACCCCACGATCGCATAGGTACGAAAGATTTTTCCAAGTAATGTCTGCTGAGTTAGATTTTCAAAATGTAGAAGATGGTGAGGAGGGTGCCTCCGCCAGCAAATAGAACACGTATCATGGCTATGTGGTCGCGCTGCTCGCACTAGTCTGTAGTCGTAACTGCAACCCAGTGAGGGGTTGTTCAGAGCGCGATGGGCAGCTAGTGGTGTGGCGGGGACACTAGTAGGTATGGTCGCACTGCATGCACTATGTAGTCTGTAGTCGTAACTGCAACCCAGTGAGGGGTTGTTCAGAGCGCGATGGGCAGCTAGTGATGTGGCGGGGACTTTGGTAGATATGGTCGCACTGCATGCACTAGTCTGTAGTCGTAACTGCAACTCAGTGAGGAGTTGTTCAGGGGGCGATGGGCAGCTAGTGATGTGGCGGGGACCTGGGTCTCGGAGGAGACTATTAGTTGTACGGTCATGTGTTGACCTGGGAGTCGTGGACTCTAGAGTTGGTCGTATCACAAGAGGTGATGACGATATGGGTGTCAACTATGAGTTGTCACTAGCTACTGTGGTAGCGAACCATGGTGTGTTTTCTTTTCGATGATTATGATTTTGATTTGATAATTATGAGGCTTGGAGGAACCTTTTGTGTTTTCTTATTGAAATTTGATAATTATGAGGCTTGAAGGAAGGTTTTGCGTTTAAGTTGCTAAAATGATTAAGCTTGTTTGGTTTTCTAATACCTAGTCATTGTAATTAAACATGACGTGTGACGGTCAGGTTGGCCGAGTTCTCAAAAATGCTTCGAAAGTCTGTGTTCTGTTTTTTTTTTTATTTTGTTACAGACATGCACGAGGATGTGCAAAGGGAAAAATCGAAGTTTGGCCGGAATCGGCGGTTGGCCTGGTGAACCGGATCCTGGACTCCGGGGCTGAGGGAGCTTCGGATGCGACTGGGATTGGCGCTGGGATGATGATGATGATGATGATGATGAAGATGATGCACGAGGACGTGCAACTAGTCAGGCTGGCCGTGTCGGAGATCGTCGATTAATTTTAATAGAAGTTGCTGATTTGATTTACGTAGTAGAGGGGCGAACGCTTGTGACGTTATTTTGTGATGACGTCACATGGACAGAGTCGCTTTGGGAAGTGGGGTTCGTCGAACGGTGACTTTGCATCGAGACGCGGACCAAGGCACATCTCCGAACCGAAACTGTCGGTTTGCCTATTCAAATAGTTATTATGAAGATTGGAGGGTATATCTACACGTCGTGCTTCAATTCAAAACTCACCTGCGAAATGGAACCTGTACCACCAAACCAAGATGCTGTCGACCCTACCGCTCTGCCGTCGCTGTCTCCGACATATATATATATATATATATATATATATATAGCATGCTTCCATCGTGCTGGAACCATGCTCGACGAAATTCAGCCACAGACACATTCTAGCATATCATTTAAATGTCCATTTATAAAATTAAGATATGCTGATCCATTGAGACGCTGCGGTAGAAACACTGGTCCTAGAATTCTTCTCCTAAACACATCAACATGTTGCCGTATTCACGAGCACTGTACACGTATGCCTCAGGCATTGTCTAAAACAACAAAAAGTTATAACTAAAAAGAATAAAACAGCACTAAAAACGTAACAATACCTAATAACTAAACACAAATTTAAAACTAACAAAACAATAATTAAATAATCGATTAAAAACGTAACCGCTCACGAACCGAGTCGGGAATGAACTGATTAATTATTTACTAAAGAAGTACTATGAAGGTCAAACAAGCCCGCGCGGACGTCGACAAACGCATTGGGGACATCCCCGCGTGAACGAAAGAATAATTACGAGATCAGAAATCAATTGATTTTAATTGTTAGGAAATTGTACTTATGCTTTATTACAAACTGTTTTCATTTTCTAACTTTTAAATAAGATTTAACTGGTTTCTTAGATTCAATTAATTTAATTATTCACTTTAAATTGATTAGGTTTACTTACTAAATGAAGGATCCAGTTCTTGCAATAAACGAGCACGCATCGTGTGACTTTAATTACATTATTATAAAGTTCAAATTCAATTGATTCACATGCGATGAAAAAATTTTAGTCAATTACAGCTGATGTCAGCGATCTTTTGCTTTATTTCATTTACTATCGATTATCGACATAATACAAAACTGTTATTAAATTCACGATCAATCAATTAAAACTGTTGACGCCTCTGTAATGTTTATTTTTCTTTATTTTAGCGGCGCTTTACAAAGGATTTTTATGGCCTTACAGCCACACTGCCGGCTGTAGGTATCTAAGTACCTTCGATATGGGCCTCAAGGTTAAGCAAAGTAAACTGGATTTTTCTGATTTGTAAATTTGAACGTTCAGATCAAAATAAAATTGTAACCCTGTTCAAGGGGAAAATCATTACGATCCTTGCACGAATGGAACCCGTAAGCAGATATCCCACAACTAGGTAGAAGTGAACTGAAAAGACATTTGCTTCAAGCGATCGAGTGAAGGTTAGTAGTTTAGGAAGATAGTCCGATCACATGGGCCCGCCGCACTAAGTCAGCCGGCGCATCGCCCGTCGCGCGTCGCGATGTCGGTGACCGCACGCGGCCTTTGAACTCGAGTCTATGCGCGAGCGTCAGCTGTCAGCTGATTATTTATTTACGAATACATTACTTGTTAGAGTTGTAAAGAAAAAAAAAATGTTTAATCGCAAATAATGGTTTCATTTAACTCATTTAACTGTTCCCACAGCATAGTGTACGAAAAATGCTTAAGTAAAATTGTAAAAAAAAATCCTCATTTTTTGATGGTATCGTATCGAGAATCACTAGCCTTATCACCTGTCTTCGTTTTCGGAAGCGTTTCCCTGGCACCCTGTATATATATATGTAGTTCTTATCACTATAGACCGTTCATAATTGCTATACTTTTATAACCCAATAAGATTTTAAAGTAAAAATTTATTAATTCGCTAATTACACAAAAAAGCGCAATGAAAAGAAAACTCGAAAAACTATCTTATCAGCTGATTTAATAGAGTTCACATCAGGGATCAACGTCATACCTACAAACTCCCACGGCGGCACGCTTGCAACGTTCAAAGGCCGAGCAGACCCTTTTTTAAATACGTTGTATTCTGTAACCGTTCATTAACGACATAAATGACTATCATAATTTTATTAGTGGCATGCGGTCTAGCCTTTTCGCGAAATTTGTGTTACGATGTCAGATACACCCATATTACTATCTATTAATAACAACAAAACTACCTAATAATATGGACAATCATATTTTCAGTATCTTCATAGTCTAGAGTTTTTAGCTACTCTGTCACCATCCGTTTACATTCCAAAGTAATTTTTGTATATATTTATGCCATTATTAGCTACGCAAATACAGTACGTTCTACAGCTGTGAGCATAACGAGAAGTGAAAAATGTTACCCGTCTGTATGAGTAAGTATCGGCGACCATCGTCTTGATTCACCATATCCATTCCATACTACAACATTACTACTGGTATGTAATATGTATTTTAGTCCATGTTGACCCAAGTTAAATCCATACAAGAGCAAAGTAATAAATATAAATTATGTGACGTTAAAAGCCTATGACTTTCACGTATTATTACGGAGCTTAGAGCTAGTTGACTGTAATGACTTGTGAAATATGATACACGTGGCTGTATCCTTACAGAGAATAAGAGAGAAACTTGTATGTGTGCTAATTTGGTGTTAATAAAATAACCAATTATAAGGAAAAAGAGAAAAAAACCTCTTATTTGCGGTTAAAATGATGCAAAAAATTACAAAAACACAAATATATAAATAAATAAGAAGCAGTGGCGTAGTGGTATCGGTCGCGACTTACAAGTTGAAGTTCAAAGGTTCGAACCTCAAAGAAAGAAAGAAAAGAAAGAAAAACGTTTATTTGCAATAAAAATGACGCAAGAGTTTACAAAAAACATAAAAAAAAAATAAGAAATAGTTGAGGGAAACATGCGTCACATTCACGCAAAACGGCTGTCGCTCAGCATTATGCTGCGACTCTATGCAAAAACAGAGCCCAGCGCTGGTTTTCAGCGACAGCCGGCGTCGACGTACAGACGTCACCCGATGCAACAAACAATTAAATTACAGTAAAAATTAAAAAAAAAAAATACCTAATAATAAAAGATATAAAAAGTAAATCCAATTGTATATCGTGAGAGTACAGTTTAAACAAACAAACAAAAATATAAAAGCAAAATACGGGATATATAAGAATTACGAGAATATCTTCCTCAAAAATGACATACATCAAATTCCAATTTGAAATTCAGCATTTCCTAACATAGTCTGTGGTTTGTGGTTTGTCGCACGCGCATCCAAGCCAACATACATCAATGTTTACATTGTTTGATTACTATTACCATTTATAAATAATTTGTATTAGAATTAATTATTACCACACAATTGAGTTACAAAATGCTCCATACGTAGGGGAGAGCAGGTAGGATTCGTACAACAGGAGCATTCGTACATTAGTCATATCTCCACTACCAAATACGTTGGAGCGTTTTGTGCCTGTGTGCACAATGGCCGCTCATAGGCATAGACTTGCCGTGGAGCAGGGAGTCGGTGCAGCTATTGTGTTCATCGTAGCAAGTTGATACGTGTTTTCGCTCGACGTAAGTAATTTTTGGATACCTATTTAAAATTGTTCAATTCCTTAAGTAATGATTAAACTATACAAGTTATTTATTATGCATGATGAATCAATGTTGTAGTTTGCTTTTTCAATGAGAGTTTGGGGATTATCAAAAGGGCGATTTTTATTTAAGTATAAATTTTAAAAACATTAAGGTTGGGGTACTTTCGTACAGTTGCAGGTGGGGTGGATTCATACTGTACGAATCCACCCCGATGTATGTACGAACCTAAACAACCAAGAAGTGGTATGAAATTTATTATGTTTTGTTGCTAATACTCTGATAATTGTATAATTTCAGAACTTAGCCGCGAATATAATTATATAAAAAAGGGGACCAGAACGATCAGCCATCGATATTAGGGCCTACGTCGCAGTCTTTGCTCCCGGCTGATTTGCCAGAAATTATTCGTCCACACCTAAAAGTGGATAGAAGTCCAATAAAGGGAAAACACCCGGAAAATCTAGAATATACTCCAGCAAAAAAAATTGACTAGAAGATATAGAAAAAACCAATGAACAATGCATGAACAAGAAGTAAAACAGAAATGAAACCTAAAGAAATGAAACGAGCTTTAAAGCTGGTGTCAGAGAAGAAGAGAATGGATAACAATACAAAAGAAAAACCAACGAGACAAAAGAAATCGATTGAGACTAATAGTGAAGATAAAGATGATTTAACAGGTTTAAGAGAAAGTTCTTGTTCTCCTGTCGACGAGTTGCCTAACGGATCTGATGCTGAAAAGATATTCCCGGTTATGACAGAAAACGTAAAAAAGGCAGCTTCGTGTTGGTCCCTGGTCCAGGTCATGGGTCGGAGCGAGAGTGCATGGCAGGCTATCACCTTCTTCTGCGAAGCAGCGATGCTAGCAAAACAGGAGGTGGAGCGCGTGCGGGAGTGGGAATCCCAGCGCCCTCACGCCTCTAGCCGCCGCAGGAGACGCCTTGGTCGGGAGACAACATCGAACTCCCGGCTGCCGTAGGCGTGGGTTTCCGGGCGGTGAGCAGTGGGCAGCTCGCCGCCCTGGTAATGAACAGGCCTCGAGTCAACGGCGCGTTCTACGCGTCCACGAAGAACGATGCCTCCTAAGTCAGGGTTGCGGGTTGGTTAAAAAAAAAAACCGTGGCCCTGGTATAGGCCAGGGTCACGGCAAATAAAGGAACTCGGGTGGGTTTTAATCAGTAAAAGCCTGAAACGCCCTTCCGCTACGCCCAGAGCGGGAGAGGTCATTTCATTGATTTCCCCTTCCAAACAAAAAAAAAATCTCTTTGAGTAAAAAGTACAATAAAAGACTAACCTATTGATTGTAATTAAAACTTGTTAACCTAATTATTAGAAATCTAGTTTATAAAGATGTTTTGTTTCTTTGAGGATCTCAATAAATGTTTAATTTTCAGTAAAGTCTAGTTTTTATTACTGTGTACGGAGGCTCCCCGCTGCGTATGAATCATCCCCATGCTGTGTACGAAGCTACCCCGCGTATGGGGAGCTTTCGTACGAATCCCATTTTTTGGTAAAGTCGTTATATCTCGGCTGTAATGACATATATGAAAATTTAACAACACTACATATGAAGCCTGATAATGTAGCTATACAAGGGAATTAAAATCGTTGTGCAATTACTATTCGTTTTTCTTTTGTAAGGCTTAGAATAAAAAGTGTACGAATCCTACCTGCTCTCCCCTATAATGTTACGAACAGTTATGTGTCGGTGTTTTATCTTAGCATCAGTGAGTAGTTTGTGAGAGACGAGTCCCTGGAACTGGAAACCGGAGGATGACCCAACATGCTACACCATACAAGAAAGAACACACAGTATTCCAATAGACAATCACCGCTAAACGATTGGACCACCAATGCCAGCCGCGTGCAATCAGGGGTAGGTTCAAAATTCGGTATCTTTTTGAATTTGTAGTAAATACTGCTTGAATTTTGATTTAAAACTACTAACCGTCTTTATAGCACGAAAAGGAGGTGGCAAATCGTTCCAGCAACGAGAGGCAGCGAATTTGAAACTTCCACGGAATGCAGCAGTTCTATGTGCTGAGGCTAGCATTAGGTAAGAGGAAGCCCTGGTTTTAATCTTGTTAAAGTCGCGTGACCAGGTTAGTTTATTATATAAATAATCTGGTTTCTTGGAAATAACTGTACCAAAGAGAAGAGTAGCCAGGTGAAGCTTTCTACGTGCTGTCATTTTCATGAGATTTCCTTTATTTAAAAAAGGAGTGATGTGGGAACGTGGTGGCACATTGTAGCAAAACCTAGCACAAGCATTCTGCACCCGCTGAATCAATCTCTCGCTTCTACCGAGAATGCATGGCCCATACACAGTGTCAGCATAATTAAGTTTAGATAAAACAAGTGACTCACACAACATAACACGCATATCCACACTTAAGTAGGGCCTGATACGATATAATAATTTGAGTCGATAGAAGCAGTTGCGCACCGCCTCTAATATGTGTGTTTCAAAATGGAGCTGGCCGTCAAATATCAAACCCAGATTCCGAGCCTCTAAGACTCTTTCCACAGTACAACCATCGATTCTGAGGTCCAGATTGCAAGTAAGCATTTTGCTAAGAAAATCCCTAGATCCCATCACAATATACTTGGACTTACTAGGATTCAGGACCAGGGAGTTTCTCCTGGACCACGAAGCGATTCTTTCCAAATCCTCATTCACTCTGTTCACAGTATCAGCTACATCCCAGGATTGGAACGAGATGTACAACTGCAAATCATCAGCATAAAGGTGATATTTGGTATTGACCAGACAGTTGGTGATATCAGCACTGTACAGGATGAAGAGAAGCGGGCCCAGGATCGATCCCTGGGGTACGCCCCTCTCCACAGGCTTCGGACCAGAAGACAAGGAATCACCACAATCAGTAGTCACCCGGACAAACTGCGAACGATCCTTAAGGTAACTCTCAAACCATTCAACGGTTTCGACTTCACATCCATAATAGGACAGCTTGGAGAGTAGAAGTGAGGTGTTGATTGAGTCGAAAGCACGCGAAAAGTCCAACAGGACCAGGAGAGTTCCCATACCCTGATCTCTGGCCTCAAGAATGTTGCCAACTACATCCAATAGGGCCGTTGATGTGCTATGTGCCCTGCGGAAACCAGACTGAGCCAACGGCAAGATATTGTTGCATTCAAGATATGCCCTAAGTTGGTCTGCCACAACCCTTTCCAGGATCTTAGACAGACATGGGAGTAGACTTATTGGACGAAGGTCCTTCACGTTCACAGGGTAGGGTACTTTTGGGATTGGTCTAACAATTGCCATTTTCCACAGATTGGGGAATGAAGAGCTGGCTATGGATCTGTTGATGATAGCGGTGATCACTGCAAGTGTTCTAGGCAGTGTCAACATCAGCATTTCCAAAGAAATTTGGTCCGAGCCCTGCGCATTAGACTTGAGACTCTGCAAGATTCTCAGAACTGCATCCTGCTGGACCAGCTCAAGCCGGAAATGACTGTTACTATGCCTGTGATGATAGAAGTATTTCAAATCCGCAGCAGCAACCCTCCCACTGCCAGGAACATCCAAAAAGTGTTGGTTGATTAATTCAGGGTCATTGCAGAAATGAGGCAGACTATGCTTTTGTTTTTTAGAGGTGTTAACTGTTGCTTTAATGTGGCTCCACAATTTTTTAGGTTGTCTCATGTTATTATTAATATATGTTTTAAAATATGCACACTTTTCACTATCAAGAGCAGCTCTAACAAGATATTTAAGCTCCTTGTATGACTTAAAATGATGTTCAGATTTAGTCAATTTCGATTTAAAATAGCACCTATCACGAAGCTTCATCATCTCCTTAACTGTGTCAGTTATCCAGGGATAAGATTTCTCCTTAATAAGGACTTTCTTGAAGGGCGCATGCAAATCAAAAAGTGTCAAAATGCATTGATTAAAAATAGAAACCATTTCGTTCACATCCTCCAGACTTACAATATGCTCCCAGTCAAATTTATTTAAGTCCTCATTGAAAAGATCAGGGAGGATATCTTTAAATGGCCTGTAGGTAATCCAGTAAGGAGAGGGTCTGTCCAACCTGAACTTTAGTTCAACAGATATAATTGCATGATGACCAAGCTCCGGTATGTGTGATACAGAAACGTCGCACACACGGGCATTAGTACACACAACATCAATTAGGGTTTCACTATGATCTGTGAAATGTGTTGGCTCAGCAATTATTTGGGTAAGCTTGCAGCATTGTACAAAAATGTTTAGTAGTTTGGATTTATTGTCAGACTGGTTTAGTACATTTATATTAAAGTCGCCAAGCAGGATGACCTTGTCCGCGTTAGCAAAGGAGTAGAGAGAGTCTGTAACCGCATCCAGAAAGGCATTCACATCAAGCCACGGCGGCCGGTATGCAGTACCAATAATGACTGAGTGCGAGTTAACGTTAAGTTGAAGCCACATTTGCTCAACCTGCGGCGCCGGCGGGTGCGGCATGGTACGTACTCGCAGACCGCGGCGCACGTAGAAGCCCACGCCGCCCCCACGACCGCCGCGCACGGCGCGCGCCCGCGGCACGTGCCGCAGTCGGTAGCCCGGTACTGTTGGCGCACGACCCTCCTCCCCCTGCCTGAGCCACGTCTCATTTATCGCCATGATATCCACCGACAGGCTCTCCATAGCCACAAGGAACTCGTCATGACGTGAACCCAGCGACCCCGCATTAAATAATCCAACTTTAAAATTTCTTGCTCTAGTCATTTTTGGAAATAGGTAGGGCACACAGTATATCAGGGCACGTACCGTCTATCACAAAGAGGAGTATAAAGAGTGAGTCACAAGGTTCAACAGAAGCACCTCTAAATTTGAGATTAGTACACAACAGGTCGATTAATAAATTAATAATTTTCCATTTTATTTTGTAAATATGTAAAATAATATAAATATAATAGGTATATAGGTATAATAATAATAGGTTTAATTTTAATTTGTAAAAAAATAATATTGTATAGGGTATAATATATAGATAAGCAGTGTGCGTGGAGCTATAAAACTGGTTTACGTACGGTTGACTTAGGTACACCGCAAGCCACATACCTACCGAAACAACAATAATGAGGTAGCTACAACAAAAACATAATATTAGATTTGAGAGAATGAGACTTACTATAACTAAACTAACTTTTAAAAAAAACACCATTGGAGTGAAACAAGAAAGAATGACCAAACAAAACAAAATAGTACACAAAAAAGCAGTTCTATGAAACCCGGGTCGGACCGAAGATGCGCTGTAAGTCAGCCTCGCAGCGGATTTGGCAAATGGTTTCTCCAGGTTTGTACCGGGCGAGAATACGGCCTCGTTTCGACCACACAAACTGCCATCCCAGGCGACTGCCGGCCTCACGAGCGCTCCGAAACAACTCACGATTTACTTTCGTGAGGCGCTCGTTCAAATAAAAGCGCGTTGCAGAGCCCGGCAGGTCGAGGTCAGCAGTAGTCATCCCCCGACGCACTCGTGCACCCTCAAGAAGCTCGTCGCGTAGATCGCGGCGTGCGAGGCGCACGACAAGAAAGCGAGGGCGGGTCTCCACTGGCCCCGTCGCCCGCGACGCGCCTATGCGCCTACCCCCAACACGCTCGGCGCTCACTATGTCGCGCTGTTTTATTTTAACGCCGATCTTTGATGCAACCAACATCATTGTGTGGATCGGGTTTTCACCAGTGGCCTCGGGTAAGTTTGATATCTGGATATCATTAGCGAGCAGTTCTTGATCCCGGTCATTGATGTCGCTACGCAGCTGAGATATCAAATTGTCCACCTCGGACGCAACTTGGGGTTGACAATTCTTTTGTTCTAATATTGCCACTCTCTCCTCTAAATTACTCATCCTATCATTAGTGGCACTTAAGGAGGATCTTAGTTCTGACAGATCGTCCCGGAGCAACTGGAATTCATTCCGCACAGTGTTCAAGAATTCTTCTTTAAAACCACGTAGCTCCGCCCTGAGGATGTCTAGATTGAGCTCCTGCGTGGTGTCCAGGGCTGTGGTATTGATTGGGCTGGTATCCATCAGATTTACGAGGCTTACCTCGTGAGGTGTAGGTACTGGTGGATGCGCTCTTACCGGCGTTTCGGCCCGGTTGTCCCTCACCATGTTTTTTTTGCACTCGGGGCAGTGCCAAGGGGTTGTCAAATGACCGGTACCTTGTATACCCACACACGCACGGTGGTACCAAGCCCTACATTTTGAACAGTTTGCGGCCTCTGCCGATGACAGAAATTTGCCACAGCCACCGCACTTAGCCATAGTAAGTAATTGATAGGTAAATTTAAAGTGGTTATGGATAAAGACCAAGTGGTACAGCGATAGGGCAACAGATGGCGCTGTTTTAATGATACGCTTATAGCGCTTTCTGCGATGTATATGGTGCGGATAGACACCATAGATTGCTCAACAACAGTAGTGTAAAGGTGCACGCACACTGAAGTTAGGTCACGCTTAGTAATCCTTTCACGAACAAAACAACGTTTATATTTTCACAAGTATCAGGTACTTAAAATAATTTTTGGGAACGATAGAAAGATTTTTAAGTTTATCCCATTAATCACTGCACATACACACTGTCTAATATTGTCATCGGTATATTTCACTTAGACTAAGATTTCTACAATAAACTTTTCCTAAACAAACTTGTTTATCTTATTTATTTTGCGAGATGCATACAGAGTGCTTGTGACAGGTTGACATCCGTCAATCGACCCCCAGGCACTTTGTGTATTTTTTTTTTAATAATTACAAACTAGCGCTTGACTGCAATCCCGCCTGATGGTAAGCAGTGATGCGATCGTTGATGGAAAAGCACGCTAGTTTATTAAGAGCCTATTCACTCAGAAAAAACTGAGCGAATAGGAAGGAAGACGGCAGTTGAGCGAGGTGATGCAATGTTAAACCCAACAACACGACCAACGATGCTGCGCCAAAGGGAGATTGATCTGAAGACACTCCACGACCAAACTCCCAACACAACAACATTAGGCGCATCGTACCCGGCACACATCGCAACACAACTGCACAGACCCGTCCTCCGTACGGCTTCACCAGACATCATGCCGTAACACGACAAATCGCTTGGCGGCAAGGCTTTGTCTGGTGGGTGGTAACTTCTGCCGGCAGCCGATGTTATGGCCTATCACCGAGTAAATAATTTCATTATCACTGCTCTCAAAACGGCGAATATCTTAGAGCCAAAAACTTCGAAGAATTGTCATATCTACCAACCCGCATCTAGGCCAGGGCAACACTTCACATCCACGCAAAACTTCTGCCGCTCAGGACTATGCTGCGACGTTTTTACTGAAAGCCCGCGCCGGCGTGATGACGTCGCCCGGTGCAGCAAACTATTATTGATGACACTGAACCGGTGCAGAAAAAAAATAAATAAATAAAGAGGAAATATACATGCTAAGAGAATCTTTTTACTTATATATGAAGCTAAAGGGTTTGTTTGAACGTGCCAATCTCAGGAACTACTGGCCCGATTTGGAAAATTATTTTCTCGTCATTGAAGTCGTGGTGGCCTAGTGGTTAAAACACCAGCCTCTCAAGTATGAGTGCGCGGGTTCGATTCCAGGTCAGGCAAGTCCCAATGTAACTTTTCTAAAGTTATATGTACTTTCTAAGTATATCTTGGACACCAATGACTGAAGGTGAAGGAAAACATCTCGAGGAAACCTGGACTTTAAGTCTGAAATCGCCAACCCGCATTGAGCAAGCGTGGTGATTACGCTCAATCCTTCTCTGTATGAGAGGAGACCTGTGCCCAGCAGTGGGACGATAAAAAGGTTGATAATGATGACATGCAAAGAGAATCTTTTTACTCATATATGAAGCTGAAGGGTTTGTTTGAACGTGCCAATCTCAGGAACTACTGGCCCGATTTGGAAAATTATTTTTGCGTTGGATAGCTCATTAATACAGGGAGGCTATATAACATCACGCTGTGATCAATAGGAGCAGAGCATTTAAAAAAACGCAGACAAATTCGTGCGCGGCCGCTAGTATTTTATTCAAAGAGAAATATAAAAAAAGAAAAATAGGATATACAAATGCTACCTAAGAGAATGCCAAGCGATTCGTCGTGTTGTCTGGTGAAGCCGTACTGAGAACGGGTCTGAGCAGTTGTGTTACGATGTGTGCCGGGTACGATGCGCCATTGTGTCGGGAGTTTGGTCGTGGAGGGTCTCCATATCAATCTCCTTTTGGCGCAGCATCGTTGGTCGTGTTGTTGGGTTTAACATTGCACCACCTCGTTCAACTGCCGTCTTCCTTCCTATTCACTAAGTTTTTTAAGTGAAGGGGTTTAATAAACTAGCGCGCTTTACCATCAACGATTACATCACTGCTTACCATCAGGCGGGATTGCAGTCAAGCGCTAGTTTATAATTATTAAATAATAAATATATATATATATTTTGGTTAATATATATAGGTTGGTTGTCTTAGGATTTTTGTTCTTCGTTCCTTCTGGTGAAGCGCTATGTTAAGTTAAAGCGTTGACTTGGGGTGCAGTCGAAGAGCCTCCACGTGGCGCACCCTGGGCAACGCCAGCCCCAACTGCCCATCGCGTTCTGGTGGACTCTTGGGCCTGGCGGCTAATATTCACACGGGGAAGGGCCAGGTTTCAATCACCGATCATCTTTGATGGTCGTTGATGGGAACCTGGCTTATGGGGATCAGCATGCGGCCATTTCCACTCTGTTTGCAGAGTGCGGTAAGTGGTCGCATGCTGGGGGCATACCGTAATCCCTTCGGGGACCGGGGGCTGTCGGGGCATTTGTCCGGGCCGCGAGGGGACACCTCTATAAAACGGCCGAACCACGGGCGGCATATCCCGTTTAAGGTTATCGCGAACCTGACGGACTAATAACCGTCGAAAGTGCGATCTAATCCTAAGTTTTGGGGGCTCGGCGAGAGGATGAATGGCTGGGGGATGTCCAGTCGTTAGATTTCCCCACTGTGGATACCTGCCGCCCCCCACAGTATGTAGGCTTACCTGGGGTACGACGCTCTGCCCTTGTGTCGACATTTAATACGCTAATAATCGTGGGAACTATATGGAGAAATTGAAACAAAAACAAAACCAAAAACGGACTGGAACAAACACAAATGACCTTACGCATGAAAAGATGGACTCGATTAGCAAAACGGACGGCAAAACGAGCGCTAACGACACTGTTAGGCATATGATGGAGCTTGATGCCACCGGTGCCACCGGACGATTGTCGGTGGTAACGGTGGTATCAAGCGAGGGGGCACGCGACACGCCATCTGCCCAGAGTGGTTCCGTGGGGGGAAGCAGGAAGGCCTCACGGAAACATTGGTCAGGCAGCGCGGCGGAAGGTGAGGAGGCTGGATCCGGAACACCGGAGAGACGGGCCTCCAAGATCCTTAAGACGGGAGCTGGCAGGGGCGGGTCCCACCATTCGGTGGGGCTCGTTCAGGCCAGGCGATTCCTAAAGGACGGGCCATCCGATTCGGAGAGCACACTGGCGGATTCCGACGTGGGATCTGCCCGTAGCGGCGGCAGCAATGGTCACCCGATGGCTGCGCCCCATGACCTTCAATCGAAGGCTGAGGAGGGGGCGGCGGTCATCGAGCGGGTGATCAAGAAGTCGAAGAACCTCAAAGGAACCTGCATCCGGGAGATCAGGGAGGCGTCGAACAAAATGCTTGACGCAGTCAGATCCCTGGCCTCCCGGAAGGAGAGCGAGGAGGTTCGCAAGCTGCAGGCTGACAACAAACGCCTGCAGGGTCAGCTTGCAGCTTTGAGGCAGGAGGTGGCTGCTCTGCGAAGGGCTTACTCCGAAAGGGGGAGCCCTCGCAGCAAAAAGAAGCAGCCACAGAAACAGGCTCCAGAGCCGGTTTCGGACAGGATGGCGGCGGCAGCGAGCGGCATAACCCGGGACGACTTTGCCCGGGGCATGGAGGTCCTTCAGCGCGAGCTCATGAATCACATGGGTGGAGTCATCACAGCGCGGCTGGAGGGCCTCGAAAAGGATGGTCGGCTCCTGCCGGCCAAGTCGCATCGCCGCCGCGGCCGATAGGCGACCGAGTGCTCAGCCGGCGACACTCATGCCGCCGGCTAACATGCCCAAGGCCGCCAGGCCAGTCAGGGCAAAAGGACCGAGCGGGGCTAATAAGGCGAAGGGTCCGAGCGGACGCGGAGGGGCAGAGGCCCCAGCCCCTGAGCCAAAGCGGGCGCGAGAGCAAGTCGCCGGAGGCTCGAAAGAGGTGCAGCCTCTGGTGCTGGAGGGAGAGTCGTGGGCGACGGTGGTCCGGAAAGGGAAGAAGAAGGCCACCACTGCCTCGGCTCCCGCTCCGGCTCAGAAGCCTAAGAGGCCCAAAACGGCGGTCCCGAAAAAGGCAGCCAAGAAGGCACCTAGGGCGCCGAAGAGGCCCGCCGTGCTGATGGCCCTTAAGCCCGAGGCCGTAAGGGAGGGCGCCACGTACGTGGACGTCCTCCGGAAGGCGCGGGCGGCCATCAGCCTCGCGGAGATTGGGGTTGGGCCGGGTAAAGTGAGGAGGTCCATGACGGGAGCTTGCCTTATGGAGCTCAGAAAAGAGACCTCCCCCTCCCAGGCCGACGCCTTGGCCAAGAAATAGGCTGAGGTGGTCGGGGAGGTGGCCGACATTACCCGGCCCACTAAAATGGCCGAGATCCGCGTGGCGGGTCTTGAGGAGTCCCTGACGCCTGATGAGGTGCAGGGGGCCCTGGCCGAGGCGGCCAAGTGCCCTCCCGACCAATTTCGGGTGGGCACCATGGCCCTGGGGGCGCGGGGCACGGGCTCGGCCCGGGTCTCGTGCCCCATAGAGGCCGCGAAGGGGCTGGCGGAGCGGGGCAAGGTGGTGGTGGGCTGGAGTGTGGCCACCATCCACCTTTTGGAGCAGCGCCCCATGCGCTGCCGCAGGTGCCTAGCGAGGGGGCACACTGCGGCACTCTGCCCCTCCGCCAAGGACCGGAGTCGGCTTTGCTTCCGGTGCGGCCAGGAGGGTCATTTGGCTGTGGGCTGTAAGGCCCCTGTAAAATGCGCACTATGCGCAGACAGGGGCTTGCCCAGCGGCCACAGAATGGCCGGCGCCGCATGCAATGCCCCTCCGGTCCGGGGCCGCCCCGCAGTGGGACCACCAGTGGGACCACCAGCGGCCGGCTCTGCGACCACCGCAGCAGAAGGGACACCGATGCACACCGCTAGTGCCCAGTAGGCCCATCGGTGTCATTCTACATGTGAATGTTAACCACTCCGCCGCGTCACAGGATCTGTTGTGTCAGGACATGGCGGAGTGGGGACCGGACCTGGCGGTGGTGGCAGAGCCATATTACGTTCCGAACTCGGCCAATTGGCTAGGGTCGTCAGATGGCCTGGCTGCGATCGCAAGACCCGCCGCGAGCACTGGCCCCCCTCTCGTTCTCAGGGAGAGGGGTCCGGGGTTTGTGGCGGCGCAGTGGGGGGGAGTAGTGGTCATTTCGACCTACTTCGCCCCCAATCGCAGCCGGGCCGAATTCTAGCGCTTCCTGGCGGCCGTCGAGGGGACGGTCCGGAGGGCGGCTCCACGCCCCGTGTTGGTGGCGGGAGACTTCAACGCCAAGCATGGCGCGTGGGGGTCTCCTGTCACCAACGTTTTCGGTGAGGACCTGGTGGATTGGGCCCATTGCTTGGGTCTGCAGGTCCTCAACCGGGGCAACACCCCGACGTGCGTGAGGTGGCAGGGTGAGTCGATAGTGGATGTCACCCTGGCCACCTCGACCCTAGCCGACCGAGTTCGGAACTGGCGGGTAGAGACGGCGGTGGAGATCTCGGACCATAGGTACGTCCGCTTCGAGATCTCCACTGCGGGCCCTGCGGCCCCTCTCCACCTGAGCCCCGCGGCAGGCGCCTCCTCGTTCCCGAGGTGGGCGCTTGCACATCTCCGGAGGGACGTTGCCGAGGAGGCGGCGACGTTCCGAGCGTGGGCCGAACCACCGGCCCACCTCATTGGAGACGCGGACGGCATGGCGGACCTCCTCGCTGAGGACCTGGAAGTGGTCTGCAGCGCCGCCATGCCGAGGGCCCAGGGATACCGCCGGAAAAAGCAGACATACTGGTGGACGCAGGAACTCACTCACCTGCGTGCCGCCAGTATGGCTGCACGGCGCGCCTACCAGAGGTGCAGGAGGCGCGCCGTAAGGGGGCCCGGCGAAGAGGACGGTCTTCGTCGGGCATACAGGGAGGCCCATCGAGCCCTGCGTACCGCCATATGCAGGGCAAAGGTCGCTGCCGCTGAGGAGTTCCTCGCACTCCTCGACAGCGACCCCTGGGGAAGGCCGTACAGGATGGTGAGGGGTAAGCTGCAGGGAGCGGCACCCCCCACATCCTGTATGGAGCCGGGCCTACTAAGAAGGGTCCTGGAAACTCTGTTTCCGAACCCGGGACCCTTCACGCCCCCCAGGATGCCCGCCTCCAGCACTCTGGAGGTGTGGACCGAAGGGCTTCCCGTATCCGACGGTGACTTGGACTCCGTTCGGGAGAGGCTCAGAACCAAGAACAAGGCTCCGGGCCCGGACGGCGTCCCTGCGAAGGTGATGGCACTAGCCATAGAGCCCCTGGGGGACCGGTTCCGCGCGGTCATGGATACATGCATCGCGACGGGCCGCTTCCCCAGGAGGTGGAGGGTGGGCAGGCTCTGCCTCCTTCGCAAGGACGGACGTCCCGCCGACTCACCGTCGGGCTATAGGCCGGTCGTGCTCCTGGATGAAAGCGGAAAATGCTTCGAGAGGATCATCGCCTCTCGCATCCAGGAGCACCTAGAAAGCCGTGGGCACGCCCCCGTGGGAGGTCGATGCCCTGGTTCTGTCCCAGGTGCATCGACACCGTGTCGCGGCCCGGGAACGGGGGGAACGACCCGCCTTCGAGGAAGTAAGGCGGGTCCGATTAGCGGCTCAGGGGGAGGCCCTGAGCCGGTGGAGGGAGGCGCTCCGCTCCCCAGCTGCCGGCCACCGGACGATTGGAGCGATTCGTCCGGTGTTGGAGGGATGGGTTGGGCGCCGGCACGGCAGCCTTACCTTCCGCTTGGTGCAGGTACTGACCGGACATGGCTGCTTCGGTCACTACCTGCACCGGGTCGCCCGTCGGGAGGAGTCACCGCGGTGTCATCACTGCGACTCCCCCGACGACACTTCCGAGCACACCCTCGTGGAGTGCCCGGCCTGGCGAAACGAGCGCCGCGACTTCGTTGCGGCGCTCGGAGGCGGACGCCTCTCCCTGGCAACTATGGTGCGAGCCATGGTTGAAAGCGAGAGTGCATGGGAGGCTGCCGCCTCCTTCTGCGAGACCGTCCTCTTGCAGAAGGAGGCTGCGGAGAGGGAGCGGGAAGAGGACGTACTTGCTGCTCCCCTCCGGCGTAGACGGGTGGGGCGAAGAAGGCGGGGGACGAACCCCCGTCTCCTTTAGTCCCAGGGTGTGACCAGCGCGTGTGGGTAGCTCCAGCACGCGGATTGCACAACGGTCACCACGTCTGGGGATTACTCCGTTACCGGGTAATCCCCCTTTGGCGCGGAAACCGGCCCTAACAGGGCCGGCAAGCCCTGAGAGTGGCACGGCGCCTAGGCCTTCGGGCCGGCCCCGTGACACTCTCAACACAGGGTCCGACGGTAACCGGGTGGTTTTAGTGGGTATTCCCGGCTTCGGCCGGGCGAGTCCCACACACGCTCGTCGCCTAGCTAGCGACGGGTATGGTGCGTAAATGCATTATATTAACATAGCGCTTCACCAGAAGGTTTACTCAGTACTTATAGTATACCTGCATTTAGCCAGTAATGTTTCTTTTCTTTTCACAAAAATTCTAAGACAACCAACCCACACTAGGCCCGCTTCGTAGATTATAGCTCTCCCTCTGACTCAGGGGCCTGTGTCTCAGTAGGTAGTGGTATCCTTATGGGCTGATTATGCAAAGCGCTAAACGAATTTTGTGATTTGTAGTACCCGTGTCCCTAACAGAAATGAGACGAAAATAATCTGTTTATCCGTTAACCCATTCTTATCCTTAAAATAGATACTTTTAAAGGTAATTTTTATTTAACAAAAGAAATAAGAATTTCCGTAACAAAAGTTGAAGAAAGTCCCGGGGCTTCTAGAATATAAATATCATCTATTAAAAAGGTAACAGTAATAGGGATGTATCCAATGTATGAAATTCAAAAAAATAATTAGTCCGTCTTTTAGATATAAAAAAAATTGTCGAAATTACCAAAAACTACTGAGATATAGCCTATTAAAGTTTCGGAGTGGGGGCTAATTACGGCGTGACGTCATGCGACATTTCAAATCAATATATCTTCCTAAGTATTTAAATGAAAGAAAAAATAAAAAAAGCGTGTTAAATATTTTTTTAAATCTATCTGATGCACATTAAATTATTTTTTAGGATACAACCCAATTCTCGACTTCGTTGGCTACTGAAAAAATTCAATAGGTAATTGTTGTTACGTCTAAAATGTTTTCATGTTTTACATTAACAGGGTCTAATAATACAACTTGTATTTTTTTTATAATTATAAACTAGTGCTAGATCGCAATCCCGCCTGATGGTAAGCAGTGATGCAATCGTTGATGGTAATCACGCTAGTTTATTAAGAAATGAAATGAAATGAAATCGTTTATTAAGCAAGCAGGATCACCGATCACTTTTACACGTCATGTTTTTTTTATTTTTTCTTTTTTTTTTTTTTAAACTAGATGAAGCCGGCATTTCCTAACTGACTACCTCTGAGAAGAAATAGCCGAAACAAACTCAGGGATCATCGTCTTTTTTAAAGTCCAGACATTAAAAATGAAAATGTTTACAATAATTTACGTTATAATTACGCATATTGCTTAATAACAATGCTTAACAGAGCGAGCAGCTCAGTCCCAAGCCTCTCTATCCTCTAAATAATCTGAGATTTTATAATACCCCTTTTTGCAAAGTTTGGCCTTTATATAGGTTTTATATCGTTTAATGGGTAAGTTTCGAATGTCCATGGGAAGCTTGTTGTAAAAGTGTATACATTGACCCATGAACGAGTTGCCTACTCTGTGGAGACGAGTGTGATGTACAGCAAGATTGTGTTTGTTCCTGGTATTTATATTATGAACTTCGCTTATTTTCTTAAAATTAGATATATTTTTATGTACATACATAAGATTTTCAAATATATATTGCGAAGCTACAGTCAGAATGTTCACCTCTCTGAATTTTTCTCTAAGAGAATCTCTAGGACCAAGGTTGTAAATGGCTCGAACAGCCCTTTTCTGTAAAACAAAGATGGTATTGATGTCCGCACAAGTTCCCCAGAGAAGAATCCCATAAGTCATAAGACTATGAAAATAACTAAAATAAACAATTCTGGCTGTATTCACATCAGTTATCTGTCTAATTTTCTTAACAGCATAAGTGGCAGAACTGAGTCTACCCGACAGCTTCTCAATGTGAGGACCCCATTGTAACTTGGAGTCAATAGTCAATCCAAGAAAAACTGTCGACTCGACAGGGATCAACTCTACTCCATTCAGTTGAACATTGGTACTTAACTGCCTGACATTTGGCGTAGAAAATTTAATGAATTTAGTTTTTTTTTCATTCAAAAGAAGGTTATTTACATTAAACCAATGGACAACTTTCGAAAGTGCATTGTTAACTTCGTCAAAATTTGCTAGCTGACGCTTGACTTTAAAAATAAGAGAAGTGTCATCCGCGAACAATACTATGTTGTGATTATCCCTCACGTGATGAGGTAAGTCATTAATATAAATTAAAAACAAGAAAGGACCTAGAATTGAGCCCTGCGGAACGCCCATGGTGACCTCAGATCCTGCAGATTTGTTGCCATTAACATCAACCCTCTGAATTCGATTATTCAGATAAGAAGTCAGAAGGTCGAGAGCTCTGTCCCTTAAACCATAATGGTACAGTTTCCTCATAAGAGTATCATGATGTACGCAATCAAAGGCCTTGGACAAATCACAAAAAATACCAAGAGCATCTTGCGATTCCTCCCAGGCCCCAAATATGTTCTTTAGCAACGCCACGCCCGCATCGGTAGTTGAACGACCCTTTGTAAAACCAAATTGTTTCACGTGTAATAAATTATATAAGTTGAAATGTCTCAACAACTGTTTCAAAATTAATTTTTCAAAAATTTTGCTCAAAGTTGATAATATAGAAATTGGCCGAAAATTCGTGGGATCAGTTGTACTACCAGATTTGAACAGTGGAATTACTTTGCTAAGTTTCATCAAATCAGGAAATATACCAGATGTGACACAAGAATTAAAAACAATTGCTAAGAAAGGTGCGATAACATCTATTATTGAAGCTACAGTATATACTGACAAACCCCAATGATCGGCAGTTTTTTTTACATCAAGATCCTTAAAAGATTCTATAATGTCTTTAGCAGTCGCAAACGTAAATTCAAAGTGTTTGTCACATTCTGGAACACATTCTTTTAGTATGGCGTAGGCAGAAGTGGAGGAAGAAGACAAAGTTTTGTTGTTATTATTGGAATACTAGTAAAAAAATTCTCAAACTCAGTTGCTACCTCCAAGTCCGCCTTTATATCTTCATCGTTAATTTTAAGATGGAAATCGCGATTTTGTACTTTGGTTCTTCCAGTTTCAGAATTTATAATTTGCCAAGTTGTTTTGATTTTATTTCTAGAAGATTTTATTTTATTTTTAATGTGTATGGCTTTTGCTGAAGAACAGGCTCTCTTAAAAGTTTTTGAATATTTTTTAACGAATTCGAATTATTATCGAGCCTATTCACTCAAAAAAACTGAGTGAATAAGAAGGAAGATTGCAGTTGAACGAGATGATGCATTGTCAAAGCCAACGACACGACCAACGATGCTGCGCCAGAGGTAGATTGGTCTGGAGACCCTCCACGACCAAACTCCCGACACAACAACATTTGGCGCACCGTACCGGGCACACATCGCAACACAACTGCTCAGACCCGTCCTCCGTACGACTTCACTAGACATTATTACAAACACGACGTTATTATGATGATGCCTATAACAAAATATTGTTATAGGCCTTATTATTATCAGCTTATAATAGTCTACTGCTGGATAGGCCTCCTATTTCACGCCATTCACCTCGATTTTCGGCAAATCTCATTCACTTACTACCAGCCATCCTGCGAAGATCTTCTCTCCACCTAACCTGTCCCATCTAACGTTTACCGATACGCGGTTTCCACTCAAGAACACGTCTACTCCAACGGTCATCGGTTCTACGGCTAATATGGCCGGCCCATTGCCACTTCAGTTTGTTTATCCTGTGAGCCATGTTGACAACTTTGGTTCTCCTTCGGATCATTGCAGATGTGACTTGATGTTATAAACGATATACACACATAAACTTTGACCCTATATGGAAATAAGTCTTGTTTATTATGAACTCAATAATTAATTCTCATTACGAGGTATACAAACTAAATATATACTAAATATAGTTTGTATACCTCGATGTAAATCACCGTACGATATGCGTGTCTCTTATCTATTTTTCCGGAGGATTTGATAGATTTATCATTTTACTTGCACGAAGGCAACATAAGCCAAATTATAGCCTTTTCTTTTTAAATTTAATGATGTGCAATTAAAAATATCTTGGTAATAAAGCCGTTCTAAGTACCATTCCATTTCTTAGGTTTGATTTGTAAAAGCTATGAAGCGTTTGCCTGTAAATGGATAACGAATGGAGTCCCGTGTATGCTCAGAAGAACTTAACATCTCGTTGGTAGCTGCGCCTTAGTTTTAACTATTGCAGCCATCATTTAAGATAGTTTGTCTTTGATTCTAAATTTCTCCCTTATAATCCGTCAAATAAAAGTCGTTTAACTGTAAAATTATAACAAACCATCACTTTATGTAATGTCACTGCCAATTACGTGGGCTCAGCGCAGCATATTTCCTCCTTCCATTATCCCCCATCAGCCTTCACGCTAACATTCACTTCCATTTTTGTAAAGTCAGTTGACATATTTCTACTTCAGCTATGATGCTACTTTATGAATTAAAAGAAGAAGTTGCATTAGCGATAAGGCCGCCCATTATGTATTTTGTAGTTTTGAATGCTTGTTTTATTTTTTTAATAAGAAATGAAACTAAAAATAAAAACCTGTCTGTTTTTATTTTTATTTTTTTTTAATTTAATTTAAAACTGATGAGTTTTACGATATGTACTAAGTCAATGGTGTTTTTTTTTTCACCTCAAATCCATGCATTCTTAGCACTACCACGATCCAACTCTTGCGGTAAGCATCTATGTAGGTCAATAATTTCAAAAATTCAAAGAATATATGATCATACATTTTTGACGATTGTACGTCACTTAACTTTAATTTAGCCTTAAACAGTATGGTTTTATTCATAAACGATGATTAAAATTAAGTGACGTGCAAACGTCAAAAATGTATGGTTAAACAGTCACTAATCACTAGTTAACTTTAAGCAACGTTTCTGAATATGGGGGAATGTGTCTCAATTAAAGTAGAAAAATAACAACTAACTTTTGGAGGCCACTAAATATGAATCTCTTCTTTTCTTCTTTTTTTTCTTTTTTGGCTTCGTATGGTTTGTACATTTAGCCAATGTCACGTAATGAATTATTCATGTTGAAAAAGACGGCGGCATGAACCGTCTTACGAGGGAGGTTTCAGACAAAGTCACGATGTGGCCACTATGTTGCGATATTTCACTGTTCTTTATGAATTATTTACTTAATGCACTTTTTAGTACATAAATCACGCATTTTTGTATTTACAAGACTATAAATAATTTTAAAAGTCCAATGAAAAACGAGCGTGACATCCAGTTTAACTTTCCCGTCAAAAAACCAATATGAATCTCACTCCTGTCATATACAAGGTGATAAACAAGATATTCTCTGAACAGTAAACCTCGTGCCACTCGAATTAGTTCCCAAGTTGCGCTGATGTGTACCGATTGCTGTTACTTACATGTGACTACAACTTGATACAAGTTTGTTAGTAAAGTGTTGATTAATTTGCAGATTACAGTGTAGAGTAACGAACAGTGTGGCTTCAGTTTCGAAGACACTCCTGTATTTTTAAATCATAGTTTATAATTTTAACATAACATCAAGCATTTTGTGTTCTCCGATTTCGCCAGTTGTTTACCTATAAGTAACAGAAAGGGAGCCTTTTGAAACTGGATACAAATCCAGATCCCAGATTGTTACCGAGAAATTTCTGATGGACAGCCTGATACCGCTTTGCATGAAGCGGGAATAGGGTAGTTGACTAAAAAAACTAACTAGTCCGTCAGTCAGATTTCCAAGAAATACTAGACACGTATTTTTTCTTTTTTCATATAAACAAAAAATGAAGATGACAAAGTGCGTTGAAAACTCGTGTGACATCATTGCACTTTTTAGCGAGCAGTGACATTACCAGACACCACTCCTTATCTTTGATGCCTTTTATATTTGCCAATTTTTATTTGAATTGATAAAACAAAATAAAGGGTGTATCTGACAACGCGGCACAAACGAGTACCATGGATCCAGTACATGAGTCTAAACCCTTCAGTGGTGGAATTTTTCGTCGGCTTTTTCATGATTAAAAAATAATAATATGCAGTTTTTTTCACTTTAGATTTCACTTTAGATCGTTCATAATTGCTATAATATACTTTTATAATCCAATAAGATTTTAAAGTAAAAATTAATTAATTCGCTAATTACACAAAAAAGCGCAATGTGAACAAAACTCGAAAAACTATCTTATTAGCTGATTTAATTAATAGAGTTCACATCAGGGATCAGCGTCATACCTACAAATCCGCACGGCGGCACGCTTGCAACGTTCAAAAGCCAAGTCGACACTTTTTTTTAAACACTGTGAATTCTGTAACCGTTCATTAACGATATAAATGATTATCATAATTTTATTAGTGGCATGCGGTCTAGCCTTTTCGCGAAGTTTGCGTTACGTTATCAGATACACCCTGTATACGTATTCAATATTTTTTATACTTAATCTAAATAGAATATTTTTTTTTTCCCAGTAAACATCCCTATTGAAATCAAACTCATGCTCAACAAAATAAATGTTAACTAATACACTACAACAAGGCAGTCTATATTTTGAAATTGAAAACAAAGGTCTCTATTTTATTAGAACTTGATATACCCAGGTATTCATGAACGCTGTGTTAAAACAATCTTTCCTTATCTTCACATGTGAATGAAGTGAGAGGGCAATATTCAGTAGGTAACTTTTGCTAGATTAAGAAAATTTTCGATAGTTGAATTCTGAGGGTATCTATCATCAACCTTTTTATCGTCCCACTGCTGGGCACAAGTCTTCTCTCATACAGAGAAGGATTGAGCGTAATCACCACGCTTGCTCAATGCGGGTTGGCGATTTCAGACTTAAGTCTTAAGTAATTCTGAGGGTATAATTCAGACAAAACATCAAATTAATCTAAATTTGTTGTTTGAACTTTCCTATTTGTTATTTACCATTATATTTATTGCCCCAACAATAAACAAGTGCTTTAATTTATCAACCATTTTTGAGATACAAACAAAAGAGGTATTATATTAATCCTTGGCCATTTACAGAACTCTGGAGCCACCCACAGAGACAGACCTAGATCCACAAAATCCTTTATTCAGGTCCACAATTATTGTAAAGCTAAACTAACCCTGGATTCAAAGCATAACTAAGTCGTCACGATAATATTTCAATAGGTTTTGTAAAAATAAAAGTAATGACAACATTTTAAAATATAAAAAGAACGTATTTAGAAATTTTGTATGTACCAAATGTTCGATAACAAAGCGTCATAGAAAGAAACAACTGTACAATATCTATTGAAAACGATAATATAAAGTGGTTTTTAAAGATTTGTGTTCTAGAATAGCTTAAAGCCTGTTTGTCTATGGTAAATAAATGTGTTTTAGTTATTTCTATCCTTATGGTACAGACGACTACTACAATCTGTCAGATTTTTCTATTGAATTTTCAACTTTATCGAATAAGTTTTAAGGCGTAAAATTGATTGGGAATATTTGAATGTTTCGGGTAGCTTGCCCTGCTGTCGTTCGTACACTATGATTATATCCATTAGCTTGATCGTATTCGGAACTAGGGTTTATAGATATCAGATATTTTACTAAATAAATATCTAAATATTCGATATTTATTATCGCGGATATTTTTTTTTATCCTGCAAGTGGTTTAACTATCTTAGCTATAGAATAATGTAGTTTTTGTGTGATTATTTTAAGATTGTAAACATTGGCCCGATTCCCTTGTTTACAAACTAAATTAACTTTAAGTTCAGTGCACCTCTTTCTTTATATTTCATTAAGAAAAGGACAGAGGATAAAATGTCAGTTTGGACCTGTCAAATTAGTGCATTCTTGACGTAAACTGGCGTATTTTCAGTCGCCATGTTTTTAATCGCGTCTAAACTGTCTATGGAGTATTTTAATTTGACAGGATTAAACTGACATTTTATCTTCTATCCTTTTCTTAACGAAATGGAAAGAATAACATGCACTTAATTTAAAATAAGTTTAGTTTGTGAATAACAAAAACGGCGCCATTAATACATTTTCCAATGCACTCCTCTGCCTTATTACTCCCACACGATACTGAGGTGAAACAACGTCCTACACTAAACTAGAGCATCTATGCACTAATTATATCACTACAAATAAACTTGACTGTGCCTTACTACATTTAGAGTTATGTAGGTACTCGCAGCCTGCGACATAGCTAAAGCTGTCTAAATACATTAGCTGAGAACTCTCACCGCCTCGAAACTGTTTTACCGCAGTTTGATTTCGAACGGATTCTAGGAGCGCACCTCACTTTAGGGAAGAGATTTTACCGGATTCGGAGTGACGAAACTTAGTATGCACTGTATTTAGTTTTGAGGTTAGGATAAAAAATTGCATAGATTGTTGAAGATTTTGAATTTGTGTTACTTTGCATACGTTTTATTTTATAAAATATATGTCGGAGATCGTCGATATAATTTTAATAGAAGTTGCTGATTTGATTTAAGTAGTAGAGGGGCAAACGCTTGTGACGTTATTTTGTGATGGCGGCACTTGGACAGAGTCGCTTTGGAAAGTGGGGTTCGTCGAACGGTGACTTTGCATCGAGACGCGGACCAAGGCACTTCTCCGAACCGAAACTGTCGGTTTGCCTATTCAAATTGTTATTATGAAGATTGGAGGGTATATCTACATGTCGTGCTTCAATTCAAAACTCACCTACGAAATGGAATCTGTACCACCATACGAAGATGCTGTCGACCCTACCGCTCTGCCGCCAGTGTCTCCGACATATATATATATT
This sequence comes from Sesamia inferens, assembly GCA_037179545.1. NCBI lineage: Eukaryota > Metazoa > Arthropoda > Insecta > Lepidoptera > Noctuidae > Sesamia > Sesamia inferens. Next base: position 10,053,165 of record CM073939.1, read on the forward strand.
TTTTAATTTTGCATCACGTTTCCTCAGCGAAGCACTGTGAAGTGGTTAAGGGCGGACGTTACGATGGACTTAAGTAACTTTGACGTTTGAAAAGTGTCTGATTCTTGTCCTTATTTGTATAAATTACTTTTGAGTTTCGCTATGCACGGGGTTCCTCGATAAAAATTCGAAATAGTGTCACAATATTATGCCTAAATAAATTTTATAGAATAAAATTTATTTAGGCATATAAATACTTTATTATAATAGCCATAATAAACCCATCTATTTGAACACAAACGCAATAAACGTCAACATTTACAAATGATTTTTTAACCAAAAACAAAACAGGTCGAATTTTGCGGTGATTGTGAATGGCAACACTGAATACGGCTCTGTGTCACTCCGTGCCAGATATAAATGTCAACTGAATGTGACAAATCACTATTCTCATAGTGAGTGATGGGCTTTTACTTGTTTATATGTTGAAACTAAAAATAGTTTGGACTTTTTTAGCAATGCAATTTTTTTTTCACCGGTGGTTTGGACACCTAAAAAATTTACTTTTGTGCAAGCGAAAATCGTGAGAAAACCAACTGCTAAAGAAAAGTCGAAGATTAGACGTCTACCAATCCACACTTGGCTTACGGTAGTGGTTCACTCTCATCGGGAGGAGGTTTTTGTGCCAGCAATGGGAACCTCAAAGGCTGATTAAGATAATGTCGTTCATTTAAGTCACTAGAAAGGAGAAAAACAACAAAAAAGAAGAAACATATTGAGTAAAATGACAAAAAGTCGTGGTGACCTAGTGGTTAAATAAGTCGTGGTGGCCTAGTGGTTAAATAAGTCGTGGTGACCTAGTGGTTAAATAAGTCGTGGTGGCCTAGTGGTTAAAACACCAGCCTCTCAAGTATGAGTGCGCGGGTCCGATTCCAGGTCAGGCAAGTACCAATGTAACTTTTCTAAAGTTATATGTATTTTCTAAGTATATCTTGGACACCATTGACTGAAGGTGAAAGAAAACATCTTGAGGAAACCTGGACTTTATAAGTCTGAAATCGCCAACCCGCATTGAGCAAGCGTGGTGATTACGCTCAATCCTTCTCTGTATGAGAGGAGACCTGTGCCCAGCAGTGCGACGATAAAAAGGTTGATGATGATGAATGATGATGAGTAAAATTTCTAATTATTTTTTTTTTAATTTCACTGGTACATATATTGGTGTGGCTATCTGGCCTACGATAAATACATACATAATATTGTATAAAGTTGACATGCTCAGCATTGTATAAAGTCATGTGTTTTTTTAAATGAACAAACACCTGTGTTCCTGGGAGTTTATTGCATCACTTCTTCCCAATAAAAGCACTAGAAAGTCGCAAATAAATGATATTGATTTTAACACAAAGAGCCAGATGAGCAAGATTTTAAAAAATCACTTAAAACATTCATTACAATTAAATCATTTACGGAGAACGTGTTCTTCCTTGTCCGAAGCCGGATCAAGAAGACCCTTTTTACACAACAACAACAATTATAATTATGCTAATATTATGTCCTAATTTACCATCACGCCTGTAATCGCAGAGGGGTTAAGAAGAGATGTGTTGCACACCTAAATTTCACCGGTTTTTTAAGTCAAATTTATTAAGAGGCGAGCCCATAACCGGTATTTTAATGAGGATTTAATTACCTATGCTTATAATAAGACATTCAAATGTCTGTGATGGCTTGAGTAGTTCACTGCCACTGAGGCAGTGAAGTCCACTTATGTATGATAATATGTACATTTTTATAATTCAGTGTTAACAAAGTCAATAAATGTCTTTTCAGTCAACAAATTGATCTCTTATTTAAAAGGGTGGTACATGATGAATTAAGTAAAGTAGCAACAACTCCCTAGGCTGTGCATCATATCATTTTCTTTCACATTAATAGTAGTCGTCTCGGTAGACTACTGCTTCCTAGCCATACCGTCTTTCACAGAGTCAACAACGGTATTAAATCTAGAAAACAATATTAAAGAAAAATAATAAATTTATCCTCCAAGCTTCCTAATTCCATGTTTCAAAGGAAGCAGATCCACAGCAGCTGTGAAGTTATGACGTTGCGGATATTACCTAACCGAACGTCGAGGCACTGTGGCCCATTCATCTTTCGATATCTTTTAGCGTCCTTTCAAACTTTGTATCGTTGTTGGTGCAGATGTGTCGGGTATGTGTACTTTTGTAGCCCTTTTTGGGAGTGTAGTATCAGCCTTAGCTTGTTAGTTTAGAGGTACGAGAAACAGGGTTGAAAATTCCTCATTTTCTTTGGAAAAGAGGGGATTCAGGTTCATTTGTGTCAATGTAATATATTACTGACTTTTTCACATCGTAATTATTGCCAGAACTTCACTTCGTCTAGTGCATCTACAGTTTGATTCTGTAACCATATCATCGTGAGAATTTAGGTGACGGCAGCGTGGATTAAAGTGTCCGTATGATTGCTTACTCACTTCACCAACTAATGCTTGGGAATGACACTACAGACTTAGCTCACTTTGAACTCACCTTAGCTAACTTTTCACGAGGAGATTTTTACCGGATCGATCGGCTGGTATTTTTGTTTTTTTTTTTTATTAACAAATAGTATCTCACTATTGTAATAATTATTGAGAGCAATAAGGGACTTTAGACTGTCGATGAATCAGGTTAAGCTACGCTTGACGAGGTTGGTCCGTAGATGGGTGGCCATATTAATATCATCATCATCATCAACCTTTTTTTTCGCCCCACTGCTGGGCACAGGTCTCCTCACATATAGAGAAGGATTGAGCGATTTCAGACTTAAAGTCCAGGTTTCCTCAAGATGTTTTCCTTCACCTTTTAATTAGTCATTGGTGTCGGAGGGACGATACTGATATTCAACAGTATCCAGTTAGCCTGGAAGTCGCCCCCAAAATAGTTTTTTTTATGAATTATTTATAAATTAGTGCTTGACCGCAATCCCGGCTGATGGTAAGCAGTGATGCAATCGTTGATGGTAAGGCTCGCTAGTTTGTCACGCTAGCCAATTCACTCTAGCCTTGAAGAGACTTAAGCTGTAGTCCGATGGAAACACCGCCGCTGGCAAATTGATCCAGTCCCTCGATGTACGCGGTATAAAAGAAGACGAGAAACGCTTCGTCCGGATCGTAGTGGTGTCAACAACGTAAGGGTGGATACTCGCCGTACGAGTACGACTGGTCGTCCGATAAAGGAACAGAGATAGGTAAATTAAATCATGGAATCGACTCGTCCCTTTCCAAAATGCATCCTATAGAATAAAGACAGGCTTGCTACTCTTCGCCTGCGCTCCAAGCTTTGGTAAAAGTATACATAGATAAAGGTAAGTATAGTTGGGAAAAGGTTATTTAAACCTGGATTTTTAAAAAATAAAATTTTAGGATTTTTAAAATTAGGTATATCTAGTTTTCCTCTTGATAACAAGATCACAGCAATCCACATCTAATCCACACAAGTATACTAAGAAAATCACGGAAATGTTCTCCAAGAAAAGCGAGGGCTTGTTATGGCTGCACCTCAAGCAACAATGTGCGGGTAAGATACACAATGATGCTTGAGAAGCAACGCGATGCATCCCATTTGTCTACGGCGTTATCGTCAGATGTCGGTTTTCAGCTACCTACTTACAGAGGTATGTAAACAATCTTTGGATGTGAGGTGCACTTTGTATTCACTAAATTGTAGCAAAATATAGTTTAGCTTTTTTGTTTTTGTAAGAACTCCAAGTGTGTGTGTTCAGGATTGTCCAACAGATTTAGTTGCTTGATGTCTTGAGTTCGTCTCTGTTGTTATCGATGTCTAAAACCTGTCAAAAATGACGGTTGCTTCATTATGTTTTAGAGCCAATGTCTTATTTATTAGGCAAAATATTCACATGTACACTAAAAAAAGTAAGATTTACATACATCAGAAATAAGGACAAACTACGAGCCCTTTCATCGACTTCAAAAAGTTCATAACTCTTTTGTTGGGCTTGGTATAACTTTATACAACAGGATACTCTCTGCTTTGCTAGACGAGCCTTACAATGCATTTACAGCATAAAATATCAAATCCAACCTTTGTTCAAAGGCATATTATTCTGTAAACGACTATTTAAATGATAAGAATAGCTGTCCGCTCTTTTTAACTCAAGACAATGTTTGTGTTCTTTCTCCAGAATTAGCTTACTGAAATGTTATATATGTTCATATAATTGTCTTTTTTTATGAATATTTATTTACTGTGTATTATTAATATGTAAGCTGACATGCCCTTTATGCCTGGGACTTTTATTTAGGTAATATGTTTTTACTTATTTACATTTCCATTTTTAATGATATTTTTACAATTTTTTTGCTTTGCTGGTATTTTGAAATGGCTAGCTGCATGGCATATGGTAAATAATTTCATTTAAAGTTCTGTGTTTTCTTGTGTTGATTACTATACATAGTATTGCATAAAGTCATGTGTTTTTAAATGAACAGACAGCTGTGCTTCTGGGGAGTGTGTTCCGCCATTTCTTCTTTCCAGCGAAAGCAGTAGGAAATGGCAAAGGGCGGGCATTTTGGAGTCTCACTCGTTTCACTGTCTTATGTAAAATTGACGTTCAAAAAGTGCTGATTCTTAGCCTAATTTGAATTAATGACTTCTGATTTTGATTTTGGGGATATTTTTAACAGATAATGAAATTTTTAGAACATTTTAATGGTCCAGGCTGTCACTAAACTTTGACTGTCGTTACCAGACTAAGACCTAAAAATTCTCAAAATTACGAAAATTTATTTAGAAGTTTGTGAGCAGCGGTAGCCTAGTGGTATAAGCTGCGATTTAAATGTTGTAGGTCGTAGGTTCGTATGTCGCAGAAGGAAGCTGCGGAACGGGAGAGGGAGATCTCAACTCCCTTCCCGGGCCGCAGAAGACGCACCGGCCGCCGAGGAAGGGCGGATAACGCCCTCTTCCACCCCCCATGAATGGGTCCAGGGGCGAGGGACATGGGGAAGTCCCCGCCCCCTATACGATGGGCCCCAAGGCGGAGGCGCGAGCGAGTGTCGGTGTGCGCCTCTGAGGCGATGCACGGGGTATTAGTAAACATTGTCTTGAGTTAAACAGAGCGGCCAGCTATTCTTATCATTTAAATAGTCGTTTACAGAATAATATACCTTTGAACAAAGGTAGGATTTGATATTTTGTGCTGTAAATGCATTGTAAGGCTCGCCTAGCAAAGCAGAGGGTATCCTGTTGTAAAAAGTTATACCAAGCCCAACAAAACAGTTATGAACTTTTTGAAGTCGATGAAAGGTTTAGTTTGTCCTTATTTCTGATGTATGTAAATCTTACTTTTTTTAGTGTACATGTGAATATTTTGCCTAATAAATAAGACGTTGGCTAAAATAAATTACGAAGCAACCGTTATTTTTGACAAGTTTTGGATATCGATAACAACAGAGACGAACTCAACGCAACAAGCAATTAAATCTGTTGGACAATCCTGAACACACACTTGCAGTTTCTACAAAAACAAAAAAGCTAAACTATATTTTGCTACAATTTCGTGAATACAAAATGTAGGTACCTTACATCCAAAGATTATGTACATACCTATGTAAGTAGGTAGTTGAAAACCGACATCTGACGGTAACACCGTAGACAAATGGGATGCATCGCGTTGCTTCTCAAGCATCATTGTATTTCTTACCCGCACATTGTTGCTTGAGGTGCAGCCATAACAAGCCCTCGCTTTTCTTGGAGAACATTTCCGTGATTTTCTTAGTACACTTGTGTGGATTAGATGTGAATAGCTGTGAACTTGTTATCAAGAGCAAAACTAGATATACCTAATTTTACTCTTTATAAAGGTAATGATGATGTACTTCTATTCATCGTTTCTTCTTCTTCTTCTTCAGCCTATGGATGTCCACTGCTGGACAAAGGTCTCTCCCAAGGCTTTCCACGCTGACCGGTCTTGTGCTGCCCGCATCCATCGGCTTCCCGCGACCTTCACCAGGTTATCAGTCCACCTTTTTGGGGGTGTCCCTACGCTGCGTTTTTCAGTACGTGGTCACCACTCCAGAACCTAACTGCCCCATCGGCCATCGGCTCTACGAACAACGTGCCCTGCCCACTGCCACTTCAGTTTAGCGACTCGCAGAGCTATGTCGGTGACTTTGGTTCTTCTGCGGATCTCCACATTTCTGATTCGATCACACAGAGAAACTCCGAGCACAGCTCTTTCCATTGCCCTTTGTGTGACTCTGAGCCTTTGTATGAGGCCCATTGTGAGCGACCACGTTTCAGTTCCGTAAGTCATCACTGGCAACACACACTGGTCAAAGACTTTAGTCTTGAGACACTGTGGTATCTTGGACGACGAGAAAATTCAATTTAATTCCCCCATCTACGTTCCATCATCGGACGACCCGTCGTACGGCGAGTATCCACCCTTGCTTTGTTAACACTACTACGGTCCGGACGAAGCATTTCACCTCTTGTAGTCTTGTAAGAAAGGTTCGGTTTGGGTTTCGGCCGAAACAGAGACCGTTGCCGAAATTTGTTTTCGGTTTCGGTAATTAAACTAGTTTCAGTCGGACACTAAAGATCACCCTAGACGAGACGACTGAAACGAAAAAACTTCATCAGCCATCATTTTAGAAAAACAAGTCTCTCTAAAGCAAATTAGATACTATCATACATAAAATAACCAATCTATCTCAAGTATGCAAGATTAATAACACAGACGCGTTACTTCGTTCATATGAAATATTAGATTATATAGAACAATTACTATGTTATTGATGATGTGAGCTTAGATAACTTTTGAATCTGTCAGGATTGATTAATAATCGTCTTTAATGTGGGAGTTGTGTGAGTTTTAGATAGAAGGATGGCAAACTATAAAATAATATCACGCCTGTAATCTGTGAAGGGTTAGGCAAAGGTCTACCTAGACAAAGTACATCAATATTATGGCAGATATATTTAAGCCTACATGTAAATGTGGTCGAAGGGGTACATAAAAGGATATGTAGTTTCAAATAGTAGGTTGATAAATGAAAATTGTGTCACAAAGTATGCCCAAAGACTGATCCAAATGAAACAGGAAACACACACAGGCTTGTTTTTATTTGAATAAGATTTCTGCTAGGACATAGTGTTCCTACGAGTTCCTATTGTTGTAAACATAACAGAAACATAGGTTTCTCTCTTCGATATTTTCCGTGAAACGACTGCCGTCTAACCTCCACAACCCGAAGGCGATATCGAAGCATTGCAGCTAGACCAATTATTGAACTTTCGAGGGCTCTGACAACCCGTAACGACTGCCATTAGATGTTCGTATGGCAACCGGGAACAACAGCTTAACGTGCTTTCCGAAGCACGACCAGACCAGTGCAAATATTCATATTCATGCATACAAATATTTACACACCGCGGGGATCGAAACCGCGTCTCCTTGCGCAGGCTGCGTTCGCTACCGCTACGCCACTGAGGCTGTTTTTATTTGGATAAGTTTCCTGCTAGGACACAGTGTTCCTACGAGTTCCTATTGTTGTATACCTATGTTTCTGTTATGTTTTCAAACACATTAAAGACAATGTTATAAGAGTATTCTATCTATTCCAAATACAACACATGAGGTTTGGAAGCAGGTACAAAGTTGCTACTAGTCAGAGGTGCGGTGAATAAACAGGTACCTCCCGGGCTCCCGACTTATAGTGCTTTAAGGAAAAGTGGGGTTTGAGGCCAACATAACCCTCCGTTATTCCCAGACTCAGGATATTCAAGTAGATTTCCCCACAATAAAAAAATAAAATAAAAAAAGCTATAAAGTTGCTAAACAATGAAAGAAACAGTGGAGGACTCGCTAGAGAGACCTTACTTGACTTTCCCAAAAATATGGATGCGATAGAAAAGGCATGTGGCAGTCCCAGTATCAAATTCAAGGATCATATGTCAGGCCTTCGGATTTTTCAAAGAGATACCGTGGCCCCTGGCGCACAGGTTAGTAAAGTAACTCGGGTGGGTATTAGTCAGTAATAGTCTGACACGGCCTTCTACTGCGCCCAGAGCGGAACAGGTCATTTGATTGATGAATCCGCAAAAATAAAGGATCAAAGGTCTAAGGATCTAAAGGAAGAAAATAGTTAATATAAATTACATTTACATCTCCCATATTCGGTGAGGCTAATGAAGTTAGAAAAAAAAAAACTTTTTATTCTTTCAAAAAGTTTGCGTACATCTAACCATCATACAGGCAATAGACGTCATGCATTCAGCCCAATGACAAAAGAGGTCGCTTCGATAGTCAGCCTTGTCTTCGTATGGGTATATAGCCATTAATTGACGTCCTCCGTGGCGCAGCGGTCAACACGCCTGCCTGCGATGTGGAAGCCCCGGGTTCGATCCCCGGTCAGGTCATGATGGAAAACGATTTTTTCCTTATTGGCCTGGGTCTTGGATGTTTATCTATATATGTATCTATTATAAATATAGTATCGTCGAGTTAGTATCCCATAACACAAGTCTCGAACTTACTTTGGGCCTTATTTATTTTATTTATATATTTAATTTAAAATATCGAACGGCAAAGCTCAATTTCATTCTTGAAAAAATTAAAAAATAGTTCTCAATGTGTGCCGGTTTTTTTCTACTTAGCTACCTCACCATCGAGATGTAAAGCAGAGTACTTAGCTCGGGTGTAACCATCAATTGCACCCTCGAACGGCGCCATCGCTGCCCTCGCTCGCCTAAATATCTCGGGCTACAATTGATGCCTTACAGCCCTTGACTACTAATCAACTATTAAATTGAATTCTACCTGAAATCTTCGCAACAGTTAACACCAAAAGACAACCCGAACTTAAGGAAGATTCTCCAATGGAACAAACACCTTCAAAGCATTTCTAAAATTGTTCATGATCGATCAATTTGTCACACGTGTTGCCTCCACGCATCCCACACATAGTAATATTCAGACCGACGCCTACAAACACAAATGCATTACAATGTCTTCAACCCCTATGAATTATACTGAAAGCGCTTCTCAGTTCAGTGAACGGAGAAAATTTCACAAGACAAAAGCGATTAATACAATACAGGGAAAGCGGGGAATAACTCGCAAGAGCTTGGAAGCCCTTCCGAAATTTTGCATTTTCATTGTAGGAATAAATGGATATATTATGCTCGGTTCTAAAAGTATCAACTGGCAGTGTAAACAAATACCGTACAGGTTTAACTCTTACGTAATAACTTAGTAAAGATAATCACATTACATTCATTTGTATTTAAATGGATTGAAAATTGTGGTGGTGACGAGGAAGGAAGATGAGAAATGACCTCGCAGACTGCTGCGTTACCACGCTGGTCAGACCAATACAAGTAACCGTGAAAGAACATAGTTGACAGAGTCACGGAGACCTTTCAAAAGAAGAAGAGGGAAAGCTTCGACGGTATGAACCTCTTTTCGAAACAATTACTGTTTGGACAACATGATTAAACTATGATTGAAAAATTATCGTTGAACATTTGAGTTATTTGCCAACCCGCATTGAGCAAGCGTGGTGATTACGCCCAATCCTTCTCTGTATGAGAGACCTGTGCCCAGCAGTGGGACGATAAAAAGGTTGATAATGATGATGATGATGATTTGAGTTATAAAAAACAACCGACTTCCAAAAAACACTACAAAGTGAAAAATAACTAATTTCGGAAGTTGGTGTCAAAAACTAGTATACAAAAACCAAAGACATCGACTTCCGAAGTTAGTTATTTTTATCTTTGTAGTGTTTTTGGAAGCCGGTTGTTTATTTTTGTAAAAATAGTTTTTGTTTTACACTTTTTATTTGTGAAAAGTATTGTTCAGCTGCATTCAGTTAAACTGGATGCTGACGCTAAAATAGTAGGGAATTTTGTTTACTCTAATTTTGTAAATACACAGAATAAAAAATAAACATAAATAATAATTAAAACTAAATTATGATTAAATTAACGCTAAAAAAGAAACACAAACTAACTACAAATTAAATTTAAAAGTAGGTATATAAAAAATTGAACCCAGATCGCTGCGATCACCGGGCAAGGTGCCCAAAAGGCTTCTTTAATTTTTACCCGTAATTTTCAGTAAAATTCCTATAAAACAAAAATGAAAGTATGAACAATGCTAGACATGACGCGATTACGTAACTTAAATTCAGTCTCTTGATTATAATTGATTGTTGCATAAGCGTGACGAGTAGGTAGTGGTTGTCCTATGTTAAACTTCAATGCTGTAAATTATTGAAGAATCCAAAGCCTAGAGCACAGGCGTCGGGTAGCCAGCCTTTCGGTCTTCTATAGGATGCATTTTGGGGAGTGTGCGAAGGAATTGCATGATTTAATTCCCCCATCTCCGTTCCATCATCGGACGACCCGTCGTACGGCGAGTTTCCACCCGTACGTTGTTAACACCATTACGATCCGGACGAAGCGTTTCGCCTCCTCTTTTATACCGCGTACATCGAGGGACTAGAACAGTTTGCCAGCTGCGGTGTTTCCGTCGGACTACAATTTGAGTGTCTTCAAGGCTAGAGTGAATAGGCTCTTAATAAACTAGTGCGCTTTACCATCAACGACTGCGTCACTGCTTACCATCAGGCGGGATTGCGGTCAAGTGCTAGTTTATAATTTTATAAAACAAGAAAAAAAAGCTGCCTATTGGTCTTCATCAACAGATTTGTTGCAAACCATTATTTTAACCCATCATATAGGTGCAATGTTCTCATCAATATAAAATAATTAATTCCAAGCACAGCTACTGTAAACCATTGAGGAGTTCCCTTAACTGTCCTTTGTCGTCATCATAAGACCCCTAATGACAATCACAATACGTCTAGGTGTAAATCTCTTATCAATACAAATTAATCAAACACGAATATAAGGTAGCTTCTGTGAATCGTTGAGGAGTACCCTCGACTGTCTCTCAGCTCCATCATCAAATCTACTGGAGACCTTCATTAATTTTATTAATTTATTTCTCTCTTCACAACATTGGTTTATCAATATTTTTACTTATATTCCACCATTGGAAGAGACTGGTGCGTGAAGTAGGTTTTTGAAGAAGCCTGTGTTACAGGTCATCAACCGGGTCGAGGCCCATGAGCGACCACGTTTTAGTTCCGTAAGTCATCACTGGCAACACACACTGGTCAAAGACTTTAGTCTTGAGACACTGTGGTATCTTGGACGACGAGAAGATGTATCGTAGCTTCCCGAACGCTGCCCAGCCGAGCACTGGGAACAACTACCTGCAGACAATACAAATCTTTGTTTCGTGCGGGAATTTAACCCGTGATACTCAGCGCAGCAGTCAATTAGTAAGCCACTGCACCCACCGTATCATCAAAGGCTTTAAAACAGGAAAAATTGGTATCCACAAGCACATTGTGTTATATATGACGAATCATCTTGGAGAGGTGGTAAGGGCTTCATTTGGTAAGTGTAAGTACCCTGGAAGTACCCTGGTCGGCGTCTTAATAAGAAGTCCGTTCGACAATAGGGTAGTTGACTAAAAAAAACTAATTAGTCCGTCAGTCAGATTTCGAAAAAATACTAGACACGTATTGTTTCTTTTTTCATATACAGAAAAAATTAAGACGACACAGTGCGTTGAAAACTCGTATAGCGTCACTGCACGCTACACTTTTTAGACTGTACCACGTGCCGCCATTACAAAATAACATCACAGCGTTTGCTCCACTACTACATAAATCCAATGAGCAACTTTTATCAAATTGATATCGTGACGTGGATCACGATATATATTATATACATATAAATGTTTACATTTTAATGAGATATTTTTGCAATGCATTATATTATGTAAGTCCGTTGTTACCTCTGGAACCTAAAGCCTCTGCTAATTTGTAAGAAGGCCCTCCACGAGTCGTAAATTTTACGCTTGGAGTTGTAAAGTTTTACAAAAAGAACTGCCATATATTTTAGGTATACATCACGGTGGCTGACGTTTGGATACCTCGTTTCTCAAGTGTTGCTTTTCCCGTTCCTTCTACGGGGTGTGGTCTGTAAGATGGCGGGTTCTTTTTGTTTTATTTATTTTGTATGTTACTTTATAGGTAACAGTAATAAGTTTATTGAACAAAGTTTGCAGGTACATGCCAAGACTTAAAAACTAACATTAGACACAAGAAGAGGAAAAAGAACCCAGCCTCCGTAGGCTCGGGCCTGCGGGCGGTGAGCAGTGGGCAGCTCACCGCCCGGTAAAGACCAGGCCCGAGTGGACGGAGCGTTGTGTTTCACGCGCGCCTCAAAGAGATGTCAGCACATCATGACGGGGTCCACGAAGACTGATGCCTCCTGGGTCAGTGTTGCGAGTTGGTTAAAAAGGAAAGCGTGGCCCTGGCCTACAGGCAACTGAGGGTACACGGGTGGGTTTTAGTCAGTAAAATCTGACACGCTCTTCCGCTGCGCCCAGAGCGGGAGAAGTCATTTGATGATTACCCGTCCAAACAAAAAAAAAAAAAAGAAAAAAAAAGTAATTTTCTATATAACTTTAATTTTTTAGTAGTGATTTGGGCTTTACTATGTGGTTTGAACGGCTTACAAAGACGTATGAAAAATTAGATTAACATTGCAAACAGCTGTAAAAATAGGTAAAATGCTATAGGGTTAATATACCTTTTGATTCGTAGTGCGAAACTTACAAAAAAAGTAAAAAAAAAAAACTATATGGACAAGATAAATTTGCAGATAGGTACTTGTTTTATGTACCTAATCTATTGATTGGCTGAATCCGGTTAGATTGAAAGTTGACCCCAACAAAATTGGGAAAAGGAGACCACGAGATCTTTGTAAATAGATCCCTGTAGTCTGAACTTTGACAAAGCAAAATCTAGTGCGATAGGCGGCATCACATTGGGCTTGCTTTTCTGAAAAGTTGGGTGAGGACTTTTTTCGTATCATGGTGTCCATATATGAGAGCAGCCGTGACCCAGTGGTATCCGCCGCGACTTACAAACTGTAGGTCGTAAGTTCGAACCCCGTTAGGCGCTTTGCTTAGTATAAATTATTTCTTCACCACTGCTCTAAAAATGGTCAAAGAAAACACGCGAGAAGCATGAAGGCATGTCCTAGAGGCAAAAAACCTCGAAGGTTTCTCGGTGGTAGGCCATACCATCGGCCGCCGTCAGAAGTTACCACCCACCAGACAAAGCCTTGCCGCCAAACGATTTGTCGTGTTCCGGCATGATGTCTGGTGAAGCCGTACGGAGGACGGGTCTTAGCAGTTGTGTTGAGATGTGTGCCGGGTACGATGCGCCTAATGTTGTTGTGTTGGGAGTTTGGTCGGGGAGGGTCTTCAGATCAATCTCCCTTTGGCGCAGCATCGTTGGGGGTGTTGTTGGGTTTAACATTGCATCACCTCGCTCAATGTCTTCCTTCCTATTCGCTCAGTTTTCCTGAGTGAATGGGCTCTTAATAAACTAGCGCGCTTTACCATCAACGATCGCATCACTGCTTACCATCAGGCGGGATTGCGGTCAAGCGCTAGCTTATAATTATTAAATATGTATAAAAAAAAATACCAATCTGCTCTGGGCCTGCGTGGTAGAGTACATCCAGTAGTGGGATCGTCATAGGCTGAATATATATATTTAGGTAGATATACATATATGTGTGAGATCACATAATAATTTGAATACCTCGATTGTTAATTATTTCAATTAACAGAAATTTAATGAATTAAAAGTGCCAGTCGCATTTGTATACAGTATGTTAAGAAAACCCTGTCCGACCCATAAGGATAATAAAGATTAGGTAAACACATGACCAAATATAATATAAAATTTTACGTATTCATCATAGTACCAATACAAATGAATTTTGAAATAATCTTTTTTTCCCGCGAATTAATTCCAATTTCCCCGAAATTTGGTAATTTTTAAAAAGTGACAACACCGTTATTATTATGAGCGAATAGCGTTGCGACCACGTGCCGCGTGCCCTGCCGCCCGGCCCCCGCGGGCGTCAGGCGAAGGGAGGTTAACGCGCATTAAGTTACCTCTTTTTGCGAAATAATATTTATTTTTTTAGGGGGATTTTTTTTTTAAGTTTAGCCAGGTTTTGTATGCATTAGTAGAATCAGTTATCGATACCTAACAACACCTTCACGGGTCGGACAGGGTTTTCTTAACATACTGTATATTAATAATACAATTTTTGGTTTATATATTTATTTCTACATTAACATTTATTTTAGTTTAATCCATACTAATATTATAAATGTGAAAGTAACTCTCTAACGTGTCTGTCTGTTATGCTTTCCCGCTTAAACCTCTCAACCGAGTTTCATGAAATTTGGCACAGACAATCTTTAGACCCTGAGAAAGAACTTAGGCTACCTTTTATTGGAAAAAAAAAATGATATTCCCGAGGGAAATCTAAAAAGCGCGATATATCGAATTGTAATAAAACGGTGTTTTATAATTCTTTTCCCATATTTATTGTACACCTGCATTACGTTTGTGAATTGACGTAAGATTTTATTTAACACACATTAAATGACGAAACGTCGTTGGGTTTGTGCACGACTTTTTGTCTCGCTGGGATACGTTCTATCTCAATTCATTCTTAATGTCAACTCCGAGAGTTCAAAATGCAATGCCCCCTATTAGGTCCCACCACGTTATTTTTGTGCGTAGGCTTAAATCGCCTGTTTTAGCACCAACCTCTTCCCTTGGAATGCACGGGTACGTTTAAAAAGTTGTTTTTGTCATAACTTTTGTATATGGCCGCCTTTTTTAATTTGCATGGGTTTGGCGAACAGAAAAGATATGATTAAAATAATGCAACAGGGAAATCTTTTGTGTAGACCTTTCCATAAGTTATTTTCGGATTATGACAGCCTCCGTGGCGTAGCGGTAGCGAACTGCGCAAGGAGGCGCGGGTTCGATCTCCGCGCAGTGCAAAAATTGTATGCATGAATATTAATATTTGCATGGGTCTCGTTCTGCTTCGGAAAGCACGTTAAGCCGTTTGTCGCGGTTGCCATACTAATATCTAGTGGCAGTTGTTACGGGTTGTTGGAGCCGTCAAAAGTCCATAAATTGGATATCGCCTTCGGGTTGTGGAGGTTAGGATTAGTAGGAAGTAAGATTAGATTATGTACTCTATACTTCGCTCCATATTACATTGTATGTAGCGAATGTTGGCTGAACATTTGCTGAACTAAAAGGGGAACGATGTGACATCTGTTGCATGTCGCAGCAGCAATCGCAAGTCACCATCCAGTGGATGCTTGCCGAAAACAAAACGATGCGTGGCAGGTCCATAAAGAGATGGTGAGACAGCATTGGCTCTTTCTGTCTGTCACGTTCTGCATTTTCAACTGCACGGATCTTCTTATTTTGATATTAATTACCAACCCAAATTTTGTGCGATCAGTATGAAGGATACCTACTAACTAATAGTCAAACAAAATTTTAGTAGGTAAAGGTGAAATTACTTGGTCTATAGTTATAGAGCTACGTATCGATAGCTATGTATGTACGTATTTGTATGGCATAAAATACAATGACACAAAAACAGAAGGATTTAACAGAAGGAAGTAACAGCGTGTAAACTTCCCTCCTTCTCCACAGAAAAGTGATAATTCTCCGCCCGCCGTGAGTAGTGTCTGGCTGGCAACTGCCAGATGATTCATGTTAGGTCTTTGTAATTGTTAGTTGCATAGTAAACTTTCCTTGCGAGATGTAGGATTTTATGTGACGTCAGCATGATACGTAGTTCGTATCTTCCTCTCAGCCTATAGAGGTTCATTGTTAGACAAACGCCTTTCCACAATGACCGGTCTTGTGCTGCCCGCATCCATCGGCTTCCCGCGACCTTCACCAGGTTATCAGTCC
The DNA here is from genome assembly GCA_037179545.1 of Sesamia inferens. Classification (NCBI taxonomy): domain Eukaryota; kingdom Metazoa; phylum Arthropoda; class Insecta; order Lepidoptera; family Noctuidae; genus Sesamia; species Sesamia inferens. The sequence goes on from CM073939.1 coordinate 10,069,066, forward strand.
ACCTTTTTGGGGGTGTCCCTACGCTGCGTTTTCCGGTACGTGGCTGCCACTCCAGAACCTAACTGACCCATTGGCCATCGGTTCTACAAGTAATGTACCCCACCTGCCACTTAATTTCAGCGCCTTTAAGAGCTATGTCGGTGATTTTGGTTTTTATGCGGATCTCCTCACTTCAGAAACTCCGAGCATAGTCCATCGCCCTTTGTGTGACTTTGATCCTTCGTATGAGGCCCATTGTGAGCGACCACGTTTCAGTTCCGACTGTCTGAAGACTTTAGAGTAGTTTGTATATAGTGTCGCAAATAAAACTATGAATTCATCGTCAAAATGATTTGTGTGTCGTTATTTTTTAACTACGACCGCGGAAGTTGGCTCCTGTCAATGTGATATCCCATGCACGGGAATTATTTACAACTTCACGCAATATAAAAAAGTCTTTCTGACTTTGTCGTTTCCAAAACTTGGGCATCTCGTAACCAACGACCCTCCTCAAAGTCCGAACTTCACGGTAACCCACAAATCGTCGCGGACTGTTTATTAATATGCGATCCACGAGTTTGTATAGTTTTTCTAAGAGCTTACTCGAGAACAAACGTAGAATTAATGGGAGATTTTAGCTTAACCGATGAAATGAAATGAAATGAAATGAAATCGTTTATTAAGCAAGTAGGATCACCGATCACTTTTACACGTCATGTTTTTTTTTTTTTTTTTTTTTTTTTTTTTCTCTTTCTTTTGTGCTGCTTGATAAAATATTCAAATGTGCTCGGAGTTCGTGTATGTTATGATGTTTATATTATGTGTTTTTTACATGAAATATTCAAAGTCGTAGATCTGGTTTGATATTGGAATTTGTTTAGACAAAGTTTATTTGTTGTTGGCGTTAATAAAATAAAACATCGAAAGAGTCCCATCACCAAGGAAAGAAGAAGAAGGAAGCAGAAAAATCCGCTAGATACGAGCTACTTAAATGTATCAAATTTCTTCAGTAGTAATTATTTCCCCACACTGCAATTGTCTTTTTTGTATTTTTTGTGTTGTCATCTGCCGGGGTCGCGGGCGCATCGTGGGTGACAGACGGACGTTTTAATTTTTTAAATTGTCAATGTCTATTGTCAAATAACGTGCGTAACGTTGCTTCGACCCGGGTTATGACATCCGGAAAACAATGTTTTTAATTTCTTCATGTTTTTTTTTTTTTTTTAAAATGAGTACTACGTCTGCGGACATGGTCGTCCGCACTCTTTTTTATAGGTTTATTTTATTTTCTTGTTTTATTATTTTATTTAACTCAGGCGGGGACACCCCATCACAACTGGGCCCGCTGAGGAACTACATTTACCTTAAAAACTATGAGTCCATTAATTAACTTAAATTAGGTTACAAAAGTATATATTACTATTTTTGTTCTTTTATATGTTTTTTTTTTTTTTATATTGATTTTTTATTTGATTTTTATATAATTTTTTTTTTTTTTTTTTTTTTTTTTTTTTTTTTATTAATATATATATATATATATTTTTTTTTTTTTTTTTTTTATACATTACATTCCCTTATTTGCTATCGTTTATTCTAACACTGTATTATTATTTATAACTATGACTTATTTATAGTACTTAAAACTACGCCTCACCTCAACACCCGTACAGTCCCAGAGGGGGTACACGGGTGCCGAGGCGAGGCGCTACTTTTTAACATTATAGTTATCTATGTACTAGTTACATTATGTTCATTATTAAATCTAGTTCCTTATCTCTACCCGCGCCCCGACACCCGTGCCCTCCCAGGGGGATACACGGGTGCCGGGGCGCGGTACTATACTATTATTAATGTAGTTCTTTTATTTTACAATTATCTGGTATTTAAATTTTTCACACAATCACTCTTTTGTGATTGAGATGTTAGATGTATTTTTATCTATTGCACTTGTCATCACACTTCCGAGCCACTCTTTCCCCCGCTAAGGGCCCTCACCGCCCCCATCAGGCCGCCCACAACTGCCACGTCCCTGTGGTGCATGGCCATCTTTAGATTGTAATCGATGACCATTTTGGCGGACGCATCCATCGCTTTACGGGCGAAGCGCCCTATGGCGTCGTCGGTGTCGTCCGAGTAGTAGACACAGGTTACCTTGTGTCTTGACACCGCGACTACCGCGTGGGGAACGCTTTCATGTAAGCGGAGCCGCTGGGTTCTGGTGTTTACTATGACGACGCTGTCGTAGGTCAGTCCCTGGGCCTCGTGAATGGTCAGGATGCGCGACCCTTCGCCCGAACCGTACCCCTGGTCGGCGAGAGAGGATTTCTCCCCCTGCGTGTGGACCAGGAATAGGGTGTTTTCGGCGGTTGCTGGTATTTGCGCACCCGTGAACGCTGCGACGCTCAAGGAGTGGACCCGCGACAGCGACGTCATAGAGGAGTAGGTTCCCGGATATACCTCGCTGAGGGAAAATGGTACGTCCATGGGGTTCCGGTGCGTGCATAGGAGGTCCCGGGTGACGCTAGCCACCAGATTTGGGCGGGTGTACCTCAGCTCGAAGAGGTTCTCCCTGTCCAAATAAGGCAGCTGATTCACGTCGCCGATGAGAACGACTTCGCTCGCTCCAGACAGCCTAACTGCCATCACTATAGCCCCAAAGTGGTTCATTAGGGCTTCGTCGACCATTAGGCGACGGCATCTATCCCTGTTTCTGAACCCGTTTACTAAAATTGAGGCCATTGTGCGCACCCTAGTTCTAGCTCGAGGGCCGTAACGGCTCTCCAGCTGTCCCTTCAGCTGCTTGGCAGCTTCGGCTGTCGTGGTTGCCACAAAGTCGCTCTCCTCGTCGAAGCGACCTATCACCCAGGTTGACTTCCCGCAACCCGGCACCCCGTTTACCCACTCGATGCTGGGTATCGCCCAGTGCACCCCCGACTCCAGGTCTCCCGAAACGGATTTTGCCTTTTCGAGAACCCTTTCGTCCAGCATGATTCTGGTGCACTTCGCGACAACCACCACCGGGTCTTCCTTCGGTGTTTTGAAGGTCATTTTCCCTCTGCGCTCCGTCTCCTCCTCATCGAGGGACACGAAGCCGCGTGACGCGCAGTAGGCCGCCATGTACGACCCCTCCATGTCCCCTGCCAAGACCTGGGATCTGGAGTTGTCGTACACCGCAGCGTCCGCTTTCTCGAGCAAGTCCCTCAACAGACCCACTCTCTCGCGTTCGTAGATCCGTAGGATCTTCTTGCTTGGTTCCTGTAAGACCCTCAACAGACCCTCATTCTCATTCAGGTAGGTCTGGAGGATCTTTTTGCATGTTGCCAGGTTTACCTCTAACGTGGCCCTGACAACAGCTAGGAACTCGAGAAAGGCGCTCTTCACGTGGTCCGTGGCGCCTGAGGTGACGGCCAGGGTCGGCGGGCTGACTTGCCCCCTCTCCGCCCTGGTTGGTATGGGTCGCGGCGGTTCCTTCCTTTTGACAAGTGGCTTTTTCATTTTTTCCACCGCCCTCTCCAGCCTCTCAGTCTGTGTAGTAGGACTGGTTTTTGGCAGCAGTGCATCGAGGAAGGTTCCGATGGCCTTAAGGTGGGTTTTGGACCGGGCTCGGTCCTCCGGACTGGTGGTACCCGCCTTCGCCTTCCTCGCCTTTTCCTCGGCGGCTTTGCGCTGCACCCTTTCTGCGCCGGTCTCGGCTGTGGTGGGACCAGTCGCGCTGGCTGAGCGGCCCACGGGGGCTTAATTTCTTCATGTTGGAGTACTAGGCTTTTTAGTAAATTATATTTTTTTTTTATTAATTATTATTATTTGTTGGATATTGTTTTAGTGTTAATTATTATTTCGTTATATATACATATAAATGACATTTTAAAATATTTCTACATAAAAAAAAGAAAGACTGGTGGTCAGACTTGCGGACTTCTGCTATTTAAGATGACAGAGATATCTGATATCTATGGTAATGATGGTGATTGGCTACTCATGTTTTTTTTATTTTGTTTATTTTTTTTATTTTAACTCAACAGAAAAATAACCTGTGGGCCATACAAATATTTGTTCATAGTTCATACCCGCGACTCGCAGCACAGCAGTCCATCGCTTAATTACTGCACCAACCATGTCGCCATGTATAGACCAACCGTGCCAACCATAGCTCAATGTGATTGCAGCTTTATTACCAATCATAGCTCAATGTGATTGCAGATTACAGCTGGTATTATTTACCACTTCTTTATTTGCATAAACCACAACCAGATGCCTTTTTAATCGACTTCAAAAGGAGGAAGTTATTCAATTCGACCGGTATATATGCTTTTTTTATGTTTGTTCGCGGATAACTTCGTCGTTTATGAACCGATTTTGATAATTCTTTTTCTGTTGGAAAGAAGACATTCTCAAGGTGGTCTCATGATAAGAAGAAATCAAGGGGAACTTTCAAAAATCGTAGGGGCAACCAGTGTGTTTGTAAGTTTTTTCATTAAGTATTTTAGCGTCAGCATCCAGTCTAACCGGATGCAGCTGAACAGTACTTTTCACAACTAAAATGAGTAAAATATTTTTTTTTACAAAAAAAAAAACACTACAAAGTGAAAAATAACTAATTTCGGAAGTCGGTGTCAAAAACTAATATACAAAAACCAAAGACACCGACTTCAGAAATTAGTTATTTTTCACTTAGTAGTGTTTTTTGGAAGTCGGTTGTTTTTTTTTTTTTGGAAAAAAAGTTTTTTTCCTAATTATAACCTAGTGCTTGAACGCAATCTCGCCTGCTGCAATCGTTGACGATAAAGAGCGCTAGTTTATTATGAACCTATGAAAACACTTAAATTGTAGTCAGACGGAAACACCACCGCTAGCAAATTGTTCCAGTCCCTCGATGCACGCGATATAAAAGATGAGGCGAAACGCTTTGTCCGGATCGTAATGGTTACGAGTGAATACTCGCCGTGTGACGGGTTGTCCGATGATGGAACGGAGATGGGGAATCAAGTCATGCAATTCCCTCGCACACTCTTCAAAAGGCACCCTATAGAACACGAATCTAAGTCTACACCATAAAAATACTATTAGGATACCTAAAAACGATTTGAATAGTGAAAATAGTGTGCAAGTGAGCCTGGCAGTAACTCACCGTGAAATATGAGAGACGTGCAAGATTATGATAAGGCTTTAAAGCAGTAAATCATTGGATTTTCCGCTTCAGAATTGAGGCAAATTTAAGGAGAATCCAGTTTGAGCGCGTGCCGAGGTGTCGTTGAAACTCAAATTGTTACGTGATATGGGAATGAATGTGTGTTTGATTTTAAGGCATTTAGCGCTTTTGATGGGTGTTTGAGCTTGTTAATGTACTTAGAGCGGTTAAATTTTAGAGGGGTGTTATAGAGAGACGTTTAAATGTCTTAAGAGATGTAAATTATCATATCGTCGTAAGTCTCGTTTGTAAAGGGTCGCATTAATATAAATTTTAATATAAAGAGTATATAGTTATATGTTGCGATATTAGCTTCTATGTGCATGGGGATAAGATGTAATCCAACATACGGTAAGAGTTGGTAGATTTCAATGTCTTCGATTTTTTTGGCTCAAGCATGTGCTAGTTTCCTTAAAATGTTTTCCTTTATCTTTCATCATCATCATCATCATTTCAGCCGAAAGACGTCCACTGCTGGACATAGACCTCCCCCAAGGTTCTCTACGACGACCGGTCCTGCGCCTACCGCATCCAGCGGTTTCCCGCGACCTTCACCAGGTCGTCGGTCCACCTTGTCGAGGGCCTACCCACGCCGTACCGTTCTCGAGTGGCGACCACGCACCGGAAGACGTATCTTCCCGTGCGTGGTCGCCACTCGAGAACCCGTCGGCCCCATCGGGCATCTGTCCTACGGGCAATGTGTCCTGCCCACTGCCACTTTAGTGTTGCGATTCTTCGGGCTATGTCAGTTACTCTGGTTCTTATGCGGATCTCCTCATTCCTGATTCGATCGCGCAGTGAAATCCCAAGCATAGCCCTCTCCATTGCCCTTTGAGTGACTTTGAGCCTTCTTATAAGGCCCATTGTTAGTGACCATGTCTCAATTCCATAAGTCATCACTGGCAAGACACACTGGTCAAAGACTTTTGTCTTGAGACACTGCGGTTTATCTTTATTTATTTATTTTATTATATATGTACACACAATAAAATACATAACGTGCTGCTTATTTCTTAAGAAATTTCTTCCAGCAGACCTGCGAAAGGAGAAGTAAAACAGGAATATAGACAATAGTGTGTAAGAACAAGGAGGTAATAAAATATGACTATGATATCTATTAAAGTAATAATATTAAATATACCTAAACATATAAACCAATAATAATTTGTATGATTCTTGCGTTGGTAAATATTAAAGACTTTAGATAATTAGACTGGTTTATTTCACTTGTATAATTATTACATTATAATCGACATCTTCCAGGTCAGATCCTAAGTTACAATGACAAGACTATAGACTATATCCATAGACACTAATACATAGAGATGGTATTAGTTACTCGACTACAGAGTAGTGATGTATGATACAACATCCCCCCTGTTTAAGTTTAAATTAACCCTTGACAAACAATATTATAGAGACCTGACCCAGTTACAATTTAGACAATGACTTAAGCCTATGGTTAGGTCTTAATCTAGTATACAATGTTCTACTTAATCTATTTCATCAATTAGCCTTCTGGTTGGCTTTACAACTCTTCCAGAACGAGTTACATGTTGACTGACTGAGGATTGAGATGAGAGCTCTTGAGGTCTAGACTCCTGCCTGTTACCTTCCTCTCTCCCCTGCGACGAATTGGATAGCATAGGAGAATATTTGTGTCTTAAATGAACCCTATTCCTCCTATACCTAACTCCATTGACATCCTCAACGACATATGACCTATTATTAGCCAACCTTAGCTTGACAATGGCTTGTTCCCAATTGCTATCAGGCTTTCTTTTAAAGTATACATGATCATTGGGATACAGTAATGACAATGACTTTGTATTTCTATTATAATATTTAGACTTATTTTTATTATTTTGCTTGACACATTCTTCATAATTTTTGAATGTAACCACTTTAGGTTTTAATTTCTTATAAGACATAGGAATGTTATTTCTTAAATTCCTGGACATTAACAATTGAGCTGGAGATGGTAAATTATTCTTAGGTGTGTTTCTATACTGTAATAAAGCTATGTATGGATCAGATGAGTTTCTTTTACATTTTTTTAACATATTTTTGATAATTTTGACTGAACTCTCTGCTTGACCATTTGACTGTGGATGATATGGGCTAGTTACAATGTGTTCTATGTCCCATTCATGCATAAAATTTTTAAATTCTAATGACTGAAAAGGAGGACCACCATCAGACACCAAAGATAAAGGTATTCCATGACGAGCAAAAATGGACTTTAAATGTGTTATTACATTCTTTGCTGTACTGTTTTTATTTAACAAAGCTATTTCTATAAATTTAGAATAATAATCTGTGACAATTAAATAAGTAAGGTTATCAAAATACATCAAATCAACACCTACTTGTTGCCATGGATATTTATTTATTTCAAAATTTTTTAGTGGTTCCTTTGGATTATTAGGTTTAAATTGTGCACATACATAACATTGTTCTACCAAGTTTTTAATATCAGCTGACATGCTTGGCCAGTACAAAGACTCTCTAGCCAGTTTTAAGCATTTATTTATACCTTGGTGACCTTCATGAATTTTACCTAACATTTCCTTATACATTGACTGTGGTACTATTAATTTTGACCCTTTGAACAACAAATCTTTGACTACATGAATTTCAGCTTGTATGTTCCAAAATGGTTTTATTGACAGACTGACATTATTTTTATTTTTTGGCCAACCTTCATAATAATACTTTTTTAATAATTGCAAAGTATCATCTTTCTTAGTGTTCTGTAACAATTTTGTACAGTACTCCTTTGTGACTGCTAGACTTGAATGCATTAAATTGACATGACAAGATATTTCTGACTCATTCTCAGGTATATAATGTTCTTTTAATGCTGCTCTAGACAGAGTGTCAGATATAAACATTTCCTTACCTGGAATATGTATAACTTCCAAATCATATTTTTGTAAAGTTAACATCATACGTTGCAATCTTGCTGGTACATCATGTAATGGCTTTTTAAAAAGATAGACTAAAGGTTTATGATCAGTATGAACAGTTACTTTATGACCGTACACATACTGGTGAAATTTTTCACAACCAAACTGAATGGCTAACAATTCTTTCTCAATTTGAGCATACCTTGACTGAGTTTGAGTTAATGTTTTTGAACTATAAGCAATAGGTTTATTATTTTGCATAATGACTGCTCCTAATGCTGACTTTGACGAATCGACTGACAAGACTAATGGTACATTGGGATTATAATGAGCTAAAACTGGTGAATTTGTAATTTCATCGATTAAACTCTTAAGACATTGACTATGATTTTCATCCCAAGTCCAGACTGAATCTTTCTTCAAAAGATTTCTTAAAATTTGAGTTTTTTGAGACAAATTGCTAATAAAGGAACCTAAATAATTGATCATACCTAATATTCTTTGCAATTCTTTGACATTTTTTGGTGTGGGCATATTGACAATTGCTTTTACTTTCTCTTCATCAACCCTAGCACCATCTTTACTAAAAACATACCCTAAAAAACAGAGTTCTGAAACTAGAAATTTACATTTAGACTTATTGAACTTTAAATTGACTTCACGTGCTCGTTGCATGACTTTATGTACTCTCTCATTATGTACTGACTCGTTTGGTCCATATACCAAAATATCATCGATGAATATTAGAACTCCTTCTAAATCACCGAACAAATTCATCATGACTCTTTGAAAAATTTCAGACGATGCATTAATACCAAAAGGTAACCTTAAATATTTATATCTACCGAAAGGTGTTTGAAATGTACATAAATCAGAACTATATTCATCTAGTTTTAGCATCCAAAATCCTGAAAATGCATCTAAATGAGAAAAACAAACAGCTCCTGCTAGTTGAGATCTGATCTCATCTATTGACTTAAGTGGATAAATTTCCCTTATAATATTCTTATTCAAATTTCTAGGATCTAAACAAATTCGTAACTGACCCGTGCTTTTGATTGTTATGACTATACTGTTCACCCATTCTGTAGGTTTAATAACCTTTTCAATGACCTGCATTTTCTCCATGCGATCCAATTCATCGCGCAGTTTGTTCAGTAAAGCGAAGGGTACTCTTCTCGGAGCATCCACGCATGGCACTGCTTCAGGTTTGAGTTTCAGGCGACAGACTTGAGGTAGACATCCAAGACCCTGAAATACATCATTGTATTGTGTAAGAATTTGTTCACTAAAATTTTGTTGAGACACAGAGAAAACTCTTTGAATTATACCTAATTTTTCACAAGTTGGTAGACCTAAAACATTCGGACAAACTAAATCTGCGACTATAAACACTATATTTACACTAATAGTGCTATTATTTAAAGATAAACTACATTTTATATTGACTTTGCCCATAATGGGTATTGATATACCACCAAACCCACTAACGTTTATTTGACATTCCTCAAGTGACATTCGACTTTGACATTTCAAAAATTGAAAAGTTCTCTTTGACATAATATTGATATCAGCTCCCGAGTCAATAATGCAATTAATTTGTGTATGACCAACTAAAATGTTTATGTTCCATGACTGTTTAGAATAGTATTTGTTTTGTTTTGACTCGACTGTATTGACCTGTTTACTATGTGCTGACTTTGCTGTAATAATTCTACAAGTGTTTGTTGTGTGAGATTCCTCAGACTTGTGTCTGTACTCATCATTAAGATATGAATCTCGACTAAGACTTTTTGACTTTTTTGACTTGACTGTGAATCTCTCAGACTGTTTAGTGTTTTCATCATTGAGATACGACATATGACAAGATGAGTCTTCATGAGATCTCTCGGACTTATCAGTCACCAGACTTTTTTCATCACTGAGGCATTTTTTATTAGACCTCTCAGATATGACATTATCACCACTTTCATCACAGAAATATGACACAGGATATTTTTTATGACAAGATGAGTCTTCATGAGATCTCTTAGACTTTGACTGCGACTGGCCTATGTGCGACCTGACCGTTGATTGTAACTTGGGATGTGACTGTGACTGTGTGTATGACAACCTGCTATGTCTGTAATGATTTTGATTGTGATGACTTTGTGACTCTAAATGACAATTATATTGACTAGACTTATAACTATGACTGAAGTTATGACAATTTAAAATTCCAACAAAATTATCTTGACTACCAGTTGAACTAAAAGACTCTAAATGACTGACTTTTTTATTATTTGAGTAACAAAATTTTGCAAAATGACCATAAGAGTTACATGACCTGCATTTAGCTCCCTGCGCTGGACATTTGTAGCGGTGGTGTTGTCCACAGCGGCTACACGTCTTCGAGCGCTTCTCAGGACTGGGACTTGACTTTGACCTCCCTGCGCTGGATCCCTGCTGACTGACTGGTGAAGCTCGCCGTCGCTGACGCTCCACTCGACCACGGCTCCTCCGACGCAGATGCATGACTTTTTCAGACTCTTCACTAGTGGACCTCTTGACAATTTGGTCTGCATCCTGCTGTGCGACGATGAGTGTCCTAGCTAGCTCTCGCATCCTCTGATATGTCAGATCAGGTTCCTGCAGCAGTCTCTGACGTACATGTGCTAAGTCTAAACTCAAGTTGGCGATAAAAATATCTCTGATAAGAGATTCTCTGAGCGTTCCAAATTCGCAATCTTGGCTCTTATTTTCGAGATCGGTTAAGAAATCCTCGATGCTTTCCGATTTCTGTTGACGTGTGGTAAAAAACATGTAACGATACATGGTAATATTTTTTCTGGGTTGAAAAAATTCGTCGAATTTGGCTTTGACGTCATGTAATGTGCTTTCTCCAATATTTATGTTGAATGTGTTGAAAATATTTAAGCATTTTTCACCAATGTGATGTAATAAAATGGCGATCTTGCGTTTCTCACCGGACTTGTCTAAACCCGTTGCCAACAAGTATAATTCGAACTGTTGCCACCAGCGCTTCCAGGTTTCGTAATTGTTGTTTGTTGCATCTGACGATATTTTAAGCGCCTTCAAGCCACTGTTCATTGCAGTACCGGTGTCATGGCTGCCACCGACGCCATCCGACTTTTGCATTTTTTGAATTTTCTTTCTCCGTATTGGGTTTTTTCACTCTTCTGACACCATGTATGTGTTTTTCCACTTCTGACACCATGTATGTGTTTTTCCACTTCTGACACCATGTATGCTTCTTGCGTTGGTAAATATTAAAGACTTTAGATAATTAGACTGGTTTATTTCACTTGTATAATTATTACATTATAATCGACATCTTCCAGGTCAGATCCTAAGTTACAATGACAAGACTATAGACTATATCCATAGACACTAATACATAGAGATGGTATTAGTTACTCGACTACAGAGTAGTGATGTATGATACAACATAATTATATAAGTATATTTAAATAAATTCATAATACTAAAGTGGTGTCATATTAGGCTGATCGTGAAGGTCGTGGGAAACCGCTGGGTGCGGGAGGCGCAGGACCTGTTTTCATGGAGAACCTTGCGGAAGGCCTATGTCCAGCAGTGGGCGTCTTTGGGTTCAAATGATGATGATGATGAATCGCCTAGCTGGGTACGAGTTACGACTGTGCCAGCACTGTTCACGGCTACCAAGGCGTGAACAGAGTCCGCGCCAGGGGACGCGCGGAGAGGGCGGTGCGGCGCGGGATGACAGGGCCAACCGGCGGATGGCGGCCGGCTCTTCACTCTGCGACGGACTGGGTCGTCGACGCATGCGCGCATTTGTCACTATCATAGTTTCCAACATTTTAATGTTTTGAATCATTATATTAAGTTTTACAGTTCACCTGACTATTATTAACTTTAGTTAAGTCTTTAATATTTTGGTCCTTCGAGCCGGATACTAATAATATCCGGATACTCCTAATCATCATCATCATCTTAGTGTTAATCCCAGTCGCATCCGAAGCCCTTTCAACTTAGGAGTCTGGGGTCCGTTTTAGTAGTACAACTGCTGACTTTGGTTAAACTTCGATATTTTCCGTAAGGTGACTGCCGTCTGAACCTCCACAACCCAAAGACGATATTGAAGCATTGTAGTTAAACCAAAAGTTGGATTTTTGAGGGCTCCAACAACTCGTAACGACTGCCATTACATGTTCACATTGCAACCCGGTCCAACGGCTTAACGTGCACGTCCAGACTAGTGCAAATATTCATATTTATGTTTACAAATATTTGCACTGCGCGGGGATTCAAACCGCGCAACTTCGCAACGCTCCTTGCGCAACGGTCGTGGTCGCTACGCGAGCGTTGCGACCATTCTGTTTTACGGTAGCAAATATCACATTGTTTAAGGTGCCTGAAACCTATTAAACAATAATTTTAGTATCAAACAAGGCCGGATGTGATTGTTTGTTTATGTGAGTTTCAATGTTTGTAAACGCACCCACGATGCAGGAATAATTCCTAGTGTGGGGCAACGATATATAAAAAAAAAAGTTTTGGTAATTAAAAACAAACATTAAACTTACACTTAGAAAAAATAGTGTAGCAAATTAAAAGCGGCAAAGCCGCAAAAAAAAACAACAATTTCTATAGTTTAGCTACCGTCTCGTGTGAACACAACACTAATAATTTTTACGCCCATCTCGTTACAAATTATTTATAGCCATCAGATAAAGATAATTGCCAGACTATTACCGCTCACAGTTAATTCTTATAACTTCCACAGTCATAAAAAAAAGAAATGTGGATAACCATACTATTTATGGGTAAACCTTATAAGTTAAAGTAGACAGTCTCTTTGTAAAGGACTGGGATTGGAGACATGTGCTAAAGAATGTGACCACATAACTTCTATTTTTTTTATAATTATAAACTAGCGCTTGGTAAAGCGCGCTAGTTTAAGGAAGACGGCAGTTGAGCGAGGTGATGCAATGTTAAATAGAGCAACACGACCAACGATGCTGCGCCAGAGGGAGATTGATCTGGAGACCCCCCACGACCAAACTCTCAACGCAACAATATTTGGCGCATCGTACTCGACTCATATTGCAACACAACTGCCGAGACCCGTCCTCTGTACGGCTACACTAGACATCATGACAGAACACGACGAATCGGTTTGCGGCATAACTGTGTCTGGTGGGTGGTAACTTCTGCCGGCCGCCTATGTCATGGTTTACTACCGAGACTTAGACCGAGATTTTAGTCATTTCAGTTTATTAAAGCTTACTAACATAGTTTTTGAGTTGTTGTTAACTAACTATGGCTTACAAATGGCAATGGAAAGAGCTATGCTTTGAGTTTCTCTACGTGATCTAATCAGAAATGAGGAGATCCGCAGAAGAACTAAAGTTGTCGATATAGCTCTTCTAGTCGCTAAACTTAAGTGGCAGTGAGCAGTGCACATTGCTCGTAGAACCGATGACCGATGGGCAGTAAGGTTCTGGAGTGGCGGCCACGTACTGGAAGACGCAGCGTAGGGAGGCCCCCAACAAAGTGGACCGATGACCCGGTGAAGGTCGCGGGAAGCCGCTGGATGCGTGCAGCACAAGACCGGTCATCGTGGAAAGCCTTGGGGGAAGCTACAAATATAGCTCGCTATTTCACCCACATGTTTCGCTCCCGCGAGAATAGAGGAACTAAAAGAGTTCTGTGTAATAATTAAGAGAGCATTACCTTTCTTCTATATTGTGATAATTTGTTATATATTTACATACTAGCTTTCCACCCGCGGCTTCGCCTGGGTAGAATTCGGTTATATCGCGCTTTTCAGATTTCTCTCAGAAACATCCATTTTTTCCGGGATAAAAAGAACTCTATTATTTAATCTGGACTTTTAACTTAACGTTTGGAAAAATTTTAAAGCAATCGGTTCAGTAGTTACGGCGTGAAAGCGGAACAAACAAACAAACTCGCTTTTCGATTTATAATATTAGCAAGGATTTTAGTCTTATGTATTTATTTAAGTATATCTGTGTAATTATTTTTGGAATAAATGTTTAGGTTTATTTAATATTATTACTTTTATACTTATTATATTAATTTTTTTACACACTATTGTCTACATTTCTGTTTTACTTCTCCTTTCGCAGGTCTGCTGGAAGAAATTTCTTAAGAAGTAAGCAGCACCTTTGTACTCAGATCTTAAATTTGACATATCCTTATGTATTTTATTGTGGATACATAAATAATAAATAATTCTAGTTATAAATTATTTATGTGCCAAATTTCTTGAAAATCAACTCCGTCGTATTTTTCATTTAAGAGTAACAGACACCTATTTATAGAAAAATCGTTTATGATATTCTACTTCTTCAGATTATAGAGCTCCACTGCTGGACAAAGGCTTCCCTTTTATTGAGATGGGAAATCATCAAATGACTTCTCCCGCTCTGGGCGGAGTGGGAGGGCGTGGCAGACTTTTACTGACTAAAACCCACCCGTGTTTCTTTTCTTGCCTGTGCGACGGCCAGGGCCACGGTTTCTTGTTTAATCAACCTGCAACCCTGACCCAGGAGGCATCGGTCTTCGTGGACCCCGTCACGATGTGCTGACATCTCTTTGAGGCGCGCGTGAAACACGACGCGCCGTCGACTCGGGCCTGGTCCTTACCGGGCGGCGAGCTGCCCACTGCTCACCGCTCGCAGGCGCGCGCCTACGGTGGCTGGGAGTTAGGTGTCGTCTCCCGACCAGGGCGTCTCCTGCTAGACAAAGGCCTCCCCCAAGGCTTTCTACGATGACCGGTCTAGTCCTCCCGCATCCATCGGCTTCCCGCAACCTTCACCAGGTTATCGGTCTACCTTGTTGAGGGCCTCCCTACACTGCGTCTTCCACAAACTTTTGCTTTATATTTTACCAGCGGCCGCCAGCGACTTTGTTCGCGTGGAGGTAGTTATGCTTCGCTCCTATTGGTCGCAGCGTTATGTTATGTCCTGGATTAATAGGCTATCCAATGCAAAAATAATTTTTCAAATCGGACCAGTAGTTCCTGAGATTAGCGCGTTCAAACAAACAAACATATAAACTGTTCAGCTTTATAGTATATGTATTCGTATAGATTAATAAAAGGACAGAAGAAAAATCTTTGTTTAGCCCTTTCATATTAAGATACTCCTTAGACAGTTTAGACGCAATTATAAACATAGCGACTAAAGACATGTCAATTTTCATCAGGCGCTGACTAATTTTACATGACTAAACGCAGATTTATCTTCTTTCTTTGCCTTTATGAAATAGAAAGGAAAAGATGCACCAAATTTTAGTTTAATTTAGTATGTAAACAAAAAATAATATAAGTAACTTTTAATATAGGTACTTAATCCCAAAAAAATACATAAATAAATCTCATACTTTCGCTGTACAGTCAAAATAAACCAAAATAGGTGAAATATCCACAATGCCAAGCCTTTACCGAGTGTGACTATGTGTGTGTGTTTTTCATTTGTTATCTGAACTAATTTTCACCTACAATCAAAATAGTTAGTTAATTTATTTAAAAAAGGGGTTTTTACATTGTAAGTGGGTAATCATAAAAATTCAGCGTAGGTACGTAAGTATTATGATTTTAACATAATATTCTAATTGGGTATTTGACAGCCTCCGTGGCGTAGTGGTAGCGAACGCAGCCGCTGCGCATGGAGGCGTGGTTTCGATCCCCGCGCAGTGCAAATATTTGTATCCATGAATATGAATATTTACACTGGTCTGGCCGTGCCTCGGAAAGCACATTAAGCAGCCGGTCCCGGTTGCCATACGAACACCTAAAGGCAGCCGTTACGGGTTGTTGGAGCCCTCAAAAGTCCTACAATTGGTCTAACTGCAATGCTTCGATATCGCCTTCGGGTTGTGGAGTTCAGAGGGCAGTCGTTTAATGGAAAATATCAAAGTTTAGCCAAAATGAGCAGTTAGACTGGTAAAGCGGACCCTAGACTCCAAAGCTGTAAGCTTTGGATACGACTGGGACTAGCGCTGAGATGAAGAAGATTCTAATTGGGTATTTGACTAAAATAATCTAATAAGTCCGTCGGTTAGATTTCCAAAAATATTGGACACGTAATGTTTCTTTTTTTCACGTTATCAAATAATGACGAAGACTGTGCATTGGAAATTCTCGTGACGTTACATTTTACTATAATAGGGATGTAAAAAAAAATATTCTATTTAGTCCGTCATTCAAATTATAGAAAAATATTGGATACGTATATTTTGTTTTATCAAATCAATAATAATTGACAAACATAAAAAGCATCAAAGATCAGGAGTGGTAGCTGGTGACGTCATAGGTTGCTAAAAGGTGTAGCAGGCAGGTGACGTCACACGAGTTTTCAACTCACTGTATCGTCTTCATTTTTTGTTCATAATTATGAAAAAAGAAAAAATACGTGTCTTGTTTTTTTTTTTTGCAAATTTGACTGATGGACTAATTATGCTTTTTAGTCAACTACTCTATTCTACAATTTATACCCAAAACTGACGTCACAAACGTTCACTCCAGATCTTTGATGCGTTGTATCTTCGTCATTTTTTATTGAATTATTGTAAAAAAGTTTCCTTTATTTTTTGATAACTTAATTAACGGGCTAAATAGAATTAAAGTTTTTCTTCCAGAACATATTGTATAAAGAACTAAAATTGGAGTGTCTGTTTATTATATAAAATAACAGAGTTTTATTAAATACATGTAAGCTACCTATTTATTTATAAAAAAATCTTCTTATTTTTATCATTATCTGTCTGCTTGTTCCAGCAAACCTCCGAGACGAAACTTCCACTGGAAGTATCATATAGGCTACATATTTTTATCCCAGTTGTTTTTTATATAGGCAACTCGTAGTTGACCTTGAGCGTTCATGACTACTTAACCAGACTATCCCAGTACCACAGTTCCCATGGAATAATTTCCAACATCAAAAGGGCGAAGCCGCAGGCAGAAGCTAGTACGTAACGCTTATTAGAATCCTTTATTACGGAGTATGAACACATCAAAGACCGGTCTCATTTTTTGTCTCATAAATCTTGATTCGTCGTATCAAATGCTGAAAAATAATGAGGTCACGTTTGGCGACTGTTCTCAAGAGGAACGTATTTTTTGAACGCCACTAATGGTACTTAACTCTGTCTATTTAATAATGATTTACGGCAGTTTTACATGTGTTTTGTAATGGGTTTAGCACGCGGTTATGTTTTGAAAACAAACTCGGCTTTATATAATACAACGATACCTGAATATAGTTTGTTCAGAATAAGCAACTAAATCGATTCCAATAATTTTTACACCATGTTACATTTTTTTACAAATATATTTAAAAAGTGTTGCAGTGTGGTTACCTAGCGCACAACACAGTTCATTGCGGATCATAGTGTCAGAGCCCCCGCCGTGCGTGCGTTGACCATAATTTTGTTGGGACAAGCAGCAAAACAAACTCATAACTTTGTGAATTTTGATGATAGCTTTTGAAATTTTGTACATGAATTCTTTACTTAAAAATACTTGATACTTGTTTCAGGTTTCGCATATACAAAAACATAATGTTGTAGAGTCAGTACTCAACAATGGCGCCGATTTCCTTGTTTCTTATACCCGTTGGTCATATGCATTACAGTAGGACCTCGGTAATCCGGACTCCCGTTTGTTCGGTGATCGCTGTAATCCGGCCGCCAATGGGATTCGCGGGGAGGCCGGGGCAAGGGTAGGTGCGGGTTGTCATGCATGAACCAATGCTCCGTCCGTCAGTGTTTTTTTATCGCTTTTGGTGTAATACGTAGTGTCAATTTAGCACGCTTGCTAACATCATGGTGTCGCCACGTAAACATACGACATTGATATTAAAAGACAAATTGCGGATTAAAGAAATGTTAGATAAATGTGAAAGCTACTCTGTAATTGCTCGGAAGTTTGGCATAAGCAGGTCAACTGTAAGCGACACAAAGAAAGTAAGGTTAAGCATGTGTCTTATTAACATTAAAAATATGGCATACTATAATCCGGACGCCTCGATAATCCGAAAAAGGTCTTGTTTTTACCTCTCCGGATTAATGACGCCCTACTTTATCTCTAGGGGTTGTGTGGGATTCCATTCCCATCTGACTATGAGAGTAAAGGAACAGGGAGTGCACCTGTGTTTATGCAAATTTTAGCGCAGATTCCCTTGTTCATAAACTAAACTGAAATAAAGTTCAATGCATCTTCCTCTTTCGATTTTATTAAGAATTGAACAGAAGATAAACATTAGTTTAGTACTGTGAAATTAGTCAGCGCCTGACATAAATTGACGTAATTTCGATATATTTTAATCGCTTCCAAACTTCTTCTTCATCTCAGAGTTATCCCAGTCGTATCCGAAGCTTTTCAGCTTTGGAGTTTAGGGTCCGCTTTACCAGTCTAACTGCTCATTTTGGCTAAACTTCGATATTTTCCATGAAGCGACTGCCCTCTGACCTCCACAACCCGAAGGCGATATCGAAGCATTGCAGTTAGACCAATTGTAGGACTTTTGTGGGCTCCAACAACCCGTAATGACTACCATTAGATGTTTGTATGGCAACCGAGACCAACGGCTTAACGTGCTTTCCGAAGCACGACCAGACCAGTGCAATTATTCATATACATGCATACAAATATTTGCATTGCGCAGAAATCGAACACGCGCCTCCTTCCGCAGCGGCCGCATTCGCTATCGCTACGCCACGGAGGCTGTCAAACTGCCTATAGAATATCTTAATTTGACAGAACTAAACTTATATATATATATATATATATATATATATCCATACTAATATTATAAATGTGAAAGTGTGTTTGTTTGTTTGTCTGCCCTTCCTTCACGCCGTAGCTAAGCAATCAATAGACCTGTTTTTTGGCATACAGTTAGTTGAAAAGATGGAGAGTAACATAGGCTACTTTTAGTCCTAAAAACATCAAGTTCCCAAGGGAGATTACTGGAATATTTGTATGTGTACACAAATATCCTAATATTATAAATCGGAAAGTGAGTTTGTTTGTTTATTTGTTCCCCTTACACGCCGTAACTACTAAGCCGATTGTTTTGAAATTTTGCAGACGTAAAGTTAAAAGTCCGGATTAAATAATAAGGTACTTTTTTATCCCGAAAAAAAATTATATTCACGAGGGAATACTAAAAGTAACTTTTCTAAAGTTACATGTACTTTCTAAGTATATCTTGGACACCAATGACTGAAGGTGAAGGAAAACATCTTGAGGAAACCTGGACTTGCAAGTCTGAAATCGCCAACCCGCATTGAGCAAGCGTGGTGATTACGCTCAATCCTTCTCTGTATGAGAGGAGACCTGTGCCCAGCAGTGGGACGATAAAAAGGTTGATAAAGAAGAAGAATATAACATTGATACGTATCTTTTGTCTTTCTCATAATGAAATAAAAATAATAAGATGCATTGACATTAAATTTATTAGTAAGTAGCCATATTTAGTAGTGCCAAGAGGAAGCGATTCGTCGTGTTCCGGCATGGTGTCTGGTGTAACCGTACGGAGGACGGGTCTGAGCAGTTGTGTTGCGATGTGTGCCGGGACGATGCGCCAAGTGTTGTTGTGTCGGGAGTTTGGTCGAGGAAGGTCTCCACATCAATCTCCCTCTGGCGCAGCATCGTTGGTCGTGTTGTTGGGTTTAACATTGCACCACCTCGCTCAACTGCCGTCTTCCTTCCTATTTATTAAGTTTTTTAAGTGAATGGGTTTAATAAACTAGCGTGCTCTACCATCAACGATTGCATCACTGCTTACCATCAGGCGGGATAGCAGTCAAAGGCTAGTTTATAATTATTAAAAAAAAAAATATAGAAGACCGAAAGGCTGGCTACTCTACGCCTGTGCTCCAGGCTTTGTAGATCGTTTCAAGTTAAATCTGAGTCGCCAATCAGCCTCTTCGCACGCCTCTCCACTGAATTCAAAGTAGCCAGGTGACATTTCTCAGCACCAGCACAAAAGTGGCTGCAGTACCTACTCCACACACAAGCGGACTTGCGCTTTCATATATATATATATAGATAGTCTCAAATAGCCCACTTTAAGCTATCCTAGATATTACAACCTGCCGCCCTACCTTTATTCAAAATATAAAGTGTAAAAGTGTTTTCCATTAGAAATTTTCGGTTTGATACCAAATAATATAATAGAAAGATTTAAAAATATTGAGCTGTAAAGTCAAGACAATAAAGCCTTAAATTGTTATACCACTTAACACCAAAATACGACGGGGATAGCTTCAAAATAAAACTAAACATAAAAAATAAAATCAGCTTTAAATAACTAGTTCAACTTTATTTGAATTGTTTCTGGATCAAACCAATTAATGCTCACATCCCTGAAGGCGTTGACGTTGGCGACAAACAAATGTCAAATACTTGTCAAAATATAGGGAAATTAGTATCTTTTGACAGATTGAGACTTAGAACGTTTTTAAAATTTAGAGAATTACCCCTCTGAACAAAAAACAACATAACACTGGCAACTTTTAATTTTATTTCTTAATTGTGAATGCTCGTCTGTTTGATTTATGTACATATGTCAAAATTTGACGTATACAAATGCATTCGTTGTGTTTGTAGCTTTGCAACGTGTTCTAATTTTAGTATTGAAGTCATTTGTGACGCAAAGTCTCTTATGTAACCTTAGCCTAGTTTTTCAAAGAGGCGCCGGCGTCTTGTGTGAGCACTTATCGTCATGTTTTTTTTAGTTTTATGATTCCTTACTAGCTTTCCGCCCGCGGCTTCGCTCGCGTAGTGATCGGTTATATCGCGCTTTTAGATTTCCCTCGTGAATATAATTTTTTTCCGGGATAAAAAAGCACCCTATTATTTAATCGGGACTTTTAACTTTACGTCTGCAAAATTTCCAAACAATCGGCATAGTAGTTACGGCGTGAAAGCGGAACAAACTCACTTTCCGATTTATAATATTAGGATATTTGGTGTACACATACAAATATCCCAGTAATCTCCCTTGGGAACTTGATGTTTTTTAGGACCAAAAGTAGCCTATGTTACTCTCCATCTTTTCAACTAACTGTATGCCAAAAATCAGGTCGATTGATTGCTTAGCTACGGCGTGAAGGAAGGACAAACAAACAAACAAACACACTTTCGTATTTATAATATTAGTATGGATTATATGTCTAGCATGTGTCTCGCACGAAGTATCAAAGTTCAAACGTTTAGATAATTAACATTTTAATAGCATGAGTTTTAATCATCATTTAGCATAATTAGACGATAATATTCTTACTATTGATACCTCTTTTCTATGAAAGTATGAGTCATTATTCACCACATTGACACTTGATGCGGGTTGGTGGATGTTACATGTTCTGCCGGGGATGCGGTGAATGGCAAACTAGGCCCCGCACCCCCGGCCATAGGCAAGAAGAGGAATGCTCCAGTGGTTTTAGCCGGTGAGAGCCCGGCACACCCTCCGTCGACCCCCCGACGGAGGACGGTCTGGTAGAGATTTCCACTGGGTGAAAAAAAAAAAAAAAAAAAAATGTTTCATGTTGTAGTCGATTTTTCGGTTATTGTACCTACATGCCCGTTTGGTACCGGGGTTAGAATAGTACAGGTCTCCCAAAGTGATAATGTGAATAGAAATCTTCGTCACTGTTCGGCAACGGTCGTATTCCCCGAGTGTTTGGATGAAGATATGTGTATAGAGTGGTTAAGTGCACCACTCTATATACATATCTTCTTCCGACCGCTCGGGGAATACGACCGTTGCCGAACAGTGACGTAGATTTCTATCGCATTATTACTTTGGGAGACCTGTAGCAGCCCATATCCTCCCGTGAGTGTCGAAGCGGGCAGCAGTGCTTCTCCCGTGGAATATCAAATCACTGCGATCCCCAACGCAAACTGCCAAGCGTGGGGATTATGGCAAACGCCTCCAAAGCAATTAAAGCCTTGGGGAGGCCTTTGTCCAGCAGTGGACCTCTATAGGCTGATGATGAAGAAGATGAATAATCACTTGCTTGTTTCAGTGATGATAAAGTAATATGAGCAAAGCAAAGTGCCTGCTATCAATCTGAACTGGGTCCGCGTGGTAGATTACAGCCCACTCCCTCACACTGAGAGGCCTGTGTCCCAGAAGTGGGAACATTATAGGTTGAATATTATGTATGTAAAGCTGTATATACAGGATGTTGCTGACATCGTAACGCAAACTTCGGGAAAAGGCCACATGCCACTAATAAAATTATGATAGTCATTTATGTCGTTAATGAACGGTTACAGAATTCACATTGTTTAAAAATAAGTGTCAGCTCGGCCGTTGAACGTTGCAAGCGTGCCGCCGTGCGGGTTTGTAGGTATGACGCTGATCCCTGATGTGAACTCTATAAAATCAGCTGATAAGATAGTTTTTCGAGTTTTGTTTTAAAATCTTATTGGGTTATAAAAGTATAGCAATTATGAACGGCCTAAAGTGAAAAAAACTACATATATATTTTATTAAATCATGAAAAAGCCGACGTAAAATTCCACCACTGGGGGGTTCAGAATCTTGTACTGGATCCATGGTACTCGTTTGTGCGTCGATGTCAGATACACCCTATATGTATGGCTAAATATATATGTATGTAAAGTGCCTGCTTGGGTCACTACAACTCGTACCTACATAATTCACCAAACAATAAATACAATAAAATGGTAGGTACTAACATATGTACGTGGTTTAATAAATTAGAAAATGATTCCACAGAAAAAATAAATAGAAGCTAAATCGTATCTCCTTTACTGTGAACAGTTTCAAACTCATAAAATTGTCCAGAAATACCGCACTAGGAAAGAGAATTACAGAAAGGTAAACGTTAAAGAATCTAATTTTTTCTATCGAATTCTATATAAAATCAATTGCTGCTCTTTGTTCAAAGTTTTTCAAAAAGAAACTTTGAAACTAAAACGAAGTGGACCTCGAGAAGAAACCCTCTCAAATTCTTAGCAAAGAGACCCGAACCACGGTTTGGTACCTATCCTACTTGTGTGGTTTGGTGTAATTGAAGAGACATTACACACTAATCTAATTTATTTATCAACTTTGAAATACATAAAAAAAAAACAACCGTTCCCCACTTTGCGTGTATTTATACTATCTAATAAAAACTTTTTTTTTATATAAAAAAAACAACCGTCTTCCAAAAAACACTACAAAGTGAAATATAACTAATTTCGGAAGTCGGTGTCTTTGGTTTTTGTATATTAGTACACCGACTTTCGAAATTAGTTATTTTTAACTTTGTAGTGTTTTTTGGAAGTCGATTGTTTTATTTGTAAAAAAGTTTTTGTTTTAAACTTTTTAGTTGTGAAAAGTACTGTTCAGCTGGATCCGGTTAGACTGGATGTTGACGCTGACTGTCTGACTAAAACCCACCCGTGTTTATTCACTTGCCTGTGCGATGGCCAGCGCCACGGTTTCTTGTTTAACCTACCCGCAACCCTAACCCAGGAGGCATCGGTCTTCGTGGACCTCGTCACGATGTGCTGACATCTCTTTGAGGCGCGCGTGAAACACGACGCGCCGTCGACTCGGGCCTGGTCCTTACCGGGCGGCGAGCTGGGCTTTTATATACCACAAGAATGCTTTATTATAAAATATAAAATCTGAAATTTGAGTGAAATCTATATGCAAACTGAATAAAGATGCATATTTTATGAAAGGTGCGAGGCGAAACGAGGGTAAACGAGGATTTATGAATGGGATAGGATTTGAAAGCATAAATGTGCTTAAAACTCAAACAAACTGAGATTAAAAAGAATTATCCTAGAATTATAGCTTCAAATGAGAGGTGAAGGAAAACATCTTGAGCCTTCAAATCGCCAACCCGCATTGATCAAGCGTGGTGATTACGGTCAATCCTTCTCTGTATGAGAGGAGACGTGTGTCCAGCAGTGGGACGATAAAAAGGTTGATGATGATGATGAGAAGCTTTAGGACAAAAGAAAATAGGACTAGCGATGTTTCTCAATCAGTTTTAAACCTTTCATTGTCATCGTCGCCAATTTTAGTGACGTCACGAATAATACTGTATCCACAATCGCTGGAATCTCCCCCCTTACGCCAATAGCTAACAGTTGAAAGTTTTAGCTATGTGCTCATTGTTGAGACAGGTAGTGAGCCAAGTTTTTCTGCTTCGCCTGTACGTGGGAGCGGGACTTGGTCTCAATTTGTTAAGTTCAAGATGTGTCCATTAAACATTCAAACAGCACCTTCTTAGTTTGTACTGTGGATGATGAGAACTAAGAATTGGGGTTGCAGTATTTGTGTTAGGATAGAACTTGACGAAACTTTATCAGAGGGGTAATTCTTGTAATATGAACAACGTTCGCAGTTTGAGTCTCAATTTTCTTGTTTCTAATCTAGTTGTAATCTCATTTCGGTGACAAATAAATGTCAAAAACTTGTCAAAATGTACAGGAATTAGAATTATTTTTTGAGACTGAAATCAGACTATAAAAGTTCTTATAATTAGTAGAATTATGGACATGAGGGATATCCCAGACACAATCTGTCAAAAAATCTCGAACTTTCTGTATATTTTGATATTTATTTGTCGAGATGAGATTTCGACTACTTAGGCGCTGGACACACAGAAAAGACGTAAGACGCAAAACATACAGAAGAGACGAGCACCGCGTCACTTCTGTATGTTTTGCCTTTTACGTCTTTCGTCGCGATGCTTCTATACCTTTTTATATTAAAGGGACGCGGTAGACAGAAATGTCCGCGCCCAGTCTGTGTTTTATGTCTATTCTGTGTGTCCAGCGCCTTAGATTTTGAACGTTTGAAATTTCTAAAATAGTACGTACCTAAATCTAATTTTGAAAATCGAACAGTGTTGCAAATAGTTCTGAAAACTATTCAACTAATACGTGCTTTTATAATTTCTATAGTGAAGATATTATGTATTTACGAGAAAAAAAAAACCGCCTGTGATAGGCTACTACCATACTAGGAGCACAGAATTTTTGAAGACATTTATCTTAATTTTGCCAAGTAATGTGACGTATAACGAGTAGTTATTTAGTGTGGTGCACGTTTGTTATGATTTGAATTTAAGAAACACCCGGAACCGAAAATTTAGTATAAATTTTTGAGTATTTTGAGTTGAAAACCTTCCGATATCATTTTATATCATGTAAAAATGCCATGCCCTTGGTATGTATATACCCTTTATGTTACACGTTGTATATAAAAAAATCAACTATCTACCTTTTACAGTTCATGAGTTACAGTATGCTAACAGACTGATTAATGGACGAACGAATAAACTAACTTGGCGATGTACCTGGAAGGCTTCGTAATATGATCCCATAGGCGTACAGAACCCCAAAAACATCGAGGTGATCATAATAACATCAGAAAAAACTAAATATATTTTAATAATACTACCTATGCCCTGCGGTTTCATCTACATTAGTTACCATCCCGTGGGAATGTTGAGATAAACATGTATAAATCCTGGTTTTAAACTATCTATGAGCCAAATCCATTAGACATCTATCAATACAAACTTTCGAGCTTATAATAGCATCTTGTACATTATAAAGAGTATTCTCATATCTATGAGTATTATCTACTGCCCACTATCAGAAGCAATATTGCATTATTCGATTCAAAATAAATAGTATCTTGAATAGCTTGATTCAACTTTTCTTTCTCATGGCTTCTTTGTGGTGTTGACAGAGGAGAAAAGAATATCAATTCATAACTCTCATACTATAGCGTATATTTATAATGTATTGTTATTTTATCATGTGACGTTTTTACCGTCGTGAATCGTCTTTTGTCTGTGAAATACGTTAATTGGCTTTCTTTTTTTTTTGCTTCCTTTGGTAAAGAGATCGAAGCATGGCAGCCATGAAGGTTGCCATGTTTCGAATTAAAAACTTATCAAATATTTTATTAACTTGCTTAGAATCAAATTAACATAATTATTAGCGCATGGAAAATGATCGTTGTTCGTCATTGATTCTCGAATTTGTAATTAATTACCTTAATTTGAATTTAAAACCAAAAAGCCGTGGCCGCAACCAGTCTGTTATTGATTGACGAATGTGTAAATTAGGGCCGAGACGCATATTTGAGTAAAATGTACAAGTAAGCGTTATCTATAATAGTTTACTGATGCTATTTAAAGGACCTTTTGACACTTGACTGACATTGGGCGCCAGGGCTTGAAACTTTTATGAAATGTCACTTGAAATGTATTCATAAAACAAAATGGCGGCATTAGTTCCAATTTCGGTCAAGCGCGGAAATAGGCTTGTCAGCCTTACAGAGATTTTCTGTATTATAAAACATTTTTTAAGAATTCCAGTGATGCTTTTCAGATTTATTCCATTAAAAGCCAAACTGTCTATCATTTGGTTTCATGCTAAAAGGAATATAAACAAAGGCGAACAACAAAAAGACAAATATTCACAATGATGTTGAGTGATTTGGGTAACTGATCCAGTGAACGCGGGGCCTCGATTGTGTGTAATACTGTCCCATTGAACGCAAGCCACAAATAAGAGACGGATCTTACTGGGGAGAGAAAATTGGATTTTCTTTGAGATGGCTGTGCTATAAAATTGGAACTGCCCTTATTCGGTTTGAGCATTTAATTGTGTGTGTTTAGTTTGAGTGTATGGGAGAGACAGAGCAATTTTGATTAAGATGGATAAGAAATTAAATAGTGTAAGTATTAGAAGGCTTTACATTTTCATGGTGTAAAGTCTTGACTTTACAGCATGAAAACATTATCCTCAAGTGGAAAGAAAGTTCTTTCCATATTAACATAGTTATTTACGAATGTATTGCAGCCTCCGTGGCGTAGTGGTAGAAAACGCGGCCGCTGTGCAAGGTCGATCCCCGCGCAATGCAAATATTTGTATGCATGAATATGAATATTTGCATTGGTCTGGTCGTGCCTCGGAAAGCACGTTAAGATGTTGGTCCCTGTTGCCATACGAACATCAAATGGCAGTCGATACGGGTTAATTGCAATGCTTCGATATCACCTCGGGTTGTGGAGGTCAGACGGCAGTCGCTTCACGGAAAATATCGATGTTTAGAAGAACTCTGAGATGAAGAAGAAGGTTTACGTATGTATTTTAAGTTATAATATTTATGTATGTAGTGATATTTATTTTATAAGTATGTACCTATGTATGTTGTATGTATATTCTCAAAATTTTTGTTACTGTTTCGATTTTATGTATTATTTTCTGTGCCCTTTACTTTGTCACATGTTGTCTATATTTCTATGTTTATTGTCCTGTTGCAGGTATATTTGAAGAGATTTCTTAGGAAACAAGCGTCAACTCTGTACCATTTTTCTGTTCAGTTATTTATTTATTTGTGTCTGACATCGTAACGCAAAAAGGCTAGACCGCATGCCACTAATAAAATTATGATAGTCATTTATGTCGTTAATGAGCGGTTATTACATTATTTTTTACTTTAGTTCATAAGATTGTTTTATAATACTTGTTTAAACATTTTCTTTATTACATACTCGTATATATTTTTTTTGTTACTTATTTTTATAATTAGGTATATAGCCATTAATGTACAGTGTACACCCACTACCAAATATAAATATTTGTACGCCTTTCAAGGCAACACATAGTGCAATTCATTTTCTTTTTTAAATACCATCTTATAACACTTATGTGTACAAATAAATAAATTTCAATTTGAATAGAATTTGAAATTGAATGACCTCCTTATAAAGTTAGTAATCATGTTGATATAAAGAAGTTGTTAAATAATAAAATAATTCTAGCCCTATTTAAGTTCAGTGGACAGTACATCTAGCTACTTCAGTCTCTAAGATTTTTAACTTTATGTGTGGCATTAAGGCTTAAAATATTTGACAGTTTCGGTTCTGTGGACCGCCCGAGCGCGCGTTTTATTTTGGTGGGGATGGAAAATCTTCTAATGACTTCTCCCACCCTGGGCGAAGCAAAAGAGAGTGTCGGGCTTTTGCTGACTAAAATCCTCCCTTGTTCGTTCACTTGCCTGTACCAGACCTACGGTATCTTTTTAAAACAACCCGCGGCCCTGACAGGCGCTCGCGTTCGGTACTGAAGTAAAAGGAAGGGTTCCTTTTACTTCAGTACCGCTTATCTTTCTTTTAGACTTGTTTAATTTTTGCTCGGCTTTTATGATTCGCAGCGTGGCTTTGAACAGCTTACAACTTTCTTTGAGAATCGGGTTATGTAAATTCAAATTGATTTTTTTTAAGCCCTTAGTTCCAGCAAGTAGAGACAGACAGTAAGATGCAGTGGAGGGATTTTGTCTTAAAACATGTTATTATTTACAATATTTGCAGGTGGTTTCAACAGTTCTATTTAAAAAAAAAATATTTACAAACCTCTTAGCTAGTGTTCCATAGAAAAGTCCCCCAAATGCGATCATTGTTCAATTTCTTTCTGCCTATTCAGTTCGTTAGATTTTTATGCAGGCGGGTTTTTTGTTAGTATAAAATATTATTTTTTCTTTCTATCTTTTCAGTTTTCTTTTTTATTAATATGTTATTTACATATTTAGGATCAGTGTTAAAAATCCTTCATTTTGATATCCTACTCGATATGCTTGGTATATTAGTAGTTTGCTTCCTTCGTTTTTTTTTTTTTAATGTCACCTATCAAGAACACTTGGGCTATTTTTTGGCTTGACAAATCTAACGATAACACAAATGTGAAAATCCGTTTAGCGGTTCTGGAGATACAAGATAATGAAGAATATTACATAAAAGATATGCGCTAAAAATATAACCCTTCCTGGCAGTCGGGTAAAAATAGGTACGGATCATGTAAAATTAGTTTTTTTTTATCGTTCCAGACTTTTTAAGTTGATAAAATCTTTGTCCATACCATATTATCTTTGCTACGCTTGCCAAAAAGTTTAAAGTCAATCTATAGAATCCGGGTGGCTTCCTGAGGTAATTAAAACCAAATTAACTATTAAGAGGGAACTCTAGTAGTACTTTCTCTATACAAACATATTTAGCTGTTTTCTTCGTGGATAATGCTTTTAGAGTAATTATTTTTTTCTACAATTTTACACCATGATTGTACGTGCCCCTATCATTTGATTTTTTCCGAAACTTGATTAATAAAAGAAATATGATCCTTCGAAATCGTTAAAAATAAACTATTTTTTACCGTGATGTTCAGATGACTATTAGACAAACGTGATAAGTGTTTGACAAAAAGAAAACAATAGAAGCATATTTATACTTTTCCTCTAAATTTTGATATAAAAATATTTTTATTTTTTTTTTACTAACAATATATGGGCCTTGCCTGAAATAAAGAGTTTGAATATGAAAAATAAATTGAGATCTGTCGTGTTTTGAAAAAGAAAACAGCGGAATACGAAACGTTTTTGGTCAACGTTTTTGTAGGTAAAATCAGCCTGAGCTTCAACTGTCCTTTTCGCACTTTACCGGGAGAGGTTGGAAGCAGCGCGATAGCAATAGTTTCTTCAAATACCTATTTTCCAAATTCCTCGGCATTAGAGTCCCCTCTAATCCCCTTAAATCTGTATCCACACGTTCGATGCGTTTTTTTTTGTTTTGGATGAGAAATCATCAAATTACCCCGCCCTGTACTATGAACAAGAAGCGTTAGGCGTAATACAAGACCAACGATGGACTATTGGTATCGGCCGAGACTTATTGTTATAGGTCGTAGGTTCGAAGCTCATCAGGCGTTTTACTTTATGTAAATTATTTCATCATTTCTGCTTTCAAAACGGTAAAGGAGGAAACCATCTCCTAAAAAAACTTTCAAGATATGTGACATCTACTAATCTTGTAATCTCTTGTCGTCCTCCGTGGCGCAGCGGTCAACACGCCTGCCTGCGACGTGGAGGCCCTGGGTTCGATCCCCGGCCAGTTCATAATGGAAAACGATCTTTTCCTGATTGGCCTGGGTCTTGGATGTTTATATATATATATATCTATTATAAAATATAGTATCGTTGAGTTAATATCCCATAACACAAGTCTCGAACTTACTTTGGGGCTAGCTCAATCTGTGTGATTTGTCCGCATATATTTATTCATCATCATCGTCCTTTTTTATCGTCCCACTGCTGGCCACAGGTCTCCCCTCATACAGAGAAGGGCTGAGCTTAATCACCACGCTTGCTCAATGCGGGTTGGCGATTTCAGACTTAAAGTCCAGGTTTCCTTAAGATGTTTTCCTTCACCTTCAGTCATTGGTGTCCAAGATATACTTAGAAAGTACATATAACTTCAGAAAAGTTACTTTGGTACTTGCTTGACCTGGAATCGAACCCGCGCACTCGTATTTGAGTGGCTGATATTTTAACCACTGGGCCACCATGCCTTATATTTATTTATTTATTTACTTATCTGCACTGCGTCAGCGTGGTAGATTAACAACTACTTCACTCACTGAGAGAAGGCCAGTGTGTGCTGATTATGTATTGGTGTGTTAGGCGAAATGAAACTGAAAAGCTTTTTGATGTTCTAATAATAATATAGTAAAAAATTTATGGCTCTATGGCCATCATCTAATGCCATTAAAGCTGCAGTTTTGATTAATAGTGATGTTTTACTGCTTCTATTAGGTATTTTATGGATTTGTGCCTGTACTAGTCTGCAATCGTAAAATATCGGTATGATTTTGGAATTTAACTTCATTCCAGAACCTGCAAAAGTTAGTTGATTATTCTACAGCAGCTTTAATGCTACATGATTAAAATAATAAAAAAGACAGTCATGGGACTGACCGAAATAAGTGAAAACTGTAATCATTATTATGTTGACAGAAAAAGAACAAATTAATAGCGGTGACGTAACACATATACATACCATTACCGTACCACGTTATTATACCATTGTATACACTATACATACTCAGTATGTAACATGAAATCTCAATCTATGAAATGTAAATCTCGCTGTAGTACTCATTGTGTCGGGTTGGTCACGCTCATTTAAATATGCACAACAAAACCTTTGACTCCCGACTAACTAATAGACAAACAGGCTAACCTAATCACATTTATAAACATTTTTTTTTATTTACAAAAAGCCAGCGTCAGGCTTCCACAGGGTACTAATTTAGAATTTAAAACTTTGTTCTCTCATTCCGCGCAGATTACATGATTAATTTTTGGGTTTTGATATTCGTTATCAAAAGTAAAGCTGTTTATATACGGCTTTATAACACCCACTCTTAGTTTAAGTACTATAAGGCGGCAATATATATTTTTTAAATGCAAATATCATTTAGCATTTCCATTTAGCAAATATCTGAAAATGAAAAATTCTCGCATTCCAATTTTAAAACGTTTGAACATACGGACCTTTTTCATTTGTGAAAGTTCGTGTAGCGGTATGTATCTACAAACGCCGCTTACAAACAACGCGTCATACTGACGTCACACGAATTCTACATCTCGCAAGCAGAGTTTCCCTTGCAACTATATCATGAATGTACAACTTTTTTTTTTCTTTTATGGCTTCGCACGGTTTGTGCATTTAGCCAATGTTACGTAATGAATTGTTCACGTCGAAAAAGACGGCGTGATACGTCTTACGATGGAGGTTTGAGACAAAGTCATGATGCTACGATATTTCACTGTTCTTTATGAACTATTTACTGAATGCACTTTTTACTACATAAATCACGCACTTTTATTTAGTAAAAAAACACTATAAATAATTTTAAAAGTCCGATGAAAAATGACCTTGACACTCAGCTCGACTTTCCCGCCAAAACTAAATGTATAACTTCCCAACATCAACCGTTGGGCAAGTGCCCACCAGACACAACACCTATCTGATCGGAGGATCCCCCTTATCTACGGTGGATGAGTGAACTTTACACCGTATTCCTCATGGATCCAAAGTTTTTGTAAAGAAAATACACCGAAGATTATTATACCTATACGATACTATGTCGTAGTATATAATAGTATAGACTAAAAATACAGTAATTAATTAAATTTTTGAGAAGTAAAGACTGGTATATTGCCAACGTTTTCATTTATTGTCATATTGCTGTCTTCACTTGTGCTACCCGCATTGGTTTCTCACGACCTTCTCCAAGAGTTCATTAACCTTAACTCAAAAATTAATAATAATTACGTTGCCCCACACTAGAAAACTCCCCTGTATTGCTGGTGCGTTTACATACATATATACTCACATACACAAACATCCAGGCCCGGAACAACTACTTGTAGGTCATACAAACATTTGTACCGTGTGGGAATCGAACCCACGACATGCAGCGCAGGAGTCAGTAGGATTAACCACTGCGTTAACCGTGCAGTCCGTCTAAGTATATCTTGGACACCAACGACTGATTAGAAGGTGAAGGAAAATATCTTGAGGAAACCTAGACTTTAAGTCTGAAATCGCCACCCCGCATTGAGCAATCGTGGTGACTACCCTCAATCCTTCTCTATATGAGAGGAGACCTGTACCCAGCAGATGTGGGACGATAAAAAGGTTGTTGATGATATCATTAGATAAATGGAACGGCTGTGTTTGTAAGTTGAATAATATTCGACGGTGTATTAACATAAATTACACTATTATATTAACTTGATTCACAACCAACTTCAAGCCGCACAAACAGCCCCTAACATTCAAAACATAATCTTTCATAAACATGCGTCACAAGCTTAAAGTCCAATTACACTTGCCTAAATTCTCGTAAATTGAAACCGAATTATACGAAATTGTATAAACAATAATTCAGAAACATGTGTTACATAGGAAGCACGGTTTAATTAAGTAATAATGCCTGATTTAACATCTAGGTTTTGGCCGCATTAGCAGTAGGACTGAGTTTGCTGCGAATATACGATATACAGACTCTTAGGTCTAAATTCTAAACCGGTAGTAAAGTTTGTTGGAGTTTCCTACACTGATATCATGTTGAGTGGGTAAATAAGTTAGTATAGTTTCGGTTTCGTGTGTGAAGCAGAATATAAACTCCTCCTCTAGTCATCTAATCTCGTCTACCTATTTAAGCTAAGCTATAACTTGTTTCTTAATAAATAAATAAATAAATAAATACGGACAAACCACACAGATTGAGCTAGCCCCAAAGTAAGTTCGAGACTTGTGTTATGGGATACTAACTCAACGGTACTATATTTTATAATAGATACATATATAGATAAACATCCAAGACCCAGGCCAATCGGGAAAAGATCGTTTTCCATCATGACCTGGCCGGGGATCGAACCCGGGGCCTCCACGTCGCAGGCAGTCGTGTTGTCCACTGCGCCACGGAGACCGACAGAATAATAATAATTTATCATTTATTCTCTCTTCACAAAGTTGATGTAAAATTAGTATATATATATATACACCGTAACGCAAACTTCGCGAAAAGGCTTCACCGCATGCCACTAACAAAATTAACATAGTCATTTATATCGTTAATGAGCGGTTACAGAAATAACAGTGTTTAAAAAAAGTGTCGGCTCGGCCTTTGAACGTTGCAAGCGTGTCGCCGTGCGTGTTCGTACGTATGACGTTGACCCCTGATGCGAACTCTATTAAATCAGCTGATAGGATAGTTTTTCTAGTATTATTCACATTGCGCTTTTTGTGTAATTACCGTATTAATTCATTTTTACCTTAAAATCTTATTGGGTTATAAAAGTATAGCAATTATGAATGGTCTAAAGTGAAAAAAACTGCATATTATTTTTTTTTCAATCAGGAAAAAGCCGACGCAGAATTCGACCACTGGGGGGTTCAGAATCATGTGCTGGATCCATGGTACTCGTTTGAGCGTCGATGTCAGATACACCCTTTATAAAGTATACAAAAAAAATGTCACAGCTGTATTCCACCTTTGTGAGAGACTGGTGCCTGATATAGATATTTAGGGAAAAACCTGTGTTTCTTAATGAGCATATAATGTTTGCATGAACAGGGCACAGGCATCTTATAAGTAAAAGGGAGTGTGCCATCTACCATAGGCGCCCAGTGCAGGTAGGCGGATTTCACATGCCTTCGATTTTTTTTTTGGTTTTAGAACACATCGTCGATACGCGTTACCGTCGGCGCAAAGCATACAAATTCGACCAAGGCTTAAGATAAAGGCTGCCTTATAGTACCTAATTTGAATTTTAGGTAACATGTATCTCTGCAATGTTCAATTTAATATTAATAACTGTAAATAAACAGGCTTCGTGTGTCTGTAAGCGTTGTTAACAAACTATTCTGCTGTGTGTATCGGAGAATATGAGCAGAGATTAGGAGCAATGTCAGAATTGAATCAATAATACTAAGTCTCTAACTGATAATTTTGTTCTAGTGAGATGATGTATAATATTATATCAGGTTTATTTAGCTTGCTAGTAAGGCTTTTGATTAGGTAGTAAGCTTATGTTTATATTTTCAATTTGGTTTTCTTTTGCTTGAGCTTATATTGTATTGGTTGGTATATTGGCTTCATTATCATCATCTTCGGCCTCTAGCAGTCCACTTTTGGACATAGGCCTCTCTGATTTTACGCCATTCATACTATCATTGAAGCTAGAAAAATTATTAGTGTTTTGTTTTTGTTTTAATGCACTATTTCTACTATATGGAGTTTTTCATCATTTTCGGAGAAGATATTAATAGAATATGCTGTATAATATAATGTTTACGCTATCAGGGGTTCAATTGAAGGAAATAACTTAAAAAAATCAAAATAATAGCGCGGGCGGAGGATGCAATACGACGGATTTTACTCGGACAAAGTGGCAGGGGATCACTGCCGAGATAACAACTAATATATAAGAAAATATATAGCGAAGATACGAAACAAATTAGGATAATATCAGAAAAGTGAAGATGAAGTGTATGTAAACAAAATAGTAGATAATTACGACTAAAATGATTATTTTATCCCCTTGAAAGGTTTCCTCATTAATTTTAAAAAGGCATAATTTTGGAAAAGCTAATTTTTAAAAGGTTTAGTTGATTTTGTCGGTCTCCGTGGCGCAGCGGTCAACACGCCTGCCTGCGACGTGGAGGCCCCGGGTTCGATCCCCGGCCAGGTCATGATAGAAAACGATATTTTCCTGATTGGCCTGGGTCTTGGGTGTTTATCTATATATATATATATATATATATATCTATTATAAAATATAGTATCGTTGAGTTAGTACCCATAACACAAGTCTCGAACTTACTTTGGGGCTAGCTCAATCTGTGTGATTTGTCCGTATATATTTATTTATTTATTTATTTAATTTCCCTGAGACATACCAAGCTATATTACATCTGTGGTATTTTTATTACTGCTGCGTTGCTGTAGAATCTCTAGGTTCTGGCTTACAGCCGAGGTTGTGGTTGGGAATAATGGGTCTGGTATGTCCAAAATAAATGAGAAGGCTAACCCATTAATTGAACAAACTGAACTATGGCAAGTGATGTTTGAGCGTTATTGTCAAAATATAAGTAGCGGACAGTACTGGGCTAGTTAAATTAGAATGTAATGAAATGTACACACTAATAATTATTGGCATTCATTCGCGCCGCAAGCTTTTTGGAGATTGGCTGAAATATGGTCTGAAGAGTGCTTAATACGACGAAGACACAAATCGTTACAATTCTAGAAAAGCCTTAAGAGCTATATTAAAATTGAACCATCACTTACCTCAAACTTGTACCTCGTAGACGTTGAATAAGCCAATCTAAGCTTCATATCCTTCGTCAGCACCACATTTTGATCTTTCATCAATGTAAAAGTATCCGGTGCCTTACTACAGTTCACGTACAAATCTGCTTTGTCATCTCGGACGAAAATCACGATTTTGATCCATTTATTTTTGAAGTTTTCATTGAATAAATACGAAATTGCATCGTTTGGGGAATACAATTCAGTAACTAGGGATATTCTGGTAACTTTTTGCTCAGCAGGTTGAACGCATAGGCTCATGACCACGCGTTCGTTCTGTATTATAGAGAACAGACATGATGATTTTCCGTTTGTAGATTTAAAAATGGCCGTCACCATAAATGGAGCTGTTAAGTTGAGCCCAACGAGACTGGTATCACTAGGATCTACATATACAGGCGTTGAACTGTCAAACTTGTATGACGATGTAATGCCAGGACTCTGGGCTTCATCTACTATGTCTATATCATACGGTGGTATAAGCAGAGAATGTTTTTGATCTGAAAAGAAAAGAGAATTTGAATTAAAAATAGTTTTTTTTTTATATTATACTAGCTTTCAGCCCGCGGCTTCGCCCGCGTGGATTTCGGTTATATCGCGCTTTTTAAATTTCCCTCGGGAATATCAAATTTTTCAATGAAAGGCAGCCTATGTCCTTTCTCAGGGTCTAAAGATTGTCTGTGCCAAATTTAATCAAAATCGGTTGATAGGTTTAAGCGGGAAAGCGTAACAGACAGACAGACAGAGTTACTTTCGCATTTATGATATTAGTTTTGGCAACTCAACACTAACCTTTTAACTTATTTTCTCTTGTGGCAACATGGTGTTTTGTCTGTCATATCTCTCTCTTGTGTCAAGTTCTAAATAAACAACACGTCTTGTATCGTATCTCGTGGTTTTTATTAATTTACCAGTACAACTACAGTCCATTAAACTATACTTCGAAGTCTGTTTTCCTTCATGGTCCTTCGAGCCGGATTTCATGTGAAGGCTCTCATGTGTCAAGTTCTAAATAAACCACACGTCTTGTATCGTATCTCGTGGTATTTATTAATTTACCAGTACAACTACAGTCCATTAAACTATACATCGAAGTCCGTTTTCCTTCAATTAGTATGGATTATTTTTAAGTCACATACATATATCATCACGTGCTTCCCTAATACAATAGTGTAGTTATAGTTTATAAAGATACAATTATAACAAGAACCTTTGTGTGTGTGTGATTGTATCTTTTCTTTTCTTTCATTTATCTCTTCACATTTCTCTTGACGTCAAAGACTACCGTTTATTCGCGTGTAGTACTTAAAATATCGGAATGGTTGTGGTAGATTAAATAAAACAAGATGAAAAAGACAGACATTCTCACCTAATATTCCACTACCAACAGTTTTTGGTTACACAAACTCATATAAGCAGCCTATGTTCTTCCCACTGTTGAGACATAGGTCTCCACTCGATGAGGGGGTTTAAAAATATGTATCTTTAATTCAATAATTAAACCCAAAAAAAATACAACGTGTGCTAAAATTCCATATAATCGAGAAAGTTACGCTAACAATTAATTAGATCTCTACATAAGCAACATAACCAAAACTAAGGTGGTTACGGTTTACACCATAAACATCTCAGTTAACACGAATTTCTTATCTATGACTATTTGTCAAAGTGGAAGCAAACAAATAGCTGAATTAGTAACACCCCATCTACCAGTTGTGCCTCGTTTACACTGATGAGTATAGTCAATCACTAGCCTAGAATTTTGTTTGGACAACTGAACTGTTTCGGAAGCTTCACTTTGAAATGCTTTGGGTACTTCATCAACATCTGCTTAACCTCTTCCTAATTGTAGGTACTTAAGGATACATATTGTAAGGTCTTGTCAGTTAGAAAGGTGAGTTATTTTAGTTAACTAGGATGTGGCTTTTTTTTGTGGGGATGGGAATCATCAAATGACTTCTCCCACTCTGGGCAGAGCGGAAGGGCGTGTCAGACTTTTACTGACTAAAACCCACCCGTGTTTCTTCACTTGCCTGTGCGACGGCCAGGGCCACGGTTTCTAGGATGGTAAGATGTGGCCTGCATTGCTTCGAGAACGCGTCATCACAGTTTTCATAATTGTCTACTGACAGTATTGACTCAATCTGCAAGCAGCGTATAGTCAAGCAGCGTATAGCCTAAGATTTATTGCAAATGAAATTAATTATATTTGCAATATATATATTTGTATATAATATGTAAAGGAAACCTCGTCCGACCCATCAGGGTAATAAAGGTTAGGTAAACAAATAACAAAATAAAATATGAAAGTTTACATAATCATCATAGTAACAATATTAATGAATTTTGAAATAATCTTTTGTTTTGCGAATTAATTCTAACTTCCCCAAAATTCGGAAATTTTAAAAAGTGCAATGCCATTTTCAACAGTATTATTATGAGCGATGCGACCGCGTGCCGCGTGCCCTGTCTCCCTTCGCCCGTGGATGTATTGCCTACCGCACATGCATTAAGTTACCTCCTTTTGCAAAATAATATTAATTTTTTTAGGGTTTCTTTTTTAAGTTTAGCTCGGCTTTGTAGGCATTAGTGGAATCAGTTATCAATAGCTAACAATACTTTCACCGATCGGACAGGGTTTTCTTTATATAGAATGTTCCAGAACTCAATGTCAAGCCGAATCGGGGCGATAGGACTGATTGTAACCATCATGAGAAAAATCGGAAAAAAATTATCACATGTAGTTTGGAAATTATGGACATTTAACAAAAATCTGGAAATTTGGTCAAACTAACCATTTATCAATTATTGTGATAAATTTTTATTATTTTTCTTCATGTAAACTTTGGAACCGTAACCCTAAACAACATTTATAGTACAAAAATAATGACACAATTACCTATGAATTTAAAATTTTGTCATTTTTTTTATCCCGTAAGTACACCGGTATAAATATATTAAGTATTACTCATAGTTATAAACTATCTGTATGCCAAATTTCACCTACATCCGTTGAGTAGTTTTACGTGAAAGAGTGACAAATATCCATCCATACATGCTCACAAACTTAATAAAGTTTTGTTTGAAACGACTAGTCAGATTGGTATGGATTAAACAGAAGGGAAGCTAATACGATATCGCATCTGCATGACGCAAAGATTATTAGCGAAAGAGCAAACATAAAAAATATATGAAGAAACAGTACACAAAAACAATGAGTGAGCAGTGAATTAATAGCCAGGGCAGGCAATGTGGTGCGTTGACATAGCTATCCTGATACACAACATCGCCTGCCCCTAAAGCTCAAGGTAGCACGAAAATCTCGAAGACGATGTCACGGGCAGACGTATCAACATACAACATAGAGTTTTCATTTAATCCATTCGCCACTACAACCACTTTACTTCACTGTATAGTGATTGTAATTATAATCTTTATCTTATAATAATATATATATATATATGTCGGAGATCGTCGATTAATTTTAATAGAAGTTGCTGATTTGATTTACGTAGTAGAGGCGCGAACGCTTGTGACGTTATTTTTCTGTGATGACGTCACATGGACAGAGTCGCTTTGGATAGTGGGGTTCGTCGAACGATCACTTTGCATCGAGACGCGGACCAAGGCACATCTCCGAACCGAAACTGTCGGTTTGCCTATTCAAATTATTATTATGAAGATTGGAGGGTATACCTACACGTCGTGCTTCAATTCAAAACTCACCTACGAAATGCAATCCTGTACCACCACACCAAGAGGCTGTCGACCCTACCGCTCTGCCGTCGCTGTCTCCGACATATATATATTTTAGTAATTATAAACTAGCGCTTGACCTCTATCCCGCCTGATGGTAAGCATGATACGATCGTTGATGGTAAAGCGCGCTAGTTTATTAAGAGCCTATTCACTCAGAAAAACTGAGCGAATAGGAAGGAAGACGGCAGTTGAGCGAGGTGATGCAATGTTAAGCCCAACAACACGAGCAACGATTCTGCGCCAAATGGAGATTGATCTGAAGACCCTCCACGACCAAACTCCCAACACAACAAGATTAGGCG
The DNA here is from genome assembly GCA_037179545.1 of Sesamia inferens. Taxonomy (NCBI): domain Eukaryota; kingdom Metazoa; phylum Arthropoda; class Insecta; order Lepidoptera; family Noctuidae; genus Sesamia; species Sesamia inferens. The sequence goes on from CM073939.1 coordinate 10,108,924, forward strand.
CATCGTACCCGGCACACATCGCAACACAATTGCTCAGACCCGTCCTCTTGTCCTATCCTATCCTGTTGCTCTTACGCTATAGATGCTCTTAAACATGCGCTCACGCTTAAGTGGAAGTGGGCCGGACACATTTCATGATATAAAGCCAAAAGGTGGACTATCGAAACCACATGTTAGAAGCATCCAATAGGAAAAAGAAGTATTGGAAGACCAATGATACTGTGGATGAAACTTGGTAGAAACAGAGAGCTATTGAAGAAGATGGAGGAGGCCTTTACCCTTACGGTGGTCCATATGTCATCCTCAAATACTAATATTACTAATATAACAACCTACTAACTAGACTTGAAATATGTAAAACTATGAAATAAAGGGATTATTATTATCATATGCCAAAATTTCTTCAACATTTCTTTTTATCTTTGAGAACGTGTAATTGGCTTAATGTTTTATAAATAAATGTAATCCTTCGACTATAGCTTTTGAATCTCCTATAAATATGTAAATAAATCGTTTAAACGAGGCACAAAGACGCTCCCTCAAAGCAGGCTTTATAGTAATCTTGATTCTAAACTAATGGTGACCGTCACGGGAGCTTTTTGGTGCCAATTGGAATAAAATACAGTATCTTAACTGGTATAAAGAATTGTTTCACTTTAATTTACTGGCCAGCAAAACGACAGATATGTAGGGTTTGAAATAATATAAACAGCAGCCTGCTTCACCTTCTCCCGCCTATAAAGGTCCACTGTTGAACAAAAGCCTCCCCCAAAGCTTTCCACGATAACCAGTCTTGTGCTGCCCGCATCCATCGGCTTCACGCGACCTTCACCAGGTTATCGGTCCACCTTGTTGCGGGCCTCCCTACGCTGCGACTTCCAGTACGTGACGTGGATAACTTAAGTGACGTGAGATGTCAATACGGTAAATCAGCACCCTAACTGCGGGACACACTAACCTAACCTCTCAATTTGAATTATTTTGAAGTATATTCTAAATCCATTGCTCCATATGTTCGAAAAAAGTGTCTACTCAACTATTTAAATACCGTAATGAATGTTCTTGAACTGTCAAAATGAAACCCATTGGTACTAATAGTGTGTTATGAAAGTACCCTGCTGTTCAGGTGGAATGAGATCTCAAATCGTAGTGGGCCAAAGTCTTCATCGTGTTACTTTTATAGAAGAGACCTACAGTATTAAAACAAATGTAGAGAAAGGCGTGCTAATTGAGTGGGCATCTCTTTTGCATCACAGACATCGATAGCCTCCGTGGCGTATCGGTAGTGAACGCGGCTGCTGCGTAATATTTGCGCTGGTCTGGTCGTGCCTCGGAAAGTACGTTAAGCCGTTGGTCCCGGTTGCCATACGAACATCTAATGGCAGCCGTAACGGGTTGTTGAAGCCCTCAAAAGTCCATCAATTGGTCTAACTGCACTGCTTCGATCCGCAGTTAGACTGGTAAAAGCGGATTCCAGACTCCAAAGCTGAAAAGCTTTGGATGCGACTGGGATTAACGCTGAGATGACGAAAATGATGATTTCTTTTGGATCACTCGTATGGTCTTGTGTACCTAAATGATCGCACAGGACGGGTAGGCCGCACCGAGCGCAACATTCTGGCTGATCTTTCGCCAGGCGTTTCTTTGTGGCTACGGTTTTGCATTACGATGTATACTGCCTGCAATGTGGAATGATTCGTATAAAATCGAAAGTGATCTAAGAGAATTTTTGCCGCGTGGCCATTCATGTCACTGGGTTGGAAACAATTAAAATTTGAAATGCTTTCTTGGCGATTTTTTAGGGCTGTGCGCTTAGGTTTAGGGTGCAACCAACCGAGAGCTTTACATATATGCAAGCATTTGAACAGTGATTACAGCAGTCTATATAGGTGTAGACTGCTGTAACCACAATTCAAATGCTGTGAAAATATATATAAAAAAAATGTGTACAAACCTATTCTCATGTCTAACGAATCTACATATGAAATTTAATTAAAATAGGTTCAGCCGTTTTGGAAGAGTTTGAGGACAAACACTGTTACAGGCGAATTTTAAATAATAGATTTATTTTACCCTGTTATTTTTTGTAAGCAAATTTCGTATGTAGATTCGTTAGGCATGAGAATAGGTTTTATCATTGTTTTTATAATACTATTACTTACGCGGGCGAAACCACGGGGTGCAGCTAATAAATATGTATATATATATATATGTAACGGCGCGTGACTGGTTAATTTTGTATATTGTGATCTGTTTTATCGTATCAGTATCAATTGACCGTAAATTACTATTTTTTTGAAGTCGATTAATCAGTCGGTATTCGGATAAATTATGATTTTTATTAAGAGCGAATGGTAACACCAACTGGAGTTGCATTTGACATAGAGAGCGACCGTTTGCGCGGACATCGACCTGTGCTCAAGTTTCGGTCGAGCATGTTGGTCATACTCAAACCCAGTGGCTCTTATCTGTTTTAATCAGAGATTATCATTGTAATCCCTTAATGTTAAAGTGATCTAAGTGTCTGTACAGTTAAAATATTAAGAATCGAACATCACACTATAGTTATTGTTCAGCGTTTTCTCGAAATACCGCCCACGGTGGATGCTCATGCGGATGAGAAGACACCACAACTATTCGGAACTTCGGCCCCGCCTACTGACGTTTTTCCCGTCATATATATTTGAATAGTCAATGGCACGATTCGCTTTAGGCTTAGCACATGTCATTTCTTTTAAAATTCTTAACAAGCAAACCTCGACCTTTTGACCTTGACATGGTCCTTAATCGACACGAATACTAGTCCTCGCTACTGATCATCACAGGTCACCGTCCGAGAACAAAGAGATCGCGATAACAAAAGACAAACCCACAAGTGTTAGGATTTTTTAAAGCAAAGTTTTTAATTATAAAAGCTTATTCAAGTCATTAGGTTTGCTATAATTTGGGGGAACGCATCCTTCAGGCTCACACAGGTGCTCACTGGACACGGTTTCTTCGGTGAGTACCTGAACAGAATTGGGCGAGAGAACACGGCAAATCGCCACCATTGCGGAGGCAGCCTGGATTCTGCACAACACACGCTCGAGGAGTGCCCTGCATGGGACTCCGAGCGGCGGATCCTAGTTGCTAGGATCGGGCAAGACCTGTCTCTGCCGGCAGTAGTAAGGGCTATGCTGGCAAAGACACAGAATTGGACAGAAGTAGCTTCCTTCTGTGAAACCGTGATGGCCATGAAAGAAGCCGCCGAACGGGATCGAGAGAGGGCTGATCCTGCTCGGAGAAGGAGGCGTCGGAGAGGCAACCGCCTTGGCGCTAATACGCCAAAACCCGCCTACTTATTGAGGTAGGTGGACCTTTGGGGTCGCGGGCACACAAAGCGGGGACTCTGCCTGCCCACTAAGTAACCCCAGGGAAGACGGTGGCATAGTGGTCACGTGCTGCCGTGCATAGGACGTTTAGGAGAGGCCCTCTTAGAGTCTCTCCTGGGATGCGCCTTACAGGCATTACGCAGGGAGGGTTCCGGAATTGGTCTTTTAAGAGGAACCGGGACCGCCCCTAGGCGCAGATGGTGACCACCGGGGTGGTTTTAGTGAGGTAAAAATCCCACACTACCCGACCTCATTCCTCGGGGGTCGGGTGCCTTATGAAGGTTTCCCCCCGAAAACAAAAAAAAAAAAAGGTTTGCTATAATTTAAAGTACGAAGGTACTACATTTACGATGACTATGGGAGTGGAAGAGGCTGTAAATATTGTCGAAGACTTTACTCATAGGTAGTTCAAAGAAGACCTAAATTAATCTTAAGAGGACAGGACCTGCAGAGTTAGTTGCATCACTTCTGCACCCCTGCGAAAGCACTAGGAAATTGTGAAGGCCGGGCATTGACTCTCCTACGTAATTTTGACTTTCGAAACGTACTGTTTCTCAGCCTAATTTGAATGTATGACTTTTGATCTTGATGTTTCGGTTAAGAAAGTGCCCAAAGGGTAGAATGACCCAAAAGAATGTTAATGAAGCCCGCATTAAATGTGTAGAAGATTACTGGAGTGAACATACACAAGCTTACGGTGAAAAAATGCAAAGCGTACTGTAGGAAAAGGGCGACAAAATACCTAATGTAATAAATGATGGCTTTTTTTTAAATTGTTGCTCCACACTAGGAATTTCTCCTATTTCGTGGGTGCATTTACAAACATATAAATTCATAAACACAACCATCCAGATCAGGAAGAATTACTTGTAGGTCATCCAAATATTTGTTCCGTGCGGTAATCGAACCCGCTACACGTCAATAGGTCAATAGCTTAATGACTGCGCACATGAAGAGCTGATTTTATGTTTCATGATGGATTTGATGGAACCAACCACCACCACCACCAACCAGTTAGCCTAGTGTACAATAAACACGAATGGTTTTGCCAAAAATAATATTTTTGTAGGTCTTCCTCTCCTTTTACTACACAATTATGTCTTTATTATCTGCCGGTCAGTCCTTACAGCAGGAGTAAATCTCATCCTGTCACCTTCGACTACGTCTATGAATGAAAATTATTAATAAAAAAAATAACTCACCGAATGCGTAAATAGGCGTATATAAGAGTAGAGCAGTTATAGCAATATATCTGAAACAAAAGCAAAATAAATATAAACATTTGGATACAGAACCGCCACAAATGTCTGATTTTTTCAACGCCAGACATAGTTATCCGAAATTATTTTGAATTTTTGACAGCACTTCCGTAGAAAACTGTCAGATGTCAATTTTATTCACCAAATCAAAATTTTTTGTCGATTGAAAAATCAGTCGAATTTACAAACTTTGAAAGCGATTGGATTTTACGGCCAATGCGTTTGAATTACATGGATGTCACTCAATTTTATAGAATACTAGCGACCCGCCCCGGCTTCGTACGTGGCCAAATGATATAGGTAGATATAAGTACCTAAGCCTTCCTCAAGAAACGGTGGCCCTTCAATAAAAATAATGTCTACTGTGCCGCCCGTCAGCCAATATCTGACTCTGCAAGATACATCGACCTTATTGTCCATGGCTAGCCAGTTCCACCACCTTCAAACAGAATGGAAGCCTACCGGTGTAGCAAGTTTGTTCGAAATAATGGTCCCCCGCTCCGGCCCACTCACTCCGTGGTTTAGGCAGAGAAACACTCAAGTAGCAGGCGGATTTTTTCTGCTGTTTAGTTTTTGAATAAATCGTGATATCTCCTGAATGAAACAACCAATTCCAATAGTTAAAAAAGATCTACTGCTACTAAAATTACCTTTGATCTGACGTAATTTATTTGAATAAGGATTAATAATAAGGAACAAATAGTGGGCTCTGATTTCGACTGGCATTTTAATTAACTTTTCAAACATAAAAAAGTAGTCATAATGAATAAACTATAGTAGGTTGACATATGGTGTCGTAGACTTTTTTGTAGGCATTTTTAAGGTCTACAATACTGTAGTACATTATTTTGATCTATCTCATCTTGTTTGCAATGTAACCTCAAAAATGGTTTTATTTTGAGGTTTCTAACACAACCTCAAAAATAATAGTATTTCTCCACTGTTTAATAAATGTTATTTTACTTAGAAACCTTCCTCTTCAATCACTCTCTCTATTTAAAAAAACCATCAAAATTCGTTGCTTAGTTTTAAAGATTGAATCTCACAAAGCGACATAGAGAAAGTAAAAGTGACTTAGTTTTATAATATGTGGTGATAATTCTACCAATTTATATTGTTAAAATTTAATCGCGAAACTTAGGTGAAGCTTGAAGTTTTATTTTCTTTATTTGGGACAAAAAAAAAAACACTTATACGTTACAATATTAGATAATAGTCGGCTAAGGTAGGTATAATAGTAAACAAATACATAACCCACACCAGTGTCCACTTATCATATTGATTTTACAATAAATCGGACGTATACAGAAAGGGGCAGTAAGAAAATAATGAATGATAAAAGTCAACCTGAGAAGTCACACAAAACTACTCAAGATAGTATGCTCCGTCCAGATATGGTCTGTGGGCACAATCACGTCACACCATAATATCAGCAAGAAGCAATCTTGTGGGCAGCGGGGCGGCGGCGGCAGCGGCGCGAAGACCCGTTCTCGAAACTAGCGACCAGAACGCGCGTCACTATAGCAGCGTAGTGTTATGTTCACGATTGTGTCGATCTTGTCGACACAATCGTGAACACAACACTACGCGTCTGTGCGGTGGCAACATCTTTTTGATCCAAATTTATTCCTAACGCTCACTCGCCGCCGCCGCCGCCGCCCCGCTGCCCGCAAGATTTGAGGCAGAGGCCTAAATCATTAGCCATTTTTCTAAATTTGTTCTGGTTAAAAGCCAAAATATTTTGATTTGTAAAACTAAGGTAGCTGTCATTCCACCTGATGATGCTATTGAGAATTCACATCACCTAACTTTTTACGAAATCAATTAGCCGTTACCATCTCAATCCAAATTTAAATTAAGAACGATTATTCAGGAACTTATTATATAGGCGCGGGCTTCCGGGCGGCGAGCAGTGGGCAACTCGCCGCCAGGACAGCGCATTGTGTTTCACTTGCGCCGAAAAGAGATATCAGCACATCGTGACGGGGTCCACGAAGACCGATGACTCCTGTATCTGGGTTGCGGGTTGGTTAAAACCATGTCCCTGGCGCACAGGTAAGTGAAGAAACAAATGCGGGTTTTAGTCAGTAAAAGTCTGACACGCCAGGTCGAGAACAAAAAAGGAACCTATTGCCTCAGGAAAAACAAATTAAAACAACTGACTATAGCTATATATCGCAACAAAGACATTGAATTAGCTTACTGGTAGAGAATACCTAAGGCATTATATCCGCCTCTGTACAATTCATGTGCGAAAGGATAAATAAATAAATAAATTAGCAACCATATATTAACGACCTAACTCTAAACGGTCACACTGTTAACCTTTTAGTGCGACAGTTGACACTCACTAAAGCTCCTAATCCCTAAAGGAATGAAAAATGGGGGGTGGAAACTTTTGGAATTGAAATAGTTTGTGGTTCCGAGGCGACTGCTTCGTACATTCGATGTCAGAGATATTGGAATGATGTCTTGTGATGTGAGATAATTTGAAAGTATTTTGTTGAAGTTGAATAAACAAATGTTCATTTTTTTTTTTTATAATTATAAACTTATGACATTGGATATACACTCGAACAAAGAAATTGATATACAGGGGCCATAATGGAGGACAATTTTTTTATAAATATAAACTAGTCCTTGACACAATCCCACCTGAAGGCAAGCATTGATGAAATCGTTGATGGTAAAGCGCGCTAGTTTATTAAGAGCCTGGGTATTCACTTTAGCATTGAAGACACTTAAATTGTAGTCAGCCGATACACCGCCTCAGTCAAATTGTTTCAGTCCCTCGTTGTACGCAATATAAAAGACGAGGCGATACGCTTCGACCGGATTGTAGTGGTGTCAACAAAGCTGGATACTTGCCGCACCGTAGTGCGGCAAGTATCCAGCTTTGTTGACACCACCCCCATCTCCCATCTCAATTCCCCCATCTCTGTTTTATCATCGGACGACCCGTAGGTCGTCCGATGATAAAACAGAGATGGGGGAATTAAGTCATGCAATTCCTTCGCACACTCTCCGAAATGCATCCTTTAGAACACCGAAAGGCTGGCTACTCTTCGCCTGTGCTTGCAGTGTGCCAGGCTTTGGAGAATGTTCTGAGGCTTATCCAATCTCATTAAAGATATGGACATTTTTGGTCTTATTTAGGCGAAAATATCGTGAAGCACGTGAAGCCGTTGGTCCCAGATGTCACGCGTAGATCATTGATAGTTGTCCGAAAATCTGACAGCCTGTGTCGTTAAGAGGTAATTGTAATAACCAGTTACTGAATTTTTGAGGTAAGGAGAGCGGTAGCTTCATGTTGTATTTTCATAGACTGGAAAATGAACGTGTTGAAATGAACATATGACGTTATTTTGTAATGGCGGCACGAGACAGAGTCGTTTTGAAAAGTGGGGATTGTCGAATGGTGACTTCGGATTGAGACACGGACGAGGGCACTTCTCCGGGGCGAAACTGTTGGTTTGCGTATTTAAATTGTTATTGTCAAGATTGGAAGCTATATTTACACTTTGTGCTTTAATTCAAAACTTCACCTACGAAATGGACCACCGCTCCACCGTCGCTGACGTCGTCATATTTATACTTTAAGTTACATAAGTTAAGTTTAAGTTTTTCTCGGTGGTAGGCCACATCGGCTGCCAGCAGAAGTTACCACCCACCAGACAAAGTCTTGCCGCCAAGCGATTCGTCGTGTTCCGGCATGAGGTCTGGTGAAGCCGTACGGAGGACGGGTCTGAGCAATTGTGTTTCGATGTGTGCCGGGTACGATGCGCCAAGTGTTGTTGTGTTGGGAGTTTGATCGTGGAGGGTCTTCAGATCAATCTCCCTCTGGCGCAGCATCGTTGGTCGTGTTGTTGGGTTTAACATTGCATCACCTCGCTCAACTGCCGTCTTCCTTCCTATTCGCTCAGTTTTTCTGAGTGAATAGGGTCTTAATAAACTAGCGCGCTTTACCATCAACGATCGCATCACTGCATACCATCAGGCGGGATTGCGGTCAGGCACTAGTTTATAATTATTTAAAAAAAAAAGTTCAAAACACAGCTCCATCACAATATCACAATCCAACTGTCCCAGACTGTACTATACAGGGCGTTGTATAACGGCTATAAATAAACGTCACAACACAGCTGACGAGGCCACATAGCCGACTCGCCTAGCGTGTCACGCAAAGGGTTTGGGGGTTTAGACCAAGACAAATGTGTTTATTTCGGCTAAGTACTACAACGACGACGCCTTGGTTGTTTGTTAAGACGGACAGTACTTAGAAGGAACATTAGAGATAAACATTTGGGTTGGTTTATGAAATAAGGCTAAACGCTAAACTGGTTTTTTGTAAGGGTAGCGTAAGCACCCTATAAGAGATAGTAACCAGCAGGTAATTGCCTAACACACTATCAATAGCAATATACCCTCACCTAACCCCTACCTAAACAAGATACCCTCTGCTTTGCTAGACTTGCCCTACAATGCATTTAAAGCACAAATTAAATCCAAGCTTTGTTCAAAGGCATATTATTCCGTGAATGATTATTTAAATGATAAGAATAGCTGGTCGCTCTGATTAACTCAGGACAATGTTTGTGTTCTTTCTCAGGAATTAGCTTATTGATACGTTATATGAGTTCATATAATTTACTTTTTTACATTACATAAATATGTAAGCTGTCACTCCCTTTATGCCTGGAGCTTCTTAGTTAAGTAACAAGTTTTAGTTAATTACATTTTTATTTAAATATAAATATATTGTTTTGCTTTGCTGGTATTTTGGCGTGGTAGCTGGCATATGGTAATTAATTTCATTGTTGTTGTATTTTATCGTGTTCATCACTATACATAGTATTGTATAAAGACATGTGTTTTTTTTTTTAAATGAACAGACAGCTGTGCTGCTGGGGAGTTTGTTCCGCCACTTCTTCTTCCCAGCGAAAGCACTAGGAAGTGTCGATGGGTGGGCGTTTTGAGGGACTGTCTTATGTAATTTTGACGTTCAAAAAGTGCTGATTCTCAGCCTAGTTTGAATAAATGACTTTTGATTTGATTTGATTTGAATGGCTTTCATTTTGACAGTTCAGCAACATACATTGCGTTATTTACATTGTTGAGCAGACACATTTTCGAACAGATGGAGTAATGGATTAGGAATATGCTTCCTAATGATAGTTATAGTGTGTTACGCCGTTAGGGTGCTGATTATGCAAACCTCGGAAGAGGGGCTGTAATCAATCACGCGGTCAATGTGTAGAATGGTAGATGTCACATGTAATCGAATTTTTGGTTCCAGGATATGTTGATATGTTCTGTAGTGAGTTGGATGCAAGACGCGACGAGCTGAAGCCTCGATCACCTGCGGCTATTAGTTATGTTTAAGTGAATGGTATGTTTTCATGTCTGCAATGTGCGAGGTTTTTTACAAACAAAATTGGCTACATAAGCCAAATGCGAGCACATCAACGGCAAAATCTGAGTTGAAGATGGTCATCATCATCATCATCATCAACCTTTTTATCGTCCTACTGCTGGGCACAGGTCTCCTCTCATACAGAGAAGGATTGAGCGTAATCACCACGCTTGCTCAATGCGGGTTGGCGATTTCAGACTTAAGGTCCAGGTTTCCTCAAGATGTTTTCCCTCATCTTCAGTCATTGGTATCCAAGATATACTTAGAAAGTACATATAACTTTAGAAAAGTTACATTGCCTGACCTGAAATCGAACACGCGCACTGAAGATGGTCTCCGTGGCCGAAATCGGTCGGGATTACATTACAAATCGCCCTGCTACAAGCTCAACACTGATGTGAAAGCTTGCACCAATGATTCATACCACAAGCAGTCTAGTGTACTCGCAATATACCCATGTTCCATTTTAGCGATTGTTTAGACTTCGTTAGGTCATGACGTTCAAACTCCTAATTTAACTTTAATGACAACTAACCACAATAAACATTTATTTTGTTACCTTCAAAAATGTTTATTCAAAATTCCCATTCATCAAAACTCGTGTAATTTCATTGTTTATTTTAAAATGGCGCTCAAACGACGACGGAGTACCTAAATTAAGTTCACAACGCTAATTTCGTTACTTTGATGGTCTCTTCGCCGTAACGATGTGGTTTTAATGGTAAATTATTAAATTAACTTACAGGTTTATTTAATGAGGGGCTCGTGGCTGAAAATATCAGCCAAGGTCGATCGGAGGTTCAGCTGTCCTCACCGAGGACCATAGATGAGTTAACTGTCCATTCATATCAAAACAACCTCTCCAATCTATGGAAAGCCTTAAGAGGTTTATCCTGAATACCATTTAAAGTTGAGAACGAAGAAGAAGAAATAGAAGAATGTTTGGCGTAGTGGTTAAATATTTATTTACACATTTCTAAACGCACCCACCCACGGTACATGAGTAATAGGGATGTATCCAAGGTATGAAAATAAAAAAAATAATTAGTCCGTCTTATAGATAATAAAAAAATAAGACCCGTATTTTTTGTTTTGTCGAAATTACCAAAAACTAGTGAGATAAAGCGTATTAAAGTTACGAAGTGGAGGTTAATTACGTCACGCTGTGGTATATTTTGTACCACGGCGTGACTTCAAGCGACATTTCAAATCAATATGTCTTCCTAAGTATTTGAATAAAAGAAAAAATAAATAAAACGTGTTCAATATTTTTTTATAAATCTATCTGATGGACATTAAATTATTTTTTAGGATACAACCCAATTCCAAGTGGGGGGCAACGTTTTTTTTTCTTTTTTTTAACTAATAACACATAAATAGTATGAATTTTGAAACATAAGGTAATTAATCATTATAACAATTGTTGATTCGTAATTCTTAAATAACAGTTAAAAGTATTTTTTTTTTTAATTGATTTATAAACCAGCGCTTGACCGCAATCCCGCCTGATGGTAAGCAGTGACGCAATCGTTGATGGTAAAGCGCACTAGTTTATTAAGAACCTATTCACTCTAGCCTTGAAGACACTCAAATTGTAGTCCGACGGAAACACCGCCGCTGGCAGATTGTTCCAGTCCCTCGATGTACGCGGTATAAAGGAGGAGGCGAAACGCTTCGTCCGGATCGTAGAGGTGTTAACAAAATAAGGGTGGAAACTCGCCGTACGACGGGTCGTCCGATGGTGGAACGGAGATTGGGAAATTAAATCATGCAATTCCCTCGCACACTCCCCAAAATGTATCCTATAGAACACCGAAAGACTGGCTACTCTACGCCTGTGCTAGGCTTTGGAGACCAACTCGAGTTAAATCAGGGTCACCAATCAGCCTCTTCATACGCCTCTCCACTGAATCCAAAGTAGCTAGGTGACACTTAGCAGCACCAGCCCAAATGTGGCAGTACTCCACACATGAACGGATCTGTGCTTTGTATAACATTAGAAGCTGCCCTGGTGTGAAGTACTGCCGGACCTTTGCGATAACGCCAAGTTTTCTGGCAGCCACCTTGGCCTTGGACTCAATGAACTGCCCAAAGTTTAGGTTCGAGGAAATCTCAACATCCAAAAGCTGAAGGCAGTCGGTACACTCCAAGTAGAAGCGCTCCGAAAAGTAGGAGCGCCGAAAACGCGACGCCCCGCAACTTTCAAATTTGTAATATCTTCAAAATATTCATTTAAGTCATATGTTCTAAACAGCGATATAGATCTATATTAAATCAACAATCTATTTCCTTAAATACATTATTGATTTAATATAGATCTATATCGCCCTTTAAAATCCTTTTAAATCGGATAAAGATTAATGTTGTAGTGGCTAAAATCGCATTGAAAATTCGCTGCTATTTGTCGTAAAAAGTAAATGACAAAATAATGTGGGATATCCATAAGAGATAGACATATACCATCGCGGAATTTTTTTTGGACCTTTTCAATGTGAATAATATTTAGTACATTATTTTGATAAACCTCATAGGGTTCAACCTGCGTTTGACTGCAAACGCGGAAAAAAAAAATTATTTACAACATCCATCTAGGAACCTCAAAAATAATATTATTTCTCCACAATTTAATGGATGTTTTTATACATATAAACCTTCCTCTTTAATTACTCTATCTATTAAAAATCGCATCAAAATCCGTTGCGGAGTTTTAAAGATTTAATCATGCAAAGGGGCATAGCGAAAGAGAAAGTGACTTCGTTTTGTAATATATAGCACAATAATATTGTAATATATAGTATTGTTGTATATAGTTTGGATATCTTAATATAATTAAGTAATATACCTAACTGTTTCATTAAATATCATCAATAATGTATGTATAACACAACCATGCCGTGAAAGGCGAAAGGAAAGGTGGATGAATTGTGCGAAGAATGAATATTCAAGATAAGGGAAGCATAACGGTTGACAAGGAAAAATTTGCGCCAATCCCGAGTCCTAATGGGACATGAGCAGTGCAGTAATGATGACGATAATTGACCAAAATAAGAGATCTTAAATTAGGGTGGTTTGCTTGTTCGCAGGTAGACTCGGTTTGTACTGCAAGTAGATACAATATTTTGGGTAGGCAGAGTTTCAGTCCAAAACAAATGAATCAAATCAATGGAATCACTCTGTAGTATTTCCGTAAAAGACCATTCAAAGTCTTTGAAGCCACTTAGATAGGCTTGTATGAACAAATAAAAACTATACGAAAAGTAGGAGCTCAAGGAAAAATGTCACCTTTTATAAGGTTCAGATAACCGAAACCGCCCCAATGCTCTATAGGCTTTAGAAGAAGAAGAACCGAAACTCTATTGGCAGTTAGGCTCCTTCTTCGGACAGTTTTACCACTTGACAAAATGTCCACATAGACATCTGGACATTGAATAAATGGAACATAATAAATACTTATTATATAGCCTACATTATTTTCCACTGCCGAATAAAGTTCTTAACTTTTTCCTTCCAAATCTATCACTATCTTATCTGTGGTTAAAAACAGCAGACATTAAAAACTACTTTAATCCATATGATCACCTACAGATTAATTGCGTCACATAATTTCATTAGCAATCTGTTTCATTTTCTCAATTGGACAACCATTCATTGCATTATTTACATTGGTGATTACACACATTTTTCGAATATAATTATGAAGAAATGAATTAGCAATCATCATCAACCTTTTTATCGTCCCACTGCTGGGACACCATGCTTTCGCGATTTCAGACATAAAAGTCCAGGTTTCCTCAAGATGTTTTCCTTCATCTTGAAATCAATCAGTCATTGGGGTCCAAGATATATTTAGAAAGTACATGTAATTTAGAAAAGTTACATTGCTACTTGCCTGACCTGAAATCGAACCCGCTCACTCATACTTGTTTTAACTACGTGACTCCAGTATATACATATATAGTATTAGCAATATTTTTCTCGGTGGTAGGCCATAACATCGGCCGCCGGCAGAAGTTACCCCCTACCAGACAAAGTCTTGCCGCCAAGCGGTTTGTCGTGTTCCGGCATGATGTCTGGTGAAGTCGTACTGAGGACGGGTCTGAGCAGTTGTGTTGAGATTTGTGCCGGGTACGATGAGCTAAATGTTGTTGTGTCGGGACTTTGGTCGTGGAGGGACTCCAGATCAATCTCCCTCTGGCGCAGTATCGTTGGTCGTGTTGTTGGGTTTAACATTGCATCACGTCGCTCAACTGCCGTCTTCCTTCCTATTCGCTCAGTTTTTCTGAGTGAATAGACTCTTAATAAACTAGTGCGCTTTACCATCAACGATCGCATACCCGCTTACCATCAGGCGGGATTGCGGTCAAGCGCTAGTTTATAATAATTAAAAAAAAAAGTAGTATTATTGTGAGTGTATTACGTAATTAGCGTGCTGGTATCTATTCACTATTTACCCATTATAACAAATTATATATTTTCTTCGTCGCTGCACCTCCCACACTGTCCTTATTCAACGCGCCGTGCACTAAATTGGGATACAGCTTGATACCTCAATAAACTAAATCATGATTTAATGCTGGTCTTGCAAAAGCGTTCACTAGCCGCTGTCACTTCAATAAGTTGCTCGATAAGTGTGCCAATGCCCACATGTTCAATTTATTTTCAATACAAATATTAACTACTATTTGTTCAACTTGTTGATGGATTTCGAATGATAGTTTAATAGCCCAGATTCTAAGTTTGTGGCTCGTTAAAGAGCTGAACTCGGCCCCTCTTGCATAGGCAGTATATATAATCGAACTATATATATATGTATATATATATATATATATATATACTTTTTTTTTTTTACCTGTCAGGACGCAATGGCCCGATCCGCGAGCTAGCCTACATGATGACCCGGATTACCTTCCAGGATTGTATTAAACATGGAGGGGGTGGGTTTCCTATTTCATTTATTATTTGGTTTGGGATTATCTAATACAGCACAATAATAAAGTTAATACTCAATACTCAATACTCAATACTTTTATTGTTTTCCACATGTATTCTTAGATGGTAATACTTAAAATTAGTTCACGTGGACCCTGTCGGGCACAAACAAAATAAGTGAAGTTAGGAGAGAGGAAGCACTTTTTTACAATTTACTACGTTGCTTGCTAACGGGTGCGTTTGTGGGTGTGTGTGTGTGTGTGTGAGGATGCGTGTGCGTATGTGTGTGTGTGCGAATGTATGTATGTCTATTTAAGTTTGTGTCTTTATATTTTTATCATTGAGGTATTCGTTGACAGAGTACGGTTACGGTCTGCCTTCAAAATAAAACATTTAAATATTATTACGCCGTAGAATTAGCGTAGATCATAATATTTTTACGAGTTGATGTGTGACTGCAAAATTTATCGCAGGAAGCTTTCATCGTTTTTATCTAGAGTGGTCTAGATAAAAAGTCGCTCTTCGAAAAATATATATGCAGCTGTACAGCTGTCAAAATGATATATGACTTTCAGACTAGGAAAATAAAACAACTGGCCGACTTTATAGACACAAAATATTTGTGGAACATCTATATTTTTGTTGTATGTGTACATACAGACATCTCACAAGCAAGTTTACCTTACAAGTAGCATATTTACGACTTCTCGACTCCGAAGGATCCTCCATTTTATGGATGACTAGCGGCGGTCAGCGACTTCGTTCGCGTGGAGTTAGTTATGTTCCGCTCCTATTGGTCGCAGCGTGATTTTATATAGCCTAAAGCCTTCCCGGATTAAAGGGCTATCCAACGCAAAAATAATTTTTTAAATCGGCTCAGTAGTTCTTGAGATTAGCGCGTTTAAACAAACAAACTTTTCAGCTTTATATATTAGTATAGATGAGTTAACTTTACGGCCTGTTCCTCGGACCTCTAAACTGATGATCCCAAACATGAACGTCAGAGCAGCCATAGTGCAAACACTTCACCGAGTCGTCGATAACATCGGCTACCGGCAGAAGTTACCATCCACCAGACAAAGCCTTACCGCTAAGCGATTCGTCGTGTTCCGGTTGTCTGTGTCGGGATGTGTGCCGGGTACGATGCGTCAAATATTGTTGTGTATATATGGGGTAACTGCTTATCTGACCTCTACAGTATCCTCCCAGTTACTGGGTATTAATGACACCCCAATGAATAATGACACCCCTTGGTAAGCCTATTAGTCACATTTTAGAGCTACTATGTCCTTGTAACTACTGTCAAAGGTGCAAATTACAACCGGGACCAACAGCTTAACGTGTTTTCAGAGACACGGAGGAGTCTCGGTAACCACTAATCTAAATTAGTGAAGAGTAGTCGATATTTTTTTTACTATTTCATAGAGGTATTAATTAATGGCGTTAGAGTGTGAAGAGTGGAGAAAGCAGCACTTTTAGGCTCCTTGTAGCGGTATCTACAAATGCCACAAAGAAGCAACGCGTCATACTGACATTACACAAATTCTACATCTCGAAAGCAGAGTTTTCGTGCAACTAGCATACACTAATTTCCAAAATCATCGATTGGGCACGTGCCCACATACATAACACCCGTCTGGTCGGTGTATGATTCTTCTGACACCATGTATGATTATTCGGTTGGTAAATATTAAAGACTTTAGATAATTAGACTGGTTTATTACACTTGTAGAATTATATTATTGGAAACGACCTCTTCTAGGTCAGATCCTAAGTTACAATGACAAGACAATAGACTATATTCATAGACACTAATACATAGAGATGGTATTAGTTACTCGACTACAGAGTAGTGATGTATGATACAACATCCCCCCTGTTTAAGTTTAAATTAACCCTTGACAAACAATGTTATAGAAACCTGACTTAGTTACAATTTAGACAATGACTTAAGACTATGGTTAGGTCTTAATCTAGGATACAATGTTCTACTTAATCTATTTCATCAATTAGCCTTCTGGTTGGCTTTACAACTCTTCCAGAACGAGTTACATGTTGACTGACTGAGGATTGAGATGAGAGCTCTTGAGGTCTAGACTCCTGCCTGTTACCTTCCTCTCTCCCCTGCGACGAATTGGATAGCATAGGAGAATATTTGTGTCTTAAATGAACCCTATTCCTCCTATACCTAACTCCATTGACATCCTCAACGACATATGACCTATTATTAGCCAACCTTAGCTTGACAATGGCTTGTTCCCAATTGCTATCAGGCTTTCTTTTAAAGTATACATGATCATTGGGATACAGTAATGACAATGACTTTGTATTTCTATTATAATATTTAGACTTATTTTTATTATTTTGCTTGACACATTCTTCATAATTTTTGAATGTAACCACTTTAGGTTTTAATTTCTTATAAGACATAGGAATGTTATTTCTTAAATTCCTGGACATTAACAATTGAGCTGGAGATGGTAAATTATTCTTAGGTGTGTTTCTATACTGTAATAAAGCTATGTATGGATCAGATGAGTTTCTTTTACATTTTTTTAACATATTTTTGATAATTTTGACTGAACTCTCTGCTTGACCATTTGACTGTGGATGATATGGGCTAGTTACAATGTGTTCTATGTCCCATTCATGCATAAAATTTTTAAATTCTAATGACTGAAAAGGAGGACCACCATCAGACACCAAAGATAAAGGTATTCCATGACGAGCAAAAATGGACTTTAAATGTGTTATTACATTCTTTGCTGTACTGTTTTTATTTAACAAAGCTATTTCTATAAATTTAGAATAATAATCTGTGACAATTAAATAAGTAAGGTTATCAAAATACATCAAATCAACACCTACTTGTTGCCATGGATATTTATTTATTTCAAAATTTTTTAGTGGTTCCTTTGGATTATTAGGTTTAAATTGTGCACATACATAACATTGTTCTACCAAGTTTTTAATATCAGCTGACATGCTTGGCCAGTACAAAGACTCTCTAGCCAGTTTTAAGCATTTATTTATACCTTGGTGACCTTCATGAATTTTACCTAACATTTCCTTATACATTGACTGTGGTACTATTAATTTTGACCCTTTGAACAACAAATCTTTGACTACATGAATTTCAGCTTGTATGTTCCAAAATGGTTTTATTGACAGACTGACATTATTTTTATTTTTTGGCCAACCTTCATAATAATACTTTTTAACAATTGCAAAGTATCATCTTTCTTAGTGTTCTGTAACAATTTTGTACAGTACTCCTTTGTGACTGCTAGACTTGAATGCATTAAATTGACATGACAAGATATTTCTGACTCATTCTCAGGTATATAATGTTCTTTCAATGCTGCTCTAGACAGAGTGTCAGATATAAACATTTCTTTACCTGGAACATGTATAACTTCCAAATCATATTTTTGTAAAGTTAACATCATACGTTGCAATCTTGCTGGTACATCATGTAATGGCTTTTTAAAAAGATAGACTAAAGGTTTATGATCAGTATGAACAGTTACTTTATGACCGTACACATACTGGTGAAATTTTTCACAACCAAACTGAATGGCTAACAATTCTTTCTCAATTTGAGCATACCTTGACTGAGTTTGAGTTAATGTTTTTGAACTATAAGCAATAGGTTTATTATTCTGCATAATGACTGCTCCTAATGCTGACTTTGACGAATCGACTGACAAGACTAATGGTACATTGGGATTATAATGAGCTAAAACTGGTGAATTTGTAATTTCATCGATTAAACTCTTAAGACATTGACTATGATTTTCATCCCAAGTCCAGACTGAATCTTTCTTCAAAAGATTTCTTAAAATTTGAGTTTTTTGAGACAAATTGCTAATAAAGGGACCTAAATAATTGATCATACCTAATATTCTTTGCAATTCTTTGACATTTTTTGGTGTGGGCATATTGACAATTGCTTTTACTTTCTCTTCATCAACCCTAGCACCATCTTTACTAAAAACATACCCTAAAAAACAGACTTCTGATACTAAAAATTTACATTTTGACTTATTGAACTTTAAATTGACTTCACG
This sequence comes from Sesamia inferens, assembly GCA_037179545.1. Taxonomy (NCBI): domain Eukaryota; kingdom Metazoa; phylum Arthropoda; class Insecta; order Lepidoptera; family Noctuidae; genus Sesamia; species Sesamia inferens. The sequence goes on from CM073939.1 coordinate 10,127,966, forward strand.
TGCTCGTTGCATGACTTTATGTACTCTCTCATTATGTACTGACTCGTTTGGTCCATATACCAAAATATCATCGATGAATATTAGAACTCCTTCTAAATCACCGAACAAATTCATCATGACTCTTTGAAAAATTTCAGACGATGCATTAATACCAAAAGGTAACCTTAAATATTTATATCTACCGAAAGGTGTTTGAAATGTACATAAATCAGAACTATATTCATCTAGTTTAAGCATCCAAAATCCTGAAAATGCATCTAAATGAGAAAAACAAACAGCTCCTGCTAGTTGAGATCTGATCTCATCTATTGACTTTAGTGGATAAATTTCCCTTATAATATTCTTATTCAAATTTCTAGGATCTAAACAAATTCGTAACTGACCCGTGCTTTTGACTGTTATCACTATACTGTTCACCCATTCTGTAGGTTTAAAAACCTTTTCAATGACCTGCATTTTCTCCATGCGATCCAATTCATCGCGCAGTTTGTTCAGTAAAGCGAAGGGTACTCTTCTCGGAGCATCCACGCATGGCACTGCTTCAGGTTTGAGTTTCAGGCGACAGACTTGAGGTAGACATCCAAGACCCTGAAATACATCATTGTATTGTGTAAGAATTTGTTCACTAAAATTTTGTTGAGACACAGAGAAAACTCTTTGAATTATACCTAATTTTTCACAAGTTGGTAGACCTAAAACATTCGGACAAACTAAATCTGCGACTATAAACACTATATTTACACTCATAGTGCTATTATTTAAAGATAAACTACATTTTACATTGACTTTGCCCATAATGGGTATTGATATACCACCAAACCCACTAACGTTTATTTGACATTTCTCAAGTGACATTTGACTTTGACATTTCAAAGATTGAAAAGTTTTCTTTGACATAATATTGATATCAGCTCCAGAATCAATAATGCAATTAATTTGTGTATGACCAACTAAAATGTTTATGTTCCATGACTGTTTAGAATAGTATTTGTTTTCCTTTGACTCGACTGTATTGACCTGTTTACTATGTGTTGACTTTGCTGTAATAATTCTACAAGTGTTTGTTGTGTGAGATTCCTCAGACTTGTGTCTGTACTCATCATTAAGATATGAATCTCGGCTAAGACTTTTTGACTTTTTTGACTTGACTGTGAATCTCTCAGACTGTTTAGTGTTTTCATCATTGAGATATGACATATGACAAGATGAGTCTTCATGAGATCTCTTAGACTTATCAGTCACCAGCCTTTTTTCATCACTGAGGCATTTTTTATTAGACCTCTCAGATATGGCATTATCACCACTTTCATCACAGAAATATGACACAGGATATTTTTTATGACAAGATGAGTCTTCATGAGATCTCTTAGACATTGACTGCGACTGGCCTATGTGCGACCTGACCGTTGATTGTAACTTAGTATCTGACTGGGTGTATGACAACCTGCTATGTCTGTAATGATTTTGATTGTGATGACTTTGTGACTCTAAATGACAATTATATTGACTAGACTTATGACTATGACTGATGTTATGACAATTTAAAATTCCAACAAAATTATCTTGACTACCAGTTGAACTAAAAGACTCTAAATGACTGACTTTTTTATTATTGGAGTAACAAAATTTTTCAAAATGACCATAAGAGTTACATGACCTGCATTTAGCTCCCTGCGCTGGACATTTGTAGCGGTGGTGTTGTCCACAGCGGCTACACGTCTTCGAGCGCTTCTCAGGACTGGGACTTGACTTTGACCTCCCTGCGCTGGATCCCTGCTGACTGACTGGTGAAGCTCGCCGTCGCTGACGCTCCGCTCGACCACGGCTCCTCCGACGCAGATGCATGACTTTTTCAGACTCTTGACTAGTGGACCTCTTGACAATTTGGTCTGCATCCTGCTGTGCGACGATGAGTGTCCTAGCTAGCTCTCGCATCCTCTGATATGTCAGATCAGGTTCCTGCAGCAGTCTCTGACGTACATGTGCTAAGTCCAAACTCAAGTTGGCGATAAAAATATCTCTGATAAGAGATTCTCTGAGCGTTCCAAATTCGCAATCTTGGCTCTTATTTTCGAGATCGGTTAAGAAATCCTCGATGCTTTCCGATTTCTGTTGACGTGTGGTAAAAAACATGTAACGATACATGGTAATATTTTTTCTGGGTTGAAAAAATTCGTCGAATTTGGCTTTGACGTCATGTAATGTGCTTTCTCCAATATTTATGTTGAATGTGTTGAAAATATTTAAGCATTTTTCACCAATGTGATGTAATAAAATGGCGATCTTGCGTTTCTCACCGGACTTGTCCAAACCTGTTGCCAACAAGTATAATTCGAACTGTTGCCACCAGCGCTTCCAGGTTTCGTAATTGTTGTTTGTTGCATCTGACGATATTTTAAGCGCCTTCAAGCCACTGTTCATTGCAGCTCCGGTGTCATGGCCGCCACCGACGCCATCCGACTTTTGCATTTTATGAATTTTCTTTCTTCGTATTGGGTTTTTTCACTCTTCTGACACCATGTATGATTCTTCTGACACCATGTATGATTATTCGGTTGGTAAATATTAAAGACTTTAGATAATTAGACTGGTTTATTACACTTGTAGAATTATATTATTGGAAAGGACCTCTTCTAGGTCAGATCCTAAGTTACAATGACAAGACAATAGACTATATTCATAGACACTAATACATAGAGATGGTATTAGTTACTCGACTACAGAGTAGTGATGTATGATACAACAGTCGGATGATCGGTCCTTTTCTATGGAGGATGAGTGAACTTTACTTTCTGTTCCTCATGCCTCCACCCATCCTCCTCTTTTAAACTCATTTTTTATTGTATTATTCGTGTAACGGCACACATCCCTCTAAGGATTTGCATCTCACTTGCATGCTATTGCCTTTCATTCATCTTTTACATAGTCGAAGATTTCAACTATAAAAGCCGATTATTACCTATCAGTTATAAAACTAAATGATATCTAAAATCAAGATCCACTTCAATCAAATACAAAGTAAGTATCATTATAATATCTGTACCAGGAATACATAAATACTAAGGGCATTACGAAAATCACTGCCATTCCTAACTACGCCCTCATTCAATTAAGACGTGGCACGAATGTCGAAATTAGTAACACCGTCAACAGTCTTATCTTCAACGAAGTCGTTAGCGTTCAATTTACTCTGTAGTATAATATCATATTTCTTGACACAGACTAACATATCTTCTTCGACACTTCTCGGTAGACTGAGAATTTTCGCGGAAAAGTGTTTGAGAAATTTCACACTGCGACATTGTCTCAGTTGATTTTACCGACATGTACTGACTTATACACGTGTGCTTATATTTTACATAAAATTGCTTTCATGTTAAATTAAATTAGATATTCGTATGAGCTTTGACGAGGGCTGTGACGGGGCAGGTATTAATTGAGCCGTGTGTAAGTATTTGTATGAATGACGTCACGACATACGGTGTTCATTTCATTTCATGGGCTTTCATGATTAATACATACAATCGTGAGCGAGCTTTATTGTAACGCTATTTTGATCATATGGAGCGATTGAAGTCTCTTCTATTGAAAATTATACTTGATAACGTTTTGTTTTAATGAAAAGGGTATAGGCAAAATCTCCTTTGCAGGTGTCTTTGTATGGCGACTAAAATTTATACGTCTTTGATGTTAATTCTTTTTAGAATAATTACAAGCAGTATGTTCTTCATTTTATGGTTAGTAATTATATGAAAAGTGTAATAGATACAAGGTGAAGTAAATGTATAGGATTTCTATTTTGTTTAAAAAATTAAAACACTACTATCTTGTACATTTTTAGGGTTCCGTAGGAAATTAGGAACCCTTAAAGTTTCGTAAAGTCTGTCTGTCTGTCTATTCTTTCACGGTATCATTGACCGTTAGCCGTAGAAGAATGAAATTTGGCAGCAATATGTTAATCAATCACGCCAACAAAATGTTATAATGTGTAAAAAAAAAATATTATGGGGTCTATACGTAAAGTGGGGAGAATTTCTTTTTTCATTTATACCCTCACGTGTGATATATTGTTAGATAGTTGATCCAAACTCCAAACTCCTTCAATTCAAAATAATTAATTTTCCATTGGCATGACTTTGAAATTTCTAATTACTACTCAAATGACGTGTCGTGGTGGCCTAGTGGTTAAAAGACCAGCCTCTCAAGCATGAGTGCGCGGGTTCGATTCCAGGTCAGGCAAGTACAAATGTAACTTTTCTAAAGTACATATAAATGTACTTTCTAAGTATATCTTGGACACCAATGACTGAAGGTGAAGGAAAACATCTTGAGGAAACCTGGACTTAAAGTCTGAAATCGCCAACCCGCATTGAGCAAGCGTGGTGATTACGCTCAATCCTTCTCTGTATGAGAGGAGGCCTGTGCCCAGCAGTGGGACGATTAAAAGCAAAAGGTTGATGATGATGACTCAAATGACAACTTTTTTCGAACTTTCACTTTTTTTATCTATCTCTTTCTTTGTCACCGTCTTTCGTGGGACCATTTTTAGGATTCTGTACTTAGTATGTTAACTTAATGTAACAAATAGCCCGTTTTTTAACTCTTAAGTGCGGTCACTTATTGTGACAGACGGGAAACTACGGAACCCTACACTGAGCGTAGCTTAACATGCTCTTGACCGGTTCTTTTAATATTCTTTTTTTTAATAACATTGCCCCACACTGGGAACTTCTCCTGTATCGTGGGTGCATTTACAAACATATATACTACCATCCACAAATATTTATATGACCTACAAGTAGTTGTTGTTGTTGTTGTGACAAATGAAGTAGGAGGCGACCTGACGCTGCCGGCAGTAGTGCGGAGGATGGTCGGCAGCTCAGAGTCGTGGGACGCGGTGGTGTCCTTCTGCGAGGACGTGATGTCGCAGAAGGAAGCTGCGGAACGGGAGAGGGAGATATCAACTCCCTTCCCGGGCCGCAGAAGACGCACCGGGCGCCGAGGAAGGGCGGATAACGCCCTCTTCCGCCCCCCATGAATGGGTCCAGGGGCGAGGGACATGGGGAAGTCCCCGCCCCCCTATTGATGGACCCCGAGGCGGAGGCGCGCGCGAGTGTCGGCGCGCGCCTTTGAGGTGATGCACGGGGTAGTTTAACACCCCACTACCCCGTGCAGGAGAGGAGGCCCGGACAGACCGGGCCAGCACGAGGGTGGGGCCGTGGAAGAATTTAGACTCCCGCGGCCCCACGCGCGCTCGTGATAGAAGACACACCGGGGTGGTTTTAGTCAGTAAAAGTCTGACATACCCCGTCGCCCTCCCCAGGGCGGCGGGCATCCTATGAGGATTTCCACCCCGGCAAAAAAAAAAAAAAAAAAAAAAAAAGTGTCCAGACTCAGAACAACTACTTGTAGGTCATACAAATATTTGTTCCATGCGGGAATCGAAACCGCGACACGCAGCGCAGCAGTCAATCACTTAACCACTGTATCAACCATCCCGTCAACAATTTCGGTATGAATTTGAAATGAAATTATCTAGGATAATTCTATGTATGTGTTTTAAATGAACTTAGATGCGTTACATTTAAGTGAAGAGTTTTTATATTACTTAATTACCTGTACTACTTGATTTCAGTTAAATCATGTGCAAACTGGTAAACGAACGCAGCGAACTGGTTGACGTCCAAGTTAACTCAATATCGACGTTAGTTAGACGTCATTAGTATAAAGTTCTATTTCGAATCCAGTCTAGTCAGAATTTAGGCATCCATACTAATAGTACTGGAATATTTGTATGTGTATATCAAATATATCCTTACTAATATTATACATCGGAAAGTGAGTTTGTTTGTACCACTTTCACGCCGTAACTCCTGAACCGATTGCTTTGAAATTTTGCAGACGTAAAGTTAGAAGTCCGGATTAAATAATAGGGTACTTTTTATCCCGAAAAAATTTGATATTCCCGAGAGAAATCTAAAAAGCGCGATATAACCGAAGATAACGCGGGCGAAGCCGCGGGCGGAAAGCTAGTACATTAATAAAATTACTAAAAGCACTTAGCATCTGGTGTTTTCCTGCAATTGTTTTTGCTAGTATAAAGTTCTATTTCGAATCCAGACTAGTCAGAATTTAAGCATACATTGATAAAATTACTAAAAGCACATAGCATGTGGTGTTTGCCTGTAATTGTTTGTGCAGTTAGATTTAAGACACAATAATTTGTATGTAGTTGTAATGTGTAAAATATCAGTAGCAACTATTGGTAAACCACAATTAAACAAGCGAATAAAATAAATCGCGTAAATCAGCGTTACTCTTGAACTTAACACACGAACTCTTAAATGATTATATACATCAGCATTAATAACGTTTGATTTATATCATCAATTAAACCTTAGTTAACTTAACCTCGGTGGTAGGCCATAACATCAGCCGCCGGCAGAAGTTACCACCCACCAGACAAAGCCTTGCCGCCAAGCGATTTGTCGTGTTCCGGGATGATGTCTGGTGAAGCCGTACGGAGGACGGATCTGAGCAGTTGTGTTGCAATGTGTGCCGGGTACGATGCGCCTAATGTTGTTGTGTTGGGAGTTTGGTCGTGGAGGGTCTTCAGATCAATCTCCCTTTGGCGCAGCATCGTTGGTCGTGTTGTTGGGTTTAACATTGCATCACCTCGCTCAACTGCCATCTTCCTTCCTATTCGCTCAGATTTTCTGAGTGAATAGGCTCTTAATAAACTAGCGCGCCTTACCATCAACGATCGCATCACTGCTTACCATCAGGCGGGATTGCGGTTAAGCGCTAGTTTATAATTATTAAAAAAAAAGTTAAAGGTGCTTAGTGCGTTTTATGCTATAATTTAAGTTACATTTTAGTATCTCAGAGATCCAAATGTACAACTAGAATACAAGATGTAGAACTACGGACAGCAGCTATGCAGTAGAGACAGGAAGCCTGGACTGGACGCTGTACTGGCTAAAGGTGGTGATTGCAGATGCAGCAGAGCTTTCACGGAATGGATGCTGAAAAACGGTAGAAGTAGCATTGACCAGGCAATACCCAGGCGCATGAGACTAATATAGATCAGAGAACCATGGCAGAAAAGGAAAGAAGCTTTAACAGAACAACAGGGGAACAAGACTGCCAATGGTGTAGGATGATCAGATTAACAACAAAAAAAAAAAAAACTCTAAGAGACAACTCCTCCGCACTTATTTTACAAATTTTTATGTTAATGACATTGAAATTGTCTTAAGGTAATAAGCATAAATTATCATCTTATCTGCGTTTGGCGTATTTTCCTGTGTTTTCTTTTTCCTAGACAAAGATTATCTTCATAATTTTATTTACGTTTACAAAGATAGACACAAAAACACATATATCTCATGAATACCACTCCAGTCTTCTTTGTTGTACTTAAAATTAGCTTTAAGTCCAGGCTGAAAAAGATCATTAAACCTCACAAAAACAAACTAGGGCCGTCGTAACGAGTTTTAAATCAAAGCGTACCTGAATTTTTATTAGCCTTGATTTCTTCTCTGTTTAAGTATTTACCGAGTTAGAAATGTACTGCCCCAACGATCAAAAAGTTTAAAGACTGGTTACTGGAAGTGGTAGAAATGTTGTTTCTGAGAGTTTGAGCGAGAACTGGGTTCAAACTGTAAATGCTTTTGGTATTTGTTTGGGAAATAAGAAAATATCTGCTGAATTGTTAGTAATCTAATAATTTAATCTACAATTTATTTTTTAAATGACGGGATGATATCACGTATGTATTACACTAGAGTAAGGTGGTGATTTAGCTATAGTATATCCTCATTTAGCTGACTAAACAAGATTATGTTAAAAACCTATGGGACGAGCATTTTGCCATTGCCTTCCTACAGATGAAACAGGCCAAAGGTCGGAATATCTCTCTCCACGTGGGCCGCATGTCTTAGAATTTTTGGTTCTTAGTTTTCCTACACCGTTTTGAGAGCAGAGTGATAAAATGTTTACTTAGTTTGGCATTAATTGAACATACATCCAGAAGAGAACAGACTCAGCTGCTGATGCAATCGTGTAACATTTACAACAAGTATATGTACAAGATAAAGCTTCGGGCAAGTAGCTGGAGGCAGGTGAAAATTTTCACATCTTGAAAGGCACTCATGATCTTAGCTCAAATCTAGGAATGTCAATAGTTTTGACCTTGGCCCGGTGGCTTGGCATTGCGACTTCGCAATTAGCCTTTTGTATTTTTTACGGGCTTAAGCCATCTAGAAGAGCGATATAATGGGCGCCATCTTAGTAGAGGGGGAGGCGAAGGTACTATATTTGACTTCTGGCGTTGTGTTGGTGTTGGTGAGTGATCAAAATTCAGCAGGGAAAACGGCACTTCTCATAAGAGACGATTTTTCAAAGGTTTATAAAATAAACCAGCGATGCGCATAGTTCTTGTTCACTCAGTACTAAACCTGAGGGCGGGTGACGTGGGAACAAATATTTGAACCAAATCAAATCACACGTTGTTTTGCCAGAAATACAACACATCAAAGGGTCTTCGCTTAGAAGCCACAGATATAAGATACTGCTATAGTTGAAACCTTTATTCTCTAATATGACTTCTATTATGTAACTCTGTTTCAAACTTTTAGAGGTATATTCGGATACGGAGGTATGATTATTTCAAAAGTTCTACTTATGTGGAAACGGAGTCTAAGTTCCGGTACAGCCCTTGTGTTGATAATTATATTGTTGTGTGTTGATACTTACATAGAGCTAGACAAAACGCGCGGCTGCACATTGTCTGAAATATAACCAGCCTCACAACGTTTAAAAGACTGCGTTAAACTTTTGAATTGACGTCAACAAACTTAGTAAGAAAATAGATTCATTGATTACGCTTTGATAAAATGTTAATCTATAATAAATTATACGACTGTTCCGTTTTAAGAATGTTTTCAGCAAATTCTGAATTTGGTAAATATTTAGTTCTTTTAACGGTATTTCTAGAAAAAAAATCTCTACTGCCCCATTACTGGGCAAAGATCTCCCCTATATTGTGCCATCATTCTTTGAGCTGTGCCTACAAATTATAAAAATGACATTTGGGGTCGTTCAAGTATTAAGTAAGCAATATTGGGGGGCGGAGGGGTCTTTGTTTTGTTTATTTTGGATGATATGTGGGGTAGGGGAGTCTAGACGATGATTACGTCATCCGTAGTTATTTACTTTTTTACTCTCTTCTCACATTATCTATGCTTGAAAATGTTTTGTTCATAAGATTATAATATTTTTTTCGCTTACTCTATGGTGAATACTGTATAAGTATTCAACATATATTATTTTTAAAATTATAAATATTATATAACATTATAATTATATGTCGGAGACAGCGACGGCAGAGCGGAAGGGTCGACAGCATCTTGGTGTGGTAGTACAGGTTCCATTTCGTAGGCGAGTTTTGAATTGAAGCACGACGTGTAGATATACCCCCCAATCTTCATAATAACAATTTGAATAGGCAAACCGACAGTTTCGGTTCGGAGATGTGCCTTGGTCCGCGTCTCGATGCAAAGTGACCGTTCGACGAACCCCACTTCCCAAAGCGACTCTGTCCATGTGACGCCATCACCAAATAACGTCACAAGCGTTCGCCCCTCTACTACGTAAATCAAATCAGCAACTTGCTATTAAAATTAATCGACGATCTCCGACACGGCCAGCCTGACGATTTGCACGTCCTCGTGCATCATTATCATCATCATCCCAGCGCCAATCCAAGTCGCATCCGAAGCTCCCTCAGCCCCGGAGTCCAGGAACCGCTTCACCAGGCCAACCGCCGATTCCGGCGAAACTTCGATATTTCCCGTTACACGTCCACGTGCATGTCTGTAACAAATTTAAAAAAAGCACAGAAAACCGACTTTGAAGCATTTTTGAGAACTCGGCCAACCTGACTGTCACACGTCACGTTTAGTTACATTGACTATTAAAAAACCAAACTTAATTATTTTAACAACTTAAACACAAAAGCTTCCTTCAAGCCTCAAAATTATCAAATTTCAAAAAGAAAACACAAAAGGTTCCTCCAAGCCTCATAATTATCAAATCAAAATCATAATTATCAAAAAGAAAACACACCATGGGTCACTACCACAGTAGCTAGTGACAACTCATAGTTGACACCCATATCGTCATCACCTCTTGTGATACGACCAACTCTAGAGTCCACGACTCCCAGGTCAACACATGACCGTACAACTAATAGTCTCCTCCGAGACCCAGGTCCCCGCCACATCACTAGCTGCCCATCGCCCCTGAACAACTCCTCACTGAGTTGCAGTTACGACTACAGACTAGTGCATGCAGTGCGACCATATCTACCAAAGTCCCCGCCACATCACTAGCTGCCCATCGCGCCCTGAACAACTCCTCACAGAGTTGCAGTTACGACTACAGACTAGTGCATGCAGTGCGACCATATCTACCAGAGTCCCCGCCACATCACTAGCTGCCCATCGCGCCCTGAACAACTCCTCACCGAGTTGCAGTTACGACTACAGACTAGTGCATGCAGTGCGACCATACCTACTAGTGTCCCCGCCACACCACTAGTTGCCCATCGCGCTCTGAACAACCCCTCACTGGGTTGCAGTTACGACTACAGACTAGTGCGTGCAGCGCGACCACACAGCCATGATACGTGTTCTATTTGCTGACGGAGGCACCCTCCTCACCATCTTCTACATTTTGAAAATCTAACTCAGCAGACATTACTTGGAAAAATCTTTCGTACCTATGCGATCGTGGGGTACTTACAAGTTCTGTTTCCAATCAACGATTTCAATAGGTAACAATTGCTATTATCGCCATCAAACAACTCGCCAATATTAAATTTCATTACTTTAGCTCACTTCTATCAAATTTAGATTTTTCGTAAATAGCACTCATTTCTATGTTCGTTACCGCTTGTTCTCTTGAGAAGATTTAATAGTCTAGCCACACATACTATCATAAGCTCAAGTGAGCTCGTAACTATAGGTCACAGTGAACTTTAGTTTTTGAAATAAAGACAAACCAGACATCATAATTTTAAAACCCTGATTTAAAATTTCTCAGCCCATTATTACAAACAATAATCGGGTAGTACAAGAAATAAAATTTTCAAATAACTCTTATTATCATGTCGCAAAGAAATTTTTCAGTACACAATACTGGTACTACCCTGTATACGTATTATCACGTGTGTACGTATACCAATGAAATTACAGATTGCTTGACAAGAGAACATTCGACCACGGAATCAAAATAAAAATAGTACGACTCACCGGATTATGGCAATTTCCTACAAACACCTGCCACTTGGCAGTTGTCAACCGCTGCACATCAGACATCTTGGAGCTCTCATAAAACCCCATTACGTAACCACAAAAGTTTTGGGTATTTTGAAACCTTCTCATCGCCTGCAGAGTAGATGCTGTCCTGAATTCTTCTCATCGAACGCAGAGTAGAGGCTCAAGTCTTGAAACCTTGGGCGCAAGCCCACCTTGCGCGCTCCGCAAGCGCATCTTCCGCGCTCCGCAAGCACACCTCGCTCGCCAAGCAACAGCCAGCACTGTCGCGCGCCAAGAATCATCCAACACTGTCGCGCCAAGCAACAGCCAGCACTGTCGCGCGCCAAGCAACAGCCAGCACTGTCGCGCGCCAAGCAACAGCCAGCACTGTCGCGCACCAAGTATCAGCCATCACTGTCGCACGCCAAGCATCAGTCAGCACTGTCGCGCGCCAAGCATCAGCCAGCACTGTCGCGCGCCAAGCATCAGCCAGCACTGTCACGCGCCAAACATCAGCCAGCACTGTCGCACGCCAAGCATCAGCCAGCACTGTTGCGACAGCGCCGCGTCCAGCCACACGTGCACGCCTGCAGCGGACTCCTACAGCGCACTATCACGCGGAGCGATCTCTTCTGCGTCAGCAATTGAGTGCACCTCGTAACGTGACGTTCACTTCCAGCCTCACTGCCAGTACATCCGCCATTTACAGAAGGTCATACAAAGACAATGAACAACTACCACACAAGTAATGGCAGAAAGTGACTGTTATTTTGTTCCTTGATTTATAACGAGATTGTGAGCAGTGTAGTTCTTCATCCAACTTCTGATGTCGGCGACAGCGACGGCAGAGCGGAAGGGTCGACAGCATCTTTGTGTGGTAGTACAGGTTCCATTTCGTAGGCGAGTTTTGAATTGAAGCACGACGTGTAGATATACCCCCCAATCTTCATAATAACAATTTGAATAGGCAAACCGACAGTTTCGGTTCGGAGATGTGCCTTGGTCCGCGTCTCGATGCAAAGTGACCGTTCGACGAACCCCACTTCCCAAAGCGACTCTGTCCATGTGACGCCATCACCAAATAACGTCACAAGCGTTCGCCCCTCTACTACGTAAATCAAATCAGCAACTTGCTATTAAAATTAATCGACGATCTCCGACATATAAAAAAATAGATACATTTATAATTGAAAAATGTTTACCTAGGCATAGGGGAAGGGGGTAAGAGTTTTGCTTACTTTTGCTGACATGGGGGATTGGGGGTAAATAATTGTAATAAATCTGCTTACGTAATATTTGTTTCTGAAAAATTATAGAAGAAATTTTTTTTTTAACTTAAACCTGTCTAAACCATACACACTAAAAGAAAATGTAAATAACTGTTTTTGGAAAATAAATATTCTTTTCTTCTACTATCTTACGTATTTTCTGTTATTGATTTATTTAAAAAAAAATTCTACTTTTTTACTGTAGAATATTCGGTGACCATTTGGAGTTTTCCTTATACATAGGATATGTATAAGGAAAACTGTCCAGTAGTCAACTGCATAAAATATACACGGAGAAAGCAAAAACGTATTTAAATCTGATATATTAACATCAGCTTTCTGCAACAAAATTTAAACAAAATGATCGAGTTTTCTGATTGACGATACGTCACCCTCTATTTTTGGAAGTCTATCTGGATTCTAATAAGAGAGAGTTGTGTGATCGATGATATTATCACCTATTTTTTGAAGCATGAGGTCAGTGACATGAAATAGAGATGTTTCCTGGGTAAAAAAAATGATTCTATTTAGTCCGTCATTCAGATTATAGAAAAATATTGGATACGTATATTTTGATTTATCAAATAAAAAAAAGACAATAATAAAAGGCATCAAAGATCAGGAGTGGTGGCTGGTGACGTCACTGCTCGCTAAAAAGTGTAGCGTGCAGAGACGTCACACGAGTTTTCAACGCACAGTGTCGTCTTAATTTTTTGTTTATATAAAAAAAGAAAAAGTACGTGTCTAGTATTTTTTGGAAATCTGACTGACGGACTAATTAGTTTTTTTTAGTCAACTACCCTATTCCATGTAATCTGTTATATAAAGCAACTACTACCAAACTTTTGATTAGCATACAGGATATCATGTTTTTAACAGTTTTGCTATGACTTTTCTTTTTTCTATACCCAAGTCTGTAATTAACCATATTACCGTATGACGTCACAACGTTAAGTGTTCACGACTGTACTCATTAGGGCTGTGGCATAAAAACGGCCAATAAAAGTTACTACACCTTGAATATACATACACGCACAACAGTGTATACGAGGGCGACTTTATGCGACCGCCAATACTATGTCAGAATGTCAGTGGAAATATCGCGGTTCCTATTTTTTGTTTGTTTCTCGCTCGTTGTAAAATAAAATGTCCGATATCATATCTCGCAACATGATTGGGTTATTGGTTCGATATTTGAGGAATAATTTCCGTAATTTTATAAACTTTCTTAGGCGGATCTTAGTCTCAATCCGTCAAAAATTCCTCATTTTTTATATTTCTTTGTCGCTCAGATCAGACTGCAATTAGATATTGAACGAATTGATCTTCTAGTTTATGGTTTAATTTTAGATTAATGACTTAATTCCTCTATGTCCGTTCCATTATCGGACGACCCTACGTACGGCGAGTATCCACCCTTACGTTGTTGACACCACTACGGGATCGTAGTGGTGACGCTTCGTCCGGATGGACGAAGCGTTTCGCCTCGTCTTTTGTATCACGCACATCGAGGGACTGGAACAATTTGCCAGGGGCGGTGCTTCTGTCTGACTACAATATAAGTGTCGTAAATAGGCTTTTAATAAACTAGCTATAATAAACTATTTATAATTATAAAATAAAATGTTTTTTTAATAGTCCAATAGAAATGTTAACTAATAAATGATAATACATAGTCTATGGTTAAAAAATGTCTTATTTTTAATAACCGCTCGATAAACTTTCAATAATTTAACCAGGAACGGACATTACAATGTTAAGTTACACGAACCGTCAAACCTAATACAGTTTTTTTATTCCGGTTAGGTTACGAGTGTCACCACGGCCAGATCATTTGTAACTGGGTCAGTTTTATACACGACCCAGAATAGTTTTCCGCTGTCAGCATTCGCCGAGTACTGGAAACCAACGACTTTGTATGACACGAATGAATGAATGGATTTTTATTTTTAGAAGGCCTCTCTGTTTATACGAACTAGTGGTTTATGAACTTATGAGTCTGTTTTGACAACCCTATTACATGTGTGTGAAGAATTGTTCAGGCACTTTTTTGTTTTGTTTTGGTTCTAGCAAGCATTCTATTGGCAAAGTGATCAGATTTTTTTGCTGAATTATTTAGAGAAGTTTGAAACTTAATAAATAATGATGAACCATTGTGATACTTATTTGAGGTATCGTTGGTCCCGAAGTTAAAATCTTTCCCATTGAAATATACGCTGAAACCCATGCTGATTATGTTTATATATACAGTATGTTAAGAAAACCCTATCCGACCCATAAGGATAATAAAGGTTAGGTAAACACATGACCAAATATAATATAAAATTTTACGTAATCATCATAGTACCAATACAAATGAATTTTTGTAATAATCTTTTTTTCCCGCGAATTAATTCCAACTTCCCCGAAATTTAGTAATTTTTAAAAAAGTGACAACACCGGTATTATTATGAGCGAATAGCGATGCGACCACGTGCCGCATACCCTGCCGCCCACCTCCCGCGGAAGGGTGCTAAACTCACATTTATTAAGTTACCTCTTTTTGCGAAATAATATTAATTTTTTAGGGGGTTTTTTTTTTAAGTTTAGCCCGGTTTAGTATCCATTAGTATAATCAGTTATAATAATTTTCCCACTCCTGGGATGCAGGCTTCCTCTCGATGAGAAAGAGTATGCCACAGGCCCTACCCCTGATGCACCACCTACTTTCTGCAGCCAAATGGGCGAATCTTGTATTGACGTCACACTTTCAAGTGCGGACGTACGTTTGGATAGGTGGCGTGTCCTACCGGACGCGTCTTGTAGTGATCATCGCCTGATCGTGTACGAATTTGTTCCTGGTTATATTCAGGGTCCGTCTCATATTCCCGGTAATTTCAGATATAGATGTAAAGGCGCGAACTGGGAATTTTTCGGCTCGCTTTTTGCGTGTCACGCCAAAGAATTCACTCGGGACTGCTCGGGCTGTCAGCCGAAGAAAGTGCTGACATTATGTCAGAAACCTTTACCTACTGTGCTGACATTGCCATTGGTCGCGGATCTATGACCAATGTTCGTAGATGTGACTGGTGGAGTGATTACTTAGTTGAACAGCGTAAAAGATATCGCAGAGCGCGTAGACAGTTAAATAAACTCAAGAGCCGAAAGATTACTGGAGATCTTCTTACGTTCGCTTTAAATGCTTTTAGAGTTGCCAAGTCACGCTACAAAGCATCGGTGGAAAAATCTAAGGGTAATTTGTTGCGAAAAATCGTTGATAAACTTGACAGGGAGGGTCCGTGGTCTACGTTCAAAACATTAAAGTCAATGATAAGCATACCACAGGCATAGAGGAAACAACAGAAGTGCTAATTAATACACTTATCCCTGATGATTCACCGGCTAACGATAGCGACTACCACCAACAGATTAAAGCGTGGGCTCCTGTGCCACCTGAATCACCAATGTCAGACGTACCATCTAATGACGAATTTATAAATATTGTTAGAAAACTACCGGTCAACAAATCATCAGGTGAAGATAAAATATCTAATAGGATGATTAAAGAAGCGTGTAAAACAGCGGGTGATGCCATCTTAACTGTATACAACCGATGCATTGCTGAAGGCGTTTTTCCTCGTAAATGGCGACGCGGTTTCATACGAATAATACCAAAGTGTGGTGACAAACCACCGGATGATCCGAAGTCATATCGTCCTATCACACTTCTACCATCTTTGGGTAAACTTCTTGAGCGCCTCATCGTTCCACGTTTACTACCGAACGGTCCAAAATTCCATAATAATCAATATGGCTTCACCATAGGTAAATCTACAGTCGACGCGGCGCTTTCTGTCAGAAGAACCGTTAACCAATCTGAAAACAAGTACGTAATTGGGATCTTCCTGGATATTTCTGGGGCTTTTGATAACGCCTGGTGGCCTATGCTGTTGTTAAAATTAAAAACCCGCGGTTGCTATAGAAACATATATAATCTCGTTTACTCTTACTTTATAAACGGTTCCGCGGTACTTAAGCTCGGTCATTTTTCTAGTACTAAAACACTAACCATGGGATGTCCTCAGGGTTCAGTTGTCGGTCCTTATTTATGGAATTTGGGTTTTGATGACTTCCTCGCGATCCCGCTTCCTTGCGGCTGTTCACTTACTGGTTACGCGGACGATGGCCTACTGCTCATTCAGTCAAGTACCCGAGCTGGACTTGAAAACTTGGCTAATACTTGCCTAAATTTAATATCTCAGTGGGGTGATCGTAACCGCCTAGCATTTGCGCCACATAAAACCTATCAACTTCTGCTAAAAGGTAATCTTAAATCATTGCCTACTATTAAATTTAACAACGTTCCCATTAAAAAACAGCAATCCGTATGCTACCTTGGTATGATCTTAGAAAGGAATTTTTCATTTATCGAACATATAAAAATAGTTGGTGAAAAGGCTAAAAAGAACTTTTATGCCCTAACTCGAATATCCAAAGCAACTTGGGGTCTATCATTCCTAACTTTAAAAACTATATATGGAGCTACCTACTTAGGATGTATGTGCTACGGTGCACCTGTTTGGGCCGATAGGGCCAGCATAGGAGCGGCACGACGTAAACTGCTTCAAAGCCAACGTTTGGCATTGATATTTTTATGCAAGGCGTATAGAACAGTCAGTACTGAAGCCTTACCGGTACTGGCAGGTGTACTTCCAGTCGACCTTGAGGTACAGCGACGTGCTTCAATGTACTACTTCGCGAGGGGGGAGGCCATGGACACTAATTTTGTTACACAACGCGACTTTAATAAAATCTCTAGATTATTTAAACCTCAGTCTGAAGTCTGGGAGGACCTCTTATCCGAATGGCAAAGTAGGTGGGATAATTCCATCAAGGGCCGGCACCTCCATCTATTCTTTCCATCCGTTGGCGATCGGCTGGCTAAGACATGGCTGGTGGTTGACCACTGCGTTGCCCAATTTCTCACAGGTCATGGCAACTTTAAAAGTAAACTGTATTCTTTTAAACTTGTTCCTTCCCCTTTGTGTCAGTGTTCTACATCAAACTGTGAATTTGAACAGTCCGCACATCACATCTTGTGGGAGTGTGTTCTTTGGCAGAATGAACGCAATATTATGTTGGATAGTGTACAAGTTACATCCGGAGTCGTTTATTATACGGACCTTGTAGAAACTAGAACCAATTTCCGTGCGTTCAGGCGCTTTTGCCATACCTATTATTGGAATCAATTGTAACAGCTAATACCTACTTAGGACCCATTAACTTAATCAAATTTTATTCCGTGGTGTTTGGCAATCTGGGCTTCTCCCAGTTGCAATAATGTCCCTTTGTGCCGTTTGGCCTAGTTCTGTTCTGTCTCCTGCTTGTTATGGAGGGAAGTGGAAAAAATATCTTTTTTCTTACTCCTCCGCTATTCTTTTCTGATTAATTTCGTTGCGGGACCCAAGACAGTTGAATCGTTTCTCCGGGACTCGTCGAGCTTCATTGCTCGGCGTTTTTCTGGCGGTCGCCACTGTTGATTCTGGCTTTCAGGAGTTGCAGTGGTTGGGAAAAGTGTGGCGGGTTTGTCCCATTAAAAAAAAAAAAAAAAAAAAGGCCCTAGGACATACCGGTTTCCTCACGAAGTTTTCCTACACCATTTTATGAGCATACTGATGAACTAATGTATACAAAGTAAAGCACCTAATGGGGTTTGAACCTAGGAACTACAATTTCTAAGTCGAGACCGAACCACTATACAATCCGCCTCTCCCAATACAATTGCTTACCATAATTTCCGAGGTAAGATGTTTATTTTATAGACTTTTAAAACCATAAGGTGGCAGGCAATTTTAGAATTACCAGGTTCGATGCTTGCAGATTTGATGGCGGAAAACGGTGTGTTTTTACTATCAGCTAATCTCAACAAAGGTTATAAAAATACTCTTGAATTTGTACACCGTATTAATTACAAAACATAAATATGGGGATTTTACAAAGGATGACACATTGGTTCTTATCACTAAGGGCGATCTTTTACAGACGACCTTTGGATGGAATACCAAGGAAAGGAGACACAAATAGTGTAGGTAGTCTACGATGAGAGATACGGAGATTAGCTAGGTACGCGCAGATGATGGTGCTTTCTGACCCACCAGGGTTTAAAGTTTCATCAATTTTCAAACTCCAGGCTGTGGTAAGTATTACTGAGAAATTCTTAACACAATATTTTTACTATCAACTGGAATCCTTATTAACCTCAATCAATTGCTTCTTATATGGGAAAAATGTGTCTACTCAACCACGTAAATAACGCAGTGTAGCGCGCGACATTTTGTCAAAACATCGGGTAGCATTCGGGCGTTCGCCAGCCGCGCGACCTAATGCCTCCGAACGGCGCCGAGGGCGCACGAAGCTGGACAGTCCGCGATGAGCCGCGACGCACGCGCCCACGATTTCATAATTATTGTTGTTTGTTAAGAGTTTTTTTAATTAAGGCATAGTTTGTACGGTCGCCGAACTGATTATTGTACGTCTAGGTTAATTGTACGACCTAACCTGGTCAATATATTGTTTGTGTGCTGAAACCCGTGGCGTTATTGAAACCCCTATTCCACCCCCTGAGATCTGCTGAAGAAGAAGACCCCTCATCGACTACAAGTGACGCCCAACTTGTGGGCCACGGACAATAGTGCACAACACAACGAACAATACGTTATTATCAATACCTACAAACAATAAAAACAGTGGGCGAAGTCATTCGCAACGTGCTTCGTGGGCGAGTCCATTATTTTTCGTGCGACGCGCCGCCGCCGCTGGCGCCGACTCAACGAAACCCGTCTGCTAACGAATACCTATATTATCTCCGTGGATTGTTTACACGAAGTGATAATAACTACCATCTGCATCCCAGTCGTCACCCGTGCTTTGCTTCGTGCGTGAAACAGAAGAGTACGTTTACCCTGTTACGATGCCGCCGAAAAAGAAAAGCGGAAGAGATGACACCCAAGGGTCAGAATCGGACACAGACGTGAAGACTGACAGAACAATGGTGGCGTCCACACCGAACGTCACCATGACTGAAGAGATGCTGCAAAACCTGTTCTCCAACTTTACCAGGAGTCAGGTAGAAGCGAACAAAATTCTCATCGAAAGTATCATAGCCAGCAATCAGCAACATATTTCTTCACTACGGGCTGAAACGCCAAGTCAAACGTTTACGCATTCCAGTAATTTTACGAAATGTACCGCACGATTCGACGGCAAGTCAAAGAGCGCCGACGAATTGGAGGCCTTCATCGACGCTATACAAGTGTTCCGCAAGTGCGCCAACATCAGCTGCGAGCATGCTCTGCGCGGCCTACCTATGCTGTTGGTCGGCGAAGCCGCCGTCTGGTGGCAAGGGGTGAAGTCATCGGTCACGTCGTGGGACGACGCGCTCACGCGACTACGGGGCATGTTTGGAGTGCCGCGACCCGCGTATAAAATATTCCGCGACGTATTCGCTAAAGAACAGTGTGATGAAAGATGTGATGTGTTTATAAGTAAAGTGCGCGCGTTATTATCGAAGTTACCTTACGACATCACCGAGGAAATGCGTGTCGATATTGTTTATGGACTGTTAAGTCGTAAAATAAGAAAGCGTGTGCCTCGTGACTCCGTAGACGGGCTGGACAAACTAATAACAAAAGCTAGGTTAGTGGAGGAATCGCTGGCGGAGGTAAGCGCAATTAATAATAATAACCCTTCCGCTGCGCACGGTCGTTCGGGGAAGACCCCGAGTGTTAACCCGCGCGTGCCGAATGTTAGTAGTTCCGATACCAATACTGAGGGGCAAAAGCGCATTCGCCCTAAATGCACTTTTTGTAAACTTTTTGGACACACGGTAGATGAATGTCGCAATAAAGCAAATAATTTAAATAAAACTAGTAAAGTAGGTAGTAGTAGTAGTACAGTAAATAATAACGCGACTACCCAACTACGCTGTTATGGGTGTGGTCAGCTGGGGGTCGTGCGCTCTAAGTGTGACAAATGTAAGCCCGCGGATAACTCTAGTAAATCGGATTTTTGCTCGACCCATTATACAGATAGCGACGATACGCGGCCGATTATTGAAATAGAAGTTGTAGGCCATAAGGGAGTCGCTATTCTTGACACTGGTGCTACACACTCAATGGCGGGTCAGATGCTCTACGATTTAATGGTGGACGCTGGTGTGCAATTTAACCAGTCAGCGCGCGACTTAACCCTGGCTGATGGGTCGCATCAAGTCTGCAGAATACTCGAGTGCCAAGTGACGGTTACGTTACACGATCGTGAAATACTTACGAACTTCATGGTGTTGCCCGACGCGCACACCAGAACACTGCTCGGCAGAGATTTTATCAAAAGTGCTGGACTCCTGTTGGACCTACCGCAGTGCAGCTGGCGATTCAACGACGAGCCATTGAAATGGTATCCGTTCATCACCAGTTTTACATTACCATCCAGCGAGGAAATGGAGCTTATGAAGGCGGATGCTGCTGGTCTCGGACTTAGGGATGATGAGGGGACGAGGTTGACCCCCCCTCAAAGGTCACAACTGAATGCGTTCCTGTTAAAAAGAGCTGACCGGTTCGCTGAAGAGGGCCCCCCTACAGACTTTGCTACTCACCGACTGAAGGTCGATCCCCACCAGGAGCCCATTGCTTCACCGCCGTACAGGATGGCGCCCGGAAAAAAGGCTTTATTGGAAAAGGAATTACAGAAGCTTCTGGACGCGGACGTTATAGAGGAATGCGACTCTCCGTGGGCAGCAAACGTGGTGCTCGTGACAAAGAAGGACGGAGGAGTTCGGCTTTGTATAGATTACAGGAAGCTGAATGCCGTCACCGAGCCTGACCGTTACCCACTCCCGCGGATCGAAGATGTCCTCCACGCGGCCAAGAATAGCAACTACATGACGACCTGCGATCTCCGATCTGGTTATTTTCAGGTAAGCGTCGAACCTGACGACCGAGACAAGACTGCGTTCGTGACTCCGCTAGGTTGTTTTCGTTTTAAAAGGATGCCCATGGGTTTGCGTAACTCTGGAGCGACTTTTCAGAGACTTATGGACTGGTTTAAGTCTGGAAGGGATCTGGCAGAAGTACAGCTGTTCACATACCTCGATGACGTCATCATCCTGTCAGAATCATTCTCAAAACACCTAGAAGACTTGAACACAGTATTTGATAGACTTACTATGTATAACTTACGTGTGAACCGCGAAAAGAGTTGCTTCGCTCGCGAGTCGGTTAAATTCTTAGGTCACGTGATCGTACCGGGTGGGGTAAAGGTTGATCCCGATAAGACTACGGCCATCGTCAACATGCCGCCTCCGATGAACGTAAGACACATGAAGACCTTTCTGCAGACATCCAGCTGGTTCCGGCGATTTATACCCAATTACGCTGAAGTTGCCAGACCATTGACAGATCTCCTGAAAAAGGACAGCAAGTGGATATGGACCTCCAGACAGCAAACCGCGTTTGACAGCATCAAGCAGTTGCTGGCGTCCGCTCCGATACTACGTCAAGCCGACGAAACGTTACCGTTCACGTTGAGAACTGACAGTAGCGGCTATTGCCTCGGAGCAGTGCTGATGCAGGGGGAGGGCCCGGAAGAACGCCCTGTCGAGTACGCGAGCCGCTTGCTGAACAGCGCAGAAAGAAATTACAACACCACGGAGAGGGAAGCCTTGGCGGTGGTGTGGGCCGTTTCTAAATTCCGCGGACACATCGAAGGATCAGAGGTTGTGATAAAAAGTGATCACCAACCTCTGCGGTGGCTTATGACCGTGAAGTCACCAAGCGGACGCTTGGCTCGATGGGCCCTCACTCTGCAAGAATATAACCTGCGCATCGAATATACGCCTGGAAAGGCGAATGTCGTGGCTGATACGTTATCTCGGCCACCCCGCACCGATGAACCGGACTGTGACCTGGCTTATGCTCAGGTGGATTTTCCATCAAGGAGCCCCAAGGATGCCCGTGAGAACCAGCTTAAGGACCCAGAGCTGCGTAAAATCGTAGAAGACCTGGAATCAGCCGACGATCCCTTCAGGGGGAGGAGTTGGTCCGACAAGGGATATGTCATGTCCGACGGTGTATTGTACAGGTATGGACCTGATGATGCTGACGAGGAGTCAGCGTGCCTAGTTGTGCCGGAACACGAACGGGAGAAGGTTCTGGAGGATTACCATAGTGCGCCGACTGCTGGCCACTTTGGAGTGGAGCGGACGTTAGATCGGTTGAAGTCTAAGTACTATTGGCCCGGAATGCGCCAGTCCGTTAGCGCATACCTTAAGAAGTGTGTGGAATGCCAAAGGTATAAGGCCGACAATAGGAAACCAGCCGGATTACTGCAGACCCCTGCAACGAATCGCCGCTTTGAAGTTGTCGCAATAGATCTATTTGGCCCACTACCGGAAACCGTTAACAAGAACAAATGGATCCTAATCCTAGAAGATACATGCACCAGATGGGTGGAATTGTTCGCGTTACAAAATGCAACCAGCTCCGACTGCGCGAAGACCCTTATTGCAGAGGTGTTCCTCAGATACAGCGTGCCTAGACGCATCTTGAGTGACAACGGTGTCCAGTTTATCAGCGAGGTGATGCAGCAAGTTTGTCACGTGTTAGGTATTACGCAGTCGCTGACGCCGGTATATCACCCTCAAGCCAATCCGGTAGAGAGGAAAAACCGTGACCTCAAGCCTCAACTTTCCATTCTAGTTGGGAAGGACCACGACACGTGGGATATACAATTACCGGCGATACGTTTCGCAATGAATTCGGCCGTAACCAGCAGCACCGGATACTCACCCGCGTACTTGACGTTCGGACGCGAGATTCGCGCCCCAGCTGACGCGCTGGCTGACATGCGTGCCATCGTGGAGAGCGACAATGCCGTCACAACCTTAACCCCGTACCTGCAGCGCATGTCATCCGTGTTACTCGATGCTCGAGATGTGCATGAGAGGGCGCAAGCCAAGCAGAAACGCTGCGCCGACGAAGGTCGTCGCCCTGCACCCGAGTATACCCCGGGAGACCTCGTACTTTTGAAGACACAAGGCAGTAACGACGCGACTCACGGCCAGACGCCCAAATTCATTCCGCGTCGCGATGGGCCCTATCGTATTAAGGAAGCGGCTAGTGCGACTACTTACGTGCTGGAGAAACTCAGCGATGGGCAGGTTCTAGGAAGGTATCACGTCTCTCAGCTGACCCCATTCATTGGCGATATAGCTCCGACACCGGTCAACGAGAAACGCAAGCGTGGTAGGCCTAAGCGTTTTCTCCACTAACCCAGAAGCGAGGGCGCCATTTCTAGGTTAGAGGGGGAGGGTGTAGCGCGCGACATTTTGTCAAAACATCGGGTAGCATTCGGGCGTTCGCCAGCCGCGCGACCTAATGCCTCCGAACGGCGCCGAGGGCGCACGAAGCTGGACAGTCCGCGATGAGCCGCGACGCACGCGCCCACGATTTCATAATTATTGTTGTTTGTTAAGAGTTTTTTTAATTAAGGCATAGTTTGTACGGTCGCCGAACTGATTATTGTACGTCTAGGTTAATTGTACGACCTAACCTGGTCAATATATTGTTTGTGTGCTGAAACCCGTGGCGTTATTGAAACCCCTATTCCACCCCCTGAGATCTGCTGAAGAAGAAGACCCCTCATCGACTACAGCAGTAATTATTCTCTTCGGCATCAAATCTAGGAATCCACGCTCAACAGACGCTAGACTATGAGATCAACGGGGTAGTTAAATTATACAGGCTGTATTTGATATCGCGAAAACGCTAGACCACATGCCACTAATAAAATTATGATAGTCATTTATGTCGATAATGAACGGTTACAGAATTCACAGTGTTTAAAAAAAGTGTTGGCTCGACTTTTGAACGTTGCAAGCATGCTGCCGTACGGATTTGTAGGTATGACGTTGATCCCTGTTGTGAACTCTATTAAATTAGCTGATAAGACTATTACCCTAATTAAAACTATTAATAAATTACAATACAGCATCAAAAAATTCGTCATCATCGCTGTCGACTGGTAATGTACCCAAGAGACTGGCAGCATTGCCGCGTTGAATGGCAATGCTTAGTCTCTGGCCAAGGTAAAAGCCAGCCCTTGGGTCACGGGAAGTGTCAACAAGCCGCTTGGACAGTTCATTAAAAAGACAAAGAGCACTCGGACCCCACGGCCCAAGAGTTTCAACCCCAAACGGCTCGAAAATATAATTTCCGATAAGGTTGTTATATTTTCGCCGTTTGAGGTTTTCTGCAGCCGCAGCAGCAACGCCAGCACTGCACGTCGATCCAGGAAGATGGGATGGCGCAAGAGTATCGACGCAAGTTGCATCCCACACTAAAGGCCTACCCATCTTCCAAGGAAATAAGGACATGCCGTCCGGTCTCTTGCCATCATCGCGCACCAAGCCATTAGGTTCTAATACAGCTGGAACGCCGACAGTGACAAGAGCTCGTCGAATGATGTCGTTAATGTTTGCGTGCCGAGCTAAGCGACCCGCACTTCGGCTGCAAGCCAGGCCGTGGTGTCCGAGGCTGTTGACATCTGCACCACAGTGACAGCGATGAGGAGAACAGCAAGGAGCTCCTAGTCGTAAGGAAGCAGCGATGCGGAAAGTGGTGTCGTCGAACAAAGTGCCTATGTTCGACGAAGGTAGTGCATGAAGCCAAAGACCCGACTCCCACCTTCCCACAGCTAGCAGGCGCGCACGCTCCGCATCAGTAGCAGACGAGACAAGTAAATTGTTCCGTACTACTCTACAGAGCGGCTCGTCCCACTGTCTCTGGGAAGATGGATTGCTGGGTGGATCTGTATTCGGGCAAGTGATTCTCCAGGAATCCATAGCCTCGGAGAAGAACGGCACATCAAAATTAATCAGTGAGGGGGCTAAAATTTTCCTGATTAATTTATCAGTGCCGTGGACCGAGGATATGAAAGCCGGTAAACTAATATCAGAAATTTTGCGGACGCCGAGGCCCCCCATACGAATCGGGAGAGTAGCTTGTGCCCAAGCTCGGTCGTCCATGGCCACATTTAAAATCGAAGTTAATGTATGCCTGATAATTTTGTCCATTTTGTCTAAAAGGTGAGTGTGCTTCCATAAATGGGAAGCGCGAAGGAAGTAAATTAATTTAGGGCTAAAACAGCAGTAACGAATCAAATAGATAGTTTGCTGATAAGATAGTTTTTCGAGTTTTGTTCACATTGCGCTTTTTTGTGTAATTAGGGAATTAATTAATGTTTACTTTAAATTCTTAATGGATTATAAAAGTATAGCTAAAGTAAAAAAACTGCATATATTTTTTTTTTTAAACATGAAAAAGCCGACGAAAAATTCCACCACTGGGAGGCTCAGAATCATGTACTGGATCCATGGTACTCGTTGGTGCGTCGACATCAGATACACCCTTTATGGAAGTATATCAAGTTAGTCGTACGTTCTGACTTCAAACATTCCACTCTTACCTTGCAGCTGAAAAGCAGTTCATAAGGACGAATTTAATAACCACAGTGGTTTCAGAGTAACTTGAGTATAATAAAGTTGTGCCAGTTATAATAATAATAATTCAGTTATTTCAGATTCATCTGATTACATCCAAGTACCAATGTAACTTTTCTAAGTTAAATGTACTTTCCAAGAATATCTTGAACCAATGACTGATTACTAGGTGAAGGAAAACATCTTGAGGAAACCTGGATTTAAGTCTGAAGTTTTGAGCAAGCGTGAGCAAGCGTAATGATTACGCTCAATCCTTCTCTGTATGAGAGGAGACCTGTGCCCAGCAGTGGGACGATAAAAAAAGGTTGATGATGATAATGATGATGATGATTACATCTATATTTGTTAGTTCAATAGTGATCTTATTAATTAGTGTTAGCATAAAATATTACGTAGATATTTATCAATAAGTGGCGGATCAAGTGGAGTCCCCGATGATGGTGAAAAATCGCTACAACACTGCGTAACTGTACGCAGTCTTGTAGCGATTTTTCACCCAGCGTTTTTTATCCAGCGAGCCAGCTTCGGACAGTCCCATCGGTCCACCAACGTGTTTATAGGCTTATGATGAGTCATAATTCTAAGAAATGTATTGTAATGTGGATTATTTAAGTTTAGTTGAGGGTAGATTGACGGAGATGAGGGATTGATGGATGGAGCACACTACAAGTGTCCTTAATATTTCTTATACATAAGTCTTATGTCCCTTGTATCTATCTACTTTATATTGCTGATGACTTTAAATATGTCTAGTAGGTAATGTTATAAGTAAATATATATTTACATAATGTTTCTCCTACAATTTTTGCTTGAATCTTATTTAACTGCTCTCTGCTATCCTAACACGTGCAGTATGGTATAATATTCTTTATAAAGTAACCTAATGATTAAGGCAATGTATTCACACTTATACGCTGAAGTAATTTATTGAAGAAATAAATAGTGTTGGTCCTTGGTATACTCATATCGCATGTCATGTGTTAAAAAGTCAGGCATAAAATCCTATATTAAAAATTATTTTTCAAATTGAAGTTATTTTACGTTAAACAATTATCAACTTTATTTTAATGGTAATACAGTTGAATACGGGGTGAGGGCCCTGTTGAAAAAGTTATAAACATGTGTGAAGTTGTAGCAAAAACTGAACCTTATTGCGTGGGAATTACAGTTATTTATAGATAAACTCTTATTTGCTAACTTTATTGGCGAATATAACGCAATTTTATGTTTATTTTTTACCACTAAGTTATAAAACTTAAGGGTAAAAAGTAAATAGATCAAGCTTATCTAATTCTTTATAAACTTAAACTTTTATAAATAGTCTTTATAAAAACAAAAAAAAATGGGCATAATTTAATTTATGATTCAGAAAATGCCAAACTCTTAACGTTTAAACAAGATAAGATACTCAATATATATATAGAGATTTTCTTATCAGGCATTAATAAAATATAACACAGTAGCTACGGCGCGCGGTTTCGGTCACATAGTCTCAAATTCTCAATCCCGCGAGAACATTGGCTGAAAAAGTATCTATACTATACCCAAATTCGATAAAGAATAGAGGTAAACAAACCGTTGCTAGGCACAGAGTAGTTTACGCCTAAAAGACAGTGTTTATAAGCTTTTCTACATAGATGATTTTCGTAAAAGTAATAATCCTACTTCCTACTAATGTAAACACTTTATTTATGTTTAGAAATTTATGATTTGCATAGAACGGTTAACCGATTTGAATGAAATATGACACACATGTAAGCTAATTTCCTAATTGGTAAAAAATTTTGATAGGTACTTATATATTATACTTAGTCCATACTTGAAAGTATTACAATGCATGTATTATGGAGTTGATTTAAAAGTAATTGAAATACACAAAATTGTATTGACAAATGCCTCAACATTATTAATTGATTGAATTTCACAAAACATGTTTAATACCTGGATATCATCCATCTTTCTTTTTTTGTAGGTCTATCACGTTAAATTAACGTCGAGTTTTTGATGGTTTTTCGAAATACCAAGTTATT
The DNA here is from genome assembly GCA_037179545.1 of Sesamia inferens. Lineage (NCBI taxonomy): Eukaryota > Metazoa > Arthropoda > Insecta > Lepidoptera > Noctuidae > Sesamia > Sesamia inferens. Next base: position 10,156,119 of record CM073939.1, read on the forward strand.
ATGCATGTTATTTTAGTGATTCTATTGAAATATGCTGCAATAGGAAATGTTAATAAATAGTTAGTTATGTAAAAGTCGATAATCATGTAAATAACAGGAGATGTTTAAAACGTGAGTTGTGATAACCCTAAATTGGTTTGTTTACCTCTATTCTTTATGGACCTTGGCGTTGGTATAGGTCAAGGCTACCCAAGTGTAATTTTTTTTCAAAATCCTTCTCGCCATTTTAGCATGAAAGCGTAAAACTAGGTAGAATAAAATTAAAATTTTCTCTTTATAATATTCCTTAAGGTGTAAATCTAATTTCTAACTGATTAGCTATAAATAGTTAGAAGTTTGAATGAAAATTTTAATTCAGAGATTAGTATTTATATTTTTATTAAAAGTGATATCTAGCCATTAACAGTTAGAAATTGGATTGAAATATTTAATTCAGGGCTTAGTATTTATGTAATTATTATTATTTATTTTATTTTTTATGTAAATATAATTTTGTAACATTCTTTTTTACGTTAGTAACGAAATGTTAAACATAGTATTAGCGTTAAAAAGACCAGTACTAAATTATCAATTACAAAATGACGGCAAAATTCTTATTATCATCATTATCATCAACCTTTTATCGCCCCACTGCTGGGCACAGGTCTCCTCTCATATAGAGAAGGATTGAGCGTAATCACCACGCTTGCTCAATGCGGGTTGGCGATTTCAGACTTATAAAGCCCAGGTTTTCTCAAGATGTTTTCCTTCACCTTCAGTCAAAGATATACTTGGAAAGTACATATAACTTTAGAAAAGTTGCATTGGTAGTTGCCTGACCTGGAATCAAACCCGCACACTCATACTTGAGAGTCTGGTGTTTTAACCACTAGGCCACCACGACTATAAATTCTTAGAATAAACGGTTTCAAATCATCTTAAAATTTAAAACTAGCCTTGCTTTAGCAGCAAAGTTTTGAAAGGGATTCTATAAAGCTATACGTAATTATACGACTTAACGCGTTATCTAGTTAGTAACCCGCTCTGAGCAGGTAAGACTAAACTAGGTAGGTAACTTGTTATAGAATTATAACCTAGGAAATGTGTATAATCTGCTTGGAAGTGTGATAAACTGGATTTAAGTTAAATCGAGGTTTTACGTGTTAAGGAACCTCGTTTATTTTTTATTAGCTGCTAACACTGAGTCTCTCATGAGTTCTTGTTTGAATTTCCAAGTCAGGCAAATAGCTATTTCTTTTATGGCTACCCATGGTTTGTGCATTTACCCAATTTCACGAAATGAATTGTTCAATGTCGAAAAAGACGGCCGCGTGACCCGTCTTACGATGGAGGTTTGAGAAAGTCATGATGTGGTCACTATGCTGCGATATTTCACCGGTCTTTATTAATTATTTACTGAATGCACTTTTACTACATAAATCACGCACTTTTATTTAGTAGACAACACTATAAATAATTTTAAAAGTTCAATGAAAAATGAGCGTGACATTCAGCTTGACTTTCCCGCCAAAACCCCCCACTTGTAAGTTGTGACCACCTTGTGACAAAAAAATAGCTATTTACCATTTATGAACATACCCATTTTTAGGGTTCCGTAGCCAAATGGCAAAAAACCCTTATAGATTCGTCATGTCTGTCTGTCCGTCTGTCCGTCTGTCTGTCCGTATGTCACAGCCATTTTTTTCCGAAACTATAAGAGCTATACTGTTGAAACTTGTTAGGTAGATGTATTCTGTGAACCGCATTAAGGTTTTGATGCAAATATAAAAAAATAATAATAAATATTGGGGGCTCCCCATACTTACAACTGAAACTCATTTTTTTTTTTTATCAGACACATACGTTTGGGGTATCTATGGATAGCTCTTCAAAAATGATATCGAGGTTTTATTAAATATTTTTTTTCTAAACCGAATAGTTTGCGGGACAGACGCTTCCAAAGTGGAAAAAAGTTGGTCGACCCCCCTCTAACTTCTAAAGTAAGAAAATAAAAATTAAAAAAAAAACATATGAAGTACATTACTATAAAAACTACCAACGAAAATTGTTTTGAACGAGATCTAGTAAGTAGTTTTTTTTTAATACACGAGGTATTAATAAATCGTAAACCGCTTATTACCGCGTAATCTTTCATACAAATAACTTGAATCCTTTAATTTCATAAATCAATGGTACGGAACCCTTTGTGCGTGAGTCCGACATGCACTTGGGCGGTTTTTGCTATTAGTTTTGTTGGGTTGGGTCGAAATTTGGATTGATGGCTAGTTAATAGGATTAAAAAAAAACCTAGTGAAATGTCGGTGTAACTCTGAATAAGCCGTCGGTAAAACAAGCGTTATGTTATGTGTAGAGATATGGATCCTTTAAAACATCTACAGTACATTACATGGGTCTCTTATCTAGGTGAAGACAACATAAAGTTATTAAATACATAATAGATATAAATAGGTAATTGCACTGCAAGCACAAATATAATTAGGTACATACAGAATTCCATATTTTTGCTTGAAGGTGTTTTGTCTGTAAAAAAATTCAATAAATAAGATTTTGTTTTTGTTAATGACATTTATTAAGATGATTTATATTTATATTTCTAGATTCCTTCTTCTTGAATTTTTTACACGTTGAATGGTTTTTCTTTTTACATTTGGGCTTACTTTATCAAATAATCAATTATTTTATTTATTATGAAGAAATGGGGATATTATGTGAAAACTATAAAGGTAGCTCATTATATTTCTTTTGTATTTTTATTCTGTCTCTGTTTTTTTTTAATTTATTTATTTACTCAAATCAACAACTACCGGTACAGATCTGTGATCCAATGTGATAGAGTCCAAAATTCTGTAAAATTATATTGTATGTCCTAAATTTTAACCTACATCTACATAACATCATAAGTTAGTGCTTGACCGCGACCCAGCCTCATAGAAAGCAGTGACGCTGTTCTGTTGGTTTTTGTTTTGCTTTGCAGAAAACAAAAACTATCAAAACAGCGCTACTTCCACATGTCTTTTTTCTTTGGTATTATTCGTCGAATCGTTAAATTTTGAGCTCTTTAAATTTTGAGTTGAGCTTGCACGTTTCCTGACAAACGCGTCCACTGATTGGACGGGTCCTCTGAATTTTTGTCGTTCTTTCCTCAATTGACAGCGATCTGAAAGGTCTTCACGTGTTCCGACCAAGATTAAGTCTGGACTTCAAAAAAGACTATTACTGTTTGTTTTGTCCTTTATTTTCGATACTCGATTTACTCAGATAGGACCATCACCGCTCTCATCTAGTTTTAAAATATGATTAATGCATAAAAGTGCTTGTAAAATTATTTGAAGTCTCTTATATTCGGTAAATAGTCATTATTACCCCCAAATGGGGCTTGTAGGTGGCCAATTGGCACTCTAGTATAATAACGTAGTTAGGAAAGCCCTAGGGAGGTAAGTCATTTAAAAAACAAAACTCTTCTCTCTTACAAAAAGTTCGCATACATCAAACCATCATATTGGCATACATCATGCATCAGCCCAATAACAAAAGCGGTCGCTTCGCTATTCAGCTTTTTCTTTATATGAGTATAATAGTCATCAATTTTAAATATCGAACGGCGAAGCTCAATTTAGTTTTTGAAAAAATATTTTTAAAAAAAGATGAAAAATGGCGGGAATAGAAAACTTTGACTTTAGATATTGTTTACCTCACAATCGAGATGTATATCAGAGTAGTTAGCTCGGGTATAAGCATCAATTGCACCCCCGAACTCGCTGCATTCGCGCGCCTAAATATATCGGGCTGCAATTAGTGCCATACTGCCCTTGGTTGCTAATCTACTATATTACTTGGCATAGCGGTTTCTAGGGTTTATTATATGTGAAATTAGCAAAAATATGGCTATTTTCAGATTTCCAATAACACTTAAGTACCTCCAGTAGGTAATCGATTCCCGACACTCAGAAGCTGCGCTTGCGCCCCATAGATTAATGTCGCAGTAATGTCCAACAATTTATAATCCTGCAGACCAATAATGTTAAATCTACACCTCGCTTCAGGCGACACTTGAATGATCGTTAAAGCAAATTAGTTCTGATCAAAACACTTTTTAGCATAAAATGCAATGACAGATGAATGGCGCTTACACCCTTTTATTAACGCGTTTTAGACGCGTTAATAAAAGGGTGTAAGCATCTTGGACATAATCAGGCTAGTAATGACAGCTTCTGTTGGCGACAGTGAACTTAATCGAATGGAAATCAGGTGTTTTTCATAAATGGATATTCAATAAGTAACTACCACTTACGGTTGCTTAACAGAAATAAGCTTCAATGTATGTATGATAAGGTATGAAATTCAGTGTCATTTTGTCAAATGTCTTACAGGGCTGGATTAAGGAAGTTTCAGACTTAATTTTTAATGTCCAATACGAGAATACACAAAAGTATTAAATCAAAAGACAATCTCCGAATTTCGGAAAAACGGTTTTCAAAAAGTTATTTTTTTAAAATGACTATGAGCAATTTTAGAAAATTAACTTCTTTGAGACCGTCAAGAATGTGAAGATAATCAATTTATGACTTGGAGTGCAATTACGACGTATTAAGTCAGGTGCACGGTACTTGATTAAGGTAATTTTGGGCTCGATTGAAAGTATTTTAATCAAATTAAGAGCATACGTTTGGGACAGTTTAGGAAGAAATTATCTTGATTGCCCATTATGTGTGGTTGTACGAGTATATGTGGGTGTCAGTTATAAGGTATTTTTAGTATAATGTATGGTAATGTTTGGTACAATAGATTGATGTAAATGCACAGAGGCGGACTTAATGGCAAACTATAAATTTAATGTAGGTATACATGAATATATTAAGAAGAAATAAGACAAAAAATGAGAAAAGATTATCATTCTTATTGTACTGCTAGCTTATTGCGATTGTCCTTGCAAATTTAGCTTTAATTCATTGGTTACAATCCTGATTTCCTGGGGGAGTGTATTCTCAACAGACAGACTGAAAAAAGAGTGAATTAAGTGTGTGAAGGATTGTTTAGTGGGTAGGAACTAACAAACTCTTTGAACAAAATACGAAGAAAACGTTTGCGGGTATATGGGATAATTGCCACAGACAATATAGAGGATATATATCTTTAACATGACAAAGAGTGATTTCGGAGGGACGACGATCACGAGGGTTTTATCTAGGCCTTAGGACAGAAGAGTCCTACTCTAGCATTGTTCCTTTTTAACGACTTTACTTGAAAAATAACATAACTTTACTGGCTTTTTTCTCTATTTTCTTCTCTTCTTATCTATACAGTATGTTAAGAAAACCCTGTCCGACCCATAAGGAAGGTAAGGTTTTAAGGGGGATTTTTTTTAAGTTTAGCCCGGTTTTGTATCCATTAGTAGAATCAGTTATCGATACCTAACAACACCTTCACGGGTCGGCCAGGGTTTTCTTAACATACTGTATAAGTATGAATAAGAAAAGAAAATATTTTGTATATTTGTTTGTTACGCTGTCACGTTAAAAAGGTTTAGAACGTGATAATTTTGAACATGGTGAATTAAGACACATCAAAATTCTTGTTTTACCTATACTCTCACTTATGCAGGTGAAACTGCGGGGCTCAATATGAATAGTTTTTATTATGAAAGTTTTTTTTTTTTATGTTCACCCAAATTTTTCAAACGGAGTTGTTTGAATGATGGTAATAATTGCATTGTTCGATTGTGTAGTTCAGATCCAAGAGGGTATAAACATACACAAGAAGCTATGTAATTTGGTATATACTCTTAAAAATATTATCTCCATCATCAACCTAGCCTTGCTTGTTTTCCAACTATGTTGGTTGGTCGCCTTCCTTTGTTGCCTGCCAAAGTTCCGTGCTTGCTTACTTATTATTATTTCCAATAAGATAAAGCTTTTCATAGTAATACAATATGGATTTGTACAATGACTATATAATACTAAAAATAACCCAATTATGGTTTACCTTATAACTGTATGCACTGACTCACATGACTTTGTGACCTAATTTTCAATGTCAATGGTGTAATTAATTTAATTGAGTTAAATTCAACCTTTACACCTACACACCTATTGTTTACAGAAACTGAATATTAATTTATTGATGAGCAATTACTGTTGTTCCGATATTTTACTATAAAAGCAGTGAACTATATCTGGAACAAGAAACAGTTATAAGTAACACGAATTTAAAGATTTATTTTTAAATGTAAGTGAATTAAGAACTGGATACGCAGAGATCTACTATATGTAAGGAAATTCGCAGAATCTGTTGTTTTTAATGTGTAGAAGAAGAATTGATAATACTTTGAAAACGGGGCTTTCGGACTTCTTCCCTAATAACATTGATATGTTTAAATATAATAATAATATTTATATTGATATTTCTGATATATTTATAATATCTTTTTTTTTTTAATTATAATAAAGTAGTGCTCGACTGCAATCCAGCCAGATGGTAAGCAGTGATGCAATCATTGATGATAAAGCGCGCTAGTTTATTAAGCCTATTCACTTAAAAAATATAGTGAATAGGAAGGAAGACGGTAGTTGAGCGAGGTGATGCAATGTAAAACGCAACAACGTGTGCTGCACCAGAAGGAACCCGCTTTACGACCAAACTCCCGAAACAATAACAAATTGCGCATTGTTCCCGGCATACATCGCAACACAAATGCTCAGACCCGTCCTCCGTACGGCTTCACCAAACATCATACCGGGATACGACGAATCGCTTGGCGGCATAAATTTGTCTGGTGGGTGGTAACTTCTACCGGCAGCAGATATCATAGGCTACCCCTGATCTTTTAATTTTGCACTTTTATGTAATAAGATTGATATGATAATATAGCAATGTTCTATGAGACAAAAAAAAAAGTCGTAAACACCGTGAGGATGCCATCATGTCCCGTACCCAAAACCTCAATTATCGTCCACCACCACGTACAGTAAGCATAGTGGGTTACAGCCCACTTTCTCCCACAAAGAGGCTTGTGTCTCAGAAGTGGGAACATTATATGTGATTATGTATTAAAAGAAAAACTAGATAATGACTTTCACAGGGACTTCTAACCATCAAACATGAGTCTCAACATCTATTTTTATAATATAAATTCGTTCCCTTACTTGTATGTTCTGTTTCTATGATTTATCCCTAAAGTCTACACGAGATATGTGTTTATTCATTCATCACAGCACCCCATTTCCTTTGATTACTTGTCAACTTTTCGCTTCTGTTCATTACGGAGTTAATTCAACATTGAATTTGTCTTTTGAAGCGCTTATTAAGAAATAAAAGAGAGTGCTCATTAATTTACAAAATTTCCCATACTCACATAACACCACTTCAATTTTCCTACGCAATTTAATTAATGGCCCACGCTCCGAGTACGGCCCTGCCTGTGCGTTCAAGAATTAGCAATTTAATATATCAACTTGAACGGGCTATTATTTTTAATAATGTTCGTTAACCTATTTACGTTTTTGAGACTAATTTGGAGTTATATAATAAATGGCTTGAGTACAAGTTATTTTTCCTTTGACATCAACCTTATGGTGAAGGGAATAAAGGTTACTATGATCAAAGTCGAAGGTAAAAATTATTCCCAAAGAACTCAAAATCCTTTAAGGTATTAGAAGCTTATATAATTATTTATGACTCCTCATTATGTCATTGATTGACAACAGTGAGAATAAGGTTGACGCTTATAAGTCCAATCAATACAGCATTTCAAAGAAATCGTGCTTGTGAATAAAGTACGAGTAAATAAATCAATCGGTAAGCTAGCCGACATGAGTTTTACTTAGAAATAAGATCAATCTGTGATCTGATTGACATACAATACTTATTTTTTGCGACCAGGGTTAGGTGTATCGACATTGATAGTAATCACTTTATTGCCAACTTTGGTTGCAAAGTCCCATGGATACGGATGTAACGATATTTCGAAATCTTGATGTTTGTACATCAAGATTGTCGATCGTCATCGGTATCCTACCGAACTTTGTCACAAACTTGACGATTTTCTTAATGTTTTGCGAGCATTTTTGACAACCATCAAAGTGATTCATAAGCATTAACTATACTTTTGGGTATCAGCAAGTAATTGTTAAACAAAATTAATGCGAAATCGGCTTACTTTCAATATAATTATGTTTGTACCGAAGAGGCTTTTAAGTAACGGCTAAAAACTGTGTCAATTTTGTCAAGTCAATTTACTATTTATGTCGGATGAAAAATTGGCTAAGAAGACCATGAATCTGGTCCCAATAATCGCACAACGCCATAGGCCAATGAGAAATACCAAAAGAGACATCAAGAATCTGAGACAAGATTGACCCCTACCAAAAGCAACGGCAACAGAAAGAATTACGTTGAGAAGGGAGAAAACCTTTGCGTTACAGCGAGACAATACAGTTTAGTTCGATTAGATAGATTTTTATATTTAAGAATTATCAACACCGCTGCTCTCACAACGATGAAGGAATATATCGTGAGGAAACTTGCACGTCTTAGAACCTAAAATCCGACGACATCTACTCCGTCTCAGAGAAAGAGGAGGCCTGTGATCCAGAATTGGATATCATCCAATAATAGGCTGATGATAATAGGTATGCAATAGTTCTAATCAATATTATATTATATATATTGTATGCCTGTACTTTCCCCAGTTACAGCCGATCCAAATTTCACCAGTTGTGGATAGTTCTTAAGTAAAGGGAGTCTATTGCCTCCAACCGTGCACTAAGCCTGGTTCCGGGCTGTTACTAAGAAATTCCAAATGGGATAACTGAACCACCTCGGCACTACTCTATTTTATGAAAATTCTTTTTATTACCGATTTAAACATTTTTTTGGACCACACACCCCCCTTTTATACCTACACAATCATTGTAATTTCCCAGGTTACCTGGAAGAGATCTCACAAAGCAATAAGACAACCTATTGTAAACAAGAAGCTACGTAAAACGTACGCTACACTAACGTACGCTCCGGAAGCTACGTAAAATCTTCTCGTCCGAAATACCACAGTGTCTCAAGACAAAAGTCTTCGACCAGTGTGTGTTGCCAGTGATGACTTATGGAATTGAGACGTGGTTGCTAACAATGGGCCTTATAAGAAGGCTCAAAGTCACTCAAAGGGCAATGGAGAGGGCTATGCTTGGGGTTTCACTGCGCGATCGAATCAGGAATGAGGAGATCCGCAGAAGAACGAGAGTAGCCGACATAGCCCGAAGAATTGCAACACTAAAGTGGCAGTGGGCTGGACACATTGCCCGTAGGACCGACGCCCGATGGGGCCGACGGGTTCTCGAGTGGCGACCACACACCTGAAGACGTAGCGTGGGTATGATATATGTCCAGCAGTAGACGTCTATCGGCTGAAATGATTATGATGAAACTATTGTACTTTTTGTTAACACAATATTTTTATTGTTGCTTGTTTTCTGTTGTAAAATAAATTACATATATAAATAAATTATATAGAATATAGCTTTCAAACAAATGAAGATGATGAAGGCTTGTTGCTTGTTTTGGCGAACAGCAGTTAGTCGCTGTGAGAATTTAGTGCATTGGAGTTAGGGTTGTCAAAATTCCCTTAAAAATACCATATTTCATTAATGCTACCTGGCTTCACTACCCACGGTCTCCGCGGTAATAGACACAAAATTGTATTTCATCATTACCAACCTTAATATCGTCCCACTAATGGGCACAGGTCTCCTCTCATACAGAGAAGGAAAAGAAAATTGTACTTATTCAAAAAGATTTATGAAAATAAGAACATCTATGAGACTATATAAGTTCATATATTCACACAGCGACAGCCTCCGTGGCGTAGTGTTAGCGAACGCGGTCGCTGCGCAAGGAGTTTTGATCCCCGCGAAGTGCAAATATTTGTATGCATGAATAAGAATATTTGCACTGTTCGGTCGTGCCTCGGAAAGCACGTTAAACCGTTAGTCCCAGTTGCCATACGAACATCTAATGGCAGTCGTTACGGGTTGTTGGAGGCCTCAAAAGTCCAAAATTGGTCTACCTGCAATGCTTCGATATAGCTTCGGGTTGTGGAAGCCAGACTGTCAACTAAAAAAACGAAAATATCGAACTTTAGGCAAAATTTGCAGTAAGACTGGTAAAGCGGACCCCAGACTCCAAAGCTGAAAAAAGCTTCGGATGCGACTGGGATTAACTTTGAGATGATGCTGGTGATAGCTTTAAAACAAATATAAATATAAGCGATTTGTCGTGTTCCGGCATGATGTCTGGTGAAGCCGAACGGAGCTCGGGTCTGAGCAGTTGTGTTGCGATGTGTGCCGGGTACGATGCGCCTAATGTTGTTGTGTTGGGAGTTTGGTCGTGGAGGGTCTTCAGATCAATCTCCCTTTGGCGCAGCATCGTTTTTCGTGTTGTTGGGTTTAACATTGCATCACCTCGCTCAACTGCCGTCTTCCTTCCTATTCGCCCAGTTTTTCTGAGTGAATAGGCTCTTATAAAACTAGCGCGCTTTACCATCAACGATCGCATCACAGCTTACCATCAGGCGGGATTGCGGTCAAGCGCTAGTTTATAATTATAAAAAAAAAAAATATATATAGATTATAGCTTTTAATAACAGATATTTTAAAGTAACAATATAATGCTTGAGACAGCCCTAACTAATGACGGTGATCCATCAGTCTGGCATGAGTGCAAAAATGTAATGAGTTACGAAAGAATTTTTATAAATGCGTAAACCGATGTGGCGCCATTTGTAATGATGTATGATAGGTTTAGATATTTCCGTGTATTTTCAGACTAACTCTCCAGATTATACGAATAGTATAGTGGTGACCTAATGGTACAGGTCGCGACTAACGAGTTGTAGGTTGTGGTCGCACTTCACTTTGAGTAAATGGTACAAGTTGCTCTTTTTTTTATATAAATTATGAACCAGCGCTTGACCGCAATCCCGCCCGCCTGATGGTAAGCAGTGATGCGATCGTTGATGGTAAAGCGCGCTAGTTTATTACGAGCCTATTCACTCTAGCCTTGAAGACACTCAAATTGTAGTGTGACGGAAATACCGAAATTGTTCCAGTCCCTCGATGTGCGCGGTATAAAAGAGGAAGCAAAAACGCTTCGTCCGGATCGCAGTGGTGTCAACAATGTAATAAACAAACGGTGGATACTGAGACGTCCGATGATGGAACGGAAATGGGGGAATTAAATCATGCAATTCCCTTGCACACTCATCAGAATGCATCCTATAGAAGACCGAAAGGCTGGCTACTCTACGCCTGTACTACAGGCTTTGGAGACCGTTTCGAGTTAAGTCTGAGTAGCCAATCAGCCTCTTCGCACGCCTCTCCACCGAATCCAAAGTGGCAAGGTGACATTTCATTTTTAATTGAATAACTCGCTACGACCGATCAAGGCCTGCCGGGGGTACCGTACAATTGGAAGAACCCGGTATCCCGGAAAGGCAGATGATGAACGCTTAGGTGGTTTTTTAGCCCGTAAGAGTCCGGCACACCCGTCCGCATCCCCAAGTAGTGGACAGTCCTTGAGGATTTTTTCCCCTTCGGGAAAACAGGAGATTTAATTGAACATTTCAAAATTCACTTAAAGTGCAACCATTTTTAAAGTTTGAAAAATGTGTAGGCTCAATTCATTGTCTGGTGTGCCGGGTACGATGCGCCTAATGTTGTTGTGTTGGGAGTTTGGTCGTGGAGGGTCTTTAGATCAATCTCCCTTTGGCGCAGCATCGTTGGTCGTGTTGTTGGGTTTAACATTGCATCACCTCGCTGAACTGCCGTCTTCCTTCCTATTCGCTCAGTTTTTCTGAGTGAATAGGCTCTTAATAAACTAGCACGCTTTACCATCAACGATCGCATCACTACTTACCATCAGGCAGGATTGCGGTCAAGCGCTAGTATATAATTATTAAAATTAAGCCCTAAAAATGTGTGGTTTTAACACATTTTTTAAGCCTTAAAAATAGTGGCACTGTGCAGGTTAGTTATGACAAAAATGTTCGATTAAAAAGTCCAAATAAAAATGTTCGATTTCGAGCATCGAATTTACAAATGTAGGTGAAACACGATGATTTATAGTGCGTTTAACAAGTTTATAAAGATCGTAAAGTTGTGCCGACAAGTTATTGGCTCTTAGAGTCAAAATATTTTCCCCCACTTACGAAACGCGTGGGAAAATATATAATTAAAACACATAATATATAATTCAACTCAACGTATGCTTTCACTCTTTTATTATACTATTTCCCATACACTAATATTGTAAATGTGAAAGTTACTTTGATTGGACAAAAGCTAGTAAGATCATATTTTGTAGAAACTGTTATAATAGATATATAATAAACCAATAATGTGAGAATCACAAAACGTTTTCGATTTTCATTAACATACAAAATGGAATGGTTTGCCACTAAGTCCGTGTTCACACCAAAGATAAAATTAGCTGTCTATTGTGAATAAGCTCAAGCAAGTTCGTATGTTATGTTTAGAAGCATTTTAAAGCAGTTGCGTGACGTACACCTACCGTTGGCGGCTTAAAATACATTTGGTGTGAACGCGGCGTAAGTCTGCGAGCAAATTACTCTGTGGTAGGCCATAACATCGGCCGCCGGCAGAAGTTACCACCCACCAGACAAACCCTTGTCACCAAGCGATTTGTCGTTTTCCGGCATGATGTCTGGTGAAGCCGTACGGACGGGTCTGAGCAGTTGTGTTGCGATGTGTGCCGGGTACGATGCGCCTAATGTTGTTGTGTTGGGAGTTTGGTCGTGGAGGATCTTCAGATCAATCTCCCTTTGGCGCAGCATCGTTGGTCGTGTTGTTGGATTTAACATTGCATCACCTCGGTCTAAATAAACTAGGGTCAAGCGCTGGTTTATATTTTTAATAATAAAAAAAAAAAAAAATATTTTGGACACCATTGACTGATTACAAAGTGAAGGAAAATATCTTGGGGAAACCTGGACTTTAAGTCTGAAATCGCCAACACGCATTGAACAAGCGTGGTGATTACACTCAATCCTTCAATCCTTTTCGGTATGAGAGGAGACCTGTGCCCAGGAGTGGGACATCAAAAATGTTTATGATGATACAATCATTGTGATTTGAAAGTCTATGAAATGAACAAAAGTCTGCAAAACGAGACAGAGAAATTCATAAGATTGAACGCAGGAGAAAATGAGATCTGGAATCACTATAGAGTGTTTCTTACACACTCGCTAGTTGTTTTGTCTTGATTTTCTTTCATACTTTAGTTACCATAAGTGTCTTAAATACGAATAGAATAATCATCTTACTATGTATCACTATGATAAATAAATTTTTAAAGGTTTTCCATGCATTTTTTTAGGCAGTGCTAAATAAACACTGATCCTTTCTTTCATTTATTTCTTTAGTTATCTTTCCAAAAAGCCATTATTATAATAACGTAGCCACAAAATCTCAACCCGAACTCGGTAACGTATCGAAATAAACCATCGAACTTCTTTATGTGAAGACGAAATGCACTTTAAAGTATAAGGATATTGGAAAAACATTAGTCTTGAAAAGAAGGGAAGATATGCCAAATAGGGCAGCGATCATTGGGATCTTTATGGCGATTCTGGACTATTTGAATTGTGTGCAACAAGTTATTATTATTTGATGCATAGACTACAATAAAAGAGGTTGAATGTAATGGTGGTTTGTTGGAGTATCTCGAAGATTTATTGCGGCTTCAAACTATGGCATGTCAAAAGAAATTAAAAAGAAAAGGTTCCCCTTTTCACAGAGTGTTTCTGTGAAAAAAGGGCTTTCTTTTTTTGCTGGGTTTAAAAATACAACTTAAATACATGCAGAGGTGGAATTAAGGAAGCCTATTAAAGCGATTTTTTCGTATGAGACTCTTCATTTCTTGAGTAAGGTTAAGGCTCTTTGACGTCATGCTGCATGTTAAGTAAAAACGCAGTAATAGAGGAGCTGTTGTTTAAGTAATGGCGCCGATTCTGTAGTTCACAAACTAAACTAATTTTAGTTATGTGCATATTTTTCTTTCCCTTTCATTAAGGAAAGGATAGAAGATAACATCTTAATTTAATCCTGTCAAATTACGATACTCCATAGACAGCTTAGACGCGATTATAAACATTGCGACTAAAAATACGCCAGTTTACGTCAGGAGCTCACTAATTTGACAGGTCTAAACTGTTTTTTTTTTCTTAACTAGAAATTAGTTTAGTTTTTGAAGAACAGAATCGGCGCCAAAGGTTTACGACGACACGTAAACTAAAGCGCGGGCCTAAGATATTTCCATATAATATCGTAAGTAATTGATTGTTTCTTTTTATTAAAGAAAAAGGCGTAGAGTAGCCAGCCTTTCGGTGTTCTATAGAATGCATTTTGGTGAGTGTGCGAGGGAATTGCATGATTTAATTCCCCCATCTCCATTCCACCATCGGACGAACCGACGTACGGCGACATTCCACCCTTATGTTGGTAACACCACTACGATCCGGACGAAGCATATCGCCTCCTCTATTATACCGCGTACATCTCGATGTACGCGGTATAAGTCCAGGTCCAGTCCCGAGGGACTGGATCAATTAGCCAGCTGTGATGATTCCGTCGGACTACAATTTGAGTGTCTTCAAGGCTAGAGTGAATAGGCTCTTAATAAACTAGTGCGGTTTAAAAAGAGTGTTCATGATAATTAAGGGTATGTCTCACGTGGAGTAAATATTTAGCGCTGCGACATTTACTTTTAATTGTCGAATCTTTATGCTGAGATAGGAGCCTTTTGGCTTCTTAAGGGACTTTATTATAATTGTTAATTTTTTTGTACAGGGTGTATCTGACATCGTAACGCAAACTTCGCGAAAAAGCTACACCGCATGCCACTAACAAAATTATTATAGTCATTTATATCGTTAATGAGCGGTTACAGAAACACCAGTGCTTTAAAAAAGTGTCGGCTCGGCCTTTGGACGTTGCAAGCGTGCCGCCGTGCGTGTTTGTAGGTATGACGTTGACTCCTGATGCGAGCTCTATTAAATCAGCTGATAGGATAGTTTTTTATAGTATTGTTCACATTGCGCTTTTTTATGTACTTAACGAATTAATTAATTTCTACTTTAAAATCATATTGAGTTATAAAAGTATAGCAATTATGAACGGTCTAAAGTGAAAAAAACTGCATATTATTTTTTTTTAATCGGGAAAAACCGACGCATAATTCCACCACTAGGGGGTTCAGAATCATGTACCAGATCCATGGTACTCATTTGTGCGTCCCCTTATATATAACTTGTTAATATACTTAATTGTGTCTACTTATTTTAGTTTTAAGTTTTTGGTGTACCAGTCGCAATAAATATTTTTTATTTCTTTCATTCTTATTGTAGACTAGTAATGTACAACGCATATATTTGTACACCCGTTACATTAATTAAAAAGATAAGATATTGGTTCATGCGTCCTT
Organism: Sesamia inferens; assembly: GCA_037179545.1. Classification (NCBI taxonomy): domain Eukaryota; kingdom Metazoa; phylum Arthropoda; class Insecta; order Lepidoptera; family Noctuidae; genus Sesamia; species Sesamia inferens. Next base: position 10,171,608 of record CM073939.1, read on the forward strand.
TCACGTCCTTTGGCAAATGGAAATGGATAATAATCATTATAATTTATTCAAACGAACACTCGTATTCCGTATGAAAGGTTTTGTGTTAATCTTTCAAAGATATAATTAGTTGAATTAGAAATTCGTTCATTTCAGTCGCTAATATTCTTAAAGAATTAGCTTTTATTCAGTGAACATAACGTAATGGAGATTATAAGCACATCAATGATGAATGATAAATTGAATATAATTTAGGTTGTTTTATAAATTATTTAGTATTGGACTTTTCATTAGGAATTCAACATTATTTCTGGTTTATGGGAAACCCGAAATAGGTGTCTAGTATTTTTAAGTAAAGAATCTATGTACAAAATTTCAAAAAGATATCATGATAAACCACAAAGTTATGAGCTTGCTATTCCACTTGGTTGTCCCAACAAAAATATGGTCAAAGATCCGTACAGGTGGGCGAGCGCGGGCGTTGACCTCTGGCATCAACTGGGATCTATCGTAACCGCTCGGTAACCACTCTGCGGTCTCACTCTAAATGTATTTGGGAAAAAATATAACATGGTGTAAAACTGACTGGAATCGATTCAGTTGCTTATTCTGAACAAACTATATTCAGGTATCGAATTAACAAAAAATAACGTTGTATATTAGGGTGTTATGGTTGAATTTTATTTTTAACTTTTGAGTTGTAAACGTTCAAATACATAATAATTGTTATTTAATAATGAAAATCAATGAATTATATAGTATTATTACTTTAGGGGTGTATGACTCTAGATATAAATGAAACTTGGGACTGAGCTGCTCGCTCTGTTAAGCATTGTTATTAAGCAATATGCGTAATTATGACATTTTAAACACTTTTTTTTAAGTCACGTAAATGATTGTAAACGTTTTATTTTTAATGTCTGGACTTGAAAAACGACGATGATCCCTGAGTTTGTTTTGGCTATTTCTTCTCAGAGGTAGTCAGTTAGGAAATGCAGGCTCCATCTAGTTAAAAAAAAATGACGTGTAAAAGTTATCAGTGATCCTACTTGCTTAATAAACGATTTCATTTCATTTCTCGACTTGCACTGAAACTGTGGTTTACTTTCACTTTACTCTAATACAATGTTATGAGAAATATCAGAAGGACTGCAAAAGTACGATCATACTGGGTCTCCGCAACCGACTGGCGTGGCTCGCCGCTGTTCGGCTCGCCCGCCGGACGAATTGCCTGCATAGGCCTTCCGCATGTTTCTACAAGTTTTGTTAGTAATTTTTTTTTTAAAGATTATAAACTAGCGCTTGACCGCAATCCCGCCTGATGGTAAGCAGTGATGCGATCGTTGATGGTAAAGCGCGCTAGTTTATTAAGAGCCTATTCACTCTGAAAAACTGAGCGAATAGGAAGGAAGACGGCAGTTGAGCGAGGTGATGCAATGTTAAACCCAACAACACGACCAACGATGCTGCGCCAAAGGGAGATTGATCTGAAGACCCTCCACGACCAAACCCCCAACACAACAACATTAGGCGCATCGCACCCGGCACACATCGCAACACAACTGCTCAGACCCGTCCTCCGTATGGCTTCACCAGACATCATGCCGGAACACGACAAATCGCTTGGCGGCAAGGCTTTGTCTGGTGGGTGGTAACTTCTGCCGACGGCCGATGTTATGGCCTACCACAGAGTGCAAATTCACCCTAGGTTCCAACTCCCTGCTTGACACAGACCTTATGATCATCATCATCATCGTCATCTCAGCGTTAGTCCCAATCGCTTCCGAAGCTTTTCAGCTTTTGAGTCTAGGGTCTGCTTTACCAGTCTAACTGCTGATTTTAGCTAAACTTCGATATTTTCCGTGAAGCGACTGCCGTCTGATCTCCACAACCCGAAGGCAAAATCGAAGCATTGCAGTTAGACCAATTGTTAGATTTTTGAGCTAGATTTAGCTGACCAAGCGTTTTAAAACATTATCAATGACGGCGATTTCCGTGTTCCCAAACTAAGCTAATTGAAGTTCAGTGTATATATTTTTTCTTCCTATTTCATTATGAAGAGTACAGAATATTAAATAGACATTCCATAGACGGTTTAGACGTAATCAAAAATATGACGACCAAAAACACGTTAATTTCTGTCTAATTTACTGACTAATTTGACAGAACTGTAATTAATTAATTAATTATTTATAAGGTAGGTGCAGCCAATAAGCTAAGCGCGAATTGAAAAAAAAAAACTAATTACATGAATCAATCAACAAATATGAATGTCAAATTTGCTGACTACTTTGACAGAACTGAATTAATTAATTTATTTTATCAGAAATTAATGTACACACACTAAAATACATAGGGTTATTATGACAAAATTAAGATCTGAGTTCAAAGGTGTTAATATTTATTTTCTATGCTTTTCTTGCTAGTGGTTAAAACACCAGCCTCTCAAGTATGAGTGTGCGGGTTCGATTCCAGATCAGACAAGTACCAATGTAACTTTTCTAAGTTATACATACTTTCTAAGTATATCTTGGACACCATTAACTGAATAAAAGGTGAAGGAAAACATATTGACAAAACCTGGACTTTCAAGTCTGGAAGCGCCAACCCGCATTGGGCAAGCGTGATGATTACGCTTAATCTTTCTCTGTATGAGAGGAGACCTGTGCCCAGCAGTGGGACGATAAAAGGTTGGTGATGATGATGCTTTTCTTAATGGGATAAAAGACTAAGCTGCAATTAACTTAGACTTAGTTTACTTTGAGAACAGCAGAATCAGGACCTAAGCAATGCTAAACGAGTTATAACACGAGAGTCATTTGCAATGCTTGTTAGTGCCAAAAGCATTATCATTAGTAGCTACGGCTGTTAGAAAATCATTACATAGAACATGCAATTACAGAGTGAGATACGAGTTAAAAGTGGCTCGAGTTTCATAAGATAATGCCGGCAGTTTAACACGTTAGTTGCTGTTTAGGCTAGGGTAGACAGGTTAATTTAGCATTAAGACTTGTGTACTAAGTCCGACTCGGAAAGATCATAACATGTTTATGTATGTTCAGTTCTAGTATAACCAGATGCTTTGAATACCAGGGAGCTACCTATCTGACCTACCTGACCCCGAAAACTCTGGTTAGTCACTAGGTAACACAATAGTCTGACCTCCATGTACAAAATTTACGAAGAACACCGGTACAATTTATGAAAAAAAAGTTAGACAGCAAAATGTTATGCAACATTTTCGGACATTAAATACCATAACTGGTGTACGGAAGTATTTGTAGGAGATAATATATTTTTTTGAAATAATATGAAATGGAATTGTTTATTGAGCAAGTAGGATCACTGATCACGTCATATTTTTTTAAACTAGCCAGCATTTCCTAACTGACTACCTCTGAGAAGAAAAACCGAAACAAACTCGGGGATCATCGTCTTTTTTCAAGTCCAGACATTAAAATGAAAATGTTTACAATAATAATATGTTTTTGCTTTGTTCATAACAATCAATTCACGTGATTTTAACAAAACAGTGATTAAAATGTCATAATTGTAGCGTAATTACGCATATTGCTTCAAGAAATTGCTTAGCAGAGCGAGCAGCTCAATCCCAAGCTTAAATCTCTTTTTAAAAAGAAAGATCTTTGATTGAAGACTGTCAATCGGGAGCAACATGCAAAATTAATCTAGATGAGTTAACAAACAAAAGAAAGCACCGCAGTCATTCGAAATACAAAACGATTTTAAAAAAGAAAAGCCTACTATATTAAAAAAGAAATCTCATGAGTGTCATCTAGCCAGTACGACTACAGCTTGTTGACATTGCAGAACTATCCAGTTAGGGCTGACTACAATAAATAATGCATTATTTTATTCCTGTTAGTAGGCTTGCACAAAAAGTATACACGTCAGTCATATTTTAAAAAATAGATGAGGCGTATTCTATTGATTGCTTTGAGCAGAACGGACAAAACAAACTCACAAGTCACGGTGTCTTTCTAAGTCCAGAGATAAGTATTTGCGATCTGTTGTGGCACTAGATAAAACTTTAATTGAAGACGTAATTGAATTGTTAGAGACGTAAGAAACTAAGTTAAAAGGTACAAGGAGCAGAACAAAGCACGCAAGATATAAAACGCTGAAAATAGTAGAATAGAAACGTAGGGATGTATCCAAGGTATGAAAATCAAAAAAGTAATTAGTCCGTCTTATAGATAACTAGCGGCCGTCAGCGACTTCGTTAGCGTGGAGGTAGTTATGCTCCACTCCTTTTGGTTATAGCGTGATGATATATAGCCTAAAGCCTTCCTGGATTAATGGGCTATCCAACGCAAAAAGACTTTTCCAAATCGGACTAGTACTTCCTCAGATTAGCGCGTTCAAACAAACAAACAAACAAATTCTTCAGCTTTATAATAGTACTAGCTGACCCGGCGAACTTTGTTCCGCCTTAAAGGCAATAAATATCACATGATCACATTTTTACTTTACTCAATTAGGAACATTGTAAATAAAAAATAAAAAAAATATTATTATTTCTAATTGAAATCAGTTCCTAATTGAAAAAGTAAAAAATCCATGATTTTTTTATTTGTCATTTATTTATTGTAGCACCTTGTGAAAGAAATTATGAATTTCTACCTTTGCTTCGTAAATTATCTAGCTGTTGATCTCTGAGATGTCGTGGTGGCCTAGTGGTTAAAACACCAGCCTCTCTTGTATGAGTGCGCGGGTTCGATTCCAGGTCAGGCAAGTATCGATGTAACTTTTCTAAAGTGATATGTACTCTCTAGGTATATCTAGGACACCAATGACTGAAGGTGAAGGCAAACATCTTGAGGAAACCTGGACTTTATAAGTCTGAAATCGCCACCCCGCATTGAGCAAGCGTGGTGATTACGCTTAATCCTTCTCTGCATGAGAGGAGACCTGTCTCCAGCAGTGGGACGATAAAAAGATTGATGATGATGATGATGATCTCTGAGGTTTGTTCGCCGATTTCGCATTGTCAACGGAACAGTTTCACGGACTGCCGCCTACCTTTGCTCTTGTGAGTGAGAAGCACGAAGTCGAGCCATACTAAAACGGCGCTCTGCACGTGCGATTTCTTGCTCTTCTTCAGTGCTTTCATTCAGAATGTTTCGATTTACTCTTGCATTACCGCTTTGTCGAGAAAGATTTGATGGTCTTGGTCACGGCATGATATTTTTATTGATGATAAATGGCACAGCAATACAATATTAGAAATTTTATTTTTATTAGAAAGTTGAAGTTGGCTTTGTGGTTTTTTATTAGAAACTTTAAACCAGCAGAGAGTATTTATATTCTTTGCTTTAAAAGATTGCTTCAACCGGTTAGACTTTTTTTTAAATATGCTCAGCTGTCATTTGCTTTTTGTTATACCATTTTTGATATATGAATTTCTGATTTACATTTTGAATGAGTTGAATTGTTATTCCATGTCAGTTGCGTTTTGTTACACCATGTCTTATGTCACGTCACACGGGAACGACGGGGACGGGTTCTTAGCTACCTCCCACCAATATTCAGCTAAATCGGTTCAGCCGTTCTTGAGTTATATATAAATAGTGAATAAGCAACTGAATCGATTCCAATAATTTTTACACCATGTTATATTTTGTCCCAAATACATTTAGAAATTGTTACAGTGTAGTTACCGAGTGCGTCACGCAGCTTACGATACATCATCATAGTATTGTGCGAGCACAACAGCTGACGCTAGAGGTCAACGCACCGCGCTCGCTCGCGCGCGGATCTTTGACCATATTTATGTTGGGACAACCAAGTAGAATACTCCTAGCAAGCTTATTATAACTTTGTGGTTTTTCATTATATCTTTTTGAAAGTTTGTACATAATATATTATCAACTTAAAAATACTGGACACGTGTTTCCTACTTTGTGGAGGTGCAGGGTACCAGGGTAGCAGAAAAGTTTAGGAGAAGTCGAAACAATAAACCTCATTCATTCATCATTATCAAATAATCGTAATACATGAAAGAAGGTTTATTGTGCATATTTTTTGACGTGCAAGGTACCAGGATAGCATAAAAGTGTAGGAGAAGTCGAAACAATAAACCTCATTCATTCATTCATCATTATCAAATAATCGTAATACATGAAAGAAGGTTTATTGTGCATATTTTTTGACGTGCAAGGTACCAGGGTAGCATAAAAGTGTAGGAGAAATCGAAACAATAAAAAAGCTCATTCATCATTATCAAATCACCATAATACATGAAATAGGTTTTATTGTGCATAGTTTGTGGACGTGCAAAGTACCAGGGTATCACAAAACTGTAGGAGAAGTCGAAACAATAAACGTCATTCATTCATCATTATCAAATAATCATAATTACATGAAAGAAGGTTTATATTTTTTTGACGTGGAAGGTACCAGGGTATCACAAAACTGTAGGAGAAGTCGAAACAATAAAAAAGCTCATTCATCATTATCAAATCACCATAATACATGAAAGAGGTTTTATTGTGCATAGTTTGTGGACGTGCAAAGTACCAGGGTATCACAAAACTGTAGGAGAAGTCGAAACAATAAACGTCATTCATTCATCATTATCAAATAATCATAATTACATGAAAGAAGGTTTAATGTGCATATTTTTTTGACGTGGAAGGTACCAGGGTATCACAAAACTGTAGGAGAAGTCGAAACAATAAACGTCATTCATTCATCATTATCATACATGAAAGAAGGTTTATTGTGCATATTTTTTGACGTTCAAGGTACCAGGGTAGCATAAAAGCGTGGGAGAAGTCGAAACAAAAAAGCTCATTTATTCCCACAGGAACGACGGGGAGCGGCATAGAAAGTATCCTATGTCCTTCTCGCAGTTCTTAGCTACCTCCTTACTAATTTTTAGCCAAATTGGTATAGCCGTTCTTCAGTTATAAATGATGTAACTAACACGACTTTCTTTTATATATATAGATATATATAGATAAAAGAAAATAAGACGCGTATTTTTTATTTTGTCGAAATTACCAAAAACTACTGAGATATAGTATATTAAAGTTATGGAGTGGGGGTTAATTCCGTCACGCCGGCGCGGCGCCGTGGTGTATTTTGTACCACGACGTGACGTCATGCGACATTTCAAATCAATATATCTTTCTAAGTATTTCAATGAAAGAAATAATAAAAAATACGCGTTGAATATATTTTATAAATCTATCTGATGAACATTAAATTAGTTTTTAGGATACAACCCAATTGTGCTGAAATTGTGAATCAGCTCAGTTGTAATGAAATCTAAGAAATTTCTAAAGGGGTTGGCTCATTTTTGAATTGATTTAAATAAAAATGGGAATGCATTCGGCGGTGTTTATTTACATATAATTGCCGAATGATGCCTTTGATTATTCCATGAAAATTGGACCAATTTACGTGATTCTTTTTCATTGAGTGGTCTCGTAAAGACATAATATTTATTTTGTTAGATTATTTTCTGCGTCCGCTTTAAAATAGTTATATCTGTTTATTAATTCACTTAGCGTGGTATTTTTTTTAAAGTATTTTAACGCATAATAATAATAATAATAAGCCTTTTTATTTCTTGTTTTACAATAGTAGGTATAAATGTTACAGGAAACACAATGTATATTTCTATGTACTTAATAGTAAGTTATCTGAACTAATGTTAGTAATATAGGTTTATTTTATGTTAGTAGTGTTTTTTATTATTTTATTATTTATATCAACAAGAACCCCGGTTTGGGTAAAGGCCTCCTCCAAAGATGCCCATTTGGTGTGCCAGTTTGTGCTCGTTGATCTTTTCAGATCATCTGTTCATATCATCTGTTCATATTTTATTCTACCTAAACATACTTCCAGTTCCAATATTATGACGTATGATAGTTTGGTTTTGATATTGTATGTGACAAAATTCAATTTTAACGCATATCAATGCATAATTACATTCAGCATTTCGCTCTATCCGGTAGTAAAATACTTCTACAGAGCTGCTGCTACATACTGCGATAATTATGCATTGGTCTGTTCTATCCTAACACCGCAGTGAATGTGTTAAATCGGAGTGCTAAGTAACGCGGATAGCCGTATGAGTTTCAATTTAGCTGAATAGTATAGCGTAGCTTCATTAAGCAAGAAACTGCTGCGAATATATTCCATATTTGGAAAAGATATAGGATTATAAATCTACTTGTATTAGCGTTGTGTAATCGCAATTAGAGATTGGAGTTCTTGTTAATTAATCTGGGATATAAGTTATCCGGGTTGATGGATTAAGCTAATTAGGCTTGCTATTGTTGTTTGTGAAAAAAAGGGTCATATTTTTTTAGATTTTGGTATATGGCAATTTGACAACACACTGCGGTTGCCAAAAAGTGTACAAGTGTCAGCATTTTTTTTAATGGGTTTTTAGCTCATTCTCTCTCAAAGAGTAGATGCACAGGCATAGACATTTACTTCAAGTCCCATCAGTGGTAATATGTTCGGCTGATATTATAAATAAACAAATAAATATATACGGACAAATCACACAGATTGAGCTAGCCCCAAAGTAAGTTCGAGACTTGTGTTATGGGATACTAACTCAAGGATACTATATTTATAATAGATACATATATAGATAAACAACCAAGATCCAGGTCAATCAGGAAAAGATCGTTTTCCATCATGACCTGGCCGAGGATTGAACCCGGGGCGTCTACGTCGCAGGCAGGCATGTTGACTGCTGCGCCACGTAGGACGTCGTTTTATATACTAATATGATGTTTTAGACTCTAAAACATCATATTAGTATATATAATTAGCCTAATAAGTCTATAGTTTTGAGAGATGAGAAACAGGGCGTAAAGATCACGCATCCGCCATAGTAAAAGGAGGAGACTCAGATCAGTGGCCTTACCATGAGTTTGAAAAAACGTTCTCGCTATCGAAAACTATAGCTTTGTCTCTTTCACGTGCACCACAATGACAGGGACAAAGCGATAGTTTTCGATAGCGAGAACGTTTTTACAAACTCATGGTAAGGCTACTGACGGGTGTTGTGCCTGGCTGGCTTGCCCATCAACCGATGTTGAGAAGCTGTAGCTGAAGCAAAGTTTACAGTGCAACTAGTATATAGTTGCAAGGTAAACTTTGCTTGCGCGATGCAGGATCGGTGTGACGTCATTGTGATGCGTTGTCCGCATGTGGTGTTTGTAGATACCGCTAACATGGATTTGAAGTCGTTGAAAAATATGCATTTTTATCATTGATTTATTCTACTACAATATACGTACTCAGACATTTATCATATACATATTTTCATAAAAGAAGCTTTTTTGCTCTGCATTAGGAGACCAACAGGTATTAATTTTTTTTTTTTTATTATTATAAACTAGCTCTTGACCGCAATCCCGCCTGATGGTAAGTAGTGATGCGATCGTTGATGGTAAAGCGCGCTAGTTTATTAACAGCCTATTCACTCAGAAAACTGAGCGAATAGGAAGGAAGACGGCAGTTGAGCATTAATATTTATACTGTCTTGCAATATAGGTACACACATTTTTGTGATTTTCACTCTCATTACCACTTACCAAATTAATTTATCGATATCTTTTCATTCGCACATAAATAAATCGAATTACATGCCTCTCACTTGAATACAGTAAGAAATAATTACATTAATATTTCAAAGGCACCCGATGTTACACATGAATGCACAATCATGGCGGCCCTTCGTAAGCATTAGCATAACTGAGGCCCTATCGCGTAATTATCGCATTTGACTTCACGTCTGTGCCGTTAACAAGGTACGGTGGGGCGATTTTTAGTCGTGCGTTTTAGACGCACATTTTATTAAGACTTTATCTGTACCCTGTAGAGCGGTTCTTTATTGCAAGTGCATTTGTAATTAGAATTAATGAGTGTCGATAAGACACTGGGCTTTTGATTGTAGGTAGGTAGATGAGTAAGTAGAGTGTCACTGGTGGACCAATGGTTGATTTATAACCCAGTAACTGCGTAACCAGAAGAATAAAAGCCACCGACATAGCTCTTTGAGTCGCTAAAATTAAGTGGAAGTGGGCTGGGCACATTGCTCAAAGAACCGATGGCCGATGGGGCAGTAAGGTTCCACGTACTGGAAGACGCAGCGGAGGGAGGCCTCCAATAAGGTGGATCGATAACCCGGTAAAAGTCGCGTGAAGCCGATGGATGCGGGCAGCACAAGACAGGTCATTGTGGAAAGCCTTGGGGAAGGGTTTTTTCCAGCAGTGGACCTCTATAGGCTGAAAAAGCAGAAGATGAAATGGGTGATACGACACCCCTTGGTAAGACTATGAGAAGTCCCATTACTGGGATTATACCAATAAGTACTTTTTTCAGAGGGAATACTTTAAAACGCACCCGACCTCTGGGAGCGAGGTTGGAAGTGTGGAACTTTTACCATACTAAAACCACCCCGGTGGTGGGTGTTTTTAGTAGGATTTGGGTGGTGAAGGGGTAGTCTCAGTTCCTCTTAAAAGAGTAATTCCCCAACCCGCTGCGCAGCTCGTGTAAGGCACATCCCCGGGTAAGACTGTAAGCGGCACCTAAGTCTCGCTATAAACGACACACCTAACAACTATATCACCATCTTACCTGGGGTCACTTGATGAGTACACACCCAAAGATCCACCTACTTTGATTGGTAAGCGAGTTTCGACGTATTATGCGCTAAGGCCTTCCCGATGCCTCCTTCCCTGAATAGGACTAACCCTCTGTCGATCTCGTTCGGTGGTCTCCTTCTTCTTGGTGGTCTTACAGAAGGAGGCTTCTTCCGTCCAAATCTCTGCTTCTGTCAGCATAGCCCTCTCTAAGTTGAAAGCTAGAAGTTAAACTTACACTCAAAACTTTATTTTCTCGATAGTAAATGCTCTCATTAACTAAGCCACGATGAATATCAACAATGAAAGTAAAAGCAGATAAATCTATGTAGGTGCCTATTACAACGATATCTTAACAATCAATCGTCACGACAATCGTGAGTCGTGACACTTTTAACCTACAACTCAGATAGTTGAAAGCGTAAGGGCTGGAGAAGGACCCATCAATTATTACTTAGTTTGTTGGAAAGTATTCTGGTCAACTTTTAAGTATTGAACTTAAAAGTTGACCAAAATACTTAAAAGTTGACGAAAATGTTTTAGGTCGAATCTTCATTTGACATATAGATACATGTTATTGTGGGTGTTTTATTATTACTGTTATTAATTGTTTAATAAAAGTTCAAATATTTACATAATAAACTAGTACTTCACTGCGATCTCGCCTGATAGTAAGCAGTGATGCAATAATTGATGGTAAAGCGCGCTAGGTTATTAAGAGCCTATTCACTCTAGCCTTGAAGTCAGACATTGTAATCAGGCGGGAAGACGGCTTTGGCCGCAGGAACATTGATTTAGTCCTTCGACAGTCGAGTCTTTTAGGTGATTGTAAGCACGTCTACGCAAATACTCGTTATAAGTTATGTTAACTCTTGTCATTTTCTTCATATTATGTTTGTTTATACCACATTGATTATTTCTAAATAATTACAAATTATTGTCCTAAATTCATTCCTTAATTATCGTCCGCCTTATTCATAAACGCTGCTTAAAGTTAACTAGTGATTAGCGATTCTTTCACCATACATTTTGACCTTTTAACGTCACTTAGCTTAAATCATCCTTTATGAATAAACGCCATAGTGTTTAAGGGGTTTATCCATAAGCGATGATTAAAGTTAAATAACGTTAAAAGGTCAAAATGTATGTTTAAAGAATCGCTAATCACTAGTTAAACTTAAGCAGCTTTTATGAATAAGGGGGCGCAATTTAGCTGCAAAAATAACTTCATAATAGGGTAACTGTCAAACCTGCAATAATGGCGTCACCCCACCTTTACGGTATAAAAGGCATGCCACCATCATTGCGTGATCATTCGTCCGAAATGAGATCCTCCACCTAGATTAGAAAATCCCCAGTATCCAGAAATTCATGAAACGCCTTTCCAAGCGTTTTTTTAACACAGCTGCAAAATTAGTAAGCTTTGCCGATCCAGGCATGTTCTCACCGACCTTGACGATCCCATAACCCTCCTCCAAGCACAAGGGACACTAGCACAAAACACAAAAGACCGACGACTTTCCGAACTCGCCGCCGAGGTCCATCGCGAGTTCAACGTTGTAATTGCCCCCCCCCCCCCCCCCCCGTCCCATCCCTTGTTCGATGAAGGCCAGCCCGCGCCGCAGCTGAGCAAGTAAATATAAATTCCCGACTATGACCAAGGTATTGCCGACCTCAGAGTTTGTTTCGGTCGTTTCTTCTCAGAGCGAATACTAGAAAACGCCGCGGTCATCAAACCGAAATAAAAACAAATTTCGATCCAGCTGTCCCTTCTGTCTGACACACCCTTCCGCTCCGCCCAGAGCGGGAGAAGTCATTTGATGATTTCTCATCCCAACAAAAAAAAAGGTCAACTACAAGCTGCCATATTAAAAAATTAATAAATCCGAGTTCAGTTTTTGTGCAATGCTCGCAGAGGTAACATCTCCTGATATTGAAGTAAGTTAATACTTACACCATTTCTTGTAATGAAAATGTAAATCACTGTAATTATTGATAATATTAATGTGTAATTCTGATAAAATTGTTGTAATTTGTGTTTAATTTATGTTTGTAATGAATAAAACATGGTTTATATGAATCATTCTCTTATTTTTTTTATTTATTCTGACATGATGGACTAGCCCATGAAAGAAAGTATGAGTGACTGAGTCCAACGTTTAAGGCTACGTACTTGTTTATGACTGTAAAGTGTGCTTTATGGAATATTCACAATCTATTCGTAATCTTTTCTCCTTTTGACTCCTTGTACTCCCTGGACTCCTTGGACTCCTTGGACTTCTTGGACTCCTTGGACTCAAAATCAAAATCAGAAGTCATTTATTCAAATTAGGCTGAGAATCAGGACTTTTGAACGTCAATATTACATAAGACAGTCCCCCAAAACGCCCACCCATCGATTCCTTGAACTATTAGGACTGTTTTGCCTCCTTGGAGTCCTTGTACTCCTTGGAGTCCCTGGATCACTTGTACTCCTTGGACTCCTTGGGCTCCTTGGAGTCCTTGAAAGAAAAGGAAGAAAAGAAGAAAGAAACACATACTCCTCCCCTAAGGATCTCCGCTACGACCGGTCTTTGACTAGTGACACAATAATAGACCAATATTATTATAGAATACGTTGATAGAAATACAAAATCCATGACATTTTGGAATATTATGTAGTACATTAAACAACCGTTTGAATCTGTTTCATCGATTGATGACATCAAGAATTTTATTACTTCAGAATACCATAGTAATCAGTAATAGGTAATAGATCTTGAGCAATAATTTTTAGCTATCTCTAAACTTTATTATAGTTTAATGTCAGTATACCAATCAAATATGTCCTCATAGTTAACTTTATTACTGAGTACGAGTTTTTTGGCGGGAAAGTTAACCTGAGTGTCACGCTCATTTTTCATTGGGCTTTTAAATTACTTACAGTGTTGTTTACTAAATAAAAGTGCGTGATTTATGTAGTAAAAAGTGCTTTCAATAAATAATTCATAAATAACATTAAGATATCACAGCATTGGCCTCATCATGACTTTGCTTCAAACCTCCCTCGTAGACGGTTCACGTGGCCGTCTTTTCCGACACGAATGAAAATTCATTACATGATTTTGACTAAATGCACAAACCACGAGAAGCCAAAGAAGAAAGAATCAATTATTTTAATACTACAGCTTTGAGGAGTTTGAGGTCAAAACGTTTGGGCCATTGGACCCGGGTGCGTGTCCCTTTTTTAAAGAGATTTTTCGCCAACTGCTTACATTAATTGTCATTCAATGTGACAATACTGTCAGTCAGTCAAGTTCATTGAGTCCAAGGCCAAAGTGGCTGCCAAGAAACTTGGCGTTATCGCAAAGGTCCGGCGGTACTTCACACCAGGGCAGCTTCTAATGCTGTACAAAGCACAGGTCCGTTCGTGTGTGGAGTACTGCAGCCACATTTGGGCTGGTGCTGCTAAGTGTCACCTGGCCACTTTGGATTCGGTGGAGAGGCGGGCGAAGAGGCTGATTGGTGACCCTGACTTAACTCGAGACGGTCTCCAAAGCCTAGAGCACAGGCGTAGAGTAGCCAGCCTTTCGGTCTTCTATAGGATGCATTTTGGGGAGTATGCGAAGGAATTGCATGATTTAATTCCCTCATTTCCGTTCCACCAATATCGATTGATATCATGTAAAGATGCCATGCCCTTGGTATGTATATACCCTTTGTGTTACACGTTCCATAAAACACAGAATCTCAAAAAAAAAAAACAATTTCTAGTTTCAGTGTTTGTAAATACTCGTAAGCACTGATTCCTTTGCTCAGAAACTAAATCACCATCATCATCAATCTTTTTGTCGTCCCACTGCTGGGCACAGATTGAGCGCAATCACCACGCTTGCTCAATGCGCGTTGGCGATTTCAGACTTAAAGTCTAGATTTCCAGTCATTGGTGTCCAAGATATACTTAGAAAGTATATATAACTTAGAAAAGTTACATTGGTACTTACCTGACCTGGAATCGAACCCGCACCCTCAAGCTTGAGAGGCTGGTGTTTTAACATAGCGTAAGAGCAACAGGATAGGATAGGATAAGAGGACGGGTCTGAGCAATTGTGTTGCGATGTGTGCCGGGTACGATGCGCCTAATGTTGTTGTGTTGGGAGTTTGGTCGTGGAGCGTCTTCAGATCAGTCTCCCTTTGGCGCAGCATCGTTGGTCGTGTTGTTGGGTTTAACATTGCATCACCTCGCCCAACTGCCGTCTTCCTTCCTATTCGCTCAGTTTTTCTGAGTGAATAGACTCCTAATAAACTAGCGCGCTTTACCATCAACGATCGCATTACTGCTTACCATCAGGCGGGATTGCGGTCAAGCGCTAGTTTATAATTATTAAAAAAAAAATCGTATTGCTAATCCATTGCTCCGTATAGTTAAAAAATGTGTTTGCTCAACAATGTTAATAGCGCAATGTATGTTGTTGAACTGTCAAAATGAAACCCGTTGCTACTGGTAGTGTGTTACGTAATTACCCGCTAGGTCACTAGTGATACGCCTGACGATGACAAATTTTCCAAGTTTACTGTTGCAATTTGTACGAAGGTTATAACAGTATTTTTTTTCTTCTTCTCTCAGCCTATAGAAGTCCACTGGTGGATAAAGGACTCCCCTAAATTGGGGGGGATTGCCATAATCCCTACGCTTGACAGGCGGGTTGGGGATTGCAGTGACAGGCGGATCGAATTGTCAAATAATGTTTGCTGTCTAGTGCCTATGGCATGGAGGTAATAAGTACTACGTTATACGTAGTACTTATTACTTCCATCGTCTATGGTCTATGACCCTGGCTTTGACATCAAATCAAGTTTATACAAAGTTTGGCAGTTTTGCATGTATATATATTTTGCACGAGACTTTTGGTGATATTATTTTTTTTTTCATGGTATTTACTTGTAAAGTACGTTTTGTATGTGCGGAATAAAAAAAAAATCTTTCTTTAATTTGATATTGCACAGGAGAAGCGTTGCTGCCCGCTATCCTGGTGAGAGTTCCCTTAGTCCTAGTCGCCTCTTACGACAGTCACGGAAGTTACCGAGCTTAGAATAATACCACCCCATATACTATCGTGGATATTCATTGCTTTTAAAATATCCATACGTATCTCGTTATTAAATCTCAATCGGAATGTAATTCCTGTGATACTTACATTAATGCATCACGATCGGTTGATTCTCAACAATGTGGCTGTGTTGGCTCAACAATGTTAATAGCGCAATGTATGTTGTTGAACTGTCAAAATGAAACCCATTGCTACTGGTAGTGTGTTACGTAATTACCCGCTAGGTCACTAGTGATACGCCTGACGATGACAAATTCTCCAAGTTTACTGTTGCAATTTGTACGAAGGTTATAACAGCATTGTTTTTTCTTCTTCTCTCAGCATATAGAAGTCCACTGGTGGACAAAGGACTCCCCTAAATTGGGGGGTTTGCCATAATCCCTACGCTTGACAGGCGGGTTGGGGATTACAGTGACAGGCGGATCGAATTATCAAATAATGTGTGATGTGTAGTCTATGGTCTATGACCCTGGCTTTGACATCAAATCAACTTTATATAAAGTTTGGCAGTTTTGCATGTTAGAGTACGAGATTATTGGTGATATTATTATTATTTTTTGTCCCGTATTTTGTTTGTTCTTATAATTTTATGGTATTTACTTGTAAAGTGCGTTTTGTTTGTGCGAAATCAAAATTGTTCTTTCTTCTTTCTTTAATTTGATATTGCACAGAAGAAGCTCTGCTGCCCGCTTTCCTGGTGAGAGTTCCCTTAGTCCTAGTCGCCTCTTACGACAGTCACGGAAGTTGCCGAGCTTAGAATAATACCACCCTATCGTGGATATTCATTGCTTTTAAAATATCCATACGTATCTCGTTATTATGTTATTAATGCGTCACGATCAGTTTATTCTCTTAAGTTAAGTCGTGATTTAAAATGATAAATGACTTGTTTGCTAATATTTAATTTAGCTGTGGGAATAGAAACAATTAACCATAGAACATACTTGTTTCCGTTTCGTCATATTTAGTGTATCTAAAGGTGAATGTCTAAAGCTCATTTTCATTATTTAGGTACTCTTGTAATGGACTACTGTTTGTTCAAGTAGTACTGGAATTAATTAACTAATAAGTAATTTCTGTATTCTCATTATTCTTTGTTTATAATTAAAAACTAGTGCTTGACCACAATCCCACCTGATGGTAAGCAGTGATGCAATCGTTAATGGTAAAGCGCGCTAGTTTATTAAGAGCCTATATCGGAAACAAAAAACTAGTGAATAGAAAAGAAGAAGGCAGTTGAGCGAGGTGATGCAATGTCTAACGGGCGCCGAGGAAGGGCGGATAACGCCCTCTTCCGCACCCCATGAACGGCTCCAGGAGCGAGGAACATGGGGAAGTCCCCGCCCCCTATTTGATGTACCCCGAGGCGGAGGCGATGCACGGGGTAGTTTAACGACCCACTACCCCGTGCAGGAGACGAGGCCCGGACAGACACGGCCAACACGAGGATGTGGGGCTTTAGGAGGGAGAATTTAAACGCTCGTGATAGAAGAGACACTGGGGTGGTTTTAGTCAGTTAAAGTCTGACACACCCCGTCGCCCACCCTAAGGCGGCGGACATCCTATGAGGATTTCCAACCCGGAAAAAAAATAGGTGATGCAATGTTCAACCCAACAACACGACCAACGATGCTGCGCCAGAGGAAGATTGATCTGGAGACCCATCACGACCAAAATCCTGACAAAACAACATTTGACGCATCGAACCCAGCACACATCGCAACACAACTGCTCAGTCCCGTCCTCTGTACGGATTAACCAGACATCATGCCGGAACACCAACAATCGCTTGGCGGCAAGACTGTCTGGTAGGTGGTAATTTCTGCCGGCAGCCGATGTTATGGTCTACCACCGAGATTTCAGAATCCTTAGTTGACCAAGTGGAGAGATTGAAATGTACAAGTGTTAAAAACAATTTTCTATTGATTATTTATTATGTAATGTTCACAAACTATACCAAATTTTAATTCAGGCCATCTTTTTCTTAATATTTACATTTTAGTTTGGTCCTCTCAAATTAGTCAGCGCCTAATGTATAAAAAAACTTTGCCTCATGCTAAGAGTTTCTCCTGTATCGTGGGTACGTTTACAAACATACAGTATGTTAAGAAAACCCTGTCCGACCCGTGAAGGTGTTGTTAGGTATCGATAACTGATTCTACTAATGGATACAAAACCGGGCCAAACTTAAAAAAAATCCCCCTAAAAAAATAAATATTATTTCGCAAAAAGAGGTAACTTAATAAATCTGCGTTAAGCACCCTTCCGCGGGCGGCGGGCGGCAGGGCACGCGGCACGTGGCCGCATAGCTATTCGCTCATAATAATACCGGTGTTGTCACTTTTTTAAAAATTACCAAATTTCGGGGAAGTTGGAATTAGTTCGCGGGAAAAAAAGATTATTTCAGAATTCATTTGTATTGGTACTATGATGATTACGTAAAGTAGTAAGTACACAAGTACTTGTAGGCTATACAAATATATTTTGATCCATGTGTAATTAACGTATTTTTAGTAGCCCTGTTTGAATTGCACCTAAACTGTAGATATTTTAGTCGCAAATTAGTTTTATATTGTCAAATTAAGACACTCCAATGGAGAAAATTAAACTAATATTTTATTAACTGTCCTTTTTTTAATCTATACTAATATATAAAGCTGAAGAATTTGTTTGAACGTTCTAATCCCAGGAATTACTGGCCCGATTTGAAATAGCCTTTTTGCTTTGGATAGCTCATTAATCCAGAAAGACTTTAGGCTATATATCATCACGCTGCGATCAATAGAAAGGGGCATTTAAAACAAAAAGCTGGTGAAACCGCGTGGCGCAGCTAGTGTAATAGAAAGAAAAAGATGCACTGGTACTAAATTTAGTTTAGTTTCTGATTAAGGGAATTGACGTCATTGTTTGCGTTATTGACATATGGCTTATCAACGTAGGTACACGTATTTTATTATTCTCCTACATGTTTTAATGTAATAGATATTACAAGGCGCCATAGTTCCGCTACGATAGTTGAATCGGATAATAATACATAATTATTTGTATAAAACACGTATTATTATAAATGGTAGGTAGTAACTACATAATTATAAAGTGTTATTTTTATTGCTTTTCATATCAGCTAGTTAATAGTTCACTTCGTTGGAAGATCCACGATCCACCACGTGATACGATTCATGGCCCTTTTTAGGGTTCCGTACTTAAAACGTAAAACGGAACCCATTCATGAGTCGTCCCAGGCTGTCACCAGGCTGTATCTAATTAACCGTAATAGCTAGACAGTTGAAATTTTCAGGGATTATGTATTTCTGTTGCTGTTATAAGAACAATCCATACTAATATTATAAAGGTGAAAGTGTGTTTGTTTGTTTGTTTGTCCTTCCTTCACGCCGTAGCTAAGCAATCAATCGACCTGATTTTTGGCATACAGTTAGTTGAAAAGATGGAGAGTAACATTGGCTACTTTTGGTCCTAAAAAACATCAAGTTTCCAAGCGAGATTACTGGAATATTTGTATGTGTACACCAAATATCCTATATCCTATATACTATATTATAAATCGGAAAGTGAGTTTGTTTGTTTGTTTGTTCCGCTTTCACGCCGTAACTACTAAGTCTGGATTAAATAATAGGGTACTTTTTTATCCCGGAAAAAAATGATATTCACGAGGGAAATCTAAAAGCGCGATATAGCCGATCTCCACGCGAGCGAAGCCGCGGGCGGAAAGCTAGTTAATACTAAAAATAAAATATTTAACTCTGAATTCCCATACAACAAACGTGATTTTTTTTGCCGTTTTTTTGCTCCATATTAGTAATGGAAATAGATAGATACGCGAAACCAAGTGCCCAACATGTATGTATAATTCAACTCGATCAGTTCGAATTACTGTCTCCTAAGATACAGGTATTCCCTAGTTTAGGAGGCAGGATTTATTGTTTTGTTACATAGAAATTTTTTTAAGGCATATGCCTGCAAACTTTATCTATGTATGTTTTTGGTCAATAAAGTAATTATTATTATTATTATAGACCCTTGAAAAGGTCACAGAAAATTTGGTTATATGAATATTAAAATTTAAAATTAATCATCATCATCAACCTTTTTATCGTCCCACTGCTGGGCTCAGGTCTCCTCTCATACAGAGAAGGATTGAGCGTAATCACCACGCTTGCTCAATGCGGGTTTCTTCAAGATGTTTTCCTTCACCTTCAGTCATTGGTGTCCAAAATATACTTAAAAAGTACATATAACTTTAGAAAAGTTACATTGGTACTTGCCTGATCTGGAATCGAACCCGCGCACTCATACTTGATAGGCTGGGGTTTTAACCACTAAGCCACCACGACGATCGAAAATTTAATAATTAAATAAAAATAAATATTGAAGGGGGGTACGGAACCCTTCGTGCGTGAGTCCGACACGCATTTGCTCGCATTATATTGTTTACTAATTATTTGTTTTTTGTAATAAATCATGAAATGACCTCTCTAAGTAACCTACATATATAACACATTTTATGACAGATTGTTTAATGGTTGGAGTGTCCCTTTATCTATACCAAATAAAGTCCACATCTGCATCATCACAATTAATGAAATTCTTTTTTTGTTTTACATAAATTGATAATAATGAATAATAGAAATGTAATTTTTAAAAATTATATCTCTATGAGGTTCCATGCACCTGCTCTCAGAGCAAGCGATGTCTTTTAAAAAGTAACCTTTTGGAAAAAAAATCATGATATTTTTAGACATAAACTAGACAACACGATTGACGCAGTGGCTGAGCGATCGACTGCGCTGCGTATCGCGGGTTCGATTCCCGCACGGAACAAATATTTATATGGCCTTCATTTAGTTGTTTCGGATTTGACTGTTTGTGTATGTGACTTTATGTTTGTAAAAGCACCCACAAAACAGGAGAAATTCCTGTTATGCTCATTTCGATACCTAGTTTGTTTGTGTATAAAGGGCGAAAAAAGATCTATACAACAGAATGTGGTCAAGGGTCTGTTCTCTCTTCAACCGTCTTCCTGCGGCTTTTCAATGATCTACTAACTCCAAGAAGTTATGGGTAGTAGGCAGATAGAAGGTGATAGCACGGTGTTATAGAGAGTTACCGCCTGAAACAGAGGCTATGGTAGAGCGTACGAATGTCGCAATTCAGTCGTCTCCAAATGGGGTGAAGTCAAGCTTCGGACGACCCATCGTACGACGAGTAGAGTTCTCTCGGTGGTAGGCCATAACATCGGTCGCCGGCAGAAGTTACCACCCACCAGACAAAGCCTTGCCGACAAGCGATTTGTCGTGTTCCGGCATGATGTCTGGTGAAGCCGTACGGAGGACGGGTCTGAGCAGTTGTGTTGCGATGTGTGCCGGGTACGATGCGCCTAATGTTGTTGTGTTGGGAATTTGGTGGTGGAGGGTCTTCAGATCCATCTCCCTTTGGCGCAGTATCGTTAGTCCTGTTGTTAACAGTGCATCACCTCGCTCAACTGCCATCTTCCTTCTGAGTGAATAGGCTCTTAATAAACTAGCACGCTTTACCATCAACGATCGCATCACTGCTTACAATCAGGCGGGATTGCGGTCAAGCACTAGTATATAATTATTAAAAAAAAAAGAGTATCCACACCCTTACATTATTGAGACCACTAATTTATACTAAAACAGTTAGCCTGCAGCGGTCTTTCGTTCAATTACTAGTCTTCAAGACTAGTAATTAAGTAAGTATTAGTCTTCAAGACTCTGGCAATAGCTTTATAATATTCTAGTGCGCTTTCACTGCTTACCATCAGACGAGATCGCAGCCAAGCCCTAGTTAATCATCTCTATCATCATTTCAGCCGAAAGACGTCCACTGCTGGACATAGGCCTCCCCCAAGGATCTCCAAGATGACCGATCCGGTTCCGGATTCCCGCGAACTTCCCATGTTGCGTCTTCTGGTGCGTGGTTGCCACTCGACAACTCATCGGCCCCATCGGGAATCAGCTCACTGGCATTTTAATGTTGCAATTCTACGGCTTTGTCGGTTTCTCCCGTTCTTCTGCAGATCTATCTCATCATCCCTGATTTGATCACGCAGTGAAATCCCAAGGATAGCCCTGTCCATTGCCCATTGAGCGTTCTTATAAGGCCCATTGTTAGCGATAACGTTTTAATCCTTTTTTTTTTATTAATTTATAAACCAGCGCTTGACCGCAATCCCGCCTGATGGTAAGCAGTGACGCAATCGTTGATGGTAAAGCGCACTAGTTTATTGAGAGCCTATTCACTCTAGCCTTGAAGACACTCAAATTGTAGTCCGACGGAAACACCGCCGCCGGCAGATTGTTCCAGTCCCTCGATGTACGCGGTATAAAGGAGGAGGCGAAACGCTTCGTCCGGATCGTAGAGGTGTTAACAACATAAGGGTGGAAACTCGCCGTACGACGGGTCGTCCGATGGTGGAACGGAGATGGGGGAATTAAATCGTGCAATTCCCTCGCACACTCCCCAAAATGTATCCTATAGAACACCGAAAGGCTGGCTACTCTACGCCTGTGCTCTAGGCTTTGGAGTTCAACTTGAGTTAAATCAGGGTCACCAATCAGCCTCTTCGCACGCCTCTCCACTGAATCCAAAGTGGCCAGGTGACACTTAGCAGCACCAGCCCAAATGTGGCTGCAGTACTCCACACACGAACGGACCTGTGCTTTGTACAACATTAGAAGCTGCCCTGGTGTTAATTCCACTAGTTAATATCATTAAAAATATATGTACAACCGCCAGATTCGAACATCGTGTCATACTGACTCTACACGGATTCTACATCTGAC
Source organism: Sesamia inferens (assembly GCA_037179545.1). Taxonomy (NCBI): domain Eukaryota; kingdom Metazoa; phylum Arthropoda; class Insecta; order Lepidoptera; family Noctuidae; genus Sesamia; species Sesamia inferens. Next base: position 10,194,132 of record CM073939.1, read on the forward strand.
AAGCAAAGTTTACCGTGCAACTAGCATATTTACAATTTCCCAAACATCAGCCATCGGGCAAATGCCCGCCAGACATAACACCGGTCTGGTCTGGGGATCCTCCCTTTTATATAGACGATGAGTGAACTTTACACTTTGTTCCTCATACCTACCTTTAAATATAAATGTATAACTCACAATATTCTGATCTCTTTCACAAAATATTTTTTGTGTTGACGTTTTGCTTGTTTGTTTGACCCTCAAACTGGAAGTTTTGATAATAGGCGGGCAAAACCATTTATTTTTTATCTACAAACTTATGTTGATTTATATTTATCTTTGGCTGTAATTTATTTATATAGGTATTTAAGTTAATAAAATAAAACATTAATAGTTCTCAAAATAAAACAATAATCTTTCAACCGTCGCGCAAGTTAATAGGGATGTTTCCTGGGTAAAAAAAATGATTCTATTTAGTCAGTAGTAAGACTGGTTGTCAGACCTAGTTACTAAACTGGGTTGTGGAAGTCAGACAGGTAACCGCTCCATTTAAAATAGTGGCCCAACATTAGCACTCACTAACATTCACTTACTAATATAATATTATCAATGTTTTTTAAACGTTGCCCCACACTAATAATCTCTCTTGTATCGTAGGTGCGTTTACAAACATATAAACTCATATACACAAACACCCAGACCCGGAATAACTACTTGCAGCTCATAAAAATACTTGTTCCGTGCGGGAATCGAACTCACGACACGCAATCAATAGCTCAACCACTGCGCTAACCGTGCGGTCAAGTGAGTTTGTTTGTTTCGCTTTCACGCCTAAACCGCGGAAGGGATTTGGATGGAAATTAGCACACAGGATAAGACACTACAAGGATTAGGGGTCGCGACACATCAGCGGAACGTACGGTGCCGAAAGCTCAACGGCTGAAGTGTCAGTCGCAATATTTAGTTAGTTTTGACAAACCAAACAGTCAAAACGCGGCGTCTTGTTCAGCGCGCTACGTGACGGAAAGTTACGTGGCGTCATCGTCAGTCTGTCTGTGTCGACACTTTATGGCATGCGGATTTGTGACGTACATAAATTGGCCAGAAAATGGATTTAATTAGAATATTAGCTATTATAGAGGGCTTCGAAGACGTTGCCGCTCTTCGCTACCGCCACGCCCGCGATGCACAACACACGCCGAACGTTCAGCTTCGCCCGCCTAACTTTTGGTTGCGTAACGCATCGCGTGACGTGTCTCTTGCTATGCAAAATACAGTAATTGCGTTTTAACTGAAAAAAGCCGCCTGAAGGAAGGTTAGGCCCTATGCCAAACGCTGCGAGAATACATAGCCGAACTTTCGGTGCCGTACGTTCCGCTGATGTGTCGCGACACTAACACACAGGATAGTTTGTACCGACATTTTCACAGGATCAAAACTCACAGGGGTAAAACCGTGAGCCGTATCTAATTGTAGCATAAATCTAGAACAGTGCGTGTTGTCTTAATATCTTTTTATTAACGTCTAGACTTCTGAAGGAAAACCAGTTCATGTCCAATAAATTATATTGCTGGCATATTATTATAATTGGTTCTTAAGTTACGTCATTAACTGTCTGCATTAAAATAATAAGATACAATCTTTGAATTTTTTGTTTAGTTTCAAATCAGGGAACTGTGAATGGTATACATACAGTCATTATCATCAACCTTTTTATCGTCCCACTGCTGGGCACAAGTCTCCTCTCATACAGAGAAGGATTGAGCGTAATCACCACGCTTGCTCAATGCGGATTGGCGATTTCAGACTTAAAGTCCAGGTTTCATTAAAATGTTTTCCTTCACCTTTTAATCAGTCATTGGTATCCAAGACATACTTAGAAAGTACATATAACTTAGAAAAGTTACATTGGTACTTGCCTGACCTGGAATCAAACCCACGCACTCAGGGACTATACCGCACAAAGATTACTCACTCATACAGTAGTGGTAACAAAATCAGGTTAAGCTAACGTCATATTTTCTTAAACAACGTCGGTCACTACCCAGTATAAGTACTCCGTACTTTATGTACGAGTAAGTTTGTTCCCACAACCACTAGCTTAGGTGTGCGACGAAACACCAAGGTGGTTTTTAGTCAGGAAAAGTCTGACAGGCCGTGCCACCCACCCCAAGGCGGCGGACATCCATGAGGATCAATAAATAAATGTATACGAACAAATCACACAGATTGAGCTAGTCCCAAAGTAAGTTCGAGACTTGTGTTATGGAATACTAACTCAATGATACTATATTTATAATAGATACATATATAGATAAACATACAAGACCCAGGCCAAACAGAAAAAGATCGTTTTTCATCATGACCTGGTTGGGGAACGAGCCCGGGGCCTCCACGTAGCAGGCAAGAGTCGTGATAGTCTTAGTCTAAAGAAATGATGTCCAATGGAGCTGAAAGTTTGTAGATTGACTACCGTAAACCAAAAGACTCAGCCCTAGAAGCCCAGTAAGGTAAACCGATGATGGTAAAGGCCACAGTAATACGTAGGATTCGATATACAACATACATTCAAGCGATGCACTCTTACTTTGTTGACAACACTAAGATCCCGACGAAATGTTTCTCTTCGTCTTTTATATCGAGTATATCGAGGAACAGGAACAATTTGCTAGCAGCGGTATTTCCGTCTGACTACAATTTAAGTATCTTTTAGGCGAGAGTGAATAGGCTCTTAATAAACTAGCGTGCTGTAATATCAACGATTACAATTATTCTGCTTCTTCTTCTTCAGCCTATGGATGTCCACTGCTGGACAAAGGCCTCCCCCAAGGCTTTCCACGCTGACCGATCTTGTGCTGCCCGCATCCATCGGCTTCCCGCATCCTTCACCAGGTCATCCGCAGAAGAACCAAAGTCACCGACATAGCTCTGCGAGTCGCTAAACTGAAGTGGCAGTGGGCAGGGCACATTGCTCGTAGAACCGATGGCCGATGGGGCAGTAAGGTTCTAGAGTGGCGGTCACGTACTGGAAGACGCAGCGTAGGGAGGCCCCCAACAAGGTGGACCGATTCTGCTTATAATATTCTAAAATTGGGTTAACTAATCACAACATTTTGCTTCCATATTTCGATAACTTGTTTCACTAGCGATAAAATTGTTGCTGAAATCATTAAATAAAGGCAATATTGATATTCAGGCACTAGTTTATAAGAATAAAAAAAGAAATGCTTACGGTAGGCCTAAGTCCAACGTTGGACATTTTTAAAATGGTAATGATAATGACGAATATGATGTTTACGTTTAGAAATTAATAAACCAAATATCTTATACCGTTTTAAGAAATCTGCCAAATGGTATCAACAAATTAGTCGGTTGTTATACACAGTTTAACCACGTTTCCGTTCAAATAATAAGTTTCAACCATCTAGCAATATTACAGCAATAAATCTAATCAGTTTTGTTGGTCAATACGATGTTTATTTATTTATTGAACTTGATTGAGATTGCTGTGGAAAAATAACTCTTGCTCCGGTCAGCCGTGGCCCAAAATTTGTGTTTGAACTTAGACGGCCACTTTCATCATTAATGTGCGTACCAAACATTTGTTAATGGAGTCATTTGCATAATTTATGTACCTACATGGTATTGCTTGTTAGTTGCTTTACAGTTGCGTGGTATTTTCTGAGTACATAATTTCTATGAAACTAGTATTAGGTGCAAAATATTGGCCCCTATTAATGTGTTTACAAACTAAGGCAAATTTATGTTCAAAGCATCTTTTTCCTTCTATTTTATTATTTTATATAAAAGGAAGAAGATAGACAGAAGACAATTTATATTAATATAGTTCTGTCAAATTAGTCCGCACCTGACGTAAGTCGATGTATTTTTTTCCCTCGGTGGTAGGCCATAACATCGGCTACCGGCTGAAATTACCACTCACCAGATAAAGTCTTGGCGCCAAACGATTCGTCGTGTTCCGGCATGATGACTGGTGAAGCCGTACGGAGGACGTGTCTAAGCAGTTGTGCTGCGAAGTGTGCCGGTTATGATGCGGCAAATGTTGTTGTGTCGAGAGTTTGGTCTTGGAGGATCTCTAGATCAATCTCCCTGTGGCGCAGCATCGTTGGTCGTCTTATTGAGTGTCAGTCCGATTTCCAAAAAATACTAGACACGTATATTTTCTTTTTTCATATAACCAAAAAATGAAAAGGACACAGTGCGTTGAAAACTCGTGTGACGTCACTGCACGCTACTCTTTTTAGCGAGCAGTGACGTCACCAGCCACTGCTCGTGATCTTTCATGCCTTTTATATTTCTCAATTTTTATTAATTTGATAAAACAAAATATATGTATGAATGACGGACTAAATAGAATCATTTTTTTTACCCATGAAACATCCCTATTCAAGTAACAAAAAAATATCAAAGTCGCAAACCACGTATTTGTAGTGTTAAGAACGCATTTTCTAGTCGGCCACACCATAATATTCTAAAATTGGGTTAACTAATCACAACATTTTGCTTCCGTATTTCGATAACTTGCTTCTCCAGCGATAAAGTTGTTGCTGAAATCATTAAATAAAAGCAATATTGATATTCAGGCATGAAAGTTCAGATAGCTAGCTGGCAACACTGGGTTAAAAACGGTCATTCCGCGCGCTTAAAAAACCTAATAATATACAATAGTGTCATTTTAAGTTATGGTACTCCTACTTTATTCACGGTTGGAAATATTTAGAAAAAAATGTTGTTCTATATTTTTTAGCGATCTTCTTCAAAATTATACATGACAAACCTCGATAATTTCAATCTGTTCGAAAAAATACTATTTTTTTTATTCAATAATTACAAACTAGCGCTTGACTGAAATCCCGCCTGATGGTAAGCAGTGATGCGATCGTTGATGGTAAAGCGCGCTAGTTTAATAAGAGCCTATTCACTCAGAAAAACTGAGCGAATAGGAAGGAAGACGGCAGTTGAGCGAGGTGATGCAATGTTAAACCCAACAACACGAACAACGATGCTGCGCCAAAGGGAGATTGATCTGAAGACCCTCCCAACACAACAACATTAAGCGCATCGTACCCGGCACACATCGCAACACAACTGCTCAGACCCGTCCTCCGTACGGCTTCACCAGACATCATGCCGGAACACGGCAAATCGCTTGGCGGCAAGGCTTTGTCTGGTGGGTGTTAACTTCTGCCGGCGGTCGATGTTATAGCCTACCACCGGTGAATCTAGGTATTGTCCTTTTTTGAAACATGCTGCTTTTTATATCACTGACCGAAAAAAAAACATCAACTCGCGCAATGATACAGTACATATCACACTAACAGTAGCAACGTGATTAATTTTGACAGTTCAACAGCATACATTACATTATTTACGTTGCTGAACAGAGATATTATGCGAATTAATGAAGCAATGGCTTAGCAATCTCTTTCAAAATGGTTCACATTGAGGCAGATAGTGTGTAACGCAATTAGGGAGAAGTATCGTGTACTGAATCCATGATATCAAGTTGCGCGTCGATATCTCTGCCATTATTAAGAACAAAACCGATACAGGTAATCGGAATGTACCATTACAGAGCCAAGCTTTGGAACGGTCATGTTATCCCCATGAATATCATTAACGGTTACATACTTGTACTGATTGTCGCTTTATTAAGCTTAGATAGTAGCCTTTTGGCCTCGTATAGGACTTTCTGTTTTTTCTTTTGTATTTTTTTGTGTAATTGTGTTTTAATTACTTAGGTTAGTTTTATGGCCGTCCTGTATGAGTCACAATAAATAATTTTATCTACTCTCATATCAAAAAATTAAAAATATAAAACTAAAAAGGAGTGTATATTGACGTACTTTACCCATAGTATATCGAAAGGAAATTAAAAAATTAAATTATAACATTATTTCTCTAACAAAATATTGTTATAATATTTTTTTTTTCATTATCGTACAGATTACAAACCATAGATAACACTATTTTTTACCTGCGGCTGCGCGCGCTCTTTGATGCAGGGTGCACAGAATTTTGGCGCCAAATACGTTTCTTTGCTTTGCGAGTCGTTGTTGTGTTTCGCTGGACACATGATTATTATTGTTTCTTAAAATGTATGAGATTAGATAAAGTATTGTATGAAACTGTACATAATTAGGTATTACACACTCGTGTGATACTATTAAAAAACTCGCTTCGCTCATTTTTTAAACTCACACTCGTGCATAATATCCCTAATTATGTAACAGTTTCATAAACTACTATTTTATTCTTTTTTCGAATAGTGGTTTACTGTTTGTGATCTTATGGCCTATTTTTGTTTGTATAATTGTCATTAGGGCTTCTACCCTAATGACAATTCAATATTAGTTTAAGGTGTATGCTATATATTCCAGCGCCCTCACGCCTCTAGCCATCGCAGGATTCGCCCTGGTCAACATGGAATCCCGGCCACCGCAGGCGCGGACTTGCGGGCGGCGGCTGGTAAGGTCTAGGCCCGAGTCGACGGCGCGTTGTGTTTCACGAGCGCCTCAAAGAGATGTCAGCACACCGTGATGGGGTCCACGAGGACCAATGCCTCCTGGGTTAGGGTTGGGGGTTGGTTAAAACAGAAACCGTGGCCCTGGCCTACAGGCAAGTGAAGGAATAGGGGTAAATATTATTAACTTTGAGCTAGGGTGAAGGAACTCCGATAAAGATGTCCCAACAACATAAGATTCAAACTGCGCACGCATATAGGGTATTTCAAATTACATCATGTGTCATTACAATGCTATGTTAATAAAATTATTCAACCTCAGTTACATTATTTAAAAAAAGAATGTCTTTTTTAAAATAATGTCACCATTATTTAAAAAAAGAATGTCAACATAGACATTTAATACATGAAGTAGCAGCCTACTTCTAGTAGCAGCTTACAAAGTAACTTACAAAGACAGTGCTTTGTATGTTTCATAAATTCCATAGTGTATATATTATAATAAAAGCGGTTGCTTTCAAGAAATATTGTGGTAGGCAAGTTTTAAAATAATAAAAGTATCACGTGACACTCAATTATTAGATTAGGTTCAAATTCAATAGTGTTTATTTCCAAACAAAAGGAATCAAATTCGTCTGAATCGATTCACGCCTGTTATGACCGGCCATCGTAAACTAAAACAGGAATTTTATTGTTGACATGTTTATTGTTTCAAGGGTATTTTTTTGTGTTTATGTTATTTTGATTAAGTTTATTTTTAGTACGTGGTAATTGTTATAAATAAGTCAGTGACAATAGGTTTTAAATTGGTAGCAAAATTAAGTATTTTTATTTCGAAACAGATAACTTCGAAATAAAAATACTTAATTTTATACGTTGAATACGTTCTGTAAAGCCAGTGTCTTTTCGCTTGGCTTCCAACCTTATTCTACTACATATAAGACTTACATTATGTCAATCGAATTAGCGCAGGATACGTTGACATTGGCGCCGATTCCGTTGTTCACAAACGAAGCTAATTTTAAGTTATATGCATCTTTTTCTTTCCATTTCGTTAAGAAAAGGATAGAAGAATTTATTCCTGTCAAATTAAGATACCCCATAGACAGTTTAGACGCGATTATAAACATGGCGACTAAAAATACGCCAGTTTACGTCAGGAGCGCACTAATTTGACAGGTCTAAACTGACATTATATCTTTTGTCCTTTTCTCAACGAAATGGAAAGACAAAGATACACATAACTTAAAATTAGTTTAATTTATGAACAACAGAATCAGCGGCTTTATCTGTCGCTCGATATCTTTATGGATATTATAATTACTGTGGATGCACATTTTGTTCGCCACGGCCCTTTTTCACTTCCACTTTTTCTAACCGAGTGTCCCACGACATCTCTCGACACTTTTTATTTTCAGGAAAGTACGAAACATTGCAGAAAATAAAATTACATCAACAATGTATGCATAATAATCTTGGCAAAGTTTGTCGGTGATCAGCTCGCAGAAGTCATAATATAACAATGATAGATTGCAGCTATTTGACCGTGTTGCTATTTTCAAGAAACGTCGAGGTAAAATCATATTTGTATATGTATATAAGACTACGCGAATAACCTAGATATCTAGAATCAAACCGACACGTTCATGACTTGTCGGTTTGATTCTAAGTTAGTGGTTAATGTACACATAGTGGTCCTGGTGACCTAGTGGTTAAAACACTCTCAAGTATGAGTGTTCACAACTACGAGTATTCGGACAAAGCGTTTCGCCTCTCCTTTTATACCGTGGACTGGAACAAAATGCCAGACGTGTCGGACTACAACTTAAGTGTCTTCAAGGCTAGAGTGAATAGGCTCTTAATAAACTAGCGCGCCATCAACGATTCATCATCATCATCAACCTTTTTTTTATTATCGTCCCACTGCTGGGCACAGGTCTCCTCTCATACAGAGAAGGATTGAGCGTAATCACCACGCTTGCTCAATGCGGGTTGGCGATTTCAGACTTATAAAGTCCAGGTCCTCAAGATGTTTTCCTTCACCTTCAGTCAATGGTGTCCAAGATATATTAGAAAGTACATATAACTTTAGAAAAGTTACATTGGTACTTGCTTGACCTGGAATCGAACCCGCGCACTCATACTTGAGAGGCTGGTGTTTTAACCACTAGGCCACCACGACTTCATCAACGATTGCATCACTGCTAATCTTCAGGCGGAATTGTGGTCAAGCATTAGTTTATATTTGTGCCTATTACTATAATGACACTGAAAATTGACATTCATAGGTTTTTAGTTTTAAAATCGAGGATAGCTGTGTTGCAAACGAACTTATTTTCGAAGCATTGTTAGTAAATTTGTGACACTCTAAAGAACTTTGAAATTCCGGGCTGTTATTGAAAAGTAACTTCTAATAAAAATATCAACATACATTATCTAATCTGGGTCTCGAGCACAAAACCACTTACAGCAGTCATAATTGCTTCCACAACACCCAACGGGGCAGTTAGAATAGACAGCTAACTTAAGATTAAGGTCACGTTCACGACAAATCGTTTAATGACCTTTTACAAGTGAGCGTCTAGTTCAAAATGTATGAAAAAAAGCAACTACAACCTCTGTCTCAGTCAGTGACCGATAGCACGGGGTAGCAACATTGACGCGCAAATAGGCATTGCAGACAGGCGAGACTCTAGCGTGACGTCTCTCTAGTAAAACAATTTCTATGATAACTTCTTAGAAATTGTTTTAGCAGAATTACGCCGCGAATGTCTACGGGGTTCTTTATGCTGTCAAAGCTAACCCTATATTATGTGATTATTACTCGCAATATTCCCACGAAATTGATTAAAATGATAAACCAGAACTATATAGGTTCCAGGGTCAGAATGTATGTAGGTATACAAATACACTGTATCAATGCGGAAGTATGTAAACAACTATTTTTATCTCTATTCGCTATGTTTATCTATTATTCTTCCTGTATATCTATTATAAACAGTTTAAAGTCTGCAAAACGAATACAGGCCACCTACATTTCAAGTTTTATGGTGTACCAATATTTAGTCTGAGTTTATTTAATTGAAAATATCTGCTAACTGTCTACATACCACTGTTATCGGGAACCGGGAATATAAAACGTGTTTTATATTTCCGATTCAATTGCTTCAAATAGTGTAGTACTTTGTTCATTTAAAGTCTAATTTAGCCTGGTTAAATAAAACACGAATCATGAAATATTTATAGTTTCGTCTATATTTTTTTACAGTCTAGAGTCCGTTTCTAACACATGCTAATTCCAGGTCATTGATCGTTGTCGAAAAGGTAAATTTATTCCGGAATTGGATTCACCTTCTTTTATATATCACTGCCGATTTATCTGTGATAATCTCCATATGAAAAGTTAAGAGAAGTCAGCCTAGATTGAACCAGTCATCAGTGTCAATTCCTAGCAATAGAAGGTTCTCGTATTTTAATACATTCAAATTATAGGGAAATTAAAAAAACAATATTTTACATAAACCAACATGGGCTCGAATGAAAGCCAGAAGCTGGGTGCACGGATTTTTCCTAAAGAGAAGAGACATTTCCAAATGACAGTGGATATGAGAGGACTCTCAGAGATAGAGCTGTCAAAAAGTATCAGGTACTTGATAAAATAAGAAATGGTTACAGATCTAAAGTCCACAAGGCCTTCAAAGTCCTCACATTAAAAAAAATGAAAAATCTATCGAAATGGTAGATAAAATATAAAAACCTGGTGACGTAATTGCCATAACAACTACTAATGAACATTTGGCATTTGAATGGTATGATTGTATTGTCATATCGTAGAAAGGTTATCAAAATATGTTGGTAGATGGAGTTTTTGACAGGAGAGCTAAGATGAATGTCACGCTCATTTTTCATTGGACTTTTAAATTATTTATAATATCGTTTACTAAATAAAAGCGCGTGATTTATGTAGTGTAAAGTGCATTCAGTGAATAATTCATAAAGAACATTGAAATATGGCAGCCTAGTGGTCACATCATGGCTTTGCATCAAATCTCCTCGTAGTCTGCTCACGCGGCCGTTTTTTCAACAGTCATTGGCGATATCCGCCATTATTGTGAAATAAAATTTCTAAAGAATTTCTATAATTTGTTACACGTGTTATTGGCAAAATTGTGGTATCTAACCACAGGGGCCATTGAAGAGTTGAAGTAGAGAAAGATCAAAGAAATCACTCTAAAAAAAAAGAAAAGAAAGAAGAATGTTGGTAGTTCTCACATTCCTGTGTTTTGGGGTACGGGTATCCTCTTGATGTCTTGTCTTTGCCATTTTGGAAGCTGTGGTGATGAAATAATTTACACAAAATAAAGTGACAGATATATTTCTAATCATCACTGCGTTCGCCCAGTATTTACTAGGTATATGATTAGGAATATAGCTTCTATGTTACTTGGCAACTGATTTAAAAATAAATAACCCAGTATTTTGACCTGTATGCGTTTAGAACATCAATATATTATAGGCGATATTTGCAAATTGAAGCAGATAGATAACTTTTGGAACAGAATCAAAGGATAAATACAGTTTTACATGATGTTTTGGCTCGAAAGTAAATGGATCTCTTAGTTCAATGATTTGCAGGTGTTAAATTTTTCTAGAGGTAATGTGTTTAGACCAGCGTCAATAACTGTTAATTGAAATCATTTTGACGAACTGCTATCTAATTTCTGCACAATCCTGATATTATTTAAGCTACTTTTTTATTATTGCATTTTGTAGTTGACCTTCAGAGTCTTGACTACTTAACTGAACACTGAACTGTCCTGTGGCTGCCTTAAATGAATTTAAAGCCTTCAGTCAGGGCATCTAAAAACTAAGCGACAACTTGCTAAGGGTACCTGTGGAGTCTGAACACTATGAACCTCGGCTTAGGGGCTAGGGCCACGCTGAAGAGAACAGCTGAATAGTCAATAGTATAATAGTGAATAGTATCCGAGGTATGAAACTGAAAAAAATAATTAGTCCGTCTTAGAGATACCTAATAAAAAAAATTAAGACCCGTATTTTTTTAAAACTACTGAGGTATAGCGTATTAAAGTTACGGAGTGGGGGCTAATTACGTCACGCCGTGCTATATTTTGTACCTCGGCGTGACGTCATGCTATTTTTTTTTAATAATTATAAACTAGCGCTTGACCGAAATTCAGCCCGATGGTAAGCAGAGATGCAATCGTTGATGGTAAAGCGCGCTAGTTTATTAAGAGCCTATTCATTCAGAAAAACTGAGTGAATAGGAGGGAAGACGGCAGTTGACTGAGGTGATGCAATGTTAAACCCAACAACACGACCAACGATGCTGCGCCAAAGGGAGATTGATCTGAAGACCCTCCACGACTAAACTCCCAACACAACAACATTTGGCGCATCGTAACCGGCACACATCGCAACACAACTGCTCAGACCCGTCCTCCGTACGGCTTTACCAGACATCATACCGGAACACGACAAATCGCTTGGCGGCAAGGCTTTGTCTGGTGGGTGGTAACATCTGCCGGCGGCCGATGTTATGGCCAACCACTGAGAAACAAATCTTCAAATCTTTCTAAGTGTTTAAGTGAAAGAAAAAATAAAAAAATACGTGTTCAATATTTTTTATAAATCTATCTGATAGACATTAAACTATTTTGTAGGGTACAACCCAATCGGAATTTTTATTATTATTTCGGTTTGATAACCGCTACGTTTCCTAGTATTAGCTCTGAGTAGTAACGCCGAAATAAGCTCAGAGGTCATTCATAGTCGGGAATTTATATTTACTGGCTCAGCTATGGCGCGGGCTGGCCTTCAACGGACAACTTAAGTTACTGAACCACAAATAAATATGATGACTACTTCATAATTATTAAGGCTACCCTATTCCGTTACATTTTACCTACTTTAGAAATTTGATCGCGTGGGAATAGCAACATCAAGTTAAGATAATCACGTATACTCTGATGTTTATTTACTAATAACCGAAACGGTTAACATGGCAAGTTTCGTAATGTTACCGTGCTAGTACTCGTATTATGAGGTCAATTTGTCAAACGAAAACAGCGGGAAGTCACATCGAGGTATGTTAGTAGGGAACCGGTACTTAAGTAACAAGTATTAAGTTTTCCAATAGGTACATTGAGAAAGCAGCACCCTACAGCAGCTGGGTGGTAGGCCATAATATCGGCTGCCGGCAGGAGTTACCACCCACCAGACAAAGACTTGCCGCCAAGCGATTCGTCATGCTCCATCATGATGTCTGGTGAAGCCGTACGGGAGACGGGTCTGAGTAGTTGTGTTGCGATGTGTGCCGGGTACGATGCGCCAATCTTGTGTCGGAAGTTTGGTCGTGAAGGGTCTCCAGATCAGTCTCCCTCTGACATAGCATCGTTGATCGTTTGGCTTTAACATTGCATCACCTCGCTCAACTGTCGTCTTCCTTCGTATTCACTCGGATTTTTTTGAGTGAATAGGCTCTTAATAAACTAGCCTGCTTTACCATCAACAATTGCATCACTGCTTATCATCAGGCGGGATTGCGGTCAAGCACTAGTTTATAATGAATAAATAAAATAAAAAATATTGCGTACCACATTATTACTCTTAATTGGAATCATTTTGAAGCCTGTCGCTTATCCATTGTTTCATATGTTCGAAAAATGTGTCTGCTCAACGACGTAAATAACGCAATGAATGATGTAGAACTGTCAGAATCAAACCCATTGCTATTGATAATATGTTACGTAATTACTTTGCAGTCTAGACGCAAGCTGTGTGGTCTTGGCAGTGTTGCCAATATTACCAAATTAAAATACCATAAATAAACTGTAGAATAGAATAGAGTAGTCTTTATTATACAATATGTAACAAAAACCCTGTTGTTCATTCGACCTACGTTTTAAATATCGGCATACGGACGTAATAAAGCAGGTAATTTATAAAAAATTGTTCAACAAAAATAATTAAAATAAATGTTTAATTATTAATATTTATAATCTGTAGCTGATTTCTTAGCTCTGCAATTCTGCATGAAGAAACTAGACATGCGTAGAACGTTCCCGCCAATTTATTTAACTAATAAATCAGGTATTCTAAAAAAAAATCGAATTTGTCAGTTTTAATAAGTATTTTATTGTGACCCCACGACTAGACAATGATTACTCTTTTCTAATTATGACTTCATTAATGATGTGCTTGTAGGTAAAATCATATGTCCCTGAAAGGAAAAACAAGGTTTTTGTTACATAGTGAATATACCATATACTTACTTAAATTACAAAACATAAATATGAAGATTTTACAAGGGTGAAACAAAAGGCGGTCTTATTGCTAAGAGAGATCTTTTACAAGTAACCTTTGGATGAAATACCAAGAGGAAGGGGAGATAAATACTGAATGAATGTAGAAAAAAGCAGTCTACGTCAAAAATTATATGTATTTAAAAAATGCAATATCGAAATACGTATTTTTATAGAAGTTTATCCGAAAATGGATACCTACCGTACCTACTTATATATATTTTGTTATACTCCATAATCAGTAAATGGACAGCCGCCGTGGTGTAGCGGTAGCGTAAAGAGGCGCGGGTTCGATCCCCGCATAGTGCAAATATTTGTATACATGAATATGAATATTTGCACTGGTCTGGTCATGCCTCGGAAAGCACGTTAAGTCGTTGGTGCCGGTTGCCATACGAACATCTAGTAGCAGTCGTTACGGGTTATTGGAGCCCTCAAAAGTCTAACAATAGGGTATTTGACTAAAAAAAAACTAATTAGTCCGTCAGTCAGATTTCCAAAAAGTACTAGACACGTATTTTTTCTTTTTTTATATAAACAAAAAATGAAGACGACACAGTGCGTTGAAAATTCGTGTGACGTCACTGCACGCTACACTTTTAGCGACCAGTGACGTCACCAGCCACCACTCCTGATCTTTGATGCCTTTTATATTTGTCAATTTTTATTGTTTTGATAAAACAAAAAATACGTGTTTAGTATTTTTTGGAAATTTGACTGACCGACTAATTAGTTTTTTTTTAGTTACATACCCTATTGGTCTAACTGCAATGCTTAGATATCGCTCTCGGGTTGTGGAGGTTGGACGTCAGTCGCTTTACGGAAAATATCGATGATTAGCCAAAATTATCAGGTAGACTGGTAAAGCGGACCCCAGACTCCGAAGCTGAAAAGCTACGGATGCGACTGGGATTAACGCTAAGATGATGATAATGATAACTCCATAATCAATAAACGGCAAATCTTGTCTGTAAGCACGTGAAAAGCAAATAATAAGTCTATTGTTTTTATTGATTCATTTTGGAGTTTTTTTTAGATCAAGGGCCCAATTCTTGTAATTTAAAACGTTCAAAATCGAGTCGCATTCTCATCTCAGTGACAAATAAATGTCAACAACATCATCATCATCATTTCAGCCGAAAGACGTCCACTTCTGGACATGAGCCTCCCCCAAGGTTCTCCACGACGACCGGTCCTGCGCCTCCCGCATCCAGCGGTTTCCCGCGACCTTCACCAGGTCGTCGGTCCACCTTGTCGGAGGTCTAGCCACACTACGTCTTCCGGTGTGTGGTCGCCACTCGAGAAACCGGCCCCATTGGGCATCGGTCCTACGGGCAATGTGTCCAGCCCACTGCCACTTTAATGTTGCAATTCTTCGGGCTATGTCGGTTACTCTCGTTCTTCTGCGGATCTCCAAGATAATCAGCCTATTTTGTTCCCGCTTCTGGGATACAAACCTCCTCTTGCTAAGAGGGAGCGGGCTGTAACTTACCACGCGGCCCCAGAGCGGGTTGTTACATGTCACATGTCTGCGAAGTTTATTGCCTCTGCATGTCATATGCCCATTTCTTCACAATGTTTTCCTCCACCATTTCAGAGCAGTGGTGATAAAATAATCTACAAAGTAAAGCGCCTGACAGGGTTCGAACCAACGATCTACAACTTTTAAGTCGCGGCCAATACAGGTTGAGTCTTAGGGCAGACTGTAAACGTTCTTAAAATTAGTAAATTTAGCCCTTTTCTGGAATCATCGAATGATCGCACCGGCTCTGGGTGGACAGAAAGGCGAGTCAGATTTTTACTGAACAAAACCCATCCGTGTTCCTTCATTGGCTCGGTGGTAGGCCATAACATCGGCCGCCGGCAGAAGTTACCACCCACCAGACAAAGCCGTGCCGCCAAGCGATTTGTCGTGTTCCGGCATGAAGTCTGGTGAAGCCGTACGGAGGACGGGTCAGAGCAGTTGTGTTGCGATGTGTGCCGGGTACGATGCGCCTAGTGTTGTTGTGTTGGGAGTTTGGTCGTGGAGGGTCTTCAGATCAATCACCCTTTGGCGCAGCATCGTTGGTCGTGTTGGGTTTAACATTGCATCACCTGGCTCAACTGCCGTCTTCCTTCCTATTCGCTCAGTTTTTCTGAGTGAATAGGCTCTTAATAAACTAGCGCGCTTTACCATCAACGATCGCATCACTGCTTACCATCAGGCGGAATTGCGGTCAAGCGCTAGTTAATAATTATTAAAAAAAAAAAAATTGCCTGTGTGCCAGGGCCACCGTTTCTCTTTTAACCAACCCGCAACCCTGACCCAGGCATCTGTCTTCGTGGACCCCGTCACGAAGTGCTGACATCATATGAGGCGCGCGTGAAACACAATGCCCAGTGACCCGGGACTGGTCCTTACCAGATCTCGGTGACAAAAACAGTAGAACCAAAACAGTATGGTCCATAGTTAAAACCGCAGGGTTGGCAAAACTGGGTCTTGGCTAAGAATAGGCACCCCGTCTTCCTGTAGCTGTCGTGGGAGGTAACATAAAAGTTATTAGCCGGTGATGGATGGCTGAGTAAATACATACATTACCGGTACTAAATGGTTACCTACGACTTTTCTTTTCGTACATACACAACTTCGTAGTTTCTGCTTGCGAGCTTGCCCACGTGGAAGTTCCAACATATCAATACTACGGTACTCGGTAATAATGTAATTTTCTACCAGTTTTTGTAATAAAAAGGTACATCAAAAGATTACTTTACTATTATAAAAATCTTCTATATTATGTTCATACTCTGTTTTGTTTCTAGATGAGAGATGGTGAGAACCGAATTGATTGACATACAATTATTGGAGAGTCTTTGTTTAGCATTGGACTGCCATGCGGAAAATTACTAACAAACTTAACTGTCCAAATTCTAACAAACCTGCTGTCCATAACGGTAACTGAAAATCGGCTACTAATGATGCGGACAAAGCTGACGCAGCACAAAAGCTTCAAAATAGTCTCGAACATGCATTCAAAGGGCTTTAAGACTTCATCCGCCATCAAAGCCAACGAAACCTAATCCGTCTAAGTGACATTCACTAACAGGAAAAGATTAAAGAACATATCCCCTATAACTCTAAATGGTATACCTTTACTCCAGGAGGATAACGGCAAGTATCTTAGTATATATTTTGATACACCTTTGACCTGGTAAAAGCACATATTTATAAAGCGGTCAGATAATATGAGCCAACAACTGCGCACAATGTGCTATACCTAAACACATAAGAATAAGCAGAATAGTCACTAGGCGGCTTCTATATAAACCCGTTAGTAATAGCTCAAAAAGTCATCCTTAACATAAACACTGATTTCTACAAACGTTTTTAGTTCCCGGTACCATTTTTCTATCAATTCTTGTCCACATATTCCTCTTAGCATTCCAATTCCCAGCTACATTAAATTGCATTATATTCAGCTGTTTTGTGGCCCAGCATTCTTATCCATACAGAATATAAAATAAATAAAAATCTGCCTCTCTATTATATCTGCATAGATAATGCAATTAAATTGAAATCCACGAGCAAGCGAAAAATATACTAGATAAAATAAATATATAATTCATGTGTACTTCAGTAAGAATTTCCTATAATGGAAACAGATTTATACTCTTAAATCGTTGACTTTTTATGTTGTTTTTATTAGATCTGTATATTGTGTTAAAAGTTCAATGTTATTGACTTTGGCTTTTATTGTTTTGCAAATCAGTATTGTAGATATATTTTCTGATCAGTTAATAAAACGATCCAAATGCTTTTCTATGAAAATGATATTTCTTAGTATTACGAAATGTTTAGATTTTCTCACAAATTGCTTCGCTAAAAACATCGTTTATAACTGAAATCACTGCGGACAAATACAAATAGCAGAAATCTTATAAGTAATGATCTGTCTTATTGATTAGTTTCTGTTTTGAATACGAAATCGTACAGCGAACATTTTGCTACGTGGCGCTTCCATGGTCCATGGGTGGTCTATTTATGACCTATTAAACTATTTTATGATAGCAATAATGACACAACTATCATTGGCTTCTTATAACATTTTATAAATAGGTTGGCTTGTGTGATATTTGACATTCAAACCTATATGCTCCGAAGCTATTATCGTCATCTGATGACATGTGGGTGTACCTACCTATCACTTTAGTGTGAACAGGCGTGATGTTTGTCGTCAAACCATTGCTTCGTAGGTATTTAAAACTTTATTCTTGAATGGAGATCGGGAATCGGCAAACGTAAAGCCGATGCTATTTTTATAAATTTGTCATTACAACACGATTCCATTGTCATTGACATAAAAGTTCGAACCTAATCTACTTAATTTATAATGTTGGATCAATTATCGGTCAGTCCTCTCGTAAAGGAATGGTGATAGAATGGCATTGCCGTATTGCCATTATTATAAAACCCGTTAGTAGAATTAATTTTCTAAAATCTACAACTAAATTTGAATATTTATAAATATGGAGTGAAGTGTCTGTGATTGACCACTAGAAAGTCATAATGACACCATTTTGTTAGTAGATTACGAAATTTGTTAAAAATGATCATTATGAGATCATTGAAGGGGAATTCAGAGAATTTTGTTAAAATAGTGACATAATGGTGATTGACCATGGTAGACTAAGGCGAGCGGCGCTCTTCGCGGGATGGCGTGCAATACGAGAGGCCTATGTCCAACAGTGGGGTGCTGTAGGCAACATTCATGTTTCGTTGAATGTAAATCTAAGTGTACATATACATTCAACGTGGAAATCCTTGTCACGATATAGTTAACATAGCTTTTCCTTATTGCAATGCCGTTTGTTGCTTATAAATTATTATTATTATATATTGTACTAGCGGCCACCCGCAACTTCGATCTCGTGGAATTGGTTTGAACATTTTATTTTACCCTAACTAAAATAAACAGCACACAATTAAAATTTTTGTTATGCTCCGCTCCTATTAGTCGCAGAGTGATATTATATAGCCTAAAGCTTTCCTGGGTTGATGGGCTATCCAACGCATAAGAACTTTTTAAATCAGACCTTTTAATTGAAGTAGTTCTTGAGATTACGGCGTTCAAACAAACAAATTTAAAAAATCTAATTTCATCTAATCTAATTCCATTTCAAATTTAATTGTTAACGTTATATCAAACAACGTTAACAAATTGTATTCTTGCTGTTATATTATTATTTGCATGCTGTGACTTCTTATAAGTGGAGAAGCACAAGGTCATATCCTGTTATTTATATTTTGTAGTATTTAAGATATTTTCTCTGTTAAGTCCAAATAAATAAACAAACACACTCTTCAGCTTTATATGTTAGTATAGATTTAATCCCTCATCGATGTTAAGGTTATCTGATTCTATCATATGCGCTGGAGTATATATAAAAATATAAATACAAACGAAATACAAAAAAATAATAACAATTGCATTTATTCTATATAATATTGATACGTTTGATCAAATAAAAACTAATATTATAATATAAGCACCATCTTTCGCCGAAGGCCATTCAATTAATCGGCAAATGAACTCTAATGAAATATCAAAAATAACACGAAAATTCCAGTTTATATTGGCGCCTGGCATATATGATCACTATGGAACGGTGACATATCGAATGAAACATTGGAATGTTGCCAAGTCTTCGATAAATGTAAAAAATATTCTATATATTTTATTTATAACGCTCACGTAACTAGCAATCGGATCAAATTATAATAAATGTGAGACGCTAGGATCTTGGCTGGTTAACATTTTCAGTATGTCGGTAATTCAAGAACTTGTTCCTTTGGGGACTTGTCAGCGATTTGAAAATGGATTATCTTTAACGCAAATTAAAACTTTCCTATCCCCTTATGAGGCAACCAATAATAATTTAATCTTAAGCTTTCGGTGCGTTTATAATGCACCGAAAGCTTAAGATTAAATTATTTGCGTTTGTAGTACCAATTATAGATACTCTTTTTTATATTTTATAAACTAATGCTGACCGCAATCCCGCCTGATGGAAAGCAGTGATGCAATCGTTGATGGTAAAGCGCGCTAGCTTATTAAGAGCCTATTCACTCTGGCCTTGAAGACAATTTGTAGTTCGACGGAAACACTCATTCATCATCATCATTTCAGCCGAAAGACGTCCACTGTTGGCTCTCCACGACGACCGGTCCTGCGCCTCCCGCATCCAGCGGTTTCCTGGCACCTTTACCAGGTCGTCGGTCCACCTTGTCGGGGGCCTACCCACGCTACGTTTTCCGGTGCGTGGTCGCCACTCGAGAACCTGTCGGCCCCATCGGGCATCGGTCCTATGGGCAATGTGTCCAGCCCACTGCCACTTTAGTGTTGCAATTCTTCGTGCTATGTCGGCTACTCTCGTTCTTCTGCGGATCTCCTCATTCCTGATTCTATCGCGCAGTGAAACCCCAAGCATAGCCCTCTCCATTGCCCTTTGAGTGACTTTGAGCCTTCTTATAAGGCCCATTGTTAGCGACCACGTCTCTATTCCATAAGTCATCACTGGCAACACACACTGGTCGAAGACTTTTGTCTTGAAACACTGTGGTATTTCGGACGAGAAGATTTTACGTAGCTTCCCGAAAGCAGCCCAGCCAAGTTGGATTCGACGATTGACCTCTTTCTCGACGGAAACACTGACGCTGGCAAAATGGTTCCAGTCCCTCGATGTACACGTTATAAAAGACGAGATATACTTTTTTATTTATTTTTTATTTTATGTCTTCCAACAAACATAACGGTTGCACACGATGTAGATAATATAATAAGCTATGTCATAACATTACAATGATCGAACAAACAAGTCCTTCTTTTCATAACCGGTTTAATAGCAATTTGTGTTACTTATATTGAAATCTTTTCATTTTCTATTCAGAGGGGCAATCATCTGTTCCAATCTCGAATGTTATCGAGATCGGATTTAGATCGAATAAGACTAGCATTATCGTACACAACGCGAACTGCTCCTACCTCTTGTATTTTACCTCCGCGAATTCATTCGCAGCATTCTGTAAGGCTTACTTTGTTCCGAATCCAATTTCGGAAACGGCCTTCAAGGGGCAGGTGTAAATGTTAAATTTATTCGCGAAAGTGAGAATTCACAATTGAGACTAAAATTCCAGCTAAATGAAATAAGGCGCCAAAAGGTGATAGGAACATGGTTAGAATAGCTACTACCTGATTATTGTGAATACTATTTGCGTGCAGGTTCGAAGGTAGAATATACAGAAATATATGCATTATCTAGTTTATATTTAGATTCAGTAATAAAAATAAGTGTAGCGGTATCTACAACCGCCGCATACGAACAACGCATTATATTGACTCTCAAGCAGAGCTTACCGCGCAACTAGCATACATACAGCTTCCCAACATCAACCGTTGGGCAAGTGTCCGCCAGTAATAATATCCGTCTAGTCGGAGGATTCTCCCTTTTCTATGGAGGATGAGTGAACACTCATGCCTCTAAACTGGTGACCCTGAACATGTCTGTGCAGCCTTTGTTGAAGATTAGCGTGCAAGCTTTAGCAGCGAGTTACCTAGCCAGCCAGTGCCCACCATCTCATCATCACCCTCAGCCTCACGGGCAACTTCGGTACAGCACACTGCACTTACGGTCAGTCAACAAGAAGGGCCCTTTCTCCTGGTCAACGTAGCAACCAGTCTCGACCCAGCGGTGTTTTACATCCAACGCAATGGAGTATAACGCAGTGCTACCACTCCGACTCACAGGGGAATCTCCGTAGAAAGTTCCGACTCACCGCGAACTATGCGGCAACCGGTTCCGAGTCACTGGAGCATCAGCTGGCTTGGCAAGCATTGCAAGATACATGACTCAGACCCCACTATCTGACGTCACACGGAATCTACTTTTCGCAAGGAGAATTTACCCTGCAACTAGCATACATACAGCTTCCCAACATCAACCGTTGGGCAAGTGACGAAAATGCTGGTGCGTTGGCAACATCAGAAGAAATACGAAAAACTATAATAGTTTCCAATGATTGCGAATAAGAAAGTTAATCTAATACAATGCTAGATAAAAAAAATAGAACCTAATGAAAGCGGTACATATGTAACACCTACAGAATCGTCACAGGATCTGTGCTGAAACCAAGAAGCGTTTAATAAGAAACTTAAAAATTTAAAAAGCTGTGAACAAAAACAAACTGATGAGTTTGACAGCATAATTTGCAAGTAAGCCCACACTAACAAGCGAACAGATATTTATAAACAAGAACTTGCACCCCGGCTTGATTGATGACTCACTGAATGCAGAAACAGTTGGCGCGGAGTCAAGTAAGGTGAATCTCCATCAAAGGCGATGGAGGACGCACAATTGTGGAATACTTATGCAACTTTTGGGTGATATATGATTGTTTGTACATACATAAATAATCAGCTTATAATGTTCTCACTCGTGGGACAATGGCCTCCTCTTGGTAGATCGTAAACTACCACGCGGGACCAGTATAGGTTGGTAAATGTCATATGTCTTCAAAATTTTGGTTCTAAGACATGGCCGGTTTCCTCCCGATATTTTTCTTCATCGTGTTGAGAGCAGTGATAATGAAATAATTTATACAAAGTGAAGCGCCTGATGGGGGTTAGTATCACCTACAACTTGCAAGTTGCGGCCGATACCATTAAGCCAATGCTGCTCTCATTATCATTATACATACTCATAATAATGTTGATTAAGAAAATACTTAAAATAGATCCATATAAAAATACACTTCATATTAATTATAATATGGAGTGGAAATAATCGACCACAAGCTATCCCAGGAGTGCCCAGAAGTGAGGGCGCAGTACAATTTGGTGGATGTCATATTTCTTAAATATTTTTGATTCTAGGAGTTAATTTTGAAAGCAGTGCGTTCACAATATAAATAATCCAGAAAGAGATCAGAGATTCCTTAAATAAAAGTTCACAATTCTTTATACCAACAGTCTCATTAAAATTTTATCAGTTATACTTGAAGTAGTGGTGGGGTGCATATATTGATTCCCAAAATCATTTTGCAATATCCACTCTTTATAGTCACCTTTTTTTCAATAGCATATAATAAAATCTTTAGCTGTGACTGCAGTGGACGCTCCCAGCGCTCAGGCGGAATATTATTATTAAGTAATAGAATTTATACGTTTCTTTGCGATTATCTATAACATTGTGTTCCATTCAATTAACTTCACTCACTGAATAAATTTGTGTCAATATAAATTCTTCGACCATCGGCTATTGAACAGCTATTGCTGCTTTATGTTAATATTTCCTTTAAATTCCGTGGCCAGCATCTCCCGTTATTGCCTGAATTAGTAATTTGAGGTGATGCAACTTAAGAAGAATTGTCGCGCGACAAGCATTTACAAATGGACGCAAATATATTCTGTCTGTTGCATCGTCTGAGGAACGCTAGTGATTATGCCATATTTAATAACCTCACATGCTGGGGAGTCAACAAGAGATTACGATGCGCTATCGTTAACAGAGGAAGCGAAAGTTACACGAGTAATATTGAACCTTAAGACCTTGGCTTTGCTTATAAATATTAATCCAGTTATTTGAATATTTACATACATATAAGATCCAGCTGCTCATTTATGTATTCAACTGTACCCACGATTTAAATCCGTGCTATAATCCTTAGATCAGTATATGGATCTAAAAGCCAGCTTACTACATCAACATACTTATTTAGTAGTAGAACATTTGTTGTTATTGAATTCCGTCTTCATATATTATGATATTCCTGGCTCGAATTGTTATTCATATTTTCTTTCTGGATTGAAGGAAGCTTGTAGGTAAAACGGCTATCTGTTCAAGCTACATATATCAATTGAGAATTTAAAAAATCATACACACAAATGTACACTACTAAAAGGCAATTGAACGCCGAAAAACACTTTCTTCTTGGCAATCTTTGGGCATGGAAGCCCAAATCCGATATAATATTAGATTCAATCCAAATCTAAAGAAATATAATCATCTGTTTTTATAAACAAAACCTTTCTCTAACGTTTGCATTACAGATGACAATATCATTTTAAAGGAAAAGATAATCTCTAAATCAAATTAACAAGAAAATGACATACCGATGTTCAGATTAAAACCGGGAGTAAGGAGATATCAACCCTACTCACAGTCACAAAACGTGGTTAAATCGTAGATGGAACAAAATGTAAGCAAAAAGGTAACTGTAAGACAAAGTACAATAGTATCCAGTCCTTTCGAGTACTGTTTTATAAACACGATAAGACAAGAACTATAAAATTGTTATTAAAATAATATAGCTGCAGCATGTCGCTTTGCATACATACAAAGTCTTGCATTTAGTTTACGTTTAAATTTAATGTCAGGTGGTAAACACAAGGAATATAAACACAACCTTTCAACATGTAATAAATATTCGAGTAGGTATACTTAGGGCTGCTTTTTAATCCGTAGTTAAACCAACTAATTGTGCTAAGTAGCAAATTTTAGCAAGATATGTTTTTTGATGAAATTTTAGTTTATCTGGGAATTTAAACAGGAAAAGTATTAGAAATAATTTTAACAATTTTATAGTTACTTAATTATCGATTTTGAATACGAATTGATAAGTAAAAGTGATTTATTGATTTAAGTTTTTGCAATACTTGACATTTTTTCGATTTTGATAATGCTGATTATATTCTCATTGTGGCACGGAATTAGAGTGCTGGCTTTGTTTCTATATTTCATTTAGACACATCAAAATGAAAAGTTGAGTCTGCCCTTCCGTAACCCATTTTAAACTTTGCTTGATTGAACTATTGCACGATACAAGTGGAGGTAAGCCTTGTTCGAAGAAACCGCCTTTGGAGCGCATATAGTTTATATTAACAGCTCAATGGCGCCGATTCATTTGTTTCATAAACGATACTTCAGTTGAGTGCATCTTCTTCTTTCCTCTTCATTAAGAAAAGGACAGAAGATAAATATCAGTTTAGTCGTATCAAATTAGTCAGTGTCTGATGGTAACAGACGTATTTTAAAACGCTATATTTTTAATCACATCTAAACTGTCAATAGTATGTATATGCATATTAATTTGACCCTACTAAATTTATATCTGTAGCAGCGGTGGCCTAGAGGTATTCGCCGCGACTTACCAGTTGTAGGTCTTAGGTTCTAACCCCATTAGGTGCTTTAGTATAAGTAAATTATTACATCACCGCTGTCCTCAAAATGGTGAAGGAAAACATCGTGAGGAGAGGGAGTTTTTGGCGGGAAAGATAAGTAGGGTGTCACGCTCATTTTTCATCAGACTTTTAAATTATTTATAGCGTCGTTTACTAAATAAAATCGCATGATTTATGTAGTAAAAGGTGCATTCAGTAAATAATTCATAAATAACATTAAATATCGGAGCCTAGGGGCCTAATCATGACTTTACCTCAAACCCCCCTAGTAGACGGTTCACGCGGCTGTCTTTTTCGACTGTCATTGTCGATATCCGCCATTATTGTGAAATAAAATTTTCAAAGAGTTTTTATAACTGGTTACACGTGTTACTGACACTAAATTTTATTAGAACTACGTTGATAACAACAATTTCAACAAAATTAATGGCTAAAGTGAATCCTCACTTTTTAATTTTTTTTTTCTGTTTCGATCAACCATTTAAGCATTTATGGATATGACACCGCGAATTGAAAATGCTGGATTTTATGCAACCTTTTATCGTAAAGGTCCCGATTAGGTATTAAAAGCGACGAATGGATTTTATTTACACGACTTTTTGATATGAAGTAGGTATATTCAAATCAGACTAATGATTATTTGAATGGTTTTGGGATTTGGGATTAATTTTATTTTGGCTCTAACTTTGCAACATAACAGTCAAGTAGTTATTATTCACAATAATTTTATACCTGCTCATTAGCATCACACTGCATAGCACATGCCTTTTCAGAGAAGCTACCACCCACCAGACAAAGTCTTGCCGCTAAGCGAGTCTGGTGACGTCGTACGGAGGACGGGTCTGAGCAGTGGTGTTGCGATGTGTGCCGGGTACGATGCGCCTAATGATATTGTGTCGGGAATTTGGTCATGGAGGGTCTCCAGATCAATCTTCCTCTGCCTCAGCATCGTTGGTCGTGTTGTTGGGTTTCGCTCAACTACCGTCTTCCTTCCTTATTAAGGCCATTCACTCGGCTTTTTGAGTGAATGACCTTAAAGAAAACTTTTTGATGTAGATCGCGCTAGTTCAGCGCGATCTACCATCAAAAAGTTTTCTTTTTTCACCGATGTGTGCAATGCAGGACAAACTCAGAAGGTTCTTGCCCGAATTAAATCTATAAATTTATGCATGAGAGAGAAGGCCTTATCTACTGAATTATTCCACCACAATCATCATCTACCTAGCTACATTGGATTCGGCCTCCAGTCCAACCGAATTCAGCTGGATTCCCTGCATTTTACACGGAGCGACTGCGCATCTGACCTCCACAATCCAGCTACTGCGGAACAAGACAGCTTTTGGCAAGACTGATGGTCAGACTTTCAGATTTCTGACGACAGGTCGTCAGAAATCTGTATATAAACGACTGTCGAAGATTTATAAATGTCAGTTGTGGCCAACTGTTTAACTTGCTTTCCGAGGCACAAATGGTGTCGGTATGTAAAGGTAGCCACCCATCCAAACTTGGGACTGAGCTGCTCGCTCTGCTAAGCATTGGCACTAAGCAATATGCGTAATTATAGCGTAAATTATTGTAAACATTTTCATTTTTAATGTCTGGACTTAAAAAAAGACGATGATTCCTGAGTATGTTTCGGCTGTTTCTTCTCAGAGGTAGTCAGTTAGGAAATGCCGGCTTTTTTTTTTTTTTTTTTTTTTCCGGGGTGGAAATCCTCATAGGATGCCCGCCGCCCTGGGGTGGGCGACGGGGTATGTCAGACTTTTACTGACTAAAACCACCCCGGTGTGTCTTCTATCACGAGCGCACGTGGGGCCGCGGGAGTCTAAATTCTTCCACGGCCCCACCCTCGTGCTGGCCCGGTTTGAGGAAATGCCGGCTGCATCAAGTTAAAAAAAAAGACATGACGTGTAAAAGTGATCAGTGATCCTACTTGCTTAATAAAAGATTTCATTTTATTTAGCCACGACTTATTTTAACACAATATCTAGTACTGCCTTGATTTACTTTATTTCTATTACCAGAATCATTTATGCATGCATGCTCTGTTACTACGCTCACTTTATTATTTATTTTTAACACTTTATCATTCACATAGACAAGACGAGTTATAAGCAGCATTAGTGCATAAGTTTTCTTGACATTATCGGAAGCAAAGTGTTGCAATATTTTATAGAGATTCATGATGGTGTGTAAAAGGTAACAGGTACCAGGCCTGTAAGGAATACTTGATTATCATTTTGTCTTTGAGATTCATTACTTGTAGAAAATTTGCTATTACTCTTTTTTCGTCTTTGTGGACTGGGCTTGAATGTTGGTGAGTGACATTATCATAGTTGATTTCAACATGAATGATGTAATCAAATATTTGTATCAATAGCTTGATAATTTAAAAGAGTGTCCATAGAGTTTCTTGCCCGTTCTTCTCCATAGGTACCTACTCTTTGGAATGAGCGACTAGCTTCATCTTACTGACTGACCGACCTTCTGACAATTTAAAAGTGCCTGTAACTGGTTTATTTGAAATAAATGTTTTGACTTTGATTTTGATTTTTAGTCTTTTAAGAAAACCTTGCTTTTGGTCAAAGTGTAATCTTGCATTCTTCTGCTCGTAAATTATTCAGCAATGTAAAAAACTTTTCTGAAATGCTCATATCGAAAACCATTATTCAAACGACACTTTCATTTGTTTTCTTCGAAAACGGCCAAGATATATTAGAAACGGATCTAGTTCAAACGGTTAGAAAGAGTTACTAAGGTATTTGAGCTCGAAATCTAGGAAAGCGACCAATGACAATGACCCCTTAAAAAGAGTACAAGGAAAAATAAAGTTTAAACGAAATTAGTTCTTACAAGCAATGGAATAGAATTGATGTCAGTATTGTGAGGTATAAAGTAAATGTTTGTGTAGCTCTCCACGCTGTACAAGATTGATAGACTAGCCCGTGAATGAACTTAACAAATATTACGCTGATGATATTTAGCGGGAGATGTCGTAAGAAATGTTGTTTATTTTCATACCGACAGTGTTTACAGTTTTATGAACGTTTCATTTACTATTCGGATGTTACTGTTGTTCTAGTTAGTAGATTGATTATCAATTTCCTAGAAGTATCTGTTATATGTATATTTCGTATGGAAGTGTGCCAAAATCAAGCCGCCATCTTTTAATTTTATATTTGAAGTTCTGTGATTTTATTTGAAACTGTTAACTGATTATTTTTAATCGCTTTATTTACATTGGGAATGAAATGAACTGAGTGCATATAATGTGATCAAACGGTGCTGTTATAAATGGTTTTACGGTTCTTAAGGTATTTTTTTCTTTAACTTGTTGCGCCAACCCCAAGTAACATAAGATAAAAGCAGGAAGGCAGTGCTTTTTTCTCTAGTAAAATATTGAAATGATATCTACCCAAATCAAGTAGCCATTAACAAAGACTTATTGTTCAAAGAAAGGAGAGCAGCAGTGGGTTAGTGGTACCGGCCGTAACTTATAAGATGTAGTCGTAGAATCGAACCCCGTCAGGCGCTTTCTCCTTCTCCTTCGTTTCGCTCCTGACAGAACGGTCATGGTCACTATAACTGAATCCGAGACGCTAATGTCACACTCCGCACGATCTCATTCCATCTATCCCTGTTGGATGACAGTCTGGAGCATTTATGAATAGGTCCTCCCACTGCCGACTTGATTTTGTCCATCTCATCGGTGACCTTCCACGAGATCTGTTCCCTTCCAGTCTGCCCTGGACGACCAAACGTTCTATGGAGTCACTATTGCGCCTTGATACGTGATCGAAAAATCCGAGTATACGGGACTGTACTATTTCTGAAAGACGCTGTTTGATGCAGAGTTCTTGGAGTATAGAAATGTTTGTTCTGTTCTTCTCCAACACCACATTTTTCTAGAGCGTCTATCTTTTCCAATTCCCGTAACGTCCACGTTTCAGCTGCGTAGAGAAATATGGGAAATTTTAGTGCTCGGACGAGCCTGATCTTAGTGGCTTCAGTTATGTCGTGATTCCTCCATATTTTCTTGAGCTTGTCCATTGCGCCTCTTGTCATGGCCATGCGCCGCTTGATCTCATCGGCGCTTTAGTTTATGTAAATATTTCAACACCCCTACTCACAAAATCGTAAAGGAAAATATCGTAAGGAAACTGGCATGTCCTAGAGGCGAAGAAGACTTGTAACATCTACCAGCCCGCACCGGGGCAGCGTGGTATATTACGGCCCACTCCCTCTCGCTGAGAGGAGGCCTAGGTGCAACGGGAACATTACAAATGTAGGTTGATTATGTATGTTGTGTATGTAAAGAAAATCAGAAATCCTAATTCTAAACGAAATAATTTCAGGAAGCAATCAAAATTAAATGGCATTTAAAAATCAAAAGTAATTTAATCAAATCAGGCTGAATCAGCAGTCAATGGGCTTGTATCCTAAAAAATAATTTAATGTCCGTCAGATAGCTTTATAAAAAATATTGAACACGTATTTTTTATTTTTTCTTTTATTCAAATACTTAGGAAGATATATTGATTTGAAATGTCGCATGACGTCACGCCATGGTGCAAAATATAGAACGTCGTGACGTAATTAGCCCCCACTCTGTAACTTTAATACGCTATATCTCAGTAATGTTTGGTAATTACGACAAAATAAAAAATACGGGTCTTAATTTTTTTATTATCTGTAAGACGGGACTAATTATTTTTTTGATTTTCATACCTTGGATACATCCCTATTCCCCATTTCCTAGTACCTACTTTCGCTGGGAAGAAGAAGTGGCGGAACAAACTCTTCATTAGCACAGCTGTCTGTTCATTAAAAAATACATGACTTTATACAATACTATGTGTAGTAATTAACACAACAAATAACAGTGCGTAAAAGGTAGTTTACATACTGTTATTTTAACAAACATGTTTTGTGATCCTATTCATATTTAATACTAGCTCATATTCTCTGTGATAACAAGATAAAACATGATTCACACAGGCTTCATACTATATTAACATCGGCATTATGATTGTCTTTAGCGTGCCTTTAGTGTATATTTACGTACATTGATAAAGACACAAATACTAAATCATCATACCTATTTTTCTAAATAAAAAATCTACGAACTGATGTTTTATATATGTCGGAGACAGCGACGGCAGAGCGGTAGGGTCGACAGCATCTTCGTCTGGTGGTACAGGTTCCATTTCGTAGGTGAGTTTTGAATTGAAGCACGATGTGTAGATATACCCTCCAATCTTCATAATAACAATTTGAATAGGCAAACCGACAGTTTCGGTTCGGAGATGTGCTTTGGTCCGCGTCTCGATGCAAAGTCACCCGTTCGACCAACCCCACTTTCCAAAGCGACTCTGTCCATGTGACGCCATCCCAAAATAACGTCACAAGCGTTCGCCCCTCTACTACGTAAATCAAATCAGCAACTTCTATTAAAATTAATCGACGATCTCCGACACGGCCAGCCTGACTAGTTGCACGTCCTCGTGCATCATCTTCATCATCATCATCATCATCCCAGCGCCAATCCCAGTCGCATCCGAAGCTCCCTCAGCCCCGGAGTCCAGGATCCGGTTCACCAGGCCAACCGCCGATTCCGGCCAAACTTCGATATTTCCCGTTGCACGTCCTCGTGCATGTCTGTAACAAATTAAAAAAAGGCACAGAAAACCGACTCGGCCAACCTGACAGTCACACGTCACGTTTAATTACTATGACTATTAGAAAACCAAACTTAATTATTTTAACAACTTAAACACAAAAGCTTCCTTCAAGCCTCATAATTATCAAATTTCAAAAAGAAAACACAAAAGGTTCCTTCAAGCCTAATAATTATCAAATTTCAAAAAGAAAACAAAAGGTTCCTTCAAGCCTCATAATTATCAAATTTCAAAAAGAAAACAAAAGGTTCCTCCAAGCCTCATAATTATCAAATCAAAATCATAATTATCAAAAAGAAAACACACCATGGTTCGCTACCACAGTAGCTAGTGACAACTCATAGTTGACACCCATATCGTCATCACCTCTTGTGATACGACCAACTCTAGAGTCCACGACTCCCAGGTCAACACATGACCGTACAACTAATAGTCTCCTCCGAGACCCAGGTCCCCGCCACATCACTAGCTGCCCATCGCCCCCTGAACAACTCCTCACTGAGTTGCAGTTACGACTACAGACTAGTGCATGCAGTGCGACCATATCTACCAAAGTCCCCGCCACATCACTAGCTGCCCATCGCCCCCTGAACAACTCCTCACTGAGTTGCAGTTACGACTACAGACTAGTGCATGCAGTGCGACCATACCTACAAGTGTCCCCGCCACACCACTAGCTGCCCATCGCGCTCTGAACAACCCCTCACTGGGTTGCAGTTACGACTACAGACTAGTGCGTGCAGCGCGACCACACAGCCATGATACGTGTTCTATTTGCTGGCGGAGGCACCCTCCTCACCATCTTCTACATTATGAAAATCTAACTCAGCAAACATTACTTGGAAAAATCTTTCGTATCTATGCGATCGTGGGGTACTTATAAGTTCTGTTTCCAATCAAGGATTTCAATAGGTAACGATCGCCATTATCGCCATAAAACAACTCACCAATATTAAATTTCATTACTTTATCTCACTTCTATCAAATTTAGATTTTTCGTAAATAGCACTCATTTCTATGTTCGTTGCCGCTTGTTCTCTTGAGAAGATTTAATAGTCTAGCCACACATACTATCATAAGCTCAAGTGAGCGCGTAACTATAGGCCACAGTGAACTTTAGTTTCGAAATAAAGACAAACCAGTCATCATAATTTTAAAACCCTGATTTAAAATTTCTCAGTCCATTATAACAAAGAATACGGGTAGTCCAAGAAATTAAATTTGCAAATAACTCTTATTATCGTGTCGCAAAGAAATTGATCAGTACACAATACAATGACAACACCTTGTACACTGTATATATACTGGCGCGTGTGTACATACACCAATGAAATTACAGATTGCTTGACAAGAGAACATTCGGCCACGGAATCAAAATAAAAATAGTACGACTCACCGGATTATGGCAATTTCTGGCAAACCCCTGCCACTTGGCAGTTATCAACCGTTGCACACCAGACATCTCGGAGCTCTCATAAAATCCCATTACGTTACCACAAACGTTTTGGGTATTTTGAAACCTTCTCATCGCCTGCAGAGTAGATGCTCAAGTCTTGAAACCTTGGGGGTTCCGCAAAGCACACGCAGCTCCGGCTGCGCCGCACGCAGCTCCAGCAGCGCCACACGCCATAGATGCGATTCACAAACAGCTAGAAGCGCGCTCCGCAAGCGCACCTTGCGCGCTCCGCAAGCGCACCTTGCGCGCTACGCAAGCGCACCTTCCGAGCTCCGCAAGCACACCTTGCATGTTCCGCAAGCGCACCTCGCTCGCCAAGCAACAGCCAGCACTGTCGCGCGCCAAGCAACAGCCAACACTGTCGCGCGCCAAGCAACAGCCAGCACTTTCGCGCGCCAAGCAACAGTCAGCACTGTCGCGCGCCAAGCAACAGCCAGCACTGTCGCGCGCCAAGCAACAGCCAGCACTGTCGCGCGCCAAGCAACAGCCAGCACTGTCGCGCACCAAGTATCAGCCAGCACTGTCGCGCACCAAGTATCAGCCAGCACTGTCGCACGCCAAGCATCAGTCAGCACTGTCACGCGCCAAGCATCAGCCAGCACTTTCGCGACAGCGCCGCGTCCAGCCGCACGTGCACGCCTGCAGCGGTCTCCTGCAGCGCACTCCTACAGCGCACTCCTGCAGCGCACTCCTGCAGCGCACTCCTGCAGCGCACTCCTGCAGCGCACTCCTGCAGCGCACTCTTGCAGCGCACTATCACGCGGAGCGATCTCTGCGCCAGCAATTGAGCGCACCTCGTAACTTCACGTTCACTTCCAGCCTCACGTTATTCTGTTTCTTGATTTATAACGAGATTGTGAGCAGTGTAGTTCTTCATCCCACTTCTGATGTCGGAGACAGCGACGGCAGAGCGGTAGGGTCGACAGCATCTTCGTCTGGTGGTACAGGTTCCATTTCGTAGGTGAGTTTTGAATTGAAGCACGATGTGTAGATATACCCTCCAATCTTCATAATAACAATTTGAATAGGCAAACCGACAGTTTCGGTTCGGAGATGTGCTTTGGTCCGCGTCTCGATGCAAAGTCACCCGTTCGACCAACCCCACTTTCCAAAGCGACTCTGTCCATGTGACGCCATCCCAAAATAACGTCACAAGCGTTCGCCCCTCTACTACGTAAATCAAATCAGCAACTTCTATTAAAATTAATCGACGATCTCCGACATATATATATTATCACATTATCATCATCATCATCATGTCAGTCAGAGGAAGTCTACTGCTGGACATAGGCCTCCCCTAAGGAATTCCAAAAAAAACCGGTTGGGCACGGTGTCTATCCAGCGCTTCCCTGCAACTTTGGTCAGGTCATCCGACCACCTAGTCGGTGGGCGTCCGACGCTGGGCTTGCCGGTATGTGGTCGCTATTCAAGAGCCTTTCTGCCCCATCGGCCATCGGCTCTGTACTATGTATAAGAAAGCTCAAGGCCGCCCAGAGAGCTATGGAGAGGGCTATGCTAGGTGTTTCTTTACGTGATCAAATCAAGAATGAGGAGATTCGTAGAACAACGAAAGTTGCCGACATAGCCCAGCGGATTAGCTCTTTGAATGGGCAGTGGGCGGGCCACATAGAACGTACATATTGTCACATAGGAGATAAACATTCTATTATAGAATATTGCAAATATATCTGTCAAAAATAACTTTAATTTTTCAACATTTTAACAAGATTTCGACATCTGCCATGTAATTGCGTAAAATTCCATCATTAGCAATAGACTTCATTTTAACTGTTGAACAGCGTTCAATGCGTTTAAAAGTTGTTGAGCCAAATTTTTTTTCGAAGATATGGATCAATGGAGTAGCAATATACTTCATAATGATACGAACTGATAGCAATACTGTATTATGCAATTAGAGTACTGTTCGTCACCTAGATGACGAGACAGAAAAGTGGCTTTCTTTTCTTTCTTTTATTATCATAAACTAATGCTTGACCGCAATCCCGCCTGATAGTAAACAGTGATGCAATCGTTGATGGTAAAGCGCGCTAGTTTATTAAGCCTATTCACTCGAAAAATATGAGTGAATAGGAAGGAAGACGGCAGTTGAGCGACTTGATGCAATCTTAAGCCCAACAACACGACCAATGATGCTACGCCAGAGGGAGATTGATCTGGAGACCCTCCACAAGCAAACTCCCGACACAACACCATTTGGCGCATCAACTACTCAGACTCGTCCTCCGTACGGCTTCACCAGACATCATGCCGGAACACGACGCGTCGCTTGGCGGAAAAACTTTGTCTGGTGGGTGGTAACTTCTGCCGGCAGCCGAGATGTTGTGGCCTACCACCGAGAGAAGTGGCCTGGCTATAGTGTATGAAAAGAAATAGTTTATTATGCAAATAGGAGCAATAGGATTTAAAAAAAAAACAGTGATTAAAATGTCATAATTGTAGCACGATTACGCATATTGCTTAATGATATTGCATAGTGAGCGAGCACCTCAATCCCAATTCTTTATTGTCTTCTAAATAATCTGAGATTTTATAATACCCCTTTTTGCTAAGTTTGGTCTTAATACAGCTTTTAAAGTATAGTTTGCACAACGTGTAAGTCAAGCACTCTTAGATGTTTCATTAAGCCCATCACTTAAAACAGGTTCCACATCATTACTATCAAATGCATGCTCCATCTATTTAATATAAGCTGTATCAGTATGTAGAAATCTAACACCATTTAACGATAATGTTTTAATAAATCTCGTCTTGTTGCTGTTCCCATATCTCACTGACCGGTTTTGGTAATTACGGATATGTTAGAATCTTTACCTTGATGGTATATTGCTAGATTTAATTTTGTCTCGATATATGGTCTAGAAAACCTTGCCATTATCTTTACAACGGTCACTTTGGGCTCAGTCTGAATATGATAAATATACACTTCCCCCTCCCACAATTCATTTAAATATTCCCTGCATTTCTGGCAAGTTTTATCTTTAACAGGAGGCCTAGTCAGGTCTCTAGTCAGGCCACTAGGTAGCTTGTCATTTAAACATTATATTTTAACCCCAAAAGAGATATTTTAAAATTGTAATATCTTATAAGATGTTAATCGAAATTAAATGATGGCAAGGACAGTTTTGTTCAACGTTAAATGCTATTAATTTATTTGGATTAGGAATAATATTTGTTTCTTTTTATATACTCCGCTCCTATTGGTCGCAGTGTGATGTTATATATAGCCTAAAGCCTTTCTATATTAATGGGCCATTCTACGCAAAAATAAATTTTACAAATCGGATCAGTAGTTTGTGAGAGTAGAGCGTTCAAACAAACGAACCAACTGTTCAGCCTTATATGTAAGTACAGATTGTGCCTGAGATGAGATTGGGACTGAATTTTGAACGGTTTTGGAATTTGCTTTCAGGTTATTTAAAAGTTATATGTAATCAAATACCAGCCATAGAGACTTGCTACTGAACAGTTTTTGCTTACTGACTTAACATAGCTGTCACAGCTATGATACTTTTTTTATGAGAGCCGTGTCAATGTTTTCGTATTTCTCTGTTTACTTATGTGTAATGTTGGCGATTAATCAGATAGGAAAAAAATCATGGTAATAATATTATATCTATGTAGGACAAAGTCATCATTCAGAGTCATTGAACTGCGATTATCGTGACTGATAACGTTGATATTGGTACACGGAATGTTCGTCATTGATCAAATTGGCCTTTGAGTTCTTGCCACCGTTGTGACGATTTTCGTTCTGGAATTTTCGGATCATCTCGATTATTTCTACGGTTGTTACTTTCAGCGTCTACAAGATTGATAAAAGTTTCGTCTTGGGGACGAGGTACTTTACTTATTTCTTCTTTTTTGTAATAATCATTGTTGATAAGCATCTTACCAATTAGCAGAAAATGATGTGGACGGATTAACAAGGTGAAGGAAAATATCTTGAAGGAACCTGGACTTGCCTGAAATCGCCCAGCAACGAGTCCATAAAAAGGTTGATGATGATGCGGACGACGAAAGTCCATTCTTACTTATTAATTCAAAAATTGAAGATTCTCTGTCTCCCCCTTCTGTCTCTCTTGTCATTGCTACCAACTATACTCTGACAAGGAATTCCGCTCCTTAGCGATATGCACCATTAGTGCTTATTTTTAAAACGCTAGTCAAGTCTTACACCTTCAATTAGTTGTTAAGATAACATGCACCTTTGAACATGTTTTTAATCGTTCCTTGAAGTAGTCAGTACTCAGCAGCTACCATTTACGGGATAAGATACCTGATTCGACTCCTCTGAATTTGCATAAAACTACAGTACTGAGCACTTACAATGTTTTTTGTAAAAGCCGAAACATAACCCGTTCGGGGAGTTTTGGAAACCAATCGATTTCTCTTCAATACACAATGTAAGATAAACTTAAAATATGTTTTCTTGTGCCTTCTTTTTGTCAGTTTTAGTAAGCATTTCTTAAAGACTTAATGATCCTATTGTTTTCAGTTTCTCCGCTTTGATATTATATTTTGTGAAACAGATTTATGAATTTTACTTTTAAGTTATACTGAATACCTTGTAGATCCAGCGGTGTGCTAAGAGTTACTGCTAAAGACACGGTCTTGGGATTTATTTCCACGTGGGACAAAATTTTATTATATGTTGCTATCTGTATTATTACACTAGTAGCTCGGAGTCAGGATTTGTGCCCGGTTGAAGGTTTGGCCCCTGTCATATAGGGTTTAAAATCAACTAGCGGAATGCGGCGTATATGCTTACTATAAGTACAACTTTTTTTGGATGGTAAGTCACCAAATGACATCTTCCGCTCTGGGCAGAGTAGAAGGGAATATCAGACGTATACTGAATAAAAACCGCTCGTGTTCCTTTATTTGCCCGCGCCAGGGGCCACGATATCATGTCCTTCCAACAATCCGCGGCCCCGAGCTTTAAATCCAGCTCTGCTTAACTCTTTGAGGCAAGAAACGGTGATGAGAATAAGAATATACTTATACAATGTTTATGCAAAACCTGAATATAGTTTGTTCAGAATAAGCAACTGAATCGATTCCAATCATTTTTACACCATGTTATATTTTTTTCCAAATACATTTAAAAATTGATGGAATTGATGGCACATGCGCGCGCAATACAGTTGACGCCAGAGGCACCGCGGTCGCTTGCCCGTGCGGAGCTTTGAACATATTTTTGTTGGGACAACCAAGTAGAATCGATCTTTTTGAAATTTTGAAAACTGATTCTTTACTTAAAAATACTGATCACGTGTTTTGAGTTTCGCATAAATAAAAATTTTGTATACATGAAAATAGTATACACTGAGGTCTTGTAAATAAAGCTATGATCCTATAGATTTCTCCATGGACTGGTATTATACAAATATGTAAACATGTTAAATGGAACAACTTAAACACATTTTTTTTTAATTAAAATGATAATACGATAAGGTTCTTATATGTGTTATGAGAGAACTGGTGGCATAGTGGTGGTATCTTAAAATTATTTCATCACCACTGCTCTTAGGAAAACATCGTGAGGGAACCGGCATGGCGTATAGGCAAAAACTTCGAAGACATGTGACAACTACCAACCCGCACTAGGCCCGCGTGGTAGATTACGGCCCACTCCCTCTCACCGAGAGGAGACTTGTGTCCCAACAGTGGGAACATTATAAGCTAAATATGTACATGTTTTTTTTGGGACTTAACCCGCCACTTTTCCTACCAACTGCAACTCCTGAAAGCCAGAATCAACAGTGAAGCAATGAAGCTCGACGAGTCCCGGAGAAACGATTCAACTGTCTTGGGTCCCGCAACGAAATTAATCAGAAAAGAATAGCGGAGGAGTAAGAGAAAAGATATTTTTTCCACTTCCCTCCATAACAAGCAGGAGACAGAACAGAGCTAGGCCAATCGGCAAAAAGGGACATTATTGCAACTGGGAGATGTACTAACTAACTGTGTATGTGTATATTTGTTGAAGGTTACAGTTGTCGTGTTAACGTTAACATATCAGGGCCTGTTGCCAATGTAACATCGCTTCGTAGCGAAATGAAATCGAATACCAAACTAACCAATAACGAAAATGATTGCCACGCGACGCGATAAATCACGTGGTCAATCGTTCCCGCCATTGGTTAGTTTGGTATTCGATTTCGCTTCGCTACGAAGCGATGTTACATTGGCTACAGGCCCTGGTTGAAATTATTTCCGTATTCAGAACGTGAGAGTTTATTATCAATAGGGATGTTTCCTGGGTAAAAAAAAAATCTATTTAGTACGTCATTCAGATTATAGAAAAATATTGAATACGTATATTTTGTTTTATCAAATCAATAAAAATTGACGAATGAAAAATAAAAAAAGGCATCAAAGATCAGGAGTGGTGCTAAAAAGTGTAGCGTGCAGTGACTTCACACGAGTTTTCACCGCACTGTGTGGTTTTCATTTTTTGTTTATATGAAAAAAGATAAAATACGTGTCTAGTATTTTTTGGAAATCTGACTGACGGACTAATTAGTTTTTTTTAGTCAACTACACTATTGTATGTTCTCCAACAGTTATAATGGGCCCTTTGGGAGTGATTGCGTGTGTACAAATGATCCATGCTTGTCATAGTTCAACATATATCTACCAAAGAGATTTAGAGGTTAACATACCGCTAGGGTTAATTTCGGATCATTTATTGAGGTAAGCCAATATTGGCATTATCATCATCATCAACAACCTTTATATCGTCCGACTCCTGGGCACAGGTCTCCTCTCATACAGCGAAGGATTGAGCGTAATCACCA
The DNA here is from genome assembly GCA_037179545.1 of Sesamia inferens. Classification (NCBI taxonomy): domain Eukaryota; kingdom Metazoa; phylum Arthropoda; class Insecta; order Lepidoptera; family Noctuidae; genus Sesamia; species Sesamia inferens. Next base: position 10,233,088 of record CM073939.1, read on the forward strand.
CGCTTGCTCAATGCGGGTTATATAAACTTTATAGGTTTGCTCAAGATGTTTTCCTTCACCTAATAATTAGTAATTGGTGTCCAAGATATAGGTAGGTACATAAAAAGTACATACGACAACTTGGAACGTACAACTTAGAAAAGTTACTTTAGTTGTCACTGAAAACCAGCGCTGGACTCTGTTTTGCATAGGGTCGCAGTATAATGCTGAGCGACAGCCGTTTTGCATGGATGTGACGCATGTCAACTATTATCACTCAATTGTTTTTGTACACTTTTATGTTCCGCAAATAAACGTTTTTTGTTTCTTTCTTTCTTTACTTGAGAGGCTGGTTTTTTAACCACTAAGCCACCAGCACTTATATAATACAAGCTTCCCGCCCGCGGCTTCGCTCGCGTGGAGATCGGTTATATCGCGCCTTTTAGATTTCAATGGGGAATATCATTTTTTTTCCGGCAAAAAAGCCTATTATTTAATCCGGACTTTTAACTTTACGTTTGAAAATTTTCAAAGCAATCGGTTCAGTAGTTACGGCGTGAAAGCGGAACAAACAAACTCACTTTGCGATTTATAATATTAGTAAGGATTGGTATGGTGATTGGTAAATGTTTACTAGTGGACATGTAGGTACTATGATTTGCCAAATTTGAATTGAATTTAAATAATTATAAAAAATAATATCATTATAATTCCAGTATCACTAACTCATACAGAAACAATACACTCATTGTCACATTGCATTACTAATACAACACTCAATCATACATTCATAAAAATGAAAACAAAAATTACTAAATCAAATCAAAAATAATAATAAAAATGTAATTGCAATATCAAATTGGCTTGTATCCTAAAAAATAATTTAATGTCCATGAGATAGATTTATAAAAAATATTGAACACGTATTTTTATTTTCTCTTTCATTCAAATACTTAGGAAGATATATTGATTTGAAATAACGCATGAAGTCACGCCTTGGTACAAAATATACCACGGCGTGACGTAATTAGCCCCCACCCCCTAACTTTAATACGGTATATCTCAGTATTTTTTGGTAATTCCGACAAAATAAAAAATACGGGTCTTAATTTTTTTTATTATCTATAAGACGGACTAATTATTTTTTTGATTTTCATACCTTGGATACATCCCTATTTAGTCACATCAGACAACCACCACATGCCGCTTACAACAGTGGTACAATTAAGTCCTTGTTTGGTGGACTTAATTGTACCGCTAAACTAAAACTAAACCAAAAAAGATACTAATCATACTCAATGTTCTGTTGCACCCCACAATGTAGGTTTAGCATAAATGGAAATTCCTCTGACCACTTTGACTGATATTCCTTAACTTTGTTAAATTTAGGTTTGTAGACATTCAATCAGCAGTACTTACAAACTCAACAGAGCAGCCATCAGTCTGATAAGTCAGACCCTTTCTTATTGACGCGCGCCGTTGCATAGAAATCATTTAGCCTCATTAAAGTCAATATAGGCTTAAATGGGATTGGACTAGTCAGAGGTCCAGAAAGAGAAATCCAGATGCCAAAGACACTATGCGTCGCGAGGGCACGTTCGAGGTGACGCATTAAAAAAATTAAATTGGGAAGATTTGGGGGAAGTGTAGGATAACAAAACAACAAATTTCAATATACCTGGAGAATTCATAAGCAATTTAATAAACTTGATGGCCATAATATAAGCAGATAAATACTAACAAAATCTTACTAATTATTGTTATTATTGCCAGTAAAAAACATAAGTCAAACTGATAAAAAGGAGGTCAAAATGTAATAACTTGATATAACTGCTCATTTAAACACTGATTACACTAATGATTAGCATGTTTTGAGGTAATTGCACTGAAGTAACCTGTTTTTGGCAGACATGCTCAACTATGCGTTCGATTCCGTACTTAAATAAACGTTTTTCTATCTATTTGGATAGACTTGATAACGTTTTTGATAATACTACTAGTAATAAACCTTCTTATAATTTTGCAAACCATGTTGAAGATAAAAAGAAAATGATTCTAGTAAAATCCCTATTCATTTTTAAATATCTATCCAACAATATATCACATGTCAGGGTTCAAATTAAAAAAAAAAAACACTCCTTACTTTAAGTGTTGAGGTGGACAGACAGATGAACTTGGCGTATTATAAGGATTTCTAGTCTATTACGGAACCCTAAAAACGGAATAAAAGTAATTCTAAGTATATCTTGGACACCAATGATTGATTACAAGGTGAAGGAAAACATCTTGAGGAAACCTGGACTTTAAGTCTGAAATCGCCAACCCGCATTGAGCAAGCGTGGTGATTACGCTCAATCGTTCTCTATATGATAGGAGACCTATGCCCAGCAGTGGGACGATAAAAAGGTTGATAATGATGCAATGTTAGCACATCTATGAACATGACCGACAGATCGTAAATATATGTAAATGTGTAGAGTGACTCATTCCACTTTAGAATATTCACAACGCTGAATAAAATATGTTAAGTACATTGATTTTCCACAAACTTATCAAGTGAGAACAAAATAAGGAAAAGTCGAAAAAAAAAATGATGGTAATTATATCGTGTCAAACTGAATAATTTACATGACTTCATGAGACTGGCATGCAAAACGCGAAAATAAATCGGTGAAGGGTCAAAATATACACTGGTATAAGCATCCATTTTAAGGATTAATAAATCCTTTAAACGGGAATCCAGCCTTTTGGGCACTTTTCCCATTGACAGCGATACCGATGAATTTTTTGATACCCAGTAAGCCTTTTAAAATAAGTTGAGCCGTTTTTGAGGTATTCGAGGACCAATGAGAAATTAGTATATTAGAAGCTAAATATGAAATAATGCAGCAGTTTCTCATGAAAGAGGATGTGTACATAAGGACTAGTTTGTTATAAAACAAACATAGATTTATTTATGTTTATACAAAGTCGTGATAACAATACGACAATAAATTAAACATAGTGTACCTCAACACATTCTCAGTCTACCCATAAAAAATCATATAAATATATCCATTAGTTTAAGCACAGGAAATTATTTTTCATTTTTCATATTTTCTACATGATGTACGAAGCGCTTACAGGTTAACAACAATGGCGCGAAAAAAGCAAGTCGATACAGGACCGCGTTATCGGAGGTCAGTTTACCAATATTTTAAAGGATGTTCTTTTACATTTCCAATTTTATGCGATTTAATTTATTTGAAATTTTATTTTTTATTTTTTTATTTTTGATGCTAGGTTTATTTCCATGGTTTAGGATTATTCCTATGAACTATCATTGTCCGTGTTTACTTTTACTGTCGATTTATCAGCACCACTCTGTATAATCCCTGGACAAAGGGCCCAACTATATTTGAATACATGAAGGCAAGATAACGAATAGACAAACAGTAAAATGAAAATGTCCATGGCCATTGTAAGCAAGCTCTTAACAACAAGTTCTCCAACTGTTGTCCACGATGTGTTTATGGAATCTAATTGTCAACACACGAACCTCTCACTGTTGTGTGATTTACACCTTCAAACATGTTTTTACGACCTCCAAACGACGCCGGCCATTTAAGTTTTGATGAAAGTAGAAAGTACTTTTTGTAACAGAAACCTATTGGGCTACATAACTCCTGTCCAATAATTAGTTTTCCAAACTTATCAGGGCATTTTAACTTCATAATAACCAGTCTATCATGATCATCTCAGCGTTAATCCCAGTCGCATTCATAGCTTTTCAGCTTTGGAGTCTGGGATCCACTTTACCAATCTAACTGCTGATTTTGGCTAAACTTCGATATTTTACGTGAAACGACTGCCGTCTGACGTCCACAACCTGAAGGCGATATCTAAGCATTGCAGTTAGACCAATTGTTAGACTTTTGAGCGCTCCAACAACCCGTTATGACTGCCACTAGATGTTCATATGACAACCGGGACCAACGGCTTAACGACCAGACCAGTGCAGATACTCATATTCATGCATACAAATATTTGTATTGTTCGGGGATCGAACCCGCGCCTCCTTGCGCAAGGGCCGCGTTCGCTACCGCTACACCACAGAGGCTGTTAATAATAATAACCAGTCTATATTAATGATAAAACCGAAGGATTTATCAGAACTAATCTCTTTCTTAGAGAGATAAAGATCGGAAGACGAAGCGTATGGAGGTCCCCAACAAGGTGGACCGATGTCCTGGTGAAGGTCGCGGGAAGCTGATGGATGCGGGCAGCACAATACCAGTCAATGTGGAAAATCTTGGGGGAAGCCTTTGTCCAGCAGTGGTCCACTGCTTCTATATGCTGAAGAAGACTAATCTCTAAAACTACAACAATATATTATATACCCTAATTCTTGAGGAAGGCTATTTATCAAGCTTTGACTCTTAGGGACCGAGCAAGAAGAAAAATAAAGAATTGAACTAATATCGCGGGCAGGAGATGCGATGAAGCTGTCTGAAGGTCAATGCTCGCAAACAAAACGATGAACAAATGTCAAAAAGTTGCCAAAATGTAGGAAAATTACAACACACAGTAATTATTTGATTTCCTTTTTGAATTATTTTAATGTGCAAATGGATTCTTGGACTACAATATTATCTCGAATAAATAAATAACTATTATTTATTTTTTTATTGCTATTTCCTTAAGCAACATGAAAAACCGTAAACAGCAGATTGTTTTTTTGTCGGGGTCATGGATGATAACTTCGCATCAATGAAATATAAATAAATAACGTGCCAAGAGTAGGCGAATTAAAGAAATGAGAGAGTTCTCTTTCCTTTCAAAATATGAATTATTTTATTCCGTTATAATTTTTACTTAAAACATTACATACACAATCAGCCTATAATGTTCGCACTCCTGAGACATAGATATACATACGATGAGAGTGAGTGGGCCGTAATCACTTGTATGTTTGCTTGCTTGTTTGTTTGTTTGTCCGACTCTAACACTTTAGACTACGAGTGAGCGGCTCATTACTGTAAAATGTCCCACCGTTTTCAATACGTTCGTTCGTTTCATTTTTTTTTAAATATCGAACTAAAAAGTTGAAAATAAATATAGTTTAAAAAACACGCTTTTAAAGAATATCAAACTATAAAATTAAAAATATTTTTTTAAAAAGCGTGAGGCGCTTAATATACATAAATTATGGCACAAAGCGCTTCACACTTTTTTTAAAATTATTTTTAACTTTTTAGTTTGATATTCTTTAAAAGCATGTTTTTTTCATTTTTTTTAAACTATATTTTTACTTCTAAAAGATGCCGGTGTCCTCACGATGTTTTCCTTAACGGTTTTAAGAGCAGCAGTGATGAAGTAATTTACACAAAGCAAAGCTCCTGACGTAAAGTGCCTAGGTGTCGTGGTGGCCTAGTGGTTAAAACACCAGCCTCTCAAGTATGAGTGCGCCGCAGGTTCGATTCCAGGTCAGGCAGGTACCAATGCAACTTTTCTAAAGTTATATGTACTTTCTAAGTATATCTTGGACATCATTGACTGAAGGTGAAGGAAACATCTTGAGGAAACCTGGACTTTATAAGTCTGAAATCGCCAACCCCCATTGAGCAAGCGTGATGATTACGCTCAATCCTTCTCTGTATGAGAGGGGACCTGTGCCCAGCAGTGGGACAATAAAAAAGGTTTTTGATGATGATGAAAGCGCCTGACGGGGTTCAAACTCACGACCAACAACTTGTAAATGGCAGCCGTTACCATTAGGCCACCGCTGCCTTGCTAAGCCACCTCTGCCTCATTTTTAACATTATTGATGTTGAATTAATATCGACATTGTAGTGACACGTATCTGAAAATATCGAATTTTAGCCAAAATCAGCAGTTAGACTGGTAAAGCGGACCCCAGACTTCAAAGCTGAAAAAGCTCGATTCGTCGTGTTCCGGCATGATGTCTGGTGAAGCCGTACGAAGGACGGGTCTGAGCAGTTGTATTGCGATGTATGCCGGGTACGATGCGCCAAATGTTGTTGTGTTGGGAGTTTGGTCATGGAGGGTCTTCAGATCAATCTCCCTTTGGCGCGGCATCGCTGGTCGTGTTGTGGTTGTGTTCTATAGGATACATTTTGGGGAGTGTGCGAGGGAATTGCACGATTTAATTCCCCCATCTCCGTTCCACCATCGGACGACCCGTCGTACGGCGAGTTTCCACCCTTATGTTGTTAACACCTCTACGATCCGGACGAAGCGTTTCGCCTCCTCCTTTATACCGCGTACATCGAGGGACTGGAACAATCTGCCGGCGGCGGTATTTCCGTCGGACTACAATTTGAGTGTCTTCAAGGCTAGAGTGAATAGGCTCTTAATAAACTAGCGCGCTTTACCATCAACAATCGCATCACTGCTTACTATCAGGCGGGATTGCGGTCAAGTGCTAGTTTATATTTATAAAAAAAGAAAGCTTCGGGTGCGACTGGGATTAACGCTGAGATGATGATGATGATGGTAGTGAAACACATTGTTTCGAAAGACTAGTGTATCTACATAAAGGGCTTAGGTAAGCGGAGTTCATTTAAAAACAAATCGTATTTCTACAACGATTTTACGTAAGTTTTTTGGTAGCAGTTAATCCAAAATATTTAACTTTCCTATAATTACTTCTTCTTCTTCTTCAGCCTATGGATGTCCACTGCTGGACAAAGGCCTCCCCCAAGGCTTTCCACGCTGACCGGTCTTGTGCTGCCCGCATCCATCGGCTTCCCGCGACCTTCACCAGGTCATCTGTCCACCTTGTTAGGGGCCTCCCTACGCTGCGTCTTCCAGTACGTGGCCGCCACTCCAGAACCTTACTGCCCCATCGGCCATCGGTTCTAAGAGCAATGTGCCTTGCCCACTGCCACTTAATTTTAGTGACTCGCAGAGCTATGTCGGTGAATTTGGTTCTTCTGCGAATCTCCTCATTTCTGATTCGATCACGCAGAGAAACTTCGAGCATAGCTCTTTCCATTGCCCTTTGTGTGACTCTGAGCCTTCTTATGAGGCCCATTGTGGTTATCGCTAATAGAACATTACTTTTTTTTAGAACCTTGGAAGTCAGAACAAGCGTCAGACTTTTGGGCCTATCGACCAATTTCATCGGTAGAAGATAAACCCACCAATACAAGAGCTCCGTGTGCGGTAGACGGTAAAATAAAGCATTGCTATTAGTGGAATTCTGCAGAGCATAATTGTAAAACTCAACTGGAGAATCAGCCTTAAAGGAAACAGGTTAAAGGTATCCGTGGGCGTGATTTAGTGGACATTTAACTACTTAAACTATTGTTATCTTAAATTTGACACGCACAGAATTTATGCTAGATTGGATTCCTGGTAGCTTTAACTCAACTGGTTTCAATTTAAATCTTTAGTTGTAAATAGGAAGGGGTGTGACATTAAAGTAAATCAAACTAGATAGTGTGTTTAGTTTATATTAAAGATATAAACATTTCATACTACTAGTTATGAAATGTTTAGTACTTTTCCAGTACACGCAGTTACAGTAAACGAAAGTAACGCACTTATGTATTTTTAAACAGTTCCCTGTTTTGTAATATAGATTAATTATTAATGAAAAGATAAATTCAAAATAGCTTATAGAATAGCTTTTTTATTACAAATAAAATGTATCCATTAGTTGAATCAGTTATTGATACCTAACAAGACCTTTACGGATCGGACAGGGTTTTCTTAACATATTGTATAGGTATGTATGTAAGTAGTCAAAGAGTAACGCTGCTGCTTTAATAAATAAATTAATTAAAATTTTTAAACATCTTTATTTCATGTAAGCTACAGACGTATATGGGTTAGTTAACAAAAATACAATGATAATTTATATTTTAAATTGCATTTCAATAATAATTTTTTTTATTAAATATATCGCATTATATTGTACGCATCGTGTATCTTACTCGTATTGTTGTTAAGTTATAGTGTAACAATTTCGGATAGGTCAATAAATACGAGGGTCAAACTGAAAGTTCTTAGAACTGGCCACTTATAAACAATATAATAAAAAAAAATAATTCTAAAATTTGAAAATAGAACTCTTTGGCAATATAACTGAGTATATATTTCATTCATTTGTCATTAGTTATACGATTTAGCGGCAAATTGAAAATTGTCTGTGTCACGTCAACATGAATTTAACACGAGAAAATTTTCGTGCAATGATTTTTTATGAGTTTCGATGTCATTTAAGTCAACAAGAAAGTTATGATAGACTACGATTGGCCTTTCACGATGAAGCCCCATCTCGTGCGACTGTTTACAACTGGTTTAATGAGTTTAAGCGTGGTCGCACTAATCTCACTGATGATTTACGTGAGGGACGGCCTTCTACGGCGACGACTGAAGATAACATCTGTATTGTGCGGCGTATGATAGAGACTGACAAAAGAGTGACCTATCAGCAGATTCGGACAAGCTTAGGCATCGGTATGTGTCAAGTGCACAAAATCCTCCACGAACATTTCGCGGTCAGGAAGCTTTGCGCCCGGTGGATACCTCATAATTTGATTGAGGCTCAAAAACTCCATCGTGTGGATTGGTGCCATAAAACGATTGAAAGATTTAACGGAGGTGACTCAAATGCTGTGTTCGACATACTAACAGCTGACGAAAGCTGGAATTACTGTTATGATCCTGAAACCGAAAGACAATCTGCTCAGTGGGTGTTTCCTTTCGAGGAGTTGGCAACTAAAGTGAAGAGAGATCGAAGTGCGGGAAAAAAAATGGTGGCCTCGTTCTTTGGAAGGATAGGTCATTTCGCAACAATTGTGTTAGAGGATCAAAAAACAGTTTCTGCAGAATGGTACACTCCCAAATGTTTGCCACTTGTCTTGGAAAAAGTTCGAGAGAAACGACCTCGCAGTAGGATCCTCCTTCACCACGACAACGCCTCGTCGCACACCGCCAAGCGAACGATCGACTACTTGGCGACATCAAACGTTGAATTACTGGGTCACCCGCCGTATAGTCCCGACCTCGCGCCTTGTGATTTTTATTTATTTCCAAAAATTAAAGAAAAACTTAAAGGAAAGCGGTTTATGAATGCTGAAGAAGCGGTGGCTGCGTATCGCGATGCCATTGAAGAGACCCCTAAGGACGAGTGGGCAAAGTGCTTTTCCCAGTGGTTCCATCGCATGCAATGGTGTATTGACGTGAATGGACAATATTTTGAAAAGATATAATAAAACTAATAACTGGCTAATGTTATTAGTTTTTGATTTTCTAAGAACTTTCAGTTTAACCTTCGTAAAATAAAAATAAGTACTGTAAATTTCCTTTCATCAATAAAAATGCTAGATTGATTTTTTTTTTTAACTTCAGCTACTCATAAGTGCAGATCATGGTGTGAAAATGGTGTCAAATAACAATCTCAGCTGGAGTATTGCCATTCCAATTTTCTTTGAAGTTTACATTGGCATCAGAAGGTTGGTTGTAGTCACGTTTCATACAGGTAACATTCATAGGCGACACGAGCGATATTGAAAATGTTAGATGTAACGCGAGGCACATTGCAGAGAAGGAAAGTCAACTCACAAAAAAAAAAAATGTTTGGAACAAATAAATAAATCAAGAAATCATAGTGTTTACCGTAAATTAAAAACATCATCATCATCATCGTTTCAGCCGAAAGACGTCCACTGCTGGACATAGGCCTCCCCCAAGTCTCTCCACGACGACCGGTCCTGCGCCTCCCGCATCCAGCGGTTTCCCGCGACCTTCACGAGGTCGCCGGTCCACCTTGTCGGAGGCCTACCCACGCTACGTCTTCCGGTGCGTGGTCGCCACTCGAGAACCCGTCGGCCCCATCGGGTATTGATCCTACGGGCAATGTGTCCAGCCCACTGCCACTTTAGTGTTGCAATTCTTCGGGCTATATCTGTTACTCTCGTTCTTCTGCGGATCTCCTCATTCCTGATTAAAAACATACTTATCCAATATATTAGACTCATCAAATCTAACCACGTGACTCCAAACTCAAGCGGTTTACTCGTAGCCGCTGAAGTGTTCCACTATCCGCCTTCTGGCTCCGTTAGCAGATCAGACTTAAACATAACTGACAGATCTTTCTCTGCTTAACTCTTCGGAGACAAAAGGCGGCCACGAGACAGGATCATCGCGTAAGTCCCAACCGCTGATAACAGGCATTCAGGTCTCGCAAATGTCCAAATCTCAACGTGCCATATTATATCGAACCGAATATCCATCATGTCGATCAATATCAACAGAGAGGCCTCCGGAGATATTTCATTCATTCACACTTGGTATAATAATTAGTAGGTATTTTTTAATTAAACATGTTCGGTATTTATAATATTATAATATGTCGGTGGTAGGCCATAACATCGGCCGCCGGCCGAAGTTACCACCCACCAGGCAAAGCCTTGCCGCCAAGCGATTTCTCTTGTTCCGGCATGATGTCTGGTGAAGCCGTACGGAGGATGGGTCCGAGCAGTTGTGTTACGATGTGTGCCGGGTACGATGCGCCTAATGTTGTTGTGTTGGGAGTTTGGTCGTGGAGGATCTTCAGATCAATCTCCCTTTGGCGCAGCATCGTTGGTCGTATTGTTGGGTTTAATATTGCATCACCTCGCTCAACTGCCGTCTTCCTTCCTATTCGCTCAGTTTTTCTGAGTGAATAGGCTCTTAATAACCTAGCGCGCTTTACCATCAACGATCGCATCACTGCTTACCATCAGGCCCACCTGATGGTAAGCAGTGATGCAGTGCAGTTATAATTATAAACTAGCGCTTGACCGCAATCCCAATTGCGGTCAAGCGCTAGTTTATAATTATAAAAAAAAAAACATCACCATCATCAGTCTACATCAGTCCACCACTGGACTTAGGCATCTCCTATATCATGTCATTCAACTCGATTTCCGGCAACTCTCACTCAGCTACTCGCAGTCATCTTGCGAATAATTTAATTTGCTCATCCCAAATTCGCAGGCCAGGATATTTTCAGCAACAATTTAGCTAGCATTACTCCACACGGTCTCATACTAATAATGTCACCAGACTATTATATGCAAGAATGTCACAGGCAATAAAGTCCGGGAATCCTATATGGTGGATACTAAAACTAAATCGACAAACGAGTGTGAATTTCTGTGTCACAAATGTTATAATAATTTGTTAACCAACCGTGTGATTAAAGTGTAAGAGTATAAAGTTGTTTATTTTGTAACTAGGTTTTACGTGAAATTTCTTCTGCATGGAATTTATTGCTCCCAAACCCACTTTGACGCATCGCATCGCCTGCCCGCATCATTATTCTCTTTTCGCTTAGCATTCTTTGTATTTCTTTTTCTTTCTATTTGATCAGCTCATTGGTCTCATTCTGATGGTATAACGGGTGTATCGGACATCGTAACGCAAAATTCGCGAAAAGGCTAGACCACATGCCACTAATAAAATTATGATAGTCATGTATGTCGGTAATGAACGGTTACAAAAATAACAATGTTTAAAAAAAGTTTCGGCTCGGCCTTTGAACGTTGCAAGCGTGCCGCCGTGCGGGTTTGTAGGTATGACGTTGATCCTGATGTGAACTCTATTAAATCAGCTGATAAGATAGATTATCGAGTTTTGTTTTCATTCCGCTTTTTTGTTTAATTAGCGAATTAATAAATTTTTACTTTAAAATCTTATTGGGTTATAAAAGTATAGCAATTATGAACGGGCTAAAGTGAAAAAAACGTCATATATTTTTTTTTATCATGAAAAAGTCGACGATAAATTCCACCACTGGGGGTTCAGAATCATGTACTCGTTTGTGCGTCGATGTCAGATACATCCTTTATATCAAGAATTGGGCAATCAGATACAAAAAAGGATAGGTTTTTAATTCTTTATCTAATATATAAAATTCTCGTGTCACGGTGTTTAAACTCCTCCGAAACGGCTCGACCGATTTTGATGAAATTTTTTGTGCTTAACCGGCATCTATGAGAATCGGCCAACATCTATTTTTCATCCCCCTAAATGTTAGGGGTAGTCCAACCCTAAATTTTTTTTTTTATTATTTAGACAAAATTTTTAATTTCTATTTTTTTATGATACAACATACAAAAATACATACAATCCCCAATTTTCACCCTTCTACGATCAACCCTTATTTTTTAATAGCCATTTTAGTAATTTAATCTATTATTTATATGGCAAAACAACGTTTGCCGGTCAGCTAGTCTATTATATAAAATTCTCTTGTCACAGTGTTAGTCCTTGAACTCCTCCAAAACGACTGAACTAATTTTAATGAAATATCGTATATACATTCGTTAGGCCTGTGAATAGGTTTTCACCTATTTCTACTACTACTACTGATGCGGGTGAAACCGCGGGATGCAGCTAGTATAAGTCATCATCATCATCTCAGCGTTAATCCCAGTCGCATCCGAAGCTTTCAGCTTTGAAGTCTGGGGTCCGCTTTACCAATCTAACTGCTGATTTTGGCTAAACTTCAATATTTTCCGTGAAGCGACTGCCGTCTGACCTCCACAACCCGAAGGCGATATCTAAGCATTGCAGTTAGACCTGTTACACTTTTGAGGGTTCAACCGGCCGTAACGACTGCCACTAGATGTTCGTATGGCAACCGGGACCAACGGCTTAACGTGCTTTCCGAGGCACGACCAGACCAAATATTCATATTCATGCATACAAATATTTTGCACTGTGCGGGGATCGAACCCGCGCCTCCTTGCGCAACGGCCGCGTTCGCTTCCGCTACGCTACGAAGACTGTCAATAATAATAACCAGTCTATATTAATGATAAAACCGAAAGATTTATCAGAAGTAATCTCTTTCTTAGAGACCTAGCAGCTAGTATAAGTACACTTACTATAAAGTGTTAGTTTATCTAAACCGCCAGAAATTTTCCAAAACCCAAAAGTTTAGTTAGCTTTGATATATGTATACATAAATGATTTAAGTAATGACTAATTTTCTCTAATTTACAAACAATATTATAAGTCAATTTTATTGTCATTGTTACGAAGGAAAATAAATGTAACAGTAAAATAAAAAGTGGAATAAAATTATATATAAAATGTAAAATAAAAACAAATTTAAATACATACACAATACAAAGAAGTAGGTGAATATCATCTTATTGTTTTCGTTAACATTGACTCGACATCAAATTACAATAGAGAAGTTAGATAAAAATACATACCTACATTATTAATTTGTTTTTACTTCATTATCTTCTGGAAGTTAGATAATAATTATCTTCTCTGTAGTTTTGATATTACAGTGTCTTTAAGTATTGTGTATTCAGCCTGTAACATTGTCACTGCTAGTACATACTACATAGGCTTCCTCTCCGCGAAAATTAGGGTATCGTAATATAGCGTATTACAAAATCTACTAACCCGCACACACGACCTATAGTACTTGCTTCCTCTCCTATTACGACATCCTATATGATAAAGCCTATGTTCCAATGCCTGGATAACACAGAAGCAGAGTGGCCAGCCACGAGCATTTGCGTTGAGCAGACACCACGACGATCCAGACGAAGCGTTTCGCCTCGTCTTTTATACCGTCTTTCCATCTGAATACAATGTAAGTGTCTTCAAGGCTAGAGTGCTAGATAGGCTCATAAGAGGGAACTCTAGTGGTGCTTTTTCAATGCAAACATATTCCGCTGTTTCCTTCATGAATAATGCTTTTAGCGCAATTTTTTTTTTTCTTAAATTTTACACAGTGATTATACGTGCCCCTATCATTTGATTTTTTCCGAAACTTAATTAATAAAAAAAAAAACGTTACTTCAAAATCGCGAAAAATTACCCATTTTTACCGTGATGTTCATATGACTATTACATATATATATTATAGACAAACGTTTATCACGTTATTATAGACAAACGTGATAAGTTTTTGACAAAAAAGAAAATAATAGAAGTATAAGTATACCTTTCCTCTAAATTTTAATATAAAAATAATTGAGATCTGTCGTGCTTTGAAAAAGAAAACAGCAGAATACGAACCGACGATCGTCTTTTGGTTAATGTTTTTGCAGGTAAAATCAGCCTGAGCTGCAACTGTCCTTTTCGCACTTTACCGGGATAGGTTGGTAGAAGCGCGACGGCAATAGTTTCTTCAAATACCTATTTTCCAAAGTCCTCGGCATTAGAGTCCCCTCTTAATAAACTTTCGCGCTTTACCATCACCGGTTGCATCACTGCTTACCATAAGATAAGGCGGGATCGCGGTCAGTTTTAAGTGTAAAAAAAATTAGTTGTCCCAAAGGTTGTCTATAAAAGATCGCCATTAGCGATATGATCTACCATTATGGCACTTTTTGTAAAATGTCTATTTTTTGTTTGTATGTTTAATTTGTCAACCCTGATTTACGGCAAAGAAAACCTGTGTAGGGAAAAGTGGACTTGTAAATCCCTTATCATCGATATTCAGTGAGTAAGCGACTTCCACTGACGTTTGTTATCTAACAAGATGTGTCTGGAGTCCCGCAATCGGACAGCTACAAGGTCAGTGTATCTGCAGACAGAAAATATGTTGTTTGAAATATCAGTAAGTAATACTGGCTTGTTTTGAAGAAGTTAGTTAGGCTGTCGATTAGTAATTGTTCAAGTGCCTTTCGTTTTCGTTCGTTGGGTCGGCTTCCAGTCTGACCAAATGCAGCTGAATAGGTGCCTGTATATATTATAGCGACAGCCTATATATAGAAATTTGGTTATCGCGCGATATTAACTTTCTAGATTGAACGAAGTTTAGGTTTTGGGTTTAATCGATGCTTATGGATTGGTATTGAAATGAAATGAAATGAAATGAAATTTATTAAAAAAACATAGAACAACAATGAATGTACAAAAAGTCTGTTTGTATAGTAATAAAAATCTTAATAATAACAATCGTAAAAGCTAACTTACTGTTGTCTAATACATAATATAAATCTATTGGTTCGGTTTGAATGATACGAATTTAGTTTGCTTATGGCTTAGATAAATAATGATTGTACGTAATAAAGCTATGTTGTTTTAATCTAAAAGATGGTTTTAATGGCTCTGGTTTCGTTACCCGTTCTACGGCCGAATACGCATTGACTTTAATAAATAATTAATTGTACTAGTTTTATGAGAATGCACGAAAGCAAAAGTTCTGAGCTGTTTGGTTGTATTGCTTCAAATACTTATCAGACCTTCACGACTCAATTATTGAGTAATACTTTATGAAACACATCATCCATGAATACATCAAAGTGATTTTTTCTTACATTGATATATATGTCGGAGATCGTCGATTAATTTTAATAGAAGTTGCTGATTTGATTTACGTAGTAGAGGGGCGAACGCTTGTGACGTTATTTCTGTGATGACGTCACATGGACAGAGTCGCTTTGGAAAGTGGGGTTCGTCGAATGATCACTTTGAATCGAGACGCGGGCCAAGGCACATCTCCGAACCGAAACTGTCGGTTTGCCTGTTTAAATTGTTATTATGAAGATTGGAGGGTATATCTACACGTCGTGCTTCAACTCAATACTCACCTACGAAACGGAACCTGTACCACCACACCAAGATGATGTCGACCCTACCGCTCTGCCGTCGCTGTCTCCGACATCAGAAGTTGGATAAAGAACTACACTGCTTACAATCTCGATATAAATCAAGGAACAGAATAACAGTTACTTTCTGCCAATAATTTTTTAGTACTTGCGTGATTATTTGTGTGGTAGTTCATTACCTTTGTATGGGCTTCTGTAAATGCTGGATGTACTGGCAGTGAGGCTGGAAGTGAACGTCAAGTTACGAGGTGCGCTCAATTGCTGACGCAGAGATCGCTCCGCGTGATAGTGCGCTGCAGGAGTGCGCTGCAGGAGTCCGCTGCAGGCGTGCACGTGCGGCTGGACGCGGCGCTGTCGCGACAGTGCTGGCTGTTGCTTGGCGAGCGACAGTGCTGGCTGATGCTTGGCGTGCGATAGTGCTGGCTGATTCTTGGCGCGTGACAGTGCTTGCTGATGCTTGGCGCGCGACAGTGCTGGCTGTTGCTTGGCGCGCGACAGTGCTGGCTGTTGCTTGGCGCGCAAGGTGCGCTTGCGGAGCGCGCGAGGTGCGCTTGCGGAGCGCGCAAGGTGCGCTTGCGGAGCGCGCTTCTAGCTGCTTGGGGAATCGCATCAATGGCGTGTGGCGCTGCTGGAGCTGCGTGCGGCACAGCCGGAGCTGCGTGCACTTTGCGGAACGCCCAAGGTTTCAAGACTTGAGTCTCTACTCTGCAGGCGATGAGAAGAATTTGAGGACAGTATCTACTCTACAGGCGATGAGAAGGTTTCAAAATACCCAAAACGTTTGTGGTAACGTAATGGGGTTTTATGAGAGCTCCGAGATGTCTGGTGTGCAACGGTTGACAACTGCCAAGTGGCAGGTGTTTGTGGGAAATTGCCATAATCCGGCGAGTCATACTATTTTTATTTTGATTCCGTGGCCGAATGTTCTCTTGTCAAGCAATCTGTAATTTCATTGAAGTATGTACACACGCGCCAGTATATATACAGTGTACAAGGTTGTGCCCGTGTATTGTGTACTGAACAATTTCTTTGCGACATGATAATAAGAGTTATTTGCAAATTTTATTACTTGTACTACCCGTATTTTTGTTATAATGGACTGAGAAATTTTAAATCAAGGTTTTAAAATTACGATGTCTGGTTTGTCTTTATTTCGAAACTAAAGTTTACTGTGGCCTATAATTACGAGCTCACTTGAGCTTATGATAGTATGTGTGGCTAGACTATTAAATCTTCTCAAGAGAACAAGCGGTAACGAACATAGAAATGAGTGCTATTTACGAAAAATCTAAATTTGATAGAAGTGAGCTAAAGTAATGAAATTGAATATTGGTGAGTTGTTTGATGGCGATAATGGCGATCGTTACCTATTGAAATCGTTGATTGGAAACAGGACTTATAAGTACCCCCACGATCGTATATGAAAGACTTCTCCAAGTAATGTCTGCTGAGTTAGATTTTCAAAATGTAGAAGATGGTGAGGAGGGTGCCTCCGCCAGCAAATAGAACACGTATCATGGCTGAGTGGTCGCGCTGCACGCACTAGTCTGTAGTCGTAACTGCAACCCAATGAGGGGTTGTTCAGAGCGCGATGGGCAGCTAGTGGTGTGGCGGGGACACTAGTAGGTATGGTCGCACTGCATGCACTAGGCTGAAGTCGTAACTGCAACTCAGTGAGGAGTTGTTCAGGGCGCGATGGGCAGCTAGTGATGTGGCGGGGACTTTGGTAGATATGGTCGCTCTGCATGCACTAGTCTGTAGTCGTAACTGCAACTCAGTGAGGAGTTGTTCAGGGGGCGATGGGCAGCTAGTGATGTGGCGGGGACTTTGGTAGATATGGTCGCACTGCATGCACTAGTCTGTAGTCGTAACTGCAACTCAGTGAGGAGTTGTTCAGGGGGCGATGGGCAGCTAGTGATGTGGCGGGGACTCTGGTAGATATGGTCGCACTGCATGCACTAGTCTGTAGTCGTAACTGCAACTCAGTGAGGAGTTGTTCAGGGGGCGATGGACAGCTAGTGATGTGGCGGGGACCTGGGTCTCGGAGGAGACTATTAGTTGTACGGTCATGTGTTGACCTGGGAGTCGTGGACTCTAGAGTTGGTCGTATCACAAGAGGTGATGACAATATGGGTGTCAACTATGAGTTGTCACTAGCTACTGTGGTAGCGAACCATGGTGTGTTTTCTTTTTGATAATTATGATTTTGATTTGATAATTATGAGGCTTGGAGGAACCTTTTGTTTTCTTTTTGAAATTTGATAATTATGAGGCTTGAAGGAAGCTCTTGTATTTCCTTTTTGGAATTTGATAATTATGAGGCTTGAAGGAAGCTTTTGCGTTTAAGTTGTTAAAATGATTAAGTTGGTTTGGTTTTCTAACAGTCATAGTAATTAAACGTGACGTGTGACTGTCAGGTTGGCCGAGTCGGTTTTCTGTGCCTTTTTTAATTTGTTACAGACATGCACGAGGACGTGCAACGGGAAATATCGAAGTTTGGCCGGAATCGGCGGTTGGCCTGGTGAACCGGATCCTGGACTCCGGGGCTGAGGGAGCTTCGGATGCGACTGGGATTGGCGCTGGGAAGATGATGATGATGAAGATGATGCACGAGGACGTGCAACTAGTCAGGCTGGCCGTGTCGGAGATCGTCGATTAATTTTAATAGAAGTTGCTGATTTGATTTACGTAGTAGAGGGGCGAACGCTTGTGACGTTATTTCTGTGATGACGTCACATGGACAGAGTCGCTTTGGAAAGTGGGGTTCGTCGAATGATCACTTTGAATCGAGACGCGGGCCAAGGCACATCTCCGAACCGAAACTGTCGGTTTGCCTATTCAAATTGTTATTATGAAGATTGGAGGGTATATCTACACGTCGTGCTTCAACTCAATACTCGCCTACGAAACGGAACCTGTACCACCACACCAAGATGATGTCGACCCTACCGCTCTGCCGTCGCTGTCTCCGACATATACAAATATATTTAAATAAGCAATTTCCATCCTCCCTTTTATCTAATAGATGTAACATCCGTTGTATTAGATACACTTTCTTCACTGTCATTATATCCTTACTAATATTATAAATCGGAAAGTGAGTTTGTTCCGCTTTCAGGCCGGATTAAATAATAGAGTACTTTTATTGCGAAAAAAAATTCCTACGAGAAAATCTAAAAAGCGCCATACTCGTATACCTAACCGAATTCGACGCGGACGAAGCCGCGGATGGAAAGCTAATATTCTATAATTTTTCTTGTATTCTAGTAATATTAAGTAAAATATGAAATACATCTTAAGGAATAATCAACTACAAGATTTTTGTCAAATTAAAACATTGTAATATTATGCCAATTGGCGAAAGTGAATTTTAAAGAGAATGTAAGAATGAAGTCATCTTAGACCTTCCTAGTAATTACACAAACACTAAACCGTATGGCGTCATAAAGTCCAACATCTACGTTTGAAGAAACAATTTAATACAAAACAAACGACAAATTTTATTCAGTACCCGAAAACATTATAGTTAAACTCGGATTTTACGAGCTTTGAGTCAGAAAAGGCGATTTAAAAACGGTAAAGACTTACGGGATTTCTTTTACGTCCCTTAAAATTACCTCAGCGGCTAAGGGTGATAAAAAAACTGCTGAAATTTCCCATTTTGGGACTAAAAACTTGCTGAATGAAGGGTTATTTCAACGGCTTTGATTTTTAAAATACACTGACAGACAACGGCTAAGAACATCTAAGAAATCTGGATTGGTGACTGGAACCAAAGATATAATACTCAGTTTGTGGCTCACCGAATCAGTCACATGTATTTTACTGATGTATATAGAGTAGTACCTACTTACATAGCCAGGATAATCCATCAGAAACTTGCTCTGAGATATAACCTTGTGGAATCGGAGGTGCCTTACTACAGGTAGGTGTCCGACCCAGTTTTCAAAAATGAAAATATCACATTGTGCTGTGGATTATTACTGACAGGACAATTATGGCCAATAATCCTGATATAGTAGCGATGGATCGATCAGAGAGGCGCGCAATGATTATTGATATAACCGTTCCGCATGATGAATGCCGAGAAAGATAAACAAATCAAGTACCTGGAATTGGCTCGAGAGGTTATCCTCATATGGGATGTAGATTCAGTGATAATTGTGCCGATAGTAGTGACCGCCAATCGATTAATAGCCAAGAGCCTCGACCAACACCTGAAGTCCCTCTCGTTGGGCAGCTGGATCAGGGATTTGATTCAGAAAGCGGTATTTCTCGAAACGTCTCGCATTGTCAGGAGGTCCCTCTCGCTGGGGCAATGACCACCGGTATCTTGGACCCTGTTCCCGATACCGATGCACTACTATTATTTGGTCACGGAGACTATTTTAATACATGGAAAGTTTTGTAAGCAATTTATTATCAGAAGGAGGAAAATTCTTCTTAATTTATATCAAGCATATCACGAAAGTTTACCTACGTAGCTGCATCGTATCAATCAACATTAACAAAGACAAAAATAACACCGAACAGATTTGGCAAGTTCGACGAATTTTGAAACCGTATATCTTAACTTTAAACCGTGTATTGCATCTTGTCACATAACTTCAAGATTTCGGGAGATTTTAATGCAACACAAACAATTTTAGCTCTCACAACACTGATGTTGGCGGCTGTGCAAAATTTGGCAACTGTCGAGAGAATTAGGTATGTAATCAAACGGGTAACGCCAATTTTCTTTTTACACCATGACGTGTAAAAATGAGAATTGGCGCCATGTCATTGTTTTGCTGTCCTCATTTCATTACGCTTGGAGGTTACAAATTATGTCATGCGTATAATAATAACGCCTCTTAGTTATTTAACAGCCTCGTTAGTCTCGTAGTTTGTAAGCGCTTGGTTCGCTGGGACGGCAAAGTGTATAGTAAAACCCAAGTTTTACTTTAGAACATTCTTAGTAACCGTCTGAAGTTAGGAAGTTGGCGGTTTAATGTCCTCGGAACGCACGTAAAGCCGTTGATCGTGCGTTTTATCTCTCGGGGTCGTGTCGGATTGCCTTTCCATCGGACTGTGAAAGGAGAGGAACAGGGAGTGCAGCTATGATGACGCATATTACGTACTAGCGCCAAATCCTTTGTCCATAATCTAAACTAAAAACTTAAATGTATCTTATGCTTTCTCGTAATTTGACGTATTTTTAGACGTTACGTGTTTAATCACGTCTAAACTGTCTAAGGAGTATCTAGACAGGATTAAAGTAATAGTTTGTCTTCTGTCCTTTGCTTAATGATAGAGACAGAAGAAATGCACTGAAATTAAATTTAATTTTGTTAGTGAACAGGGGAATCGGAGCAGCTATCACTTGGCTAATCTCCGATGGCTGATTTTAGACAAAAAATATTATTGTACGTTAACAAACATAATAGTTAAATAGATAGTGTGCCCACTTAGTTGACATATAGTTATGTCAACTCACTATGTATATTGCTTTGACAATAAATCTATTATGCTTCTCATTCATACTTCGAGATTTATTAATACACGTTTATGTTGATTTGCAGTGGGCAGGGCACTTTGCTAGTAGAACCGATGGCCGATGGGGCAGTGAGGTTCTGGAGTGGAGGGAGGCACCCAACAAGGTGGACCGCTGACCTCGTTAAGGTCGCGGGAAGCCGATGGATGCGGGCAGCACAGGACCGGTCAGCGTGAAAAGCCTTGGGGAAGGCCTTTGTCCAGCAGTGGACATCTATAGGCTGAAGAAGAAGATGTTGATTGTAGGACTGTTTTATCTAAGTTTAGAGATTACGAAATAATTAATGAACTCGGTAATAAATATTATAACGGACATTGTAGTACCCACCTTGGTTTGGTAAGTTTAACTGTTCCAGTGTAGGCCAAAGATCTTTCTTATCAAAGCACGAACATTAGTCAGTGGTATATACTAGAAGTACTATATTCTTTAAAAGTCCAGATGCCCTCACGATGTGTTTCAATATCCGATGTCACTGTTGTCCAAGATAAATTCAGAAAGGAAGAGAAAGGATAATTCTATGAATTAGAAGGGTAATTCTATGAATTGAAATTTGTCACACTGTTCTCTATCTATTACCTAAACTAAATTTTGACAGCAAGCAGCAACGTACATATTCCAAAATTCTTATAAGTTAACTTTATAATGCGTAGTACAATAACTAAGTAAAGTATCCTTATAAAATACCGAAAGGCTACAGGACTTGCAAATTAAGCATTGAAGAAGTAAGAAAAAATAATATGAGTATTGACTGAAGTGTAGCGGCATGAACAGAAGATACCTGTACCGGAAAAGTCAAGCGGAAACACACCTACATAATTTTGGGTTTTTTTATGACATTATTAGTACCTACGTATAAGAATCAACGTATTGTGTGTTGCTGAAATTACTAGGCCTATATATCAAAAAATGGTTTAACTAATGGGAACAGTATTGTATCTAATTGGCAGAAATTGAACCCATGTACATACAAAACGCTACCATAGTTCTTATGCACCACGACACGTACAAAACGCTGCGATAGTTCTTAAGTGCCACAATACGTACAAAACGTTACAATAATTCTTATGCGTAAAAAATACTACAACAGTACTTATGCGCCACAACACGTTCCAAACGCTACAATACTTCTTATGCTCCACAACACGTACAAAACGCTACAATAGTTCTTATGCGCTGCAATACGTACACACCCCTATAATAGTTCTTATGCGCCACCACACGTACAAAACGCTACAATAGTTCTTATGCGCCACCACACGTACAAAATGCTACAATAGTTCTTATGCGCTGCAATACGGACGAACCCCTATTTGTAGTTATTATGCACCACCACATGTACAAAATGCTACAATAGTTCTTATGCGCTGCAATACGGACAAACCCCTATTTGTAGTTCTTATGCGCCACCACATGTACAAAATGCTACAATAGTTCTTATGCACCACAATACGTATAAAACGTTATCGTGGTTCTTATGCGCCATCACACGTACAAAATGCTACAGTAGTTCTTATGCGCCACAACACAAACAAAACGCTGCAGTTATGCGGCTAAAGCTTAATGTTACAAATTTAATGAGAAAAGCACATAGACCGTACTTTGTATTTCTTAATTTACATAAATATACCATTTCACTTATAAGAAAATTAATTTTATGACTTATAAAATAAATAAAGTAATCGTGTGGTTTGTAATACGAGACATGCATCTGAAAAGAGATATGTAAACATGCAATTTAAAATCAAAATAGCTTTTTTATGCAAGTATTCATAATTTTATCGCCAGAAGCCCGAAAGTCTGACAATCACTCGTCATGATAAGACTGGGTATCGTAATAGTTATTACCCTCTAATTAGATTATGAATATCAGGAAGGCAGTCGCACCATAGAAAATACTGGTCATCGTCATCACCTCAGCTTTTTAAGTTTTTAGTCTAGGGTCCGCTTTACCAGTCTAACTGTTGATTTTAGCTAAACCTCGATATTTTCCGTGAAGCGATTGCCGTCTGACCTCCACAACCGCAAGGTCCAAGCATTGCAGTTAGACCAATGGAAAATACAGGTATTCAACTGAATCCGTTTAAAAAAAAACACTCGGTTCCGGTTAGACTGGAAGCTGACCCAGTCATAGTTGAGAAAAAGCTAAGCAAATGATTAATCATACTTGTGCTAACTTTCGTGTACAAAACAACACGTTTTATTAATTGCGTAATGAATTTGTATCGAAAATTATTGTGGCTTGAATAGTTTTCAAAACACACAAACATGAAAATAGGGTATTTGACAAAAAAAAAAAAATCTAATTAGTCCGTCAGTCAGATTTCCAAAAAATACTAGACACGTATTTTTTGTTTTATCAAATCAATAAACATTGAAAAATATAAAAGGTATCAAAGATCAGGAGTGGTGGCTGGTGACGTCACTGATCGCTATAAAGTGTAGCGTACAGGGACGTCACACGAGTTTTCAACGCACTGTGTCGTCGTCATTTTTTATTTATATGAAAAAGGAAAAATACGTGTCTAGTATTTTTTGAAAATCTGACTGACGGACTAATTAGTTTTTTTAGTTAAATACCCTATTGTAGAATCATTGTCATATACTTATAGCACACACACATAACCACCCTAGGCTATAACGTTCGCACTGTTGGGACACAAGCCTCCTCTCAATGGGAAAGAGTGGGCCTTCATCTACCACGCTGGCCCAGCGTGATTGATTGATCATTGTCATAATTTTTAAAATCTGATCATCATATTAGAAAAAAATATTATGTATAAATTACAGTTACAGATTAGTAGAATTGGAGGCGATTGAGCAGGAACGCGGAACCCGGGGGCTCCAACGCGAAAGCCGCGGATGCAACCGGCCCCCTAAACGGCGAACACATTTTTGTCAAATGAGTGCGGCTAGTTGGGATCAGTTGGGACCGTTCGGGCCGCCCATTGGGCCGTTCGGTCCAAACGATCCCAACTAGTTGCAATCATTTGACAAAAATGTGTTCGCCGATTATTGGGGTTATAATATACTGAGATGATGATGACTGATTAGTAGATTCACTCAATTAACTCAATCTATGCGAAAGGTAGCCGGGAGAGCCGTTTTTTGTATACATCGTTGAATTTCAGTCGACTAACAAAGATTGCCTACTTCTTCTATCCATTGACTACAAAAAATTTGTCAAAAAAAAACATTTATTTTTTAATTTTTGAGCAAGGGTGAATAAACTCTGGTAAAAATATCGCCGTTCAATTCCACGTGTCCTTGGAACGCAAGAAACGAACTGCGCTCGCATATAAGTTGTATTAAACTACGTCATGCGACATAGTAATGCATAATATTGTTAATTTATAAATATTATTCAATGGTCGATTTTTTTTCTACTAATGTTGTACCGATGACTGAAGGTGAAGGAAAAACATCTTGAGGAAACCTGGACTTTAAGTCTGAAATCGCCAACCCGCATTGAGCAAACGTGGTGATTACGCTCAACCCTTCCCTGTATGAGAGAAGACCTGTGCCCAGCATTGGGACGATAAAAAGGTGGATGATGAATGTTTAGTAGTCATTGGATACATGAAATATTATTCGATTATGTGAGATAGTCTTTGTATGACTACTAAAATCCCACTCGGCTGTCGCGCTGTGCGCACGCACCTAATTTACCACTGATCTGCCGTGAACTGTGTTGTGCGATAACCACACTGCAACAATTTCTAAATCTATTTGCAAAAATTATAACATGGTGTCTTGTTTCTAATTAAATTGGTTGCTTATTCTGGACATATGTAAATATAACGTTGTATAATAGTGTGGAAGCCTTTGTACGAAATTCCACGAGTTGCACTTGGTGTCCACGATTTTGATGTTGGTATCACAAAATAAAATGTTCGATTTGATGGGCTCATATAAATCCTTATGAAAAAAAATAAAAAACTATTTCCATAGTTTTGAAAGCCGTAAGGAACTCCCGTAATTTAAAATGTACAAGATCTACCTATATAACATATTTTTTTTGTACCAAACTTGAATATAGTTTGTTCAGAATAAGCAAATGAATCGATTCCAATAATTTTTACACCATATTATATTTTTTCCCAAATATATTTAGTAATTGTTGCAGTGTGGTTACCGAGCGTTCCATGCAGCATACGATAGATCATAGTACTGTGCGCCCGCGCAACAGCTGACGCCAGACGTATTTCGGGTACCGTATAAACAAAAAAAATGTCGTATCTTATCTCAATGACAAAACAATGTCAGGAACTTGTGAAAATGTAATGAAACTTGAATAATTATTTTACAGATTGAAACTTAAATCAGAGTGTGAATTTCTATATTAATAATTTCGTCAAGTGGTACGGTAGACTCGATCGAAACCTAACTTGAATAATAGACTTAAAAAATAATTTTTTTGAGTCGACTACACGTCCGCAAAATTCGGACTGTCGAATATTTTCTTAATTTCTGTCGGTTCTGACAAATGTGTCAAATTAGTCGCCATAATTGGCCACTCTAGCAATGTCTCTGACACAGAACGACATTCTGATTAGTTATTAAACGTTTCGTTTCATACTAGAGCTTGTACTTTAATAAAACAAAAATTTATTAGGCACATTTCTCCCAAGCAATGTCAGGATTTCATCAAGTATTCTTAAAAATTATCGGAGGGGGGAGGGGGGAGGATGGGGTAGGCTATCAGATCGGCCGCCGGCAGAAGTTACCACCCGCCAGACAAAGTCTTGCCGCCAGGAGATTCGTCATAATGTCTGGTGAAGCCGTACCGTGTTGCAATGAGTGCGCTTGCGCCAAATGTTGTGGTGTCTGTTTTTGAGTGAATAGGCTCTTAATAAACTAGCGCGCTTTATCGTTAATGATTGCGTCACTGCTTACCATCAGGCGGGAATGCAGTCAAGTACTAGTTTATAATTATAAAAAAAAAATATGAGAATTACCCCTAAGTTCTAACGTGATAAGATTGATGAAGATTTATGTAACCTATTTTATTCAGCGTTGTGAATACTTTAAAGTAGAATGAGTCACATTGTTTATTTATATTTACGATCAGTCGGTCATGTTCACGGCCGTACTGACATTGTACAATAAAGAGAATCTATTACATTCCTGTTCATAATTGTTTTATTTTTTGTTTTTGGTAGCGATGATGAAGACCGCTTATTGAAATGAACTGTTTAAGATAGTTTTTATCGTCAATATTTTGTTGGTGGCGCCGATATAAACTCAGAGATCATAATCTTTATAGTCCAGTCACTATAATATTAATATGTTATGTGAGTTTAACAAGGCATACATAAACATACATATGTATAATAGTGGTGCTGAAACACGAACAATGCTGGTTCATAGGAATATTGTAATGCATTATCGATGTACATAAAAATTGAAAAATGTGTTTTTTGGCCCAATAAATATTTGTATTTATTAAACCTAGCATCAAATATAAAAAAAAATGAAAATTTCAAACAAACTAAATCGGTTAAAATTGCAAACGGAATAGAACATCCTTTGAAAATATTGGTTCACTGACCTCCGATCGGCGACAGCGCGGTCCTGTATCGACTTGCTTTTTTCACGCCATTATTATTAAAGTTTGGTACCGCAGGATGCGGAGGTCATTAACCTGTAAGCGCTTCCTTATCAACATGTACATCATGTAGAAAATGTGAAAAATGAAAAATAATATCCTGTGACTAAACTAATGGATATATTTATATGATTTTTTATGGTTAGACTGAGAATGTGTTGAGGTACATGATGTTTAATTTATTGTCGTATTGTCAGCACCACTCTGTATTTGACAGCATTGGTGGCCTAGTGGTATCGGCCACGACTTATAAGTTGAAGGTCATAAGTTCAAACTCCATAAAGCGCTAATTTGAATAAATGACGTTTGATTTGGTTTTGGTTTGTAGCTGCAATTCACACAGTGAATGTAACTCTATCCCTATGTTTGTAATATGAGCAAGCTGCAACCTGTCTCGCATTAAATTATATAAACAGGTAGTAAAATATTATCATAAGTTACAGTTACAGTCAGCAACTTTAATAATAATCCAGCTGATTGAATAGTACCCTTTCGTTGTTGATACCATTACGATCTGGGCGAAGTGTTTCGCCTCGTTTTTTATACCGCGTACTTCGAGGGACTGGAAGAATTTGCCAGCGACGGTGTTTCCGTCTGACTACAATTTAAGTGTATTTAAGGCTAGAGGCGTGAATAGGCTCTTAATAAACTAGCGCACTTTATCATCAATAATTGCATCACTGTTTATAATCGTGCGGCATTGTGATCAAGCACTAGGTTATAATTATATAAAAAAGTCTGAGGGGTAATACTCGTAATTTTAAGAACGAAAACTGTGAAATTCTGACTTAAAATTTTCCTATTTTAAAATATTAAAAATCTCGTCATATCATCATAGTCTCATCTCAGCAACAAACAGGTGTAAAAAGTTGTCATCATCATCATCATTATGAACCTTTTTATCGTCCGACTGCTGGGCACAGGTCACCTCTCATATAGAGAAGGATTGAGCGTAATACGCTTACTCAATGCGGGTTGGCGATTTCAGACTTTAAAAGTCCAGGTTTCGTCAAGATGTTTTCCTTCACCTTTTTTAATCAGTCATTGGTGTCCAAGATATACTTAGTAGTCAACATGTAAGGAATTTAAAAAAAAATTGTCATCCATTTCTTTATCTGATCAATAATGAAAACAACGCAATGAATGTTGCTGAACTGTCAAAATGAAACCGATAGCTATTGATATTGTGTTATGCAATCATCCTGAAGTTAATTGTACTATACTGGTTTTTAATAAAATAGCGTGCTTTACCATCAACGATTATATCAGTGCTTACCATCAGGCGGGTTTGCGAACAAGCACTGATTTATATATAAAAAAAAGAAACGATAAATTGGTTGGTATCGGTTTCTGATATTTTAATATAGAAAAATGAATTTCTGTGCGTTAGTCTCGCTAAAACTCGAGAACAGCTGAACGGAATTATTTTATCATGGTCTTGACATGTTCGTGGAGGTCTAGGGAAGGTTTAAAAGGTGAGTAAAATTCAAATAATTCCCTGAAAAACCACAAAAATAGCTTTTTCTATTTCCCATACAAACGTATAAGAGTCAATGTTTTTTTTATTTAACACGAATTCGTTTTGTTTGTTTTAGAATTGTTTTATACAAAAATTTGGGTGTTTTATTGTTTTATCAATTGAGGCAGTCCGAAGTCTTCCGGGTCAGCTAGTAATTTATAAAAAGAAGTAAAGTTAATGATGTTCTTTTGTTTACCATTTATGGAGGTTTAATTCATTATTGTCTCCTTTAGAGATTATTTAAACAATTTAGACAGATGATCTAAATGGCCCACTAAACAATTATATTTTCTATTTTTGCATGTAGCTATGCTTATTATGTGCACGTGCAAATAGTTTTTGTTAGAAATTGTACAGTAATGATGTTAATCTGAGTCACATTTTACTAAATGTCACTTAGATTAACATCTTACTGCATATTATAATAAAAACTATTTTATTATTATTCCCTTTATTTTTTTATACATACATATTATTTTACATTTCTAAATATTTATATGTAAACATACAAAAACATTAAAAAATATAAAGAATAGTGTTCCACCGATGGAGGGAGCGGGGTCCAAGCTACCGGTGGTTAGAGCTACAGAGGCAGGAACCTTCTCACGATGCGGGCCGTATCGAGGAGTACTGCCTTTTGAATCTGGCCCTTGATCCAACTGCCTAACGAGAGCCTCAATAGATGTTGGTCGAAGCTCTTGGCTATCAAACCATTGGCCGATACGACAATCGGTACAACGACTGCCGAGTTCACATTATTATTATTTTCTTTTTTAAAAACCTGCATTATCCAGACAGTTTAATTAACATCTAGGACGATAAAAGTATCATGCTAGATGCTAATGTGAATAACACATGTTTTTAGAAAAAAAAACTTTAGTATTATATTGTTATATAGAGATGACAGCAGGTCAAGCTATCTTAAACTGTCAAATATTCCCAATTAATCGTGAGCCCTAATGTATTAGCGATGAAGTTAAGAATTTAATAAAGAAATGTAACATATATTTGTAGCTTGATGTATACTTGGCTTAACAGCTTATGTGTAATGATTTTAGTCTCAAATCATCTATTTATGATAATTTTGGACTCTCGATGTGTTATTGCCAAACATGATGAGATAATACTGTAATGGAAGCAAAATAGGTAATTTATAAGAGAATAAAAATAATTCTTTATGATAATATGGTGGCAACTACATATTATTCTTACCGGTAATAAAATACAGTCATTAAAATTGTCTTAAAATAACAACGTGTAGAAATAAACTTAAAATAATCCGCGAATCGAGTTACAGTTATATTATACATAGAAACAATATTTATATGTAAATGAAACCGATAAAATAAAATTCAAAAAAGAAAAAAATACTCACAAAATAATTTTCATGTTGAACTTTTAAAATCCAATTAATCACTATTAAAAACACACAACACTAATTTAATAATAACATAATCACCATCACCGAATTATAATAAATTAATTTATAAAACTTTGTATCACATTTTTTATAGAAAAAGATCGTAATTTAGAATTATTGGTACTTTTGGAAGCGCCCGCGCATCTACACGTTGGCGCGGAAAGTCTAAGACTGACTTGGCTTAGCGCCTGCGCCAGAGGAGGCCGTGCGAACTGCGAATATATGAAATGAAAATATGCAGAAGGCCCATTTTGTGCACTAAATAAGTAATAATAATAAGTAAGTATAAATTTCCATTGTATTCATATTTTATTTTTTGTTTTTACTTTGCTGGTATTTTGGCGTGGCTAGCTGGCATCTGATAAATAATTTCATTGTTGTTGTGTTTTCTTGTGTTCATTACTGTACTGTAATAGGAGTACTCAAAATCGTTTCTTGGGTTACAAACGAACATTAGGAATGCCCCTGTGAAGGAACACCTTTATTATTATGACATGGACACTCCTAATCAACTTTGGTTCTTATAAATTTTTTAATCTTTTTTTTTTCTGGTTCTTATTGTATTTTTTTCAGCTCTACCTGCCAGTGTTTTTGTTTTTGCATATTTTGTGGCGTGAACCTTTTGCCCCTTTTTGTGGAGATATAGACTTGAGCTTATGACTAAGAAGCTGCGGTAGATAAACGATCGTGTGTGCTGATTAGTATTCTAATAATACATATATGGTTCCGTAGGTTTTACTATGTATAATTTAAGTAATAATAGCATAATTAAAAATAATTTGATACATATTTTTTAGTAAGTCGTGGTGGCCTAGTGGTTAAAACACCAGCCTCTCAAGTATGAGTGCACGGATTCGATTACAGGTCAGGCAAGTACCAATGTAACTTTTCTAAAGTTATATGTACTTTCTCAGTATATCTTGGACACCAATCACTGAAGGTGAAGGAAAACATCTTGAGGAAACTTGGACTTTAAGTCTGAATTCGCCAACCCGCATTGATCAAGCGTGGTGATTACGCTCAATTCTTCTCTGTATGAGAGGAGACCTGTGCCTGGCAGTGGGACGATAAAAGGTTGATAATGATGATATTTTTTAGCAAATTTATTTGTTTGGAAGAACAATCTATTTTTATCACATCAAAAATTAATACCGACCGATGCCAGGTATGAACCTATATACCGTACCTACCTCATATTCTTGTTAGACGAAGGGTGCAGACTAGTGTCCACGATATAGGGAATCCTAATGTGGAGGCTAGTGCTATTCAAATATTGTAATGTTTTACTGAACATTTAAGTTTTGTTATTATTTCCTTTATTTTTCTTGTTTTCTAAATCCATATCTATACTAATGTATAAAGCTGAAGATTTTGTTTGTTTGAACGCACTAATCTCAGGAACTACTGGTCCGATTTGAAATATTATTTTTGCGTTGGATAGCCCATTAATCCAGGCTTTAGGCTATGATACCACTCTGTGACCAATAGCAGCGGAGCATATAACAAAAACGCGAACAAAGTCGCACACGGCCGCTAGTATTTTTATAAATACATAAAAAAATATATTATTATTATTATTATGTGAAAGTAAATAAGAGTAAAGTAAAAAGTAAAGTTATGGTGTTGGTGGAGGTGGGGGTTACGGAGCTGGTAGTCATAATGGTGGTAGTGGTGATAAGAATAGAATAGAATAATCTTTATTATGTACACCATATAAATTACAAAATATAAATAAAAATAAATAGCGGTAAGCCATAACATCGGCTGCCGGCAGAAGTTACCACCTACCAGACAAAGTATTGCCGCCAAGCGATTCGTTGTGTCCCGGCATGATGTCTGGTAAAGCCGTACGGAGGACGGGTTTGAGCAGTTGTGATACGATGTGTGTCGGGTACGATGCGCCAAATTTTGTTGTGTCGGGAGTTTTGTCGTGGAGGGTGTCCAAATCAATCTCCCTCTGGCGCTGCATCGTTTTTTCACTCAGTTTTTTTTAGTATATAGGCTCTTAATAAAAAAGCGCGCTTTACCATCAAAGATTGCGTCACTGCTTAACATCAGGCGGGATTGCAGTCAAGCACTAGTTTATAATTATTTAAAAAAAATGAAGATTTCACAAATGGTGACACAATGGGCAGTCTCATCGCTAAGATCGATCATTTACAGACAATCTTTGGATGGAATACCAAAGGAAGGGTGAGAAAAATAAGTAGTAGCTAGTTTCTTCATCATAGGCCTCTTTCATGGCACGCCAACAAGCTCGACCCTGAGCAAGTCTCCGCCAGCCGCTACCACCCACCTTTAGGTGGTAAGTAGTTTACAGTGTATTTTTTATATAAATTATACAAAAAATATGGAGGTATATGGTGGTGATTGAGGTCATCCGTACTAAAACTAAGTTTAAGATATAATCAGAAATATTACCTATCTACCAGTCTGTACAGGTTTAGTATTTGGTTTACCATTAATAGTCTAAAAGAATGTTTACCGACTTATTATGATGAACTTAATAAAAATATGCCATATTAACAGTATTTGCAATCAAAGTCTCAAAAAATGTTCTTTATTTGAATTGTTATCGTAAACTGTTATCGTGTGATCATTCACCAAGTTAGATAAGCTTGGAGTTCGTACAAACTAGACGTAAAAGGAGGGTAAGGAGGTTAATATAGAGATCGGTAGATTCTCTTTGTATTAGCTATATTGTTCTATTGTTCTTAATGTAAGCAGAAATTACAAATAATATAGCTACAAAATACGTATTTATCAAATAAAAAACCCACGATACGGGTTTTTACAATTCTGCATTATGATTTATGTCATTTTTATATTTCCTTAAAATAAAAATGAATATTTATAACATATAGTTATTAAAATAGAACAATATATGCGTTTTATTATTATTTTTAAGGATAAAATTGGGTTTCAAATATATATACCTATACTATTTTCCTTCCTTTTCCTATATTAACGGTGGACAATGTAAATTATATTGCTCATCTTTCCACACCACATTCTAAATAAGATTTTTTGAAATATTTAACTATTATTGAACCATATTTTTTTATCATTAATGTTTTTTTATCATTTCATAACATTTTTGGAAAGCAATGACTGATTACAAGGTGAAGGAAATCATGATGAAACCTGGACTTTAAGTCTGAAATCCCCAATATGCATTGAGCAAGCGTGGTGATTACGCTCAATCCTTCTTTGTATGAGAGGAGATCTGTGTACAGCAGTGGGATGATGAAAAGGTTGATGATGACTTCAACATACATATAATGGCTGCCAGAAAACTTGGCGTCATCGCAAAGGTCCGGCGGTACTTCACACCTTCTAATGATGTACAAAGCACAGGTCCGCTCGTGTGTGGAGTACTGCAGCCACATTTGGGCTGGTGCTGCGAAATGTCACCTGACTACTTTGGATTCAGTGGAGAGGCGTGCGAAGAGGCCGATTGGCGACCCAGACTTAATTCGAAACGGTCTCCAAAGCCTGGAGCACAGGCGTAGAGTAGCCAGCCTTTCGGCCTTCTATAGGATGCATTCTGGTGAGTGTGCAAGGGAATTGCATGATTTAATTCCCCCATCTCCGTTCCACCATCGGACGACCCATCGTACGGCGAGTTTCCACCCTTACGTTGTTGACACCACTGCGGTCTGGACGAAGCGTTTCGCTTCCTATTTTATACCGCGTACATCGAGGGACTGGAACAATTGGTCAGCGATGGTGTTTCCGTCAAATTACAATTTGAGTGTCTTCAAGACTAGAGTCAATAGGCTCTTAATAAACTTTTTAACTTAATATTTTGCGCTTTACCATCAACGATCGCGTTACTGCTTACCATCAGGCGGGATTGCGGTCAAGCGCTAGTTTATTGTTGTATCTGACGGACAATTACCCAACAGTTGATGTTGGGAAATTGTATGTATGTTAGTTGTATGGTAACCTCTGCTTGCGAGATACAGCATCTGCATGACGTCAGTACGTGACGTCAGTGATGTTTTGTTCGCATGTTGCGTTATGCAGATACCGATACAATTTTTGTGAAGAGGAATGTGTCCAAGGCATGAAAATCAAAATAATGATTAGTCCGTCTTATAGATAACAAAAAAAAAAAAAAAAAATTAGACCCATATTTTATATTTTGTCGAAATTATGAAAAACTCCGGAGACATAGCGTATTAAAGTTACGGATTGGGGGCTAATTACGTCACACCGTGGTATATTTTGTACTACGGCGTCACATCATGCGACAGTTCAAAACAATATATCTTCCTTAGTCATCATCATCTCAGCGCATAATCCCGGTTGCATCCGCGGCCTTCGCGTTGGAGCCCGGGGTCCGCTTTCCTACTATTACGCCTCCATTTCGCACGATCTCTGGCATCCTGTGGTGTGAGATTATTGGCACGCATGTCATCTCTTACAACGTCAAGCCAGCACTTCTTTGGCCTGCCTCGCTTGTTCCGGCCCGGCGGAGGTGCCATGGCAAGACGTTTGTTACCCACGTAACATGCCGGTTTACGTAAGACGTGGCCGTACCATCGTAGGCGACTCTCTTGCAGTTTGTCTGCTATGTCACGGACATGGAGACTGCCACGAATGCGGGAGTTCCTGATGCGGTCTTTCCGCGTAACTCCACACATCCACCGCAGCATACTCATCTCCGTGACACGCAGCTCCTGCTTGTGTCGCTCAAGCACAGGCCACGCCTCACTGCCATACAGAAGGACAGGTCTAATGATGGTCTTATAGACCTGTCCCTTAAGCTTAACCGACATTTTGGGGTCACAAATGACACCTGTCATCTCACGCCATTTTGCCCAAGCTGCGGAAATGCGTGCTTTAACGTCGCAATCAATGTCGCCGGACGCGTGGAGCACAGACCCCAAGTATTTAAATTGGTCTGTGCACTCGACCTTGTCTCCGCCTATGCACACCATGTACACTGGCCATGTACACCGTCTTCGCCACATTGAGTTTAAGACCACCGCTCTCAAGCGAGTTCTTCCACGCATTTACCCGCCGCACCAACCGTTCCCTGTCCGCGTCTGCCAGCGCGATATCATCAGCATACATGAGCAACCAGGGAGGTTGCTCATGTGGATTCTTGATGCTGTCTGACAAGACGTCTAATATCACGCTGAACAGGAACGGACTAAGGACGGATCCCTGGTGTACACCGACGGTGATGGGGAAGGGTTTAGTGTCGCCAACAGCGGTCTTAACAACGGAATCGGAATTGAGGTACATGTCTCGAATTATGTTAACATAGGTTTCTGGTACCCCTTGGACCTCAGTGCCCACCAGATCACCCCCCGAGGGACATAGTCGAAGGCCTTCTGCATGTCTAAAAAGAGCATATGCAGAGGCGTGTTCTTCGATCTATATCTCTCCATGGTGATCCTTAGGGCGAAGATAGGGTCCGTGGTTCCGTACCCTGGACGGAACCCATATTGACACGTCGAGACAGCACACTCCTGCCGGATCCGGGAGTCTAAAATCCTCTCAAAGATCTTCATGGTGTGGGACATGACCTTTATACCGCGGTAGTTACCACACTCCTGTACGGAGCCCTTGCCTTTAAAGACTGGAGTGATAATACTCAGCCTCCATTGGCTCGGGATTTTGCCGGACAGGAGCACGCGGTTCAGAAAGTTAGTTAACATGCCCACACCGCAAGGACCCATCGCCTTCCAGGCCTCAATGGGGACTCCGTCAGCGCCGACAGGTTTCCGATTCGCCATGCGACGAAGAGCCGTGTGGACTTCCTCAGGCGTTATCGGGGGCACTAATCCAAGGTTCGGAGGGAGTTCCGGTGTCTGCACCTCTTGGTGCTGCTTATTCAGCAGCTCGTGGAAGTACGTACGCCATCTCTCCTTCACCGCGCGATCCTCGCAAAGCAGGTTGCCAGTAGGGTCTTTTACACAACGGCACTTGGATATATCCTGTGCCGCTTTCACCCTAGAACGTGCCAACTTGTTAATGAGCTTCTGCTCCTCAGACGATTCCAACTTCTGGTAGAGCGGTTCTAAGTGGTCTCGTCTGGCTCTGGCTACAGCTCTTTTAGTGGCACGTTTGGCAACCTTGTATGCGTCGCGATCTTCAGGAGATCCGGTCGCCTGCCACGTTTTGAAGAGGGCTTTCTTCACCCTTGTCTCCCTCTGGACTGTGTCGTTCCACCACCAGGTCTCCTTGTCACTTTTGCGACCGCCCTTAGACACGCCGAGCACCACTCGCGCCGCCCCGGTAATAGCTGCCTGGATTCTGTCCCAGTGATCTTGGACAGATTCTCCCTCGGTACCAGCGCACTTGTCGCCAATAACCGAAGCGAACTCCTGGTACTTATTTTCATCAAGCAGCCACCACCGGATCTGGCGTCGGCAGCGCTCTACACGTCTACGTTGGGCCTTAACGCAGAGATCCATGACAAGGAGACGGTGTTGTGCAGTAAGACTCTCACCGGGTATGACTTTGCAGTTGGCTACTTTGCCGATGTGGTGTCTCCTAGTTAGTAGGAAGTCGATCTGGGTAGCGCTTCTTCCGCTCCGGTAGGTAACAAGGTGCTCCGGTTTCTTTTTGAAGTAGGTGTTCACAATTGCTAGGTCAGCGGCCGCACACGTTCGGAGAATGTTGTCCCCTTCCACGTTGCGGCTACCGTACCCAAAGCCACCGTGAACACGCTCAAACCCGTCACACTTCTCACCCACGTGACCGTTCAAATCACCACCCAGAACGATTCCCTGGGATAACGGGATCCCGTGAAGCAATCCTTCGAGCTGGCTCCAGAACAACGTCCTTTAGGCGTCACCGCACCCGGCCTGCGGAGCGTAAGCACTTATCAAGTGGGTTATTACCCCATTGACAAGCACCCGCACCGACATTAGCCAATCACTGATGCGATTCACCTCCAAGACGTCATCCTGGAGCTCGTCAGACAACACCACGGCGACCCCATTTCTCCCACTAGGTACACCCGTGTAGATCAGCTTGTAGCCATTCCCAATAAGTCGGGATCTGCTGCCTTTCCACCGAGTCTCCTGCAGGAACGCCACGGCCACCCTCCGCCTGTGGAGAGTTTCGGCCAATTCTCTCGCGCGTCCAGTTAGCGTGCCAACGTTCCACGAAGCAAAACGGAGTTTACTGGTTTGGGCTCGCTTCTTCAGCCGTGTTCGCCCCTGACACGGTAGCCCTAGCCCACAGGTCACAGGAGTCGGGCGGGGCTCCTGCGCGCCGTTTTGCGGCGGCGCCCTAACTGTAACTCGTGCTTTTCTTCTATTCCTTATCATGTTTGGCGGTTGTTTGGCTTATTACGAGTGCGACTGCCGTCTGACCACTCAACCCCAAAGGGAAGCCGGCGTCAGGGCCCCGTCCGTATGTCAGCAGGTGCACCGTCTGGCAGGTGGGGTTGACTTGAGTCCCAAAGATGGTGGTGGGACCCCACAGCACCCTATATATCTTCCTTAGTATTTGAATGAAACAAAAATAAAAAAATACGTGTTCAATATTTTTTATAAATCTCTCTGATGGACATTTAACTATTTTTTAGGACACAACCTAATTTTATATTTATGTCTACAAAAATATGTAGGTACATGTGGGTTTTGCATAATCTTGTGGATCTCTAATAGTAGATCTAGAATCGGACCCCAACCACGTGCGCGAGCGTCGGTCGTCCATTACATGTGTCAAAGCTAACGAGGGATATGTTAAAGAGATTTATAATTATTTGAAAATCGCGTGAACTTATAACTAACTCTGGGTTCGATTTGATATGCCTCTGGTGATGTTGAAGAATGATTTATATTTTGATAAATATAGATCTGATCTTAAAAATGTATAAGATAATGTAGACATAGTTGAAAAAGTTTATGAAGTAAAGACGGTTTAGAGGCGTTGTGAACTTGAACTGTGTTTCAGATAAATATAAAATGTTAAACTCACGCCAGGATACGTGACCTGATCGAAAATTCGTAAGTTGGAGGGAGACTAGCGAAAATGTAATGAAATGAATTATAATACATTTATATTGACAAATAAAACATCACCACCATCATCATTTCAGCCGAAAGACGTCCACTGCTGGACATAGGCCTCCCCCAAGGTTCTCCACGACGACCGACCGGTCCTGCGCCTCCCGCATCCGGCGGTTTCCCGCGACCTTCACCAGGCCGTCGGTACACCTTGTCGGGGCCTACCCACGCTGCGTCTTCCGCTGCCAGGTGGCCACTCGAGAACTCGTCGGCCCCGATGATAAATAAAACAATTCGTACAAAATTATTCCCTAACCATTACAAAATATCCAAAAATACACGACATTAATGTTCAAGTTTTGACTTCTGCCGTACAATTTAGCAAGTTTCACTTATTTGTAAAAATAGTAACGTTTTAAGACACTTATTAGTAATTAGTATTAAGTATGATTTATGTTGTGACGGTTGATATCAAATTACTTTCTGAAACTCTAACATCATCAACAGAAATATAAAGATTCGTCACCCAGTTGTGCGCGAACGCGAATAATAGAAACGTAAATCCTGCACTGATTTATCACGATTGGTGACAGAATCAGATTCACGATGTTTCGCAAACTATTTGTGTACCTTTTTTTATAATCATAAACTAGGTGCTTGACTAAGATCCCGCCTGATGGTCAGCAGTGATGGAATTGGTTTTTTTTTTTATAATTATAAACCAGCGCTTGACCGCAATCCCGCCCAACGGCAATTATTATTAAATATTTATTAAGAGCCTATTCACTCAGAAAAACTGATCCAATAGGAAGGAAGACGGCAGTTGAGCGAGGTGATGCAATGTTAAACCCAACAACACGACCAACGATGCTGCGCCAGAGGGAGATTGATCTGAAGACCCTCCACGATCAAACATCCGACACAATAACATTTGGCGCGTCGTACCCGGCATACATCACAACACAACTGCTCATACCCGTCCTCCGTACGGCTTCACCAGACATCATGCCGGAACACGACAAATCGCTTGGCGGCAAGGCTTTGTCTGGTGGGTGGTAACTTCTGCCGGCGGCCGGGGTTATGGCCTACCACTGAGAAATGATGTTAATGGTATAGCGCGCTATTTTATTAAGAGCCTATTCACTCTAGCCTTGAAAACACTTATATTATAGTCCGACGGAAACCGCGCTGGCAAATTGTTCTTCAATGTACGCAGTATAAATGAGGAGGCGAAACGCTTCGTCCGGATCATAGTGGTGTCAACAACGTGAGGGTGGATACTCGAGGTACGCCCGACGGGTCGTCCGATAATAGAACAGAGATGGAGGAATTAAGTAATGCAATTCCCTCGCACACTCTCCGTACCTAACTTAATTGATATATACAATATGTAAAGAAAACCCTGTCCGACCCATAAGGATAATAAAGGTTAGGTAAACACAAGACCAAATATAATATAAAATTTTACGTATTCATCATAGAAACAATACTAATGAATTTTGAAATAATCTTTTTTTCCCGCGAATTAATTCCAACTTCCCCGAAATTTAGTAATGTTTAAAAAAGTGACAACATAGGTATTATTATGAGCAAAGAGACGACCATGTGCCGCGTGCCCTGCCCCCCGCCGCCCGCGGAAGGGTTGCTTACCGCAAATGTATTAAGTTACCTCTTTTTGCGAAATAATATTTATATTTTTAGGGCGATCTTTTTTTAAGTTTAGCCCATCTATGTATCCATTAGTAGAATCAGTTATCGATACCTAACAATATCTTCACGGATTGGACAGGGTTTTCTTTATATATTGTATATTTTAATAATTATAAACTAGTGCTTGACTGCAATCCCGCCTCATGGTAAGCAGTGATGCAATCATTGATAGTAAAGCGCGCAAGTTTATTAAGCCTATTCACTTAAAAATCTTAGTGAGTAGGAAGGAAGGCGGCAGTTGAGTGAGGTGATGTAATGTCAAACCCAAGAACATGACCAACGATGCTGCGCTAAAGGGAGATTAATCTGGAGACCCTCCACGATCAAACTCCCGACACACTAACATTTGGCGTGTTGTACTCGGCACACATCGCAACACAACTGCTCAGACCTGTCCGCCGTACGGTTTCACCAGACATCATGCCGGAACACGACGAATCGCTTGGCGGCAAGACTTTGTCTGGTGGGTGGTAACTTCTGCCGGCAGCCGATATTATGGCCTACCAACGAGAAAATATGTTATT
Source organism: Sesamia inferens (assembly GCA_037179545.1). NCBI lineage: Eukaryota > Metazoa > Arthropoda > Insecta > Lepidoptera > Noctuidae > Sesamia > Sesamia inferens. The sequence continues at coordinate 10,272,929 of CM073939.1, forward strand.
ATATTATTCTTATAGAAATGTGTTTTAAACCTAGTTCGAAAAAACTAGATTTTTTTGGAACAAATATTTGTAAAGCAACACTGTTATTCTATCACATTGAAAGATTCCGCATCGATGTACATTAGTGAAACTGATTGTTTTTACTACAAATTATTGCACGAAGAATCTTTTGATTGACGAAGTAATACGCTAAAGTACATGTATAAAGAAATAAACTAACATTGTCATGTTAAAGGACTGACGCTAGCTGTTCAACTTGTGTGAAATTGACAAATTTTCCAAATCAACCTTATTGCTTAAGTGATAAAGTTGAATATTTATTAAAGAAATTTCATAGATATGGTAGAGTAGCTTGATGTGCGTACTACGCCTGTACGATAACAATGGCCCCGAATCTCTTGTTCACAAGCTAAATTAAATTTAAATTCAGTGTATCTTTTTCTTTATATTTCATTAAGAAAAGGACAGAAGATAAAATATCAGTTTAGACCTGTCAAATTAGTGCGCTCCTGACGTAAACTGGCGTATTTTTAGTCGCCATGTTTATAATCGCGTCTAAACTGTCTATAGAGTACCTTAATTTGACATGATTAAACTAAAATGTTATCTATTTCTTAATGAGATGGAAATAAAGATGCACTTCACTTAAAATTAGTTTGTGAACAACGAAATCGGCGCCATTGTGTAGTTTTATTAACCAAAAGAGCAGCAAGTGACAGTGATGGCCTAATAGAATCGGCCGCGACTTACAAGATGTAGGTCGTAGGTTCGAATCCCGCCAGGTGTTTTACTTTGTATAAACTATTTCATTACCACTGCTCTCAAATCGGTGAAGGAAAAGATCGTGAGGAAACTGTCATATTCTAGGAGCAAAACTTCGAAGATATGCATGTGACATCTACCAACCCACACTGGGCTCGCGTAGTAGATTATGACCCACTCCCTCTTACCGAGAAGAAGCCTGTGTTCCAAGAGGAATATCACTATAGACACACACACAGACACACACACACACACACACACACACACACACCTCACACACACACACACACGCGCACACACACACACACACACCATCACACACGCGCGCACGCACACATGCACTTAAAAGACTTTGTCATTATAAGATTAGGTGTCATGTGAAATACAATAAGTAGTATAACAATCCTCCATATTATATAACAAATGTCAAGTGTCATCTCTCATAAGCTATTAATTTAAACATAGATACCTAATAATCAAACGGTCACTACATCTTAATAGGCGGCGAAGTATCATAGGTCAAATTGGACGATAAAACCTATCGAAAACCTGTCACTGGCTTTAAATGTTATTAGTCTGAAAAACTTAGGTAATAATTATAAAGATAGGAATTTTCACGGTATATTCCGGTATTTTACAACAAATAGACTTAACTTATTAACTGAGATGCTGAGTATAGAAATTCAATTCCATATCCAGTTGAACCGAAGCCTGTATAGCTGGTGACGGTCACGGGAAATCGCCGGATGCGGGAGGAGCAGGACCTGACGTTGCGTCATCGTGGAGTTTCTTGGGGAGGCTTATATCCATCAGTGGACGTCTTTTGGCTGAAATGATGATGATCCAGTAGAAGCAAGAGGAAGCAAATTCAAAATCATCATCAGCCTAAAGACGTTCATTATTGGGTATTATATAGGCCTGACCCAATTATCGCCAACTCTGTGCTTCTCACGTCCAGAACATTCCTGTGGGCTTCATAATGTCATCAACACACTTGTGGGACTTGCAATGCTGGGGAGTTTATTCCGCCACATTTATTCCCAGTGAAAGCCCTAGGAACTGGCGAAGTGCGAGCGTTTTGGGGGACTATCGCATGTATTATTGACGTACAATAAGTGCTGATTCTCGGGCCTAATTTGAATAAATGACTTTTGATTTTGATTCTAATTACATCTTTTTGTACACTGTCGACATTCCTGCATGTTTCAGTCCCATCAGCCTTTTGTTCTGCAAGAAATGTGTATTGCCCACTTCCATTTAAGTTTAGCGATTCACCAGGCTATCCATTTCAATAAAATTTAATTAAATTGGTCAACTTTATGAAATTGGTAATGAAATCTAATTAAAAATTTAACTAAATATACAGAAATAAAGTGAGTCTAGATGCAATATTTACAATCAATCTAATTAAAATTAACGATTTTATTTCGTATGTCAATGGAAAGGGACCAAAGATAATTTTATACCTTTCTTTTACTTTTTTTAAAAATTAATAATAGAATAAAAACTATGAAGATGTTAATGCCTATTGTAATTGAATTTCATCTCCGACGAAACTCTCATCATCCTCACCATCTGCCGCAAGACTAGACGTCTCCTCTGCTTGACATAAGCTTTGCCACATTTCAATTTCCTACACATTTCCTGGTCTATTCTTTTCACCGTTAGCCGCATCTTATAGCTATTGCATCTTTAATTTCTGATATCAATTCCAAAACAGCAATCTGCAGGGTAAAGGCGTACCACACTATACATATGTGGCAATGGTTTTCATTTTGACAATCAACAACATTTGCTGCGTTTTTTACATTATTGAGCAGACGCATTTATCGGACATATGGAGTAATATTCTTTTTTATTATTATTATTAATAATAAACTAGCGCTTGACCGCAATCCCGCAATCATCGTTGATGGTAAAGCGCGCTAGTTTATTAAGAGCCTATTCACTCAGAAAAACTGAGCGAATAGGAAGGAAGACGGCTGTTGAGCGAGGTGATGCAATGTTAAACCCAACAACACGACCAACGATGCTGCGCCAAAGGGAGATTGATCTGAAGACCCTCCAGGACCAAACTCCCAACACAACAACATTAGGCGCATCGTACCCGGCACACATCGCAACACAACTGCTCATACCCGTCCTCCGTACGGCTTCACCAGACATCATGCCGGAACACGACAAATCGCTTGGCGGCAAGGCTTTGTTTGGTGGGTGGTAACTTCTGCCGGCGGCCGATGTTATGGTTATGAATCAAATAAATAATAATAATATGGTACGCAATTAGGCTGCTGCTTTCTCAAGGTACCTATTGGAAAACTTAATACTTGTTACTGAAGTACCAGTTACCTACTAACATACCTCGATGTGACTTCCCGCTGTTTTCGTTTGACAAATTGACCTCATAATACTAGCACGGTAACATTACGAAACTTGCCATGTGAACCGTCTCGGTTATTAGTTAATAAACATCAAGGTATATGATTTTCTTAACTTGGTATTGATATTCCCAAGCGATAGAAATAAAGGTTTTTTCTTTCTAGAAAATCGTTGCCCCACTTAAGGAATTTCTTCTGTATCGTAGGTGTGTTTTCAAACATTTTAAATCACATACACAAACAGCCAGGTCCGCGACACGCAGCACAGCAGTCGATCGCTGAACCACTGCACCAACCGTATCGTCAACTACTGCTGACCACGATAACGTCATGTAAACAAATGACATCATCGTGGTCTATGATCAAAAGTGACGTCAACTTATACATATATATTAATATTTTAAATGTGTCTGTTTGTTTGTTCGTCTTTCATGACAAAACGCAGCGACGAATTGTCGTATTTTTAAATGGTGATAGTTGAAAGAATTTTTTCTCGGTGGTAGGACATAACATCGGCCGCCGGCAGAAGTTACCACCCACCAGACAAAGTCTTGCCGCCAAGTGATTTGTCGTGTTCCGGCATGATGTCTGGTGAAGCCGTACGGAGGACGGGTCTGAGCAGTTGTGTTGCGATGTGTGCCGGGTACGATGCGCCAAATGTTGTTGAGTTGGGAGTTTAGTCGTGGAGGGTCTTCAGATCAATCTCCCTTTGGCGCATTTCGGTCAAGTGCCAGTTTATAATTATTAAAAAAAAAGAAGGGAAATTTCCTCCTTTATACCGCGTAAATCGAGGGACTGGAACAATTTGCCAGCGTCGGCGTTTCCGTCGGACTACAATTTGAGTGTCTTCAAGGCTAGAGTGAATAGGCTCTTAATGAACTAGTGCACTTTACCATCAACAATTGCGTCACTGCTTACCATCAGGCGGGATTGCTGTCAAGCGTTAGTTTATAATTTATAAAAAAAAAATACAAAGGTTATTTTTTGTCTCTATAACGTAACTTAATTTTGTATGGACCCTTCCGCAATTTTCAGGTAGAAAGCTAAGAATTGGTATGTAGACTAATGAAAATATCGAGCTCATTTTTTTTTTGGCAATGCCCCCCAATTTTTTAAAAGAGGGGGGAAATTTTATATGGGACTTTTCGTAGTTATCAAGATATGATAGGTACACAGAATCTTTGTAAAAAATACCTCCCTTTATTTTTTCTTATATTTTCCTTTAGCCCCTAAAATAGGGGATGCAAATTTGGGAAATGGGGAACCCTGTTACCCCGAATTAAACGCAAGCGAAGCCGCGGGCAAATACTAGTATATATTAAACTGTTCGTTCCGCATAATGACAGGTCGTGGTGTCACCGTAGTTTTATGTTTTCTTTGATTAAATGCTCATTAGCTCATTAATGTGTTTGTTAAACATAAGGCAACATTGTTTATAAATCAGAAGTCTTCGTTTTATTATGTAGCCGGCTTCTGCTCCCAACTTCGTTTCTTGTTCTTCAGCCTATAAAGGTCCACTGCTGGGCTAAGGCCTCCCCAAGGCTTTCATTCCATTGCCATAATCCGCACGCTTGGCAGGCGGGTTGAGGATCCGTGTGCAGTTTCTGGCCTGCCATCGGACCCGTCCCCAGGTGGCGGATAGGGGAACGGCCCCCAGATATGGGGGTTACCGGTTTACCGACGCGGACCAAAACCAGAAGTGGGGACCGCTTCGGCGGTCACGCGCGGCGGGTCGGCCACCACTCCAGGTGGCTGACGTGACCCGAAGTCCGGGTCACCGTCGGGCAACCCGGTCTCCTTATTGAGAGGAGCTGGGGGCCCCGTTTGCCTCCGGGCAAACGAGTGGGGCTAAGAGGAAGGTCACCTCGCTAAAAAACCCTTGGCTGCTGCGTCTTCTCGCACACGAAGACGTACCCAGCCGGGCCCCTCCCTATGGAGGGCCCACTGTGGGCCTGCCTTCGGGCGGGAATCGCCGGCGGGGGATTGGTCGGCAGGCATGCTATTTCCCATGACCCCGCTACTAAGGCGATGTCGGTGTGCCGCTGTTCGGTTTTAGTGGGTATTCCCGGCTTCGGCTGGGCGAGTCCCACACACGCCCTTCGGGGTATGATGCGTAAATGTCATTTCCACAGCGTCAAAAAAAAAAAAAAAACCGGGTTGAGGATTACAGGGATTCCAGTAGTTTGTATTCCACAGAAGAAGCGTTGCTGCCCGCTTCCCTGGTGAGCGTTGAAAATTAACTTTCAGTGGGCGGGACACGTTGCTCTTAGAACCGATGGTCGATGTGGCAGCAAGGTTCTGGAGCGGCGACCAAGTACCAGAAGACGCAGCGATGCGAGGCCCCCAACAAGGTGGACCGATGACCCGGGGAAGGTCGCGGAAAACTGATGGATGCACAAGACCGGTTATCATAGAAAGCCTTGGAAGAGGCCTTTGTCCAGTAGTGGACCTCTATAGGGTGAAGTAGAAAACGACATGACATTTTTTTTTTTTTTTTGGAGGATACGACCCAAACCTTTTTGGAGGTTGCCACATATATCCCTTTATTGATATATTTTATTCAACTGTACCACTTAACAATACTAGTGCACAAACTCCCAGATGTAGATTTATTCTCGGTGGTAGCCCATAACATCGGCCGCCGGCAGAAGTTACCACCCACCAGACAAAGCCTTGCCGCCAAGCGATTTGTCGTGTTCCGGCATAATGTCTGGTGAAGCCAAACGGAGGACGGGCCTGAGCAGTTGTGTTGCGATGTGTGCCGGGAACGATGCGCCTAATGTTCTTGTGTTGGAAATTTGGTCGTGGAGGGTCTTCAGATCAATCTCCCTTTGGCGCAGTATCGTTGGTCGTGTTGTTGGGCTTAACATTGCATCACCTCGCTCAACTGCTGTCTTCCTTCCTATTCGCTCAGTTTTTCTGATAGAATAGGCTCTTAATAAACTAGCGCGCTTTACCATCAACGATCGCATCACTGCTTACCATCAGGCGGGATTGCGGTCAAGCGCTAGTTTATAATTATTAAAAAAAAATATATATATTAGTGCACAAACTCCCAGATGTAGATTTATTGTCGAGCATAATTGCTATATCTCTTTTTAATCTCTATGTGTTCAAGAGTTCACTTTTAATAGCTCTTTGAACTTTGTAGTATCTGAATAATATGTATAATTTATCATCAGCTAGTTTGTTAACATCTGACGCTATGCTTTTGAAGATAACAGCGCACCTATCAGCTATAAAAGTAATATAACATTAATCTCCGTCGCAGTAATCAGTTGTATATGCTTCCCATATGCGTCATTCTATTGTTATTAAATTATCTATAGGTCAGTTCAATCAAAACAGTATCATTGTATTAGTTTCTCACCGAATGTTCTGTTTCGGTTTCGTTTTCGGCGGCACACTTGCCGAAACTAGGACCGAAACCGCATGTGGATTCGGGAGTTTTCGAGCTGTAATCGGTCATGTTCGGCGCTTTGAATGAATGAATGAATCGCATCGGAACCAATGTCATGATTCGCTTATTTGGTTGGTGGCGAGTTTTATGTTGTTGGTGAGAGTATAAATACATATAATATAAATCAAATACCTTAGTATTTTTGAGGCGCAACCAATATTTTTTTCTTAAATAAAGGTTACTTATGTTGATTATTAATAAGTGAAAATGTCGATCACTGCAAGCTTGTCTGTGTAATGTTTTCTTCATTTTCCCCTCAAAATATGATCCTTGTAGGGAAGTTTCGATTTCGGCCGAAACAGAAATTCGTTCATCGCCGAAATTCGTTTTCGGTATCGGTTTCGGTTGTAAAACTAGTTTCGGTCGGACACTACATTGTATGCTAATAAAATTTTATCAAAGTGCGTAATATGTTATAGGAATTCGATACGTTAGGAGATTTAGGGTGTGTTCTTATAGATGGCATTGTTTACCAATACATAGCTAGATGACGTAAGTGTATTAAGTTAAGTTAAGTTTCATGGCAGATCTGGTGGATTTCCATAAAAAAAAACCCGGTCAAGTGCGAATCGGACTCGTGCACGAAGGGTTATTTTTTATTATTTATTTATTTTATTTTATTTTTACATTTGGTTCCGTACCATTATCTTTAAAAAGGACAAAAAATCGTTTGTTGTATGGGAGCCCCCTTCAATATTTATTTTATTTTAATTTACTTATTTAATTTTAATATGAAGTGTGTATCTGAAATCGACGCACAAACGAGTACCATGGATCCAGTACATGATTCTGAACCCCCCAGTGGTGGAATTTATCGAGCTCTTTACAGTTTAAAGAGCGAGAGATTAAAAAAAATACGTTTTTTTTTTCATTTTAGACCGTTCATAATTACTATACTTTTATAAACCAATAAGATTTCAAAGTATTTTTTTTTATATAAATTATAAACCAGCCCTTGACCACAATCCCGCCTGATGGTAAGCAGTGACACAATTGTCGATGGTAAAGCGCATTAGTTTATTAAGAACCTATTCACTCTAGCCTTGAAGATACTCAAATTGTAGTCCGACGGAAACACCGCCGCTGGCAAATTGTTCCAGTCCCTCGATGTACGCGGTATAAAGGAGGAGGCGAAACGCTTCGTCCGGGTCGTAGAGATGTCAACAACGTAAGGCGTACGACGGGATGTCCAATGGTGGAACGGAGATGGGGGAATCAAATCATGCAATTCCCTCACACACTCCCCAAAATGCATCCTATAGAAGACTGAAAGGATGGTTACTCTACGCCTGTGCTGTAGGCTTTGGAGACCATCTCGAGTCACCAGGGTCACCAATCAGCCAGAATCCACTGAATCCAAAGTGACCAGGTGGCCCTTAGCAGCACTAGCCCAAATGTGGCTGCAGTACTCCACACACGATCGCACCTGTGCTTTGTACAACATTAGAATCTGCTCTGGTGTGATGAACTACTGCCGGACCTTTACGATAACGCCAAGTTTCTTTCCAGCCACCTTGGCCTTGGACTCAATGAACCCCCCAAAGTATAGGTTCACTAATTACCAAAAAAGCGCAATGTATAACCAAATATACTGTGAACATTTCAAGCGTCTATTTCCGTTTAATACGGAGCAAAAAACGCCAAAAAAATCACAGTTGTTGTATGGGAGCTCCCTTAAATGTTTTATTTTTAGTACTTGTTGTTATATCGGCAAGAAAAATACATAATCTCTGAAAATTTCAACTATCTTGCTATTACGGTTCCTGAGATACAGCCTGGGGACAGACGGTCAGCGAAGTCTCATGAATAGGGTTCCGTTTTAGCTTTTAGGTACGGAACCCTAAAAACGACGAGTTGATTATACGATGGAGGTTTAATACAAACTGAGTTAATTCTTTTAAAAAATGCCGAAAACTGTTTCTAATATCTTAACCTAAACAAATGTAAATCAAAAACTAATGTGTTGTCAAGTGCATCGCCGATAACGAAAGGCGTCGTGACGCACAAGTCCCGGAGGTAATAAATACTTCATATGAAGTAGGTCCTTGATCCTAAGACTGATTACAGATGTAATATGAGAGTGTTACGTCATTCATTACTACCTACTATCCCCTTTATTCATAAACGTTGCTTAAAGTTAACTAGTGATTAGCGACTGGTTAACCATACATTTTTGACGTTTGAACGTCACTTAACTTAAATCATCGTTTATGGATAAACCAATTAAACACTATCCCCCTTATTCATAAAAGCTGCTTAAAGTTAACCAATAATTAGCGATTCTTTAACCATACATTTTTGATCTTTTAACGTCACTTAACTTTAATCATCGTTTATTAATAAAACCCTTAAACACTTTGGTGTTTATTCATAAATTATTTAAGTTAAGTGACGTTAAAAGGTCAAAAATATATGGTTAAAGAATAGTGATTAGCGATTCTTTAACCATACATTTTTGACCTATTAACGTCAAGCCATTAAGCCATTTTAAGCCATTTTCCCGGAATATAATTCCGGTTCAAGTAAATATTGTATGTTGGTAGTGACATTATTACTACTCAATTCATTTAAAGGAAGGTCACAAAACTAAACTGATTTATTATTTACTTGTTGAAAAATAAAAACAATCAAATTAAGACCGAAACATTAATACTCGTACATTTCAATAATTTATTTTTAGCCTTTAATGAAGGGTATGGTCAAATCGAACGGTTTTACGACTTTATAATTTATACATATATTGCTTTTTAATAATAAACCAATTCCGTAAATCCGGAGGAATGTCTATATTAATATATACGTTTCCGATCAATGACCCCAATTCACTCTACCTATTTCGACCTACGCTAATAACTTGTTCATAACTCTTTTGTTGGGCTTGGTATAACTTTTTATAACAAGATACTCTCTGCTTGGTAGACTAGCCTTACAATGCATTTAAATTACAAATCAAATTCAAGCTTTGTTCAAAGGCATATTATTCTGTAAATGACTATTTAAATGATAAGATTAACTCAAGACAATATTTGTGTTCCTTTTCCAGAATTAGCTTACTGACACATTATATGAGTACATACAGGGTGTATCTGACATCGTAACGCAAACTTCGCGAAAATTCAAGTCTTTTTTGTCGTTAATGAACGGTTACAGAATTCACAGTGTTTAAAAAAAAGTGTCGGCTCGGCCTTTGAACGTTGCAAGCGTGCCGCCGTCTGGGTTTGTAGGTATGACGTTGATCCCTGACGTGAACTCTATTAAATCAGCTGATAAGATAGTTTTTCGAGTTTTGTTTTCATTGTGCTTTTTTGTGTAATTAGTGAATTAATTAATGTTTACTTTAAAATCTTATTGGGTTATAAAAGTATAGCAATTATAAACGGTCTAAAGTAAAAAAAAACTGCATATATTTTTTTTAATCATGAAAAAGCTGACGAAGAATTCCACCACTGGGGGGTTCAGAATCATGTACTGGATCCATGATACTCGTTTGTGCGTCGATGTCAGATACACCCTTTATAGTTTATCCGAAACAATTTTTTTCCTTCTCTATATGAGAGGAAGCATGTGCCCAGCAGTGGGACGATAAAAAGTGTGATGATGATAAAAAAAATTGAATTTGAATGTAAAAAAAGAAAGGGCGGGCGTTTTGGAGGACTCTCACACACAATTTTGACTGAATATCTGTTGACGGAGAGGGTCTCGTGGCTAAATATTAATAACAACCGTATAGATTGATCAGTCAGATTGGTCTTGGCTGTCATTTGCAGATCTTAAACAGTCGTTATGGGTCGTCAGAAGTCCGAATGTCTGACCATTAGTCTTCAGTAGAGGTAAGGCAGGCAGCCGTTCACTGTAAAATATTGGAATTCAGTTGAATCCAGTTAGACTGGAAGCTGACTCCAATATTGTTGCGGAAAGGCTCAGCATAATTATGATGATAATGATAAAGGTCTGTTGTCCTAGAGATCCGGCAAATCATTCTACTACGTTACACATGAGAACATGGTTTCTAAATATAGCCACAACAAATCAACATTGACATCGTGATTCTCCAAAAAAATCGTGATTGTCGGTCACTAATGGCTGCACAACGGAATTTTGTAAGCAAAGCTGGTCGCGATAATAAAGGATAGATAATATCGGTCCAATGGCATTCGTGTCACATCAGTCGTATGCACGATGACCGCTGGGCATCCATTTTGTCGGAGTTTAGTCCAAAAATAATGGATGCCTGGCGCCGCTGAGGCCTAGAAACAGGTGAGATGACTTGGATGCACATATCGAGGGTTAGTTCGACGTGGTATTAGAACAGATTTCCAGAATTCCAGAGATTTTACATAGAAGAAGGAAAAAACATCTCTACACTTTTTTTTCTATTTATTTTGTTATATACATTAATTTAGTCATGGAATACCACACTATGTGGAATGGAGCCTAAAAATCAATATTTATGAATATTAAGAAGAATACAGTTACTATATACCGATTCAGTACTCTAGTCAAACTGCTGAGGAGGTCCATAATAGCCCCCAGATTTTTGCAAAATAATAGGCGTGTGTACCTGCAATTAAAGATCTTAAAGGAAACATATCTGTTACGAGTGTTTTTTTTTAATAATTATAAACTAGAGCTTGACTGCAATAGCGCCTGATGGTAAGCAGTGATGCAATCGTTGATGGTAAAGCGCGCTAGTTTCTTAAACCCAGTCACTTAAAAAACTTGCTGAATAGGAAGGAAGACGGCAGTTGAGCGAGGTGGTGCAATGTTAAACCCAACAACACGACCAACGATGCTACGCCAGAGGGAGATTGATATGGAGATCCTCCACGACCAAAATCCCGACACAACAACACTTGGCGCATCGTACCCGGCACACATCGCAACACAACTGCTCAGACCCGTCCTCCGTACGGCTTGTTGCGTGTTTTACTGATTCTTTTAAAAATAGCGACACCTAAACGCAACGAATCCTGTAGCCCAGCGGGTTAGCTCTCTGAAGTGGCAGTAGGCGGGGCACATCACTCATAGAGTCAATGGCCGATGGGGAAGAAAGGCTAATGAATGGTGACCACATACCCGCAAGCGCAGCGTTGGACGTCCACCGATTAGGTAGTCGGATGACTTGACCAAAATCGCAGAGAAGTGCTGGATGCAGCCCGCATCCAACCGTTCTGTTTAGAAATCCATGCCCTATGTCTAGCAGTGGACTTCATGTAGCTGGCATGATGATGATGATGTACGCAACGATTGCAAAAGTAAAATTAGTTGCCCTGAAGGCTAGAAGTAACATGGTTACACAAACCGTAGTCTTAGTACGCCATCTCATTGTCTTCCTAGCCATTTCCCGATCGTCTTGGGATTGGCTTGCTTCCACAACACAGGTTTCTGTCCTCCACAACCCAGTTACTGGATAATACATGGGTGATGGGTTGACAGCCGCTGTGGCGTAGCGGTAGCGAACGCGGCGCTGCGCAAGGAGGCGCAGATTTATTACAATATTTGTATGCATGAATATGAATATTTGCATTGGTCGTGCCTCAGAAAGCACGTTAAGCAGTTGGTCCCGGTTACTATACGAACATCTAGTGGCAGTCGTTATGGGTTGTTGGAGCCCCTACAGCTCCAACAATTGGTTCATCTGCAATGCTTCTATATCGCCTTCGGGTTGCGGAGGTCAGATGGCAGTCGCTTCACGGAAAATAACGAAGTTTAGCAAAACCAGCAGTTAGACTGGTAAAGCGGCCCCAGAAGCTGAAAAAGCTTCGGATGCGACTGGGATTAACGCTGAGGTGATGATGAAGACATTGGTAATACTGGTGGTCAGACTTTCGGGCTTCTAACATCGAGACTAACAACACAGAATATGTTAAGTGTTGATCTTGGCTATCAGTCTTTAGAACCCCAAATCTAATAATTAGTCCAAATCATTAGATTAAGAAGAATACAGTTACTACGTACTGATTCAATACTTTAGTCAAACTGCTGAGGAGGTCCATAACAGCACCCAGATTTTTGCAAAATAATAGGCATGTGTAAATGAGGTGGCATCCTCTAGTAGATCTTGGCTATCAGTCTTCAGAACCCCAAACCTAATAATTAGTTCGAAATCAAAAGTCATTTATTTAAATTAGGCTAAGAATCAACACCTTTTGAACGTCAATGTTACAGAAGACAGTCCCCTAAAACGCCCTCCCATCGACACTTCCTAGTGCTTTCGCTGGGAAGAAGAAGTGGCAGAACAAACTCCCCAGCAGCCCAGCTGTCTGTTCATTTAAAACAAAACAAAATTCTTAGAAGATAGGTAGAGAGGTCTTTTAAAGGTCTTCGCACTTGATATACTGAGTTGTGCATTGGAAAATATGCGTTTCCTTTTCATTTGCTGACTCTAAACAAGTTCTCTAACAGCTGTTATATTTGCACAAACATACTAAACGCTTCCCTAATGACGTCGCCAACTACACTCAACGATTCAATTTTCTCGTAATTACCAACATCGATTCCGAAGCCTTGTATATCCAATAAAGCTAAAATTCAATTAACAATCCACACGCTAAGATTGAAATTCTGTTATGACATTTTAATTAATGTCACAATAATAATGTGACAACGTTATAAATATTTACGTGATGTGAAAATTTTGTAAATATGCCATAATTTTGAGATGGGATTACTGTATTAATTCGTGTTGTAATAATAGTCAGTTGCCTTCGAAATGTTGTAATCCGGTAATTTAATTGTCTGAATTATCTGCGTAAGTAGACATGACAGGTCAGTTTTTGTAGTCAAATTGATGTCATTATTAAAATTGAAACTAATTGTTTGGTGCCTTCTATATTATTTTTAATTAAAATAACGTGCATTTGATATAAGAGGCGACTAAAAGCTCCCGTTGGTATGCGCGTCGCGATTTCATGATAAAACAATTTCCATTAAAAATTTTCCCACTTCTTTTGTAGCCTAAAATGATCACAGAGATTTTTTTAAAGTATTTGAGAGAGAAATGCAGACAGTTTCATGATAATAAATGACCAATACCACCTATGAATAATGGCAAAAACTAAAGTTCTACAGATCAAAACTTTTAAAAGACAAGGCTTATTATAGTGTTTTATCTTATGTTATTTATTTAGGGTCAATAAACAGAAACAATATAAACACATGCACCGTAATAAAGATAGATAATTCAGTGTTGCAGATTTTTTGTTGGAGAAAGATTTTGGTTGACCACTGAGCTTCGGCGCGGGAGATCTTACAGTATACAAGTGTGTGCAAACTGCGCAGCGGCAGCTGAACTTTCTTTTCCTTTACTCTAATAGTCAATGCGCAATCCTTTTTTTTAATATTATAAACTAGTGCTTGACTACCTCGTAGTAAGCAGTATTGCAATGTTAATGATGAACCGCACTAGTTTATTAAAAGCCTATTCAGTCTAGCCTTGAAGACACTTAAATTGTAACCAGACGGGAAGATCGCCGCAGGCAAATTGTTCCAGACGTTCGATTTACGCAGTATAAAAGATGAAGTAAAACGCTTCATCCTGGTCGCAGTGGTATCAAGGATGAATACTCACCGTACGACGGGTCATCCGATGATTGAACTGAGAATTCGAAGCATCCGAAACTATTACACCACCCACTTCTAAATTCCGGGCTGTTATTAAATAGAATGGAAATTAGAATTAGGTGGTGTTGGATTTCTTAATAGGAATCTCATCCACATCTGTAATTCTAAAGACAGCGCAAATGATTAATTATGTAGATGCGTAGGTAATTACTAAAGGGGCCCGTTGTTAAATATTAAGAGTCACACAGGTTAAGCTTTGGTGGCCTCGTTTTTTCTGTGTATGGATGATCACGTATATAAAACATGTAAATTAATTAACGCACTTCCTTAAAATAACTTTTTCAGATTCGTTTACTGAATTGGTTTCATCATCATCATCATCATTTCAGCCGAAAGACGTCCACTGCTGGACATAGGCCTCACCCGAGGTTCTCCACGAAGACCGGTCCTGCGCCTCCCGCATCCAGCGGTTTTCCGCGACCTTCACCAGGTCGTCGGTCCACCTTGTCGGGGAGGCCCCCCTTCGGGCTATGTCGGTTACTCTCGTTCTTCTGCGGATCTCATCATTCCTGATTCGATCGCGCAGTGAAACCCCAAGCATAGTCCTCTCCATTGCCCTTTGAGTGACTTTGAGCCTTCTTATAAGGCCCATTGTTAGTGACCACGTCTCAATTCCATAAGTCATCACTGGCAACACACACTGGTCAAAGACTTTTGTCTTGAGACACTGCGGTATTTCGGACGAGAAAATTCTACGTAGCTTCCCGAAAGCAGCCCAGCCGAGTCGGATTCGACGATTGACCTCTTTCTCGAAGTTGCACCTTCCTAACTGGATAGTTTGTCCCAGGTACACGTGACTGTCAACAACTTCGAGAACAGAGTTTCCAATCTTTATAGGAATTGGTATATATCCTTTTTGAAGTGAAACTTCTTTAGGCACGCTTGACTTGGGGAGTAAACTAGCGAAAGCGTTACGAAAAATGATAGGAAAAAAAATGATGAAGGCGAACGGAAGCAGAGTATAGTCCTATTTCGTCTGTAATACAAACAAGGAGTTGGCTCATGTAAATATTGCATGACCTGTCGAGTATGAAGTTGTGAGTTCGCATCTCGCCGAAGGCAATATATATTTTTTGGATCTTTTTAAGATTTGTTAACAATTGAGTCGAGTATGAAGTTGTGAGTTCGCATCTCGCCGAAGGCAATATATATTTTTTGGATCTTTTTAAGATTTGTTAACAATTGATTACCTAAGAGCACAAATAAATTTATAAATTTCGTTCTGTTCTGGCCTTTATATTGTTTTATATATTTTTGCTGAACATTTCTGATATAATTGAAAGTATAGAAGCTTTAAGATATCGTCACAATACGATAATTGGACACAAAGTACAAATTGCTTTCGAGCCTCATAAGCTCAATTATTAAGCTAAGTACCTTGATTGATTAAGAACTATGAATTTCTTCGAGAACATGACGCTGCGAACACCCCCCGACCCCCCTCATTGATTACCTCACCCCCCCGTGGATTATCTCGGGAACCAGAGGTCGTGGACTACCCGAGTTTGGGGTCCCCTGAATCAGGAGGAGGAGCCCGACCTTTTGGCCCCGAGGGAATCCACTCCCCCCTCTCCCCCTCCCCCCTACCCCCCGCAACCCCACGAAATCTACCCCCCCCTTTAGTTACCTCACCCCCCCGTGGATTATCTCGGGAACCAGAGGTCGTGGACTACCCGAGTTTGGGGTCCCCTGAATCAGGAGGAGGAGCCCGACCTTTTGGCCCTGAGGGAATCCACTCCCCTCCTCTTCCCCTTCCCCTCCCCCCCGCAACCCCACGAAACCTATCCCCCTCCCCGACCCCCTTTAGTTACCTCACCCCCCAGTGGATTATCTCGGGAACCAGAGGTCGTGGACTACCCGAGTTTGGGGTCCCCTGATTCAGGAGGAAGAGCCCGACCTTTTGGCCCCGAGGGAATCCACTTTTTTTTTTTTTTTAAATTGGAGGTCTATGCAAAAATATTAATTTATAAATGAAAGCATGAAATAAATTTAAATATTTATAGAAAATTAATATATGTGTATACATGTATATATTGTACACACATATATATATACATACAGATGGTGCAAAAGAAGTTTCACTTCAGTCGTGTGGTCATAAGCACACTCGTTTTTTTTTAATATAGGTAATTTTTTATCCCAAAAATAAATAAAACTACGGAAATTATTGTCATATTGTTACGGGCTAGGGTATTAAATGGCCAGATAAGGGTTGTGAAGTTGGCGCGTCGTGTTTCACGCGCGCCTCAAAGAGATGTCAGCACATCGTGACGGGGTCCACGAAGAACGATGCCTCCTGGGTCAGGGTTGCGAGTTGGTTAAACAAGAAACCGTGGCCCTGGCCGTCGCACAGGCAAGAGAAGAAACACGGGTGGGTTTTAGTCAGTAAAAGTCTGACACGCCCTTCCGCTCCGCCCAGAGCGGGAGAAGTCATTTGATGATTTCCCATCCCAACAAAAAAAAAAAAGGGTTGTGAAGTTTATTGGCAACGAAGGTACAGTCGTTCGTAGGCAATGACAAGTAGAACGTAGCTGATGTTGCACCGAAGTCTTCTCTTATGTTCACGAAGTCCGTGTCGTATACACACAATAACACTACACATATTACTTCACGTAGTTCTCAAAGTTTTCGTTGAGTTGTCGCTGTAGGTGTTCTCAAAGATTGCTTCTTAGCTGTCGCTTGTTTCGCGTCGATAGTCAAATGCAGACAGACTCCGCGCTGGCGTCACATCGCTTTATATAGGTCAGCTGATCGAACATTCCAGATCTGTCTAGACATAATAATAATAGCGCACGACTTTGATTACGTTCAGCAGGTACCTACATACGTCGTATGTCGACACTCGTTGACAATATTGATGAAACCTGTACCATTCGATAGGTCATCCTAGGTCTAGCAATGCGTTTTTGTATCGTTCCTCTACAATACCTAGGTCTCAAGTCACGCAATATTGAACCTTATGCCATTAACTTAAGGTACATGCGTAACAATATTAACCCTGTTGTTTTTACAGACTTTTAAAATTGCAGTTTTAATTATATTCATACAAATTGAACAATTCAATCACTACTTATTATAAAACAAAGTCACTTTCCCATTCCCTATGTCCTTTTCTATGATTAAATCTTTAAAACTCCGCAACGGATTTTGATGCCTTTTTTTAAATAGATAGAGTGATTAAAGAGGACGGTTAATATGTATAATATATCCATTAAATTGTGGAGAAATACTATTTTTTTTTTTTGAGGTTTCTAATGTGATTGTAATATGTAAATAATATTTTTTTTCCGTGTTTGCAGTGAAACCCTACGAGATTTATCAAAATAATGTACTAAATATTGTGCACATTGAAAAGGTCTACAACAAAGTCCGAGATGGCATGTCTGTCTCTTATGGATATCCCACAATAACATTTTTTGTCATTTATTCTTTACGACAAATACCGGTTAATTTTCCAAGACATTTTAACCAAAACAGCATTAATCACTATCCAATTTAATACATTAAGTAAAGAGTTGATTTAATATAGATCTATATTGCTCGAAAATATTCTTTTAAATCAAATACGTAGTATGTATGTGATTTAAAAAAAATTTTTCGTAGATATTACAGAATTAAAAAAAGCGGTCAGGAGCGGCCAGCCGGGGCGACATTAGCGGCGGCGGGCCGCTATGTTTTTTAAACGTTCACAGTTTTTCTGTATTATATTTCGTATCAGCATTGCACCCGCGCGAAGCCGGGGGGGGGGGGGGGGGGAGGGTTGCTAGTACTGCTAGTACAAAATAAAGAAAAGAAAACCTTATTCCACGGCCCGTTAAGGTCTTCGATCTCCAAGAATTCGTATAACTAATTTAATAAACAATGCTTGTACAATGCACATGTTAAATTAAAAAATCAGTATTATGATTATAACATAATATTTTAATTGGGGTGTTTGAGGGTGAGCGTTAATTACATTACATGTTGTATACCGAACGAGATATAGATAACCTGATATAGCTGGATACCAGAATTTAACATAGAGCCATTACCTGGCTGCCCTCCAGAACCACTTTACATCGCTTAGTAATATGAAACCCTTTGCTAAGACTGGTTGTCAGACATTTGAGCTCATTCTAAAATCTGGTAAGGCTGGTATTACCAAGAGATATTGTATTACCCAGTAATTGGGTTGGAACGTCAGATAGGCAGTCGCTCTATCGGTTAGACTGGAAGCCGATCTCAAAGTTTTTGGGAAAAGCCTAGGCATATAATGATCAGCATACAATTTTCCCACTCCTGGAACACGGGGCTCCGCCAGTGCGGGTTGGTAGATGTTAAATTTTGCCTCCAGGACATGCAGCCACATTTGGGCCGGTGCTGCGAAATGCCACCTGGCTATTTTGGATTCAGTGGAGCGTGCGAAGAGGCTAATTGGCCACCCAGATTTAACTTGAAACGGTCTCCAAAGCCTGGAGCACAGGCGTAGAGTAGCCAGCCTTTCGGTCTTCTATTGGATGCATTCTGGTGAGTGTGCAAGGGAATTGCATGATTTAATTCCCCCATCTCCGTTCCATCATCGGACGACCTGCTGTACGGCGACTTTCCACCCTCACGTTGTTAATAGTACTACGATCCGGCAAAGCGTTTTGCTTCTTTTTTATATCGCGTACATCGAGGGACTGGAACAATTTGCCGGCGGCGGTATTTCCGTCAAACCACAATTTGAGTGTCTTCAAGGCTAGTGTGAATAGGCTCTTAATAAACAAGCGCGCTTTACCATCAACGATCACATCATTGCTTACCATCAGGTAGGACAGCGGACAAACGCTGGTTTATAATTTATAAAAAAAAAATTGTGATAGTAGACAACTACAAGTTCATTAAGCGCTCTATTAATAATCTATCAAACAAAACTACTATGTTTTTCAGATGAATTAGCAGATTCGATTAATATTGCTCGATCTATATTAACCAGAACAAATTTAGAAACGTCATCCTTTTCAAATCTCTTATGTGCCTATATTAAACACATAAACAAAAAATAGTTTAAACACATAATACCGTTCCCGGGTTAACAAGGTTTATAGAATTTCAGTAGTACGGTCTTACATCACACGAGGATTCGTCCAAAACTTCAATTTTGAGCGCATTAATTAATAGGAATCAATGACCCTTGCTTCCGTGTTGAGCATCGACGAATAATCCCGACTCGGTCTAACGAATCTAGTTAGTGATATTGATGACGTATTGATTTTGAATAGATTAAGGCGTGGGACAGTAACGAGGTCTGATGATTGTTAAAAATGGGGTCAATTGCTGTATTCAATCGGAACAATACCAATAAAGTATAATATATACAGAATTCGGTACCCAAAAAGTCAGCACGGAAGACCTGTGATTAATACTGAAGTCTCATCTTCGTTATTTTTTTTTCAATTATTATAAACTAGTGCCTGACTACAATCCAGCCTGATGATAAGCAGTGACGTAATCGTTGATTGTAAAGCGCGCTAGTTTATTAAGGTTTATTCACTTAAAACATTATGTACTTAAATAGGAAGGAAGACGACAGTTGAGCGAGGTGATGCAATGTTAAACCCAATAACACGACCAACGTTGCTGCGCCAGAGGGAGATTAATATGGAGACGCTCCTCGATCAAACTTCCGGCACAACAACAAATCCTCAGAGCCCGTCCTCCGAACGGCTTCACCAGACATCATGCCGGGACACGACGAATCGCTTGGCGGCAAGACTTTGTCTGGTAGGTGGAAACTTCTCCCGGCAGCCGATATTATGGCCTACCACCGAGGAAAACCAGGTTTAGTGTTTTCCATTGACGTCTATAATATTGACTTGCAAATCTATACTAATATATAAAGCTGACGAGTTTGCTTGTTTGTTTGTTTGAACGCGCTAATCTCAGGAACTACGGGGCCGATTAGAAAAATACTTTTTGTGTTGGATAGTTCATTAGCCCAGGAAGGCTTTAAGCTATATAACATCATGCTGGGACCAATAGGAGTGGAACATAGCTAACTCCACTCGAACGGAGTCACTGGCGACCGCTAGTAAATAATAATAATTACAAAAAACAAAAATAATTTCAATCATTTCTAGATCTATTGAGTTAGTTCCGGGAAATGAAGGACTTACAAACCTGTTCTCATCAACAGGCGCAACACGACGATGCTACATGATTCTAGATATGCCTCTTGTTAAAAAAAATGGACGGTAAAAAAATAAAACAATAACATTATTCTGGACCCATGACTAAAAAGAATGACTCAATTCAAACATGATGCCGCTAATTAATAGAATACTGTACTCCCAGGGTTTATAAAGCCTTGGCCTATTTCTATTAAAAAAATAAATCATCAAGTGTTGAGTTCTAATTACAGCTGCAATCAACGTCAAAAAATTGGGCCGAGTAATTGACATGACATGTATTCATTAAAAATTTGCACGTACGACAAATCTTCGGTCGAGACCAGGGCTTTCGACATTTTATTTCTTTACGATGACATCGATCCAACATAAGTGGGTCAAGATGACAAAAGGCAGCAACACATTTGACGATTTCCGATGGGAATATTTTTTAAATATTTTTTTTTTCAGAATTTAAATGCATGTCATTTTATCGTGATCGTTTTTACGGGAAGCCGATGGAGCGAGTTTGTCTTTGCACAATCCTAAATCACGATAATGCAATAATAAATATAAATTGACGGTTGACTGATTTTATATGATAGATCTGCCAAAACTCAGTACTTTTCAAAACGCGTAGCAAGAAAACAGCTCTAAACAAATACTACAGTTCATTTTGTTATAAATAAATTCCATTACACAACATAATCAGCCTATATTATTCCCACTGCTGGGACAATCTTCTCTCTATAAGAGAGAGTGGGCCATAATGTACCGTGCTGGCCCAGTGCCTGTTGGTAGATGTCATATGTCTTCGAAGTTTTTAGCTTCTAGAGCATGCTGGTTTCCTCACGAAAGAAAAGAAAAGATAGAAAGATAAATTTTTATTCCGCAGAAACAAAACGCACTTTACAACTAAATACCATAAAATTATAATAACAAACAAAATACAGAAAAATAAAAAAAATAACGATATCACCAAATGTCTCGTACACTAACATGCAAAACTGCCAAACTATAAACAAAGTCGACCAAAGACGATGGTAGTACTGTTAAGTTTGTGAGCGAGGGGACGAGTAAAACACTTAGCGGTTGAATACGCACTGACGTTTATTAGAGAATGACGGGTGGCGTAGCTACTGCATATAAGTAGCTACACATATACAACATTTCCCCCCCTTTAGATAACAACATAGTTTTCCTTATATGTAAAATTATACTAAAAAAATGGCTTATAATTAACCCTAGGAATCGGTCGTAACGCTTTTTCTGTCACTGCCGATCTATAACGAGCGTGCTCGGGCTCCGGCCGAGTAGCTTGCCCCCTCTCACCAGTGGGAGAACCAGTGGGAGAAGCGTCGTGGAATTCTTCCTCGTCTCCTTCTGCTGAATCGGGTTCAGGGCATGGTAGCGTCACTTGTTCACATTCTTTCTCCCCCTCCTGGGATTGCGCTTCACTGTCCTGAATCTCAGCGGCTGACTCGTCATCACACGTTGTCAAGTCATAATCTGGTGTGGTATTGGGTCTACCCATCAATTTTGCTTGTATTTGGCTGTTTACGTCGTTGACCGTTCCTTTCATGGGTATAAGCTGATTTGTATGTTTTTTCAACTGTTGTAATGTTTCACTGTCCTTTACTAAATAAACAGTTTTCCCTATGCGTCTTATAATTACACCCCTGTTCCAAGTGAATTTTTTATTTATATTATACAACTTATACATAATATTATCACCTGCCTTATAACATTGTTTATTTGTACCTCCGTAAGCTTTACTCTGCAAACACTGTTTGTGTTTCACTACATTAGTGAGAGTGTCGGATGATTTCGGCGGTGGCGCGTCTGTAGTCAACAAATCTAAGCGCGAACGAAGTTTACGACCAAACACTAATTGCGCTGGTGAAGAGCCTGTTGTAGTGTGAACTGAATTCCTATAATCTAATAAATATTTTAATAAATTTTTGTGTCTGTTGTACGGGTTATTACTCATAATTAAACACGACTTTATGCCCTTTTTCACTACTTTCACATAGCTCTCCGCCTGGCCATTACTAGCTGGGTGATAAGCAGGAGATGTTACATGCGATATTCCATTTGACTTGCAAAAATTTTTAAATTCTTCGGATACAAAAGATGTAGCATTATCACTGACCAACGTATGTATCAAACCAAACCTTGACATAAATTCATATAGTATTGCTATGACTACCGACGAGGATGTGTTATTTACTTTGTAAACTTCGGGCCATTTGGAATGCGCGTCCACTAACACTAAATATGTCTGACCTTTGATTGGGCCAAGGAAATCAATGTGTACACGCCAAAAGGGCTGATGAGGATGCGGCCACGCAGCAAGCGGTGCACGCGCCGGGGAAGGCCTGAGCTGTACGCAAATATTACAACTCGCGATCATTGTTTCGATAGCTTTATCGATTCCCGGATACCATACCCTACTACGCGCGTCAGCTTTACATTTTACTATGCCTAAATGTGACTGGTGAAGCTCGGACATTATTCTATTCCGCAGTACATTAGGTATGACCACTTTGTGGCCACGCATGATTATACCATCCTCTACGGATAATTGGTTTTTACATAAAAAATAAGGGGATATATTCGGATCGGTTATTTTCCTTGGCCAACCATTTAAAATATATTTTGCCACTTTAGCCAATTGTTCATCTTTTTGTGTTTCCACAAGTAATAAATTTCGTGTAATAGGCAAACTAGCGTCGACTACAAAATTGACATAAGTAGCCTTATCTTCAATTTCTGTAAATCCGCTCACCGAGCGCCCCTCCGTGTCGTCGCTTATGCTCGCGCGGGATAAGTAATCAGCACAATTATTACCACTACGTATGTATTCTATTCTATAGTTGTAACCACTCAAAAATATTGCATACCTCTGCAGCCTATTAGCTGACACTTCCGGTATGCCACGATGGGGCCCAAAAATACTGATGAGCGGTTTATGATCAGTTCGGAGTGTAAATGGAACAGATCTACCGTATAGATATTGATGAAATCGGCGTACTCCAAATATGATGGCTGTTGCCTCCTTTTGTATCTGAGAATACCTGCGTTCAGCCGCGTTCAACGTACGTGAGGCATACGATACTGGGCGCTCCTGTCCGTTACTATCCACCTGCGACAACACAGCACCGAGACCGCTCGGTGACGCGTCTACTGTTAGGATAACTTCCTTAGTTGTATCAAAGTGTGCCAGAACCTGGTCCGATGCAAGGATTTTTTTAATTGTGTTAAATGCGTTTTGATGTTCCAAATCCCAATGCCATTTACCATTCTTTTGAAGCAACCTATATAATGGGCTAAGAATCGATGACGCGTTTGGCACAAAATTTCGATAATAATTGACAAGACCCAGAAATGATTGCAAATTGCCAACATTTTTCGGAACTGGGGCCTTTAAAATGGCTATAACCTTTTGGGGCGATTTTTTCAACCCATGTTTATCAATTTTATATCCTAAATATTCTACTTCATCCTTAAAAAAATCACACTTGGATTTTTGAAGTGTAAGCCCTGCGTCCTGCAACCGTCGCAACACTTCATGTAATCTATTTACATGTACCTCTCTGGTCTCCCCCGTAACTAACACATCATCCAACATGCACAATACTCCATCCATGCCCGACAGCACGCTTCCCATAATCCGCTGAAATATAGCCGGTGCGCAAGCGAGGCCGAACACTAAACGAGTGTACATAAACAAACCTTTATGAGTATTGATGCATGTGATTTTTTGTGATTCCTCATCTAAAATACACTGGGAATATGCTTGAGACAAGTCCAACTTACTGAACTGCTGTCCCCCGTGCAGCTTTGTAAATAATTCGTGCGCGGTAGGCAAAGGATATTGATCAACTAACAACTGCTTATTTATCGTTACAGAATAATCGGCACACAGACGTATCGAGCCGTCGCGCTTTAACACCGGCACTATAGGTGACGCATACTCTGAGTACGAGACCGGTTTTAATATACCCGCACTTACCAAACGGTCGATCTCCTTATCTATTTTATCGCGTAAAGCAAAAGCTATAGGCCGTGGTTTGAAAAAAATTGGTTTGGCATCTACCTTCAAATTTAATTTAATTTTATGTTTATTGAATGCGCCAAGGTTATCCGAAAAAACACTGGGATACTTACTTTGTAACTGTTTACAAATGTTGCTTGAATCATCACAATAATTTAGTGGAAGCATTGTTAATTTATATTTTGATATAAAATCCCTACCTAAAAGTGGAGGGCCTCCGTTGCGAATTATGTAAACATGTAATGTATGTTTAATGCCTGTGTAAGTAAAAGGCAACCTTACGAATCCTATGCACTCAATTTTATTTCCGGTATATGTAAATAAACGCTTGGTTGTGTTGGTCAATGGCACATCTTTGAACAGTTTCAAGTAGGTTTTCTCGGAAATCGCAGTAACAGCTGATCCGCTATCGATCTGAAACCTCATTCGCACTCCTCGGACATTTACTACTTCGGTCATTGGTTCGCCGTCATAAGTACAAATATTGTAAAGCCTACCGTCATCGCCGTTATCATCAACACTCTCATTTGCCACATAGTTAATTTTTTTACACATACGCCGCAAATGGCCCTTTGTATTGCAGTTTTTACATTTATATTTTGCAAACCGACACTGCACTGATGTATGATTTTTGAAGCCACAAACTGAGCACGACACTTTATCACCACCACCGTTTTTCGACCCGATCTTGAAGAGCTGATCGGCGGGCGCGGATGCCGCTGCAGCCGCTGCCGCCTGGCGCGCACACCGCACGCTCTCCGCCCGCTCCACTGCCTTTGCTAGCGATAAAGTCTCCAGATTCTGAGCGAATAATTTTTCTCGCTCCGCTCCCGGCAGCATTCCCATTATAAAACGGTCTCTTAATGCTTCCTCCACGTTTAGAAATCCGCAATGTGCTGTCAATCCGCGCAACCTCGCTGCCCACTGAGGGTAGCTTTCACCTTCAACTTGCCCCGCTGTATAAAACTTATACCTTTCGGCAAACCCACATTGTTGTGGTGTGAAATGGTTGTCCAACAGTTTCAATATGTCTTCAAATGGCACGACCTGTATGTCTTTAGGCAGCGCCAGATCTGCTGCAAGTTTATATGTTGGCTCGCTGAGTGCGCTCAACAAGACTGCCCGCCGTTTGATGCCAGTCGAATCGTTGGTCCCGCTGATGTCGTTGGCGATAAACCATTGTGTCAATCGCCCCTTATACTCTTGCCACGCTTGTGATTCATGGTTAAAACTGGTTAATAGTCCAAAAAGAGCCATGATACTGCGCTTTTTTTTATTAATTAACCGTGAGGGTACCTCGTCGCCAATGTTAAGTTTGTGAGCGAGGGGACGAGTAAAACACTTAGCGGTTGAATACGCACTGACGTTTATTAGAGAATGACGGGTGGCGTAGCTACTGCATATAAGTAGCTACACATATACAACAAGTACTTATTACCTTCATGCCATAGGCATTAGACAGCACACATTATTTGACAATTCAATCCGCCTGTCATGCGTAATGCGCCCGCGACACTGGCTAATGTCAATAAACCAAACAACAACTTAAAAATACAATAAGATAATTGCAGAGAGGAGTATCTTTTTCTTCACTGTTTCGAGAGCAGTGGCGATGAAATTATTTCTGAAAAAACCTTTAAAAGTATGAATAATGTAACTAGACATCTAAATGTGCGTTTGACGTATAGACATATAGGTTAGCAGTAGGAGTGGCGACAACAAAAAAAGGACCAAAAATAATGTCCCCCAGATGTTCGTACCATGATTTACCGATTATCATTGTAAGATTTGTGACTTTAAACGCACACATAATTTAGGAGACAATTCTGGCAACTTCAATTATTTTTGGACGCCCTTAGCAACTCGTATACTATTAATATCTAATAATTAATAGTGTGTGGGGAATGGAACACGACGGGCGCCCTGTCTCTCCTGTATGTTTTGGGTCGCGACGCTTTTATACATTTTGTGTGAAAGGGACGCGGTAGAGATAAATGTCCGCGCCCTGTCCGCATCTTTTGTCTTTTCTATGTATCCAGCACATTAAAGTTGACGTTGCGGCACGACTCCAGTAATTGCACCCTCGGCGAGAACCTCATCTATTGGCGTAATAACTCCACGATGTCCGGGGGACGCGGTTCGTGAAGAGGAAGCTGGAGCCGTTACCACTAAACTAACTCTGCTTAATCATGTTAGTTAACCATTTGGTTGTTCTTAATAGAAATAACAATGAAGAATGTAAGATAATGCTAATAGATGGCGCCATGACACAACGACACGTATTCGTACCTACCTTTGGTTTCTAGTCACGATTTCATGATGTAATTTTCGGTGATTGTCAATAAGTCTATTTTAGTTTTATTACCATATTACTATGTAATTGTTCTTTAGAACTACTGTTTTCGTATTTTATTTATACCGTACATGAAGCAGAGTAAAGTGATTGATATTCACCGTGGAAGTTCGAATTGACATCAATAGTGCCGAAAACAAGAAAAATATTAGTTTTTTTTTTTTTTAATAGTTATAAGCTAGCGCTTGACCGCAATCCCGCCTGATGGTAAGCAGTGATGTGATCGTTGATGGTAAAGCGCGCTAGTTTATTAAGAGCCTATTCACTCAGAAAAACTGAGCGAATAGGAAGGAAGACGGCAGTTGAGCGAGGTGATGCAATGTTAAACCCAACAACACGACCAACGATGCTGCGCCAAAGGGAGATTGATCTGAAGACCCTTCACGACCAAACTCCCAACACAACAACATTTGGCGCATCGTACCCAGCACACATCGCAACACAACTGCTCAGACCCGTCCTCCGTACGGCTTCACCAGACATCATGCCGGAACACGACAAATCGCTTGGCGGCAAGACTTTGTCTGGTGGGTGGTAACTTCTGCCGGCAGCCGATGTTATGGCCTACCACCGAGATTCTATAGATGAGTGTCTTATAATTATCTTCATAAGAACTAGAATAATAATCGCGAGGCAAAAGCCTCCACGCAATGGGTGTTGCTACACACGTGTATGACAAGTGATACAATTTTATACCAATATAATTTTTTTGCCGGTATCAATTATTTTGCAGCTGAGAGGTTCATGTTTGACAGTTGAAGAAGTATTTATCAGAAAGTTGTACGGTTCAAAAGTCCGAATTCAGCCTTCAATTTCCTCAAAATTCTTGCTATTCTGCCCGCTTTTGTAGGTGTGAATGCTAATCTGTTCCACTACTGGGAAAAGGCCTTGCCCAAATTTTTTTAGCAACTCCTTCCCGAGTTAAGCTAGCCTTCGTGGCGTCGGCAACACGGTTTATATTTAGACATCCCTGTGTCGTGGGTGCGTTTACAAACATATAAGTTCACATACACAAACATCCAGACCCGGAACAACTGCTTGTAGGTCATACAAATATTTGTTCTGTGCGGAAATCGAACCCGCGACATGCAGTGCAGCAGTCAATAGCTTAACTGCTGCGCTGACCCTCATTCCTATTCGCAGCGAGGAGTTTTGAAATCTGTTCTGTCTGTTTACAACCAGAATACTCCGTTCCATTGCTATTTGGCAAGGTAGTTCTTTTGCTACTCAGTAAGCGACCATGTTTGATCACCATGGGTTACCGAAGAGTTTGCGCTTCAGGAAGATTGTCAGATTACTCTTCATTAGCATTTTCATGAATTAAAATCTTTTCTAGACGAAAAATTTAGTTTGAAACATTTAATAAACAACTAATAGTACTAACCGGTCACTATCTAGATATTATTTTGGATCAACCATAGTAGAGAATAGAGATAAATGAGTCATTACGTCTTATAGTTTTTTGTTCCAAGTAACAGACACTCGATTACAGCAATTAACTAATTTGGAAGACGGTTGGCTTTTACCATCTGCTCTAATACATGTTAGTACTTCATTCTTGAGCTACTAAGAAACAAAAAAGTTAAGAACTGACCTACATTCATATTTTTTGTCTCTTTTTTGTTCTTCCACTTAACGTTAGCGCTACTTCTGGTCATAAAAGCAGTGCAAAGTTCTATTCTTTATATACATCTGAATTTGTCACTAGCAATTTGAAGACTCGATTTGTGCCTGATTGATGTTAATAGGTCCGTTCCTTATTGCAAGCAAGTTTAGCAGAACTGGCGAAATATGAGTGCCTACCTATGGGTAGGTGGAGGCATGAAGAACAGGGAGTAAAGTTCACTCATCTTCCATAGAAAAAGGAGGAATTTCAATGTGTACAATATTTAATACATTATTTTGATAAATCTCGTAAGGTTTAGCCCGCGATTCACTGCAAACGCGGAAAAAAATTAATTATTTACGACATCACATTAGAAACTTCAAAAATAATAGTTTTTCTCCACAATTTAATGGATGTTATTATACATATAAACCTTCCTCTTTAGTCCCGCACTGCCCCTCTGGTCGAGTTAGTTACTCGATGCGCTGCGTGGCGGCCGCCGCCGGCATGTATTTTTATTTTTAATTCATGATATCTTTTGAATGGAATGTCCGATTTCAATAATTCAAAAAGCAATTATCAGCTATTGAGACAGTCTTGAATATTAAACTATTTATTTGGATAAAAATTTATAAATGGTATGGATAACACGGTCTGATTTTGATCGATATTTCTATCAATTTGTTAAATGTAAAAAAGTAGTTATAGTGACGTAACTACAATAGTTACACATATGGTTTTGCGAAGTTTTTTGTAGATATTGATATATTCTATAATATTGTCGAACATTTTTTTGTCCTATTATTAATACTCTTCGCAGAGTATGTGATGAAAGACATTTTATGAGACACTTTGGTTGGTTTTAATAAGAATTTTTACAGATTTCTATAGTAATCTAGTATTAAATATAGCCTATGTTACTCAGTGATAATGTAGCTTTCTAATGAGAAAAAAATATTAAAATCGGTCCAATACTTTTTGAGTTTATTCGTTACACACAAAAATACAAATCTTTCCACTTTATAATATTAGTGTAGATGATGGTCAAAGATCTTCGAATGACATTAGGGACTACCGGCTTACCATGCTTTCCGAGGCAAGCTGATAGTGGGAAAGGTGTCTTTTACTACCTACATAATTGGTGATAACAGGGCTGTCATAAATATACATAAAACTGTATAACCACCGGCCGCCGGCAGAAGTTACCATCCACCAGACAAAGCCTTGCCGCCAAGCGATTTGTCATGTTCCGGCATGATGTCTGGTGAAGCCGTACGGAGGACGCCTCTGAGCAGTTGTGTTGCGATGTGTGCCGGGTACGATACGCCAAATGTTGTTGTGTTGGGAGTTTGGTCGAGGAGGGTCTTCAGATCAATCTCCCTTTGGCGCAGCATCGTTGGTCGTGTTGTTGGGTTTAACATTGCATCACCTCGCTCAACTGCCGTCTTCCTTCCTATTCGCTCAACCTGAGTGAATAGGTTCTTAATAAACTAGCGCACTTTACCATCAACGATCGCATCACTGCTTACCATCAGGCGGGATTGCGGTCAAGAGTTAGTTTATAATTCATAAAAATAAAATAAATGTATAATAAATAATTCAGAAATCGATGTTGAATCTCATGATGATTACTGTGGTACCAATTAAAATAATTAGGTGTGATATAATAAAAAAGTAGATATTATAATGATGTAGGTAGGTTAGGTGGTCGTGTAAATTTAATGGTAGCCAGGTGATTGTTTTGTTTGGCTTTACGAAAAATATCAAAGTTTAAAGCGGACCCCAGGCTCCAAAGCTGAAAAATCTTCGGATGCGACTAGATTATGATGAGATGATGATGTTGAGGTGATTGTTTTGTTAAAGTGGAATTTTTTACAGGGTGTATCTGACATCGCAACGCAAACTTCGCGAGAGAGCTAGACCGCATGCCACTAATAAAATTATGATTGTCATTTATATCGTTAATGAACGGTTACAGAAATAACAGTGTTTAAAAAAATGTGTCTGCTCGCCCTTTGAACGTTGCAAGCGCGCCGCTTCGCGTGTTTGTGGGTATGACGTCAATCCCTGATGTGAACTCTATTAAATCAGCTGGTAGGAGAGTTTTGTGAGTTTTGTTCACATTGCGCTTTTTTGTGATATTAACGAATTAATTATTTTTTACTTTAAAATCATATTGGTTTATAGAAGTATAGAAATTATGAATGGTTTAAAGTGAAGAAACTGCATATTATTATTTTTTTATCAGGAAAAAACCGACGAAAAATTCCACCTGTGGGCGGTTCCGAATCATGTACTGGATCCATGGTACTCGTTTGTGCGTCGATGTCAGATACACCCTTTATAAGACAGAAACATATTTTAGAAGAAACAAAAAACAATGAAAATAAACACCGTATCCAAAATTTCGTTACACTAAATTGTGCCCCATCTAGTGGAGGGGCACAAGACCTAGTGGTCTTCCTAGCGTTGGTCTTCTGGTATCTGCTTTATAACTGGATATCTGAAGGTTTGCCTAGCGGTGGTCTTCAGGGATCCAGTGAATACACAATATAGGTTAATGAAATAGCGTACACACTACATTTTTTGTCTTTGTCATATTCAGTCCATTATGAAGAGGTAAAGTAAGTTTGGATGTAGGAGGTAACTATTCCCTCTTTAACATAGGCAAAGCCACACCAAAATCAAGCTATAATGTTCCCAGAACTGGGATAAAGGCCTCCTGTGGGTGAAAAGGGGAAAAATGTGACAAGAGGGCACAGTGTGGGTTGGTAGATGTCCAATGTTTTCAGTGTCTCGGTGGTAGGCCATAACATCGGCCGCCGGCGGAAGTTACCACCCACCAGCCATAGCCTTGCCACCAAGCGATTTGTCGTGTTCCGGCATGATGTCTGGTGAAGCCGTACGGAGGACGGGTCTGAGCAGTTGTGTTGCGATGTGTGCCGGGTACGATGCGCCTAATGTTGTTGTGTTGGGAGTTTGGTCGTGGAGGGTCTTCAGATCAATCTCCATTTGGCGCAGCATCGTTGGTCGTGTTGTTGGGTTTAACATTGCATCACCTCGCTAAACTGCCGTTTTTCTTCCTATTCGCTCAGTTTTTCTGAGTGAATAGGCTCTTAATAAACTAGCGCGCTTTACCATCAACGATCGCATCACTGCTTACCATCAGGCGGGATTGCAGTCAAGCACTAGTTTATAATTATTTTAAAAAAAAACAACTTGTAATTCACCGCCAATACCATTACGACTGATGCGCTTCTAAATATTTATCTCCGTCTGAAGATCACAAGGCAGCAAAAAAAGAAACAAATTAATTCCAATCGTCTCAACTTTGCGGTGGTCATCAGATATTAAAACTAATAATCAAAATTAGTTCCGACCTAACAGTTGAGTCTCAAGACCGAATTTCATTTTCTGCGAAGTTTTTTTAACCTTTATTAAAGTTGACAGCTTTGGCGGCTTCAATGGCACAGTGGAAGACCTAGATATCTTGGTAACTGACTGTCAAACGCCATTATGAAATAATAAATTCTATTTGTAGGTTCCATTAAGTTTCCGTTCTCTAGGAGAAAAAAAATCTTATCGAAGAACTTTTTCTAAGAAGTCAATTTACTAAGTGAACAAATTGAATAAGTACTAACCTCCAAAGCTATTATTAGTTTCCAAATTATATTTTTATATACATATTTATACACTTTGATCTTTGATATATTAAAATTGACGTTTGCTTACTTTTA
The DNA here is from genome assembly GCA_037179545.1 of Sesamia inferens. Taxonomy (NCBI): domain Eukaryota; kingdom Metazoa; phylum Arthropoda; class Insecta; order Lepidoptera; family Noctuidae; genus Sesamia; species Sesamia inferens. Next base: position 10,305,033 of record CM073939.1, read on the forward strand.
TATAATAAAAGTAAGCAAACGTCAAATTTTAAAAAAAAAAGTAAAAAATATTTTAGTATATATAATACTTATAGTATTATAGGCAAGTACCAATGTAACTTTTCTAAGTTATATGTACTTTCTAAATATATCTTGGACATCAATGACTAATTACAAGCCGAAGGAAAACATCTTGAGGAAACCTGGACTTTGAGTCTAAAATCGTCAACCCGCATTTAGCAAGTGTAGTAATAGCGAGCGATTACGCTCAATCCTTCTCTGTATGAGAGGAGACCTATGCCCAGTAGTGGGACGATAAAAGTTTGATGATGAAAGTATTATATTATTTTAATTAGTATGAATATGAAGATATTGGTGAGCCATTTTTTTTTTACTGTTCTGTTACTTTTTGTTACAGTTTGGCAGTTTGAGTAATTTATTTGTTTTACCCAAATGTCCTTCCCTTAGAATTGAGCTCCTTGATTTTTGACAAATGCGTATACTTATTAGACAGGTCATCTCAATTTGTTTATTTCTTTCCTCAAAACAAACATCTCAGATATCGACTCTGCGTGGTCTTCATAAATGATCTGACTAAGATCATGTCTAGAGTTTAAAAGCGACCGTAACCTTTGAGTTTCTTCTCAGGGTAGTGAAATGAAATGAAATCGTTTATTAAGCAAGTAGGATCACCGATCACTTTTACACGACGTGTTTTTTTTTAAAACTAAATGAAGCCGGCATTTCCTAACTGACTACCTCTGAGAAGAAATAGCCGAAACAAACTCAGGGATCATCGTCTTTCTTCAAGTTCAGACATTAAAAATGAAAATGTTTACAATAATTTACCTTATAATTACGCATATTGCTTAATAAAAATGCTTAACAGAGCGAGCAGCTCAGTCCCAAGCTTTTATGTCTTCTAAATAATCTGTGATGTTTTTATAATACCCCTTTTTTAAGTCAGTTGAGAAACGCCGAACTCATCTAGTTATAAAGAAATATGATTGACGTGTGAAACCTACTTACAGGACATAAAACATTTATTTACATAACATCATAATCAGCCCATATTCTTTCCACTGTTGGGACACAGGCTTCCTCTTTATGAGAAGGAGTACTCCGTAATGTACCACGCTGGTCCAGTGCGGGTTGGCAGATGTCACATTTTTTTTTCATGATTATAAACTAGCGCCTGACCGCAATCCCGCCTGATGGTAAGCAGTGATGCGATCGTTGATGGTAAAGCGCGCTAGTTTATTAAGAGCCTATTCACTCTGAAAAACTGAGCGAATAGGAAGGAATACAGCAGTTGAGCGAGGTGATGCAATGTTAAACCCAACAACACGACCAACGATGCTGCGCCAAAGGGAGATTGATCTGAAGACCCTCCACGACCAAACCCCCAACACAACAACATTAGGCGCATCGTACCCGGCACACATTGCAACACAACTGCTCAGACAAGTCCTCCGTACGGAGTACATAATATCTTTGAAATTTTTAGCTCTTGAAATGCCGGGTTTTCTTACGATATTTTCCTTCACCGTTTTAAGAGCAGTGATGATGAAATAATTTACACAAAGTAAAACGCTTTATGGGGTTTGAACTGACGACCTTCAACTTATAAATCGTGGCCGATACCACACTAGGCCACCGATGCTCTCAAATATATGAGATGGGGGTTTTACAAAACCAGTATGTGATTTTCAAAAGCCAATTTACTGTGTGTATAGTAGAGATTCTTATAAATAAAAACAGTTTTTCTTTATGGAAGATAAATTCCCGACCTTAGAAGCATCAAGTCGTATGTATAGCTCGACCATTTAACCACACGGTCATACGACCTACTGTTTCTAAGGTCGAGTTATACATAAGGGCAAGATTATTGATATCTACATACATATATAAGTAATAAATAAATAAAGCGCCTGACGGGGTTCGAACCTACGACTTAAGTAAGTCGTGGCTGATACCAATAGGCCACCACTGCTCTCTTGACATTTATTTATCACTAGCTGCCCCACGCGGTTTCACCCGCATCGGTTTCAATATACTCCGCTCCTATTGGTAGCAGAGTGATGTTATATAGCCTTAAACCTTCCTGGATTAAGGGCCTATCTAACGCAAAAAGAATTTTTCGAGAAATGGGACCTGTAGTTCCTGAGATTAGCGTGTTCAAACAAACTCTTAGTTAAATATTAGTATAAACTTATATATTTATATTTTTTTATTTATTCTCAAGCAACCAGCATAATTACCCAGTAAAAGTGAATACTTTGCTGGGTTATTACACGATATTAAAAGTGAATACTTTTGCTGGTTTATGATGCAAGCGAGGAGCAACCTCCATTGTGAAGGCATGAATTGACTACACATGGAGGTCTTCATTAAACTTCTAAACACAATCATGGAAGATTTTTATGTCTCATTGATATTCACTAAATAAGGCGTACTTAAATAATGTATGCCTATTTATGCAAAGCTCATATGATTTTAAGTAGGTAATAACTTTTTATAGCTAAGAACTTACGGAATCATAAATACTATTAAGATTGATTTTTCTGGAATACAACTGACAGAATAACAATTGGAAGAATCTGCCTATCATGTTCCCATTGCTGGAACACAGGCTTCTTTGAGAGGGGGTGGGAGGAAGTGGGGGGTCTGTTGAAGCCGTACGGAGGACGGGTCTGAGCAGTTGTGTTGCGATGTGTGCTGGGTACGATGCGCCAAATGTTGTTGTGTTGGGAGTTTGGTCGTGGAAGGTCTTTAGATCAATCTCCCTTTGGCGCAGCATCGTTGGTCGTGTTGTTGGGTTTAACATTGCATCACCTCGCTCAACTGCCGTCTTCCTTCCTATTCGATCAGTTTTTCTGAGTGAATAGGCTCTTAATAAACTAGCGCGCTTTACCATCAACGATCGCATCACTGCTTACCATCAGGCGGGATTACGGTCAAGCGCTAGTTTATAATTACTAAAAAAAAAAAAAAAAACAACACGCGTAAATTATAGCCCTCTCCCTCTAACAATTAACCCACACTCTTTTGATGCAAGTTGGCACATATCATGTACCTATTTGAAGTTTTGATTCTAGAACATACCGATTTGGTTCACCGCTTTGAGAGGAGTAGTGATAAAATTGTTCGCACAAAGTAAAGCGCCTGTTTTCGAACCCACGACTTAAAAACTTGTAAGTCATAGTCACTGAAAGAAACAGCAAAAGTCGTGGTGGACTTAAAAACCTGTAAATCATAGTCACTGAGCCACCACGACTTAAAAACTTGTAAGTCATAGTCACTGAACCACCACGACTTAAAAACTTGTAAGTCATAGTCACTGAGCCACCACGACTTTAAAACTTGTAAGTCATAGTCACTGAGCCACCACGACTTAAAAACTTGTAAGTCATAGTCACTGAAAGAAACAGCAAAAGTCGTGGTGGACTTAAAACTTGTAAGTCATAGTCACTGAGCCACCACGACTTAAAACTTCTAAGTCATAGTCACTGAGCCACCACGACTTAAAAACTTGTAAGTTATAGTCACTGAGTCACCACGACTTAAAAACTTGTAAGTCATAGTCGCCTGCCGCCCGCCGCCTCCGCCGCCGCGCGCGGAAGTGTGGATAACTCAGATTTATTAAGTTACCTCTTTTTGCGAAATAATATTTTTTATTTTTTTAGGTGGATTTTTTTTTTTATTTAGCCCGGTTTTGTATGCATTAGTAGAATCAGTTATCGATACCTAACAAGACCTTCACGGGTCGGACAGGGTTTACTTAACATACTGTATATAACATATGGTATGGCCAAATCAGACGGTTTTATGACATGATATAATTTATACATATTTTTTTTAATAATCAACCAGTTCCGTAAATCCGGAGGAATGTCCATATTAACATATACGTTTCTGATCAATGACCCCAATTCACTCTACTTATTCCGAGCTATGATAATCAGCCTATTTTATCCCACTTCTGGGGTACAGTTTTAATCTTGGTGAGAAGGAGTGTTCCGTAGTCTACCACGCGAGCCCAGTGCAGTTTGGTAGATGTGACAAGTCTTCGAAGTTTTGCTTTTGGAGATGTTGGTTTTCTCACGATGTTTTCCTTTACTGTTATGGGAGCAGTGGTCATGAAATAATTTATATAAAGTAAAACGCCTGACGGGAATCAAACATACTCCCCTCTATTGATAAACCTTGCTTAAAGTTAATTAGTGATTAGGAGTAGATTGAATAAATATCATAGTGTTTAAGGGGTTTATTCATAAAAGATGATTAAAGTTAAGTGACGCGCATACATCAAAAATCTATGGTTAAGCAGTCGCTAATCACCAGTTTACTTTAAGCAACGCTTACGAATAAAGGGGATTATCTAGAACTTGTAAGTCGCGACCGATACCACCAGGCTTCCGCTGCCCTCTCGCTGGTCGTATAACACAATAACATACAAACTACATATTATAAAACAAAGTCACTTTTACTTTCCCTATGTCGCTTTGTATGATTAAATCTTTAAAACTGATTTTGATAGAGTTTTATTTAATTCAACAGGAAGGTTTTTATGTATATAACATGCATAATATATAAGAGGAACACTGATAATTTTTGAGGTTTCTAACACATGTCACAAAATAAATCCATTTTCTTGAGCTTATATTGCACACGCTGAGTGAACCCTATGAGATAGATCAAAATAATGTAATACAGTATAGAAGATCTTAAAAGTGCCTACAATGAAGTCTACGACACCATTTGTCTACCTAACATAGTTTCTTCATTATGACTACTTTAACTTTTATGTTTGAAAAGTTAATAAAAATGCCAGTCGAAATCAGAGCCCACTATTTGTTCCTTATTATTAATCCTTATCCAAATAAATTACGTCATTTCAAAGGTAATATCAGTAGCAGTAGATCTCTTTTGCATTATTTGGAATTAGTTGTTTCATTCTGGAGATACCTATCACGATTTATTCAAAACTGAACACTAGAAAAAAATCACGTGCTGCTCGCGCCTTTGCGGGCCGCCTGCTATTTGAGTGTTTCTCTGCCTAAACCGCGGCGGGGATTGGGCCGGAACGGGGCACCATTATATCGAACAAACTTGCTACCCCGATAGGCTTTCATTCTGTTTGAAGGTGGTGAAACTGGCTGTCCATGGACAATTAGGTCGATGTATCTTGCAGAGTCAGATATTGGCTGATGGGCGGTACAGTAGACATTATTTTTATTGAAGGGCCACCGTTTCTTGAGGAAGGCTTAGGTACCTATATAATTTGTCCACGTGCGAAGCCGGGGCGGTAGGGATATTAAAAAATAATCGATTTTGTATAATCGATTTTCAAAATCATATTAATCGATTTTTTATAAATCGATTAAACAAATCACGGCATTAAATCGATTTTTATAAATAGTACCATCTATGCGCCGAATGAAAAGCTCGAAGTTCATTATTACTTACAAGTTGAAAACATAAAAAACGGTGCCATCTGTATCTGTAGGTATGTATGCGTGTAAAGTAATTTCAGTGTGTGAGTGGTGAGTGAGATCTTGTATAATATTATATTATAGTACTCTGTGGTTGTTGGACATTTTTATTGTTTACCAAACAATAAAAATGATTTCGAACCATAAAACACATATAAACAATATGCATGTACTGTGCGAAAATATTTAAAACTCCTGTAATACTACAAACTTAAAACAGCACATAGAACGAAATCATCTGATTTTTCTATATTATTGTTTTTGAATTTTTTTTTTATAATTATAAACTAGTGCTTGACTGCCATATTCCGTTTTTTTTTTTTTAGTTTTGAATTGGTTATCCATATTGTTTTATTTGATTTTAATCTGATGACTAGTTAGCAGGAATATCTTAGGTTTATTATTAGAATACGAAAAGCATATAGAATAATAGAAAAATCGATTTTAAAAAAATCGATTTTTAACAAGTCGATTAATATCAATTAAAGAAAAATGTCACATCCCTACGGGGCGGGTCACTAATAATTAATAAAACTTACACACTTGATTGAAGATACCTACGTCAATGCGTTGGGTGTGCAGCGACGTATTACTTGGCGCATTTTTACATAAAAACCGTTGAAAAAAATGTTACTTCCTCGTCACTTGTAGGGGAGAAATGGAATATAATAGAATGCTCTTATAAAGGATAACACAATGGATGGTGTTATTGTTAAGAGCGATCTATTGAAGAAGATCTTTGGATGGATCAAAACGGGAAATGAGAACTCTTAACATACATACTCTCTCTCTCTCACACACACACACACACAGTTTGAATACGCCGCAGGTTTAATTTTTCCTCTAAAACCTCTATCGATATCTATCTAAGGGAATATAGCCAACAGAATATTCCATGCGCAAAGCAATCATGGCTAAAATCACTACTAAACTGTGTACAACCCACTCGACACCGAACGCATAATACTGGCAAGCTATTCCATTACTGAAGTGATTTCCTTTAGCTAACAAAGCGTAGGTACGTTACGTCTATCGCAAGTGATCTAGCTGACACTGTTGCGTGACTGGAACGAAATATGAACACAGAGATGATCTCAGAAGGTGCATAATATAAATTTGGCCAACTAGAAAAATGATTTATTTTGTTTATGTGAGTTACACTTTTACACGTGTTACGTACTCTGCCTACACCAAATCAGCTGCATAGCGACATGATTGCTATTTACGTCAATCGGATGTTTCCACATAAAACTGCAACTACCGCACTCTGCTGACTCGACGCCTCGTGTCTTCGGTCACCTACCCCTGTCTCGCTGACGCCGCAGCACATTTTACTCAATTTTGCAATCAGCTATCAAATTGTAATTAATAAGTGAATAATACAATTTCGACACTTCGGTACTAGCATCGTCCAAGTTTAGACATAAGATTTAGCCTAAGTTAATATTGTAATTTTCGAATAATTAAATCATTATTCAAGTAATTTCGGTTTTTTTTTAAGTCCTTCGGCTGCCACTTCCATAATTCACGTCAATCAATTTTTTTTCAAAACTAGAAGACTTCAGAGTTTTCTATATAGTAATGATGACTACTCTGTAAATAAAAAAGGCAGAAACTATTTTAGAGGTCACAGTCTCTTGTACGGAGGACGGGTCTGAGCGATATGTACCTGGTACGATGCGTCAAATGTTGTGGAGGATTTCTACATCAGTCTTTCTCTAGCGCAGCATCGTTGGTCATTTTGTTGGGTTTAACGTTGCATTACCTTTTTTTTTCCGAGGTGGAAATCCTCATAGGATGCCCGCCGCCTTGGGGTGGGCGACGGGGTATGTCAGACTTTTACTAACTAAAACCACCCCGGTGTGTCTTCTATCACGAGCGCGCGTGGGGCCGCGGGAGTCAAAATTCTTCCACGGCCCCACCCTCGTGCTGGCCCGGTCTGTCCGGGCCTCGTCTCCTGCACGGGGTAGTGGAGTGTTAAACTACCCCGTGCATCACCTCCTCGCGCGTGCCTCCGCCTCTGCTTCCATCGAATAGAGGGCGGGGACTTCCCCGTATCCCTCGCCCCTGGACCCATTCATGGGGGGCGGAAGAGGGCGTTATCCGCCCTTCCTCGGCGCCCGGTGCGTGTTCTGCGGCCCGGGAAGGGAGTTGATATCTCCCTCTTCCGTTCCGCAGCTTCCTTCTGCGACATCACGTCCTCGCAGAAGGACACCACCGCGTCCCACGACTCTGAGCTGCCGACCATCCTCCGCACTACTGCCGGCAGCGTCAGGTCGCCTTCTACTTCATTTGTGAGGACACGGCGCTGCTCCTCCCAAGCAACACACTCGGAGAGCGTGTGCTGCGCCGTGTCCTCTCCGCATTGGACGCAGTGGTTAACGTTAACGTTAACCTCGCTCAACTGCCGTTTTCTTCTTATCCACCCAGTTTTTTTTGAGTGAATAGTAATTTAATAAACTAGCGCGCTTTACCATCAACGATTGCATCTGCTCACCATCAGGTGGCATTTTTGTCAAGCAGGACATGATAATAATTTAAAAAACAAATCAGACGTAATCTTAGTCAGATCTTAAGAAGACGTAGAAGCGATGTTGGTCTTTTGATTAAAAAAAACACATACATTGAAGGGACCTGTCCTGACAGATATCAAGACTTGCGCTGAATGCAAAGCTAATTATTTGGTTGCAAAACTTATGTTCCTACGTAGAAAATGAGATAATTAGTCGCCCAGTGGTATTGGCTCCGATTCGCACCGAGTTCAGTGTTTCTTGTGTTTAATTTAATCTAGCCCTCAAAACGATGAAAGAAAATATCGTTACATATTCAGATATGCACTGGACCCACGTGGAAAATTATGGCCTACCACTTTTCACAAAATAGAGGCCTGTGCCCCAGTGGTGATGAGATAAATGATGGATTATGTGCACAAAAATATTTAAGCATGATTTCTGCCCGGAGTGAACCTTCTAGCACTTCCTTTCCATTGTGTTAAACATGAGTATAGAGCTGTATAGTTGCGTGTGAGATTTGCGAGGGAAAATAATTGTTAGAAGCAAAAGATTAATACGTGGGATAGTGATTTGGTTTACCTTGTAAAATCAAGCAATCGAGTGACTTAGTGATTGAAGAAGATGAAATTACGTTTGATTAATGAATGTTTATTGGAAATTTTATAATCTATATATATAAAAGAAAGTTGTGGTAGTTACATCATTTATAACTGAAGAAAGGCTATACCAATTTGGTTGAAAATTGGTAAGGAGGTAGCTAAGAACTGGGAGAAGGACATAGGATACTTTCTATGCCGCTCCCCGTCGTTCCTGTGGAAATAAATGAGCTTCTTTGTTTCGACTTCTCCCACACTTTTATGCTACCCTGGTACCTTGAACGTCAAAAAATATGCACAATAAACCTTCTTTCATGTATTATGATTATTTGATAATGATGAATGAATGAGGTTTATTGTTTCGACTTCTCCTACACTTTTGTGCTACCCTGGTATCTTCCACGTCAAAAAAATATGCAAAATAAACCTTTTTTCACGTATTATGATTATTTTATAATGATAAATGAATGAGGTTTATTGTTTCGACTTCTCCTACAGTTTTGTGATACCCTGGTACTTTGCACGTCCAAAAACTATGCACAATAAAACCTCTTTCATGTATTATGGTGATTTGATAATGACGAATGAGCTTTTTTATTGTTTCGATTTCTCCTACACTTTTATGCTACCCTGGTACCTTGCACGTCAAAAAATATGCACAATAAACCTTCTTTCATGTATTACGATTATTTGATAATGATGAAATGAATGAGGTTTATTGTTTCGACTTCTCCTAAACTTTTGTGCTACCCTGGTATCCTGCACCTCCACAAAGTAGGAAACACGTGTCCAGTATTTTTAAGTTAATATTATGTACAAAATTTCAAAAAGATATAATGAAAAACCACAAAGTTATAATAAGCTTGCTATTCTACTTGGTTGTCCCAACAAAAATATGGTCAAAGATCCGCGGGCGAGCGAGCGCGGTGCGTTGACTTCTAGGGTCAGCTGTTGCGCGCGCGCAATACTATGATGTATCGTACGTGAGCTGCGTGACGCGCTCGGTGACTACACTGCAACAATTTCTAAATGTGTTTGGGACAAAATATAACATGGTGTAAAAATTATTGGAATCGATTCAGTTGCTTATTCACTATTTATATATAACTCAAGAACGGCTGAACCGATTTAGCTGAATATTGGTGGGAGGTAGCTAAGAACCCGTCCCCGTCGTTCCCGTGTGACGTGACATAAGACATGGTGTAACAAAACGCAACTGACATGGAATAACTATCCAACTCATTCAAAATGTAAGTCAGAAATTCATATATCAAAAATGGTATAACAAAAAGCAAATGACAGCTGAGCATATTTAAAAAAAAGTCTAACCGGTTGAAGCAATCGTTTAAAGCAAAGAATATAAATACTCTCTGCTGGTTTAAAGTTTCTAATAAAAAACCACAAAGCCAACTTCAACTTCAAAATTTCTAATATTGTATTGCTGTGCCATTTATCATCAATAAAAATATCATGCCGTGACCAAGACCATCAAATCTTTCTCGACAAAGCGGTAATGCAAGAGTAAATCGAAACATTCTGAATGAAAGCACTGAAGAAGAGCAAAAAATTGCACGTGCAGAGCGCCGTTTTAGTATGACTCGACTTCGTGCTTCTCACTCACAAGAGCAAAGGGAGGCGGCAGTCCGTGAAACTGTTCCGTTGACAATGCGAAATCGGCGAACAAACCTCAGAGATCATCATCATCATCATCAATCTTTTGATCGTCCCACTGCTGGAGACAGGTCTCCTCTCATGCAGAGAAGGATTAAGCGTAATCACCACGCTTGCTCAATGTGGGGTGGCGATTTCAGACATATAAAGTCCAGGTTTCCTCAAGATGTTGGCCTTCACCTTCAGTCATTGGTGTCCTAGATATACCTAGAGAGTACATATCACTTTAGAAAAGTTACATCGATACTTGCCTGACCTGGAATCGAACCCGCACACTCATACAAGAGAGGCTGGTGTTTTAACCACTAGGCCACCACGACATCTCAGAGATCAACAGCTAGATAATTTACGAAGCAAAGGTAGAAATTCATAATTTCTTTCACAAGGTGCTACAATAAATAAATGACAAATAAAAAAATCATGGATTTTTTACTTTTTCAATTAGGAACTGATTTCAATTAGAAATAATAATATATTTTTTTTATTTACAATGTTCCTAATTGAAAAAGTAAAAATGTGATCATGTGATATTTATTGCCTTTAAGGCGGAACAAAGTTCGCCGGGTCAGCTAGTATCAAATAATCGTGTGTAATCAATCCTAATATGATATGGTTTTTTGTGTTTTGTTTGATGTTTGAGTTCTTAGACTCAGCCTGCATTATCCCACTACTGGGTAAAGGCTGAGTATATCCCCAAGATTTCCAGCTCTTTCGTTTTAACAGTAATGTGGACCATTGTATTCTATTGTCTAGCCCGTCCCAACATCATCAACGGGGTATGGCGCAACTCCTCTTAGCTGTAGTCAGGGCTCCAGGTGATGGTTGCTTGGGCTCACAGATTATTATTTATTGTTAGTTAACTAAACAGAAATATGGCCTAGTTCTGTTCTGTCTCCTGCTTGTTATGGAGGGAAGTGGAAAAAATATCGTTTTTCATACTCCTCCGCTATTCTTTTCTAATTAATTTCGTTGCGGGACCCAAGACAGTTGAATCGTTTCTCCGGAACTCGTTGAGCTTCATTGCTAGGCATTTTTCTGGCGGTCTCCACTGTTGATTCTGGCTTTCAGGAGTTGCAGTGGGTGGGAAAATGTGTGGCAGGTTTTGTCCCATTTAAAAAAATAAATAAACAGAAATAGAACGCAATTGAGATGAAAAAAAAAATGGACTTATTACGGAGAAATCATTTGTTCTTTAGGAAATGCCATAGTACAAGGACGTCTAAAATAGATACCGTGGCCTCCGGTACAGGCAAATGTAGGAATACGGGTGGGTTTTAGTCAGTAAAAGTTTTACACGCCCTTTCGCTCGGTCCGGAGCAGGAGAAGTCATTTGAAGATTTCCCACCCAAAAAGGGGGAAGCGCCAGAAGTATACCCCGCGAATTTTTTTCCGCATGTTCCTATCATCTTATCCTATAAGATTAGAACGGTTCACGATTTTAATGATTATAATAATTCTGTGAAGTCACGTTAGTTACGCTTCGAATCACGTTTTCAGGGTTCCGTAGCCAAATGGCAAAAAACGGAACCCTTATAGATTCGTCATGACTGTCTGTCCGTCTGTCTGTCCCTATGTCATAGCCATTTTTGTCCGAAATTATAAGAGCTATACTGTTGAAACTTGGTATCTAGATGTATTCTGTGAACCGCCTTAAGATTTTGATGCAAAAATAAAAAATAATAATAAATATTAGGGGCTCCCCATACTTAGAACTGAAACTCAAAATCTTTTTTTTCATCAAACACATACGTGTGGGGTATCTATGGATAGGTCTTCAAAAATGATATGGACGCTTTCAAAGTGGAAAAAAGTTGCCCTCCCCCCCTCTACGATGATGTACATTACTATAAAAACTATCAACGAAAATTGTTTTGAACGAGATCAAGTAACGATATTTTTTAATACCTGTCGGTCGACAACTTTTTTTTGCAGGCTATCTTTGGCATCTGTAATAATTTTTTCAAAGGTCGATGATTTTTCAGTAAGTATAAACGTGATTGTTCAATAAAGAGTGCATTGACCCCATATTTTTTTGTTTACTATTCTTATTTATTAGTTTTTCAAATAAAATATTTAAATTTATGTTCTTTGAGCCAATGCCAACAATGCGTTTTCGTCTATTTTAGTACTTTTTATTTTAAAATATAACGACTTATTATTAAGTCATTATCGTCATCTAAGCGTTTATCTCGGTTGCATCCGCGGCTTTCGCGTTGGAGCCCGGGGTCCGCTATTGCTAAGTAAAACTATTAACTAAGTAAATCCTGTTAATCTGAAAACGTTTCGTTTAATTTATTCAAAATCAATTGAATTCTCGATTTGAGAACAGTAGCTAGTGTAGTACAGACAACACAAATTGATACTAAATTATTATGACCCGTCTATGGATTGAAAAATATCTGAAATAAACCTTTCTTGTATATTCATCATCATCATTTCAGTCGAAAGACGTCTACTGCTGTACATAAGCCTCGGCCGAGGATCTCCACGACTACTGGTCCTGCGCATCCCGCAGCCAGCGGTTTCCCGCAACCTTCACCAGATCGTCGGTCCACCTTGACGGGAGCCTACCCACGTTGTGTCTTCCGTCTTCTTTTTAACCGACTTCAATAAAAGGAGGTTATCAATTCGACCCGTATGTATGTAATGTATATTTTTTGAAAAAAGCTTTTTTTTCACCTCATAACAATAGCGGCAGCCATAACCCATGTTAGAATAAGTTCTCATTAATACGAAAAAAATCCCTATCTCAATAAATTCTGAACCGATTTTGGTGAAACTACTAGTATTCCCTAAGTTGAATAATACATAGTAAGTATAACAAAAAAAGAATGACTTAAATCGGACTTGGAGTTCCGGAAATATGCGCGCATTAACATAAAAACATATATACACTTGAAATTTGGCTTACATACATACGGGTCAAATTGATAACCTCCCTTTTTTGAAGTCGGTTAAAAAGTAAGTTTCGAATTTCGACTATGACACTGATGCTATCTCGAGGTTTCTATTGCCAACAACAAAAGTAAACAAAAGTAAAACGATTTTTTCATTTTAAGTATTTTTTTGAAGTCAGTTTCTACTTTTTTGTAAAAAGTTTTTTTTATATATTAAATTGTAGCATTATCTACAAACGCCATATGCGAACAACACATCATACCAACGTCACACAGTTCGTGCATCTCGCAAGGGGAGATTGCTGTGCAACTAGCATATAAACAACTTCTTAGCAACTACTCATGCTTAGGGCAAGTACCCACCAGACACTCGTCATCAACATCCGTCTGAGGATGAGTCAACTTTACACTCTGTTCCTCATATCTACGTGACGTAAATTGGTCTGCATGACATCTTTAGATAGCGCTGCATAATGAAGTGATCCACTCCCTATTTCAGACATCTGTATTCTAGCATTGTGTTCATTACAGCCGATTTCTGCTAATTAACATAAGCTCATCTAAACTATTGTATTCAAAAGGAACGTTTTATGTATGTGTATGGTCGTTTGTTATGCTATGGTGCTTAAATAGCTAATTGGATTTAGATGAAATTTGGTATATAAGTATTTAGATCAAGACCTGTAGAAGGACATAACATGTCCTCGTATGTTAGTTTTCTTTGGATAGTATTTTCCCAAACTCATTGTTTCATCATCATCAACCTTTTTATCGTCCCACTGCTGGGCACATGTCTCTTCCCAAACAGAGAAGGACTGAGCGTAATCACCACGCTTGCACAATGCGGGTTGGCGATTTCAGACTTGAAAGTCCAGGTTTCCTCAAGATGTTTTCCTTCACCTTGTAATCAGTCATTGATGTTCAAGATATACTTAGAAAGTACATATAACTTTAGAAAAGTTACATGGGTACTTGCCTGACCTGGAATCGAACCCGTACACTCATAGTTGAGAGGCTGGTGTTTTAACCACTAGGCCACCACGACATACAAACCCATTGTCTACTCTGCCTTTATCCAACTATGATTGAGTCAGTTTCCAATCTAACCGAATACAGCGGAATAGATCAGTATTTAAATAGATCCATTGCCTACCTGTTAGTGGGTAATACACCTCTCGGTAAGACTGGTTGTCAAAATTTGAAAATTTTGAAATTTAGAAATTTTGACAACCAGCTCACAGCAATCATTATCAACCTTTTAATCGTCCCACTGCTGGGCACAGGTCTCCTCTCATACAGAGAAAGATTGAGCGTAATCACCACGCTTGCTCAATGCGGGTTGGCGATTTCAGACTTAAAGTCCGGGTTTCCTCAACATGTTTTCTTCACCTTCAGTCATTGGTGTCCAAGATATACTTAGAAAGTACATATAACTTTAGAAAAGTTACATTGGTACTTGCCTGACCTGGAATCGAACCCGCGCACTCATACTTGAGAGGCTGGTGTTTTAACCACTAGGCCACCACGACTTTTGGCTCACAGCAATAACGACAGACAAAATAATGCAGGCCAGGACCATCGGCTTAACGTGCTTTGCGATGTACGGAGGGGTTACGGTATATAAAGATAGTCAGCCATCTACCTACCAACTGCGGTAAGCGTAACTTGACCTGATCGGTCGACCTGTGTGGCTGTTATTAATTAGCCACGGAATATAAAAAGAATATTTAGAAGATAACATTTTAGTTTAATCAGGTCAAATTAAGATATTCCATAGACAGTTTAAACCAAAAATAGGGATGTTTCCTGAGTAAAAAAAAAAAAAACTATTTAGTGCGTCATTCAGATTATAGAAATTATTGGATACGTATAATTTGTTTTATCGAATCAATAAAAATTGATAAATATAATATAATCAAAGATCAGGAGTGGTGGCAGGTGACGTCACTGCTCTCTAAAAGTGTAGCGTGCAGTGAAGTCACACGAGTTTTCAACGCACTGTGTCGTGTTAATTTTTTGTTTATATGAAAAAGTACAAATACGTGTCTTGTATTTTTTGGAAATTTGACAGACGGACTAATTAGTTTTTTTAGTCAACTACCCTATTAGAGTGCAGGACACTTTAAAATTTTCTTAGTTTTATATTGAAGGCATCTGTATAATAAAGTTTAGAGAGTTTAAAGAGTTTGTCTGTTTGAATACCCTAATCTCAGGACCTACCTTTTGCGTTGGACAGTAGGTACATTTATCGAGGAAGGCTTAAGGCTACATAAAATCGCGCTGCGACCAACAGAAGAGAAGAATCAGTGGAAGATACGGACGGAAGATACGGACAAATTTCTTCTTCTTCTTTTAATTGTAAACTAGTGCTTGACCGCAAGATTGATCTGGGGACCCTCCACGAGCAAACTCCCACATTTGGCGCATCGTACCCGGCACACATCGCAACACAACTGCTCAGACTCGTCCTCCGTACGGCTTCAGCAGACATGAACACGACGAATCGCTTGGCTGCAGGACTGTCTGGTGGATGATAACCTCTGCCGGCAGCCGATATTATGGCCTACCACCGATTAAAATTGCGTGAATGTGATGTCTGGAGAAGCCGTACGAAGGACGGGTCTGAGCAGTTGTATTGCGATGTGTGCCGCGTAAGATGCGCCAAATGTTGTTGTCTTGGAAGTTTGGTCGTGGAGGGTCTTCAGATCAATCTCCCTTTGGCGCAACATCGTTGGTCGTGTTGTTGGGTTTAACATTGCATCACCTCACTCAACTGCCGTCTTCCTTCCTCAATTTTTTTCAGACTGAATAGGCTCTTAATAAACTAGCGCGCTTTACCATCAACGATCGCATCACTGCTTACCATCAGGCGGGATTGTGGTCAAGCGCTAGTTTATAATTACAAAAAAAAGACGTGTGGCACTCGGGGACTGCCGCGGTAAAGCTATTGCATAGCATTTTGTATCAATTTATGCAATTACATACATGCCTCGATACATGTTTCTGTCTTGTCTTCGTAGAAACAAACAATAACTTTTTTGCCTCATCAATGTCTTCCTCAGAAAAAGCCGACGAGCATATTTTTATTAAACTTTCGTTGTTTCGTTTCGGAGATAACAATATTACAACTCGTACACTTAAATGTACTCGTATTAACATTGTTCACCGACATCTTTCTGTAATATTTTATTTAATAAAAACTTCAACTTCAACTCTTGATCTGGTCCCTGTGGATAGATACCACAATTTTGCCAATGACACGTGTAACAAATTATAGAAATTCTTTAAAAAAATATTTCACAATAACGGCGGATATCGCCAATCACAGTTGAAAAAACGGCCGCGTGAGCACTTTTTACTCTATAAAATCACGCACTTTTATTTAGTAAACAACACTATAAATAATTGAAAAGTCCAATGAAAAATTAGCGTGACATTCATCTTAGCTTTTCCGTTAAAAAAAAGCTATTTTATAAAAACACTACTAAATTAATTTGAATAAAAGTACTTAATAATTAATTATATGTAAAGTTTTTAAGGTAGCCATGACAACGTCGATGACGTCTATGACATATCTCTATAGAAGACCTATTTCAGAGAAAAAATTAATCGCAAATTTAGCACATCGCGACTATCAGTAACATGGCAAGTGTGTAGAACTGAGTTCGCGCCCTGCAATATGCATGCTCTTTTTGAAAATCTATAAATTGTTTTCAAAAGATGTAGTCGCACGCACACAAACATACCGTGCCGAAGACTGCCGAACTGAAACGACGTTAGACGATGTCAGGCCTTCAAGCCACACCTCCGTGCCCGTCGGAGTGGGGAGCGTGAGGTTTTTTCGTTACGGAATTTCTGGATTCGGTCCCCGCGCTCCAGGCCCGCGATAGAAGCTATGCAATAGCTTAAAAAATGTTTCAATTTACCCAAATAAATTTATTACAAAACTTCTTAGTCGCGATCATAATAACAGAAATTTATGCGAGTAACAGAAACTTAAATAATTATATAGCTAGTTGACAGATCGGACAACAAGCTCACACGATTATTCTGTGCTGCGGCCGGCGCAGTTTCGAAATGATGTCGAGTAGAACGGGCCTAATGACATTTAATTTAACTATGACTATGATTGCGTAGAATTGTTTCCTGCTGTCCTGGAAAATGTAAATGTCAAGCCAGTTGGTGATCGTAAAATTATTCCGAAGTCTAATGCTTGTCTTCATTAACACTAGGTGTTGTCGATTTGGGCATGTAGAATCCCTGTGTCGCTCCAAACCCCGCTGCAGCAAGTGCGGCAATGATCACCCTGGTGTTGGTTGCAGCATTGCTGAAAGTGAAGCCTTCTGCGTGTTGTGCTCTGGGGTTCACTTTTCTAATAGCAAGTCCTGTTCGGAGTACAGCCGGCAGAGGACTATTAAAACCAATATGGCTGATGAAGTGATTTCGTACGCTGAAGCAAGTAAAACAGTCCCTAATTTTACTTGTAGCTATGCTGACATTACGAAGTCACAAACCTAGTCATACCGCAAAACTGTGTTTCTTAAGCCAAAGACCCGAGCTTCTCTTTCCCCCTCCTATAATAAATCTGTACATCAGCAGCTTACTAGCACTCTTTTATCTTCTCAGCCTAATGTCTGTGCTCTCAATACTCAACCTACATAATCCCCTGAAAACTTGTCCTCAATAATTGAACTTCTTTTAACTTTAATGTCTTCTTCTAATAAAACTCAATTACTGTCCAACGTTGCCTCATCACTTATCAACTTTCTTCAATCTTATAACAATGCCTCAACTAGTGTTTCTTCAATGGAATAGTGCTGCATAAGAAGCACGAGCTCACATTCCTTTTAAACAAATTCAAATCCTTAGCTTGTTCTCTCGCTGAGACTTGGCTTGTTTCGTAAAATAATACTTATTGCGTAACACAACATTACTATCAGTTGGAATCATTTTGAAGCTTTTTGTTATTCCATTGCTCTCTATGTTCGAAAATGTGTCTGCTCAACAACGTAAATAACGCAATGAATGTTATTGAAATGAAATCCATTGCTACTGATAATGTGTTATGCGATTACCCTGCTACAAATATATAATATCTATTCAAATTTAACATATGTTCTGTAGCAAATAAGTAAATTATTATCATTAAGGTTGTTACGGAGGCCTTGTTAGCGGAGGCGGAGGCGGAGGCGGAGGTGAAAGTAGATATAGAAAAAAACTTAATTTATGGTTAATTAAAACAAAAAACATATTTCAAATACGTACATTAATAGTAGTAATAAAAAAATATTACCTTGTAATGAAAATTAAGGAGAAACAATTTGTATTTGCCTCATTCCCGACTCGCACTACATAGTTGATTCTTGACCATTTCGCGCTCAAACGCCGCGGGACGGTTGTCGAGCATCGCAGCTTGCGCGTTATTTAATTTATAAATACATAAATAAACCTCCGTTATAACTTCGCAAAAATTGTGCAGAGTCGGAGGTGGAAGCGAAGATGAGATTTCTTGCGGAACTTCCGCAGTAACGGAAGCGGAGGGGAAGCTCAGTTACAACCCTAATTATTATATATTTTTATGTACAATATTAACGACAGTGTCTATGTTTATATATAGCGACACAATCGCAGTTTGTCACGACAAAAAAGCTTAGGTACACGACGTCTTACTCATACAAACATATCTTAAGTAAAAGGCTTGGCCATAAACATTTGTGTATGAAAACACGATGTTTTTTTCCGAGGTACATGGAAGACATTCTCCGCACCAGAAGAAGAGAGGAAGGTTTTGTTTCATTTGCAATCGAAGGAATAATTCAAAGTGTGCGGTTGGAAATTTTGAGGTTATATTTGTGAATAGTACTCATTAATATAAAAATATTTTACCCCACAAGAGACAGTTTGTGTAGGAAAAAAATCGTTCATATGTAAGGTTATTTATTAAAAAACATGCGCAAGAGACACGAATTAAGACTAACTTCACTTGTTCACTAGCAGACTAATGTTTAATAAATATAAATATAAATAAATATATATACGGACAAATCACACAGATTGAGCTAGCCCCAAAGTAAGTTCGAGACTTGGAATATTAACTCAACGATACTATATTTTATAATAGATACATATATAGATAAACACCCAAGACCCAGGCCAATCAGGAAAAGATCGTTTTCTATCCTGACCATCTTTAATTAAATCTATAAATAATAATAAAAGTCCTATGTTTTATATTAAAACACCTTCAACTCGAAAATGTACTGAAAAAACGATTCGAAAAGAAGACATGCAAATTCTTTTCTATTTAAGCTATCAATCGGTAACTAAATTTACCCGTTTTGTAATGTACGGACGACAGACAGCAGATGAAGCTACCCGAAACTAACAAATATTCTCAAACAACATTCTACCTTAATGATTTATCAATACAGTTGAAAATCAACTATTTGGTTCAATAGGCAGTTGAGTCTAAATTCAATATGAAGAGTGCCTTGAACGTTGACCTGTCTATATTTAGGTTATCATCTATTTGTCTAGTCATATAATTCCATGTAATCGTTTAGTCAAATAGCTCTTTAGAGGAATGAGGAACAGGGAAGTTGACTCATCCTCCATAAAAGAGGGAGGATCCTGCAATCAGACTGGTGTTGCGTTTGGCGGGCACTTGTCCAACGTTGATGTCAAAGAGTTACATAGAACTTTATTTTTGATTTATGCGAAACCCGAAAGACGTGTCCAGTATTTTTAAGTAAAAAATATATTTACGAAATTTCAAAAAGATATCGTGAAAAATCACAAAGTTATGAGCTTGTTACCTTATCAGGTTGTCTCAACAAAAATATGGTCAACGCACCGTTGACTCGCCCTATTTCACTGTGATCTACCGCCAGCTGTTTTGTGCGCTCGGTAACCACACTGCAACAATGTCTATTTCAAATTCGGAAAAAAAATATAACATCGTGTAAAAATTATTGGAATCGTTTCAGTTGCTTATACTGAACAAATTATATTCAGGTTTCGTACAAAGAAAAAAAAAACGATGTATATACTAATTGCACAGTATATTCTATGTTGCAAGATCTGTGTGACGTCAGTATCACGCGTTGTTAGCATATGGTATTTGTAGATACCACAAGAGTTCCAATCCAAGTAGCAAACAAGTCAACACAAAATAAGTGAAATTCTATTAAAATAGTACAGTATATGTTACCAGTTTATTAAAGATGCAAACACTCATAGAATTAATCGCATTTTGTTTACTTTCATTTCTCATTTTGTTGCTTATGTATTTATAATGAACAGGAAGAGTGGAGCCTTCAACCACAGGCATTTCTATGCCTTAATAGAGACTCCTTGACATGCAATGTATGGTTTACAGTATCCATTGTGTTCCTACATCTCCAAATTATGTGAAACTAACTTATTATATTTAAGCCTAGAGCACAGGCATAGAGTAGCCAGCCTTTCGGTGTTCTGTAGGATGCATTTTGGGGACGAAGCGATTCGCCTCCTCCTTTATACCGCGTACATCTCGATGTACGCGGTATAAAGAAGGAGGCGAAACGCTTCGGGACTGGAACAATTTGCCAGCGACGGTGTTTCTGTCGGACTACAATTTGAGTGTTGTACAATTTGGCTAGAGTGAATAGGCTCTTAATAAACTAGTGCGCTTTACCATCAACGACTACTAGTTTAAAATTTTATAAAAAAAATCACAATCAGTGATTGTATTAAGGATTTGAATTACCGTCTATATTATCTACGAGTATTAGTACCAAAGTCACCGACATAGTTAAGAGGATAAGCAAGCTGAAGTGGCACTCGGCTGGTCACATCTGACGCAGGACCGACAACGAGACGAGACCGCGTCTCGGCAAATATAGCGTAAGACGCCCTTGGGCGAGATGGAGCGACTACATCAAAAAGGTGGCTGGTAGTGGCTGGCGGAGAACTACTCAGGATCGAGCTTGTTGACGTGCCATGGAAGAGGCCTATGTCTAGCAGTGGACACGTAGAGGCTCATGATGATGATGATGACCTAAAAAATAGCACAAAAATAGTCATATGGGTACAACTATTCACGTAGTACCAGAGTGATTAGCTAAGACGGCCAAGTTTCATAGTAATTAGTCATAATATTGTAATGTATTGAGATCATTAATATTTCCTGTGTTCGTCACAGTTATAGTTTAATTCTATTCAACTTGATAGTGGGCTGTGATTCATTAATTGGTGCTATATATACTAATACATTAAGTAATAAATTAGAAGTACCTACTTGTTACCTGCTGTCTGCATAAATGTTGGCTGAGTTTATATTATAGCGTCTGGACCAAAACAGAACCGTCTGGGCAAGAAAAGGTGACCTGGGGAGAAGTCTATCTTAAGATCTTTTTTTTTTTGCAAAAGGAAGAAATGAATGAATCCACAAAAAATATAACAAAAAATCAACTTACATTCCCCTTGTCAACACGAGGAAACTATCAATGAATTCAACATACACTATTACACTTAGTCCTTTGATTGAAGCCATCGGCTGATTCAATAATTAAATTTCATTATCATAATCATTTCATCTACCAAAACGCACTGAGCCCGTGTGTTAGATTATGGCCCATAGCCACACCTTTTCACCGAGAGTAGGCCTGTGTTCTAGGAGTGGGAACATTCATCATCATATTTTTTTTGAATTATTATAAACTAGTGCTTGACTGCAATCCCACCTGATGGTAAGCAGTGATGCAACCTTTGATGGTAAAGCGCGCTAGTTTATTAAGAGCCACCACCTCACCATTACCATCTCAGCATTAAACCCAGTCGCATCTGAAGCTTTTATAGCTTTGGAGTCTGAGGTCCGCTTTACCAGTCTAACAGCTGATTTTGACTAAACTTCTATATTTTCCGTAAAGCGACTGCCGTCTGACCTCCACAGCCCGAAGGCGATATCGAAGCATTGCAGTTAGACCAATTGTTGGACTTTTGAGGGTTCCAACAACCCGTAATGACTGCCATTAGATGTTCGTATGGCAACCGGGACCAAAGACTTGAAGGGCTTTCTGAAGCATGACCAGACCAGTGCAAATATTCATATTCATATATACAAATATTTGCACGCGCCCCCTTGCGCAGCGGCCGCATTGGCTACCGCTACGCCAAGGAGGCTGTCAAGGAGTGCAAATACTGTGGGCTGATTATGTATCATATCCTCGTGACCTTTTGACTGAATACTCAAAACCGCTGCCTACCTCAAATAAATAACCCTTATCTTACCCTAAGCCCTTAATAATGGCTGCCTAGTTTGTAATTAAATAGGATGCGGTAATTACTAAGCCCATAATTTGCACTGTATACCGATAATGTGTAGTTTAATTTCTGTGTATAACATGAAACCAACATCGAGCTTAATTAGCTATTCGATTTAATGCACGATCTTAATAAGCATTTCATCAACATCATCATCATCATCATTTCAGCTGAAATATGTTCACTGCTGGACACAGGTCTCAGCAAGGATCTCCACAACGATCGGTCCTGTGCCTCCCCCATTCAGCGGTTTCCCGCGACCTTCACCAGGTCGTCGGTCCACCTTGTCAGGGGCCTACCCACGCTGGGTCTTCCAGTGCGTGGCCGTCACTCGAGAATCCGTCGCCCCCATCGGGTATTCATATTAAGTACCCACATATGTATTTGGATATCATATCATCAATTCGATTTTAGAATTTGAAGCTGGAATATTAAGGTACCGTTTCGCTTAATTTAGCCTACAACCAAGAGGGTATATAGAGATATGCGATCGAATTGGTATCATGGACTGCCTACCGCACAAATGTTATCTCATGTTACTAAAAGTAATCTGCCTGTATCGTTTCATGAGTTACTTTGACTACATTATCCGTAGATGTACAGGCTATTTCTTTTAATCGGTTTTCAACTCGCTTTATTACTAAGGTCCAAGGTTGGATTGGATACCCATCAGTACCAAACTCCGCCGATTTTCGTCATGTACACAAATTATGATAGTAATTTATGTCGTTAATGAACGATTACAGAAATAACAATGTTTAAAAAAAAAGCGTCAGCTCGGCCTATGAACGTTGCAAGCGTGCCGCCGTGCGGTGTTGTAGGTATGACGTTGATCCCTGATGTGAACTCTATTAAATCAGCTGATAAGATAGTTTTTCAAGTTTTGTTTTCATTGCGCTTTTTTGTATAATTAGCAAATTAATTAAGTTTTACTTTAAAATCTTATTGGGTTATAAAAGTATAGCAATTATGAATGGTCTAAAGTGAAAAAAAAACTACATATATTTTTTTTTAAGTCATGAAAAAGCCGACGAAAAATTCCACCACTGGGGAGTTCAGAATCATGTATTGGATCCATGGTACTCGTTTATGCGTCGATGTCAGATACACCCTTTATTAATTGTTTTGTATAGTCTATATTAATTGTTTTGTTCTATTTTTAAACATTAGAAATCACTCCTGTATCGTGGGTGCGTTTACAAATATTGAAACTCACATACAAAAACAGACATGATGATGATGATGAATGATTTTGATTGCTTCACACATTATAGCCAGCTATATAATTTTACATCGATTTCTAAATCAATTAAAACTCATGTTGGATAAATAGTTATTCTCCACGATAATTACATTATTGAACTATTATTATATGCGTTTTGAAAGCCTATATAATTTGCATAATGGAAACCTAAATTAAAATATAGCCAACATATATTAATGAAGTGATTAAAGAAATTTATATAGTAATTATTTAGAGTTTTAGAATAATCACGAACTCCCAAATTAATAACATGGTATTAGGTATGACTTTAGATTGTGACATGTTGGATATGTACCCAATATCTAAAATAATGTATACAATATGTAAAGAAAACTCCTCCGACCCATAACGATAATAAGGTAAACACATGACCAAATAAAATATGAAATTTTACATATAATCATCATAGTAACAATACTAATGAATTTTGAAATGATCTTTTTTTCTGCGAATTAATTCCAACTTTCCCAAAAACTGGGTTTTTTTTTTAAGTGACAACACCATTTTTGATGGAATTATTATGAGCGAATAGCGATGCGACCGCGTGCTGCGTGCGCTGCTCTCCTTCGCCCGCGCATGTACTGCCTACCGCACATGAATTAAGTTACCTCTTTTTGCGAAATAATAATATTTTTTGGGGGGATTTATTTTTAAAGTTTAGTCCGGCTTTGTAGGCGTTAGTAAAATCAGTTATCGATACCTAACAATACCTTCACGGATCGGAAAGGGTTTTCTTTACATATTATATAGGTATGTATGTGTAGATCCAACAAGCTATATTAAAATTCCTTATAGTTATTTCTTGGGGTACAGCCAGAATGGTTTAGAGATTATGTACGCATATAACGTTTGTGTGGCATTGTTTGCGTTGTGAGGTCATTAATTGTTTTATGAGAGTTTTGTAATAAAACTGCAGCACGAGAATAAGGTGATTTTTTCATAGGTATCTCTAGAGATTTCACAACATCCCTTTTTTATGTGGATGCGAAATCACCAAATGACTTCTCCCGCTCTGGGCGAAGTGTAAGGGCGTGTTTGACTTTTACTGAGTAAAACTCATCTGTGTTTCTTCATTTGCCTGTGCGCCAGGGCAACGGTTTATTTTTTAACCAACCCGCAATCCTGACCCAGGCATCGGTCTTCGTGGACCTCGTCACGATGTGCTGAACTCTTTGAGGCGCGCGTGACACACAACGCGTCATCGAATCGGGCCTGGTCCTTACCGGGCGGCGAGCTACTCAATGCTCGCTGACTCCAAGCCCGCGCCTATGGTGAGTAAGATTTACATACAGAGAAGGATTGAGCGTAATCACCACGCTTGCTCAATGCGGGTTGGCGATGTCAGACTTAAAGTCTAGGTTTCCTCAAGATGTTTTCCTTCACCTTCAGTCATTGGTGTCCAAGATATACTTAGAAAGTACATATAACTTTAGAAAAGTTATATACCGGATCTGAAATCGAACCAGCGCACTCACACTTGAGAGGCTGGTGTTTTAACCACTAGGCCACCACGACTTAGTGCGATTACAGAACATAAATAGAAAGATTTTACAAAGGGTGACATAATGGGCGGTCTTATCGCTAAGAGCGATCTTTTACAGACAACCTTTGGATGGAACAATTAAAGGAAGGAGAGAGAAATAATGTAGGCAGTCTACAGTGTCCTATTTATAGAATGACTGGGCAGCACCTCTTCAAACCCCAAAATAACGTTAGCAAAAAAAAAAAATAATAATTCATCCTCGTATGAAATTGATAGACTCAAAAAAAAAGTCTACCAAAGCCAAGTATGAAAGCTAATATTAATATACTAGAATTTATTTATAAATGGAACAAGTTTTATATACATCCCACGTAAACATTTAGCCTTAGTATAAGTGTTTACATGTCTATAAATTAACGTATTTATGTAGTAAAGTACCGTTAAAACGTTTAGACGCTTATCAATAAGTACTGGTAAATGGTCTATTTGGTTAGTAATTGGTATTTTTGATAAGGTTGTGTGAATTCTTGGAAATATGATTGATGTGATATAAGTTCTCCCTTACTTTCGTTTTATATATATACTAGCTGACCGGCAAACGTTGTTTTGCCATATAAATAATAGATTAAATTACTAAAATGGCTATTAAAAAATAAGGGTTGATCGTAGAAGTGTGAAAATTGGGGATTGTATGTATTTTTGTATGTTGTATCATAAAAAAATAGAAATTAAAAATTTTGTCTAAAAAATAAAAAAAAAATTTAGGGCTGGACTACCCCTAACATTTAGGGGGATGAAAAATAGATGTTGGCCGATTCTCATAGATACCGGATAAGCACATAAAAATTTCATGAAAATCGGTCGAGCCGTTTCGGAGGAGTTTAATGTCGAACACCGTGACACGAGAATTTTATATATTAGATATATATATATTTTAATAATTATAAACCAGCGCTTGACCGCAATCCCGCCTGATCGTAAGCAGTGATGCGATCGTTGATGGTAAAGCGCGCTAGTTTATTAAGAGCCTATTCACTCAGAAAAACTGAGCGAATAGGAAGGAAGACGGCAGTTGAGCGAGGTGATGCAATGTTAAACCCAACAACACGACCAACGATGCTGCACAAAAGGGGGATTGTTCTGAAGACCTTCCACGACCAAACTCCCAACACAACAACATTTGGCGCATCGTACCCGGCACTCATCGCAACACAAATGCTCAGACTAATCCTCCGTACGGCTTCACCAGCATTAATGCGGAACACGACAAATCGCTTGGCGGCAAGTCTTTGTCTAGTGGATGGTAACTTCTGTCGGCGGCCGATGTTGTGGCCTACCACCGATATTGGTCCAGTGGGGCGATTGCGACTTACGAGTTGTGAGTTCTAATCCAAGCAGACATTATTTCATAGTTACTGCCCTCAAAAGGGTGAAAAAAAATTGTGAGCTAGCTGGCATGTTCTATAGGCATACATTCAAAGACATGTGATTCCCGATATCTCGCACAGGGCACACGTGGTAGTGAGGCATGTGTCCTGCAAGTGAAATGTCAGTTTTTTTTTTACCCTAAAAGTATGGTAGTATATCAATAATCCCTCATAATCTAGGCTAGGCTAGGCTTTTCCTAACTATGTATATTGGGATGTAAATTTGAAAAACTTAATACTAGACGTCACCAAAACACGCTGAAGTCAAAACAACACAGGACTGCACTTTTTCAAAGAGTTGTCTCGACATAGGTCCAATTTTTTTTAATAAACTACCAAAAACTTTAAGATGTAAATCGACAATTTATTCAAATAACATGAATCGTTTTATGTCACAACTTAAGAAAATCTTGATTGACAAAGCTTACTATTCCATCAATGAGTTTTTAGATGATAACAGTATAAAAGAAGAAACTGTTAATTTTAATGTCCAATATTGATTGATGTTAATCAATTTGTACGCCTTGTAAGGCAAAACATAGTGATACAACACAAATTTTATACCATGAACCATATTACCTATGTTACACAAATAAAATACTTTGACTTTGGCTTCCAGACTAACTAACGCACTGCTCTCTCTAAGCTGAATACCAGCAGTTTACAAAAACCGATTGAATGTCTGTTCTCTACGACCAAAATACTATGTCAATACGATAGCCCTTGATAAGCCCGGTTTTCAGGATTTCGGGCACTAAGCCTGGGACGAGTGTCAAATATCCACAAACGTCAGCCGGAAAATACAGTTGATTGATATTGTTACGGGCTAGGGGTACTAAGATACCGGTTAAGGGTTACGAAATTTATTGGCAACGAAGGTACAGTCGATCGTAGGCAATGACAAGTAGAATGTTGCTGACGTTGCACCGAAGTCTTCACTTACGTCCACGAAGTCCGTATTGTAAACACACAATAACACTACAAATGTTACTTCACGTAGTACTCACAGTTCTCGTTACAGTTGTCGCAGTAGGTATTCTCAAAGATCGCTTCTTAAGTATCGCTTGTTTTCGTCTCGGTAGTCAAATGCAGACTGACTTGCGCTCGAGAGAACATCTCTGCGTCCCCAAGATGGGGGCGCGAGGAGACGGGTTTGGGGCTCCTTTGTGGCCCCATGCCCGTGGCGTCGGTCTCTTGGTCTCCAAAAATGGAGACCCGTCGTCGGAGTGCACCCAGAGGGTGCTATCTTCGCACACCTAGTTGTCCGCCGCAGGGGTGTGCCTTCCCTCCGGCGGTCGTCGGTGTGCTTTGTGGTGTGTGACTGTAGGAGCGCCCGAAGTGCTTCTCGACGCCCGGGCGATCAGGCCCCTGCCGAGTGGGATCTCTAGTGGCCCAGAGAAGGCCCAGCAAGGGTCGGTCAGCGACCGAGCGTCGGTTTTGTTTGGCGCTCCGCTACAGTGGGTGCTTACCCCGGCCCCTAACAGCTCAACCAGCTATGTACGGTTGGCTGCGGGGTGCGGGGGGTGGTGGTGAGTAACGAGCGGTATGTGTGTGCGTGTTCTCCGCTCGCGTGGAATTCTGTGTGTGTTCCTGCATGTCAAGTAATGCATGTCTGACTTGCGCTGGCGTCACGGCGCTATATATAGTCCAGCTGATCGAACATTCCAGAATCGTCTAGACGTAATAATAATAGCGCATAACTTCGAGTAAATTCAGTAAGTACCTACGGTAATTCCCGGAAATAGGTTTCTAGAAATTTCGATGTCGTCACTTAGTTGACAAAATTGATGAAACCTGTACCATTCGATAGGGCACCCTAAGTCTAGGAATGCGTTTTTATATTGCACCTATACAATGTCTAGGTCTCGAGTTATAGGGCTTAAAAGATACGCACTGCATGTCACGCGATATTGAACCTTATGCCCTCGACATAAGGTGCATTCGTAACAATATTTTACATTGAGAGAACAAACAAAAAATAATATAAACTAGTGCTTGACCACGATCCCGCCTGATGGTAAGCAGTGATGGGATCGTTGATGATAAACCGCGCTAGTTTATTAAGAGCCTATTCACTCTAGCGCTGAAGACACTTAAAATGTAGTTAGGCGGAAACTCCGCCGCTGGCAAATTGTTCCAGTCCCGCTATGTAGGCGGTTTAAAAGACGAGACGAAACGCTTCGTCCGAATCCGGATTCGTAAGAATCGGAAACGTAAGAGTGAATACTCGCCGTACGACGTGTTGTCCGATGATGGAACGGAGACGGGGGAATTAAGTCATGCAATTCACGTGCACACTGTCCAAAATGCATCCTATAGAACACCGTCAAGCTGGCTACTCTTCGCCTGTGTTCTAAACTTTGGAGACCGTTTTAAACCTGTTGAGAGTATGTCATGCTCACTCAAATGTCTCGCTGGTGGTGGCGTGTGTGTTGGATCATTAGGTTCCCTTCAATATGGTTGAGCTGAATGATGCTGATCCATACGTCATGTTCGTGAACGGACGCCGTCAGAGGGGACTGGTCATCTCTTAGCTGCTACGGCGTATTTTAGTTTCTGAATTGTTGTTTTGAAGTGAAACTTCTTTAGGCACGCTTGACTTGGGGAGTAAACTGGCGAAAGCGTTACGAAAAATGATACGAAAAATGATCGGGCAAGGCGAACGGAAGCAAAGTATAGTCCTATTTCGTCTCTACTACAACCAAGGAGTTGGCTCATGTAAATATTGCATGACGTGTCGAGTATGAAGTTGTGAGTTCGCATCTCGCCGAAGGCAATATATATTTTTTGGATCTTTTTAAGATTTGTTAACAATTGAGTCGAGTATGAAGTTGTGAGTTCGCATCTCGCCGAAGGCAATATATATTTTTTGGATCTTTTTAAGATTTGTTAACAATTGATTACCTAAGAGCACAAATAATTTATAAATTTCGTTCTGTTCTGGCTTTTATATTGTTTTATATATTTTTGCTGAACATTTCTGATATAATTGAAAGTATAGAAGAAGATATCGTCACAATACGATAATTGGACACAAAGTACAAATTGCTTTCGAGCCTCATAAGCTCAATTATTAAGCTAAGTACCTTGATTGATTAAGAACTATGAATTTCTTCGAGAACATGACGCTGCGAACACCCCCCGACCCCCTCATTGATTACCTCACCCCCCCGAGGATTATCTCGGGAACCAGAGGTCGTGGACTACCCGAGTTTGGGGTCCCCTGAATCAGGAGGAGGAGCCCGACCTTTTGGCCCCGAGGGAATCCACTCCACCCTCTCCCCTTCCCCCCTCTCCCCCCCTCTCTCCCCCTCTCCCCCCTCTCCCCCCCTCTCCCCCCCTCTCCCCCCCTCTCCCCCCTAGCCTCTTCGTACACCTCTCCACCGCTCCCGAAGTCTCCAAGTGACATTTTACAGCACCGGTCTAAATGTGGCTGCAGTATTCCACATACGAATGGGCCTGTACCCTGTATAACATTAGGAGCTGTCCTGGTGTGAGTACCGCCGGAACTTTGCAACAACGCCAGCCATTTTCTGGCAGCCATCTTGGCTTTGGACTCAATGAACCACCCAAAGTTTGGATTCGAGGAAATCTCAACTTCTACTAACGTTGTGGAATGCATAGGTATTTTGAGCTGTAAGTTGATGCCCTTAAAGATTGAGTGTGTCATCTTTTTTATTGAAATTGCAATATCGTAAAGCAGTGGTGTTGCTCTAACGAAAATGTTTTCGACAGAACATTTTTGTGCAAAAAATTGCGATATCGGAATAAAAAATAAAATAAAAAACGTGCTCTCAAAATAGAAAAGCAAAACAGAGCGGTACGTGTAAAATTTTAACAGGTATTTTATAGGCTTTAAGATTTTTATGGAAAATATATGTAGGTTTGCTTCGACTAGCTGTAAATTTTTTACCTAATAAAAATAAACTTTTATTTTATTTTTTCATTGGAATAAACATTAAACGAGTTAAAATTTGTACCTTTCGCGGGTGAGTTATAGACAATCATTTTTTTCTATTCAGGAAAGTTTTTAGCCTTTAATGTCACTTAACTTTAATCATCGTTTATGAATAAACACCACAGTGTTTGAAGGGTTCATTCATAAATGATGATTAAGGTTAAGTGATGTGCAAACGTCTAAAATGTATGGTCAAAGAATCGCTAATCACTAGTTAACTTTAAGCAACGTTTATGAATAAGTTGGAATATCTCTAAACAGTGCTTAAACAATAATTATGTATATGAAGGCTAATTACTAGTTTCTAATGATAAAATACTTGAAACAAAACAGTAGATACAACAAAATTACATGATCGATTAAAACAAATTAAAAATCTTTGAAACAATTACTTTTCCTTAAAAAAAATACACAATTTTTGATGAATTCCTTTTTCTATTTTTTATCTTCTTTTCACATTTAACATCAGTTCCTATGTAGGTTCTTAAGAGGGGGCTACTAGTGGCGCTTTCTGCTGCTATTTTCTGCGCAGATAATGCGTTTAGAGCAATTTTTTTCTAGATTTTAACACCTTGTTTATACAAGTCCCTCCTATAAGTTGATTTTTTACCATACTTAAGAAATAAAAGACATATGGTATTTCAAGATTACGAAAAATAATCCATTTTTGCCGCGATGTACAGACTACTATTAGACAAATGTTATTAGTTTTTGACAAAAAAGAAAATAATGGAAGCATAGGTAATTTTACTTTTCCTTTAAATTTCCATATAAAAATAATTGAGATATGTGTTTTGAAAAAGAAAACAGCGGAATGCGAAACGTCTTCTGGTCAACGTTTGTGTAGGTAAAATCAGCTTGAGCTGCGACTGTTCCTTTCGCACTTTACAAGAAGAAGTTGGAAGCAGCGCGACGGCAATCATCATCATCATCATTATCAACCTTTTTATCGTCCCACTGCTGGGCACAGGTCTCCTCTCATACAGAGAAGGATTGAGCGTAATCACCACGTTTGCTCAATGCGGGTTGGCGATTTCAGATTTATAAAGCCCAGGTTTCCTTAAGATGTTTTCCTTCACCTTGAATCATTGGTGTCCAAGATATACTTTGAAAGTACAAAAAAAAGTAAATAACTTTAGAAAAGTTACATTGGTACTTGCCTGACCTGGAATCGAACCCGCGCACTCATACTTGACAGACTGGTGTTTTAATCACTAGGCCACCACGACACCAGCGACGGCAATAATTTCTTCAAATACCCACTTTTCAAATACCTCAGCACTACAGTCCCCTCTTAACTTTTTACTGTGGACATTCTGAAGGCGAATTCTTTACTTCGGTGGTTTCTATCTACACTAATATATAAAGCTAAAGAGTTTGTTTGTTTGTTTGAACGCGCTAATCTCAAGAACTACTGGTCCGTTTTGAAAACAAATCTTTTTGCGTTGGATAGCCCATTAATTCAGGGAGGCTTTAAGCTATATAACATCACGCTGCCACCAATAAGAGCGGAGCATATAAAAAAAACGTGAACGAAGCCACAGGCGGCTGCTAGTAAATTATCATCATCATCATTTCAGCCAAAAGACGTCCACTGCTGGTCATAGGCCTCCCCCAAGGTTCTCCACGACGACCGGTCCTGCGCCTCCCGCATCCAGCGGTTTCCCGCGATCTTCACCAGGTCGTCGGTCCACCTTATCGGTGGCCTACACACGCTACGTCTTCCGATGCTTAGTCGCCCCTCGAAAACCCGTCGGCCCCATCGGGCATCGATCCTACGGGCAATGTGTCTAGCCCACTGCCACTTTAGTGTTGCAATTCTTCGGGCTATGTATATCGGTTACTCTCGTTCTTCCGGGATCTCCTTATTCCTGATTCGATCGCGCAGTAAAACCCCAAGCATAGCCCTCTCCATTGCCCTTTGAGTGACTTTGAGCCTTCTTATAAGGCCCATTGTTAGCGACGTCTCAGTACCATAAGTCATCACTGGCAACACGCACTGGTCGAAGATTTTTGTCTTGAGACACTGTGGTATTTCGGACGAAAAGATTCTACGTAGCTTCCCGAAAGCAGTAAATTATAATGATTAGTAATTGTATTCGATCGATTGTGCGGTGTTGTGTTTTAATTAATTTGAATTGAAGTTTTGCGTGGATGTGGCGCATGTTGCCTCAAACATTTTGTTTTTGTATTTTTTTTTATTACTAAATCTTTAACCCACACTTCAAATTTCCCAGTATCGTGGGTGCATTTACAAAGAGCAAATTAACGTTTTTTTATTTATTTTAATTCTTTAACAAAACACATAGTCTATTTAAGAACATCCCCCTTTTATACAATCGGTTAAAACCGCCATTTCTACGGTGAAAAGAAAACATAATTTTTCACTTTGTGTTTAACATCTCTGAATCAAGTAAAAGTGTCTCATTTCAGAGACCGTATCTCCCGAAGGTATTAAATATGAATGAATCTTCTTTAGGTCAGGTCAACGACTTGGAACAGCTCTTACACATGTCATTTTGGAGCACAATTCATTCAAAAACTGAGCCTAAGATTTTGATATTAAGGTTGAGACTTAAGCGAAGTTTTTCTTCAGGCAGTGGCTTTGTTCTAATCAGTTTCAATACTAGGATTTAATCTGGATAATAGGTGGGATGGAGTCAGGTGTTCAGACAGCAGTGGGATGATGCAGGCTAACAGTAACAGTAACATCCTCTTGAATTTAATAACCTTCAGTATGTAGTCTCATGTGGACCCAAAAGGTCAGAAATGACACCGTCCTTCAGCGCGTTCAAATGCCTCGAAAGCTGTTGCCCACCATAAAGAAACGCAAAATAGATTATCTCGGCCACGTGCTCCGACACGGTAGATATGCGCTACTCCAACTCATTATGATGGGCAAGATAGAAGGAAAAAGGCGCGCTGGACGAAAGAGAAAGTCGTGGCTGCGTAACATCAGGGAGTGGACCGGCATTACTTCCGAAAAACTGTTCCGACTCGCGCTTGACAGGAGTACAAGAAGCTGATGGCCAACCTTCAGGATTGAAGAGGCAAAGAAGAAGAAGAATGTAGTCTCATCATCATCAACCTTTTTTATCGACCCACTGCTGAGCATAGGTCTCCTCTCATACAGAGAAGGATTGAGCTTAATCACCACGCTTGCATAAATCTTTTTGGACAGGTACAACTTTGCGCCTATTACCGCAGAGGCCATGGGTAGTGAGGCCAAGAAGGTCATTACTTAAATATGGCATTTTAAGTGAGTTTCGACAACCCTAACTCCAATGCACTAAATTCTCAAAGCGACTAACTGCAGTTCTCAAAGCGAACAACAAATCTTTATCAGAATCACAAAGGGCAATTGTCTTATTCAGAAATCATTAATAATAATGAAGTATAAGTTATAAATAACCAGTCCGCCCAGTCACTTGTTACGATCGTAAAGTGGAGAAATGGTTCCAAATGAAATTTTAATTATCTTCTATATGATCCTATTATTTGAGCTCAGCACTGAGAATGCACTCTGAATCTTTGTTTATATTTTTAACGGGTATTGGTGAAGTTATTTTTTTATTTTAGTCATCATCATCATCATCATCAACCTTTTTATCGTCCCACTGCTGGGCACAGGTCTCCTCTCATACAGAGAAGGATTGAGCGTAATCACCACGCTTGCTCAATGCGGGTTGGCGATTTCAGACTTAAAGTCCAGGTTTCTCAAGATGTTTTCCTTCACCTTCAGTCATTGGTGTCTGAGATATACTTAGAAAGTACATATAACTTCAGAAAAGTTACATTGGTACTTGCCTGACCTGGAATCGAACCCGCGCACTCATACTTGAGAGGCTGGTCTTTAAACCAGTGGGCCACCACGACATAGTAGGCCACCACGACATTTTAGTACCTGACCAAGAATCATAAAGCGTTTGTAGTTTATTTAAATTATACCCGCCACATGTTCTGTCAAGGTTTCGGTCGTCATCCTACAGCCGAAATTCAACGCTGCCCCTTTCATTCTACTCGATTGGCACTTATCAATTGTCACCATGCAAACATCGTTGCTGCACCTAACCTGAAAGCCTTTAGACTATTCGCAGTCACCCCTCAAGAACACAGTTACCCCAACGGCTCTCGATTCTATGGCTAACATTGCCGGCACATTACCACTTCAGTTTGTTTATTCTGTAAGCTATGCGAGGAGTCGGTTAATTAGTTGCAATGTTGAAGCTGCCCCTCCAAAACGTAGATTTCTATGGAGGAGTAAGAGGATAGTGTACTCCATGAACTAAATAAGCCTAGAATATTGTGTGTACCGGAGCTAAATTTAAAGGATTATTTAATTTAAATTAATTCTCTAGGTAGTAGACCAAAATATCGGCACCCGGCAGAAGTTACCACCAATCAGACAAAATCTTGCCGCCAAGCAATTCATCGTGTTCCGGCATAATGTCTGGTGAAGCCGTACGGAGGACGGTTCAGAGCAGTTGGGTTGCGATGTGTGCCGGGTACGATACCCCAAATGTTGTTGTATCGAGAGTTCGATCTTTGATCGATCAATCGCTCAACTGCCGTCTTCCTTCTTAATCACTAAATTTTTTGAGTGAATAGGCTCTTAATAAACTAGCACGCTTTACCATCAACGACTACATAACTGCTTACCATCAGGCGGGATTGCGCTTAGTTTCGTTAAGCTATACTTACTGCGATTAGTCTATAGATGGGTGACCATATTTATGTACCGATACACGTCTGAGCCTCGAAAAGCGCCTAAATTCGTTGGTCCCAGCTCCAATTCTTAATAGATCTTTGACAGTCGTTACGGACCATCAAAAGTCTGAAAGTATGGCCACCAGTCTTACTAAGGGGTATAGTATTACCCAGTGACTAGGTTGTGTAGGTCAGGTAGGCAGTGCTCCATATAAAATACTGGCACAGGCGTAGAGTAGCCAGCCTTTCGGTGTTCTATAGGATACATTCTGGGGAGTGTGCGAGGGAATTGCACGATTTAATTCCCCCATCTCCGTTCCACCATCGGACGACCCGTCGTACGGCGAGTTTCCACCCTTATGTTGTTAACACCTCTACGATCCGGACGAAGCGTTTCGCCTTGTCCTTTATACCGCGTACATCGAGGGACTGGAACAATCTGCCGGCGGCGGTGTTTCCGTCGGACTACAATTTGAGTGTCTTCAAGGCTAGAGTGAATAGGCTCTTAATAAACTAGTGCGCTTTACCGTCAACGATTGCGTCACTGTTTACCATCAGGCGGGATTGCGGTCAAGCGCTGGTTTATATTTTAATAAATATTTTTTTGATGTTGCTCTTGTTATCATTTTTTATTTTTGCATGGATAATCATAATTAATTCCAACATTCACTACACACCTCATACGCTCACACACATAAACATATATCCAACAAAAGTAATAATAACCCATTATTCTTATCTGAACCCCCATAACTATACTACGTGTAATCGTTGGCTTAAAAACGCGCTCGAATGTTGTGGCATTAATGCTTATATTATGAAGACATCTATTCAACTTAAAAACAATAAAAATGGATGACACCCTACAAACTCTTGATGATATCGACAATATGGAAGTTGCACGCACGTTCCAATGTGCCTGCATGGACTTACACAATTATATTAATATCGGTAAAAACGATTTGACCATTATTTCTCAAAATATAAGGAGCATTTTCTGCAACTTTGATGATTTTTCCCTTTTATTATCAACGTTGAAATTTCAAATTGACATTATAATTTTAACAGAATGTAGGTTACACCCAAACAAACCTATCCCGCAGCTTAATGACTATCTTTCTTTTTCTACTACCCGACAATTAAATCAAAATGACGGTGTAGTTATTTACGTAAAAGAATCATTAAAACCCAAAGTTAAAGAAATAAACCTTGCTCAGGCATCGTGTCTACAGTTGGAAATACTTAATTATATTCTTTTATGCATGTACCGTTCGCCATCTAACACAAATTCTGACTGTTTTGTAGATTCTCTCAGTACTCACCTCAGTACTTTAAACTCTCGTCTAAGTATCATTATAGCAGGAGATATTAATATCAATCTCAAAACTAGAGACGAGGAGCCGCCTCATGAATATAGAAATAGGGTAAATTACCTAAACATGTTATCACTATACGGTATACTACCTGGACATACTCTACCTACTCGCGAATCGAACTGTTTAGATCACTTCATGCTCAAAATAGACAAAAAGAAGGTATCAGCTTCTATAGCTATACTACATACAACTATCACCGACCACTTCACTACTTTTCTATCTATATCTAAGCTAAAAACTACACAAACCGCTAATAAAACCACTTCATCAGTTGATTACGAACAAGCCCTCATTTATCTTAAAGAAAATAAAATTTCAGAGCTGCTGTTTTGTAACGACCCGGACAAATTAACTGACCTACTAATATTCAAATTGAATGAATCTATTAAACACAACACTATTGTTAAAACGATTCCCAACAGCAAGCGTATTGTAAAGCCATGGATAACTGCCGGATTATTGAGGTGCATCAGGAACCGCAATAAACTACAAAAAAAGTCCAGAAAGGACCCATTTAATGATATCTTAAAAATAACTTACCGTCGATACCGCAACCATTGTAATAACCTAATAAAAAAATTAAAAAGAAAATTTGAGAGGGAGCTACTTGGTAATTCCGTCACAAACAATAAATTATTATGGAAAAATATTAAAACTTTAACTTACACAAATAATCTTAAGAGTCAAAATACAGAACTACTTTACATGAGACCAAATCCAACAGAGTCTGTAAATTTCATTAACAATTATTTTGCAAATATTGGTAAAGAGCTAGCCCAAAAAATTCTACCCTCGGCACTTAATTTAAACGCTTCTCGATCGGAAACGGCATCAGCACAAGTTAAATCGTTTGTTCTTTTAGATACTGATCCCGAAGAAGTGAGTACAATCTTGATGAGCCTTAGATCTGACAGCGCTCCAGGCTGGGACAATGTATCTATTAGATTTTTGAAACACATAAGCCAGGAAATTGTTCCTATCATAACCCATTTGACTAATCTCTGTTTTTCATTGGGTATCTTCCCTGAGCCACTTAAGCAATCAATCATCATTCCTATTCATAAGGGTGGGGACAGAGACGACGTTAATAATTACAGGCCCATTTCCATTTTACCAGCGATATCAAAAGTTGTGTTCACAAATTTAATACCTTAAGTAGCTCACAATTTGGATTCAGGCAAGGAGTTTCAACAGAGGACGCAGTTACAGCCCTCACTTCGCTTGTGGCTGATGATTTGGATATGGGTAGCAAATGTTTAACAGTCTTTCTGGACTTAAAGAAGGCATTTGACACCGTCTCTGTTCCTATCCTCGTAAACAAATTAGAAGCTTCTGGTGTGAGAGGAATTCCGCTCAAAATGTTTAAAGATTATCTAACAAATAGAAAGCAACGGGTTAGGGTGGGAGAATACGTTAGTCATAATGCAGATGTCACATTTGGGGTACCTCAGGGTAGTGTATTGGGCCCCACATTGTTCCTGCTTTACATAAACGACCTCTGCAATCTTAAAATCAATAACACTAGAGTGTTTTCCTATGCTGAGGACACTGCTGTAGTATTCTCAGAGAATTCTTGGCAGGAAGTTGCCCAAAGTGCTGAAGCCGGTATGTCCCTAATAGCAGAATGGCTCAAAAATAACCTGCTCACTCTGAATACAGCTAAAACGAACTACATTTGTTTCAGTAAATCGCACAAAACACAACCAAATAATGATTTTAATATAAGAGTTCATACATGTGATGACTCAATTAATTGTCAATGTCCGACACTGCTCAGGGTGTCACAAACAAAGTATCTTGGTGTTATTGTTGACCAGAGACTAACGTGGTACCCCCATCTAGAACAGGTCACTAATAGAATTAGGAAACTGAGCTGGATTTTCAAGACGCTGAGATACATCGTATCAAAAAAAGTACCCACAAATTCAAATACCTCCAGAAATCTATTTAACGAAATATATGTAGCTTTAGTACAGTCGGTACTAGTGTACTGCATCCCCATTTGGGGGGGTGCAGCTAAGACAAAATTCGTTAACCTTGAGCGGAGTCAACGAGCTTTGATAAAACCTATGTATTTTAAAAACCTTAGATATCCTACGCAAAAACTTTACCAAATTAGTAATTTACTCTCGGTTAGAAAACTATACCTAATTAAAACAATGCTTAAGAAACACAAAGAAATTCCTTTTGACCTTAGACTTACATTAAAAAGAAGAAAAGATATTATAGTTGAAGTTCCTCAAACCAAAACCAAATTCGCTAGTATGCAGTACAAAAGACGCTCAGCTCAGCTATACAATAGAATCAACAAAGAAATTTATGTTTATAATAAGAAACAATTCGAATTAAAAAAATCATTAACTAGTTGGATAAAAACACTAACATATGATGAAACGGAGGCGTTGTTAAGATGTTAAGATGAACATAACCCTTCATCTGCCAAATCTCTGCACCATCATGCGCATATTCTAACTCATTCGTGTTCTCATTCATACTCACACACACACACACACACACACGCACACGCGCGCACACGCGCGCACCTGCACAGACACGCACACATACACACACCCCCTCACACACACACACACACACACACACACACCACACGCACGCACTTTCGCCTACTCACTCGCATGCCTGCGGGCGTGCTGTATGTATAGCCTTAAGCCTCTTTTTTATTATTCTTTTATTACTATTATTTAGTTTAATTTTGTATAAAGCAAGTATCTTAATGAAACTTATTAAGTTATGGAAGAGCGGAGTCTCCTAACACAGGCTTTTCTGCTTAAAAAGAGGCTCCAATCACAAGACTGTAATGTTACTTGATGCTGAAATAATAAACAATTATTATTATTATTAATAAAAAAAAAATCTGATTAAGATTGGAAGCTGACCCTAACATAGTTGTAGTTGGGAAAAGGCTAGATAGCTTTTAGATGTTGCCTATACTGATTTTCGAATCACTAAGTAACCTTTACAGAAGTTGCTTGTAGCGGTACCTACAACGCTACTTACGACGAATGGACGTCCCGCGAATTCTGCATCTCGCAAGCAGAGTTGTCTGTGCAACTAGCACGCATACAGGTTCGACATCAACCGGCGGGCAAATTGGC
Organism: Sesamia inferens; assembly: GCA_037179545.1. Lineage (NCBI taxonomy): Eukaryota > Metazoa > Arthropoda > Insecta > Lepidoptera > Noctuidae > Sesamia > Sesamia inferens. Next base: position 10,344,818 of record CM073939.1, read on the forward strand.
CCGCCAGACAATCCCATCTTGGGAGTATCCTCCTTTCCTATGGAGGACAAGTGAGCTTTACACGCTGCACCTCTACATGCTCAAAAAAATTACTTGACCGCCTCCTTGATCTAATGGTTGGAAACGCTACTGCTAAGAAAAAGATCCTAGGTTCAGGTCCCAGGTCGGGTAAAATGAGAAAATTTTCAGTAGCAGCAGGATCTGGATTTGTGCTCAGATGATGAAATCTTTTTTTTTTTTTTAATGATTATAAACTAGCGTTTGACCGCAATCCCGCCTGATGGTAAGCAGTGATGCGATCGTTGATGGTAAAGCGCGCTAGTTTATTAAGAGCCTATTCACTCTGAAAAACTGAGCGAATAGGAACGAAGACGGCAGTTGAGCGAGGTGATGCAATGTTAAACCCAACAACACGACCAACGATGCTGCGCCAAAGGGAGATTGATCTGAAGACCCTCCACGACCAAACCCCCAACACAACAACATTAGGCGCATCGCACCCGGCACACATCGCAACACAACTGCTCAGACCGTCCTCCGTACGGCTTCACCAGACATCATGCCGGAACACGACAAATCGCTTGGCGGCAAGGCTTTGTCTGGTGGGTGGGTGATCTAATGAATAGAAAACTTTTATTTCAGACGAGTCAGAGATATGTTTAGTAAAAAATAGTGTTCAATGCTACCTTTGAACATTGATTCAGCATTCCGGCAGCTGACGCGCGGCCTTCTTCAAATATTGTTAAATTTGCAGATTTCACGTGTAGAATATCAAGACGTTTGTACATTTGTGTGTTTTGGGAAAAAGTAGTATACAAGCTGAAATATTGTGTAAATGAATCAGATTAGAATTTATTCTTGTCTCATTACCCCTCACTGTGGCCATCAAGACACCCTTAGCCATCTCTGATCAGTCCTGTGAGTCTGTTGGACTGGCAGTGAGTTTACTCTTTACCCTTACCTGGAAATCCTACCCACTATCCGTCTGTTACCTTAAGTCTCTTGGTACAGACATCACGCACTTATTTATATATTTATTTATTACGAACTATCAGGTCAGGGCTGTAGGGCTTATAGGACTTAGGGTCGTAGGGACTATAGGGCTTATAGGTCTTAGTTTAGGTTCTGTTAACTTGGCATATAGGCGCATGTACTGCCGCTATTAGGGGTGGTCGTACAATTAGTATGTACTTAACATCTAGTTTATATGTTAATCTTTGTGTATTCCTATTTGTTAATAGGTACACACAAAGATAAACATACATACATAACATAGGAAATAAACATATGTATATAACTGACGAATTGAGGGCGTACAGATCCTCCTACTCTGGGGCTCTTGTACTACACATCTTCATCATCACCATCATGTCAGCCACAGGATGTTCACTGCTGGACATAGGCCTCCCCCAAAGGTCTCCAAAAAGACCAATTGGACCCAGCCTGCATCCCTTCCCTGCGATTTTGGTCAGGTCATCCGTAGTATATCCATAATACCTAGTAGGATTTGTAGGGTTTTTATTGATTGTATCACAGGGAGCAGTCATGGTGGCCTAGTAGGCTAGTAGGCTAGGCTACGACTTGCAAGTTGTAGGTCGTAATTTCGAACCCCTATTTCTTTACCACTGCTCTCAAAACTGTGAAGGAAAACATCGTGAGGAAACCGGCAATTCCTAGCGGCAAAACTTCGGAGATATGTGACATCTATCAAACCGCACTGGATCCGCGTGGTAGATTACAGCCCACTCCCGAGAGGGAGTGGGCTGTAATCTACTACCCGAGAGGGAGTGTAATCTCCGCTTGGTGAGAACCAAGAGGAGGCCTGTGTTGGGACAAAGAAGAAGTTCTTTCTTTGTTTTATGGCTTCGCATGGTTGGTGCATTTAGCCAATGTCACGTTATGAATTGTTCATGTCGAAAAAGACGGCCGCATGACCCGTCTTACGAAGGAGGTTTGAGACAAAGTCATGATGTGGCCACTATGCTGCGATATTTCACTGTTCTTTATGAATTATTTACTGAATGCACTTTTTACTACATAAATCACGCACTTTTATTTACTAAACAACACTATAAATAATTTTAAAAGTCCAATGAAAAATGAGCGTGACACTCAGCTTGACTTTCCCGCCAAAAAACTCAATGGGAACATTATAGGCTGACAATGTATGTATCACATGTACAATAAGGGTCAAAAGTGCATTACCAATTTTGAACTTTATTGCACTGACAACAAGCGTCAAAAGTGGAACTCCAATTTGACCCTTACTGTAAACATCTTAAACTGTTCATGACAACTCAAGTTTGTTTATATTACTTATTTTACTACCAAGATTCCAGTTATAAATTTATTAGAGTCGTAACTTATGATTGAAATTGTATACTAACTAAATTTTAGTACTTTTGATGACAATATCCAATCAAAACTTACCATACCTTTATAAACTATATCTACATTATTGTATTAGGGAAGACTGTAATAATAGCTGAATGTTTCTAATTTTTTTTATAAAATATTAACTAGTCTTCTTCATCGTTCTCGTCGTTCTTCTGCATCCGAATCTTTTCAGCTTTGGAGTCTAGGGTCCGCTTTACCAGTCTAACTGCTGATTTTTGGCTAAACTTCGATATTTTCCGTGAAGCGACTGCCGTCTGACCTCCACAACCCGAAGGCGATATCTAAGCATTGCAGTTAAACCAATTGTTAGACTTTTGAGGGCTCCAACAACCCGTAACGACTGCCACTGGATGTTCGTAAGGCAACCGGGACCAACGGCTTAGCGTGCTTTCCGAGGCACGACCAGACCAGTGCAAATATTCATATTCATGCATACAAATATTTGCACTATGCGGGGATCGATCCCGCGCCTGCGGCCGCGTTCGCTACCGCTACGCCATGGAGGCAGTCACTTGTGATTATGATTGTCTATTGTTATTATCCTTATAAATATAATATCGTTGTGCCATACTTAATAAATAAATATGTATGAAAATTAAAACCACAAGGGCCTTCATGAGAATAATTCCACAATTTATTAACGAGTATACCTGAATATATTCAACCAAAAACTACCCACGTAGAACACTAAAGTTTTAGTACGTCAAAATTCAACAAAACAATATTGTAAAACGGATCCAGTTCCTGAAACCGCTCCAGCGAATAAGATCAGAGAGAAAGCTATAAACAGAACGAGTTTATACAGACAAATGCGACCAAGTTTGTTACATAGTAACAATATGTAGTGTGATATAATTTTACCAAATACAATGTACGAATATTTCGAGAACTTGAGGGTTATCTTCAGATCTGAGGGAAGGACTGAGTGCTGAGCTACGAGCGATACTCTAGTTTAGGAAACAGTCTTATTTCCTAGGAGACTTTAACCTGGATTTGGAAGCTAAGTGCACGATTCCAATTGATCGTTTCATATGGAGAAGTCAGCATTAAACTCCGTGGTTATTCTTTCAAACATAATAGGTGTACAAATAAGTTTCTAGTGTTTTTTAAACATGCTGATGAACATTGTCGTGTAAGAGAATAATTTTGTCATTTCTGGGGTAGTAATGGGCGTGTTTATTTTGTTCCTCTATCTTCCTCCAATAATGGTAATTTCGGTCTTCCATTCCGTTCTTTGTCTTCATACTCACGACAAATTCTCTGTCTTAAAGCAGCTTCACCATAAGCTTCTACAAGCAATCGATGGGCTTCAGCTGCAGATTTCTTCAAATTAAAGAAGTAACAAAAGTTCCCACAAATGACGATTGAAACTTGTCATTTTTGGACAAAAATAAATATGTAATACTGATACAGAGTTACTAATACTCTAAGCGTATATTATTACCAGATTTCCGATCTTACGATATCACATGGTCCGGAGCGGGAGTGCATGGCAGGCTAACACCTCCTTCTGCAAAGCACCGATGTTGGCAAAGGAGGAGGCGGAGCGCGTTGGGGAGCGGGAATCCCAGCGTCCTCTAGTCATCGCAAGAGATGCCCTGGTCGGGAGACAAAATCGAACTCCCAGCCACCGTAGGCACTGACTTGCGGGCGGTGAGCTTGCCGCCCGGAAGGACTAGGCCCGAGTAGACGGCACGTTATGTTTATCTCAAAGAGATGTCAGCACATCGTGACGGGATCCACGAAGAGCGATGTCTCTTAGGACAAGGTTGCGGGTTGGTTAAAAAAGAAACCGTGGCCCTGGTCTACAGGCAAGTGAAGAAACACGGGTGGGTTTTAGTCAGTAAAAGTCTGACATGCTCTTCCGCTCCGCCCAGAGCGGGAGAGGTCATTTGATAATTTCCCATTCCAAGGTTACAGATAGTTGACCGTTAGTGAAAGAAGGCAATTAAAAGTTTCCACTGACAATATTAGGTTAGCACCAGTATAATTGGTTTTCATTTCAAATTATATTATTGACTGGGTTACTAGCTACAAATTATATTGTTGACTGGGTTACTAGTTAAAAATTATATTGTTGACTGGGTTACTAGTTAAAAATTATATTGTTGACTGGGTTACTAGTTAAAAATTATATTGTTGACTGGGTTACTAGTTACAAATTATATTTTTGACTGAGTTACTAGTTACAAATTATATTGTTGACTGGGTTACTAGTTACAAATTATATTGTTGACTGGGTTACTTGTTACAAATTATATTGTTGACTGGGTTACTTATTACAAATTATATTGTTGACTGGGTTACTTGTTACAAATTATATTGTTGACTGGGTTACTTGTTACAAATTATATTGTTGACCGGGTTACTTGTTACAAATTATATTGTTGACTGGGTTACTAGTTACAAATAATATTGTTGACTGGGTTACTAGTTACAAATTATATTGTTGACTGGGTTACTAGTTACAAATAATATTGTTGACTGGGTTACTAGTTACAAATTATATTGTTGACTGGGTTACTAGTTACAAATTATATTGTTGACTGGGTTACTAGTTACAAATAATATTGTTGACTGGGTTACTAGTTACAAATAATATTGTTGACTGGGTTACTAGTTACAAATTATATTGTTGACTGGGTTACTAGTTACAAATTATATTGTTGACTGGGTTACTTGTTACAAATTATATTGTTGACTGGGTTACTAGTTACAAATAATATTGTTGACTGGGTTACTAGTTACAAATTATATTGTTGACTGGGTTACTAGTTACAAATAATATTGTTGACTGGGTTACTAGTTACAAATTATATTGTTGACTGGGTTACTAGTTACAAATTATATTGTTGACTGGGTTACTAGTTACAAATAATATTGTTGACTGGGTTACTAGTTACAAATTATATTGTTGACTGGGTTACTAGTTACAAATTATATTGTTGACTGGGTTACTAGTTACAAATTATATTGTTGACTGGGTTACTAGTTACAAATAATATTGTTGACTGGGTTACTAGTTACAAATAATATTGTTGACTGGGTTACTAGTTACAAATAATATTGTTGACTGGGTTACTAGTTACAAATAATATTGTTGACTGGGTTACTAGTTACAAATTATATTGTTGACTGGGTTACTAGTTACAAATAATATTGTTGACTGGGTTACTAGTTACAAATTATATTGTTGACTGGGTTACTAGTTACAAATTATATTGTTGACTGGGTTACTAGTTACAAATTATATTGTTGACTGGGTTACTAGTTACAAATAATATTGTTGACTGGGTTACTAGTTACAAATAATATTGTTGACTGGGTTACTAGTTACAAATAATATTGTTGACTGGGTTACTAGTTACAAATAATATTGTTGACTGGGTTACTAGTTAAAAATTATATTGTTGACTGGGTTACTAGTTACAAATTATATTTTTGACTGAGTTACTAGTTACAAATTATATTGTTGACTGGGTTACTAGTTAAAAATTATATTGTTGACTGGGTTACTAGTTACAAATTATATTGTTGACTGGGTTACTAGTTACAAATTATGTTGTTGACTGGGTTACTAGTTACAAATTATATTGTTGACTGGGTTACTAGTTACAAATTATATTGTTAACTGGGTTACTAGTTACAAATTATATTGTTAACTGGGTTACTAGTTACAAATTATATTGTTAACTGGGTTACTAGTTGCAAATTATATTGTTGACTGGGTTACTAGTTACAAATTATATTGTTGACTGGGTTACTAGCTACACATTATATTTTTGACTGGGTTACTACCTAAAAAAACGTTGGACCCTCTTTAAGTGTTAAGTTGGCAAGTTTATTAAAAAAAAACACTATCTATAGTGATCCTTCAGTAAACACACCATCCAGTCTACATTTCAGTGCTTCAAAGAACATCAGCATAAAACAAACCCAGTAATGGCATATTGTGTTATGCTATTTTCAGTCGACAAACTTTAGTTTGCAAAATTAAACGTGCGGGCGAAGCAAATAACATAGAGCTCCAGCGCACCGGAAGTGATAATACATTAATGGTGGTCGCTATTAGCTTCCTGTTGTGAATTTGATATATTATAACGGGCTTTACTTACCTGTGAATTGAGCTGTATTGTTTGGTTTCATGACTGAAAGGTGAAAAAACCGGCCAAGTGCGTGTCGGACTCACGCACAAAGAGTTCCGTACCAATGATTTATGAAATTAAAGGATTTAAGTTATTTGTATGAAAGATTACGCGGTAATAAATGGTTTACGATTTACGAGGTATTAAAAAAAACTACTTACTAGATCTCGTTCGAAACAATTTTCGTTGGTAGTTTTTACAGTAATGTACATCATATGTTTTTTTTTTTAGATTTTTCACTTTCTTATTTTAGAAGTTAGAGAGAGGGGACCAACATTTTTCCACTTTGGAAGCGTCTGTCATGCAAACTATTCGGTTTAGAAAAAAAATATTTTGGAAACCTTGATATCATTTTTGAATACCTATCCATAGATACCCCACACGTATGTGTTTGATGAAAAAAAATAAATAAATAAGTTTCAGTGCTAAGTATGGGGAGCCCCCAATATTTTTTCTTTTTTTATTTTTGCATCAAAATCTTAATGCGGTTTACAGAATACATATACTTACCAAGTTTCAACAGTTTAGCACATTCTCTTATAGTTTCGGAAAAAAATAGCTGTGACATACGGACGGACAGACGGACAGACAGACATGACGAATCTATAAGGGTTCCGTTTTTGCCATTTGACTACGGAACCCTAAAAAGGAAGAAACATTGTTTATTCTGCACGTATGAAATATTGTTAAATAACTAAGTAGATAGATATAATAGATGGGAATCCCACCCAGTACAGACGCGAATGAGGAGGAGTGATAGAAAGATTAAGTATGAGGCATGAAAGTACGAGAGGCATAAATGCGAGAACTTGAATGAAAGTGAAGTTTAGTACAGGCTCCGATTATGTTGGAGGTAGTAGATTTAAAAAAAAAAAAAAAAAAAAAATATAAGGATGGATTTGAAAATTTGCGGCCTCAGGTAGAAAAAATATAAAATATAAACAAAACTAAGTTTTTATTCCACCTTTCGTGGTTTAATTTAGCAAAGCCCACTCCATAGCTCTCTGTGTGACTTTGACCCTTCTTCATCATCATCATCATCATCATCATCATGAACCTTTTTATCGTCCCACTGCTGGGCACAGGTTTCCTCTCATACAGAGAAGTATTGAGCGTAATCACCACGCTTGCTCAATGCGGGTTGGCGATTTCAGACTTATAAAGTCCAGGTTTCCTCAAGATGTTTTCCTTCACCTTCAGTCAATGGTGTCCAAGATATACTTAGAAAATACATATAACTTTAGAAAAGTTACATTGGTACTTGCCTGATCTGGAATCAATCCCGCGCACTCATACTTGAGAGGCTGGTGTTTTAACCACTAGGCCACCACGACTTACTTGACCCTTCTTATGAGACCGATAATGAGAGACCACGTTTCTGATCCATATGTCACACATTGGTAAAAAAAGACTTTGTCTTTAGGCACTGAGGTATTTTGGACGAGAAGACACTACGGAGCTTCCCGAACGCTGCTGAGCCTAGTCGGATTCGTTAAAACACCTCGTCGCTTAAGCCGGAACTATTTAGCTGGATCAGCTATCCCAGTATACCTGCTGAACTACATCTTCAAGGATGGAGCTCCCAACATAGACCGCTAATGGCTAAGTGTCACCTGGCCACTTTGGATTCAGTGGAGAGGCGTGCGAAGAGGCTGATTGGTGACCTTGATTTAACTCGAGTTGGTCTCCAAAGCCTAGAGCACAGGCGTAGAGTAGCCAGCCTTTCGGTGTTCTATAGGATACATTTTGGGGAGTGTACGAGGGAATTGCACGATTTAATTCCCCCATCTCCGTTCCACCATCGGACGACCCGTCGTACGGCGAGTTTCCATCCTTATGTTGTTAACACCTCTACGATCCGGACGAAGCGTTTTGCCTCCTCCTTTATACCGCGTACATCGAGGGACTGGAACAATCTGCCGGCGGCGGTGTTTCCTTCGGACTACAATTTGAGTGTCTTCAAGGCTAGAGTGAATAGGTTCTTAATAAACTAGTGCGCTTTACCATCGACGATTGCGTCACTGCTTACCATCAGGCGGGATTGCGGTCAAGCGCTGGTTTATATTCTAATAAAAAAATAATAATAATAATTATAAATTAGCGCTTGACCGCAATCCCGCATGATGGTAAGCAGTGATGCGATCGTTGATGGTAAAACGCGCTAGTTTATTAAGAGTCTATTCACTCAGAAAAACTGAGCGAATAGGAAGGAAGACGGCAGTTGAGCGAGCTGATGCAATGTTAAACCCAACAACACAACCAACGATGCTGCGCCAAAGGGAGATTGATCTGAAGACCCTCCACGACCAAACTCCCAACACAACAACATTAGGCGCATCGTACCCGGCACACATCGCAACACAACTGCTCAGACCCGTCCTCCGTGCGGCTTCACCAGACATCATGCTGGAACACGACAAATCGCTTGGCGGCAAGGCTTTGTCTGGTGGGTGTTAACTTCTGCCGGCGGCCGATGAAATGAAATGAAATGAAATCGTTTATTAAGCAAGTAGGATCACCGATCACTTTTACACGTCATATGTTTTTTTTTTTCTTTTTTTTTTTAAACTAGATGAAGCCGGCATTTCCTAACTGACTACCTCTGAGAAGAAATAGCCGAAACAAACTCAGGGATCATCGTCTTTTTTAAAGTCGAGACATTAAAAATGACATGTTTACAATAATTTAACTTATAATTACGCATATTGCTTAATAACAATGCTTAACAGAGCGAGCAGCTCAGTCCCAAGCAGAGGCTTGGGACTGAGCTGCTCGCTGATAGAGAGCTATCCTCTAAATAATCTGAGATTTTATAATACACCTTTTTGCAAAGTTTGGCCTTTATATAGGTTTTATATCGTTTAATGGGTAAGTTTCGAATGTCCGATGTTATGGCCTACCACTGAGACATTCGACATAACCTTCAAATTGTAGTAAATAGTGGGTAAATATAGTGTCGCGTCGTATGAAATTGATGCTGTCATCAATTACCTATTTAATGTTAACTTAGGTAATAAATACTACTGTTACGGTTAGCAGAGATTGTATACGTGTTTCCATTAGAATAGGAATGACGCGATACACTGTGGGTACCTAAGATTGAAGGCAATAGGACAAAATAATTATTAAGTTCAATGTCACAAAATATCCTAAGCATGTGTTAGTAGTCGGCTCAAGTTTATTAATAATTGCTGAAAGTATTTTCCGATATATAGAAGGGCCTCGGTATGTAAAGATGTGACCCATCTGAGGATCAGCCGCAGAAAGCGTAGCTTATCCTGATAGATCGACCTGCACCCTAATAGGGTATTTGACTAAAAAACTAATTAGTCCGTCAGTCAGATTTCCAAAAAATACTAGACACGTACTTTTTCTTTTTTCATATAAACAAAAAATAAAGACGTCTATGTTGAAAGTGTGACGTCATTGCACGCTACACTTTTTAGCGAGCAGTGACGTCACCAGCCACCACACCTAATCTTTGATGCCTTTTATATTTGTCGATTTTTATTGATTTGATATAACAAAAGATATGTATCCAATATTTTTCTATTTCTTCGTATTAATCTGAATGACGGAATAAATAGAATGATTTTTTTGTACCCAGGAAACATGCCTATTGCGTAATACAACATTACTATCACTTGCAATCATTTCGAAGCATATTGCTAATCCATTGCTTCATATGTTTGAAAACGTGTTTTAAACAACAACATAACTAACGCAATGAATATTTTAGAACTGTCAAAATGAAACCCCTTACTACTGATAGTGTGTTATGCAATTATCCTACTGAGCTGCTATTTTTGTTAAGCCATAATAATATGCGTTTTTTTTTGTTCTGTATACACTATTACTTTTTTTTGAAGTGAAACTTCTTTATCGGTGTTGATAAAAAATTTACCGTCACATTTTTCCGTTACGCGCCATCTTTTTATTATTTTTTTTACTATATTTACCCACCTCGAAGTCCTTCTCTATATCCCTACCTAAAATCCCAGATATCTCGGAAACGGCTGGGAATTTCAAAATTCTGACAAAATCCTCCCCCCCCCCCCTTACTAAGCCCCCTCCCAGCCGGAACCTATATTCAGATAGAACCCCTAGACCCCCATTTTGACCCTATAGTACCTGACCCCCAATACCCATATAGCACATACATTCCGAGATTCCAGTGTCCTGTCCCCACCCACTCTCCCCTCATGTTGTGACCCCAGGTGGACAGGATCCTCCCAACACTTAGATATTGCTCCTCAGGCCACCTCACCCCCCCCGCGGCCTATCTCGGGATCCGGAGGTCCTAGACTAGCAGAGTTTGGGCTCTTCGGAATCGGGAGGAAGAGCCCAACATTCTGGCCCCGGGGGATTCCGCATCCCGCATCCCGCATTTCGCATTCCACACTGACTCACCTGGTGCTGGCGCGTGCGATTGTTGGAACATACAGGCTGTATCTTTAGGTTAGTTTAGTTTTAAATTTGGTGTTGTATTTAGTCGTGGACCGTCCCCCTATTGGGGACGCTAAGTTTTAATCTTTATTAATATTATTGAAGTGAAACTTCTTCACCATCTTTTTCTAAGAAGTTTCACTTCTTACGTGTGTAAACTAGTACACGCACACATTTTTTTATATATACAATATGTAAGGAATATCCTGTTCGTTTACTGATTCTACTAATGCCGGGCCAAACTTTAAAAAAATGCCCTAAAAATGAATACTATCTCGCAAAAAGTGGTAACTTAATACATGTGCGGTAGGCAATACATGCGCGGGTGAAGGGAATAATAGCGCCAAAACTGGTGTTGTCACTTTTTAAAAAAATACCAAGTTTTGGGGAAGTTGGAATTAATTCGCGGAAAAAAAAGATTATTTCAAAATTCATTAGTATTGCTACTATGATGGTTATGTAAAATTTCATATTTTATTTGGTCATCTGTTTACCTAACCTTGATTATCCTTATGGGTTGGACGGGGTTTTACATGTTTTATTAATAAAATAATATTTATTTTAATACCATACTGAATTTCACATAAGTCGGGTCTGGTCGTGCCTCGGAAAGCACGTTAAGCCGTTCGTGCCGGTTGCCATACGAACATGTAAATTGTAATGGCAGTTGTTACGGGTGGTTGGAGCAGCCCTCAAAAGTCTAACAGTATTGGTCTAACTGCAATGCTTCGATATCGCCTTCGGATTGTGGAGGTCAGACGGCAGTCGCTTCTCGGAAAATATAGAAGTTTAGCCAAAATCAGCAGTTGGACTGGTAAAGCGGACCCCAGACTCCAAAGCTCAAAAAGTTTCGGATGCGACTGGGATTTAAGCTGAGATGATGATGATGACTGAATTTCACATAAGTAGAGAAATTTGAATACTCCAGCGAAATAAAAGAAAAATCACATTCATTATGAACGTTAATTTTATAAAATCAAAATCAAAAGTCATTTAATCAAATTAGGCTGAGAATCAGCACTTTCTGAACGTCAATATTACATAAGACAGTCCCCCAAAACGCCCACCCATCGACACTTCCTAGTGCTTTCGCAGGGAAGAAAAAGTGGCGGAACAAACTCCCCAGCAGCACAGCTGTCTGTTCATTTAAAAAAAAAAAACACATGTCTTTATACAATACTATGTATAGTGATGAACACGATAAAATACAACAACAATGAAATTATTTACCATATGCCAGCTACCACGCCAAAATACCAGCAAAGCAAAACAATATATTTATATTCAAATGAAAATGTAAGTAACTAAAACTTATTACTTAACTAAGAAGCCCCAGGCATAAAGGGCGTGACAGCTTACATATTTATGTAATGTAAAAAAAAAAATCGTCAAAACTGCATTGCAGAACATTCATGAAATGATTTATGTAAATCAGAATTTCATTTATCACAGCTTATAGAAAATGACGAATCGGTTCGGCAAAGTATTTTGCAGTCAAATAAACAATTAGGTCAATCAGAAATAGGTCAAAATTATTAAGTCACGTGAAAAAACCAGGTTTGACGTAAAACTACGAAATATAAATTCAGAGTTAAATAATTCATTTGTATAGTATATATGTAAGTATTGTGGTATGGTATAGTTTAGTATTACTGGTATGAGTAAATCCCGGTCTCGGTTTCGGCAATATCGGCTATAAATCCAACCGAGAAATTTGTCTCGGTTCTCGGTCAATTATAGCCGAACTTCTCGGTCATGACCGAGACTGTAGGTAGCTTTCTTAGACAGTCAAAACTGCAAAGAAATATTAATATTTTTCAGTATTAGTTTTCTTCACCTTATAAGGTGCATAGGCCCGCAAGATATGAGTTTACATCCGCGCCGCCTACTAGCGTAGAAAGTGAACAACTGCTTAGCTCGGTTGTGTAACTCGGTGGTAGGCCATAAGATCGGCTGCCGGCAGAAGTTACCACCCACCAGACAAAGTCTTGCTGCTAAGCGATTCGTCGTGTTCCGGCGTAATGTCTGGTGAAGCCGTACGGAGGACGGGTCTGAGCAGTTGTGTCCCGAAGCTTGCCGGGTACGATGCGCCAAATGATGTTGTGTCGGGAGTTTGATGATGGTCCATCCAGATCAATTTCCCTCTGGCGTAGCATCATTGGCCGTGTTGTTGGGTTTATAAATTTGCATCACCTCGCTCAACTGCCGTCTTTCTTCCTATTACCTAAGTTTTTAGTGAATGGGTTTAATAAACTAGCGCGCATAGGATCAACGATTGCATCACTGCTTACCGTAGGCGTCAAGCGCTAGTTTATAATTATTTTTTTTAAAAAAAGCTGGACATTTGTATGACAAGAAACGACACTCTTTGAAGGACAAAAAAGCCGAAAAAATGTTTTTCTTTATATTATATTGTAATAAAATGTTATTTAATTTCGATTTTCAAAACAGCTAATTTTGAGCATAAAATTTTTTTCACGCTTTTCTTTTCTCAATCTAGGCTCTCAGTCTCGGCCGAGATATTATTTTAATCCCGGTTTCGGTCTCGGAATGAGAATGAAAAACCTATGTGGGTCGAGCCTTATAATATTGATTTCATTAGTCATGCGATTACAGTTGTTATAAACATTATGACATGTGATGTCATAACATATATTTAACAGTAATTAAATTAAATATTAAGTGTTAACGCGTCCTAAATATGTTGATTAGTTTATTTATAGTTATAATGACTGACAGTGTTGTGATTATTCTTAAAATTAATGACGCAAGAATGGCGTTCAGTTCATTGTCTGGCTGTTTGTGTATGTAAGTTTAAATGTCTGTAATCGCACTATAATACAGGAGTAATTTCTAGTGTGGGGCAGTGTCAGTGCTGGGCACAGAGGCCCTAGCCAATGTAACATCGCTTCACAACGAAACGACATCGAATACCAAATCAACCATTAACGAAAACTATTGACCACGAGACGCGATAAATCACGTAGTCATTTGTTCCCGCCATTGGTTGGTTTGGTATTCGATTTCGCTTCCCTACGAAGCGATGTTACATTGACTACAGGCCCTGGTCTCCTCTGATATAGAGAAGGATTAGCGTAAACACTACGCTTGCTCAATGCGGGTTGACGATTTCAGACTTAAAGTCCAGGTTTGCTCAAGATGTTTTCCTTAACCTTGAAATCAGTCATTAGTGTCCAAGATATACTTAGAAAGTACATGTAACTTTACAAAAGTTACATTGGTACTATACTTATACTTGAGAGGCTGGTGTTTTAACCACTAGGAAACCACGACTTTTAGCGCTCACATGCCCACAGTCAAATTAAGATATTCCATAGACAATTTAGACGCGATTATAAACATGGTAATTTACGTTAGATGTGGACTAATTCGAAGGGACTAACCTAAAATTTATCTTCTGTCCTTTTTTTCCTGTATCTCTTAAATGAATTAAGCAACGCAATGAATTTTCTTGAACTGTCAAAATAAAACCCAATGCTACTGATATTGTGTTACGCAATTACCCTAAAGGTGTTAATTATTTTTAAAATCTAATCGAAAATAAAATATAGGTCGGGCGACTACGAGAATTACCATGCCGACCAATGCCGGTGTTCCTCAGGGGTCTGTTCTCTCTGCAACTCTGTTCCTGCCACATATTAACGATCTGCTGATGCCCAGTATCAATGGGTATGCAGATGACAGCACAGTTGTGGAGAGATACCTGCCGGAAGCTCGGGCTAGTAAGGAAACAATCCGGTCCGAAAGAGAGGCCATGGTAGAGCGTACTAGCTGCACTACAGGCAGTCTCCGAATGGGGCAATGCCAATCTTGTACCATTCAATGCCGCTAAAACACAGGCGTGTCACCGCCAAAAGGAGCCCGTTCACCTTGGCTCATACTTTTCAGAATGTATCCTTGGTGTGCACCGACCGCCTTCAGCTTTTGGGAGTTGAGATTTCCTCGAACCTTAACTTTGGGCGGTTCATTGAGTCCAAGGCCAGGGTGGCTGCCAGAAAACTAGGCGTCATCGCGAAGGTCCGGCGGTACTTCACATCAAGGCAGCTTCTAATTTTGTACAAAGCACAGGTCCACTCGTGTGTGGAGTACTGCAGCCACATTTGGGCTGATGCTGTGAAATGTCACCTTGTCACTTTGGATTCAGTGGACAGGCATGCGAAGAGGTTGATTGGCGACCCAGACTTAACTCGAAACGGTCTCCAAAGCCTGGAGCACAGGCGTAGAGTAGCCAGCCTTTCGGTCTTCTATAGGATGCATTCTGGTGAGTGTGCAAGGGAATTGCATGATTTAATTCCCCCATCTCCGTTCCATCATCGGACGACCCGTCGTACGGCGAGATTCCACCCTTACGTTGTTGACACCACTGCGATCCGGACGAAGCGTTTTGCTTCTTCCTTTATACCGCGTACATCGAGGGAATGGAACAATTTGCCAGCGTCCGTGTTTCCGTCACACTACAATTTGAGTGTCTTTAAGGCTAGAGTGAATAGGCTCTTAATAAACTAGCGCGTTTTACAACCATCGATCGCATCACTGCTTACCATCAAGCGGGATTGCGGTTAAGCACTGGTTTGTAATTTATAAAAAAAAAATATAACTATAATTGGCCCCTAAAAAGCTGGACCGATGACCTGGTGAAGGTCTCGGGAAGCCGATGGATGCCGGCAGTTCAAGACCGGTCATTGTGGAAAGCCATGAGGAAGGCCTTTGTTCAGTAGTAGATCTCAATGATCTGAAGAAGAAGAAGAAGGATATAACTAACTACATGCAATATCGTTTTATTTTTGACGACTTTATTTCCTCTAGATACGTCAAATATCAACTGTTATAATCTACTAACTGCAAAGTTTGACTAAGCAAATCAAAGAAAGTGGAGAGGTTGTTAGTGATATTGCGATAATAAATAAAATATTGAGCACACTCCCTCCCAAGTACAGATCTCTACGCCAGTCATGGATTTCACTAGATTCTCAGAAACAAACTATAACTAACTTGATAGCTCGTTTGTTGGATGAAGAAGCCAGCTTGAATGTAGAAAGAAGAGTATGAAACTGCTTTATTAGTGGCAAAACAAAGTGCAAAGAAGAAAACTGCTCCTTGGGTAAAACAAAATAAAGAAACCAATGAAAAATCTCATCGTTTTACTTGTTACAACTGAGGGGAAACATGGTCATTGTGCAAAAGATTGCCGTGCCCTAAACAAAAACAGAAACCACAGGGTGAAAAGAATATGTTAGCATTTAATGTAGCAATTAGAGATTGGAATAATGTTGATGAAGATTTAAGATGGATATTAGACAGCGGTGCATCAGGTCACATGTCATAGAAACGAGAAAATTTTGTTGTATTATATGAGTATACAGAATCTCCATTGAAACTTGGATACCAAGAAGCTGTAGAAGTTATTGGTCAAGGAAATGTTTTGGTTGACAAGTGTGTCAACGGACAGTGGGAGACAAGTATTTTGAAAAATGGGCTGTATGTACCAAAATTAAGAAGTTACCTATTCTCAGAAGGAGTATTTACAAGACAAGGTTATAATATTGTAAAGAAACAAACTTATGCTTTGATTTACAAGTATAATAAAATAGTATTGTGTGCCTATTTACAAAGCAACAATTTATAAGAGTTGAAAATGAAATCGATTTCAAATTCAATACGTAATATGGTTCAAATTTGGACCTTCAAATGTGGCATGAACGTTAAATAAATGCAGAAAATGTGCGAAAACAATGTGATTACAGGAGTGAACTTATCAGACTGACAAGTTTGTATGTGAGGTTGTGCTTATGGCAAGCATGCTCGTCAACCATTCCAAAAATCAAACAGAGAACCACAGCAATCAAGTGATGTTGTATACAGTAATGTTTGCGGACCACTAAGTGTTCCCTCTGTTCAAGGTATGAAATATTTTGTTATTTTTAAAGATGTGGATGTACTAATCATAAATATGCGTAATACACTTTATAAAGAATAAATGTGATGTGTTAAACTGTTTAAAATTTTTTTAATAATTAAATTATTAAAAACAAGTTTTCAGATAGTGTACATATATTAAACACTGATAATGGTGGAGTATAGTTGAGTAGAGTGTTAGAGTTGTATATTACAAGCAAAGAATTTAAAGAATATCTGGATAGTGAAGGTATCGTACATGAACTAAAAGCTCCTTATACACCACAACAAAATGGTCGAAAGAGAAATTAGGACAATTGTTTGTTAAAAGTACTAGATCCATGCTTTATGCTCGTAACATACCACTCGATCTATGAGCAGAAGCGGTCAATTGTGCTGTATATTTATTGAATCGTAAATCTTCGAGTCAGACACCAAATATTACACCTATAGAGTTGTGGAGCGGTGTAAAATCTTGTTTGGATCATGTTAGAGTGTTTGGATGTGAAGGATATGTCGATTTTTTTTTATCAATTATAAACTAGCGCTTGACCACAATCCCGCCACTTGCGACTCAATCGTTGATGGTTAATAAACTTATTAAGAGCCTATTCACTCTAGCCTTGAAAACACTCAAATAGTAGTCCTTGTTCCAGTCCCTCGATGTACGCGGCATAAAAGAGGAGGCCAAACGCTTTGTCCGAATCATAGTGGTGTTAACAACGTAAGGGTGGAAACTCGCCGTACGATGGGTCGTCTGATGGTGGAACGGAGATTAAATCATGCAATTCCCTTGCACATTCACCAAAATGCATCCTAGAGACATCGAATGGCTGGCTCCTCTACGCCTGTGCTCTAGGCTTTGGAGACCGTTTTAAGTTAATTCTGGGTCGTCAATTAGCCTTTTCGCACGCCTGAATCCAAAGTGCCAGTCCCAGCTGACATTTTGCAGCACCAGCCCAAATGTGGCTGCAGTATTCCACACACGAACGGACCTGTGCAAAGCAATTCTGCCATTAGAAGCTGCCCTGGTGTGAAGTACCGCCGGTCCTTTGATGTTACTAATACTGAATATTTTCATATGAATTTACGCCCACGAAGATATCAATTTAATGAGGCAAATATTAAGTCCTTACATATTATGATATTGGCGTTTTGTCGTACTGGCCACTTTGATCTCAAATATCTCCTCTTTGGTTTAGAATTCCAAATTCAAATTTATACAGCTATTTACTCATCAATTTGTGTCTCCAAAACCGTATTTCTTTTGGTTTTGTAGCGGTACCTACAAAACGCCACAAAATGAACGACGCGTCATACTGACGTCACACGAATTCTTCATCTCGCAATCAGAGTTTACCGTGCAATTAGCATACATACAACTTGCCAATTTCAACCATCGGGCAAGTGCCCGCCAGACATAACACCCGTCTGGTTGGAGGATCCTCCCTTTTCTATGGAGGATGAGCGAGCTTTACTCCCTGTTCCTCATGCCTCCACAGTATTTTCTCTACGTCATTGAGTTTACAACACGGAAAATTTAAAATTTCGCGTTATTTACGAATATGGGTTCCACCGTGGCACCAGTGCTGCAGAAACGGCTCGAAGAATTAATGATGTGTATGGCAGTAGTGTCGCTAGAGAAAGCACAAAACGTTTTTAGTTCCAACGTTTTCGTTCTGGAAATTTCAACCTACAGAACAATCCCCGTGGACGGCCGCAGATCAAAGTCGACAATGAAGAATTGAAGGAAGCGGATCTATCGCAAACTACGTCCGAGTTAGCTGCAGGCTGCGATGTTAGTGATAAAACTGTTTTAATCCAATTGATACAAATTGGGAACATAAGAAAGCTCGACCTTTAAGGGATGAGCAAAAAGATTAAAATTTTATTTAGAAATTAAAAGCCATAAAGGACATTTTAGCCAATGATAATATAATAGGGATTTCCGAACGCACATTTTTTTAATTAAGACTAGTGAGTCATAGATTTTGCCGCCCATTTTCAGGGGAAGACATTTTTTTCACATTGACCGAAGGTGTGACATTTTAAGATCGACGCAGGAAAGAAAACGCCGGTTGTGTTTTAAGGAGATTGCATTGATACATTTTCAAAACTTTTTAAACGTGGAATAAATGCTAATTCAAATTCAGGGTGTTTTGTATTGAATCTTTTAATTTTAAAGAAGTTAAGTTTTTTTATCTCACTGCCACGCACCATGCAGCACAGCGATTGTGTCTCCATTTAAATAGAAAACACGCAAAGTCCAACACAGAAAATGCATCCACGCGCGTTCATTTACTTTAACAGACACGCAACGTGCAGCGTTTTGCGTGGCAGTGTGTTAATCGCCTTAGAAAAGCGAAGTCATACAGGCAGGCGATGCAATGTAACTAGCTGACGGGGAAAAGACATTTTTTATGACAAAAGTCATGGGTACAAACTGGTAATAACTACAAAACTTACAAGAAATAAGAAAAATTGGCAAAATATACCTTTTATTTCATTATGAGACAGTAGAGTACCTAGAGCAGCGGTGGCCTATTGGTATCGGCCGCGAATTACAAGTTGTAGATCATAGGTTCTAACCCCATTAGGAGCTTTACTTTGCCTAAATTATTTCATCACCATTACTCTCAAAACGGTGAAGGACAACATCGTGAGGAAAGCGGCATGTCCTAGAGCTTAAAACTTCGAAGACATGTGACATCTACCAAGCCGCACTGGACCAGCGTCGTAGACAGGGGCGTGCACAAAGATTTTATTGAGGGTATGCATAAATATACCTACTATCCAAATCTCTGTGCTTATATATGGTAAAACTTAAAAAACGTAACTTAGACGTAGTTTCAATTTAACATAGTCGCGTACTTTTTCGCATGTCAACATTGAATTGATGTTTGTGCGTGGCTACAATGAACATCTAAGTATGTGATTGATGATAAGAACAAGTCAAATAAATGATATACGTGGGGTATTAGGTATTTTTTATTTGCCCAAATGAATACAATGAAATCATCATCATCTCAGGGTTAATACCAGTCTCATCCAAAGCTTTGGAATCTGGGGTCCGCTTTTCCAGTCTAATTGCTGATTTTGGCGAAATTTCGACAATTTCCGTGAAGCGACTGCCGTCTGACCTCCACAACGCGAAGGCAATATCGAAGCATTGAAGTTAGACCAATTGTTGGACTTTTGTGGGCTCCAACAACCCGTAACGACTGCCACTAGATGTTCGCATGGCAACCGAAACCAACGGCTTAACGTGCTTTCCGAGGTACGACCAGACCAGTGCAAATATTCATATTCATGCATACAAATACTTACACTGCGCGAGGTTCGAACCCGCGCCTCCTTACGCAGCGGCCGCGTTCGCTACCGCTACGCCATGTAGGCTGTCAAAATACAATGAAATGGTATTACTAACTCAACTGTAAATAAGTAATAATTTATTTCTCAAAAAACTAAAAAAAAATATTTCACTATCTATAAATTAAATCAACGCGCCTATCTATTTTTAAATAACTCTGTAAAAATCAAATATATATAAGATCGTTTTGAAATCGCTAAAAGTTCTTTTAAAATGGACAGATAGACAAATCTATGAGTCTGCTTTGGCTTTTCATATATATGCGTAATGCACTACTCATTGGAATCATAACTATTAAATTTTGCTAATTTGTAAACTTCAGGAAAATTATTACAACATAGGTAAAGTATAGTATTGAAATTCAAAAGCAAGTAGGTTGAAAAACTTAAGGTCTTTTAAGTTTTTATAACGTCGAACTGTCAAAGCCGTGTTTTAAAATAATATACCTATACGAGAAACAAAACAATTTATTTGTGTGTACACACTACACAACCTGCTAACCACATATAATTATCATAATACTTTTTATAAAGACAACCTTTCTTTTGTGTTAAACCAAAAACTCTAAAATAAATGAATATTCAATTCCGCTTAAAACAATCAATACATATTTAACCCAAATACACCAATAATGAAACAACATAAGCTGCTAAAATAAAAAGGTATTTGAACGAACAACAATCATGCTATATTTCTGAACTTCTTAAATTCGTCGCATTATTAGAAGCTGTGCTTATCATGGGCTTTAAACCCAAAGAAATTTCACGCACACGTACACAACAGTTTAGGCACACAAGCAAATAATTTTATACACAGACAGATACGGAAGAGGCACATTTTGTTTATGCTTACGCCGTAAGAGGCGCGGGTGTCGCGCCTAAGGCAACTAATGTGTCTCGTTAGTACTAGGCCCAATAGATGGCAGTGTTATCAATAACTGATTAACAAAGTCTTTTAGTTTTAACTTTGTAGTATATAAATTATTTTACAGTATATTATAATTTTAGAAGACTATTAGGGTATGCAGAGCTTTTCTGCTTGTATGGAGCGCACGCGCCTGGTCGTAGATTGCGGCTCATTCCCTCTCACTAAGAGGAGGCCTATGTCCCAGTAGTGGGAATATTATAAGCTGATTATGATGATGACTACATTCGTAATAGGCACCCTAATTACGTAACACTCTATTTCTCTGAATTTGAATGATTTTAAAGTATTTTGCTAATACATTGCTACATATGTATGAAAAATGAGTCTGCCCAACAACGTAAATTACGCAATGAATTTTGTTAAACTGCCAAAATGAAACGCATCGCTACTGATAGTGTGTTACCCTGCTGTTTATAATATGCCCACTGCTGAGCCACATGTTCCAGGAAGTGAGCTTTCTGAAAGAATGGCCATTTCAAAGGCCAAGCTACCCAAAACTGACACATATTTCCAATCAACCTTGAGCATTAACGCTTTAAAAGTAAAGTTGAATATCTAATAAAAAAATCTGACAGATTGTAATAGCTTGATGTGCTGTCGTCTGTACATAGCCTTGTCCTCGAACTTTTTTTTTTAATAATTATAAACTAGTGCTTGACCGCAATCCCGCCTGATGGTAATCAGTGATGCAATCGTTGATGGTAAAGCGCGCTAGTTTATGTAGCCTATCCACTAAAAAAAATAGTGAATAGGAAGAGAGACGGCAGTTGAGCGAGGTGATGCAATGTTAAACTCAACAACATGACCAACGATGCTGCGCCACAGGGAGATTGATCTGGAGATCCTCCACGATCAAACTCCCGACATAACATCATTTGGCGCATCATAACCGGCACACATCGCAGCACAACTGCTCGGAGCCGTCCTCCGTACGGCTTCACCAGACATCATGCCGGAACACAACGAATCGCTTGGCGGCAAGACTTTATCCGATGGGTGGTAACTCCTGCCGGCAGCCGATGTTATTGCCTACAACAGAGAAAAACTTACGATTAAGAACTTTAGATTGTATTACGCCTTTAATTTCCCACAACAATTTCGTTTACCGTTTTCGCGGATTAGACACTGTTATGACCAGGCTCATCCCATTTGACCCCTCATGTACACATAAAAAAAGTGGTAACTTATGTATAATATAAGCAATAGAAATGAGCAAGTACATCAAACAATATTCCGAGTACGCACGGCTAAACATCAAACGTTACATAACCAGTATAAGTTGACTTTTGATTGAACGAAGAATCCAGACAATGTAAGCTCAGACGAAACTGGAAATGCATAGCTTGATGTAGCCGTGTGGATATAACAATGGCGAGTCCTACCATATTGCCGAAAATATTCCACGTTATTCTACCCGCGGTGTTTCAACATAAAGTTTTATTGCTTATGCTAATTTTCAGGTGTGTTGGGTACTCCAGTAAACCACTTCGTATATTCATTCGTTAAGTGCTAACATGAAGGTACATTTATATGGATTTCTAGCATTCCAACGTAGGGTATAAATTGTGTGACGTCAAAAGGTGGACGGTCGCCGTAACTTAGTACTCACGGAGTTTTAGGACTAGGTCAGTGTCGTTGACCTTGTGTGTTTAACAGGTTTTTTTTTAATAAAAACGTTGCTTTACCTTGGAATTTACTGTTGTATCATGGGTGTGTTTACAAACATTTAAACACACATACATAAACAGCCAGACCCAGACAGAATAACTACCTGTAGGCCATACATATATTTGTTCCGTGCGGGAATCGAACCCACGGCACGCGGCGCATCAGTCGATCACTGAAATGAAATGAAATCGTTTATTAAGCAAGTAGGATCACCGATCACTTTCACACGTCATATGTTTTTTTTTTAAACTAGATGAAGCCGGCATTTCCTAACTGACTACCTCTGAGAAGAAATAGTCGAAACAAACTCAGGGATCATCGTCTTTTTTCAAGTCCAGACATTAAAACAGAAAAAGTTTAAAATAATTTACCTTATAATTACGCATAATGCTTAACAGAGCGAGCAGCTCAGTCCCAAGCTTTTTGGTCTTCTAAATAATTTGTGATTTTATAATACCCCTTTTTGCAAAGTTTGGCCTTTATACAACGTGTAACATAAAGGGTATATACATACCAAGGGCATGGCATCTTTACATGATATCAATCGATATTGGAAGGGTTTTTTAATCCTATCTCTTTATGTTAGGAAGTTACGAGAAACACCGCCTGTGACAGGATACTACCATACTAGACGCACAGAATTTTTGAAGACATTTATCGTGATTTTGCCAAGTAATGTGACATGTAACGATTAGGTAGTTATTAACATATGTAGTGTGGTGCACATTTGTTATGATTTGAATTTAAGAAACACACGGAACCGAAAATTTAGTATAAATTTTTTGAGTATTTTATTTTGAGTTGAAAACCTTCCGATATCATTTGATATCATGTAAAGATGTCATGCCCTTGGTATGTACAGTATGTTAAGAAAACCCTTTCCGACCCATAAGGATAATAAAGGTTAGGTAAACACATGACCAAATATAATATAAAATTTTACGTATTCATCATAGTACCAATACAAATGAATTTTGAAATAATCTTTTTTTCCCGCGAATTAATTCCAATTTCCCCGAAATTTGGTAATTTTTAAAAAGTGACAACACCATTATGAGCGAATAGCGATGCGACAACGTGCCGCGTGTCCTGCCGCCCGCCCCCCGCGGGCGGTAGGCGAAGGGTGGTCAACGCACATTTATTAAGTTACCTCCCTTTGCGAAATAATATTTATTTTTTTTAGGGGGATTTTTTTTTAAGTTTAGCCCGGTTTTGTATACATTAGTAGAATCAGTTATCGATACCTAACAACACCTTCACGGGTCGGACAGGGTTTTCTTAACATACTGTATATACCCTTTATGTTACACGTTGTATAGTTTTTAAATCGTTTCTCAGGCAGTGTACCAACCATGTCGTCAACTATCTACTGCCATCTGCCTGCACTACACGCTGCGCCGCTACTCTGACCACAAACCACTGGGCACGCCACAATAGCGGCGATAATAGGGTAATTGACTAAAAAAAACTAATTAGTCCGTCAGTCAGATTTCCAAAAAATACTAGACACGTATTTTTTCTTTTTTCATATAAACAAAAAATAAAGACGATACAGTGCGTTGAAAACTCGCACGACGTGTGACGTCACTGCACGCTACACTTTTTGGCGAGGAGTGACGTCACCAGCCACTACTCCTGATCTTTGATGCCTTTTATATTTTTCAATTTTTATTGATTTGATAAAACAAAATATACGTATCGAATATTTTTCTGTAACTTTTTTTTTACCCAGGGTACATCCCTATTCCCCTCTTTGAGGAATTCCACCGTATGCTCCACCATGTCCTCAGGGCGATCTCCATAATGGTGACATCCTGGCGATTCCTCCTGCCTTGTCCGGATCAGGATCCTCCCGAAACAACCGTGTTCGGTGAGAACCTGCGTCAGGCGGAAGGTGAGGGCGCCAAGGCGCCTCCTAGCCATATGCACTCCTCAAAGATGGAACTTACCGTAGCTATTGTGGCGTGCCCAAGACATAACACCCTTCTGGTCGAAGGAACCTCTCTTTTCTATGGTTTTATGCCTCTAAATGAGCAACGATACTCATAGTGTGGTGACCTAGTGGTTAAAACACCAGATCAGGCAAGTACCAATGTAACTTTTCTAAAGTTATATGTACTTTCTAAGTATATCTATATATATATCGCCAACCCGCATTGAGCAAGCGTGGTGATTACGCTCAACCTTTCTCTATATGAGAGGAGACCTGTGCCCAGCAGTG
Source organism: Sesamia inferens (assembly GCA_037179545.1). NCBI lineage: Eukaryota > Metazoa > Arthropoda > Insecta > Lepidoptera > Noctuidae > Sesamia > Sesamia inferens. The sequence goes on from CM073939.1 coordinate 10,369,908, forward strand.
GGACGATAAATAGGTTGATGATAACTCATAGTGTGAATCCTTGTGTTGTAGCAATGTACGGATGACAACAAGTCACGCTACCCGAAACTATCAGATATTCCCAATCAAACTTGAGACTCTTACTTAATGCCTTTAGCGATAAAGGAGTTACGTAAGCCCCCGACGAGGTAGACCGACAACCTAGTGAAGGTCGCCGGAAACCGCTGGATGCGGGAGGCAGAGGACTGATCGTCGTGGAGATCCTTGGGGGAGACCTTTGTCCAGCAGTGGACGTCTTCTGGCTGAAATGATGATGATGATGATGATGACAGGATACATTACAGGCTGATTTCACTCGTACATTCATAGGCAAATTAAATGGTACACACCTTGTACTAAATACTTACTACTCCACTTGTATGTACAAAATAAAGTTCACATTTCCTCAAAAACGAAAATATTATAGTCTTTCCACGAAACAATTCAATTAGCCCACAAGATGTTCAAACAAACCGCTATAAATACTAAAATAAATAAATTGGAAATGATGTCAGTAGACTCAGCGAGTCAATCAGAGAAACATCAATCAAGTTGACAGTGAACTCAATTCACGTTCCCCATAAAAGCTACGAAATTACCTACAAAATGTTGCTGTAACTCACTCGACGTATTACACTGAATTCAATAATTTATCGATCGAATGGTTTAAATAATTACGGTGAAAAAGTGGTGAGTTCAATGAATTTAGGGTATCCATGAAATTGATGGCAACGGGATTTGATTTTATGTAGTGTAACTGCATTTTATGGGACGGAGTATTCTGGGAAGGTATACAGTATGTTAAGAAAATCCTGTCCGACCCATAAGGATAATAAAGGTTAGGTAAACACATGACCAAATATAATATAAAATTTTACGTAATCATCATAGTACCAATACAAATGAATTTTGAAATAATCTTTTTTTCCCGCGAATTAATTACAACTTTCCCGAAATTTGGTAATTTTAAAAAAAGTGACAACACCGGTATTATTATGAGCGAATAGCGATGCGACTACGTGCCGCGGAAGGGTGCTTAACGCGCATTTATTAAGTTACCTCTTTTTGCGAAATAATATTTATTTTTTAGGGGGATTTTTTTTTAGTTTAGCCCGGCTTTGTATCCATCAGTAGAATCAGTTATCGATACCTAACAACACCTTCACGGGTCGGACAGGGTTTTCTTAACATACTGTATAATAGACCTGATAAGGAATATGACCATCCGTTCCACCACAGAGATAACTGGCTCTGTTTATTCTAAAGTTGGCTGGAAGAGATGGCATGAACAATAAGCTCGTACATTCTATCTATACTAATATATAAAGCTGAAGAGTTTGTTTGTTGGAACGCACTAATCTCAGAAACTACTGGTCCGATTTGAAAAATTATTTTGGCATTGGATAGCCCATTAATCGAGGAAGGCTTTAGGCTATATATAACATCACGCTGCGCAATAGGAACGGAGCATAACTAACTCTACGCGAACGAAGTCGCTGGCGGCCGCTAGTATTTTGTAATGTTGGATGTAATTTTTCAGTAATGTATTTTTTCGTGTACAGGCGACAGTACATCAAGGAACTACAATCCGTACGATTTTTCTTTTCAACCTCGAGCCTTAAAGCTTTGGAGATAAAGTTGAAAATCTAATAAAGAAAACTGATTTTGTTTTTAAAATTTTGTCTCGGTGGTAGGCCACATCGGCCGCCGGCAGAAGTTACCACCCACCAGACAAAGTCTTGCCGCCAAGCGATTTGTCGTGTTCCGGCATGACGTCTGGTGAAGCCGTACGGGTCTGAGCAGTTGTGTTGCGATATGTGCCGGGTACGATGCGCCAAGTGTTGTTGTGTCGAGAGTTTGGTCGTGGAGGGTCTCCACATCAATCTCCCTCTGGCGCAGCATCGTTGGTAGTGTTGTTGGGTTTAACATTGCACCACCTCGCTCAACCGCCGTCTTCCTTCCTGTTCACTAAGTTTTTTTAAGTGAATGGGTTTAATAAACTAGTGCGCTTTACCATCAACGATTGCATCACTGCTTAACATCAGGCGGGATTGCAATCAAGCGCTAGTTTATAATTATTAAAAAAAAAGATAGGTTTTAATATCTAGACGTGCTGTCGTCTGTAGAAAGAAATCGGCGCCAGTGTTCTTGTATATAATTTGTTTGTTATAAAAATCTTTATTAGAAGCAATCACCCAATTAATAAGCTCTGCCGGTTTGAGAGTTGTACCTACGGATAGTTAAATTGAATGAATAGTAACACGACTAAACATGATGTAATTGGTCGCGACATGTTGTATAGTTTCAATAAAATGTCGATGGTTACATGACCTTGGATTATCCATACTATAATATTATAAATGCGAAAGTATCTCTGTCTGTCTGGCTTTCACTCCAAAACTAGTGCACCGATTGTAATGAAATTTGGTACACAGATAGTCTAGAGCCTGAGAAAGGACATAGGCTATATTACATCCCGCTATGACCAATAGGAGCAGTTTAGTAATAAAAAATATTGCAAAAACGGGGGCAAACGCGGACGGACATATTGCTCCCATTATTTTAACAGGCGCTTATTTTATATCAACACGCGGACGGAGTCGCGGGCAATAGCTAGTAGTCTATAAATTAATCAATATTCAAAAGCAGTCACGTTTGCTTTTATGTACGTACAATATACCTCGCGTACATACGTGTCGGCGTATTGAATAGAAACAAACACTCTTGATCTTAGGTACTATTGATCCTTAATACCACATTAGTCCAGCTCCAACGGCAGAATTGATGCTCCCATCACGCTGGTACTGCTGCGAATAACAGTGTAGTAAGTCATAGGTTCGAACGGAACAATCGGTGCCTTACTTTGTGTGAATTATTTTATCAGCATTGCCCTTACGTTGGCGAAGGAAAACATCGTAATAAAACAGCAATCCTAGAATGAAAAATTCGAAGACATGTGACATGGTTTCTCGGTGGCAGGCCATAACATCGGCCGCTGGCAGAAGTTACCACCCACCAGACAAAGCCTTGCCGCCAAGCGATTTGTCGTGTTCCGGCATGATGTCTGGTGAAGCCGTACGGAGAACGGGTCTGAGCAGTTGTGTTGCGATGTGTGCCGGGTACGATGCGCCTAATGTTGTTGTGTTGGGAGGTTGGTCGTGGAGGGTCTTCAGATAAATCGCCCTTTGGCGCAGCATCGTTGGGCGTGTTGTTGGGTTTAACATTGCATCACCTCGCTCAACTGCCGTCTTCCTTCCTATTCGCTCAGTTTTTCTGAGTGAATAGGCTCTTAATAAACTAGCGCGCTTTACCATTAACGATCGCATCACTGCTTACCATCAGGCGGGATTGCGGTTAAGCGCTAGTTTATAATTATTAAAAAAAAAAAATGGTTGCCCACTCCACACACAACAATAAGGCCTGTACCCCGCAATGGAAACTTTCATCATCATTCTCCTGAACTTATCCCAATTCATTTGGAGTTGGCGCGTTGTGTATTAAAAACCCACCTATGGGTTCGTCATCCTTCTTTCGGGAGTACCGAGTCCTCCCAATTCAACGGTACCCCAGGCAGGCCTTGACCCATAGTCCCGAGTTCAACAGGTCTCTCCTCGGGCGATCAGCCCTCAGCAAAATGAAAATCAAAAAGTCATTTATTCAAATTAGGTTGAGAATTAGCACTTTTTGAACGTTAATATTACATAAGACAGTCCCCCTAAACGCCCAACCATCGCCACTTCCCAATGCTTTCGCTGGGAAGAAGTGGCGAAACATACCTAATCTCCAGGAGTACATCTGTCTGTTCAATAAAAAAGAAAGTGGCTTTGTACAATCATATTTAGGTACAGTAATGAACACAAGAAACGCCAAACCGTCAACCGGAGCGGAAACACAGCGGCCGCGGTCTCACCTGAGTGACGTGTGCGAACGCGTCACAACGTCAACTCTGGTCATGTGACGGGTATTGGATGTCCCGGATCCTTCGTCCGTCAGCCATTTTAACATTATCATGGAGGCAGTAAGTCCGCATCGGCCATCGATGGACCTTTTTTTCCGAACCCATGTGACACGGGCTGGAGATGCTGGCTGCAACGGCAGGTCCAAGGACTGACCTAATTTAGGGTAATGTGACAAACCCATTGTAAGTGTTCACAATAGGGTAGTTGACTAAAAAAAAACTAATTAGTCCGTCAGTCAGATTTCCAAAAAATACTAGACACGTATTTTTTCTTTTTTTATATAAACAAATAATGAAGACGACACAGTACGTTGAAAACTCGTGTGACGTCACTGCACTCTACACGTTTTAGCGAGCAGTGACGTCACCAGCCACCACTCTTGATCTTTGATGCCTATTATATTTGTCAATCTTTATTGATTTGATAAAACAAAATATACGTATCCAATATTTGTCTATAATCTGAATGACGGATTAAATAGAATCTTTTTCTTTTACCCAGGGAACATTCCTATTACTTAATATTTGATACCAGGATCTTGGCAACCGCTGCATCATAGTTTCAGACGCGTGTGCGCGAAGTGTTTAATTAAAATCCTTGAGAAGACTGAATCAATTTTGTTGTATTTCAATCAGTAGTTCATGCACAACATACCCTAGTCTCATGAATGGTTGCCGCTGTGCTTAGTCGGTGGTAAGTAAACAAAAGGCCATTACACTTTGACCGAAAAACAACGATGACAGTACCCTATGTAATACAACACTAATCGAAAAAAAATAGCATTGATTGTAATTACTCTATTTAAATATGAATAAATGAAACTCAATGTAAACAACAGAGACGAATCTCAAGAAAATTCTATGTCTAATTTCCCTACATTTTTAAGACAAGTTTTTGACATTTCTTTGTCTCAGAGATGACACAGCGACCTGAGTTTGAACATTTTTAATAAAGGGAAGACAATATTTGGAGGAAGAGAGAAATTGGCATTAAAACTAAGATCAGATTGGTTCGTGCCCTGGTATTCCCTATCTTCCTCTATGGTGTGGAAACGTGGACGATCTTAGCCCGAGAACGCCAGAGAATCGATGCATTCGAGATGTGGTGTTGGACGATAACTCCGAATACCTTGGACTCCAAAACGCACCAGTGTGTCGATTCTGAACTAGCTTAAAATAAAAACCCGTTTGTCGACCATATGGCAGCAACGTATTTTGTCCTATTTCGGTCATACAATGCGCAGAGGCGATGAAAGTCTAGAAAAATTGATTGTCGTTGGGACACCGAAGGCAAACGATCGCGCGGTCGTTCACCAACCAGATGGACTGATCAAGTCAAAGACACATCGTTTTCTAATTCTACGCTGTGGTGAGAGACGCGCTGGATCGAAACCAATGGAGGCAGATCATCCATTCGAAATGCTGCCCCAATGCTGACCACGATCCTCAGATATGAGGGACCGACTGCAGCGAGAGAATTAAGGGAATCGTTCTGCACTTAGATACACGGCCTGGCTCCTGCGAGGAAATTGCGTGACACACAATCTGTAACGATGGGTTTCATTGTGACAGTTCAACAATATTCATTGCGTTAATTACATTGTTGAGAGACACATTTCTAGAAAATATGGAGCAATGGATTAGTAAATCTTCAAAATGACTACAATTGATAGTTACCATCTGTTTCGCAATTAGGGTGCTCTAGTCTATGTTAGAATCAATGTGTGGATCTGTGACATTACAAAACATTGTGCTCGTACATCTTAAGAGTCCAATACCTCTAATGGTTTTTAAATGGTTTCGGATTAGTATTCAGGTAGGTTGCACTTTGATAGTTTTTCTTGTATTGTCCATGCCATTCGCTTTAGTATATAGGTACAATTCAAGAGTTTATTTATGTGGCTGGATTTAATGTTATTTTAGCAAGTTTATGTGGTAGTAGTTGGTTTATGAGGAAAGTTTAATTGATAACATTGGACTGTTTTTAATGGGCATGGGTTACAAGGTGTAATTTTGTTATTGTAGGATCTGTTGCTAGACCACACACTACTTTTAGATGACGTGGGCAGAATACAATAAAAGATGTTAATTTTATATAAGCTACTATATTGTTCCAAATTTATAGGTAAAATGAGCTAATGGACTGGTGGTTGTGAATTGAGTGACACGTGGCCTTTGCTGGCCGTAATGAGAACGCGACAACTTGATGGCTCGACGCGTACTGATGATTGTTATAAAGTAAAATGAATGCGAGGCGTAAATGCTGACGATGCTTTGCTGATGTGCGGTTACACCGTACAGTTATAACTAACATGCACCTATACGCACACTCCGCTTAAAATGTTCACATTTTTGGGACACTGGCTTACTCACTTTTTAAGAGGGATTACGGCTTAATCCAACGCGCAGTACGGGTTAGTAGATGCCAGATTTCAACGAATATTTGGCACAGCCGACAGCAAATCAATCTATCAATCCGTCAGATTTCTTTATTAGATTTTCAACGTTATCTCTAAAGCATTAAGGCTTGACCTGCTGCCGTCTGTACATAATTACGTAATATACATGCCGACTTTTTCTTTTACAGTTTTGAGAGCAGTGTTGAAAAATTTTTTTTTCTTTTTTTATAAATTATAAACTAGCACTTGACCGCAATCACGCCTGATGGTAAGCAGTGATCCGATCGTTGATGGTAAAGCGCGCTAGTTTATTAAGAGCCTATTCACTCTAGCCTTGAATACACTCACATTGTAGTGTGACGGAAACACCGCCGCCGGCAAATTGTTCCAGTCCCTCGATGTACGCGGTATAAAAGAAGAAGCGAAACACTTCGTCCGGGTCGCAGTGGTGTCAACAGCGTAAGGATGGAAAGTCGTCGTACGACGGGTCGTCCGATGGTGGAACGGAGATGGGGGAATTAAATCGTGCAATTTTTAACAAAATTACACACTCACCAGACTGCATCCTATAGAAGACCGAAAGGCTGGCTCTTTACATAAAGTAAAGAGCTTGCTTGGGTTCGAACTCACGACCACATATGTAGGCAATCCCGTAGAGACATTTTTTTTAAAATTATTAAGTAACGTTTGACCGCAATCCCGCCTGATAGTAAGCAGTGATGCAAAATTTGTTAATGTAACGGTACCTACAAACACCATAAAGAAACAACGCGCCATACTGACGTCACAAGAATTCTACATTCCGCAAGCAGAATTTACCGTGCAACTAGCCTACATACAACTTCCCAAACCAACCGTTGGGCAAATGCCCGCCAGACATATCCGTCTGGTCGGAGGTATTATCCGGCACACATCGTAACACAACTGCTCAGACTTGTCCTCCGTACGGCTTCACCAGACATCATGCCAGAACACGACGATCCGCTTGGCAGCAAGACTATTTCTGGTGGATGGTAACCAACCACCGAGAAATATATATTAATTTATGCCACTAATAAATGCAAAAGCTTATTATAAATCATCAAACAACAAACATCCATCCATCCTATTTGTTAATTCCAAACATCTATCATATTTGATACTCTTCCACGTAAAAACCAGGTACTGAACGTATTTAGATAAATGTAGGTACACTATATAGATAAAAAGGAAAAAATAATAGATTTCCATAAAAATACTACTAAATTAATTTGAATAAAAATACAACTTTATATAATTAATTATTTGAGAAGTTTTTTTTAGTGAGATAACCCTTTTATAAAGTAGCCATGACAGTGGTTATGACGTTTGATTGACGGCATTGACAGTTCTATTTTCCCGTTGTGTTCGTGGCGAGTGTTAATTTGAGTTGATTGTGTTTATTTATTGGGCAATATGTTCGGAGTTCATGTTTTGTTTTCGCAGTCATATGGTAGATAATATAGATACGATAGCCTTAGATACATGACACGTCAATCAAATGTCACTGTCAAACCCTTATTTCGCTTATTGCTGACCACCATATTTAAATTGTTAAATTGAATCTATATAAAAACTAAGCCAAAATATAGGACATTAACATTAAAAACAGTTAACTATAGCGTACCTATACCTAGCATTAAGTGTACAATGTACTGGCCCAGGCTCCATACATTTCTTTAACATCTCCTTTGGTACACAGATAGGTTATACCCAGGAATAGCACATACATATAGGATCCTTTTTTTCCGGGATGGTAAACCCGATATTCCCACGGGATCAAATCATCCCTCGTACCGAGAGGAGGTCTGTATCCCCAGAGTGGGAACATTATAGTATCATTATAATATGTATATGTATTCCCACAGGATCTCATCATACAGGGGTGAAACCGCAGGCAAAGTTACTAGAATAGGGGAACACGGGGCAAGACGGGCATGCGGGGTAATATGAGCATCTTAGTTCTTCCCTTCCCTATCCGTTGAATGACGGCGGCAACGCTTGGTTCGACACTCAGTGCCCTCGTGCACGCGGGACAGGTAGTATTGTCAGCGGGAGCTTGCGTCATTTTGAGTCAGACGCAAAACAAAGTAAGTGCGTAATCTGATCTAATTTTTGTACTTTTTGTCATTTCCGTAATGAATATAGACTTAGGAAAATGTGTGACTACGCATATGGTCTTGATTAGCGTAGTAACTATAGTTTTCATTACTATAACTAAAATTGCAATTAATTAAATACTTAATTCTAGTAAGTTTGTTTTCTTGTATAAAGACTTCGGGGCATTATGGGCGGGGTAATATGGGCATGCCCATACTGCCCTAGTTTCTGATTATGAACTAAGCTTATTTTTCTCTTTTTGCAGCATTGAACATGGTGTTAATATAAGCTCTTTATTGGACATTCAGCGAATAAAATAAGTAAGAAAAATAAAGAAACTGAGTCTGAATGAAGATGACGTCGAGTGCCTCTATTGTGGTGATTAGTACTCTCAATCTATAGAAGGTTGGGTATCATATACAGCCAGTAATAGGTGGGCTCATTGTTCCTGTGTGCAGGGAAGATGACAATGATGACGAATCCACTCATATTTGCTCATTTTGTGTTTGATTTTAGAAGTTAGTTAGTATTATGTCCATTATGCCCCAGCTGTGCCCAACGTGCCCCTGGTACGGGGCATTATGAGCAGAATCTCATTTTTTATTTAAGTTCACCAAATGCGTAAACTATAAGTCTGAGTTGATTATTGTTTAAGATAATTAAAGTTTACTAAAAAGTCTAATGAATTATTACTAATTGAGCCCGATATTTCACTTAAATCCTAAAATATCACATCCTGTCCTTAAAGGGCCCATGCTGCCCCGGGTTCCCCTACATATGTCTTAACTTCTTTTATTTGATTTCAAAAAAACAAAAAGAGCATCAGCTCTTTTTTTTTTCATCATCATCATCATCTCAGCGTTAATCCCAGTCGCATCCGTAGCCTTTTCAGCTTTGGAGTCTGAGGTCCGCTGAAACAACCAAAAAGAGCATATTCTATCAATAAATATAATTAATCATTTTTGTATTTTATATTGACGACATGATTGGTATAGTGACTGAGTGATCGAATGCTGCGCCTCGTATCGCGGGTTCAATTCCCGTATGGAACAAATATTAGTAAGGCCTCTATTTAGCTGTTCCGGGTCCAGCTGTTTGTGTATGTGAGTTTTTAAATGTTTCTAAACGCACCCACGATACAGTATAGAGTAGGGCAAAGTTTGTCATCAAAAAAGAAATCTGTAACAAGCCAATAATTTTTTTCTTTATTCCCGTTCTTTTTATTATAGATAGAAAAAAGTCGCAGTGCTATCAAAAATTCATAACGCCATGAAGTTTTTATTGCCCTGTGACTTTTTTATCTTATTATGTATGGTTTAGCCACGTGAGAGAAGGTTTGAGAAACATAAATAAATAAAGAAATATATACGGACAAATCACACATATTGAGCTCGCCACAAAGTTAGTTCGAGACTTGTGTTATGGGATACTAACTCAACGATACTATATTTATAATAGATACGTATATAGATAAACATACAAGACCCAAGATAAAGGAGGTGATGGAGTAATTTATGACGATTTTACCTGCAAAGCCATCGCCCGACTCATTTTCACACTTTGAAAATAAAACTGAAGTGTCCTGTGTTATAATTTTATTTTTGAACGGGACATCATCAAATGATGGAGCAGAAGCGAGTAGTAGACTTATACTGAAATCAAATCAAAAGTCATTTATTTAAATTAGGCTGAGAATACTACAGTACTTTTTGAACGTCAATATTACATAAGACAGTCCCCCAAAACGCCCACCCATCGACAATTACTAGTGCTTTTGCTGCGAAGAAGTGGCGGAAGAAACTCCCCAGCAGCACAGCTGTCTGTTCATTTAAAAAAAAAACACATGACTTTATATTATACAATACTATGAATAGTGATGAACACAAGAAAATACAACAACAATGAAATTATTGAAGATATGCCAGCTACCTCGGCAAAATACCAGCAAAGCAAAACAATATACAGGGTGGCGCAATAGAACGTGCATATTGCATCATCGTTTTTTGCGGGGTAGAAGGGGCGTGGGCGAGGGGAGACCGATATCGTTGGGTAGCGCGGTTCATGAAGTTTTAGTCACTATGAGTCACTTCGACGGGAAGCGACGCGCATTTTGCGTGCGCGCATTTTACGAAAACTCTCGTTCGTACGTAGTTGTCAGGCGACTATTTTGTTCTGAGTATGGTGTACGGCAAATTAGGGAGGCTCCGAGTGCTAATTTAATTAAAATCTGGATAAAGCAGTTTGAAGAGACTGGATCGACGTTTAAACCACAAGCAAAAGGTCGTCCACGCACATCTAGGACCGAAGACAATATTGAGAGTGTTAAGCAGTCGGTACGAGAAGATCCACAAATGTCTACTCGCAAGAGATCGTCTGTCCTAAACATATCGAGACGAAGTTTGCAACGAATTTTAAACTTGGATCTTAAATTGCATCCATACAAGCTGCAATTAACTCAAGAATTGAAAGACTCTGACTTCATAGCACGGCTCACATTTTCTAATGAAATGCTCAATCGGTTTTCAAATTTTGAAAACATCCTTTTCTCTGATGAGGCACATTTTCATATGAATGGGTTCGTAAACCGCCAAAATTGTCGTTATTGGAATAGTGAGAATCCCAGACTCAAACATCAAAAACCGTTACATAGCCCTAAAGTGACAGTTTGGGCCGCAATCTCTGCTAAAGGAATAATTGGTCCTTATTTTTTTGAAAACGCACGGGGGCAAAACATCACTGTTAATACCGAACGCTATGTTGCGATGTTGGAAGGTTTTTTGGCCCCAGAACTTGAAAATTCAAGAATAAAAAACTCTAGGACTTGGTTCCAACAAGACGGAGCTACCAGTCACACATCAAATGACTCCATGGCGGTTGTGAAGCAGATGTTCCCTGGCAAACTGATTTCGAAAAGAGGTGATATCCCATGGCCTACGCGCAGTCCAGACTTGACGCCTCCTGACTTTTTTTTGTGGGGATACCTCAAACACAAAGTCTACACCAATAATCCGAGAAACATTAGTTAGCTCAAGGAGAATATTCGTGGTGAAATGGCAGCAATCACACCAGCACTACTTAAGAAAGTTTTCGGTAATTTCCGTTTGCGGTTAGAGGAGTGCCAACGTAGAGAGGGTCATCATTTAGATGATGTTATTTTTAAAAAATAAACTTCAGTTATCACTTAATAATTGCTTAGTTTTATTTTAACTACACCTTTTGTATTTATTTTTAATAATTATTTTAAAAATGCACGTTCTATTGCGCCACCCTGTATATACAATATGTAAAGAAAACCCTGTCCGACCTATAAGGATAATAAAGGTTAGGTGAACACTTGACCAAATATAATATAAAATTTTACGTAATCATCATAGAGACAATAGTAATGAATTTTGAAATAATCTTTTTTTCCCACGAATTAATTCCAACTTCCCCGAAATTTGGTAATTTTAAAAAAAAGTGTCAATACCGGTATTATTTGAGCGAATAGCGATGGGACCACGTGCCGAATTCGCTGCCGCCCGCCGCCCGCGGAAGGGTTGCTTACCGCACATGTATTAAGTTCCCTCTTTTTGCTAAATAATATTTATATTTTTAAGGATATTTTTTTTAAGTTTAGCCCCGTTTTGTATCCATTAGTAGAATCAGTTATTGATACCTAACAATACCTTTACGGTTCGGACAGGGTTTTCTTTACATAATATTGTATATATAAATGAAAATGTAAATAACTAACTGACTAAAACCCACCCGTGTTCCTTCACTTGCCTGTGCGCCAGAGGTTGCATCCGGTATCTGATCCGAACAACCCTCTGCCATGGCAGCCGTGTGTTTACCTTAGTCTTAGTCTCCGTGGTATGCCATAACAAGGGATGTCGGCATAAGTTACCAACCACCAGACAAAGTCTTGCCGTCAAGCGATTCGTCGTGTTCCGGCATGATAATTAGTAAAGCCGTACGGAAAATGGGTCTGAGCAGTTGTGTTGCAATAAGTGCCCGGTACGATACGCCTAATGTTGTTGTGTCAGGAGTTTGGTCGTCAAAAGTACCCAGATTAATCTCCCTCTGGCGTAGCATCGTTTGTCGTGATATTGGGTTTAACATTGCATTGTCGTCCTCCGTGGCGCAGCGGTCAACACGCCTGCCTGCGACGTGGAGGCCCCGGGTTCGATCCCCGGCCAGGTCATGATGGAAAACGACTTTTTCCTGATTGGTCTAGGTCTTGGATGTTTATCTATATATGTATCTATTATAAATATAGTATCGTTGAGTTAGTATCCCATAACACAAGTCTCGAACTTACTTTGGGGCTAGCTCAATCTGTGTTATTTGTCCGTATATTATTTATTTTATTTTTTACCTCGTTCAACTGCCGTCTTCTTTTTTATGCACTCAGCTTTTTTTGAGTGAATAGGCTCTTGATAACCTAGCGCACTTTACCATCAATGATTGCATCACTGCTTACCATCAGGTGTGATTGCGGTCAAGCACTAGTTTATAATTATTAAAAAAAAAATCAGCTGGCGGTAATAAATCAAATATAGAATGAGAAAGTTTTATCCACAAAGAAATACGAAATATATGCCAATTAACATAAATGAGCCATTAATAACATAATAATATATCATTTATAATAAACCCCATCATTAATTCAATCATAATGCTTACTTTGTTTGTCATAGTTTAACGAGCATACGAGTCGTTGACATGTGGGCACCAAACGGTGCCAATTTCTACAATAAACAGTCAATTTATATGAGAATTGTCAATTTTTGAGTTTTATTGCTTCTTTATTGTTGGTTAGGTAAATTAAATATATGATTAAGCTGTGGACGGATATATAATCTTTATTTTAGAATGTAAATATGTATCTTTCGTATATCAAATAAATATAAATGTTATAAAATAACGTTGTTTTTCGTGTCTGTCTGGGTAACCGAATTGTTCTTTCAAAGTAAAGAATGTGTTTTGGTGTGGTTTTAGCGTATTTTATATCGGAAGGTTTGCTTTTTTTCAATAATAATAAACTAGCGCTTGATCGCAATCCCGCCTGATGGTAAGCAGTGATGCAATCGTTGATGGTAAAGCGCGCTAGTTTATTAAACCCATTCTCTTAAAAAACTTAGTGAATATGGAGGAAGACGGCAGTTGAACGAGGTGATGCAATGTTAAACCCAACAACACGATCAACGATGCTGCGCCAAAGGGAGATTGATCTGAAGACTTTCCACGACCAAACCCCCAACACAACAACATTAGGCGCATCGTACCCGGCACACATCGCAACACAACTGCTCAGACCCGTCCTCCGTACGGCTTCACCAGACATCATGCAGGAACACGACAAATCGCTTGGCGGCAATGCTTTGTCTGGTGGGTGGTAACTTCTGCCGGTAGCCGATGTTATGGCCTAGCACCACTATACTAATAACATCATCATTCTCATGCTTATGTCAATTTAAATATGTATACAATATGTTAAGAAAACCCTGTCCGACCCATAAGGAGGTTAGGTAAACACATGACCAAATATAATATAGAATTTTACGTAATCATCATAGTACCAATACAAATGAATTTTGAAATAATCTTTTTTTCCCGCGAATAATTCCAACTTCCCCGAAATTTGGTAATTTTAAAAAAAGTGACAACACCGGTATTATTATGAGCGAATAGTGATGCGGCCACGTGCCGCGTGCCCTGCCGCCCGCGGCCCGCGGAATGCTCAGAGCCGTGGGAATGATAGAAGCTGGTTCCCGGCAACGTACTGTGGCTTTACCTCTGAATACAAGTCAGAGTGTTATCAGTCGACTTTGGACACGTTACCGAAGCACTGGTACCGTGGCTGAGCGCCATGGAGGACGGTATCGCTGCACCACACGGAGACAAGACCGATACATTCAAATCTTAACTCGAAGAGCTCCAACAATAACCGCCATGATGTTAGCTGTGAGGCTTCATCACTCTTCAGGGAACTTAATTAGCGACCAAACAGTCAGAAACTGCTTGCATGAAGTGAACCTTCATTCCCGAAGACCGCTACGGGTACCACCTATAGCAATGCACAATCGTAATATAAGTGGATATCGTCGTATTTAGCTAACAGACAACAGAGAGTCACTGTTTCTAAACTTGACGAAAGCGGGAACATGACGGAATATTCATCTGAATATATACATTTAAAATGCGGCGTCCCCCAGGGTAGTATAATGGGTCCTATCTTATTCCTGCTATACATAAATGACATAGTTAATGTAACCAATCATAAATGCTTCCTCTTTGCCGATGATATTTCTATTATCGTTGCAACCAATAAAAAGTTTAAATCAATTTTGGATCATGAAGCGGACATTAATAACACAATAGATAATTTAATTGACTGGTTGAATGATAATAATTTGTGTATCAACCTTAATAAATCAGTATATATACAATTTAATCAATCATATAATAACTTATTTAATTTTAAACTGGACATACCGAAAATTGCGCATATGACACAAACTAGGTTTTTAGGAATTATTATTGACGAACATTTAGACTGGAAAGCTCAGGTTGATGCTGTTTGCTGTAAGATACATAAATTTGTCTATGCTTTGAGACAAATAAAGAAAGTCACCAATATAAAAACGGCTGTAATGTTATACCGCGCATACGTTGAGTCCACCCTACGGTATGGATTGCTTATGTGGGGAAATAGTACGGACTACAATAGAGCATTTGTAGCCCAAAAAAAATGTATACGTGCCCTATACGAAATTCCATCTGACGTTTCATGTCAACCTGTATTCAAGGAGCTTGGTTTGCTACCACTACCTTCATTATATATTTATGAAGTATGCATGTTTGTTCAAAAACATAAAGAATTATTTAAAACTGCTCAGGAAATAAGCTCTCGAAGTCGGCGTGATCAATACAGACTTGTGCTGGATGAGCTGCCTAGATCAGCGAAATATAATAAAAATGCACTGGCTATGTGTGTGCGATTGTATAATAAATTACCAAGTATGTTTAAAACGTTAAATTGTAAATTATTTAAAATTAAATTATATAAATGGCTCAATAATAATAACTTTTATAATATCAATGATTTTTTAAATGGAATTCCAATGTGACTTATTATTATTATTTCAATGTTAACAAATGTAATAATTTTGCATGCTTTAGGTACTAAGCAAAACATGTTCGATCGAATTTTTTTTTTTTTTATATCACCTTGTATACCATGTTTTAAGCAAATAAAATATCTTATCTTATCTTATCTTATCTAATCGTAGGATTCGATATCAATGGGCTCTTGAACACAGAAATTGGGCAGAAGAACAATGGGGTTTCGTGTGCTTTTCTGATGAGTCTCGTTTTGGTATGAGACCGGATACAAGACGTATACGACACTGGAGAACCCCTGGACGCCAACAGCGATTAAAATCCTGCCAGGAAGTCCATCTTTATAGTGGTGGAACCATCATGGTATGGGCGGGTATTTGGATCGGCGGAAGAACTGAGTTGATTTGGATCAGAGGCAACCTCAACGCTCAAATTTATGCTGAGACGATTGTATCAGACGTCATCGTTCCTCTACAAGTGCAAATCGGTCCCTTATTTCAGTTAATGCATGATAATGCACGACCGCACACCGCAAGAGTTGTAAGACAGACTCTCGCCGCAGCTAACATCAATGTCCTGCCCTGGCCTGCTCAGTCGCCAGACTTGAACCCGATTGAGCATGCATGGGATATGCTACAGAGAAGAGCTCTGCCGAATATGGAGGGTATCCAGTCGCAAGAAGACCTTTTTTTGTTGTTGCAACGAACATGGGCGGCCATTCCACAGCGTGATTGGGATGAACTCATTTTGAGTATGCCAAACCGATGTTCTTGTGTTGTTAGTGTTCGCGGTAGAAACACGGATTATTAATTGTTTAAGTTACCCAATAAAATTTTAGAGAAAACTGTTATTTCAGTCTTTTTTTCGAACTTTTGTGTTAGTGGTTCAAATGTCAAATATCCCTTTATTAGGAAAATGGCAAATTTCTTTATTAATGCAAAGGTGACTTGGTTTATCGTTACTGTGACAAACGAAAACACTTTATTTGATGAATCCTTAAAGAAAATTTTAATTAATATCAATCAGGAGAAAAGTTATTGCAAAAATATATGTTGATCCCTAGACACTTTTGATGTGTATATATATATATATACAGTATATTAAGAAAACCCTGTCCGACCCATAAGGATAATAAAGGTTAGGTAAACACATGACCAAATATAATATAAAATTTTACGTAATCATCATAGTACCAATACAAATGAATTTTGAAATAATCTTTTTTTCCCGCGAATTAATTCCAACTTCCCCGAAAAATGGTAATTTTTAAAAAAGTGACAACACCGGTATTATTATGAGCGAATAGCGATGCGGCCACGTGCCGCGTGCCCTGCCGCCCGCCGCCCGCGGAAGGATGTAAACGCAGATTTATTAAGTTACCTCTTTTTACGAAATAATATTTATTTTTTTAGGAGGATTTTTTTTTTTGAAGTTTAGCCCGGTTTTGTATGCATTAGTAGAATCAGTTATCGATACCTAACAACACCTTCACGGGTCGTACAGGGTTTTCTTAACATACTGTATATAGGTACGGATAAATCACACAGATTGAGCTAGCCCCAAAGTAAGTTCGAGACTTGTGTTTTGGGATACTAATTTAACGATACTATATTTTATAACAGATACATATATAGATAAACATCCAAGACCCAGGCCAATCAGGAAAAGATCGTTTCCCATCATGACCTGACCGGGGATCGAACCCGGGGCCTCCACGTCGCAGGCAGGCGTGTTGACTGCTGCGCCACAGAGGACGACTAAATTTATTTGGGGTGGCATAATATCATCATTCTCTTGCATATGTCAATTTATTTGGGGTGTTAGACCACCCCAAATATGTGTTTTTAGTAATATTGGTACTGTTAAACTAAGTTTAATGCCCTCCAAATGTAATATATTGTAAATGATGCGTCTGTATCTGTAATACAGTTTATACTCAAAATTTACAGCGTTGTTCTACATGTTTTTCACATTTGATTGAAACGGACAAATATTGTATTTGGCTTTTGTAATAAAGATTTGTAGAAAAGTCATTATATCTAATATATTATAGACATTACCCCTTATTCATAAACGCTGCTTAAAGTTAACTAGTGATTAACTTAAATCGTCATTTATGAATAAATACCACAGTGTTTAAGGGGTTTATTAATAAACGATGATTAAAGTTAAGTAACGTTAAAAGTGACGACAAAAATGTATGGTTAAAGAATCGCTACTCACTAGTTAACTTTAAGCAGCTTTTATGAATAAGCGGGTTTATCTGTGAACTCTCATAAGTGCTGCCATCTGTGATGGCTTGGTAACATATTTTTTAAATAAGAATTAAAGTTCTGTTCTTCACAAAACGAGTTGCTTTATTAGAAGATTGTTATTATTTTTCTCCCATACTCCTCTGTTGCCGCCATACAGTTCATCTATCTAGGTCTTCATCCAGCTTCTTTGGTCTTCTCCTATTCTTATAGCCATTCATATTCAAAACTTTCCTCTAGACATTTTTCTCATTTCTCCTTAACACATACCATACCATGACAACCGATTTTCACACAACATTTCAGTTACCGGTGACACTTTCAGACTTTCTCTTAAACTGCGTGAAAACTTTCAGTGGGGTAGTAAAGGGAAGTGCAAACTACTATATGCGTTGCACTACCGTTTTCGTGTAGCTGAAAATTATATTAAAAATATTGTTTGTATAGAATTTTGAACCCATTCCCAAAAAATCCCAACCGAAAATAAAAGTAACGGTTAGCCAAAAATTGCCAATCAATCCTGGTGCTACTGAATAAAAACTTTTATGGGACCAGCCATCGTTGGAATAATCAAACAGCCACAATCAATCAATTAATCGCAAAAAACTTTCTCCATACCTTTTGTAATAAATTTGTGAAATTGAAATATCCATACTAATATTATAAATGCGAAAGCATCTGTCTGTCTGTCTGTCCTGCTTTCACGCCAAAACTACTGAACCGATTATAAAGAAATTTGGTACACAAATAGTCTAGAGCCTGAGAAAGGACATAGGCTATATAACATCCTGCTATGACCAATAGGAGCAGAGCAGTAACCAAAAATGTTGCGAAAACGGGAGCAAACGCGGACGTACATATTGCTCCCATTATTTTAACAGGCGCTTATTTTATATCAACTGAACTCTTTTTAATTTACGGGAACCACCGCGCGCTGTACACTGACGTCTACGTGAATGGATTCGCGGTCAACAGCTAGAAAAAAATAAAATAAAACAAAAATAATCACGTAGAAATTATCACATGTCATTTGGCACATGTCAAAAAGGAGGTGTATTAATTTTATTTTGACATGAAATTCATTTTTATGTCTTGGGTTTCGTACTGTATGGTAACGCAAAAAGTCGCACCGACACGAAATCGTGTACTTAGTTGCGCTTGTACCTCGGCAACGGACGGACCGACGAACGTGATTTGCGATTTTTTTTTATCGCAAAAACCATAAAAGTGCTAATAACTTTTGAACTACTGGTGATATCTTCCTGATTCGAACGGTTTTTTATAGATCTCATCACGGCGCACATTTCCAGACTATTTGCAGCCGTGTGGAGCAGAAACTGGAAATTTGGGAGACGTTTGCGACTCATTTTGGAATCATGCCTCGCACAAAACCGCGCAACAAATCTAGACAAGAGGCCAAAAATCGTCCAGACCCATTGCCTACTGCAGAGCGTTGTCGCCGCTATCGAATGAGGGTTAAAGAACGCCAATCGGCCGCTAAACAGCAAAATGACGAGCCGATAAAAATTAATTTCATGATAATCAGGTACTGAAAGGGTGAGCTGACTAGGCCAAATTTTTCTTAACCTTACTTGAAGATGTTATGCTTCTTTAAAGTCTTGCTGTTTCGTGCAGTACAGTGGCGCCAATTTTGTTATTCACAAACTAAACTAATTTTAAGTTATGTGCATCTTTTGCTTTCCATTTCGTTAAGAAAAGGACAGAAGATAAAATGTCAGCTTAAACCTGTCAAATTAGTGCATCCTGACGTAAACTGGCGTATTTTTAGTCGCCATGTTTTTAATCGCGTCTAAACTGTCTATCGAGTATCTTAATTTGACAGGAATGAACTGACATTTTATCTTCCGTCCTTTTCTTAACGAAATGGAAAGAAAAAGATGCACGTAACTTAAAATTACTTTAGTTTGTGAATAATAGAATCGGCGCTGGTATTCGATGCTCGAAATGGTCGCCATTTTGATGAGTGTATAAATTGATTCGTTTCTGTACCGACCAGTAGGCCTAGTATGAGTTTTCATTACGAAACTCGTTCGTCGATATCGAGCGCGTTTTACTCAGCGATTGGCCCGCTTCAAGGTCGTAAGAACTCTCAACCAATGAGAGCGCCAAACGCATTCGATATCGACGAACGAGTTTCGTATTGATAACTCGTAGGCCTACTGGTGGCTCACAGGCATAGCCTCGGTGAGAGGGAGTGAGTCGTAATCGTCCAGGCTGGCCTAGAGCGTATTGCTAGATGACCACATATCTTCAAAATTTTTGATTTGCTCGCGTCGCGTTGTTTTCCTTTACCGTTTTAAGAGCAATGGTGATGAAATAATTTACTCATAGTAAAGCGCCTGATGGAGTTCTAACCTAACTTGTAACTTTTTTTTTTTAATAATTATAAACTAGCGCTTGACCGCAATCCCGCCTGATTGTAAGCAGTGATGCGATCGTTGATGGTAAAGCACGCTAGTTTAATAAGCCCATTCAACTAAAAAAACTGAATGAATAGGAAGGAAGACGGCAGTTGAGCGAGGTGATGCAATGTTAAACCCAACAACACGACCAACGATGCTGCGCCAAAGGGAGATTGATCTGAAGACCCCCCACGACCAAACTCCCGACACAACAACATTTGGCGCATCGTACCCGGCACACATCGCAATACAACTGCTCAGATCCATCCTCCGTACGGCTTCACCAGACATCATGCCGGAACATGACAAATCGCTTGGCGGCAAGGTTTGTCTGGTGGGTGGTAACTTAAACTCGCGGCCGATATCACCGCTGCTCCATAATCTCTGCGTCGCCAACTAACATTTTTCGTATGAAATATACCTAAGTGAAAATTTTGAAATTAATTCTCAAATAAAATTATCAAATGATTGTAGCCCTCAGTTTATTTAAGGCAGTGTTTTTAATAATTGGCCAAAAAGAACACTATTGGAGAACCATAACAGCTTGGTGTAACATAAACATATACATAGTATACTTTTTATTAGGGTTCCGTAGCCAAATGGCAAAAACAGAACCCTTATAGATTCGTCGTGTCTGTCTGTCCGTCAGTCCGTCCGTATGTCACAGTCATTTTTTTCCGCAACTATAAGAGCTATACTGTTGAAAGTTGGTAAGTAGATGTATTCTGTGAACCGCATTAAAATTTTGATGCAAAAATAAAAAAAAAAAATATTGGGGCTCCCCTTACTTAGAACTGAAACTCAATTTTTTTTTTCATCAAACACATACGTGTGGGGTATCTATGAATAGGTTTTCAAAAATGGTATTGAGGTTTCTAAAATATTTTTTTTTCTAAACCGAATATTTCTCTCGGTGGTAGGCCATAACATCGGCCGCCGGCAGATGTTACCACCCACCAGACAAAGCCTTGCCGCCATGCGATTTGTTGTGTTCTCATGTTCGTCGTCTCTCAATGATGTCTGGTGAAGCCGTACGGAGGACGGGTCTGAGCAGTTGTGGAATGATGCGCCTAATGTTGTTGTATTGGGAGTTTGGTCGTGGAGGGTCTTTAGATCAATCTCCCTTTGGCGCAGCATCGTTGGTCGTGTTGTTGAGTTTAACATTGAATCACCTCGCTCAACTGCCGTCTTCCTTCCTATTCGCTCAGTTTTTCTGAGTGACCTATTCACCCTTAATAAACTAGTGTGCTTTACCATCAACGATCGCATCACTGCTTACCATCAGGCGGGATCGCGGTCAAGCGCTAGTTTATAATTATTTATTTATTTATTTATTTATTTATTTATTTATTAACTATGGACAACTTACAGCTAAAACAAACAGAATAAAAAAAAATGTATGTAAGACTGTCAGCCAATTATAAGTCATCACTTATAAAAAACATATGATGACAAATCTAAAAAAAAGAACATATGATGTACATTACTATAAAAACTTCCAACGAAAATTGTTTTGAACGAGATATAGTAAATAGTTTTTTTTTTAATACCTCGTAAATCGTAAACCGCTTATTACCGCATAATCTTTCATACAAATAACTTAAATCCTTAATTTTATAAATCAATGGTACGGAACCCTTTGTGCGTGAGTCCGACACGCACTTGTTTCGATATTAGTACGGGTTCGAAAGTTAACCAGGTGATGTCGCGGCCGAAACCACTAGGTCACCGCTGCTAGGCTGCGTGTCATCATCATCATCTCCGCTTTCATCCCAGTCGCATCAGAAGCTATTTCAGCTTTAGAGTCTGGGGTCCGCTTTGCCAGTCTAACTGCTGATTTTAGCTAAACTTCGATATTTTCCGTGAAGCAACTGCCATCTGACCTCTAGAACTCGAAGGCGATATCGAAGCATTGCAAAACCAATCGAGGGCTACAACAACTCGTAACGACTGCTACTAGATGTTCGTCTGGCAACCGGGACCAACGGCTTAACGTGCTTTCCGAGGCACGACCAGACCAGATTAGACAAATATTGATATTAATGGATACAAATATTTGAATTGCGCCTCCTTGCGCTGTGGCCGCGTTCGCTAACGCTACGCCACGGAGGCTGTCACGTTGCTAGGCTTCATGTAGATAATTCAAATTCAAATTCTTTATTTCAAGCAAGGCCCATATATTGTTAGTTAAAAAAAAAACAAAAAAACACACAAACACTTATTCTATGTTAGTAAAAAGAGAAACAGAGTGCAACATCAGTTGGCGACATGAATGTGTGCGCGCACATGTCTGTCCGCCCAGAACCTAATAAAAGGTCCGTCGACCGTGTCCGCCAGTGTAGCTAGGGTACTGTTTGGGCCGCCCCGAAATTGCCGCAACATCGAAGCACACCGTTTGCGTATGATGGCATAAAAAGTCATCAATTCGCGCTTCCGCGAACATGCCTGATGCACTGCAAAATCGAGGTAGCCCCAACCACATTATAAGCGCAGCGCAGATAAGCATAATTCATACCTTCTATCCTCAATCACATTATAATCTAGCAATAACTTAAAGAACTAACGCAAAGACAAGCGGCGAACAATTTCAATGTGAATTACGTGACAAGTTTCCAAAAAAAAGGTAATTCTAACAAAGAAAAGTGCAATATTATTCAATCACAGTCAGTTAATTGGCAATATACATGCGGAAACCGTAGTTCACTCGCCTTGGCATGTGTGGCATTTGTATCGACAGCAATTTTATAACATTTTTAAGTATTTTATTATTGGCACCTATCTTCTTGGTTGTGACCAACTAAATTACTTTTAAGTTAAATTCATCTTTTTCCTTCTATTTCATTAAGAAAAGGATAGAAGATAACATTTTAGTTTCATTCTGTCAAATTAAGATACTTTATAGACAGTTTAGACGCGATTATACACATGGTGACCAAAAATACGTCCATTTACGTCAGGAGGCGACTAAATTGACAGGTCTAAACTGAAATTTCAACTTCAGTCCTTTTCTTAAAGAAATATAAAGATAAAGATGTACTAAACTAAAATTTAATTTAGTTTGTCAACAAGGGAATCTGTGCCATTATTAAACTAAGTGCTTTGCTCGCGATTTAGTTCTCATGAGTTTCAAAAGGAATAGGTTCTCAAGACCTTTAATGAGTTTATTTCAGTTTAAGAAGTAGAAAAATATAATATGTTAGCTTATAAAACAACATCCTCTTCAATCTGTATTAATAATTTCGTCAAGTGGTACGGTAAACTTGATCGAAAGCTTATATAAATAACAAAACATAAAAAAATATTGATTCCGATCGGATAACATATACCTACCCGTAATAGGGATGTATCCAAGGTATCGAAATCAAAAATAGAATTAGTTCCTCTTATAGATAATAAAACAAATTAAGACCCGTATTTTTCATTTTGTCGAAATTACCAAAAACTACTGAGATATACCGTATTAAAGTTACGGAGTGGGGGCTAATTACGAGTAGGTCACGCCACGGTATATTTTGTAACACGGCATGACTTCTTGCGACATTTCAATTCAATATATCTTCCTAAGTATTTGAATGAAATAAAAAATACGTGTTCAATATTTTTTATAAACCTGATGGACATTAAATTATATTATTTTTATGACACAATCCAATTCTGATTATAGAGTATTTCCTTACCTAAATTCTAGTGGCACTTACAATAAGCGCAGCCGCCATTTTGGATACTATAGCGAAACGTCACTGACACCGAATGACTTCTTGAGTTGCGTTTCATAGGTACTAACGCTTGCATGTTTATAAAATAATATTTTATATGTCGTGGATCGTCGAATTAATTATAAGAAAATTGAGTTACATTGTAGTGGGGAAAACGCTCGGACATTATTTTGAACGCTCATATCAAATCAAATCTTTCTTTTTTGTGGATTATAGATTTGTACATAATACTGGTCTTAAAAATAATTACATGGATCAGCTATATCCCGCCCTTAGGGCATACAATAGTCATACTACAACAATACAGGGAATACAATATTCAATAGTCTTAGTTGGTTATTATTTATTTATTTTATTATTATATTATTTTAATTTTTTTTTAAATATGTTGTAATAATGTTCAGTAAAGAACAGATCATGACTGAGAGAGGCTATAATAGAGCAATGATTTGTCCAATAAGAAGTCGTTTGTAGAGTAGTAGCACTTGTCTATCTATAAACAGATCAAGGAGGCACTTTTTAAATTTTTTGATTTCCGTAGTTACGTGGACAGACTCGTTTTGGAAACTGGGGACGGTCGAACGGTCACTTCGGTTTGAGACGTAGACTAGTGCACTGCTCCGAGGCGAAACTGTCAGTTTGAATATTCAAATTGTTATTGTCAAGATTGGAGGGTATATTTACACCTCGTGCTTTAATTCAAAACGCCACCTACGAAATGGACCAGCAAGATGCTACCGCTCCGCCGTCGCTGACTCCGACATATATTTTATAATTTTGTGAAATTTTATCTATTTTCAGGCATGATTAGTAGGTTCAAATACGTGCATATATAAAGGAAAATACATCTCAACACCACGAGCGCGTGCCGTAATCGAGGTAGTGTACGCTGGGTATACATACAGTTGTAACCCCTCTGGTCTGGTGGACAGTGTGTTCATTTTCTATCATAATAATATTGGTATATATGTACATGTGTCAACAATTTAAGCAAAGGCTTGATATAAGGCATACATATATATGGGAACTCTATCAGAAGTAAGACAATGGCGAACACATTAAATTAAAATACGACTTTTTAAAAACGCAAAATTTTTTTAAGTGTTAGGGTATGAATATGAAAAGGTTTATATCGCCATAAAAAAAAAAACATACGGATATTTTTCTATTGTAAATAAATGCACATATTGTTTTAGTTTCCATAATGATTCTTACAATTTTATTGATAAGGCCTATATTATTATATAATAATTATATACTCAGATGCCATATATAATTTTATCACGGCGGTAACTTGTCCTACACAATGGCAATCGCTTTCAGAGAGCTTCGTAATTCTACAAAGACTTTCAACGCAATATTATTTGATACTTCCATCGTCGTTATCGCTAATAGAATAATGCCACTATGTTTAGACCCTTGAGTTCTGGTTTCTTAGAAGATTGATGTTCATACCTAACTGTCGTAGCAATGGCCGTCATAATGATGACGACATTGTCAAAGAGTTGAAATGTTAAAATGCCCTACTGTGCACCACCGCTGCACCGACCTACTTATCGCATTACTATTGCGCTTTGACATTTCTAATACATAATGACATAGTGATTGACTTGATTGCTATTTAATCACTGCTTCATAAACAACACAGTCGTTGGTAGGATATAACATCGGCTGCCAGCAGAAGTCACCACCCACCAGACAAAGTCTTGCCATCAAGCGATTGCTTGTGTTCCGGCATGATGTCTGGTGAAGCCGTGCGCAGGACGGGTCTGAGTAGTTGTGTTGCGATGTGTGCCGGGTACGATGCGCCAAGTTATGTAGTCATATGTATTCAGTTTTTTTTTTTTTGAGTGAATAGGCTCTTAATAAACTAGCGCGCTTTACCATCAACGATTGCATCACTGCATACCATCAGGCGAGATTGTGGTCAAACACTATTTTTTAATTGTATGTTTTGTAAATTACTCACTTTCTTGAAATTCATTATAAGAACACAATGGATCAGCTTTAGAAATTAAAGCTTTGGACTGTATGTGCTCTACAGTAGAAATTTTGTTGATACAGCTTCGTATGACTTATTTATGGTAAACCAATGCATGGATAATAGGATTTCATAGGCTCTACTGTCAGGAAAATGTGGTAAAAATAAAATGTTATAGATATGGACAGACAAAGAAATTTAGTCCTTTGAGTAGTCAGAACTTTATTATTTATCGGGTTACAATCTATTGAATTTTTTTCTGCAAACTATACTAGAACTTTCTAAAAAACTGAGAAATTTCAGCAAGAAAAACTTGTCACTATTAACATATAATATGTAAATTCTCACAAATCTCAGACTTCTTCTTCTATAGTCTATAGAGGTCAACCTCTCGACAAAGACTCCTCCAAGGCTTTCCACAATGACCAGTCTTGTGCTGCCACATCCATCCGCTTCCCGCGATCTTCATCATGACATCGGTCCACCTTGTTGGTAACCTCCCTACGCTGCGTCTTCCGGTATGTGGCTACTACTTCAGAACCTTACTGCCCATCGGTCATCGGTTCTACGTGCAATGCCCCGTCCACTGCGTGCAAAGCGTAAATATGATCGCGCTACGCAGAACTGGTAGCGAACAGTCATCACAGAAGCAAAGAACACAGGGAAGACATGGAGGGAAATAAAACGCAAAGCTCAAAACCGAACGAGATGGCGGTACACTATGGACTACCTCTGCCCCATATTTTTTTTTTATTTTTATAAACTAGCACTTGACCGCAATCTCGCCTGATGGTAAGCAGTGATACGATCGTTGATGGTAAAGCGCGCTAGTTTATTAAGAGCCTATTCACTCAGAAAAACTGAGCAAATAGGAAGGAAGACGGCAGTTGAGCGAGGTGATGCAATGTTAAACCCAACAACACGACCAACGATGCTCCGCCAAAGGGAGATTGATCTGAAGGCCCTTCACGACCAAACTCCCAACACAACAACATTAGGCGCATCGTACCCGGCACACATCGCAACACAACTGCTCAGACCCGTCCTCCGATCGGCTTCACCAGATATCATGCCGGAACACGACAAATCGCTTGGCGGCAAGGCTTTGTCTGGTGGGTGGTAACTTCTGCCGGCGGCCGATGTTATGGCCTACCACCGAAGAAACGGGACACAAGAACTTAAATCAGGTAAGTCAACTGGATTAGAATAGCCAAAGATCAAGTTGGATGACTTGTAACAGTGAGTCCTATTTCCAGCAATGGACTGCTACTGGCTGATAATGATGAATTGAAAATAAACAGCTCCTTTATCAAATTAAGTTTCATTCAACCGTTCCTTACAAAACTTCAACTATATCCGTCGATCCTGGTTACTTAACTCTTACAATGATTGTACCTTTAAAAGTTACCTAGTCATGTGTCAATTATAATTTAGACATTTGACGGGTAGCTCGGCTGCCTGCCTGTCTATTGCAAATTAAGCCGCCAATATTGGTGCAAATATTCGTTCTAATTTGTCCAGTTTGGAGTTACAACTGGTGTTGGCTATATGGTTCTTCAATTGTTAGCTGGAGCTCCGGATGTCATATACCAATTTACTAGCAAAGCCGTGACAATGAAAGAGTTTCATCTCAAAATAGCTGTTTTGATAAAATCACTTTGAAACTTTACCACACCATCATCTCGTGTCTTAGATTCGCGGCATTAAGCACTGGACCATTACAGTTTATGAGTTCTGATAATATTATTAATGTTCAAGACGAGAGTGCGATTGACATCTGTGATTAAAAATATATGTAAATATCTGCAATGAAGTCGTGGTGGGGTAGTGGTTAAAACACCAGCCTCTCAAGTATGAGTGTTCGGGTTCGATTCCAGGTCAGGCAAATACTAATGTAAGTTTTGTAAGTTATATGTACTTTCTAACTATATCTTGGATACTAAAGTCTTATTATAAGATGAAGGAAAACCTCTTGAAGAAACCTGGATTTTGAGTCTGAAATAGCCAACCCGCATTGAGCAAGCGACTACGCTTGCTCAATGTGGGTTGGCGAAGGATTGAACGTAATCACTAGATTACGCTCAATCCTTCTGTATGGTATGAGGTCTGTGCCCAGCAGTGGGACGATAAAAGGTTGATATTGACTAGCTACACAACGAGTTGACCTTCTGCTTCTATCTGATTTATGACACATACCTTATACGCGGACAATTATTAATTAGACGAACAGTTTCCACCATGACCTGTAGTTTCAAACTACAAGCCTTATTAATAACAGTAAGTTATGCACCTCTAGCAAACTAACTTTTGACGATATTACGTTGTGATACCGTGTCGGACATGCCAAGGGACGGACAGAACTGTAATGAAGATTAGGTAACATCTGGATGTAAAGTATGGTGTTTTCGTGTGTTAAATATTGAGTGTTTAAGACTTGTCAAAGATAGGGCGGTGTACGAGTTTTCTATACTTGACAGAACATTGTAACATTATCTTATTGATACGCAAAGGTAAAATGATGCTGTTTATTCGTTTTCCTTTGTTATTAGATTGTATTTATTTTTAATTATTCAAATGCATAACTTCTTATAAATTTGTTTTTTTTTCTGTTTTTATTTTATTTTAATTCAATTCATATTTAAATAATAATAATTAGGTGCCTATATTATTTAAAAGTACAATTTAAGTAGAAAATAAAATATAAAAAATTGATAAATGTAAAATTAAATATCTGAACACCATATGTAAGTTTTACATGGAATGTAAATTGACCATTAAGTAAATTTTTGATACTATAAAGGGTGTATCTGACATCGACACACAAACAAGTACAGTAAAGAATTTTTCGTTGACTTTTTCATGATTTAAAAAAATATATATGTAGTTTTTTTCACTTTAGAGCGTTTTTAATTGCTATACTTTTATAACCTAATAAGATTTTTAAGTAAAAATTAATTATTTCGCTAATTACACAAAAAAGCGTAAAGAAATCAAAACTCGAAAAACTATTTTATCAGCTGATTCAATAGAGTTCACTTTAGGGATTAACGTCATACCTTCAAACTCGCACGGCGGCACGCTTGCAACGTTCAAAGGCCGAGCTGACACTTTTTTTTAAACAATGTGAATTCTGTAACCGTTCATTAACGACATAAATGCCTATCATAATTTTATTAGTGGCATGCGGTCTAGGTTTTTCGCGAAGTATACGTTACGATGTCAGATACACCCTGTATATTGTAAACTACATTAGGGCAAATAAAACTAATTTGGAATGTAAACAAAATCAGACATTTTTTGATTTGAGTTATGCCTTTAGCTATGATATTTACTTCATAATTATATGTACAAATATTAAAAAGGGATTGGGAATAATAGTGATACCTATTACTCTTGTTTTTTGCTTACATCTTTTATTCCACCATTCCTCAATTCAAAGGTAAAGTAAAGCCTAGAGCAGCAATGCAGTACATACATTAAAGCCATACAAGGATATTTGTAATGCGTGGTCAAAATTGGAACTATAAGCCGCCATCTTTTTTTTAACACATTTCAAAAATCGAATAGTACAAATATTTACCAAAAGCGCCACTGCCAACGTCATTTTAGCGCCAAAATATCCCTGTATAGTCCTTTCACAGTTACATTACTTTTGAAGTTGCACTACTAGCCAAATGACGTTCATCTTTATTCTCATGAAATTAAGTTTTCTCTTGGGTAGCTGGCAAATCTGTCAAAATCATTGTTATCTTTATCCTCCTTGCTGCAAGGTCGTTGTTAGATTGCTACTTGTCATAGGAGAAATAAACAGCGCCCCCTCGCAAAATTCATTACAGCGTCAAAACATTCTCGTAACTGTGTAATGTATATTCTGTCGACACCATACTACTCTCACAAAACAGATGAGAAAGTTCCAAAACAAGAACACGTAAAAACCGCAGAAGCACAAGCTTCTTTAACAAAACAGACAACATAAATTCGCCGTCGGTTAATCCTTTACATGGAGTTCTAAACTCGGTAAGTTGAAGTTGAAGAAACTGACCACATACACCTGCATCCGGAAACTCCTTCGGGTAACTCTTACTTGGTACAAAGAGGGAACTTAGCCTAGGTCGGTCTACATTGTGTAATTAGAGGATTAGAATCACCGAAGTTGGTTTTATTAAGGTAGTCTGCTGTTTGTTTTGCTCTGATTTCCACCCCTGTATTTGGTAGTGTCAGTTATAATTATGATAATCTACATTAAGTCGACATAACAAAAAATACACAATACAACATTTTGTGTAAAAGTTAGCTTAAAATTTCCCAAGATAGAATAAAATGATAATAATGGAATAAAAATATAGCAGTTAGATTATTGATATAGTCCATCGATTTAGCTAGTTAACTAAAGGCAAATAAAAAACCATGTGACTTAGTTACCTGGCTAAACAAATACCAATTGCTAAATTGAAGAGAGAGAGAATAAACTAGCGCGCTTTATCATCAACGATTGCATCACTGCTTCCATCAGGCGGTGTTGCGGTTAAGTACTAGTTTATAATATCAAAAATAATAAGAGATCAATCCATTTTGAGGTTATGTAATTATCAAATGACTTCTCTCGCCCTAGCGGAGTAGAAAAGCTGCTTAGACTTTTACTGACTAAAATCCACCCGTGTTCCTTCATTTGCCTGAGCGCCAGAGGTCACGGTATTTCTTTCGGCCAACCCTCGGTCCTGGATCATCAATTCCCGCTAACATTTTTAATTTTTTTTTATTAATGATATTTTATTATTATAAAAACTAGTTTATTAAGAGCCTATTCACTCTAGCCTTGGAGACACTCAAATTGTAGTCCGACGGAAACACCACCGCTGGTAAACTGTTCCAGTCCCTCGATGTACGCGGTATAAAGGAGGAGGCGTAACGCTACGTCCGGATCGTAATGGTGTTAACAACGTAAGGGTGGAAACTTGCCGTACGACGGGTCGTCCGATGGTGGAACCTTCTATTGACATTTTATTGTTTCATATTTTGTGTTCCCAATATGTAGGTATTTTTCTTTGAATATATACAAACTTGTAATGTTTGTATACATTTGAAGAAATACTTCCTCCTCCCCCACAAATCGTTCTCCTCATTACTGAGGGGCGTGTTGCCCCTGTGGAATTATCATCTCCTTTACAATAGTTCGCGATTTGTTACCCCTGGCCGCGAGTACAGTATCATGCAGGTCCAGAGATGAATGAATTTAGTCAGTCCACCTTGTTGTACTGCGACCTCTCGAACGTCGTCCATCCACCTTCCCAGTAAGCGTCACATGTTCGAGGTTGTCTCCATCCTTTCTGGCAATATGACCAAAATATTCTAAAATTCTTCGAAGGCGGACAGAGCAGAGTCTTATTGTAACACCAAGGAATACCTGAATACTGTTTTAAGCTAATACTATATTAATTATGTATCTACATTAAGTACATTCTGATGGTATATTCAATAAGAGCAGAACTATCACTAGGAGATACAGAATTAAGTACTGAAGACGCGACAAGATTGCTGGTTATGACTTGGGAAGGCATAGTAGCGGACAGTGAGAAGTGGCACTTCCTTACAGGATATTTAGTATTGCATGGAGAAAGGATGATGAAGAAGAAGAAGGGATTAATAAAATAGACTTGTCTATTTACTGAGTCGTTAACTTACCTTATAAACTCACCAATTTTTCACGAGTTTGGTCGAATGTAGCATCACTATATATGTATAAATATAATAGAGTAAGAAACCAAATATTTAATATAAATTTAAAAAATAAAAATTATATTATATGTTAAGCAATGAATAGATTATAAGTGATAGAATTAGTATTATATAAATGTGATACTATTATATGCATAACGATAGGTTAATAGAATATAAGTGATTCTCGTTTAAATTAATTTTCGTATATATATAGTAACAGGCACAATGTAGCACACTTCCTGCAACTCATAACACGTTTTGTATTATACATCTGCATTGACGAATACAAAGATTTGCATTTTGTATTTTCGTGTTAATTATTTACCGACCTTTGCTCTCAAAACGGTGAAGGGCAAAATATCCTGAGGATCAAGAATCAACACGACCTGTGTATATGAAATTTTGCGAAAATATGTGACATCAGTCAACCCCCACTGAGCCTCCGTGGTAGACTACGGCTTATTCCACTCACCGTTATGTATTTGTCTCGAATATAATGTTTCATAAGATAGTACCAGTAGTGGATGAGGGCTACTAATTATATGCGATATATCTTTAACATGTTAGATATACCTACATGCTAAATTCGCAAACATCTGAAACTCATCTCTCTCTATTTCTGAAGAGAATTATTAATGACTTAATTTCGGAGGTCATTGAATTTACACATAACTGAATGAGAAGACATCAGTCTTGACAATAGAATGATAATTATCTAATTTTGATTGAGTGCTCTCAAAGAGACGACTTTGTGTCCCACTAGTAAGAAAATTTCAGGCTGATTAAGTGTTATGTGTTTGAGCGTGGGTTCTGTTTTCTGTGTTAGCTGTGTGCTTTGAATTTCTTTGAATTTTCGCATTGAATCTATACAAACAAGCAATTTTATCGATGTACGCAAAGCGGGACCCTGCTGAAATATTCCTCGACGGAAAATTAACGTGTCAATGTTCCCTAGGAAATTTATCGAGTCAATGTTCGCTAGGAAATTACGCGTGTTAAAGTTTGCTTTTAAAATTAGGCGACAAACGTGAGTTAATTTTGCTATCAAAATTACTTAACGCTATTTTATCCTGAAGATGGTAGGTAATTAAGCATTGCCGACGTAAACACGTCAAACTTTCCGTAGCGTAAGAACATTGGAGACTTTTATATGCAGTCAGGCATACCTACTGTCTTATCCTGGATTCTTGTCTTGTTGCTTAGATGTTTGAAAGAATCACTCTGTAAGATATAAAGTATTTGTTACATATGGAAGAAGTGCGAAATAAATAAATAACAATAATATTATTGTTAATTATTTATTTTGCACTAGCTATCCGCCCGCGGCTCGCTCACGTGGAGTTCGGTTGTATCGCGTTTTTTAGATTTTTTTAGAAATTTTTTCGCGATAAAAAGTATCCTATTATTTAATCCGTACTTCTAACTTTACATCTGCAAAATTTCAAAGTAATCGGTTCAGTAGTTACTGCGTGAAAGCGGAACAAACAAACAAACTCACTTTCCCATTTATAATATTAATATGGATTCTTCACTGGTATATCAGCATATACCAGTGAAGAATGCGAAATAAGTAATTAAATAATACAATATACCAAGACAAACCAATACATACCAGTGTATGTATTGGTTTCCTCGATAATTAAACAATGTTTTGATTTACATATATATCACCACTGGAAGAGACTGATGCCTGAAGTAGGTTTTTTCGCTCTTGTGAACTAACATTATTATGATACCAAGAAGAAGTAATCAAACATCTATGCAACAAGATGTATGCAAGTTTAAATAATATGGATATCACATGATTAACTTTCATCGTTAATCTTTTGGAAACGGAAAGTTTTTGGGTTTTGGGTTGATGGCAGCTTTCGATTTTTTTTTTGTTTGTGTCGTGAGCGCCATTTAAAAGTAAAACCAGTTGGTGAACAGCTAGGTTTGCGACGGACCTTTAAAGAAGTTATGTAATTTTTCTTGTGTCCCAATTAGTATTAGATGCGTTCCTTTTATTATTTTTTTACGTGTCGTTCAGTATAAACGGCTCGTTTAGTCAAAATTAAAGAAATGTTTACGTTTTGAAAGATGCTTTAAAATGCAAATCAATAGACTTGCTTTTTTAATAAAGTGTTTAAATACATTTAATTATTAATTTCATTGATATTGTGCTATGTTTATTTTGTAATCTACATTAACTTTTATTCAGTTTTTAGAATTATATAAGAGGAGAGAGAAAGCAATCATTGTGATGAGATTTAGAAAATGAATAAGCGTTTTGAATGTTTTTTAACTAGAATAACAGAAGTCTGGTTTAATATTTTTATATGATAATGGCTTTTATATTCTTATGATTCTGAGGAAATGTGTGAATCTGAAGAAATCAGCCCTACCCAAGGATGATGCTATCAAATGCAAAAATAGTTCGTTTTATTATTTGTTTTTTTCGAACGCGACTATGACTTCAAGTTTGATAAAAATGAAGTCCACATTGGGATCTAAATATTAAGACTGACCAGAAGTTTAAAGTTTCATCTATTGAGCTTCAGCCTATAGCGGTCCACTGCTGGACAAAGGCCTCCTCCAAGGCTTTCCACAATGACCAGTCGCATCCATCGGCTTATCGCGACCTTTACCAAGTCATCGGTCCACCTTGTTGGGGGCCTCCCTACGGTTCCGGTTCGCGGCCCCCACTACAGCACCTTACTTGGCCATTGGTTCTACGAACAGTGGGCCCCGTCCACTGTCACCTAATTTTAGCGACTCGAAGTGCTGTGTCAGTGACTTTGGTTCTTCTACGGATCTCCTCATTTCTGATTCGATCGCGCATAGAAACTTTGAGCATTGCTTCTTCCATCGCCCTCGTAGAACTTATTTTCATTATATTATATTATACATAAAAAGGGACAAGAAAAGATAGAATAGAAAAAAAGTGACGAGATGATGTTTATTTAAAGAGTCTACGAGTATAGTTAGTATAGTTTTACAAAACAGTCGCGTTTTTTCAAATGAGAAATAAATAAATAATAAAATAAAATAAAAAGCCTTTTATTTCTTGCATAAAATTATTAGATTACAATTTACATTTTTATAAAAGATTTGATTTTTAAATATAAGAATTTCATTTGCGAATTAAATTTCAGTTTAAATTTAGTAATTTAATTAATTAATTTTTAATATAATTGAACATGCAGGCAAGTGAGAAATATCATACAATAAATGAAAGATTTCAGGGACCGAAATAAAATACGCATTAGGTAATAATATACTTTTAGAGATTATTTTTTATTATATCATTTTCATTCTGCAATGCCTTTTTAATCTTGACAGCAACAATATACACAAGGACCTGTTGTCTCATTGAATTCGTCTCGACCTTGTCTCTCCTTGAAACTTCAAGATATACTTTGGAATTTATTTCAAAATAATTTCAATAAGCCATATAAATGAGATTTTAGTTTTTTTTTTTTTTAATATAATTGATAAAGAAGTACAAAAATCAACAGCTATTAGGCTAAAAAGAAACTAATCCTCTCGGCAACTATTTGCCAAACGATTGATTCAAAACATATACATTTAAGTTCTATCATGAACTTGGTAAGACATTAAAGATGATAAAGATTAAACACCTTATTTTTTTTCGTTCAGCTAACTTTTACCTGTGGAATATAAATTTCAGTTTGCCATGACATATTTTCGGTACAATAGATGTTTATGTAGAAAATCAGACTCGGCTTTCCAATTGGTCAGATTCTGGCATTTTGTGATGTCTCTCACCATTTTAGGATTATATCTTTTTAAGCACGCTTCGATATTATTTTAATTAGATTTTACACAGATATATTGGCTTCATGGGCTGCTTTTTTTCCGTAGCATGTTCCCGTGAGACGATTTCCGACATTCATGCGGGAGAGAGAAAGGAAACTAGTAATGTATAAAAATTTAAAGTGCTATCCATAATTGCTGACAAGGTCATCAAAGAATTATGAATATTCAACGGGTTACGGACCTGTTTTTATCCTCAACAACTGTTGTTTTCAAAAAACTAGCCATCAACATTCCCGTAACGTCCCAATACAAGTACAGAAAAAGTTCGTCTAACTACCGCCACTCGTTGGTTGTCTTTAGTACTAATTAACCAACAAAAACCAAACTTCGACAAGTTTCTTTTACCTTCGGCTAGTTAGTGACCGCGGACGGTTGGGATAATGAAATAAGGACCGACCGTTAGTGTGACGTCACAAAGGGGGAGGAGTGTGCTGATAGTAACAAAATAGGGAGTTTGTAATTGATGCGGGTTGTTCTGAGTTTTGTTCCCAAAATTACTACTAAACGGGTTGATTTGGTTGTGTGGATGCATATAACTAGTTATTACTTAAGAGGTTAAGATAGGAATAAGCACTATTTTCCTCGGATATCCACCGACTAGGTGGTCGGATGACCTGACGCAGGGAAGCACTGGATGCAGGCCGCGTCCAACAGTTCTTTTTGGTAATCCTTGGGGGAGGCCTAAGTCCAGCAGTAGGCCTCATGTGGTTGAGAGGATGATGATGATGGACTCCACCAAGCGATTCGACTTGTTTTGTGCTTCTCGCATCCAAGAGAGCCCCGGGAGGTCCGTGGGGTTGCTTCTGTCCAAAGTAACGTATTCCGGCACAGGCCTGGAGTTCGGAGCGTGAGCTAATATTGACTGTCACTGATAAGAATTGGCAGATTCATCAAATATTTAATTTATTCTTTTTCTCTATCTATTTTTTTTTATCTATCTCTACTGTTTGTATTTTGTATGTATGTATTTATGTATTGATTATAATATTTTTTTTGTGTTTCTCTTTTAACTTCTCTTTCATATCGTTGCACCTACCATATTTTGTCTGCATCACCTTAAGGTAGACTAGTAGAACATGCCTAAGGCATTAAGTCCGCCATTGTACAATGTTTTTCCTTGTGCATAAAGTTTTAATAAATAAATAAATAAGAGAGAGCCTCTAGATATTGAATATTTTATGTTACATGACCCTGTAGCGGTACCTACAAACGCCAAAAAATATTCAACGCGTCATACTGACGTCACACGAATTCTACATCTCGCAATCAGAGTTTACCGTGTAATTAGCATACATACAACTTCCCAATTTCAAGCATTGGGCAAGTGCCAGCCAGACATAACACCCGTCTGGTCGGAGGATCCTCCCTTTTCTATGGAGGATGAGTGAACTTTACTCCCTGTTCCTCGTGCCTCCACACTGGTGACCCCGAGCATGAACGTCAGCGCAGCCTTCGTGCAACAACTTCAGCGTGACTTCATCATTATCACTCTCACAAGCTTTGGCAACGAGTCACCCAGCCAGCCAGCACCCACTGCTACAACGGGTATCCTGACCACAAGCACGCAGCAACCGCGCATACCTGGTCATTACCGTCAGCCTCATCAGCAACATCGGCACAGCACACTGCACTTTC
This sequence comes from Sesamia inferens, assembly GCA_037179545.1. Lineage (NCBI taxonomy): Eukaryota > Metazoa > Arthropoda > Insecta > Lepidoptera > Noctuidae > Sesamia > Sesamia inferens. Next base: position 10,407,052 of record CM073939.1, read on the forward strand.
GGCCGGACAACAAGCAGAGCCCTCTCTGCTGGTAGACGCAGCAGCCAGCCTCAACCCGGCGCTGTATGACATCCGACGACCCCGACTGACTGGGGAATCTCCGAAGACAGTTCCGACTCACCGTGAAGTACGCGGCAATCGGTTCCGACTTACTGCACCTAAGCTGACCTGGCCAGCCCACTATCGACCTCCGGTCTGCGGAGGGGAGTGATGTAGCGGTACCTACAAGCGCTAAAAAATAAACAACGCGTCATACTGACATCACACGAATTCTACATCTCGCAATCAAAGTTTACCGTGCAATTAGCATACATACAACTTCCCAATTTCAAGCATTGGGCAAGTGCCCGCCAGACATAACACCTTTCTGGTCGGAGGATCCTCCCTTTTCTATGGAGGATGAGTGAATTTTACTCCCTGTTCCTCATACCTCCACAACCCTACAGAAACATTTTGGATTCATCACTTCTATAATTGATGCAAAAAGGCGTAATCCATATCTAGTCAGCCTATAATGCCCCACTCCTGGGCACTCCCCTCCCCTCGGTGAGAGGGAGTGGGCCGTAATCTACCACGCGGGCTCAGCGCGGGTTCGTAGATACCACATCTCTTCGAAGTTTTGCCTCTAGAATATGCCGGTTTCATCAAGATGTTATCCTGTTTTGAGAGCAGTAGCGATGAAAATAATTTATAGAAAATAGTGCGCCTGACAGCCTCCGTGGCGTAGCGGTAGCGAACGCAGCCGCTGCGCAAATAGGCGCTGGTTCGATCCCCGCGCAGTGCAAATATTTGTATGCATGAATATGAATATTTGCACTGGTCTGGTCGTGCCTCGGAAAGCACGTTAAGCCGTTGGTCCCGGTTGCCATACGAACATCTAGTGGCAGTCGTTACGGGTTGTTGGAGTCCTCAAAAGTCCAACAATTGGTCTAACTGCACTGCTTTGATATCGCCTTCAGGTTGTGGAGGTCAGACGGCAGTCGCTTCACGGAAAATGTCGAAGTTACGCCAAAATCAGCAGTTAGACTGGTAAAGCGGACCCAAGACTCCAGAGCTGGAAAAAGGCTTCGGATGCGACTGGGATTAACGCTGAGATGATGATGATGAGTGCGCCTGACGGGGTACGAACCAACGACCCATATCTTGTAAGTTGCGGGAGATATCACTAGGTCACCGCTGCTCTTATTTTAAATATGTGCTCTTATTTTATGTATATGCAGTTGTGTTGCGATGTGTGCCGGGTACGATGCGCCAAATGTTGTTGTGTTTGGAGTTTGGTCGTGGAGGGTCTTCAAATCAATCTCCCTTTGGCGCAGCATCGTTGGTCGTGTTGTTAGGTTTAACATTGCATCACCTCGGTCAACTGCCGTCTTCCTTCCTATTCGATCAGTTTTTCTGAGTGAACAGGCTCTTAATAAACTAGCGCGCTTTACCATCAACGATCACATCACTGCTTACCATCAGGCGGGATTGCGGTCAAGCGCTAGTTTATAATAATTAAAAAAAATATATATGTTTGTCTCAATCTAAAATAATCTTTTGTAAGACTAATAATACTAATAGGTCAGTTATTTTATTTTTTTTATAAATTATAAACTATCGCTTGACTGCAATCCCGCCTGATGGTAAGCAGTGACGCAATCGTTGATAGTAAAGTGCACTAGTTTATTAAGAGCCTATTCACTCTAGCCTTGAAGACACTCAAATCGTAGTCCGACGGAAACACCGCCACTGGCAAATAACACACAGTCTACTAAACTACACAGTCATCGATATGGATAACTTTGTAGTTCAAAATATTGCCAATAAACGTCATACTTTCGCAGATATGTTGATTAAACCAATTGTTTGTAGCTGTTGTACCAATGACATCTTTATAAGCTAATCTGAACTCTATTTGTATAGCAGGATATAAAGTTTATGAGACGCTTGCGCTCCGCCTCCTTCTTTGCTTGCCATGCACTCTCGCTCCGGACCACGGCTTGAACCAGGGCCGAACGCGAGAGATCGCCGCCGATCGCTGCCACGAGGCTGTGCTCTACTCAAGCCAGGTAGACCTCCACCGTGTCCTCAGGGCAATCCCCACAATGATGACACCCTGGTGTTTCCTCCCGCCATATCCGGAATAGGAATCAGGAACAGGCGTTTCCGGTGCGGCCCTGCATCAGACGGAAGGTGAGGGTGCCGTGGTACCTCTTTAGCCACCCCTCAAAGAAGGGACTTACCACCATTATTGTGGAGCGACCAGGCAAGCAGTAACCTCACGAATTAAATTTTAATATCTGGCATTTACAAAAAAAAAAAAACAAAAAAATCTTTTGACCCTGTCTAACCGGATTCTGAAAATATGTATTAGTATCTGTACTCCACAACCCAGTTACTGGATAATATGATCAATCAGAGTAGCTTGACCTCATCGATCGACATCAGGCAGCTGTTATCACACTGTTCTCCTTTTCCATAATAATCTTACGTTGTTGACGCCACTGCGATCCGGACGAAGCGTTTTGCTTCTTCCTTTATACAGCGTACATCGAGGGACTGGAACAATTTGCCAGCGGCTGTGTTTCCGTCGGACTACAATTTAAGTGTCTTTAAGGCTAGAGTGAATAGGCTCTTAATAAATTAGTGCGCTTTACCACCAACGATTGCATCACTGCTTACCATCAGGCGGGATTGCAGTAAAGCGCTAGTTTATCTTTTATAAAAAAAAAAGCATATAACTACTCACATATTTTCAATTCTCGTGATCTTGTTCCTTCCTAATACAACATAGTGCATTAATTCTGACCCCTCAAACAGATCGCCTTAGCGGCTATACAAATACACAAGGTACCTTGTAACACATTCCAGCTCTGTCAATTAATTATTCAGTGTAGGACAATCTCTGATCAAGTAAGCACTAGGTCACGACTCTCGGGTTGATAGAGAATAGAGCTTTGAACAGAGCTATTGTGGTCGACTGCTCCTTACATAAGCTTATTGAGTAGCTTTGTGTCAGAGGTCAATCGTCTAAAACTAGTAACATAGCCAATGTTAATAGTCTAAATTAAATAGGTAGATTCAAAACATTTTTTGTCACTTAAGAAATAAAGAAAGGAAAGGTATTCACTGTGATCCCTACAGAAAGATCATAAAACTAAACTAAGTTAACTATTAAACATAAAAATCCCTAAAACATAAAAACAAGTTACATAATATATAAAAAAGTAACAAAAATTAAGAAAGTACATTACGAAGCCACAAGGCTCCTCTCTCAGCATAATGCTTCGATATTTAAAAAGTATATATTGCAGCGTTGGTATTCTGATAAGGCCTGGTAGCAACACATATATATATATACGTTACAGTTATAACCCGTTTTTCTTTAGAACTCGTTTTCCCTAGTTAAAACTAGTTTTGACTAAATGCCTTTGTTAAAACTAGAAATACTCTGATAATTATTTATTGTGATTTTCAGATAAAACTAGTTGTCTCTCCGAGCTTTAGTTAAAACTCACACTAGAGATACTTATTATTATTAATCCCAAATAGGGATTGAAAACAAGATATAAATCTTAAATTACTTAATAAAAAGATTGAGGATTCAAAGTTTGTACCTAGTAAAAATAATAATTTTACATTAAGGAAACATTTTAGGGAACTGACGACATCAATTAAAAATAAATAAAATAATCAAACAAGTCTTTCGAATGCAAACATAAAATTTTAAAAATAATATTGTAAAGGAACGTTGTTAATTAATAAAAAAAAAATGTCTAAAATAATTTAACCTTCAAATAAAAAAAAAAAAAAGTTGAGCATCTACTTGTTATTGCAGGACAAACTATCATGGTATTTTGAGTTATAAAGGTAACCATATTTCTTGCAGAGACAGCTATTCAACATACATCCTTTCTTACTCACACTGGATTTATGTGCTGTGTGAGCAAGAAAGGATAGGAAAGATAAAAGACCAAGGTCTTTTCCTATGTCTGCTTCCTAAGCAATAGTTCTCAAAGGCAAATTTGTATCCCACCAAAATCATTCTGTAAAAACTAGCCAAGGCTCGATGGAGCTGCTTGTTTATCACTAAAAAGTAATGAAATCTAAACCGAAATTTGTCTTTTTATTACGTCTTATCTAGTAATGACTAGCTTTGACTGAAATGAAATTTTGAGTATTAGGTACATCTACTTTTAACAAAGACATTTAGTAAAAACTAGTTCTAATTAGGAAAAACGCGTTCTATCTAAAAACTAGTTTTAAATGTACAATATGTAAAGAAAACCTCGTCCGATCCGCGAAGGTATTGTTAGGTATGGATAACTGATTCTACTAATGCCTACAAAGTCGGGCTCAATTAAAAAAAAAACCCTAAAAATAAATATTATTTCGCAAAAAGAGATGACTTAATACATGTGCGGTAGGCAATACATGCGCAAGCGAAGGGAGCGGAGCACGCGGCACGCGGTCGCACCGATAATCGCACATAATAATATCGCCAAAAACGGTGTTGTCATTTTTTAAAAAAATACCAAATTTTTGGGAAGTTGGAATTAATTCGCGGAAAAAAGTTATATCATAATTCATTAGTATTGTTACTATGATGATTATTTAAAGTTTCATATTTTATTTGGTCATGTGTTTACTTAACCTTTATTATACATATGGGTTTTCTTTACATATTGTACAAAATGGGCACGTGAAACATTAAGTGTTAGTAAGTAACATATTAAGTTTATCTTAACGGTTATAGTAGCCTCAATGACCTTGTGCATGTGGGCGGAGCTAAACGCCGTACTCCCGAATTCGTAAAATGCGCGCGGTGGCGCGCTAAACTAAAACGACAATCAAAGAATATCCAGAGATGCAGACAAGCCGCGTGTAGGTCGCGATTTGTGCCTACGATTTCAGACGGGGGTATGGATGCAAGACGATAAATGTATATTTTGCATTAATAAATGGTAATATCGTACTATAATATATTTTTAGTATTCTTGATCAATGTTTAAATAAAATCAAGGAGTGCTCGTTACACAGTTTAATGGCCGATCGCAGACTGACAGACATTTGGAAAACAAGTACCCACACATTATAATATATCATAACATTCACATAAAAAATAATGGTAGATGGTAATATCTACCGATTCAACATATTTGAATTTTTTTTTCACTACTTTTCAGTATATGAGTATCATGTCTTTGCAGTGTCCTTGAATTAATTACTAATGCGAATAACATAAACGAGTTCATCGCGTTAACGTAAACCAAACGCGCATTAGGCACTTTGTGATATTTTTATTAAAAAAAAAAAAAAACGTTGAACCACACTAGAAATTACTTTTATCGTGGGTGCATTTTTAAACATATAAATTCACAGACACAAACAGCCAGACCCGGAACAACTACTTGTAGGACATGTTCTGAATATTTGTTCCGCGCGGGAATTGAACCCGCGACAAGCAGCGCAGCAGTCAATAGCTTAACCGCTGCGCTAACCGTGCTTTATATAGATGCCTTGAGATTACAAAGCGCGTAGTTTCGGCCGTTTTCCATAAAGAGATAGTACCCTATTTATACTGTGTCAGTGACGTCGGATTGAATGTACTTCGTCGTAATGAGGTTTCAAATAAAACACGAGTTATTTTAAAATCTGTAAATTTTAATTCTTCGATCCAATAAATAACATGCGAGATTATAGGCATATCTAAAGCTGCAGAAATTTCTTGCAGTTGAGAATGGCCACAGTCTATTTCTATTGTTCCTACAACTGCACAGCTGATATTGATTTCTGTAGGATGTGCAAAATGTTTCCATACACATACGGCATTTAAAAATAAATAGGGAATGTAGTCCCACTTGTCGTTCTCCAACAATATCTACAGATCCTAAACCACAGTCTATAATTCTCCGTGCTTGGCAATTTTCTTTAGTTCTGAATAAAAGTAAGCAATATTAATTATGCGTCGCCCTTCGATGAAACAAGCTTGAGATTTGTTGAGGTTTTGGTGATATTTTGAGCTAAAAAAAGATATAACATACATTTTAATTAACCCTTGCAACACTGTTAGAGATTTATGTCAAGGAATTAAGAATTTATCAAGAAAAATTAATTAAGAATTAACAAAAAAATAATTTTACAGGTATATGATATATGTATTTGTAAACTAAAAATATAGGTTGTAGGACATGCAGGCATAATTTTACCTGAATGATGATGATGGAACTTGCATCGTTTTTTTGTGCACATAGAGATATATAATATTATCATTTTCTTGACGACATTCTGTATGGATGTCTGACCTAGAATCAACTGCGTTAGTGTTCGACCTAAAAAGCAAATTAAACTTTTAAGTTCTGTCGATTGGTTTCTTTCTCTTCTTTTCTGTAAGTCGAAAAATGTTATTACAATATTATTTGTGAAAAACAGAATATATATATATATATATATATATATATACAGTATGTTACGAAAACCCTATCCGACCCGTGAAGGTGTTGTTAGGTATCGATAACTGATTCTACTAATGCATACAAAACCGGGCTTTACTTAAAAAAAAAATCCCCCTAAAAAAAATAAATATTATTTCGCAAAAGGAGGTAACTTATTAAATGTGCGTTGACCACCCTTCGCCTGCCGACCGCGGGGGGCGGGCGGCAGGACACGCGGCACGTGGTCGCATCGCTATTCGCTCATAATAATACCGGTGTTGTCACTTTTTAAAAATTACCAAATTTCGGGGAAATTGGAATTAATTCGTTGGAAAAAAAGATTATTTCAAAATTCATTTGTATTGGTACTATGATGAATACGTAAAATTTTATATTATATTTGGTCATGTGTTTACCTAACCTCTATTATCCTTATGGGTCGGACAGGGTTTTCGTAACATACTGTATATATATATATATATATATATATATATCCTACAGTATGTTAAGAAAACCCTGTCCGACCCGTGAAGGTGTTGTTAGGTATCGATAACTGATTCTACTAATGCATACAAAACCAATCGTGGTGGCCTAATGGTTAATACACCAGCCTCTCAAGTATGAGTGCGCGGGTTCGATTCCAGGTCAGGCAAGTACCAATGTAACTTTTCTAAAAGTTATATGTACTTTCTAAGTACATCTTAGACACCAATGACTGAAGGTGAAGGAAAACATCTTGAGGAAACCTGGACTTTAAAGTCTGAAATCGCCAACCCGCATTGAGCAAGCGTGGTGATTACGCTCAATCCTTCTCTGTATGAGAGGAGACCTGTGCCCAGCAGTGGGACGATAAAAAGGTTGATGATGATGATGATGATGATGATACAAAACCAGGCTAACTTAAAAAAAAATAACCCTAAAAAAATAAATATTATTTCGCAAAAAGAGGTAACTTAATAAATATGCGTTAAGCACCCTTCCGCGGGCGGCGGGCGGCAGGGCACGCGGCACGTGGTCGCATCGCTGTCGCTATTCGCTCATAATAATACCGGTGTTGTCACTTTTTTTAAAATTTGCAAATTTCGGGGAAGTTATTTCAAAATTCATTTGTATTGGTACTATGATGATTACGTAAAATTTTATATCATATTTGGTCATGTGTTTACTTAACCTTTATTATCCTTACGGGTCGGACAGGGTTTTCTTAACATACTGTATATATACGGACAAATCACACAGATTGAGCTAGCCCCAAAGTAAGTTCGAGACTTGTGTTATGGGATACTAACTCAACGATACTATATTTATAATAGATACATATATAGATAAACATCCAAGACCCAGGCCAATCAGGAAAAGATCGTTTTCCATCATGACCTGGCCGGGAATCGAACCCGCGGCCTCCACGTCGCAGGCAGGCGTGTTGACCGCTGCGCCACGGAGGACGTCAAAAAATTTACTGATAACTGTGACATTCCAAGCCCGCCAGCCCGCGTCCATCGGCTTCGGCTACTTTAAACAATTACATATAGAAATGAAATATTTACAGGAAGAATCATTTAAAATAATCCAAGTAAGAGTTTTTATTACACATTTTTGCTAATATCGCAAAAACTAAAAGTCCTATCAACTCAAAACTTTTTGTAAAACTGTTTTTACACCAAAACCTTTAATTGAGTCCTAATTTTTGGTTTATATCACCATAAACAAAAAATCACATTTTCAAGTTACGTAAATTTCTAATAAGATTTTTATTTTTAAATCTCCTTACAAACCTATAAATTATAATCTAAGTGCGAGTGTTTACTCACCTGAATAGAGTCTTCTATATTATCAGCGGATGTAGTTAGTCGGATTATTGCCTTTCAAGTCTAAAGATTTCTTTCTAGATTTCCTGGAACAATTCGTAATTGTTTAACTTCAATTGTAAAAGAAAAATGGTTACAAAAGCTAATAGTAATTATAAAGAAAAATACAGTAATATGTAGGTATAAATACAAGAGTATAGGTAGATAGATACTTACGCCACCAGACGCATCTTCAATTCTCATTTGCGAGCTAATCTATGAACGTACACTGACACGATTCGCTCGTAAATATTTGCACTCACACAGACAACCACGCGTAGTCGGCGATAGCCGGAGCAGAGCAGCAAGCGACACAACCCTCCCGTCTGAATGCTAACGCACGACTGCCGCCCGCGCCCGCGCAGAGCACCTCTAAACCTATGTTTCAAAATAAGGATATTTTCTTGGCAAATGTTGATGGATTTAAATACGCTCTTGCAAATTTGTAGCACTTCTAACCGCGAATTTTTCAGTGTAAAAATATTTCCACACATCAATGCCGTTTAGAAGTAATAACGAATATTAGCCAAAAATAGCGTTTTGGTAACTATTTTTTTAAGGCAAAAGGCAAAATCCTACGAAAAAATCATCTTTAGTAAATGTTGTACATGAATCAATAGACAAGATATATTTTTTTCAAATCTCAAAACCAAGCCGTTAATTAGAAATTAGCTTCCTAAAGTGACCATTTTACGCTACTAAATGAGACTAAGGCCCTTAAGTGTTAACGTACTCATCCGCATTGCTGCGATCCAGAAATGTGCCTAGAAGATTGGCAGTACTGTAGTTGAGCGGCAATGCTAATAAATATAAGGCTAAAGAACGAGATAGCTCTCTGGCCCGCACAATTTCAGAGAAATTTTCTTATAAAGGGGGCTCACTCGGCCCCCACGATCCAGGCAATTCGACTCGACACAACTAATAAATGTCTTCAAAACTACCAATCTAATCAGATCCAATACAAATTCAGTCAATTGTTATTCAGCTAGCAACCGCACCTAGAAGTTAGTCACAAAATAAGCAATTAAAGAAATAAAGCTCGTTACTCGATTAATATAGTTTTATGGAGCCATTAATAGCTCAAGCACTCACGTTTGGACCCTTGTTTTCGTGGCAACTATTAGCATTTAGTGTTGGGCGTTACACCAATATCGATATATTGGTGTAATTAAAATTACATCAATCGACTCAATATGATAAAGCTATTAGTGCATTTCAATTAATTCTTTGAATCATTTATCAAGAAGACTTTATTATTCTTTATGGTTATCGGTTTTGTTGAAAAAATAAAAGTTTAAAATCAAGGAAGTTTGGTACGTAATCTAGGGCATTGAACAGACAATAAAATAAAATCGTTGGGCGCGCGTAATCTATGTAAATAGCTTCTATCATTCGGTGGATTATAAAAAAAATACAGACGCCCAACCATTTTTTTTTTTTTTGTGCGATCAATATTAATGAAAATTACGTACATATTAATAACCGAATTCTCGTCGTTAAGATACCACAGTGTCTCAAGACTAAAGTCTTTGACCAGTGTGTGTTGCCAGTGATGACTTACGAAACTGAAACATGGTCGCTTACAATGGGAGTGATAAGAAGGCTCAAAGGGAAATGGAAAGAGCTATGCTTGGAGTTTCTCTGCGTGATCGAACCAGACATGAGGAAATCCGCAGAAGAACCAAAGTCACCGACATAGCTCTTCGAGTCGCTAAACTTAAGTGGCAGTGGGCAGGGCACATTGCTCGTAGAACCGATGGCGGATGCGGCAGTAAGTTTCTGGAGTGGCGGTCACGTACTGGAAGACGCGGCGTAGGGACGCCTCCAACAAGGTGGTCCGATGACCTGGTGAAGGTCGCGGGAAGCCAATGGATGCGGGCAGCACAAGACCGATCATCGTGGAAAGCCTTGGGGTGGGCCTTTGTCCAGCAGTGGACATCTATAGACTGAAGAAGAAGAAGAAGATTAATAACCGAGTAGTAATTGCCATCCAAACCCATGAAAATAATTATAATATTTTTTGTATTTCCTTTCACCACATGGTGTTGTTTTCCTTTAACTGTGACACTGACATTAAATTCACAAATATTTAAAAGCAGATGACGCCAGCCTGCACTGCCCTCTTCTCTTCCCTCCCTTCTTCCTCACCTTCCTCTTTCGTCCCTAAGAGAGAAGGGTTGTGTCCAAGCAGAGGGAATATTGTAATACTAATTATTCTAAATGCCACCAACCGCCTCACTACAAATTCACAAATTAACAAAACTATCGATAGGATCACACAACACTATCGCATGTGCTCAGCGGCACATATTGCGTCAGGGTTGCCACGTAGGAAAATGCGCCGGCGACACCGAAATTGCAATATGGCTCGCACCGTAACCATGTGATTACATAAGGCTTCTAACAAAGAGGTAATGTTTAACTGGAAATGTTCCATATTTGTACCGTGTCACCCTTTGAGGATATTTAGAAAGAAAATATATGTGCCTATAAAGGTGTATACATACTTGTAGCTCTTTCCTCCTTAAAGTTGACGTATATGACATGAATGTAATTTCAGGGGTGAAATCTTTTCGCCCGATATATTTATATAATGTTGAGAATTCATAAATTTTAAGAAGTCTTGCAAATACACACATCAAAAGTGTCTAGGGATCAACATATATTTTTGCAATAACTTTTCTCCTGATTGATATTAATTAAAATTTTCTTTAAGGATTCATCAAATAAAGTGTTTTCGTTTGTCACAGTAACGATAAACCAAGTCACCTTTGCATTAATAAAGAAATTTGCCATTTTCCTAATAAAGGGATATTTGACATTTGAACCACTAACACAAAAGTTCGAAAAAAAGACTGAAATAACAGTTTTCTCTAAAATTTTATTGGGTAACTTAAACAATTAATAATCCGTGTTTCTACCGCGAACACTAACAACACAAGAACATCGGTTTGGCATACTCAAAATGAGTTCATCCAAATCACGCTGTGGAATGGCCGCCCATGTTCGTTGCAACAACAAAAAAAGGTCTTCTTGCGACTGGATACCCTCCATATTCGGCAGAGCTCTTCTCTGTAGCATATCCCATGCATGCTCAATCGGGTTCAAGTCTGGCGACTGAGCAGGCCAGGGCAGGACATTGATGTTAGCTTTTTTTTTTTTTTTTTTTTTTTTTTTTTTTTTTTTTTTTCTCGAGTGGAAATGCCTTTACGCACCATACCCGTCGCTAGCTAGGCGACGAGCGTGTGTGGGACTCGCCCGGCCGTAGCCGGGAATACCCACTAAAACCACCCGGTTACCGTCGGGCCCTGTGTTGAGAGTGTCACGGGGCCGACCCGAAGAGGCCAAGTACTCCGTGACACCCTCAGGGCTTGCCGGCCCTCCCCTGTAGGGCCGGTTTCCGCGCCAAAGGGGGATTACCCGGTAACGGAATAATCCCCAGACGTGGTGACCGTTGTGCAATGCACGTGCGGGAGCTACCCGCACGCGCTGGTCACACCCTGGGGCTAAAGGAGACAGGGGTTCGTCCCCCGCCTTCTTCGCCCCACCCGTCTACGCCGGAGGGGAGCGGCAAGTACGTCCTCTTCCCGCTCCCTCTCCGCAGCCTCCTTCTGCAAGAGGACGGTCTCGCAGAAGGAGGCGGCAGCCTCCCATGCCGTCTCACTTTCAACCATGGCTCGTACCATGGTTGCCAGTGAGAGGCGTCCGCCTCCGAGCGCCGCAACGAGATCGCGGCGCTCGTTCCGCCAGGCCGGGCACTCCACTAGGGTGTGCTCGGCCGTGTCGTCGGGGGAGTCGCAGTGATGACACCGCGGTGACTCCTCCCGACGGGCGACTCGGTGCAGGTAGTGACCGAAGCACCCATGTCCGGTCAGTACCTGCACTAGGCGGAAGGTAAGGCTGCCATGCCGGCGCCCAACCCATCCCTCCAACACCGGACGAATTGCTCCAATCGTCCGGTGGCCGGCAGCTGGGGAGCGGAGCGCCTCCCTCCACCGGCTCAGGGCCTCCCCCTGAGCCGCTAATCTGACCCGCCTTACTTCCTCGAAGGCGGGTCGTTCCCCCCGTTCCCGGGCCGCGACACGGTGTCGATGCACCTGGGACAGAACCAGGGCATCGACCTCCCACGGGGGCGTGCCCGCGAGCACGCAGGCCGCCCCATGACTTGCCGTGCGGTATGCCCGCACGGTCCGTGTCGCGATGACCCTCTGCGGCCTCCGCAGCAGGGCCACTGTTGCCCGGGAAAGGCGCTCCGCCCACACCGGGGCTCCGTAGAGCGCCATCGACCGTACCACTCCCTGGTACAGCCGACGGCACGCCGAATTCGGCCCCCCAAGATTGGGGAGGAGCCGTCCGAGTGCGGCTGCGAATGAGCACAGCCGCGGAGCGAGGAGCCTAAAGTGCTCCTCGAAACTCCAGCGGGGATCCAGGATCAGGCCGAGGTACTTTATATGCACCTCGACGGGAACCCGGACCCCCTCCACTCGGATACGGAGACCCGGTGGGGTTCTGCGTCGTGGGGCGTGGAAGGTCATGGCCCTCGTCTTCTCGAGAGCCACTTCCAGCCCCAGGAAGGACATTGATGTTAGCTGCGGCGAGTGTCTGTCTTACAACTCTTGCGGTGTGCGGTCGTGCATTATCATGCATTAACTGAAATAAGGGACCGCACTTGTAGAGGAACGATGACGTCTGATACAATCATCTCAGCATAAATTTGAGCGTTGAGGTTGCCTCTGATCCAAATCACCTCAGTTCTTCCGCCGATCCAAATACCCGCCCATACCATGATGGTTCCACCACTATAAGGATGGACTTCCTGGCAGGATTTTAATCGCTGTTGGCGTCCAGGGGTTCTCCAGTGTCGTATACGTCTTGTATCCGGTCTCATACCAAAACGAGACTCATCAGAAAAGCACACGAAACGCCATTGTTCTTCTGCCCAATTTCTGTGTTCAAGAGCCCATTGATATCGAATCCTACGATTGTGCATTGCTATAGGTGGTACCCGTAGCGGTCTTCGGGAATGAAGGTTCACTTCATGCAAGCGGTTTCTGACTGTTTGGTCGCTAATTAAGTTCCCTGAAGAGTGATGAAGCCTCACGGCTAACATTATGGCGGTTATTGTTGGAGCTCTTCGAGTTAAGATTTGAATGTATCGGTCTTGTCTCCGTGTGGTGCAGCGATACCGTCCTCCATGGCGCTCAGCCACGGTACCAGTGCTTCGGTAACGTGTCCAAAGTCGACTGATAACACTCTGACTTGTATTCAGAGCTAAAGCCACAGTACGTTGCCGGGAACCAGCTTCTATCATTCCCACGGCTCTGAGCATTTCTTCCCTGCTTAAATGACGTCGCCGCTCCATAATAACGATGGTTTTAATCAGTAGTAGGGAAACAGTAGCACTAATAATGTCTTCAATGCGTTGTATGTTTTTATAGGGAAAATATTGACAGCTGATTTTCATCTTTTACTCGAATTTGATTCACAGTTCCTGATTCAAATTATGAAATGCACCAAAAAGGATCCATATAAATTTATAAAATCATAAATTTATTACAAAGCCACATCTCAATCTCAAGAAATCCGCATAAAAATGCTTGATCCCTAGACACTTTTGATGTGTGTAGGTTGTACTTTTAGATCATCGTCCATACAGTTTTGATTTTGACATTTATTGATGCTTGCATTTTTTTTTTCTTAATTATCGTTATGATTTGAAAGATGATGATAAATTTAATATTGGGATAGAGAGGAGTGTAGGGAGCATTACGTATTTTAAATTAATTTCATTGTTTCAAATACAAAAATTTTGAACGTTACGCTTTCACCACGTATGAATTGTACAGACGACAGCACATCAAGCTACTACAATCTGTTAAATTTCTTTATCCGATTTTCAACTTTATCTTTAAAACATTAAGGCTCAAGGTTGATTGGGAATAGTTTTGGGTAGCTTGACCTGCTGTCATCCGTCCATATGCTTTATTATAAATTAGAGACCCTGATAAGGTTTATATAAAATGACCTTCGGTATAATGTTCATAATTTGGCGGTAAAAAAATATGTTTATGCATACATCTGCGTATGCACTTATAGCTTTTCTTTGCTTTTCTATGTAACAGTAGATTTTTTTGAAAAACCATGTGCCGAATTCAATTTGAAATAATTGCACGTCGATGTCACCTATTAGACTGTTTTTATAGACATTATCCCACACTAGTAATGACTCCTGTATCGTGGGTGGGTTAATAAACTTTTAGTGTTATATACACAAACAGACAGACCCGGAACAACCCGACACTATTCCGTGAGGGAATTCAACCCACAATACGCAGCGCAGCAGTTGTTTGGTCATATAGCGTAGGTTGCAGACCGACAATCCTTACTTCCCAATATTATAAATGTGAAAGTAAGTTTCTTCCAACAATCAACAATTAGTCTATGGTACTGCAATGCTTCGATATCGCCTTCAGGTTGTGGAGGGAAGACGGCAGTCGTTTTCATGGAAAATATTGAAGCCTAGCCAAAATCAGCAGTTAGACTGGTAAAGCGGACCCCAGACTGCCTGAATGATGATGGTTTATAACCAGGAATAATATATAAGATACTTACTCCATATTCCAACGGGATTGAAACTAGCAGTATTAGTAGTAATTCATAACTAAGGCAGTAATGATGAAAAAAAAAATATATTGGAAGTAATCGTTGCCTTTTTACAACTTGAAACGGAATTTAGGCCAAATGGTTAGACCAGTCTAGACAAATTGGTTAAGATTCGTCTGATTGCTTAAACGGTTTGTTGTAAGGAGCACTAGACTGCAAAAGAAACGAATAGATTCTAGTTCAAACACATCTAACTTTACATCATTCTACGAATTGTATAATAATTGTATAAACAAACTTGGAAAATGAAGTTTTTTTTTTTAAAACGTTGCCCCACACTAGGAATTTCTCTTGTGTCGTGGGTGCATTTACAAACATATAAATTAACATACACAAACATCCAGACCCGAACAACTACTTGTAGGTCATACAAATATTTGTTCCGTGCGGGAATCGAGCCCGCTACACGCAGCGCAGCAGTGAATAGCTTATCCAATGCGCTAACCGAGCAGTTCGATCTTTGTTATACGTTTAAGCTTCATGCGATGATTATATAATCACGCTAGTACTTTTACACTGCAAGCAAAATTGCACGCTTTAAATAATAAAAAAAACAGACTTGTAATAATAGAGGAGCGATGGGCTGCTCTATTATTACTGCTAAATAGAGTTTAGTATCCTATATAATATAATTATACTTAGGTTGCATGATCTATACCATACTACCTGTACGATACTCTACTTATATACTATACTGTACCATGCTGTGCTGTACTATACCTTGCTGTGCTGTGCTGTGCTGTGCTATGCTGTGCTATGCTGTGTTGTGCTGTGATATGCTGTGCTGTGCTGTACTATGCTGTGCTATGCTACACTACACTACACTATGCTATACTATACTCTATTATACTATACTATGCCTATATTATACAAGTTCCCTCACGATGTTTTCGTTCACCAGTTTGACAGCAGTGGTGATGAAATGATTTACGTAAAGTAAAATGCATTTACGATGATATAAAGTGTTCATCATTTAATATACATGACAAAGCTTCTAACCAAAATAAGATGGGAGGATAAAAAAGCTTTCGCCCTTGATTGGGTAAAAGAAATATTGCTTCAGTTGAGTTGAGTACAGTAAAGCAGTACATTGTGTTGACGATATAGAATGAGACATAAAGGCTATTTATTGCCCATATTTTGCAGAAGACTTGGAAGTTATTCGTCAATAAAATGTTTACAAATATGAATTTATGGAAAAATAAGTTCAGTTTGATTACACAGTTGTGTGTTTCAATTCCTGCACGGAACAAATATTTGTATGGCCTATAAGTAGTTGTTCCCGGTATGGTTAGTGTTAGTGAGTTTAATTGATTGTAAACTGCACAGTGTGGGGCAACGTCTTAATAAAAAAAAGGTTAATCTACAATTTCGAAAACTTTTATACCTTTTTGATTAGTCTTAGTCACCCTGAAATCATTTTAAATTTTATTATAGTATTATGTATTTATTTAAGTAATATACTTATTTTTGGTTATATTGGTTTGGTCCATATAATTATTTTTGGTTTAAAATTTTAGGTATATTTAATATTATTACTTTAATAGTTATCATATTCATATTTTATTTCCTCCTTGTTCTTACACACTATTGTCTACATTTCTGTTTTACTTCTCCTTTCGCAGGTCTGCTGGAAGAAATTTCTTAAGAAATAAGCAGCACCTTTGTACTCAGATCTTAATTTTGTCGTATCTTTATGTATTGTATTGTGTATACATAAATAATAAAATAAATAAATAATATAGTGTATATTTGTTTAACTTGAAATAGTATGGGGATGTGTTTGAAATTCATTTCTTGGAGGAATCACAACGCTCAATTGAATATTTCTTCTGCTACTTTCTTGTATTTTTGTGGTCCATTCAGAACTATTCATAAAGTACCTATATTGGTAGCATTTTTATAATTATAAACTAGCGTTTGACCGCTATTCCGCCTGATGGTAAACCATGATGCAATTGTTGGTAGTAAAGCGCGCTAGTTTATTGAGAGCCTATTCAAAAAACTGAAAAAATAAGTTATAGTAAGTTAATAAGACGGCAGTTGAGCGAGGTGATGCAATGTTAAATCCAACAACACGACCAACGATGCTGTGCCAGAGGGAGATTGATCTGGAAATCCTCCACGACCAAACTCCCGACACAACAACATTTGGCGCATCGTACCCGGTACACATCGAACTACAACTGCTCAGACCCGGCCTCCGCTAGGCTTCACCAGATATCATGCCCATACACGACGAATCGCTTGGCGGTAAGACTTTGTCCGGTGGGTGGTAACTCATGCCGGCAGCAAAATGTTATTTGGATTCGGTATCCAATGGTAACCGAATGCTATTATTAAGACTCCATTGTCTGATCTGTCACGAGGCTGTAACTCATGAGTCGTGATAGCGACCCAATTAAAAAAAATGTCACGAACGATGTACTTTTTTTTTTGTGTGAAATTCTTTCAAACGCGACTCGCACTCTGCCAGCCTTTTGTTTTTAATATAAATCATTACAATGCTACTAGTAAAGATAAAGTGTATTTGTAAATAATCATTTCCTGCATTCATTCTATTTGATTGAAAAGTTATGTGTGTAATTCCAACAAAGAATAAACAATAGTTATATATTTTTTTTCATAATATATAAATATTATTTAATTTTAATTATTTTAAGTAATTTTTGATATTCAAAAGTTTATTTGGCATGTCTGTTTGAAATAAATATTTATAATATTTTATTTAGTTTTGATTCTAAATGAAATATATATTGTTGCTAGCAGCAATCTTACAGATATTATTAGTAAGCACACACCATATAATACCTAGATAAATACCCAGGAAATTATTGTTTTCGTCCATTTAAATCTAAACTAATTCAACTAATATTACAAAAGCGACAAGATATAAGTTTATTTGTTACATTTTCCCACAAAAACTGGAAAATAAGGGAATCTTAATCTGTTCAAGTTTTAAGTGAAGTTTTTAACCTATATAGGGTGTATCTGACATCGACGCACAAACGAGTACCAAGGATCCAGTAAATCATTCTGAATCTCCCCAGTAGTGGAATTTTTTCATCGGCTTTTCATGATTAAAAAAAAAATGTATTTTTTCCACTTTAGATCATTCATAATTGCTATACTCTTATAACTCAATAAGATTTTAAAGTAAAAATTAATTAATTCGCTAATTACACATAAAAGCACAATGAAAACAAAACTCGAAAAACTATCTTGTCATCTGATTTAATAGAGTTCACATCAGGGATCAACGTCGTACCTACAAACCCGCACGGCGGCACGCTTGCAACGTTCAAAGGCTGAGCCGACACTTTTTTTTAAACATTGTTATTTCTGTAACCGCTCATTAACGACATACATAAATGACTATCATAACTTTATTAGTATCATGCGATCTAGCCTTTTCGCGAAGTTTGCGTTACGATGTCTGATACAGCCTGTATAAATTTTAACAACCTAGAGATGGATAGGTTTCTTTTCATGTTGGGTTGCAGAAGAAGTCGCGGTCAAAAACTTGTGTCTATTATAATTAAGAAAAAAAAAACCTTTTTATATTAGTCTTTGCGGCTGCACCGCAAAGGCCCAGTTCTGCAAAAAATACAGACAACTAGTGCCTGACGCTGGTTTTCAGCAGAACCTGATGTGAGGTGACGGATGTACTACTCTGTCAAGAAAGTACTGGAAAAAGAGCAATAATACCAAAATTTTTGTTATTTATCCAAATTTATTTTATCACCTTCATTCAAAGTATGCCCTTTCAGAAACGATACACTTACGACGACGATTAATCCAATCATCAAAACATTTTTTAAACGTTGTTTCCGAAATTGAGTTCAGTTCTCTCCGAGAATTCTCCTTTATGCCTACTACAGATTAAAAACGGGTGCCACGAAGTGGTAATTTGAGTATAGGTAAAAGAAAGAAGTCTGCTGGAGCCATATCTGGCGAGTATGGTGGTTGCTCGATAGTGTTTGTTGAGTGTTTGGTCAAAAATTCGTTCACAATGATGGCATTGTGCGAAGGCGCATTATCGTGGTGCAAAATCCAAGAATTTTCTTACCTCAAATCTGTTCTTTTTGGTACGAATTCGCTCTCTTACATGCCGCATAATGCTCAAATAATATTCTTTACTTACCGTTTGACCATTCGGTAAGAATTTCGACTGCACAACACTGCGATACTCAAAGAAAACAGTCAACATGACTTTGACTTTTGATCGACTTTGGCGTGGTTTCTTCGGTTTTGTTGCGCCACTCCGAATCTTGTTGTCTTGTTTGCATGTCAAACTCGTAAACCCACGTCTCGTCGCCAGTAAGAAGGCGTTTTATGAATGTTGGGTCGGAATTGACCCGTTCTAGCATGTCCTCAGAGACTCTCATGCGATTGAGTTTTTGGAGAAAATTCAGGCCTTTTGGGACTAGCCGAGCGTCAACATGTTTCATACCCAAATGATTAGTAAATGGTACGGATCGACTCGTGAGATACACAAAGTTCAGCGGCTATCTCGCTCAAACTTGAATGAGGATTTTCAGACACTATTTTCTTCACTTTTGCGATGTTAACTTCAGTTGTAGAGGTTGATGGCCTGCCAGAGCGAGGCAAATTTTCCATCACATCTAGACCGATTTTGAATGCTTTGTACCACTCATAAGCACGTGTTTTTGATAAAGTCGATTCACCGTAAGCCTTCTGTAACATTTTCAGTGACTCCGAACACGAAATTCCATTAGCGATGCAAAATTAAGACAAACTCTTTGTTCGATGTCTTTGTCCATTGTCAAATTGGCAATTTTCACTAGATATGATGTAACTAAAAGCAGCACCGTATTTAATTTAAACAACAGATGCAACTCAATGGAAAACAGTTGTGCCAATCTAACAACATAAAAAATAATAATAATAATTTGGAACCATAAGCAATCCATCCATTCCCGATACTTTTTTGACTAATTGTATAACAGTTTTACACAACAACGTAACGTGTAGGTATATGTATCATCATGATCAACCTTTTTTATCATCCCACTGCTGGGCACAGGTCTCATACAGACAAGGATTGAGCGTAATCACCACGCTTGCTCAATGCGGATTGACGATTTCAGATTTATAATCCAGGTTTCCTCAAGATGTTTTCCTTCACCTTCAGTCATTGGTGTCTAAGATATACATAGAAAGTACATGTAACTTTAGAAAACTTACATTGGTACTTGCCTGACCTGGAATCGAACCCGCGCACTCAGAATTGAGACGCTGGTGTTTTAACCACTAGGCCACCACGACATAAAAAGTATATATACGTTTAAGATAAAGTTTGGCACAGAGACTGATGATTAAGATTAACAAAAAGAATAGTTATATATAAAATATGTAATAGTTATTAAAAATATGTTTTATAATTAAAGTATATTTTGCTATAATTTATAACACCTAATAGAGTCATTTCTAGAACTTTATGAACAATTTTCATTTGGTTTTTTACATACTAAAATATGTTGAATTGTCAGTAATGCTTGGCACAGGTAAATGCTTTATATAGCGCGGGTACCGGTTCTAGTAATAAACACACAAGCCAAGGGTTTTAAGTTATGACTTTCATATGTAAATTTATCGCAGTCGTCCCTGGGCTAATTTGTGCCATAAATTTTGCTATACTAGCTCGTCTTTATGTATGTAAAAGCTATGTTTAAACGAGATATATGTAACTACTGAAGTCAATATTATTTTTACTTGTGCTGAACATTTTTCTCTAAAAGCAAAGAGCTTTTAGTATGGTAATGTCTATTCTGTTTCAAATTGTTCTTGTATAATGTTAAACTTTATTTCAATTGAAATTAAGTTGATATTAAGATAATAGGAGTATAAGTTACTTTTCCATAAACGTATAGGTTTTTTTTTTTTTAATAACTCGCCATCGTTGGTTAGATATATATTTTTGTTGTATTATGATGTAAAACTTTATACAAGAGTAAAAAAATACTGCAAAAACGCGGCATTTTCTACTTCGTTGTTAGAAGAAGCTGCCGTTTTTCTTGGCACATGCAAATGAAGATTTGACACGCCTTTCCGCTTCGTTCAGAGCGGGAGAAGTCATTTGGTGATTTCACATCAATCGATCTCAGTTTCAGTCAAACTTAGGGCAATGGCGACACAAAATAGTGCAGGTCCTACAGACAGCTAATTGGCTGGGAAATGACTATAAAATAGAAGAATAAATACTAATACTTATGTAGATACATTCGCAGAGGCGTAGGCACAAACTAATACAAATTTCTTTAGTATATTTTCAACTTTACTGCTACAGCATTGAGTTCTAGGTAGATTGGAAAGAAATTACAGTTCCGGATAGTTTGACCTGCTGAAGTTTGTGCACACGCCAGAACATCAAGCTACTTCCATTTGTCAAATTTCTTTAACAGTATTTCAAGTTTCTCTTGTAGCGCTAAGGTTCAAGGTTGATAAGGTAAATTTGTCAGTTTGGGAATGCTTGACCTGCCCATTTAAATTAACAAAATCCACTAATAGGAGGAAAAATGATTAGTGGAGGGGAAATCTGGGTAAGTCAAATTTCTAAAGTGACTAATCTTTGTGCGCTATATTGGGACGCAGTTTTTTTGGCGTATTTTATCAGTGTCTGCTGTGTGGTTTATTTACATGTTTTGCGAGATCAGGGCATTGCAATCGCCCCCCCCCCCCCCCCCCCCAACCGGGTACCCCCATGAAAACGAATATGACAAATCAGCGCTGGGATGTAGTTTGCTGTACCTGCCTTGCATAGTAAGGTAAGATAAATGATTATTTACTTGTGTAATTTGTACTAAATTAAATGACTTTAAATAAATCAAGGGACACCTAAGTATCAAAGTAGTACCGCAGAAAGTAAAATTCAATGAATGAATTACAATATAGCAACATTTCTATGAATATTCATGAATTCTTTATATTTTACTCAGTTTTCATTGATTGAAAATAAACTTGAAGGTCTATGGCACCTGGTCGCACTGAGCCCTTGTGGTAAATTACGGCCTCTCGGTGATAGGAGCCATGTTTTCCAACAAAGGCAACATTATGGGTTCATTGTTTGTGCTCAAAATTTATAACTCCTATCAGCATCTATTCTACAGTGTGTAAATAAATAACTTTGGACCAGGGTCTACCTACATTAGCTTTAAGCCCTGTCGGGTTATACCTACTAAGTTAGGGGTTACCAAACATTGCCGAAGCTTAGGACGGAGCACTAGATTTAAGTGTTAGAACAAATAATTATTTCATTATTCATAGCTAAGCTCCTTACCGACGTATAAGTTTCCAAGGACCCCGGTGTATGTACTTGTAACATTAACTTGTATATAAAGGTCAATGGGTAAACAGTATGGGAGAAAAACCCACGGCGGACAGAAATGAAATTGTGAGAATAATATAGATGAATGTCTCTAGTTTATCATGGTAAGGGCCACTTTTTTGTAATTGGTGGGAATATTGAATAAAACAAACGTTTAATTGTATTCACATTATTTATTTGGCGAGATTAATATCTACGGTGATTTCATGTAAAAATACCGCAGAGGCATCAACTTATTTTTGGTGCCTGGCCCAGGATGAAAAATAAACTGTACTGGCAATATGCGCGCAGCTCCTGACGGTTCGGCGGCCGTGTATGCATAAGCATTGAGCAGTAATAATCTTCAACACATGGTCTTCCTTGTCTTGCTGGGATTATTAAAATACATGTGTAGTATTGTCGCACTCTGACATGTCGTTATGTCGGGAGTTTGGTCTTGGGGGATCTCCAGATCAATCTCCTTCTGGCGCAGCATCGTTGGTCCTGTTGTTGTGTTTAACATTGCATCACCTCGCTCAACTGCCGTCTTTATTTCTATTCATAGTTTTTTTTTAATGAATCATGGTGGTAAGCACTACTATCAGGAGAGATTGTAAGCAGTGATGCAATCGTTAATGGTATAACGCGCTAGTTTATTAAGAGCCTATTAACTAAAAAAAAAACAGTGAATCCCACCGGATTGCAGTCAAGAACTATTATATAAAAAGAACGTATAGAAGCAGAGTCGCCAAGAATCGTGCGTACAAATGTTTATGTATTTTTTGGGTTTCTTTCTGGATATTTTGGAGCGCCAACATGATCGGTCCGACAGATGGACTAATATATTATAGTAAGTAGTATTCGACTTCTGATTAAATATATTATTGGTTCCAAATCATTTTCATTTATGTCCGCTACCGGCACTTTAATAAGGTATTTGACTAAAAAAAACTAATTAGTCCGTCATTCAGATTATAGAAAAATATTCGATACGTATATTTTGTTTTATCAAATCAATAAAGATTGACAAATATAAAAGGCATCAAAGATCAGGCTGGCTCGCTAAAAAGTGTAGCGTCTAGTGACGTCACACGAGTTTTCAACGCACTGTGTCGTCTTCATTTTTTCTTTATATGAAAAAAGAAAAAAATACATGTCTAGTATTTTTTGGAAATGTGACTGACGGACTAATTAGTTCTTTTAGTCAAATATCCTATTGCGAAGCACAATATTACTATCAATTGGAATCATTCTGAAACAAATTGCTAATTCATTGCTCCATATGTTCGGAAAGTCTGTCTGCTCAACAACGTAAATAACGCAATGAATGTTCTTGAACTGTCAAAATGAAACCCATTGCTACTGATAGTATGTTGCGCAATTACCCTGTGGGTCAGACTGCGCCCAATAAGCTTTGTCAACAATTAAATAGGTAATGTGTTATATAAGTAGATATCATAAAAAAATCTAACACGAAACGAAACGGTTTTGTCTTAGTAATACAATCGTTTCATCAATAAATAGAATATTAGAAACATAAAATGGCAGATTTAACATAGTGATATAAAAACTCGAAAGTGAGCACGAACCAATAGTAAACTTCTGATAATCTACAGCTGAATGGCGCGGGGCCATTGACCCGCGTGCTTCAACTGGTATCCATTCATACTTTTACGGGCTTAGGATTTTCATAAATACTTTTTAGCTGCAATTTTCTGAACACGAAAATAAAATTATTATCTAAGATAATTGTTTGTAATTTTTACGCGCAGACTACTTTATGTCGTATCACTAGAGTCCACAGCTTATTTTACTTTGAACATTTATAAAGCGGCAACGCCTTTGAACGGTAGTTTTTTTGAATGCTAGTTTGAGTGGTAAATTTTTGTATTGGTACATTTAAGTTATTTTATACCTTATTAACGCACATGTAGGTATCTTCATACTTATTCACTCGAATTTTTTATAACAGGATTTTTGACAGTATTGTCTACCTACTAGCTATCAGCACTATCTAGCCTATAACATTCCACTGCTGGATATAAGTCTCCCTCAGGCACTCTGTCCTCAATTTTCTGCATTCAGTCTGATCCAAGCACGTTCTTTTTATTGTCAGTCCTTCTAGCTAGAAGCCGTCCAAAACAATGGTATACTAGATAACAATATCATCACGACATTAACAAAAGAATAATTTTATCCAACTACACACCAAATAACAATGAAATTCAGATCCATTCTCTTAGAAAATAGAGTAGTTTTCACAATACCACATAGTACCTAAACCCAAACCTACTTGAAATTATGTCGCAAGGACAATTAAAATTCAGTACATAACAATTATTAACAGATTCCGTTAGTAATGAGACACTGTGCAGTGGCGAAAATTAATCCATTAGTATACTCAACTAAAGGCATTAGTAGGATTACTACTAATATCATTAAAATTCCATTTATCCGTGATGTTAACGTTCAAGTATCTGTGTAGTTAGGCAAATGCTTGCGCCTCATAGTAGATTTTATGACTTTATGTTACTGTTCCAAACTTTTTAGAATAGAAAGTGAATATCGAAAAACTGATTCGGAATCGTAGTAGGTAGGATGCTTTTTTTGCGGATTTTCTGATACGCATCGAATATTGTTGTTCTACTTCAAAAGTCATTATATTATTGCCTTTTTTGTTGTGGATGGGAAACCACCAAATGACCTCTACCGGAGATCTCCCTCTTTAGGCGGAGCGTAAGGTGTTTGACTATTACTGAGTAAAACCCACACGTGTTCCTTCACTTGCCTGTGCCCGGGGCCAAGGTATCTATTTCAAACAACCCGCAGTTCTGGCAGGCATCGGTCTTCGTGAACCCTGTCACTAGTAGTAGGGTCAGCCTTCTTCAATGATCACCATGATCTGTTCAAGGAGCGATCTTATAGGTACAGTTTGTTTCACCACTGCAGCCGTCATTGTAGCTTTACCGAGAAACCAAGGTATCCAAATCAAACATGTCGTCTCGGTGATGACATTCGTTTGTCTACCGCAGACAACAATCTCGGGCAGTGGTTCAGTATGTTATGACAGATAAAACAAAAGTCGAGCAAAAGGCACCAGGACAGAAGTGGTGTTCTAATGGTTCTCATCATCATCTCCGCGTTAATCCCAGTCGCATCCAAAGCTTTTTCAGCTTTGGAGTCTGGGGCCCGCTTTACCAGTCTAACTGCTGATTTTGGCTAAACTTCGATATTTTCCCTGAAGCGACTGTCGTCTGATCTCCACAACCCGAAAGCGATATCGAAGCAAGGCAGTTAAACCAAGTGTTGGCCAATTGCTGGCTCCAACAACCGGATGTTTAACGGCTTAACGTGCTTTCCGTGACACGACCAGACCAGTGCAAATATACATATTCATGCATACAAATATTTGCACTGCGCGGGGATCGAACCCGCGCCTCCTTGCGCAGCGGCCGCGTTCGCTACTGCTACGCCAAGGAGGCTATCAGGCCTGTCAGTGGTGGCCTAGTGGTAACGGCCGCAAATTAAAAGTTGCAGTTCGTAGGTTCCACTTTGTGTACATACTTTATTTCAGCACCACTACTCTCAAAACGGCCAAGGAAAACATTTTTTTTAATAATTATAAACTAGCGCTTGACCGCAATCCCGCCTGATGGTAAGCAGTGATGCGATCGTTGATTGTAAAGTGCGCTAGTTTATTAAGCGCCTATTCACTCAGAAAAACTAAGCGAATAGGAAGGAAGACGGCAGTTGAGCGAGGTGATGCAATATTAAACCCAACAACACGACCAACGATGCTGCGCCAAAGGGAGATTGATCTGAAGACCGTCCACGACCAAACTCCCAACACAACAACATTAGGCGCATCGTACCCGGCACACATCGCAACACAATTGCTCAGACCTGTCCTCCGTACGGCTTCACCAGACATCATGCCGGAACACGACAAATCGCTTGGCGGCAATGCTTCTGCCGGCGGCCAATGTTATGGCCTACCACCGAGGAAATCGGCATGTCCTAGAGGCAAAACTTCGAAAACATGTGACATCTACAGACTCACACTGGGCCCGCGTGAAGGTTGTGTTTCAGCCGATTAGCCCGACGCTAAAGCCAATGGCGAAGTCCCAACAACCTTGGTTTCTGGCAGAATTCCTCAACTATATACGCTTTTTAGGACTCCGTAACCAAAAGGTAAACATACTAAGACTCTGCTGCGGTCTATCATCAGGCCGACAAAAATGAGACGGTTGAAATTTTTGGTCAGGATTCATGAGATACATCTCTGCCAGTGTCGCGAGCGTATCTCGGATGACAGACGAACATATTGAATTGTGAATTGTCAATCATCATCATCATTAACCTTTTTATCGTCCCACTGCTGGGCACGGGGGTCCTCTCATACAGAGAAGGATTGAGCGTAATCACCACGCTTGCTCAATATGGGTTGACGATTTCAAACTTGAAAGTCCAGGTTTCCTCAAGATGTTTTCCTTCACCTTGTAATCAGTCAGCCATAATATCGGCTGCCGACAGAAGTTACCACCCACCAGACAAAGTCTTGCCGCCAAGCGATTCGTCGTATTTCGGCATGACATCTGGTGAAGCCGTACGGAGGACGGGTCTGAGCAGTTGTATTGCGTTGTGTGCCGGGTCCGATGCGCCAAATGTTATTGTGTCGGGAGTTTGATCGTGGAGGCTCTCCAGATTAATCTCCCTCTGGGGCAGCATCGTTGGTCGTGTTGTTGGGTTTAACATTGCATCACCTCGCTCAACTGCTGTCTTCCTTCCTACTCACTAAGATTTTTAAGTGAATAGGCTTAATAAACTTGCGCGCTTTGCCATCAACGATTGCATCACTGCCCACCATCAGGCGGAATTGCAGTCAAGCACTAGTTTATAATTATTAAAAAAAAGTCATTGGTGTCCAGGATATACTTAGAAAGTGCATATAACTTTATAAAAGTTACATTGGTACTCGCTGGTTTTGACCTGAAATCGAAGGATAGAGAAGCTGCTATTTTAACCACTAGTCACCACGATTTTTTGAAATGTCAATGCCAAATGTCAAGTAATATGTGTTATCTTTAACCCTGGATTTAACATCAGGCCAAGACAGTTTATAAGTTTTCTCTTTAAATGCGAGGTTTTTAATTACAATATATTTTATGTCCTTTTTATTATTATTATTTACCTGTAATGTGCGTTTGGTTTGTGTGAAATAAACATTTTATATAACTTTCTGTCTCTGGAACCGTGACAGCATTTGAAATTGCTACAGATGGTGTATTTCTGTTGCCGCTATTATAATAAATACTAGAAGCACAATATAATAAATGTTGTTGATAATACGACAATAAATGAAAACACGGACAATGCTGGTTCATACGAATACTGCTATACTATAGATAAAAACCTAGCACCAAAATTTAAAAATATGAAAATTTCAAACAAACTAAATCGCATAAAATTGGAAACGTAATAGAACAACCTTTAAAATATTTGTTCACTGACCTCGGTTCGGCGACAGCGCGGTATCGACTTGCTTTTCTGGGCCATTATTATTAACGTTTAGTACCGCTGGATGCGGCGGTCATCAATCTGTAAGCGCTTCCTTATCAACATGTACATCATGTAGAAAAAGTGAAAAATGAAACATAATTTCCTGTGACTAAACTATTGGATAAATTTTCACGATTTTTATGGGTTGTCTGAGAATGTGTTGAGGTACACGATTTTTGATTTACTGTCGTATTGTTATCACCACTTTGTATAACTTGGAGTATGTGCGCGGGAATTTCATGGCTTAATTCCGCCATTACCGTTCCTTCATCGGACGACCTGTCCTACTACGAGTAACCAATATTATGTTATTGACACTGCAATCCGGTTAAGCGTCCCGTCTTGTCTTTTACACCGCGAACATGAAAGGCTGGAACAATTTACCCGAGGCGGTCTCCCTGCCTGAGTACAATTTAAGAGTCTTCAAAGAGTTGGAGTCTTAATAAACTAGTGTCCTTGACCTTTATCGATTGCATTACTGCTTACCATCAGGCGAGATCGCGGTCAAGCACTAGTTTATAATATTAAAAAAAAAATTAAAGGTTGCTCCCATATTGGGCGCGATGTTCAGAATGATTTGTGCGTGAATCCAATTCGAACTTGACCGGATTTTTTAATCCTTTCTATATTACTTATACCGAATACAGAATAACTTATTCTTAATATTTTTTTTACGTACGTACAATAGGTTTAACTCTGTCCCCTAAACTAGGTTAGGCTTTTCAAAATTTAAAGTCATTTATTAAAATTAGGCTGAGAATCAGCACTTTTTGAACGTCAATATTACATAAGACAGTTCACCACTTCCTATTGCTTTCCCTAGGAAGAAGAAGTGGCGGAACAAACTCCCCAGCAGCATAGCTGTCTTTCATATAAAAAACACTGACTTTATACTATGTTTAGTAATGAACATTGAAATTATTTACCATTAGCCAGCTAGCCACGCCAAAATATCAGCAAAGCAAAAATAAAATATCATTAAAATGGAATTTAACTTAAATTCCATTTTAATGATATTTTATTTTTATATTATGCTATTTAGGTCATAAATTTTTACTTACTTAAATTATTTAAGTAAGTAAAAATTTATGACCTAAATAAAAAATCCAGGTATAAAGGACGTGATACATATATATATGCATTGTAAAAATAGACAGTTATATGAACTCATATAACGTGTCAATAGCAATAGCTAATTCTGGAAAGAGAATACAAACAATGTCTTGAATTAATCAGAGCGACCATTGTTATCATTTAAATAGTCGTTTACGGAATAATATGCCATTGAACATATCTTGGATTTGATTTATGCTTTAAATGCATTGTAAGGCACGTTTAGCAAAGCAGAGGGCATCTTATTAGGTATTATAAAAAGTTATACCAAACCCAACAAAAGAGTTAGGAACATTTTGAAGTCAGTGAAAAGGGGCTCGTAGTTTTTCCACATTATGAATCTCACTGTTTCTGGTGTAGTGTAAATGTGAATATTTTGCCTAACATATTATAAGATGTTGCCTAAGATAAATTGCTAAGCAACCCTGAAAATACTAATATCTTTAAAGAGATCTCTTAGAGAAATTCTGACATCGAGCTGTGAGTAGGTTTATCTTAGGGAGCAGTGCCCAACTGTCGGAACAAAGAGAAGGTTACTAAGTCGACGCGTATAATATATTATTAAATATTATAGTTCTCTATGAAACTGGTGGTACGTTCAAATATGTACGACACACACAGGTATAGTCTGCCCTAGATATACGAACCGACCCGTCCGAAAAGCCCTCAGTGGATAAAAAGGGTAAAACAATATCGTTTAATACAGATTATTCTTTTTTGTCCAGCCGTATTTGTGTAGAGGATAAAAGCTAGGCTAGACGATCACATCTCATAAGAATATTAAATACAATGAGCTGTATTATCATAAAATCGTTTCATAGTTCACCAGTCGGCTGTTATAAGGGTCGTGCACATAAATTATAATCAGCTTTTTGTTTGTAGGTCTTCGAAATAGGGAGTGTACTCTGAAGTGACACATTGGAATGACACAGTGACACATTTTGTAGCACAAGTAGTTATTTCCCCACTCTGCAATTTTCTTTTTTTGTATTTGCTGTTGTTTTTTAGTTTGTTGTATTCTGCCGGTGTCTCGAGCGATAACCGACGCGACGGATATTCTGTAATTGTCAATTTCAATCGTCAAAAAGTATGTATGAAAAATATCGTTAATAGCGATAAGACAGCCCATTGTATCACCCTTTGTTCATACTTATGTTCTGTAATTTATATGGTGTATAATAAAGAGTATATTCTGTTATATCAAATGAACTTAGCCTACAAAACACGACGCTTGGACATAAAACTAGTATTTACAGATCCTAGTAAAGTCATAAAATAATTTCATAGCTCGACTACCTACAGGGCCGTTGTTTTATCGAAAACAGTAAATGTTATCGCCTTTTGTATCGTGAAAGCTGATATAAAGCCAGATTGGAAGACATCAAACTCTTCCATCTTGAATGATTTACGACGGGACCGCTATTTAAAAATAATTGGAAGTTTAAAGGGACTGATTGAAATCAGTGTTTTGATTGAATTCACACAATGGACGTCTTTAGGGGTGCTTTCTTCTTCTTCAGTCTATGGATGTCCACTGCTGGACAAAGGTCTCCCCCAAGGCTTTCCACGCTGACCGGTTTGTGCTGCCCGCATCCATCGCTTTCCCGCGACCTTCACTAGGTCATCGGTCCACCTTGTTGGGGGCCCCCTACCCTGCGTCTTCCAGTACGTGGCCGCCACTCCAGAACCTTACTGCCACTGCCACTTAAGTTAAGCGACTCGCAGAGCTATGTCGGTGACTTTGGTTCTTCTGCGGATCTCCTTATTTCTGATTCGATCACGCAGAGAAACTCTGAGCACAGCTCTTTCCATTGCCCTTTGTGTGACTCTGAACCTTCGTATGAGGCCCATTGTGAGCGACCACGTTTCAGTTCCGTAAGTCATCATTGGCAAAAAAAACTGGTCAAAGACTTTAGTCTTGAGACACTGTGGTATCTTGGACGACGAGAAGATGTTTCGTAGCTTCCCGAACGCTGCCCAGCCGAGCTGGATTCGACGAGACACCTCTTTCTCAAAGTTGGACCTACCTAGTTGGACTGTTTGTCCCAGGTATATATACTCGTCAACAACTTCGAGCGCAGAGCAACCAACTAGAATTGGAGTGGGTGCGACATGAGAGTTCGACATGATCTTCGTCTTATCCATGTTCATCTTTAGACCCACTTGTTGGGAAGCTCTGCTGAGGTCATTGAGCATTTTGCCCAAGTCTTCCAGGGTCTCAGCCATGACCACGATATCATCTGCAAAACGGAGATTAGTGATGTACTCGCCGTTGATGTTGATGCCAAGTCCTTTCCAGTCCATGAGCTTGAAGACATCTTCCTTTGCTTTGTTTAGTTTAAAATGTCCTCTCACGATACATGTGACCTAAATAGTCCATTATTCCTCGGCGTAAAATTATTGTTTGACTTACCATTTGTTATCTAGCATCCTAATTGCGTAACAATATAGTTTCAAATAAATACTTTGAATTTTCTTTATCGAAAACAGACACTGGATCTTTGAGGCAATTGCCAAAGCGTAGATGGCCTACCAGATTAGACTATATATTTTTCTTTCGCTCTTCCATGAATGAGAACGATTGAGGATAGTTATATTTTTTTTCATCGTAATCTTAATCCATACGAATGTAGTTTTGTCTATATTTTAATTAGTCTAGTTTAAGTCTTTATTTGTTCAGCACAGTGCGGTCTTCAGTCTTAATAAATAAAATATATTAACTCAATCTCTATAGCGGGTAGATGAGGCACAGAAGAAATTGGAAAAGAGAATTGACAATTGGAAGAGAGGCCTGTGCCAACCAGTGGGTGAAGTTGGGCTGCAGATAATGAGCAAGGTAATTATATTGGTAGATAAATCTCCCCCAGGCTGTATTTCAGGTCACGGTGACCAAACTTGGAACTGAATTTGCAGAACATTTAGTCAATCGGGAGAGCGGTGAGTATATAAGTATCAGGCGGCTCCCTGACTCATGGTATACTTGTCCGATGAAGGCCAGCCCGCGCCGCAGCTGAGCCAGTAAATACAATTTCCCAACTATGACCTCTGAGTTTGTTTCGGACGTTTCTTCTCAGAGCTAGTACTAGGAAACGGCGCGGTCATCAAACCGAATTAAAACAAATATTCGATCCAGCCGTCCCTTGCTATTCTCTCCAGCGACGCCCTAAGCCGAGGTTCGTACCCCACAGGGGGTGCCCTTAGCGTGTAGTCGCTTAGTTTATAGTCGCCCTGGCTGGAGGCTTTATATTCATTTAAGGCATCCACAGGAAAGTCCGGTTAAGTAGTCACGGCCTCTCAAGGTCAACTACGAGATGCCATAGTCAAAAAAAAAATGACTCATGGTTCTAAAAGGAATAGTAAAGTTCTCTGAGTGGAGAGCCAGTATGAGACCAAAATTACTTCACTGTTTTTCCAGACAGAGGATGTCTTTTAGGATATCCCCGGGTTGAAAAAAGACATATTATTATTCTAGTGCACAAGCGTGTGTGTGAAAAGGTGAGCTCTCTTTTCCTTTAGTCTTACAGTCCAATGTGACGGCATTCCGACATGACCGGGCAGAGATCCAGGCATGTGACCAACGGCTTTTACGTGCTTTCCGAGTCATGGGGGTATCACACCATCAATTTACTAACTTCAATCAGCTACTGAGAAAGTCCTAATGTAAAAACACTATGAAGTACAACTTTGGCGAAAATCTGAATAAAGTAGTCGCTGACCAAAGGGATAGTTATTATACTTATTTAAAATTACGTTAATTGTTTATTAACTAAATTATATCGTATACTAGTGGGTTATCTGAACTTGTGAATCTAATTTCTTACGCCACAGTGCATTAACGCCGTCAGTGCGTCCGTTTGTGAAGATTGCTGAGGCACTACAGAAGCGCGGAATCTCAACTGATGATCATGATTATGATTCCGAACGATTTCGGTCATGGCGACTTCTTTAACTCCTACGCAGCTCGTCGATCTCGTGGCTTATATAGCCAATCTTCGCTGAGAATGCTCGTGCGCACTGAGGGCACGTAAGCATTCCGCAAATCGCAACAACATATACCCTGAGCTAAATGCCTACATATATTCCGTATATTGCCTTTTCACATCTATAACACTGAACGGACCGAATCAAAGAAGACTGATGGCATCCCAGATAAGCTAGCCAGCTGGTTTTGACTTCCAGGAACACGTGTCCGTAGGGATTCTTTCCATCATTCATGCAGGCATAGCCGAAGGTAGAAGGATTTTCTAATAAACCCTTAGGCCTACTTGTACAAATTTTATAAAAGCAAAGTATTTTTTTTTTAAGAAATAATTAGGTAAAATAATTATTTCAGTAGAATTTTTTGAGGATGTTATTTTTTAAAGGGCTCTTCCAAAAACGCAAATTAATGATCTAGACGTGGAAGAAAATTGTTGAGGGTCGTGACCAAAATTTTATATCTCTTGAAATTTAATAAACCTGAGGTCTTTAAGAAAAAAGAGGAACTATCTCAAGATTCTTTATATAAAATAAATAGGCTTTTCATGTTATCGAGGGGAATGAAATAGTGTAGGTATGATTTTTTTTTATTTTATTTATAATGAGATGACATTAATTAACATAACTAACTACCTATTAGTAGTAAGGTTATTTGTCTT
Organism: Sesamia inferens; assembly: GCA_037179545.1. Classification (NCBI taxonomy): domain Eukaryota; kingdom Metazoa; phylum Arthropoda; class Insecta; order Lepidoptera; family Noctuidae; genus Sesamia; species Sesamia inferens. Next base: position 10,440,614 of record CM073939.1, read on the forward strand.
TAGTAATTATTTTTATGGTTACTCTGCGTGAAAGACACCTTTCATGACACCCACGGCAGATTGCAATTTTAATCCGTAAGTGTAATAATTATAAGAACGATAGTTCAAAAATCAGAAATATAACACAAAGGGCAACGTCTCCCATAAAATAAATCGGAATGTCTTTATTCCAATCATGTAAATAGTAGTGATGGTGATTACGCTCAATCCTTCTCTGTATGAGAGGAGAACTGTACCCAGCAATGGGACGATAAAAAAAAGGTTGATGATAATGATGATGAAATAGTAGTTACTATGACAAGTTACGTGCAGAACAGATAGAAAATGGGGCGAAAGGTTCTGAAGTAGCATCCGCGTACCCAAAGCCGTTGCGTTGCTGGGCCTTGCTGCAACAAGTGGGGTTTTGAAGGCTGCTGGACTCCATTGGATGCGGGAAGTACAGAACCGCGGGGTAATTGCGTAACATACTCTTAGTAGCATTGACAGCCTCCGTGGCGTAGCGGTAGTGAACGCGGCCGCTGCGCAAGGAGGCCCAGGTTCGATCCCCGCGCAGTGCAAATATTTGCACTGGTCTGGTCGTGCCTCGGAAAGCGCGTTAAGCCGTTGGTCACGGTTGCCATCATCATCATTATCAACCTTTTATCATCCCACTGCTGGGCACAGGTCTCCTCTCATACAGAGAAGGATTGAGCGTAATCACCACGCTTGCTCAATGCGGGTTGGCGATTTCAGACTTAAAGTCCAGGTTTCCTCAAGATGTTTTCCTTCACCTTCAGTCATTGGTATCCAAGATATGCCTAGAAAGTAGGTACATATAACTTAAGAAAAGTTACATTGGTACTTGCCTGATCTGGAGAGGCTGGTGTTTTAACCATTAGGCCACTACGATTGGTCTAGCTACAATGCCTCCATATTGCCTCGGGTTGTGGAGGTCAGACGGCAGCTGCTTCACGAAAAAAAAAAACGAAGTTTAGCCAAAATCAGCAGTTAGACTGGTAAAGCGGACCCCAGGCTCCAAAGCTGGAAGAAAGCTTCAGCTGCGACTGGGATTAACGTTGAGATGATGATGATGATGATAACTCTCAATAGCAATGGGTTTCTTTTTGCCAGTTGAAGAACATTCATTGCATTACTTATGTTGTTGAGCTGACACATTTTTTTAACATATGGAGCAATGGATTGGCTATATGCTTCATAGTTATAGTAATAGTAAGCTACGTAATTAGGATATAGGCCAAAGTGGCGGTCCTTGGGGAGGTGTCCTATGTCCCCAACAGTGGATATCGAGAATGAATGATAAATTATACCAATTACACGACGACGGCGTGGCTTAAAAATTACCATGGCAGCGGCGCTCGGCGTTGCGTTCCGGATGGCCTCCAAACAAGGCTGACCAGCCTTGGCTATTTTTATCAGGCAAAGATTTAAAGAAAACCGGTTTGTTGATACCAAAAATCTTTTTATTTTGAACCGACTTCAAAAAGAAGGAGGTTTCTCAGTTCGACCGTATATATGTTTTTTTATGTTGTTCGCGGATAACTTCGTCGTTTATGAACCGATTTTGATAATTCTTTTTTTGTTGGAAATAGGAGATTCCCACGGTGATCCCATGGTAAGGACATAAGGGTTTGATGGTGGAAGATCAGAGAAATCAAGGGGAACTTTTAAAAATTGTAGGGAAGGCAAGTGCAGTTGTAAATTTTTCATTAGGAATTTTAAAACACTACAATTTAATAAGGGTATGGAGTAGACCTGATAATGGAGCCAGGAGACAGGTGAGGGAACTCCTCAACGATTCACAGCAGACACCTTGTGTTTCTGCTTGAATAATTTGTATCGATAAGATCTTTACACCTACATGGGTTGTGACTGTCATTAAAGGGCTGATGATGAAAACAAAGGTCATTTCTGGGAACTCCTCTATGATTTACAGTAGCTACCTTGTGTTTGAACATAATTCATTTATATTAATTTGAACTTTGCATCCACATAGGTTGTAATGAAGGTCTACAGTAGATCTGATGATAGAGCGGAGGGACAGTCGAGGGAACTCTTCAACGATTCACGGCAGCTATGTTATGTTCGTACTTGATTAATTTGTATTAATAACAACCTTACGTCTAGATGGTTTGTGACTGCCATTAAGGAGCTGATGATGAAAACAAAGGTCTGTTCAGGAAACTCCTCAACGGTTTACAGTAAATACCTTGTGTTTGGACTCAATGCACTTATATTGATGAGAAGTTTTAGATCTGATAATAAAGACCATTGGCCGTCGAGGAAAGTCCTCAACAATTGAATTCTTTAATTCTTGTTTCAATTTTTTTTTTTTCAAATTAATGACATTTTTGTTTTTTTTTGTTTTGCGTTGCTGGTATTTCGGCGTGGCTAGCTGGTACATGGTAAAAAGTTTCACTGTTGTTGTATTTTCTTGTGTTCATTACTATACATAGTTTTGTATAAAGTCTTGTGTTTTTTTTTAATCAACAGACAGCTGTGCTGCTGGGGAGTTTGTTCCGCCACTTCTTCTTCCCAGCGAAAGCACTAGGATGTGTCGATGGGCGGGCGTTTTGGGGGACTGTCTTGTGTAATATTGATGTTCAAAAAGTGCTAATTCTCAGCCTAATTTGTATGAATAACTTTTGATTTTGATATAGCTCTAGTTTATTATGATGACGAGGATGATTTTTCTATTTTGGACCAAACTATTCATAAAGTATTAGTAACATACAATTTTTTATCAATTTTTAGTACTAATTACCCTCCTCACAAATTGCTTTACCTAGTAAGAAAAAACTAACATGATATACTAACATGAAAATATTTTTTTTATCTAAATTATTTCATAAAATTTTAAAAAAAGCTTTCGTAGAATGGAAGAAAATTTTCCAACGTGTTCGAAATTCAGCCTTGGGTCTTACGTTCATGTTTTTCCCACGTGTATTGTAATCTTTAGTGCTGCTATTCTTGTTTATACTCTGCCAATATACAATGGCTTGTTCGAGTGTTTCGTTAACCCAATGAATTTATAAAAGTGATAAATGTTGAACATTATTGGTGATTTGTACGGAAGACAGCCACCCTAAACTGTCAGATATTCCCAATCAACCTCGAGCCTTAATGCTTTAGAGATAAAGTTGAAAAAATCTAATAAGGAAATCTGACACATCACTGTAGTAGCTTGAAGTACTGTCGTCTGCACTTTCGGCTGGCAAACGTTGACTATACGTTAGAGATATTGTTTGAGCTTGCTATTTCCTGTGCTATCCCTGTCCTAAATTCTATTCACCGACACCGCCTACCTACTGAGAGTAGTGCTTCTACTATTCAGTGTGAATCCAACAAGCACCGCTAAGCATGCGGCCATAATATCGCATCAGAAGACTAATTAAACTCGTGTCTGAGCTGAATTAAATCGTGGACAAGTAAACAAAACCCCTGCAGGGAGCTATGCGCCCATATATAACTAAATACTACATACGTGTACCCTGAAGTCTGTAACTACACATGTATCTTATTCCTACGTCCCCTTGACCTAGCAGCTCTTCATATCACCTTCTGCGGAGAAATCTCGTCTAGCCTTACAACCTGGACAGATTATTGAACGATTCAAATGACCTAGGGCCTACGGCTATAAAAAACGCCATCCAGGTCACATCAGATGTTGTTGATGCTTGTCAGGAGAATACGCTGAAGATTTGTTTCTCTTTATGGCTGCCCTAGACACAAGCTTATCTACGAATAAATAATAGAAATCAAACTTTAGTTCCAGTCTTAACCTTTGAGTCAATATTTATATTTCTTAAAGTTCTTAATACTAAAATGACAAGTTAGTACCGACTAAGCTGTCAGTTTTATAATTATAAAGAACTGCATTTTCATAATGCTTTGTTTCATGGTATGTGGTTTAAATCTGCTGTTATGCGTTTTGTGTGCGTGAAGTAAGTAGACAAACCTGAGTGGTAGGTGATTTCAAAAATAGAAGATCAATGTGTCAGCAATGGAAACATAAAGGCAGATTATTATAATAGTAAGCAGAGTCATCATTATCTCAGCGTGGGATTAATCGCATCCGAAGCTTCTTCAGCTTTGGAATCTGGGTGGGGTCCGCTTTACCAGTACGCTAACTGCTGATTTTGGCTAAAGTTCGATATTTTCCGTGAAGCGACTGTCGTCTGACCTCCACAACCCGAAAGCGACATCAAAGCATAGTTAGACTTTTGAGGGCTTCAACAACCCGTAACGACTGATGATGACTCGATGTTCGTATGGCAACCGGGACCAATGGCTAAATTTGCTTTCCGAGGCACGACCAGAGCAGTGCAAATATTCATATTCATGCATACAAATATTTGCACAAGTTTGAACACACATGGAGCAAAAGAATACTGTTTTTCGCGTCTCTGTATTTCGCAAAATATCGCGGCCATTTCCCAGAAACATAGTTGAGCAAATGAAGCACACAATGGCCAAGTAATTTATATACTGTCTCGACGGGAATTCCTACAAATTAAGAAACTAGTGCACGACTGCAGGCTCCACTCGATTCTGACTTGATGATTACGTTCCAATTTTGGGTTGTGTCTTTAAATTCTGATAGATATTGTGACCTTAAGTGTGAAGAACTGTAACTTTGTGTAGTATTAATGAAATAAGCCGTCGACATACTCCAGTGAATTAGCTCTTTTAAGTGGAAGTGGGCGCGGCACATAGCACGTAAGGCCGATGGCCGATGGGGCAAAAAAGCTCTTGAATAGCGACCACCTACCGGCAAGCGCAGCATCGGACACCCACCGACTAGGTAGTCGGATGACTTGACTAAAATCGCAGGGAAGCGCTAGATGCAGGCCGCGTCCAACCGTTCTTTTTGGAAATCCTTGGGGGAGACCTATGTTCAGCAGCTATGTGACTGACATGATGGTGGTGATGATGAATGAATTAAAAATTCCTTATGTGACTTAGTAACTTATTTTTTCAAGGGGGTTTGAAGATTTTTATGTGGAGCCTGTCATACCCTGTCGAGCTAATTTTAAAAACGAGATTCCTTTATTTATTTATTCACACACTTACTAGGAACGGACGACAGCAGGTCAAGTTACCCGAAACTGTCAAATATTCCCAATCAACCTTGAGCTTTAATCCTATAGAGATAAAGTTGAAAATCTAATAAGGAAATCTGACAGACTGTGCTAGCTTGATGTGATGAGGTTCCTTAACCTAAACCAGCAGAAAGGATTCATTTAACGACATACATTTTGGAAACTTACACATATGTATAATAAAATGTAATAAAATATTTCTATTAAAATTAAATCAATAAAATAAAAAACTATAACAAATAATATTAAACTTTAAAACAACACTTTACGATAGGATAATTGCACAATACACCATCTGCAGCAAAGGGTTTCATTTGGTTTCATGGTCAGAGAGGCAGTCGAAGTAAAATGCTGGTATTCAGCTGCATATGGTAAAACCGGAGGCCGACCGCAAACATAGTTGAGAAAAGGCTAATGACGTGGTAGCTTGTCACTTCCAAGTTCACCGCATAAAGGCAATCCAATTTCAAGCGTTTTGTTAAACACAAACTATTCATCAGACTTTAAAACACAACAATAGAAGCTATTCCCAGCTTTAAATAAATTCAGTTTTCACATTAATATTCATTGATTTGGATCTTTCCCAGGTACATACTACAGAATAGATATTTACAGAAGTTACACTTCATTTTACGAGGGAGCGCAGGTACCTACACACTCCATGCTACATTATCGCGATAACAATACCTATGCTTTGCACGCTTTCTATTTTAAAGAGAGCGAGTCAAGCAGTTCTCCCATGAAAGAGGCTTTAACATATACTCATGGCACCTGTCTTACGCAAATCGATTATCAATCAATCGATCTTAAAACGATTTTCTTAGATCATTCAAGAAACGTACTTATAGTAGACGGCAGTCGCATCACGGAACATATCGAAGTTTAGCCAAAATCAGCGATAGACTGGCAAGGCGGACCCCAGACTCTAAAGCTGAAAAAGCTTTGGATGCGACTGGGATTAACGCTGAGATGATGATGATTCAAGAAAAGTAATAATTATTGATGGTCTCGTATAAGTAAAAGAGACAAATACGTATCTATATTAATAGTAATCTGATGATCTCTGAATGTTCGCCTTACTTGTGTGTACCCTTTTATCGCTAAACATGACATATCAAGGACGCTTGCATATCAGGCAGAATACTCATTGACAGTCTAGTGGTTAAAAGACTAGCCTCTCAAGTATGAGTCCGTGGGTATCAATTCCAGGTTAGGCAAGTACCAATGTAACTTTTCTAAAGTTATATGTATTTTCTAAGTATATCTTGGACACCATTGACTGAAGGTGAAGGAAAACATCTTGAGGAAACCTGGACTTTATAAGTCTGAAATCGCCAACCCGCATTGAGCAAGCGTGGTGATTACTATCAATCCTTCTCTGTATGAGAGGAGACCTGTGCCCAGCAGTGGGACGATAAAAAGGTTGATGATGACTCATTGACAGACTCACTCTTGGTACATTATGCGCATAATAGTAAGTAATTATTCATCATTAAGCACATGCAAACACCGTGTTGCTCGTTATCACGTAGTGTTGGGACAAGTGGCCATAGTTTTGCCAGAGTGGGTGTTAAGTACAGCATATCAATATTGGCCTCACCACTGTATGCAGGCGTCTGTATTGTCATGTACTAGCTCCTATTTTTGTCTATTGTGAGAAGCGAGCCTTCTGTTCTTATCTTTTCCGTGATTCTACCTTCGTTCAGGGTCCTCGTTTATTATTTCACCGTTGCCTCTCCGTTTTGGTCGGTACACGGTAAACTACGTACAAACTCGGTGTTGTTTTGCATAATTAGATAAACCGTCAGTTAGCGATAAACTCGGGGCATCAATGTATACGAATAATTTTGGGTAGAGTAATACTGACCTTGATTAACTGTGGCCTTAAATTGACGAATTTGCATGAGTTGGTTACTGTTTTATGGAGGATTTATGAAACAATACATACTCTGCGCGATCGAATCAGAAATGAGGAGATCCGCAAAAGAACCAAAGTCACTGACATAGCTCTGTCGCTAAAATTAAGTGGAAATGGGCGGAGCACATTGCTCGCAGAACCGATGGCCGATGAGGCAGTAAGGTTTTGGAGTGGCGACAACGTACCGGAAGAGGCGTAGGCCCCTATCAAGGTCGACCAATGGCCTAGTGGAGGTCGCAGGACACCGATGGATGCAGGCAACATAAGACTGATCATCATGAAAAGCCTTGGGGGAAGCCTCTGACCTCTATAGGCTGAAAAGAATAATGAAATGGGTAATACCAGCTCGTTTTTATTGAATACCTCTTATGAAACGGTAAAAAATTTAGACATGATTGTATTTTTTTAAAGGGACAATGTAAAGGTGACGGCTCCAACTTAGGAGCTGTTCCAGTAGGTTCGAACCCAACTAAGTGTTCCACGTTCTGTAAATTATTTATTTTATAACCACTGTTCTTAAAACAGTCAAGGACCTATCTTCAGGAAACTATCTTCGTACCAAAGCATAAGGACATGGGACTTCTGCCAAGATTTGTGTGGTAGACGACGATTGACACCCTCTCTCCGAGAGAAAACTTGTGAACCTGCTGTGGGAACATTCTGGGCTGATTATTCCATAGATTCTATAATTTTAATATCCAGATTATGCCAGATTTTTCTACTCTAAATATATCAGCGATGACTACATTATATAGCTGTGTCTCTTAACCCATGTTAGTACAGACATAAAATATCGTTGAGTGTTTTTCTACTCTCGGGATTCCGCCAAACATTGTGAAGCCAGTAGACCACGTCCCTGAAATCAATGAATCTCACGGTGGATTTTCAACAGAATAATCAAAATAAAACGCTATCGTATCTTATTTGCGAAACTCTGTTAAAATAGCGTTTCAATAATAAAAATATATATTATAGAATTCAATAGGCTGTTTTCTTAATATACAACTTTGATGTTTTATGGCGAAAGAAGTAATTGTAGTAGCTATATGGTGGAGCCGATTACATTATTAAACGTCCGTGTTTATTTTTTTTTTAAATCATAAACTAGTGCTTGACCGCAATCCCACCTGATGGTAAGCAGTGATGCAATCGATGATGGGAAAGCACGCTAGTTTATTAAGAGCCTATTCACTCTAGCCTTGAGGAGACTTAAATTGTAATCCGACGGAAACACCGTCGGTGGCAAAAATGTATCTACTCAATAACGTAAATAAGCAATGAATCTTATAGAATAAGAAAGCAGTATAAAAGAATAGGCGAAACGCTTCGTTGTGATGTCAACAACGTAAGGGTGGAAACTCGCCGTACAACGGGTCGTCCAATGATGGAACAGAGACGGGGGAATTAAATCATGCAATTCCCTCACATTTCATATACAAAAATGAATGCCACTATCATAGACTTTGACCACGTCGGTAAGTACTTTTTAAAGTACCTACTGAATTCACGCTTACAGTTTTCACGCTTATATCCCTGCCAACCAATTTTTTTTTTTGAATTGGCATCTCGTAGTTGACCTTGAGAGGCCATGACTACTTAACCGGACTTTGCTGTGGATGCCTTAAATGAATTTAAAGCCTCCAGCCAGGGCGACTAAAAAACTAAGCGATTACACTCTAAGGGCACCCCCTGTGGGGTACGAACCTCGGCTTAGGGCGTCGCTGGAGAGAACAGCAAGGGACGGCTGGATCGAATATTTGTTTTATTCGGTTTGATGACCGTGGGGTTTCCTAGTACTAGCTCTGAGAAGAAACGTCCGAAACAAACTCAGAGGTCATGGTTGGGAAATTATATTTACTGGCTCAGCTGCGGCGCGGGCTGGCCTTCATCGGACAAGGGACGGGGGAGAGGGCTACTAAGTTGAACGCGTCGCGATGGACCTCGGCGGCGGCGAGGTCGGTAGGTCGGTCTTTTTCTGAGTGTTGTACTAGTGGCCCTATTGGCCTCTTGGAGGAGGGTTATGGGGTCATCAGGATCTGTGAGTTCATGCCTTGGGCGGCGAAGCTTGGAGATGGTGGAGGGGGTATAATTAGCAGCCGCTACTATCAGGGGATTGCGGTGCCTGGCGGCAGTGTCAAAGAAGTGTTTGGAAAGACGCTTCATGAGCTGCTGGATGGTGGGGATTTTGAGATAAAGGTGGAGGATCTCATTACGGATGAACCAAGGGGCATTTTTGGCTTTACGTAGAAAACGGTTTTGGACTATTTGCATCCTATGGATGTGACGCGGCTTGGCATGTGCGAAGACAAGCGTATGTCATAATCGGGCGTATGCATGTTGTGTACAAGCGCATTTTGAACTTGAGCGACAGTTTGTCTTTAACCTCTGTTTCAACATTTTGTATCAGTGTGTAGCTAAATAATAATATAATAGCTTTATTTATTCCTTACACAGATAGATTTTCACATATTATTATGTATAAGTTCCGTTGTGTTAGTACTTATTTAATTATATCCTAGTTTGTTAGTATTTCTTCTGTGCTAAGGACCGCTCTGGCGGTGAAAGCTTCCACCATTTCTCTCCACTTGTCTCTATCCCTTGCCAGTCAATTCCAAGTACCTCCAGCCGTGGCTACTATGTCATCACTCCAACGTCTGACTGGCCTGCCCTTTTGCCTTTTTTGTGTGTAGAGTACCAATTCGTGATAATTTTGGACCATTTGTTACCTGGTGATCTTTGGACATGTCAAACCCATTTCCATTTCTGGCTCATTATAGACTTTGTTTTGTCTGGCTGGCTTTCTTGTGTGTAGCTATAAAGCATATTAAATTAATTACTTAATTGTAGTTTTACATATATTGATACAGTATTTTACTGATGCCAGCAGGTCAGTCAATCAGAATGTCAGTCAAATTTTTCAAATCAACCTTGAACCTAATGCTTTAGCGATAAAGTTGATATTCTAATAAAGAAATTTGACAGATTGTAGGCACTTGAAGTGCTAGAGTCTATACAATACACCCAAATGAATTCTTGGTGTCCATCTTTTTTATAAACTGACTGTAGAAACTCTTCCATAAGAAGTTCAACTATTACTTTAAGCTCTGTGCAAAACTTTATTCTCCAACCAAAGTGCAGTGAAAATTACTCAACATTATCCACATCCTAACTTTTTAATCAACAGCTCGATACACAGATTACGTACACAGGCGAACACAAGTTTTTACTTCGACGGTTACCGCACTAGATGAAATGTATGAACATAATGCAACGCAGGTGTGGGCTGAACACGTGTGTCGTAGTGTATGGCGAAGTTGGTGCTTTGCTTAAAATTCCATGGAACTGTTACATAGTAGAATTTATGTCAAGAAGTATTACTACTCATAATGTTAATAAAAAGCATTTATCTAGGGTAACTCAAAACAGCTATACAATAACCAGAGTACATATTCACGCATACTATATGAACTAAAAGTTAGCGAACACAGCTCGCAATATTCAACTATTTATACTATTTATTTTGCTTCCAGCTTACCATTAATCATATGAACTTTCTGTAGTTTTCTTCAATGGTACATTGAGGCTGCGATGAAAAGCATCAAACGCTTTTGTTATGAGTCAGTTTTCGCTAGGAATTCAGAATTTCAGTCCATTTTAATGTAATTTATTGCAGAGGAAAATAATCTCTTCTGGAGCTTATTCTGTGGAATGGACGCATTTAAAACATGTTTGATTCACGAATTGTTCATGTATTTGCGTGACATTGTTGTTGGTTGAAAATTATTAAATAAAAAGCTTTTGGTGTCACCGAATTGTGTAAAATAGAAGTTTTATGGTACAGATAGTTGGTTGTTTACTAACAGTGCGGGAATTAATTAAATTGCTTACTCGATTCAGTAGAATAAATAACAGTAGTGAAAATTCTGTAACATAACTACTTAGCAAAACGAGGAGGCGGAGCGCGTTAGGGTGCAGCAATTCCAGCGCCCTCACGCCTCTAGCCGCCACAGGAGACGCCCTGGAAGACAACATCGAACCGCCAGCCACCGTAGGCGTGAGTTTGTGGGTAAGGACCAGGCTCGGGTCGACAGCGCGTTGTGTTTCACGGGCGCCTCAAAGAGATGTCAGCATATCGTGACGCATCACGAGGACCGATGAGGAGGATGATTCTGAAATTTCTATTTCATGGTAAATTGCGGTCACGAAATATGGGCTAAAGCGGTGTTAGAAAAGCCTTATTTAGAAGTAGTAATAAGCCATGCAACTTAAGCCGAAAAGCTAAATAGTAACAGCCACATAGCTCGACCGATCAAGTTAAGCTATGCTTTCCGCGTTTGGTTCATGTATAGATGGCCGTCTTTACATAGGGAGACTTCTCCGTGCGTCGGAAAGCACGTGAAGTTGTTGGTTCCGGCTATAATTCGTTCTTTGACAGTCTTCACAGGTAGTCAGAAGCTCGAAAATCTGACCAGCACTACCAAGATGCATCGTAATACTCAAAAACTGGGCTGTGAAGTTCATGGGGCCCTAGTCTGCTATTTTTTTCAGTTGTCACGTAATGGAATGGTGATAGAATTGTAACACTTAGAAAGAGACAGAGGGCTACTTGCGAGATGAGATTGACGCTTTCTCCCTCGGACCGTTCTCTCTTCAAATAAGGTCTTAGTTCTGATCGACCTTATTGCTCTTGCGATAGTCTTCTGTTATTTAAACATTCAATTTGCCACTGAAACAAACCGCCGCGTCCGTTGACAGAAACTTTTTTTTTTTTTCATTCGATAACAAACTTTGTTGAATTTTTACCATGTGATGTTTTATGCCTTTCTTATTCTTTCACCTAAAGTTTGTGTAAGTTAGAGTAAGAAAGGTATACTCTAGACAGGCAATATTTGTCATTTAATCCGACCCGATCCACGAAATCGAAAGGAGATTCCTACCGGACACGGGTTTTTTGACAGCAATCTCCTGGAGATTCATTATCATACAGGATGCCATTATTATGAAACCCGTTTGGAATGATTTTCTAGAAACTACTACTCAATTTTAATATTTAGTAACATGGAATGAATGGAGTGTCAGTGATTGACCACTGTATAGTCATAATGACGTCATTTTGTAAGTAGATTACGAAACTTCACAAAATCTATCATTATTATATCTTTGATCGACTATTCTGACACTAATAATAGCAGACTAGGGCCCCAGAAGGGAAATCGCTCCATGTGGTATTCAGATGCATCCGAACTGGATGTTGATCCCAATTTAATTGGAAAAAGGCTAAATAGATAATGATGCCAAAAAGATAAAAACAATATTTTTGGAATACATTATATTTATTTAAAACATCCAATAAAACAGAAGCTCTTCTAGAAAGTTCCAAAAAATACTCCAGCAAAGATCCTCTAGCTGGCTCAAACATGAGTTTGACTGCCTTCAACGGTCCGCCATTACTCTCTGTCTGTTACGCGTTTCCTACACTTTGTCATTTCATATATTAACACGTACATAACCTCATTTGTTAACGTACATATCAAAGCGTGAAATAAGGGGATGTTCGGGAATGTTTTGACTTTATTAGGCTGTTGTCTTTTTAATTTAGGAAACGTTATTTATGGGAGTAAAAAATTGGTCGTTTTTTTTTTGGAAGTTGGTTCCAAGGCTTATACAAAAGCCGAGACATGAAATGACACATGATATATTCTCCCCATACTTTAACTGGATATCGTTGAATATTTTAATCGAAGCGACTTTCTATCTGATATATGTAAGCCAGTTACACGATATCCTTTATTAAGAACCCATAAGTGTTGCATTTAATTCCTTTAGTCTTATTCATCATATATAAAAAAATAATAAATAACTAATTAATACGTAATATAATATATGCCATGTCGCCATGTCCTAGAGGCAGAACTTCGATGCCATGGGGCCACTGGGCCCGCGTGGTAGATTAGAGTAGGCTGTCTGGCTTATGTCCCAGGAGAAAATTATATGGCTGATTATATACACCCAAAAAATATAAAAGAAAAGTAAGTTGAATGAACACTACAAAATATGCTATGGAGGCATTACCACATTCGCCGATCTCTTGCAGGCAACCTTGGATTCAGTACACTTGGACAGTGATTAGCCTGGACATAAAATAAGGTTATCGCTGGTACATAAATAAAATATGTTGGCTCGTTTTTCCTCTAGATTTTCGTCCAGATTGTTTGTTTTTTTTTCCTCAGAGCCAGTACACACTATGTAGCCAAGCATATTGTACGTTACGGAATTGCATCGCTGACAGGGGTGTTCGGCACTGGTGCAGCTACACAGGAGCTAAACTTAGTATTCGGGAACACTGTTGGAGCTGCTGAACCTTGGACAAAACTATCTTTGCATTGTGTAGATTCAATTTCTTCTTCTTCTTCAGCCTATGGATGTCCACTGCTGGACAAAGGCCTCCCCAAGGCTTTCCACGCTGACCGGTCTTGTGCTGCCCGCATCCATCGGCTTCCCGCGACCTTCACCAGGTCATCGGTCCACCTTGTTGGGGGCCTCCCTACGCTGCGTCTTCCAGTACGTGGCCGCCACTCCAGAACCTTACTGCCCCATCGGCCATCGGTTCTACGAGCAATGTGCCCTGCCCACTGCCACTTCAGTTTAGCAACTTGCAGAGCTATGTCGGTGACTTTGGTTCTTCTGCGGATCTCCTCATTTCTGATTCGATCACGCAGAGAAACTCCGAGCATAGCTCTGAGTATTGTATAATTGCATGGCATACCTGTGAGCACAATGTACTTGCTGGAAAGCATCTATTTGCTGCGTTAGTCTTTTTTTGTTGTTTTTTTTTTGTGCTTTCCATAATGGACGCTCTTAGCGTACAATATATTTATGCATTGTTCTCACACGGTTGATTTCAAAATGAATGATGTAATCAAATATTTTTATCGATAACTTGATAATTTAAAAGAGTGTCCATAGAGTTTCTTGCCCGTTCTTCTCCATAGGTACCTACTCTTTGGAATGGGCGACTAGCTTCACCTTACTGACTAACCGACCTTCTGACAATTCAAAAGTGCATGTTACTGGTTTATTTGAAATAAATGCTTTGATTTTGAATTTTGATTTTAGAGAGTGTGTTTCTAATGTTTTTTTTTTTTAATAATTATAAACTAACGCTTGACCGCAATCCCGCCTGATGGTAAGCAGTGATGCGATCGTTGATGGTAAAGCGTGCTAGTTTATTAAGAGCCTATTCACTCAGAAAAACGGAGCGAATACGAAGGAAGACGGCAGTTGAGCGAGGTGATGCAATGTTAAACCCAACAACACGACCAACGATGCTGCGCCAGAGGGAGATTGATCTGAAGACCCTCCACCACCAAACTCAAAACACAACAACATTAGGCGCATCGTACCCGGCACACATCGCAACACAACTGCTCAGACCCGTCCTTCGTACGGTTCTGTCCTTTTGTTCAAAACAAATCTTCAGAAGTCAACAAACTTCCAAAACTCGGAAATATTATACTAGTAAACTAACTTCTTAATACCTAATGGTATCCGCCACGACTTACAAATTGTAGGTCGTAGGTTCGAAGCCTGCGCCAGACGCTTTACTTATTGTAAATGTTTTCATTACTACTGTTTTCAAAACGATGAAGGAATACATCGTGAGGAAAGCGACATGTCCTAGAAGCAAAACTTAGAAGACATGTGACATCTACCATCCCGCACTGGGCCCTCGTGGTAGATAGACTATGGAACTCCCTCTCTGTCACCGTGAGGAGACCTGTGTCCCAGGAATGGATAGGCTGATTATGTAAACTAACTTCGTGAACTCTTGATGACAGTAATATATTGTCAAGAAACCACATATACAATATCTAAAGAAAACCCCGTCCGACCCAATAGGATAAAAAATAAACGAATGTTTTCGAAGATATTACAGAATAAAAAATACGAGTGTGCTTATGACCACACGACTGAGGTAAAACTTCTTTCGCTCCATCTGTATGTACATATAAATATATGTGTGTACAATATATATATGTATACCTATATACATATATTAATTTTCTATAAATATTTAAATTTATTTCATGGTTTCATTGGTAAATTAATATTTTTGCATAGATCTTCTATTTTTATTGAAAAAAAAAAAACTCGTTGTAGACCTTGTAGTACCAAGCTCGCGCCACGGGCGCCTCTGTGCTTATATCCCCCACTTAACTTCCGTTCGCCTTGCCCGATCACTTTTCGTAACGCTTACGTCACGCGTTCGCCAGCTTACTCCCCAAGTCAAGCGTGCGTAAAGAAGTTTCACTTCAAAAATTTCGGAGTGTCGCGTTTGCGGCGGTACACGGCACGGCGTTTGCGGCGATTTATATACAACGTTCACAGTTTTTCTGTAGTGTACTTAGTATCAGCATTGCACCCGTGCGAAGTCGGGGCAGGTCGCTAGTTTTAGGTGAAAATAAAATTCACTTTGGAGTTTTCCCCAAGCCACAGTAATCAGTAATTTCTATATTATTTTCTTAATAAACCTTTGATCCTATTAGACTCGGGGCACTTGTCAGGAATGACGGATAGAGTGTTGGTATCTGATGACATACGAACGCCTCACTTTCGTTGTTATTAATATTTAGGATCTGCGTCTTTTATTTCTCTGGGATACATATTCAGTTATTATATTTGGTAGGAAGGGGGTACAAATTGCTGGATTACGATAATTTCTTTAGGTCGTTTGAGGATTAGATATAACCCCTGTCAGGGCTGCCGGTTGTTCATAAGAGATACCATGACCCCTTCTGTACAGGCAAGTAAAGGTACACGGGTTGGTTTTAGTCAGTAAGTGATAGTCTGACACGCCCTTTCGCTCTGCTCAGAACGAGAGAGGTTATTTAATGATTTCTTGTCCTCTATTTAAACAAGATTTTTTTCACCGATTCTTTTTTTTTAAAAGAAGAATTTTTGACGTGACAACGTCTATTAAATTGGTACGGCGTGGAGTCATTCTCGAAAACACCGTAACGGCCGAATCTGACGCCACACGGAGTCCACGCCTACTTTACCCCCACCCCTAGAGCGAATAGACGTTGTCACGTTCAAATATCGGCAGTAGACGGAGTTCTACAGACAACCAATTTTTTATTCTGTAATATCTTCGAAAACATTCGTTTTAATCATATGCTATAAAGGCTGATATAGATCTATATTAAATCAACAATATATTTAAGGTATTAAATTTCATAAAGATTAATGCTGTATTGGTTAAAATCGCTTCGAAAATTAGACGGTATTTGTCGAAAAAAGTAAATGACAAAGAAAATATTGTGGGATATCCATAAGAGATAGATATATACCATCGCGTTCTTTTTTGTAGACCTTTTCAATGTGTATAATATTTAGTACATTATTTTGATAACTCTCGTACGGTTCAGGCTGCGTTTCACTGCAAACGAGGAAGAAATGTAGATATTTACGACATCACATTAGAAACCTCAAAAATAATAGTATTTCTCCACAATTTAATGGATCTTATTAAACATAATATAAACCTTCCTCTTTAATTACTTTATCTTTTAAAGATTTAATCATACAAAGGGACATAGGGAAAGAGAAAGTGACTTTGTTTTATAATATGTAGTGATGGTATACCATTTCCACAGCAAAGTCTTACCAAGAGGTATCGTATTGCCCAGTAACTGGGTTGTGGAGGTTAGATGCCTATCTGACCTCCAGTCGATACATGTAAAATCGGTATTTTAACAATGTTGCAGTCGGCTTCTAGTCTGCCGGATTCAGCGGCTGTGGTTTTCTGTTATTGAAAGATTACACCAACTAAATCATCATCATCATCATTATCAACCTTTTTATCGTCCCACTGCTGGGCACAGGGTCTCCTCTCAACCAGATAAGGATTGAGCGTAATCACCACGCTTGCTCAATGCGGGATGGCGATTTCAGACTTGAAGTCCAGGTTTCCTCAAGATGTTTTCCTTCACCTTCAGTCATTGGTGTCCAAGATATACTTAGAAAGTACATGTAACTTTATACTGACACCAACTAAATACTGTTCGTATATTAACTATATATATTTATTTTTAATATATATACAAATCACACAGATTGAGCTAGCTAATAGATACATATATAGATAAACATCCAAGACCCAAGCCAATCAGAAAAAGATTGTTTTCCATCATGACCTGGCCGGGGATCAAATCCGGGGCCTCCACGTCGCAGGCAGGTGTGTTGACCGCTGCGCCACGTAGGACGTCAAATTTTATATAATGTTTAATGTATGTATTTTGTTGGAGATCGTAAAATACATTATAGAGGAAGAATTGACTTCGTCATTACCGTTCTTTTTCGGTTTCCAAATGTCGTAGCGTCATTTTAAAATTATTTTGCTAAATTAGAAAAAATTAAGCAAAATAATTTAAATCCAACAAAACCATCCCTTCTGCTCTATTGTTCCGAGTTCAAAGTGTTTTTTTCAATAAACACGGGAAAGCAAATAACCTTCACGACTGCGTTAAAAAGTCTCTTGTGTCTGTTATTCTGCACATGTTACTATGTCGCTTGCTTATTCACCAGCGGTAATAGATTAATGGAATTTCCCTAGACGGACACATCAACAAGATGGTTCAGTTGTAGAACGCAACCATTAATAAGGTAGTAAAGTCCGGGAAATTAATTGGAGCAAATTAGCGACACCCCACGACAATTTGCAGTATTACAGCCGATTCATACATCTGTCAAAATATGACAGTTATAATTTGAATTACGTATGATTTTTGTTGATAATCAGTTTGGTTGGCACCGGTTCAAACAGGCGTGTCTTAGAGGCAAAACTCCGAAGACATCTGAAATCTACCAACCCACACTGGGTCCGCGTGGTGGATTACGGCCCACTATCTCTCACCGAGAGGGAGGCCTGTGTCCCAGAGGTGAGAATATTATAGGCTGATTATGTTATGTAATGTATAAATCTCTCTTTTGTTTGTTTGAACACTTTCTCTGGTCTACGAGAACCTGTGGAACTTTCTCTGGTCTTTCTCTAGTTTCTTCTGGTATCTGGTCTGGCGGTCTAGGAATTGTACGACCAATTCTTCAGAAAGGTCGTTATACAGGCTATTTAACATCACGGTATAGGTTATCACCCTTTTTTACCGTCCCACTGCTGGACACAGGTCTCCTCTCATAGAGAGAAGGATTGAGCGTAATCACCACGCTTGCTCAATGCGGTTTGACGATTTTAGAAGACCAGGTTTCCTCAAGATGTTTTCCTTCACCTTCAGTCATTGGTGCCCAAGATATACTTAGAAAGAAACATCACGGTATAATCATTAAGAACCGAGCAAATATCTCTGATCTACAGAATGCGTGGCGGCTGCAACGGAATTCTAATGACTATAGCAGATAGGCTTCTCCGATGTGGCGATCCTTCCTTAAACGGATTATTTAAATTACATTTAAGTTTTTTTTTTTTTTTTATGAATTATAAACCAGCGCTTGACCGCAATCCCGCCTGTTGGTAAGCAGTGATGCGATCGTTGATGGTAAAGCGCGCTAGTTTATTAAGAGCCTATTCACTCTAGCCTTGAAGACACTCAAATTGTAATGTGACGGAAACACCGACGCCGGCAAATTGTTCCAGTCCCTCGATATACGCGGTATAAAGGAGGAAGCAAAACGTTTCGTCCGGATCGCAGTGGTGTCAACAACGTAAGGGTGGAAACTCGCCGTACGACGGGTCGTCCGATGATGGAACGGAGATGGGGGAATTAAATCATGCAATTCCCTTGCACACTCACCAGAATGCATCCTATAGAAGACCGAAAGGCTGGCTACTCTACGCCTGTGCTCCAGGCTTTGGAGACCGTTTCGAGTTAAGTCTGGGTCGCCAATCAGCCTCTTCGCACGCCTCTCCACCGAATTCAAAGTGACAAGGTGACATTTCGCAGCACCAGCCCAAATGTGTTAATGTAGGTATGTAATGTAATTTAAATTGTTTAATGTATTTTTAATTTAATTAATTTTATGTTATCTATTTTTTTGTAAGAACAGCATTTATTTTAATGTTTTTATTTCACTTATTATTATTGATTCAAATGTTATAATATATGTATTAATATCTGTAAAAATTTGCTTCATTATCAGTCATATAGATCTAGTTATCTGAAATAAATTAAATTTTAAATATACTTTAATTTTAAAAAAAAACAACAATATAATATTAGATAAGTGAAAACGAAGTGATAGCATGGGTAAGTGATGCGATGCCACATGGTTGGTCGGAAAACAAGAAATTTCCTTCCTTTTGTCCATCGTTTTTTGTAGACACTGAACAACCTGTCTGCAAAAGAGATCCTTTCATTTTTAACTCGCCTCCTTCACCTGATGGCGTCTCAGAAAGGTTAAATAATTTCAGTCTCTAAGCCATAAAGATTTATACACGATATATAGGGTATATATCATCACAGTCTTTGAGCGGTTAGCTAAGCAATCGATACGATCTGCTTTTTCTTTTATGCGATCCTAACCGTTTACCGATACCCTTTAGCACTTGGGTAGAATTTTAATTTCTGGAAAAATAGACAAGCTCCTTGATCTTGAGGGGTTTTAAGCGGTAGAGAGGGTAAAGGATCGAAAACTTAACTAAAAGTCTTTTTTGTATTATAATTTATATAATAGGGATGGTTCCTGGGTAAAAAAAAAATATTCTATTTAGTCCGTCATTCAGATTAAAGAAAAATATTGGATACGTATTTATTTTGTTTTATGAAATCAATAAAAATTGACGAATATAAAAGGCATCAAAGATCAGGAGTGGTGGCTGATGACGTCACTCCTCGCTAAAAGTGTCACGCTACACAGTGACGTCACACGAGTTTTCAACGCACTGTGTCGTCTTAATTTTTTGTTTATGTATATAAAAAGAAAAAAATACGTCTCTAGTATTTTTTTGGAAATCTGACTGACGGACTAATTAGTTTTTTGTAGTCAACTACCCTATTTATATAATGCATTTTGTTATGCAATATTTTTGTGGAATACATTCCCCCTTATTCATAAGGGCTGCGTAAAGTTAACTAGTGTTTAGCGATTGTTTAAACATACATTTTAGACGTTTGCACGTCACCTAACTCTAATCTTCGCTTATGAATAAACACCTTAAACTCTGTAGTGTTTATTCAAAATGGATAATTAAAGTTAAATGACGTTAAAAGGTCAAAAATGTATGGTTAAAGAATCGCTTATCAGTGGTTAACTATAAGCAGCGTTTATGAATAAAGGGGAATGTGTCTAGATACACATTAGATGGATAGGCACACATTAGGTGCATATTAGACTGTTACAGTTTATTTTGTAGCTGCGATGACAGAGGAAAACGGCTCAGACTTACGAGTTGTATGTAGGACGTGGGTTTAGGTATACCAGACAGAGTACTTTGTGAAAATTACTGTAGCCTGACCTGTGCCTCTACCATGAGTTTAAAGCTAAGTATTTCTCGATACTCGATATCGTCGTCGGTAAATTTTTTGTATGACAAATTTGACAGCGCCTCTAGCGGTCACTTACGGAACTAAAATCGGTAGTATGAGTTTACAAGTAAATACCTATCGAATAAAAACTCGCTAGCGATTATTTTAAGCAGAGCTTCATAATGAAAATTGGTACCATTAGCGACTGCAATCCCATCTGATGGTAAGCAGTGATATAATCGTTGATGGTAAAATTCGCTAGTCTATTAAGCCTATTCATTTAAAAAACTCAGTGAATAGGAAGGACGACGGCAGTTGAGCGGTCGCAGAAGGAAGCTGCGGAACGGGAGAGGGAGATCTCAACTCCCTTCCCGGGCCGCAGAAGACGCACCGGGCGCCGAGGAAGGATAACGCCCTCTTCCGCCCCCCATGAATGGGTCTAGGGGCGAGGAAAATGGGGAAGTCCCGGCCCCCTATCGATGGACCCCGTAGACTCCCGTGGCCCCACGCGCGCTCATGATAGAACGAGACACCAGGGTGGTTTTAGTCAGTAAAAGTCTGACAGACCCCGTCGCCCACCCCAGGGCGGCGGACATCCTATGAGGATTTCCACAGTGGAAAAAAAAAAGAAAAAAGGTAATGTAATCTTCAACCCAACAACACGACCAACGATGCTATGCGGGAGATTGATCTGGAGACCGTCCACGATCAAACTCCCGTCACAACAACATTTGGTGCATCGTACCCGGCACACATCGCAACACAACTGCTCACACTCGTCCTCCGGACGGCTTCATCAGACATAATGCCGGTACACGACGAATCGCTTGGCGGCAAGACTTTGTCTAGTGTGAATTTGACAGATGCTATCGAAATAAACTGTTACTGCAGTAGAAAAGTAGATCACTAGCATATTGAACGTGAAAGTGTTGTGAAGAGTTTCAAGTGAAACAATATTTATTGACTTGTATTTAAATACGGTGCATAAATATGTCCGGTAGGCAAAGTTTAGGGTGAGATTATTAGCTACGGCGGCGTATGAAGACGAACGACGCGATCAAGGAAGTTTTTTAGCTTCTATACGAAAGTGTCTTGGAGTATCCTCTTGAACATAATTATAATTGATAATAATTTCATTAAGGATATCGGTTCAATAAAGAGGCTTTAGAGCATTTGTGTGGTCTCCTAAGAGATCACACGAATTTGAGGTCCTCAAAAGAGTGTCCTTTGAACCGAAGATATTTAGAGTGGTCCTAAAAATCATTGTTAAAACTTACTTTGTTTTATGTGCAATGTTATGGAAGCTATCAGAGAGTTACTGGTAAAGCGTAAAATGATTGTGTATATTCAAGAAGTCACTGTTCGGTAGTGGAATACAATAGGTGAAGTTGCTTCATATAGAATATTGTTGACGCAACAAAGTAATGGCGTATAAACACAATTTAAATGCAACTGTCAGTTTTAAACATAGAACGACTGGCAAGCACTATGTGTTCATATTTAGAATTGTATTTTTGGGTCGCAAAAAGAACAATAAACAAAATCACTTTCTCTTTCCCTATGTCCCATTGTATGATCAGATCTTTAAAACTACGCAACGGTTTTTGTTGGGGTTTCTTTTAATAGATAAAGTAATTAAAGAGGAAGGTTTATACAACATGTAAAGAAAACCCTGTCCGACCCATAAGGATAAAAATGGTTAGGTAAACACATGCCCAAATATAATATAAAATTTTACGTAATCATCATAGTAACAATACTAATGAATTTTGAAATAATATTTTTTTCCCGCGAATTTATTGCAACTTCCCCGAAATTTGGTAATTTTTAAAAAAGTGACAACACCATTTTGACGGTATTATTATAAGCGATGCGACCACGTACCGCGTGCCCTAACCCCCGTCCACCCGCGCATGGATTGCCTATCGCACATGTATTAAGTTACCTCTTTTTGCGAAGTAATATTTATTTTTTAAGGGGATTTTTTTAAGTTTAGCCCGGTTTTTTGAGCATTAGTAGAGTCAGTTATCGATACCTAACAACATCTTCACGGATCGGACAGGGTTTTCTTTACATATTGTATATATAAAATAACATCCATTCAATTGTGGAGAAATACTATTATTTTTGAGGTTTTTAATGTGATGTCGTAAACAATTACAAGTTTGCATTGAAACCTATGAGATTTATCAAAATAATGTACTAAATATTGTACACATTGAAAAGGTCCACAAAAAGTCCGTGATTGTATATATCTATCTCTTATGGATATCCCACAATAAATTTTTGATTTAACATACATCTATATCGCCCATTACAGCATATCATTTAAACGAATATTTTCGAAGATATTACAGATTAAAAATTGCGGAGAGTCGTGTTTGCGGCGGTACCGACCGGCCGTTACACCGGGAAAGACGGGCCGCTACGTTTTGTATACAAAGTTCACAGTTTTTCTGTAGTGTATTTAGTGTCAGCATTGCACCCGTGCGGATGAATGCTTTATAATCAAAATTAACATACAAGTTACTTTTTATTCTGTATTCGTTTTGATCCTATAAAAGCTACTTCATTTCGACTAAAATCTCTACTAAGATGATACCACAGCACATCTAAATCAGAGAAACCTTACATATTTCCAGAAGAACAATAATGCTAAGCCTATGTTATTGTATAATTCGGTCTCTGATACGTCCGTCTGTCTGCATTTCGATGTATGGTGACGTGAAGCCTGTCCGGTCACAATTTGATTTACTGTGACATCGAGCGCTAGATTGTATCACCAATGATATATTGGAGTGAATTTGTAAGTGTAAAGGATTGATTAATGTATGATTGGAGATACCGTTAGAAGTACTTTTTTGTTGAAAGGTAGAGTAACCAGTACTTTAATTGCGCACACATTTTTAATCCATTGCTTTATGTGTTGGAAAAATGTGTGTGCTCCACAATGTAAATAACACAATGAATAAACTGTCAAAATAAAAGCTATTGTTACTGATAGTGCGTTACGCATTTACCCGCAGTACATTTATCGCCTGGATGAGAGATTAATGGTCGTTTTACGTCTCAGTACCTTTATTTAGAAACCAGTCAAGATAAAAACTTTCATATACAGGGTGTATCTGACATTGTAATGCAAACTTCGCGAAAAGGCTTACACCCCATGCCACTAATAAAATTATGATAGTCATTTATGTCGTAATGAGCGGTTACAGAAATAACAGTGTTTAAAAAAATGTGTCGGCTCGGCCTTTGAACGTTGCAAGCGTGCCGGCGTGCGGGTTTGTAGGTATGACGGTGATCCCTGATGTGAACTCTATTAAATCAGCTAACAAGATAGTTTTTCGAGTTTTGTTTTCATTGTGCTTTTTTGTATGATTATCGAATTAATTAATGTTTACTTTAAAATATTATTGGGTTATAAAAGTATAGCATTTATGAACAGTCTAATGTGAAAAAAACTACATATATTTTTTTGTTAATCATGAAAAACCCGACGAAAAATTCCACCACTGGGGGGTTCAGAATCGTGTACTGGATCCATGGTACTCGTTTGTGCGTCGATGTCAGATACACCCTTTATATTTATTACAACATTTTCTTTTCTTTCATTCATTTCATTTTTTTTTTCTTTTTATTTCATTTTCTTTTCTTCTACTTCTTTGCCTATAGAGGTCTACTACTGGACAAAGGCTTCCTCAAAGCTTTCCACAATAACCGGTCTTGTGCTGCCCGCATCCATCGGCTTCCCGCGACCTTTACCGGGTCGTCGGTCCATCTTGTTCCGATACTAAACAGCATCTTTTATTGTTTACAATATATACAAAATAAAATATATAACAATAGTGTGAAAATTAAGGCTTAGGTTGAAGATTTTCTCGGTGGTAGGTCATAACGTCGGCTGCCGGCAGAAGTTACCACCCACCAGAAGTTACCACCCGGCCTTGCCGCCAAGCGATTTATCGTGTTCCGGCATGATGTCTGGTGAAGCCGTACGGAGGACGGGTCTGAGCAGTTGTGTTGCGATATGTGCCGGGTACGATGCGCCTAATGTTGTTGTGTTGGGAGTTTGGTCGTGGAGGGTCTTCAGATCAATCTCCCTTTGGCGCAGCATCGTTAGTCGTGTTCTTGGGTTTAACATTGCATCAACTCGCTCAACTGCCGTCTTCCTTCCTATTCGCTCAGTTTTTCTGAGTGAATAGGCTCTTAATAAACTAGCGCGCTTTACCATCAACGGTCGCGTCACTGCTTGCCATCAGGCGGGATTGCGGTCAAGCGCTAGTTTATAATTATTAAAAAAAAAAAAAAAGATTTCAACGTCTGTCTGGCACGTTAATCAGTTAAAAATGACAAGACAACATACAGTATGTTAAGAAAACCCTGTCCGACCCATAAGGATAATAAAAGTTAGGTAAACACATGGCCAAATAGAATATAAAATTTTACGTAATCATCATAGTACCAATACAAATGAATTTTGAAATAATTTTGTTTTTCCCGCGAATTAACTTCCCCGAAATTTGGTAATTTTAAAAAAGTGACAACACCGGTGTTATTATGAGCGAATAGCGATGCGACCACGTGTCGCGTGCCTTGCCGCCCGCCGCCCGCGGAAGGGTTCTTAACACACATTTATTAAGTTGCCTCTTTTTGCTAAATAATATTTACCTATTTTTAGGGGGTTTTTTGTTTAAGTTTAGCCCGGTTTTGTATCCATTAGTAGAATCAGTTATCGATACCTAACAACACCTTCACGGGTCGGACAGGGTTTTCTTAACATACTGTACCTATATGGAATATCAAAATCTCGCTTTTATGAAGCTGTTTTTAAAATTGTACCATCTATGATATTGATAGTTCTAAGTAATGTGCGGCTTCTTCTAAAGAGATATCGAAGCTCTTGGTGCACAGGTAAGTGGAAAAACACGGCAAATAATAAAAAGTTAATTATTATTAATATTTCACTAACCTTGAATTAACAATAATCGTTAACATTTATTAGTTCAAATTACACGAACGAAAAAGGGACGAGGCTGCCTGTAAAAATTTAACATATTTAGAAGTTGGACCAGAAGTTGGTCCGTGTGATACCGGGTTAAGAATAGTTACCATCCGATATGCTCCCGTGGGTGTTTTAAGAGGCGACTAAGGGAACTCTCACCAGTGAAGCGGGCAGCAGCGCTTCTTCTGTGGAATATAAAATTACTGCGATCACCCACCCGCCTGCCAAGCGTGGGTATTAGGGCAAACCTCCCTTACGCCTTAAGGGAGGCCTTTGTCCAGCATTGGACCTCTAGAGGCTGAAGAAGAAGCAGTTATATTCCATTAATGTCAATCGCATACTCTCCAACCAAAAGATCTTCAAAGACAGTAATAATATAATCTAATATACAACGTGTTACAGAAAGGTGAAACAATACTTTCAGATATTGAAGTATACCTTATAAACTTCAACTTGAGCTAGTCATACATTTGAAATACTAAGATCTTTTTTTTTCCTACAAAATAAATAAAAATATTTATTAAACATTTTGTCGACAACCCTAAACCTACACTACAGCTGAGACCGACTGCTAAATACCTACCGGCATACATTACCTACTGGTTCGCGTCAATAAAGATACTTACGTAAATATGTACGTAGGTATTTACTTAGTTGTCCTTAAAAATCGACTCTGTTTTATAATCTTTAAAATTGAATTTTAAAGTTATTTCTAGGGTCATCACTTCGAAGTTTTCGCACTAAACTTTAAAGCAAAATAATTAAAAAACCCATGCACTTAGGTACCTCATACCGGTGCCATGGGTATGCAATATACATATATTTTATATACTGAAAGTATTATTTCATATTTCTGAAACAGATTGTATAAAATTCTCGTGTCACGGTGTTCGGATTTAAACTCCTCCGAAACGGCTCGACCGATTTTGATGAAATTTTTTGTGCTTATCCGGTATCTATGAGAATCGGCCAACATCTATTTTTCATCCCCCTAAATGTTAGGGGTAGTCCACCCCTAAATTTTTTTTTTTATTTTTTAGACAAAATTTTTAATTTCTATTTTTTTATGATACAACATACAAAAATACATACAATCCCCAATTTTCACCCTTCTACGATCAACCCTTATTTTTTAATAGCCATTTTAGTAATTTAATCTATTATTTATATGGCAAAACAACGTTTGCCGGTCAGCTAGTAATAATATAATAATAATAATTAAAAGAGCTATCCTCGGAGTTTCTCTGCGTGATCGAATCAGAAATGAGGAGATCCGCAAAATAACCAGAGTCACCGACATAGCTCTGCGAGTCGCTATCCTTAAATGGCAGTGGGCAGGGCCCATTGCTCGTAGAACCGATGGCCGATGGGGCAGTAAGTTTCTGGAGTGGCGGCCACGTACTGGAAAACGCAGCGTAGGGAGGCCCCCAACAAGGTGGATCGATGACCTGGTGAAGGTCGCGGGAAGCCGATGGATGCGGGCAGCACAAGACTGGTCAGCGTGGAAAGTCTTGGGGGAGGCCTTTGTCCAGCTGTGGACATCCATAGGCTGAAAAAAAGAATAATAATAATAATCTTTATTTCAACAGCCAAATACATTTTTTTCATTTCAATCCACACTAATATATAAAACTGAAGTGTTTGTTTGATCGCGCTAATCTCAGGAAGTACTGGTCCGATTTGAAAAATTATTTTTGCGTTGGATAGTCCATTAATCCAGGAAGGCTTTAGGCTATATAACATCACGCTGCGATCAGGAGTAAAAACATATCAAACCAGCGCGCGTGAAACCGTGGGGCGCTGCTGGTGTAATATAAAAAAGAAGACAATTAAGCGCATTGCTGTGCATTTTGAGACAGAATGAACATTTGTGTCTGTGCTAGAATAAACTGTGTTACAGATACAGACACTCTCTTACAGTTCATTTACAATTTGCTGTCCTTGTAAGAGTAGGCGTAGAACAGTATTTAATGCCTGACAAAACAGGTGTGAGGGGCGTTATAAGTTTAACGTGTCTATCTGCGTAGGTAACTGTGTATCTGTGTAAATAACTATATTATGTCTGTGTAGATAACTGTGTATTGGTGTAGGTAAAAGTGAAAATTTTTCATTTGAAAGATGTCTTGTCTCATGCCTCTAAAGACAAACTTAGGTACCTAAATTTATTGTTTCCTCATATTCACCCAAGAAGCACACGGCACAAACAACCCTCTATCTTCCGCATCCAATATGGTGCCATCATAACTCCTAAGTCCTTTAATTACATTAACATTCAACTTCTAAAGTAAACATAGCTTGTTAATTGCTAAGCGAATTTTCTTCAACTTGGATTCCTCTCACGTTGTCCATAAACTACCTCCAACGGTTAACAGGACGCGGTTCGTTTTATAAGCAGAATGTTCTAGAAACAAATTGTAATACAATACTGGCGACTCTCTTCTTCACAAACTAAACTAAATTTAAGTTTAGTACGTCTTTTTCTTGTTATTTCATTAAGAAAAAGACAGAACATACAGTATGTTAAGAAAACCCTGTCCGACCCATAAGGATAATAAAGGTTAGATAAACACATGACCAAATATAATAAAAAATTTTACCTAATCATCATAGTACCAATACAAATGAATTTTGAAATAATCTTTTTTTCCCGCGAATCAATTCCAATTTCCCCGAAATTTGGTAATTTTTAAAAAGTGACAACACCGGTATCATTATGAGCGAATAGCGATACGACCACGTGGCGCGTGCCCTGCCGCCCGCCCCCGCGGGCGGCATGCGAAGGGTGGTTAACACACCTTTATTAAGTTACCTCTTTTTCCGAAATAATATTAATTTTTTAGGGGGATTTTTTTTTTTAAGTTTAGCCCGGTTTTGTATGCATTAGTAGAATCAGTTATCGATACTTAACAACACCTTCACGGGTCAGACAGGGTTTTCTTAACATACTGTATGTTCTGTCTTTTTCTTAATGAAATAACCGGCCCCGTGACACTCTCAACACAGGGCCCGACGGTAACCGGGTGGTTTTAGTGGGTATTCCCGGCTACGGCCGGGCGAGTCCCACACACGCTCGTCGCCTAGCTAGCGACGGGTATGGTGCGTAAAGGCATTTCCACTCGAGAAAAAAAAAAAAAAAAAAAAAAAAAAAAAAAAGGGTTTTCTTAACATACTGTATATCATCATCATCATCTGAGCGTTAATCCCAGTCGCATCCGAAGCTTTTTCAGCTTTGGGGTCTGGGGTCCGTTTTACCAGTCTAACTGCTGATTTGGCTAAACTTCGATATTTTCCGTGAAGCGACTGCCGTCTGACCTCTACAACCCCAAGGCGATATCGAAGCATTGCAATTAGACTAATTGTAGGACTTTTGAGGGCTCCAACGACCCGTAAGGACTGCCATTAGATGTTCGTATGGCAGCCGGGACCGACGGCTTAACGTGCTTTCCGAGGCACGCCCAGATCATTGCAAATATTAATATTCATGCATATAAATATTTGCACTGTGCGGGGATCGAACCCGCACCTCCTTGTGCAGCGGTCGCCTTCGCTAACGCTACGCCACAGAGACAGTCATATATATACAGACGATAGATGTCTGGTGGAGCCGTACGGAAGACGGGTCTGAGCAGTTGTGTTACGATGTGTGCCGGGCACGATGTGCCAAATGAAGTTGTGACGGGAGTTTGGCCGTGGAGGGTCTCCAGTATGACCAGTATGAGTTTTCATTACGAGACTCGATCATCGATATCGAGCGCGTTTGGCGCTCTCATTGTTTGAGAGTTTTTACTACCTTGAAGCGAGCCAATCGATGCGTCAAACGCGCTCGATATCGACGATCGAGTTTCGTAATGAAAACTAATACTAGGTCTACAGATCAATCTCCTTCTGGTGCAGCATCGTTGATCGTGTTGTTGGGTTTAACATTACATCACCCCCCTCAACTGCCGTCTTCCGTGCTATTCACTCAGTTTTTTGAGTGAATAGGCTCTTAATAAACTAGCGCGCTTTGCCGTCGGCGATTGCATCGCTGATTGCCATCAGGCGGGATTGCAATCAAGACTTGTTTATGAATATATTAAAAAAAAATAGTTTACTCTATTTAAATTAGTTAGCGTCTGATGTGAATTGACGTATTTTTAATAACCATGTTTTTTCTTAATAACGTATTAACTGTCTTTGGAATATTTTGATTTGAAAGGACTGAAACTGAACTTTATTTATCTTTTGTCCTTTTCTTATGAAATAATAAAATAAAGATGTATATAAATTTAGTTTATAAACTAGTGAATGACGTCCATTTTATTGATAGCTATTGAAAATGTGGTGTAAAGTCCTGGAATGAAATAGGAAATGCTCGTATTAAATACCGTTAAAAAACACATTTATTTCCTTTAAATTAATTCCTATATTATTTTAATAAACGTATAAACTGTATATTAAAATATAAAACATACATAAAATTCAGAATTTAATAACAGTAGCCCACTGGTATTAGGACCAGGGTCTGTAATTATACACGAAATATTTAATCTATTCATACACGAAGAGAAACTTCTACAGAGGTGGTAAGGAAGACGATACATTTGAAAAAATACTCTACCATACCTCAATTCCGACTCCGTTGTTAGGACCGCTGTTGATGACACTAAACCCTTCCCCGTCACCGTCGGAGTCCACCAGGGTTCCGTTCTTAGTCCGTTTCTGTTCAACGTGATATTAGACGCCTTGTCGGATGGCATCAGGGATTCACATGAGCAACCTCCTTGGTTGTTTATGTAAGCTGACGAGACGCGAACAGGGATCGGTTGGTGCGGCGTGTGAATGTGTGGAAGGACTCGCTCGAGAACGGAGGTCTGAAACTCAATGTGGCGAAGACCGTGTATATGGCTAGCAACACGACAGATCCCATGTCTGTGCGCATAGGCGGTGACATGGTCGAGTGCACAGACCAGTTTAAATAATTGGGGTCTGTACTCCACGTTTCCAGCGACATTGATTGCGACGTCAGGGCACGTATTTCCGCAACTTGGGCAAAATGGCGTGAGTTGCCAGGTGACATTTGTGACATCAAAATGCCGGTTAAGCTTAAGGAGCAGGTCTATAAGACCATCATTAGACCTGTTCTCCTGTATGGCAATGAGGCGTGGCATGTGCTTGAGCGACACAAGCAGGAGCTGCGTGTCACGGAGATGAATATGCTGCGGTGGATATATGGAGTTACGCGAAGGACTGCATCAGGAACTCCCGCATCCGTGGCAGTCTTCATGTCCGTGACATAGCGGAAAAACTGCAGGAGGGTCGCCAACGTTGGTACGGTCACGTCTTACGAAAACCGGCATGTTACGTGGGTCACAAATGTCTTGCCATGGCGCCTCCGCCGCCGCGCCGGGTCGGAACAAGCCAGGTAGACCAAAGAGGTGCTGGCTTGACGTTGTAAGAGATGACATGCGTGCCAACAATCTCACACTACAAGATGCTAAAGATCGCGCGAAATGGAGGAAATAAAGCAGGAAAGCGGACCCCGGGCTCCAACGCGAAAGCCACGGATGCAACCGGGAGAAACGCTGAGATGATGATGATGATTTAGTAGGTAAAATAATCAAGACAGATAAATTAATTATGTGGTAGACGTAAACGGTATTCATACCTACATATATTTACAAACATAGTGAAAGTAGAACTTTTTTACCTTTACTTTAGCACATAATGCTGACAGAATTTTTTTAAAAAATAAGAAATCTTAGTGAAATTTAAATTTTGTCATATCCCTATATACCCCCTTATTCATAATTGCTGCTTAAAGTTAAGTAGTGATTAGCGATTCTTTAACCATACATTTTTGACCTTTTAACGTCACTTAACTTTAATCATTGTTTATAAAGAAACACTTAAGTGTTTAAGGAGATTCATAAACGATTATTAAAGTTAAGTGACGTGCAGACCTCTAAAATGTATGGTTAAATAATCGTTAATCACTACTCAAGTTTAAGTAGCGTTTATGAATAAGGGGGTTTATTGTATGTGCATAAATAATATTTAAAGAAATAGCATGTTTTCATTAAAAAACATTTAATTGCAACCTGGCATAGATACTTACTTATACAATAATTACAGCATTTAGAAGCCACTGTATCAACATTTCAACACCTGAGTTGTCTTACGTTGACAGGTCTTGTGGTCTTTAGGGTCGTCGTTTGGTTACTCAGAATTTCGTCGCCAGTTCCAAATTCCTGCGGTCAGTTTGAAACAAGTCTTGGATTTCACTGTTCGGTTAAAATTACTCACAAGAATATTGCTGTGGTAATTTAATCGAAATAGGTTTATTGAATGTGTTTGGATGATCATCACTTCATCATCATCATCATGAACTTTTTATCGTCCCACTGATGGGCACAGGTCTCGTCTCATACAGAAAAGGACTGAGCGTAGTCAGCGTTTGGGTTATATTGCCGCTTAATAAAGCGGGTGAAACGGTGAACCTAAAAAACGGTAAAGAGTGAAACTGCTAGTAAATAATAATTTGCTAGCAGTTTTACCTATGTCGTTTCATGTCTCATGGAAATATCGAGATCAAAAGTATCAGATTTCTGGTTATAAACTATCAGTGTGTCTAATTTTTGTATGACAGAGTAACATACATCCACAAAGGGTTTTTCATTAAGAGCGCTCGAAAACTGAAATGAAATAAAACAATCTGTTTAACTGATACTACCACAATGTTTATTACATTTTAAAGAATATTCAATGACATTATGTGTGGAAGATAATATCAGCCAAATGGCCACCGCGACTCCGCTGTAGATGGTGTATTCTTGTGGACCAATTTTGAAGGAGGTCTTCTCATAAATGGGGCTCAATTTCACGAAGAACGCGAGTTATGTTAGCCTATAGGGCAGCAATTGACTGTAGTTTATCTGCATACACTAGAGATTTTACGTAGCCCCACAGAAAATAATCGAGCGGTGTTAAGTCACACGATCTCGGGGGCCAGTTGATGTCGCCACCACGCGAGATGACGAAGCCCTCGAACTTCTCTTTCAATAAATTTAATGTTTCCCGTGCTGTATGGCAAGTGGCGCCGTCCTGTTGGAACCACATGTTTGTAAGATCCATACCACCTATCCTAGGCTACAATTTTTTTTTTTATCATCGTCCGATATCGGTCGTCATTGACAGTGAGCGCGGCTCCTTACGCATCTTGGAAGAAATAAGGGCCGATAATACCGCCGGACTAAAATCCACACCAAACATTTTTCGGAGTGTAAAGGCACCTGATGTATCCCGCGGATTTTCATCGCACCATATCCGGCAATTTTGTTTATTAACAAAGCCGCTTAACCAGAAATGAGTCTCATCAGTGAAGATGATTTTTTTTTGCAAAAGCAGGTTCAGCTGCCAGATGCTCTAACGCCCAATCAGCGAATACACAGCGCTGCCTGTGGTCATTGAGTTTTAGCTCATGAGTTAATTGAACTTTATATGAATGAAAACCCAAATCGCGGCGCAAAATTCGCCATGTTGATGTTGCAGAAAAACCCAGTTCTTGTGCACGACACGGAATGGATTGTCTGGGGTTTTCTCGCACAATGTCTCGAATGGCAACAATATTCTCCAACGATCTTGCGTTTCTTTGACGTACGGGAACTGCTGCATCCATCACCGACCCGGTTGTCTCAATTTTTTTTTTATCAAAAGGCTGATTGTGGACTCTGCAGGACGGCCATGAACGTCATAAATTGGACGCAGCGCACGAAAAGTTATTCGAATAGAGCACTGACTTTGATACCTAATAAATTTTAATAATTTCTACGCGTTGTTGAAGCGTGTAGCGTTCCATGGTGAAATGTTCATGACTAAATATGTATTCATGCCAAATTTGACAGCTATCGCATTACCAAGATGGCCGACATGCGCTCTCAAAGTTCGAGCGTCCCTATTGAAAAACCCTTTACACTAATACCTATACAATATGTAAAGAAAACCCTGTCCGATCCGTGAAGTATTTTGTTAGGTATCGATAACTGATTTTATTAATGCCTACAAAGCCGGGCTAAACTTAAAAAAAAAACCCCTAGAAATAAATAATATTTCGCAAATGTGCGGTAGGCAATACATGCGCGGACGAAGGGGGCAGGACACGCGCACGCGCGTATATCGCTATTCACTCATAATAATTCAATTAATATATTTCGTCAAAAATGCTGGAATTAATTCACGAAAAAAAAAGATTATTTCAAAATTCATTAGTAGGTATTGTTACTTTGATGATTATGCAAAATTTCTTTAGATATTGTTTACCTAACTTTTATTATTCTTAGGGGTCGGAAAGGGTTTTCTTTACATATTGTACACATTCTCACAAACGTTTACATTAAAATATTACGTATTATTGGGATGGGATTGCGGCATCTTTCAGCAGTATTGTTTTTTTTAAACATCGGAGCAATAATAGAGGTAGGAGCCTTTTTGGCCATGCACAGGTTGTTCTGTTTTTTTTTTGTGTAACTGTGTTACTTTTAAAAACTAATTTTTATTTCTTATGTGTCCTCAATAAAGTGGTTTCTTTCTATGTACTGATTTCTTTAAACTGTATTATTTTTTATTTAATGTTTAGATATGAATTCAATGTTATTAAAAATAGGCATAATATAATTTACATTATTTACAGTATAAAGTATTTATAGCACTGGCATTAAGATGTATCTGGTAAGACTGAAAGCTGACCTCGACATAGTTGGGACAAGACTAGGTAAATTATGATTACAAAGTATTTACAGCGCCCTCCAAATTTGTTGACTATTTCCTATTTTAACTTTGATGACAACATAACGTTTAATATCCTAGTTTGAACTGTACACCACAATGTTTTTATTGAATAACTAGCTGTGTCCCGTGGTTTCACCCACGTTTTTTTATATGCCCCGCTCCTATTGGTCGCAGCGTGATGTTGTATAGCCAAAAGCCTTCCTGGATTAATGCGCTATCCAACGCAAAAAAAAATATTTTAGCTTTATCTATTAGTATAGAGTATAGATTTATATGAATAATAACACTTATCATTAAAAAAATCAGCTGAAATCTTTTGAAAATAACTATTGAGATCACTTGATTAGTTTTTAAATTATAACATGTTTCACACTTAATGGGTCACACCTGAAGTGAACAAATTATGAGCATACTTTTAGAGGACACTACTTATGTTTTTTTTTTTTATAACTAGAACTTAGTGTTTGATCTCAATCCTGCAGGAAGCAGGGGTGCAATTGTTGGCGATAAAGCGCACTAGTTTATTAAGAGCCTATTCACTCAAAAAAACTGAGTGAATAGGAAGGAAGATGGCAGTTGAGCGAGGTAAGGCAATGTTAAGCCCAGCAACACGACCAACAATGCTACGCCAGCGAGAGATTGATTTAGAGTGACCAAACTCCCGACACAACAACATTTCGTGCATTGTACCCGGCACACATCGCAATACAACTGCTCAGATTCGTCCTCCACACGGCTTCACCAGATATGATGCCGGAACACGACGAATCGCTGGGCGGCAAGACTTTGTCTGATGGGTGGTAACTTCTGCCGGCAGCCGATGTTATGGCCTACCACATACATAGCTTTCAGTACATTTTTCCTAAAGAGGTAAACTAATGTTTCTTTTTTCACTTTCAACTAACACGTCGAATCGAACTACTTGGCAAGTCATTTAAAAAAAATATGCTGTATAACTATCACCACAGCACGTGTATTCAATAAACCAAACGTTCACGTCTTTCTTCATTAATTTCAAAGTTCCCTGCATACATTTCCCTCTACAATAATAATGGTCTTGTCACTTTATTGGATGTTGTTTTGCACGAGTAGAAAACTAGATTCGCACGTAGCAAGACTTGCAGTGGGAGTATATTTCAATTTATTTTCCCGTCAGGAGTGGTGCGGTACAAAATTGTGTGATTTGGAGACAGATAGGTAACTACATTAAAATGTGGGTAACAAAATATGTGGAGAAAAGTCTCTAGGTAAAATAATTTTGAGGGTAGTTTCGTTTTATGCGTTATTCTGTCGCAAAATGATATTGAAGAACAAATAATAAATAAATATATACGGACAAATCACACAAATTGAGCTAGCCCCAAAGTAAGTTTGAGACTTGTGTTCTGGGAAACTAACTCAACGATACTATATTTATAATAGATACATATCATATAGATAAACATCCAAGACCCAGGCCGATCAGGAAAAGATCGTTTTCCATCATGACCAGCCCCCTAATCGGCGAACACATTTTTCTCAAATGATTGCGACTGGTTGGCATCAGTTGGGATCGTTCGGACCGCCCATTGGTCCGTTCGATCCAAACGATCCCAACTAGTTCAAAATCTGTTCGCCGATTAGGGGGCTGGCCGGGGATCGAACCCGGGGCCTCCACGTCGCAGGCAGGCGTGTTGACCGCCACGGGGGACGTCATGAATGCTTTCTAAGTTCGCCTGTGGAAGTGCTAGAAGCTAAATATTAAAAGCTCCACGGTAGGATCTCCGAAGTTAAGTAATGCTTGTCAAGGTTGGTGGGTGGATTAGTGACATTTATAATACTGGTGTAGTAAAGACTTCGAATTCGTGTTCAGTAATGCTCCTTTACTGAATAAACTTAAGGCTATATATAGTCTTCTTCTTCATCTCAGCGTTAATCCCAGTCGGATCCGAAGCTTTTTTCAGCTTTGGGTCTGAGGTCCGCTTTACAATCTAACTGCTGATTTTGGCTAAACTTCGATATTTTCTGTGAAGCGATTGCCGTCTGACTTCCACAACCCGAAGGTGATATTGAAGCATTGCAGTTAGACCAATTATTGGACTCCTGAGGCTATTTATAGTACATTATTAATATAGTGTGATAAAATGCATTTAGAACGGAAATTTAGATGATACGGGTAGTTATTACAAGTAAACAAGGTACGTTAATAGCGACACGCATGACATACATATGTAAACGCAAAGTGCCTACACTGGTAAATCAAAATCAATTTCAAGTAAACTCAGGACAATGTTTGTGTTCCTTCTCCAGAATTTGCTTACTGACACATAAATTGTTTTTTTTTTTTTAGAATGCAGAAATATGTGAGCTATTACGCCCTTTATACCTGGGGCTTTTATTTAGGGAATAAGTTTTTACTTATTCACATTTCCATTTAAATGATTTTTTGTTTCTGCTTTTCTGGTATTTTGGCGTGGCTAGCTGGCATATGATAAATCATTTCATTGTTGTTGTATTTTCTTGTTTTCATCACTATACATAGTATTGTATAAAATCATGTGTTTTGTTTTTTAAAGAACAGACAGCTGTGCTGCTGGGAGTTTGTTGGCCCACACTAGGATTTTCTCCTGTATCGTGGGTGCGTTTACAAACATAAAATCACATACACAAACAGCCAGACCCGGTACAACTAATTGTAGGTCAAACAAATATTTGTTCCGTGCGGTAATCTAACCCGCGACACGCAGCGCAACAGTCGATAGCTCAAACACTGCGCTAGCCGTGCAGTCAAAGCACGGTTAGCGCAAGTAAGTCTTCCCAGCGAAAGCACTAGGAAGTGTCGATGGATGGGCGTTTTGGGGGACTATCTTATGTAATATTGACGTTCAATAAGTACTGATTCTCAGCCTAATTTGAATAAACGACTTTTTTTTTTACCAATTATAGGCATTTTTAATATCTATTTAATAAAATATATTTTATCTTACTCCTCCGCTATTCTTTTCTGATTAATTTCGCTGCGGGACCCAAGACAGTTGAATCGTTTCTCCGGGACTCGTCGAGCTTCATTGCTCAGCGTTTTTCTGGCGGTCTACACTGTTTCTTTCTGACTTTCAGGAGTTGCAGTGGGTGGAAAAAAGTGTGGCGGATTTTTTCCCATAAAAAAAGGCAATTTTAAATTGTCAAAGCGTCAATCAATGACATGTATAGAGTGCCATCTCATCGTATTTTTATTCCAAACTGGCGTGTACACGTGTTACATGCAGAGCAGTGGTGTTCTTGTCTAGTGGTATCGGCGGCGACTTACAAGTTGTAGATCGTAGGTTCGGGTCCAATTAGGTGCCTACCTTTGTGTTAATTATTTTATCACCACTGCCCTAAAATAGTGAAGGTAAAACTTTGAAAACATGTGGCATCTACTGCCAACCCTCCCTTTTTTTTTTACGAGTGGAAATGCCTTTACGTCGCTAGCTAGGCGACGGGCGTGTGTGGGACTTGCCCGGCCGAGGCCGGGAATACCCACTAAGACCACTCGGTTACCCTCGAGCCCTGCGTTGAGAGTGTTACTGGATCAGCCCGAAGGCCTTATCGCCGTGCCACTCTCAGGGCGTACTGGCCTGGTTAAGGCCGGTTTCCGCGCTAAAGGAGGATTACCCGGGTACCGGAGTAATCCTCAGACGTGGTGACCAGTGCAATGCGCGTGCGGGAGCTACCCACACCCGCTGGTCACACTCCGGGGCTAAAGGAGACGGGGGTTCGTCCCCCGCCTTCTTCGCCCCGCCCGTCTACGATCTGCCAACCCTCTCTAGGCTAACGTGGTGGATTATGGCCCACTCCCTCTCACTGACAGCAGGTCTATGTCCCAGGAGTGGGAACATTATATACTGATATACTGATTATGTATGCTTGTATAGTGCTATCTAAATTTTTTCTTCCTTAACTAAACATTCTATACAATCCCCCTTATTCATAAATTTCCTCGGTGGTAGGCCATAAAATCTGCCGCCGGCTGAAGTTACCAGCCACCAGACAAAGTCTTGCCGCCAAGCGATTTGTCGTGTTCCGGCATGATGTCTGGTGATGCCGTACGGAGGACGGGTCTGAGCAGTTGTGTTGTGATGTGTGCTGGGTACGATGCGCCTAATGTTGTTGTGTTGGGAGTTTGGTCGTGGAGGATCTTCAGATCAATATCCCTTTGGCGCAGCATCGTTGGTCGTGTTGTTGGGTTTAACATTGCATCAACTCGCTCAACTGCCGTCTTCCTTCCTATTCGCTCAGTTTTTCTGGGTGAATAGGCTCTTAATAAACTAGTGCGCTTTACCATCAACGATCGCATTTCTGCTTACCATCAGGCGGGATTGCGGTCAAGCGCTAGTTTATAATTATTAAAAAAAAGAAAAAAAAACTTAAAAAAAAAAATTTTGGCTCACCCAAAATCAGAAAGGACTAAACGCATAGTTAATTCAGAACTCTAGCCAGTAGTTCCATCTCATATTGTGTTATTGTGTATCTCATATTGTGTTATATGTATATAATAATTGTTTTATGTGATATAAACATAGGTTATTTTTTTAATTAGATATTGTTTGTAAACCTAGTATAAGGTACAATGGGGTTGACGTATCCGTGTGGATCAAAACCCCTTATAAATAAAAACAACAAAAAAAAAAAAACTTAACTAGTGGTTAGCGATTCTTTAACCATACATTTCTCACCTTTTAACAGCACTTAACTTTAATCATCGTTTATGAATAAACACCACAGTGTTTAAGGAGGTTAGTCATAAAAAAAATGATTAAAGTAAAGAGACGTGCAAACGTCTAAAATGTATGGTTAAACAATAGCTAATCACTAGTTAATTTTAAGCAGCTTTTATGAATAAGGAGGTTTATGTAAAGAAAACCCCGTCCGACCCATAAGCACAATAAACGTTAGGTAAACACACGAACAAATAAAATATAAAATTTTACATAATCATCATACGAGTAGTAACAATAATCAAAATTTTGAAGTAATCTTTTTTTCCGCGAATTACTTCCAATTTCCCCAAAATTTGGTAATTAAAAAAAAAGTGATAACTCCATTTTTGACGACATTATTATGAGCGATGCGACCGCGTGCCCTGCTCCCCTTCGCCCGCGTATGTATTGCCTACCGCACATGTATTAAGTTACCTCCTTTTGCGAAATAGTATTTAATTTTAGTATTAAATAGTATTTTTTTTTAAGTTTATCCCGTCTTTGTAGGCACTAATAGAATCAGTTATCGATATTACCTTCACGGATCGGACAGGGTTTTCTTTACATATTGTACATATACAGGTACTAGGTATACAGATTACTCTATATTTTATTTTCATTTAGTTGCATTTGGAGTTATGATTTTAAATGTTTAGTTACAAATAACCTGATTTTATATTAATCCGTTTATAACTGGAAAATTCGTTCGTTTTTTGACGGTGTGAAATTAATTTAACAGCAATTTAAAAATTAAAACCGCTCCATAAATGATGTTTGATCAATCTATATCCATGAAAAATTTGTGCATACATTTTTTTAATACATTTATGTAGTTTATAATTAAACATGCTTATTTTATTTCTCTACAACTGTATATCGTTCATGTTTATCTACTCTTCTGCACATTTTTCGCTTAGAAATGTCGACAATACTATTTACTACCATTATGTACTTTATTATTAATAACATATGTACATATTAGGAAAATAAAATATTACAGTTTTATGAATATTAAAATACGTTGGTAAAACAAATTATGTTGTCACTAAAACCATGTTTTGTGATCTTCACAGTTATCAAGAGAAACTAAAAAAATCGTTTAGACAGATTCCAATTTTGACATTAGTTATTTTAAGCCGTTGAATAAATATGATGAAAAACCAAAAAGATATATTTTCACAGAGTCTTTACAATTAAATTAAAATAATGAAATAAAATATTAGACATTTAAAAAAACGAGTGTGCTTATGACCACACGACTGAAGTGAAACTTCTTTCGCACCTTCTGTATGTATATCTATATATATGTGTGTACAATATATACATGTATACACATATACATATATTAATTTTCTATAAATATTTAAATTTATTTCATGCTTTCATTTATAAATTAATATTTTTGCATAGACCACCAATTTAAAAAAAAAAAAAAAAAAGTGGATTCCCTCGGGGCCAAAAGGTCGGGCTCTTCCTCCTGAATCAGGGAACCCCAAACTCGGGTAGTCCACGACCTCTGGTTCCCGAGATAATCCACGGGGGGGTGAGGTAACTAAAGGGGGTCGGGGGAGGGGGGGATAGGTTTCGTGGGGTTGCAGGGGGAGGGGGGAGGGGGGAGTGGATTCCCTCAGGGCCAAAAGGTCGGGCTCTTCCTCCTGATTCAGGGGACCTCAAACTCGGGTAGTCCACGACCTCTGGTTCCCGAGATAATCCACGGGGGGGTGAGGTAACTAAACGGGGGGGGGGTTAGATTTCGTGGGGTTGCGGGGGGTAGGGCGGAGGGGGAGAGGGGGGAAGGGGAGAGGGTGGAGTGGATTCCCTCGGGGCCAAAAGGTCGGGCTCCTCCTCCTGATTCAGGGGACCCCAAACTCGGGTAGTCCACGACCTCTGGTTCCCGAGATAATCCTCGGGGGGGTGAGGTAATCAATGAGGGGGGTCGGGGGGTGTTCGCAGCGTCATTTTCTCGAAGAAATTCATAGTTCTTAATCAATCAAGGTACTTAGTTTAATAATTAAGCTTATGAGGCTCGAAAGCAATTTGTACTTTGTGTCCAATTATCGTATTGTGACGATATCTTCTTCTATACTTTCAATTATATCAGAAATGTTCAGCAAAAATATAAAAAAACAATATAAAAGCCAGAACAGAACGAAATTTATAAATTATTTGTGCTCTTAGGTAATCAATATTGTTAACAAATCTTAAAAAGATCCAAAAAATATATATTGCCTTCGGCGAGATGCGAACTCACAACTTTATACTCGACTCAATTGTTAACAAATTTTAAAAAGATCCAAAAAATATATATTGCCTTCGGCGAGATGCGAACTCACAACTTCACACTCGACATGTCATACAATATTTACATGAGCCAGCTCCTTGTTTGTAGTTCAGACGAAATAGGACTATACTCTGCTTCCGTTCGCCTTCATCATTTTTTTTCCTATCATTTTTCGTAACGCTTTCGCCAGTTTACTCCCCAAGTCAAGCGTGCCTAAAGAAGTTTCACTTCAAAAACAAAATAAAATAAAACAATTATAGTTTCCAAGTTAGACATCAGCTATAATTGGGAGAAACTTAAAGATTTCGATTATAATTATTGTCTAAATGTCGTAAATGTTGTCAGAATAACCCCAAACATTATCCCTTGTAAAATAAAATTTAAGTAGGTATTGTGATTAAACGGCATATATTAAATTGGTGAAACATTTTGTGGATGCTACCTATTTGGATTAAACAAACTGGTTGAGCTGGTGTCGATTTTTCTGCCACTACTACGATAAGAAGGCAGCTCAAACTAGTACTTTGCACAGATATAACGATAAGTGAAAAACATAAATAAATATATACGGACAAATCACACAGATTGAGCTAGCCCCAAAGTAAGTTCGAGATTTTTGTTATGGGATAGTAACTCAACGATACTATATATATAATAGATACACATATATATAAACATCCAAGACCCAGGTCAATTAGGAAAAGATCGTTTTCCATCATGACCTGGCTGGGGATCGAACTTGGGGCCTCCACGTCGCAGGCAGGCGTGTTGGCCGCTGCGCCACGGAGGTATGTTAAACGTATTGTTATGTACTAACTTATTGAAAAATCGAATAAAACCAAAACACAAAATGTGATAGCATAAATTAAAATTTTCAAATATTATCATTTAAAAATATGACCTTTGAAAAATACCATTATATTAAAAAAATCATTAAAAAATAAAAAATATTATTTCTGGAAATTATATTTTTAATTGTGCCTGAATGAAAACACTCTACTGTTTTACGTTTACAGACACCCGCAATTCTCCTTATAAAATACGAGACTTTATTTTTCTTTTCAAATCGCATTCTCGCATAAGTATTTTCCGCAAAAAAGATCCCATATAAACTACATATAATAAACCACCCAATGCCAAACTAGGTTTTGCCGGACCACCAGCAAACAGTAAGAGTTGGCAATTCCAACAGTCAGTTGGACAAATGCTTCGCAAGAATGGTCCACAAATTTATGGCAACAATTCGTTAACTCTACAAGGGCGACGTGAAGAATGCGTCTTTATGCGTCTTCGAGCTGGGCCATTACGAGTGCTCGTCTTATTTTAATGTACGGGCTTGTGAGGAAATTGAAAAAGTTTTGTTGGGTATCTTGTTGGTCAAATGATATGTGTTTTGTGGTTTCGTGTGCGTAGAGTAAGTAAATAAACCTACTAGGTGGAAGATAATGTTATTTCAAAGATAGACGACCAATGTGTCAGCAATGGAAACAAAGAGGCAGATTATTATGATAGTTAGCAGTTTGAGGTAACGTAATACTAAACAGTTTTACAACTACTTTAATAAAAATTCCAAAAAAAATATGTTTATTATTCAGTATATTAAGAAAACCCTGTCCGACCCGTGAAGGTGTTGTTAGGTATCGATAACTGATTCTACTAATGGATACAAAACCGGGCTAAACTTAAAAAAAATCCCCCTAAAGAAACAAATATTATTTCGCAAAAAGAGGTAACTTAATAATTGTGCGTTAAGCACCCTTCTGCGGGCGGCGGGCGGCAGGGCACGCGGCACGTGGTCGCATCGCTATTCGGTCATAATAATACCGGTGTTGTCACTTTTTTTAAAATTACCAAATTTCCGGGAAGTTGGTATTAATTAGCGGGAATAAAAGATTATTTCAAAATTCATTTGTATTGGTACTATGATAATTACGTAAAATTTTATATTATATTTGGTCATGTGTTTACCTAACCTTTATTATCCTTATGGGTCGGACAGGGTTTTCTTAACATACTGTATAGTGCAGATGGTTAATGGTTTATTGTAGTTTAACATTTAACATGGTTGGTTTTTAAATTAAAATTATAGTAACGAGAGTTCCTGCAGTGTAATTGCGTAACACACTATAAGTAGGAGTGAGTTTCATTTTGACAGTTCTACAACGTTTATTGCCACATTTACTTTCTTAAGCAGACACATTTTTCAAACACATTAAGTAATAGATTTGCAATAAAATTTAAACAAAGTAATAGTCTGTTATGCAATTAGGATGCTGGAATTATTTGAAAGAGGCTTTTGTCCAGCAATCTACTTCCAATTTCCCCAAAATTTGGTAATTAAAAAAAAAGTGATAACTCCATTTTTGACGACATTATTATGAGCGATGCGACCGCGTGCCCTGCTCCCCTTCGCCCGCGTATGTATTGCCTACCGCACATGTATTAAGTTACCTCCTTTTGCGAAATAGTATTTAATTTTAGTATTAAATAGTATTTTTTTTTAAGTTTATCCCGTCTTTGTAGGCACTAATAGAATCAGTTATCGATATTACCTTCACGGATCGGACAGGGTTTTCTTTACATATTGTACATATACAGGTACTAGGTATACAGATTACTCTATATTTTATTTTCATTTAGTTGCATTTGGAGTTATGATTTTAAATGTTTAGTTACAAATAACCTGATTTTATATTAATCCGTTTATAACTGGAAAATTCGTTCGTTTTTTGACGGTGTGAAATTAATTTAACAGCAATTTAAAAATTAAAACCGCTCCATAAATGATGTTTGATCAATCTATATCCATGAAAAATTTGTGCATACATTTTTTTAATACATTTATGTAGTTTATAATTAAACATGCTTATTTTATTTCTCTACAACTGTATATCGTTCATGTTTATCTACTCTTCTGCACAT
The DNA here is from genome assembly GCA_037179545.1 of Sesamia inferens. NCBI lineage: Eukaryota > Metazoa > Arthropoda > Insecta > Lepidoptera > Noctuidae > Sesamia > Sesamia inferens. The sequence goes on from CM073939.1 coordinate 10,484,801, forward strand.
TTTTCGCTTAGAAATGTCGACAATACTATTTACTACCATTATGTACTTTATTATTAATAACATATGTACATATTAGGAAAATAAAATATTACAGTTTTATGAATATTAAAATACGTTGGTAAAACAAATTATGTTGTCACTAAAACCATGTTTTGTGATCTTCACAGTTATCAAGAGAAACTAAAAAAATCGTTTAGACAGATTCCAATTTTGACATTAGTTATTTTAAGCCGTTGAATAAATATGATGAAAAACCAAAAAGATATATTTTCACAGAGTCTTTACAATTAAATTAAAATAATGAAATAAAATATTAGACATTTAAAAAAACGAGTGTGCTTATGACCACACGACTGAAGTGAAACTTCTTTCGCACCTTCTGTATGTATATCTATATATATGTGTGTACAATATATACATGTATACACATATACATATATTAATTTTCTATAAATATTTAAATTTATTTCATGCTTTCATTTATAAATTAATATTTTTGCATAGACCACCAATTTAAAAAAAAAAAAAAAAAAGTGGATTCCCTCGGGGCCAAAAGGTCGGGCTCTTCCTCCTGAATCAGGGAACCCCAAACTCGGGTAGTCCACGACCTCTGGTTCCCGAGATAATCCACGGGGGGGTGAGGTAACTAAAGGGGGTCGGGGGAGGGGGGGATAGGTTTCGTGGGGTTGCAGGGGGAGGGGGGAGGGGGGAGTGGATTCCCTCAGGGCCAAAAGGTCGGGCTCTTCCTCCTGATTCAGGGGACCCCAAACTCGGGTAGTCCACGACCTCTGGTTCCCGAGATAATCCACGGGGGGGTGAGGTAACTAAACGGGGGGGGGGTTAGATTTCGTGGGGTTGCGGGGGGTAGGGCGGAGGGGGAGAGGGGGGAAGGGGAGAGGGTGGAGTGGATTCCCTCGGGGCCAAAAGGTCGGGCTCCTCCTCCTGATTCAGGGGACCCCAAACTCGGGTAGTCCACGACCTCTGGTTCCCGAGATAATCCTCGGGGGGGTGAGGTAATCAATGAGGGGGGTCGGGGGGTGTTCGCAGCGTCATTTTCTCGAAGAAATTCATAGTTCTTAATCAATCAAGGTACTTAGTTTAATAATTAAGCTTATGAGGCTCGAAAGCAATTTGTACTTTGTGTCCAATTATCGTATTGTGACGATATCTTCTTCTATACTTTCAATTATATCAGAAATGTTCAGCAAAAATATAAAAAAACAATATAAAAGCCAGAACAGAACGAAATTTATAAATTATTTGTGCTCTTAGGTAATCAATATTGTTAACAAATCTTAAAAAGATCCAAAAAATATATATTGCTTTCGGCGAGATGCGAACTCACAACTTTATACTCGACTCAATTGTTAACAAATTTTAAAAAGATCCAAAAAATATATATTGCCTTCGGCGAGATGCGAACTCACAACTTCACACTCGACATGTCATGCAATATTTACATGAGCCAGCTCCTTGTTTGTAGTTCAGACGAAATAGGACTATACTCTGCTTCCGTTCGCCTTCATCATTTTTTTTCCTATCATTTTTCGTAACGCTTTCGCCAGTTTACTCCCCAAGTCAAGCGTGCCTAAAGAAGTTTCACTTCAAAAACAAAATAAAATAAAACAATTATAGTTTCCAAGTTAGACATCAGCTATAATTGGGAGAAACTTAAAGATTTCGATTATAATTATTGTCTAAATGTCGTAAATGTTGTCAGAATAACCCCAAACATTATCCCTTGTAAAATAAAATTTAAGTAGGTATTGTGATTAAACGGCATATATTAAATTGGTGAAACATTTTGTGGATGCTACCTATTTGGATTAAACAAACTGGTTGAGCTGGTGTCGATTTTTCTGCCACTACTACGATAAGAAGGCAGCTCAAACTAGTACTTTGCACAGATATAACGATAAGTGAAAAACATAAATAAATATATACGGACAAATCACACAGATTGAGCTAGCCCCAAAGTAAGTTCGAGATTTTTGTTATGGGATAGTAACTCAACGATACTATATATATAATAGATACACATATATATAAACATCCAAGACCCAGGTCAATTAGGAAAAGATCGTTTTCCATCATGACCTGGCTGGGGATCGAACTTGGGGCCTCCACGTCGCAGGCAGGCGTGTTGGCCGCTGCGCCACGGAGGTATGTTAAACGTATTGTTATGTACTAACTTATTGAAAAATCGAATAAAACCAAAACACAAAATGTGATAGCATAAATTAAAATTTTCAAATATTATCATTTAAAAATATGACCTTTGAAAAATACCATTATATTAAAAAAATCATTAAAAAATAAAAAATATTATTTCTGGAAATTATATTTTTAATTGTGCCTGAATGAAAACACTCTACTGTTTTACGTTTACAGACACCCGCAATTCTCCTTATAAAATACGAGACTTTATTTTTCTTTTCAAATCGCATTCTCGCATAAGTATTTTCCGCAAAAAAGATCCCATATAAACTACATATAATAAACCACCCAATGCCAAACTAGGTTTTGCCGGACCACCAGCAAACAGTAAGAGTTGGCAATTCCAACAGTCAGTTGGACAAATGCTTCGCAAGAATGGTCCACAAATTTATGGCAACAATTCGTTAACTCTACAAGGGCGACGTGAAGAATGCGTCTTTATGCGTCTTCGAGCTGGGCCATTACGAGTGCTCGTCTTATTTTAATGTACGGGCTTGTGAGGAAATTGAAAAAGTTTTGTTGGGTATCTTGTTGGTCAAATGATATGTGTTTTGTGGTTTCGTGTGCGTAGAGTAAGTAAATAAACCTACTAGGTGGAAGATAATGTTATTTCAAAGATAGACGACCAATGTGTCAGCAATGGAAACAAAGAGGCAGATTATTATGATAGTTAGCAGTTTGAGGTAACGTAATACTAAACAGTTTTACAACTACTTTAATAAAAATTCCAAAAAAAATATGTTTATTATTCAGTATATTAAGAAAACCCTGTCCGACCCGTGAAGGTGTTGTTAGGTATCGATAACTGATTCTACTAATGGATACAAAACCGGGCTAAACTTAAAAAAAATCCCCCTAAAGAAACAAATATTATTTCGCAAAAAGAGGTAACTTAATAATTGTGCGTTAAGCACCCTTCTGCGGGCGGCGGGCGGCAGGGCACGCGGCACGTGGTCGCATCGCTATTCGGTCATAATAATACCGGTGTTGTCACTTTTTTTAAAATTACCAAATTTCCGGGAAGTTGGTATTAATTAGCGGGAATAAAAGATTATTTCAAAATTCATTTGTATTGGTACTATGATAATTACGTAAAATTTTATATTATATTTGGTCATGTGTTTACCTAACCTTTATTATCCTTATGGGTCGGACAGGGTTTTCTTAACATACTGTATAGTGCAGATGGTTAATGGTTTATTGTAGTTTAACATTTAACATGGTTGGTTTTTAAATTAAAATTATAGTAACGAGAGTTCCTGCAGTGTAATTGCGTAACACACTATAAGTAGGAGTGAGTTTCATTTTGACAGTTCTACAACGTTTATTGCCACATTTACTTTCTTAAGCAGACACATTTTTCAAACACATTAAGTAATAGATTTGCAATAAAATTTAAACAAAGTAATAGTCTGTTATGCAATTAGGATGCTGGAATTATTTGAAAGAGGCTTTTGTCCAGCAGTGAGATAGCATGCGAGTTGTTCGAAATAGATACCGTGGCCCTGGTACACAGGCAAGTGTATCAGGGTCACGGCTGACTAAAACTTACCCCTGTTCCTTAAATGGGTAGGTTTTAGTCAATAAGAGTCTAGCGGAAGAGGTTTTTACAGACATATTGACAGCCTCCGTGGCGTAGCGGTAGCGAACGCGGCCGCTGCGCAAGGAGGCACAGGTTCGATCCCCGCGCAGTGCAAATATTTGCACTGGTCTGATCGTGCCTCGGAAAGCACGCTAAGCCGTTAGTCCCGGTTGCCATACGAACATCTAGTGGCAGTCGTTACGGGTTGTTGGAGCCCTCAAAAGTCCAACAATTGGTCTAACTGCAATGCTTCGATATCGCCTTCGGGTTGTGCAGGTCAGACGGCAATCACTTAACGGAAAATGTCGAAGTTTCGCCAAAATCAGTTGTTAGACTGGTAAAGCGGACCGCAGACTCCAAAGCTGAAAAAAAAGCTACGGATGCGACCGGGATTAACGCTGAGAAGATGATGATGAGTCTAGAGGAAGAGGTCATTTAATGAACACCCATCCTAAAAAAAAAGGGTTTGAAAAGTTGAAATAGTACCTACTTCAAATCAATAAACCTATTTGAAATGAAGGTAAGGCTCTAAAGAACACAAAAATAAAGCTAATTTATGGACTGTCAGATTGCCTGCTCAACGCCTAGGGAAGTATTTTAGCAATCCTTATCCCAGCCTACTTTTACGACCAGTCAGGCATGATAAACAGACTATAAATTCTATGTATTTCTTTTACTGCCAATCCTGTCGAAAAAACTGAAATAACATGCCTGTGAAACGAGAAGGTATGTAATAACAGAAAGACGTAAATGTACCAATGTTTGGTCCTACAAAAAACTAGGAAAACATTTCTATTTTTAGAGGGGACCTCTCAAAGGGAATTCCAGAATGGTTCTTTCACTACTGATATCAGCTCAGACGAGACTAGACTCACGGCGAGATCTCGTTCTTTTTTTTGTGCCACTGGAACCCTTTAACTAAGCTTTTGTTGTCCGCCTGTGAAGTGAACCATAATAGGTTAGCTTAAAAAAAAGAAAGATGTAGTTAAAATCCGTACAATATATTCTGTGAAATGACTGCGATGTTCACATACGACATATTCTCAAATATTGTAAACAAACATGAGTTTATGGAATAATAACTTTAATTCCTACTCAATAAAGTTCAGTTTACGTTACAGACTTCAACCATTTTAATAACTTTTTTAATAATACTAGTCACTCTATAATCAACTTAATTGTAATTAAAATAAAGTTGATATGTGTATAACATGAAATAACATGGGGGTTTCCAGCACTAGGGCTCGGTCGTGTTTTTATTCTATTATTAAATTCTATTATTATTTAAATATTTAATGGTAAATATTGTATGATGGTATGGAATCAGAATCCATAGTGACCGAGTGCGACCACTCGCCCTTGACCGGTTTTTTTTTAAATGATTTTTGAACAAAATGTTTATACTGTAACTCCGAATTCCTGCTGGTGTTTTCTACAAAATGTCGATCTTAAAGTATATTGTTCTAATATCAGGCATTCATACATTTGACAGCTCACTTTACTTGAGTTTTTTACGATGAGAATTTTGTAGAATAGATCGCTTGAAGTCTTTATTTGTAATTATTTTAAGCTTATTGATTGTTGCTAGTTTTAATGTCGAGAAGTTATTTTTCTTGAGTATGTATGAGGCTAAAAACATGCACGTTTATAGAAATACCATGTAAGCAATTTCAATAAGAATAGGTATCGGAACACAGGCCTAATACACTGCCTTTAAAAACTCTGTAGAAATTCGATGAAATTTTAATTTCAGCCTACTTTATTTAATGTCCAGAACTAAACACTATCTTGTGTGTCATATTAAAAGTCTTAATTAAGTCTTTAAATCTTATTTAGAACTTTTTTTGGACCTAAAAAACTAACCACAAATTAAATCTAGACACAACGTGGATCGATACCTAATTATCCTATTTAGTCAGTCCCACGATCCTCCGTTTATACACAAATTAAAAGAAAAAAAAAGCCGTCACACATTTTTTCAAATGCCGCAGCATTTACGTGATGACGTCAATCAGTATACTGGATGATATCATGACGTCAACGCCAGCTGTCGCTGAAAACCAGCGTTATGGCTCTGTCGATAGCCAGAGATTGTGTGAATGTGACTTGTTTCTCTCAAAGTGTGCTATTTTATAACCAGAACGGCAATTCTCGCATTTTTAAGAAGGATTGTCCACAGTCTGATTTCAGTCTCAATCTTTCAAAACATACTTCTAATTTCCTTACATTTTGACAAGTTTTTGAGTTTCGTTTGTGGCTGAGATAAAACTGCGACTAGATTTTGAACCTATTACATAATTAGCCTATAATGTTTCCACTGTTGGGACACAGACTTGTTCTCGGTAAGAGGGAATGGGTCATAAGTCGTAATCTATCACGCTGGTTTGAACCTATTAAATTACGAGAATTGGCTTTCAGTTGGTCAAAGTAAAGAGATTCTAATCTACCTTCTATCGGGATCGCCTATGTCCGTTTTATTGAAAGTTTTCTTACATACGATCTTAAATTAATTCCCGAAATGGGCCACATAAACATTGGAGAAAGAAAAAAAGAAGTTTCCGAGAGATTCTGGAAAAGTTCAGCAGTAAAATCTTCGTACAAAGCAAGGAGCGTTTGGAATTCAGAAGTATTAAAGCATGAAAGGAAACTGTCCGGAACTTATTGAAGCAATCAGATTGTGCAGATTCCGCTTAACATTAGCGAAATTCTTGCCGGAACCCAATCGCATTAAGAGCCCATTTAAACTTTTTGCCACGAAAGGATTCTGTAATTCCTTCGTTCCTGAAAAATAAATAGGCTTAGCAATTTAGAATTCGAATCTCCTTGGATTGTATTCTTTTTATACACCTATTTTGGAAGTAAGTGTAATGAAAAAAGTTCTTTTTCTTTTGCCTGATGTTAATGTTGTAGTTTCTGAAGATTGGGGTTGATTATCTCTGGTACGTTAATGTACGCCTTGCAATTTCTCTCTGATTGTTATTTATTTGTCTATGCGCGAGCTAAGTTGAACCGGGAAACTTAGCTGGCATCCCTTCTATAGTTAAAGATAATTGTTTTTCTTTTTTCAATCTTTGTAATAAAACCGACATAAATTGAACACTACTTCATTAATGATTTAATGTAAAAACGAACGATTTTTAATAAAATATCTAGAATTAATCTAGCATAATTAGACTATAATGCCCCCCTGTGCACTGCTGGGAAATAGATCTCCTCTTCAGAGTGTCATAGTGAGTAGCCATGACTGCCTCGCAGGCTATTTATTGGCCAATGGAATTGAATTGTTTTCAGTGATGAAATAATTTTTATAACAAATACCTATTTTATTATTTATGACCAGACTTTGTTGGGAGCCTGCCCTTTGATGCTGCATTTTCAATACGTGGCCGCCACTTTAGAACCTTACTGCCCCTTTCGCCATCGGTTTTACGAGCAATGTGTCCCACCCACTGCCACTTAATTTTAGCGGCTGATGACCGATGACCTGGTGAAGGTCGTACAAAGCTGATGGATACAGGCAGTACAAGACCCGTCATTGTGGGAAGCCTGGAGGAGGCCTTTGTCCAGCAGTGGACTTCTATAGGCTGAAAAAGAAGGAGGATATACTTTAGTAACACCAATATTAAACGGTCATCGGAAAACCTGGTATTAGAGATGCCGATGCATTCCACTAGTTTCTATGATAAATCCTTTACTGTACAAGCAGTTCGGCTATGGAATGACTTGCCCGTGTCCGTAAGGCGTGCTCAAACACTGTTTACTTTTAAAACTATGATAAAAAAGCACTTCCTCTCTCTTTAAACATATTAATTGAATCCAAGGCCAAGGTGGCTGTCAGAAAACTTGGCGTTATCGCAAAGGTCCGGCAGTACTTCACACCAGGGCAGCTCCTAATGTTGTACAAAGCACAGGTCCGTTCGTGTGTGGAGTACTGCAGCCACATTTGGGCTGGTGCTGCTAAGTGTCACCTGGCCACTTTGGATTCAGTGGAGAGGCGTGCGAAGAGGCTGATTGGTGACCTTGATTTAACTCGAGTTGGTCTCCAAAGCCTAGAGCACAGGCGTAGAGTAGCCAGCCTTTCGTTGTTCTATAGGATACATTTTGGGGAGTGTGCGAGGGAATTGCACGATTTAATTCCTCCATCTCCGTTCCACCATCGGACGACCCGTCGTACGGCGAGTTTCCACCCTTATGTTGTTAACACCTCTACGATCCGGACGAAGCGTTTCGCCTCCTCCTTAATACCGCGTACATCGAGGGACTGGAATAATCTGCCGGCGGCGGTGTTTCCGTCGGACTACAATTTGAGTGTCTTCAAGGCTAGAGTGAATAGGCTCTTAATAAACTAGTGCGCTTTACCATCAACGATTGCGTCACTGCTTACCACCAGGCGGGATTGCGGTCAAGCGCTGGTTTATATTTTAATTAAAAAAATATATATATTTTATGTACTCTTGTATGATATTTATTAATTAGATGTATAAATTTATTTAAACTAGTATGATACACTTAACGTATATGTCGGAGACAGCGACGGCAGAGCGGTAGGGTCGACATCATCTTGGTGTGGTGGTACAGGTTCCATTTCGTAGGTGAGTTTTTGAATTGAAGCACGACGTGTAGATATACCCTCCAATCTTCATAATAACAATTTGAATAGGCAAACCGACAGTTTCGGTTCGGAGATGTGCCTTGGTCCGCGTCTCGATGCAAAGTCCGTTCGACGAACCCCACTTTCCAAAGCGACTCTGTCCATGTGACGCCATCACAAAATAACGCCACAAGCGTTCGCCCCTCTACTACGTAAATCAAATCAGCAATTTCTATTAAAATTAATCGACGATCTCCGACACGGCCAGCCTGACTAGTTGCACGTCCTCGTGCATCATCTTCATCATCATCATCATCATCCCAGCGCCAATCCCAGTCGCATCCGAAGCTCCCTCAGCCACGGAGTCCAGGATCAGGTTCACCAGGCCAACCGCCGAAACTTCGATATTTTCCGTTGCACGTCCTCGTGCATGTCTGTAACAAATTTAAAAAAGCACAGAAAACCGACTTTGAAGCATTTTTGAGAACTCGGCCAACCTGACCGTCACACGTCACGTTTAGTTACATTGACTATTAGAAAACCAAACTTAATTATTTTAACAACATAAACACAGAAGCTTCCTTCAAGCCTCATAATTATCAAATTTCAAAAAGAAAACACAAAAGGTTCCTTCAAGCCTCATAATTATCAAATTTCAAAAAGAAAACACAGAAGGTTCCTTCAAGCCTCATAATTATCAAATTTCAAAAAGAAAACAAAAGGTTCCTCCAAGCCTCATAATTATCAAATCAAAACATAATCATAATTATCAAAAAGAAAACACACCATGGTTCGCTACCACAGTAGCTAGTGACAACTCATAGTTGACACCCATATCGTCATCACCTCTTGTGATACGATCAACTCTAGAGTCCACGACTCCCAGGTCAACACATGACCGTACAACTAATAGTCTCCTCCGAGACCCAGGTCCCCGCCACATCACTAGCTGCCCATCGCCCCCTGAACAACTCCTCACTGAGTTGCAGTTACGACTACAGACTAGTGCATGCAGTGCGACCATATCTACCAAAGTCCCCGCCACATCACTAGCTGCCCATCGCCCCCTGAACAACTCCTCACTGAGTTGCAGTTACGACTACAGACTAGTGCATGCAGTGCGACCATACCTACTAGTGTCCCCGCCACACCACTAGCTGCCCATCGCGCTCTGAACAACCCCTCACTGGATTGCAGTTACGACTACAGACTAGGGCGTGCAGCGCGACCACATAGCCATGATACGTGTTCCATTTGCTGGCGGAGGCACCCTCCTCACTATCTTCTACTTTATGAAATCTAACTCAGCAGACTCATTACTTGGAGAAGTCTTTCGTATACGATCGTGGGGGTACTTATAAGTTCTGTTTCAATAGGTAACGATCGCCATCAAATAAATCACCAACATTAAATCAACCCACATTACAATTACCAACACTACTTTAACTTTATTTCTAGCAAATCTAGATTTTTCGTAAATAGCACTCATTTCTATGTTCGTAGCCGCATGCTCTCTTGTCTTGTTGTTGTAGTATTTCTGGTTCAGTATCATCCAATGTTAGGAGATTTTACGATCTAACCACACGTCCTATCAGAAGCTCAAGTGAGCTCGTAACTACAGGACACAGTTAACTTTAGTTTTGAAATAATCAAAGACAAACCAGACTTGACCATGGAGTTTCTTGCACGTTCTTCTCCATAGAGATCTACGCTTTGAAACATGCAATTTAGCTTCACTTTTCTTGGACTGACCGACATTGACTATTCAAAAGCACCACCGGATGGTTAATTTGAATTAAACAATTTTGTTTTTGATTTTAGAAATCATATTTTTAAAACCCTGATTTAAAATTTCTCAGCCCATTATTACAAACAATAATCGGGTAGTACAAGAAATAAAATTTGCAAAAATAACTCTTATTAGCATGTCGCACAGAAATGGTTCAGTACACAACACTGGTACTACCCATACCCTGTATACGTACCTACTATCGCGTGTGTACGTATACCAATGAAATTACAGATAGCTTGACAAGAGAACATTCGGCCACGGAATCAAAATAAAAATAGTACGACTCACCGGATTATGGCAATTTCCCGCAAACACCTGCCACTTGGCAGTTGTCAACCGTTGCACACCAGACATCTCTGAGCTCTCATAAAACCCCAATACGTTACCACAAACGTTTCGGGTATTTTGAAACCTTCTCATCGCCTGCAGAGTAGATGCTGTCCTGATATCTTCTCATCGCCTGCAGAGTAGAGGCTAAAGTCTTGAAACCTTGGGCGTTCCGCAAAGTGCACGCAGCTCCGGCTGCGCCGCACGCAGCTCCAGCAGCGCCACACGTCATTGATGCGATTCACCAAGCAGCTAGAAGCGCGCTCCGCAAGCTCATCTTGCGCGCTCCGCAAGCGCACCCTGCGCGCTCCGCAAGCGCACCTTGCGCGCTCCGCAAGCACACCTTGCGCGCTCCGCAAGCGCACTTGCATCAGCCAGCACTGTCACGCGCCAAGCAACAGCCAGCACTGTCGCGCGCCAAGCAACAGCCAGCACTGTCGCGCGCCAAGCAACAGCCAGCACTGTCGCGCGCCAAGCAACAGCCAGCACTGTCGCGCGCCAAGCAACAGCCAGCACTGTCGCGATAGCGCCGCGTCCAGCCGCACTTGCACGCCTGCAGTCACTCCTGCACCTTGCGCGGACCGATCTCTGCGCCAGCAAGCGCACCTCGTAACGTGACGTTCACTTCCAGCCTCACGTTATTCTGTTCCTGGATTTATAACGAGATTGTGAGCAGTGTAGTTCTTTATCCAACTTCTGATGTCGGAGACAGCGACGGCAGAGCGGTAGGGTCGACATCATCTTGGTGTGGTGGTACAGGTTCCATTTCGTAGGTGAGTTTTTGAATTGAAGCACGACGTGTAGATATACCCTCCAATCTTCATAATAACAATTTGAATAGGCAAACCGACAGTTTCGGTTCGGAGATGTGCCTTGGTCCGCGTCTCGATGCAAAGTCCGTTCGACGAACCCCACTTTCCAAAGCGACTCTGTCCATGTGACGCCATCACAAAATAACGCCACAAGCGTTCGCCCCTCTACTACGTAAATCAAATCAGCAACTTCTATTAAAATTAATCGACGATCTCCGACATATATATTTATTGTATAATCTATGTAAATAGTACACTGTAGACTACCTACATTATTTTGTAAAATATTTTTATTTATTTTCTGTAATTTATATGGTGTACATAATTAAGAGTATGCTAGGTATCTATCTATCTAAACGCACACACACTGATTACATATTTTATTGAAGATGTGATGCGTAGAAATGCTCTAAAATTATATATTTCTTTTTATTGTACATAAGAAAAATGAAGACTTATAAATCTTGGCAAATCTCAACGTAAAGTGACGGGTCTTACAAAACGTGTTTTCCTTTTAAGTAAATTGTCGCCATATCAGTCATGTCCGCTCATATAAACGCCCTTACGCTATTTATTTTCCTTGGTTCGCGAAAATGATTCTTTTTAATTTTTTCGCTCGGCGCCGTGGGAGGGGGGACTAGGTTCATAACACATTCGCGCCACGTCGACCCTTTCCATAAATTCTTTTTTTTTAAACATTGTTGTGCGTCAACATAGCAGGATGAATAAAAACGGCACCACTTGCGATTTTCCCATGAATCGTATAATTTTGTTATGCTAGAACATTCCGGACGGATCGTACCGGGCTGTAGCTACTATAATGTTTTTACAACCTCATTAAAGACGTTAACTGGCGTTTTATGTTTGAAAGGATTCCTTGCTTCAGGCTTACAACAGAATACTCGTTAACAGCCACTTTAGGCTGGTTATCAAACTTTTAATGCCAAGTCTGCAGTGCTTTCACTTGCGTTCGCCAACAAAGTTTTTTATGGTATACTTTCGCTTACTGTTCATTGCCTCTATAAACTGAGTCCTAATTTAACTATTTTGTTCTATTTAGGTATCGAGTTTCGTTTACTTTAGCGCGTAGCATAATTATTTAACTACTAGGTGTTGCCCAAGACTTCATCGGCAACAATTTCTGTTATTATGATCTCGAATAAGAAGTTGAACCGTTTACGCAGTGCACGCAACGAAAGACCTTCAAGATTAATTTTCCCCATATCATCATCATCAACTTTTTTATCGTCCCACTGCTGGGCACAGGTCTCCTGTCATATTGAGAAGGATAGAGCGTAATCACTACGCTTGCTCAATGCGTGTTGGCGATTTCAGACTTAAAGTCCAGGTTTCCTCAAGATGTTTTTCTTCACCTTATAATAAGTCATTGGTGTCCAAGATATATACTTAGAAAGTACATATAACAGTTACATTGGTACTTGCTTGACCTGGAATCGAACCCGCACACTCATACTTGATAGGCTGGTGTTTTAACCACTAGGCCACCACATTTTCGCCATTTACCATTCATTCGTCGCTCTTATTGATCGTAGCGTGATTTTATATAGCCTAAAGTTTTCCTCGATACGTATACTGTCCAACATAAAAAAAAGAATCGAATCAGTTGTTGTTGAGATAAGCACGTTCAAGCAAACAAACTTCAGATTTATAATATTATTATTAAGTATAGATTCATCACCATCATCATATCAGTCACAGGAAGTACACTGCTGGACTTAAGCCTCCCCCAGGGATTTCCAAAAAGACCGGTTGGACGCGGCTAGTATCCAGCGCTTCCCTGCGATTTTCGTTAGATCATCCGACCACCTAGTCGGTGGGTGTACAAAATCATTTTTATTTGTGTAACATAGCTAGTAAATACAGTTCTTAAAGTCATGTTTATAGGTCGTTATGTTATGCCAGGAACGTACAAATATATGTACATACTTGCATGTACTTCTGATGCTGTGCTTGCCGGTACGAGGTCTCCATTTAAGAGCCTTGCTGCCCCATATGCCATCGGCTCTACGTGCCCCGTCCACTGCCACTTCAAAGAGCTAATCCACTGGGCTATAATAATAATTATTTATTTCAATTAACACTGACTCATATACAATTAATACACACATAGTCACATTACACATACAACACTTAAATCAAAAATAACAATACATTACATTTTTTTTTTTTTAGTAATTATAAACTAGCGCTTGACCGCAATCCCGCCTGATGGTAAGCAGTGATGCGATCGTTGTTGGTAAAGCGCGCTAGTTTATTAAGGGCCTATTCACTCAGAAGAACTGAGCGAATAGGAAGGTAGACGGCAGTTGAGCGAGGTGATGCAATGTTAAACCCAACAATACGACCAACGATGCTGCGCCAAAGGGAGATTGATCTGAAGATCCTCCACAACTAAAGTCCCAACACAACAACATTAGGCGCATCGTACCCGGCACACATCGCAACACAACTGCTCAGACCTGTCCTCAGTACGGCTTCACCAGACATCATGCCGGAGCACGATAAAACGCTTGGCGGCAAGGCTTTGTCCGGTGGGTGGTAACTTCTGCGGGCGGCCGATGCCATACATACTGCCATTATAACAATACTAATAATAATAAAAACACATAATTAAAATTACAATTGAGTCACATCAGCCAACCACATGCCTCTTACAACAGTGGGAGATGATGGAACAATCGAACCTTACCGCAAGCGCGGCCAACAAGCTATGTCGACGATTTATCTTTTTCTATGAATCTCCTCATTCCTAATTCGATCATGTAGAAAAACACCTAGCATAGCCCTCTCCATAGCTCTCTGTACAACCTTGAGCTTTCTTATGAGACCCATAGTAAGAGACCACGTTTCTGATCCATATATTAGGGACGGCTTCACGTCTAATGTAGTTCTCGGTAGACGGTGAAGCGGATCTCATGTCGCATTGACCTCTATTAAACCTGTAGATGCCTTACACACATACACTGCCCCATCGCGCGGTCGAGCGGTGCTCTCACCGCTGCCGCCCTACCTCCGCGCTACCGTGGCCGGGTGAAGCGGCGCCTCACACCGCGCGGATCATCGTAGGTGCAGGACGAAAATCAGAAGATTCTTGCTGTGAACAAACTGGTCACAATCGTATTAAATCCATCCGCGCGGACAGGCGTGTAAAACGCATTACCGCGCGGAGCAAATCAGCTTTACCGTCTCTGCCCTCCGCGGCGGTACGCAGTGCCGTGTGTTAAACGCCTTACATGGATTCACTGCCTATCTAACCTCTATAACAACCTTGATACTGGAGAATCATCATCATTATCAACCTTTTATCGTCCCACTGCTGGGCACAGGTCTCCTCTCATATAGAGAAGGATTGAGCATAATCACCACGCTTGCTCAATGCAGGTTGGCGATTTCAGACTTAAAGTCCAGGTTTCCTCAAGATGTTTTTCCTTCACCTTCAGTCATTAGTGTCCAAGATATACTTAGAAAGTACATATAACTTTAGAAAAGTTACATTGGTACTTGCCTGACCTGGAATCGAACCCGCGCATTCATACTTGAGAGGCTGGTGTTTTAACCACTAGGCCACCACGACTACTGGAGAATGATTGCCAGAAATCGATAGATGGATGGATGGATGGCCTGGTTGTCAGAAACAGGCTTATATCCGTAACGGCCGTCAAAATATACGATGTGAATTGTGATAGACGTATAGTGTTTTTGCATATTCCCCGTGTCTCAAAGTATGGAGGTATGTATGTAATGGGTGTCTATCCATCCAACCTACCACGGTAAGTGTGGTTGAAGCCTTGATCGATCCGTACAACTGCCATTATTTAGCCATGAGCACCTCCAGCTAAATAAAAACAAACCGTGACCAATTCAAAGAAAAAAAAACGAGTATGCTTATGACCACACGACTGAAGTGAAACTTCTTGCGCAACATCTGTATATATACAGATATATTTATTTATATATATATATATATATATACACACACATATATATATATATATATATATATATATATATATATATATATATATATGTGTGTACAATATATACATGTATACACATATACATATATTAATTTTCTATAAATATTTAAATTTATTTCATGGTTTCATTGGTAAATTAATATTTTTGCATAGATCTTCTATTTTTATTGAAAAAAAAAAAAAGTGGATTCCCTCGGGGCCAAAAGGTCGGGCTCTTCCTCCTGAATCAGGGGACCCCAAACTCGGGTAGTCCACGACCTCTGGTTCCCGAGATAATCCACGGGGGGGTGAGGTAACTAAAGGGGGTCGGGGGGGGGGGGGGGGGGGGGATAGGTTTCGTGGCATTGCGGGGGGAGGCCAAAAGGGCCAAAAGGTCGGGGGCTCCTCCGGAGGGACTGTGAAGTAGGCGGTACCAAATTTTATGTTAACTGACCCCCTTAATGGTTGTCAGTCAACATAAAATTTAATGTATAGTGTTAAGTGTAAATAAATAAATAAATAAGTGTATCCGTGTCTCAAAATTAAAAAAACAAAAAATTTTTGCATAGATCTTCTATTTTTATTGAAAAAAAAAAAAAACTCGTAGACCTTGTAGTACCAAGCTCGCGCCACGGGCGCCTCTGTGCTTATATCCCCCACTTAACTTCCGTTCGCCTTGCCCGATCACTTTTCGTAACGCTTACGTCACGCGTTCGCCAGCTTACTCCCCAAGTCAAGCGTGCGTAAAGAAGTTTCACTTCAACAAACCGTGACCAATTCAAAGAAAAAAAAATCTAAAAGTAATCGAAGATCAACATAATGAAATCAAAACATTCTTTTGGAGTATAAATTGAAATTGCCGCGTTCACAATTCGAAAATAGAAACGAACACAAATCGTGAGTAAATGTGAAATTGTAACGCGCAACTGAATACATAAATTGAATACAGACTTGAGGAATTTTAATGGAAATAAACGAAAAACTGCAATGTAAATTCGAATTCCTGAAGGTGTCGGAAGAACATCTTGAGCCATTTTTCCGAGGCCCATTGCGTAAGTCCAACATTCATAAAGTACGACGAAATGTAGGAATTCTTGTAACGTAACTTAGATCCAGCCATAAAAGTTTTTTCAATTTCTTTTGGGAGTTCAGGTTTTGAGGGAAATAATTTTTGTTAGGTTTTTAGATTTCCACGAATTTTGGCATAGTATCTTAAATATGTGAACGTGCGTGCGTTATTTGATTTGGAAAAGTTACATTTATTTCTAACTCGGTAAGGTTCAATCATTATTTTAGAATAGGCCAAAGTGCATGTGTGCCGGGTACGATGCGCCTAATGTTGTTGTGTTGGGAGTTTGGTCGTGGAGGGTCTTCAGATCAATCTCCCTTTGGCGCAGCATCGTTGATCGTGTTATTGGGTTTAACATTGCATCACCTCGCTCAACTGCCGTCTTCCTTCCTAATCGCTCAGTTTTTCTGAGTAAATAGGCTCTTAATAAACTAGCGCGCTTTACCGTCAACGATCGTATCACTGCTTACCATCAGGCTGGATTGCGGTCAAGCGCTAGTTTATAATTATTAAAAAAAATGGTCCTACTCCTGGGACACATGCCTCTTCTCGGTAAGAAGGTGTGGGCCCTAATCTACCACAGGTACAGTGTGGGATGATAGATGTCACATGTATTCGAAGTTTAGTTCTATGATATGCCAGTTCCTCACAATGTTTTCTTTCACCGTTTTGATAGCAGCGGTAACAAAATAATTTACACAAAACGCAATGCTGTAATGAATAACTGCTATTTTGCTATCAGACTTATTACGCCCTTAAGTTTATTTTCAAAACCCTTAGAGACAGTTTAAATACATTCAAATGCTTTTAAAAGACTTGTTGGCTGCTACTTAAAGTCCATGGAAATATATTTCCAATATAAATAAAGGACATTCTTACCTAAAAAGGATTTAAAAAAGCGCTGTGAATAAATTTAACAGGGACCGTAGATCGTAAGTTTGAACTCAGACTTTTAACTCATATTATTTCATCATTATCAAGTATCAACTATCTATAGCTATCGAGGTTCCGTTCAAAAAGGGTCTAATACTTAGAGCAGGACTCTAATACTTAGAGTCTTCCGTCTCTCTACAGGCTGTATCAGCAAGGGTTTGTGGGTGGAGAGTAGTGGGCAGCTCGTCGCCCAGTAAGGACCAGACCCGGGTCAACAGCCCGTTGTGTTTCACGCGCGCCTCTAAGAGATTTCAGCATATCGTGTCGGGGTCCACGAAGACGCCTGGGTCAGGGTTGGCGTTGCCCAGGTTGGTGGACATCCTTGTGGATGGTTTTCCACTCCGAGGGAAAGAAAGGCTTAGGTTATCGTGATTGTGTTATGCCGAAAAGATTCCGGCATGCCCCTCTGTCATCCCCACGATGCAGGAAGTCCACGAGGATTTCAGCCAATATAAAACTATACAAATGTCGGAAATTACGAAATGTGGGTGAGTGATAAAATCCATGCGCATTACTTAATTTTTGGGTGAAATTCTATTCCCAATTCGTAATCAAGAACTTCATCCAGTAGGTGCTACACAGTCTGAAGAGATTTTATAGAATTCGTAATATTGCAGAAGATATCTTAGCAATCTCTCGAACCAAAGAGCCGTTTCTCAAAAATACGTTACGCATTTCACATTATGAGTACAAGTCTCACATCTTTTCTAACGCCTGTAACATGCTTCAAAGTGCCTCTAAGTGCTAGACGCCTCTTCAAAGGTCGACAGTCACTGACATCGCCATTTTTCTTTTTTTTTTTCACCTTCCTTTCGTGTTGCACCTTTTGTTTTAGATTTAACGTTCACAGAACTGTTGTTCTATGCAAATAGTGGACTAGTTTGTGTAAAGGGAATGGGATTAGAATTTTAAATCGATTTTATTATCATGCTTGCTTAATAAACATTGGATTTTGATGGTTTTTATGTATGTTTGCTTGTCCGTCTCTAACTCAAATTTTTTTTCAACCATACCTTACATTAATTTGTGCAGGCAAAGTATTATTTAGTTTAGATTTAGTTACTTTGATAATGCATCATTACGAACTTTAGCACTTGCTATTCTGTCTGTTGGAGATCAAGAAAAGTTTGGTAAAACAAATGAGCACCACTTAAGCGTTCGTGTTATACGTATATTATTTTAAAAAAGAACATCGAACTAAAAAGTTGAAAATAAATATAATTTAAAAAACTAAAATAAATGCTACCGATATGCCGCCTCCGTGGCATATCGGTAGCAAACGCGGCCGCTGCGCAAGGAGGTGCGGGTTCGATCCCCGCGCAGTGCAAATATTTGTATGCATGAATATGAATATAATTATGCACTGGTCTGGTCGTGCCTCGGAAAGCACGTTAAGCCGTTGGTCACGGTTGCCATACGAACATCTAATGGTATTCGTTACGGGTTGTTGGAGCCCTCAAAAGTCCTACAATTGGTCTAACTGCAATGCTTCGATATCACCTTCGGGTTGTGGAGGTCAGACGGCAGTCGCTTCATGGAAAATATCGAAGTTTAGCCAAAATGAGCAGTTAGACTGGTAAAGCGGACCCTAGAACCCAAAGCTGGAAAGCTTCGGATACGACTGGGATTAACGCTGAGATGAAGAAGAAGTATATAAACAATACTAGTAAAATGAAAAAAAAAACGTGAGGCGTATAATTATATTTTCTAAATGTTTTTTTTTTAAGTATTTATATAGATATTAAAAAAAAAACATCATAGGCGGGGGGATAAATAATGCATTAATATTCCCACCAGTATATTGGAATTGTACCTACACCTAATAATTACAAAATATATATATTTTATATTTTTTAAATTGTTTTTTATTGTAAATTATATGTATGTTAAATAAATAAATAAACGACATAATAATTGAACAAAATAATAATTACAAAAATTATTATAAAGTTATAATTATAATATAAAGTTTTCTAATGGCAGGGGGCGAGTGTGTGTTAGGGGGGGGGGGGGGATGATATGGGGTAGGTTTAAGGTGCAATTTTTTTTTTAAGTTTGAGACACGGATACACTTATTTATTTATTTAGTCCCTCCTGTATCCCCTCCCTTACCCCCCCCCCCCCCCTCACCCCTTAATATTCCCACGAAACTACCCCCCCCGCTCACCCCTTAATAATCCCACGAAACTATAGACACCCCCCCCCCCTTTAGTAAGGGGGGATGATATGGGGTAGGTTGGTCTGCGCTGTTTAATTAGCCTCAACCTAATTAGTATGAATCTGTTAGGTTAGGTTAGGTTTAGGTTAGGGGGTAAATAATGCGCAAATGAAAAAAAAAAACAAATGATTTATTTCAGCCGGGGACTGTTTAAATACAAAAACGTAAGTAAATTGATATTCCCCGTATACTCGAATAATACACCTAATAATTTTATGTATGTTAAATAAATAAACGAAATAATAATTAAACAAAATAATAATTACAAAATATATTACAAAGTTATAATTATATTTTCTAAATGTTTTTTTTTAAGTATTTATATAGATATTAAAAAAAAACATCATAGGCGGGGGGATAAATAATGCGCAAATGAAAAAAAAAACAAAACAAACGATATATTTAAACGTAAGTAAATTAATATTCCCACCAGTATATTGGAATTGTACCTACACCTAATAATTACAAAATATATATATTTTATATTTTTTAAATTGTTTTTTATTGTAAATTATATGTATGTTAAATAAATAAATAAACGACATAATAATTGAACAAATTTATATACAATTTTTTTTTTTAATTAAAATTATAAACTAGCGCTTGACCGCAATCCCGCCTGATAGTAAGCAGTGACGCAGTCGTTGATGGTAAAGCGCACTAGTTTATTAAGAGCCTATTCACTCTAGCCTTGAAGACACTCAAATTGTAGTCCGACGGAAACACCGCCGCTGGCAAACTGTTCCAGTCCCTCGATGTACGCCGTATAAAGGAGGAGGCGAAACGCTTCGTCCGGATCGTAATGGTGTTAACAACGTAAGGGTGGAAACTCGCCGTACGACGGGTCGTCCGATGGTGGAACGGAGATGGGGGAATTAAATCATGCAATTCCCTCGTACATTCCCCAAAATGCATCCTATAGAACACCGAAAGGCGGGCTACTCTACGCCTGTGCTCTAGGCTTTGGAGACCGTCTCGAGTTAAGTCAGGGTCGCCAATCAGCCTCTTCGCCCGCCTCTCCACCGAATCCAAAGTGGCCAAGTGACACTTAGCAGCACCAGCCCAAATGTGGCTGCAGTACTCCACACACGAACGGACCTGTGCTTTGTATAGCATTAGAAGCTGCCCTGGTGTGAGGTACCGCCAGACCTTTGCGACAACGCCAAGTTTCTTGGCAGCCACTTTGGCCTTGGACTCAATGAACCGCCCAAATATTAGGTTATGGCACAAAGCAAGGTTTTCGAGGTTTTCCATTACATAGGGGGTGTTTGCCATAATTCCCCCGCCGTAAATTGATATTCCACAGGAGAAGCGCTGCGGGCCGCTTGCCTGGTGCACCCACGAAAGGATATGGGTTGGTACTATTCTAAGCCCGGTACCACACGGAGGAATTATCACTTTTACAACACTAAAATATTTATGACGATATAGATTTTTCATACTCCTTTTCTTGTGTGGATAAGTAGTCATCAAATGACCCCTCCCGCTTTGGGCAGAGCAGAAGGGTGTGTCAGACTTTTACTGACCTGTGCGCCAGGGCCGCGGTTTCTCTTTCAACTAACCCGTAATCCTGACCCAGGCAGAGGTCTTTGTGGACCCCGTCATGATGTGCTGACATCTCATTGAGGCGCGGGTGAAACACAACGCGCCGTCGACTCAGGCCTGGTCTTTACCCGGCGACGGGCAGTGGGCAGCTCAATAAGCCGGTGCGCCTGCGGTAGCCGGGAGTTCTATATTGTCTCCCGACCAGGTCGTCTGCTGCGGTGGCTAGAGGCGTGAGGGCGCTGAGATTCCTGCTCCCTCAAGCGCTCCGCCTGCTCCTTTAGCAGCATCACTGCATTGCAGAACGAGGTGACGGCCATGCGCTTTCCAGACCATGGCCTGGATCAGGGCCGGACGTGAGAGATCGCCGCCAACCGCCACCCCGACGACACGACGATACTCTACCCAAGCCGGGCAGACATCAACCGTATGCTCTACCGTGCAACTTTCATACTCCTTACAGTATAAATACAAGAACTTTCCTTAAACCGACAGCTCAGCCAAATCCACGCAGAAATTTGCCTTCATAACTAAAAATAATAAATACGTTTTCATTTTTCGCAAACGTTAATGATGTACCGTATTTTAAGAGCGAAATAACTAAGGAACGCCCACTCCTAAACAAGTTTACGATTTTATGTCAGGTCAAATAAAAAAGGAATTATGTTAAACCCTGCTTTAGTACGTCACCCTTAACGACCGCCTGTGACACCGAAATGTAATAAAGTGACAGTATGGCACAAGCAAAAGTTTTTACTACAAACATTAAACTTTAGGGCAGTTTCTTTTAATTTTGGGTAGACCACTTTATATGGAAGCCAAAATGCACCCACTGGATACAATTTTCCATTTTAATTTTAAATCAAAGAGTATGAATTGGAAAATCTATCTTATTACCGGGTTTATTAATGAGATCGAAAGTTAAAGTTTAGAGTTCGTGTTGCAAATTAAATGCACATATATACGTTAATGTATAACTACTAAGTATTGAAAACGTACAATGATTAATGTCAAATTTGTATTGACATCATTTTCTTGATTGAACTACCATCTGGAGTACAGCGGGCCTTAGACAGCTAACCCTTTATTTAAGGCAAAGTTTTTGTATCTAAAAACTGGTCAAAAATTTCCACGACGACTTTTCAGTTCTCCTCAGTTGCATTCTTCGGACAATCTCCCATGCCTCTAAGTTACAAACAATCAATTATTATCATGACATTCTATTACAGAACAACATATTCATTACAAAAAAATAAAAATATAATAAACTGATTATGTAGCCAAGATAAAAATTGCGAATGATTTACACTGTCATATTGTTGGTATAACAAGATTTCTAAATTCTTACTTAATACTGCCATACTGTTGATGTAACAAGAGTTTCAAAACTTTTACTTAATACTATCATACGTGTGACAGTAATAATATTTTAAGTACCTAATACAGACCACAATAGCCTAGGTCTTACACAGTCGCCAATTGGGTTGTATCCTAAAAAAATATTTAATGTCCATCAGATAGATTTATACAAAATATTGAAGACGTATTTTTTATTTTTTTCTTTTATTCACTTAGGAAGATATAATGATTTGAAATGTCGCATGACGTCAC
Source organism: Sesamia inferens (assembly GCA_037179545.1). Classification (NCBI taxonomy): domain Eukaryota; kingdom Metazoa; phylum Arthropoda; class Insecta; order Lepidoptera; family Noctuidae; genus Sesamia; species Sesamia inferens. The sequence goes on from CM073939.1 coordinate 10,507,472, forward strand.
GCCGTGCTACAAAATATACCACAGCGTGATCTAATTAGCTCCCACTCCATTATTTTAATACGCTATATCTCAGTAGTTTTTGGTAAGTTCGACAAAATAAAAAATACGGGTCTTATTTTTTTTATCGTCTATAAGACGGACTAATTAATTTTTTGATTTTCATACCTTGGATACATCCCTATTTATTAAACATTTACCTATAATCTCAGAAATAAGTAATCACAAACGATAATAATGTCGAATTTACTAAAGAACATTACACTACGGTGTAATAGTGTCCTGCTAACACCTCCCTCGACCAAGCATCACAGTGCTCCATCATCATGTTTAATGGCAAAAGAAGACCAATTTGCGTCGAGCGCAATCTCATTGTTTTTGATTAAAATTATTATTGTTCTCTTTTATTCGCTATCCTTCTCTTCACGGGCGTTGAGACATGAATCTAAAACGTTTTTCAGGCGACGAATATACGTAAATTTTATTAAATGACCCGCGGCCGGTAATGAAATGAAAATTAAATTAATTTTATTGTTTGGAAACTGGTGTCTTTTTTTTAGGATTTTACTGCTGTGTCAGTTCGTTATAGAAGCCGGCTTAATGGGGAAGGATTAAAAATTAATAACGACAGATATTTTTTCGTGTCCCATAAGTACCTATCTACATTTTTCTTTTTTCATAAAATCTTGGTTTTTATCGTAAAATTCATGATCACCGATTTTTGAAAATAGAACGTTCGCACCATTTAAAATCTTAATTTCATTAGAAACGGGTAAGTCTTGGCTTGCTTTGCTGTGGTACTTCAAATGATTAAATCATGTTCATAGCAAAAAAAAAACAGACCCTTTATCAACGAATCATAACTTTGAATTAGAATACAAAAACGTACGCCTATCAATAATTTTTAACTTTATATTTGTCATATTTATTTATGACTGCCCAAAAAAAAGAATAACTTGGGTATAATTTTGACAGATTTGTTTGACACTTAATCATTTAGAAAACTCCGAGATTTTTTATTTATGTATTTATTTATACTTTCACACAAAGAAATGTAGATATACAGATGGACTTAATTCCTAAGGCATTTTCTACCAATCAACCAAGCCAATTATATAGGTAATGTAAGCTGTATTTTTTATTATATTTGCTGTATCATATGAATGTAGTAAACATTCCGAATAAATTTTCTACTCCTATTCATGATATTGAAACCCGCGTGAAATACTGTTGAGTTCTTTAAAAGAACTATGCAGTAACACAGGCGGACATGGAAAGCGGCTTTAGTTTAATAATATGTTAATATTCTCGCTACGAGAAGTCATACAGAGAAGGTAATCATCATCATCAACCTTTTAATCGTCCCACTGCTGGGCACAGGTCTCCTCTCAGAGAAGGATTGAGCGTAATCACCACGCTTGCTCAATGCCGGTTGGCGATTACAGACTTAAAGTCTAGGTTTCCTCAAGATGTTTTCCTTCACCTTCAGTCATTGGTGTCCAAGATATACTTAGAAAGTACATATAACTTTAGAAAAGTTACATTGGTACTTGCCTGATCTAGAATCGAACCCGCGCACTCATACTTGAGAGGCTGGTCTTTTAACCACTAGGCCACCACGACATTAGAGAAGGTAATAGATTTTAATTATTTTATTTATAGGCTATATATTCCGATATGCAACGCTTTGATATCACCTTCAGGTTGTGGAAGTCAGACGGCAGTCGCTTCACGGAAAATATCGAAGTTTCGCCAAAATTAGCAGTTATACTGGTAAAGAGGATCCCAGACTCCAAAGCTGAAAACGCTTCGGATGCGACTGGAAGAAACGTTGAGATGATGATGTTATAGATGGTCTTTAACAAGCTAAAAGCACATATCAACACACTTATACTAGCCTCAATAGCTGTTACAAACGATGCAATTAATGTCCATAGATAAATATGGCGCTCACAGATTCCATACCAATTTATATTAGTATACATCTACATAGATATTACAATCTCTAGAGCGGTGCAGTCCAATATTTGTGGAAATGGACTCCCCCGGGCATTCTCTCTCACTACGTGGTCTAAATTCTAAACGCAAACGCATCTTGGCTTTTGTGGACTCTGCTTGTGAATATCAAGTACTTGGTCACGTCCCGATTCTAATTCCTTCATAAATCTATGTGCGGCCAGTAGCGAGGGGAATCGGATTGTATTAAGATTCACTAGATTCAATGTTCAGTAGTTTTTATTTGAGATTTATTTCGTATATATTGTTCGTGTGGGCTTCGTTGTTTTGTATTGAAAGTTTTATTAAAATAGAAAACTTTTATTTCAGATCTAAGTCCATAAAGTAAGGTAATAATTTTACTAAACTTCTAGTGGTAGTAGGTTACAGGCACATATTTAAGACAGAGATGTACATACATACAAAAAATTAAAACTTATAACTTAGTACGGAGCTGCATCCATCTCTGTAACATGGGAGAATCCTGTCGATCCGATGTCCTTGTAAACAAAGTAAACTGCCTGACTACTGGCCATTATAATTAAGCGCCTCACGCTTTTTCTCATTTCACTATTAATTATTTTTAACTTTTTAGTTTGATATTCTTTAAAAGCATGTTTTTTTAGTTTTTTAAACTATATTTTATGACCTATAAGTAGTTGTTCCAGCTCATGCTGTAGTGTGTGAATTTAAATGTTACAGACACAAATGTAAGTGTTAATAATTTATGTGATTTAAACACAGGCTGTATGGAATCTCTGTTTCAAGTTTTACGAAAATGTTATAATGCTATATTGGTCTAATGGTCGCAAGCAGTAGCTTGTCCTACCACTACCACTGCATGCTCAATAATCAACCAACTCAGAACCCTGCCCTGGGCTAAATTTTGCGACCCAGAGTAGGGCAAAATATTATCAGATGTACGGCAGAAATAACCTAATCAGAGTTGAAAACCATATCAAGGACAATGTTCATGGCCGAAAAACTTCAGAGATGTTAACTCTATCAGAGATCTTATATAATAATAATATAAACACATTAAACGTTTACTATATAATCTGAAATATCACTTTACACGTACCTGGGGGTAATAAAAACAGGCTGTTCTCTTGGGAGCCTCACCAGTATTATTAGGAATATCTGTTATAAGGTTTCAAAAATAATAGCACATAGTCTCGACAAAATATTGGGTTTCCAATTTATTTCAGAGAGCTTTTTTCCAGAGTATCCATCTTTTATCATCTTTGGCAAATACATGGGTCCCTTTTTTGCAGTCAACAGCTGCGCAACGGGGAATATTAATTAATTATGCACAAAATAAGTCGCTTGTTTACATAAAATGTATGGATGTTGACAGCCAGCTGTCAAATTCTTAGACTTTGGATAACAGCGACATCTGAAGTGAGCAAGTGGAAGTTTTTAACCTCATTTAAACTGGAAAGGGAGTGTTGCAGAGTGCGTAAACTTATATGCTCTCATTACAAAACAAGGATTTTGTTTAAACGAGCACACTATTACTGTCCATTTGAATCATTTCAAAGCATATTACCTACTAACCTTATGCTACAATTATGACATTTTAATCACTGTTTTTTTTTTTAATCACGAAAATTGATTGTTATATACAAAGCTTTTAAAACATAATTTTAAACTGATAAGCCTTCGCAACAGACGTGATACATTCGAAATTATTAAGCAAACATATATTTTTAAAATACGTAAACATTTTCATATTTAATGTCTAGACTTGAAAAAAGACTATGATCCCTGAGTTTGTTTCGGCTTTTCTTCTCAGAGTTAGTCAGTTGGGAAATGCCGGCTCCGGCTAGTTTAAAAAAAAATAAACGTGACTTCTACTGGCATAATAAATGATTTCATTTCACCTATTACTACCTAACATCGGCCGCCGGCAGAAGTTACCACCCACCAGACAAAGTCATGCCGCCAAGCAATTTGTCGTGTTCCGGCATGATGTCTGGTGAAGACGTACGGAAGGCGGGTCTGAGCAGTTGTGTTATATGTGTGCCGGTACGATGCGCCAAATTTTCGTTGTGTTGGAAGTTTGGTCGTGGAGGGTCTTCAGTTCAATCTCCCTCTGGCGCAGCATCGTTGGTCGTGTTGTTGGGTTTAACATTGCATCACCTCGCTCAACTACCGTCTTCCTTCCTATTCGCACAGTTTTTCTGAGTGAATACGCTCTTAATAAACTAGCGCGCTTTACCATTAACGATCGCATCACTGCTGACAAAGCAGTGTGTGTTAAAAGTGTGCCTGATTAACAACTTAAATAACGCAATGAATGTTGCTCAACTGTTAAACTGAAAGCCTACTGATAGTGTGTTATGTAATTACCCTGCTGGTTAAAACCACCTAAATAGTTATTGAATAGGGTAGTTGACTAAAAAAAACTAATTAGCCCGTCAGTCAGATTTCCAAAAAATACTAGACACGTATTTTTTTGACGTGACAACGTCTATTAAATTGGTACGGCGTGGAGTCATTCTCGAAAACAGCGTAACGGCCGAATCTGACGCCACACGGAGTCCACGCCTACTTTACCCCCACCCCTAGAGCGCCCGATGTGTAAACATGTAATAGACGTTGTCACGTTCAAATATCGGCAGTAGACGGAGTTCTACATACAACCAATTTTTTTACTTTTCATATAAACAAAAAATTAAGAAGACACAGTGCGTTGAAAACTCGTGTGACGACACTGCACGCTACACTTTTCAGCAAGCAGTGACGTCACACCAGCCACCACTCCTGATCTTTGATGCTTTATATATTTTTCAATTCTTATTGATTTGATAAAACAAAATACCTATCCAATATTTTTCTATAATCTGAATGAGGGACTAAATAGAATATTTTGTTTTACCTAGGAAACATCCGTATTATGACCCTAGCCGTTAAAGAAGTGCAGTCTTTATATAACAATGACAGATAAGTTCGGTACTAAGATGTCACTTTAGTATTAGAACTTTGCATAATTCTAAATAAAGTTCGAAGTACAAATACTGACTCAAAGGTTAAGGTTAAAAATAAAGTCAAATTTTGTATTATAATAAGACAGATATGATTTAGGAAACGTGTCATCTTGTTTTAACCTAATTTATTTATATTAGCCTAATTTGTCAGTGTTTCAAGACAAAAGTCTTTGACCAGTGTGTGTTTCCAGTGATGACTTACGGAACTGAAACGTGGTCGCTCACAATGAGCCTCATACGAAGGCTCAGAGTCACAGTAAAGGCCATGGAAAGAGCTCGGAGTTTCTCTGCGTAATCGAACCAGAAATGAGGAGATCCGCAGAAGAACCAAAGTCAAACATAGCTCTTCGAATCGCTAAACTTAAATGGCAGTGGGCAGGGCACATTGCTCGTAGAACCGATGGCCGATGGAGCAGTAAGGTTCTGGAGTGGTGGCCACGTTCTGGAAGACACAGCATAGGGAGGCCCCCAACAAGGTAGACCGATGACTTGGTGAAGGTCGCGAGAAGCCGATGGATGCGGGCAGCACAAGACCGGTCATCATGGAAAGCCTTGGCTGAGGCCTTGGTCCAGCAGTAGACCTCTATGGGCTCAAGAAGATGAAGCCTAATTTTTACGACATTCTTCTTATTCAGCCTATAGATGGCCTCCCCCAAGGTTTTCCATTACATTGGAGGGTTTGCCATAATCCCCACGCTTGGCAGACGAATTGGGATCGCAGTAATTTGATATTCCAAGGAGAAACACCGCTGCCCGATTCCCTAGTGAGAGTTCTCTTAGTCGCCTCTTATGACACCCACGGGACTATATGGGTTGGTACTATTCTAAGTCCGGTACCACATGGAGGAAGTCCACTCAAATAGTATCAAATAAGTTACTAACATACAAACTCACATACACAAACAGCTAGACTCGGAAAACTACCTGTAGGTCATACAAATATTTGTTCAGTGTGGGAATGGATAATGCAAAACGCAGCGCAGTAGTCAATTGCTTAACCACTCAGCCAACCGTGGCATCATATTACATACTACAAATGTTGTTACAATAGATAGAGAAGCGTGCGAAGAGGCTGATTGGTGACTCTGATTTAACTCGAGTTGGTCTCCAAAGCCTAGAGCACAGGCGTAGAGTAGCCAGCCTTTCGGTGTTCTATAGGATACATTTTGGGGAGTGTGCGAGGGAGTTGCACGATTTAATTCCCCCATCTCCGTTCCACCATCGGACGACCCGTCGTACGGCGAGTTTCCACCCTTATGTTGTTAACACCTCTATGATCCAGACGAAGCGTTTCGCCTCCTCCTTTATACCGCGTACATCGAGGGACTGGAACAATCTGCCGGCGGCGGTGTTTTCGTCGGACTACAATTTGAGTGTCTTCAAGGCTAGAGTGAATAGGCTCTTAATAAACTACTGCGCTTTACCATCAACGACTGCGTCACTGCTTACCATCAGGCGGGATTGCGGTCAAGCGCTGGTTTATAAATTAATAATAAAAAAAAAAATTACAAATCATTGGTCTCTATAAATAGTATTTCGTAACAACTTATTATTTTAAAACAAAGCACACTGTTTTTGTTTATTTGTAATTATAAACCACTTAAATACGAAAGCTTTTCTAATATAATAGTAATTATAGTGTTTCAACAATAATATATACTTACCTAATTACATAGTTTTATTCAAAGCTGATATTGCATGGCCTCGATTATAACATCTTAATTAAATGTTTAGGGGAACATAATTATCGTGCAAATAAATGACTTGTTTTTCCACGAAACTCATTTAAAAAAGGTGGATTATAATCGCTTTTAAATGCAAGTTTTTTAGGTCTTCCGTTATATTTACAGGGATATGTCACTATTTGCCTGGTCGGGAGATAACATCGAACTCCCGGTCATCGTAGGCAGGCGGCGAGCTGCTCACTGCTCGCCGCCCGCAAGCCCGCGCCTACGGTAAGGACTAAACCCGGATCGAGAGCGCGTTCTGTTTCACGCTCGCCTCAAAGAAATGTCCGCACATCTTGATGGGGTCCAGAGAAACCGATGCCGATGCGATGATGAAAATGAAACCGTGGCCCTGGCGCTCAGGCAAGTGCAGTAACACGAGTGGGTTTTAGTCAGTAAAAGTCTGATAGGCCCTTCCGCTCCGCCGAGAGCGAGAGAGGTCAATTGATAATTTCCCACCCCGAACAAAAAAAATATAACACTATTTTAATAAGTAGTCACTGCCTATCTGAACCCCGCAACTTAATTAGTGAGTAATACGGTATCTATTGAAAAAACTTATTTTCATATTTTTAAGCTTATGACTACTATCAAAGGTCCACGAATGACATCCAGGACTCACAGAGAGGTCTTATCCATTCACTGAGCAACCGAGCAAGGTTCTTAACAATGCATAAATATAAGAGCTGTCACGCACTTTATACCTGGGGCTTTTATTTAGGTACTAAGTTTTTATTTACATTTCCATTTTAATGATTTTTCTTTTTGCTTTGCTGGTATATCGGCGTGACTAGCTGGCAAATGGTAAATAATTTCACTGTTTTTTTTTTGTTTTATTGTGTTCATTACTATGCATGCTCTTCAACCAGTGTGTGTTGACAGTGATGACTTATGGAATTGAGACGTGGTCGCTAACAATGGGCCTTATAAGAAGGCTCAAAGTCACTCAAAGGGCAATGGAGAGGGCTATGCTTGGGGTTTCACTACGCGATCGAATCAGGAATGAAGAGATCCGCAGAAGAACGAGAGTAACCGACAAAGCCCGAAGAATTGCAACACTAAAGTGGCAGTGGGCCGGGCACATTGCTCGTAGGACCGATGCCCGATTGGGCCGACGGGTTCTCGAGTGGCGACCACGCACCGGAAGACGTAGCGTGGGTAGGCCCCCGACAATGTGAACCGACGACCTGGTGAAGGTCGCGGGAAACCGCTGGATGCGGGAGGCGCAGAACCGATCGTTGTGGAGAACCTTGGGGGAGACCTATGTCCAGCAGTGGACGTCTTTCGGCTGAAATGATGATGATGACTATACATAGTATTGTATAAAGTCACATGTTTCATATGTGAACTGTCGCGACCTTTATCCTGGGGCTTTTATTTAGGTAATAAGTTTGTACTTATTCACATTTCCATTTCAATGATGTTTTTTTTTTTTTGTTTTATTGGTATTTTGCCGTGGCTAGCTGGCATATGGCAAATAATTTCATTTGTTGTTGTGTTTTCTAGGGTTCAGCACTATACATAGTATTGTTTTAAAGTCATGTGTTTTTGAATGAACAGAAAGCTGTGTTGCTGGGGAGTTAGTTCCGCCACTTCTTCTTCCCAGCGAAAGCACTAGGAATTAGCGAAGGGCGGGCATTTTTGAAGGGACTTTCTTATGTAATATTGACGTTCAAAAAGTGCTTATTCTCAGCCTAATTTAAATGACTTTTGATTTTGATTTTGTTCAACCTTATTGATCAAACTGCCAACCAACAGCCCTCCCTCTATTTGAAGAAGTGTTTGTGTTAAAAAGTTTATAAAATATTACATCATACCAGTAATCTCCGCGAAGTTAGACAGAAGTGGCCTTATAGTACACCCACTGTACGAGCCAATAATGCGCATACAGCAAAATGCTATTGCATAATGAATGACCTTGAACACAATGTAATTCAGATATAAATATATCTCCGTCACGCGGTCAGGTGTAAGTAAAACAAGTGCGACTAAATACTGGTGATTTTTAATATTACTCATTGATTAAGCCATGGCATGAATGTAATTATGTAACACGCTATCTTTAGCAATGGGTTTCAGTTTAATAGTTCAATAAGATTCATTGCTTATTTACGCTATTGAGTAAATACATTTCTGGAAAATATGAAACAATGGATAAGCAATATGCTTCAAAATGAATCCATTTGATTATAATGCGTGTGTTACGCAGTCATGTTGCAGGTGTATTAAAAACTTTTTAATAGGAGGCGAACCTACCACCATCAACCTACTCGTATACAGAATTTAATCGAAATCCAACAAAATTGAATTAAGGCTGCAAAATAATAGTGTATATACAATAAAAGTAACTCGTTCCTTTTAAAAGCTTTAATACTTAAAAAAACGGAAATGCTTAACAATACGGAAGCATTATTCATTGAAATAAAAATGTAATTACCTACATTTGGTTATTGTTTCAATGTTATTTTCTCTTCCACGCTACACAATCGTTAACTTAGTTTTAATCATCGCGTAATCCAATGCATGCATTCCAAATCCAAATAAAAAACGCATTCTCCATTTTAATGTAGCTTTCCATTAATTTAAGATTTTATTGCTCAATAAATTATCAAAGTTTCTACCCATTCGAACGTAAAAATAACGTCGAGTTTTTTTTTTATTTTCAAGTTCTTTTTCTCCCTTTAAATTTTTTATTCCCTTCGCTCATGAGACTGTATTTTTTGTAATTAGAAAAGTGCGAGCAATTAAAACTTTTATAATTGTCGGGATGGGGGGAATTGTAAAATTTACTCCGAAGTGAACAATGGCCAGCTGGCATAGACAATAAAAAAGCAGGGATATTAAAAACTTTCCTAATTAGAAGTGAGAATAGAGTGACGTGAGTTCAATGCATCGTTTAAGACTTGCCTTTGATGTATGGGTCAATCTGATTGAATTATTGTCGAGTTCTTTGAAAGTGAATGAAGTGATACGTTTGCGTTATTGTTCTTGAAGATTGAAAGAGAAAACTCGATTTAAAGTCACACAAAAGCAAATCTTAGTGACGTAGTTACTGTTTTTTTTTGCAGGTAAATTCTTTTTCTTTGAGTCGTACGGAGGACGAGTCTGAGAAATTGTGTTGCGATGTGTGCCGGGTACGATGCACTAAATATTGTCGAGTCGGGATTCGAGTTTGGGCGTGGAGAGTCTCCAGATCAATCTCCCTCTGGCACAGCATCGTTCCTATTCACTAAGTGTTTTGAGTGAATAGGCTTAATAAACTAGCGCGCTTTACCATCACCGATTGCATCACTGCTTACCATCAGGCTAGATTACCATTAAGCACTAGTTTATAATTATTAAAAAAATCTTTCTGAGGTATTCAAAAAAATATTCCTGAGAGATATAATCGCATGAGGTTATCCGGGAGAGAAATTGAGCTATCGACTAAGCTCATAGATTAAACGATCTGAAGTGGCAATGGTTCGGCCATATTAGCGTAGAATCGATAAGCTTTGAGGTAGACGTGATCTTGAGTGGAGACCGTATTTCGGCAAACGTTGAGTAGGGCTCCCTCGACAAGCAAAGTGGAGTGAAGATAACAACAGGGAGGTCGGTCGCAACTTGATTATAGTTGAGTTGAATCGAGCTAAATGGCATGCAATTGAAGACGCCTATTCCAGCAGTGGCCTGCTGAAGATGGTATCAAATTGTGAGTACATTGAACATAGCTTAATAGAGAACGTATGTTTTCTGCTGAAGGTACTTTATGGCATTATGACTTTGCGAGCGCTACATAAGTTTTTTTTTTAATAATTATAAACTAGTGCTTGACCGTAATTTCGCCTGATGGTAAGCAGTGATGCGATCGTTGATGGGAAAGCGCGCTAGTTTATTAAAAGCCTATTCACTCGGAAAAACTGAGCGAATAGGAAGGAAGACGGCAGTTGAGCGAGGTGATGCAATGTTAAACCCAACAACACGACCCAACGATGCCGCGCCAGAGGGAGATTACTCTGAAGACCCTCCATGACCAAACTCCCAACACAACAATTTTTGGCGAAACGTACCCGGCACACATCGCAACAGAACTGCTCAGACCCGTCCTTCGTACGGCTTCACCAGACATCATGCCGGAACACGACGAATCGCTTGGTGGTTTGTGGGTGTTTGACTTTGTCTGGTGGGTGGTAACTTCTACCGGCGGCCGATGTTATGGCCTACCACCGAGAGAAATATATTACAAAATTTTTGGCAATTCGAAGTCCAAACTCAAATAACGATATAAAGGATTTAATTTTTCCATCATCATCAACTTCATTCAAAACCCTACTTGGTGAAGTTGTGAGTATAAATGTCAATGGTAATAACAGTATGGGAAGACCAAAAAACGGTGGATAGAATGGGTGAATGATGGTATAGTTATGAAGGGGGTGACTTAGGAGATGACGTCTAATAGAGAAGTATGGAAGAAATAAACATATTGCATGGACCCAAGTAAATCAGGATAATGTATGTCGGAAAGCCTAATTTAGCCCAGATTTAGCTCAAAATGGTCTCCAAAGCCTGGAGCACAGGCCTAGAGTAGCCAACCTGTCGGTGTTCTATAGGAGGCTTTTTGGAGAGTGTGCGAGGGAATTGCATGATTTAATTCCCCCATCTCCGGTCCATCATCGGACGATGAATACGGCTAGTTGCCACCCTTAAGCTGCTGACTCCACAACGATCCGAACGAAGCGGTTTACCTCTTCTTTTATACCGCGTATATCGAGGACTGGAACAATTTGCCAGCGGCGGTGTTTCCGTCGCACTATAATTTAAGTTTCTTCAAGGCTAGAGTGAATAGGCTCTTAATAAACTAGCGCGTTTTACTATCAACGATTGCATCACTGCTTACCATCAGGTGGGATTGCGGTCCAGCAATAATTTATAATTTAAAAAAATGTCACTAGGATGATGTTCATTCTAGTTGTTGGGTTTTAAATGAAGTGTTTTGCTAGGCGTAGGCCCCACTTTTAGTATCAATCTTCACTGTCCTGTGCCAGCTACATTCTGATAATGACTGAGATGTCACAGTATATATAGTAAAAATTAAAATGAATCTTTATCCTTACTAATATTAAGTCCACCTCTGTACAATTTATGTGCGAAAGAATAAATAAATAAATATTATAAAACGGAAAATGAGTTTGTTCCGCTTTCACACCAGTACTGAGCCAATTGATTTGAAATTTTTCAGACCTAAAGTTAGCAGTCCATATTAAATAACAGGGTATTTTTATCCCCTAAAAATGATATTCCCGAGGGAAAACAAAAATATTGTTAGCTTCATACCAGTTCGGTGATAGACGGCGCTGTGTGTCGTTTAAAACAAGGTAATAATATTGCAAACAAATATGCACATGTAAACTTAGAAGCTAAATGATACGATATTTTAATATTTATGCTCTGCGCATAATAGGAATCTTCGTTCTTCCAATAATTGTCTTCTACGATGTAGTTCTCACCGCTCTAGTTTTTAAAATTAAAGCTCGGGAATGCTTACGCAAGAAATTGGCAGATTCATCAAACATATAATTTATTCTTTTTCTCTATCTATATTTTTTTTATCTCTCTCTACTGTTTATATTTTGTATGTATGTATTCATGTATTTATTATATTTTTTTTTTGTGTTTCTCTTAATTAAATAGATAATCTCCGAAAATGAGGAATCTAAAAAGCGCGATATAACCGAATTACACGCGGGCGAATTCGCGGTCGAAAAGCTAGCAAATAATATCGTCTAATATTTTGCGTGGATGTGACGAATGTTCCCTCAACCATTTCTAATTTTTTGTGTTTTTGTCAGTTTTGTGTCATGCTTACTGCAAATAAACGCCTTTTCTTTCTTTCATTCAAAGTGTATTTACTCATTTTTTTCTTATTTCGTATAATAAAGTTAAGAGAGAGTAATACAGAGTAAACAACTCGCGTTTCTACGAAACGACCTAAAACTTCCAAAAAAACATATCATATTTAATGTAATTTTGAACAAAGATCGTTAAAAACATGGCGTCATAATTTCTACCCTCCATACGTATCAAATGGCTTCATTAACTTTCCTTTAACATTTGCGTTTCTACCTAAATTTTTCCACCTTAATCTCAATGAGAAAACGTTCCTCGAAAATCGTAAAGTTGAGTGATATCATGTATAAATCAAACAAGCAAATGAGAAGGAAGGTAAAAAATCAGCTATTAAGGCAGTCAAATGGAAGATCAAGACACAGTATTGATTCATAGCGCTCATTTGTTTTTTTCTTCAATAGCTTCATTCTTTGCTAAGGACAGTTGGTATATTAAATTTTAATAGTAAACTTGTGTTTGCGTTGAACACTGGTAGCGTAAATGATAACTATAGGTAATAATCTTAAACTTTGGCTCTCCAGAACATCAATTCCTTCTAATTATACTGGCTGTCTCAGTTCCATATGTTAACACTGGCAACATTCACTGGTCGAAGTCTTTGCCTTGGGACACTGCGGTATTTCAGACGAGAAGATTTTAGATTTTACGTTTCTTCCCGAAAGCAGCCCAGCCGAGTTGGATTCTACGATTGACGAATGACATCTTTCTCGAAGTTGGACCTACCTAACTGGATAGTTTGTCCAGGTATACGTAACTGCCCACAACTTAGAGAGTGAAGTTCAAGAGAAACCGCTGGATGCGGAAGCCGCAGGACCCGTCGTCGTGGATATCCTAGGGGGAGCCCTATGTCCAGCAGTGGACGTCTTTCGGCTAAAAATGATGAATGATGATGATATTGGCCGTTATGAAAATATTTAATTCTCACCTGTAATTGACATTAAAACGTATATTATTGGTTTTAATAAGGAAATAATTTACGGTCAGCATACGATAAGAAATCAGTATCGCCGGATATGCTAGTTGAATTTTATAAACAAACAGTTCATTTATCAAACTAAATGTCATTCCAAAACATCCTAACTTCAATTCTATCTAACGATCTTGATTACTTATTTGCTTTTTGATTGTACTTACTTCAACATTTTTAGTAACGCAGAATAAAACATGAAACAATATGGAAGCCAGTTAAAAGGAATTTCTTATTAAAATTCAAAATAAACCCCTCAGGATGCCACCATCTTTTAATGTTTCGTATCCGGCACTTACGGTACCCTTTAGATTCATAATACAACCTTAGGAACACTTCACTTGAATTTACATAATTGTTTAAATAACACATTTAATTACATTAGACTGAGGACGACAAATCCTTGAGTTTACCTGTTTTAAACGTAAATACTTAATTAAATGAATTGCTGGGGGAATATTCATCGTTACGAAGGAATTTCTAAATTGTATTTGAATGAAAAGGAATTAATTTGTTCCAGTCGAGTTTGTGTGTCGTGTGTCAATTTTTTGTTGATGTTTAACAGAGCTTAAGCGTAGTTTTTCTTATTTTAAATGCGCTTATGTGCTTTCAACCGATGAAGATGAAGAAAAGCTCTGTAATAATGTCGGATAATTGGTTTAATAACTAGAGAATCCCGGAGCTTGGAGCACAGGCGTAGAGTAGTTAGCCGGTGTTCGGTGTTCTAAAGGATGCATTTTTGGAGAGTGTGCAAGGGACTTGCATGATTTAATTCCCCCATCTCCGTTCCATTATCGGGCGCCCTGTCGTATGGCGAGTTATCACCCTTACGTTGTTGACACCACGATCTGAACGAACCGTTTCGTCTCTTCTTTTATACCGGGTACATCGAGGGACTGGCACAATTTTGCAGTTTCAGTATTTCCGTCGGACTACAATTAAAGTGTCTTCAAGGCTCGAGTGAAGAGGCTCTTAATAAACTAGCTCGCTTTACCATCAACGATTACATCACTGCTTACCATCAGGCGGGATTGCGGTCAAGCACTTATTTATAATTTATATATAAAAAAAGATGATTTCTGTAGTTGGATAGTTGATAGATGTTTAGCCTTTCGCAAACTATATTGGGGTCAGATTCCAGTATAACGTAGATGAGTGAGTACCAGTATACATACATGGACTACCTAGCTGACCTTCACAACCCAGTTATTGGGTATTATAACAATCCTCGACAAGACTGGTTATCAGATTTCCGCGCTGCTGCTCTTGAAGCACTACGGGAGTACTTTATTCAATTTCAGGTATGGTACTTAATTAGAATTTTTTTTTTTTTAAATGCGCTTTACTGTCCAAGTTTGGCAACCATAAATTAGGACTGGAAATGAAATGAAATGAAATCGTTTATTAAGCAAGTGGGATCACTGATCACGTTTACACGTGATGTTTTTTTTTTTAACTAGATGAAGCCGGTATTTCCTAACTGCCTACCTCTGAAAAGATATAGCCGAAACAATCTCAGGGATCATCGTCTTTTTTCTGGTAGCACGTAGGTGTTGTACAGTTTTGACTTGATAAACGTTTGTATTTCGTTGTGCTTCATTATTTTATTAATTATGTATACACAATAAAATACATAAGGATAAGACAAAGTTAAGATCTGAGTACAAAGATGAGGGAGCATTTCATTAAGGGCCCAGTAATGTTTCCACGCATTTCCGATCTTTCCGAAACTTGAAAGGTCTAACAGCATTTCAGAGGAATATGCTGATCATCAAAAAAAAAAAAACTGACAGAGTACGTAACATCATCATCAGAACACGCACAAAAATAGAAAATGTCACAACGAAAATAAGAAAACTTAAGTGGCAATAGACAGGTCATATAATTAGGGGTATCCAGATGTGGAACAAGAACGTGTTCTGGTATCCCCAAAACCGGAAAAGAAAGCGAGGCAGACAGGTCCGAAGATGGGAAGACGAATTAAAAGCTACTACAGGGAAAACATGACCTAGGAAAGTTTTAAACCGAATAGAAAGGCCTTTAGCAAAGGGCAAACCGACAAAGTTGTCGGTGTCAAAGACTTATGAAAGTCGTTAGCATAAGTTACTTTTTGTTTATTACTTAATTAGTTGCGTATGTACATAAATGTGCAAAACAGTCGAGAGATTTCGTGGAACACCTGGTTAGAAAGAAATTTATTTCGCTGTATTAGTGACCAGCGTTATCTTACATAGGTTTAATGAAATTAATTATCATCGTTTGAAAATGGCTAAACAATATTTTGTTTTGCCACTTTCAAAGCCTTCTTTTTTAATTAGTCTTTATCACACATACATTTTAGCAAAGGTATGTGACTGTCAAATGTGCAGGTATATATACATTATTATATGTATACATTATTATTATTTTCATGCGTTTTCACCATTGTTAATTATTTATATTACAACAAAATTGTAATATCTTAGCTGCTATAGCTATAGCTGCATTTATAGCATTTACCAAAGCGCGCAGCAAGCCAACTAAATAACATTTAACTAAAAACTTCATACAAATGTTTAACATAGATTTACTGCTATACAAAAATATATTAACTTCAGAGTCCTGAACAATTAGACCATTCAGCAGATTGATCGTCTAGGTTGTGGGTGCATTAAAAAGAAATCTTGTTATTTATGTACCGTATGTTAAGGGTCTTGCTTACAAATTAACATCATTGCACTGCAATAACAACCAGCAAAAAGTCAACTAACGCAGCAGAAACATCTTTCATCTCATTTTTTTCAACTAAGAAAAACCTAGTAAAAAAGTCTCCTTTCGAACGACCCCGAAACAAAAGAGTTTCTTTCATTTGCAGCCCACTTCTTACACGGTAGGACAATGCCTCTTTGTTCTGTTAGTAATTATGAACATGAAAATACTATGATTCTTTACTTGGTTCCGCTTGTGTGGTTTATTAACGTTGTTCATTTGTTTTAGGACTGTATTTTTATTTTCTCTTTCAGAGGTCTTATCGTGGACTCTTTAACGTATAATGTGTGGGTAAATTTCTAGCATAAGACGCTTCCCTGAGCAAAACGCAGCGTGAGCTGTTTTTATGTAGTTTTTCAGAGCTATCTACTCTTTATCCAAAAGAAATATCAACTTATAAAAAATTTCTAACATATGTCGCAAAATAAACCCACATTTTTGAGGTTATATTGCAAACGAGATGAGATAGATCAAAATAATGTACTACAGTATTGTAGAACTTAAAAAATGCCTACAAAAAAGTCTGCGACGCGACTTGCCAGTCGAAATCAGAGCCCACTATTTGTTCTTTATTATTAATCCTTATCCAAATAAATTACGTCATATCAAAGGTAATTTCTCATTATTTTTATTGAAGGGCCACCGTTTCTTTAGAAAGGATTAAGTACCTATATCATTTGTCCACGTACGAAGCCGGGGCGGGTCGCTTGTATAAAATAAAAATAATTATAATTGCATAAGTTGATTAAAAAATGCTACGCAAGAGCTTTACGGCGGCAGTCCCCGAGTGCTACACGTTTTTTTTTTTTTTTTTAGAAAGATGATACCTTCAAGGTAGTGTCTAATAAGGGTCTCAAGATGGAGACTAGGGAAATCAAGGAGAAATTTAAAAACATCATAAGGGCGCCTAGTGCATATCTAAGTTTTTTCATTAGGTGATTTTAAGGACTACAATTTAGTAAAGTTCGGAGCTGATGATGAACCCGGGAGACAGCCGAAGGAACTCCTTAACGATTCACATCAGCTGCCTCGTGTTTGTGCTTGATAAATTTGTATTGATAAGAACTTTACACCTAAATGAGTTGTGACTGTCATTAAAGCTCTGGTGATGAAGCCAAAGGCCAGTTAAGGAACTCCTCAAAGGTTTACAATAGTTACCTTGTGTTTGGACTTAATTCATTTATATTGATGAAAACTTTGCACCCACATGAACACACATAAATCAAATTGAGAACCACCTTTTTGGGAAGTCGGTTAAAAAATAAACACAGCAGAATTTTTATTGTGAATTAGTATTGTCAAAATTTTGTTTGAGTTCATAATAACCAAAAGTATTTGGGCGCACCAATAAACAGAAATAAAAATGCCATGTCTCTTACTGCCATGGTCTGTGAATTTAACTTGTATTTGTAAGTAGTTCGTACGCCAGATGGCGCTAGTAATATTTTACCAAGTATTGTAGAGGTGGGGCGCGGTAAACAGGGAACACATGCTCAAGGTCATTTTGTCAAGGTATGGCCTTAATAAATAGAACTCATCATCATCTCAGCGTTAATTCACCATTTCACCAATTCACTGACCTCCAGAACGCGTAGGCGATATCGAAGCATCGCAGTTAGGCCAATTGTTGGACTTTTGAGGGCTCCAACAACCCGTAACGACTGCCATTAAACTTTCGTATGGCAACCGGGACCATCGGTTTAACGTGTTTTCCGAGGCACGACCAGACCAGTGCAAATATTCATATTCGAATCCGCGCCTCCTTGCACAACGGCCGTGTTCTCTACCGCTATGCCACGGAGGCTATCGCTTGATAAATAGAACTGCATATTACTAATTGATTGGGTAAGCCCAAATAATTGATTGAAAAGTGAAAAAAAAACCAGTGCATATTAGGTCTATGGAATGTTCGATGCTGACAATCAATATCAATGCTCATCGTAATTAGTCATCATAATGCCTATTTAAGCACACATTCGTGATGATACAGCTTAAATCATAACCGCAATGCAGAATACTCGCTTTTACCCCAAAATTTCAGTTTATCAAAATCATGGACTTCCCGTCTGCACCCACAGCAGTTTCATCTTCTCTTATGCCCAGGCTCCGCCAGTTTCTTCCAGAATATGCTCGCACCGCGAGCTTATGAACGCGATTTAGATTATTTTTGTAAACACCGCCTTAAGTTACCAAATCAAATGTAATTTATTCAAATTAGGTTGAGAATCAGTACTTTTTGTCTAAATTACCAAAGACGGTCCCGCAAAACGCCTACCCTCTCTAATGTTTTATCTTGAAATATGAAGAGATGCAAAAAAATCTCCCCACCAGCACAGCTGTGTTCAGTTAGAAAAACAACCAGTCATCTACATATCTACTAGGCATCATAATGACATCCACCAGACACCACCCGGTCATAGGATCCTCCCTTTTCTACGGAGGATGAGTCAACTTCAAAAGTCCCTCATATCTCCCCAAAAATTGTTCTAATAAATTGAACGATAACGTAATGTTTTCCGAGAATCTCTTTTATATTTTGACAGTAATTATTACAGCAGAAGTTGTATCAAAAGGGGTGGAAAGACGAACAAACAGACCTTTAACTTATTATTTAGATAAGAAGGGTTGTAATTAACACGTGCGAGTTATTCTTGTTTGAAACAACGTATTGCGCTTGGCGACACTCCATTCAGTTGTTACTGGAGGACTGCTTTATTTAGCCTTAAAGAAACGTATATTGTTGTTTGTAAATGTAAATTGTATACTCTTGTAGCGGTATTTACAACTCTATATGCGAACATCGCGTCATACTGACGTCACACAGATCGTGCATCGCACAAATAGAGTGTACTGTGTAACTAGCATATACAATATGTAAAGAAAACACTGTCCAATACGTAAAGGTATTGTTAGGTATCGATAACTGATTCTACTAAGGCATACAAAACCTGGCTACACTTTAAAAAAAAAAACCCCTAAAAAATAAATATTGGCGCCAATTCTGCTATTTACAAACTAAATTAAATTTACTTATTTATATAATAAATATAACAGAAAATTGCGCAGTCTGCTGAAAGGTTTTTATTTGACAAGTAAGGAAGTGTCTAAAAAAGAACAAAACCCAAAATATAAAATTTGTACATGGTGTTCTTAGTGGCTAGTATTAATCTTTACAACAGAGTTTTAACACCCCCCCGCAATAAGAACACCCTATATACAATATTATGGATAAGGTATATAGACATATCAAAGTTAACTGTACACTTAACACTAATACATACTTACAAAAAATAGACACATTGATATACACCGACCTATCACTATCTTTACACAACTACTATACACCTGCAGAATAATAACAACATACACCTAAACCTAAACTAAGCCTAACAACTGTACACATTTACAGTGCTTCAGTCTCGGCAAAGGTTTGGTCAAAATGTCTGCAATCATTTCTGTCGAGGGTTTGTATTGAAGACGTATGCAGTGTTGTGAAAGCGAGTCTCGTATGAAATGGTGTTTAATGTCTATGTGTTTTGTGCGTGAGTGATATGTATTGTTGTGTGCCAGTTTTAAAGAACTTTGGTTGTCTGTATGTATGGTGATGGGATGAGAGACGGCAAAGACTTCGTGTATGAGAGTTTTCAGGTAAATCGCCTCTTTGCAAGCTTCAGCTAGAGCCATGTACTCGGCCTCTGTGGTTGAAAGCGCGACTGTGCGCTGCTTGCGTGCTTCCCATGAGATTGGTGCACCACACATGATAAAGGTAAATCCAGTAAATGAACGTCGATCAATAATGTTGTTCCCGTAATCGGCATCAGCATATCCGACTGGGTATGACTGACCTTTTGAAGTGTACTGAAGCTTTAGATCTTTGGTAGCCTTCAGGTACCGTAGAACCCTCTTAGCGGCCCTCCAGTGTACCCCCCCGTAATGTGCATTGAATTGGGAAAGATACGACACTGAGTGTGAGATGTCAGGTCTTGTACATATAGCAATGTACATTAGCGAGCCGATAAGTTCCTGATAAGGAGCTTCAGTTTCTTCTTCCTTCGAGGGAAGAGTTAGTTTCAGACCAGGTTCTAAAGGAGTTGATATAGTTATTGCATCATTCATCCCAAACTTTGTAATAAGTTTCTCTATGTACTTGGTCTGATCGAGAGTAGTGCAGCCTTTGCTCTGTATGACACGCATACCGAGACAGTCTCTAAGAGGACCAAAATCTTTAATTTTGAACATTTTTTTAAGTTCTTTTTTAAATGTCTCTCTCATGAGATCATTGCTGCTCAAAACAAGGAAATCGTCGACAAACACGGCAACGACTAGTATGTCATTACCATCTCTTTTAATGTAGAGACAGTGTTCGGATGGAACTTGAGTAAGCGACAAAGTGGCAAGTGCTTCGCACACTTTTTTATTCCATTGTCGTGGAGCTTGCTTCAAGCCATATAGTGCTTTTTTCAGTAAACACACTTTCCTTGGATCTTCAGAAAAACCTTCCGGTTGTTCCATATATATTTCCTCATCGAGATCTCCATTTAGAAAAGCAGTTTCTACATCTAGATGATGTACTTGTAGATTGTGATGAACTGCATATGCCAAAAGAAGTCTTACAGAAGAGAGTCTAGCAACTGGTGAAAAAGTTTCTCCGTAGTCTACTCCAGCCACTTGAGTGAAACCTTTTGCTACTAGTCTCGCTTTGTACTTTGTTATTTGTCCACTTGTATCTTTTTTAATTTTATAAACCCATTTGCATTTAGTTGTTTTCCGATCTGACGGTCGGTCGACTAGAACCCATGTTCCGTGATTCATTAAAGAATTGTATTCAGCATTCATTGCTTCTAACCATTTATCGTTTTGTGGATGTTGTGCAACTTCTTTGTAAGTCTCAGGCTCCATATCTGAAGTAAGGTAGATATTACAACCAGCTTCAAATCTATCAGGTTGACGTCTGTCTCGCTGAGAATATCTGCGCTCTGGCGATGGTGATTCTCTAGCTATAGCTTCATTTGGAGGAGGACTGGAAGAAGTTGAGGGTTCATCCAAAGGTACTTCCTCTGATGGTGGTATCGACACAGGCTGAATGTCTCGCTGTTGCTGAGATACAGATTGTGGAACAGGTCCGTCTTCAATTGGTTCAGGATCAAGGGGTACAAGAACTTCTACTGACTTTGGAAGATCTGTTGATTCTAAATCTGGTTTTCCAGATTTAGTGTTGGCATATATTTTATCCTCTATGAAGACAACATCTCTTGCAATTATAATCGTTCGAGGATTTTCAGGATTTATAAGGCGGTAACCTTTGCTTTCAGTTGTATAGCCAACAAAGATACAACTTTCTGTTTTGGAATCCAGTTTCTTCCGTTTTTCTTTCGGGATAAGGACATGAGCTACACATCCGAAGACTCGCAGGTTAGAGAGGTTAACTTTCTTCCTGGTCCATAATTCTTCTGGAATTCTGTTATTTAGGGCTTGGGTGGGCATACGGTTTTTAAGGTAAATTGCCGTATTTACCGCTTCTCCCCAATATGCTAAAGGTAAATTCGAGTCTTTGAGCATGCATCTGGCTTTTTCAATTATAGTCCGATTAGCACGTTCACTAACTCCATTTTGCTGCGGTGTGTATGGTACGGTGGTCTGATGGATGATTCCATTCTCCTTTAAAAAATTAGACAAATCCGTATTTACATACTCGCGACCATTATCTGAACGTAAAACCTTAATTTTTTCGCCAGTTTGGTTTTCAACTAAATATTTAAACTCCACAAACTTACTAAAAACTTCGGCTTTTGATTTCAAAAGATACCCGTAAGTTTTTCGACTGTAGTCGTCGGTAAATGTGAGAAGATATAATGCTCCGCCCCAAGAATGCGTACTCATGGGTCCGCATAAGTCCGAATGGACTAATTCTAGGACTTTACTTGATTTACTTTGAGATTTTGAAAACTTTTTCTTTGACAGTTTGCCCTGTAAACATGGAACACAAGTTTCATTACAATTCCCGCTAAAATTAACGCCAACTCGTTTATTTTTTAAAATATTCATGCTCCTTGCATTGAGGTGACCAAGGCGTCTATGCCACAACATAGCAGTCTCTTTGGTGGTAGAGCAAAGAGCTTGAGAACTCTTTACATCAAGTTTAAACATGCCTCTGTAGTGTGAACCTGAAGCAATGACATTACCTGTCACTTGACAACTGCCACTCAAAGATATGGTAGCCCCTTGTGATGTAAATAAAACATCATACCCCTTATTTACTAATTTACTGACTGATAGTAAATTAGTTGCAAGGTTGGGAACGTATAAAACATCAGAAACTCTATTTACATTGTCAGATATATTAATATTTACAGTACCTCTGCCTTGACTCAGGAGTTGCTCTTTATTCGCAACAGTGATTGGAGTAATATGGGTGGACAAAGTCTCAAACCACTCTTTGTTATTACTCATATGTGTGGTTGCACCAGAGTCTAGGATCCAATCCTCTGAACCTGAAAAAGGGATGTTAGAAAAACAAGATGAAAGTGTAGAGTGGGATGTATAATTTGAATTACACTTTGCCGAAACTGAAATCTTATTTTTCTTTAACTTCCTACACTGTGATACGACATGCCCGGTTTTTTTACAAAATGTACAAAAGAGTTTCTTCTTCTGCTGCTCGTTAGTTTGCAATGCCGTCGTGCTAGGTTCTTTAACTCTGGTAGGTAAAGATTTCCTGGAGTCTTCCTTCAATAGGGCTGCTATAACATTTTCTGACGTTAGTTTGGTGTTCGTGTGTTCTAATGCCATTACTAGCGGTCGAAATTCTTCAGGTAGGCCTGCTAGTATGATAATAGCGAGAAACTCGTCTTCGACTGCCTTGCCAATTGCCTGTAGCTCTTGTTGAATGCTTGTTGCCGCGTTTGTGTAGCTCTGGATGCTACCAGTGTACTTATTGCTTAGCAACCTTTGCATAAGTGATAATCTTCTGGTTAAGCCGCTATCCGCATATGCTTTTCTCAGCCTGTTTAGTACGTCAAAAGCTGATGTGGCCGGTCGTATAACTGGATATACAGACTCGTCGCAAAGTAGGCATATTTTCGCTCGTGCCTTCTCATCTCGCCTTTTTTGTACTGGATCACTGAGGTTGGGCTGACTTGTAGTAATCTCCCAGAGGTCAAGGTCGACTAAATAGCATTGTATAGAAAACATCCAATTAGAAAAGTTACTGCTACCTCTCAGCTTGTTTATGAGCTGCGATTGTGCCGGTAGTTCTGCCGTTGACGTGGTCTTCGACCGATCACCCGATGGTATATTTTCCATAGCACTTGCTCATAAAATACTTGCAGAATACGTATTTCTTACTGTTTTAACTGTATTCGTTATTCTTAAGGGCCCATAACCACTTATTTATATAATAAATATAACAGAAAATTGCGCAGTCTGCTGAAAGGTTTTTATTTGACAAGTAAGGAAGTGTCTAAAAAAGAACAAAACCCAAAATATAAAATTTGTACATGGTGTTCTTAGTGGCTAGTATTAATCTTTACAACAGAGTTTTAACAAATTTAAGTTCAGTACGTCCTTTCTTTCCATTTCGTTAAGAAAAGGATAGAAGATAACATTTTAGTTTAATCCTGTCAAATTAAGATACTGCATAGACAGTTTATACGTGATTATAAACATGGCGACTAAAAATACGCCAGCTTACGTTAGGAGCGCACTAATTTGACAGGTCTAAACGGATATTTTATCTTTTGTCCTGTTCTTAATGAAGTGGAAAGAAAAAGATGCACATAACTTAAAATATTAGTTTAGTTTGTGAACAACAGAAACGGCGTCATTATTTCGCAAAAGGAAGTAACTTAATACATGCGCAGGCGAAGGGGGGCAAGTCAGGTGGTTGCATTGATCATAATAATACCGTCGAAAATGGTGTTGGCACTTAAAAAAAAAAAAAAAAACAAATTTTGGAATTAATTCGCGGAAAAAAAGATTCATTTCAAAATTCATTACTATTGTTACTATAATGATTATGTAAAATTTCATATTTTATTTGGTCATGTATTTACCAGTCCTCAATTGCGAACTGCCCGCAAACACAACACCCCGTTGGTCGGAGAATTTTCTTTTTTATTGAGGGTGAGTGAACTTAGTTTGGTCGTGGAGGGTCTCTAAATCAATCTCCTTCTGGCGCAGCATCGTTGGTCCTGTTGGGTTTAACATTGCAGCACCTCGCTCTACAGCCGTTATCCTTCCTATTCATTAAGTTTTTTTTAAGTGAATAGGCTTAATAAACTCGCGCGCTTTACCACCAACGATTGCATCATTGCTTACCATCAGGCGAGATTGTAGTCAAGCACTAATTTGTAATTATCAAAAAAAAAAAACCCCATTCCTCATATCTCTAAAGTCTCATTTATTAATACTTAGCAGACATTTTGTACCAATGTATGGTAATATACGATTTTAATTCCAGTTAATTTGGTATAAAATCACATCAGATATTGGATGTGGATTGATTCTATAAAGATGGCAGAGTGGTTGCGTCATATCAACAGCAATGTAACAGTAGCAATGGCATTGGCAGTTTGACAGTTCAAAAAATAATGATTGCGTTAGAAGCCGTACGAAGGACGGGTCTGACCAGTTATGTTGTGATGTGTGCCGGGTACGATGCGCCTAATGTTGTTGTTGTTGAGTTTGGTCGTGGAGGGTCTTCATATCAATCTCCCTTTGACGCAGCATCATTGGTCGTGTTGTTGGGTTTAACATTGCATCACCTCGCTCAACTGCCGTCTTCCTTCCTATTCGTTCAGCTTTTCTGAGTGAATAGGCTCTTAATAAACTAGCGCGCTTTACCATCAACGATCGCATCACTGCTTACCATCAGGCGGGATTGCGGTCAAGCGCTAGTTTATAATTAATAAAAAATAAAAAAAATGATATTGTTAAATAGACAATTTTTCGGACATGCATACCATAATCAGCCTATTAATGGTGCCTATTCTGAGACACATACCATATTTCAGTGGCCGTATTCAGACTCGCGGTTTCTAGTGATAGAGATACGCGTATGTCTGGATTTATAGATGTCGCGCGCATGTCTTCGATTTTTTTCCTGTAGGATTTCGCTGTTTCCATCACGATAATTACTTTTACCGTTTTGAGGGAAGCGGTGTTGAAATAAGTTACATAATGTAAAGCGCTTGACATGGTTCGAACCATGGAGCAAATATGTTCGAACCTACGAGCTACGGAGTTGGTCCGGACTCTGCGCAGCTTCAACCCTAAGAAGGCACCGGGTCCGGATGGTTTTACGAGCGATATATGCTGCCGCGCAATTAACCAGGATATCCAGCTATTCCTGGCCATCCTGAACCGGTGTCTTGACCTGGCGTGCTTCCCGGCGCCGTGGAAGGAGGCATCTGTCGTGGTGCTAAGGAAGCCGGCGCGTCCAGACTATGCCCGCGCAAAGTCGTATCGCCCCATTGGACTACTTTCCATCATGGGCAAGATATTGGAGAAAGTCCTGTGTCGACGAATCCGTTGGCACTTCTTGCCCAAGTCCAATGCGCGGCAATACGGCTTCGTACCGCAGCGGAGCACGGAGGACGCGCTGTACGACCTGATACAACACGTCAGAGGCATCCTCCACAAGAAGGAGATCGCCCTGATAGTCTCTCTTGACATCGAGGGGGCGTTTGACAATGCATGGTGGCCTGCTATAAAGTGCAGAATGATAGAGAAAGGTATTCCCGTTAATCTTAGGCGTCTTGTCGAGGATTACTTCAGGGACCGGAGCGTAGTCGTGCGCTACGCGGGGAAGACGATGCGGAAGCCCCAGACCAAGGGCTGTGTCCAAGGCTCCATCGGTGGGCCTCTCTTCTGGAACATGCTGCTGGACCCTCTACTGGACAACCTGGATTCGCTGGGCGCGTACGTGCAGGCGTTCGCGGATGATATCGTGTTGGTGTTCTCTGGGCACACGGCGCTCGGGATCCAGCGGGATGCCAATGCTGCTTTAGCCTGTGTGCACGAGTGGGGTGTCGTAAATAAGCTCCGCTTCTCCGCCGAGAAGACTCTGGCGATGGTCGTCACGCGGAAGCTTAAATATGACACTCCGGTCGTGCAGATGGGTGGCGTTGACATCTCGATGGTGACCGAGCTCAAGATCCTCGGAGTCATCGTCGACAGTAAGTTGACCTTCAACAAGCATATTTCATATGCTTGTTGCAAGGCAACTAACCTGTATAGGAAACTGTCGGCGATGGCTCGGGTGGATTGGGGCTTGTCTTTGCTCCGGAGATCATCAGGACGATATACACCGCGGTGGTCGAACCCACCATCCTGTACGGCGCGAGCTCCTGGGCGAAAGCCGCCGAGAAGATCTCTGTGCAAAGAACCTTTGCTACCGTCCAAAGGGGCTTTGCACAGAAGATCGCCAAGTCACATCGTACGGTGTCGCTCAATGCAGCACTCACGCTGTCGGGTCTCCTCCCGCTCGATCTTCGAGTGCTGGAGGTCGCCCGGCTGTTTGAGTGCAAACGGGGACGTCCGATAGATGAGCTGGAATCCCGCGAACTGGAGGAGCGTAGGGCCTTTACGGAGGCCCCTCACCCCGCCAGTGAGCCAGATGTTGATTATCAGTGTCTGGAGAATATGCTCCCCGAAACTGTGGCTCAGCTACAGCTCCCCGCTCATCTGATTTACACAGATGGTAGTAAATCGGATGAGGGGGTCGGGGCGGCATATTCTTACTGGCGGGATGGGTCCGAGATTCGGACCAAGCGAATGAGGTTGGAGCCGATGTGTACCGTCTTTCAGGCGGAGCTGCTCGCGATAGCCAGGGCTACGGACCTGGTTGTCCTGAGAGGCTTCGACTGCGCGGCGGTGCTCAGCGACTCTCGATCCTCGCTCGACTTGATCCGAAACCCGGAAACGCACCATCCCCTTGCTACCCATATTCGTAAGAATATCAGGGAGCAAGAGGGGAGTGGTAAAGTCCTCCGGTTTTTTTGGGTGAAAGCTCATGTCGGGATCCCCGGCAATGAGCGCGCCGACGAACTGGCTAGGCAGGCGGCGGCCCAGTCCAGGGTCGCCCCGGCGTATGACAGGTGTCCAGTCTCATACGTCAAGCGACGTTTGAGGGAGGGCACAGTAGCTGTCTGGAACGGGAGGTACACCGGCGGGGCCACGGCTGGGGTCACGCGAATGTTCTTCCCCGATGTGGTGCGCGCGCGCAAGGTCCTGAAGTGCCTCGACAGGACGTCTATCTGGGCGCAGATTTTGACGGGTCACGGCGGCTTCGCCGCGTACCTACATAAATTTAAGCTGAAGGACAGCCCGGCCTGTGTGTGTGACACACAGGCAACTGAGACTATCCAGCACTTACTGTTCGAGTGTCCGAGGCACAACCGCGACAGGTACGACCTGGAAGTAAGTACTGGAAGAGCTTTATCAGAAACGACAATTGCCGACCTAATGGCAAACAAAGACTCCAGGCCGTATCTGGAGCGGTTTTGCCTCAAAGTTGCAAAAATGTGTATTGAAAGGAACAGAACAAGGGGCGGTGCAACCGGCACCCCGTCGGCAAGATGAATCGGTGTTTAATATCATAAATAAATAAATGTGTAATTGTTAATGTTAAATTATAATGTAAGAAAAGTTTTAAAAAATTGTAATATAAGAAATAAATAAAGAAGATAAGAAGACAAAGTGGGAAAAAAGCAGCCCAAAAAGAGAGCCAATGCCACAAAAAAGCTGTAGTGGAAAACAAAGAATTGGCAGATAATAAATTTACTAACCAAGGATTCTTGCCACGCAAGAAGTAGGGACGACAACGCCCTGTGATGACGGGTGTCTAAAAAAAAAAAAAAAAAAAAAAAACCTACGAGCTACAACTCGTAAGTCGTGGTGGATACCACTAGGCGCTGCGACTGTTATCCAAAGCCATATCCCACAATAAAAATGCCATACACCTATTAACTATAATGGGTTATTCCTTAAGACCCACGTGTGCTTCCAATATAAACGACTCTCAATATAATTTGGTATTTCTAAACTGAAATGAATTATAGTCTGTGCACTTGATGACACGATTGACGATACGATTGACGCAGTGGCTGAGTGATCGACTGCTGTCGCGGGTTCGATTCCCGCACGGAACAAATATTTGTATGGCCTACAATTAGTTTATCTGGCTCTGGCTGTTTGTATATGTGACTTTATATATTTGTAAACGCACCCTTGATACAGAGAAATTCCTAGTGTGGCCCAAAGTTCTTAAAAAAAAAACAAGAAACTTAAACCGTGCTTTTGTTTGAATAAAGTCATCCATATTTACACAGAAGAGTGTGATTTAATATCGTGTTAACTTAAACTTTTATAAACACGGCATTTAAAAAAATATAAACTAATTAAGTCACATCTAATTTAAAAAAATAACATTACCGATTGTAAATACAAAAACAATAATTAAATAATGTTATTTACATCAAATAACATGAACAGTTAACAGAAAATATAATATCGATTCATTCCTGACGATAAACAGCTCTGTAAAACCGCGGGTCGTATCCTTCCCACCATAAATTTTAATACAAATCGGTCTGGAATACGGAAATCAGTGCATTTAACACAGATTGGACTACTGATGGAGCGATAAGTGGACGAGCAGCTCGAGAAAAACGCCCGTAGTATGAAAATTATGGATAAAAGTGGGAATTGAAAAACGTAATATATTATAAATTTTTTCGGAGAAATTCTATCAACCATTTAAATTTAAAAGTGTCCACGGAATTATACAAAAATGTTTTTTTAAATTTATGACTTCAACAAGATACTGAAATATCGGTTTAGTGGCAGCAGTTAGATTGGTGGGATGTTTACGGATTCATCATGGCTGTCCATCCTTTACCATCTAAACGGTAAGACCTAGAATAAAATTACCGTTTTTCACCGCCTTTTCAGAAAGAGCCTATTAATATTACTAGCAAGACCCACTAATTTGGTGCCAACCTAGTGCTTTAAAAATAGCTTTGGATGGCGAAGATGACAAAAAAAAGTTTTATCTTCGATTCAATTAGGTTGCTATAGTTGTATATTTATTTCAACTTTTATTTTAAAATACTGTATTCGTGTAAACACGAAAATGTGTAAAGGCGGACAATTTTTTTCAATATTTATGTGCAGTGTTAAATGGTATGCCATAACATCGGCTGCCGGCAGCAGTTACCACCCACCAGGCAAAGTCTTGCCGCCAAGCGATTCGTCGTGTTCCGTCTTGAAGTCTAGTGAAGCCGTACGGAGGACGGGTGTTGCGATGTGTGTCGGTTACGCCAAATGTGTGTGTGAGTTTGGTCGTGGAGGTTTTCCAGAAAAATAATTCTCTGGCGCAGCATCGTAGGTCGTGTTGTTGGGCTTAACATGCATCACCTCGTTCAACTGCCTACTTCCTTCCTACTCACTCAGTTTTTTTTTTGAGTGAATAAGCTGTTAATAAACCACCAACGATTGCATCACTAGGTACCTACCATCAAGCGGGATTAAAGTCAAGCACTAGTTTATAATTATGTAAATAATAAAAAAAAAAACAAATTAATCTGCCTGGCCATCTATGTTAGGGTCGCCTCCAGTAATAATTATAAACTGCTGAATATGTTTATTACTGGACGGACTGCTTATGTCTTACTGTGTGTTACTGGGTAACACTATACCCCTTGATAAGATTGATTGCCGCAGTTTTAAGGCCTCAAACTACCTTGAACGACTGCTAAATATTGAATAACCGCCTACCAATGACTTAAAATGCTTCGTTCGAGGCACGTAGGGGTCTCAATATATAATGGATAGTCTTCATCTTCACCAACTTTGTTTCTTCTCATACAGAGAAGGATTGAGCGTAATCACCACGCTTGCTCAATGCGGGTTGGCGATTTCAGACTTACAAGTCCACGTTTCCTCAAGATGTTATCCTTCACCTTTTAAATAGTCATTGGTATCCAAGATATACTTAGAAAGTGCGCTTAGTTACCCCTAAGATACAGGCCTAGCCTAGTTTAGGGAACAGGGATAAACCTATCGTACCTATTGTAATGCATTATTGATGTACATAAAAATTGAATAATGTGGTTTTTGGTCCAATAAAAAAAATATATATGTCGGAGATCGTCGATATAATTTTAATAGAAGTTGCTGATTTGATTTACGTAGTAGAGGGGCGAACGCTTGTGACGTTATTTTGTGATGGCGTCACATGGACAGAGTCGCTTTGGATAGTGGGGTTCGTCGAACAGTCACTTTGCATTGAGACGCGGACCAAGGCACTACTCCGAACCGAAACTGTCGGTTTGCCTATTCAAATTGTTATTATGAAGATTGGAGGGTATATCTACACGTCGTGCTTCAATTAAAAACTCACCTACGAAATGGAACCTGTACCACCATACCAAGATGCTGTCGACCCTACCGCTCTGCCGTCGCTGTCTCCGACATCAGAAGTGGGATCAAGAACTACACTGCTCACAATCTCAATATAAATCAAGGAACAGAATAACAGTCACTTTCTACCAATATTTTTATAGTACTTGTGCGATTCTTGTGTGGTAGTTGTTCATTGCCTTTGTATGAGCTTCTGTAAATGCTGGATGTACTGGCAGTGAGGCTGGAAGTAAACGTCACGTTACGAGGTGCGCTTAATTGCTGGCACAGAGATCGCTCCGCGCAAGTTGCGCTGCAGGAGTGTGCTGCAGGCGTGTACGTGCGGCTGGACGCGGCGCTGTCACGAAAGTGCTGACTGATTCTTGGCGCGCGACAGTGCTGGCTGTTGATTGGCGAGCGAAGTGCGCTTGCGGAGCGCGTAAGGTGCGCTAGGGGAGCGCGCAGGGTGCGCTTGCGGAGCGCGGAAGGTGAGCTTGCGGAGCGTGCAAGGTGCGTTTGCGTAGCGCGCTTCTAGCTGCTTGGTGAATCTCACCAATGGCGTGTGGCGCTGCTGAAGCTGCGTGCGGCGCAGCCGGAGCTGCGTGCGCTTTGCGGAACGCCCAAGGTTTCAAGACTTGAGCCTCTGCAGGCGATGAGAAGATTTCAGGACAGCATCTACTCTGCAGGCGATGAGAAGATGTCAAAATACCCAAAACGTTTGTGGTAACGTAATGGAGTTTTATGAGAGCTCCGAGATGTCTGGTGTGCAACGGTTGACAACTGCCAAGTGGCAAGTGTTTGTGGGAAATTGCCATAATCCGGTGAGTCGTACTATTTTTATTTTGATTTCGGTGCTGAATGTTCTCTTGTCAAGGTATTTGTAATTTCATTGGTATACGTACACACGCGATAGTACGTATACAGGTTATGGGTAGTACCAGAGTTGTGTACTGAACCATTTCTTTGCGACATGATAATAAGATTTTTTTTTTTGCAAATATTATTTCTTTTACTACCCGATTATTGTTTGTAATAATGGGCTGAGAAATTGTAAATCAGTGTTTTAAAATTATGATGTCTGGTTTGTCTTTATTTCAAAACTAAAGTTCACTGTGGCCTATAGTTACGAGCTCACTTGATTTTCTGATAGTATGTGCGGCTAGACTATTAAATCTTCTCAAGAGAACATGCGGTAACGAACATAGAAATGAGTGCTATTTACGAGAAGTCTAAATTTGATAGAAGTGTGCTAAAGTAATGAAATTGAATATTAGTGAGTTTTTTGATGGCGATAATGGCGATCGTTACCTATTGAAATCGTTGATTGGAAACAGAACTTATAAGTAGGTACCACACGATCGCATAGGTACGAAAGATTTTTCCAAGTAATGTCTGCTGAGTTAGATTTTGAAAATGTAGAAGATGGTGAGGAGGGTGCCTCCGCCAGCAAATGGAACACGTATCATGGCTATGTGGTCGCGCTGCACACACTAGTCTGTAGTCGTAACTGCAACCCAGTGAGGGGTTGTTCAGAGCGCGATGGGCAGCTAGTGGTGTGGCGAGGACACTAGTAGGTATGGTCGCACTGCACGCACTAGTCTGTAGTCGTAACTGCAACCCAGTGAGGGGTTGTTCAGGGGGCGATGGGCAGCTAGTGGTGTGGCGGGGACCTAGTTAGATATGGTCGCACTGCATGCACTAGTCTGCTGTCGTGACTGACACTCAGTGAGGCACGATGGGCAGATGGTGGTGTTGTGGGGACCAGGGTCTCGGAGGAGACTATTAGTTGTACGGTCATGTGTTGACCTGGGAGTCGTGGACTCTAGTTGGTCGTGTCACATGAGGTGATGACGATATGGGTGTCAACTATGAGTTGTCACTAGCTACTGTGGTAGCGAACCATGGTGTGTTTTCTTATTGAAGATTATGATTTTGATTTGATAATTATGAGGCTTGGAGGAACCTTTTGTGTTTTCTTTTTGAAATTTGATAATTATGAGGCTTGAAGGAAGCTTTTGCGATTCAGTTGTTAAAATAATTAAGTTTGTTTGGTTTTATAATACCTAGTCATTGTAATTAAACGTGACGTGTGACGGTCAGGTTGGCCGAGTTCTTAAAAATGCTTCAAAGTCGGTTTTCTGCTTTTTTTTTTAATTTGTTACAGACATGCACGAGGACGTGCAACGGGAAATATCGAAGTTTGACCGGAATTGGCGGTTTGCCTGGTGAACCGGATCCCGAACTCCGGGGCTGAGGGAGCTTCGGATGCGACTTGGATTGGCGTCGGGATGATGATGATGATGATGATGATGCACGAGGACGTGCAAATCGTCAGGCTGGCCGTGTCGGAGATCGTCGATATAATTTTAATAGAAGTTGCTGATTTGATTTACGTAGTAGAGGGGCGAACGCTTGTGACGTTATTTTGTGATGGCGTCACATGGACAGAGTCGCTTTGGATAGTGGGGTTCGTCGAACAGTCACTTTGCATTGAGACGCGGACCAAGGCACTACTCCGAACCGAAACTGTCGGTTTGCCTATTCAAATTGTTATTATGAAGATTGGAGGGTATATCTACACGTCGTGCTTCAATTAAAAACTCACCTACGAAATGGAACCTGTACCACCATACCAAGATGCTGTCGACCCTACCGCTCTGCCGTCGCTGTCTCCGACATATATATAACTTAAAGGTCACTACCTGAAATCGAACCCACACACTCATATTTGAGAGGCTGGTGTTTGTTATAACACCAGCCAGAAGGTTAAGTTTGTTGATCAACAAACTTAACCTACGAACAAATCGTGCGGCTATTATTAGTTAATAAATAGTTACTGATTCTGACACTAACATTTCATTTGTTACCTAATCTGTGTCAAATTGTACAATAATATTATAAATTAACCTACATCCCGATCTTACGTCGTTTGAATGTTTCTGAGAATTACTTCGAAGCGACCGTATTGGTTCATCCACTTCTCTGTGCCGGAATGTTGATGAAAGCTGTATTTATTACGGATTCCGTGTAGGTGTTCCAATATAGAGTGTTTATTAGTGTTCCATGGGGGGATTGGTAAAATGGATCATTTGTGGTTTCGTTTTGTGCTTCTCTGTGAAATTTAACAACAAAATTTGACGTGAAATTTTTACTCGGTGGTAGGCCATAACATCGGCTGCCGGCAGAAGTTTCCACCCACTAGACAATGTCTTGCCGTCAAGCGATTCCTCGTGTTCCGGCATGATGTCTGGTGAAGCCGTACGGAGGACGAGTCTGAGCAGTTTTGTTGCGATGTGTGTCGGGTACGATACGCCAAATGTTGCTGTGTCGGGAGTTTGGTCGTGGAGAGTCTCCAGATCACTTTCCCTCTGGCGCAGCATCGTTGGTCGTGATGGTCTTGGGTTTAAGATTGCATCAACTTGCTTAACTGCCGTCATCCTTCCTATTCCTAATTTTTTTAAGTGAATAAGCTTCTAACTTCGAGAAAGAGGTCAATCGTCGAATCCAACTCGGCTGGGCTACTTTCGGGAAGCTACGTAGAATCTTCTCGTCCGAAATACCGCAGTGTCTCAAGACAAAAGTCTTCGACCAGTGTGTGTTGCCAGTGATGACTTATGGAATTGAGACGTGGTCGCTAACAATGGGCCTTATAAGAAGGCTCAAAGTCGCTCAAAGGGCAATGGAGAGGGCTATGCTTGGGGTTTCACTGCGCGATCGAATCAGGAATGAGGAGATCCGCAGAAGAACGAGAGTAACCGACATAGCCCGAAGAATTGCAACACTGAAGTGGCAATGGGCTGGACACATTGCCCGTAGGACCGATGCCCGATGGGGCCGACGGGTTCTCGAGTGGCGACCACGCACCGGAAGACGTAGCGTGGGTGGGCCCCCGACAAGGTGGACCGACGACCTGGTGAAGGTCGCGGGAAACCGCTGGATGCGGGAGGCGCAGGGCCGGTCGTCGTGGAGAACCTCGGGGGAGGCCTATGTCCAGCAGTGGACGTCTTTCGGCTGAAATGATGATGATGATGATGAAACTTAATAAACTAGTGCGCTTTACCCTCACCGATTGCATCACTGCTTACCATTAGGAGGTATTGCAGTCAAGCACTAGGTTATAATTATTTTTTAAAAAAAACGTCATATTTGGATTGGCACAGTGATACTTATGCTAAATGCATTCTCACTAAAAATGGGCCTGTACCTTGACCAAGAATAATCACGTGACATGGCCAAATATTTCTATGAAATATGTTTGGAAAACGGGGGAAGGAACAAACTTAAAATATAATATATTTACAAATAATATGTAATAAAAAAACCGCCCAAGTGCGTGTCGGAGTCACGCACAAAGGGTTCCGTACCATTGATTTATCAAATCAAAGGATTTAAATTATTTGTATGAAATATTACGCGGTAATAAGCGGTTTACGATTTACGAGGTATTTAAAAAAAACTACTTACTTGATCTCGTTCATTTATTCGTTGGTAGTTTTATAGTAATGTACATCATATGTTTTTTTTAGATTTTTCATTTTCTTATTTTAGAAGTTAGAGGAGAAAAATATTTTAGAAACCTCCATATCATTTTTGAACACCTACCCATAGATATCCCACACGTGTGTTTGATGAAAAAAAAAATTGAGTTTCAGTTGTAAGTATGGGGGGTCCCCAATATTTATTATTACTTTTTTATTTTTGCATCTAAATCTTAATGCGGTTCACAGAATACATCTACGTACCAAGTTTCAACAGTATAGCTCTTATAGTTTCGGAAAAAATGGCTGTGACATACGGACGGACAGACGGACAGACAGACATGACGAATCTATAAGGGTTCCGTTTTTTGCCATTTGGCTACGGAACCCTAAAATATGAGTTGACTGGTAGAGTGTAGGAATAAGTGAGTGTAGAGTGCCTAGGTGTAGAGGATTCAATCCTAGATCTATCATCAGCAAGAAATACATCATCCCATTCATGAGAATGGGTTGGCTATCATAGCTGGGATGAAAAGCAGATGGAGGGCGACCGGCTGGCTGGCTGACAATCATGGCGCGAAACGGGCACGGTTTGTATTGTATAAACATAAATTGCATTGTATTGCAATTCATTCTTCCCATGTGGGGAGCATTTGGGGGGCATTTTGGGCAGTGTGCGAGGGAATTGCATGATTTAATTCCCCCATCTTCGTTCCACCATCGGACGACCCGTCGAACGGCGATTTTTCACCCTCACGTTGTTAACACCACTACGATTCAGACGAAGCGTTTCGCCTCCACCTTTATACCGCGTACATCGAGGGATTGGAACAATTTGCCAGCGGCGGTGTTTCCGTCGGACTACAATTTGAGTGCCTTCAAGGCTAGAGTGAATGGGCTCTTAACAAACTAGTGCGCTTTACCATCAACGATTGCGTCACTGCATACCATTAGGCAGTCAAGCGCTGGTTTATCTAATATATAAAATTCTCGTGTCACGGTGTTCGAACTTAAACTCCTCCGAAACGGCTCGACCGATTTTGATGAAATTTTTTGTGCTTATCCGGTATCTATGAGAATCGGCCAACATCTATTTTTCATCCCCCTAAATGTTAGGGGTAGTCCACCCCTAACTTTTTTTTATTATTTATATGGCAAAACAACGTTTGCCGGGTCAGCTAGTAATTTAAAAAAAAAAACACCTATCCTTATGTCACTCTACCAATACCTTTACCTCTACCTTTTTAACTTTACTCAAAGAAGTAGCCCTTTGATTTTCCGATCTTTGAACTCCTGATCTTTAATTTCAGCTAAACCAGCTAAGCTAGGCATAGACTATATAAGAAAAATCTGCGCACAGCCAAAATCCAGCAACATACGAGTACGTCTGAAATGAGCAATCTAAAAGGATTTACAAATTGCCGAACATCGAATTTTTAATCGGCCTACCCATACAATTCACTTCAAAAGGGGACATTTTAATCATGAAAAAATGATTTCGTAAAAGAGCGGCGGGATCACCCACACAATAAGTGCTTAATGGAAGAGGATTATAGGCTTTCATCACAGTATTTCGCAAAAACGTCACTTGAATAATATACGGGCGTGCCCGAATATATCCATTTAGATTGTGGTTTGATAAAATGGATTGAAACCTGTATGCAACTGATGCAATGGGATTATTACTTGGTTGGGGGTTCTATTTGTATTAATCGTGGTTTTTGATGAATTAGTTGTGTAACTGGTATTCAGCGTCAATCAATCTGAGTATAATGGACCTCAGCATAGTTTAGTAAAGGGTAGATAGAGGATAGGTGGTGGAATTTATGGCTGTTTCTGGCCTAGTACTCTTAAAAAGCCATAATTTATGGCTGTTTCTGGCCCACTACTCTTTAAAAGCCATATTTTATGGCTGTTTCTGGTCCAGTACTCAAAGTCATAAATTAATAGTTAATCTATACTAATACCAGTGGCCAAATACGTGCTTCGTTACTTAGAAAGTGAAATAATAAAACAAATTTATTGGATCATCAAAATTATTTATTCAAACATAAAATATTTTTTTTTAATTACTAGCAATTTTGATACTTAATCCAAAACATTTATATTCTTCAATAATCTTTGTTTTTCCATTTCTAGCATGTATAAACAAACGACTGGGGGTACCGACTCTCGAACAGGCAACATAAATTTTCGCTTTGTTGGTGGACATAGCAAATGATAAAAGCACAGCATATTGTAATTGTTTGAACTCAAATGGCATATCAATTGGGATCATAGGGATACGCGGTAACAAACAAACTTCTGATTTTCAATTAAATTTGTCAATAAGTTTTTTACTGCCAAACTGGTACCATTACACGGTTTTGGCTGATTATAAAATTACAAAGAAAGTGGCAATGATTTATACATATATATATAGAAGAAGATGAGATGATGATCCACTGTTTATTGAATTCATTTGTTACAAAAAATGTGATAAATTAAGAACCAGAAACCGTCTACTAATTAGTCAAAACTAAGCCTAAATATTTGGTTCGCATAGGTGAGTCTGTTCTTGAGTTATAAAATTACAAAGAAAGTGGCATTGATTTTTATATACATAGATAGATAGATATGTATAAAGCTGAAGAGTTTGTTTGTTTGTTTGAACGCGCTAATCTCAAAAACTACGGGTCCGATTAGAAAAAATATTTTTGCGTTGGATAGCTCATTAATTCACGAAGGCTTTAGGCTATATATCATCACACTGCGAACAATAGGAGCGGAGCATATAAAAAAAAAACATGTCGAAACCTAAATAATAAACCTATTCACATAAAAATTGGAGCAGTGGTCTATATTTTGGCATAGGTCCTTCCTTCATTAGCATTTTTATCAGAAAGATATGCATGCTAATCAAGTTGCTCATACAGTTCCTTCTGTCCACTTTTAAAAGTATGACAAAAAAGCACTTCCTCTCTTTAAACATTATCATTACATTTTAATTGCTCTTTATTAATTAGATATACGTATAAATATTTATTTTAATTAGTATATACATATTTATTATAAAGTCTATGTAAACGGTGCACTATTACTATCTACATTATTTGTACCTCCTTCCTTCTCCTTTCCTCCTGCCTTGGTAATCTATCCAAAGGTTGTCTGTAAATGATCGCTCTTAGCGATAGGACCGCCCAGTGACCCTCTTTTCGATTTTCATTCATTTATGTTCTATAATCTATATGGTGTACATAATAAAGACTATTCTATTTCATTCTAATTTCGTAATTAATGAAGGACATAAAAAACTACTCACTCTCTATAACACTCTAAGATTGTTAGACAATCTTCATCAATCAATACTAAGACTGAAATCTTATTACAAATTTTGTAGCTCTAGTTTAGTATCCTGAATAAGGGAGCCGGTTACTTTATTATAATTTTCGCTGACAAATCTAATTTGCAATTCAATGGGACAAAAGCTGTCCCTCGTATTTATTGGATCGGTTAAATATTTTTTTTCTATTGACCTATTTCTGTCACGTTCAGACTATTTTTTTTTTTTAATAAAAACTTTTACTCTTGGTTTCTAATTTTGGAATAATCTGAGTAGTCCTTTTTTGCAATAGAGGACCTTGCAGCAAAAGGGAGGCAAGTCCAAATTTCAAAACTTTCGGGTAGGAAGAAAAAAGGTTTTTTAAAATTAATTGATACACTTATGTCTTATCGTTATATGGCATAATATAATATGAACATTTATACGCATTTTATTCAAGATTTTAAGGCAATTAAAGAAGTTATAGATTTACTACGATTTTTTAAAATTTGGATCTGCCTCCCTTTTGCACCAATATTAGAGAAAAATACTACCGAATTTTGTATTATGGATAATAAAACACGTAAACACGGTTATTTATTTATTTCAACAACTATTAATCCGCGCATGAAGAATCAAACAATCAAAAGAAATACAAAAACGAAGAAGTGCTTATTAAAAAATATTTTTTTAAAGGTCAACTTCAGCTTGATCATCGTCGTCTTCGCTAGAAATATCATCTATTGGTCCGACAGCTTCACTTTTAAGGGTCATGTAGAAATACAGTTTATTTGGTGGAACATAGTTCTTTACTAACTGTATCACATCGTTGTATTTAGCCTTTTTCAACGGCAGTGCATGATCATATAGCGGTTTCTGAGGCAAAACTGATAGCTGGGCTTGAGCATTTCTCATTATAGGAAACTAATCAAATACAGGTGTTCCCGTTGTAACACTGATTTCAATAGTTTCAATGTGGTCTTTACTGTATTCAAAAATACGATATTGAGATATTTTGAATCTTATCTTCTCTGTATTTGTTATTACTTTTTTGAAATGACTCTCATAATGTTGGCTGAAGTTAAGTATCATATTTTTCTTTGCATTTACAACTTTAAAATTTTTAGATGCTTGCGTAATACAATCAGCATATTCAGAAGTCGTAAATATGTAATCTTTCCTTCTATTAAACTTTTCTATTACGCCGAAACACCAATCACACGGTAAGAAGCTGTGTCCTGGTTCTGGAAATCGATGAACAATCTTTTCAAAAGGTGAACGAACACCTCATAAGCGTATATAGATACTGGACTAATGTAGAGTTTTTATTTTGTGCTGCTGCGTTATTCGAAAATAAATACAGTTTTTTAACTGTGCTTGGTTCCACATCTTCCATCATCATCTGAACTGGTTGAACACGAATCATAGACAGGAGGCTGGTAAATATCTGACGAGCCGCTACTAAACGGTTCAGAGTCACTCATTTTATACTCTCTTGACGTATTAAATGTAAAATAATTAATTATGTAATAGAATAATGGGTACGTCCTTTAGGGCTGATCAGAAAAGTGCACTGACTTGTTACAAATTATATAATAATTTCATTTGGTGCAAAAAGGAGGCAGGTCCGGACCTGCTCCCTTCTTGCACCAAACAGAATAAGGTAGCAGATCCAAATTGTGTTATAGCGCGCTTGTTTTTCGCCGGATTTGCCTCGTAAATGCATCAAACCATAGCTAAAATTTTTGTTTAAATTGTAGGTGAAAAAAAAAGAAACGGTCAAAATTTGGATCTGCCCCCCTTTTGCTGCAAGGTCAAGTCTCATTTTTAGATTGAAAGAAGTAATTTTAATAAACTTTGTAATGTCCTGTTAATAGATTGAATCCGAGGTCTGTACTTTGATCATTTTTGTGTAGGTGATTGGGTGATTGGGGTGGATAGATGATTGTCTCTTTCTTATTCTCGAACATATTTGTAACTGAGATCAGAGGAAGTTGTAAGCTCCAGAATAAGATGTTAACACTGATTAGGTTATAAGTACCGAACCCATACTGAAATTCTCGGAGACTACCTTCCTACAGGTAATGAAAGGAAATACAACTGCGATGCCATTTTCCTCAAATATAAAAAAAATTAAACTAAGGGAAAGTGCCCAAGCGTAATCGTAAAAGTGTTCTAGCCATAAAATTCGCGTCAGTTAATTTGTAGGTACCATCGAAGTAACAACTTCAGATACCTCCGTTTTGTCGGTAACGGTGGGGTCCAAGATTTTTTGCGACAAGCGAGTGTAGGTATATATTTTACAAAGCCAAAAAAAAAATACGAGTGTGCTTATGACCACACGACTGAAGTGAAACTTCTTTCGCTCCATCTGTATGTATATATATATATATATGTGTGTGTACAATATATACATGTACACACATATACATATATTAATTTTCTATAAATATTTAAATTTATTTCATGGTTTCATTGGTAAATCAATATTTTTGCATAGATCTTCTATTTTTATTGAAAAAAATAAAAAAAAACTCGTTGTAGATCTTGTATACCAAGCTCGCGCCACGGGCGCCTCTGTGCTTATATCCCCCACTTAACTTCCGTTCGCCTTGCCCGATCACTTTTCGTAACGCTTATGTCACGCGTTCGCCAGCTTACTCCCCAAGTCAAGCGTGCGTAAAGAAGTTTCACTTCAAAAACAAGTCTTTTTCTCTCTATGCGTCAGAAGTTATGGCGGTCACTTTTCCGTGAAGTAAGGTCCACCAAACGAACGTATAACCAAATGAGTGTTGTGTTTGGTAGTACTGAAAAACTTCGAACTTTGCTTGTGCAATGGAGGATTTTGTGTGACGCTAGTGCGAATTGAGAATATCGCTCAAATGTGGCGTTGTAGATGGAGCTACAATACAATAACATCGAGAAATAATCGTCATTATCATCCTTTTCATCGTCCTAGTGCTGGGCACAGGTCTCCTCTCATACAGAGAAGGATTGAGCGTAATGACCACGCTTGCTCAATGCAGGTTGGCGATTTCAGATTTATAGTCCAGGTATCCTCAAGATGTTTTCCTTCACCTGGTAATCAGACATTGGCATCCAAGATATACTTAGAAAATAAATATAAGTTTAGAAATGTTACATTGGTACACCATACTTGTGCGGCTGGTGTTTTAACCACTAGGCCACCATGACTAATATAGTAGGACCAATATAGCGGGAGAATTGTGTAACACGTTTTTTTTTCATGTTTATAACTGAATCACGTTCATTACGTCATTTGCTTTATTCAAGATACCAATTTATTACATCTATAAAGCATTCGATTAGAAATATCCTCCAATACTCTACTGTTTTTGATTTCAACAATTTTAGTGGTTATCTCAACAGAATGAATAGAAAATATTTTGATTGATAAAAAAATAAAATTAACGTACCTAATATAAGCTCTCGGACCTCTAAGATACCTATAGGTTGTACTTAGCTTGGGACTCGCTGTTAATTTAATCTAGGTTTTCTGTTGTTTTCGCATGCTAATACTTATTTATATGTCTTTGAATTATGTAGAAGTTTATGTGTTTTTGCATGTGTTGTTGAGAAAGTTAAAAAAATAAAAATATTGTTCGCTTTGTGCTTTTAAGTTGCACCCATCCTCAGAAGAAGGAGGAAAACAAGCGTCACTCCAGTTTCCTTTCCCGAAACGAGATGACACATTGAGTAATAGTCCCAGTATTCGTGTCACATCATTCCTTAGTATAATTTTTCTTAAAAAAAAAATATCGTTTGTGCGAACGAGCTCTTCTCTATTTCGTTCGGATAGGTATGTTTGAATTTGTATTAGACTTTTGATCAAGATGTATGCCGCCGAAAAATGTCGACGAGTGAATAATGTTGATACGCTCTTAAACTAACTATTGTAAGAAATATTTTAATTTTTGTATATTTATATACTGGCCATCTAGTGGTATTTTTTAGAAATAATTATAAAAAAACCTATAGTGGTATACATATTTGTCCATGTTCATATTTTTCGTTCGTCAAATCAAGTTTTTTGAATTTAAGCGCTAGAATATCCAACCTCTAGTAATGATGTTGCATCTCTATCATTCTCTTGCTTATCTAAACTTACTTGCATGGCTTCTACTTCTATACTTTTCTATTAGTGCCACCATTTTTTTTTTGTCCCCCACGATGGCCCAGACACATGAATCCCACCTGATGGTAAGCAGTGATGCAATCGTTGATGGTAAAGCGTACTAGTTCATTAAGAGCACAAGAACATATTCAGTCAAAAAAAAAAATAAGTGAATAGAAAAGAAGACGGTATTTGAGTGAGGTGATGTAATGTTAAACCCAACAACATGACCAATGATGCTGCGCCAGGGGGAGATTGATCTGGAGACCCTCCATGACCAAACTCCCGACACAACAACATTTGGCGCATCGTACCCGGCACATATTGCAACACAACTGCTCAGACCCGTCCTCCGTACGGC
Source organism: Sesamia inferens (assembly GCA_037179545.1). Lineage (NCBI taxonomy): Eukaryota > Metazoa > Arthropoda > Insecta > Lepidoptera > Noctuidae > Sesamia > Sesamia inferens. The sequence continues at coordinate 10,550,457 of CM073939.1, forward strand.
TTCTCCAGAAAACGAACATGACGAATCGCTTGACGGCAAGACTTTGTCTGTTGGATGGTAATTTCTGCCGGCAGTCGATGTTATGGCTGACAGCCTCCGTGGCGTATCGGTAGAGAACGCGGCCGCTGCGTAAGGAGGCGCGGGTTCGATCCCCGCGCAGTGGCAAATATTTGCATGTATGAATTTGAATATTTGCACTGGTCTGGTCGTGCCTCGGAAAGCACGTTAAGCCGTTGGTCCCGATTGCCATACGAACATCTAATGGCAGTCGTTATGGGTTGTTGGAGCCCTCAAAAGTCCAACAACTGGTCTAACTGCAATGCTTCGATATCGCCTTCGGGTTGTGGAGATCAGACGGCAGTCGCTTCACGGAAAATGACAAAATTTCGCCAAAATCAGCAATTAGACTGGAAAAGCGGACCCCAGATTCCAAAGCTTTGGATGCGACTGGTATTAACTCTGAAATGATGATGATTTCATTGTATTAATTTTTTTCAAGTTTAGCCAAAATGAGCAATTAAACTGCTAAATCGGACCCTACAATCCAAAGCTGAAAGTTTCGGATACTACTAGGATTAACGCGGAAATGAAGAAGAGTCGATAATAATAAGAAGAAATGTTCAGTTAACATGCGCCAGATCCATGCAAAACGGCTGTCACTCCCCGCTTGTGGTATGCATTTCCAATTGAAATAAAATGCGCGCAGTGTTTGCAGGAATTCAAGAGACTTGTCAACGAACACTACTTGTCGTTTTGATTTTATTGTTCAAACTAATTTTTGTCTAATTACTTTGCTTTCCTATTATGTTCGGTATGAATGTATTTATTTATATATTTACGATTTTGGAGACGTATGTTCCTATGTACGTATCTATTTTAGTGTATTGTATTTATAGTATTACCAACGATAGTCCCATTTATGGTTCAGGAGAATCTTTGTCCATTCTAAGATTACGTGGAAGAGATTACATTAGTTTGGAGATTGTAACATAATCATTACATGAGCATAGAAGCTTTAATGCCTAATGCTAATCAGTATACACTAACTAATAAGATCCCTTAAGATTTGCACAAAACATACTACTTCGGGACCCGCAATGCGTATTTTGAGAAAGGTAATTGGGTTAGTAGGTATCTTTCACTAAATGCTCAGCGAGGTGGACATAATTAATGTTGTCTTAATGAAACTAAATAATGTAAAAATATCTGATTTTGATAAACTTTCCCTACATCATCATCCGGTGGTGTAGTATTTACGACCGAGGTTTAGAATTTAAAACTTTCACGTTGTTCGTTTGAGTCCTGACAGGCGCTTAAATTTGTGTCAAATATTTCAAGTATATAGAAAGAAAATAAATTTCTTTATATCATATACCTAAAATAAACACACATCAGGTCATAAATCAAACAGAAAATATAAACCCCGGTGCAAAAAAAGCATTAATAGCCTCGTGGCTGCACCAAAAAGGCCCAGTTCAGCAAAAATTACTGACGACATTGCCTAACGCTGGTTTTCAACTGAATCTAATGTGCGAGGTGACGGATTAAAATCAGTTTTACAGCGTTCCGTAACGTGTATAAGCGTACTTAAATAAAATAAATTCGTGTAAGATAAGTGATAGTAAGAAATATGTATAAGATTGAAAAAACAAAACCAAAAAGAGGAAACTGATAAATATAGGTGGTGAGACGACCGCACCGATTGACAGCCTCCGTGGCGTTCGATCCCCGCGCAGTGCAAATATTTGTATGCATGAATATGAATATTTGCACTGGTCTGGTTGTGCCTCGGAAAGCACGTTGAGCCGTTGGTCCCGGTTGCCATACGAACATCTAGTGGCAGTCGTTACGGATTGTTGGAGCCCTCAAAAGTCCAACAATTGGTCTTGCTGCAATGCTTCGATATCGCCTTAGGGTTGTGAAGGTCAGACGGAAGTCGCTTCACGAAAAATGTCGAAGTTTCTCCAAAATCAGCAGTTAGACTGGTAAAGCGGACCCCAGACTCCAGAGCTAGAAATAGGCTTTGAATGCGACTGGGATTAACGCTGAGATGATTATGAAATGACGACCGCATCATAGACCTTTGCTTATGTATATATATGTAAATTAAGACATAGAAATGACTCTGAACATCATTAGATTAATAATAATCTAATGACGTTCAGAGCGGAGGTCTATAAAGAACTGCTTAGTAGTTAGACCCACTCTTCCCTAGAAAGAAGAGGCCGGTGTCCTATCAGTACAGACATTATAGGCTGTATATAATCTATTTTTGCTGCATATAAAATTGGGAGACTTATAAGTACTCAAAGATAATTTTAGTTATATAATTTAATACTTAAATTATACAATATGTATAGAAAAGCCTGCCCGATCCGTGAAGGTATTGTTAGGTATCAATAACTGATTCTACTAATGCCCACAAAGCCGACTAAACTTAAAAAAATCCCCTAAAAAAATTAATATTATTTCGCAAAAAGAGGTAACTTAATGCGGCAGACAATCCATACGCGGGCGACGGAGGGCAGGGCACTCATAACGTGGTCAAATCGCTTATAATAATACCGTCAGAATGGTGTTGTCACTTTTTTGAAAATTACCAATTTTCAGGGAACTTGGAATTAATTCGCGGCAAAAGAGATTATTTCAAAATTCATTAGTATTGTTACTGTGATGATTACGTAAAATTTTATATTATATTTGGTCATGTGTTTACCTAACCTTTATTATCCTTATGGGTCGGACAGGGTTTTCTTTACATATTGTATAACTATAATTATCTTTGTGTACGTATAAATCTCCCAATTTTACTGAAATTGTGTAAGAAATGAAGTTTAACCCAGAAGCTGACAAAAATAGTTCACTAACTCCATCGCAAATTACAAGACTATGATATCCGAGCCTAATTTCATATAATTGGATATTCAAAATACAACGGAGTTTACATTTCAAAGTGTTCACCTAAAGCTGCATATACACTGTGCATGTCTGAACACACGTTCATTCTCGTTCGTTTCGTTCTAAATGTTCTAGTGCAAATACCTAAGTCAGAACAGACGTTGTTTTCTCTCCTTAACAAATACTTGGAGACATTTTTTCAGAAGAGTTTAAGTAAATGGAAAACAAAACACCACAACTCGTATCTGTCTCAAATATCTAATTTCTGTTTGATCGTCACCTTTATTACGTAACACACTTTTACTATTAGTTGAAATCATTTCGAAGCATACTGACAATACATTGCTCTATATGTTAGAAAAATGTGTCTGCTCAACAATTTAAATAGCGCAATGAATGTTGTTGAACTGTCAAAATGAAATTCGTTACTACTGATATTGTGTAACGCAATTACTCTGTAAGCCCTGTGTTTACAACTCTACTCAAAACCTAAGTAACGTGTCAGCATATCTGAACACAATTATTTATGTGTGCTCACACAGCTGCGCTCCGAACCACTTTCCTAAAGAAAATGCTTCGAACCGTATATTCTGAAGGGTTCAAGTAACTATACACACATACTGTGATCTAGCTATTTCCGACTCGTTACCATTCCAATTCTTCATTGACGAAACAAACGACGATTCTGTTTTGAACTGTTTGTTACATAAATAACTAAAGCCAAAATATCTAAAACGAAGCCAAAATGTAACGTTACTAATATTAATTATGCGGTAGGTATAGTTTACGGTCCACAATTTAAATATGTACTACTGCCTACTCTTTAGTAATTTGAGTTAGTATTATGTTCCTACTAGCGGCCGCTCGGTACTTCGTTCGCGTAGAGTAAGTTATTTGAACACTTTTTTTTTACCCCAAAATCCATTACATTCTAAATTTTGATTATGCTCCGCTCCTATTGGTCGCAACTTTATATTTTCTTTTTTTTAAAAACATTGCCCCACACTAGGAATTTCTCCTGTGTCGTGGGTGCGTTTACACAAACAGCCAGACTCGGAACAACTACTTGTAGGTTTTATTTCGGTGGTAGGCCATAACATCGGCCGCCGGCAGAAGTTACCACCCACCAGACAAAGCCTTGCCGCCAAGCGATTCGTCGTGTTCCGGCATGATGTTTGGTGAAGCCGTACGGAGGACAGGTCTGAGCAGTTGTGTTGTGATGTGTGCCGGATACGATGCGCCAAATGTTGTTGTGTTGGGAGTTTGGTCGTGGAGGGTCTTCAGATCAATCTCCCTTTGACGCAGCATCGTTGGTCGTGTTGTTGGGTTTAACATTGCATCACCTCGCTCAACTGCCGTCTTCCTTCCTATTCGCTCAGTTTTTCTGAGTGAATAGGCTCTTAATAAACTAGCGCGCTTTACCAATCCATGCGGGAATCGAACTCGCGACACGTAGCGCAAGCAGTTAATAGCTTAACGACTCCGCTAACCGTGTAGTCATTGTCGCATGTTATATAGAATAAAGCCTCCCTGAATTAATGGGCTATCCAACGTAAAAAGAATTTTCAATTTCAAATCGGACTTTTTCTTCTTCTTCTTGGCCTATCGGTATAGTGGACATCTGTCCACTGCTGGACAAACGCCTACGCCAAGGCTTTCCACAATGACCGGTCTTGTGCTGCTCGCATCTATCGGTTTGTCGTGATCTTCATCAGGTCATCGGTCCACGTTATTGGGGATCTTCCTACGCTGCATCTTCCAGTACGTGGCCACTACAGAACCTTACTGCCTCATCGGCCATCGGTTCTACGTGCAATGTACTCCGCCCACTGTGACGGTGACTCGAAGAGCCACGTCGGTGAATGTAAATTATTTCAGTGAGGAAAATAGATACAAACACTCTACTCTTTACGCACAGTTGTAATCATTTTGAAGCATATTGCTTATCCATTACGCATTTGTTCGAAAACGTATCAACTCAATAACTTAAATAACGCAGTGGATGTTGTTGAACTGTCAATAAGAAACTCATTGCTACTGATACTGGGTTACAAATAGGGATGTGTCCAAGGTATGAAAATCAAAAAAATAATTAGTTTGTCTTATCCATACTTACTAATAGTATAAATGTGAAAGTAACTCTGTCTGTCTGTCTATCTGTTACACTTTCCCGCTTAAACCTCTAAACCGAGTTTGATGAAATTCGGCACAGACAATCTTTAGACCCTGAGAAAGTACATAGGCTACCTTTTATTGAAAAAAAATTGATATTCCCGAGGGAAATCTAATAAGCGCGATATAACCGAATTCCACGCAGGTGAAGCCGCGGGCGGAAAGCTAGTAGATAATAAAAAAAGTTAAGACCCGTATTTTTAATTAACGTATTTAAGTTACAGAGTGGGGGCTAATTACGTCACGCCGTGGTATATTTTGTACCACGGCGTGACGTCATGCGACATATCAAATCAATATAATATCTTCCTAAGTATTTGAATGAAAGAAAAAATAAAAAATACGTTGTGGAGGTATGAGGAACAGGGAGTAACGCTCACTCATCCTCCATAGAAAAGGGAGGATCCTCCAACCAGACGGGTGTTATGTCTGGCGGGCACTTGCCCAATGGTTGAAATTGGCAAGTTGTATGTATGCTAATTGCACGGTAAACTTTGATTGCGAGATGTAGAATTCGTGTGACGTCAGTATGACGCGTTGTTCATTTTGTGGCGTTTGTAGGTACCGCTACAACGTATTCAATATTTTTTATAAACCTATCTGATAGATATTAAATTATTTTTAGGATACAACCCAATTACCCTGCTCATCATAATAGAAAGCGAGTATTCATATGCATGGCGATACGATTGGCGCGGCGGCAGAGCGATCGGCTGCTGCGCTGAGTGTCGCGGATTCGATTCCCGCACGGAACAAATATATTTATATGGATCGTAGGACATACAAATATTTGTTAAACAAACGACGATTCTGTCTGAAATTAAAATTTGTAAAACCTACAATTAGTTGCTCCGGGTCTAACTGTTAGTGTATGTGAGTTTATGCTTGCAAATGCACCCATGATACAGGAAAACATCCTAGCGTGGGGAAACCTTTTCTTTTTTTAAATATGAATGAAGATGACCGTCATGCATACGAATGTTTGCTCACAAAAACTAAGTGAAGACTCGCCTTAAGAAAGCTCTGAACTAATTTTACGGTTCACTGGTGGTATTTGCGCGCATCTAACTTCATTGCAAAGTGATTTTCTCTTTTCCTACACACGATGGCACAGGTTGCGAATACGTGACGACACGGTGTTCAGAAATTAAAAACTTATTGTTTCATCGTTATAAAATTGGTACGTGTGCGCACTGTGTGAAGCAGTTGGAAAATGCAATTGTGTTCAGAAAGCGTTGTATTTGAGGTTGAGATTGAAAAATTACTGTAGGTGCACGTATTGTTTTGTCCTCTGATTTTGTGCTGTGTCTAGTTATATAGGTAATGCATTTAAAAGAATGAACTATTTACTTATAGTTGTCAATGAAGTTTATAGTATTTTCCAGTACTCTAATAATTGAGTTGCACAGTGCACGCCACCGTGCATCGTTTCGACAGCCTCTGTGACGTAGCGGTAGCGAACGAATACAGACCAGTGAATATTTGCACTGGTCTGGTCGTGCCTCGGAAAACACGTTAAGCCGTTGGTCCTGGTTGCCATACTAACATCTAATAGCAGTTGTTACGGATTGTTGGGGCCCTCAAAAGTCCAACTATTGGTCTAACTGCAATGCTTCGATGTCGCCTTTGGGTTGTGGAGGTCAGACGGCAGTCGCTGCACGGAAAATATCGAAGTTTAGCGCCGGGTACGATGCGCTAAATGTTGTTGTGTTGGGAGTTTGGTAGTGGAGGGTCTTCAGATCAATCTCCCTTTGGCGCAGCATCGTTGGTCGTGTTGTTGGGTTTAACATTGCATCGCCTCGCTCAACTGCCATCTTCCTTCCTATTCGCTCAGTTTTTCTGAGTGAATAGGCTCTTAATAAACTAGCGCGCTTTACCATCAACGATCGCATCACTGCTTACCATCAGGCGGGACTGCGGTCAAGCGCTAGTTTATAATTTAAAAAAAATCAGTTAGACTGTAAAGCGGATCCCAGACTCCAAAGTTGAAAAAGCTTTGGATGCGACTGGGATTAACGCTGAAATAATGATGACGAGTGTACGCCACCATCGTTCACATAAAATTGTATTCTCAAAACATTTTCTTTTCCCCAAAATGTATCATGCCTATGAACATCAAATTAGATAAAATATAAAATACTCTATTCTATTACAGACATTAACACATAAATTAAAGCATCATAGAAAATTAGACGCAACACGTCATCTATCGGTAGATACACGAACTAAAAATCTTACATCAAAATAAAGCAAAAGCTTAGACTAATCTTCTCACAGCAGTTAACTATGCAAGTGACACGAGATAATAAGAAACACAGTAACAACCAAATTATTAAAGAAAATCGCCAAAGAAAAGAGAAAAAGCATAAATTGTCTTTACCTCGGAGTGCAGTCGTAAGCAAGGCCCAGAAGAAATAATCTACATACATTATGGGACGGGCACCTGTCACGTTGCAGAACGGAGTTTGCAAAATTGCGATTTTATTTATTCTAGGCTTTTGTGTCCAGTCGTAGAGAAGATTATTTCTATTGCTGTATTTCTGTGATCTTCTTAGACCAAGATCGATATTCAAACTTTTAGGTTAGGCGAACCCAGCTTCAGCCTAGGGGAGAGACAAGTAAATTTTTTAGGGTCAAGTCGTCCCCAGGCTTTTTTCTATAATTATAAACTAGTGCTTGACCGCAATCCCCCTGATGGCAAGCAGTAATGCCATCGTTAATGGTAAAACTTGCTAGTTTAGAAAGAGCCTATTCACTCAAAAAATAAAAAAAACCTGACAGAATAGGAAGGAAGACGGTAGTTGAGCGAGGTGATGCAATGTTTGGCTCAGGCCCGCCCTCCGTAAGACATCATGCCGGAACACGACGAATCACTTGAAGGCAAGACTTTGTCTGATGGGTGGTAACTTCTGGCGGCGGCCGATGTTATGGCCTACCACCGAGAGAATTTCTGGAAGCTTCTTAGACCAATATCGATATTCAAACTTTTAGGTGTACCTAAACATACGACAGCTCATCATCAAGAAAGCAAGAAACACACATTATTCGGCTAATTGCGACATGTACTCGCAGACTCAAATTCCCTAATTACAAAATCAAATCTAACTTTAGTTCTAGATTTAACCTTTGAGTCATAGTCCTTAATACAAAAGTGGCAACTTAGTATCTATTTAGGTGGTTTAAACCTGATCTAAACAAAATTCATGTTTTGTAATAAGGGGAAAATGTCTAGTACTACCAAAAATAGTAATGCGAAACGGTTTTGCTGACTAGAGCAAGAATGATCTCGATAGCAGGTAAGAACACCTCAAGGGAGTCATATGAGTAAACGTGTAACCCATTGTCGTCTTAAATAGAAATGGTAGCCGAAATCATGCATTGGTTATGAATATGTAGATAGCCCGCTTTATTTACCATTATGGACTTACAGAATTCATTAAGTTCCTAAGTAAATACCTACAACATAATTTAATTTGAACATTAAGTAGCTCTGCAGGCAATTAAGTTATTTTTACCGAGTTTCAAATTTCCCCACAAAACTAGATTTTGCAGTAATTTACGAAATCAGAAAATAAACAGTTCGGGACTAACGAGAAATTATAGAGGGGTCGAAGTTTAAACTATAATTATGAACGCTTATTCGGAATTTTGAAATGGCCAATTTACCGCTGTTTGGAACATTATAATGGCAGAAAATGTTTCCATAAAACGCCATAGTTGGGCTTTATTTGCGTTTGTTAACTAGTGTTTTGTTGGAGAGGGACTTGTTTTTAGGCCTCAAAAGTTTTGCTGAGTCAAAGTAACTGTGGTAAAGCAACAACGTACCAGTGTTTCTAATTTTATGTTTTAGATGAGGATTTGTCACGTTCCGCTTTAGAAGTTTCGTATGAAGATAAGAGGAAGAAAGGATATAAATATTTTTACATCGACTAAAAAGGTATACTACATTGGATCTGAAAAATTAAAAAATATAATATTGAGAAACAAAGAAAAAATACAGATGAAATATTGCGGAACAACTACCACCAAACTAGTTCTGATCTAATAAAAAATTTATTGACTTCTTATTATCATCAACAAACGCCCTAGGCCCTAATGTTTATACTGTTTGATGGTGATTGACTGTAATCACCATCAAACAGTAAAAAAAAATTAAGACCTAAATAAACATTGACTTGTTTTTCTTTTGACCCAAACACCACATAAATAGCCCAGTCATATTAGGGCTTTCACCTCGGAATGAAAGATAATAAGCTGCAAATTGGTATGAACCTTTGTTTTGTCATTCTAAATGTTGTCTCAAAAGTCACAATCGTTATCGTGTCCGCGTCTCAAGATATTCAAGGTCAAAAGTCACAAAAATCGGTTTTTCGCGAATATCTGGCTTCCTATCGGTTAAATGAGATTTTCATTTATTATAAAAGTTGTAGGCTATAAAATTCCCTACAACTTTTGTTTAAACTTTTTTTTCATACGACCAACCGTTTTGAAGGTAGAGCGCGAAGAGTGCACATCGTACAGTCATATACGACCTAATGCAAGGTCAAGCGTGAGTTATGGTTATCAGTACGTTATAAAGTCAATTATTTACTTGGAAATTATAATTATTAAACAATGCCCATTATTTATGTACTAACTATTAATTATTTATATTTAATTAAAGTAAGTAACTTGATTATTTATATATAATTATCCATATTTAACTATTTAAGTATAAAATATTATTAATTCTGGATTATATATTTTAGTTTTATTTTAAGTTAAAATGATAGTAAGAGTATATATTTTACACATATTTTTATTTATTATTAAATACGGCATAATATACATTTATCAAAATGTGAGTTCAAATATCAAAAGTATCTTTGATGATTTTAATTGTAATGAAATTGGAAATGGAAGCTAATTATCTTCTTCTTCGTCGTCTTCTTCTTCTTGTCGCTCAAAAATGTTCGATTCATTGTCATCATCCTCATTATCTGTCATGTTCATCTCCAAACCTTCCAGAATATCGGGATCATATGTATTTTCTTCATCGGGATTACTTGGATACAGTGAAGCGTTGAGGCAAGCTTGTCCGTTGCACTGGCCGCAAGTTAAAGAACATTGTAGCCTTGATTTTCTGCATCCACAGCGGGAACCACAACCATTTTTGCAATTGCAAAATATTACGTTTAGTAGTTCGGCTGGTGCTGGAGGTAATAACGTTCGTATGGGCTCCAGGATTTCATTTTCAAGCATCCAGCCCCATTCTTGAGGTTCTAAGTCCTTCCCTAACCACGTTTGAATCTGGTAGTAGACACGTTTTATGTGTTGATGAGCTGCTACACTTGTTTAATAATTAATAATATTTTATACTTAAATAGTTAAATATGAATAATTATATATAAATAATCAAGTTACTTACTTTAATTAAATATAAATAATTAACAGTTAGTACATAAATAATGGGCATTGTTTAATAATTATAATTTCCAAGTAAATAATTGACTTTATAACGTACTGATAACCATAACTCACGCTTGACCTTGCATTAGGTCGTATATGACTGTACGATGTGCACTCTTCGCGCTCTACCTTCAAAACGGTTGGTCGTATGAAAAAAAAGTTTAAACAAAAGTTGTAGGGAATTTTATAGCCTACAACTTTTATAATAAATGAAAATCTCATTTAACCGATAGGAAGCCAGATATTCGCGAAAAACCGATTTTTGTGACCTTTGACCTTGAATAGCTTGAGACGCGGACACGATAACGATTGTGACTTTTGAGACAACATTTAGAATGACAAAACAAAGGTTCATACCAATTTGCAGCTTATTATCTTTCATTCCGAGGTTGACCCCTTTTTTTACCTAATATGACTGGGCTAAAATAATTACGTATAAAAATGGCCAGAAAAATAATTAAAAACGGCCTGCTTTATATTCCAGTCGCGTATAGCGCTTTTTGCCCACAAATTGCAAAGATCTCTTGGTTTATTCAGAATGTGCCATGCGCTCACTGGCCCCATTCGCTAGTCTCATTTGTAATTTTTGCGATTAAACAAGTTTTGTAATTTGATTTTTTCTTAGGAGTGTTACACATGTTCGGGTGGGAATAAATCGGTCCAACCTGGCAACAAATTTAGGAGAAAGCTGCTTGATTCGGCCGAGCCTTTCCGAGCACGTTAAATTAAAGGAAGATATCGTTTGGCACGAGTCTAAGAGAGCCATATTATCCATTCTTCTGACTAGCCATTACCTTTTTTTTGCTACTGATCACCCGTAACGATTGTCAAAGATCTAGGAAGCCTTTTTTCCGGGGTGGAAAATCTGTATAGACATTCGCGGCCTGCGGAATACGGCGAGGTCAGTCAGGCTCTTATTGACTATAAAACACCCCTGTCTTCCATGCCAAACCTATGCGGGGGGTTGAGGGAACGTACGTACTTCCGCAACCCCCGACTATTGAAGGCCCGAGGGGGGAGGAGTTTGGCCCCAGCGAGACGTCTATGAGAAAAACACTACGCGCTGACACCTCGGGTCCTGTTGTGTATGAGGGGTAACAGACGTTCCAGAGTACGAAGCTCCGTGAGTCTTTAGAGAGGCTGCTTTGAACGCAGGAAATGAAAGAAGCTCAGGTTCCTTCATTTCCTGCGTTATATATGCTGTGCTTACAATTAACTATTTAATTGAAATTTTTTTTTTTTTAGTTTGAGTTAAGTTTGAGAATTGCTTCGGACCGGCTTTTTGTCAACTATTTACCGACCCGAATCTGTGTGTAGCACCTTTTACATGACACCGATTTTAATACGGAGAAAGCGGCAAAAGGAAACGTTTTATTAAATTTCGATGTTTTCATTATTCGGAGCCTTTAATATTGCTTTTCATTCCCTAATTGCTCCGGTTCTCTTTTTATAACATATGAAGAACCATCCATGAAGAACGAAAAAATAGGTAATACGTTTTGTCAAGTTCTTTGTTGAGCCTAACGCCTACGAGTAATTTATTGTACCCAGTCCGATTTTTTATATTTCATTTTTATTTTTTTCAGGCGGAGAGTAGCCAGCCTTTCGGTGTTCTATAGGATACATTTTGGGGAGTGTGCGAGGGAATTGCACGATTTAATTCCCCCATCTCCGTTCCACCATCGGACGACCCGACATACGGCGAGTTTCCACCCTTATGTTGTTAACACCTCTACGATCCGGACGAAGCGTTTCGTCTCCTCCTTTATAGCGCGTACATCGAGGGACTGGAACAATCTGCCGGCGGCGGTGTTTCCGTCGGACTACAATTTGAGTGTCTTCAAGGCTAGAGTGAATAGGCTCTTAATAAACTAGTGCGCTTTACCATCAACGATTGCGTCACTGCTTACCATCAGGCGGGATTGCGGTCAAGCGCTGGTTTATAAATTAATAAAAAAAAAACACTATTCACGTATACATAATAAATTGAAGTCGCTTTTTATTTTATATTTTCCATTACAAAAAGAAACTACAACCACGATTTTATTTACCTCATTTTGAAGTATAATAAAATGAAACTGAATTCTGAAATTTTTATTGAAAAATAAAGCATGTTAAAGATATATCGGTACGTACTGCTTAATTAATGGATTCATTTTCAATGCCTCTATACTTTTTCAAAAACGGGATTTCTTTAACACTACCTTCTGCCTGTGACTTCGTATGCGTCAAATTTCATGTTCTTCTGAAACACCTCCATCGCGTCGCTTCATCTACCAGAGCTATTAATTCGTTTTCGTTCAGTGCCGTTTTTGACCATTTTTTCGATTTATTTAAGGATCATAGAGCGATGTCAAATAAGTGACAGCCTTTCTCACTGGTGAGGGATTTTTTGTTGGCCTCCTTTTTGCGAGATGAAATGAGTCGCAATCCATCGTGTTTAGATGTCATAAGTTTGCGAATTTTTAGTTTAGTTTAGTTTTTCCTTTCCCATTCTTTGAAGGATTGGTGATGAAATAAATTACAAAATGTGAAGTGCTTGTCTTCTCATGACCTACAATTCGTAAGTTGGGAGCGTCACCATCTTAATACCTTTTATTTGCGGGTTGCAATATTGTCATTTTCAAATTGTTTATCTTTTTGAGTTAGGATAGATCATCATCATCAACCTATCTATCGTCCCACTACTGGGCACAGGTCTCCTCTCATACAGAGAAGGATCGAGCGTAATCACCACGCTTGCTCAATGCGGATTGGCGATTTCAGACTTATCAAGTCCAGGTTTCCTCAAGATGTTTTCCTTCACCTTCAGTCATTGGTGTCCAAGATATAGTTAGAAAGTACATATAACTTTTTTTAAAAAGTTACATTGGTACTTGCCTGACCTGGAATCGAACCCGCACATTCATACTTGAGAGGCTGGTGTTTTAATCATTAGGCCACCACGAATTTTTTGATGATTTTGGGATGAGTTTATTTAAAAAAAACGCCGTTCGCATTCTCAGCTCAACACGACAAATGTATCCTCGAATTATAATTATTATTTTAAAATGTTGATAACTAAATAAATAATTTGTACAAATATATGCGCGCATAATTTGAGACGTCTTGGCCGTGTCGGTAAGGCGTGCTCATTGCTCAATCTAGGAATACTTTTAAAACTGTGATAAAAAGCATTTCATCTCTTTTTAATATTATCAGTATAGTTTATTTCCTCTTAGTTTATATTTATCAATAGATTTATATGCAATATGTAAAGAAAATCGTGTCCGACCCATAATGATAGGAAAGGTTAGGTAAACCCATGACCAAATAAAATATGAAATTTTACATAAGCATCATAGTTACAATACTAATGAATTTTGAAATAATGTTTTTTTCCCCGAATCAATTCCAATTTCACCAAAATTTGATAATTTAAAAAAATTACAACACGGTTTTTGACGGTAATATTATGAGCAAATAGGGGTGTGACCGCGTGCCGCGCACCCTGGCCCCAATCGTCCGCGCAAGTATTGCCTACCACACATGTATTAAGTTATCTTTTATTGAAAAATAATATATATTTTTTTAGGGGGATTTTTAATGTTTAGCCCGGCTTTGTATACATTAGTAGAATCAGTTATCGATACCTAACAAAACCTTCACGGATTGTACAGGGTTTTCTTTAGATATTGTATACTATTAAAATTAGTAGATATGTTAAATTTATTTAATAGTCTTAACAGCACACCGTAGATTAATGGAACCTACACTATTTGTCTCTCCTTCCCCTTTGTTGTCCATCGAAGGGTTTTCTGTAAAAGATCCCCTAACCCGCATTGTGTCACTCTTTTTAAAATATGTCTATGTTTTGTAATTTATATGGTGTACATAATAAAGAGTATTTTATTTAATTTTTTTTTCTCCTTATTTACCACTTTTCACTTCTCTTAATATGTGTAGTATACACGTCCGTCGCGTTATATACATAATTATACATAAGTAAAATAACAAAAGCATCACTAACACGAGTAATCTAAAGCAGGTCACACACAACATTTATCTATTTCATCCCGGAAAACCCAAAACTCGGAAACCGAAAGGAACTTTGATGTCTCTCAAATCAAAAGGCTCAAACTAAATTGGTTTGCTTATGAGTCCTTTGGCTCACGTCTTTGTTAAAGCTTTTCTGACTGTTGACACACATTCTCTTCACAGTAATCGCTTGCCTGTCTCAACTCTCGGTTTCTAAAGCTGAGGTCGCATTTGTGAACTGTCGAGTGGAGGAACAAGAGGAAGGTGGAGTGGTAGAAAGTGCGTTGTATGTTAAACCTTTATATTACAGTGAAAAAGAAAAAAATGTTAAAGAAAAAAATAACGCTAAACGCGGTAAACACGACGCAGGGAAGAACACAAACAAAAAAGAACAACTGGTATGTGTGTGTTTATGTTGTTTGTGTGGTTTTGTGTGTTATATTACTTAGGAGGTTATTATCTTACTTTCAGCCACAAAATGTTGAAGATTCAAGCGCGGAACTGAATGCGAAATCTTCAACAGTATATATGAGGTGAGTGAGGAGCGACTTTCTTCAGAGTTTAATTGCACACAGCTAGACAAGAATATCTGAGATCAAACCAAAACATTCAGAACCACTGCACAATTGCTTTTTTAACGTTTCAAAGCTTACGGAATTCAACCATTTAACTAACTGGAGTATGATTGCATGGTTCGGGTTGCCACGAACATCTAGTGGTAGTCGTTTCGGGTTGTTGGAGCCCTCAAAAGTCTAACAATTTGTCTAACTGATATTTTCGTTATCGCTTTCGGATTGCGGAGTTCAGACTGCCGTCGCTTCACGGAAAATATAAGTTTAGCCAAAAATAGCAGTTAGACTGGTAAAGCGGACCCCTGACTCCAAAGCTGAAAAAGCTTCAGAAGCCACTGAAATTATCGCTGACATGATGATAAGTATGATTGCATGTGTAATATTTTATGTATTTTTTTCCTCTACAATGTGATGCTGACGAGTTCATTAACCAATATACTGATTAAAGTGCCGGATTGACATCTCACCCTTGTTTAATTAAACTTGACATAGACGAGGTATAGAGTGCACCTCGAACACTATTTTTCGGATAACTTTATTAAAAACTATGGCAGGGACATGGAAACTTTAAACAGGCCATAACATCGGCCGCCGGTAGAAGTTACCACCCACTAGACAAGGTCTTGCTGCCAAGCGATTCGTCATTTTCCGGTATAATGTTCGGTGAAGCCGTACTGTGGACGGGTCTGAGCAGTTGTGTTGCGATGTGTGCCGGGTACGATGCATCAAATGTTGTTGTGTCGGGAGTTTGGACATGGAGAGTCTCCAGATCAATCTCCCTCTGGCGCAGCATCGTTGGTCGTATTGGTCTTGGGTTTAACATTGCATCAACTCGCTCAACTGCCGTCATCCTTCCTATTCTTAAGTTTTTTAAGTGAAAAGGCTTAATAAACTAGTGCGCTTTACCATCAACGATTGCATCACTGCTTACCATTAGGCGGGTTTGGAGTCAAGCACTAGTTTATAATTATTTATAAAATAGGAGCTAAACCGACATTTCCTAATAAAGATATCTTGACATATTCCTTGGAGATCCATCTAGGTATTCGAAAATGTATGCCAAGATTGTCAGATGCTACGGTTTAATCTTCAAAGTACCAAGCGTTCCTCCATACTTCAAAATAGTCGTTATAAAAACTACTTCAGTCTCCTTCTATATCATTCATGTGAACGTACCTTTAAAGGAAATTGACCCAGAGTTCTCGCCCCTGCTCCGTGACACTACGTGCTTGCCATTCAGAATATACCAAGAATAGATCCACAAATATAATGGCCGAGTTGAATAATTTGCACTGTGATTGACTTCGTAAATGAAAACAGTAGTATTTTTGGGTATGCTTTTAGGAATTGAATGATGGTGTTAGGCATGTTTAGGACTTAAAGGTAGTTGTACCACTATCAAATAACTTTATTGAGGTGGCGGTATTACACTAGTTAGGTATTTGTAAACAGACCGGTAAGGAAAAATCTGACACTATGATTAATTCAATACATGATTGCAGACATTATGGCGCAGTAGTTTTTCATCTCTTATCAATAAAAAAGCTATCTATGTCATAGGAAAGTGCTTAGTAACTAGTTTTAATAACTGAATGTCAATTATTCTGTGAATTAAAGCAGCCTTATGGCTGCGACTAGATATTGACCGCAGATAATTGCGTGATAAAAAAAATCGAAAACTAGTCGACATGTAGGGTATGTAGAAGTAACATTAAGAGTCTTTATCTGTCAAAAAAGACAGATGAAGACTCTTAATGTTCTTAAAATTAGTAGAATTACTCCTTAGAAGGTTAAGCGGGGGCCCAGAATCATCTACCATCATCTCGCTTTCCCAGCCTTGAAGTCCGGGGTCCGCTGTGCCAGTTCAACGGGTGATTTCGGCTAAACTTAGATATTTTCCGTGAAGCGACTGCCGTCTGACCTCCACAACCTGAAGGGCATTGCAGTTAGAACAATTGTTGGACTTTTGAGGGCTCCAACAACCCGTAACGGCTTCAATTAGATGTTCGTATGGCAACCGGGACCAACGGCTTAACGTGCATTCCGAGGCTCGACCAGACCAGTGCAAATATTCATATTCATGCATATAAATATTTGCACCGCACGGGGATCGAACCCGCGCCTCCTTGCGTAGCGGCCGCGTTCGCTACCTCTACGCCACGGAGGCTGTCAGTCTGTGTGGGGCCCAGATTCATGTACTGTTTTTTTTTTTAATAGTTATAATCTAGCACATGACCGCAATCGCGCCTGATGGTAAGCAGTGATGCGATCGTTGATGGTAAAGCTAGTAGCTACTGAGAGAATAGGAAGGAAGATGGCAGTTGAGCGAGGTGATGCAATGTGGCCAACGATGCTGCGCCAAAGGGAGATTGTTCTGAAGACCTTCCACGACCAAACTCCCAACAGAACAACATTTGGCGCATCGTACCCGGTACACATCGCAACGCAACTGCTCTGACCCGTCCTCCGTACGGCTGCACCAGACATCATGCCGGAACACGACAAATCGCTCGGCGGCAAGACTTTGTCTGGTGGGTGGTAACTTCTGTCGACGGCCGATGTTATGGCCTGTTTAAAGTTTCCATGTCCCTGCCATTTTGTTTAATAAAATTATCCGAAAAATAGTCTTCGAAGTGCACTCTACAGTCTACTAATTTTTCTTCTCAAAAGAACAGTAGAAGAAGGTATCTTAGACAGCAGACAGCCAGACAAAATAAATTGATAAAGCAGGCAATTGCGAAAGGTTTTAAAACCGTATAGCTCAATCAATTCCTTACAGAAAGCAGGAAAATACTCGTGTATACACGTACCACACGAATACATGCAACTCTAGCGGTATGCCAGGCGGAGTCATGGGCCATGGTCTTGTCTCGTGTGACCTACACGTGGTAAGGAACACGTGTAAGCCCACGGGCGAGTTTATTGCGCATTGAATTTTCAACGCTGAGATGAGATGCTACGCTGGTTCGGAATTTTTAAAATGAAGAAAAATGAAACAAATATATATGTACGCACCGTGGCGTTATAACAGAGGTAGATATACAATATGTAAAAAAAAACCCTGTCCGATCCGTGAAGGTATTGTTAGGTATCGATAACTGATTCTACTAATGCATACAAAGCCGGGCTAAACTTTAAAAAAAATCCCCCTAAAAATAAATAATATTTCGCAAAAGGAGGTAAATTAATACATGTGGGGTAAGCAATACATGCGCGGACGAAGGGGGCAGGGCACGCAGCACGCAGTCGTATCGCTATTCGTTCATAATAATACAGTCAAAAAGAGGGTTGCCACTTTAAAAAAAATACTAAATTTTGAAAATAATTCGCGGAAAAAGAAGATTATTTCAAAAGTCATTAGTAAATGACTTTTGAAATAATCTTCTTTTTCCGATTAATGATGTAAAATTTCATATTTTATTTGTTCATTTGTTTACCTAACCTGTGTATATTATCCTTATGGGTCGGACGAGGTTTTCTTTACATATTGTATAACACACATATACGGTTTGTCTTTTTAAATTTTAAATTCACTAAACCGTACTATTTATAATTTACTAAAACCGCATGTTGGAACAGCCTGACTTAATGAACGAATTGAAGCGCAGAGGTTATATTTTGTTGGGGCAAAAATATCGCATCAATGGAATTTAAATGGATACCGTGCAAAGAGGCGACGCAGACGGTTTTCAAATCACGAACAGTTTTATATTGTTACAATTTTTAAGATTAACACTGTAGCCTTACCCGTGTGTGAAATTAAAGTCATTAAATTAGCGCCACGTTGTATATGTATACTATCAAAGCCGCCAAAATAGCCGAAAATGATTGAAATCTGTTTGCACTGGTGCAAAGATGTATTGAAGTGAGATAATGACCATATGACTAAAAGCGTTATGAATCATCATTATTTCAGACCAGAGTCTCCCACTACCAGACCAAGGCTTCTCCCAAGGCTTTTATTGCATTAGGGGTGTTTCCCATAATTACCATGTTTGGCAGGCGGATTGGGGATCGCAGTAATTCGATATTCCACTTGAGAAGCGCTGCTGCCCGCTTCTCTGGTGAAAGTTTCCTTGGTCACCTCTTACGACACCCACGGGAGGATACGAGAAGATACTATTCTAAGCTCGGGTACGGGTCCTGCAGTCACTGTTCGGTACAGGTGACCTCTTTCTGCCGCCATACTTCCAGGTTCTAAGCATGTCATCCTAGTATTTTCCGCGACTTGACGATATTGTCCACCTGCACGCATTTGGACGATCCTGATTTCTTCAGTGTAAGTAAACCTTGGCCACAATTTGACCACAGCTTTACTCTATCAGCTTTCTTTTCAATTAATTAGATGTCCTACCCAACTCCACTTGAGGAAAAATCGTTTTGTCCTTGATGTTGTAGACTTTCTACCGACCGTCATGAATACAACGAGTAAAGGAATACATACCTAGAGCATAGCTTCTGTAGATAATATGAAAGGTTACTGCAAAAAAAATTAATACCATCTTTACATATTCGGAAGATTTGATGAGACAGAATCCAGTCTGCGGTAGGCTACTTCGATATTAGGCGCGCAGAATTACGTAAAAGATTTATCGTGATATTGGTAGGTAGCGTAACGTGTAACATTACGTGTGTTATTGATCTACGTAATGCGGTTACACGTTTGATTAGATTTGAACTTAAGGCACACATGAAACTATGAATTTAGTATTAATTCATTAAGTATTGAAACCTTTTCAATACCATGTGATCGCTATCATTTAATATAACAAAAGAGACAACGCACAACCGTACGGTGTGGCAAAGAAGTATGTACCTACCAGCAGAACTGGCCCTAAATAAATTGGGATAATAGCCAGCACATAGAAATTAGGAGACTGGATTTTCAACGCACTGCTTTAGGCTGAGAGTTGAAAATTCAACAGTGTATTTTTTGATAAGCTAAACTTGACTAACACCGAGATGTAAAAACCCAATTCTTAATTAAAAATCGCTGCAGTGAAAAGTTGCGTATTTTAACTTGGTTATACTGTGTAATAACACTTCATAGAAAAGATTAAACAATAATGTCAATATTCTCTTATGTAAGTTAATTTGCTATTTTAATAGTAATTTTTAAAAACAAACTACAATAACATTTAATTTAATAATTATAAATCCCCGACATAAACAAAAACTACCAAAAAGTAAAAAAGAGCATATTGGTCGATTAACTTTAACACAAGTTGTAGGTAGAAAAGTAATATTTTCGATGGCACAACGACTAATGAAAACGTTATAGGGCTTGTAGGCGTTCAAGCCTGAGCAATAGATGCCGAAAAACCACAATAATATTTTAACGTTTCTATAAAAACGATAGAAAAATTTGTGTAAATTTAATAGATCTTAAACACACTTACATATGTATCATAGTAAAAGTGGCGCTGAATACTTCAAATTATATTATAAACAAAAACCACACAGTCAATCACCAACACATTTGGTGCAATCTTGAGACGCATACCCTATGCGTCAAAAAGCGCAAAATGGGAGACGAGCTCAGCATGTGACGGTAAATATAGCTTACGCAAATATTCTGCTGATTCCTTTGAATAGAATAGGCTCCCTTTGCCACCATTTGCGTGCGGATCCTTAAAAACAAACTCCTCGGCAAACCATCAGAAACCAATCCTAAAGTACGACTATGCCATAAAAAATCTACATAAAAAGAAAAGAAAATCATATGGAGTCGAAAAATATACTCCCCCTTACTAAGTTATATTGGAAGAAACTCGAAACTTATAAAATATGGGTGAAGTTGGTGATAGAACGGCTAAAGGTGTAATGTATTGCGGGAACCAGAAATGGCAAAGAAAAGGGGAATATATTATAAACTGTTGGGCTGTATATCCATGTTCGAGAATTCATATAGAGAGTTGATAAGATTTCTACGAGAAATGCTTTTAAGATATAACACAAAGTAACGGGAATGTCAGCCTTCATGATATTGCAAAGTATTTACAGAAAACGTATTGTGAATAATTGTTTTGGTCGATCGTCTACATGCTGCATGAATGCATGCATGTATTTCAGATTTTTTCTTTCATAAATTTCTGTATTTGTATAACAGAAGAATAAAAATGCCAAATACTGGTGATAAACCGGATACTAGATGACTCACGGCATATTTCAATTATGAAACCACTGATATCTCAGTACGTCAGCAAACTATGTAAATCCCTCAATATCCCAAAAAGATTTATCGTCTATTTAATCATAGCAGATCTTATTTCCTCCGAACAATTGTTGCATTAGCATTTCTCCTTTTACTAACCAGTTCCGCTAAATAAACATTTTCCGACAGACCTGCCCTAAAAGAACAAAGAAAATACCATGTGATATGGTCCATTTGTGTTTCGGCTATCATCGTCACAGATCGGCAATTGTCCCGAAAGGCTCTGGGGACTGGTTGGTCGAATCGTGGCAAATGCAAGAATTGCTCCGATAATGGGCCCGATAAATTGTGACCTCTATCAGCTGTGTTTTGTTCAATGTCATTTTTAGAATGTTTTTCATGTGGTGGAAAATTGGTTTAGGGGTAATTTAATAGAAAAAGTAGTGACAAAAAAGGGTAAATTTATTTACTGTGACACAGTTTAACCGATGTTGTAATTAAATCGGCCTCAAATTACAAGTTCTACGAGTCGATCTTGAATTCGAACCCAGGCACTTTATATTTTAATTTTGTTATCTACATGCTTAGTATAAAACAAAATCGCTTTCCTGTCCCTATATCACTATGTATGCTTAAATCTTTAAAACTCCGTAACAGATTTTGATGCGGTTTGTTTAGTAAATAGAGTGATTGAAGAGGAAGTTTTGTAATATGTATAACAACATCCATTAAATAGCGGGGAAATACTATTATTTTTGAGGTTTGTAATGTGATGTCCTAAATAATTACATTTTTCCGATTACATTGCAAACGCAGGCTGAACTCTACTAGAATTAATAAAATAATGTACTAAGTATTGTACACATTGAAAAGGTCTACAGAAAACACAGGTAACAGAAAACTCCGTGATGGTATATGTAAAACATTTTCTTTTCATTTACTTTTATGACAAATAATGGCGAAAATTAAATACCTTAAGTACATTCTTCATTTAATATAGATTTATAACTATATTATATGAAGCCCTTACAGCAAATATTTTAAATAAATATTTTCAAAGATTTAAAAGTTCCGAGGCGTAGCGTTTGCGGCGGTACCGAACAGCCGGGGCGGCGTGAGCGGCGGGTCGCTATGATTTTAAATTTGTATACAGAACACGCGTTCACAGTTTTTCTCCAGTGTATTTAGTATCAGCATTGCACCGTTGCAAAGTCGGGCGGGTCGTTAGTTAATGATAAATACTGAAAGAAAATATCGTTACCAACCTGCTATGGACCTTCGAAGTGGATTATGTAGGAGGTTTGTTTCTCAGAAATGGTTACCCTTAGGGGTACATTATAGAAGATCATATTGGTAATATTACTAGTAAGAACGGATAATGTGTCCAAAAAGGTCTAAGTCATAGTTACGGAGTTACTATTTAATAGTAACTCTGCCCATACTTCAAGACACGGCTAAATGAAATGGCACCAATCCTAAGCAGCTGTTCTACAAATTTTAAGACCTAGGATTATTCTAAGTCCAAGAAAACTCTAGGCTAAGGCTATTTCTATCCTAGCTTGAAATTCCAAATATCTAAACTTTAAACAATCACAACATGGCTACAAATAATCTTCTTCGTGTAATCTTCAAAGCCCCCGAATAATATGAAGGGATAAGTACAGTGCGGAGGTTCAAAATACGTATAATTACTTGCGAAGAAGCCTGGCAGATGGTGTCGTAAATTTCTCATGCAGCTCGCGACTTCCAAACGAAAAAGTTTTGTGTTCGGATGAGACTTATAGCATAATGAGTTCAACTTTTTTGAGCTGCGTACTTTTTGAGCGACGAACTTTTTGACTAAAAACGTTATCGTTAGTTCGATTTGAAGTGATTCATTTGTTTCTCCTGTTTTAGTTTTTATTTGATAAATACTTTCAGTTTACACGAGACGTGCAATTGACAAGTCTTGGTTTGAAAATTAATGTAAAAGTTGAAAATGTCAATTAACAGGCATGTTGTGAAGAAGTGGATTACTCTAGCTTGATCTTCGGCTTAATATTAAGGGTACACATGCCGTGGTACAGAGTACGGCCTCTAAAAGAATAATAATACTAAATTGTATTGTCGTTAGTGCTTATTGCGTCTTATTAAAGTCCTTTTGCCCATAGCATCGCTAATTTTCAGTTTGTTATTGTAATTGCAGTGTAAAACTGATTTATATCGTCAACTCATACATCAGATTTAGTTGAAAACTTTTTGCAGAGCTGTCACGAGGAGATGAATTCCAGCTTCAAGTAATCTTCTTCTTACAGTTTGGTCACTAACCAACAATGTAGTCAGATTGTAGCCTTTGAATCATTTGCATAGCCGTAATATAGGGTTGTCCCCTAGCGATATTTTTTAAGGAAACGGTCCTGTCTAGGAGTGATGATGCAATCTCTGCCTGAATGCCGTTCAGCAACATCGCCTGTAGCAGCAAGATGACGTGATCATATTCTGGAGATTACATTTTTACTGATTTGCAGAGTTTCAGCAACCACGCGTTGTTAAGCGCTAGCTTCCAACATGCCTACAGCTCTAATCTGCTCTTCCCTTGTCAAATGTCGACGTGACGTGACATACTTAGATGTAACACATGTTTAAATTTAGAATAAAGAATGTGATTGCTTTTAATTTTTCATAACTTCACTGCTATAATGTAACATGAACTAACTTTTCGACCGCCAAATTCGAATAATTGTTTTTTATTTGTTTAAAAAAAAAAAGAATTAAAAAAAATCGTATTTTATTTTTTCGACTTCATAAAGGAGGAGGTTACTCAATTTGACCGTATATATGCTTTTTTTTTGTTGTTCGCAGATAACTTCGTCGTTTATGAACCGATTTTGATAATCCTTTTTTTGTGGGAAAAAAGATATTTTTGCTTGTATTTCTTTTTTTGCAGCAGTGGGACGATAAAAAGGTTGATGATGATGATGATCTCCAAAGCCTGGAGCACAGGCTTAGAGTAGCCAGCCTTTCGGTGTTCTTGTTGGGTATGATCGCGGAACACAAATAACAACGCTATAAGTGGTGTAAGAATCACATAAAAATATAATAAAATACTTACTTAAGAAACAGCAGGCACGACCATTGTAATCACAATAATAACGTCAGTTTCTTAGTCTATTTTCATATAAGACGTATTCAAAACATATTTATAACCAGCCTACACACATTGAGACCATGAAGATGATACTTCAACAGTTTTGTAGGATGCATTTTGGTGAGTGTACAAGGGAATTGCATGATTTAATTCCCCCATCTCCGTTCCTCCTTCGAGCGACCGGTCATTGTACGGCGAGTTTGCACCCTTACGTAGTTAACACCACTACGATCCAAATGAAGCGTTTCCCTCCTCCATCACTGCTTACACGTACGTCAAGCACTTGTTTATAATTTATAAAAAAAATCCCTAAAGTAGTTATTGCTTCAAAAATAGCAAAGATCCATTCATACTTACAAACTTTCGCATTTATATTATTAGGAGGATTTTGATATCGTAAGTATGTATCTGATGTATAGTGTGCATTTAATAATAATAATAATCATTTATTTCAGACAAACGTCCATACATTACATAAAATGAGATAAATTGAAATTAATAACAATCAAAAAATACATTAATAATCATCAAATGTCAAAAATATATCAAAATAATCAATAAACACAAAAATCAGAAGTAAAAATAAAAATCCGGAAACAAAAAATAAAAATAATCACAAATCAAAATTTAAATAACAATAGATAATCATTAAAAACTAAAACCACATTAATAAAATCACATTAAATAATAATCACAGGGGCTAGCATGCAACTGTAGCCACCTTCTTAAAAAAGGCGAGTCCCACCGCTCGGACAACACCTTCAGGAGCCCATTCGAACTGCCACGGGTACGGCGCAGAAGCGACGCACTCCGTTTTCTTATGATACCGTGGAAATCCTCGGTTCTAGCCTCGGCAAACATCGATGACGCGCTACAAAACCGTGGCAGCCCCAACAGAATCCTAAACGCGTTGTTGTACTGGACACGCAGAGCGTTGTACGCCCGCTGAGTGAAGTTGGTCCACAGGCTACACGTGTAAAAGGTCTGGCAGTATGCCTTAAATAGGGTTACCTTCACCTGCGTAGAACAACGCGCAAACCTGCGAGCCAATATGTTGCAGCGGACCGACAACGCCCTACGCTCCCTCTCAATATCCGCAACATCAGATAAATCCTCAGTGACCCAGTGACCCAGATACTTGAACCGATCCACCTTGGTCAACAGTGACCCACAAAGAGTGACCGGAGGCACAGTTGAGTAGCTTTTAGCCCCCGCTTTAAAGACCATGTATACACTCTTCCTCGGATTATATCTAAGTCCATGGGCCTCCGCGTAGGATTCACAAACGCTCAAAAGTTTACGAAGTGCAGAGAGCGAGGGACTCAGCAGCACCATGTCATCCGCGTAACTGATGTTGTTCATACAAACCCCATCAATAGAACAACCGACTTTAGTGCTGCTAAGTTCCCCAATCAACTGGTTCATATACAGGTTGAAGAGACGCGGCGAAGTTAACCCCCCCTGCCTCACCCCGCACTCCAACCCGTATACATCCGAATAAGATCCGGCCCATCTGACACTGTTCCGCTGATGACTGTACCAATACTCAAACAATGATATGACATCATGTGACAATGTCGTCTCGTGTCGCAGCTTGTGCCATAGCTTATCATAGCACACCATATCAAAAGCCTTTGAGAGGTCTAAAAAACATGCGTACACAGGCGTATTCCTAGATGTGTAGTACTGAACAGTTTGCTTAAGGCAGAGGATGGCACTCTCGGTCGACAGACCCGGCCTAAAACCAAATTGAGCGTCATTCAGATTTAGGTGCTCACACAACTGTTGATCAAGCAAACTGTCCAATACCTTACCTATGACTGTTGCTAACGAGATGGGTCTATAATTAGCAATATCAGCAGAATCACCAGTCTTATTCTTAATAACAGGAACAATTACAGTATACATTAAATCGTCAGGCAAGTAACTATGACTCATACACAGGTTGAAGAACAAAGCAAGAACTCTTGGCAGATGTACACCAGCGTACCTCAGATGCTCGATGCTGAGCCCATCATGTCCTGGAGACTTACCTCGAACCATCTTCTTAATAACTGCGGCCACATTCTTGGCAGAGAATCTAATGGCAACTTCCCCAGGACATGCCCCAGCATCCAGCACCCGCAACGCCGATCCGAGCGGTGTCTCGACCCTGAAATGTCGCTGGAAGGCACAGGCAATGTCCCGAGGCTCAAGTGCGTCACCGATACTCACAGGAAGGCTCGACTCTGGATTCAAGTCTTTTGTACATTTCCAGAAATCCCTAAAGTTCTTGTTTGCATGATGCTCAGCTATGTTATTCATTTTCATCTGATCTACATTATTTTGACAATATTTCAATCTCGATTTAAATATTTTCCTAGATTCGCGCATATCTTTGAAGACAGGCCCCATACCAGGCCTACCATGATGTACCCAGGCTTGAAAACAAAGTCGAGCCCTCCTATATGCGCCCAAATTAAGCCCAATTTAAGTAAGTCCTAAATAAATATTTTTTTTTCTTCCCTATTTGATAAAACCAAAGACAAAACTTTTTTTTATAGGATTTTTCTTATGAAAGAATTTCAAAGGAAAACTTAATGTTACACAAAATACTATAATTTCTAGTACTACAGTAAAACGTGTCGTATTTTCTTATGTAAAATTTTATTCACAAACACTACATAATCAGCAATAATTACATTGTAATACAATGCGGCGTAGTCGGAATTACTAGTACATTACCAGGTTACATGAACCACGGATTTATTCAAAATGGCTTCATTACCACGCCACGAGGATTATAAGCTTCCAAAACTAAGCATTAAGACCACAATCGCTATGCGAACACAGTGAACCACTACCAAAATAGAAAGCCACAAAACAAAACTCTTTACACCATCCATTGCGGTATTACTCCAACAGTTACCAAAGACGTTTCATTAAAAAATGCAATGGAATGCAGGATTCAATTTAATGTTTCGATCGTCCGTCTCGAGGTAGAAGCACAGGGATTTGTTTCCAGACTGTTTATTTTTAAGCTATTACATTAGATTTATAACCAGTAGTTCCATTATCTTCGCCGAAACAACGGAGTTCGGTCTTGTAAAAGAGTGTTACAAAAGCACTGGCCATTTGTTCGTTGAGATACTTTCCACTAATACTGCTTGAATGTTGACTGGATTTTTCGCTTGAAAATAATAAAGTTTTAAGTTTAAAGTTCAGCTTCGAAGTGGATGTTGACTTTTATAAATTATTTATCAGGAGTTTTCTCGCAGTAGTTTCATTTCATGGATTTTGTTTCATTTTTCTCGTAAACTGTCACTGACAGATGAAAACCACAAACAAAACAGTAAACAACAGTTTTTCTCGGTGGTAGGCCATAACATCGGCCGCCGGCGTAGTTACCACCCACCAGACAAAGTCATGCCGCCAAGCGATTCGTCGTGTTCCGGCATGATGTCTGGTGAAGCCGTATGGAGGACGGGTCTGAGCAGTTGTGTTGCGATGTGTGCCGGGCTCGATGCGACAAATGTTGTTGTGTCGGGAGCTTGGTCCTGGAGGGTAGCGGGATCCGAAGCACGGTGCTCCGCTGGCCGACCGCAGGTAGTTGGGGGCCCAAGTAGTGTGCCAGCCACACACGAAAGGCTGCCCCGCCAACTGCGAAAAATCCCAGGGTGGCTCCATCGTGCCGGTTGGCGACCGGACGAGAGGACCCGATGGCGATCCCTGGGGGGGTTCGGGCGTCCCCGCAGTCTCCAGATCAATCTCCCACTGGCGCAGCATCGTTGGTAGTGTTGTTGGGTTTATCATTGCAGCACCTCGCTCAACTGCCGTCTTCCTTCCTATTCACTCAGTATATTAAAATGAAAAGTTTTAAAAAGAAAAGTAGGTGTGCACAGCGGGCGCACGTCCTCTCATTTAAAGTGCACCTCTCAAACATTCGAGGTCTGCACTCCAATATCGATGCAGTCCATCACCACCTTGAGACTGAAAAGCCCCACCTACTTTTCTTGACGGAGACCCAGATCAGATGTCCGTCTGATGCGGCATACCTCAACTACCCGGGATACTCTTTGGAGCATCATTTCCTGCAGCGTGCCGGGGTCTGTGTGTATGTCCGCAATGACATCTGTTGCCGGCGTCTCCGTCACCTCGAAGACTCTCGTCTATCGTCCTTATGGCTGTTGGTTGACACTGGTGTGGACAAAATTGTCTACACCTGTGTCTACCGATCGCACAGCGGTGACCAGGAGACAACTCGTCTATTTGACCACCTCAGTGTGGCTGCTGACAATGTACTGCATCAGCACCCTGACGCACAGTTCGTCGCTCTGGGGGACTTTAATGCCTGCCACCAAGACTGGCTTTTCCCATACCAGAGGACCGACCACGCTGGGAGAGAAGCGCGAAACTTTGCGCTATCAATGGGCCTTTCCCAGCTGGTGGAAGAAGCGACTAGGGTGCCTGATGTGGCTGGTCATACCGCCAATTGTCTGGACCTTCTGCTGACCACTGATCCGGACAGATGTGTTGTTACAGTTTCCTCACCGTTAGGAACTTCAGACCACTGTCTGGTGAAGTCTGTGACGTCCTTCTCCCCACCTGATTGCGACTCGCGTGGTGAGCGGCGAATATGGCGTTACAAGTCAGCAGATTGGGATGAGATGCGCCACTTCTTTGCATCTTATCCTTGGCAGCAGGTCTGCTTCTCTTCTAGCAATCCATCGAGCTGTGCGGACGCTATAACCGACGTGGTGCGTCAAGCTATGGAGTATTTTATCCCCTTCAGTGACGTGCCCGTCGGTGGCTCGGCTCGCCCATGGTTTAACGCCGACTGTGTTCAAGCTGAACAGCGTAAGCACACGGCATTCCTCGCCTGGGTTGACGCTCGTGACCGCAGAGCTCTGGATCTAAGCTCAAAGAAGAGAGCCTTTAACCGTGCTGCCAAGTCCTACAAAAAGGCGCTTAAGAAGGCTCGCTTCGACCGCATTACTAACATTGGTAACAAGCTCTCTGCGCACCCTTCCGGTAGCAGATCTTTCTGGTCCCTAGCCAAATCGGTCGAGGCGAACTTCTGTCGGCCCACACTGCCTCCGCTGGTTGGGCCTGATGGAGCACTGGCCCATACGGCGAGAGAGAAAGCAGGTCTCTTTGCATCTCTCTTTGCCCATAGTTCGCGTCTTGACACTGGCAATGCTACTCCACCTAATTTACCTCATTGCGGAACTTCAATGCCGGAGGTTCGCATTAGAAACAAGGAGGTTCTGAGAGTATTGTGTCGTCTGGACGTGAATAAGGCTAGTGGTCCAGATGGTATACCAGCGATTGTTCTTAAGGCTTGTGCGCCTGAGTTGTCTCCTGTATTGACGCGCCTGTATCGCCTCTCATTTAGGACTGGTATAGTGCCCAAGTCCTGGAAGCTTGCCAACGTGCAGCCCGTGCCCAAAAAGGGTAGTCGTGCCGATCCTACCAACTATCGGCCGATTTCAATAACCTCCATACTCTGCAAGATTATGGAGCGTGTATTGAACTCGCGCCTCTTGGCATACCTGGAAGGTAACGATCTCCTCAGTGACCGACAGTACGGTTTTCGACGCAATCGGTCAACTGGGGACCTACTAGTGTATGCCACTCACTTGTGGGGCGAGGCCCTCGAGAAAAATGGGGAAGCGATTGCCGTCTCCCTTGATGTCTCGAAGGCCTTCGACCGGGTATGGCACGCTGGCCTTTTGAGTAAGCTTCCAGCGTACGGCATTTCCGCTGGCCTGACTGGCTGGGTAAAAGACTTCCTGACTGAACGGTCCCTCCGAGTTGTTGTCGACGGATGTTCATCTGAGCCCATGTCGACCAATGCCGGTGTTCCTCAGGGGTCTGTTCTCTCTGCAACTCTATTCCTGCTGCATATTAACGATCTGCTGATGCCCGGTATCTATGGGTATGCAGATGACAGCACAGTTGTGGAGAGATACCTGCCGGAAGCTCGGGCTAGTAAGGAAACTATCCGGTCCGAAAGAGAGGCCATGGTAGAGCGTGTGAGTGCTGCACTGCAGGCAGTCTCCGAATGGGGCAATGCCAATCTTGTAGCATTCAATGCTGCCAAAACACAGGCGTGTCTTTTCACCGCCAAAAGGAGCCCGTTTACCTTGGCTCCTACTTTTCAGAATGTATCCTTGGAGTGTACCGACCGCCTTCAGCTTTTGGGAGTTGAGATTTCCTCGAGCCTTAACTTTGGGCGGTTCATTGAGTCCAAGGCCGGGGTGGCTGCCAGAAAACTAGGCGTCATCGCGAAAGTCCGGCGGTACTTCACACCAGGGCAGCTTCTAATTTTATACAAAGCACAGGTCCGCTCGTGTGTGGAGTACTGCAGCCACATTTGGGCTGGTGCTGCGAAGTGTCACCTTGCGGCTTTGGATTCGGTGGAGAGGCGTGCGAAGAGGCTGATTGGCGACCCAGACTTAACTCGAAACGGTCTCCAAAGCCTCGAGCACAGGCGTAGAGTAGCAAGCCTTTCGGTCTTCTATAGGATGCATTCTGGTGAGTGTGCAAGGGAATTGCATGATTTAATTCCCCCATCTCCGTTCCATCATCGGACGACCCGTCGTACGGCGAGTTTCCACCCTTACGTTGTTGACACCACTGCGATCCGGACGAAGCGTTTTGCTTCCTCCTTTATACCGCGTACATCGAGGGATTGGAACGATTTGCCGGCGTCGGTGTTTCCGTCACATTACGATTTGAGTGTCTTCAAGGCTAGAGTGAATAGGCTCTTAATAAACTAGCGCGCTTTACCATCAACGATCGCGTCACTGCTTACCATCAGGCGGGATTGCGGTCAAGCGCTAGTTTATAATTTATAAAAAAAAAAAAAAAAAAAACAGAAATAAGAGTTAGGTACTTCTTTTTTTCTATGCAAATATTGTTACACAGCCATTGTTTACAATAGTTTACATTAGAAGAAGGGTTTTCTTGAATTTTCGTTTCTTTCCATTTACACTCCTCCTTGAGATTTTACACTAAAGGACTTACTAGTTGACAGGTCGTGGATTACATCCCAAAGGTCTTCGTAACTATACACATCAAAATAGTCTAAGCAACCATTATAAATTTCAATTTTAAAATGCTTTTTCGCATTAAATCCTTAGTATTTTCTAATTTTTATAATTTTTAATGCTTTTTTCACAAAAGAATTAAATAAATAAATATATACGGACAAATCACACAGATTGAGCTAGCCCCAAAGTAAGTCCGAGACTTGTGTTATGGGATACTAACTCAACGATACTATATTTATAATAGATACATATATAGATAAACATCCAAGACCCAGGCCAATCAGGAAAAGATCGTTTTCTATCATGACCTGGCCGGGGACCGAACCCGGGGCCTCCACGTCGCAGGCAGGCGTGTTGACCGCTGCGCCACGGAGACCGACAAATTGTTTTTTTTTTTTTCAATTACCATAAATAACAATAATCACAGGTATGTACGGTATGTACGTAGTACAAAGTAAGGTGCACAATCAACTAAACTTGAACTAAAATTAATTATTTGTAAAAAAAAATGTGTAAATTTATGTATTGAGCCTTCTCTGTTATTGAGAACTTGCTGGCACAGATTATTCATAGAATCGATGAGACTGTTAATGTTATCCTGCGGCAATTGCTTCCAAGTAAATTTAATAAGTCCATCAGTTGTTGAGTTATTGTCGCTCCACCCAAGTCTTTTGAAACACGTCTCTGGAGCATGTCCCATGCATGCTCGATGGGTTTGAGGTCTGCCGATTGTGCAGGCCAAGGCAATACCAGGATGTTTTACCTTGCCAATTACTCCATGCAAAGCTGAAATACGAAAACAACGTGAAATCGGAGCCAAAAGTTTGTGCGAATGGACGGGCATA
This sequence comes from Sesamia inferens, assembly GCA_037179545.1. Classification (NCBI taxonomy): domain Eukaryota; kingdom Metazoa; phylum Arthropoda; class Insecta; order Lepidoptera; family Noctuidae; genus Sesamia; species Sesamia inferens. The sequence continues at coordinate 10,582,724 of CM073939.1, forward strand.
ATGCCTTAGTTAGAACATCTTCAACGTAATTTACAGCATTCATGTTACCATTTACAAAAACCACCTGAGTTGATCTGTTCTTCATAATACCCGCCCATACCATAACTGTAGAGCCGTTGTATGGATGCACTTCCTGAATGCACCTCAGTCTTTCAGTATTTTCAGGGGATGGCACACTCTTACAGTTCCACTAAAGTGTTATCCCATTGTTCGCGGGTCCATGTAATGTGTTCCCTACACCATTTATTTTGACGAGCACGATTGCCGTGACGTATTGGTGGGATCAAGTTGGCCTTTGTGCTCATAGGCTATACTCATGTAGTCAATTTCGCACAGTTTGGCAGCTAACAACAACACCATTTGAATTTTTTAGACTTAAACCTACCTTTCGGATAATGATGGGTGATTCCGAGATGTCTTATCCATCGTAAGAATCGGAGTCGTTAAAATAAACTATCGACTCAACCATCGACTCGCCTTTCTATAAAACAATCGAGATGTTTTTCGATTGTTTCGACTCAATGGAATTGTCAAGCATTTTTTGTTTAAAAAGAAGGGGTTTAAAAATATTAAAGATCAAGCTCCAACCACAGATCATCTACTGCAAGTGTAGTTTAACTTAAACGCTATAATTAATCAGCCACGATACCCCTGATTGTTTATAATATGTAAAGAAAACGCCGTCCGACTCATAAGGATAACAAAGACCAGGTAACCACATGACCAAATAAAATATGAACTTTTACATAATCATCATACTAACAAAACTAATGAATTTTGTTTTTTTTTTCCACGATATAATTCCAACTTCCCCAAAATTTGGTAATGTTTTAAAAAGTGACAACACCTTTTTCGACGGTGTTATTATGAGCGATGCGACTACATGTATATCCGCCAAAGAGACATGAAGATAGAAAAAAAACAATGCTTTTCTCTTTCTTTCTTACGTGATGACAACTGAGTAAGAATTGAACAACCAAAACCACTAATTGCAATAATTATCCCAACTACGAACAAACTTAGCAATCCCCTGCGTAGGTGGTACTGTACTCGAAGATGGAAATTCGAATAGAGCGCTGAAAATAATGAATGTCACAAGCTAGTATGAACAGTATAAATACGAGCAACAACAAGAATTTGTCACGTCGGGTCTAGCATACATTCAATTGAAGATCTTTGCACCAGGAATTAACGAAACACAATGTCCTGATGAACAAGTCAGAAAAGGATTCAATTCTGAACTCTGTTTCCTAGGTACACTGTCTAATTACGAGACTGTCGTCCGCACGCGGCTTTTAACCTAAACTTTTGCTTTTGCACTAACACCCAAAACAGCTGTGGTACTGTCCCGAGTAAATTTACTTGAATTTCAACCCAAAAGCGTATACCCCTCCCTCTCTTTTGCATACAGGTGGAAAGGGATAGGTGGCGCGGTAAGAATCGCTTCAAACTGCAGAGAAACAGTTTAAATTGAAAACGCTACCCAGTGCAGCGGTGGACATGACTGGTTTGTTACGCAAATTGTTTTTGTTTATACGTTTCTACATAATTGTGGGAAATAGCTGGAGTTTCTGTTTGCTGATTTTGTTTTTGAATATATTACTGTGTATTTTCTTGATAAGTGATTTTTTATTCTTGAAATTATATATTTTTTGCCCTGCAGCGTTAGCTTTAGTGCGTAGCAGTAGTTGTACCGAAAAATGCGACTAGGAACGAAAAAAAAGTTTTAAATTTTTTGAACAAAAGCTTAATGCCTTAGGCATGGGAGTGTGCGAGGGAATTGCACGATTTAATTCCCCCATCTCCGTTCCACCATCGGACGACCCGTCGTACGGCGAGTTTCCTCCCTTATGTTGTTAACACCTCTACGATCCGGACGAAGCGTTTCGCCTCCTCCTTTATACCGCGTACATCGAGGGACTGGAACAATCTGCCGGCGGCGGTGTTTCCGTCGGACTACAATTTGAGTGTCTTCAAGGCTAGAGTGAATAGGCTCTTAATAAACTACTGCACTTCACCATCAACGATTGCGTCACTGCTTACCATCAGGCGGGATTGCTGTCAAGCGCTGGTTTATATTTTAATAAAAAAAAAAAGGCATTCTTTGAGAGTCAACTAAGGGTGGTGAAATGATTACCGCACGGTCTCCGCTGAGGCAGCAAGCCTTCTTGCTGGATTGCCGCCTTAGGGTCTGGAGGCCAAAGCCTTCGCCCACATATGGGAGTGGCGAGAGGATGCATAACATCGGGGCATAACTCCGCTGCCGCGAAAAATTGCAGTACGGCGGACTAAGCTCCAGCGGGATCTCATGGAGACATGAAGAGCGCGATTGTCACAACCCAGTGATGCACGTGAGTGCACTGGGCAGTGGGCACGCTACAATAACGGCGGTTCCTCTTTAACGAGTGGCTTTTTTTTTTTTTTTTTTTAGAAAATCTGCTACCTCCAACATAATCGGAGCCTGTACTAAACTTCACTTTCATTCAAGTTCTCGCATTTATGCCTCTCGTACTTTCATGCCTCATACTTAATCTTTCTATCATTCCTCCTCATTCGCGTCTGTACTGGGTGGGATTCCCATCTATTATATCTATCTACTTAGTTATTTATTTTTATTTATAAGGTTTAGGGTGAACACAGTAAATGGGACCAGTTTTTAATAAAGTTTTTCTTTTGCCTACCGACTTATTCTATCCTTACATCTATTTTAGAAATTTTATATTTAATTTAATTTTTATTTACTAATCTTATTTTCTACTCAAAATTACAGACACGAAAGAATATATAATTTTAATACAGCGTTTACTTACTGGTTACATTTTATTATTCTAAACTTATTTCTATACTTATTTCTACAAGTTGCAAGATATTACAAAGCTAATTTTCACATAATGCTAGTCTATAATATAACACAATATATTATGATAGCATTTTTTCTTATGCGGTTTTGTTTCGATCTATTACTATTTTTGCGACATATTGGCAGTAATCGAGGAATAATTTAGCATTTTTGCTCATCATTATATCTTTGATGCTTACAGCTGTTATTTTCGTGTCTAAGGTAGTTTCAATGTTAAGTCGGTGTCTTGCGAACTGTGGACAATCAATTAAAATATGTGGGACCGTTTCGCTTACTTGTTGGTCGCAAATACAAGATGGGCTCTCTTTGCGCCTGATGCGATTCAGGTACTCGGAGAAGCCACCGTGCCCCGTCATTATTTGCGTGTTTAAGCCGCTGGCACCTATTTTCCTAATGACACCATAAGCTTCCCGCACATCTGGGAAAAACAGTTTGGTAATTGATGCGGTGTCGCTAGACTTGTATCTATGATTCCATTCATCAAGCGTTGCCTTGCGTAGGTTTCGCTTGATGAATGAAATTGGACACCGATCGTAGTCTGGTTTACGTTTGGAGTTCTCAGCGGCCTCTTTCGCTAGTTGATCAGCCCTCTCGTTACCTAGAAGTCCCACGTGAGCTTTGATCCAAAACAAGTTCACTATCTTGTTTTGGTGGGATGCGGATCTTATATTATCCCTAGCTTCTACAGCAAGGGGATGGTGTGCTCCGGGGTTCGTAACTGTTTGGAGGGCTGCCTTAGAGTCGCTGAAAATCCCAAACGAGGTCTTTTTGAGCTTGGTTATTTCCCAGGTTGCTCTTGTTATTGCCAGGAGTTCTGCCTGGTAAACGGTACAGTATTTATACAAAACAAGTTTGAGGGCTCTGGTCTCGGCCTCACCCGCCCATATGGACAATGAGGCACCAACCCCTCCTCCCATCTTGCTTCCATCAGTAAAGATGCGAACATCGTAGTTACTGTTATTATCCAGTTGCTCTTGGTTCTCCGGGCTGTTGAACGCCAGGGTGTCTTGTACTGCGGGGTGGGGATCCTTGAGTGCAGAAGCCATTCGCTCGACCTCCCTGTCCCCCAGTGATGCCTGGGGCACACCCCTTTTGGCCTCGTACAACGACGCTGCCTCCCGAACTCGGAGATCAAGGGGGAGCATTCCGGACAACACCAGTGCTGAGTTCAAATTAACGAGTGGCTAGAGAAGCACTACTGCACCCTCAGGTTTCGCCTGGCGCAGGTCCTCATCGGACACGGCTGTTCCGAAAGATTCATGTTTCAGAAAAGGCGAAAGAAAACGCCAGGGTGTCACCACTATTGGGATCACCCTGACGGCGGCGATCTCTCGCGTCCGGTCGTGGGCCAGGCCATTTTTCGGAGCAAGAGTGTATGACAGGCTGTCACTTCCTTCTGCGAAGCAATGACGCTGGCAAAGGAGGAGGTGAAGTGCGGCGCAGGAGACGCCCTATTCGGAAGACAACATCGTACTCCTGGCCAACATAGACGCGAGCTTGAGGGTAGATTGCAGTGGGCAGCTCGTTACTCAGTAAGGATCAGGCCAGGGTTGGCGACGCGTTAAGTTCCATGTGCGCCTTAAAGAGATGTTAGATGCCTGCCAGGGTCGCTGGTTGTGGCGCACAGGCAAGTGAAGGAACACGGGTGGGTTTTAGTCAGTTATTTCTGACGCACATCTCCGCCCCGGCCAGAGCAAGAGTGGTCATTTTATGATTTTGAATCCTAAAAAAGGGTGATGAAGAGATTAGATGTGTAATGATTGAGAAGAACAATGACAAAAAGAAAAACTATTAAAACGGTACGCAAATAAATGTCGCTAAAGGACATGCATAGCAGATATAAGTTTATAAAAAGAATATGAGCATATTCTTTTTGGTATGATATTTTTTTAAAACTTATATTTCAAGTCCACTTTGAAGCCAGCAGCCAGCGTGATGAAAAATTCACTGTACACTAATTTTAACTTAACATAAGTAAAAAGAGGCAACTTGTTAACACTGAAGGGGCTTAAGTTCCATACATGTTGGCTACTAATTAGCAAACTTCCTATCTAGGTCATAGTGGACAAAGCAAATGAGTTTTAAGGAGTAACTTTTTGATGTATTTTTTTCTCTTCACTAGTGACGGAACTTTGTAACAGAATGGTATATTCGTTTTATGAATAATTATTATCGTGTAGTCGCGTGGGTTATCATTATAGAACGATTGTTTCTTTGTTGTTTTTAGGGTTCCGTAGCCAAATGGCAAAAAACGGAACCCTTATAGATTCGTCATGTCTGTCTATCTGTCTGTCCGTCCTTATATCACAGCCATTTTTTTCCGAAACTACAAGAGCTATACTGTTGAAACTTGGTAAGTAGATGTATTCTGTGAACCGCATCAAGATTTAAATGGAAAAATAATAAATAAAATAATAAGGTCCCCTCCTCTCTAACTTCTAAAATAAGAAAAATCTAAAAAAAAACATAATGATGTACATAACTAAAAAACTACCAACGAAAATTGTTTTGAATGAGATCCAGCAATTTCTTTTTTTTTTATACCTCGTAAATCGTAAACCGCTTATTACCGTGTAACCTTTCATACAAATTACTTAAATCCTTTAATTTCATATATCAATGGTACGGAACCCTTTGTGCGTGAGTCCGACACGCACTTGGCCGGTTTTTTATGTAAAATTACTTAGGTTGTAATTCGAAAGTTTTCAAAACATTTATCATATTTGTTCATTTTTGTTTTCATGTACCATTTTTGTTTTTTAAAACATTTTATGTTCCATTTTCCATGGAACATAAAATGAAATGCGACCTTTTGAAAACCATAGGGAAATCAACCTTGCACAGTATACTATTAGGTCGGCGTTGACATCTGACATTCTTGATGAAGATACAGTATGTTGACTGCGGGACGGAGATTTTGATGTTTGTCGATGAAGGAATAATTAATTTTATTTTCAAGGAGTCTCCATTTAGGCATAGAGATGCCTGTAGTTGAAGGCATTTTATCGTACGTCATAAATATGTAAAGAACAAAAAAAGAGAAATTAAAGAAAACAAAACAAAATACGATTGATAGTATGAGTGCGTATGTGTTGTGTGTGTGAGTGTTTGTTTATATTAATGACCCCGAATGTAGGTACATGGTGAGACTAAATAAAGGAATGTTTGTAATCAGTTTATGTTTTGTTTTCTATGTTTTACTAAGAATTTCTCCTATAGTCGGTAAGGCGGAATAGGAATTGGTTTTTTTACCTGTGTTTAAAACCCTACTTTTCGTTTCAAATATGAGGAAAATAAAACAAGTTGATTATTTAAACCATTTCTTTTTTAAATTTCTTCACAGATACATAACAGATTAGTATCCCGCCAATTTGTGTAGACTTTTTAAATTTTATATATGGAACTCACGGCGAAACTGTTGCGGTTTATTCCGCTCAAAAAAGTTTGCGATAAGTTCACTTTGGCTGTTTAGAAACTCACATGGCCGCAGCATTTTTTTATATATATTTTTTTACTTCAAACTCTTCACAGCTGACAGAAGTTCTATTTTTAAAGTTCAATCCGGCCCTTAGCTGGGAAGCAGTTTGTATGATTTTTTTCCCCTAGGGAGGGAAGCGGCACCCAATAATCAGATTAAAACAACATAACTTTCCGAGTATGAGAAATGAAAATAATAGCAAACACACATGTATAAACTTTAGTTTCTTAGTATTCACATAAAAAATAATATAAAAAAACGTTCAGCCTTTTTAAACAAAAAAAAAACTTGTTATCAATTATTATTACGCTGGGTTTCATCTGCCTAGAGTACTAGCGACGTTTTTCTCGTTGTGCGTCAGTCACACGTACCTACCATACGATTTGTTGCGAACGATAGTTGTTCCTATTATTAAAAATAAGACTGGGGATATGTCGGATAAGGCGAACTACAGACCAATATCCTTAGCGACTGTTATTGCTAAGGTATTGGACGGTCTGCTTGATAAATATATTGCGTTGCATGACGCTCAGTTCGGGTTTCGGCCTGGGCTTTCCACAGAGAGCGCTATTCTGTGTCTAAAGCAGACCGTCCAATACTATAAGGATAGGGATACTCCGGTATATGCTTGCTTCCTTGATCTCTCGAAGGCCTTCGACCTGGTGTCGTATGATGTCCTTTGGGCGAAGGTCAGGGAAGCGGGCGTACCTCAGGAGTTGACGGGCCTGTTTCAATACTGGTACTCGAACCAGTGTAATCAGGTTCGTTGGGGTAGTACTCTCTCTGAACCGTACGGGTTGGAGTGTGGAGTTAGGCAGGGGGGTTTAACCTCACCTAGGCTCTTCAACCTGTACGTGAATGAGTTGATCGTTGAGCTTAGTAGCAAACCAGTTGGGTGCAAAATAGATGGCACTAGTGTTAACAATATTAGTTATGCTGATGACATGGTGCTGCTGGGCCCAACGGCTGGCTCAATCAGAGAGATGTTACGTGTTTGCGAGAGTTATGCTGCGACTCACGGCTTGCAGTATAATGTTGTTAAGAGTGAGTACTTGATCTTTGAGGTCCCCGGGAGAAGGGTGCATTACGAGCCCATAATTTGTTTAAATGGGAAACCATTAAACAGGGTTACCCAATTTAAATACCTGGGCCATTATTTGACTGCGGATCTCAAGGATCAAGTAGACATTGACCGCGAACGCAGGGCGCTAGCAGTTAGATGCAACATGTTGGCTCACAGATTTGCACGTTGTAGTAATGAAGTCAAAATCACTTTGATCAAAGCTTTTTGTCAATCGTTCTACACGGGCGGTCTGTGGGTTAACTGTACGCGGAAGGGTCTAAACGCCCTGCGGGTGCAATATAATAATGGTTTTAGGGTGCTGTTAGGGATACCTAGGTACTGTAGTGCGTCCGGCATGTTCGCTTTGGCGCGGGTTGATGATTTTCATGCCATCCTGAGGAAAAAGGCGGCCTCGTTGCTGGGTAGAACTAGGACCAGCGCTAACAGCATCCTACAAGCCATGGCCGATAAGTTCGATGCGCCGGTGCTTAGGCGCTGGTTAGCATTGCTTGTGCGGCAAGCATGATTACTTTTTAAGTGTTACTAACCCTTAGTAGATAAGTTACTAACCATTGGACCATTGTTGTCTTTGAATAAATAAATTATTATTATATTATTAATTATAAATACTTCAATGCTACTAGAAGAATATATGTTAATAGAAGTTTAGACATATAGACGCAATTCTTACTGATTTGGAAATCATATTTTGTCATCTGAATTATATTTAATATGATTTTTTGGCACAAATATAAACTCTAAACGATTCTCCTGTAAAGTTGTCTCCTGTCACTTAGTCAATTTTGCCGTTCAAGCGTTGATATTTTGCATCATTAAACAAAGTACCACCACCTGCCAACCGAAATTACCTTTGTAGATATTTTTCTGTGTATATTTTTGTCCTGTTTATTTATTTATAAGTAAATATAACATTCATGGACAGACACAACGTCAATTGAGAAGCTGATTGGCCAGATTTAACTCAAAACGGTCTCCAAAGCCTGGAGCACAGGCGTAGAGTAGCCAGCCTTTCGGTGTTCTATAGAATGCATTTTGGTGAGTGTGCGAGGGAATTGCATGGCTCAACTCCCCCATCTCCGTTCCAAAATCGAACGATCCGTCGTACGGCGAGTTTTCACCCTTACGTTGTTAATACTGCTATGATTCGGACGAAGCGTTTCGCCTCCTCTTTTATACCGCGTACTTCGAGGGACTGGAATAATTTTCCCGCGGCGGTGTTTCTACCGGACTACAATTTGAGTGTCTTCAAAGGTAGAGTAAATAGACTCTTAATAAACCAGCGGGCATCAACATACCATCAGGTGGGATTGCGGTCAAGCATTGTTTATAATATAATTAAAAAAACATATTAACACAAACGCAGTAGTTACTTAAATGAAATAAGATACAGCTTACAAACTTCTTAGTGGTACTTTTTCATTTACTTAACCAACTTTCGTACTACGACAAGTTACCTTTGTTTCAAAAACAACAACTATTTGTTCCACTTCTAGAATAGATTTGAGACAAACAGGAATAAACAACGTTTAAGTAAACCCTTTAACGCGAGAAATAATTAAGGTTATTTAGTGTAAAATTATAAGTGATGTAGCTTTTTGAAGTGAAATTCTTTACGCACGCTTGACTTGGGGAGTAATCTGGCGAACGCGTGACGTAAGCGTTACGAAAAGTGATCGGGCAAGGCGAACGGAAGTTAAGTGGGGGATATAAGCACAGAGGCGCCCGTGGCGCGAGCTTGGTACTACAAGGTCTACGAGTTTTTTTTTTTTTCAATAAAAATAGAAGATTTATGCAAAAATATTAATTTACCAATGAAACCATGAAATAAATTTAAATATTTATAGAAAATTAATATATGTATATGTGTATACATGTATATATTGTACACACACATTTTATTGTAGATATTTGAAATACAAGTACAGCATCTTAATAGTCAAGAATAGATAGATTATGTAGATAAAAACAAAATTTTATAATGTGATAATACAAACAACAGTGGCCTCTGGCACAGAAAAATGAAGGAACACGGGTTTTAGTCAGTAAAAGTCTGACATACCGCTCCGCTCAGAAAAGTTATTTGATGATTTCCCAATCAGAAAAAGGTACAACTACAACAATCGACAACAAATTCAAAGGTAATTGCAACTTTATTTACACAATTATCTGGCCAAAAAATTTTGCTTAGGAACGTGAAATATTTTTGTTTTAAATATATTTTAAGTAATAATAATAATTATTCATTTATTTAAAGACAACAATGGTCCAATGGTTAGTAACTGATCTACTATGGGTTAGTAACACTTAAAAACTAATCATGCCTGCCGCACAAGCAATGCTAACCAGTGCCTAAACCCGGCGCATCGTACTTGTCGGCCATTGCTTGTAGGATGCTGTTAGCGCTGGTCCTAGTTCTACCTAGCAACGAGGCCTGGCATGAAAGCCATCAACCCGCGCAAATCGAACATGCCGGACGCACTGCAGTACCTACCTAGGTAACCCTAACAGCACCCTAAAACCATTATTGTATAGCACCCGCAGGGTGTCTAGAGCCTTCCACGTACAGTTAACCCACAGACCGCCCGTGTAGAATGACTGACAAAAAGCTTTTGAACAAAGTGATTTTGACCCCATTACTACAACGTGGAAATCTGTGAGCCAACATGTTGCATTTAACTGCTAGCGCCCTGCGTTCACGTTCAATGTCTACTTGATCTTTGAGATCCGCAGTCAAATAATGGCCCAGGTATTTAAATTGGGTAACCCTAATTACTAAATTTTATACAGACAATTATGTATCATTTTAGTACATAATTATATCTACCACTGTACTCACCCATGTATATCTGTGCCTGTGTGTTTTTTAACACAAATAAACATTATTGTTATAAATTTCTCACCTGTTTGCTTTTGACAATTTCCGCACTTAAAACGTCCTTATTTAAGTCCAATCTCGTCTTAACAACAATGAATGTCAAAAACTTTGACCAGTTATTTAACATTGATAATCATTGAGACTGAGACTGACAGGCGTTATATCTATACTAATATATAAAGCTGAAGAGTTTGTTTGAATGCGCTTATCTCAGGAACTACTAGTCCGATTTGAAAAATTGTTTTTGAGTTGGATAGCCCATTAATCCAGAAAGGCTTGAGGCTATATAACATCACGCTGCAACTAATAGGAGCGGAGCATATATAAAAAACATATCGAAAGTTTCGCGGGTCAAACCGCGCGGTGCAGCTAGTTGTTTATAATTACCGATGATATTATAGAAACGACCTGTTTAATTTTTTTAACAGATTGTACGTGAAAGCCCCTCAGTATACAATGTTATATTTTACCTGAATATGAATATTTGCACTGGTCTAGTCGTCCCTCTGGCAGCACGTTAAGCCGTTGGTCCCGGTTTCCATACGAACATCTAATGGCAGTCGTTACGGGTTGTTGGAGTCCTCAAAAGTCCAAGAATAGGTCTAACTGCAATACTTCGATATCGCATTTAGGCCGTGGAGATTAAATGGCAGTCACTTCACGGAAAATATTGAAATATTGCCAAGATCAGTAGTTAGACTGGTAAAGCGGACCCCGGACTCTGGATGCGACTGGGATTAACGCAGAGATGATGATGATGATTTATATTTTTTCTCAAAAATATTTTAAAATGGTTATAGTTTGGTTACCAAGCGACAGGCGCACAACACAATTGACAGCACAGCAGGACAAGGCCCCCACCTCCCTTTGCGGGGGTGAAATACGTATAAGTAAAAATATATTATGTTTAAAGTAAATTATACTACATTTTACTTTATCACTTACGGCTGCATTTACGAGTAAAGTAAATAAGGATATCTATCTAGACTTAATCGTTACGATAGTCCAAAGCCTACAAGTGTGATGGATTTTTTTTTTTAATAATTATAAACTAGCGCTTGATCGCAATCCCGCCTGATGGTAAGCAGTGATGCGATCGTTGATGGTAAAGCGCGCTAGTTTATTAAGAGCCTATTCACTCAGAAACACTGAGCGAATAGGAAGAATCAGGAAGGAAGACGGCAGTTGAGCGAGGTGATGCAATGTTTAACACAGAGGGAGATTGATCTGGAGACCCTCCACGACCAAACTCCCAACACAGCAACATTAGGCGCATCGTACCCGGCACACATCGCAACACAACTGCTCAGACCCGTCCTCCGTACGGCTTCACCAGACATCATGCCGGAACACGACAGATCGCTTGGCGGCAAGGCTTTGTCTGGTGGGTGGTAACTTCTGCCGGCGGCCGATGTTATGGCCTACCACCGAGGAAAATGAATGAATATTATAATGAAGGAATGAATGTGAATGAAGGAATGTGAATATTATATCAATAGAAATAATTATCAATAAATGCAAGACGTCGCCGCGTCGCTGCAGGGTCGGGCAGGTGAGCGTTGACCATATTTTTGTAGAGACAACCAGCCATGAAATCCCTCCATGCCTCAGAAATAAGGTAGAAACACATTGGTCCCAGCTTCATTGATAGATAGATGATTGCCAGTCAGTACGGCAGCATGTAAGTTTGATAACGAGTCTTATCAAGGGGTATCGTAAGGCTCAGTACTTAACTGGGTTGCGGAAGTAGATATACAGTATGTTAAGAAAACCCTGTCCGACCCGTGAAGGTGTTGTTAGGTATCGATAACTGATTCTACTAATGGATACAAAACCGGGCTAAACTTAAAAAAAAATCCCCCTAAAAAAATTAAATATTATTTCGCAAAAAGGGGTAACTTAATAAATGTGCGCTATGCACACCTATGCCCCATTCCGCGGGCGGCGGGCGGCAGGGCACGCGGCACGTGGCGTCGCATCGCTATTCGCCCATAATAATACCGGTGTTGTCACTTTTTAAAAATTACCAAATTTCGGGGAAGTTGATATTAATTCGCGGGAAAAAAGATTATTTCAAAATTCATTTGTATTGGTACTATGATGATTACGTAAAATTTTATATTATATTTGGTCATGTGTTTACCTAACCTTTATTATCCTTATGGGTCGGACACGGTTTTCTTAACTTACTGTATATAGCATTCAGTTGAATCCGGTTAGACTAGAAGAAGACGCCAACATAGTTGGAAAATGGCTGGGCAGATGATGAGGGTGTAAAAAGATCCTTTACGAAGACGACATTCATACATTCCGTACGTGCATCAGAGTTTGCAAAACTTATTGCTGGGGAGCGACTTTTATTTTTGGTCTGAGAATTTACTGTTTACTGTAGTGCGCTATGTAAGTCGTGCACAACATTGTGCTTAAAGTCATGCAGTGGTATAGCACTGTAATTCTGTAAGAATTCCATTGCGAAACCATACGTAAAGTGCGCGTGGAATAAACTGTCATTTCAACCAATGCTAGGGATTGACACCATCGCAGGAGACGCCCTGGTCGGGAGACAACATCGGGCTCCCGGCCACCGTATTCCCACGCGCGTGGGCGAGTTGCCCACTTCTCGTCACCCACAAGCCCGCTCATGCGGGTGGCGAGAAGTGGGCAGCTCGCCGCCCGGTATACATCTTACTAAGTGGGTTCCCTACTCTAAGAGTTTTCGAGCCAAATCTAAACTGGTGTACCAATTACATATCCGTGTAGAGTGTATTTATTAGTAGTTTTATTGAAGAGATCACTTCAAGCCCCAGGACCACATTAGATGGGGTGTTAACGTTAAAATATCACAAAAAATTGTTTAAATCAAATTAAATATGCAAATTTACTCATTTTTTATTGTTTTTTGTCAATATTAACTTAAGCGAAAAATGATGGAATCGATGATTTCCACTAAGCTTGAACGGGTTTGCTTGAATCGCCCACTGGTGGGCTGCATGGCGTTCAACGTGTTATCTGAAGTTTTAATTTATTTGACAAGGGATAAGACTATGTAGGTTTTGTACTTAAGATTTTGATGTAGTCATATCCTTAAGCATTTTATTGTGTGTAGATAAATAATAAAATTAATAAATGTGTAAAGAGTAACACATAAAATATTCTCTATTCTCTGGTCGTGTTGTTGGGTTGAACATTGTATCACCTCGCTCAACTGCCGTCTTACTTCCTAATCACTCATTTTTTTTTTTTTGAGTGAATAGGCTCTTAATAAACTAGCGCGCTTTACCATCATCGATTGCATCACTTCTTACCATTAGGCGGGATTGCAGTCAAGCACTAGTTAATAATTATAAAAAAAAAATGATTCGGGATGTAGTCTAGGTATGGTCAAATGCATTTAATAAAATGATAAGAACAACTGATAATTGGTTCAATAAACGGTAAGTATTTTACACGCAAACTATTACTTATTTTCTAAGCATTGTACAAAATCACAAGTTAACGACTCTAGAATAGAATAATCTTTATTATATTACACCATTACATTTCAGAACATAAATATGAAGATTTTATAAAGGACACATAATGGGCGGTCTTATCGATAAGAGCGATCTTGAACAAAAAACCTTTAAATGGTATATCAAGGGGAAGGGAACTTTTCTCGGTGGTAGGCCATTACATCGGCCACCGGCAGAAGTTACCACCTACCAGACAAAGTCTTGCCGCCAAGCGATTCGTCGTGTTCCGGCAAGATGTCTGGTGAAGCCGTAAGGTGGACGGGTCGGAGCAGTTGTGTTGCGATGTGTGCTGGGTACGATGCACCAAATGTTGTTGTGTTGGGAGTTCGGTCGTGGAGGGTCTTCCGATCAATCTCCCTTTGGCGCAGCATCGTTGGTCGTGTTGTTGGGTTTAACATTGCATCACCTCGCTCAACTGCCGTCTTCCTTCCTATTCGCTCAGTTTCTCTAAGTGAATAGGCTCTTAATAAACTAGCGCGCTTTACCATCAAAGATTGCATTACTGCTTACCATCAGGTGGGATCGCAGTCAAGCACTAATTTATAATAATATAAAAAAAGGACTGCGATGAGAATCATGCACGTAAGACAACTTTGAAAGGTAAATCAATGGAGTATTTCGAATTCGTCTTCAGTGTGTTATAAAAGGAAATCATGGCCGGCTTTTAAGTGCTGGCCCTAAAACTGAGCATTTTATATTTCACTTTATTTTATGAGCGCAGCGGGGTTTTTTCTGTCTGTACAAACATAAAACGGGAACTTAACTTTTCGAAGTGAACGGCTTCGAAGGTTTTTTCGATATTTATTTATTTTTCATCGACATTCGACTGTGATAAGGAAATTCTTTAAATAATAAAAAAACTTCTAGGTAAGTTAGAAGCTAAATAACTATTTGCAAATAGCTCTATTTGTAAACCTACAGTTGCAAATTCTAGGCCGCAAAAACTTAACGCAATATACAAATTCTTTAGGTACCAACGCAGAAGAGAATAGAGAATATTTTATGTGTTACTCTTTACATATTTATTATTTTTATTATTTATGTACACACAATAAAATGCTTAAGGATATGACTATATCAAAATCTAAGTACAAAACCTAGTCTTTTCCGTTGTCAAATAAATGAAAAGTTCAGATAACACACCGGTGGGCGATTCAAGCAAACCCGTTCAAGCTTAGTGGAAATCATCGATTCCATCATTTTTCGCTAAAGTTAATATTGACACAAAACCATAAAAAATGACTAAATTTGCATATTTAATTTGTTTTTTTTCTTTGATGATAATTTCTTAAGGAAATTTGTAATCAGTCACTGGTGACCCCCGTGACCCGGTGGTATAAAATTTCCATATTTGTGGGGGCTACAGGATCATCGCGCGGCCCACCTCGAGCGCCCGCGCATCTTTCTCGCGCGGTGTAATTTATATATTCCCGTTAGCAGCATATGGTGTGTACAGAGGTGATAGAACACGTGCACGTGTTATTGTTTATTGTTGTTATTCCGATATTTTGTTATTCTCTTTCTTAATTTCCAAAAAAAAAATATATACAGTATGTTACGAAAACCCTGTCCGACCCGTGAAGGTGTTGTTAGGTATCGATAACTGATTCTACTAATGCATACAAAACCGGGCTTTACTTAAAAAAAAAATCCCCCTAAAAAAAATAAATATTATTTCGCAAAAGGAGGTAACTTATTAAATGTGCGTTGACCACCCTTCGCCTGCCGACAGCGGGGGGCGGGCGGCAGGACACGCGGCACGTGGTCGCATCGCTATTCGCTCATAATAATACCGGTGTTGTCACTTTTTAAAAATTACCAAATTTCGGGGAAATTGGAATTAATTCGTTGGAAAAAAAGATTATTTCAAAATTCATTTGTATTGGTACTATGATGAATACGTAAAATTTTATATTATATTTGGTCATGTGTTTACCTAACCTCTATTATCCTTATGGGTCGGACAGGGTTTTCGTAACATACTGTATATATCGCTGCTGAAGACTTGTGCATCGACGACATCGTTGTCCCATTTCGTGGCAGAATTATTTTCCGGCAATTCTACAATCTTAATACGCAGTTTCCATTCAAATAGTATGGGATGAAGGAATTCAAATTGTTTCCTGTTCCCGGGTATACAACGGTGTGTTAACGTATATGCCGGGTAAAACAATGCAACCACAAACAACACCCCAACTAATGTGGTCCTGGAGTTTGAAGTGATCTCTTCAATAAAGGTACTAATAAATACACTCTATAGGGATATGTAATTGGTACACCAGTTTAGATTTGGCTCGAAAACTCTTAGAGTAGGGTACGCACTTAGTAAGAACGCTAAAAAAACAGTTATTTCCACTGAGGACAGGTCTAAACTGACATTTTATCTTCTGTCCTTTTCTTAACGAAATGGAAAGAAAAAGATGCATATAACTTAAAATTAGTTTAGTTTGTAAACAACAGAATCGGTGCCAATGTCTGAGAGTGCTAAATTTAAATCTAAATGATCTAACGCCATTTAAAAAAAAAAGTTTTTATATTTTTTCGAGGGACAAACACAAACCTGCTATAAAAAGTGCTGTGTGACGGTCAGATTGTAGATATTTTTTTGTCTTACTTTCAGTTGCCAAGTGCTAAGAAACTTCGTTTACCAAAACAAATTCCAACAATGTAAATCTTCTTCCTAAAATTCACTCAAACTAATCCATGTATATGTTACCGGAAATGTATGAAACCTAGGAATTATATACAATTACTAGGAAATGTATACATTTCCTAGAAATTGTATAAAATTCCTATATCGTATTAGGAAATGTATAAAACCATGCTTTCTATGAATAAAATTAATAAAACACGTTGTTAAACTTAGAAACAGATTTATTATTAAGACTCCAGTTGAAACAATTAGGTTAGGTTAGGTTAGGTTAGTTTTATTATAATCCCTGCATACTAATGGACACCTTTAAAGTAATACGTTTCCGTTAGCTATTTAGGAAATGTATAGATTTACTAGGAAATGTGTGTTATAAAATTTATTTCACACATTTCCGAGCAAATTTAGGAATTATATAAATTTCCTAGGAATTGTATACAATGACGCATTACATACATTTCCGTTAACATATACAATAAAATCTAAAACCAATTACATCTACCTAGCTACTTCTATCGACACTATATGTGTATTAGAATATTTAATAGACCACACTATGGCACCGTTCCATTTCTACTGATAACTCAATTGTTCCTAATCTGTAAACCAGAACACGATTTTCTCATCACAGCCCATAGATAAACCTTGGGATACAATAATCTGGTTGTGGTAGAAGCTTATAGTTAGTTCCTGTTTGAACGGTGTGCTCCGATTTGCTCTATGATAATTCAATTATTGTTGACTTAACTGACTAAACTTTCTATATTTTGAATGCAAGAGTAATTTTTATCATTAACAGGTTTGAATTGGGTGCCGTTTTATATATTTCATGGGAACACAGGCATGTGTTAAAACCGAAAACTCGAAGACACGTGGAAAATCATGGCCCACTCCCCCTTAATGAAAAGGCGTATGCCTCAGCATTAAAAAAATTTAAGGCTGATTCTGTTTCTTATTTTGTACACATAGATTGCCAAAAACCAAGTACACGTAAATCACACATCAAAATATGAACGTGCAGCATCGTACACGAAACAAGCGAAAATTATCTTGAGAGACAGAGAAAGAGAGAGAGAGAGTCAGATCTTTCTTTACCGTCGTGTATCAAAATGTGTAACGAACTTAATTCAGTCCCATTATCGAATAAACGCCTAAGAAGTATTAGTTCAATATTCTTAAATTGTTGGTCAATGAAAATTTATTGTCTATTATGATGGGTACATAAAAAACCTCATATTTCTTAACGATTTCATAATAATAGGCAAATAGATAAACATTATATTCAGGCTAGGTTTTGTCCCATAGACTCTCAGTTTGTCGCAATCTCTGGCTAACCCCTGCAAATATGTTGACCCTTTTTCATAGTGGTCTACCTCGACAACAAGGTACTACAAAAGGCGTCCAGTGAGTAACGACCGTTGCTCATCTCTCTGGGTGTATCTCTGTAATGTAAAGCAAAACAAAAGAACAAACCGTGTTAAAAAAAAAGATGATTAATGTGATATCGTCTAAAGTTGAACACGCTCTAAAAATGTTACATAACGTAGGTATACGAAAGAGTTAGGACCCTTTGGGATTTTTAGTTCAAAAAGGAAAAAAACAGTGCCTGGTGGAGCTATTATTCTTTCAGTCTGCCAGTCGCCTTTCTTTTTATATCCCCAAAGGTAAGAAGCTAAAGTTTACGAAAAAAAACGTAGTACAACCTAGGGAACGAGTACGAGTATATGTTCTTGAAAACTTAATGTGTGTACTTAGGAAAGTATAACTTTTGAGTACAGACACTTTATGTAAAAGTTTCACGCGTTTTCTAAAAACTGTCAAAGTTCATTGCTCATTGTTTATTTCGTAAAGATATTCAAAAGATGTTGTTTTACATATATAGTGGTTATTACCAAAGTGTTTTTTTTTAGTATTATCTTTAATACAAAAACAAAAACCAACTGTAAATAGGTAGAGATTAAATAAATAACCTTTATTTGGCCTTTTACAAAGAATTTGATAAAAACAATGAACTTAGGCAGTCACTATGAAACATCTAAATATCATTTAACAGAATCAAGCCTTATAGTCAAGACGTGTTAGTCGACGTGAAAATTGATAAAATAAACAACATAGGAAATATCTTCGGGCCCTAATAGGATTATACCATCTGAATTCGTATCGCAAGTTAGAAGTTTGACAGTTGAACAGTTTGTAATGGTTCAGTTCTGAACAAAAACCTAACTATAGTAAAGGAAATTGTTAACTAACTGTAGCTGAATTCTATTAATAATCAAGTTATACAATAGTGTGTGTAACAGTAATGGAATTTTTATAAAGAATATGATGATGATACATCATCATTTCAGCCGAAAGACGTTCACTGCTGGACATAGACCTCCCCCAAGGTTCTCCTCGACGACTGGTCCTGCGCCTCCAGCGGTCCGCAACCAGCGGTTTCCCGCGACCTTCACCAGGTCGTCGGTCCACCTTATCGGGGGCCTATCCACGCTGCGTCTACCGGTGCGTGGTCGCCACTCGCCGCTCATTAAAAAAAAAAAAAAAAAATATAAAAAAAAAAAAAAAAATCTGTAACGACTGCCATTAGATGTTTGTATGGCAACCGGGACCAACGGCTTAATATGCTTTCCGAGGCTTGATCAGACCACTGCAAATATTCATATTCATGCATACAAATATTTGCACTACGCGAGGATCGAACCCGCGCCTTCTTACGCAGCGGCCGCCCTCGCTAGAGCTACACCACGGAGGCGGTCGATAAGAAAAATAATATCATATATAAAGTCGATGTAAGAATTATAGTTAACTCGTCTTTACAAACACGAAACACAAGTTAAACCTTATATTGGGTGCTATATAGAGCTCATCATTAACAATCCCGTTTCCCTAGTTGCAATGCTGTGTAGATTTTAAATAGTAATTTATTTTACAATTGAAGGTATAGTCTGTCTATAAAGTCGTGAAAATAAATGAGGGCGCTGCGATAGTGCATATAGCAACCCTGTTAATGTGATTGAAATCATTTTGATACCAGCAAATTATTTAGTACTAGAAGCAAATCTGTTTTTAAAGAAAACACAAGTCTATTGTCTCTGACGTTTAAACAAAATGAGTAAAACAGAAAATAAAATCAAACATATTTATTATTATATGTTTTAACGTAATTTTACCTATGTAAAGTATTCCAAAACATAATAATTGCTTTCATCATCCGATTCCAAATATTCTTCGTTAAAAAGTATATTCATTGTCAGCTGCGTCACTAACAATGTCTTTGCTATTGCTGCCATCAGCCTGCTATCTTCACTTAAGCGAATAACTAACTCATATAAATCTTGATAAAGGATTTACTCTCACATTTTCCTGGAAGATTGAAAGTAACAATATTTAATTTCTATCAGAAGATGGATAGCACTAGTTTTAATTTCCAACATGATATAATTCATTTTCAAAATCAGCGCTACAATATGGTCTACTTATACTTGCAATCTAACCTATGCGCAGTATAAACAATCCTTATTGACGTGACAACGTCTTAAATTAGGTTGCGGCTGGGAGTCACTTATGAAAAAGTGTAACGCTCGGTAACGTTACGATGAGTCACCGATGTTTTAGTAAACAAAATATATTTCTATAGTTAAAATTTGTGCAATTCTTATTTTCATTCAATTCCTTTTTCCTATTGTGCAATTTAATTATATTCATATCAATAAATATTCTACCGAGAAAAAGACGTTGTCACGTAAAATCTTCGCCCGTAAAACCGACTTTATTTTAGTAATAAAATCGTTTACGTTTATTTAGTAATTAGAAACTTCTAGTAGATAAAAACAAACAGTGACATGATTACATACCTGTTTTAGTCACTGTTCAAGCATAAAATATCATAAATATTGGATAAAATTTGTCCAGTTTGGTGTAGTAACAAAAATTGATGATAAACTTTAAAAATAATTTCCCGAGCCCCATTCCGATTTGTTTTTCTCATATTTAATACATTTCTTCGATGTTTTGTCTATACGGAATTGAAAATTAATACAAATTTCAATAAATAACAAGTCACAAAACAATCGATGACTGCCGATGACATTCGATGTAGATAGTGATGGATGTATTTAGTGTTGCCCTACTTTTAAAATTTTTAGTTCAAGAAACCTCCATTTTCGCGACTTTATAGACAAGCTATAATAAAACATTTTTTTTATAGATATGAAACGGATTTATAATAAACTAGCTGACCCGGCCATGCGTTGCTGTGGCTAACGTTTTTGACATATTTTGTGCATTGTTGTAAACTATTTAAGGGGGGACGGTAGAAGAACATCAGACATGGGCGCCACCATGCTTTTTTACATAGATGCCATTTGCATTTAATATTATACATGGCGACTTCATGACGGATGCAGTTTCTGGTATTGATAGAATAGGTAGACTGATCAAATAGTTTGCAAAAAAATAATACTGCGATCATAAATTGAGTTGTAAGCTATCGTATCTTCCAAGTTGGATGAAACTGCACGCATTGTATAAATTTAATTAAAATTGGTTAAGTAGTTGAGGAGTCCATGCACATAAACAACGTGACAAGTAATTTATATATATATAACTAGCGATCCACCCCGGATTCGCACGGGTGCAATGCTGATCGATACTAAATACACTACAGAAAAACTATGAATGTTGTACGGGCATAAAAGCGGCCCGCCGCCGATCCAGTCGCCCCGGCTGACTGCTACGTCCCGCAATTTTTTAATCTGCAATGTCTTCGAAAATATTCATTTAAATCCTATGCTATAAAGGGCCATCCGCCATATGGTTCTATATTAAATAAAACATGTATTTAAGGTATTTAATTGGATAAAGATTAATGTTGTTTTGTTTAAAATCGCTTCGAAAATTAGCCATTATTTGTCGTGAATAGTAAATAATCCTCTCGGTGGTAGACCATAACATCGGCCGCCGGCAGAAGTTACCACCCACCAGACAAAGCCTTGCCGCCAAGCGATTTGTCGTGTTCCGGCATGATGTCTGGTCAAGCCGTACGGAGGACGGGTCTGAGCAGTTGTGTTGCGATGTGTGCCGGGTACGATGCGCCTAATGTTGTTGTGTTGGGAGTTTGGTCGTGGAGGGTCTTCAGATCAATCTCCGTTTGGCGCAGCATCGTTGGTCGTGTTGTTGGGTTTAAGGGCCTTAGTCTCATTTAGTAGCGTAAAATGGTCACTTTAGGAAGCTAATTTCTAATTAACGGCTTGGTTTTGAGATTTGAAAAAAATATATCTTGTCTATTGATTCATGTACAACATTTACTAAAGATGATTTTTTCGTAGGATTTTGCCTGTTGCCTTAAAAAAATATTTACCAAAACGCTATTTTTGGCTAATATTCGTTATTACTTCTAAACGGCATTGATGTGTGGAAATTTTTTTACACTGAAAAATTCGTGGTTAGAAGTACTACAGATATGCAAGAGCGTATTTAAATCCATCAACATTTGCCAAGAAAATATCCTTATTTTGAAACATAGGTTTAGAGGTGCTCTGCGCGGGCGCGGGCGGCAGTCGTGCGTTAGCATTCAGACGGGAGGGTTGTGTCGCTTGCTGCTCTGCTCCGGCTATCGCCGACTACGCGTGGTTGTCTGTGTGAGTGCAAATATTTACGAGCGAATCGTGTCAGTGTACGTTCATAGATTAGCTCGCAAATGAGAATTGAAGATGCGTCTGGTGGCGTAAGTATCTATCTACCTATACTCTTGTATTTATACCTACATATTACTGTATTTTTCTTTGTAACCATTTTTCTTTTACAATTGAAGTTAAACAATTACGAATTGTTCCAGGAAATCTAGAAAGAAATCTTTAGACTTGAAAGGCAATAATCCGACTAACTACATCCGCTGATAATATAGAAGACTCTATTCAGGTAAGTAAACACTCGCACTTAGATTATAATTTATAGGTTTGTAAGGAGATTTAAAAATAAAAATCTTATTAGAAATTTACGTAACTTGAAAATGTGATTTTTTGTTTATGGTGATATAAACCAAAAATTAGGACTCAATTAAAGGTTTTGGTGTAAAAACAGTTTTACAAATAGTTTTGAGTTGATAGGACTTTTAGTTTTTGCGATGTTAGCAAAAATGTGTAATAAAAACTCTTACTTGGATTATTTTAAATGATTCTTCCTGTAAATATTTTATTTCTATATGTAATTGTTTAAAGTAGCCGAAGCCGATGGACGCGGGCTGGCGGGCTTGGAATGTCACAGTTATCAGTAAATTTCTTTGACGTCCTCCGTGGCGCAGCGGTCAACACGCCTGCCTGCGACGTGGAGGCCGCGGGTTCGATTCCCGGCCAGGTCATGATGGAAAACGATCTTTTCCTGATTGGCCTGGGTCTTGGATGTTTATCTATATATGTATCTATTATAAATATAGTATCGTTGAGTTAGTATCCCATAACACAAGTCTCGAACTTACTTTGGGGCTAGCTCAATCTGTGTGATTTGTCCGTATATACATATACAGTATATTAAGAAAACCCTGTCCGACCCGTAAGGATAATAAAGGTTAAGTAAACACATGACCAAATATGATATAAAATTTTACGTAATCATCATAGTACCAATACAAATGAATTTTGAAATAACTTCCCCGAAATTTGGTAATTTTTAAAAAAGTGACAACACCGGTATTATTATGAGCGAATAGCGACAGCGATGCGACAACGTGCCGCGTGCGCTGCCGCCCGCCGCCCGCGGAAGGGTGCTTAACGCATATTTATTAAGTTACCTCTTTTTGCGAAATAATATTTATTTTTTTAGGGGGATTTTTTTTTTAAGTTAGCCTGGTTTTGTATGCATTAGTAGAATCAGTTATCGATACCTAACAACACCTTCACGGGTCGGACAGGGTTTTCTTAACATACTGTAGGATATATATATATATTTTCTGTTTTTCGCAAATAATATTGTAATAACATTTTTCGACTTACAGAAAAGAAGAGAAAGAAACCGATCGACAGAACTTAAAAGTTTAATTTGCTTTTTAGGTCGAACACTAACGCAGTTGATTCTAGGTCAGACATCCATACAGAATGTCGACAAGAAAATGATAATATTATATATCTCTATGTGCACAAAAAAACGACGCAAGTTCCATCATCATCATTCAGGTAAAATTATGCCTGCATGTCCTACAACCTATATTTTTAGTTTACAAATATATCATATACCTGTAAAATTATTTTTTTGTTAATTCTTAATTAATTTTTCTTGATAAATTCTTAATTCCTTGACAAAAATCTCTAACAGTGTTGCCAGGGTTAATTAAAATGTATGTTATATCTTTTTTTAGCTCAAAATATCACCAAAACCTCAACAAATCTCAAGCTTGTTTCATCGAAGGGCGACGCATAATTAATATTGCTTACTTTTATTCAGAACTAAAGAAGGATCTGTGGATATTGTTGGAGAACGACAAGTGGGACTACATTCCCTATTTATTTTTAAATGCCGTATGTGTATGGAAACATTTTGCACATCCTACAGAAATCAATATCAGCTGTGCAGTTGTAGGAACTATAGAAATAGACTGTGGCCATTCTCGACTGCAAGAAATTTCTGCAGCTTTAGATATGCCTATAATCTCGCATGTTATTTATTGGATCGAAGAATTAAAATTTACAGATTTTAAAATAACTCGTGTTTTATTTGAAATCTCATTACGACGAAGTAAATTCAATCCGACGTCACTGACACAATATAAATAGGGTACTATCTCTTTATGGAAAACGGCCGAAACTACGCGCTTTGTAATCTCAAGGCATCTATATAAAGCACGGTTAGCGCAGCGGTTAAGCTATTGACTGCTGCGCTGCGTGTCGCGGGTTCGATTCCCGCGCGGAACAAATGTTCAGAACATGTCCTACAAGTAGTTGTTCCGGGTCTGGCTGTTTGTGTCTGTGAATTTATATGTTTAAAAATGCACCCACGATAAAAGTAATTTCTAGTGTGGTTCAACGTTTTTTTTTTTAATAAAAATATCACAAAGTGCCTAGTGCGCGTTTGTTTTACGTTAACGCGATGAACTCGTTTATGTTATTCGCATTAGTAATTAATTCAAGGACACTGCAAAGACACGATACTCATATACTGAAAAGTAGTGAAAAAAAAATTCAAATATGTTGAATCGATAGATATTACCATCTACCATTATTTTTTATGTTAATGTTATGATATATTATAATGTGTGGGTACTTGTTTTACAAATGTCTGTCAGTCTGCGATCGGCCATTAAACTGTATAACGAGCACTCCTTGATTTTATTTAAACATTGATCAAGAATACTAAAAATATATTATAGTACGATATTACCATTTTTCAATGCAAAATATACATTTATCGTCTTGCATCCATACCCCCGTCTGAAATCGTAGGCACAAATCGCGCCCTACACGCGGCTTGTCTGCATCTCTGGATATTCTTTGATTGTCGTTTTAGTTTAGCGCGCCACCGCGCGCATTTTACGAATTCGGGAGTACGGCGTTTAGCTCCGCCCACATGCACAAGGTCATTGAGGCTACTATAGCCGTTAACATTGCATCGCCTCGCTCAACTGCCGTCTTCCTTCCTATTTGCTCAGTTTTTCTGAGTGAATAGGCTCTTAATAAACTAGCGCGCTTTACCATCAACGATCGCATCACTGCTTACCATCAGGCGGGATTGCGGTCAAGCGTTAGTTTATAATTATAAAAAAAAAAATGACAAAAATGTTATTGTAAAATATCTATAAGAGATAGACATGTACCATCGCGGAGTTTTCTGTAGACCCTTTATATTGATGTATATTTTGTAGTTATCGTTTGACAGGTGTGCATAATAATATCTCCATGGTGTAACACTATAAAATATCGTAGTTATCAGTACTAATAAATAAATAAATAAGAGTTCCAACACTGTTGTTTACTTCCTAATGCAATTTAAACTACCCCTCCAAGATTTGTATTACCTACTCTAGGTACTGTTTTATACGAAGTAATAAACCTGTTCACGGTGCTGTGTTAGTCTTTAGGTAGAAATAAAATACTACGTTGGCCAGACAATGCAATGTCTCCTCACGTGACACTGCAGTTGACTGTTAAAAAGACAATTTCGTACAGTAATAGAGTTCTACAAAGACTGTCTGCTAGGTTTAGGATATTTGGAAGAGTATCAATAAGACGTCTTCATTGATAATATTTTGTAAGCTATCAATATCATCATCACCAATCTCTTTATCGCCCCACTGCTGTGCACAGGGCTCCTCTCATACAGAGAAGGATTGAGCGTAATCACCACGCTTGCTCAATGCGGGTTGGCGATTTCTAGGTTTCCTCAAGATGTTTTCCTTCACCTTGTAATCAGTCATTGGTGTCCATGATATACTTAGAAAGTACATATTTATAACTTAGAAAAGTTACAGTGGTTAAAACACTAGCCTCTCAAGTATGAGTGTGCGGGTTCGATTCCAGGTCAGGCAAGTACCAATGTAACTTTCTAAGTATATCTTGGACACCAATGACTGAAGGTGAAGGAAAACATCTTGAGGAAACCTGGACTTTAAGTCTGATATCGCCAACCCGCATTGAGCAAGCGTGGTGATTACGTTCAATCCTTCTCTGTATGAGAGGAGACCTCTGCCCAGCAGTGGGACGATAAAAGGTTGATAATGATGATGATGACTGATAAGTACAACATTTTACAGTGTTACACCATGGCGATATTATTATGCACACCTGTCAAAATGTTTATGAAAAATAATGTGTGAAGGGAAATTACAGTGGCGGTACATATTTTGTAAATTATATATGCCATGAATTTTGGAGATATCCTCGATCATTCATTCTAGAAGGTTTATATCTACTACAGATTATGTTGGGTCTGCGATACATCCCTGTCGTTCAGAGTGACGCAGATACTGTCGAGGCACGGCTGCTTCAGCAAGTACCTGCGTCGCATAGGCAGGAAGCTGGACGCTCGGTGCCACCACTGGGTCCAGTGCGGGGAAGACACGGCGCAGCACACGCTCTCCGAGTGTGTAGCTTGGGAGGAGCAGCGCCGTGTCCTCACAACTGAAGTAGGAGGCGACCTGACGCTGCCGGCAGTAGTGCGGAGGATGGTCGGTAGCGCAGAGTCGTGGGACGCAGTGGTGTCCTTCTGCGGGGACGTGATGTCGCAGAAGGAAGCTGCGGAACGGGGGAGGGAGATCTCAACTCCCTGCCCGGGCCGCAGACAGGCGCGTGCGCTCCTTACAAGCAGAAAAGCTCTGCATACCCTAATAGTCTTCTAAAATTATAATATACTGTAAAATAATTTATATACTACAAAGTTAAAACTAAAAGACTTAGTTAATCAGTTATTGATAACACTGCCATCTATTGGGCCTAGTGCTAACGAGACACATTAGTTGCCTTAGGCGCGACACCCGCGCCTCTTACGGCGTAAGCATAAACAAAATGTGCCTCTTCCGTATCTGTCTGTGTATAAAATTATTTGCTTGTGTGCCTAAACTGTTGTGTACGTGTGCGTGAAATTTCTTTGGGTTTAAAGCCCATGATAAGCACAGCTTCTAATAATGCGACGAATTTAAGAAGTTCAGAAATATAGCATGATTGTTGTTCGTTCAAATACCTTTTTATTTTAGCAGCTTATGTTGTTTCATTATTGGTGTATATGGGTTAAATATGTATTGATTGTTTTAAGCGGAATTGAATATTCATTTATTTTAGAGTTTTTGGTTTAACACAAAAGAAAGGTTGTCTTTATAAAAAGTATTATGATAATTATATGTGGTTAGCAGGTTGTGTAGTGTGTACAAATAAATTGTTTTGTTTCTCGTATAGGTATATTATTTTAAAACACGGCTTTGACAGTTCGACGTTATAAAAACTTAAAAGACCTTAAGTTTTTCAACCTACTTGCTTTTGAATTTCAATACTATACTTTATGTTGTAATAATTTTCCTGAAGTTTACAAATTAGCAAAATTTAATAGTTATGATTCCAATGAGTAGTGCATTACGCATATTTATGAAAAGCCAAAGCAGACTCATAGATTTGTCTATCTGTCCATTTTAAAAGAACTTTTAGCGATTTCAAAACGATCTTATATATATTTGATTTTTACAGAGTTATTTAAAAATAGATAGGCGCGTTGATTTAATTTATAGATAGTGAAATATTTTTTTTTAGTTTTTTGAGAAATAAATTATTACTTATTTACAGTTGAGTTAGTAATACCATTTCATTGTATTTTGACAGCCTACATGGCGTAGCGGTAGCGAACGCGGCCGCTGCGTAAGGAGGCGCGGGTTCGATCCTCGCGCAGTGTAAGTATTTGTATGCATGAATATGAATATTTGCACTGGTCTGGTCGTATCTCGGAAAGCACGTTAAGCCGTTGGTTTCGGTTGCCATGCGAACATCTAGTGGCAGTCGTTACGGGTTGTTGGAGCCCACAAAAGTCCAACAATTGGTCTAACTTCAATGCTTCGATATTGCCTTCGCGTTGTGGAGGTCAGACGGCAGTCGCTTCACGGAAAATGTCGAAATTTCGCCAAAATCAGCAATTAGACTGGAAAAGCGGACCCCAGATTCCAAAGCTTTGGATGCGACTGGTATTAACCCTGAGATGATGATGATTTCATTGTATTCATTTGGGCAAATAAAAAATACCTAATACCCCACGTATATCATTTATTTCACTTGTTCTTATCATCAATCACATACTTAGATGTTCATTGTAGCCACGCACAAACATCAATTCAATGTTGACATGCGAAAAAGTACGCGACTATGTTAAATTGAAACTACGTCTAAGTTACGTTTTTTAAGTTTTACCATATATAAGCACAGAGATTTGGATAGTAGGTATATTTATGCATACCCCCAATAAAATCTTTGTGCACGCCCCTGGCCGCAGAAGACGCACAGGACACTGAGGAAGGGCGGACAACGCCCTCTTTCGGCCCCCATGAATGGGTCCAGGGGCGAGGGACATGGGGAAGTCCCCGTCCCCTATCTAATGGAGCCCGAGGCGGAGGCGCGCGCCGTATCTCGCGCGCGCCTCAGAGCCTATGCATAGGGTAGTTTAACACCCCACTACCCCGTGCAGGAGATGAGGTCCGGACAGACCGGGCCAGCACGAAGAGTCACCGGGGTGGTTTCAGTCAGTAAAAGTCTGACAGACCCCGTCGCCCACCCCAAGGCGGCGGACATCCATTGAGGATTTCCACCCCGGAAAAAAGAGAGCGATACATAGATATCTTGAAACACAGCTTTAAATGAACCTAGTTTGGGTGGTCCTAAAATTAGTTTTAGAATATAACTTTCTTACATTATTACTATATATTAATCTACATTAAGTTAACTTTTACGATTATTATTATCAAGAATTTGTATTACTATACAAACTAAGCCATTTTTTAAATTCATTGTAATCTATGTTTTTTTTTTTCATTTGTTTTAGTGATGTGGCTGTGGCACCCGTGCATAGTATGTGTGGGTCGCTGGTATCTTATTAACATCAAACAGAATGCTAGTGTAATTATTTCTAGTTCATACACAACTCCTACAAAGTTAAGTGAGCAGCTACAACACAAACACCTACTTAGGACAACGTTTATTTAAAGACTCGTAACTCAACATTATATATTGAAGTCACATACTTAACAACAGTAGTCGGTGAGGCTTAAACAGAGATTAACAGTTGCTCGGATTGCGAACACACTGCGTTGCAATTCTCGAGTTTAATTTACAACTTCGTACATATGTTGCTGTACACAAAGTTGCTT
Source organism: Sesamia inferens (assembly GCA_037179545.1). Taxonomy (NCBI): domain Eukaryota; kingdom Metazoa; phylum Arthropoda; class Insecta; order Lepidoptera; family Noctuidae; genus Sesamia; species Sesamia inferens. The sequence goes on from CM073939.1 coordinate 10,612,009, forward strand.
ATTTGTGTGTTATATTAATGGGGCAATGTAAATGTTTCCTTTGATAAATATCCATTAAAGTCAATAATTTTACTGTTTGTTTTTCTCGTGATTTGGTTTTCATGCAGTTGCAGTTTGTTTATAATTTTCATTGTTTTTATTTGCATCGACTATATTGATAGTTTTCGAGTGTGACTTTGTGTTCCGCCCGTTCCGTTTCACTGGAAAATTCTCGTGCTAAACTTATGTGATATAAGTTGCGCTAATAGGTAATATAAATCCCTGTCATCAGGAAGGATGAATGAAATGACAGCTCGTTTCACTGACACCTACTTGGCCTAACGTCCCACGATTCGTTTTAACCGAAAAATCGTTATTGTTTCCTTCGGTTTTTAGTTGAAATTTGAACTAATTTTGATACCTACTAAGTGAAATAAAAACCATTAGATTGTTTAACATATACTATACATAGTTGCGCAATAATACATAATAAGAGTTAAAAAAACGGGTGGCATTTTTTGCATAAACGACCGCAAAAATATTGATATCTTGTAAATATTTTAGACTTTATTCAGCTATACATAATAGGACGTGCTAATTAAACCTTAGATGTCTCAAGGATATATTTGCCAATTCCAGTCTTGCGTGCCTCCTAAGTTTTGTTTACTTTGAAAATATCCTTCAAGCTATCCCACATACAACCGCCACTTAAATATTCCAAGACTCGAAAATACAGTGCAAGCGAGAAGAGTGAGACAAACATGAGTTAATATAAAAATACAACGAGAGAGAAAGAGATAGCCGTAATGTTATGACTACCGCGATTGATGCTATCGTTTCACGCAGCACATAAAATATATCAGGTACTTCCATAGGGCTCGTATTGGGTTATTCAAAGATACGTGAGGTCGGAAACGCATCAAAAAATGCTTACCGCGCCAGTATTAAAGGTGTTCTGCCATTTTCATAAACTAGTACGGGTTTCTATTTATCTGGAAATTTGTGGGAAATTTGTGGTAAGCTGTTGTGAGGAAAACATCTTTAACTTTCATGAAAAATTGGAAAATTACGCACCTATAGGTATTGCAATAGTCTGGCAAATAATTAAGACACGTCGATTGAGCAGGTTAAGTTATGTTTGCTGCGGCCGGTCAAAGGATGGGTGGCCTCTCCACCCCATCTTTTTTAATATTATAAACTAGTGCTTGACCGCAATCCCGCCTGATGCTAAGCAGTGATGAATTCGTTGATGGTAAAGCGCTCTAGGTTATTGAGAGCCTTCACTCTAGCCATGAAGACTCTTACATTGTTTTTTTTTTTTTAATAATTATAAACTAGCGCTTGACCGCAATCCCGCTTGATGGTAAGCAGTGATGCGATCGTTGATGATAAAGCGCGCTAGTTTATTAAGAGCCTATTCACTCAGGAAAACTGAGCGAATAGGAAGGAAGACGGCAGTTGAGCGAGGTGATGCAATGTTAAACCCAACAACTCGACCAACGATGCTGCGCCAAAGGGAGATTGATCTGAAGACCCTCCACGACCAAACTCCCAACACAACAACATTAGGCGCATCGTACCCGGCACACATCGCAACACAACTGCTCAGACCCGTCCTCCGTACGGCTTCACCAGACATCATGCCCGAACACGACAAATCGCTTGGCGGTAAGGCTTTGTCTGGTGGGTGGGTGGTTTGTCTGGTAAATCGTTGCAGTCCTTGAATGTATGCGGTATAAAAGACGAGGCGAAATGCTTAGTCCGCATCGTAGTGGTATCAACAACTTAAGGGTCGATACTCGCTGTAGGACGAATCGTCCGATGACGGAACGGAGATGGAGGAATTAAGTCATGCAATTCCCGCGCACACTCTCCAAAATGCATCCTATAGAACACCGACAGGCTGATTACGCTAGCCGTTTTCACTACCGAACTTTCAACCGATTTCTTTACATACCAAGCCCTATAATGCCTAGAAAAGCATTTAAATCTTGGACAGTCATCATGGGTCGTCAGAGACTCGAAAGTCTAGCAGTAGATCCACGTCAGATACAATAAGAATAAATGTGGGAAAAAGCTAGGGAGGTGTTGACGAGGAAATGTATCCTTCTCTCATTATTTCGACGTATTTAGAACGCCATCGTATAATTTAGCACTGACGACGTATGCACCTACTGATAACTCTTTCTTCTTTTTCACTCTATAGAAGTCCACTGCAGGGCAAAGGCCTCCCCCAAGGCTTTCCACGATGACCGGTCTTGTGCTGCCCATATCCATCGTCTTCCTGCGACATTTACCATTTCATCGGTCCACCTTGTTTGGGGCCTCCCTACTCTGCGTCTTCCGGTAAGTGGCCGCCACTCCAGAACCTAGCTGCCCCATCGGCCATCGGTTCTACGAGCAATATTTCCCGGCTACTGCCACTTAATTTTCTGATTACTTCATTCTTTTCTAATTCAGAAGTTAAGCTAATTATAATTTATAAAAAAAAAAACTTAGGTTATGTACGAAGTATTACTTAATAAGAAAACACAACAAATTACTTACAAAACAAAGGAGTCTAGATAGACCAAGTTCGGGTAATGTCCAAAAAATCTTCCTCGGTAAGACATCAATTCCACTGGCTACGAGGAAGTGAACGATGTTATCGTTCAAAAAATATGCAGAAGATTGTAGGTTCCATGTATGTAAAAGAGACACATACTTTAATAGTTCACTGATTGTTGACTCTACCAATGAGTATTCGTTTATTTCTGTAGCAAAAGATGTCAAAGTTGCACAATCGCTGAAAGACACATATTTGATACATATGCATTACTAGCTTTCCGCCCGCGGCTTCGCTCGCGTGGAGATCGGTTATATCGCGCTTTTAGATTTCCCTCGGGAATATAATTTTTTTCCGGGATAAAAAAGTACCCTATTATTTAATCTGGACTTCTAACTTTACGTCTGCAAAATTTCAAAATAATCGGCTTAGTAGTTACGACGTGAAAGCGGAACAAACAAACAAACTCACTTTCCGATTTATAATATTAGGATATTTGGTGTACACATACAAATATTCCAGTAATCTCCCTCGGGAACTTGATGTTTTTTTAGGACCAAAAGTAGCCTATGTTACTCTCCATCTTTTCAACTAACTGTATGCCAAAAATCAGGTCGATTGATTGCTTAGCTACGGCGTGAAGGAAGGACAAACAAACAAACAAACACACTTTCACATTTATAATATTAGTATGGACTAGTATGGATAATTGTTCGTCACCGTCGCGCACTCGCTGCCCCAACTTCGCCAAATCGTTTTCATTAGTAGTTGTACTCGCTTATCGTTAATCATCGGCAAAAAGTGCCGTCTGAAACGTGGTGGCTCACGATGCGTTTTATCAGAAAACTTGAAAGTCACACCAAGAGTAATGGCGATGACCATGCTTGGAGTATCCCCGCGTAAAGTTTCAGGCACATTGCTTGCCGCACAGATGGCCGCTGGAACCGAATGGTTTTAGAGTAGCGACCGTATATCGGAAGATGTAAGCTTGGAAGCCCTCCCACAAAGTGAACGCACATGATTTCATGTGCGTTCACTTTGTGGGAGGGCGACCATTTGGTCGTTATGGTCTTTGAACAGAAAGAATCAGGTGCTGGCCTTTCTGAAGAAAATTAATAAAGATCGAAATACATAAAAAAAAATCTGAAGAAAATTAACAAAATACAAAATAATTCCATGGCTCTGTTTTATATTCAGCCGTCTTTTGTTTTTATCACAGTATCCCCGGCCATCACTATTCACACACCATAATCATAATCGTGTATCTGCCGTGTTTTCGTTTCTTAACGGTTATAACGAGTGTTATAGCCTATCGTGGATGTTAGGTACCGCGTTATGCTTTTGTTTAAAACGACGTTTTTGGTAATGTTCGTGGTTTGAGGTAAATTGGGTGTAAGACAGGAGTAAGTTTATAGGTGACAAAATTCATTTGAACTTAATGATTAAACTTAAAAAGTTTACTAAATGATTTCACAGATCTAAATCAATATTTTATCTTCTATTCTTTTTATAATAAAAATAAAAAGAAAATGTTGCATCGAACTTAAATTGAATTCTGGCGATAGAAGTAGAATAAAAGAACAATTTGATTTCAAAAAACCTCAAAATATAAAATAAAAATTACAGACACAGGCAATAAATAAATGACTTTAAGAGCGTATGTAGGGTATCGTTTACACCGCGAAACCACAGCAGCGAAACCGCTGTCCCGCCACCAGTTGTTCGTTGTACGATAAGCAAATGAGAAGCGAAATTGTCTGTTCTGACGTATATTTTATTATGATTCTATTTCTTTCCCACGTGTATTCGCTGATATGCGTTGTAGCCAGTTACACCTCTATAAGTGGTGGTGGCCTAGTGGTTAAAACACCAGCCTCTCAAGTATGAGTGCGCGGGTTCGATTCCAAGTCAGGCAAGTACCAATGTAACTTTTCTAAAGTTATATGTACTTTATAAGTATATCTTGGACACCAATGACTGAAGGTGAAGGAAAACATCTTGAGGAAACCTGGACTTTAAGTCTGAAATCGCCAACCCGCATTGAATAAGCATGGTGATTACGCTCAATCCTTCTCTGTATGAGAGGAGACCTGTGTCTAGTATTGGGATGATAAAATGGTTGATAGTGATGATGATGATGAAATCTCTATGCTCAACCCGCCAATTTGTTGCGGCATCGCTTTTGTTTCACCAGTCAGTGTAACACGACGCCGATGGCCCGTGTACAGTATTAGTTGTTATGTTGTAATAATATAATATAGAATTTTAATAATATTCAAAAAACTTTTCAGGATAAATTACATACAGTCTTAAATATAAGCTTAAATCCAAGTCTTACGTGCCTGACCTAGGATATCCTGTGTTTCAGGCGAAAAGAGCTAGAAACAATTTAAAATTAACAAATAATCAAAAGGATTCTTAACAATACAAATGTGTAAACGATCTGTAAACGTGGGCAAGTTGTCTTATACTATTCTAATATTAATGAATAGTATAGTATTGTATTTGTTGTAATATTTTTATATATTAGTTTACAAGTATTTTTATGTTATAGTTGGTATTGTATTTTCTATAGGCCCAATTAAATAAATAAATTAAAAAAAAATAGTCGACAAGTGTATAAAGCGACATCTTTTTAATGTTTTTTTATAATTTTAGTAACTAGTGGTTGACCTCAATCCTGCCTGATGGTAAGCAGTGATGTAAACACTGATGGTAAAGCGCGCTAGTTTATTATAATTAAAAAAAACTGAGTGAATAGGAAGGGAGACAGCAGTTGAGCGAGGTTATGCAATGGTAAACCCAACAATACGAACAATGATGCTGCGCTAGAGGGAGATTAATCTGGAACCCTCCACGACTAAACTCCCGACACAACAACATTTGGCGCATCCAACCTCCTATACATCGCAACACAACTGCTCAGACCCACTCTCCGTACTGCTTCACCAGACATCAAGCTGGAAGACCGTGAATCGCTTGGCGACAATACAAAAAGTATTGCTGGTGGATGGTAACTTCAGCCAGCAGCCGAAGTTATCGCCTACCACCAAATGTTTACTGAATTTACGGAAGAACTAAAAATTTAAGAGTTACGAATTAGTCCTGTATTGTATTTACTAAGTCAAAGGCAATTAAATTTTGCTCAATTGCTAGAATTCAACCTGGTAACTCACGTGATTTCGCCACTCGAGTCGCGAAATATAGTATGTAATGTTTCTTCGTAAAATTCGTTAAGAGATTTTACATCATTATTTTTGCGGCGGGGGTGTGCTAATGCACATTTGGTTACACGTGTCTCCAATATACCTAAAAATGCCTAAGTTAAAAAAAAAACCTATTTTATAGAGCACTACTTTAAATTAGCTATTATGAAAGTAAACCTTCTTATTTGATTTTGTTTTTGCGTTTTATTGAGTAAAGATGAATCGACTTTTAGGGAGGCTTAGTTTTGTAAACTTATGATGTAGTAGATCGCATGCATTCTCTAAAATCAGTAAAATATGTAGATGAGTTATTTTGTATCCAAGTAGTTCCAAAGAGTTTTTCTGGAAGAGAACTTTTCCGTAGAAATAAAATTGATTGAGACAAATACACAACTGAAAGAGGCTTATGGCCAGCATTAGTCTATGATATGTAGAGTGTTTATTAAAAGAAAAATAGTGCGAAGTAAAGAGAGAAAATACTCGTACAACTAAAAGCAAAGCAAAGCTTAACATATTGTGAAGAATTTAAGCTAGGACGAAAGAAGTAAAATACATTCGGTAATTAGTAGAAAGGTTGCAATGACAGTTTGTAAGCTATACGTACTTCAAAAACTCTAGGCTGTAAAATTTTCGAAGTCAATATCAAAACTTTTATTTGTAAATCATAATAGGTATTATAATATAAAAAGTAAGTATATTAAAGTCTATGTTTTACCGCTAACGGCGTACATATGTACCTGTAGAAGTCCCCTTCCACCTTAAAGACTACTGTCGCCTGCGCTAAACCGGCCACGCACACTAACGCATTATTTTATATCCGTGTATGTCATATTCCAACCAATCAACCGCATTCTATGTATAGTCTCTACGAAGGATTAAAGATGTAGTCTATGCTAGACAAGGAAAATAATATTAGCAAACCGTTTTTTTATCGCACTCTTTGTCTTTCTTTAAAATAATACAAAATTTCGTTTACTTCCGTTGAAGTTAAGTTAGCGGCCGCAATTAACAATGGTGGTATGAAATGTGTGCGATTGTGGGTTCAAATCCTAAATAAAACAAAATCTTTTTGCTATTTCATATAATTAAATATTATGATAATTGATTTGTATTTTTTTTTGTATATATTTATAGATGTAATATAATAACAAATAATAAGCATATTATAATGCGATATATTATAAAGTTATATATTATTCGGTATAGACATACTAATAAATGAAACAAACGTTGATATATGGCAGCATTATAATATTTAATATAAAAATAATACCTGACAAACTTATGATATTATTATAGTAAAAAATAAAAAAAAAAACATTTCTTTTTAGTTTCAAAAATGATAATATTATATGTTATCATTAAAGAGGTTATAGCTTATACTTTGAATATACTTAGAACACAAAACAGCGCTTTTTACATTTACAATTTTTTTGCGTGTATAGCATGTTACTAGTGCTGCCATCTTGCAGTGGCTTTTTTTGGAGCTTGATGGCATGAGACTATAATGTTCAAGCGCTTTCTTAGTTCAATGGTTAACGAAGTTATTTCTTATCGAATTCCGAAATTATTGTTTTTATAATTTACCAAAATTAATTTGTATTGAAATTGCAAAAGGTGACATCTGTTAGCCATTAAGCCAACCGAACATATTACTGTCACTTAGCTAAATTTGTTGATGAGTAGTAGCAATATTATTTTTTGTTTGTTTAGAGTCCGTTAAGATATATAACGGTATATATTTAAAAACACTCTGTAGGACACTTCTGCACTGTGATTGTTATAAATTGTTTTTTTTTTTTGTCTAGCTCGATATTTCTGCACCAGTCTCGCCAGTTTATTTTTAAACCACAAATACAACCTCCCTTCTTCGCACTATTTAAAGGTTTATACAACGGTAAATATTATCGTTTCGTTCCACTTGTTTCGACACTTTAAGCTACCTTCGTCCTCAAAACTCTTGACCCAACGGCTTACAGTATTTCTCTAAAACAATAACAATTTTATTACACACTTGCAACAAGCGATTAGTTTGCACCTTACCCAAATAATAATAAAATCAATTTACACAAAAGCCGGTTTCATATGATATTTCAGTTATATTGAGTAAATTTGTAATGTGATCGCCTGCATATTGATTAAAAAAGTAAATCTAATAACATAAATTCGTAACTGTATGTTCACCTGTTTTAAATACTCGCTTGTTTATTTCACTCCACTGTTTCCTTTAACTGCCTCACTGGTATTTAAATCTTGATATTTTTTTTGATATATTTTTTTAAAAACAATATCTAGCACGGAGCGTTTGTTTACTATGGCTGCCTTCTACCCAGTGAAAAATAATTATAACAACATCAGAAAATATTACTTGAGTATAGTGGCTAAAAAAGTGTAATTAATTGGACATTGAACCCTGTGAACTAATAAAAGCAGTATGCAGTTCGATATTTTCCGTGAAGCGACTGCCGCCTGGCCTCCACAACCCGAAGGCGATATCGAAGCATTGCTGTTAGACCAATTGTTGGACTTTTGAAGGCTCCAACAACCCGTAACGACTGCCACTAGATGTTCGTATGGCAACCGGGACCAACGGCTTAACGTGCTTTCCCAGGCACGACCAGACCAGTGCAAATATTTTATTTATTTATTAAAACTTTATGCACAAAGAAAATCATTGCACAATGGCGGACTTAATGCCTTAAGCATTTTCTGCCAGTCTACCTTAAAATATTCATATTCATGCATACAAATATTTGCACTGCGCGGGGATCGAACCCGCACCTCCTTGCGCAGCGGCCGCGTTCGCTACCGCTACATAAACACGGGACTTGAATATGGCGAAATATAGATGTAGATGCTAGGTGCACTGTACCTTACTTTTTGATAGGGATGTAACGGAGGTAGTTATATCGAAACCGAAACCGGAGTCGGTGTTTATAAATTTGATTTATCGGAGTCAGAACCGGAGTTGGAGGCAGGTTCAGAAATGGTGGTAGGAGAGAGATTTTTTATGTAAGCACATTTAAAAACACTATTCAGTCATTTCTTTTTTCATTTATTTTATTCATTTTACTTAAAATTAAACACTGAAACTGAACAATGAAAAGAAAATTGGCATGTGCAAATGTACAAGAAATAAAATGAAGTTTAATTAAGTCCCAAAGTAGACAACAACTAGCTAGAACAAAAGCTTTGAAACAAATTAAATCAAATGAGTTGACTCCATAAGTAGTGAAAAATAAAAACAAATTTATATAACCTATGAACGTGTCGTTTGCGTAACAAACTAACAAGTGTAAAAATAATCGACGATAGAGTGCACGTAGAGTCAGGACCTCAAGGGATTCCCCGCGCTACATGTATGAACCTGTTCATAACAGTCGACAGACCACTGCTGCCGCTATATCATACTTTAACCTCCGATTAGAACCTCCGATTTAAAAGTATCGGAACCAAATCGGAACCGAAGGTACGATAATAATCGAAAGTTCCGACTGAACGGAATCGGAATTGAAGCTCCGTAACATCCCTGCTTTTTGATGTCTACATACACGATGTTGTATACACCTATAACATATGATATCTTAACATATACCTGTTTTGGTTTCATATTCGGGCGATATATACAGGGTGTATCTGACGTCGTAACGCAAACTTCGCCAAAAGGCTAGACCGCATGCCACTAATAAAATTATGATAGTCATTTATGTCGTTAATGAACTGCTACAGAATTCACAGTGTTTAAAAAAAAAGTGTCGGCTCGGCATTTGAACGTTGCAAGCGTGCCGCCGTGCGAGTTTGTAGGTATGACGTTGATCCCTGATGTGAACTCTATTGAATCAGCTGATAAGGTAGTTTTTGGAGTTTTGTTTTCATTGCGCTTTTTTGTGTAATTAGCGAATTAATTAATTTTTACTTTAATATCTTATTGGGTTATAAAAGTATAGCAATTATGAACGGTCTAAAGTGAAAAATGCTACATATATATATATTTTAAAATCGTGAAAAAGCCGACGAAAAATTCCACCACTGCGAGGTTTAGAATCATGTACTAGATCCATGGTACTCGTTTGTGCGTCGATGTCAGATACACCCTTTATACTGTAAAATAGGCGTAGGTTTAGATATATTGAAATTGAAATAAGGAGGGAAATCGCGAGCTAGCACAGCCAAATAATGAAGAGTTTGGACTTAGAAGGGCTTCTGAAATGAAATTGTTTATTAAGCAAGTAGGATCACTGATCACTTTTACACGTCATTTTTTTAACCAGATGGAGCCGGTATTTCCTAATTGAGTACCTCTGAGAAGAAATAGCCGAAACAAACTCAGGGATCATCGTCTTTTTTCCAGACATTAAAAATGAAAACGTTTACAATCATTTGCGTGACTTAAAAAAAAACGGTGTTTTAAATGTCATAATAGGGTATTTGACAAAAAAAAAAAAACTTATTAGTCCGTCAGTCAGATTTCCAAAAAAATACTAGACACGTATTTTTTGTTTCACGAGTTTTCAAAGCACTTTGTCGTCTTCATTTTTTGTTTATATTTATTTATAGGAAAAAAGAAAAAATACGGACTAACTAGTTTTTTTTAGTCAAATTACACTGCGAAGCAGAGCGAGCAGCTCAGTCCCAAGCTTTATTGTCTTCTAAATAATCAGTGATTTTATAATACTCCTTTTTGCAAAGTCTGTCTATGTACTCCTTGGTTTGGTGATAGACTTGTCGATAAGCGGTGAGCTTATGGTGGCCGGTGGCGATTTGATGTTGTTCACAATCTAGGAGGATCACGGAGAGAAAGCAAAAGTATACTAACGGTTGAATGGAAAAAACTTCTTGAGTTTTGTTCATTCCCCATTCCTTAATGCTGATTGGATGCTCCGCCAGGCAATAAGGTTGTAGGAAAAAATGCGGAAATATTTGAATATGCTTGCTTATTGATGAATTTAATTGTTATGAGCATTTACAATATCATACAACATTACACATGTTAATTATTTAGGAAATGAGTACATATGTATACGTAACATACATACCTCTCATCTACATGTCTCGACACTACTGTCGATGCGCAACACTAACCCTAACCTATCAATTGTCACTTGCACTTCCGCCCTCGTCCTTGAATACACACGTCGTAACACAGCTCCTGGTTTTATTACAAGACTATCCTGATGCCACCTGTCCTGCAGTACCTAGCAACAACAACCTTTACATGGTGTCAGAAGCGACAACCATTACAATGTACATACCTGTGTATGGCCATAGATACGTAGGTACTCTCTTCATCGATAATTAACATTAACCCTCTTATTCATAAAAGTTGCTTAAAGTTAACTAGTGATTATCGATAGTTTAGTCATACATTTTAGACGTTTGCACGTCTTAACGTTAATCATCGGTTATGAATAAACCCCTTAAACACTATGGTGTTTATTCATAAGCGATGATTGAAGTTAAGTGACCTTAAAAGTTCAAAAATGTATGGTTAAAGAATCGCTAATCACTAGTTAACATTAAACATCATTTATGAATGAGGGGGCTTATATCAAAATGTCCTCCGTGGCGCAGCGGTCAACACGCCTGCCTGCGACGTGTAGGCCCCGGGTTCGATCCCCGGCCAGGTCATGCTGGAAAACGATCTTTTCCTGATTATCCTGGGTTTTGGACGTTTATCTATATATGTATCTATTATAAATATAGTATCGTTGAGTTAGTATCCCATAACACAAGTCTCAAACTTACTTTCGGGCTAGCTCAATCTGTGTGATTTGTTCGTATATATAATATATATTAAAGTATAAACATACAGCAATTAACACAATCTAGATAAGGCTGCAAACCCACCCCACAAAGGGGAGTCAGTATATATCTGCCACAAGATAATATTTAGCAACGCAATCAAATCAGCTGTGACGTCGTTAGCTGGGTTGATGTCTAATTACTCCGAATATGGCAGCCATACACGTGTATGCCAATATTACTTTGTTTTACATCAAATCATTTATGATAATATGGTGTTCGTTAAATTGTAATGGTTCATTCATAGAAGGAATAATTCGAAAACCTGGCAACCAATCTTACCGAGGTTGTGAAGATCAGAAAGGTTATCACTCCATATGAAGTACTGTCGTGTACTGCGTTAATGTCGTGGTGGCCTAGTGGGTAAAACACCAGCCTCTCAAGTATGAGTGCACGGGTTCGATTCCAGGTCAGGCAAGTACCAATGTACCTTTTCTAAAGTTATATGTACTTTCTAAGTACATCTTGGACACGAATGACTGAAGGTGAATTAAAACATCTTCAGGAAATCTGGACTGGTCTGAAATCGCCAACCCGCATTGAGCAAGCGTGGTGATTACGCTCAATCCTTCTCTGTATGAGAGGAACCTGTGCCCAGCAGTGGGACGGTAAAAAGGTTGATGATGATGAAGATGAAGTACTAGTATTGAGCTGCATCTGGTGAGATGGACACCGACTCCAGTATCCAATGTTATTTTTTGTTTATGCGAAACCCGGAACACGTGTCCAGTATTTTTAAGTAAAAAAATCTGTGTACAAAATTTAAAAAAATTTTTTTTTTTTCTTTTTTAATAATTATAAACTAGCGCTTGACCGCAATCCCGCCTGATGGTAAGCAGTGATGCGATCGTTGATGGTAAAGCGCACTACATTATTAAGAACCTATTCACTCAGATTGAGCGAATAGGAAGGAAGACGGCAGTTGAGCGAGGTGATGCAATGTTAAACCCAACAACACGACCAACGATGCTGCGCCAAAGGCAGATTAACCTGAAGACCCTCCACGACCAAACTCCCAACACAACAACATTTTGCGCATCGTACCCGGCACACATCGCAACACAACTGCTCAGACCCGTCCTCCGTACGATATATCCGACGACGACGTCCGGAGATATCATAAAAGACCACGAAGTTATGAGTGTGTTATCTTACTTGGTTGTCCCAATAAAAATATGGACAACGCACCGTGTCTGAAGCGTATCGTATCGTAAATCAAGTGTATCGTGTCGTGCTAAGAGGCAACAAGGTCGCTTCTTACCACGATACGATACATTTAATTTGATCGTGTTACCGACACTTTCTGTATCGTGTGGGAATATTGGGATACATTAGTAGGAGGGGTGAACAAACTTTATCGTAATATTATCTGAGATGAACTTTAGTACTATAATCTACCGTCAGCTGTGTGCGCTCGGTATCAACACTGCAACAATTCCTAAATGAGTTTTGGAAAAATATAACTGGTGTATGTTATATGTTACTGGTTTGGTTTTCGCACTCAGTCCCTCCAGTGGACCATTGTGCGTGGACCATGGCGGCCTTTGGCGGTTACTCCAGCCAGCGCACCTCCCTCCAGAAGCCCATCAGGTCTCCTAGCCTGTTGAGAACAATAATATGAGAAAAATTTGAGAAAAAAGCGTGAGGCGCTTTGTGCCATAATTATTGTATTTTAAGCGCCTCACGCTTTTTTCTCATTTTACTAGTATTGTTCATACACTATTGTCATAAATTAAATTTTAAAATTATTAACTTTTTATTTTGATATTCTTTAAAATGATGTTTTTTAATTTTTTAAACTATATTTTTTTCAACTTTTTAGTTCGATAATATTTTTTTAAATAATATACGGATAACACGAACGCTTAAGTGGTGCTCATTTTTATCAAGCTTTTCTTGATCTCCATCAGACAGAATAACAAATGCTAAAATTCGTAATAATGCGTTACCCAAGTAAATAAAAAAAAGTAGTTAGAGACAAACGACGTGCGGCCACTGTTTAGATTTACCTCCTGTCGCAGTAACGCGGGTATGCGTGCGCCTGTGCGGCGACTTACTAATATTTACTACGATAAATTGCATCATATCGATATGCCCTTTCTGCTGGTAGTTTAAAAATACTGTACTAAAGGTGCTTAGTCTTTTTTTAAATAATTATAAACTAGTGGTTGACCGCAATCCCGCCTGATGGTAAGCAGTGATGCAATCGTTGATGGTAAAGCGCGCTAGTTTATTTAGCCTATTCTCTAAAAAAACTGTGAACAGGAAGGGAGACGGCAGTTGAGAGAGGTCATACAATGTTAAACTCAACATCACGACCAACGATGCTGCGCCACAGGGAGATTGATCTGGAAATCCTCCACGACCAAACTCCCGACACAACAACATTTAGCGCATCATAACCGACACACATAGCAACACAACTGCTCAGACCCGTCCTCCGTACAGCTTTACCAGACATCATGCCGGAACACGACAAATTGCTTGGCGGCAAGACTTTATCTGGTGGGTAGTAACTTCTGCCGGCAGCCGTTGTTGTGGCCTACCACCGAGAAACGTCTGTATACGTTCTGTTGCTAAATTTGATTTTTTGTGTACAATACTCGTACCTATAATATTAAAATTGACTTTATATTACTCAACAAAAGAAATGTTGTTAAGCTTGAAATGTTGTAATTTGTAGGTTTCAATTTGAATTGCATGTCGTCCTCCGTGGCGCAGTGGTCAACACGCCGCCCTGCCTGCGACGTGGAGGCACCTGGTTCGATCCCCGGCATGATGGAAAACGAACTTTTCCCGATTGGCCTGGGTCTTGGATGTTTATCTATATACGTATCTATTATAAAATATAGTATTGTTGAGTTAGTATCCCACACAACACAAGTCTCGAACTTACTTTGGGGCTAGCTTAATCTGTGTGATTTGTCCGTGTATATTTATTTATTGTTTTTTTAAATATTACTATTTTTTATGTATTCTGCGGAAAATGTACCTAGTTGGTTACACAATTGCTTATATGTTTTTGTATTGTTCTCTATAAAATGTAATTTTGTTTTCCCAAATAAATAAAATTGTATATCCGTTGGCTGTCATGTAATAGGTACCTAAATGACGATTCCTACCTACAAACCTCTGTCAAAGTCTTTTACATAGTTTTGAATCTTTTTTATTTATTATGTCAACTGTATTTATATTATATATGCATATACACACACATATGTGGCTGTCATCTCCGTGATTATTCCAACAAGCCTATAGATTCAAAATTGATTACATTGTAACTGTCCATGTCTCATTGTGAAATAACATGTGTGTCTCTGGCCCGGGCTATAACATCGGGAAAACATTATTTAATTTCTTCATTTTTGAGTACGAGGCTTTTTAGTGTATTATATTTTTGAGTATTTTTTCTTTATTATGTGTTTATTATTACTTAAGTGTATTATTATTGTACTGTGCATTCTGTTTGTGTCTAATAAACTATTTTACTGTTTTTATTTCTGTTCTTTATATATTTTATTTTGACAACACATACAAATTGTAGATGGGGGTCAAAGTTATTTTAGTGCAGAGCTTGTCGCGTCTTCGAGTTACAAAACCAGTTGGTGAAATATTAAGGACCTCCCTAACTTCAAGTGGCATAGATATTAATAATTTTGATCCCCAATAACCGAGGTGACATAATCATCATACCTTGTCTCAGAGGGGACGGATTGCTTCAGAGACAGACAATGTAGTAGCTACCTGTCAATTCTCTATTGTGCTCTGACAGGTGTTTAATTATAGGCACATGCCGAACGACAGGTACCTGGGTGATGATGTAATTTATTAAGGAATTAATTGATTCATTATGCCATGTAAATAACTGCCATGTAAATTTTTTTTAAAATTAATATTAAACTAATCATCTTCAACCTTTTTATCGTCCCACTGCTGAGCACAGGTCTCCTCTCATACAGAAAAGGATTAAGCATAATCACCACGCTTGCTCAGTGCGGGTTGGTGATTTAAGACTAAAAGTGCAGGTTTCCTCAAGATGTTTTCCTTCACTGTATGCGTGCACTTGTGGGGCGAGGCCCTCGAGAGAAATGGGGAAGCGATTGCAGTCTCCCTTGATGTCTCGAAGGCCTTCGACAGGGTATGGCACGCTGGACTTTTGAGTAAGCTTCCAGCGTACGGCATTTCCCCTAGCCTGACTGGCTGAGTAAAAGACTTCCTGACTGAACGGTCCCTCCGAGTCGTTGTCGACGGATGCTCATCTGAGCCCATGTTGACTAATGCCGGTGTTCCTCAGGGGTCTGTTCTCTCTGCAACTCTATTTCTGCTGCATATTAACGATCTGCTGATGCCCGGTATCTATGGGTATACAGATGACAGCACAGTTGTGGAGAGATACCTGCCGGATGCTCGGGCTAGTAGGGAATCAATCCGGTCCGAAAGAGAGGCTATGGTAGAGCGAACGAATGTTGCACTACAGGCAGTCTCCGATTGGGGCAATGCCAATCTTGTAGCATTCAATGCCGCCAAAACGCAGGCGTGTCTTTTCACCGCCAAAAGGAGCCCGTTCACCTTGGCTCCTACTTTTCGAAATGTATCCTTGGAGTGTACCGACCGCCTTCAGCTTTTGGGTGTTGAGATTTCCTCGAACCTAAACGTTGGGCGGTTCATTGAGTCCAAGGCCAAGGTGGCTGCCAGAAAACTTGGCGTTATCGCAAAGGTCCGGCGGTACTTCACACCAGGGCAGCTCCTAATACTGTACAAAGCACAGGTCCGTTCGTGTGTGGAGTACTGCAGCCACATTTGGGCTGGTGCTGCTAAGTGTCACCTGGCCACTTTGGATTCAGTGGAGAGGTGTGCGAAGAGGCTGATTGGTGACTCTGATTTAACTCGAGTTGGTCTCCAAAGCCTAGAGCACAGGCGTAGAGTAGCCAGCCTTTCGGTGTTCTATAGGATACATTTTGGGGAGTGTGCGAGGGAATTGCACGATTTAATTCCCCCATCTCCGTTCCACCATCGGACGACCCGTCGTACGGCGAGTTTCCACCCTTATGTTGTTAACACCTCTACGATCCGGACGAAGCGTTTCGCCTCCTCCTTTATACCGCGTACATCGAGGGACTGGAACAATCTGCCGGCGGCGGTGTTTCCGTCGGACTACAATTTGAGTGTTTTCAAGGCTAGAGTGAATAGGCTCTTAATAAACTAGTGCGCTTTACCATCAACGATTGCGTCACTGCTTACCATCAGGCGGGATTGCGTTCAAGAGCTGGTTTATAAATTAATAAAAAAATAAAAAAAACATTTGGGCTGGTGCTGGTAAGTGTCACCTGGCCACTTTGGATTCGGTGGAGAGGCGGTCGAAGAGGCTGATTGGTGACCTTGATTTGACTCGAGTTGGTCTCCAAAGCCTAGAGTACAGGCGTAGAGTAGCCAGCCTTTCGGTCTTCTATAGGATGCATTTTGGGGAGTGTGCGAAGGAATTGCATGATTTAATTCCCCCATCTCCGTTCCACCATCGGACGACCCGTCGTACGGCGAGTTTCCACCCTTACGTTGTTAACACCATTGCGATCCGGACGAAGCGTTTCGCCTCCTCCTTTATACCGCGTACTTCGAGGGACTGGAACAGTTTGCCAGCGGCGGTGTTTCCGTCGGACTACAATTTGAGTGTCTTCAAGGCTAGAGTGAATAGGCTCTTAATAAACTAATGCGCTTTACCATCAACGACTGCGTCACTGCTTACCCTCAGGCGGGATTGCGGTTAAGCGCTAGTTTATAATTTTATAAAAAAAAACCTTTTAATCAGCCTTTAGTGTCCAAGATATACTTAGAAAGTACATATAACATAGAAACACATTGGTATTTGCCTGACTTGAGAGGCTGCTGTTTTAACCACTAGGCCACCACGACTTTTAAACTAATGCTTACCCCAATCGATAATAATGCCTGATAATAAGCAGTGATGCAATCGTTGATGGTAAACCGCGCTAGTTTATTAAGCCTATTCACTCTAAAAAAAGGAAAAACTGAGTGAATAGGAAGGAAGACGGCAGTTGTGCGAGGTGATGCAATGTTAAACCCAACATCACGACCAACGATGCTACGCCAGAAGGAGATTGATATTGTGACCCTCCACGACCAAACTCCCGACACAACAACATTTGGCGCATGGTACCCGGAACACATCGCAACACAACTGCTCAGACCCGTCCTCTGTACAGCTTCATCTGACATCATGCCGGAACACGATGAATCGCTTGGCAGCAAGATTTTGCTTAGTGGGTGGTAACTTCTGCCGGCAGCCAATGTTATGGCCTACCACCGAGATTTTCTAGGATAGGCCTAGTTTTTTCCGAACAATATTAGGGTCAGCTTTCAGTTTAATCAAATTCAACTAAATACCCTCATTTTACATGGTGAGACTGCCTATCTGACCTTAATAACCTAGTTACTGGGTAATCTTCATTTCATCTCAGCGTTAATCCCAGTCGTATCCGAAGCTTTTCAGCTTTGGAGTCTAGGGGCCGCTTTACCTGTCTAACTGCTTAACCAGATCGAACGACGTTCGCATCCGTTATTATTTAATCACGAGCCCTTATTACATGACTATATGTAAAGTTTCTAAATAAGGATAATTGTTAGGCTAAGCGACAATGACATTGTTATAATCCTTTATTTCACCATATTAATTTACATTTTTAAATATTTTTATATAAAAAATACATAAAAACATAAAAATATAAAAAATACTAGCCCACTGGCATCAGGAACAGGGTCCAAGCTACCGGCGGTCAGGTCTCCAGTGAGGGGAACCTCCTGACAATGCGAGCCGTGTCTAGATAGTACTGCTTTCTGAATCAGCCCTTGCTCCAGTTACTTAACGAGAGCCTCCTGAGGTGTTGGTGGAGGCTCTTGGCTATTAAGCCAATGGCTGTCACGACTGTCGGTACAATGGTTGCAGAACCTTCAAGGTAGTATAAATATTTATTTACTGTTAAAATAATAAATAAGTTGATAACAACTAATACTTCATTAATTAAAAATAATAATAATTTAATTTACCTAAAACTATTCACGAACTAAAATATAGCATCGACTGGTAATGTAGCCAAGCGATTGCGATTATCACGTTGTATGGCAATGCTTAGGTTATGGCCAGCCTGGTATAAGCCAGCTTTTAGGTCACGAAAACAGTCATTAGACCAACATTGTAGAGAGAGAGATATTGTCAACTTTTCTATACAAAACTTCAATATCTACTGGGCCCAAATGGACCCTCGAATACTTTTATGGAAATTACCCCATCTTTAATGGGGTGATTCCAGTAGTTCTTTAGTTTAAAGGTCTGTACCACGCTTTTGCTTTTGAACCAACTCAACGATACTGATAAATGTTATTTTATAAGTTGTTAATTCGTAACCTTCAGAAAGGCAAAAGACATTACACATTCATCACATAAGTTCGGATACCGCGCCGATCTTACATGTGGTGAGTTGAACCACATATTACATAGAGAAAATCCTCGCAATAGAAATCAAGGGATACCCGCACTTAATCACGCGAACCCTCATTAAACACAATTAGACGACCTAATCACGGACTTTGATAAATTACCGAAAAATAATTTCGGACGTTAATTTTACACCTATGTCAGGCATCCATCTCAATTTCGGATCCCTCCTAACGCGACATGAATACAACATAATTATCTGAACAAAACAGGGGTAACTTTACTAGCTCATCGCCCAAGATATGGTTGGGTGAACAATTTTATTTTGGGTTGAGCTGACCGAAATTTTAATAAGCTTTATAAAAGAAATTATTGTGGTAGATATAATATATGTGGTCATACATTTTGCTCCATGCATACATCTCATAGGTCTTATCCCTGTGCAATTCTATCGTACAAATTACTTGTGTTAAACTTGAAAATATTATTAAAGAGTATGTATATTATAGGTCTAAATATTTGTAATATTTGTATTATAAATATGTACGTCAGAAAAGTACAAAATTTGCAACAGATTTAATTAGCCTAGTCTTTTAACGAAACGCCACCAGTTCAAGTAATAGCATGAAAGATATTCAATAATTTATAGTTTACATAGGACATGTACGCAATCACGTGTGATTCAAATTGGTTGCAGTAACTAAGCCAAGGCAACCTCTTTTTTTCTTCGGTGAAGAAAATCCTGGCTGTGAGTGAACCAGAACTCCCTCTCCAACTTCCATCTGCAAGACAACTATTTCGCAGAAGGAAACTACCGCATTCTAGGACTCTTCGCTATTAACCAAGGACTCAATGCCCAGCAGTCGGGTTGACGGTTTTCACTGCCTACTTCAGAGAAGAGGGCTCGACGCGGCTCATCCCAGACGGCACACTATGCCAGCGTATGCTGTGTCGTGTCCTTCCGGCCATCGACGCAGTGGTGGCACTGGGCGTCCAGTTCCCTGTTTATGCGACACAAGCACTTTCTAAAGCAAACATGCTCGAGAGTACCTGTGTCACCCGAAATGTTAGGGAGCCGTGCCTTCTGCCGATCCCGTCCGCCAGAACCGGCTGAATCGCATCGATGGTAGTGAGGCCGGCCGGCGGGAGGGCATGAAAATCTGTCCCGTTATTCCGGCACCAGGGTTTAAAAAACAATTTACATGACGTATATTACTGTTTATGTAGTTACAACATAGTTCATATTTATTACAGCAAGTAATTTAGCGGCGGCTTCGTTCTCAGAAGACTATTGTTTCTTAAGCCGCTTAAAATTGTAATGTCTCATGACAGAGAAAATATCCTCTGTTTTGTGGAATAAATTTCTTTTTTTGAAACTATTTCTAACGTAATATTTTTTGATGTAAGCAATATAGGCTATGTCCAAGCAGATTTGTTGCACTATTACGGTCAAACTACTACGGTCCAATTTAATTGTCTATGGCTTCAATTAGATTGAAGCAACAATAAAAGTTGCATTGTATAAACACCATTCAGACGAAGCAAATCTTTTGTTGTATCAATTTTATTTTATGCCATAGGCAATTAAATTGCGTGTAAATCAGTCTTAATATATTTATGTCTTCTCTCACCGGCAAGCAAACTACAGCCAGGATATTTTGTGAAAACTGTGCTGAGCTTCTATTCCACCTGACACTAGAGATCAACACTATTGATAATTTTCATCGGCCAATTTTCCACGGTGATATTTATATTTACAGAATAGAGAGATGGACACGATTCGCCATTTATAATAATTTTATTAGAATCCTTATATACTCATTTTGTTTCAACCACATGGTTGCATGCGTGTGGCCACATGGCCACACGCATTGGATCAGGATATTGCCTTTAACTAAGGCAACATACAGACATTTCCATATATCAACAACATGCAAAGGTTAATTTATCCAGGGCATCCCTTCATCGTGCCCCGGACGTTAATTTTAATATATACGTCTTGTGCGACGCTACCATTTCCGTCATTATATCGTTATTGCGCGATAAATTTTGAATGTAGTAATTGCGCATGTGAAATATGCTTCGGGTTATAACATGTTTCCGTTAAGATGTAGCTGGAATTATTAGGTAGGAACATGTTACATGAACTTGGAACGTGTTCGAATGTGACTTTGCTTAAGAGGATTTACATTATTAGCTCCATTTTGGTTGTGCAGCTTGTCGTCTAACTGTATCCTTTTAAACTTGTTCCTTCGCCTTTATGTCAATGTTCTACATCGAACTGTGAATTTGAACAGTCCGCACATCACATCTTGTGGGAGTGTGTTCTTTGGCAGAATGAACGCAATATTATGTTGGATAGTGTACAAGTTACATCCGGAGTCGTTTATTATACGGACCTTGTAGAAACTAGAACCAATTTCAATAATGTCCCTTTGTGCCGATAGGCCTAGTTCTGTTCTGTCTCCTGCTTGTTATGGAGGGAAGTGGAAAAAATATATTTTTTTCTTACTCCTCCACTATTCTTTACCCAAGACAGTTGAATCGTTTCTCCGGGACTCGTCGAGCTTCATTGCTCGGCGTTTTTATGGCGGTCTCCACTGTTTATTCTGGCTTTCAGAAGTTGCAGTGGGTGGGAAAAAGTGTGGCGAGTTTTGTCGTCTAACTAAATCGCCATTATCGCCCCATTTACACAGGTCGATAAAAATCGCATGTGATTATTTGTGAGACTACATAAGATAGACTAGGTGTTACCCTCCCCCTTTTCCGAAGGTGGAAAAATCCTCATGGACTATTCTCAGCTCGGGGACGCGAAGGGGTGTGCCGGACCCTTTCCGGCTAAAAAACCACCTAAGCGTTCATCATCTGCCTCTCCGGGGTACCGGGTCCTCCCAATTCTACGGTAACTCCGGCGAGCCTTGTGCGACCCCTCGTCGCGAATTTGACGGGTCTCTTCTTAGGTGTACATCTGACCCGAAGAGGCCTGCAATGCCAGGCCGGCACCCATCGGGGGTTGCGGAAATATCGCTTATTCTCACAACCTCCGACGTAGATGTAAAATAGCAATAGTCATTAAATATCTAATAGGCCTCGCAGCTCGCCTCAGGTCGGCGCACATCCATCAGGATATACCACTCTAAAAAAAAAGGTCTCGACCTTCATACGGTGGCTAATCGCTTGCGACTGATCGTATTACAACAGTCAAAACTACTCTTACTCTACTTTGAAACTTACATAACATTTTAAAAAACTCTGTATCTTTAGCCTCGGGTATATTAACTTATTAGAATCACGTTATTTATTTTCAGTAAATTTAAAAATAATATTAAACTGTAATAAAAAGTATTTATAGGACCTTTAAAACAAATCTTTAAATATTAAAATAGGAAAATACACTAAAAGAAGTATCTTAAAAACAGTGCTAACAAAATCATCCTCTAAAATGGCAAATATGAAATAATGTGGAAGAATAACATTTACACAAGCGAAATATAACTAAGATGCACTCAAAAATAGATTTGCGAGTTTCCTACCAATATAACATTCATAGTCTGCTCCCGTCAGCTTTATGGACCTTAATATACTTTTTATTTTATCTTTCTTTTATTCATCATTTTCGAATCAAGTTTGCTATAACAACGTTCAGTCTTAGCTTGAAAATTGCTATTATCTACCTTTTTTATACTTAATTGTCGATTAAGGAAAAACAGTTTCTTTTTTATGAGATGTTGAGTAGGTATTTATTTTATGATAGTTTAATATAATAAAAATAGTTTAATATAATAGAAAATCATGAAATTAAAACGTCAATTTTTCAAATTTGGTTGTAAATTATTCAAAACGTCCCTATACGCGTATCACATATGTAGCACCAAACTCCTCGGAAAATCGTAAGCTTCCTATAAGTTGAGCTGATACTTATGTACTATCGAAACACGATATTCAATCCGTCAACAATTCAGGAAATATGAAATAAACATTATGACGATCTTCACCGTATTTGCCAAACAAAATAACATTTATTTAGGTACGATGGGACCACAATATGAAATTATAGATACATATTATTTTACTCAAAACTATGGCTTTAGGTTAGTAAATGACAGGAACAATAAAATTGTGTGTAGGTTGATATGTAATCGATCTCCGAATAATTCCAATTAAGATTTTTAGGGTTCCGTAGCCAAATAGCAAAAAATGGATCCCTTAAAGATTCGTTATGTCTGTCTGTCCGTCCGTATGTCACAGCCATTTTTTTCCGAAACTATAAGAGCTATTACTGTTGAAACTTGGTAGGTAGATGTACTCATACTTTGTCTACCGCATTAAGATTTTGATGCAAAAATAAAAAAATATGATAAATATTGGGGGCTCCCCATTCTTAGAACTGAAACTCATTTTTTTTTTCATCAAACACATACATGTGGGGTATCTATGGATAGGTCTTCAAAAATTATATCTATATTGTTTGCGTGGCAGACGCTTTCAAAGTGGAAAAAAGTTGGTCCCCCCTCCAACTTCTAAAATAAGAAAATGAAAATTCTAAAACAAACATATGATGTACCTACATTACTATAAAAACTACCAATGAAAATTGTTTTGAATGAGATAAGAGTAACATCGGCCGCCGGCAGAAGATTTGTCGTGTTCCGGCTTGATGTCTGATGAAGCCGTACGGAGGACGGGTCTGTGCAGTTGTGTTGCGATGTGTGCTCGGTACGATACGCCTAATGTTGTTGTGTTGGGAGTTTGGACGTGGAGGGTCTTCAGATCAATCTCCCTTTGGCGCAGCATCGTTGGTCGTGTTGTTGGGTTTAACATTGCATCACCTCGCTCAACTGCCGTCTTCCTTCCTATTCGCTCAGTTTTTTTAGTGAATAGGCTCTTAATAAATTAGCGCGCTTTACCATCAACGATCGCATCACTGCTTACCATCAGGCGGGATCGCGGTCAAGCGCTAGTTTATAATTATTTAAAATAATAATAATAATACTTCGTAAATCGTAAACCGCTTACTACCGCGTAATCTTTCATACAAATAACTTAAATCCTTTAATTTCATAAATCAATGGTGCGGAACCCTTTGTGCGTGAGTCCGACACGCACTTGGCCGGTTTTTATTTATGTATGTAATAGAATAGCATAATGATTATTATGTACACCATATCTATATATATAAAAGAAAGTCGTGTTAGTTACATCATTTATAACTGATGAACGGCTATACCAATTTGGCTGAAAATTGGTAAGGAGGTAGCTAAGAACTAGGAGAAGGACATAGGATACTTTCTATGCCGCTCCCCGTCGTTCCTGTGGGAATAAATGAGCTTCTTTGTTTCGACTTCTCCCACACTTTTATGCTACCCTGGTACCTTGAACGTCAAAAAATATGCACAATAAACCTTCTTTCATGTATTATGATTATTTGATAATGATGAATGAATGAGGTTTATTGTCTCGACTTCTCCTACACTTTTGTGCTACCCTGGTACCTTCCACGTCAAAAAAATATGCTCAATAAACCTTCTTTCACATATTATGATTATTTGATAATGATGAATGAATGAGGTTTATTGTTTCGACTTCTCCTACAGTTTTGTGATACCCTGGTACTTTGCACGTCCACAAACTATGCACAATAAAACCTCTTTCATGTATTATGGTGATTTGATAATGATGAATGAGCTTTTTTATTGTTTCGATTTCTCCTACACTTTTATGCTACCCTGGTACCTTGAACGTCAAAAAATATGCACAATAAACCTTCTTTCATGTATTAAGATTATTTGATAATGATGAAATGAATGAGGTTTATTGTTTCGACCCTCCTAAACTTTTGTGCTACCCTGGTACCCTGCACCTCCACAAAGTAGGAAACACGTGTCCAGTATTTTTAAGTTAATAATATTATGTACAAAATTTCAAAAAGATATAATGAAAAACCACAAAGTTATAATGAGCTTGCTACGAGTATTCTACTTGGTTGTCCCAACATAAATATGGTCAAAGATCCGCGCGCGAGCGCGCGCGGTGCGTTGACCTCTAGCGTCAGCTGTTGCGCGCGCACAATACTATGATGATATATCGTAAGCTGCGTGACGCACTCGGTAACTACACTGTAACAATTTCTAAATGTATTTGGGACAAAATATAACATGGTATCAAAATTATTGCAATCGATTCAGTTGCTTATTCACTATCTATATATATAAAAGAAAGTCGTGTTAGTTAGTCCACTTATAACTCAAGAACGGCTCCATCGATTTGGCTGAAAATTGGTAGGGGGGTAGCTAAAAACTTGGAAAAGGACATAGGATACCTTTTATCCCGTTCCCGTCGATCCCATGAGAATGAATTAGCTTCATTGTTTCGACTTCTCCTACACTTTTGTGCTACCCTGGTACCTTGCACCTCCACAAAGTAGGAAACACGTGTCCAGTATTTTTAAGTTAAAATAATATTATGTACAAAATTTCAAAAAGATATAATGAAAAACCACAAAGTTATAATAAGCTTGCTACGTGTATTCTACTTCGTTGTCCCAACATAAATATGGTCAAAGATCCGCGGGCGAGCAAGCGCGGTGCATTGACCTCTAGCGTCAGCTGTTGCGCGCGCACAATACTATGATGATGTATCGTAAGCTGCGTGACGCACTCGGTAACTACACTGTAACGATTTCTAAATGTATTTGGGACAAAATATAACATGGTGTAAAAATTATTGGAATCGATTCGGTTGCTTATTCACTATTTATATATAACTCAAGAACGGCTGAACCGATTTAGCTGAATATTGGTGGGAGGTAGTTAAGAACCCGTCCCCGTCGTTCCCGTGTGACGTGACATAAGACATGGTCCAACTCATTCAAAATGTAAGTCAGCAATTCATATACCAAAAATGGTATAACAAAAAGCAAATGACAACTGAGCATATTTAAAAAAAAGTCTAACCGGTTGGAGCAATCGTTTAAAGCAAAGAATATAAATACACTCTGCTGGTTTAAAGTTTCTAATAAAAAACCACAAAGCCAACTTCAACTTCAAAATTTCTAATATTGTATTGCTGTGCCCTTTATCATCAATAAAAATATCATGCCGTGACCAAGACCATCAAATATTTCTCGACAAAGCGGTAATGCAAGAGTAAATCGAAACATTCTGAATGAAAGCACTGAAGAAGAGCAAGAAATTGCACGTGCAGAGCGCCGCCTTACTATGACTCGACTTCGTGCTTCTCACTCACAAGAGCAAAGGGAGGCGGCAGTCCGTGAAACTGTTCCGTTGACAATGCGAAATCGGCGAACAAACCTCAGAGATCATCATCATCATCATCAATCTTTTTATCGTCCCACTGCTGGAGACAGGTCTCCTCTCATGCAGAGAAGGATTGAGTGTAATCACCACGCTTGCTCAATGCGGGGTGGCGATTTCAGACTTATAAAGTCCAGGTTTCCTCAAGATTTTTTCCTTCACGTTCAGTCATTGGTGTCCTAGATATTATACTTAGAGAGTACATATCACTTTAGAAAAGTTACATCGATACTTGCCTGACCTGGAATCGAACCCGCGCAATCATACAAGAGAGGCTGGTGTTTTAACCACTAGGCCACCACGACATCTCAGAGATCAATAGCTAGATAATTTACGAAGCACAAGTAGAAATTCATTTCTTTCACAAGGTGCTACACTAAATAAAAAAATCATGGAATACCTACTTTTTTTTATTTACAGTGTTCCTAATTGAAAAAGTAAAAAATGTGATCATGTGATATTTATTGCCTTTAAGGCGGAACAAAGTTCGCCGGGTCAGCTAGTTTATTTATACTTTTCGATCAAAGTACTACGGCGGACTTAATACCTTAAGCATTCTCTACCAACCAACCATGGGTGGTGAAGAGATTAGTAGCAGGTGCTTTAGTTAAAAGAAAACAATGATAAAAAAAACTCTTAACTCTACTCTATCAATTACAGAACATAAATATGAAGATATATAAAGGGTGACAGTGAACGGTATATTCTAAAATATTAATAAGCTATGTTCTAATTTCTATTTTGATTTCCTTAAAATTCTAATCGATACGTCAATCTAATTTCTTATACTAATTAGATTTTTAAAGGAAGACGTTTTAGTTAACAGAATGGAGGATCACTATCATCATCATCATCATCATTTCAGCCGAAAGACGTCCACTGCTGGACATAGGCCTCCCCCAAGGTTCTCCACGACGACCGGTTCTGCGCCTCCTGCATCCAGCGGTTTCCCGCGACCTTCACCAGGTCGTCGGTCCACCTTGTCGGGGGCCTACCCACGCTACGTCTTCCGGTGCGTGGTTGCCACTCGAGAACCCGTCGGCCCCATCGGGCATCGGTCCTACGGGCAATGTGTCCAGCCCACTGCCACTTTAGTGTTGCAATTCTTCGGGCTATGTCGGTTACTCTCGTTCTTCTGCGGATCTCCTCATTCCTGATTCGATCGCGCAGTGAAACCCCAAGCATAGCCCTCTCCATTGCCCTTTGAGTGACTTTGAGCCTTCTCATAAGGCCCATTGTTAGCGACCACGTCTCAATTCCATAAGTCATCACTGGCAACACACACTGGTCGAAGACTTTTGTCTTGAGACACTGCGGTATTTCGGACGAGAAGATTCTTCGTAGCTTCCCGAAAGCAGCCCAGCCGAGTTGGATTCGACGATTGACCTCTATCTCGAAGTTGGACCTTCCTAACTGGATAGTTTGTCCCAGGTACACGTAACTGTCAACAACTTCGAGAACAGAGTCTCCAATCTTTATAGGAGTCTATGGGCAGCTCTACACTTCGACGACAAAACCCGCATTAAATCTTGCTGAAGACCTTAGAGCAAGATTAACCCGACACTACACCGAAGATATCCCGGACGTCAGCCTGCAGGAGATTCGATTGGCCCTGAAACAACTTAAACAACAAGGCGCCGGGCGATGACGGAATAACGGCAGAGCTACTGAAGGCGGGTGGTGAACCGATCCTTAGGGCCCTTCAGAAGTTATTTAATTCCGTCATAGTCAAGGGAAAAACGCCCCACAGGCATGGCACAGAAGGGTGGTGGTACTCTTTTTCAAAAAGGGTGACAACACCCTTTTGAAAAACTACAGACCCATCTCACTTCTGAGTCATGTCTATAAGTTGTTTTCGAGAGTCCTCACGAATCGTCTCGCCTGCAGGTTTGACGACTTCCAGCCACCCGAACAAGCCGGTTTCCGAAAGGGCTTCAGCACAGTAGACCACATACATACGCTACGGCAGGTTATACAGAAGACCGAGGAGTATAACCTGCCCCTTTGCTTGGCGTTTGTGGACTACGAAAAAGCCTTTGATTCGATCGAGACCTGGGCTGTACTGCAGTCTCTCCAGCGGTGCCAAGTAGACTATCGGTATATTGAAGCGCTGAAGGGTTTGTACGAAAACGCCACCATGTCAGTCCGAATACAGGACCAGACCTCGAAACCAATACCTCTGCAGCGTGGTGTCAGACAGGGAGATGTTATCTCCCCGAAATTGTTCACCGCTGCATTGGAGGATGTCTTCAAGGTTCTGGACTGGAAAGGACTGGGCATCAACATCAATGGTGAGTACATGACACACCTTTGGTTTGCTGATGATATAGTAGTCATGGCTGAGACCGCGGAGGACCTGAGTACAATGCTCGAAGTCCTCAGCAGAGCCTCCGAGCGAGTCGGTCTTAAAATGAACATGGGCAAGACGAAAGTCATGTCTAATGCCCATGAGGATCACTATGAACGATCAATAAGTTTTCCAAAAAAATTTGCTTTAAGCCAACCAAAGGGCCCTTAAAGTTAGAGTTTTAAAGTTCAAGTACAAAACTCATAGAAGTGGCTGTGTATGAAAGTGACCTATACGCGTCTTCGCGTGGCGTCTTTCAACTGAAATGATGATAACGCAGTGTTTAAAGTAGCAATAAAATATTTCCACATCAAAACACAGACACAATAACAAATTATTAGGAAGTTTTAATAGAGAAAAACATACCACGCCCGTAGCAAAACATAAATCTTTCTATCGACGTTTTGCTTTTGACGTGACAACGTCTTAAATTAGGTTGCGGCTGGGAGTCACTTATGAAAAAGTGTAACGCTCGGTAACGTTACGATGAGTCACCGAACTAAAAAATATATTTCTATAGTTAAAATTTGTGCAATTCTTATTTTCATTCAATTCCTTGTTCCTATTGTGCAATTTAATTATATTCATATCAATAAATATTCTACCGAGAAAAAGACGTTGTCACGTAAAATCTTCGCCCGTAAAACCGACTTTACAGGCAACCATTTTTTATCTAAAAAAAATCTTGTGGCCCCATATTAGATACTTCTATTTTTGAATTGTTTACAAACAAATTGGTTGTATCCTACAAAATAATTTCATGGCCATCAGATAGATTTATAAAAAATATTGAACACGTATTTTTTCTTTTTTCTTTCATTCAAATACTTAGGAAGATATATTGATTTGAAATGTCGCATGACATCATGCCGTGGTACAAAATATACCACGGCTTGACGTAATTAGCCCCCACTCCATAAATTTAATACGCTATATCTAAGTAGTTTTTGGTAATTTCGAAAAAATAAAAACTACGGATCTTAATTTTTTTTATTATCTATAAGACGGACTAATTTTTTTTTTGGTTTTCATACCTTGGTTGTATCCCTATTAAACTCACCACAAACAGCTAGACCTGCAACAACCAATCTGTAGGTTTTACAAATATTGTTCCGTGCGGAAATCGAACGAACTCGCGACTGGCAAATCGACAGCAATCGATCGATCGGTCGATCTTTCAACCACACCACGCCAACCGTGTAATCCAATCACCCAAATTTCGTAACACACTATTATTATAAGTTGAAATAATTTTGAAGCGTAGGGTAAAAGCCGGATAGTTGCCACACTTTTTAAAAAGCTCCTTTAAAAAATGTGTACCAATACTTTTTTTATTCAAAGTGTGTTCTCAAACTAGTTTATTAATCTTCTACCATACCCTATTTATAAAAAAAATTATAAGCATTATAATATGACCTCTGAGAAAGAGGATAGCTGCCTACTATAGGGGATAGCAGGCTAACGTTAAATATGGTTCGGGGGATACTGGCCCAACGTGAGAATAGATGCCCGTATGTTTGTTTTTGAAATAAAAATGAGGTTTTATTAATTTAAATAATCAGTTCATAATATTAAATACAATCTTTCATTTAGTATTAATTGAAGTTAAATTATAATTATAACAAAAATAGACTCGGAAATAATAAATAAGTGTCCAAAATAGAAATGTAATGTTATTATTTATTTTAAAGATAGAAAAATAAACAAATTCAAAATTAACTTTGGCATTGACCTCTATTAAGTAAAGACTGTTTTACATGGTGCAATTTAATTGCCAATGGTATACAATAAAATTGATGCAACAAATGACTTGCATCGTCTAAACGGTGTTTAGACAATGCAACTTTTATTGTTGCCTCAACTTAATTGAAGCCATAGGCAATTAAATTACATCGTGTAAATCAGTCTTTAGTATTCAGTCTTAGTTTTAGAACCTTCCTTCCCAGTTTCCAGTCAGTTCAATAAAAGATGTGCTATCTGATTCTGATTTTTAACATCTTCTTAAGGTTCGAGAGGATATGCCATAAATCCGGGATATTTCGTTGATACTTTTTTGTTTTTTTATTGAATTCTTCGAACGCAAGTGTTAAACTATCTTCTGTCCAGTTGGTGTGGCGCGGAACCACGCCTGGCTTTCGTTTAATATTTGCGAGGCATATTGCTGTTGAGTAATCACTAAGAAAAAGTAGTAAAAGCAATAGAAAAAAATAACTTATAAAGAAATCTGTCTTTGCTTGTTAAAAATACATAGTTACGGATAGTTGCCGCAGGGAAACAATCCGTGCCGTGGAAGAATTTAGAATCCCGCGGCCCTACGCGCGCTCGTGATACAAGAGCCACCGGGGTGGTTTTAGTCAGTAAAAGTCTGACAGACCCCGTCGCCCACCCCAGGGCGGCGGACATCCTATGAGGATTTCCACTCCGGAAAAAAAAAATTAACAATTAAACCTAATAAACAGTGCAATTTAAACTCTAATGCATTCAAAGAAATAAATTGTTGACTGAAATCGCAATCAGTTATAAAAATATTTAACAGAGATTACCACCACCTACCAATATAATTCTGGCGCTCGTCAAAGTATCGCCACGGAAGATGTTTTTTCATACGGACAAAACACGTGCCCCTACTTCAACGGCTTATGCGGCACTGAGGCCTACACGACGGACGCTTTTAATTATGATCAAAAAGAAACATTGTCAATACGTCTAACATAGAGAATTTGAAACTGAGGCATGTATCCATCCGAGGCAACTGTCCGGGTTTTACCCTATTGCTAATCCATTGCTCGGTATGTTCGAAAAATGCGCCCTCTCCACAACGTAAATAACGCAAACAATGATGTTAAACTGTCAAAAGGCAGCCCTAATATTGATAATGCGTTACCCGGCTGAACCAATAAAGAATCTCTTGCCTTGACATTCCCACTCATTCATCCCGTAAACAATCTCCCACCAAAACTTCCAATACAAGTCAAGTTATCACTTTGTCCCAACACAATCGACGCATTAATCATTGTCTTCGACCGACAAGTCTTTTATAAAGTTCAACGGAACACGTTTACCTATCTGTCAACGATATTCGCTTCAATCTTTCAATCATCTACCTGAAGCCTATGATTGATATGCTTGGGGAATTCTCAGAGAATAAATTGATAGAATATTGAGATGTGATTTGTACTCGATATAAAAGGAAGACTTGAGAAAATTATGATTGATACTGTATTTGTATGACGTAAGAAGAAGATGGAAATCGAGATAGTACAAAATAGAATCGCTTAGAATAGCATAATATATATAATGTACACTATACACTATGTAACAAAAACTCTGTTGTTCCTTTCGGGGACATATAATTTTACCTACAAGCACATCATTAATGAAATCATAATTAGAAAACAGTAATCATTGTCTAATAGAGGGGTCACAATCAAATACCTATTAAATTACTTGCTTTATTACGTCCGTATGCCGATTTTTAAAACGTAGGTTGAAGGATCAATAGGGTTTTTGTTACATATTGTATAAATTACTGAACACAAATATCAACATTTCACAAAGGGAGTCACAATTGGCGGTTTTATCGCTAAGAGCGATCTTTTATTAAAAATCTCTTGAAAGGAATACCAATGGAAAGGAGAGACAAATAATGTAGGTAGTCTCCGGTGTACTATTTAGATTATACAATAAACATATACTGTATAATGTCGAGACACTTGTATAAATACCTAATTTTCTTTCTTTGTTTTAACTTAACATCAAATATCTGTAATAAGGACTTTTACCATTTTGAAGTCGGTCAAAGAGTAGCCAGCCTGTCAGTGTTCTATAGGATGCATTTTCGATAGTGTGCATGGGAATTGCATGACTTAATTCCCCCATCTTCGTTCCACCATCGGACGACACGTCATACAACGAGTATACAGGTCTCCCAAAGTGATAATGCGCATAGAAATCTTCGTCACTGTTCGGCAACGGTCGTATTCCCCGAGCGTTCAGAAGAACATATGTATATAGAGTGGTTAAGTGCATAAAAAGTGGTTAAGTGCACCACTCTATTTGCATATCTTCTTCCGAACGCTCGGGGAATACGACCGTTGCTGAACAGTGACGAAGATTTGTATGCGCATTATCTGTTTGGGAGACCTGTTCATCCTTAAGTTGTTGACAACAATACGATCCGAACGAAGCGTTTCACCTTGTCTTTTATACCGCTTACATCTAGGGACTGGAGCAATTTACCCGGGGCAGTATTTCCGTCTATTTATAATTAGGGTGTCTTCAAGGCTAGAGTGAATTGGCTCTCAATAAACTAGCGCGCTTTACAATCATCAGGCGGGATTGCAATCAAGCACTAATTTATAATCATTTCAAAAAATAGTTTTCGTTTCATAAAATACAAAATGAGTATTTAAAGGACAATAGTTACTTTTAAAATAATACCCACAGGGCAAACGAAAAGCCTGAAAATAAACGAAAGAAAATCGGAACAAAGTCTTTGGAAAAAATCGGACTGATGGATATGAAAATAATTTATGAAATTAAGCAGTTACTTATACTACATAAAATTCATTTGTACCCGAAAAAAAGTTGGGTTGAATTTAGTAGCGCCGGAGTTCCGGACAGAGAAAAGAAATACAAGTTCACGAGAAATGCGAACTCAAAACGAAACGCTTATAACAAATTTAATAAGACGGCTCTTAAAGAGGATTTCTTTAAATATTTCATTCAAATATGCAAATGACTAAAAGGAAGTTATAATCTTTTCTTGAATAATGAAATTTTAATTAATTTTCCGTTCAATAAGGGTGGCAAAATGTGGTTTGTGGGCGCATACCTTAGCAAATTTGTTTCCGGGTCGCGTTTCAAGTTTTTTTTTTGATATAAAAAAAATATTGATTGAGAAATCAGCATATTTTTTCTACGATCGAACACCAGGAATCGTTTTATTGCATTTTAAATAAAATAAATCATTTTATTTCGAGTATCACTGTCTCATAATAGAAGCAATAAACTCATAGTCATATAAGTACATACACAACACTCAATTTTCATAATATTAAATGCATTAAGAAATCCAATAAGACACACCACAATAAAACAATAGTAAGATACGCAGTCATAGGTAGGATCACTACGTCAACAAATTACACAAAATAACGAGGTTTGGTTGCTCACATCAGCCTACCACGTGACGCCTACAACAGTGGGAGATCAAGCCTTCCCCGCATTTTGGTCGGTATATTTTTATATCAGTATAAAAAATTATCCAATCAAAATACCCGAAAATTCAGTGATTTTAATTAAAATCTAGAAATTTTTTATAGGTTCGAACAGGAATTTCATAACATAGCTAGTTCTGAGAGTTTTAAAATAGGTGTTATATACCCCCACAGATAGTACGTTGGGTATGGTGAATGCTTATACGAATCTCGCAAACCCTGCCATAGATTGAGGTAAAATATCGCGGTGGTTTCAGCCGGCAAGATATCTCCTTTCTGTCATCCCCAGGATAGAGGAACTTCATGAGGATTTCCACCGGGAAACAAAAAAAAAAAAGCCATAGATCAACATCAACCCAGATTATGAAGACATCTACATTTCAGGACTTGTACGGACGACAGCAGGTCAATTTACCTGAAACTGTATCTTCAGATAATGTAATTTTAGAATTTAATGTTCACCTAATAAAAGTCACTTACTTATTACGCAAACAATGACTAAGTGCACATTTATTAATTATTCCGAAATTTATGGTCACCCTACATATAAAAAAAATAACTTGTAGAAGATTACCGCAAAAAACTTACCTAAAGAATGATATTCCGCATCCAGAGTATGACTCACTATTGCAGCCGTTAATGGCACCCTTTTTTACCATCATTTTTCTTATCGAAATTGTTGGTCTCAAACAAAATTACAAAAAATAAATACGGGTAACACTTAGAAAGAGACAGAGGGCTACCGGGAAGCTTTCTCCCTCGGACCGTGTTCTCTTAAAATATTTTTTTATTTCCGATCGACCTTATTGCTCTTGCGATATAGTCTTCTTTTATATTAGAGACTTATGCAAGTTCACATTCCAGTTTAGATATAATTTCCTTGATAATGTCATTTTGATTCTAATTTCAAACCTTAACAAGCGATTATTCCAAATAAAACAGTTACATTAAATGGTCAAGAAACAAATAAAAATCTATCTAAGGAACAATAATTAGAACGATATGGCTCAATAAGTTCATTGGATAGACATTTAATCAAAAAATTACATAAAAAGATCGCGGGACTGTGTGTATAGTTATTACAATAATTTAGAAATCAATTGTATGCTTAAGAGCATTCTTGTATGTCCAATTATTTCCTCACGTTTTCCTAAAATAACCTTTTCCTGTTGTAAGAAAAGTCTATAAGAAGGTTACCTTGCCACGGATATATACCCAAATATTTATTCCTCACTCTAAAACCCGTTTCTATACTTTAATCTCCATATCCAAACATCTAAACTATTACAAGGCTTCTTATTTATCGTTAATTATAAAAGGGACTACACCCAGATTATCCAAAGGAGCGGCACGGCACCAGTGGGGAGATAAGGAGAATTATTTAAATTAACAGCTGTTCCTTTTCTGCTTATTAGGGCTTCGAATATTGTTTGGAATGTCTGCTTATAAATTGTAACTTTCTAAGGAAAAATGTTTGGGCTAAATATTCTAATTTATGTGAGAGCCTAGAGGTATCGGCCGCGTCTTCCAAGATGTAGGTCGTTAGTCGTAGGCGCTTTACTTTATGTAAATTATTTCAACAAAAAACGGTGAACAAAAACATCAGGTGGAAACCGGCACTCCTAGACCAAAACTTCGAAAATAAGTGAATTCTACCAAACCGCACTAGGCCCACGTAGAAGATTATGACCCACTCCCTCTCAATGACAGGGAACGACTCCCTGGGATAGCGGAATCCGAGTACTTCGAGCTGTCTCCAGAACAACGTCTTTTCGGCGTCACCGTACCGGGCGTGTGGAGCGTAGGCACTTATCAAGTTGGTTATAACCCCATTGACAAGCACCCGCACCGACATCAGCCGATCACTGATGCGATTCACCTCCAAGACCTTATCCTGGAGCTCGTCAGACAACACCACTGCCACCCCATTTCTCCCACTAGGTGCACTCGTATAGATCAGCTTGTAGCCATTCCCAATAAGCCGGGATCTGCTGCCTTTCCACCGAGTATCCTGCAGGAACGCCACGGCCACCCTCCGCCTGTGGAGAATGCCGGCCAGCTCTCTTGCGCGTCCAGTTAGCGAAACGGAGTGTTCTGGTTTGGGCTCGCTTCTCCAGCCATGTCCGCCCCTGACATGGTAGTCCTAGCCCACAGGTCACAGTAGTCGGGTGAGGCTCCTGCGCGCTGTTTTGCGGCGGCACCCTAACTGTGACTCGTGCATTTCTTCCATTTCCTTTCATGTTGGTTTGGCGTGTTTGTCTTTTACGAGTGCGACTGCCGTCTTACCACTCAACCCCGAAGGGAAAGCCGGCATCAGCGCCCTGTTCGTGAGTCAGCAGGTGCACTGTCTGGCAGGTGGGGTTGACTTGGGTCCAAAAGATGGTTTTGGGACTCCAAAGCACCCTGTTTTCCTCCCTGTCAATTCAGTTACTGATGTCATACCTATAATCCTAACTACAGCAGGTTAAGCTACCCGAAACTGTCAAATATTCCCACCCTTAATGCTGTGGCGATAAAGTTGAAAATCTAATAAAGAAGTTTGACGGATTATAGTAGCTTGATGAACTGTCTTCTGTATATATACCTATATTATATTACACTGAGCAAGATTGATTTCCAGGTTTCAAGTTCCTGACTACCTGTAATAACTTTCAAAGATCTTCGAATGCCAGCTGGGTTCAATTACTTAAGAACGTGCTTTCTGATGTACGGAGCCACAAATCCACTGACTTGATCTCAGCAATTGTTGAATGTTATCCTTTCTCTTTCCAACAACATGTAGGTCATGTAAAAAAATGTTTCAGAGACATGAGAGAGTCTTTACAGCAGTGATGATGATTAGCACAAAGCAAAGCACCTTTCTGGTTTCGAATCTTCAAGCTACAACTCAGAACTCGTGGCTGTTTTTTTTTTTTTTTTTTTTTTAATTATTATAAACTAGCGCTTGACCGCAATCCCACCTGATGGTAAGCAGTGATGCGATCGTTGATGATAAAGCGCACTAGTTTATTAAGAGCCTATTCACTCAGAAAAATTGAGCGAATAGGAAGGAAGACAGCAGTTGAGCGAGGTGATACAATGTTAAACCCAACAACACGACCAACGATGCTGCGCCAAAGGGAGATTGATCTGAAGACCCTCCACGACCAAATTCCCAACACAACAACATTAGGCGCATCGTACCCGGCACACATCGCAACACAACTGCTCAGACCCGTCCTCCGTACGGCTTCACCAGACATCATGCCGGAACACGACAAATCGCTTGGCGGCAAGGCTTTGTCTGGTGGGTGGTAACTTCTGCCGGCGGCCGATGTTATGGCCTACCACCGAGTAAAGCTGTTATTACCATAAGTTGTTATCACTAGGCTAACACTGCTCTGCGGTACAACGTAATTCACAAATTCATTGTGACTTAACTTGATTGAAAGTAATATAATTAACTAATCGCATGCATTATTCAAGTGAATAAATCAATATGTAAAATTATCACGCCAACATTCAGGGTATGCCTAATAAGAGATAGACGTAATTATTTCTAGAACTTTCTGTAGCATATTTAAGCAAATCATTTATTTTTACATTGTAGTCCCAAACTCCTCCTTTGAGCCTATACAAACACATAACATTGCTGGATCGAAAGAAAATATTGTCTTCCTTATGTGAAGTATGTGTTTCTACACACAAACAAAACAGCTTATATTCTATAAGTAGCAGCCACCACGGTTTTGCCTGTATTAGTTAAATTTTTAATCCCGTGGAAATAATTGTATTTGCTAGTCCTGGTTACATACCAAATTTTACACCAATCCGTTCGTACGTTAAAGAGTCCAAAGAAACATCCATCTCCCCAAAATTTCGCACGTATAATATTAGTAGCAAAGCAAACAGAATTCCTATTCCATTATTGTATTCTGTCGCGTTAATGTACAATATAAAGTGACAGAATAATCCGAGATACCAGCTTATGGCAATCTAGCTTCATATACAGCTTAGACCTACTTAGCATCGCTATGGTACCCGTGATGCGATATGAAAGTGAAGTTTAGTAAATAAGCCGCACTTACTTATTCGCTAGCACCTACTATATTATGTAATCATTACCCTAGATAGAGGTTGAAAGTGCACCTGTTTATTAGTAAGTTTACTGGTTTATGCAAGAAGTCAAATTCGTCCGTACCGTTTTCTTATTATCGAATATATCGTTTTGATTTTAGAAATTCACTAGCTGTTATTATATTGTACAAACAAAAGTGCACTGTCGTTCCTTTACCCTCATAGTCCGATGGTACGACATACGATTGTTGGGGACTGGTTGGTCCTATTGAAAAAATCCTAATTGATCAACCTATGTAGTTTAGAAGTAAGAATCACTCTTACTTGGGTATAAAGTTCATTCATTCTACATATTAAGGGAGGTTCCTCCTACCAGATGGGTGTTGTGTTTGGCGAATCAACGGCTAGTGCTGTATAGAACGTTATTTTTTGTTTATGCGAAACCAGAAACACGTGTAGAATATTTTTAACTAAAAAATCTATGTAGAAAATTTCAAAAAGATATCATAAAAAACCACGAAGTTATGGGCTTGTTATCTTACATGATTGTCCCAACAAAAATATGGTCAACGCGCCGCACGTCCGTTAGCGCCTACAGCGGCGAGGCATGGCGAGGGCTCAAGGACACTATGTTCCGCAGTGAACTGTGTCGTGTGCTCGGTAACCACACTGCATCATTTTTTAAATATATTTGAGAAAAAATATAACATGGTGTAAAAATTATTAGAATCGATTCAGTTCCTTATTCTGAACAAACTACGAATATATTCAGGTTTAATATAAAGAAAAAATAGCAGTGGCGAAGGGTGAAATTTTGACAAAGGGAAGCCGGTCCAAAAATATAAACACTTAAACACTTACCTACTGCAGGATATCTTGGAGGAGGTCTTCAGATAAGAATAATATCAAAAGCCCCACCTTCACCATACAAAAAAGGACTGATGATTTGATAACAGTGTCTTTCGAGTATGATAAAAGCGGCTTTGAGAAAAGCCTTTTTCGACGTGCATCTCCATACCACACATGCATGCTTGTTAGTAAGTACTAAGTTAAGTACCTATTGTTAGGGAATAAGAGTCAAGAAAAAATAAAATAAAAAATTACAAAAATAATAAAGTGTTAAAAACCGAACCACACAAACACCGATCCAAAACCAACAAAAATATTAAGCAAAAATAGTGGCGTGGTTTCTTTGTCTCTTTCTAATAGAGGAGAGGAGAGAACTGCAAGCCGCTTGGCGTTAGCCTATATTTATCAAGTTTTACCGACGGTTAGCGAGCATTAGAAAGAGATGGTCTGACACGTTCTGTCTCTTTTCACCTCATAGTAAAACGTTGACCGAGGTAAGCTGTAATTCGTCGAGTTGCCTTCAATGTAATGTACGAAAAATTGAAGCGCTGATTAATTTACGACTATAAAATGAAATGTGATACTTAGGGTATTGCTAAGAATTACTATTTGATTAATAATACTTTGTTAATGAAATAGAATGTAAATATTTTTGTATGAATATGGAACTGATTTTTGAAAGGTAACCCGGTGGGAATCGGCTTGTATGGACTCTTCGCCACTGAAAAATAGCGTCTTATATGCTAGTTGCACTGTAAACTCTGCTTCAGAGATTCAGGATATGACGCGTTGTTCGTATGTGGCGTTTGTAGATACCACTACACTAATAACAGCTCGCACCGGAAGACGTAGCGTGGGTAGGCCCCCGACAAGGTGGACCGACGACCTGGTGAAGGTCGCGGGAAACCGCTGGATGCGGGAGGCGCAAGACCGGTCGTCGTGGAGAACCTTGGGGGAGGCCTATGTCCAGCAGTGGACGTCTTTCGGCTGTAATGATGATGATGATGATGATGAATAACAGCTCCATCGATCAATGTCGTGGTGGCCTAGTGGTTAAAACATCAGCCTCTCAAGTATGAATGTACAGGTTCGATTCCAGGTCAGGCAGGTACCAATGTAACTTTTCTAAAGTTATATGTACTTTCTAAGTATATCTTGGACACCAATGACTGAAGGTGAAGGAAAACATCTTGAGGAAACCTGGACTTCAAGTCTGAAATCGCCAACCCGCATTGAGCAAGCGTGGTGATTAAGCTCAATCCTTCTCTGTATGAGAGGAGACTTGTGCCCAGTAGTGGGACGATATAAAGGTTGATAATGATGATGATGATGATGATGAGGACGTCATCAACAATATAATTGTACCTCAGAATCTTATGACCATTCACAAACCCCTAACAAAGACTATGGCGCCATTTCCACAATCAGTATGCAAATACCAAGCTCAAAAAATATCCCTTGAAAGGGATATTTTTTAATCTTTTCGGCGTACAGCTAGAGTTCTATGCACTTGCATAGAACTCTAACTGTACGTCGAAGAGATTCAATTATGCAGAAGATCAAAGCTGGAACTTAATTGGTCTGTGGTCTCATTAATTCTTTATTAATAGTTCCGCCGGTTGCCGCCGTTAAAGATATTGGCGACGGCGACAGTTCTATACGTGAGGTTCACTTTGTTTGTAAGGTTAGCTTTTAGGATAAAATGTGAATAGTAGCAGTCTATGAATAGTACAAAATAGTAGCTAGTGATGGACTGTGAATAAACCATTACCTACTTGCCTGTCTCTGTTTTATTTATATATCTGGAATACAAGTAACCGCGTGATAGACAGCCCAAAAGTGTCCGTACCTACCTGTGAAAACTTTAGCGTATTTATTATCTGTAATAAAACCTATACAGTATGTTAAGAAAACCCTGTCCGACCCATAAGGATAATAAAGGTTAGGTAAACACATGATCAAATATAATATAAAATTTTACGCAATCATCATAGTACCAATACAAATGAATTTGAAATAATCTTTTTTTCCCGCGAATTAATTCCAACTTCCCCGAAATTTGGTAATTTAAAAAAAAAGTGACAACAACGGTATTACTATGAGCGAATAGCGACGCGACCACGTACCGCGTGCCCTGCCGCCCGCCGCCCGCGGAAGGGTGATTAACGCACATTTATTAAGTTACCTCTTTTTGAAAAATAATATTTATTTTTTTAGGGGGACCGGGCTAAACTTAAAAAATATTTTTTTTAAGTTTAGCACGGTTTTGTAGGCATTAGTAGAATCAGTTATCGATACCTAACAACACCTTCAGGGGTCGGACAGGGTTTTCTTAACATACTGTATAAACAAAATTTTAGAGTAGCAGTGGCTAGTGCAGTCGGTGGAGTCCAAAAAGTTATATGTCGTAGATTAGAACCCCAGCAGGTGATTCATTATATGTAAATTA
Organism: Sesamia inferens; assembly: GCA_037179545.1. Taxonomy (NCBI): domain Eukaryota; kingdom Metazoa; phylum Arthropoda; class Insecta; order Lepidoptera; family Noctuidae; genus Sesamia; species Sesamia inferens. The sequence goes on from CM073939.1 coordinate 10,653,224, forward strand.
TTTCATCACCAATGCTCTCAGAACGGCGAAGGAAAACATCGAAAGGAAACGTGACCGAGGAGGCATGTCCTAGAGCGAAAACTTGGAAAACAAGTGAAAAACTTGGAACCAACAAGTACTGGGCCCTCGTTGTAGATTACGGCCTACTTTCTCACACCGAAAGGAAGCTTGTGTCCCAGAAGTGGGAAGATTATAGACTGATTAATGTATAAATAAAATTTAGTTACGTGTTTGAATTGGTGTTGTGGCGGTACTACGAGCCTCATACTACTTCTGCGCAGGCGCACCGCGCGCCCGCCGCACGCGCCCCTAGCCGATCGCCCCGCGATCGCTCGGTCGCCAGCGGCAGTGCAAATCCTATCTCCACGGCGAATGCACGCTCCGATTTCTCCCGTTCTAAATCGCTAATATTTACGAAAACCTTCATTTTTCCAGTCAATCTTAATTTCGGTTTCTTTCTTGTGTCTATATTTAAATCCTTCATCTTATCTCTTATCTATCTCTGTCAACTAGAACTTTACATCTAAACTCTGTGATCTGCAATAAACTTCTAACAATTCTATCTACTGTGTCGTGATTTCAACTCAAGCCTTACACACCAACATACCTACAAGTGGTGACCCCGACAAAGAACATTCGAGGCTATAACAAGATGGAGCCTACGGTAGCAGCAGGAACAAAAATTGCTGATGGAAATAGCAGCGATGTTTGGCGTGTTGGTGTGCGAGTACCACCGTTTTATCCTGATGATCCCGAACTTTGGTTTGCGCAGCTGGAAGCCCAGTTTACGTTGTCAAACATCACCAGTGACTCGACAAAATTTTATTACGCCGTGACTCAGCTAGAACATACGTATGTTTCTCAAGTTAAGGATATTTTATGCAACCCGCCAGTGACCGGTAAGTTCGAAATACTGAAAAGTGAGTTGATCAAGCGTCTCAGTGCATCAAAAGAGAAGAAGCTGAAGCAGCTGTTCCTTCACGAGGACATGGGAGACCGTAAGCCCTCACAATTTTTAAGGTACCTTAGGAACCTTGCTGGTCCAACCGTGTCAGATGACGTGTTATCTACATTATGGACTGGTCGCTTACCTCATAGCTTACAAACCGTAATAGCATCGCAGCCCAAACTGGCATTGGACGATCTCGCCGAGTTGGCCGACCGTGTTCACGAAATAGCACCGTCGACACCTCACCACCATGTGGCCGCAACCTCAGCTGAGGCACAGCCAGGTTCATCCTCACGCATGGATGAGCTGGGTCGGGAGATTTGTGCTTTAACAAAACAAGTAGCTAAACTTACCTCTTATGTACACAGGCAGTCACGCGCGCGTTCCCGATTCAGGTCACGGGGCCCTCGTGGCCAGTCGAGCAACCGCCAACCACCACCAGATCACCCTCACTGCTGGTACCATTACAATTTTGGATCGAGAGCCAGGAAGTGCAACGAACCATATAAGTTTAAGGCGGGAAACGATGCGGGCAGCCGGTAGTAGCGGCCAACGACTGCCCAGTCCAGTCAGGCCGTTTATTTGTATCAGATCGGACTACCAAGATGCAATTCCTCATAGATACCGGCTCGGATTTATGCGTCTACCCACGTTCGGCGACTAAAGTACCGTGCTGTAAAAGCAAATATGATCTCTCTGCAGCAAATGGTACAACTATACATACTTACGGCCCTATATTACTGCACTTAGACCTGGGACTGAGGCGTGACTTTAAGTGGCAATTCATCATAGCTGATGTATCTAAACCAATAATTGGTGTGGACTTCCTTAGCTACTACAATATTCTTGTAGATTGTAGGAACCAGCGTCTCATAGATGGCAAGACGTCACTCTCAGTACCTGTACCGAAGCAAAACATTCCAGAAAGCATCGTATCCATCAAGACGGTCACGGGTGAGTCCGATTACCACAATATACTACGAGAGTTTCCTGAGGTCACGCGGCCTACCGGAGTGGTACGTACAGTCAAGCACAATACCGTCCACCATATTAACACCACTCCAGGTCCTCCTGTTGCCTTCAAACCGCGACGTCTAGATCCAGCTCGATTAAAAGCGGCCAACAAGGAGTTTGATGAAATGCTAGCGAACGGAACAGCTAGGCGTTCTGAGAGCTGTTGGTCTTCACCTTTGCACATGGTCAAGAAGAAGGATGACGGCTGGAGACCCTGTGGAGATTACAGAGCACTCAACGCAAGAACCATTCCAGACAGGTATCCAGTACGTCACATTCAGGACTTTTCACACCAGCTTTCAGGTTGCACAATCTTCTCCTCGATCGATTTAGTGAAAGCTTACAACCAGATTCCAGTCAATCCAGAAGACGTTAAGAAGACTGCCATAACGACCCCCTTCGGCCTATTTGAATTTGATTTCATGACGTTTGGTTTACGGAATGCTGCACAAACTTTCCAACGTTTTATAGACGAAGTACTGCAAGGCCTAGAAAACTTCACTTACGGATACTGTGACGACATCTTAATCTTCTCGTCTTCAGAAGAAGAGCATAAGGACCACCTTCGGAAAGTTCTCGAACGTCTCACAAAATATGGAGTTCTCATAAACACGTCCAAATGTGTTCTGGGAAAGCCTGAGCTGAGCTTCCTTGGCTACAAAATCTCCGCAGCAGGTACTAGACCCTTGGAACATAAGGTACAAGCAATATTGAACTACCCTGTACCAAAAACAGTTAAGGAGTTGCGGAGGTTTCTGGGAATGATGAACTTCTACCGCCGATTTATACCAGAAGCAGCAAAATGTCAAGCACCTCTGAATTCACTTTTAGAAGGCTCAAATGTCAAAGGTTCACATCCAATCCAGACGACTCAAGAGTTTCTACAGGCGTTTGAAGAAAGCAAAAAGTCTCTGTCAAACTACACGTTACTAGCTCATCCTGATCCAAATGCTGAATTAAGTATTGCTACGGACGCTTCAGATGTGGCAATTGGTGCAGTTCTACAACAAAAGAAGAATAGCAAATGGGAACCTTTAGCGTTCTTCTCTAAGAAGCTCTCACCACCACAGAAAAAATACAGCCCATTTGATAAGGAACTACTAGCTATGTACGAAGCAATCAGGTATTTTCGCCATATGGTCGAGGCACGTGACTTCTCTGTCATAACCGACCATAAGCCTCTCACACACGCGTTCAGAGCAGCTAGTGAGAAACACTCGCCTAGGCAATTTAGGCACTTGGAATTTGTTGGTCAATTCACAACCGATATACGATACATTCCTGGGAAGCAAAACGTAGTCGCGGATGCCTTATCAAGAATAGAGGAAGTCACTCAAGGAATAGATTTTCATACCCTGGCACAATCTCAAGAGACTGATCCAGAGTTACAAGGTCTACTGGAAAACGGATCTTCACTCAAGCTGCAAAAGGTGAACATACCAGGAACATCAGTTGAAGTTTATTGTGACGTAGCAACTCAGCTACCTCGACCGTACGTCACACCAGGTTTTCGACGGCAAGTTTTCAACTCTCTTCACAGCTTGAGTCATCCAGGGAGAACTACTACAGTGCGACTGGTCACGCAGAGGTACGTGTGGCCAGGGATTCGAAAAAACTGTAGAGAGTGGTCTCGTGAATGCCTAAAATGCCAAAGCAGCAAGATAACTCGTCATACCACTACCCCAATTTCCCCACTTCCAACTCCTTCATCCAGGTTCACCCACATCCATCTGGACATCATAGGTCCGGTACCAATTTCTTCTGATTTCAGGTACTGTCTCACAGTCATCGACAGATTCACACGATGGCCTGAGGCGTACCCCATCAAAGATATAACAGCAGATACATGTGCAGCTGCGCTGGTGGCTGGCTGGATCGCCAGGTTCGGCTGCCCATTGAAGATAACAACCGACCGTGGACGGCAATTCGAATCTCACCTCTTCAGAGCCATCACGTCCATGGTTGGTGCACAACACTTCCGCACGACCGCCTACCATCCAGCTGCAAACGGTATGGTTGAGCGTCTCCACAGACAACTGAAGGGAGCCATCATGTGCCACTCGACGACACACTGGACAGAGGTACTACCATTGGTACTTCTAGGAATCAGAAGTGCTTGGAAGGCAGACATCCAGGCGTCGCCGTCCGAGCTGGTCTACGGTGAGCCGCTACGTTTACCAGGTCAGTTCATATCGCCTACTGATGACCACAATACAGCCGACGTCACGGATCTGGCAACACGACTGCGAAGACACATGAGCATGATGACTCCAAAACCCGCGTCATGGCATCGAAAAGGTACTTTCTTCATACCTCGCGAACTTAACAGCTCTTCCCATGTGTTCCTGCGGCAGGATCATGTCCGAAGACCGCTGGAGCCGCCATATGCTGGACCATACAGAGTGTTGGAACGTCATCCTAAGTATTATAAACTCGACGTGCGGGGGAAAGCTATGACGGTTACTGTGGACCGGCTAAAACCTGCATTTCTCGCACGCGATGACGACACCTCTCTAACAGCAACTGAATTGTCTCCAGCAGCCGAGTCTAGAGAGGAAAAAGGCGCAGATGAGAAGAGGACGCGAAGTGGAAGACGCGTCCGGTTTCCAGACTTCTACCGCCCGCAGTAGCGGTCTCAGCGGGGGAGTACTGTGGCGGTACTACGAGCCTCATACTACTTCTGCGCAGGCGCACCGCGCGCCCGCCGCACGCGCCCCTAGCCGATCGCCCCGCGATCGCTCGGTCGCCAGCGGCAGTGCAAATCCTATCTCCACGGCGAATGCACGCTCCGATTTCTCCCGTTCTAAATCGCTAATATTTACGAAAACCTTCATTTTTCCAGTCAATCTTAATTTCGGTTTCTTTCTTGTGTCTATATTTAAATCCTTCATCTTATCTCTTATCTATCTCTGTCAACTAGAACTTTACATCTAAACTCTGTGATCTGCAATAAACTTCTAACAATTCTATCTACTGTGTCGTGATTTCAACTCAAGCCTTACACACCAACATACCTACAGTGTAAATATTTTTGAGTGGCAATAAGAAAAAAGTTGTTTTTTACTGCTCACACATTATATACAGATAAAAAAAACTGAAATGTACAAAAGAGTTGCTAACTTCTAAAGTAATTCCAACAGTATACACGCTACAGGAGAGAAGCTAAAAAGAGATGGAGTCTATTGTTGTACTTTGGCCTCCACAAGGATTTCCAAAAAGACCGGTTGGACGCGGCCTGCATCCAACGCTTCCCTGCGATTTTGGTCAGACATCTGACCACCTAGTCGGTGGGCGTCCAACGCTGCGCATGACGGTACGTGGTCCCCATTCAAGAGCAAACGAACGTGCCACACCCATTGCCACTTCAAAGAGCTAATCGTTCCGTCTTCTACGGCTTTCGTTCTTTTACGAATCTCCGTATAGCAGCATAGTCGCATAGCCCTCTCCATAGCTCTCTGGGTGATCTTGAGCTTTCTTATGAGGCCCGTAGTGAGGGACCACGTTTCTGATCCATATATCATCACCATCAGAGAGATAACAGATACTACTGTAAATATAATATTTGATACATGTATTTTTTTTAAATGTGAATATATTGTATAGTGTATATAATTTTAGACTTTATTATAGATAATAATAAAGTCTAATATTCTTCATAATCATCACCTAAAAGTACTACAGAAATGCAGTGAATACTTAAGTGGAGTAAGCGTGGAGTGAGCTGTTATTCCAACTAATAATAAGCGGTTGACGCTATTGTCAGCTCTCTCTAAGTTTAAGTGTCGCGACACATCTGCGGAACGTACGGCGCCGAAACTACGGCTATGACACATCCTAACCTTCTTTCGGGTGGTTTTGTCAGCTAAAACGCATTTAATGTATTTTGCATAGCAAGCGACACATCACACGGTGCGTTGCGCGACCGAAAGTTCGGCGGGCGTAATTGAACGTTCAGCGTGTGTTGTGCATCGCGCGCGTGGCGGTAGCGAAGAGCGGGAATCTTCTAAACCCTCTATAGTAGCAATTTTTTTTTATACAAATTATAAACTAGCGTTTGACCGCAATCCCGCCTAATGGTAAGCAGGTGAAGCGCACTAGTTTATTAAGAGCTAATTCACTCTAGCCTCGAAGACACTCAAATTGTAGTCCGACGGAAACAGCGCCACTGGCAAATTGTTCCAGTGCCTAGATGTACGCGGTATAAAGGAGGAGGCGAAACGCTTCGTCCGGATCGTAGAGGTGTTAACAATGTAAGGGTGGAAACTCGCCGTACGATGGGTGGACAACCCGTCGTACGGCAAGTTTCCGAACGAGAGTGGAACGGAGATGGGTTAATTAAATCATGCAATTCTCTCGCATACTCCCCAAAATGCATCCTATAGAACATCGAAATGCTGGCTACTCTACGCCTGTGCTCGAGGCTTTGGAGACAATCTCGAGATAAAACAGGGTCACCAATCAGCCTCTTGGCACGCCTTTACACTGAGTCCACAGTGGCCAGGTGGCACTTACCAGCACCAGCCCAAATGTGGCTGCATTACTCAACACACAAACGGACCTGTGCTTTGTACAACATTAGAAGCTGCCCTGGAGTGAAGTACTGCTGGAGCTTTGAGATAACGCAAAGTTTCCTGGCAGCCACCTTAGCCTTCGACTCAATGAACCGCCCAAAGTTTAGGTTCGAGGAAATCTCAACTCTCAAAAGCTGAAGGCGGTCGGTACACTCCAAGGATACATTTCGAAAAGTAGGAGCCAAGGTAAACGGGCTCCGGGCGGTAAAAAGACACTCCTGTGTTTTGGTGGCATTGAATGCTACAAGATTGGCATTGCCCCATTCGGACTCTGCCTGTAGTGCAACACTCGTTCGCTCTACCATAGCCTCTCTTTCGGATCGAATTGATTCCCTACTAGCCCGAGCATCCGGCAGGTATCTCTCCACAATTGTGCTGTCATCTGCATACCCATAGATACCGGGCATCAACAGATCGTTAATATGCAGCAGAAACAGAGTTGCAAAAAGAACAGACCCCTGAGGAACACCGGATCTGAGTAAATCCATTTTTCTGGGCAATTCAGATATTTCACGAAAACCGCACGCCATAAGGTATCGACACAGACAGACTGACGATGACGCTGAACAAGACGCTCTCGGTGGTAGGCCATAACATCGGCTACCGGCAGAAGTTACCACCCACCAGAAAAAGTCTTGCCACCAAGCGATTCGTCGTGTTCCGGCATGATGTCTGGTGAAGCCGTACGGAGGACGGGACTAAAGAGTTGTGTTGCATCGTGTGCCAGGTACAATGCGCCAAATGTTGTGGTGGGATTTTGGTCATGGAGGGTCTCCAGATCAATCTCCCTCTGGCGCAGCATCGTTTGTCGTGTTGTTGAGTTTAACATTGCGTTCTCCTTTAATCTTCCTTTCTCTTCACTCAGTTTCTTTGAGTGCCTCTTCACTCAAAGAAACTACAGCACGCACTGAGCACTGAGCGCGCTTTACCATCAACAATTGCATCACTTCTTATCATCAGGCATCAGGCAGGGATTGCGGTTAAGCACTAGTGTATATTTATAAAAAAAAATCACCCAATTTTTTTATGATGGTTTTTTTACAGAATCGATAGACTGCCTACTTGGTATTATTCTTAAGTTGTAAGTTCGCTATGAAAATACGAAACCGACGTTCTTAAACGAAAATGTATTGTTTTTATTCAATACAGTATTCCCTTGTACAAGTTATAAATGCCCAAATTTTATATGTTATTTGTTGAGGCAAGACTTTCTGTTATTTTGGAATAATGTTTATGATATTAAATTCTGTCCCTGGGGAGAGGAGGCAATTCGCCGTAACGTGGCCTAACTCTTACCTTTTCTGATATATGAATGTTTGTATTTGTCGGTCTCCGTGGCGCAGCGGTCAACACGCCTGCCTGCGACGTGGAGGCCCCGGGTTCGATCCCCGGCCAGGTCATGATGGGAAACGGTCTTTTCCTGATTGGCCTGGGTCTTGGATGTTTATCTATACATGTATCTATTATAAAATATAGTATCGTTGAGTTAGTATCCCATAACACAAGTCTCGAACTTACTTTGGGGCTAGCTCAATCTGTGTGATTTGTCCATATATATTTATTTATTTATAGGTCTGTCCTTTTTCCTCGTGATTGTCGGAAGTGATTTCAAGGACCTCGAAGAACATTTTATTGAAGTCTATTATTATTGCAGTAAAAATAGATTTTCTTGGAAAAAATGTTGACTATTTTATGAGTTAACCATCATACAATAATTATAATCTGTCTAGCTTTTATACCACTATGAGTAGGTATAAGTTGAAGTTGATTCCAACCCATATTTATTACACGACAAGATCATCATCATCATCATCATCATTTCAGCCGAAACACGTCCACTGCTGGACATAGGCCTCCTCCAAGGTTCTCCACGACGACCGGTCCTGCGCCTCCCGCATCCAGCGGTTTCCCGCGACATTCACCAGGTCGTCGGTCCACCTTGTCGGGGGCCTACCCACGCTACGTCTTCCGGTGCGTGATCGCCACTCGAGAACCCGTCGGCCCCATCGGGCATCGGTCCTACGGGCAATGTGTCCAGCCCAATGCCACTTCAGTGTTGCAATTCTTCGGGCTATGACAAGATACAGGACACGACAAGATATTAATGACATAATACAGGTTTGATGTATAAAAGTAAATAATATTCTGCACAAATAGAGAAAAAAACGAGGTATAACATACAGAAACAAAGTAGTGAAAAGTCCCGTATTCAAGCAATAGAGTTGAAATTTTGGTCCGTCGCTTGATTGGTAAACCCACACAGATACATTAATCTTCTGGGTTAATTACGCCACTTCTTCTACCCTGCGAAGCACTAGGAAGTGGTGAAAATAGGGTGTTTTGGGAGCTGTCTTTTGCATTATGGCGTTCAAATATGACTAAATGTAATTTTGTGTTGCGACACCGAAATCCGGGGATTAATAATAACAGTATCAGCTTAGGCTACGCTTGTCGTAGTTAGTCCGTAGATGGGTGACCATTTATTTACATATCAAGAATCCTCCGTGCCTCCAAATTAAAGTAAATAAAATAGGTCCCATTGGTCTCAGTTGTCAATCGTGTACCTTTGAGAGTCGTTGCAGTTTGTCCGAAAGTTTAACAAACAGTCAAGTTTAACAGTACCAATGGGTGTTTGGTTTGAAGTAAAATTTTGATACCCACTCAGCTGCGGCGAATTTGTCCCTTATATTCAAGAACTTCCGAGTATTTTTCTTTTTTTTGGTTTAAAAACTAAGCAAAGCAAGCAACAAAGCGCGCTAATTTATTAAGAGCCTATCCACTCAGAAAAACTGAGCGAATAGGAAGAAAGACGGCAGTTGAGCGAGGTGATGCAATGTTAAACCCAACAACACGAACAACGATGCTGCGCCAAAGGGAGATTGATCTGAAGACCCTTCACGACCAAACTACCAACACAACAACATTAGGCGCATCGTACCCGGCACACATCGCAACACAACTGCTCAGACCCGTCCTCCGTACGGCACCGCCAGACATCATGCTGGAACACGACAAATCGCTAGGCGGCAAGGCTTTGTCTGGTGGTGCTCGATGACCTTTGTAAACCTGATTGGGTTTAAGTTTTGTTCTTTTTATGTGCTTGTGGATTTGGTTCAGAATGCAGTAGATCTTTGTCGCTTGGTGATGTTGGTAGAGTTTGTTTTTTGTTGCTTATTGTTGCATTATTTTTTGAGTGTATTATCAGTTTGTCGTACTTAATATAGGCGAAGTTTCCCTTTTCTTTATCAACTTTTTAGCTGTTATTGCAGTTCCTTTCTTTTAGTTACAAGCCAAAGAAGTATGGAGAGAAGAATCCTGAAAATCAAAAAGTTACAAAAAATCCGCCACACCGCCATAAGACTGAAAACTAAAGTTACCGACGCAATTAGTTACTCACAGAAGCTAAAATGGCGATGGGCTGGACACATAGCCAGACTCAAAGATAATCGCTGGACCAAAGCAACAACGTCATGGCTAGGACCATCGGGCCAGAGGGAAAGAGGTAGGCCAAATACGCGATGGACAGACGATGTCATAAAAATAGCAAGCACACACTGGATGCGAGAAGCTAAGGACAGAGAAAAATGGTCATCTTTGGAGGAGGCCTTTATCCTCCGTTGTGAGGGGTTCTTGTACCCATAAAATATAAAAGCACCTAAAAGAATAAAGCACATAATTAATTAATGCATGCAAACTGTTACGATGTTTATTTCATTTATTTTCTTTCGTTTTATTTAATTCCCCCATCTCCGTTCCACCATCGGACGACCCGTCGTACGGCGGGTTTCCACCCTTATGTTGTTAACACCACTACGATACGACTGGAACAATCTGCCGGCGGCGGTGTTTCCGTCGGACTACAATTTGAGTGTCTTCAAGGCTAGAGTGAATAGGCTCTTAATAAACTAGTGCGCTTTACCATCAACGATTGCGTCACTGCTTACCATCAGGCGGGATTGCGCTCAAGCGCTGGTTTATAAATTAATAATAAAAAAAAACTTGTAAACCTACATTTAATCCTATATTTGTATTCGTAACAAGAAATAAAAGGCTTTTTATTTTATTTATTATTATTTATTTATTCAAGAACATAAAAATACTGTTACGAATGCACCTTATGTCGAGGGCATAAGGTTCAATATCGTGTGACATGCAGTGCGTAACTTTTAAGCTCTGTAACTCGAGATCTAGACATTGTCTAGGTGTAATATAAAAACGCATTCCTAGACTTAAGGTGGCCTATTGAATGGTACAGGTTTTATCAATTTTGTCAACAAAGTGACGACATCGAAATTTCTAGAAACCCGTTTCCGGGAATTACCGTAGGTACTTACTGAATGTACTCGAAGTTATTCGCTATTATTATTACGTCTAGACGATTCTGGAATGTTCGATCAGCTGGCCTATATATAGCGCCGTGACGCCGACGCCCAGTCAGTCTACACTTGACTACCGAGACGAAACAGCGACAGTTAAGAAGCGATCTTTGAGAATACCTACTGCGACAACTGTAACGAGAACATTGAGTACTACGTGAAGAAACATCTGTAGTGTTGTTGTGTGTTTACAACACGGACTTCGTGGACGTAAGTGAAGACTTCGGTGCAACGTCAGCAACATTCTACTTGTCATTGCCTACAATCGACTGTACCTTCGTTGCCAATAAACTTCGTAACCCTTAACCGGTATTTTAGTACCCCTAGCCCGTAACAATTGGTGTCAGAAGCGGAATGCCGGTCACGCCAAGGGAAGAAGAAAGAGTTCGTACGCGACGACAAGCAGCGATGGATTTGGCGCGTCAAGAGGAAGAATCGCTTGGTGTCCCTGCACCCGAAACAGAAACGGCCGTCGTAACACCTATAAGTGCGCCTACTACCACCACTATTCCCGGAAACAGTGGATGTGATTTATCGGCGTTGCTGGCTCATTTAACGGTGCAAATAAAAGGTATGGCAGAATCCCAGGCAAAATCCCTGACAGAAATCCAGGCAAAAATAGACAAATCCCAGGCAGAAACCCAGGCACAAATTATTAAAAGTGTAGCAGAATCCCAAGCAAAATCCCAGCAATTAGTATTAGAACTTAATGAAAAGTGGGAAACAACTAAAGAAGAGGTCAACGAGCTTAAAATAAAAACAGCACAACAAGATACCCGCATGGACCAGCAAGAAGCTCGTATCGAGGATCATGATGCGCGTATCGAGGATCATGATGCGCGTATCGAGAAACTAGATAGTACCATCATGGAGTTTGGGAAAGAAATAGAGAGAGTACAAAAAGGAGGTATTAAAGGTGTGATACCTGTACCTAGTGCTTTGCCGACGTTCAAAGTACCTCACTTTGACGGAACAACGTCATGGGTGGCCTTCCGTCTACAGTTTGAAAAGGTTGCTAAAGGCAACAACTGGGACGACGATCAAGCGGTAACCGCTCTTACGCTTGCTCTGCGTGGTGATGCGGTACAAATCCTCGAAAATGTTTCCGGCGATTGCAATACCCTAGCCTGTCTGTTAGAAGCGTTGGAGTCTAGATATGGAGAGAAACACCTCGAACATGTCTACAGGGCTCAACTCCGCGACCGCACACAGAAGAGCAGTGAGGGTTTGCAACAATGGGCAACGGAAATAGAACGTATTGTTCGGAGGGCGTATGCATCAACGCCGGGATTGATTGATGCTACAACGGTGCAAGCTTTTACCGATGGAATCCGAGATGCGGAAGTCAGGGCTGCAGTTCGTCTGGGCCACCATCAGACTCTGAAGGCAGCCTTGACACACGCTCTAGAGGTGGAAGCAGTACGCCAAGACGGCCGACAACACCACCGTATTCGTGAGGTCACCGCACCAATAAAAACCCGACAAGGACCAACCTGCTATGAGTGCGGCGAAAAGGGGCATATTCGGATCAATTGTCCCAGAAAGTCTAAGGGAAAAAGTACTTCTGGGACACAGGTGGACGCAGAGGATTTAAACTAGAAACAGCCAGGGCTATGGGGCGAGTACTGGCTGGTCGTCACGAAGCCCCTATTATAACAGTATCACAAGTGGGTGACGGAAACAGTCTCATTATAGAAGGTGAACTGAATGGTAAATCCTGCAGTTTCACATTGGATACTGGTGCATCAAGAACTATTGCACGACCAGAGCTATTTCCTCGGACCATAGTATGGAAAAGAGGACCTTCACAATGCCGATTACAAACCGCCACCGGCCAACCAGTGCTCGTCCTTGGTGAAACGAATGTGACCTTGAAAATGGGTGATAAGACATTCACGCACCCTGTTTTAGTAGCGAATATTACAGATGATTGCATTATAGGACTGGACTTTTTGAAGAAACAACAATGCGTCCTTAATGTAGCAAAAGGAGTATTGAGTTTTCCAGAACAAGAAGTATTTCTTCAAGGTGCAAAACAAGGGTCAGTGTACTGTTTAAGGAAAACTGTATTACCACCAAGATCAGAAACTTTAGTAGATATTAGATTTTCACCAATAGGATGTCGCAAACGTTGCATTATAATAGAGGATTCTGGAGATCACCCAGACTGGATAACGGCAAGGACACTGATGATGATTTCCGATAAACCAAAAATACGCATAATCAACGTTAGTAACAAAGAAATAATTCTCGAAAAGAATCACATGGTGGGTGTATGCGATAATGTAGCATCTTTGAGAAAAACAGAGGTGCACGAAAAGGAACGTGATAAGAAGTGGCAGGAACATGTATCGACACTACTCGAAAGTTGTAAGGGCAATTTAAACAAGTTCGAAAGTCACAAAGTTAAGCAACTGTTGCATAACTTCCATGACATCTTTGCGAAGACCGACGGTGACGTGGGAAGGACCGGGCTAGTTAAACACCATATAGATACGGGTGATACACAGCCAATAAGACAGAGACCACGTCGTATTCCCTTTGCAAGAGAACAGGAAGTCATGGAAATGTTAAGAGATATGGAGAGAAACCGGATTATAGAAGCATCCACCAGCCCTTGGTCATCTCCAGTTGTACTAGTCAAGAAAAAGGATGGCAGTACAAGGTTTTGCGTTGACTACAGGATCTTGAATGATGTCACGAAAAAGGACAGTTATCCTCTGCCACGTATAGATGACACTTTGGACTTGCTAAGTGGCATGAAATGGTTCTCCACAGTTGACCTCAAAAGTGGATACTGGCAGGTGGAAATCTGTCAGCAGGATAAAGAAAAGACCGCTTTCTCCACTGGTCCTGGGAACGGTCTCTGGCAATTCAATGTCATGCCTTTTGGACTGTGCAATGCTCCAGCCACATTCGAGCGCTTAATGGAGCGCATTTTGGTGGGGTTGCTTGGTGATGCATGCCTGGTCTATTTGGATGACATCATCATTATGGGACGAAGCTTCGAAGAGCACCTACGCAATTTGGAGAAAGTGTTCCAAAAACTGCGTGAAGCGAATTTAAAACTCAGTCCTAGTAAGTGTACACTATTCCAGAAAGAGGTTGGATATTTAGGACACATTATTTCGGCGCAAGGAATTCGAACAGACCCTGAAAAAATAAAAGCCGTGTCGAAGTGGCCTACCCCTCGTAACAAAACTGAGGTACGCTCTTTCTTGGGTCTGTGTGCATATTACCGTCGGTTTGTGAAGAATTTCTCCGAGTTAGCGAAACCATTGCATCGTTTAACAGAGGAAAAGTGTCAATTTCAATGGAACTCTGACTGCGAACAGGCATTTGCGGTACTGAAAACTCACTTGTGTGAGGCTCCTGTATTAGGTTACCCTAGTAGGGAAGGCCGATTTTTGATAGACACAGATGCCAGCAATGTTGGTATTGGAGGAGTTCTCTCTCAAACACAAGGAGATCGGCAGGTCGTTATTGCATATTTCAGCAAATGTCTTTCCAAGCCAGAAAGGAATTACTGTGTTACCCGTCGAGAACTTCTAGCCGTTGTTAAGACCTTACAACACTTCAAGAAATTTTTGATTGGGAGACAGTTTACACTTCGCACCGATCACGCTGCCTTACAGTGGTTGCTTCAGTTCAAAGACCCAGAAGGACAAGTAGCAAGGTGGATAGAGCAGCTGCAAGAATTTGACTTTGTCACTGAACATCGAAAAGGCAAGTCACACAATAATGCTGATGCTTTATCTAGACGGCCTTGCGAAGAATCTTGCCGACATTGTGCCAAACAGGAAAAGAAAGAGAACGTAAGGATTATCCAGGTGAACGCTTTGGATGAAGACTGGGATAATCGATCATTGGAAGAGGCACAAAAGGAAGATAGTGACTTGAAGACAGTAATCGAATGGAAGAAACGTGGCCAGAGGCCCGCTTGGAGTGAAATATCAGCGCTTAGCCCAACAGCAAAAAGTTACTGGGCTCAATGGGACAGCCTGATAATTGATAATGGAGTTCTGAAGAGGAAATGGGAATCACCCAGTGGACAGGAGGTCACCTTACAGATAGTTGTCCCCTGCGATAAAGTCGCATCAGTGCTAAAGCAGGTGCACGACGGAGTATCCGGAGGACATCTAGGAGTGAAGAAAACCTTGGAGAAGGTGAGAAAAAGATTTTATTGGGTGCATTGTCGCGAAGATGTAGAGGACTGGTGTAGGAAATGTGTAGCCTGCTCCTCAGTAAAGGGACCGCAAACGAGAGCCAGAGGTCGGCTGAAAGTGTACAATGTTGGTGCACCATGGGAAAGAGTTGCTGTCGATATAGCTGGGCCATTCCCTATTACTGAAGAAGGGAATAGGTATATCATCGTCATGCAAGACTATTTCAGTAAATGGCCAGAAGCTTTTGCAGTACCCAACCAAGAAGCTCATACCGTTGCCAAAAAGCTAGTTCACGAGGTGTTCTGTCGATTTGGCGTCCCCTTGGAGTTGCACTCTGACCAGGGTAGAAACTTCGAGTCTTCACTATTTCAAGAGGTTTGCCAACTACTCGGGATACATAAGACTCGTACAACACCATATCACCCTCAGTCAGATGGAATGGTCGAAAGATTCAACCAGACGCTAGAGAATCATTTGGCCAAAGTAGTGGAAGATCACCAAAGGGATTGGGACCAATATATTCCACTCTTCTTAATGTCATACCGCTCTGCAACACATGACAGCACAAATTGTACACCGTCGAAAGTTAACTTCGGCCGAGAAATTAGATTACCCATAGATGCACTTACCGGAACACCCCCCGATACCCCTATCCTAGCCGTCGACTATGTGGCCGACCTACGACGTAAACTAGATGGAATACATGAGCTAGTGAGAGAGAATGGTCTGAAAACCAGAGAGAAAATGAAGATCCGATACGACCGCAAAGCTAACGTGTCCGGATTTGAAGAGGGAACTTTGGTATGGTTACATAATCCCATTAGGAGAAAAGGAAAGAGTCCGAAATTTCAAGCCAAATGGGAGGGTCCGTACACGATAGTAACCAGGATAAACGATGTCACCTACCGGATAAGGAAAGGACCTAGAGGGAAGCTGAAGATCGTACACGTAGACCGCCTAGCTCGCTATTATGGATCAAATCATGCTCGGGACGAGCACGAATAAGAAGGGGGCAATGTTACGAATGCACCTTATGTCGAGGGCATAAGGTTCAATATCGTGTGACATGCAGTGCGTAACTTTTAAGCTCTGTAACTCGAGATCTAGACATTGTCTAGGTGTAATATAAAAACGCATTCCTAGACTTAAGGTGGCCTATTGAATGGTACAGGTTTTATCAATTTTGTCAACAAAGTGACGACATCGAAATTTCTAGAAACCCGTTTCCGGGAATTACCGTAGGTACTTACTGAATGTACTCGAAGTTATTCGCTATTATTATTACGTCTAGACGATTCTGGAATGTTCGATCAGCTGGCCTATATATAGCGCCGTGACGCCGACGCCCAGTCAGTCTACACTTGACTACCGAGACGAAACAGCGACAGTTAAGAAGCGATCTTTGAGAATACCTACTGCGACAACTGTAACGAGAACATTGAGTACTACGTGAAGAAACATCTGTAGTGTTGTTGTGTGTTTACAACACGGACTTCGTGGACGTAAGTGAAGACTTCGGTGCAACGTCAGCAACATTCTACTTGTCATTGCCTACAATCGACTGTACCTTCGTTGCCAATAAACTTCGTAACCCTTAACCGGTATTTTAGTACCCCTAGCCCGTAACAATACGTTTTTATTCAACATTATATTTAGTCAAAGATCAATATTCACTGACATATGTCACTACTCTGTCGGTAATGGCCGATGCGCATCACATTAGCAAAGCAATCATTGTCATTAATTCACCTATGCACTCAGTTCGGATATGTTTGCACTATCCTGCCCCCTGTCGTCGCATCAATATGCTAGTGAAACTGGTATCTATCAACGGTCTACTTGAATTTGTAATTGAATGAGATTCCATTGGATTGAATTGAGGAAGTGTTATTTGAAGCACATCTTAGGTTCGTTGTTTTTGACAGTGACAAAGCTCGGCAGCTTCCCATTTTTTTCGGTAACATTAATAGATACTGTCTTTTCATCATCTGCTTAGCTTTTACCAGTCTATATCGGGGTCAGCTTCCAGTCCAACCGAATTCAGCTGGATACTAATATTTTACATAGAGCGACTGATTATCCATTGCTACCAACAAGGTGGACATGGTGGTCGCGGGAAGCCGATGGATACGGGAAAAGCAGTAGACCTCTATAAGCTGAAGAAGAAGAAGACTGATTATATTATCTGACCTCCATAACCCAGTTACCGGGAGATACGATACCTTGGCTTACCTGATGATCATTGCAGTCTTATATTTTTTTAATAATTATAAACTAGTGCTTGACCGCAATCCCGCCTGATGGTAACCAGTGATGCAATCGTTGATGGTAAATCGCGTTAGTTTATTTAGCCTATTCACTAAAAAAAAATTTAGTGAATAGGAAGGGAGACGGCAGTTGAGCGAGGTGATGCAATGTTAAACTCAACAAGACGACCAACGATGCTGCGCCACAGGGAGATTGATGTAGATCCTCCACGACCAAACTCCCGACACAACAACATTTGGCGCATCATAACCGGCAACATCGCACCACAACTGCTCGCACCAGACCCGTCTTCCGTACGGCTTCACCAGACATCAGACTTCTGACAACACGTAACGGCAGTCAAAGATCTAGAATGATAGTTCGGACCAACGGCTTAATGTGCTTTCCGAGTCATAGAAGGGTCTCGGTATGTAAAGATGGTCATCCATCCACACACTTACTGCGGCAAGTGTAGCTTCACCTGATCAATCTAGCTAAAATCTGTTATTATTTAGCCACGAGCAGGGACTTATGGAACTGGTCTCAGTCAACAGACTATATAAATTTGTAATTCAATGAGATTCCATTTGAGAGGTATCGTCTTTTATAGACTGATTGGATACATTGCATGCCCTATTTCATCATCAATAGCATCATCATCAACCTTTTTACCGTCCCACTGCTGGGCACCGGACACGTCCGGGCCGAGCCGGACCGGGCTCCTCTAATACAGAGAAGGATTGAGCGTAATCACCACGCTTGCTCAATGCGGGTTGGCGATTTCAGTCTTAAAGTCCAGGTTTCCTCAAGATGTTTTCCTTCAACTTCAGTTATTGGTGTCCAAGATATACTTAGAAAGTACATATAACTTTAGAAAAGTTACATTGGAAGGTACTTGCCTGAACTGGAATCGAAACCCACCCACTTATGCCATCATTATCATCTACTATTTATTTTGCCCAAAAAAGCAATGTTTTTCCTTCAATTATTCTCTTTTAGTCGTTATCTTGGTGGCCATAGTAAATTATCGATGAAAAATGAAGAGAGAAGATAAAAATAAATTTATTTGTTTAAACATGTGAGAGCGTACAAGAATAAAAGAAAATGCATGTAGGATAACATAAAAAAATAAATATGATCAGACATGTTTGCCACCTAGTATGATGTGCAAATATTTTGAACAATAATTATTTTAAACTATAAATTTCATGTCAATAAAAATACATATTTAATTATTAGAAAAAACAAAAATAAATAAAGTCAGCACGAAGAAAAATAAATAACAATGCATCAAAATCTATGTCAATTTAAATGCTTCTGTCAGAAATTCATCAATATTATCGTAAGTAAGCTCTGTCAATTAAATATGACTTTAGTCGGCTTTTATTTCCAATGTACATTATTTAGCTCCCTACAACTTTGGAAAAATAAAATTTATTAAAAAACGAAGGACGTGTCAGGGTTCTACTGACTAAAACCCACCCGCCTTGCCTGTATGTTAGAGGCAACGATATCTCTTTCGAACAAACCGCGGCCCTGGCAGGCGTCGGTCCTCGTGGAACTGTCACTTTGTGCTAACATCACTTTGAGGCTCACTTGGAACAAAAAGTGTCGTCGACGGGGAGGAGGACCCTGGATCACATATTTTTAGCATGCTCTAACAATATTCCACCTCTAGATTTATGTAGCCATCTCCACAAATTTAAGATCCCTCTTCCAATTAATTTCCTCCCCCTTCTAACATATCCCTCTCCAGAATTACTTATGGTTCTGAGGATATTCATCCGTAAAAAAATATTAAATTATGATTTGTCTCCTTAAATATTCTATGTTTGAATGTGGCATATATGTATATTGATGTTATTTATACTAATATATGAAGCTGAAGAGTTTGTATGTTTGTTTGAACGCGCTAATCTCAGGAACTACGGGTCCGATTTAGAAAATTCTTTTTGCATTGAATAGCCCATTAATCCAGGAAGGCTATTTAATATCACGCTGTGACAAAATACGAGCGGAGCATAACTAACTCCACGCGAACAAAGTCGCTGGCGGCCGCTAGTAATAAAAATGTAGTTTTATTTTATTGTTTATTTCGACCCAGGTCAGGGTTGCGGGTTTGTTTAAAAATACGTCGTGGCCCTGACGCACAGGCAAGTGATGAAATACGACTGGGTTTTACCTGGCCTGGCCCGACAAGCCCTTCCGGTCCAACCAGAGCGGAAAGATCATTTTATGATTTCCCATCCAAAACTGGTACTAACCCCACAAGACTGGAAGAAGAAGTAACATCGAAATTGTTTTTTTCTTTTATTTTAAATGCACACATTCTTTTTTCCAATTCACTTTTGACATTGAGTGAATAGTCGGCACCTGAAGGTCGATTTTCAAAATCTAGTCGGAATCTCGTCTCGGCGACAAACACAGTTCAAAAAATCTAATGAAATTCGAAGACTTTTTGTCAGGTTGTAATTGAGATCAAACCGTAAACGTTCTTAAAATTACGAGAATTTACCCTCAAATTAACTTGCCATAATTAAATATATGATAGACAGTAGAGTGACAGCCTCCGAAGCGTAGCGGTAGCAAACGCGGCCTCTGCGCAAGGAGGCGCAGGTTCGATCCCCGCGCTGTGCAAATATTTGTATGCATAAATATGAACATTTGAACCCGGAAAGCGGAAAGCACATTAAGCCGTTGGTCTCGGTTGTCATACGAACATCTAGTGGCGGTCGTTACGGGTTGTTGGAGCCCTCAAAAATCCAACAATTGGTCTAATTGCAATGCTTCGATATCGCCTTCGGGTTGTGGAGGTCAGACGGCAGTAGCTTCACGGAAATTATCGAAGTTTAGCCAAAACCAGCAGTTAGACTGGTAAAGCGGACCCCAGACTCCAAACCTGAAAAAGCTTCGGATGCGATTGGGATAACTTTGAGATGATGATGATGAATTAAAAATATGATAGAATATAACTTTAATAACCAGAAATAATTTTAGATGCATAAAATTAGAATATAATGGACATATAATACCTGAGATTCGTAATAAGCCTAATTCTAATTCAAATTCAAAAATTTATTTCAGATTAATGAACATCGCATATACAAGATTAATTTTTCTTTATACGAAACTAAAACTGTTTACCTCATGTTACATTTTTTTCCAAATACTTTTAGAAATTGTTACAGTGTGGTTACCGAACACGCAACACAGTTCACAGCAGATCGGTGGAGCAAGGCCCCTCGCCCCTCTGTGCAGGGGTGCAATACGTTATAAGTAAAATTAACATGTTTTAAGTAAATTATACTACATTTTATTTTATCAATATCTACCTAACTTGACTGTTACGACAGTTCAAATCCTGCAAGTGTGATGGAAAATGTTATCACTAGTTAATTACAAATAAACAACCCGAAATTATAATTATCAATAAACGCAAGACGACGCCGCGCAACTGTAGGCACGGGCGGGTCAGCGATGTGTTGACCATATTTTTGTTGGAACAAGCAGGTAATATAACAAGCTCTAACATTGAAACTTTTCATTGTATCTTTTTGAAATTTTGTACATAGACTACTACTACTTAAAAATGCTGGATACTTGTTTCGGATTTTGCATAAACAAAAAAAAATATATTGTATATTATTCCTGTTGTAACCAAACTTGACAAACCAGATATCAAAATGGACAGAATTTATCGGAGATTATGCCTCGCGTGTACTTTACATCCAAGATTATCATCATTTTTTTTCCCAAAAAGTTACTTAATAAAATGGTCCGTCCTGAGAGCGGACGCCGGCCGCTCATAATTATTAATTCTAACACAAAAAGTAATTTTATAAAGTTGTAGGTTTTCAAAATAATGTATAGCAATAGAACAAAGTCCTTTCTTCATACGTAATTATGCCGGAGGCACGCCTGGAAATATGTTTCAAGTACCACGGTTCACTTTCTCACGGCTCACTGTAAAACAAATTATATTTCCCTATTCAGAGTTTTAAAAGTTTGAAGAAAACGTTTTCTTAGGGAATCCTGTCTAAAGTCGCCTCTTAATATTTATATTACCGGACCCAACACTTTTGGACGCACCATCAGGAATTATCTTCTTTCTGAATCCGCCATCTTGTATTCAACAATAATGATTACCAAAGCGGTAACGTTTGTGAAACTTTACATTTTGTTTGGAAATTTTAAGAGTATGTTTTCCTACGTAATAGGTTTCCTTTTTTCTTTTATAGCGCTTGTCTTTAAAAGTATTATTGTCGGCGACTGACTCCGCATTCTACATTCTCGAGTTTCTGAAACGATGTTGGAGATAAAAATATCTTGGATTTTTTTCGCCTTTTACAAGTTAAGTTTGTTCAAACGAGTCTGGCCTCAAAAAGTAGGTTTCAAGAATATTTTAGCTAGATTAGAGCGGGCTTTATTTGTAGGATGGACGTGGCCCCTCTTTCATAACTTTTTAAAAGTAAGTATGACGAAAAGTCCGATAAGATAAAGGATTATATTTTTGAAAGCTTAGAAGAAGTTTCTTTCGTCAAGGATCTCTCTCAATTGAATGTCAATTGCCCCCAATTTAACTGCCAATGAGCGTTTCCTTACAATTTACGAGATTGTGTTATAAGAAAATATGTAGCACTCTTCATGAATATAACATGCTCTAAGTTAATATTTATTTCATAGATGTATGTGTAATGACTCATTTATTATACATAAAAAATTCTTAGATAATGTGCTTTGCTGGCTATTAGAATGGTTTCAAGGAAAATGTTAAATGCCTAGTTTTATGACATAAATTCCCAGTATTTTATTTAGCCATAGGGCATAGTGTGCTTATATAGATAAGCTCACTATCATACACCTTTGAGAATTACTTTATGGATAAACTTTTCTATTCTTTGCTACATAAATATCATACCTGTGTCAAGATAGCAAATAGTGGGTATTTAAATAAGATTCAAGCAAACATTATAGGAGAAACATTACACACTGGACATGCTTAAAGTTATTAGCAATAAGGTACATAAGAATTATAAGAAATATGAAGGTTACTTAACTGGTAGTGTGCTCGGTCCGACAGCTTGATGAAGAATCCCCACCAAAGGGTCGGGTTTCCGTATTCATAGGCAGTGACAATATCAGAGTAACCTCATTGAGTCGTTATTACAGTGTTGTATAAAGATATTCACGATCGAATCTATCCTCGGAACCAACTAAACTTAAACAATACACCATAAAATACATTTCTTAGAATTATGACTCGTCATATTAAGTCCTATAATACCTGTATTTATCTCATAGTACGCCACACACGTTGAAGATCATATTTTATAAAAGTTTTATTTCTAAACTCAAGCTGCTATAAAGCATTTTAGATCCTATTACACCCACTCCAAGACTACGTACTACAGCTCGCCGCCAAGTAAGGATAAGGCCCGGGTCGACGACGGTGCGTTGTGTTCACAGAAATGCCAGCTTTTCGTGACGGGCTCGTCGAAAACCGTTGCTCGCCAGAGCCACGGGTTTCTCTTAAGCGATACCATGGTCCCTGGTGCACAGGTAAGTGAAGGAATACGGATCGGTTTTAGTCAGTATAAGTCTGACACACCCTTCTGCTCCGCCCAGAGTCGGATAGGTCATGCGATGATTTCCGTCCTCAAAAAAAAGGACTTCCACTAGCAACTGTTCTTACTCATCACTACTGGCAAGCTAACGCAAAACTTTTAATTTTTCTTTGGAATATAGAGATCCACTGCTGGACAAAGGCCTCCTCCAAGACATTCCACAATGACCGGTCTTGTGCTACCCGCATCCTTCGGCTTCCCGCGGCAAAAATTAAAAAAAAAACAGTAACCCAACCTATTCAACGTCAATCAATTCCCGTTTTTGATAGTGTAATGCCTCGTGCCAACAAGATTTTTGAGCAGTTAGTTCTGCGCTTGATCTTTCTTCAGTCGTTTCGGATTGGTCTGCCATTGTACTACGAGAATAAGGGGATAGAGAATGTACCTCTGCTACCTGTGTTTATACCCATCATTGCATCATTTATACCACCAAACCAGATTACGAGACAGACTTCCTAACTTTGTTTATTTTGAATTTTGTGGCCTCAATACCCACCGGGGGTTATTTTAAATACTTGGATTTGGTGAACGTGGCCATACCTCGCCAGCCTACCAGTTCGACTGGCAGTGCGCTCGCCGTGTAGCGGTCAGCAGAAGTACGCACACCACCATGGTCGCGTTCCGTTTACTTTAAGTTTTCGGCAGCGTCCACCGCCGATAAACACAAAAATCAGAGGAGGTATTCAACAATAGTATGTGTAGAGTAAGCTAAGTGGTAGTACCAATGGGTTGACCATGTTTGTCAAAGGATCACTGGCTGTTAGAATGCACGATTTCAGGAGTAGAATGCTAATCACGTATCTGCAAGCGTCGTCTAGGGTGCCCCCAGATAGATGGACTGACGACAAAGAAAGTGATTGGGATTGAATGCGGAAAACAGAGGACAGGATGTTGTTGATATTGATATGCTTGGGAGAAGCCTATGTCCAGGATTGGAATAATATTGTGATAGACTCAGTTGAATGATCGATTCATCCGACACTCAGTGCGAGTGCGGTGCTACTGATCAGATTATGATACACCTGTTGGAGTGTTCCAGTCCCCCGGTCGTGGACCCCGTCACGATGTGCTGACATCTCTTTGAGGCGCGCGTGAAACACGACGCGCCGTCGACTCGGGCCTGGTCCTTACCGGGCGGCGAGTTGCCCACTGCTCACCGCCCGCAGGCCCGCGCCTACGGTGGCTGGGAGTTAGGTGTCGTCTCCCGACCAGGGCGTCTACTGCGGCGGCTAGTTGCGTGAGGTCGCTGGGATTCCCGTTGCCTCACGCGCTCCGCTTCCTCCTTTGGTCCCAGATGATCCTCTCACCTGTATCCTTGACAATATATCATATTTTATGATTCCATACTAAATACTGAAAATATAATGTTAAATACTGAAAATATAATATAGCACTTATAGTGAGTGCACTATGGTGCACTATAAGTGCACAATGATGTACAACAATTAGGTATTCTAAGAAATAAATTTCAAATTGTAATTGTAAATTATCAGAGACAATAATTAGGTTTTCTTTTTTTAATTATTATCAACTGTCAAAAGAAAAACGTCTGTAGAGTGAAGTAAAATAAGAACTCCACATAATTAAATCAGAGTATTTAATTTGCTTTAAGTGCTTCTACACATATCATTCACATTTAGCACCTGCGAGTGTCAACCCACAGATGCATACGTATCCATTTGTTTACATTTTTATGAGATACTTTTGCATAACCAACGTATTTCGTTGGTGAAACCAGAATCCTAAGAAATCTGGATTCATATGAAAATGTTTTATTTGTACGAAATAATGTGACACACCAATTTGTTTCGGGGACGTGTGAAGTGAGTTAGGTGATAAGGTTCCCAGCGCCCTCAAGCCACTATCCGCCGCAGGAGACGCCCTGATCCGGAGACGACATCGGAGTCCCAGCCACCATAGACGCGGGCTTGTGGGCTGTGAGCAGTGGGCAGCTCACCGCCCGTTAAGGAGCAGACCCGATTCGACGGCGCATTGTGTTTCGCGCTCGCCTTGATGAGATGGTAGCATATCGTGAGGGGGTCCACGAAGACCGATGCCTCCTGGGTCTGGGATGCGGGTTGGTTAAAAAAGAAACCGTGGCCCTGGCCGTCGCACATGCAAGTGAAGAAACACTGGTGGGTTTTAGTCAGTGAAAATCTGACACTCTCTTCCAGTCTGTCCAGAGCGGGAGAAGTCATTTGATGATTTTCCATCCCAACAAAAAAAAAAGTTTATGCGTGTATTACAAATTAGCCACTAGCGTTTGGGTTCTTAGAAATGAACATATTATTATCAACTCAATAAGGGACTGGAACAATTTGCCAGCGACTGTGTTTCCGTCACTCTACAATTTGAGTGTCTTCAAGGCTAGAATGAATAGGCTCTTAATAAACTAGCGCGCTTTATTATCAACGATCGCATCACTGCTTACCATCAGGCGGGATTGCGGTTAAGCGCTAATTTATAATATATAAAAAAAACTCATACAGTATTTTGTTAAGACGTTGACTAGTTGACTAATTGGTGGTTCTAGTAAGACAAATCCTATTTTTAGTATCAGTTAGAGTTACTAAAATAGAATTTGCTGGATGAGCTAAATGAATAGTTGTTTAACTAGATGTATTACTTATTGAATTAGTTTTCTTATATTATTTACAGAATACAGGTGAGAGGATCATCTGGAACTGGAACACTCCAAAAGGTGTATCATAATCTGATCAGTAGCACCGCACTCGCACTGAGTGTCGGATGAATCGATCATTCAACTGAGTCTATCACAATATTATTCCAATCCTGGACATAGGCTTCTCCCAAGCATACCAATATCAACAACATCCTGTCCTCTGTTTTCCGTACTCAATCCCAATCACTTTCATTGTCGTCGGTCCATCTCTCTGGGGGGCACCCTAGACGACGCTTGCAGATACGTGATTAGCATTCTACTCCTGAAATCGTGCTTTCTAACAGCCAGTGATCGTTTGACAATCATGGTCAACCCATTGGTACTACCACTTAGCTTACTCTACACATACTATTGTTGAATACCTCCTCTGATTTTTGTGTTTATCGGCGGTGGACGCTGCCAAAAACTTAAAGTAAACGGAACGCGACCATGGTGGTGTGCGTACTTCTGCTGACCGCTACACGGCGAGCACACTGCCAGACGAACTGGTAAGCTGGTTAGGTATGGCCACGTTCACCAAATCCAAGTATTTAAAGTAACCCCCGGTGGGTATTGAGGCCTCAAAATTCAAAATAAACAAAGTTAGGAAGTCTGCCAGTAAATTGCGTCAGCGCGCGCCTCCTCGTAATCTGGTCTGGTGGTCTACAACTCCGCATCTGAAGGTTGGAGCTAAGTGGTTGCCGCCTTTAGCACTATGATC
Organism: Sesamia inferens; assembly: GCA_037179545.1. Lineage (NCBI taxonomy): Eukaryota > Metazoa > Arthropoda > Insecta > Lepidoptera > Noctuidae > Sesamia > Sesamia inferens. The sequence continues at coordinate 10,679,554 of CM073939.1, forward strand.
AGATAGATATAGTCCGAAGGTGTCATTCTATCACATATTTACTTATTATTAATATCTAGGGAACCGCCCCGGCTTCGCACGTGGACAATTGGTTTAGGTAACTCAGACTTCCTCAAGAAACGGTGGCCCTTCAATAAAAATAATGTCTACTCTGACGCCCAGCAGCCAGACTCTGACTCTGCAAGATACATCGACCTTTTTGTCCATGGATAGCCAGTTCCACCACCTTTAAACAGAATGAAAGCCTACAGGGGTAGCAAGTTTGTTCGAAATAATGCTCCACCGCTCCGGCCTACTCCCTCCGCGGTTTAGGCAGAGAAAAATTCAAGTAGCAGGCGGCGGCACGCGGATTTTTTCTAGTGTTTAGTTTTGAATAAATCGTGATATCTCCTGAATAAAACCACCAATTCCAATAATTCGAAAAAAAGATCTGCTGCTACTGAAATTACCTATGATATTACGTAATTTATTTAGATAAGGCTAAAAATAAGGAACAAATAGTGGGCTCTAATTTCGACTGGCATTTTAATTAACTTTTCAAACATAAAAAGTAGTCTTAATGAAGAAACTATAGTAGGTAGATATATGGTGTTGCAGACTTTTTTGTAGGCATTTTTAAGGTCTACAATACTATAGTACAATATTTTGATCTATCTGTCAGGGTTCAGCCAGCGTTTGCAAAGTTTTTTTATTTTTTTATTATTAAAATATAAACCAGCGCTTGACCGCAATCCCGCCTGATGGTAAGTAGTGACGCAATCGTTGATGGTAAAGCGCACTAGTTTATTAAGAGCCTATTCACTCTTGCCTTGAAGACACTCAAATTGTAGTCCGACGGAAACACCGCCGCCGGCAGATTGTTCCAGTCCCTCGATGTACGCGGTATAAAGGAGGAGGCGAAACGCTTCGTCCGGATCGTAGAGGTGTTAACGACATAAGGGTGGAAACTCGCCGTACGACGGGTCATCCGATGGTGGAACGGAGATGGGGGAAATAAATCGTGCAAATCCCTCGCACACTCCCCAAAATGTATCCTATAGAACACCGAAAGGCTGGCTACTCTACACTTGTACTCTAGGCTTTGGAGACCAACTCGAGTTAAATCAAGGTCACCAATCAGCCTCTTCGCACGCCTCTCCACTAAATCCAAAGTGGTCAGGTGACATTAGCAGCACCAGCCAAATGTGGCTGCAGTACTCCACACACGAACGGACCTGTGCTTTGTACAACATTAGAAGCTGCCCTGGTGTGAAGTACTGCCGGACCTTTGCGATAACGCCAAGTTTTCTGGCAGCCACCTTGGCCTTGGACTCAATGAACCGTCCAAAGTTTAGGTTCGAGGAAATCTCAACACTGAAAAGCTGAAGGCGGTCGGTACACTCCAAGGATACATTCCGAAAAGTAGGAGCCAAGGTGAACGGGCTCCTTTTGGCGGTGAAAAGACACGCCTGCATTTTGGCGGCATTGAATGCTACAAGATTGGCATTGCCCCATTCGGAGACTGCCTGAAGTGCAACACTCGTTCGCTCTACCATGGCCTCTCTTTCGGACCGGATTGATTCCCTACTAGCCCGAGCATCCGGCAGGTATCTCTCCACAACTGCCCAAAAAAATGGGTTTATTTTGCGACATGTGTCCTCAGAAACCTCAAAAATAAAAGTATTTCTCCACTATTTAGTGAATGTTATTATACATAAAAACCTTTCTTTTGGATCATTCTATCTATTAAAAACCCTATCAAAATCCGTTGCGTAATTTTAAAGATTGAATCTCTCAAAGCGACATAGGGAAAGTATAAGTGACTTTGTTTTATAATACGAGTATGTAGTGATTCTTAATATATCGATATCCTAAATACAGCCCACTTGAATCTTGTTAAGAATCTTTCGTGGCAGGCACGTTGCCGCCACCACAGCTATGTATGTTAGGTGTATTGTCTCATTTTGACAGGTTAAGTTTGTACCGGTTTCTTTGTATACGGAACTACCTATGTCTACTACATTTTTTTTTACATACGCATTGCCCTACACACTATGAACTTCTCCTGTATCGTGGGTGCGTTTAGAAACATTTAAACTCACATACACAAAACCAGACCCGGAAGAACAACCTGTAGACCATACAAATATTAGTTCCGTGCGGAAATTAAACCCGCACCACGCAGCGCAGTACTCGGTCGCACAGGCAATGCGAAAACCGTGTTGTGTCTGTTTTGTACCGTGTCTGTAAGCCTGACCATGATCTTTCATACGTCTTACACCAACCAAGTTATATGATTAATCGTTGTTGTTTTAATGAACCAATCACAGTAGATTGAATGAGTAGATTTTCACATACTAGCCTTATGTTATAGTCCAATACCTATTTACCTAAAGTACTTGTTTTTTTATATAATTATAAGTCGTTCTTGACCGCAATCCCGCCTAATGGTAAACAGTGATACAATCGTTGATGGTAAAGCGAGCTAGTTTTAAGAGCCTGTCCGCTCAAACAAAATTGACTGAGTAGGAAGGAGCGAGGTGATGCAATGTCAAACCCAACAACACGACCAACGATGCTGCGCCAGAGGGAGATTGATCTTGAGACTCTGTACAAGCAAACTCCCGACACAAGAACATTTGACGCATGGTACTCGGCATATTTCTCAACACAACTGCTCAGACCCGTCCATCGTACGGCTTCACCAGACATCATATCGCAACACGAGAAATTGCTTGGCGGGATGATTTTTTGAAGTGGGTGGTAATTTCTGCCGACAGCCGATGTTATAGCCGATATGTTTCATTTATTTATTAAAAAATTGTGTTTACAATTACACCAGCTTAAAAAACCCTGATGAAGCCCAAAGGTTTAACTGCTACATCAATATTAAATTTAAAAATAATAAAGAAATCTCGGTATTCCGTTAAGTTCTCAAACGGGATGAATCAAGGATATATGCTTACCCAATATTTTAGTAAATAATGTGGGAGTGGCAGTGGGTCACTGGCAACAGCTATATATTACGATTTTTAAAATAATTGTTGTACATTGGTTTGAACACTGTTTTAAAAACGGTTAAGAAAAACTTCGAACTGTCATAACATACTAGAATCAAGCTTTCAAAGACTTGTGAGGTATATCAACCCGCACTGGCCGTGTAATAGATAATGTCCCAGTCCCCCTCGAAAAAAATAGTTCTCATTTCCCAGCAGTGGGAACAGTTAATTCTGCTGATGAAGAAGATAACAAAAACAACTTAGTACCCAACAAAAACTCATTAAAATTTACATTTAAAATCTTACCATTATACAATGAACATAATTCTTAAGCGTTGCAAAACTTTCGAGAAACGGATTTCACTTAAATAGCGACCAGAACCTATTTTGAATCGTCTGCCGGTACTGAAACTTGGGGCCGTTTTAAAGTTTGATGCAGTCACTTCGCATTTAGCGGCAAAGCTCTAATTGTTTTTGGGAGCCGATTTTACTGTACAACTTCCATTTTGCAAAGATAGTTGTTGTGGGTACACTTTGGACAGTATTTTCGCCCTTACTGCGATTTAATTAATCAAATCAAAGCATTTATATCAAATAAACCGGTTACAGACACTTTTGAACTGTCAGAAGGTCGGTCAGTCAGTAAGGTGAAGTTAATCACCCATTCCAAAAAGTAGGTACCTATGGAGAAGAACGGGCAAGAAACTCCATGGACACTCTTAAATTATCAAGCTATTGATACAAATATTTGATTACATCATTCATTTGAAATCAACCGTGTGAGAACGATCCAGAAATATACTGTACGCTAAGAGCGTCCATTATGGAAAACACAGAAAAAAAAAAACAACAACAAAAAAAGACTAACCCAACAAATAGATGCTTTACAGCAAGTACATTGTGCTCACACGTGTGCCATGCAATTATACAATACTAAGAAATTTAATCTACACAATGCAAAGATAGTTTTGTCCAAGGTTCAGCAACTCCAACAGTGTTCCTGAATACTAAGTTTAGCTCCTGTGTAACTGCACCAATGCCGAACACCCCTGTTAGCCATGCAATTACGTAGCGTACAATATGCTTGGCTACATAATGTGCACTGACTTTGAGTAAAAAAAAAAAAAACAAACAAACAATCAATCAATTAGGTACCGACTAGGGCAGATCACATGTCTCGTTATTGTGTTTTATTCCATATTCATAAAGTTCGCCTCATATTAATACTCTTTGTACCACATTTCTTTTTTTTCTAGGGATGGGAAATCATCAAATGACTTCTCCCGCTCTGGGCGCAGCGGAAGTTCGTGTCAGACTTTTACTGACTAAAACCCACCCGTGTTTCTTCTCTTGCCTGTGCGACGGCCAGGGCCACGGTTTCTTGTTTAACCAACCCGCAACCCTAACCCAGGAGGCATCGGTCTTCGTGGACCCTGTCACGATGTGCTGACATCACTTTGAGGCGCGCGTGAAACACGACGCGCCGTTGACTCAGGCCTGGTTCTTACTGGGTGGCGAGGTGCCCACTGCTCACCGCCCGCAGGCCTGCGCCTACGGTGGCTGGGAGTAAGGTGTCGCCTCCGGACCAGGGCGTCTCCTGCGGTGGCTAGTGGCGTGAGGGCGTTGGGATTCCCGTTGCTTCACGCGCTCCGCCTCCTTCTTTGCCAGCATCACTGCTTCGCAGAAGGATCCAGCCAAATTCAACTCTAAGGGAAGGCTTAAGAAAGTCTCACTGTCTGCAAATAATAAGAAAATCCAAATACTTGTACATATTTATATAATTAATCCCGCAGACATACATATTGACATTAATGAGATAAAATATTACAGTTCAGTTCGATTTCTCTTAATCCGTAGAAAACTCACCAAAAATCAATCTAACCCTCTTCCAATTATATTGGGGTCAGGTTGTTTTAGAATCGGTTCTTTTTTTTTTTTTTTTTTAATAATTATAAACTAGCGCTTGACCGCAATCCCGCCTGATGGTAAGCAGTGATGCGATCGTTGATGGTAAAGCGCGCTAGTTTATTAAGAGCCTATTCGAGTGAATAGGCTTCCTATTCGTTCAGTGTTTCTAAGTAGAAACACTGAACGAATAGGAAGGAAGACGGCAGTTGAGCGAGATGATGCAATGTTAAACCCAACAACACGACCAACGATGCTGCGCCAAAGGGAGATTGATCTGAAGACCCTCCACGACCAAACTCCCAACACAACAATATTAGGCGCATCGTACCCGGCACACATCGCAATACAACTGCTCGTCCTCCGTACGGCTTCACCAGACATCATGCCGGAACACGACAAATCGCTTGGCGGCAAGGCTTTGTCTGGTGGGTGGTAACTTCTGCCGGCGGCCGATGTTATGGCCTACCACCGAGTGAAAAAATAAATTATAAACTAGTGCTTGACTGCAATTCTGCCTGATGGTAAGCAGTGATGCAGTCGTTGATGGTAAAACGCATTAGTTTATTAAGAGCCTATTCACTCTAGCCTTGAAGACATTCAAATTGTAGTCCGACGGAAACGATGACGGATATGTATACTCTTTGTACGACGGGTCGTCCGATGATGGAACGGAGATGAGGGAATTAAGTCATGTAATTCCCTCGCACACTCTCCAAAACGCATCCTATAGAACACCGATTAGCTGGCTACTCTTCGCCTGGTTACAAATACATAGCAGTATTTAAATGTACTTTCACGGCATGGTGAAGTCAAAAATGTTTGGTCAGTCATCCTCAAATAGACCACAGAAAGCGTAGCTTAACCGATCGATCCGTGCTGCTGTTTTAGGCTAAGAGTCACTTAGGGCCATTTTTAAACTGACGGACCCTTAATAAGAAAACTTAATTAATAAATAATATAATATTTATCGGCACGGTTGGCGTAGTAGTTAAAAGTTTAACTGTTGAGCTGCATGTCGCGGGTTCGATTCCCGCACCAAAAAACATTTTGTATGACCTACAAGTAGTTGTTTTGGGTCTGGTTGTTTGTGTATGTGTTTGTAAAAGCACCTACGATACAGGAGAAATTCCTAGTGTGGGGCAATGTTTATATATTTTTTTTAATAATTATAAACTAGCGCTTGACCGCAATCCCGCCTGATGGTAAGCAGTGATGCGATCGTTGATGGTAAAGCGCGCTAGTTTATTAAGAGCCTGTTCACTTTGAAAAACTGAGCGAATAGGAAGGAAGACGGCAGTTGAGCGAGGCGATGCAATGTTAAACCCAACAACAGTATCTTTCACTCGCCTACCGAATGGTCGATAATAGAATAAATCCAAGATACAGATGAACCTTCATTGCTGACCTGCAGCGTAATTACGTAATATATTATGGGTAGCAACAAAGACATTAAAATTATAGTAATGAGTTTAATTTTCGCAATTTAACTACAGTCATTGCGTTATTCTTTATCACTCAGAAAAACTGAGCGGATAGGAAGGAAGACGGCAGTTGAGCGAGGTGATGCAATGTTAAACCCAACAACACGACCAACGATGATGCGCCAAAGGGAGATTGATCTGAAGACCCTCCACGACCAAACTCCCAGCACAACAATATTAGGCGCATCGTACCCGGCACACATCGCAATACAACTGCTCGTCCTCCGTACGGCTTCACCAGACATCATGACGGAACACTACAAATCGCTTGGCGGCAAGACTTTGTCTGGTGGGTGGTAACTTCTGCCGGCGGCCGATGTTATGGCCTACCACCGAGTTTCTACCTACCTACCTAGATACATAGGTAGGCGTGGTCATTTATCTATGGTAATAATTTCATGAAGCGATCTCCATTCACTTAACCCTTTGACTGGGAGATAGGTCGAATACCGGATTCGTATTTACACGAAACAGTCAATGGATATAAATAATTATCTGAATAAGTACCGTTTTACTTCATGAAAAATATATTATAAGCCTTCCAACACGTCAATGCCCAATTAACACTCATCCCATTATTATTTGAATAAAACCAAGTATGGATTCCAATTTTACATCTAAAAAACAGTATTACCGAAAGAAGTTTTTAATGTTAAAAACATTTATTGAATCGTAAGAATTAAAGAAAAGCAATTATTATTAATATACTATTTTATCTAAAGCTATTGATTGTAGAATCTGTGCTACGAGCAATAATCCAAACTGTAACTCAAGGATTGTAGCGCGCCCGCGTAGCCGCGTAGCCAGTGCCGCCGCGAACTCGTAGAGCATCGGACGTGGAGCGCTACGCCGCTACGACCAAACAGCCCTGTCCGTATTTAATCGGGCAAAGTCGGAACCGAGTGACTCGTTTCGACGTAGTGTAGTGACTTAATTGTGACCGTGTTTGTGTTTTAATCTCGTGCACCATTAATGTTTTCTCGTTAATTAAAACGTTTTACAGGTAAAATCCTTTTACTTGGTAATAAAATAGGTTTAAGTTGTACCACTTTTGGTACTAGGTTTTATTTGAGACGGGTAACGTTAAACGTTAGGCGCCGGTAACTAATGGACCGTTGAGATAAGAAAGCTTTGTGGAAGTACAGTTATTAGCCGGTTTAAAGAGCCGGTCATTGATAACAGTTGAAGGGGAAAGCCTTTGGCCGTTACTTATTATCACTAACAATCTTATCTCTATTATTAAAACGGGGTTGTTTTATTAAAATTAATATTAGTAAAAGCAGTTTAAATTTTCCGTAAATTAAATTAGAAGGCCTGTTTGCTTAAAACCTTTTGGAAATACTCAAACATTTTTGTCAAACAAATGAAAGCGAAAATTTATTTAGGGAATAGAATTTTTATTTGAATTTCCATTTCATTACAGTTCTTTTTTATTTGTAAGAAAAATATTATCATCATTTTAATATTAGGAAAGCTGGAATCGGTTCGCGCTTGGAGTTGTATTTTAAGATTTACGTGAATTCAAAAACCGCTTAGAATGATCATAGTGATAGATATCCTTGCAAATCGTAATATTCTTATTTACATATAATAATATTTCAGCTATATTTCACAATACACAACTCTGTTTTAAGTCCCTTCCTCTCTGGCCAGAGCAAGAGAGGTCATTGAATAAAAGGATAAAAAATAATGTCGTAAATACGAATCTCTTTTTTGCAGTTAGTTCAAATAGTATTAATAGTAGCATTTTGAATTCTATTGACATGCAAATTTGTAAGAAGATTTGGGTACCAACGTCGCGTCGCCCTGTTCGGTTACTAGTCATGATGACTCGCGAATGGTAATCCTTTACAGAACAAGTTTATTCATTATTCTACAGTTAGGTATTTGCAGCTTCGTATGCTTCCACTAACTGGACTGGACCTGGACTGCGTCACTGCTTACCATCAGGCGGGTTTGCGGTCAAGCGCTAGTTTATAATTTTAATAAAAAAAACCATTTCAAAAAATCGTCTTTACTTTTAGTCAGTTCATCTCACCAAGATTATGTCTGAATTTTAAAAAAGATCTTGAGTTTATTTCTACATTTCTTTTCAGGCGTAGTCAGATATGAAATGTCGCCTCCATATAGCTATTATTTTATGATATGACGTGTAAAAATCATTTCATATCCTATCCACCGAGCACATAATTTCATTTCATTTTTATCTTTTTGCAAGGCATGTATTAAATATATGGTGTCACAGCGTATGCAATAATGCATTCTACAAAAATGGTAATTGTTACGCCGAAATGATTTATGCTCAAGTTTCACGTTCATAGAAGCAATGTGAGTGAAAAGTGGGACTTTAGATGAAGGTGCATGATTATTGAACTGCGGTGATCTGATCGACGATAGTAGATTGCATAATTTACTTTTGTTTCTATTGATGGATGAGCCATCTCAGGATCATAATTGTCTCTGATGGAAAGCGATAAATGGTTAGACGAGAATTAATTCTATACATCATCATCAGCATTTTTTTTTATTTGAAATGTTTTCGGTACAGAAAAGTCATATTACACTCTTACTGCCTTAAACAACCACTTTGACCGTCTTCAGCATATCTTGTTTGGTTAGGATCTACCTTTATTATTCGCAAACGATTCAATAATTACTTTACTAATCTTTACTTTATAAAATTTTCTGTTTTTTATGTTATGTGTATTTAAGGGTGTACTGAACCAATTTATAAGCAGGTTGAACATTTTGAACCTGGCGTGTAACAGTTTGTTTTCCAAATACATAACTTAAACTTAATCTTGATCTAGTCGAAGATAGCCTTTTACAGTTCCTAGTTAATGACTCGGATCCCGTATAGTTTTGTCATGCCCAATCTATGTGTATTCCAATCGATTTGTGCTACGAGTAGACAGATGAAATTTTGAATGCACTTTATTTACCACGTCGTTAAAAGGCTAAAATAAAACACCAAAAATATTTTTAGGTTAAAGTAGAGATGATTTTTTTTATTTTATTTATAAAATCACTGTGTTATATCGCTGTGCATCAACGTATTCAAAATATGGAATATAAAACATTTTTTTACTCACAATTATACATTAAATTCATGGTAATAAACAATTAAAACTCAATTAATCAACTCAGTTTACTACAGTCCAGGCATAAGTTATTCCAAAACTAAAAATATTTGACAGAAAACCTACCTCTTTATTTTATTTTAAATGGATTAATAAATAAATAGAAACAGCCTTTAGGTATTTAGTAATATTGAAAGCTTAAAGGTAAAAGGCTTCAAATCAATTGTAGAGAGGCAAAGAGAAATTTCAATTTTTCAATTTAAAAATTGTTCAGCAAGCGTTCTGCAGGCGAGGAAAGCCTTCATTTTTGAGAGAAAAATAAATCAACATGACCTATATTACTATGTGCGAAATATTCACTGGTATATTATATCACTGTAGGATTACCATTTACGTGGTAGCTATATACATGGGGGGCAATCGCGCTAAAATAATTCAACCAAAACAGAATTGGATCGCAACCAAACCATAACTTTCGTTATTTTTCGTATCGCGCTAACGGTTTAACCATAACTGGATGGCAATTGGAACGTAACCGCTGTCAAATGAAAAAGTTGAAATAAAGCTAACTTTTTCTATGCTATGTCAAACTTACTTCTAAACGATTACATTTACTTATAATTGTTTTAGTTACACTAATTGGGTTGTGTCCTAAAAAAATAATTTAAAGTCTTTCAAATAGATTTATAAAAAATATTGAACACGTATTTTTTATTTTTTCTTTCATTCAAATACTTAGAAAGATATAATGATTTAAAATGTCGCATAATGTCACGTCGTGGTACAAAATTTACCACGGCGTGACGTAATTACCCCCACTCCCCACTTTAATACTCTATATTTCTGAAGTTTTTGGTAATTTCGACAAAATAAAAAATACGAGTCTTAATTTTTTTTAATTATCTATAAGACGGACGAATTATTTTTTTGATTTTCATTCCTTGGACACATCCCTATTATGTGTCGTTAGATGCCTGAAAATCTGACCGCCATGCAGTCTATCTAAGGTTTATCGTCTTACCCAGAAAATGGTTGTGGAGGTCAGATAGGCAGTTGCTCCATGCATAATACTTGTATCTAGCTGAGTCTAGATAAGACTGGAAGCTGAGTCAACATAGTCTGGAAATGGTGTATTAATATACATATATTGAAAAACCATTTCCACATACATATGTATTATCCTTAGAAGGCTATTTCTGCCATTATGAGGGAGCTCTAGTAGTGTTTTCTCTATACAAAAGTATTTCTTTGTTTTCTTCGTGGATAATGGTTTTAGAGCAATAATTTTTATTCTAAAATTTTACACAATTATTGTACGTGCCCCTATCGTTTGATTTTTTCCGAATCTTAATTAATAAAAGAAATACGATACTCGAAAATCCCGAAAAAACAACCCATTTTTACTGATATTCAGATGACTATTAGACAAACGTTGATAAGTTTTAGACAAAAAATAAAAAATTAGAAGCATAGGTATTCTTTTCCTCTACACTTTGATATAAAAATAATTGAGATCTGTCGTGTTTCGAAAATGAAAACAGTGGATTACGAAACGTCTTTTGGTCAACGTTTTTGTGGGTAAAATCAGACTGAGCTGCAACTGTCGTTTTACACTTTACCGGGAGAGGTTGGAAGCAGCGCACCAAATACCTATTTTCCAAATTCCTCGGCACTAGAGTTCCCTCTTAAGCAAGCATCAATCTATGACCTGGATTAGCTATTTAAAAATCTAATCGCCAAACGTACGGTAGTCGCCCTGCAGTGTTTTGACGCAATGGGTTCAATTTTGATAGTTAAACACCATTCATTGCGTTACTAATGTTGTTGAATGAGATATTTTTCATACATCTGGAGTAATCGATTAGTAATACGCTAATTCATAGTAATAGTGTGTAAACTACGCTTTAACTTGAAACTTTTTCAATTACATATAAATACATATTACAAAACACTAAAGTCGTTTTGCGTGTCTGCCTATATCACCGCGTTATTACTGAAAATTTCGAAATGGTTTTAAAAATAATCATTCAAAGGATAATTTTGTAATTTTGCCATTTATTCCACACAAAAAAGTCAAATATTTTAAATGCTTGAATAAAAGTTATCTGGCGGTGGTAACACCTTCGATAATTATATTTATTTATTATTTCGCACTAAGTTATGTACAAAGGGGGACTTAATACCTTAGGCATCCTCTACCGGTCAACCATTCCTGGTAAAGAGATTAGATGCAGTTGCTTTGGTTGTTGTTTGTTATCAAAATTTCGATGTTTACCAACTAGTAAAAACCAGCCGAGTCGCTACTAAGCTAATAAAACAAAACAATGCAAACTATTTCCCACCATACAATGCATGCTGAGTTAGCAAAATATTCATATTTCTAGCGAAATAAATTACAATTACTAGCTCTAAATAACGCGGCCGCACCGTAAAACAAAACACAAACACAGTAAACAACTTTATAATAGTGTTTACCACTCTCGTGACGCCACAAGCCCAAGTGGGTTAATAGAATTATATTGTCAGGCTATTTCAATAATAATTTATTCCTGGTAAAGTGACGAAAGCTATTATGAGTCATATAAACTGGATTCATAATTATTTAGATTATTTTTTACCGCAATTTTTTGTTTAGTTCACTTGAGATCGTGCATCATTAAAAATATTCTGGGAACCCTTTTTATAGATAGGGTAGGGTTGACCCTACCGAATGGTTATGTCATAGGTTTTAAGCCATGATATCATTCCTCATATTTTATACTTTCAACCTTGGAATATTTTTAGTATTAAATAACTTAAAATATCGCCAAAAGGTTTTGTTTCATTTTGCAAAAAATATGACTGGCAATTTATTATTAATATAACCTATTTCGTTTCCTAAAAACAAGTCTTGAAACAGATTAATTATTTACCCCTCCTCAATAATAAACTTTTCTCTGAAAAAAATAATAATTAAATACATAATCAATAATTCTAATATAGAAACATGAAAAATAACACTGCTATCTTTTATTGTACCTACTTCTCATTGATTACGGAAATAAAAATAACAGATCTCGGATATTCGTCAAATAAGTGAAAGTATTTGAGAGGAAGATTTCATAAATATTGTATTCTCAGAATTCTCTATCTTTCTTTAAGATATACAGAAGAAAACATTTTCTAGATGGAATGCGTATTACTAGAAATAATATAACGTTTATACCACCGTGAAAAACCGAAAAAAGTGTATAAAAGTTTGAAATTGCTCGGCGATTTATTCACAGATCCCACAAAGTTATTTTTATCGCTGAAAAATTTACTCACCGAAGCTTATTTTAATTTGCTCAACAGCCATCTAGGGGATAATTCTAGCCTACAGAGCGTACATTTCAAACTCATGTTCCCAGCCCTATGAATAACTGATTACGTCATTCCTATTTCCAATTTTTTTTCACATCGTCATTTTAGGGAGGCACAATATACGACTGGAATTATTACACCCTTGGAAGTTTTTATTTATATAAAAAAGAAAGGTCGACAAAACAAATAGGACCAAACCGTATATCTTCTCGAAAACTTTGAAGGGAACAACTTTTGGAAGATTGCAAACTCAACCCATTGTGATAATATTTATGTTTTATTGGATATTTCAGCAAAAAGTCAACCTAACCTTGAATGAAAAAGATTTTTTTATTAACTACGACTCATCATGATACATTTATCATCATGGAAATCATCCTTGTAAACATGTGATAAAACATATAACAACTGCCGACACGTAACCCTAACTTAATTTTAATGTTACTAGTTAGTACACCATTGAACATGGCTCCCAAATGGTCAAAAGAAAAATTGCCATAACCTTGCTAGTCTCCTACCTTGATGGAGGTAGTCTGTTTTTGTACAGAGAGAATATAAACATGCTATGAGAATTGAATATCCCAAGTGTCCATACATATTTAATCAACAAGACTGATGGCCGGTATTTACTTGGCCATACACTGAGCCCAGCTCATCTAAAAATTATAATCGACTCGAAAACTATAAGAAACGGAAAACAGGACGCGCCTCTTTACGCTTATTGTAACTACGGTCATCATCATCATCATCTCAGCGTTAATCCTAGTCGCATCCGAAGCTTTTTCAGCTTTGAAGTCTGGGGTCCGCTTTACCACTCTAACTACTGATTTTGAAGCGACTGCCGTCTAACCTCCGCAACACAAAGGCGATATGGAAGCATTGCAGTTAGACCAATTGTTGGACTTTTTAGGGCTCCAACTACCCGTAACGACTGCCATTAGTAGTTCGCATAATAGCCGGGACCAACGGATTAACGTGCTTTCCGAGGCACGACCAGACCAGTGCAAATATTCATATTCATGAATACATATATTTACACTGCGCGGGGATCGAACCCGCGCCTCTTTGCGCAGCGGCCGCGTTCGCTACAGCTACGCCACGGAGGCTGTCCATGAAGATTAGCCCATTCCTTTCCCAGAGAACCATGACTGACGACCATATTTTTTTCTTGCATTTTTTTCGGCAGTAACTAAAATACAAATAGTTCTTCTCATATAAATGAATGGTCGTTCAGATATGTAGTAGCAACGATTTTAATTTTTTTGATTGAGTATCTACAAACGACTTCTCTCGCTTTGGGCAAAGCGGAAGGGCGTGACAGAATTTTATTGACTAAAACCCACCCGTGTTTCTTATTTGTCTGTGCCATACGTCAGGGTATCTCATTTGAACAACCCTGGAAGGTATCGTCCCTAGCGGACTGTAAAAAGTTATTTGGACTAAGATATTTTAAAGAAGCGAAAAAATTAAACAATCTTCAAAAAGACTGCTTTCCAGAATACTTAGTGAGCAGTTGTTACTTTTCCAAACAAAAATGTTTACAATACATTTTCTGAAATATAATTAGATATAAAAAGAAAAATTACTTAAGGCGCTATTTTGTTTTAATTCCTTGATTAGAGATACGCAAGTAACGCTACTTGGAGACGATGCAAATTTGATACATAATACCAAAATCAAATCACACTGACATTCTACCGAAACAGTAGGAAATAAACAAAGTTATATTTACCTTATGTCGATTAAATACACTGAGATTTGGTTATACAGAGTCAACATCAGGATGTTTCTTCATGTTAACAACGTATGTTTGATATTGTCATTGTTATTACATTATGCCTTCCCTTGAAGATAATTCGATTGTATACGTAAAGTTAATATTAATCTGGAAGGGAGTTTGCGGGGGTCCGTAGTTAATTGTAATTGAAAGGGTCAATAAATGTATAGGTACACAGCAAGATAATATGATTTAGTTGCATTTGATTGTGAATTTGAATGTGTCAATTTATGTAAATATTTAATAATATTCCATTTATGGATTTACTGTATTACGCTCACACTTTCAAAGCATTGATTTAAATGTAATGTTTACTTCTATAGAAGCACTTAATTAGTTTCGAATATATTTTAAGGTAAATATATCTATTATAAAAATTAATTAAGCGCATCGTCCTTTATCAAATCTATTCCAATATAATAAATCTGACCGATTTAAAAAAAAATCACACTACTCTAAGGACCTATAAGAGCCGAGTGATTGGAAAATATGTTAGAAAGATCATTTAGCAAAAATCCTACAACTAATACGATGCGACCCACTCCAATTCTAGTTGGTTGCTCTGCACTCAAAGTTATTAACGAGTATATAATATATACCAGCGACAAACCACCTGGATAGGTTCAACTTCGAGAAAGATGTGTCTCGTTGAATCCAAATCTTCTCGTCGTATAAGATACCACAGTGTCTCAAGACTAAAGTCTTTGACCAGTTTGTGTTGCCCGTGATGACTTACGGAACTGAGACGTGATCGCTCACAAAGGGCCTCATACGAAGGCTCAGAGTCACACAAAGGGCAATGGAAAGAGCTATGCTATGCTCGGAGTTACCCTGCGCGTTCGAATCAGAAATGAGGTGATCCGTAGAAGAACCAAAGTCACCGACCTCTTCAAGTCGTAGAAGCAATGGCCGACGGGGCAGTAAGGTTCTGGAGTGGCGGCTACGTACCAGAAGATGCAGCGTAGGGAGATCCTCAATAATGTGGACCGATGGCTTGGTGAAGGTCGCTGGAAGCCGATGGATACGGGCAGCACAAGACTGGTCATCGTGGAAAGCCTTGGGGAGGCCGAAAGTTTTCGCATCCTTGCAGCTTTCGTGCAAAAACAACTACAACGAGTAACCTAGATAAATATATAAGATACTTTTTATATCCGTATTCCCACGAAATTTAAACTTACGTGGGTAAAATCGCAAGGCGCAGCTAGAAGAGTAATAATGTCTCGTAACGTAAGTAATTCTAACTGTTGGTGGGCGATGCGATGCGTCGCTAGTGGGCGATGGGTTGGGGAATAAAAATTTCAAGCAGACGATATCACTTTGTCTTTTATAAAAACCTACGTGATGTAAAAAATATCCCAGAATATAAAAATAACAAAAGAACATTTTTAGATACATACAAAACATCTTATATTTTACAACAGGTACTTTCTAGCCAACGATATAGGTATACACGTAGCAATGGAAGAAATAATATGTAGAATGGCATAAAACGTGTAACTTCTAACGTCACGTAAGAACAAATATAAGAAAGAAATAATATAAGAACATATCTAATGCATATTATTCTAGCTATAATATCTTGGTTTAAAGAGAAAAGAAAAACATTTTAAGCACAGAAAACTTGGATTATAACCGTTCCTTTCGTATTTCTAATGCTAGTTTTAGTACTAAATCTAGGTGGAGAGTTTATTGACCCAAACGACTTGTATGAAGGACGTGGCATGCATATGCCAGGGTTTTCGTCGACCGTCTGTTTAGCTTGGCACTAAAAATACAGATTTTAATTCAGTGCATTCAAAATATGTACATAATAACTGAAAATACTTTTACCGATATTAAAATGTGAGTACATTTTTAATTAAAGTTTGGACCAAAATTTTACATATAAAAACAGAAATCGTCTATCTACAGGGTAATAATGTAATCACCCTTTGTAAGCACTAATGGAGGTAATTTTATCAATATTACCCGCATCAATTGGATCGAACCATTTAATAGAAAATGCTGGGACCAAGGGCTATTAGCAAAAGATAATGAAATTGAATCCATCATGATAGAGGAAACAAAAGAAAGAATCAAGGTAGAAAGGTCTATCTGGAACCATAAAAAGGCTGAGTTTGAAAAACCATTAGTGGAGCAGACGTCAGAATTAAGAACAAAGTTTTTACTAGCAAGACTTAAAAAGCGCTCAAAATAAAACTTATAAACTACATGTAAATTTAATTCACGTTTAAATCTATTTATTTAAAAATAATCGAGTTTCAAAAATTCATCACGGATCTGCGTAATATGCCTCCATATTTTTACTGATGGGCTATAGAGAAATGTCTCACTTATTCTATGTCCACCATGCACAGAATGCCTGGAAAGTAGCACATTAGAAGACAGAACAGAAGAGATAGTATACTCCATTAACCTAATAGCTATATGGCTTTCCAGTATGAGGATACATACATAAATAAGCGGGATTAAACGAGGTCCTAATCTGATTCTGAAACCTAGACTACACAAAAGGCTATCTTGATCAAATATCTTAATTTGATAGACTTCTCATATTATCTACTTAGCTTAAGACGGCCTTTCAGGAAAGGGTCCTTTGCGTAACATTTTAGAAGATTGTAAATATATACGAAGGAAAATCTACGTAAGTTGGATCAGAAATCTGAAGCTTGTTCAAAACTGAAAATTATGTACCAGAGTATTATTTATATTAAGACAAGCTTTGTGTCTCAAGACAAAAGTCTACGACCAGTCTGTGTTGCCAGTGATGACTTATAGGAGGCGAAGTAGTCACTAACAATGGGCCTTATAAGAAGGCTCAAGGTCACTCGAAGAGCAATGGAGAGGGCTATGCTTGAATCAGGAATGAGGAGATCCGCAGAAGAACGAGAGTAACCGACATAGCCCGAAGAATTGCAATACTAAAGTGGCAGTGGGCTGGGCGCATTGCTCGTAGTACCGATGCCCGATGGGGCCGACGGATTCTCGAGTGGTGACCACGCACCGGAAGATGTAGCTTGGGTAGGCCCCTGACAAGGTGGACCGATGACCTAGTGAAGGTCGCGGCAAACCGCTGGATGCGGGAGGCGCAGGACCGGTCGTCGTGGAGATTCTTGGGGGAGGCCTATGTCCAACAGTGGACCTCTTTCGGTTGAAATGATGATGATGATGATGCTTAGCAGGTTTGAGGGGTTCGTGTTTAAGTAACTATTGCGTTTGCCACTGTTGGTTCGTGGGTGGGTGACCATCTTTAGATACCAAGTATCATTCGGACATTCAGGGCTCATTAACAATCGTAACGGGTAGCCTGCATCACAGGCGAAGAGTAGCCAGCCTGTCGGTGTTCTATAGGATGCATTTTGGAGAGTCTGCGAGGGAGTTGCATGATTTGATTGACCCATCTCCATTCTATCATCGTTCGACCCATCGTACGGCGAGTATCCACCCTTAGGTTGTTGACACCACAACGATCCGGACGAAGTGTTTCGCCTCGTCTTTTGTTGCAGTACACATACTGCTTACATCGAGGGACTGGAACAATTTGTCAGCGGCGATGTTCCCGTCTGACTTCAATGCAAGTGTCTTCAAGGCTAGTGTTAATAGGCTCTTAATAAACTTTAGTGAGTTACGCAATTGCCCTGGTAGTCATACGGTCATGCCTATTGCAACTTATCATAAAGTAACTACTTTGCCACATTTATTTGCAACATATACAGTATGTCAAGAAAACCCTGTCCGACCCATAAGGATAATAAAGGTTAGCTAAACACATGACCAAATATAATATAAAATTTTACGTAATCATCATAGTACCAATACAAATGAATTTTGAAATAATCTTTTTTTCCCGCGAATTAATTCCAACTTCCCCGAAATTTGGTAATTTTAAAAAAAGTGACAACACCGGTATTATTATGAGCGAATAGCGATGCGATCACGTGCCGCGTGCCTTGGCGCCCGCCGCCCGCGGAAGGGTGGTAACGCACATTTATTAAGTTACCTCTTTTTGCGAAATAATATTTATTTTTTAGGGGGATTTGTTTTTTTAAGTTTAGCCCGGTTTTGTATGCATTAGTAGAATCAGTTATCGATACCTAACAACACATTCACGGGTCGGACAGGGTTTTCTTAACATACTGTATACCATTCCACTTATCATATAAATTTTATTTTCCTTCTACGTAGTCCATTCACTATCCACACAGTTGAAGTACTAGTAATCAATTTCGAAGACAAGTAGGTAGAAGCAGTAGCTCAAAACGAAATAGTGCTGACATTTTAGGACAGAATTTTATTGGTCTGCTTGGTAGCGAGGCCTTAGCATTTGAAATACGGGTCCGGCCTAACAATGCCTGTTTAGCCGAAACGATCATGCGGGGCTTTCTGACTAAGTCGAATTAAAGCGTTGATGTTATGGTCCAATTTGTTTAATTAAGTAGAAATTACGCCATGCTGGTTTGGTATGTGATGTATTTGATTTTTTATTGTTAGCATAAAGGAAGGAGAATGATAATGGTTTGGAAAACATCAGTAGACATCATGTGGTGAATTGTTACAATGAAATATTTATTAATATAATATTATTTCATTACACACAAACATTTTACATAGAAAAACATAAAAAAAATAACTATCAATTACACATAATAATTTATTCAATACTTTTTTTATATGAGTATGACCATCAGTGAACATCAAGTGGTGAAGTTTTGAATATGAATATTTCATAATATAATTATAATATTTCATTTATTTCAGACACACACACACAATTAAAATGAATTAAAATAATTTTAAAAAATGAAGTAAATTATTACTTAGTTTTTAGTTAATTTTTACTCTTCTTTTTAAATAAATGACCATATAAAGATGTTTATAAAGATTAGAAGTAACTATAGACAGAGAGTGGTGGAATATGATCACTGCCCAGCAGTGGGAAAATCAATTAATAATAATTTGAACTGAAATGATGAAAATCTAAATTATAGTCCTCCAAGTACCACCACTTTAACCGGTTTTGTGCTTTCCCGCATCCAACTGATTCCTGCGACCTTCACAAGTTCATCGTTTAAATATATATTTTATTCAGGAAATTAACAACTTACTTATACAATGTTCTTAAACAATCTGAAATTGAAGGCCATTAACAAATTTCTACTGATAAACACCAAAACAACAACGATAAAATCGAAAGTAATTTATATAAATTAGGTTAAGAATCAGCAATTTGCGGACATCGAATTACGTCACGTTAGGCAGTCCCAAAAAGGTCCGCCCTTGACTACGTTTTAGTGCTTCGACTGGGAAGAAGAAATGACGCAACTAACTCCTTAGTAGTACAGCTGTTTGATCACTTACTACTTACCCAGTACTAGGTCCCTATGCCAAGAAATACAGAGAGTTAAATTAAACTTTATGCTGTATTATATTAGCTAGACACTCCAATATATGCATGTACATATAGAATGTACTCTATACTCAGGCAAATGATAAATAAATACTAAAACTATTCATGAAATCAAAATTCACGCCTAAATAAAAGCCTAGAGGCATGAAGGGCGTGACAGCTTACAAATACATTGAATTTGAAAAAAAAAATTAAGCTGTCAAAAAGAGATTGAAAATATCCGAGTAGAAGGTATTTTTTTATTAAATTATAACCTAGCGCTTGACCGCAATCCCGCCTGATGGTAAGCAGTGATGCAATCGTTGATGGTAAAGCGCACTAGTTTATTAAAAGTCTATTCACCCTAACCTTGAAGACACTCAAATTGTAGTCCGACGGAAACACCGCCGCTGGCAAATTGTTGCAGTCCCTCGATGTACGCGGTATAAAGGAGGAGGCGAAACGCTTCGTCCGGATCGTAGTGGTGTTAACAACGTAAGGGTGGAAACTCGCAGTACGACGGGTCGTCCGATGGTGGAATGGAGATGGGGGCATTAAATCGCATGATTTAATTCCCTCACACACTCCCCAAAATGTATCCTATAGAACACCGGAAGACTGGTTACTCTACGCCAGTGCTCTAGGCTTTGGAGACCATCTCGGGTTAAATCAAGGTCACCAATCAGCCTCTTCGCACGCCTCTTCACTGAATCCAAAGTGGCCAGGTGACACTTAGCAGCACCAGCCCAAATGTGGCTGCAGTACTCCACACACGAACGGACCTTTGTGTCACCAATTTTATAAATTTTATTGTTATTATATTGTTAAATTTAATTGATGGTAAGCAGCGATGCAATCCTTGATGGTAAAGCGCACTAGTTTATTATGAGCATAATTACTCTAGCCTTGAAGCACTTAATTTGGAATCAGGCGAAAAACTTGCTGCAGGCAAATTGTTCCAGTCGCTTATGGTCACACGATTTTGTCTTATAAGTATGTATTTTCTGTTTCTTTAGCTTATTTTGTCTAGTTAATGCGTATTGCGATAATGACCGTACAACATACACATCTTTCGCGCAACATTTTATTTGAATTTGTATGAGCTTTTCTGTCATTATTACATGCTTTTGATTAGCTTCACTAGTATGTTTGCTTGTTTATTTGTCCGTCTCTAACTCCAATTTTTTTTCAACCTCACCTTACATTAATTTGTGCAGACAAAGTAGTTTTTAGTTTAGATTTAGATTTAGTTTTTATATGCTTTTTAAAAGCTTCACTTGTATGTTTGCTTGTTTGTTTGTCCGTCTCTAACTCAATTTTTTTTTCAACCTTACCTTACATTAATTTCCCATTTGGCATTACAATCTTTGCTTTATTTTTTATAGTTTTATCATCATCATTTCAGCCGGAAGTCGTCCACTGCTGGACATAGGACTTCCCCAAAAATCTCCACCACGACCGGCCCTGCATGCCATGAGGTGACGGCGGGCCAGAATACACAAGGGGAAAAAATCCAGATGACGGGTAGTAGCGTCACCCAAGTACTACAAATATCTGACTGCGATCGCCCACACGCCTGCCAAGCGTGGCGATTACTGCATTATACCCTGAAATGATTGATACAGTTTTGTATTTATTTTGCAATAATGCCTATTTACACATTTTTAGGGTTCCGTACCTAAAAGGTAAAACGGAACCCGGAACGGACTTTGCTGTCCATCTGTCAGTCCGTCCTTCACCAAGCTGTATTTCATGAACCGTAATAGCTAGGCAGATGAAATTTTCAGAGATTATGTATTTCTGTTGCCGCTATTGTTATAGGAAAATACTAAAAAACAAAATATTTAAGGGGGGCTCCCATACAACAAACGTGATTTTTTTGCCGTTTTTTGCTCCATATTAATATTGGAAATATATGGACGCTAGAAAAGTTCACAGAATATTTGGTTATTTATTAAAAATAAATAATTAAATTAAAATAAAATATATATTGAAGGGGGACTCCCATACAACAAACGTGATTTTTTGCCGTTTTTAAGGGTAATAGTACGGAACCTTTTGTGCGTGAGTCCGACTCGCACTTGGCCGGTTTTCTTTATGGTTCAAGTATTTAATTTACAAGTGACAACAAGACTACACGCTAACACTGCGGTCGAAGTAAATTATGCCACCTCCAAAATTAGAACTACCGGCCGAATGTACAAAGTTTTGTTGCCAAGTACTTACTTGGCATCTCCACCGACACTTGATTTAGGGTGCATGTTGCTGCGTATCGGATATACATATATTACATACAAATTGTTTGAGGAAACTAAGGGAAACAGTTTCTACGATGCTTGTTAGTGATTTCTTGGTAATTTACAAAGTGGATTCTTGTAGAAGTTATGAATCTTATTGTATTATTGTAGTCTTTTAAATTATGGGTTTGTATATTTTTCTTGTTTTGTATTAGATTTGAAAGTATGGTGGCTTTGCTAGGACATCAGGTTGTTCAATTTGTGATACGCCTTTTCCCTCGTGGCGGTCCTACTGCTTCTTTCAGGTTTTGTCAGGAGTACGATTTCATACAGGATTTGCCCCCATGAACCTATTATTTGTTCTAACCCAAGATGACGACTGCTAATCTGACCTTCTTCACTACCAAGTTGCTGGGTAATACGATACCTCTTGGTATAGTTCTTGCAATTCACGAACGCGCGTGGCTCTTAGTTGTGTTCAAGTCGTATCTGTATACGTGTAATTGTGTGCGTGCGCGTAGGCGCGCTACGGTTAGCATACAAATAATCAATGTTAAAATTATTTTTTCTTTGAAACCAACAATGATAATAAAACAAATATTTTAATAGTAAGTTTTATTAAAATTAATTATTATTCATCGTCAGAAGTGTCACTATCTTCAAACTCTTCAGTGTCGCTCTCAGTTGATTCTACATTAATCGTTAACTCGAATTCCAAATCGAAATATTTTCTATATTCTTCTTCAAGTTTTTCGACATGCTTGCAAGTTTTACGCCAGGTATCATTGTCGATATCGTTCAAACACTCATTTATTAAATTTTGTAAAATAGTCATATTTTGCCCGATATTTTTAGTTGCAATTTTATTTTTTAAAATTCCCTAGATATTTTCGATACAGTTTAACTCAGGGTGATAGGGCGGCAAACGTAATATTACAAAATTCTTGCTTTTAACTATTTCGTCGATTTTGAATGTTATGAAACGATGTTTATTAGTTTTTATTAAATCATAGAGTTCGATTTTTTTTAATCGTTCGTCACATAAAATTCCGTTAGAAATTTTATCATATCGCTCTTCCTTGAACTGGACGTAGAAATTTTACTGCTGCGGGCGTTATGATAGGACGCGTTATCCATCACAATAACTGCCCTTTCTGGCAAATTTGGCATAAGCTTCTCTTCTAGCCACTTCTTATAATTTTCAAAACTCATATTTGAGTGATAATCTCCAGTTGTGGAGGATGCTTTATATACTAATGAGGCATTTGGAATGAATCCATCTTTAGTACCTGCGTGCACTATAATAAACCGGCTCTCAGTACCTAATTTCTTCATAAATGGAGTATCTTTATCCTTTATGCCCCATGTATTTTGTCGAACGTGTGACGTTAAAACATATGTTTCGTCAGTGTAAACAATAGGGCGTCCTTCTGCACGGCACTGAGAAATCTTTTTCAAATATTTTAAACGCCATAGTTGTAAATCATGCCTTTCTTGTAATACTCGTCGGTTACTGCTAATCTTTCGCCATTTATAACCAATTTTTATGAGCAATGAACGTAAAGTGCTTAGGCACCCGTCAAAGTCTATCTTTTCTCTG
This sequence comes from Sesamia inferens, assembly GCA_037179545.1. Classification (NCBI taxonomy): domain Eukaryota; kingdom Metazoa; phylum Arthropoda; class Insecta; order Lepidoptera; family Noctuidae; genus Sesamia; species Sesamia inferens. The sequence goes on from CM073939.1 coordinate 10,703,343, forward strand.
AGAACTGACCGAATTTTGTTTAAAGTTGGAATTTCCTTGTGTTCGATGTGATAATTTTGAAATGTACTTCGAATCAAATTAGTGTCGTAATTATCAAAATTAAATTTGTTACTTCTTTTACGACGTTTTTTCATTGGTGAAAGAAACTTGGCAGATGTAGAGGGCATCTCTTTTTCTTCTTTCAAAATAAAAGTTACAGTACGATCACTGACCCCTGTTGCTTCGGCGGTTCGTTTTCTTACGTTAGCCAAAAGACTCAAATCACAATTATCATTATTATTCGCCTTCATGAAATTATATTCTTCTTGAAGAAAATGAAAAACTCGGGCGATAATTGCACGACCCTACAAATAATAAAGATAATACAATGTTCATGATCGTTGATCCATACAAATAGTTTAATATTAAATTAACGCTATAAATGCATATTTAAATAACTCGCCTCACTACGAATAATTTTTCGCTTTTTATCGGTTTTTGACATGCTGACGGTACTTCGTGGCGGATAGCGACGTGAAAACAATAAGCACAAGTGACCTGAGCGGGCGACCGCTCGCTACTGAACGCTCCGTCAGGCACACACACTAACGCATTGTGCATGTACACAACATACCACAAGCAAGACTCACGCGCGCTCATAAATTGCAAGAACTATAAGATTAAATGTCAGATTTTCGGGTTTCTGACTATCCGTAACGACTTTCAAAGATCCACGAATGACAGCTGGGACCAACGGCTTATACCGCTTTTCGAGGAACGGAGGGATCTTGGTATGTATGGTAACCCATCCACAGAAACACCGCGGCAAACGTAGCTGTAGCGGGTCAAAAGTGGAGTACCACTTTTGACACTTATTGTTAGTGCAATAAAGTTCAAAAGCACTAATGCACTTTTGACCCTTACTGTACATGCTCGATCGACACATACTGCTGTTATTACTCATCGAAATGACATCATAATGTTGCCTACAAGAGTTTCTTTTCGAGGAATAGAGGGATCTTGGTATGTATGGTAACCCATCCACAGAAACACCGCGGCAAACACAGCTGTACATGCTCGATCGACACATACGGCTGTTATTACTCAGCGAAATGACATCATAATGTCTCCTACAAAAGTTTCTTTTACACAAAATCTCTCAGATATCTTCAATCTCAAAAATATACAACCTTTCCGATACGAAACCACTTCCTACCATTTTTATCTTAACATACGACCGAAGTATTTGCATTAGCCAATCCCTTTTCAAATCTTTATATGTAGAAATAGCGTAGTATCCTTTCTGTAGGATAGCGGAATTCGATCGGATTTGACTCAGCGGATCGGGTATTCGATAAGAAACTAAATTATTGTACGATGTTGACCAAAATGATAGTAGTCGGTGACGATCGATTTGAGCCCGTATGGTGTGAATCAGCTTTACAGTTGTAACATGCTTTACAATGCCGTAGGAACGTTTTAATGAATCACTTTTAGTATTTTACTATGTTTTGTGTAGCAACTTTTTATCTGATCTTTTCAACCCAATCACTGAGAAATATAGGTAGGTATAAAGGTCGAAACATACTATAAAAATGTGACACGATGCCACGCCACCCGACGCATGTGAGTACATATCAATTCCATATATTTAATATGGTCAGAAGCGCATAGGCAACACGCTATGTGGCCACACGCCGCAACATCCAACTGATTTGGATCAGCGTGTTGCCGGGAGAAGGGGGGGACACGCCACCCGACGAATCAGCGCAGTGTGTTTCTAGTTAACACCCGACGCCACGCGTCAGTCTTTCGTGAACATTTTTAAAGGTATGATAAAAGAAAAGATATTTTTTGTTAGTTTTTGTTTAAAAATTGGTTTAAAATGTCGGATGAAGAATTAATAGAATTAGGGATAAACGGTACTCATTGTTATATGATATTAGTACGTCTTTTTTATTAACTATTCCTGTACAAAATATATCCCCAAAATTTGTAATAAATCTTCTTCAAAATCCTCATCTAGCTCGTCTTCAAGCAGAATCGAATCCATGGCCACGTAACACACGTCAATACACTTCAGCATTTCGTGAGAGACTTCACTACACGATACGTGTTGTAGCATCGTGTGGCGTGTTGCCTATGTGCACGGCGAGCGTCGGGTGTCGACACAACACATCGCATTGCGTTTTGATAGTATGTTTCGACCTTAATACCCTTTAATAAGACGTGTCAACACTGTCAGCCGGGTCCAACCGCTTAACCGTTTCCGTGCGGCGGTCTTTATAACAATCTGTAGTACCTGGCGTCAAACAATAATTCCGTGATGCCTCTGGGGCACCAAGCGCCAGAGACTTTGATGATTCCCCTGGGGAATCATCCGTCATGTATTTTAAGTTTTAACTTTTTCTCGTGTTTCCACTTGTTAAAGAGTCATTTGCGATTGTGTGTATCGAACTTCGTTCAGTGCATTTAAAAATGATGATCTGTGTGTTTTTATAGAAAAGAAGGTAAATGACTAATTTCTATCAGATATTGTAAACCTTTTTGCATTATTACAAAGAATTTATTCAAAACAATTTGAGTTTGCAGCGATGTGATACTTATTTATAGTTACATGTTCTGTATCCCAGTGTTTTGTAGGGAAACAATTTTAAATCCGCTATTTTGATGGTAAAATTATTTGTCTACAAAACACTGTAATAAAGAACATATAATTGAATAGGAAGTCCGATTCTAATGAATCCAAAATATTCTACTCGTACCTACTTACATAATTATGAAGTATTTTATTTGGATAAGAATGTGTGTATTTTTATTTTTTTTATTTTGTTGTAGAGTTACCTAGAAAAAAAAATAAAATATATTCCTCAGATAAAAGTCGAAAGTCAATATGACGACGACGACGTGCTTTATGAGAATTCACGACGACTTGATTTACAAACCCTGAAGTCTGCTGCATGATATGGGTGACAAATAAAGACACTTTTACTAACGAACCTCTTTTGGCAAAAGTTGTTTTACCCGAGTTTTTTATGTTATTGTTTTGTATTCTCTCTGGCACCATATGCCATACACAATAGATTTACATGGTGCCTGCACGGCATCATCCGCACGGAATCGGTTAATGTGCTCATGCTATCTGTTCTAGATTGAATTAACATAGAGATTAAAGATGAGTTAAGGGATGAAAGTCAGTTTAAGATAAACAACTTCACTGTATTGTTTGTTTCACGTATATAAGTTTAAGATTAATTTCTATTAGGGTGTTTCTTTGTGTAATCGAATCAGAAATGAGGAGATCCGCAGAAGAACTAAAATCAACGACATAGCTCTTCAAGTCGCTAAAATTAATGCAGTGGGCGGGGCACATTGCTGGTAGAAACGTTGACCGATGAGGCAGTAAGGTTCCGGAGTGACGCCCACGTACCGAAAGGCGCAGCGTGGGGAGGCCCCCAGCAAGGTGGACGGATGACCTGGTGAAGGTCGCTGGAAGCCGATGGATGTGGGCAGTACAAAACCGGTCATTGTGGAAAGCTTTGGGGGAGGCCTTTGTCCAGCAGTGGACCGCTATAGGCTAAAGAAGAAGAACATTCTTTACTAACTGCGCCCCGCGATTTCACCCACGTAAGTGTCGATCCTGCGGGAATATCAGGATTTAATTGAATCCATGTGTTATTCCTGGTTATAAACTGTCTATGTACCAAATATCATCCAAATATGTTCAGGAGCGATGGGCGTTTTGTGTAATTGTGAAGCAAATTTACTTTCAATTTGTTATTTGTTTTGTAGGTCTTTTTCTCTGTCATGTTTGCCGCAAATAACCATATATCCTTTATTCCTTTTCTTTCTTTCACCATGGTATTCGCTCTTAGAGTCTTAGCGTGGCGTAGCGTACCTTAGCATGTTGGCTCCGAAGAACACGTGACCAGAAGACTCGACAAAGCTTCTTAGTCCTACTGAATTCTTCTGTTAGCTTATGTCAAAGTTAAAATATTTTTTTTAGCACAGATTCAAAGGCACACAGTATCATCATGATCGGTCATTATTATCGTCATCATTTACTTCAATAGAGATCCAATGACTAAATAAGGACCCAGTGATGTCTCAAAAGGATCCTCAAAATGATAATTAAACTAAAACAAAATGCAGACAAAATTTTCTTCTTAAAGCATTTTCAACAGAATTACAACATCACATTTCGGGGCAATTAACTGTTTTCTTGAACAGACAATTCAGGAGAAACGCATCGCAATTAGGTTTTTCAAGCTGCCTCGCTGAAAGAAAGCCTATTAGAGTTGTCAGTCTGTCTGTCACTATTTACATTCTGAGAAAATGGAAACGGAGCGCGTTTTCCTCGGGTAGCGTTTTTGTTAAAAGGAATCGTAATTAAAAATGGAAAGAGGATTACGTTTTCGAGTGGAGACAGTGTGAGAATGACTACACTTGTGATGTGATATACTTTATTGGTACTATTTTTATTCTATATTATAACCTATGCTCAGTTTTTATTTTTAGGTTATTATTTTTTTTTAATAATTATAAGCTAGCGCTTGACTGCAATCCCGCTTGATGGTATGCAGTGATTCAATCATTGATGGTAAAGCGCGCTAGTTTATTTAACTCATTCACTTAAAAAACTTAGTGAATAGGAAGAAAGACGGCAGTTGAGTGAGGTGATGCTAATATATAAACCCAACAACACGACCAATTATGCTACGTCAGAGGGAAATTGATCTGGATAGACCATAATCAAACTCCCGACACAACATCATTTGGCGCATCGTACCCGGCAAGCTTCACAATGTATAATATTATAACAACAGAAAATAAACAAGTATTCTTAACTAGTTTAACTTCTTTATTTAACAGTCAAAGATATACTTGTTATATTTGCTAACCGGTAGTATTATCCCACTACTGGGCAAAGGTTCCCCAATTTATCCCCCGTTAGTTATATTGTGTTTGTCCGACCAATCAGTCAGGTATGAGTTCAAATATTTTATCAACGTGAGAACAAATATTGATTTTCTATGAAATCATTGGGTTTTTCCATCGAAGCTAAAGAAAAGATATTTATTTGAGACTATACAGGAGTTAGAACCCAGTATTAGCATTAACATCTATCAGAAACGCCGAACACTCTTTCAAGTTATGCAGAAGTGATCTGGTGGGCACTGAGGTCCAAAGGGGTACTAGAAGCCTATGTTGAAATAATTCGAGACATGATAATTCTAGGGATTGTGCGAAATGGAGGCGTATATGTAGGATACCAGATCCCGGGCTCCAACGCGAAAGCCGCGTATGCAAACGGGATTATACGCTGAGATGTTGATGTGATCTACCAGAAATATAACACAAATTATTCTTATGTACGATCCAGCGGCATTTAGTATATCCAACAGAACAGAAAAACACGGTAGCAGAAAAAAGCACGCGAGGCTCATATGGGCTACAGTTTTTAGCACCCTATTGCGTCGCACGCAATCAGCAGCAACGGGTTTCATTTTGAAATCCATTGCTAATTGATTGCTGTGTATATTTGAAAAATGTTTTTGATTAACAAGCGGTTTGTCGTGTTCCGGCATGATGTCTGGTGAAGCCGTACGGAGGAGGGGTCTGAGCAGTTGTGTTGCGATGTGTGCCGGGTACGATGCACCAAATGTTGTTGTGTTGGAAGTTTGGTCATGGAGGATCTTCAGATCAATCTCCCTTTGGCGCAGCATCGTTGGTCGTGGTGTTGGGTTTAACATTGCATCACCTCGCTCAACTGCCGTCTTCCTTCCTATTCGCTCAGTTTTTCTGAGTGAATAGACTCTTAAAAAACTAGCGCGCTTTACCATCAACGATCGCATCACTGCTTACCATCAGGCGGGATTGCGGTCAAGCGCTAGTTTATAATTATTAAATTTAAAAAAAAAACTTAACCAACGCTACGAATGTTTGAACTGTCAAAATGTTACCCATTACTGCTGATACTATCAACTCGTAGTTCTTAACATATCCTATTTCACACAAACTCAAAGATACTTCCTGGAAAAATATTTACAAGACGGTCACCAATATTTTAACTTATACAGAATCAGGAAAAATACACCCAAACAGCTAGGATAAAAGGAAAAAGGTTATTCCAAAGCTCAAACCCGACCTCATAGAGAGCGTGTCGGGCCGTCCTAAAAAAAAAATAGATACCCCAGCACGCTTTTAAAAACAACCGTACTTTCATGTATCTCTCTCGTAGTTTTATCTACATATATCTCCATGTACCATAAGTCTCGGTATATAAACATGGTCACCCATCCACAAACCAACCGCGGCAAGCACAGCTTAACCTGATCGAACGACGTGTGCGGCCGTTATTATTTACTCACGAGCCCTAATTACATGTAACGTTTATAAATAAGGGATTATTGTGACGCTAAGTGACAAAGTTACTCTTATAATTAAATTATTATCTAATCCAATGCTTCGTAATTTATTACGTTCGAAACAGTTAAATAATGCAATGAAAGTTTTTGAACTGTCAAAATTACGGCTGATTCTATTTGTGTGTGTTACACAATTACCTTTTGTACGAGTAATTAAACTCATCATTAATTAAAAGGCCCGTATTGACCGTTCACGTTCATGAAGTTCTCAATTTTTGACTGATCGAAATGTTCTGAAAGTAATTACATTTTTAATTGATGGGTACCGCCCACTCGGCTAAGTGCTGTCCATAACAACTTTTCATATTATCCACAGACTACTAATTATTGGTTAAGGTAAAAAGTAAATTGATCAAGAATTTATTATTTAACACCGATTAGCACTTACCCGTTTTTATTTACACTTTAATTTAAACATGGTCATTTGGAGTCGAATTTAATATTTGTTGCTATATCGTACGGACTCTTTTTTAACTCGAACTTTCCAAAACAGTCAATCAAAACTTGTGTCAAAATTACTAAAGAATACTGGACAGAAGTGGTCGAAAAATAATAAAGGAAGACTGTGACAAAGACAATATAGATGCGAATATAAATGAAAATGAAACAATTATAAATTACTGATGATGATATAATCTGATTTCGATATATAGTTCGACTAGCTGCTGCCCGCGACTCTGCCCGCGTGATATAAAATAAGCGCCTGTTATAATAATGAGAGCAATATGTACGTCAGCGTTTGCTCCCGTTTTCGCAACATTTTTTGTTACTGCTCTGCTCCTATTGTTCATAGCGGGATGGTATGTCCTTTCTCAGGCTCTAGACTCTCTGTCTACCAAATTTCATTACAATCGGTTCAGTAGTTTTGGCGTGAAAGTCGGACAGACAGACAGACAGACAGAGATACTTTCGCATTTATAATAAAGGGTGTATCTAACATCGACGCACAAACGAGTACCATGAATCCACTACATGATTCTGAACCCCCCAGTGGTGGAATTTTTCGTTGGCTTTTTCATGATTAACAAAAAAATATATGTAGTTATTTTCACTTTACACCGTTCCTAAATGCTATACTTTTATAACCACAAAAAGCGCAAATGCACAAAAAACAATACATAAAAAGCGCAATGTGAACAAAACTCGAAAAATGATCCTGTCAGTTGATTTAATAGAGTTCATATCAGGAGTCAACGCCATACCTACAAACACGCGCGGCGGCACGCTTGCAACGTTCAAAGGCCGAGCTGACACTTTTTTTAAACACTGTCAATTCTGTAACCGTTCATTAACGGCATAAATGACTATCATAATTTTATTAGTGGCATGAGGTCTAGTCTTTTCGCGAAGTTTGCGTTACGATGTCAGATACAGCCTGTATTAGTATGGATTGTCAATTTTGGCAGATCATTGACTGAACATTCACTTTTTCTTGTTTTTTTTTTACTTGATTATCGAGTACTGACGCGAGTGGTTACATTACTAGTTAGTCGTGAATACAGATGTCTAAACGGGCCTTTAAAATTGTGCTGAGTTTTTTTTTTTTTTTTGTAAAATACATTAACATAATATTCTATTTTAATCTAAAGCACTTGGATTAGATTAGATGGAGTGTTTTGCAAACTGTCATAGTACGATAAAATGTTAAAACGGCATTATGTAAGGAAAATATTATCGCACTGATCTTTTTTTTCTGATGAGAAATCATCAGGTGACCTTTCTGCTCTGGGCGGAGCGGAAGGGCGAGACAAACTTTTACTAATTAATTCTCGTATTCCTCTACTTACTTATATGCCAAATTTTATTTAAAAAAATAAGGTTAGTAATCGCAGTCAATCGATTCAACCTTGGAATGAAGGCATCGATCAAAAATCAAAATTAAAGTATTTTATTTTACATAAACCAACGTGGGCACTTATCAAACGTCAGAAGCGAGGTACGTTGTTCTATGTGGTCGTTTTCTATGAAGAATATTCTGTAAAATTAGTACCTATTTACTATGATAAAAACTATCAGTCAAAGCTCGAATAGTCTGGTAACATAAAACTATAGGAGCCTAGTGGGTAAGCATTTGGGCCCAGCATTGATTCCTGCTGAGTTTACCGCTTAGGCAGTTCACATGCAGACAAAAAAGCGAGACAAGAATAAACCCTTCTTGTCTAACTCCGCAATCCAAATCGTACACGTCTGAACTCGCATCCATTCAACGATATTGTTCTGTTTTCTGTATTAATATCGAAACAAAGTGGCAATTTCATGTGGCGTATTTGTTTCAAATAGTATCTTCTGCTACAACTTCTCATAGCACACCAAATCAAACGCCTTTGAAAGATCTATATAGTAAGCATAATTCTGGCGTGTTGCTCTCCGTATAGTACTGACCAGTCTGCTTGAGACAGAGGTTAGCACTCACAGTTGACAATCCGGGTCTGAACCCGAAGTGATTGCAATGCAAATGAAGGTCCTTTTCCGTCTGCTGATCAAGCATACTGTCCACTACATAAGCTATGATAGTCGTATCTGTGTTAAGTCATCGGATAAAAAGTTTTTGCGTATACGAGTAATATAATATATTAATATTAAACCTACACAAAAGGAAAAGATCTCGTGTTTTTATCAATTTACGCAAACCGTATGAAGCAGGAATGGACCAGTTATCCAATAAACAAGAGATTACCAAATATAAAATTCGAAAGCAGTTTAAAGTTCCCGGCAAAGAGCAAACAAGAAGTACCTAGTTACATGTGGGTGAAATAAAAAAGGGGGTGTCGACAAAACATACTGTCGCTGTATTTGCAATAAAAGAACAAAGTTCCCCTGTAAGTGGGTTCCCTTAAAAGGAAGCAAACGGTTCTTTCACTTTAAAAATGTTTCCATTGACAGTATATACGTTATAAATGTTGCATCTGACTGATTAATTTACCTTTTTAGTCAACTGTTCTAACCGAAACTATTATAATTTAATGAGGGGAGTTGATGCGGGATGGGGGATAGGGCATTAGTTGAACCGCCGCCGTTAATTCAAGGAGTTGACTGCAACGTATATTTATTAATTGCTATATAATAAAAAAGTAGGTTATGAAGTCGAATATATCTGAACCAGCATATATAGATTTAGTTTTTTCATATGGATTGGCGATTATATGATTGTGTATTGTTTGTTTAAACTGTTCTCTCACTATGTAGATTTCGATTTTTATTTTAGTTTTTTGTTATTAAAATTATTATTGCATTTTTATTTTTTTTGTACACTTTTATGTCATGTTTACCGCAAATAAACGTTTTTTCTTTCTTTCTTTCTTTCTCTATGATTATGATTTGGCAATTCTATATACAGTATAATGATCCTATGGGACAATCTACACGGTCAAAAACGCAAGAAAAAGCTAGTACGCAATAAAAAGAACAAATATTCCGGAAGTGGCTGGCGTAAAAAAAAAAACAAACGATTCTCTTGCCCTTGCAAATATTGCCATCGAAAGCAATCGGAATTTTCGAGGGTATATTCGGCTATATCTGAGCATTCACACGACATAGTCCCTTCTCGAGTAGAAAATTATGCGGACCTTCAGCAAAAACGTGTGACGGTGGCTTTGAGATTTAAATGTTGTACTTTTCGGACCCAATTTTTTGAGACTCGCGTTCTTTGTCGTGTTGCTAGAAAAAAGATGCGTATTATGTGTTTTGTGACGGGCAGTGATATATTATTTAGTTTTTGTACTTACTTATGTAAAGATTTACAGACGACTCCACCCTTTTTTGGGTAGAATATAATCCAATAACTTTTCCCGCTGAAGACGAAGCGGGAGGATCAAACTTGTACTGGCTAAAACCCAACCGTGTTTCTACAATTGTCTTTGCTAGGGTTCACGGATACATTAACACTCCAGATGACTCTGCCTGACTAATTTGCATAGTATTTTTATTTACTACGGTCTACTAAATTTTAGCAACAGTGTTGAATGAACTGTGTTGGGTGGAGATATTCCGATTTTTTTAAACCATTCAGCTTTCATATCCGCTGTCAGCTGTATATCTATAGCAAAATTCATAACTTTTTATGCACTAGCTGTTGCCCGTGACTCCGTCGGCGTTTGCATATAAAATAAGCGCCTTTTAAAATAATGGGAGCAATGTGTACGTCCGCGTTTGCTCCCGTTTCCCCAACATTTTTTGTTACTGCTCTGCTCCTAATGGTCATAGCGGGATGTTATATAGCCTATGTCCTTTCTCGGGCTCTAGACTATCTGTGGACGAAATTTCATTACAATCGCTTCAGTAGTTTTGGCGTGAAAGCCGGACAGACAGAAAAACAGAGATACTTTCGCATTTATAATATTAGTATGGATTTTAAAAATGAGGGTTGAAGGCGGAACAATATAGATTACTGTTGAGTCGTTAAGAAAAATCGATTTAGATAAACATGCAAACGCTATCAGGGTTTAGATTATGACTGCTTCTATTTCATTCATTAAAGAAAATTACTTCATCAGTCACTCTTGTTGTCCTGCTCATCAGTTTGACACACAAATGGTTATCGCAGTTTGATGATAATTAAATCCAAACAAGAGTATAGATTGTGACATTTTATACAATAAGTTGAGGCCATTTCTTCATTAGCTTATTTCGATTTCTCCATTTCATCCATGCCGTTAGGTAATTGACTATCACATGAAACTTCCTACTGTATATCTTCTCTCAGTACTCGTAATACTACTCTACTAGATAGCTGTAAGTGTACAATGTTTATTTATTAACCTTTTTCTTGTCACGACAATGCCTCAAAGTGCCTTTGACATTTAAAGCCTAGACAAATAAGTACTCGTAACAACTCAAAACAAAGAGGTTACGTATTTCGCTGATTGGAAATAAATACTTTATTTTATTTGCTTTATTTTATATATATTATTTATTTCTGTAACTGCTCGTGATATCACAGCAGGCCGCATTAGAATACCAGTGCTGTGTGTGTTTATTTTTTTAATATCACAATTTCATTCTGAGATAGAAGTTTTGTACGTTCTGTTTTATTTTTTCTTTTCTTATTTTTTTAATAAATACATATATTTTTTATTTTTGTTTAGTTTACTTTGTGATCTGTACGAGTATCAAAAATACTTTTTCTTATATTTTAAGGCAAAAAAACTTCATGGAAATCATTTTACCAGAATCTCGTTGCATTTTCGCTAGTCCCTGTGAACGGTTATAGAACACATTAATCAAATAAAATAAATGTCTTATTATATCGCGTGGTGATAAAAATAGTTATACGCTATACTCAATGCAAATAATACTTTCTCTCTCTAAAAAAATCCCATGCGCCATTTTAGATCCAAGTCGTTTTTGTAGCTACTTCATTAAGTCAAATAAAGTAACGTTTCCAAATGGAATGAAGTTCTCTAATTTTCTTTCGAAACTTATAATGTTCGTTTAACATTTCCTATTTGAGACCTACCACGGCAAACGCAATTATCTTACCTTAAACTTTTGATAGCTTTACTTAATTTTACTTTAAGAAATCGTCTTTTGAACGAATCGAGTTAGAGAAAATCGTTTGTTACGTTGGCTATGGATGAATTTTATGACAGTTGGCTGAATTGAAATTAGAAGGGAAGAATTAATTTCCGAGTGTCATGTCACTTGACTTTGCTGATATTCCTATAATCTTTGCTTTGCTGTCTGGAATAGAATAAGTCTTTATTTGCTTATAATGTAGGTAACATAAAAAAAAAGGATGGTAAATTAAGTAATAAGAACCATGTATATTCTGGCTTATTAATTATATGGCTTATTAATTTGCGTTACATGCAAATATATATGTAATATCTTATGTTTTATTTTTTCTTTTTAAAAACTCCACAGAGCATATCTAACAAAATTTATCCAAAAGTAATACCTACTATAAACATTTTAAATAATAATAATATAATAATAAATATCGGTGGTAGGCCATAACATCGCCCGCCGACAGAAGTTATCACCCACCAGACAAAGCCTTGCCGCCAAGCGATTTGTCGTGTTCCGGCATGATATTTGGTGAAGGCGTACGGAGGACGGGTCTGAGCAGTTGTGTTGCGATGTGTGCCGGGTACGATGCGCCTAATGTTGTTGTGTTGGGAGTTTGGTCGTGGAGAGTCTTCAGATCAATCTCCCTTTGGCGCAGCATCGTTGGTCTTGTTGTTGGGTTTAACATTGCATCACCTGCCGTCTTCCTTCCTATTCGCTCAGTTTTTCTGAGTGAATAGGCTCTTAATACTAAAACTTAAACTTTACTTTAACTTAAACTAGCGCGATTTACCATCAACGATCGCATCACTTACCATCAGCCGGGATTGCGGTCAAGCGCTAGTTTATAAATATAAAAAAAAAAATTTAACACTGGTAAGTTTTTGATTTTATCAGGAAGTTTATTAACATACGGCTGAAACAATTTTCTTAGTAGGTAGGTTAGTTTAAAATATATACAGCCGAGTATAGCAAGTACTGATATAAGTATTTATCTTAAAGTTCATTGTTATAGCATATCGGGGTTCCTCGTTTCTATTTTTGCAAATAGACTCAGGTTTGTTATTAATATCAATACTAATATTATAAAGAGGTAAAATTTTTAAGTTTGTATGTAGGGGGTAATCTCTGGAACTCACAATCCGATTCAATTTTTTTTTTATCTGGCAAAAAGCTACATTATTTCTGAGTGCTATAGGCTATAAATTGTTTCAATAACATGTATATTAACCGATCTATCACAACTTTTGTCTAGCAGGTCGGAAAAAATACCTTATAAAACAGAATTATTTGCGTGCGTTGCCTAAACAGTTGCTTAAAATTAAAACCAATGTATGGCTGCCTGGTTTGTCTTAATTATTTCTACATAAAAGTCCGATATAGATACCATATCTCTATCTTTTATATTTTATCTTTTATACTTCTTTTATAGCATTAAAGTTTTTTTTTTTTCGGAATACTTACATTTGGTTGATTATTTGAGCAACAAAATATTAATTTGCCCTTAACTCCACTCGGTCCTGCAAACTCCTACAACTGGTTGAGTCAGCTAGTTTGCACGTGTTGCCACTGGAAGCAACGCATCACAACACTGTCGGTGATGATACATGGCTCGACCTGATCCTCATTTCTAATCCTTCCCTAGTTTCCTCACATGGTCAACATACCGCTGCTGGCTTTTCTCATCACGACCTTATTTTCCTGTCCTATGTCCTTAAACCCCCAAAACCAAAACCTAAATTCCAGTACAGGCGTGCCTTTGCGCGGATGAACACTGAAAAACTAATACATGATGCTGCAAATATTGACTGGACGCCCTTGGAGGAAGCTACTACAGTTGATGACAAGATAAATATTTTTAACTTAGCTGTTGTCAAATTGTACGACACTCACGCTCCCATCAGGAAAGTAAAGTTGAAGCGGCCGCCTGCTCCATGGATGCATCAGGGTATTCGGATGGCTATGCGACGTAGGGACCGCGCGTTCCACAAATTTAAGAAGGATAGGTCGGAGAATAATTGGACTCTCTTTAAAACTGCTCGCAACCGTTGTAACCGTATGATACGCAACGCTAAACGCCGCCATGTTCTTGATAATATCACTTCTTCTTCTCCTGCCGATATTTGGAAGTTCCTTAGAACTCTAGGTATTGGCAAAAAGCGGCATTCAGACCTTCCTAATACATTTAGTTTGGACGAACTAAACCGTCATTTCACCACTGCGCCTACTCTTGATAGCCATGTCAAACTATTCACTACCTTACTGGTCTGACACGCCCCAATATTACCCCCTTTGTCTTCACCCCCGTTGACCTGGAAGAGATTAAGAAGATTATCCTATCCATTAAATCTAAAGCCGTGGGCTGCGACAACATCAGCCGCTATATGATAGTGACGGCTCTCGACCCGCTCCTTCCTACAATTTCCCATGTTATTAATTTCTCCTTATTTACTGGTGACTTCCCTTCGGTATGGAGGAAAGCTCATGTTTGGCCTCTACCTAAAGTTCCCAATCCCACCCTTCTTAGCCACTTCCGTCCTATCTCTATCCTCCCCTTTTTATCTAAAGTGCTTGAGGCCTGTGTCCACAAGCAATTCTCCCACTTCATTCAGCTAAACTCCCTCATTAGTCCTTTCCAATCTGGGTTCAGGCCCGGTCACAGCACAGTTTCTGCTTTGCTTAAAGTGACGTGGCGGTGAAAGGCGCGGAATAGAAGACACCAAAGTCTCCGTTTTGGTTTTGATTGATTTTTCGAACGCTTTCAATACCGTCAATCACGAAGTCCTTTTATCCATCCTTTCCCATGTTATGGTCTCTTCCGAGGTTCTGGATTGGTTCTCCTCGTATCTTCGGGGGCGTCAGCAAGCAGTTCTGGCCAGAGATTCATCTTCTAACTGGTGTGAGCTTGTTTCTGGCGTCCCTCAAGGCGGTATATTATCCCCACTTTTGTTCTCAACCTTTATTGATCTCATTACTACTGAACTTCAGTGTGCGTATCATCTTTACGCTGATGACCTGCAGCTCTACACTCAGGTAAGTGTTGACAACTTATCGCATACGATTGGGGAGCTGAACCGGAATTTGGAAGTGGTGAGCGATTGGTCTAGTCGTTTCGGGGTAGCGGTTAACCCTACTAAATGCCAGGCCATTATTATAGGGAGTACCTTTAATCAACGTAGGCTGAGTGGCTTAGTGGTGCCACCGGTTATCTTTGATGACAAAGTCATTCCATTCAGCTCCGACGTCAAGGATTTCGGTCTGCATATTGACACTTGCCTGGACTGGCGTAAGCAGGTTGCAAGTGTGAGCAAAAAAGTCACCGGGACGTTGCGGTCGCTTTATAGGCTCAAAAATGTTCTTCCATCACACATAAAGGCAATGCTTGTCCAATCCCTTATCTTCCCCGTTATTGATTATGGTGATGTGTGTTATTATGACCTGAATGCAGATCTACTCAATAAAGTTGACCGACTTCTAAATAACTGCATTCGATTCGTATTTAATCTTCGTAAGTACGATCATGTATCTTCTCACCGGTCCATCTTGAAATGGCTACCCATCAGGCAGCGTAGAGCTCTAAGAGCCTTGACGACCTTGTTTTCACTCCTACACAAACCCTGTTCCCCTTCTTATCTTACTTCTCATTTCCAATATTTATTCTCTGCGCATAATAAGAATCTGCGCTCTTCCAATAATTGTCTTCTACGATGTCCTTCTCACCGCACTGGTTTTCTTAAGTCTTCATTTCTGGTTCAGGCGGTTTTCCTTTGGAATGATCTTCCTCAGAATATCAGGACGTTGACAAGTCGGTACACATTTAAAGTGAAAGCGCGGGAATACCTACGCAAGAAATTGGCAGATTCATCACATATATAATTTATTCTTTTTCTCTATCTATGGTTTTTTTTATCTCTATCTTCTGTTTATATTTTGTATGTATGTATTTATGTATTTATTTTAATTTTTTTTTTCTCTTTTATCTTTAATTTGTTTGCACCTACCATGTTTCGTCTCTGCATCACCTCAAGGTAGGCTGGTAGTAAATGCCTTAGGCATTAAGTCCGCCATTGTGCAATGTTTGTGCATAAAGTTTAAATAAATAAATAAAATTACTAAAACGCAACATGGGGCATGTTGCGTTTTAGTAATTTTATTCTGCCATCTATGCTATTAGCCATCTGAATCTGAACCGTTAAAACTATGGGATATCTTCAAAGACAATTTTTGTGAAGATATAAGACATTCGACAGCAAAATCCATGCCTTTTAATGATGTTATGTAAAATGAAGGTTCAATACAAATTGAAAACAAACTTTTAGCATTGAATGATAAAACATCGAGTGACTTTGGATTACCGTCTTCAGTTCGCCCTGTAAATGATGCAATAGATACAATGTTGGTACATCCGCACGACATCACTGAATTAGCTACTTTTGTAAGTGAAATTCTACCCGAATTAGTCACAAACCAAAAACAGGCTTTTTATGAAATTATTGATAGCGTAACGAATAATAAAATTTTTTTAGACACCCAGGAGGGCCAGCGAAAACATTCCTCCCTAATTTAATATTAGCACATGTTAGGCAATCCGGAAAAATAGCTTTGGCAGTGGCTTCTTCTGGGATCGCGGCTACTTTATTGGGTGACAGTAAAATTGCTCACTCTACCTTCAAACTCCCATTGACAGTTTCATTGGAGCAACAGTCAGTATGTTCAATACGCAAAAATGGGCCCATTGGTCTTTTGTTACAGAATACGTCATTGATAATGTAGGACGAATGTACCATGAGTCATAGAAGCCATCTTGAAGCAGTGGATCGAACAATTAAGGACTTGAGAAACACAGTCGCTGTCATGGGTGGTGTCAGTTTTGTGTTTGCAGGTGACATTCGTCAGACACCTCCCGTCGTCACAAGAGAGAGACGTGTGGATATCATGAAGGCATGTCTAAAATCATCGCCCCTATGGAGTATAGTCCAAACTTTGAATTTACGTACAAACATGAGAGTCCACGTTATCGAAAATATGGATACCGATTCTCCACAACAGCTGCTCAAAACTGGAGAAGGGTCTTTTTCTTCTCGAACCTTGGGCTCTAACTCTGTGGAAATCGTTATAAATCAGACTCTGGGTCGTATAGTTAACAGTCTGCAGCATCTTATATACGCAGTATATCCTGACCTCGAATATTTTCTAGATAGAGACATCCATTGGCTTTGTTCAAGGGCTATCGTCTCACCAAAGAACGATACAGTCAATGAAATCAATAATCTAATTTTACAAAAAGTTCCCGGCCGTTGTAACATCTACAAGTCAATTGATACATTGTATAATATCGAGGGTGCAGTCCACTATCCGCATGAATTTTTAAATTCCCTTAAACCATCTGGTCTGCCATCTCACGAACTGCTGTTGAAATCCGGAACGCCTATCATGCTTTTAAGAAATTTAAGCTCACCTAACCTGTGCAATACCGCAAGGCTACTAATAAAAGATTTGAAAGACAACCTACGTGTGGCGACCATTCTCATCGGCCCAGGAGCTGACCAGTTGGCGTACATCCCAAGAACACCAATGATTCCAACGTAGGTCCGTCGGAATCATTGGAATTCTTGGGATCTGTCTGCCATCTCACGAACTGCTGTTGACATCCGGAACGCCTATCATGCTTTTAAGAAGTTTAAGCTCACCTCACCTGTGCAATACCGCAAGGCTACTAATAAAAGATTTGAAAGACAACCTACGTGTGGCGACCATTCTCATCGGCCCAGGAGCTGACCAGTTGGCGTACATCCCAAGAACTCCAATGATTCCAACGTAGGTCCGTCGGAATCATTGGAATTCTTGGGATCTGTCTGCCATCTCACGAACTGCTGTTGACATCCGGAACGCCTATCATGCTTTTAAGAAGTTTAAGCTCACCTAACCTGTGCAATGCAGCAAGGCTACTAATAAAAGATTTGAAAGACAACCTATGTGTGGATCATTCTCATCGGGCCAGGAGGA
Source organism: Sesamia inferens (assembly GCA_037179545.1). Lineage (NCBI taxonomy): Eukaryota > Metazoa > Arthropoda > Insecta > Lepidoptera > Noctuidae > Sesamia > Sesamia inferens. The sequence continues at coordinate 10,721,261 of CM073939.1, forward strand.
TTCCAATGATTCCGACGGACCTACCCATACAGTTTAAACGACTCCAGTTTCCAATAAAAACATCATTTGCCCTGACTATTAACAAGTCCCAGGGACAAACATTCTCTTTGGTTGGCATTGACCTACGATAAGAATGTTTTTCCCACGGACAATTATACAGTATGTTTCGAAAACCCTGTCCGACCCATAACGATAATAAAGGTTAGGTAAACAAATGACCAAATAAAGTATAAAATTTTACATAATCATCATAGTAGCAATACTAATCAATTTTGAAACAATCTTTTTTTTTCGCGAATTTCCCCAAAAATAGGAATTTTTAAAAAAATGACAACACCTTTTTAGGCGGTATACCTGTAGGCTTTCCTTTCATTCTTTTGTTAGATTTTTTATTTCTTTGGCGGCGTGGCGCGTGAGCGTTGTCGGCGACGTAAAAGAAATAATTAGAGATGTACTATTTTTTGCGCATAGATATCAGAAATAAGAGATCGGTTCTAATGCGCAATTTGTTCTAGGTCCTATGTCGCCAAAAAATTTTACACTCACATGCACATAGAAATAAGTACACTGCACCGCGCATATATTGACAAATCTTGACCAATCATTAATCAATGCACACATTGAAACTCACACACACAAACGCTGCTATTGGCCCTTTCAACCGCGTAAACATGCACTACAACATTCAACAATTTTACATCAACGCTAGTGCTTGAAAGTCGATCAACTTTTTATCGATATGCAATATTTCTTGTGATTTACTAAATAATTTTACTTTTGCGAATATTGCTAATTTATTTTTATATTCACTTAATATTTAAAGGAATAAAAAAAAAACATTTTAACAGGAGAATATTATAAGCAAGAAACTTTGTTTTTCTTAGTCCCACCTTTCTTTAATATTACAAATAAGTGTTTTAATGCAATCGTTGTTGGTGGATGGTTACATTTATTTAAATAATAGTCTTCTGGAATCACAATCAACAATATAATACACTGTTTAATATATTCAAACAAGATAGGAAATCTAAGTATAGTAAATATATTAAATAACAGTTTTTTTTTTATTTTACTGTCCACTAAAATGTAAATATTTACAAAGTACTTGACGCTTGGATAGTTCTGGTGCAGCATTTTTCGTTAAATACTACCTGAAACACTTAAAGAATATTTTATATTAATACACAAGGATAATTTTAACTACTATTTAACTGTGACACAGGTATTACAAGTTGTACGACATTATTTGCATAATAATTTTAGCTGTATCATTTTATTTTGCGACAAAAAAGAAATGTTTATAAATCTAAAAATAAATATAAAAATATAATTGTCGATAGTACAAATTTACTAGCTACATCTCTAGCTCACGCCGTCAAGCTGCGGCCGTACCACGTTACCGACCGTTTTGATTCGGGCGATATTCATTACGTGAGCAAAATATTATTGTTAACATAAGTACAACACCCGGCAAGCAATGTAATGCGTTTATTTGTTCGATTAAAGTTTTATCGCGTAATAGTTGACCGAAAATTTTTGGAACAATATTTTTGACAAACTTTATGTTTTTGTTATAATATACGTAATAAACGAAATTATTATAGTACTTACTTATGGTATGTGATACCATGACGTTTTAGATTACTTGTAGCACTTCTATTTTTGCACACAATCACAGAACAAGTCGGCATTTTTAAAAAAATACTTCGGTGTTACGCATACGACGTACAATTTCTGACTGAATAGCGTTTTGAAGGGATTTGCCCATTTTGCACAAATTGTGTTCTCACGGGTTACGCCCCCGTGGCCACTCTATTAAATTTAATATCTCTGTGTTTTTGCGTAATAACATTTTTTTTGTATCGCTATTAATCGAAATTTGTGTCTGGTTGAATAATCATTTGTTGTAAAAACACAGATTACCCAATGGTAAAAGTACTTTTGTTTGATTATCGATTAATTACTAATAATATTATTATAACACAAGTATTAGTAAACAGAGACGAGAAGGCCTTATGAAACACAATTTTAGTAAAATTTTACAAATATTTTAACAGTCAATATCATCGATATTGAGATAGAAACTGAAATTAAACCTTTGCCATGGTTTTCATTTACAGCAGTGTACATAACTAATTTGAGTTCTGTAAAAGTTCTAAACAATTCCATGCGATGTTGAATCGAGAATGATAATTGAAACTATTATACTAAATCGGTATCGATTGAAAAATCAATATTTTGATTACTTACACATCTCTATTTGCTCAAAGCATGCCGCGAGGCCAGCCGCGTAGGTACCTATTTTATAAAATAAAAATCATTTTTACTTTAAATTATCAGTTGCGCATAAACATTGCTTCCGTGTAGACCTGACTATTCGTGTATTGTGATCATGTCGTTTTCTAACGTAATGTAAAATGCTGATGGAAGGTAGTAGTTCTGCAATTAGTTGTGTTGTGATCAGGTGTTGGACAGCTGCTTATTGATTCATGTGGTGACACGACGGTGTACCACCATATTTTTGTCGACCTGTACCGGGCTGTACGTGAGTACCTCCATTATCAGTTCGGCGAGCAGTGGATTGGTAGGGGTGGACTAACTTTGTGAAACACCGTGCTAATCTCGTGCGAAGGTGCCAGGCCTGTATAGTTCTTAGTGAACGAAATATGGAACAACATCTCCGCCACAGCCATTGTGCTCATCGAATGAAATGATACATTCAGAGAGTCAGACGACCTTCGCACTTAAAAAAAGTTCTTTTCACGAGCTGCCTAAGTATCATTGTTTCTTTCGAGAGTCGATAAACTACCTATACCTACATGCATGAGGTCAACTGAGGTCATGACCTGTACCTGTGTTGCCATGAAATTACCCATTTATTTTATTTAAATTATTTATTTCTAAGGGGGTATTTTTTTTTTAGTTTAGCCAGGTTATGTAGGCATTAGTAGAATCAGTTATCGATACCTAACAATACCTTCACGGGTCGGACAGGGTTTTCGTAACATACTGTATGTAGGTGTATCAAGAGTGGGATCATCTGAAAAGCAGATTATTCTGTTACCGGAAAATAAAACAACTCCAAAAATTGTATATAGAGAAGCTTTAAATTAAATACATAGATACCTAACTTTAATAAATAAATAAAATAAGTAAAAGGCGACTAAGAGTTTAGTTACCTTGAGCAGAAAAGACAACTTCGGTAATCTTTGAAGTTACTGATCCGATTCCAAAAAATATTTTACTAATAAAATTAAATACAGTAATATCAATCGAGTGTAATCTTATGTTAAAACAAGAAATTTTCCGCGGGCGAAGTCGCGGGCAGAAGCTAGTTTAATTATATAGAGGCATGGGTGAGTCAATAGTCATTGAGAGTATAATTTTACAAGTATTGATACTCGTAGTTACGGGATAGTGTTAGCCTGCCGTTGGTCACATGGTTGCAAACGTGCCTGCTGAGTATATGATTCCTGAATCTAACCTAGAATTCCACACTCGGCAGTCACGAGTCAATAAGCTGAAATTTTCCATTAGCAATTTAGCATTAGAAGCTTGGAAATAGGTTGTGTGATACTACCGTGCCTTGAAGAGCACGTTAAGCCGTTGGGCCTGTACCTCATTACTCTCTGATTATGTTCTGACATACTTCTAATCTGACGTACTGCTGCCGCTCTGTTGACGATGCTGCCGCATCGTCGGACTATAAGAGAAAGGGACGAGGAAGCACTTGTGCACTATAATATCTCCCGCACCGAATGCTAGTCTCCATTGAGATTGACGGTCGTGGCCAAAATATGCTCAGGAGGACTTTATTTAATTTATTTTACTGATAGCAAGTATCATCCCAGTTCTGGGCCTCTTTCTATCTCTACTTCATCTCAGCGTTAATTTCAGTCGCATCCGAAGCTTAAATCGAAGAAAGCGCTTTCAGGTTAATGACCGCCACATCCTGCGGTACCAAACTTTAATAATAATGGCGCGAAAAAAGCAAGTCGATACAAGATCGCGCTGTCACCGATCGGAGGTCAGTTAACCAATATTTTTAATGGATGTTATACTCCGTTTCCAATTTTATGCGACTTAGTTTTTATGAAATTTTCTTTTTTTTTGATGTTAGGTTCTTTTGTATGGTTTAGGATTATCCCTATGAACCAGCATTGTTGGTGTTTTCATTTATTGTCGTATTATCAGCACCACTCTGTATATTGTTGTCGGCCTCCGTGGCGCAGCGGTCAACACGCCTGCCTGCGACGTGGAGGCCCCGGGTTCGATCCCCGGCCAGGTCGTGATTGAAAACGATCTTTTCCTGATTGGCCTGGGTCTTGGATGTTTATCTATATATGTATCTATTATAAAATTTAGTATCGTTGAGTTAGTATCCCATAACACAAGTCTCGAACTTACTTTGGGGCTAGCTCAATCTGTGTGATTTGTCTGTATATATATATTTTATTTTTTATTAGCATAGATTAGCTCTTCGTGCTAGCCTCACCTGGGATCCAAACTAACTTTCACAGACGATTTTACGAAAATTTTCTTTAATTTTATTTTTATAAATACCTTGTCCTAACAATCAACATTTAAAACAGACAAGTGGACAATAAAGTGATCCTTTAAATGTCCTTTTTTTCCTGACAATTGATGTACTCTAATAATATCTAAATCGATCGAGCCACCGACCCGGGCCGGATGCGAAAGATCGCCTCCACGAGGAAATTGCGGTGTTCCAAACAAAGGTGACACCTAGGAGTTCCCGAGCAATACAGTCCTGGGCGTCGTTCCTGGCCGTTCTCGGTAAATGACTTTCATACATATAGCAATTCTTTGTTATTAATATCAATAGAGCAGTGGAGGCCTAGTAGGACGTGACTTATAAGTTGAAGGTAGGTTCGATCACCGTCAGGAGCTTTACTTTGTATAAATTATTTCATCACCACTGCTCTCAAAACGGTGAAGGAAAATATCGTGAGGAAACACATGATTTTTTTGAAGTGAAACTTCTTTATCGGCGTTGGAAAAAATTTACCGTCACATTTTTCCGTTACGCGCCATCTTTTTATTAATTTTTTTACTATATTTACCCACCTCGAAGTCCTTCCCCATATCCCTACCTAAAATCCCGGATATCTCGGAAACGGCTGGGAATTTCAAAATTCTGACAAAATTCCCCTCCCCCCCCCCTTACTAACCCCCCTCCCAGCCGGAACCTACATTTAGATAGGACCCCTAGATTTTTTTTAATAATAGCCGTCTTCTTCTCCTTCTTGCATGGCAAGAATCGTTGTTTACATTGTTTTTATTTGTTTTGTTTCTCTTTTTTAGGTGAGCTGTTTATGCGGCTTATGCTTTTTTCGGGTCACTCTTTATCCGTATTCTTTTTAACACATTCTTATAACTTCCATTACATATCATTAATATTCTTATTCACATTATTATTTTTACAAAACAACTATGATTAATAATTTACTTCTAATACAGCTTTTAGTTTTCACCTTTTAACAACTTATCCTATTCCTGCCGACTGCACAGTGCTTGGCTGTGCCGCTCTTGTCCTGTTCCTTTCTATTGACTGTGCCACTTTCAGGCAGAATCGCTCCAGATACGGCCTGGAGTGTTTATCCGCCATGAGGTCGGCAATAGTTGTTTCCGTCAATATTCGTCCAGTACTTATATCCGGGTCGGAAACACATGTTTTAGAAGCAAACACTTCGAAGACATAATGACACCTCCCAAACCGCACTGGGCCCGTGGGGTAGATTATGGCCCACTCCGTCTCGTCGAGAGCTGGCCTGTATCATTATGTGTGTGGAAACATTATAAGCTGAGTATGTATACAGTATGTTAAGAAAACCCTGTCCGACCCATAAGGATAATAAAGGTTAGGTAAACACATGACCAAATATAATATAAAATTTTACGTAATCATCATAGTACCAATACAAATGAATTTTGAAATAATCTTTTTTTCCCGCTAATTAATTCCAACTTCCCCGAAATTTGGTAATTCTTAAAAAAACTGACAACACCGATATTATTATGAGCGAATAGCGACTCGACCACGTGCCACGTGCCCTGCCCCCCGCCGTTCGCGGAAGGGTGTTCAACGGACATTTGGTAAGTTAGCTCTTTTTACGAAATAATATTTATTTTTTTAGGGGGACTTTTTTTTAAGTTTAGCCCGGTTTTGTATCCATTAGTAGAATCAGTTATCGATACCTAACAACACCTTCACGGGTCGGACAGGGTTTTCTTAACATACTGTATAGATTTTTTTGATAAACTATGTAAGTACGTATCAGTTTCAGAATCCCATTGTGTTGTGTATTTGTTAGTCCTTTGGGGAAGTATTATGCATTAGCAACCCGTATTTATTTATGTCGTGGTGGCCTAGTGGTTAAAAGACCAGCCTCTCAAGTATGAGTGCGCGGGTATCGATTCCAGGTCAGGCAAGTACCAATGTAACTTTTCTGAAGTTATATGTACTTTCTAAGTATATCTTGGACACCAATGACTGAAGGTGAAGGAGAACATCTTGAGGAAACCTGGACTTTAAGTCTGAAATCGGCAACCCGCATTGAGCAAGCGTGGTGATTACGCTCAATCCTTTTCTATTTGAGAGGAGACCTGTGCCCAGCAGTGGGACGATTAGAAGGTCGATGATGATGATGAACCCGTATTTAGAATTCTCGTCTGTACCTGTACTGCCAGTGTTTACCTTATGTAAGCAAACTCTACCAGCTGCTTAAATATCTTGAAAGAGGAACAGATGTAAACATTTAATTTACGTTTTGCTGCAGTGTATTTGTCTTCTTTTCAGATTTCACACTTTTTGCTACTATTTTTTTATGATATACATAATATGTATTTTCATTAAGACTTATAAATTACATACATCATCATCAACCTTTTTATCATCCCACTGCTGGAGCACAGGTCTCTTCTCATACAGAGAACAATATGGCTAAATAAAAAGGTGAAGGAAAACATCTTGAGGAAACCTGGACTTTAATTCTGAAGTCGCCAACCCGCATTAAGCAAGCGTGGTGATTACGCTCAGTCCTTCTCTATAAATTACATACTCAATATTAGTTATAAAATTAAAAATAAATCATAAAATAAAAAAATCATTTATTTAAATTATAATCTTTACAAACTTATACCTAATCTCTTGCATCGACTTCAGTTTCTCATATATAACTAAAACAATTTGATGTAACATGGGGTGGAGTCCCCTAAACTCCCGTACACTATCGTGTAGCTACTTCCGAAAACCCGTGACCTGAACTAGATTACATATGTCGTTTGACAAGATAGGGTTACTTGAGTGATAAGTTATCTGCCTCAATCTGAGCACGCTTACTCCGAGCATTCTCGAAAATACACAAACAGGGAGTTTGTATACGAAAAATGAAAAATAGAGGAAAGATGTTTTGTTTTTTTTTTTCCGGGCGTTCTACGTTTAAGCTGTGTATCATTCACGCACGTACGATTGACGTTCATGGAATTCATTGAATGATGGACGATGCATTAACTTAGCAGTTTGTTTTTGGTATATTAACAATGAGTTTTGGGTGAATGAGGCTACCGTTTTTATGCCCAGGAATTTACTCGAGTAAGGTATGGTATGGTATGGTTTCCATAGAAATTGTATTTACAAAAAACTTAATAAAATTTTTGTAAACAGTAAACAAACTAACCTCTGAAATAGCTGTTCTTTCAGCCCGCGTAATTTACGCCACTTCTTCTTAAGTCCTCCCACCCATATTATCCGTGATTAATCTCAGATATTGCAAAATAGTCACAAATTTGTCCTGATTAAAACTAAACCCGCGTAACCACCCCACAAACAGTGACATTAGACATTTCGGAGACCTCACTATACATAAACTAGCGATTCTAGCGGCGATTTCAAACGCGATATCCCTCATTGGCGATTTGGAATTGACCCTGTTGTTAATAAGTGCCTCTGGAAAGTATGTGAGTATACGGAAATCGCTTACAGGAAAACCAAAAGAGACAGATACTATTTCCAGGCTTATCAATACTCGTAATAACAGAGATTAACTGATTTAGTAATATTTTAGTTAGGGATAAAAAGTGAATTTAAAATGCCAATATTTCTGGGGTTGAAAGTATTATCTGAGTAACTCTAAAATAAATACTAAAAAACGAGTTTTTAAAACGATACAACAAGTGTCTAGTCCTACTTTATAAAAATACCTTGTAATGATAACTATTTTTCTTTATTCTAACTTGTTGCTCTACAGTCATTCATGTTTGTCTATGAACTATCAACCCTATATATTTGTTTCTATTTTAATAATACGTCACTTCACGTTTACAATCTAAGTAGTAAACATGTTGAAAACGAATAACTTTTATCGTTAATGGTTAAGATTTATAATCAAGGCGATCCCTGCACCCACACACCCCTAGTTGCTGCAGAAGAAGCTCTGGACGTTGGGACTAAGCAGCAGACTCTTAGCCAATGTAGGCACGAGCTTGCAGGTGGCGAGTAGACCCACTACTCGCCACCAGTTTCCCGGCCAGTAAGAATCAGGCCCGAGTCTACGTCGCATGTTGTTCCTCGTGCGCTGTAAAGTATTGTCAGCACAATGTGACGGGGTCCGCTAAGAATATTGACTGGACTGTGTGTTCGAAAGACATACCATACTGGTACAGGCAACTCCCGTATGTTAAGAAATCTCCAGGAGATTTCTGTCAAAAACCCGTGTCCGTTAGGAATCTCCTGGAGATTTCGTGTATCAGGTCGGATTAAATGACAAATATTGCCTGTCCAAGGTATACTATTCTTATTCTAACTTAAACAGACTAAATATAGAAAAAATAAGACAGGCATAAAACATCACATGCTAAACATTCAACAAAGTTTGTTTTCGATTTTTTTTTTAAATAAAAAGCGTTTATGTCAACGGACGCGGCAGGTGTACGGGTTGATTACCTGAGCCGTATTTTTGTTCAGCTTGCAAATGCAAAATATGTATGAAAATGTTTGTTATTTTACTTGATTATTGTACAATAATGTGTTTATATGTAAACAAAACAATAACTTTGGAAAAATATTAAAATGACGACTTTACGAGTTTTGTACCAAAAACTGGGAAAAAGTAGCTAACCCTACTTTCAGTTTCGAATCGACAATAGATTCCACGATAAAACTGTACAAAACTATAGAAAATCGTATAGCTTATTTCATAACGATTTCAGTGACATAAGGTGTGTCGAGCTGCGCTCTTTAATTTCAGAGCTATCGTAGTTTTAGCGAACGCGCGTTCAGCCGGCCGCACTTTTAGAGATCCGCGGAGTTGCACAATAGAGGCCTAACATTACGATTGGATAAAAGAAATGGCTGAGATTTAGCTAGTAAAAAAGTGTGATATGCCCTTTCGCTTTGCCTTGCGGAATTTCCCAATCAAAACAAAGGTTTATAATCGGAGGACCGGTTTAAGCAGTTTTGTTGCGATGTGTGCCGGGTAGGATTGCCAAATGTTATTCTGTCGGATGTTTGATCGAATCTCCCTATGGCGCAGCATCGTTGGTCGTGTTATTGGGTTAAACATTGCATCACCTCGCTCAACTGGCGTCTACCTAGCTATACACTCAGTTTTTTTGGTGAATTGGCTCTTAATAAACTAGTACACTTTATCATCAACGATTGCATCATTGCTTACCATCAAGCGGGATTATGGTGAAGCACTAGTTTATAATTATACAAAAAAAACCTTTTCTTTATTGTTAATCAACATTAAGAAATAGTTTCAATATAAATGTTTGTCTATGTCATTATAAATCGATTCCCATTGTACTCGAATCGATTTCCCACACTCGGTTGTTATACTTCACTCGAAATAGACAGCTCGTTTGATACTTCGAAATATTATTTTATTTACAAATTATATCGATTAGTAATTTCATGCTCACTGTGAAAGTGTTAACAGTTACATGAATAATCTAAATATTTAAAAGTTACTTACTTTATCTTGTTTCTCACTTTAACGCTAAATTGGATAGAGTTCGATAAACCAGTAGGCTTTAAATATGACCTGAGATATTTTTTTTAACTACATGCTGTTATAGCTTAAGGTACCTTTAGATCTGTGCCTATTATTTTTGTAAATTGACCACACGGTTGGCACAGTGCTGAGCGATCCACTGCGGCCCTGCGTGTCACGGCTTCACTTCTCAGCCAGAACAAATATCTGTATTGCTTACTGGTAGTTATTCCAGTTCTGGCTGATTATGTATAGGTTTAAGTGTTTATAAACTCACCCACGATAATGCACCGACGATACATGAATAATACGCAATATCTTATACCTTTAAACGAGCAATTCTTGTATATATATATATATATATATATATATATATATATAATTAATAATTGGAATCTCGGAAACGGCTCCTACGATTTTCATGAAATTTTGTGTGCAGGGGGCTTCGGGGACGATAAGTCGATCTAGCTAGGTTTAATTTTCAGAAAATGTCTTTTTTCCACGTTTTGCGGTACTGAACAATTGCTAAACTTCTCATAAGAAGTTAAATTTCACCGCTGCCCTTAATGATACGAATAGCTGAGGGGCTTCGGCCTCTGATTCGGAGCTCGTAGACTTCGGGTTCAAATCCCTGATGATATAGTGTTTTTCCTTTTTTTTTGGAGTTTTAAAAAAAAGAATGATGGCGTTGTCTAATGCTTTTTATTACATTTTATATAATTGGAAACGGCGTCAACGAATTTTCTTTTTCGTTTATTAAATCAATAGAAGAAATTTTGTTTTGCCTAATTTGTGGAGATGCAAGGTACCAGGGTCGCACAAAAGTGTAGAAGTCGATACAATTGTCAAAGAAATGTTGTTGTATATAAACAACAATATTTTTTGTTGTAAATATATAATACCTGGAAGAACTTTTATTTTACCTACTTTGTGGAGGTGCAAAGTACCAGGGTATCACAAAAGTGTAGGAGAAGCCGAAACAATGAAGCTCATTCATTTTAAAGATAGCCTGAAGGAGCAGTCGAATTTACAACAGAATTTCTCAACAGTTTCAACATTTCAGACTTGCCACAACACGAACTGAAATATTAGTATTATTTCCTTTATTTCATTATAATACACTTATAAATTATATTTTTAAATATTTCTACATAAAAAATATATATAAAAACATTTAAAAATATATTAGTATTATTATTATTGCTAACCTTATGATACCTTGCACATCCTCAAAGTAGGCAAAATAAAATTCATCCATATAATATGATTTAATAATGATGAAGTACCTGGGCGACCGAGCTTTGCTCGGCATCTTTTTTTTGTTATAATTATTATTATTAATTTATTTACATCAGACAATTGTCCATAGTCTTCATAAAAACACATAAGTACACAAAATACATTTAAATTATTTATGAACTATTATAAATATACATATAACATACCAAAATAAAATAAAATTAAATTAAACTGATAATTAATATAGTACTTTGATTTGATATAGATGACGTTTACATTCATGGTACATGAAGCCAATGTTTGGTTTGAGGTTAGACCCAGAAAATTGCTCTTAAAATATCTTGTGTCTTTTTTACACGAAAATGCCAAAGAGAACATTAAAAAAACGCTTACGAACAATTTAACTCCACGAAGCCGTGACTCATCTCAAGAAGCAGAAGAAAACCTCCATGAAATCAATCTGATTTTCGCTCGTCCCACACGTGTTTGTCAGACTTCGCACAGTGAGGACCCATTTCAAGAAGAACTTGATGAAAATCATCAGGTTTCCGCTCATCCCACACGTGCTGCTAAAGTAAGATGCTTGCAAAACTTGACTAACATTTTAAGAACAGAAAGGTCTTATGATTTAGATGTTTCAAGAGAGCGTGCAGCACAACGTGTGGCCGCCGAAAATGATGAGCAACGGGAGCGACGTCTGCAAGATATGCGGCAGCGTGCATCAGAACGTGAAATGATTATTATTAACGAAAACCCTCAGCATACCCGCAATATAGTATGGAAGGAAGTATTAGGTTAAGACCTTAAACTATGTATTGATGATAATATATAACTGATTGTTAAACTATAAGTACTTATTTATAATAAAATTTTAAGCTAAATTGCACTCGTAATTTTATATTTAAATAACAGTTAATAATATTTTTTTATTATTATGTCGGTATGATCGAAAAACATTAGTCAAAAAATATTATTTAAAAAATTCACTCGTTATGTATTTTTTGTTTTGAAAATATAGAGACACGCGATGTACCTAACAAAAAAAAAAAGATGCCGAGCATAGCTCGGTCGCCCGGTACTAACATTAATATCAGTAAGGCACTTATAGTCAAAATGAAAGGGTCAGAAATCGGCTTTTTTGGTCTAAGAAGCCTTAAATCTGAAGGAAACTTAGGCTACCATTATCAAAATACAAATCAGAAGTCATTTATTCAAATAAACGTGAGAACCAGCAGTTTTTGAACGTCAATATTACGTAAGACAGTCCCCCAAAACGCCCGCTCTTCGTCCATTATATGCAATTGATTAGAGGGATTCTCGACCTAGAAAGGAATCAAATTAAAACTTCTTTATTTTTTCCGCAAAATGTTGTAGGCATATCTATGGATATGCAGATGAAACACAGTTGTGGAGGAAAACCTGTCGGATGCTCGGGCTAATAAGGAATTAATCCGGTCCGAAAGAGAGGCTATGGTAGAACGTACAAACGTAATAGTCCGGTTAAGTAGTCACGACCTCTGAAGTTCAACTACGAGATGTCATAATAAAAAAAAAAAGAACTAATGTTGCACTACAGCCTATCTCTGATTGGACGAAGCCAATTTTGTAGCATTCTATGCCGCCAAAACACAAGCGTGTCTATTCACCGCCAAAAGAAGCCCGAACACCTTGGCTCCTACTTTTCGGAATGTATGATTGGATTGCACCGACAGCCTTCAGCTTTTGAGGGTTGAGATTTCCTCAAACCTTAACTTTGTCGGTTTATTGGGTCCAAATCCAAGGCCAGGAAACTTGGCGTGATCGCATAGGTCCGGCGGTACTTCATACCAGGATAGTTTCTAATGTTATACAAAGCACAGGTCCGTTAATGTGTGGATTACTGCGGCCACATTTGGGCTGGCGCTGCAAAATACCACCTGGCTACTTTGGATTAAGTAGAAAGGCATGTGAAGAGACTTATTGGCGACCCAGATTTAGCTCTAAATGGTCTCCAAAGCCTGGAGCACAGGCGAAGAGTAGCCAGCCTGTCGGTGTTCTATAGGATTCATTTTTGGAGAGTATGCGAGGGGATTGCATGATTTAATTCCCCCATCTCCGTTCCACCATCGGACAACCCGCCGTATGGCGAGTTTCCAGTTTTACGTTTTTGACATCACAATGATCTGAACGAAGCGTTACGCGTCTTTTATATCGCGTACATCGAGGGACTGGAACAATTTGCCGGTGGCGGTGTTTCCGTTGGACTACAATTTAGTGTCTTCAAGGCTAGAGTGAATAGGCTCTTATTAAACTAGCGCGCTTTACCATCATCGATTGCATCACTACTTACCATCAGGCAGGATTGCGGTCAAGCGCAAGTTTATAATTTATAAAAAAGAAACAAACACTAATAAAAATTTAAAGGAATTTAATTATCTTGTATTTTTCTACATGAATAATATTTTTACCATTTATATTAAGTATCCACTACAGGCATCCAAGAGCAGCTAAATTACATATTTTGAATTAAAATAGCAATGAACAATAAAAAACTAGCTTTACTACCTCAAAACAGTGTTTTCAGTTGTTTAAGCAACGCTTGTTAAACACGAGATTATTATAACATGTATACTATGTACTTTGAAGTAGCACTCACACTGGACACACATTAAAAAAGTGTTTAAGTATCTGTGGTAAAATCTTTAAAGTTTAAGAAACGATATCAATTACTTTATTTTTTTGAGTTTACAAATTCTTGGCCGTTAGAAAATATTACATTCTGAATGGACTTGTGAACATAGCAACATATTCCAGATATTACAGGAGGCGAAGAATTACAACGATTGCCGATACTTAAGTGTGTCTGGCGCGCCTCCGTGAATCAACTAATACCTTTACTGATTGGCTTTTCTTTGTAGTCCATCGTAAGGCCCTATGTACAGTAAGGATCAAAAGTGGAGTAACACTTCTGACACTTATTGTTAGTGCAATAAAATTCAAAAGTGGTAATGCACTTTTGACCCTTACTGTAATTACACGGAATGATTTCTTTGCAGTGCGGCGTATAAATTGCTCTGCAGAAAAATATCACATTGCAGTCAGTTACCGAATTCACGAAGTTACATACGATGGAATTGCATCATAACTTTTAATACTCAAATAGACGAGCGGCACATTATTGCCTACAGCGGTTGTCGACGACAGTAGTCGACTGCAGTTCATGTTAAGTCAAAGTTAAGTATTTGTTTCAAACAGGCATATTAAAAGCACTTTTGAACGTCAATAATATTTGAAATTGCCTACGCCGTTGTCGCAAAGCGACTTCATCATCATCATTATCATTTCAGCCGAAAGACGTCCACTGCTGGACATAGGCCTCCCCCAAGGATCTCCACGACGACCGGTCCTGCGCTTCCCGTATCCAGCGGATTCCCGCGACCTTCACCATGTCGTGGGTCCGTCGGTAGTTAAAGTAAAATTAGTAGGATTAATTATTTATTTTATTTTATAACTTTCATATATACTATGAAAATGAAAATGCTGTTAAAACCTTCAAACAACAAAGTACACAAAAAAGACATTGAAACAAAAAAACAAACCATTCCATTACATTTTATGACTCCATCTTAATTCTACTTTAAAATACCGCCACTTATAAACATGGCGTCGTTTCTTCTATTGTCTTTTTACAGCTACGTATAAAAGAGTCACAAAAATGTTTCATTACACAAAATACTCCATACTCATAAACGGGTAACTCATTTTACGCTCATTACATCATCATCGTCATCCGCGCGGGTACTTACAGAATATTGTGTTACATTGACGGAATACGTAATTAGATATTTCGATTTAATGCTGAAATATTGAAGATTATTCTTTTATATCTATTTTCTGTCGGATAAGTGTTTCTAAGACACGGTTGGTATGTTTTGGTGGAGTCAAATAACAAGTTAATTTGAATTTTTTGTATCTTTTTACTATATTTTTCTTAACACATAATACTTGTACCGGTCGACATTCTATATTATTAGACCTAAACATGTTTTCTCTGTGTCTTGCCCGTTCTTTTCCATAGGAACCTACTACGCTTTGGGATGGGTTTAGTTTTTAACTGACGAACCCGTGACCATAAAAAAATGCCTGTAATTGGATTCTCTGAGTATGAGTATCAGTTTCCTATGATCGTAATCGAGATTTTGCCAGCCTATTTATATGTTTTTGGTAGATGAAAAATTTGTATAAAAACATTTATTTCAAACAAAAAAGTCCACAGGCAAGGCGAGGTCGCTAGCAACAAGAATTTCCTTTGCCTGTAACTGATGACAGTAATTAAAAAATAAATAAAGAGGGAAAGATTTTACAAGTCCTGCTCAGTATGTTCATCTCACAATACATAGAGTTGAACCCACCGAGTAAAACAGTTTCGTTTCTCTCGCCAATAATCCTCAGAACGATATTCGGATACATACTCCCCCAGACTCATCGCACTATAATTGCGTAGAAGTATTCTACGCTGGCTTCAGCAAACATCCTGGATGCACTGTAATATCAAGGGAACCGAAACGGAGCCCTGAACAAATCATTATATTGGACACGCAAGGAATTGTAGGCTTTTTGTGTAAAGGTAGGCATAGGTATTAGGAATGGCTGATGCCCTAACGCCTGTTTGACTATAATATTAAACTATATTTGCTCCACTATATTAGAAAACTAGGCAAATAATAGCTCAGGCTAAAACCGTCTGAATATTTATTGAATTATGAACATAACCGTTGTAGAAATGCAGTTCTTTATATAAAAATGACAGCTTAGTTCGGTATTAAGTTGTAACTTTAATATTAGGAACTCTACATAAATATAAATAAATTTGAAATACAAATACTGACTCAAAGTTTAACTCTAGAACTAAAGTTACATTTCGTTTTGTAATAAGATAGATAGAATAAATAGTATATAAAGTACGTATACAAACACGTACTCGTACATATGCATTTATTTTATTTTATTTTTAATAATTATAAACTAGCGCTTGACCGCAATCCCGCCTGATGGTAAGCAGTGATGCGATCGTTGATGGTAAAGCGCATTAGTTTATTAAGAACCTATTCACTCAGATTGAGCGAATAGAAAGGAAGACGGCAGTTGAGCGAAGTGATGCAATGTTAAACCCAACAACACGACCAACGATGCTGCGCCAAAGGGAGATTGATCTGAAGACCCTTCACGACCAAACTCCCAACACAACAACATTTGGCGCATCGTACCCGCCACACATCGCAACACAACTGCTCAAACCCGTCCTCCGTACGGCTCCACCAGACATCATGCCGGAACATGACAAATCGCTTGGCGGCAAGGCTTTGTCTGATGGGTGATAACTTCTGCCGGCGGCCGGTGTTATGGCCTACCACCACTATGGCATACTATGAATGGTAATAATATATTTCAACTGAATCAATATGTAATTAAAACGTCGCTCTTATCATTAACTAACTGTAACAAGCGACATATAGTCTTCAATATACCTGTACAACTGATATTACATAACCACAAGCCCACCTTTTTAAAACGAAGGTAACATATAAAGGGAAACCGTTCGGGGATCGAGTGGTTTCTCTCAATACTATTGCATTCGACATGCATGGAAATGCTTTACACTGAATGGGTTAGGAAACAAAGAGCTGAAACATTCTACATAAACGGTCAATACTGAATGTTTTTGCATGTTTAATATTAATGATGTAAATGTTGGGACGAGCCGAGTATTTAGAACCGATGAGAACAAACCACTTCATGAACCTCTTTGTGGGAATGTTGCAGGCGATTGGCGATGTTAATTTCTAGACTGTCATGGTCAGCCATCGTTTGTGTACATAATCTTCAGATATATTAGCTTATTATTATCAGGATATAGGGACAGAGAAAGCGACTTTATTTTATACTACATAGTGATCACTAATCTGCGCATTCTTACTATACAGTATGTATCTGACATAGTAACGCAAACTTCGCGAAAATTACTAGTGGCATGCGGTCTACCGCATGCTACTAATAAAATTATGATAGTCATTTATGTCGTTAATGAACGGTTCTAGCAATAACAATGTTTAAAAAATAGTGTCGGCTCGGCCTTTGAACGTTGCAAGCGTGCCGCCGTGCGGGTTTGTAGAAATGACGTTGATCCCTGATGTGAACTCTATTAATTCAGCTGATAAGATAGTTTTTCGAGTTTTATTTTCATTGCGCTTTTTTGTGTAAATAGCGAATTAATTAATTTTTATTTTAAAACCTTATTAGGTTATAAAAGTATAGCAATTATGAACGGCCTAAGGTGAAAAAAACCACATATATTTTTTTTAAATCATGAAAAAGCCAACGAAAAATTCCAACACTGGGGGGTTTAAAATCATGTACTGGATCCATGGTACTCGTTTGTGCGTCGATGTCAGATACACCCTTTATACACTGCTCGACATAGTCTTTTCCTATAGAACGCCATTTAACTCTCCTCCAGCCGCTACCAGCCATTCTTGGAAGGTCGTCACTCCACGAGACTAAGTGCGTATCACCTTAATAAAGAAATCTCAATAAATCTAATAGAGTGATGAATATAAATTTTGAAGGATGAAGATGGAAAGGAAGACCAAAGATTGATGGATTTTGTGAGGAATGATATAGAAGAAAATGGAGTGAATGGTAGAGTGACGGCTGACAGGGGAGGATGAAAGAAAAATGTGCTGCGGCGACCCCATTTAACATGGGATGAGGACTGGAAGATGACATGAGTGAATCATATTTATCCTACTTTCAATTGGCTTGTATCCTAAAAAATAATTTAATGTCCGTCAGATAGCTTTATAAAAAATATTGAACACGTATTTTTTATTTTTTCTTTTATTCAAATACTTAGGAAGATATATTGATTTGAAATGTCGCATGACGTCACGCCATGGTGCAAAATATAGAACGGCGTGACGTAATTAGCCCCCACTCTGTAACTTTATTACTCTGTATCTCAGTAGTTTTTGGTAATTACGACAAAATAAAAAATACGGGTCTTAATTTTTTTTATTATCTGTAAGACGGACTAATTATTTTTTGATTTTCATACCTTGGATACATCCCTATTGTCGGCACGGTTGGAGCAGTGGCTGATTGATTGACTGCGGCGTGTTGCAAGGCGTCGATTCCTGCACTTTACCAATATTTGTATGACCTACATTTAGTTGTTACGGATCTGGCTGATTGTGTTATGTGAGTTTGTATAATATGTTTCTAAAAGCACCCACGATACAAGAGAACTTCCTAGTGCGGAACAACGTTTTTTTGTTTTTTTTTTTAATTTCTTCTTATTTCTAATTACTTTTAGGATATTTTCTGTCTTCAGACGTTACTACGTAAATAATTTGTCGGTCTCCGTGGCGCAGCGGTCAACATGCCTGCCTGCGACGTGGAGGCTCCGGCCATGATGGAAAACGATCTTTTCCTGATTGGCCTGGGTCTTGGATGTTTATCTATATATGTATCTATTGTAAAATATAGTATCGTTGAGTATATATAGTATATATTTATTATTTACGTAGTAGAGTAAATCACATGTATACGATTTCATTCAAGGTTCATTCACATAGCCGAGGATTGTTCAAAAGACATATCGTGACCCCTGGCGCACAGGGAAATGAAGGAACACGTGTGGATGTTAGTCAGTAAAAGTCTGACACCCCTTCCCGCTCCGCTTAAAGCGGGAGAGATCATTTGACGATTTCCTATTCCAAAATAACAAATAAGGCTCACAGACTTCGTCTAAAGACATTTTTTCCAAGAAAGGAGTAGTAATTTATAGTATTTAAGCTCATTAGCTATATTACAAAATATTTCGTCGCTGCTAGTAGTCTTTAGTAGAGATGCAACGGATATCCGGTAACTATCCGGTATCCGGCCGTCCTAATACTATCCAGCCGAATACCGGATAGCTAATATTTGGCCGGATGTCAATCCGGCCGAATAAATAGAACAAACTGGATAAATGAAACATATTTTTGAGTAATTATTTGCTTTATAACTAAATAAATCACTTTAATGTAATTAGTTTAAGTTTTATATTTTTAATCACACAGTAGTAAATTAATGTAATACAAAGAAAATGAATGAATTAGTACTTATACTGCACTAAGGGCAAATTATGGTGAATCAATACTAATTTCTCTACGTTGGGAGTAAGCAGGCGGTTGCGTTTCTCTTCATAAATAAGGCCAGCTTCAGAAAAAAAGTCTTTTACTATACACACTACTGCAAGGTGCAGAAAGGTAGATTTGAGCAAACTGTGTTAAATTTGGGTATCGTTTGGCGTTAGCTGCCCACCAAGAATAAGGGTCGCAATTGCGATCAATTAGCACTGACTTGAGATAAAAATCCAGCTCACAGGTTATCGCCGCCTGCGCAAACGACTAAGTTTCGCCGAATATCCGGCTATCCAGCCACATGGTCGACCGGATATCTGGTATCCGGTATCCGGCCAAACGAACTAAAGACTAGAGATGTAACGAATAGTAGATTCGTTACATCTCTAGTCTTTAGTTTGTTTATAACAGTTTTAGTTAGTATAGGTTAGTATATAGGTAGATAAGATACAATATATATGCTTAGGTACCTATTATATATATTGTATCTTCTATTTCTGTAAAAATGAATTGCTGCTCGTTAATCTCGCTAAAACTCGAGAACGGCCGAACGGATTTATCTTACCTTGGTCTTGAAATGTTCCTGATGTTATAGGGAAGGTTTAAAAGGTGAGAAAAATTCGAATAATTGCCTGGCAAACCATAAAAGCAGCCTTTTCTATTTACCATACAACGTGTAGGAGTTTTTTATTTAATACGGATTCATTTTGTTTGTTTTAAAATTATTTTATACAAAAGTTTAGATTTTTTATTTATCGATTGAGGCACTACGAAATCTGCCTGGTCCGCTAGTTTTCAGATAATTTATATATTATTTAGTAATTGAAGTCTGTAATTATGGTCTTAAGTTACCTTGTGAAAATAAATTAATTTACTACAAAGTAAATGGCTAGCAATTTTAATAGAATCTAGTAAAATTAATTATCGAATTGCTCAAATAGACTGATCCGACCTAACCTTTTTAAGCGCTAAAATAATTACCTTCCTATTTTTATGAAAGTGTATTTTATGTCCTAAAATTTACTTCAGTACCATAGATTCAAACGCGGGCATACAATGACCTAGTAAAGTGCGCTCGCTATTTGATACGACAAAATGAAGATATATGCGTTGCCATGAAAGCGACCTTTGTGACCTCAGCGCAACAGAAACGTATCGCGAAAATATTTTTGACTAAAATATTGCACAGGAATTTGATTTATTGAATATTTTTGTGCAGGCACGCATGCAAATGTTTTATTTCGGTAATGTGTCGGTGTAAAAAAGCTTGTAAGCTTGAATAAATACAGAGTTGTGATTTGTGAGTGTAAAAAAGTTGAACTGATAGACATTTATTTATATTAAGTCAGTTAATTATAGGCATTTTTTAATTGTTAGAGATTCAGTCATCATCATCAACCTTTTATCGTCCCACTGCTGGGCACAGGTCTCCTTTCATACAAAGAAGGATTGAACGTAATGAACACATTTGCTCAACGTGGGTTGGCGATTTTAGACTCAAAGTCCAGATTTCCTCATTACGTTTTCCTTCGCCTTGTCATCAGTCATTGGTGTCTAAGATATACCTACTTAGAAATTCAGTCAGAAAGATGAAATTGTTTGTCTTTTCCACGGCTTAGATGTTTCGTATAAAGATGTATGGGGAAAAACTCCATGGACACTCGTTGAAAAAAAAAAATATCATGTTCGAGTATCACTCGCGCACCGAAGGTTCTAGACTAATTTATTTTATCACGAGAATCATGTCTCGAATATTATATCCGTTTTTTTTATTATTTGTTATGTTACTAAATTACGCTTTTCGATTTTTTTCCCTTTTGTGCTACGTAAAATTACTGTTTGCGAAATTTCATGATTTTAGTTTACAGTAAGTACCCTATAGATATTGATTGCCATGCGAGTTTTTTTTTTTATTAATTATAAACTAGTGCTTGACTGCAATCCCGCCTGATGGTAAGCAGTGATGCAATCGGTAATGGAAGAGACTTTGTCTAAGAGAGAGAGACTTTGACTAAGACTTTGTCTGGTGGGTGGAAAAACTGTCTTGACAGACGGCTTGGCTGCGATCCTGCCTGATAATAAGCAATAATGCAATCGTTTATGATAAAATGCACTAATTTATTATGAGCCTATTCACTCTAGCCCTGAAAACACTTAAATTATACAGTCACGGCAAGACACAGACAAATTGTTCCAGTCCTTTGATGTACGCTCTGTAAAAGACGAGATCGATAAGGGAATCCTAAAAATGCTTTCATTGATTTTATGATTCTTATAATTTAAATTGAAATCAACATTCTATCGACGTTATCAAATAATTCTAGTTGATGCCTACTAACTTATTAAAAGCATGTATTTACTCTTTTATCAAGGAGAGCATTTTAATTTCCAAAATTTTATCAGGATTTCAGTCGCCAGAATTCATACCACGATTCAAGAGTTACCGGTCCTGAATATTTCGAATCTCAATCCCCTCCGGTCATTATCTTGAACACCTTCTGAATAAAAAATATTATTGTGAATATTACAATTCACAATAAAAACCGAACTTCAATGGCAAAGCGAATATGTCTAGAGCCCTAAGTGTCAGTCTAAGTGTCGGTGTAAAATGTCAGACACTCAGTTACACCCCGACCTCTCGTCTGTAGACCGTTCAAGTGGATCGGAGGGATCTCAGTCAGTTTTTTAATTGAAGTTTTTCATGTTTCTTTGGCGAGTGCTTCTGAGAGTTCCTTGTTTTCTTTTTTTTTTATTTGTTTATTTTGTACTCTGATTTTAAGTAAACGGTGAACACGTTTGATCGGAAGATTAAATAGGATATTACATCTTTATACATTGTATACAATACAGAGTGTTTTTGTGGTTGGATTTCAAAGAGAAAACAAATCTGTAATATAATGAACATACCTTGCCTAAAGGCTATGAAAAGTTATTATTATATCTTTATCAAAGGAGTCAGTTTCATCTATACTAATTAACTTAGTACTAAAAATTATATAATTTCAGGATAGGTACTTACATACAACAAGCGGAGTTCTTAGAAAAAGTGAAGTAAATTATCTCCATACGAAATATGTTTTAATTATTAAAAGAACAGGTTTAACAAAAGAAGACCGTTAATTATTTTAAATTTGAATACATACGTATTTAATTTATTTTTTAATACAATTATAATAATTTGTATGTTATTAATTTATGTAAAGGTGCAGAAATAACATTATTTTTTTATAAATTATAAACTATTGCTTGACCGCAACCTCGCCTAATGGTAATCAGTGATGAAATCGTTGATGGTAAAGCGCGCTAGTTTGTTAAGAGCCACTCTAGC
The DNA here is from genome assembly GCA_037179545.1 of Sesamia inferens. NCBI lineage: Eukaryota > Metazoa > Arthropoda > Insecta > Lepidoptera > Noctuidae > Sesamia > Sesamia inferens. The sequence goes on from CM073939.1 coordinate 10,744,006, forward strand.
TTTGAAGACACTTAAATTTTAGTCAGACGAAAACACCGCCGCTGGTATTTATGTAAGTAACTATTTTGCAGTAACATTTGAATTCAATGTAATTTGCTGTGTAAACCATATTTTTGAGCTACAACGTTATTTCGTATACCGTATGTTAAGAAAACCCTGTCCGACTCATAAGGATAATAAAGGTTAGGTAAACACATGACCAAATATAATATAAAATTTTACGTAATCACCATAGTACCAATACAAATGAATTTTGAAATAATCTTTTTTTCCCGCGAATTAATTCCAACTTACCCGAAATTTGGTAATTTTTAAAAAGTGACATCACCGGTATTATTATGAGCGAATAGCGATGCGACCACGTGCCGCGTGCCCTGCCGCCCGCCGCTAGCGGAAGGGTGGTTAACGCACATTTATTAAGTTACCTCTTTTTGCGAAATAATATTAATTTATTTAGGGGGATTTTTTTTTTTAAGATTAGCCCGGTTTTGTATCCATTAGTAGAGTCAGTTATCGATACCAAGCAACACCTTCACGGGTCGGACAGGGTTTTCTTAACATACTGTATACCAAGCCCGTGTCATGAACGTATCTGGGGGTCCACTCACTGAACACTATATCCGTAGATTCGGCCGAAAGAAGAGCTTTTCCCACTCCATATGAAATAAGGATTTAAAAATTACTTTGGATCTTGAACCAGTAAAGTATGGCAACACAATTGGACAGCTACTGTTGTCCTTACTCACGATATGTTTTGCCCGTTTGACAATTTGAATTTATCACTTGTTTTGACAGATTTTCTACTTTCGGTCAGACCTGTATTTTTGTTGTAGTTGAAAGTAACATGAAACCGACTACAATGACCACTAGAACGTATCATAACCATGCATAATGGTTACAGGGACTTAAGCATTCACGTATCATCCATGTATCATCTGCGTGCCATAAACGTTACTCGTTCCCTTTGTTTTAGTATTTTAACTGTGTTATCACATGAATATTTACGTTGAGAATATTTTTTTTTATAAAATATAAACTAGCGCTTGGCCGCAATCCCGCCTGATGGTAAGCAGTAGTGCAATCGTTGATAGTAAAGCGCACTAGTTTATTAAGAGCCAATTAACTCTAGCCTTGAAGACACTTAAATTGTAGACAACGGCTGATTAGAAATGGTTTTTGTCAAAGTCGCTACTGGCCTGTTTTTTTATTTTGCTCAATAGTTTAAGGACCAAACTAGATTATAATGCTAAAAATTATACATATTATATAAAATGATTTTTTTAGAACACCACAAACTTTAGACTTTCGCCGAACCTCCATGTTAAGCATGTTCGCTTCATCACTTTCAAATTGATTTTATTATTATACGTTACAGGCAAAGGTGGAAAGTATTATATATTTCTGGAATCCTCGTATTTTTAAGAATATGAAACAATGAATAAATGTTGACTATTATGTTAAAGTTTACCTTAAAATAATTGCAAAATAAAACATGGTGAAAAAAAAATTTTTTTAAAGTTCATCGAGACTTTTGACAGTTACTCACGTTTTCCAATGCTTTAAGTTTAATGTTCATTTGTAGCTTAACTACCTATAAACGTAATAAAATAAAAAAAAAACCTGTAGATTTTTGGGAATTTTGGAGTAATTAGTAAAAATGTGATAAAAGACAGAAAACGGAAAACCGCTCGTTATCTATTGCGGTTTGAAATGTTGCTGTTTACATCAATAGTTTGCGGTAAGTTAATTTAACATTGATATAAGGGCATTTATGTTTTAGCACTCATGTTGCATGTGAAAATATTAATCAACAAGATGCACACTACCTTCATATTTCATATAGTATATAAACAGTTGTTTCATTGTAAATAACAAGGCAATTGTCAATAGTCAATAGTCAATTGACAGAAGTGTAATTGTTACGAATAAAACATAACTACATGTTTTATTGACTCTTCAAAATGTCTACTTTCATGTGTTCTAAACGTGAAATAATAGTTTCGTATATCGAAGGAGGAAAATCGATGGAGGCATTCTCAACAGTTTCAAAAGAAAATTAACATGTATCTGAACATAACTTATGTTTCATCCTCAGCGATTTAAGCGGACAGAAGCTTCACGGAAAAAAGATATATTTTTAATGCAAAACAGTAATTGGGTAGAATCAGAATATTCAGTAACTTTACCGAAATCTGAAGATGTTACAACCGTCTCCACACCATCTAATTCTTCTGGAAAACGTTGGTGACCGTGTGTATCTTATCCAGACTTGTCAGAATTAAATAAAAGAAGAAAAAATAAATTTTTACTTAATGAATATGGATTTGAACGTTACAATGCGTATCTATAAGGGTTATGTTCGATAGGAGAAGGAACAGAAGCTAAACTAGTGGAAACATTAAGATTTGCTGACAATGAAAATAAGATCTTACTGTCGAGTGTCATAGAAAACGCAAGGCTGACAAAAATGTTAACGGATGAAGAATCATTGAGTGTATGTGGAAGCACTGTATTTGTACCTATGAAATTTAACGAACAAACGAAAATGTTTTATATTTCCACCATATTACATAAGTGCAAGAAGTTAAAACTACTTGCTATCCACCATTTTCAGGTATAGAAATCAGACACAAGTACCGAAATAGTAAGACTTCAAGATTTATTAGATCACATTGCTGCTAGAATAATAAAAATAGATTCAGTCTATAGGAATGGATTGAATAAAAGCCAGTACAAACAGAAACTGCCAGAAGAGTCTGAAGAAATTAACAAACTGACAGGTGATGTTGTCTGGCAAAATCCGGTACCTTCATCTGTTCGTTTTTGCCGCCATATATTAATAGAATTTTGCAAAGAAACTCTCGAGAAAACTAAAGCTGTTGTGGATGAAATAAAAGGTTAAATATTTTTTTGGTTCCATCATTAATTAACAAAGAAGGTGAGGGAGTACAAGTGAAGCATGATCTTTTCCTTACAATGATAGTTGGCAAAGTAGCTCAGGTATTAACAGATACGCCTTCGGGTTCCTTAGATGCAATATGAGGAGCCACTCCAAGCCAAATGAACGATTTGTCCAAAGTAACTGCTAGGCCTGAAAATGAAGATTTATGTCGTAGCGACAAATGGGGATGTATTTCATACTCTTCTTTATACTTCAGATCCTTACATAACCAGCATTAGAAAACCGAATACTAAAAATGTGAAGGAAATAGATGAAGACAGATCTTTTGAACGTGAACGAATTAATCCCGAAGTTCATTATGTTCAATCTGTGTTCGATTTTAATCACAATTCTTTTTATGCTTTTTTATTTAAATGTATTTTTATTTTGATGTAGGTCCTCTATGATATTTGGTTTTTGTAAACATTAAAATAATAGTATTCAATAATATACATTATTAAAAAATAAATATTGGACTATTTTTGATCATTTTGAATTAGTTTAATATTTTAATGTATGGTTTCTAATTCTATCATAAAAAATTACATTCTATTTGAAGCCATATATACTACTCTATATTTGTGCAAAAGTTTAGAACATAATATTCATAAATAAAACAGTTATCGATTTTCTCCGTTCCATCATCGGACGACCCGTCTTACGGCGAGTTTCCACCCTTACGTTGTTGACACCACTGCGATCCGGACGAAGCGTTTTGCTTCCTCCTTTATACCGCATACATCGAGGGATTGGAACAATTTGCCGGCGTCGGTGTTTCCGTCACATTACGATTTGAGTGTCTTCAAGGCTAGAGTGAATAGGCTCTTAATAAACTAGCGCGCTTTGCCATCAGCGATCGCGTCACTGCTTACCATCAGGCGGGATTGCGGTCAAGCGCTGGTTTATAATTTATAAAAAAAAAAAAAAAAACAGGCCTTTATTTTCCATAGTGCGCCGCTGGAAATTATTATTATTTGATATTTGGTCGTTTATAACCCATATATAAAGCGCTTAGAACGGTCATCGTACTCGTATGATCACAGTTTTGGCCCGATACGGAGCGGAACAGCATCGGGGAAATATTCTGGCAGGCAATTTGCTAACGCTCCATGCATGGCGCGTGACGGTGTTTGCAATGGTTTAATGGACATAGTCTCATACTTTTATGTACAAAAAATATTCTTTTGCCAAAGCTAGCACGTTCAATACCGTCATGGCATAATACGGTGTAGTAGGAAGACTTCTATGTCAACGTTTTTTTATTCTTTTCTTTTCTTGCTATCTTTCTAACGAATTATCTTTTTACCCAAAGATCAAATACATTGACAGAATTCCGCGATGTTCCTTAAATATTGTCTTGATTTTCTTATTAACAAAAAAAAAGATAAAACGTGCCCCACACTAGGAATTACTCCTGTACCGTGGGTTTACAAATATTTAAAACTCACATACACTTGCAAAGAGCATTCCCTTGGCTCAATCGCTAATCGCGCAGAGCCATTAAAACCAAGAAGAAGAAGAAAGAGCCTTTCCTCAAGATTAAACGAGATCGATAACCAAAATTGCGATAGTCAATATAAAACGTTATTTTTTATTTACGCGAAACTTGAATTTCGTTTGTTCAAAATAAGCAACTGAATCGATTCCAATCGTTTTTACACCTTGTAATATTTTTTCCCAAATACATTTAGAAATTTTTGCAGTGTGGTTACCGAGCGTGCACGGTAGATCATAGTAATCCCCGCGTTCGTGCAACTGCTGACACCAGAAGTCAACGCACTGTTCACCCGCCTGAGCGGAGCGTGGACCATATTTTTGTTGGGACAGCCACGTAGGATAACAAGCTCATAACCTTGTGGTTTTTCATGATATCTAGGTAGACTGGTAAAAAATGCCTAAGGCAATAAGTTCGCCATTGTACAATATTTTTCTTTGTGCATAAAGTTTTAATAAATATATAAAAAAATAATATATTTTTGAAATTTTGTACATAAAAATTATTTACTTAAAAATACTGGATACGTGTTTCGGGTTTCGCATAAAAGGTGTGTCTGACATCGACGCACAAACGAGTACCATGGATCCAGCACATGATTCTGAACTCCCCAGTGGTGGAATTTTTCGTCGGCTTTTCCATGATTAAAAAAAAAATATATGTAGTTTTTTCACATTAGAACGTTCATAATTGCTATACTTTTATAAGCGAATAAGATTTTAAAGTAAAAAAATAATTAATTCGCTAATTACACAAAAAAGCGCAATGAAAACAAAACTCGAAAAACTATCTTATCAGCTGATTTAATAGAGTTCACATCGGGGATCAACGTCATACCTACAAACTTAGTGGCATGCGGTCTAGCTTTTGTATATATGTGTATACAAAAAATAATGTTGTATTCATTATGCTTGAAGCCACTCCCCAACATGCATCCAATTCGATTACGCTACCGAAACAACTATCAATATTAGTGTGCAAAAATGATAATTGTTCACATGTTCAGAGCTTAATGTAAGTACATAATTGAAATGCAAAGTACGATGTTGCTAGCTTCGTAATTGCAACGTGCCGTGCGAACGGACGCTTTGACAAACTGTTGCGCAATTAGTAGCAGTTGCACATTACGTAATAAGCCGGCAGGCGGTTGCTCCATAGGGGAATGCTCAATTGCTGATTATAAGTTGTTCAGTTTTAAATGTACGTTAATAAGTAGTGAGTCACGAGATGATGAAATGTGTACCCGCAATATTTTAGGCGTCAAATTAACAGACTCGTGTTGGTCTCCAAAGCCTAGAGCACAGGCGTAGAGTAGCCAGCCTTTCGGTGTTCTATAGGATACATTCTGGGGAGTGTGCGAGGGAATTGCACGATTTAATTCCCCCATCTCCGTTCCACCATCGGACGACCCGTCGTACGGCGAGTTTCCACCCTTATGTTGTTAACACCTCAACGATCCGGACGAAGCGTTTTGCCTCGTCCTTTATACCGCGTACATCGAGGGACTGGAACAATCTGCCGGCGGCGGTGTTTCCGTCGGACTACAATTTGAGTGTCTTCAAGGCTAGAGTGAATAGGCTCTTAATAAACTAGTGCGCTTTACCATCAACGATTGCGTCACTGCTTACCATCAGGCGGGATTGCGGTCAAGCGCTGGTTTATATTTAATAAAAAAAAAAAAAAAAAAACTATACTCGACTATATAAAGTCATGGTCGCCTAGTGAAAAAAAAAACACCAGCCTATCAAGTATGAATGCGCGGATTCGATTTCAGATCAGACCTATGTAACTTTTCTAAGGATATCTTTGAAATGAAGGAAAACATCTTGAGGAAACCTGGACTTTCAAGTCTGAAATCGCCAACCCGCATTGAGTAAGCGTGGTGATTACTCAATCCTTCTCTGTATGAGAGGAGACTTGTGTCCAGCAGTGGGGCGATAAAAAAAGGTTGATGATGATTCGATTTTATTGCTCAAAAAACCAGTAAGCTTTTTGTTAACACATTTTGTTAAAAACATAAGCAAAACAGACAAAAGACAGGAAAACATAAATTAAAATTAACATGAAATGTGTCGGGCAATGTAGTAGCGCTAGTCCCCACACTAGGATACCCTGTATCGTGGGAATAGAATAGAATAAAATAGAATACTCTTTATTATGTACACCTTATAGATTACGGAAACATGAATATAAAGATTTTACAAAGGGTGACACAATGGGCGGTCTTATCGCTAGTTACTTCGGAGTTGAAGACACCTTATATGTGGGAGTGGTTGCTTATTCTAAGCAACGTTTAAACTTTTAAAGAACTTACTAAAGAAAACATGCAAAATTAATTGTAAGGTTTGTGTGAAGTGTAATGTAGTGTAGTTTGTATATGTATATGAATTTGAAACTGAACTGATTACGTCTGTCCTATGCCCAACAACCTGCGAATCAAAATAACAGCCACGTGGAATCCTGAAACAGCCAAAAGGCGTCGCGGCAGACCCGTATCTCACGAACTGGAGATAATAAACTCCTACTAATTCTACTAGTGGTCCACTTTGTCCCTGGACTGAAACAGCTGAGTAATGGGGAGAGGCCATGTCAAGGAGTAAGAAGATGAAGGGGTAGGCAGTAACAGTAGTTGTGCAAACGTAGTAGAACACTGAGTAGGTGGCCACAAATCCGCACCCTTTCCTTTCTTTGGGTAGGACAGATCCACCTGAAAGCTAGAGGGGAACTTCGTGCCAGTGTTGTTTCTCTTTTCTCTTACTTGATTAATGCTGTGCGCGACAGGTTTGCAAATCTTCTGACAGTTTATTAAAAAAAAATATACTACTTTGCGATAGAGTTTAATTTTTTATTGGGTCCATCCTTTATAGCACAACTTTTTACGTCATAATTTTATTTTGCATAGCAACGGATAGCATAAACGGCAGAAAATCGTTTGGCATACACTCATTTACCATACACCGAAACCCATAGATTTTAGGTTTAAGTCAGAATCATCTTTAGGAATATATTTCATATCCATAATAATCAATAAGTATAACCATCATATCGTAGAAAGTTTACAACCAGAATCATCTTTGTATTTATCACTCAATAAAACAGTTTATTTTGCGCATAATTGTGTGGTTTGTATATATAGTATGATAAAGCAGTAAGCATGCAACAAACATTCATCATACAAGCATGCAACATGCAGCAAGCATGTAGCAAGCATGCAACATGCAGCAGGCACGCAGCAAGCATGCAGCATGCAAGCATGCAGCATGTAAGCATGCAACACGCAACATGCAGCAGGCATGGCTTCTGTCACGGCTCCGGCTCTGTGGGGCTCCGGCGGTCCCATGCGAGTCCCGCGCCTCGCGCCTCCGAGCCTTCGCGGGTTTAAATTAGACTCTAGGGGTAGGGCAGGCAAGACTACGTGAAGTCGGTTTTGAAGCGATTTATTTCTGTCAATAACTTTTGTAGCACAGCACAGTGATTTATAAAAAACATTTTTTTTTTTTCAATATGTTTAATAAAATTATTTCTATTGAAATTCTATGATCTTCGTTACTACGAAGATTCTAAGTTTCGATGCTAAGTCAAATTATGCCAAATAATCGGCGATCGGCTGACAAAGATAATTATCCCCAATACAATTCTGCCATCTTAAAAGTATCCCATTTCAAATTCGGACATAAAAACATTAGCCCAAAAAACAATTAAGTATTATATATTTTTATACGTTAACAATGTTCGTTTAAAAAAGTTTATGCCAAGTGAGTTATGCCAAATAGGTTTCGGAGCAACAAATTTCTGCCAGATAGAGGGCACCCTTTTTATTGCGTACCATAATGTACATATATACAACTATACCATGTTAAGGCTCAATAAAAAATGAATGCAATGAAAACACAAAGAGAGTTCGAAAAGTTTTAAATACACGTCGCGATTCGTGTTCTTTGTAAACTCAAATGTGACTCCCTTTCGGAGAAAGTTTCAGATACACGTGAAAGAGCGACGCGCTCACGGTTAGCAGATAACCGTGCTTCATGATCTTATTCTGATTCCTGAGACCTACTAAGTGTGGCCGTACTTGTGGCTTGCAAACTTAAAAAAAAACGGTGCGTCGAACAGTCTCGTATGACAACAAATCGTTTGTTCTTGGTCCCAACTCAACGCATTGGCAACACTATCTCTAAAACGATTGGCAATTATTCCAACTCAGAAGTAAATATCACTTACTACAAATATCAAGGAGCATCTTTACTTCGTACTTCAAATCAATGACTAAACGAAACTAAAAAGCCAATAAATCTTCTTCGACCAATTTAGAACATCGATAATTTTCCAAGCAACCAAAGACCTTTTACGATACATTCAAGAACTTTTAAGACACTTAAGGAAACCCAATTTATCACCTAAACACGGCTGAGGGTAATTCTCGCGCGATCGTCGCAATCTTCAGCAGATCCGGTCTCGCCATGTTTGGAAGAGGGCTTTCTTCACACTAGTTTCCCTCTGGATTGTGTCGTTCCACCACCAGGTCTCCTTGCCACTTTTGCGACAGGCACCGCCCCAGCAGTGGCTGCCTGGATCATATCTCAGTGGATTTGGACAGTTTCGCCATAGGTTCCAGCGCACTTGTCGCCGATAGCCAACGCGAACTCCTGGGACTTATTTTCGTCAAGCAGCCACCACCGGATCTAGCGCCGGCATTTCCCTACACGTCTTTGTCGTGTTCCAGCATGATGTCTGGTGAAGCCGTACGTCTTTGTCGTGTTCGTTTGGCCATAACACCGGCCGCCGGCAGAAATTACCACCCACCAGACAAAGCCTTGCCGCCAAGCGATTTGTCGTGTTCCGGCATGATGTCTGGTGAAGCCGTACAGAGGACGAGTCTGAGCAGTTGTATTGCGATGTGTGTCGGGTACTATGCGCCTAGTGTTGTTGTGTTGGGAGTTTGGTAGTGGAGGCTCTTCAGATCAGGCTCCCTTTGGCGCAGCATCGTTGGTCGTATTGTTGGGTTTAACATTGCATCACCTCGCTCAACTGCCGTCTTCTTTCCTATTCGCTCAGTTTTTCTGAGTGAATAGGCTCTTAATGAACTAGCGCGCTTTACCATCAACGATCGCATCACTGCTTACCATCAGGCGGGATCGCGGTCAAGCGCTAGTTAATAATTATAAAAAAAAAAAGATCCATGACAAGGAGACGGTGTTGTGCAGTGAGGCTCTCACCGGGTATGACTTTGCAGTTGGCTACTTTGCCGATGTGGTGCCTCCTAGTCAGTAGAAAGTCGATCTGGGTAGCGCTTCGCCCGCCTCGGTAGGTAATAAGGGCATCCGGTTTCTTTTTGAAATAGGTGTTCACATTTGCCAGATCAGCGGCCGCACACGTTCGGAGAATGTTGTCCCCTTCTGCGTTTCGGCTACCGTATCCAAAGCCACCGTGAACACGCTCAAATCCATCGCACTTCTCACCCACATGACCGTTCAAATCACCACCCAGAACGATTCCCTGGGATAACGGAAATAAATATAAAAGTATTCGATATATTATATTTAATGAATGACTCGCTAGCACACAGGTAGACCCGGAAAAGTTTTTAATGTGTGCCTGAAATCAAAATGTAAAAATCATAACTGATTTAGAAATCTGTGTAATCTATTAACAATAAAAGAGGAGACTTCTCTTAATTATTTTTGTTTTTATGCGCTAGTTTCTGAAACTATCAACAGTCGGACTTTTTTTTTCATTTTGAAATTGGTAATATCTTTTCGTATTTGTTACCACAATTCTTCTCGAGAAAGGCAATTTAACACGCCATAAACCTAATACTTCAGTGAGAAGTTGCGGTAGTAGCGCGGTGCGGGATGCCAGAGCTCAGTGATTCATCAACTTAAGAGAACTATAACCCCTGCCGCATCTGCCAGCTACCTTTTTCTTTTTTATCAAATCAAATCAAATTTTTTTATTCGTCAATGCAGGTGTATAATACAAAAGGTGTTAGAGTTCCAGGAAGTTTGCTACATTGTGCCTGTAGTCATACGAAAATTATTTTAAACGAGAATTACTTATATTCTATTAACCTATAATTATGTATATAATACTATCACATTTATATAATACTAATTCCATCACTTATATGCAATCATTGCTTAACATATAATATAGTTTTTATTTTTTAAATTTATATTAATTATTTAGCTTCCTTACTCTATTATATTTATACATATATAGTAATGTTATTCTCTATTGTAATTATAATAATTTCTTCTATTATCCATACACATTTCTACAGTCTGTTTCGCAAAACTTTATAAATTATATTATACAATTTTGTTTTTTAAATCTAAATTAATTATATGAATTATAATCACGATAAAAAAATATTTATTGAGTAGCAGCATTTCTTTATTAACAGTTCCTTCAGCTTTTTCTTAACGGCATTTATATTTGGTATTTTTAAGTCATGAGGTATTTTATTATATATCCTTGGAGCCATTTCATAAACCCTTTTCCGTAAAAAGGCAGTGTTGGTGTGCTTGGTGCTGTTGGTGTTGGTATCCAGACGGGGTTGCAAGTACACATGTATACTTGAACGCGATGGCCCAGTGGTATCGGCCGCAACATACAAGTTGTACCTTGTGGGTTCGAGGGTCAGGCGTTTTATTTTGTGTAAATTATTTCTTCACCGCTGAAAAAATATAAGACCTGTTTTTATTTTGTCGACATTAACAAAAACTAGTGAGATATAGCGTATTAAAGTTACGGAGTGGGGGCAAATTACGTCACGCCGTGGTATATTTTGTACCACGGTGTGACGTCATGCGACAAATCAATACATCTTCCTAAGTATTAGAATGGAAGAAAAAATAAAAAAATACGTGTTCAATATTTTTTATAAATCTATCTGATGGACATTAAATTATTTTTTAGGATACAACCCAATTACGCATATTGCTTAATAACAATGCTTAACAGAGCGAGCACCTCAGTGCCAAGCTTTTTTATCTTCTAAATAATCTGAGATTTTATAATACCCCTTTTTGCAAAGTTTGGCCTTTATATAGTTTTTATATCGTTTAATGGGTAAGTTTCGAATGTCCTGAGGAGGGCTGAGTCCCAGTGGTGGGAACATAATAGGCTGAATATGTTATTTATACTCTGATTTATATATCATACTCATTTCGATTCATTCACACAGGTCATAATACGTATTCTGGTACTATGAGGCACTGTTATGATTATTTTCCACTACACCAGGGGACTACACCTGTCTGCTATTTTTTATAAAATCATCCCAACACAATTTTATTGTAATTCCATTGTCATTGAGCTAAAAATTCGTAATCCGCTAAATTCAGAATGACCAAACATTTATTCGATAGTCGTCTCGTAATGGAATGGTGGTAGAATGACATTGCTGTATTGACATTGTTATCAAACCCGTTAGTAGAAATGATTTTCTTGCAACAACTACTCAATTTGGATATTCATTAATATGGAGTGAAGTATGAGTGATTGACCACTGGAAAGTCATAAGGACGTTATTTTGTTAGTGTTTTACGAAACTTGTCAAAATAGATCATTATGAGATCACTGATCGACCATTCTGACACCATTTTAATAGCAGATTAACACCCCAGGACTCATTCTTCAGTGGTCACCACTTTAACGCAAAGTTTGGACGTCTTAATGGCATATCAGCGTTGGGAGCTGTACCTTCGCTGGAGAGTATTACTTTTCCTACTTAACACTACATTTTTCTTAATATAATATAATTTACAATTATATTGTTACAACTACATTTACAATATTATGACTGTGAGAATTTTACTGACTAAAAATCGTTGGTTTTTTATAAATATAAATTATAATAAACTAGCGCAATCCCGCCTGATGGTAAGCAGTAATACAATCGTTAATGGTAAAGTGCGCTAAATTGTTAAGAGCCTTCACTCTAGCCTTGAATACAGTCAAATTGTAGTCCGACAGAAACACCGCCGCTGGCAAATTGTTCCAGTCCCTCGATGTACGCGGTATAAAAGGGGAGGCGATACGCTTCGTACGGATCCTAGTGATGTTAACAACGTAAGGGTGGAAACTCGCCGTACGACGGGTCGTCCGATGGTGGAACAGATGTAGGGGAATGAAATCTTGCAATTCCATTGCACACTCACCAAAATACATGCTTTAGAACACCGAAAGGTTAGCTACTCTACGCCTGTGATCCAGGCTTTGGAGACCAACTCGAGTTAAATCTGGGTCGCCAATCAGCCACTTCGCACGCCTCTCCATTGAATCCAAAGGGTCAGGAAAACGTACGATCCTTCGGTTAAATGGTCAGCTTATAGAAGGAGCCGAAAGATAGCTTAGCGAAAAAACTATTAACACCGGCAGACGAAGTGATACGATGGGGTGGTTCGAGAAAGCAAGAAATATCACTCGGAAAAAGTCACAGGCAAGACCTAAGTAAATAAATAATAAACTCAAAACTAAACAAGGCAGTTCCAATTGCCAGTTATATTCAAAGGTCATACACAAAGCTCTTTATGGCATTTACCTAAAGGTAGGTATAAGCCTAAAGGTACGCTTAGTCTGTCCCGACTCATTTTTGTCACGGACGGTAAACGATGACGCGCTCTCAAATTACACCTGGGCTTTGCGACGCAGTAATGTTGCCAGTACAGAAATTTAAGCATATTTCTATTATATTTACACAAATTCAAAGGGAAATATTTTGAGGAGCGAGTGGAAAATATACGCTGGTGATGCCCTGATTTTACTAAGTTAATCTAGAGGAGTGTTACAGTTGAGTAATGAAGGAAATATTTGAAAATATATGTGGCCTAGTGGTTAAAACACCAGCCTCTCAAATATGAATGTGCGGATTCGATTCCAGGTCAGGCAAGTACCAATGTCATCATCATCATCATCATTTCAGCCGAAAGATGTCCACTGCTGGACATAGGCCTCCCCCAAGGTTCTCCACGACGACCGGTCCTGCGCCTCCCGCATCCAGCGGTTTCCCGCGACCTTCACCAGGTCGTCGGTCCACCTTGTCGGGGGCCTACCCACGCTACGTCTTCCGGTGCGTGGTCGCCACTCGAGAACCCGTCGGCCCCATCGGGCATCGGTCCTACGGGCAATGTGTCCAGCCCACTGCCACTTTAGTGTTGCAATTCTTCGGGCTATGTCGGTCACTCTCGTTCTTCTGCAGATCTCCTCATTCCTGATTCGATCGCGTACCAATGTAACTTTTATAAATTATATGTACTTTCTAAGTATATTTTGGACACCAATGACTGATTACAGGGCGAAGGAAAACCATCTTGTGGAAACCTGGACTTTAAGTCTGAAATCTCCAACCCGCATTGAGCTAGTGTGGTGATTACGCTCAATCCTTCTCTGTATGAGAGGAGATCTGTGCCCAGCAGTAGGACGATAAAAAGGTTGATGATGATGACGAATCACTATTCGTATTTTATTAGTAATAATTGATAGTAAAGTCTGCACTTTTTACTTTTAAAATAAAAATAAAATTGCTAATTTATAAAGGCACCGCGCTGGCGTGATAATATGAACATTATTGATGCCGTAGCGCAGCGTTTAGGTACTTTTCAAACACTGAACTTTTAGTGAATGGAGCTTTGCGCAAAGTTGAGAGACGTCAATAAAAAACGTGAAGTTTAGCGAAAATTAATGACTACTTAAAAGCACCTTTATGAAAAATTTAATTTTTAAAAAAATGTTGCTTGTAGTAAATATAATTAATAATTGTTAAATCACACATTTTGACGTAAAAAAGTCTCGCAAATTGAAGCAATGTTTATAAATAATAATATTATCTAAAAAGGTCGAGATAAAAGTATTGCTACGTTGCTACGACGGCGTAGCTGACGCAATGATGTCACGCTACGCGGGCTACGCAGTCGTAGCGGATAATCAAAATACTTTTCGACTTTATTATATTGCACTAGATACATAAAACGTATATTTTTTGTTTTGCTTTTAATTTTATTCGTCTTGTTAGCCAGATAATTAAAATTAGTAGCAAATTAATTACCTACCTAAGTAGGTAAATAATATTTTTTTCTGTAAATTAGTTTCAAAAACCACTTTTAGGAATCAAAATTAAATTATGCTTGATGAGGTCAGTGTTCCATAACTGACTAAGCAGAGTAGAAAAACCGAAAAACATCGGCCGCCGGCAGAAGTTACCACCCACCAGACAAAGCCTTGCCACCAAACGATTTGTCGTGTTCCGGCATGATGTCTGTTGAAGCCGTACGAAGGATGGGACTGAGCAGTTGTGTTGCGATGTGTGCCGGGTACGATACGCCTAACGCTGTTGTGTTGGGAGTTTGGTCGTGGAGGGTCTTCAGATCAATCTCCCTTTGGCGCAGCATCGTTGGTCGTGTTGTTGGGTTTAACATTGCATCACATCGCTTAGCTGCCGTCTTCCTTCCTATTTGCTCAGTTTTTCTGAGTGAACTATTCACTCTTAATAAACTCGCATCACTGCTTACAATCAGGCGGGATTGCGGTCAAGCGCTAGTTTATAATTATTAAAAAAAAAAAACTCTTTCAAAGTCCCCCTCTCTTTAATTATTCTCTCCACCAAAAACATGTATTTAATTAGCACAACCCACAAAGCTTAAACTACATCTTTACTAGAACAACCTAAACGGTACAAACCAAAATGATTCCTGAAAACGGATCCTCCATTAAACTATAAGATCACGCTCCGTAATAAAATGTTCAACGTAAAATTCTGCCATACATTATTGTAAGTGAACGTTGAAAATAATTAATCAGTAGTTTATTAGGTTCCCTTTTAAGTAGATACGATGTCTTTGATATAGAAAAATAAAATAAAATAATCATACGAGTTTCTAGGTTTCAGGCCTAAAATAAATATGTACCTCACTTATTCATTTTAGGAACATTTGAGACTTTTTTTTTAGGTAAGTACATGTAATTATACATACTTATACAAAATTTCTTGTAAAGGGTGCATTGGGGTACCACCACCACCTTTAGGATTCAAGTCAGCCACCTGCCAGATGGTGCACCTGCTGAATTACGGACGGGGCGCTGACGTGGACTTTCCCCTCGGGGCTGATCAGATGGCAGTCGCACTCGTAAAAGCGTTTGGCTTTTAAGTCAAATACATATGAAAAGAAGAAAAGCACGTGTCACAGTTAGGGCGCCGCCGCGAAACAGCGTGCAGGAGTCTCGTCCGACTTCTGTGACCTATGGACTAGGGCTACCGTGTCACTGAAGAAGCGGACCCAATCCAAGAAAACCGTTTCGCTCCAACAATCTCACACCACTACTCATGCCAGAGATCGTGCGAAATGGAGGCGAATATGATGTAAGAAAGTGGATCCCGGGCTCCAACGAGAAAGCCGCGGTTGCAACTGGTATTATACGCTTAGATGATGATGATGATGATGACATAGTTTCTAGTAAAACCGCAATCATCATCATCATCAACCTTTTCATCGTCCCACTGCTGGCCACAGGTCTCCTCTATTACAGAGAAAGATTGAGCGTAATCACCACGCTTGCTCAATGCGGGTTAGCGATTTCAGACTTATAAAGTCCCGGTTTCCTCAAGATGTTTTCCTTCACCTTCAGTCAATGGTGTCCAAAATATACTTAGAAAGTACATATAACTTTAGAAAAGTTACATTGGTACTTGCCTGACCTGGAATCGAACCCACGCACTCATACTTGAGAGGCAAAATCGCAATATTGAACAACATTTCGCACAAAGTGGTTGATATGGTTTAATGAGTTTTCTGCAGTTATACACTTGATTTTTCCTGGAAAAGCTTTATACAAAGTGTTTTGCCGATATTGATCGGCTTTCACAAGTGTGTTCCCGGCTTAACTAAAAGAGTGGGAGTGGGTGGGGGATCCGAACTACATGGTCCTCAAAGGTTTTGTATTTTTGCTTTCATATAGGTACCTACACTTTGATATGAAAATTTTCAATATAGATTCATTTAACTCTACAAAGCTAACAACTTTGTGAAGTTGTTAGCTATAGTATTATATTACTTTTAATTTAACTGTGAATTTGTAGACAGTTATGGGTAATTTTATTTATTTTTATGTTTTTCTGTTCCGTCAGATTTTCATTTATATTTAGTTAAATAATTTAGTGATCTACCCTTAATGTCTTTTTTAGTCTTTTTTGTCGATTTGTTGAACTCCTGAAGTTTTGAGTTGAGCTGTACTATTTCTGACAAAATGCGTGCATTGACTGGATTGGTCTCCTTAATCTGTTGTTCTTTCCTGAAAATACCAGCACAGATATGGATTCTATATTGACTACATGCTATCTGATCAAGATTATGTCTGAAAATTAAAAGAATTTGGACTTTATGTATGTATGTGCGTGTGAGGGTGAGTGAGTGTGTGTGTGTGAGAGTGTGTGTGTGTGTGTGTGTGTGTGTGTGTGTGTGTGTGCGTGTGTGTGTGCGTGTGTGTGTGTGTGTGTGTGTGTGTGTGTGTGTGTGTGTTTGTTGAATTGTGTTGTGGGTTTTGTTCGCCCTTTCTTCTCAGAGTAGTCAGATAATTAACGCTGAAATGATCTATGAATATGTAATGATTTGTATGAAACTACTTACTGAAAATAAACTATTTATCATCAACGAGTCACTGAGTATCGGCCGTTACAGATAGTCAACAAGCTTAAAATAAAAAGATTAGGGTTATTGACCCGGTTGCGGAAGAATTGTTCGTTCTCGCAAGCCCCGGCGTAAGTGTTAGACTATAGGTGGAACACCAGAGTGGTTTTAGTCGGCAAGAGGCGGACAGACCCCGCCGCCCACCGAGGGCGGCGAACCATGCCATGAGGATGTTCGGTCCAGAGGAAAAAAAAATGTTCAATAATATACAGTTAGGGTCACAAGTGGAGTACCACTTTTGACCCTTTATCATAACCAAGGTTTTCAGATATTAAGATTTTAATCGGAACTAGATGTCCTTAGTAATTGAATTACTACATTAAATATCATGACATTTTCAACGAGGCGCACTAATTATTATTACATGTATATATTTTGTTTTTGTAATCATGTTGTGTATACTGTTACATATCAAGCTAACAAAACTTGAGCAAGCTGACTTTCATAGATTAGTTTCTTTTTTCATTACCACCAATTTGCTTATTGTGAAACTGTCCCGAATTTACTACGAATATGGCTTTGTTTCTTCCAGAGGATCACTGACTTCTGAGTCACTGGCCTACAACTAGTTTTGGAGTAAGCGTAGATTGATATTGTGAACTCATATTTTAAGCTATTTTTCTTACTGGAAAGTCATAAAATGACCCAAAAATATACATTTGATGTACCTTTTTTTGTTGTGGATTGGAAATCATTAAATGACCTCTCCTGCTCTGGGCGAAGCTGAAGGGCGTGTCAGACTTTTACTGGCTGACCTATCCGTGTATCTTCACTTGACTGTATGCCAGATGCCACGGATATCTCTTTACAACCACCAACGGCCTCGGTAGAACTAATAATCTTCTAATGTTAAAAAAAAATTTTGATCACTCAACAGCTGCAATTTTAAAATTCAACGCACTTTATCCTCGGTATTGCAGCGCTATCGTATTAGAAGAGATCATAGGTAACAGGTTTTACTTTTAGTACTCATGTTGACAAGAGTGATTTATTCTTTACGATTTTGTTTTATTCAATAGATTACTGTTATGGAAAGGTATGGAGTTATGAGTCTGAAAATGCTAAGCTGGAAAACTCTTCATCATCAACCTTTTCATCGTTCCACTGTTGGGCACAGGCAATGCGGGTTGACGATTTCAGACTTAAAGTCCAGGTTTCTGTCATTGGTGTTCAAGATATACTTGAAAGTACATAGCTGGAAAACTCACTTTTATCTAATTCTTCTTGAAGAAACTCGTGGGAGTAATTGTGTAGAACTCAATTATCTATGGAGGAATAAGAATCATGGTGAGAGAAATTTTCGAGTTTAAATTTGAAGGTAACTATGGAAGTGTAAAGGATAATGAAATAAACAATAAATGGACAGTTTTGAGATTAACCAACTGAAGGCAAGTAAAAGTACTTATCTTCATTTTGTTCCTGAAAACAGTACAGCATCTCAGGAATTATTGAGGACTGATAGTGCTGAAGAAGATAACAGGAAATCTATGAACTGGTAGAAAAGTGATGAGGCTGTAAAGGTGAGATTAGGATAAGGATAGTGGAAGGCCAATCCGAAAAAAAAGACGAATGATGAAATTTAGCTGTAGGTAAACAATGAGCGACTGGTTAAGATTTATGGAAAAAGTAGACTCGAAATTGTAGCTAATGACTAAATGTTGAGACTGCACGATAAATTGATAATTGAATTATTAATATTGACTAATTATTATTGAATAATTAATATGGAATAATTATTTATTAACTTTGAATAATTATAAATTATTATTCAATAATTATATTAATATTGAATATTATTAATTATTATTGAATAATTATTTATTAATATTGAATATTATTAATTATTATTGAATAATTATTTATTAATATTGAATATTATTAATTTAATATTAAATAATTACTAAATAAGATTGATTAATATAAGTGTCTTCAAGTTTATAGTGCATAAGCTTTTAATAAACTAGTGCGCTTTACCATCAACGATTGCAACACTGCTTACCACTAGGCGGAATCGCGATTAAGCAATATTTTAAAATGTAAAGAAAAGGCATCACTGGCCAAACGTGAAAAATTGACATGTCTATCACGAATCATTCAAATCGAAACTGAATTTCGAAACATGTTTCTCTTAATGCCAAGCCCAAATAAACACGTTCTATCCACCTACCGTAACCTTCAGATAATCTGTAATAAGTCACGCATTCTATTCACAAAGTTTTGAACATTGAGAATATCTTTTCACAAAATTCCGACACCTCCACACAAATGATTAGGTGCCAGCCGAACCCAACAATGACCCATATCATTTGTATTATGTAAACACACAATTACTAGCAACGTTTCTTTGTTACGTTGGAACTATTTACCCTATTTACCTTAGTATCTGGGTTATCGAGCTCCTTACACACAATACGACGTCAGACTGTCCCCTCCCTTCCGATCCCGTACCTTTGTATTGACAACAGGTACATTGAATATTATGTTCAGACACAATTTGCATAAAGCAATTTATAACGGGCTTTGTATTGGCTGCGATTAATATCGGTCGTGTAGTGTAACGATTTATTAGATTTTCTTTGTACGGGGATGTAATAAGTATAGGTATTTATGATGGTTTCCCTGTAATGCCTTCGGCTGTCTCGTCAACCTTTTTGTTCCGGCAAAATTCTGCAGTAACTGTATTGATTGGTCATATAAAGTTGTTTTAGTATCTTAAGCGGAGAGGATTGACAATCAATATTGCTTTACTGCATCGATAAAACTTCTTGTTGAATAAAAAGGGGCTTCTAAACATTTGATGATATATTCGTGAAAGTTATTTTGACTGAATCCATTCAGACGAATTTAGTGCTCTTCGGGCAAACGTTATTTTTAAATCTGCAGTTATCAACCTTCTATAAAACAGTCTACATACTTTGTAGTAATATTAAAGAAATTATAACAGACATAGATCCAAGGTTACTTATTCAAAATGTGAACTATAATTAAGTTCAGTGCTATTTCATTGGAAAAATCATAGAAGTATAAAGTTTTAGTTTAATCTTGTTAAATTACGATACTCCATAGATAGTTTAGACGTGATTAAAAACATGGAACGTACGGCACCGAAAGTTCGGCTAAATAAGCTCGCAGTGTATTTCAAGTACTCTATGACACATCAGCCGCAATTACGCCGCATTCGGCGTAGGGCCTAATCTTTCTTCGGGCGGAGCGATGCGTTGCGCGACCGAAAGTTCGGCGGGCGTAGCTGAACGTTCGGTCCGGTCGGTGTGTTGTTTCTCTCGCGCGTGGCGGTAACGCCTTTGTGTTAATGTTCTATATCGAACTGTGAATTTGAACAGTCCGCACATCACATCTTGTGGAAGTGTATTCTTTGGCAGAATGAACGCAATATTATGCTGGATAGTATGCAAGTTACATCAATTGTAACAGCACGCAGCTACTTAGGACCCATTAACTTAATCAAATTATATTCCGTAGTCCTTGGTAATCTGGGATTTTCCCAGTTGCAATAATGTCCCTTTGTGCCGATTGGCCTAGTTCTGTTCTGTCTCCTGCTTGTTATGGAGGGAAGTGGAAAAAAAGTATTTTTTCTTACTCCTCCGTTATTCTTTCCTCAGTAATTTCGTTGCGGGACCCAAGACAGTTGAATCGTTTCTCCGGGACTCGTCGAGCTTCATTGCTCGGCGTTTTTCTGACGGTCTCCACTGTTGATTTTGGCTTTCAGGAGTTGCAGTGGATGGGAAAATGTGTGGCGGGTTTTGTCCCATTATAAAAGCCCTGTATAATAGCTAATATTCTAATTAAATACTTTTTTCTGGGAAATTCAGGTACGTCACAAAAATCGCACACCATAAAGTGTCGACACAGATAGACTAGCGATGACGCCACGTAACTTTCCGTCGCGTAGCGCGCTGAACAATACGTCGCGTTTTGACTGTTTGGTTTGTCATAACAACTGAATATTGCGACTGACACTTCAGCCGCTGAGCTTTCGGCGCCGTACGTACGTCCGTAGATGTGTAAATAAAAATAAAAATACACTAAAAATACGATAATTAACGTCAGTTTCTGTCAACTAATTAAACAAGACTAAACTAGAATTTATCTACTGTCCCTTTTTTAAAATTTAGTAAAGTGATTGTTCATTTAAGAAGGACTGCTGTTCAAATTGCTATGAAAGAATTACTATAAAATATTCAAAAACCAATACACATAAGAAAATTACAGTTCCCGATAAAATAAATCATTGCACTTTATTCTTTAGATTAAAAAGAGAATTATAAGTTGATTTATGCATATAACAATTTTACGACCTGTATAGTACTGAAATCTCAGAATTATAATTCAAATATTTTCTCTCGTTACAGATGAACGCCAAACAGCATAAAATACGATGAAACGTAAACTAATAACCAGAACACATAAACCACGAACTTAGTGAAGTGGCGTAACAATCCGAGCATGAGGTGATAAGTACCAAAAACAAAATGGCGATGGTTATATCGCAGACGACAAAAGCTGCTATCGGTGGTTTCTTAGCGCTGATGATTCTTGGAGCTGTCTTAGTGGTTGGTGCAGCAGTTGGGTGGTTTGACCCGAGAAGAGAAGATGAGGATACTCCTGCCAAAGTAAGCGCCCGACTTCAAGGGAGGACCTCGTTTGTAACACATCGAGCCGTGAGTGTTTTGCTACTTTACCACAGTGTGGTGGACGAGACAATGCATTTCTCACACAGTCAGTTCCATACAGACGAATACTTGATTTGCGAAATTAATCTCTATTAGCTTCTAGTAATATGTCGAGAATGCATTATCTTATCCTGTAACGTTTGTCTTAGTAGAAATCCATCCGATCTGTTTTGTAAAAATCTTACCGGTAAAAACCGGTAAGGTTTTGTACAAAACCGGTACCGAGTTCTGAAGAAGACAACATATCAAGTTACTACGATCTGTCAAATTGTTTTATTTGTGTTTCAAATTTATCGCTAAAGTATTAAGGCTCAAGGTTCATTGAGAATATTTGACAGTTTCGGGTAGGGTTGTTTTAACTTTGTTTTATTTCATGTTTATTTATTTAATAACTCATATACAAAAAAAGCAGAACAGACAGATAATACAAAGGTAATGCTTGTTTTATAAAAAATCTCTACCAGCATACCACGTTTTGTGATTGTGATAAGATTAATAGCAGTTACTGCTGTTAATCCCGTTTACCTACATAAAATTATATCCAATAAAAATTCAAATTAAAAAGCATTCCTTTCCCCTTTTCTCCCCAATAAAAGTATTCTAATTAGCGCCACAATACAATTACGGAACTCCACATCATTATAATAATTAGTTTACACAGCTCAGCAGCGCCATCTCTATTTTCATTATGAACTTACCTACATTTCTGACAATTTGCATTGCACTACGAGTTGTCTAAAAACTTTTCCAATCATTGTAGTTTACCATTTATTTAGATAAAAGGTTTTCTTCGCAAATGTTGACACGGCAAATTTTAATGTTTCTGTTTAAAACGTTTTTTGTATAATAAAGTGTCTTCGTGCTTTGGTAGGCTAGGTTCAGATAAAATCCGTTTCGCTTTAAACCGATGCGGACGTTTTGCGTTGAATGTAGATTAAAGTTATGAGATTTTCGTTGTATATTTTGTAGTTATGCTTACCGACGTCCTCTGAAGGCCCGTCGCTCACTGGTAAGTTCAAGCACGGTCGGAATGGCGTCGCGGCGGTGGCGGTACGGTTAGGGCTTTGTCTCTATGTGGATCGAGAGTTCATACATCTTAACTTTGTAAATCATTATCATCATCGTGATGATCATCACACAACACACCTTAACTTTGTATTTTTGAAGTGAAACTTCTATAGGCACGCTTGACTTGGGGAGTAAACTGGCGAAAGCGTTACTAAAAATGTTACGAAAAATGATCGGGCAAGGCGAACGGAAGCAAAGTATAGTCCTATTTCGTCTGTACTACGATCCGGACGAAGCGTTTCGCCTCCTCCTTTATACCGTGTACATCGAGGGACTGGAACAATCTGCCGGCGGCGGTGTTTCCGTCGGACTACAATTTGAGTGTCTTCAAGGCTAGAGTGAATAGGCTCTTAATAAACTAGTGCGCTTTACCATCAACGAGTGCGTCACTGCTTACCATCAGGCAGGATTGCGGTCAAGCGCTGGTTTATACTTTAATAAAAAAAAATAAAAAAAAAACTACAACCAAGGAGTTGGCTCATGTAAATATTGCATGACATGTCGAGTATGAAGTTGTGAGTTCGCATCTCGCCGAAGGCAATATATATTTTTTGGATCTTTTTAAGATTTGTTAACAATTGAGTCGAGTATGAAGTTGTGAGTTCGCATCTCGCCGAAGGCAATATATATTTTTTGGATCTTTTTAAGATTTGTTAACAATTGATTACCTAAGAGCACAAATAATTTATAAATTTCGTTCTGTTCTGGCTTTTATATTGTTTTATATATTTTTGCTGAACATTTCTGATATAATTGAAAGTATAGAAGAAGATATCGTCACAATACGATAATTGGACATAAAGTACAAATTGCTTTCGAGCCTCATAAGCTCAATTATTAAGCTAAGTACTTTGATTGATTAAGAACTATGAATTTCTTCGAGAACATGACGCTGCGAACACCCCCCGACCCCCCTCATTGATTATCTCACCCCCCCGAGGATTATCTCGGGAACCAGAGGTCGTGGACTACCCGAGTTTGGGGTCCCCTGAATCAGGAGGAGGAGCCCGACCTTTTGGCCCTGAGGGAATCCACTGCCCCCTCTCCCCCTCCCCCCCTCCCTCCCCCGCAACCCCACGAAACCTATCCCCCCCGACCCCCTTTAGTTACCTCACCCCCCCGTGGATTATCTCGGGAACCAGAGGTCGTGGACTACCCGAGTTTGGGGTCCCCTGATTCAGGAGGAAGAGCCCGACCTTTTGGCCCCGAGGGAATCCACTTTTTTTTTTTTTTAATTGGAGGTCTATGCAAAAATATTAATTTATAAATGAAAGCATGAAATAAATTTAAATATTTATAGAAAATTAATATATGTATATGTGTATACATGTATATATTGTACACACATATATATATATATACATACAGATGGTGCGAAAGAAGTTTCACTTCAGCCGTGTGGTCATAAGCACACTCGTTTTTTTTTTAAATAAATTATAAACCAGCGCTTGACCGCAATCCCGCCAAAAGCAGTGATACGATCGTTGATGGTAAAGCGCGCTAGTTTATTAAGAGCCTATTCACTCTAGCCTTGAAGACACTCAAACTGTAGTGTGACGGAAACACTGCCGCCGCAAATTGTTTCAGTCCCTCGATGTACGCGGTATAAAAGAAGAAATACTGCAGCGAAACTGCTGAAACTGCTGCTGAACTGTTTGAAATAGTTTCAAAATTATTCTCCAAACCTTTTGTTACAAATTCACCACCATTATAACCAGCGTTATTTTATTTTCGTGCTATATGCTACCAAGATGTGGTTTTATGCTACAATACGCCTACGCCCGAAGAACAACTTCAAATTAGCGGTGGAGTCTACGGCTACGGCTGCCATATTTTCTTCAGTACGAACTGTAGGCATGCGAGGAAAATGGTTTAATGTCCAACAAAGTAAATTTGGTGATAACAGCACGAATTGTTGAATCATCAGGTCGATTATGACGACCATAATATAGTCGTAACAACCGATAAACATTTTTCATAGAGCTCGAATCTTAATAATAAATTTCAACAATTTGGAATCGTTGCTCGTTTGTAAGTCTTGACACGATGAAATGGTAAAGTATACTGAAAAATTTTGAACTTTGATAGATAACGTTTGGACACCATTACCATCCAGTGGCATTGGAAAACTTAACTATTAAAAAATCACCCGTTATTATTGGGATAAAGGATAAAAGACGCACAATCAGAGAAGTTTAGTAGAAGAAATGGGACGCCTCCATCAGCAGGTGTTTTGTGGGTGATAATGTTGATTGGGGAACAGACTACGTAACATCACACCTTCTTTTCCCGAAGTATTGGGCAAAACTCTAGGTGCTTATACAGAGTAGTATCGACTAAGGTAGTGCAACCTAATGCCATGGATTCAGTACATGATTCTGAACCACGTGAGCAGCGTTGGAATATGTCGGTCTGAAAAAACATATTGGTGCTTCAAACATTTTAACCACGTAGGTATTACATTTTTCTATGAAACTGCCTATTTATTTTTTAAATATTAGAACATACATAGATGCTTGATGAACATGAAAGAATGCATAAGAATGGATCTAAAAATTATGTGCTGATTTTATAGTTACAGTTTTACGCGTGAATGTCCGTCCATGCCACTCTCTACAGTGTACTTACTTTTAACCAATTACTTTTCTGACCAAAACTTTATGTAACAGTAAAGTCAAAATATTGATTTATGTACTCCTCTACTGTATTTAAAATTAAACAAATATAAACTTTATTTCATTTATAAATAAGTTGATTTCAGAGAGACTGGTACTATTAAAAAAGCTATAAAAATATTTCGAAGTTGTGGCGTAAACCGAATTTTATTACGTAGTAATTAAAGTTGTTTTTCCATAGATATGTTTGTTTATTTAGGTAGGAGGTTTATGTTGTAAAACGTAGTAATGTTGCTATCACAAAAAACAATATTTTTTAGGCTAACCGCGTCCAATGATTATGTTTTTCTAAGGTTAAAAAATAACAAAAACAAAGGGCTTCAAACACAGAGAGAGAAAACGAAATAGAAGCAAAGGGAGTGACGGATGTGCAGTCATGTACAAGTAAGCCCTCGAAATCCTCTAACAAAAACATGTCAGAGCATTCTAGAGATTTTTTCGAAACAACATTCTGTTTCCACAATTTTTCTTTTCTTTTGTACTTAGGACTGTTTGTTTTGCGCTAAATGTACGGCAGTATGGTTATAATCCACACAATAGGTGGAATCTTTTTACGCACAAAATGTTGGGAGTCAAGATATGCTGCTTAAAATATGCTGAAGTAAAATTATTTTTTGAGAAAGTAATTTGCGAACAGCTAACTCATATGGTATGCTGCATGATAGTGTAACCATTTCAAATTAATAATATTATGAAACCCTAAGTCCTGAATACATAAATTCCAAAAAACTATTTTATACGGTAGGCTACAAAATGAAACATAATTATCACATAAACAAACACATTGTTAGAGAAACAAAATCTCTTGATCCTTGAAAGTGGATTTCCAAAAACCCGCGATCTTGGAGCGGTGATTAACCCTCTTGACCATCCCTAACAAGGCTCTGAATTGAACGAACTAAATTTCACACAAAAACGCTTGACCAAACCTTTTGGCACAGACGTTACCTAATCAGTACCACACAAAATTCATTAAAATTGTTCTTGTCTTTACAAAGCATCCACGATTTCGTTATAAGAGTGTAGGTTCGCTTGAACGTAGGTCGACAAATTTCATAGATTATACAAAAGATAGAGTAAGCGAAACCCGTGCCTCGACCGTGCTCACATTTTAAAAGTTAAATTTTAGCCGCCACCCGCAAAATGGCGGACCGCTTTCAAATAAAAACAAATGTTAATTAACGTAAAACACAAGAGCTTAAAATTTTGTACCGCAACACGTATTGATGATGGCATAATTTGATTTTATTTTTGTTTTACCAGAGATTTGATGCGAAAGTATATTTTAGGCCGAAAAATTGAATTGGATTTAGCGTGTCCGAAAATGTAATTAGAATTTTTATATTTCACAAAATAATCTGATGTTTTATTCTTACAGTGAAAAGCTTTTGTTCATATGCTGAGAAATTATTTTGTAAAATATTTTCATGTGTTGTAATCCACACAATAGGTGGAATCTTTTAAGCATAAAGCGTAGAAACAGAGGCATATAAACATTGATTACATGAACGTTTCGTGGTGAATATTAATGCTGAACACATATTACTCAACTCCGTTACATTGATCCAGCACAAATATGCGCAATATCTGTTCTAATAAACTAAAAAATGTTGTTCGTTTAGATGTTTATATGGATTCTTTTGTGTACTTTTACGGCATAACACTTACCATATAATTTTATAGTTTGATCCGGCTTCGTTTTGCACAAACATTTCTCTGCTTTCAAAATAACTGTGTTACATTACACAGGCGCCTTCTACATACTGTATATTTAAACATATATGTACTGCTCAATCTATTTACCTTAAGGGCAGGCTTTCCTTGATTTATCGAAAATTCCTTTGATACGAGGCACTTGAAGCTTCACCTAAAATGCAAAAAACGCTTCCATTTTTCAAGAACCCAAACAGGAGTTGGGCAACAAACATTTTATCCCATATCCTATCGCCCGGAGTGAAAAGCTGATACAACTCAAAACTCATACAAATTGTATCGAAATGAGATCTATAAGTGTATATATTATACGAAAAGGTTTAGCTGATAAAACAGCGGGTATATTGGTATTGTCCGTCAGGGTTCTAAGTTTGGAGCCAGTTGAATAGATTTCAGAAGAAACCCTTCTGAAGGAGAGTCAAGTCACGCCCAGAAGCTCTCGGTTCAAGCATAGTAAGATACAGTCACAACGATACATATAAATAATTCATACGAATAGAAACGAGTCCATATTGAAACAATCCGCTTTCGTATATACATACTTACTTTTTACGGAGCACCTCTTTAGGCGAAGCCCGATAGTGTATTGTTTGCAATCATGCAAATAGGGATTTGGGTGGATTTAAAAAATTACGTTGCTTTTATAAGTAAACGGTTTCGGTACGAGTACTTGAACAAAGTGAATTTGCCGGAAGCCTAAACCGGGTATTAAATAAAAACATGCATCTTTCGTGCTTGTTATCCTTTGTTAATTTAGTGTTATTCGGTTTTGGTACTATATATTTTTTTTTATATATATAGCCTGTTTTTTTCATTCAACTTAAGTATTTTAACTGACGTAGCTAAGTATACAGGGTGTATCTGATATCGTAACGCAATCTTCGCGAAAATGCTAGCCGCATGCTACTAATAAAATTATGATAGTCATTTATATCGTTAATGAGCGATTACAGAAATCACAGTCTTTAAAAAAAAGTGTCGGCTCGGCCTTTGAACGTTGCAAGCGTGCCGCCGCGCGTGTTTGTGGGTAGGTATGATTTTGACCCCTGATGTGAACTCTATTAAATCAGCTGATAGGACAGTTTTTCGAGTTTTGTTCACATTGCGCTTTTTTGTGTAATTAGCGAGTTTATTAATTTTACCTTTAAAATCTTATTAGGTTATAGAAGTATAGCAATTATGAACGGTTTAAAGTGAAAAAAACTGCATATATTTTTTTTTAAATCAGGAAAAAACCGACGAAAAATTCCACCACTGGGGGTTTCAGAATCATGTACTGGATCCATGATATTCGTTTGTGCGTCGATGTCAGAGACACCCTTTATAACACTTTAGTTAGTTACTTTAGAGTACTTAGCTATTAATCATTCGTTAGACAGACTCATGGAATAGTTAAAAAATCGATAACGTCCAAGCGGATTTTTTTTAATGATATAAACTAGTGCTTGACTGTTATCCCGCCTGATAGTTAATAGTTATCCAATTTAATATAAGCTTAGTCTTAAATCGGACGGGAAGAAGTCTGGATGACCAATTAGACTTTTCGCACCACTGTCCACAGAGACCAATGCTGTTAAATAATTAGCTGTGAAATATTTTTAATTATAAAAAACGAGTGTGCTTATGACCACACGACTGAAGTGAAACTTCTTTCGCTCCATCTGTATGTATATGTTTGTACAATATATACATGTATACACATATACATATATTAATTTTCCATAAATATTTAAATTTATTTCATGGTTTCATTGGTAAATTAATATTTTTGCATAGATCTTCTATTTTTATTAAAAAAAAAAAAAAAAAACTCATTGTAGACCTTGTAGTACCAAGCTCGCGCCACGGGCGCCTCTATGCTTATATCCCCCACTTAACTTCCGTTCGCCTTGCCCAATCACTTTTCGTAACGCTTACGTCACGCGTTCGCCAGCTTACTCCCCAAGTCAAGCGTGCGTAAAGAAGTTTCACTTCAAAAGGGTGTTTATTGACAGTTTCACTCACCTATTAGTAATCTTTTAGATAGAAAATGATCCTGTGCTTATTAGCAAGCGACTTGGATGTTCACACGTATCTTAATATATGTAAAAACTAGGTTTACCACATCTATTGTGAAATTGCCTTAAATCTGGACTCTGTTTGTTTCTATATTTAAATTCGTGTGTTACTATCGTCCTCCGTGGCGGAGTGGTCAACACGCCTGCCTGCGACGTGGAGGCCCCGGGTTTGATACCCGGCCAGGTCATCGTGGAAAAACGATATTTTCCTAATTGGCCTGGGTCTTGGGAGTTTATCTATTTATGTATCTATTATACACACAGTATCGTTGAGTTAGTATCCCATAACACAAGTCTCGAACTTACTTTGGGGCTAGCTCAGTCTGTGTGATTTTTCCGTATACATTTAAGTATTTATTAATTCCAAGTAACACATGGTGATTATTTCTCCGTCATTTCTTTCTTTTTCATGATCTAGGGTCATCTCTAATTTTAGCACTAGTATCTAGAGAAATTGAAAAGAGCTTTAATGAAAGCGGTAAAAGACGACTCTAATTACAGCATATGGTGATAAAAGCGATAAAAGTCGATTCTATTATAGCAAATACATTTGGCGAAAATTACACGGTATTTGAAAATAAACGACGACGGCACGGTTGATGCAATGGCTGAGCGATCGACTGATGCGCTGCGTGTCACGGGTTCGATTCCCGCATGGAACAAAGATTTGTATGGTCTACAGGTAGTTGTTTCGGGTCTGGCTGTTTGTGTGTGTGAGTTTATATGTTTGTAAACGCACTCACGATACAGGAATAATACTTAGAATAGAATAGAATACTCTTTATTATGTACACCATATAGATTACGGTGGGTAAGGGTGACACAATGGGCGGTCTTATCGCTAAGAGCGATCTTTTACAGACAACCTTTGGATGGAATTCTAAGAGGTAGGATAAAGAAATAGTGTAGGTAGTCTACAGTGTACTATTTATATAGATTATACAATAAATATATACGTTAAGTGTATCATACTAGTTTAAATAAATTTATACATCTAATTAATAAATATAATACAAGAGCACATTAAATATAATAATATGTTTAAAGAGAGAGGAAGTGCTTTCTTATCATAGTTTTAAAAGTAAACAGTGTTTGAGCACGCCTTACGGACACGGGCAAGTCATTCCATAGCCGAACTGCTTGTACAGTAAAGGATTTATAATAGGAATAATACTTAGTATGGGGAAACCTTAAGAAAAAAAAAATACGGTAAACAAACCTTCTTACATAGAAATTAAGACATATTCCACGTTATAATCCGTCGTCCAAAATATAATCCACGTTACACAAAATACAATATACGGCTTTAATTAAAAATGACCATTGGAAAATTATCATTGACATAAAATTTTATCACAATCCTGGATAATAATTTTCCATACATAATCACTTGTTTGGTTTGCAAATGTACAATATTAATATTTTCATTTATTAGGTACCAATTATATGGTATTTTCGTAAATATATTAATTGGTCAATTTATTACTATGCCATTGAATAAAGGTGCGAAGGAAATTAAAAACGTTTGCTTACGTACACGCGATCCGATAATTAGGATAATATAACAATCTGAGCTCATAATTCTTGCTTATGTGAATGTTAGATTGGTAAACAAAATGGGTGGTAGAACGAGTAAATAATGTCTATTGGTTGAATTGAGTATTTCTTAGTGAGTGAAACAAAGTTAATGATATCAGTATTTTTTGTAATCGTCTCGTTTCTTTCCTTTATTACTTTTAAATACCAGTATAAATTACTTTTATTTAATATTAATATAAACAAAACGAAAAAAATAAATACCAGTCTTGGAACCGACCGAGAAGTGAATACTGAAATCATTAAAAAACACAGTGCCTACAACACAACATGCGAACAACGCGTCATACTGACGTCACGCGAATCATACATATCGCAATCAGAGTTTTCTGTGCAACTAGCACGCATACAAATTCGCGATCAATTGTATGGTTTGCCACTTTGCCCGAAAAGGGAGGACCCCTTTCTATGGAGGATGAGTGAGCTTTACACGCTGCTCTTCATGCCTCCACAATAGGAATATACAACGAGTAAAAAATGAAAAAAACTATCACTTTATCGGGTCGGTTACGCTCTCGCGAATTCATCACTTTTCCTTTTCCAACAATTGTGCTCAAAGTCTCTTAATGAAGTTGTAACTGTAAAAATCATAGTAGCGGGAACAAGGTTCAAGCAACTGGCAGTCATGGCTCTGGGCAAAGCAACCTCCTTATAACGCGAACAATGTCCAGATAAAAAACTGCTTTCAGAGTCCAGCAGCCAAACCAAGCTCCTTATTTATTAGAAAGATTGTAAGTGATACTTTATGAAATGATAACAGCATTTCTAAAAGGATCAAGAATTTATTAATTTCTTTTGAACTTTCTGTAAATAACGCTCGCTTGCCTAGTTAGATACTGTTTTTTCAGTAAAAGCTAAACATTCCTGAAAATTTGCAAACATCACTTGACTCTCATTACATTTTCCTTCATACCTTTCTTCTTGGAATCCTCATCATCGTCATTCTTCCTGGAATCTTCCACTCTCTATTAATACCCATCTTTGAAATGGAGCCAGGGTTTAACCAACATAGATACCTACCTACCTACTTGCCAACTTTGCGCGGAATTACATTATCCAGCGATGTACATTGTTCCTTTTTTTCCAGAATATTTCGCCTATTTCGAGAATTTTTCTCATTTTTTGCTAAGAGAAAGATGTGAAAGCTTTTCTGTCTTAAAGGCGGGAAGTGACTTAATGACTACTAGGCTAATGTGTGTGGTTCTTTCCACACGCATCATGAGTTGTGGAATGTGTAAATATCTTCTTTTAATTGCATTTTTTTTAAGATAATGTCCTATAAATTCAAAATTACCCTTACCGTATTTAAATACCTTTTTAAAGTATTGTTTGAGTCAGACAATATTCCTATATTTTAATTTTATGGTAGGTTTTCTTGTGATTGTCAGCGATTTCGCCTAACGGTAAGCAGTGATGCAGTCGTTGATGGTAAAGCGCACTAGTTTTTTAAGAGCCTAGCCTTGAAAACACTTAGATTGCAATCAGGCGGGAAGACTACCTCAGGCAAATTGCTCCCGTCCTTCGATGTACGCGGTATACATTTGTTCAAATGTGTTCCTTGCATACGGTATTTTTCCAAATATATAAATATTACTCTTTCTTTTCTACTTTGTTCGACGATGTTTACATACATGATCATAAAGTGCGGGTTAAATATAAAAAAAAACACAGACATAAAACCAAACACTATAAAGTGAAAATAACTAATTTCGGAAGTCTTTGGATTTTATATATTCGTTTTTGTCAACTTAGAAATAGGTACACTAATCGCCTCTACAATTTTTTAAACTTTCCCTTGATTTCCCTGATCGTCCATCATCAGACCCTGATTTTCTTATCATGGGACTACCTTGAAGATATCATCTTTAGAACAAAAAAAAAAACATCAAAATCAGTTCATAAATGACGAATTTTTCCAGGAACAAACATAAAAAACCATATATACGGTTGAATTGAGTAACCTCCTCCTTTTTGAAGTCGGTTAAAAAGTAACCATGCTTAGAACGCTCTGGTACTTTGTAAGGGTTTATTAGTCGCATGAATATATTCGCCCAAAATGGATTTTTCTGTAGGTAATTCGCACGAATTGACATGTTTTTATTCAAAATAATATATATATATATATATATAATTACACTAACGAACAAGTTGAGAGTTAAATATTATAAAACATGAATCTAATTATTCGTCAATTGACTAATAAACCATTTAAAGCCCAAACGAATGTTTATTCAATACCTAAAAGCAGGACACAGGCCTCAAAAGCATAATGCTGGGCCCAATCACTTAGCCACTGCCCCAATTGATGCATACTTCTACGTCTAATTTCGTGATTGCGGTAACATTGTCCAAACTAACAATTCAATCGCAATTTTAATGATTAACACGCTCCCTTCCGGTTATTATCGGCAACAATAACATTAATATATTAATAACTGAAATTGATACGGTTAAGTTATTGATTTGTGATTAATTCTGAATCGAATTACATGTTCTATAGTTTATGATTTAACTAAAAAATGTTACACAGGTATGCTGTTTGTTCGAAACAGATACCGTCGTCCATTCCGAAAAAATGATTTAGTATCCACCTTTTATTAAGTCCCATTTAGTAGGGAACGATCCTATTGCAATCAACACAGTAGACAAAAAAAAAACAAAACCAGGCTCTAAGCTAATGTTAAAAATTAACATCTCACTGCTTGCTAATATTAGGGGTTGTGTGAAATTGCCGTATTGTTGCAATACGTTCCTTGACTTGACATACAATTTTCATGGTTTGAGGTTTACGAATACTTTTTTATATGATGTTTTTTGAATATCGAATTTCAATTGTTTTTGTTATTCAACTTGGACAAGAAAGACAGATACTGCGAAAATTGACTGAAATCACCAATCTCAATCTCCACCGTTACGTTGTTGACACTACTACAATCCGGTTGAAGCATTTCGCCTTGCCTTTTATACCGCGTACATCGAGGGACTGGAACTTACAAGCGGCGGTGTTTCCGTTTGATTACAATTTAAGTGTATTCACGGCTAGAGTGAATAGGCTCTTCATAAACTCGCGCGTTTTACCATCAACGATTGCATCACTGCTTACATTCCGGCGAGAATTTGGTCTTATGCGGCATGAGGGAATTGGCATTAAGGGTTTGGATTATGTTCATTATGGTACGGCGTATAAGCCGTACAAAACTGACTACCGTGGCTACACACGACAAACTAACCGGAGTTTTTGTCGGCAAAAAAAGAAATGAGTTTGTACAAAGGGTCTCAGAGTAGGGGAGACCAAAATAGCGATGATGAGCTCCGTGAATATGCAACAAAGAGATTAATTATCGAGATGACAAATGATATAGAGATATATAAGTCTTTGCACCGCGCCACAATCACGATAGGAAGAGAATGCTGATGATGAATTGTCAAGAAACAAGTTGAATTATTTTAAATGATTAGACATACATACATAACAAAACATCGTCATGAGTAACTCACATAATATTTGACTTGCAAGGTATTTTTTTTCTTTCTTTCTTTTATGGCTTCGCACGGTTTGTGCATTTAGCCAATGTCATGTAATGAATTGTTCATGTCGAAAAAGACGGCCGCGTGACCCGTCTTACGATGGAGGTTTGAGACAAAGTCATGATGTGCCCACTATGCTGCGATATTACACTGTTCTTTATGAAATATTTACTGAATGCACTTTTTACTATTGCTACGGCTTTTATGCCGTACCATAATGAACATTATCCAAACCCTTAATGCCAATTCCCTCATGCCGCATCAGACCGTATTCTCGCCTGATGGTAAGCAGTGATACAATCGTTGTTGGTAAAACGCGCTAGTTTATTAAGAGCCTATTCACTCTAGCCTTGAATACACTTAAATTGTAATCAGACGGAAACACCGCCGCTGGCAAGTTCCAGTCCCTTGATGTACGCGGTATAAAAGGCAAGGCGAAATGCTTCACCCGGATTGTAGTAGTGTCAACAACGTGAGGGATGGAGATGGGGGGATTACAGTCATGTAATTCCCTTGCTCACTCTCCAAAATGCAGCTTAATAGAACATTGACAGCCCTAATTAGCCCTTTGTTAGGCTTCGTTTGCTATTCAAAGCTCAAACTAGAAAAAATAAAACCCAAACGAATAAGTAATAAATCCCTAGTATTGATTACAGTACTAATTTCTACAAAAGTACTCATTCACAACGCTAGCCTAAATGATTTTTCGATCGTGTGCCCTTGACCCGACTCTGCGCCTCCCCGGCATCAAGTTACGTACCCAATCAATTATTGAGTAGGAACTACATTGTTTGTATTGTAAACTAGTAATTTACATAGGAATATGTATTTGTCATTTACATCATGGATTCTATTCGACTGTGTTTAGGTGTGGGGTTGCGAGGGAAACATAATGAGACATTTTGTAAGGTTCGTGTGTGCCAAGCTGGATTGTGATTTTGTAGGTAATTATGAACTTTGTCAATCTGTGTGGTATTTTCCTAACTATATTAGGTCAGTTTGTTACGTTATGCGGTTATTAATCCAACATTTTCTCCATGCGTCAAGGCTTCCGCAGAAGCACAATGTGGCAGAGCGACCGACACCGCCGACGGCCTAGTAGAACAAAGTTCAAGAAATTATTTTCTGCCAAAATCGTGTCAAGTCTAACAGCGTCGCATCACGTCCGTCTGCGGGAATCTTTAATAGGTACTACGGTATGTTTTGCCATGAAACATGTATATTGTATAGTTTATATTTCCGATTACAGTGTGCTAAAATATTGTTCTATATATCACCGTTTTCCCAACCCCTAAATAGCTAAAAGGCTATTTTAAGCAGCTACATTGATTAATTGAAATATAATTTTCGTAGGAAATAACAAATGGTTAAAATATTGATGCCAATTATTAACTTAGCCGTCTAGGTATTTTTATGATACTTAACTGTTTAAGAAATTCAGTGTTAATGAACTATTTTATGGATTTTTCTAAAATATAGAAAGCCTAGAGAAATTTCAATCAAGTTTAACCTATTTCCTATTTCTTCAACGACAACGAAGTTAAAAAAAAATAATTAAATCGCTTCGAATTTCAATCATTTTTATCGGCTGTAGATTGTCACTTTGTTTAGGCTTCAAACAAACAATTATAGGAAGACAAGGAAGACAATACTTAACATAGTCAGCCACTAACGTTCCCGATGCTGGAACATAGGCCTCCTCTTTATGAGAGCACGTGAACTTAGTCCACCACGCGGACCCAGTGTGAATGCATAAATGTTACATACGTCTACAAATTTCTGGTTTTAGGATATGCCGGTTTGATTGTATCTTGAGGCAGGAGCGGGGGTTTTATAGGTATCTTATTTTTCCATAAAAATACATTCAACACTAAAGTGCCTGATTATAGGCCTGACTGTGTTCAAACTCACGATCAACAACTTATACGTTATTGTTTCTTTATTACGAAACCCGAATATAGTTTATTCAGAATAAACAACTGAATCGATTCCAATCATTTTTACACCGTGTTATATTTTTTGCCAAATATATTTATAAAATGTTGCAGTGTGGTTACCGAGTGCACGACATAGTTCACAGCGGATCATAGTGTCCTAGGGCCCCGCCGCGCCGCGCCACTGTAGGCGCGATCGGGAGAGGGGCGCGTTGACCATATTTTTCTAGGGACAACCAGGTTACATAAAAAGGTCATAATTTTGTGATTATTTATGATAGCTTTTGAAATTTTGTACATAAAAATACTGGGCACGTGATGAAAAATACAGAAAAGTAACGCTGTATTAGATATACCCGACCCGATATCATTAAGCTACCACTACTCTCCTTACTATTCTATACTTGATTTCATATAGGTCCTATCTATTACACGTACATACGTATTGTCGGACAGCCCGCAGTTAGAATGTTGGTCTCGCAGCAAGATGAACCGACTTTAAAAAAAGGAGGTTGAGGGTGTGTGGCACAGTGGAGCAGCTGTCCAGCCGTTGATTACAAAAGGCTGAGATAACTGAATGAATGATCCCAAATCTTATGCGTTGCTTATGATAAAACGGCCGGGTACCAAGCGAACGAAAACGGAACTGGAACGTGTCACTAGTAAAATTACCACTCGTCAGTTGTCAATGTCACTTGAACAATAAGTTGGGCGAGGTTAGACGCGTAATTTTAATTCGCATAATAATTATGTTAAAAAGGGCTATCGCAACGGGCGTTTGGCATACGGTATACAGTGCGGCCGCTAAAATACGGAAGGAAAAATTGGAAAGTTAACTTACACACATGCCACACCTCAATTATTGTATGTGTATTATATAATTTTATGTTACACGGTAGGCAACATAGTACTAACACTATACAAAGGATGTGGTAACGACATCCGGCGATTTCGGTAAGTTAAAATTAATCCTGTGTGTGTTCCAGTGATGACTTATGGAATTGAGACGTGGTCGCTAACAATGGGCCTTATAAGAAGGCTCAAAGTCGCTCAAAGGGCAATGGAGAGGGCTATGCTTGGGGTTTCACTGCGCGATCGAATCAGGAATGAGGAGATCCGCAGAAGAACGAGAGTAACCGACATAGCCCGAAGAATTGCAACACTGAAGTGGCAATGGGCTGGACACATTGCCCGTAGGACCAATGCCCGATGGGGCCGAGGGGTTCTCGAGTGGCGACCACGCACCGGAAGACGTAGCGTGGGTAGGCCTCCAACAAGGTGGACCGACGACCTGGTGAAGGTCGCGGGAAACCGCTGGATGCGGGAGGCGCAGGACCGGTCGTCGTGGAGAACCTTGGGGAGGGCTATGTCCAGCAGTGGACGTCTTTCGGCTGAAATGATGATGATGATGATGAAAATTAATCCTTAATTTTTGTAGCTCAAAATAAACTCAAAAAATAAACTCAAGGTACCGACTTACGTCGGTACTTTGAGTTTCTTTTTAGGTGGGTTTATTTTGGCTTTGGTGTTAAAAGTAGAAAAGCACGGGCACACCTACACCTTGTTGGTAGCATAGAGCATATTATTATACATGTGTTCTAGGTCATTCTAAGGTTATATAAGGTTACATCAAAAATTCAAAACACATACACAGAGTTACTCTCTATATATAACAAGGGGTATAGTGGTCCATTTACTTAAATTGACTTTAGAAAGTTCAATCTTGGGACTTCGATTTGAAGTTAAACCAATCTTGTTTGACTTTGAATAAGTGGTGTATTTTCTTAAATGTTTAGGAGGAGATTGAAATTCTTTTGTTTACACACTTATTTAAAAGTGGTCTTTTGAAAGAATCACATAATGAAAAAAGGGCATTTTATTTGTTCATGATAAGAAGACTTAGTAATAGATAAAAATCCTTGACAACCCTGACGCAGAGTGGTAAAAAATGAAAAATGTTTTTTCCGAGCTAATTACCTACTTTGTATGGAAACAGGACATTGAGATGGAATTAGAAAACGACTCATAGTATATACTCATAGCCAGTTAACAAAACATAAAATTTAACGACTCTCTTCTCGGTGGTAGGCCATAACCTCGGCCGCCGGCAGAAGTTACCACCCACCAGACAAAGCCTTGTCGCCAAGCGATTTGTCGTGTTCCGGCATGATGTCTGGTGAAGCCGTACGGAGGACGGTACAATGCGCCAAATGTTTTTGTGTCGGGAATTCGGGAGTTTGGTCGTGGAGGGTCTCCAGGTCAATCTCCCTCTGGCGCAGCATCGTTGGTAGTGTTGTTTAGTTTAACAATGCATCACGTTGCTCAACTGCCGTCTTAATTCCTATTCTGTCAGTTCTTTGAGTGAATAGGCTCTTATAAACTAGCGCTTCAGCGTCAACGATTGTATCACTGCTTACCATCAGGCGGGATTGCAGTCTAGCACCTCATTATCAACCTTTTTATCGTCCCACTGCTGGGCACAGGTCTCCTCTCATACAGAAAAGGATTGAGCGTAATCACCACGCTTGCTCAATGCGGGTTGGCGATTTCAGACTTAAAGTCCAGGTTTCCTCAAGATGTTTTCCTTCACCTTCAGTCATTGGTGTCCAAGATATACTTAGAAAGTACATATAACTTTAGAAAAGTTACATTAGTACTTGCCTGACCTGGAATCGAACCCGCGCACTCATACTTGAGAGGCTGGTGTTTTATCCACTAAGCCACCACGAGTCGAGCACCTGATTGTACTTAAAAAAATCCGCTTTATTTATTTCTTTCCTTGCTCTTATAGTCTCTTCTCGTTATCAATTCCCTTCACTTTTCTTAGCAATAACATAGATTACATTCACACCAAACAAGGTATTATACAACGCTTTGAAGAATCAAATGACAAATTTCTAATAAACGATAAATTTCGTGACGCCCTCGGCCAAGTCGCAAAAAAATACTCATCGCTGAAAAAATAACAGAAATTATACAATATTTTATTTCAGCAGAAATTCATTATTCATCACTATGACGACCGCTTTCAGCGGAAAGCGTTCGTGACTGAAATCATTAATTTTTCATGCATTTTGATAATATAACTGAGGGTGAAAGCCACGGGTCATTCTTAACGAATATTTTATGTAGTTTATAACGTGGTTATGTTAACTTTATCACTAGCAACAAAGGTGATGAAAAGTCAAGTAGTTAAGCAATCGAATGTAAAGTCTGGAAAATTAACTGTTTAGCTCAAGTACCTATTTACATTGTTCGTTTATAAAAATCTCATCTTACATTTCTAATCAGATATAATGGCTATAATACGGCAAATGGTGAAGAAGTCGTGGTGGAAAAGTCGTGGTGGCCTAGTGGTTAAAACACCAGACTCTCAAATATGAGTGTGTGGGTTCGTTTCCAAGTCAGGCAAATACCAATGTAACTTTTCTAAGTAGATCTTGGACACGAATGACTGATTACAAGGGAAGGAAAACATCTTGAGGAAACCTGGTCTTTAAATCTTAAAGTGCCAACCCGCATTGAGCAAACGTGGTGATTACACTCAATCCTTCTCTGTATGAGAGGACACTTGTCCAGTGGGACAATAAAAAGGTTGATGATGATGACGATGATGATGTTCTGGCTTATTACGCATATGGCTTATTAATTTGCGTTACGTGCAAATATATATATAACATCTTAAGTTTTATTTTTCTTTTTAAAAACTCCACAGAGTATATCTAACAAAATTTATCCAAAAGTAATACCTACTATAAACATTTTAAAATTTTAAAACTGGTAAGGTTTTGATTTTATAAGGAAGTTTATTAACATATGGGTGACACATTTTTTTTAGTAGGTAAGTTAGTTTAAAATATATACAGCCGTGTATAGCAAGTACTGATATTGTGATCTTAAAGTTCATTATTATAGCATATCGGGGTTCTTCGTTTCTATTTTTGCAAATAGACCAGACCAGACCAGACCACACATAGAATAGATATTACAAACCAAAAAATTGTTGTTCGATCCCCCCACGGAACAAATATTTCTATGACTTACAGGTAATTGTTCGGGGTTTGGCTGTTTGTTATGGGAGTATAAATTTTCGTGATCGCACCCATGATACCACGATACAGGAGTAATTCCTAGTGCACAGCAATTTTATAATCGCTGAATTTCCTTCTTTTAGGTTAATGAGGTTATGAATTAAAAATTCGGCTTGTTGGATTTAGCAGAGGTTTCAGTTAAACTTCGTTTTATCGCATCCGCATACACGGCTATAAGAGAGGAAACGATAACACAAGTCCAGTTCTCCGTTATAATTCGTCTGGCGACCACACGTGACGTCTTTTACCATTTCTGTGTTGGCTCTAGTCAGACGCTGCAGCAGGTTCAGAAGTATAAGCCTAACAAATACAATAGACGTCGCCGAGCATACTGATACCATAAATTCTTAACTATCAAGGAAAACAAATCAATTGATTTTTTATCATGAAAAAGTGTCCACAACACCGTAAAAATTAACAGCCGTATTTTTTTAATATCAATAACTAGCGGCCGCCAGCGACTTAGTTGGCGTAGAGTTTGTTATGCTCCGCTTCTTTTGGACGCAGCGTGATATTATATAGCCTAAAGCCTTCCTGGCTTAACGGGCTATACAAAGCAAATTAATTTTTCAAATCGGACCAGTAGTTTCCCGAGATTAGCGCGTTCAAACAAACAAACTATTCAGCTTTATATATTAGTATAGATTATACAGCCTCGAACAAAAGTTATGTACCCGTAACATCATACTACTGAGAAAACAAACCCAATTTTATTTGATATCCCGTCGAGCTGAGATTTCCTCGAACCTAAACTTTGGGCGGTTCATTGGGTTCAAGGCCAAGGTGTGTGGAGTACTGCAGCCAGATTTGGGCTGGTGCTGCGAAATGTCACCTGACTACTACGATTCAGTGGAGAGGCGTGCGAAGAGGCTGATTGACGACTCAGATTTAACTCGAAATGATCTCCAAAGCCTGGAGCACAGACCTAGAGTAGCCAGCCTTGCAGTTTTCTATAGGATGCATTCTGGTGAGTGTGCAAGGGAATTGCATAATTTAATTCCCCCATCTCCGTTCCACCATCGGACGACCCGTCGTACGGCGACTTTCCACCCTTACATTGTTAACACCACTACGATCCGGACGAAGCGTTTCGCTTCTTCTTTTATACCGCGTACATCGAGGGACTGGAACAATTTCCCAGCGGCGGTGTTTCCGTCACACTAGGATTTTTAATACACAGAAGGATTTTTAATCACATCGTCCTTATTGATTTCAATAAGGAAGGTCAATCCTCAAAAGTTTATAAAACAAGTTGTGTATGAGATAATCATTCATTTATTACTGTTTTGAATAATATTTTATGGGTTCTAGGTATAAAGTATAACGTCAGTCAAATGCCCGCCTCAGTTTTGCTTGGTAGCACGTATTTTCGATGACCTTATCCCAATCTGTTCTGTGAAAATCCTATCTTCAATACTGTCTTATTGCAGTGCGAAGAAATAAAGTTACGCGAATCTATTAAAATGCAAAAAAAAAGAAAATTAGTAGAAAATTATGGTAAAGGGTATTTTCTTTAACCATAATTTTCATGCAACTTAATAGATTCGCGTAACTTTAATGCTTCGCACTGCAACTAGTCAATTTTGTAGATAGAACTTTGTTTTTGGGACCACGTACGGTGTTGTCTATGGTAGTTTATCTCAAATTCCTGGGCCAGTTGGATTTTATACGGGTGCAAACTCAAGTCTTGACGTAACATTCACAAGTTGAAGTCCCTGAAAGGCCAAGTTATTGTAAACGACGAGAAATTGACTGCCAAGCTTTTTATGAACAACAGCGTTTGTAACATGTTTTTGGGATACCTTGCGTTTCGGTGATGTACGAATGTAGCCTGGTTATTTACCGAACTTCTTGGTTGAAATTTGGCCACCAAACGTTGAAAAATACATCGATATGAATAAAAACAATGCAATATCCGGAATGTTCCCTGAATGGAGCACTAATTTTAATAATAAAATCCGATGATTTTCACACGTTGTTCATTGTTATAACTTTTCATTATGAATTGCCATACACTACTGATGAATTCACCAAAAAATCTTGACAAAAAAAAAGACAT
The DNA here is from genome assembly GCA_037179545.1 of Sesamia inferens. Taxonomy (NCBI): domain Eukaryota; kingdom Metazoa; phylum Arthropoda; class Insecta; order Lepidoptera; family Noctuidae; genus Sesamia; species Sesamia inferens. The sequence goes on from CM073939.1 coordinate 10,786,537, forward strand.
AAAGAAAAAATGTGTTTATTGGCATTACAGCAAAATAAATACACCTCTATTTTGGTGGGGATGGAAAATCATCAAATGACCTCTCCCCTACGCGGATCGGTCAAGCCAGTGAGACCTCTACCATGTGCTCCACCGTATCTTCAAGGCTATTCCCGCAGTGATGGCATTTCGTCCCGCCTTATTCGGAACAGGAAGTTCCCGAAACAGCCGTGTTCGATGAGGACTTGCATAGCGGAAGGTGAGGATGCCATGGTGCCTTTCAAGCCATTCATCAAAGAGGGGACTTACCACCGCTATTGTGGCGTGCCCAGCACTTGATTGCGACAATCGCACTTTCCATGTCGCCATGAGATTCCGCCGGAGCTCTGCCCGCCGTCCCGTGATTTGACTAACCGATCGGCAATGACCCTCTGGGACGTAGTCAGGCGTCGGGCTGGTCTCCGCTTCAGTAACCGCACCCATACCGGTGCCCCGTAGAGGGTCATGAACCGCAAGACCTCCGAAGCCACCTTGAAACTATAATAAATATAAACCAATGATTATTATGGCAAAAGGGCCTCAGCTCAGTATAGTGTCAAATGACAAAACAAGATGTACCATTTGACGCTGAATTTCAGTTACAACCCGCACAACATATGCTGGAATTACAAACAGCTAATGGAAATGTTACTTTCACAAAATGGCCGCTATAACCTCACAAAATGGCCGCATTAACCTCACAAATTTTGAGCGTCCATATTGAAACACCCTTTATATACATATCTACCCTTTTTGTTACACATTGTGACATAAGTCAAGTTTAAGTAATTGAAGGCAAAGTTTGAGTGTGTCATGTCGTTTATTTGTTTATAAACAAAAGTGACACGTCCTCATCGGAGGAGTTAAGCATTTCGGTATTATACTATACGATGTAAATGTGTATATTCTAATGTGTAAATATTAATTTGAAAGTCGTATTTTATGGTAGAGATCTAATGGCGTTGACCCTTCACTGTACTCACGCGATTAGCCTACAATAGCTATATATTACATAAGCTTAAAATCTCACGTATCAATAGGAATGTTTTTCATACCTAAGTCAAAAAATGTTTTGTATGTAAATAAAAGTTTAAGAGCTGAAAAATGCTAAGTTATAATCGTTTTAAAGTAACTTTCGGACAAGGACAACACTGTCACAAAAGTGATGCCACGATACCATACATTGTCTGAACTGTGCGACAAAGACGGGAACAATTCCTTTCAAAAGAAAAACTTTTAGAACTTATCCATATTTCCCTCAATCTTACAAGTAATTACGAACTTACATGTTATTCGTCTATTTTTCGATTAAGTCATTCCGTTTTTTAATATAATAGGGATTGATCGATGATTAATATTGATTTTTTTAAACATACTATTGTAAACATTGAACCGTTCTTTCTTACCATAAATGTGTTTGAAATCTAAAAACTTGGAGTGCTCCATGTTTTTCACCATAAATTTTCAATTAATTTATCCATTTTATAATTGTAGAATTTCAACCAGAATTCAATGGATTTGGTTTGATTTGAAAAGCGTATTTTTACTGCTCTCCTTTCTCCTGAATGGTCAAAACGGTTTCCGAAGCCGCACAGTTGAAGAGTAGGTAGCCTATCGGTATTCTATAGGACACATTTTGGAGAGTGTGCGAGGGTATTGCATGACTTAATTCGTCCATCTCCGTTCCATCATTGGATAACCCGTCGCACGGCGAATATCCACCCTTACGGTGTTGACAGCACTACGACCCGGACGAAGCGTTTCGCCTCGAATCTTATACCGCATATATCGAGGCACTAGAACAATTTGCCAGTGGCTGTGTTTCCGTCTGACTACAATTTAAGTGTTTTCAAGGCTAGAACGAATAGGTTCCTAATAAAGTCGCATAACGTCACGGCGTGGTACAAAATATACCACGGCGTGACGTAATTAGCCCCCACTCCGTAATTTTAATACGCTATATCTCAGTAGTTTTTGGTAATTACGATAAAATAAAAAAATACGGGTCTTAGTTTTTTTTTATTATGTTTAAGACGGACTAATTATTTTTTTTAATATTTCATACCTTGGATACATCCCTATTGTAGATATAGTTCACCAGACATTCCCAGTAATATTAAAGAAACCATTATTTTAATCACATCAAAATAAGACAATAAAACTTGCAGAAAGATAGCAGAAAAGAAAATAAGCTGAAATGATACAGTTTGATGTAAAACCTAGAATGCACCGTCGATATACCACAGTCACGAAACCAACCGTTTTTACGAGAAAATGTCTGTGAGTCATGAAGCTCACTTTATGCTTTTAGAACTTTCCAAATGGTATATGAAATTAAACCTTTCATTGTAGACCGGTTTTATTTATTGTTTACTATAATTTGTATAGGAATAAAGTAAGATTTACTGACTTGATAAATAGGACAAGTTTGAAAACACTTTACCGTAAACGTTTGTAAAGAGCTTCTATTTAGTTCGTGTTTTACTATGAGTTTAAGCTACTGTAAATTATAATGGTTAGTTACAATATTGTATTGTTTTATATTCCATATATCAATAATGTGTGTTTCATCAGTCACTTCAACTTTCCTCCATAAAATCCATTTACAGTTTCATTAAAATGGCTTGGTAATAAAAGAAACATCCAACTCGAAATTAATAATTCCAAGCATTTTGTATCTACAGTGCAAATAAAAAATACCCTGGACCGACTGAATTTTTCACCTCCCGTATAGGATAATAAAAATGGCTTGCAGCCAGAAATTATGTTTCTTTATGAAGTTCATCTCTGTGCCGGGAATAAAGGATTTCTCGATAATACCTCTCTGAGAGATACACTGTTTTTTTTTTCGAACTAAAAATTGGGAATTTTATCCATGTTCTGATTTATGACTGAAGAAAAATATTTTGCTTAATTTGGAAACACGTCGGTTTTCATGTTTTTTATTGTATTATTTTAATCATCATAATATAATATTCGAACATTATTTCTATTGTATAGATCCCATATTTCTTACCTTCTACGCGATCAAATTTGAAAAATCAGGTATCAAAATGTACAGAATTTATCGAAGATTCTGCCTCACAGATTCATAGATATCATTAATTGTACTTTACGCGGACAGGCGACGTCCGCTCTGAGAGCGGGTCCAGACCTTCTTACGTATAATTGGATCAAATAGTCATAACAACATTTGTAGAAAACTACTGTTTTAACATTTTTCCTTTAAAATAACACTGGAAATACAACTAAACAACGAATTATATTTTGCAACCACGATCACACAGCGTTTACTGGTTAAAGTTACGATCGCTGTACAATGTTTCCAGCCCGGGTGGTTGTAGCCAGGAGTGCAGGGAACGGCCAGAGTTAAGTTTAAAACTTTTTTGAAATAAAAACGCTTGTTATATTTCGAATTTATGTTAAAGTGTGGCTGCATTTTCTTCTAAAATTATTCAAACGTAGATTGTTTTTATTTTACTCGCAGCTGGAGGTTATAATATTTTGTTTAACTTTTTATCATTTAATCTTAACTTTATTTTCAGTAATATGATACTTTGGGTCTTTATGAAAGACTTATGTATTGTTGGATTTATGAAATTAGTTATTTTGAGGTCAATCGATTGTTCGCTAGAGAGTTTCTTGCGCTACATTTATACTCATTTTTCTTCCCAGAAAAGCACTGAGAAGTGGCGAAGGACTTGCGTTTCGTTGGATTGTCTTTTGTAATTTTGACGTACGAAAAGCGCTGAATAAAATTAAAAATTAATTTATTCTAGCTATGTAGATTATAGTTTTTAGAGGTATAAGGAATAAGGTTTATTGTTCAGATATTCTCCATAAAAAAGGAAGAATGCTCCCACCAGACGGGTGGGCACTTGTTCAATGGTTGATATTGGAAAGTGACCCATTTGCTTTCCTTATGAATGTCCCTACTAATCATGACGTTGCAAGAGGGAAGGTGTGAGTTGAACTTCATAAATTTGGGCTACCTTTGCGGAAGGTCAGCAGGGTGTTCACATTGGATTGACTCAAAAACTTTGCTTTACTTCCTATTATTGCTTTCAGTAAATATGCAATCAAAATGACCTATATTCAGTTAGAATTATCATACAAGATATTTTACGCCGACGAATTGGATACCTTATGTGACCTATGTATCTATATACCTTAAATTTTGTTGGCTTATCTATAAGGTTGATATCAACACGTAGCCTACTTGAACGATTCGATTAGATATACACGAGTAATACAATCAATAAAGTTTATATAGCCCATAAAGATTCGATATTCAACTATATGATTTTGTACTATTCTAAATTACTATGATACACTTTATACACATATTTATTGTATAATCTAAGTAAATAGAACATATAAGTACACTGTACAATAGAAAAGTACACTGTAGACTACCTCTCTCTCCTCCTTCTCTCGGTGGTAGGCCATAACATCGGTCGCTGGCAGAAGTTACCACCCACCAGACAAAGCCTTGCCGCCAAGCGATTTGTTACGGAGGACGGGTTTGAGCAGTTGTGTTGCGATGTGTTCCGGGTACGATGCGCCTAATGTTGTTGTGTTAGGAGTTTGGTCGTGGAGGGTCTTCAAATCAATCTCCCTTTGGCGCAGCATCGTTGGTCGTGTTGTTGGGTTTAACATTGCATCCCCTCGCTCAACTACCGTCTTCCTTCCTATTCGCTCAGTTTTTCTGAGTGAATAGGCTTTTAATAAACTAGCGCGCTTTACCATCAAAGATCGCATCATTGCTTACCATCAGGCGGGATTGCGGTCAGGCGCTAGTTTATAATTATTAAACTAAACCTACAATATTTGACTTTCCTTCCCTTTGGTATTTCTATCAAAGGATCTCTGTAAAATATCGCTCTTAGCGATAAAACAGCCCCTTTCCAAAATCTTCATACTTATGTTCTGTATTTTATATGGTGGACATAATAAAGAGTATTCTATTCGGTTCTGTTCTGTGCTGTTCTATTCTATTCTCTTGGGCAACTCAGAAGTAAATAAATCAACTGTTTATTTCTCATCTTGGTATATATATATATTTTTTATAATAAAGTGAAAGGTGCTGGATTAAATTCTTACTTAATCCAGATCTGTGTTTGATGACATGCTAGTTGCCCTCCTTCATGTCGTATTTGTCTGCTACTTTCTACTGAGAAAAGTATGGTCCCATAATAACTACTCCGAATCACCTCCAACACTATCTTGAGCGTATTTGCGAATAGGTTTGATTGTCAATATATTAACCATTGTTATATGATTAATGTACTGACAAACAAACAAATGACTCAGAGGCAGGCTTACTATTGAATATTTACACTTTTTTATTTCTTTATTTTTGACATTTCAAAATTTGCATAATATATTTGTATGTGTAGTTTGTTATTATTTGTATTTCTGATTTATTTTAATATTGCATTTTTTATGCTGTATAGGCTGTGATGCCTGAAATGGATGTATAAATAAATAAACAAAATAATATTAAAAGTATTTCTATGACAGTCAAGTATCAATTCTTTACAAAATGTGTGTCCGAAGTGTCAAAGGGAACCTGAAACACGATGACCTTTTGAGTTGTACACGCGATAGCAACCCACAACATTAATACCCTGAATCAGATGTATGATTAAACAATATTGGTAATAAAAACTAACCAATAGTTTTACCATCTTTTGACCTTGATCCGAACAAATCATGTCACCATTAAAATATATCGAAGTAACACACTAGGTACACAAAGTGGACTAAAACGATGTTTAACTAATAGTCAACTGCATGTTAATATAACAAACAGTTTACACGATTGAATTTACGGACTAAATGTTTGTTGGTTAAATAGAAACGTATTTGTGTAGGTAACACATGCAAAATAATTAAAAAGGCTGATATATCCATGATGTGAGCAAATAGAAAAAAAAAACGAGTGTGCTTATGACCACACGACTGAAGTGAAACTTCTTTCGCTCCATCTGTATATATATATATATATATATATGTGTGTGTACAATATATACATGTATACACATATACATATGTCGGAGACAGCGACGGCAGAGCGGTAGGGTCGACAACATCTTGGTGTGGTGGTACAGGTTCCATTTCGTAGGTGAGTTTTGAATTAAAGCACGACGTGTAGATATACCCTCCAATCTTCATAATAACAATTTGAATAGGCAAACCGACAGTTTCGGTGCGGAGAAGAGCCTTGGTCCGCGTCTCGATACAAAGTGACCTTTCGACGAACCCCACTTTCCAAAGCGACTCTGTCCATGTGACGCCATCACAAAACAACGTCACAGGCGTTCGCCCCTCTACTACGTCAATCAAATCAGCAACTTCTTTTAAAATTATATCGACGATCTCCGACACGGCCAGCCTGACGATTTGCACGTCCTCGTGCATCATCATCATCATCCCAGCGCCAATCCAAGTCGCATCCGAAGCTTCCTCAGCCCCGGAGTTCGGGATCCGGTTCACCAGGCAAACCGCAGATTCCGGTCAAACTTCGATATTTCCCGTTGCACATCCTCGTGCATGTCTGTAACAAATTAAAAAAAAAAACACAGAAAACCGACTTTGAAGCATTTCTGAGAGCTCGGCCAACCTGACCGTCACACGTCACGTTTAATTACAATGACTATTAGAAAACCAAACTTAATCATTTTAATAACTTAAACGCAAGAGCTTCCTTCAAGCCTCATAATTATCAAATTTTAAAAAGAAAACACAAAAGGTTCCTCCAAGCCTCATAATTATCAAATCAAAATCATAATCATCAAAAAGAAAACACATCATCGCCCGCTACCACAGTAGCTAGTGACAACTCATAGTTGACACCCATATCGTCATCACCTCTTGTGATACGACCAACTCTAGAGTCCACGACTCCCAGGTCAACACATGACCGTACAACTAATAGTCTCCTCCGAGACCCAGGTCCCCACCACACCACCATCTGCCCATCGTGCCCTGAACGACTCCTCACTGAGTTTCAGTCACGACTACAGACTAGTGCATGCAGTGCGACCATATCTACCAAAGTCCCCGCCACATCACTAGCTGCCCATCGCCCCCTGAACAACTCCTCACTGAGTTGCAGTTACGACTACAGACTAGTGCATGCAGTGCGACCATACCTACTAGTGTCCCCGCCACACCACTAGCTGCCCATCGCGCTCTGAACAACCCCTCACTGGGTTGCAGTTACGACTACAGACTAGTGCGTGCAGCGCGACCACATAGCCATGATACGTGTTCTATTTGCTGGCGGAGGCACCCTCCTCACCATCTTCTACATGAATGAAAATCTAACTCAGCAGACATTACTTGGAAAAATCTTTCGTACCTATGCGATCGTGGGGTACTTATAAGTTCTGTTTCCAATCATCGATTTCAATAGGTAACGATCGCCATTATCGACATCAAACAACTCACCAATATTAGATTTCATTACTTTAGCTCATTTCTATCAAATTTAGATTTTTCGTAAATAGCAATCATTTCTATGTTCGTTACCGCTTGTTCTCTTGAGAAGATTTAATAGAGTAGCCACACATATTATCAGAAGCTCAAGTGAGCTCGTAACATAGGCCTCAGTAAACTTTGAAATAAAGACTAACCAGACATCATAATTTTAAAACCCTGATTTAAAATTTCTCAGTCCATTATAACAAAGAATACGGGTAGTACAAGAAATAAAATTTGCAAATAACTCTTATTATCATGTCTCAAAGAAATTTTTCAGTACACAATACAATGGCGCAACCTTGTACACTGTATATATACTGGCGCGTGTGTACATACACCAATGAAATTACAGATTGCTTGATAAGAGAACATTCGGCCACGGAATCAAAATAAAAATAGTACGACTCACCGGATTATGGCAATTTCCCGCAAACACCTGCCACTTGGCAGTTGTCAACCGTTGCACACCAGACATCTCGGAGCTCTCATAAAACCCCATTACGTTACCACAAACGTTTTGGCTATTTTGAAACCTTCTCATCGCCTGCAGAGTAGATGCTGTCCTGAATTCTTCTCATCGCCTGCAGAGTAGAGACTCAAGTCTTGAAACCTTGGGCGTTCAGCAAAACGCACGCAGCTCTGACTCCGCGCCACACGCCATTGATGTGATTCACCAAGCAGCTAGAAGCGCGCTCCGCAAGCGCACCTTGCGCGCTCCGGAAGCGCACCTTGCGCGCTCCGGAAGCGCACCTTGCGCGTTCCGCCACACGCCATTGATGATATTCACCAAGCAGCCAGAAGCGCGCTCCGCAAGCGCACCTTGCGCGCTCCGCAAGCGCACCTTGCGCGCTCCGCAAGCGCACCTCGCTCGCCAAGGATCAGCCAGCACTGTCGCGCACCAAGGATCAGCCAGCACTGTCGCGCACGAAGGATCAGCCAGCACGCCAAACTGTTATTCTGTTCCTTGATTTATAACGAGATTGTGAGCAGTGTAGTTCTTTATCCCACTTCTGATGTCGGAGACAGCGACGGCAGAGCGGTAGGGTCGACAACATCTTGGTGTGGTGGTACAGGTTCCATTTCGTAGGTGAGTTTTGAATTAAAGCACGACGTGTAGATATACCCTTCAATCTTCATAATAACAATTTGAATAGGCAAACCGACAGTTTCGGTGCGGAGAAGAGCCTTGGTCCGCGTCTCGATACAAAGTGACCTTTCGACGAACCCCACTTTCCAAAGCGACTCTGTCCATGTGACGCCATCACAAAACAACGTCACAGGCGTTCGCCCCTCTACTACGTCAATCAAATCAGCAACTTCTTTTAAAATTATATCGACGATCTCCGACACATATATTAATTTTCTATAAATATTTAAATTTATTTCATTGGTAAATTAATATTTTTGCATAGATCTTCTATTTTTATTGAAAAAAAAAAAAAAACTAGTTGTAGACCTTGTAGTACCAAGCTCGCGCCACGGGCGCCTCTGTGCTTATATCCCCCACTTAACTTCCGTTCGCCTTGCCCGATCACTTTTCGTAACGCTTACGTCACGCGTTCGCCAGCTTACTCCCCAAGTCAAGCGTGCGTAAAGAAGTTTCACTTCAAAAATGTAACATAACATATTCAGCCTAAGTATAGGTAATGGCGCCGATTCTTTTGTTCACAAACTAAACTAATTTTAAGTTATGTGCATCTTTTTCTTTCCATTTCGTTAAGACAAGGATAAAAGATAACATTTTTTTTTTTAATTATTATAAACTAGCGCAATCCCGCAATCCCGCCTGACGGAAGCAGTGAAGCGATCATTGATGGTAAAGCGCGTTAGTTTATTAAGAGCCTATTCACTCAGAAAAACTGAGCGAATAGGAAGGAAGACTGCAGTTGAGCGAGGTGGTGCAATGTTAAACGCATCAAGACGACCAACGATGCTGCACCAAAGGGGGATTGATCTGAAGACCATCCACGACCAAACTCCCAACACAACAACTTTTGGCGCATCGTACCCGGCACACATCACAACACAACTGCTCAGACCCGTCCTCCGTACGGCTTCACCAGACATCATGCCGGAACACGACAAATCGCTTGGCGGCAAGGCTTTATCTGGTGGGTGGTAACTTCTGCCGGCGGCCGATGTTATGGCCTACCACCAAGTGACATTAACATTTTAATTTAATCCTGTCAAATTAAGATACTCCATAGACAGTTTAGACGCGATTATACATAAATATCGCGACTAAAGATACGCCAGTTTACGTCAGGATCGCACTAATTTGACAGGTCTAAACTGACATTCTATCTTCTGTCCTTTTCTTAACGAAATGGAAAGAAAAAGATGCACATAACTTGAAAATAGTTTAGTTTGTGAACAAAAATCAACACCATTGTCCCACTGTTGAAACACAGGCCTCCTCTTAGTGAGTGGGAATGGGCCGTAATCCACCACGATGCGGAAGTGCGACTTAGTGATTTAAAAAAAAAGAAACGTTATGGGTTTATTTATTATTTGAGTATTTGAAAAAATAAGTTACCTTAAATAACAAAAAAGTACAGTTTACCTTACAAAACGCTATTTTAATTTTACAATTTTACGCTCTCGGTGGTAGGCCATAACAACGGCCGCCGGCAGAAGTTACCACCCACCAGGCAAAGCCTTGCCGCCAAGCGATTTGTCGTGTTTCGGCATGTCTTGTCTGGTGAAACCGTACGGAGTACGGGTCTGAGCAGTTGTGTTGGGATGTGTGCCGGATACGATGCGCCAATAGTTGTTGTGTTGGAAGTTTGGTCGTGGAGGGTCTTCAGATCAATCTCTCTTTGGCGCAGCATCGGTGGTCTTGTTGTTGGGTTTAACATTGCATCACCTCGCTCAACTGCCGTCTTCCTTCCTATTCGCTCATTTTTTCTGAGTGAATAGGCTCTTAATAAACTAGCGCGCTTTACCATCAACGATCGCATCACTGCTTACCATCAGGCGGGATTGCGGTCAAGCGCTAGTTTATAAAGTTAAGTTAACCGCGAGCCGCCGCGCGAGACGAACGTGCGTTCTTAACAGTACACAACGAAATATATACATTGCTAATTTATTAATTGGTGTCGCTAACTGTGTTTGTTCAACAAAACATTTTTAAACACATTCCATTGTTACAAAATCAAACTTTTTCTGTAAGATTTGTGTAGTAAAGTCTAGTTTTGAAGGACAGTGTTACAAACAACAGATTTGTAAGATTATTTCAAGTGTTTTTTGGTAACAATTTCTGTTCGATTCCGGGATTGCCATTGTGGATTGAAAAGATATCGTGATAGGAGGTAGGAGGTCGATGTGATGACAACGAATTAATCAGCTCCGTGACTAAATTAATTATAAAATAGAAAAAAGACATTTTGTTGACTTTCTTCCGCTAAATTAGTTTAAATAGCTCCTATTCAATAAGTGAAAGTGTTATCATGAAAAATAAACATTTATACGTACTATAAATATGTGATTATGACTATAGAACAATACTAATACATCGAATAAGTGATTTAGTTTACTGGAAACTGAAGAAAGTGACTACCAATAACGCAGTGAAAGTGTTTGCAAAGAATTCTGTTAGTGAACACGGAAAATAAACGCAAAAAATGTTTTACATAATATGATTTTTCGAGCACACCGTCATTTGGATAAAAGTGCAAAGTGGATTCAACTACAAAACCCAGTCAGTCTCAGGAGTTCTTGGCAAGTTAAATTTATATTACTACTATGGATTTATTTGAAAACATAACGTTTAGATTGAAACATCGCACTAAATCAATGTCCGAGGTTAACAAAACGGCTGACAAAGTAGACTTAAGTAGTAGTTCCACTAACCTGACGTTAGATGGCAGCACCAATAGCCTTCCGAACATATCCGCTGACGAAATTGATTCACAGATACAGGAACTTAATAATGAGATATTAAAACTTAAGCTCGAACTGACTTCAGCTCATGATGAAATTAGTAAATTATCCTTAGAAAATATGGAACTTAAAAATACAGTTACAAAAATAAATACAAAGCATGAATTAGTCAAAAAGGTGACAAAAAAGTTAACAACTGAGATAATTACACCAAGAAAAAAGTCCTCAGTTTCAAAACCTCATAATGGTACACCTAAGTCGCAAAAAGAAAGAGAAAATTTTCTCACTCCAACGCCACATGATATGTTTACAACTGCTTCTAAAACGTCACCAAAGGTGTGCAGAAAAACTGAAAGTTTAATAAAACGTAACAATTGCATTTCTGTTAAAAATAAGTTGTGTATCATTAGCAGCAATAATAAAAATAAAATGTTACCAATAGCAGTAAACATGTTTCAGAACTACCAAATATGCCATTATCTCACACCAAACTGTGGTGTGGAGACCTTAGTTAATAACATTGATAAAAAACTGACCAACTACACTGAAAATGACTACTGCATAGTGTTCGTAGGAGAAGAAGATTTTCAAGTAACAAAAAATTACTGTAGTCTTATTGTTTCTTTAAGAGAAACCTTGAGTACTGTACAACATACCAACATTATAATTTGCCTACCTACATATAAAAATAGTAAACACGCAATTCTTTTTAACTGGAGAGTAGAAACATTCAATAATTTGTTGTACATGGATAACCAATCATTTCTATACGCCATGATTTTAGACTCTAACTTAAAATTGACATTCGACATGTTTAGGAGAGTCAGTGGTAGAATAAGTAACAAAGGAATGAAAAACGTTTATCACAATTTGAAGATGCTAATTGACGAAAACAATAAATATATCCTTGACGTAACAAACGGTAAAATACCTTATAATATATCAAACATTGACATTTACCAATCTGACAATCATATGAAGACAATAACTAAATCAGACGACACCGGACAGCTTTTTCTTTAGTCATATTGTTGTAATGCATCAAAACATTGCCGGATTATTAAATAAATCAGACCTGTTAACTATACAACTGGAACACTTGGAAAAACAAGGGACAACTTTAGATGTACTCTGTTTGACAGAACACTTCATTACATCTGGATATGAGCATTTATTACACATTCCAAATTTCCACCTAGCTGCTTTTTATTCGCGAAGCACAAACCGAGGCGGAACTTGTATTCTTGTGAGACAGGGGCATCAGTACAGGGAACTACCAGATGTTGCTAAACAATCTGTATCAGGTGTGATAGAAATGTGTGCCTTAGAATTGACATCCCATTCAATTATTATTATATGTGTGTATAGAATACCGAAATATAATTACTTGACATTTTATGAAAAACTTGACATTGTATTAAAAAAAGTTTGTCTATTATCAAATAAAAAAATTGTGTTGTGTGGTGATCTTAACATTAATGTACTGTTGAGAAATAGGATTACGATGGATTTGGAACATTTTCTGCTTAATTATAATTTAACTCTAGCGCTAAACCAGCCTACCAGGCTTCATAGTAAGACGTGCATTGATAACTTTGCTCATAATCTAGGTAAAGGATGGAAAGCAGATATTATTGACCTTTTGTTGTCAGATCACACATCGCAAATACTTAAAATACCTGTACATAAAGCGTTTCGCTTAAAATTTTGGAAAACCATAAAAAAATGTTACTCAAATGAGAACTTAGCTAAATTTAAATCATGTTTACAAAATATATCTTTTCAAGAAGTTTACGAAAGTCATGATGTTAATGTGGCGTACAAGACATTTCATGATATTTTCTCGATGTTTTACAATCTCTGTTTTCCAGAGAAAATAATAACAATAAACACTAATAAACAGGTGAAATGGATTTCTCGTGGCATTAAGACATGTAGTAAAAGGCAGAGACAGCTATTGTGGGCTTACAGACTACACCCAACAAAAACAGCTAAAACTGAATTGAAAAATTACACTACGCGGTACAAAAAAATTGTTAAACTAACTCAGAAGGCACAAAATAACTACTTCATAAACAACTCTCAAAACAAATCAAAGGCCACGTGGCATATAGTCAATAAATCTAAAACTAACCTGCCTAAAGAACAGATACTCACAATAGAAACAGGGAATATGACTTATACAAACCCAATTGACATAGCAAATGCTTTTAATAATTACTTTATAGATGACATCGAGAAAAATATATTAACCGACATAAAAATAATGAATAAGTTAGACAATTTGACAATGCAATCAATGTTTATGCAACCTGTTCTGAAATCCGACATTATATTAGCCACAAAGACACTAAAAAACACAAGTACTGTAGGTATTGACGGTATAACGACGAAAGTAATTAAATATGTAATTGACATTATAGCACCCGTGCTAGCACATATTATTAATGTCGGTATTACCGAGGGCATCTATCCTGAAGATTTAAAAAAAGTCATAATAAAACCGCTCCACAAAAAAGAAGACAAAAAGCTTATAAAAAATTACCGTCCCATAGCCAAAATTCCTATTTTTTCCAAAATTTTTGAAAAAGTTATATATAACTCATTATATCAGTTTCTTCATAAACACAACGTCTTGTGCAAGGAACAAAACGGTTTCCGAAGAAATAAAACCATTAATATGGCCATTTTTGACTTCCTCAATAATATTATGTCTGCTGTGGATAAAAGGACTCCCATCTGCGCTATTTACACAGACATGACTAAAGCCTTTGATTATGTCTCTCACAAAATCCTTTTAGACAAATTGCATTGCTATGGCATCAGAGGAAACATTTTAAAATTAATAGAATCATATCTAAGTAATAGATTCCAATGTACGGAAATTACGAGAGTGTGTGCGAAGTCAAAAATGGAACAAACGTATGTGTCAAATTTCAGGAATATAAAATATGGGGTGCCTCAGGGTAGCGTGCTCGGGCCACCTTTATTTCTTATATATATAAATGATCTGCCGAAAGTGACGCAACAACAAATGGTTTTGTTTGCAGACGATAGCACTGCCATAGTAAAATGTAGAGATCTAAATACATATGAAACTGACATTAATAATACTCTTACTGACATAATTAATTGGCTTAATACGAATAATTTAAAAATTAACCTGAAGAAAACCAAACTAATGCATTTTTACCAAAAAATTGAAGCTCCAAAAATGTGTGTCAAATTTAATGGCAACGTAATAGAAGAGGAAAAAGTAAGTGTGTTTTTGGGTATCTATATTGACAGTAACTTGAATTGGAAACCGCATATAGAACAGCTTTGTGGGAAAATTCATAAATCAGCATACGCACTTTTTCAACTGGCCAGAAAAGTAAATATAAACTCGTTACTTGTTGCCTATCATGGTTTGGTGGTCTCACTCATACGATACGGTATTATTTTCTGGGGTAATTCGCCGGATAAAGAATTAATATTCAAGGCACAAAAAAGGTGCATTAGAGCCATGTGTGGTTTGAAAACAGAAGACAGTTGCGCGCCGTACTTTAAATCGCTAAAAGTTCTTACGGTGCCGGCGTTATACATACTGGAAATGAGTATCTTTATCAAACAGAATCCTAACCTTTTCGAAAAAATGACAACGGCACGAAATGTTCCACTTCGTAGTCAGTACAAAAATTGTTTGTGTAATTATAAATGCAACACTGCACTAGTCAAAAAAAGTATCCTAGGTATGGCTCCACGTATTTATAATAAAATTCCAGACGCCATTAAAGAATTAAATTTTACACAATTTAAGAAAAAAATGAAATTGTTCTTAATTGATAAATGCTACTACACAATTGATGAATACCTGAATGACGAATTAATGTAGAATTGCAATTTATTTTTATTGAATTTTTGTTTTTTCATTAATTTTGATATTTTATTTAATTTTTCTTTTTTTTGACATATAATTATTTTGACATCGATTTTTTTTGACTAATATATATATAAATGTGTTTTTTTTTTACATTTTAATAATTCCTCATTTAGCTATGACATAACAATAATAGAAAATCTAGATTTGCATGTATATTTGTACGCCTACTGGCATAACATAGCGCTCAGCTCATCAAAAGCAAGAACTGTATCTCTATTACCTATGTTAACAAATAAAAGTATTATTATTATTATTATTATTATTATAATTATTAAAAAAAAAAACAATAGTACCAGTCATTTTAAAATCAACTTTATTAATGGTAATAGATTAAATAATAACACCATCAATAATAAATAAGCATTTGAATAGACTTCTAGGCATTTGAATAATTGCTTTTTCTCGCCCTGGGCGGAGCATGTAAGACTTTTACTGACTAAAACTCCTATATATTCCTTGATTTGCCAAGTCATAGTTGCTAAGACTGACGAAGTGAACCCCGCCGTTGCAAGGAACGCTCCCACATCAGTGCCACGTAAAGGGTCATTGACCGCACGATTTGAATAGACCTTACACAGAGATTTATGTGTGTCATTTTGCAATAAATCCGATATTACCCAAGGTAATATTGAATTTATTGCCGCATGTTAGCAACTTTGACGACGAATCAGATACATAGGAATGGCAATAACATAATACTTTTTTTTAAATCTTTATTTGGAGATACTTATAAGTTGAACATAGTTTTCGTAGAATTTATTTTCTAATTTGTAATTAGGATATATACTAATCACTGTACACGTTATAATATATAAAAAAAAACAAGCTAGATGAGGCTCGCGTTTTCTTTTCGGTCTGAACGGCGGGTCTGAGCAGTTGTGTCGCGATGTGTGCCGGGTACGATGCGCCTAATGTTGTTGTCTTGGAAGGATCTTCAGATCAATCTCCCTTTGGCGCAGCATCGTTGGTCGTGTTGTTGGGTTTAACATTGCATCACCTCGCTCAACTGCCGTCTTCCGTCCTATTCGCTCAGTTTTTCTGAGTGACTAGGCTCTTAATAAACTAGCGCGCTTTACCATCAACGATCGCATCACTGCTTACCATCAGGCAGGATTGCGGTCAAGCGTTAGTTTATAATTATTAAATAAAAAAAAAAAATATATTTAATTCAGACACAATGGGGTCTGAATTAAATAAATGATAATAATAATGTTAATCAGCAGGTTGATTACGTAACACACTCTCAGTAGCAATTTTGATAGTTTAACAACATACATCATAACAAAAAAAAAAGTAGATTACCGTATAAATGGCTATTTTAATGACTTATACAATAGTGCTAGTCATTATAAAATCAACTTTATTAATGCATGTATAACAATGGTAATAGTTTAAGTTATAAAAAAATCAATAATAAATAAGCATTTAAATAGACATTAAATATAGGCTACCTTTTATTAAAAAAAAATATATTTCCGAGGGAAATCTAAAAAGCGCGATATTACTGTATTCTACGCGGGCGAAGCCATGGGCGGAAAGCCAGTACTCTATATTATGTATACTACCTAAATTACACAACATAAATATAACGATTTTACAAAAGGTGACACAGTGGACGGTCTTACGAGTGATCTTTTACGAACAACATTTGGATGAATTATCAAGGAAAAGGAGATAGAACTTGAGACTTCAGAATTAAGTATCTATACATTACATATCAAAAATGAATATCAAGAAATCATAAAGTAACAGTAACATCAATCAGATCAGTAAACTATTCAATATTGTAGACATTCCGCATTTTACGTAAAAAAAAAGCTATAACAGCCAAATCTGATTGCTTTTGAACACGGAAAAAAGTCATTAACAGTTGTTGTTGGCTACGAATTTGATTGGAAATTAAAAGATTCTTGAATTATTATTCATTATTCTCGAAAATTATAGTTTGTCTTGTAAAACTGTTTCTACATATAAAACTGACAAGTGAACATGAACAAACAGAAGGGACAAACAGAAAAGTGCGATTTTTAAGACTTGAAAATACACCGAGCTTAATTTGATATGTAATGAAAGTATTTTAATACTAGAATATTCCATTAATAAATCATTTTGTATAAAATCTCTAAATATCAGTAATTTAGAAGGACTACACGATCACAGATAATCCGAACGACGATTTTCTTTATAATGTGTAAAGACAAAGATTTGATTTAATTCTGAAGATTTTGATAATAATCGAGTATCTTTTTAGTAGTATTATAGAAAGTGAACGCGGTCACACAAATAGACACGAATCGATTAAGGGGCAACCTCCATGTAGCAGCGGTAGCGAATGCGGCCGCTACAAAAGGAGGCGCAGGTTCGATCCCCGCGCAGTGCAAATATTTGTATGCATGAATATGAATATTTGAACTGGTCTGGTCGTGCCACAGAAAGCGCGTTATGCCATTGGTCCCGGTTACCATACGAAGTCGCAGTGGTTACGGGTTGTTGGAGTCCTCAAAAGTCCAACAATTGGTTGAACTGCAATGCTTCGATATCGCCTTCGGTTTATGGAGGTCAGATGGCAGTCGCTTTACGGAAAATATCGAAGTTTAGCCAAAATCAGCAGTTAGACTGGTAAAGCAGATCCCAGACTCCAAAGCTGAAAAAGCCTCGGATGCGACTGGGATTAACGCTGAGATGATGATTAATGCCAATAAATTATAAAGCATATTTGTTTATGGGCACGGGCTGTTTAAAAGAGATACCGTGGTACACAGACAAATGGCGCTCTGCCCAGAGATAGAGGGGTGATTTGATGATTTCCCGTCCAAAAAAGGGGTGTTTGTTTAAGGTGTTTAAGGTGTTTAGGTAAGGTCGAATCGTTTAATAACACAATGTTAAAATTTTCTCGGTGGTAGGCCATAACATCGCCTGCCGGCAAGGTTACAACCCACCAGACAAAATCTTGCCGCCAAGCGATTGGTCGTGTTCCGGATGTTGTCTGGTGAAGCCATACGGAGGATGGGTCTGAGCAGTTGTGTTGCGATGTGTGCCGGGTACGATGCCCGTAATGTTGTTGTGTTGGGAGTTTGGTGACGGAGGGTCTTCAGATCAATCTCCCTTTGGCGCAGCATCGTTGGTCGTGTTGTTGGGTTTAACATTGCATCACCTCGCTCAACTGCCGTCTTCCTTCCTATTCGCTCAATCTGAGTGAATAGGTTCTTAATAAATTAGCGCGCTTTACCATTAACGATCGCATCACTGCTTACCATCAGACGGGATTGCGGTCAAGCACTAGTTTATGATTATTAAAAAAAAATTGCAAAGAAAAAAGTTATTTAATAATAATATTCAGAAAAGCATTATCAACAATAGATGTTTCGAATAATTATGTTAATAATTTTCTCTTTTACAACTATCTCTCCCCAACTATGTCGAGGTCAGCTTTCCGTCCAACCAATTGATACTGGTTAACAGGAATACTTCGGTTATCTTCATACACATATTTTATTTTCACTTTATGATTTCAGTTTAATATTTCAGTCAGATTATCATAGCATTTCTTAATAACAATGTTAACAACAGTTTCTACAGAAATAAAATTACTGTTCATATTATTTTCAATTATTTGGTCAGTTTTTCCCGTTATCATTTTAAGTTTATCGTATTTATTTTCATGTTTAAATACTTCAAACCTAGCTATCAAAATAATATTTGTATTTCAATGAAGAAGTCTAAAAACTTGCTTGCTTTAATTATGTTATTTGAAAAGTATTATATTTTTTTAATTTATTGAATCATATATCAATAAATTGGTGATTTTTTATAGTATAACATCATTTTTACTATTTGAGTATTACATATTTTTATTTTATTCTTTAAATGTTGGACTATGTGGGTCATTATTTTGTTCCTTTATTTCTTTTTGAGTTAATTATACAACGATCTGGCGGTTTAAGTAATTTACATGGCCTACTGAAATGTCTTTTTGTGGTTTTCTTGGCCTAATCATTGAGCTCCTCGAGTGCTGATTACAGCAACAACATTTTTGAAAAATGCGTGCACTATCTGGACAAGTCTTCTCACACTGTGTGTTTCTTTCCTCAAAAGACCACCTGAGATATTAATTCTAGATGGACTTCATTTGAGATCAAGATTATGTCG
Organism: Sesamia inferens; assembly: GCA_037179545.1. NCBI lineage: Eukaryota > Metazoa > Arthropoda > Insecta > Lepidoptera > Noctuidae > Sesamia > Sesamia inferens. The sequence goes on from CM073939.1 coordinate 10,805,996, forward strand.
TGACATCAAAAGGAACTGTAAACAGAAAGGCTAAAACTAATTCTCAGATAGAAAACCCTGATTCTTTAGACTAAAAATACGCCAATAAATAGACCATTCCCAAGTGGCTATTATTATTTTGCCACGAGCCTTGCCTTTTTTATCAATCACTCCCTAAATAACAAACAGTTCTGATTAGTTGCGATACAAACAGGACCCGCTCCCAAAAAAATGCTATTAAACCTCCTCAAAGTTTTTTCGCAGTATAATCCGCGCTTATACCATTTTAGCCACTTTTTTCAGTAAAAGCCGAATGCTAAACAAAACAAATCCGACGTCCATTAGTTAAGATTAGGCAGAAAGGTGACAGGCTGGAAGGCCAGCCCTTATAAGCACCATTAAATTTTGTTATTCTCATTTGACTTCAAGTGAAATATACCTAAATATTCAGTTTGAGCAAATGTATGTATGTGTAAAAGATTAATAGAAATAGATGAAATAGAAATATCGCCCACGTAAGTTCAAAGACAAGGTGGCTGCCAGGAAACTTGGCGTTATCGTAAAGGTCCGGTGTTACTTCACACTAAGGCAGCTTCTAAAGTTGTACAAAGCACAGGTCCGTTTGTGTGTGGAATACTGCAGCCATATTTGGACTGGTGCTGCAAAATGTCACCTGGCTACTTTGGATTAAGTGCTCTCCACTTAATCCAAAGTAGCCAGGTGCTGGAAAATATATGAATGCGCGCCGATAAGTAAGTACTGAACAGTGCCGACAAGTCTCCACACGCGCTGGTCAGCGCTGTGCGCTGCCGTTTAAAATTGGTCTTGGTCTGCTTCAACCTGCTTCCTTTGTGTAAAATGGACCAGCGCTGAAAATTGTCGGTAAGTGCTTATAAGTTTCCAGCTTTCTTTCTGTATACGGCTTTATACGATATTCCTTGGAAGGCACTGGTAATACTGATGTTCAGACTTTCGGTCTTTTGACGATCTATAACGACTTTCAAAGATTTACGGATGACAGCCAAGGAGCAACGGCTTAAACTACGTTCTGAGGTCTCGATGTGTGAAGATGGTCACCCATCCACATACCAACGCCAAGAAGCGTTGCTTAACCTCATCAATCGGCCTGTGCGGCTGTTATTACGGCAAAAGCTCCTCCGTATTTCCGAATCACAACCGTTAATCGGTGTTCTTTGCTAACTAGCTTACCACTACTATTCGTATTCGAAGTTGTCGAAAAAGTTACCGTTAAATTTAGATGGATAGCGTGCAATAGAGGCCAATATTCAACAGTGGACCGCTATAAAGGGTTCACAGTGTAATGAGTCATTTCAACACCTCTCTCCCAAGTTTTAGTTTTGTATATATTATAAGTATATATTTTGATTCATACCTAATGGTATGTGTGTGTACTATACAGAGTGTATCTGACATCGTAACGCAAACTTCGCGAAAAGGCTAGACCGCATGGCACTAATAAAATTATGATAGTCATTTATGTCGTTAATGAATGGTTACAGAACTCACAGTGTTTAAAAAAAAGTTTCGGCTCGCCTTTTGCACGTTGCAAGCGTGCCGCCGTGCGGGTTTGTAGGTATGATGTTGATCCCTTATGTGAACTCTATCAAATCAGCTGATGAGATAGTTTTTCGAGTTTTGTTTTCATTGCGCTATTTTGTGTAATTAGCGATTTATTTAATTTTTACTTTAAAATCTTATTGGGTTATAAAAGTGTAGCAATTATGAACGGTCTAAATTGAAAAAAACTATATATATGTTTATATATGTTTTTTTTAATCATGAAAAAGCCGACGAGAAATTCTACTACTGGGGGGTTCAGAATCGTGTATTGTTAAGAGTTTTGGTTTTTTTTTTCTTTATATTTTTTTTTCAACCAAAGCACCTCTTTTTTTTATTGAAATGGGAAATCATCAAATGACTTCTCCCGCTCTGGGCAGAGCGGAAGGGCGTGTCAGATTTTACTGACTGAAACCCACCCGTGTTTTTTCACTTGCTTGTGTGACTGCCAGGGCCACGGTATCTTTTTTAACCAACCCGCAATCCTGACCCAGGAGGCATCGGTCTTCGTGGAGCCCGTCACCATGTGCTGACATCTTTTTGAGGCGCGCGTGAAACACAACGCGCCGTCGACTCAGACCTGGCCTGATCGTCCGACCGTCTCTTTACCCCAATAGGTTGACTGGTAGAGAATGCCTAAGGCATGACTTAAGTCCGCCTCTATACAGGCCTTGTGCGAAAGTGTAAATAATGACCACACAGAAAGTTATTGTAATCTATCAATATATTCAATATTGATAGATTAAAGCGTTTTTAAGTTAACAATACGAACATTGATATACCATAACACTCTCAATACGAAAATATAATACTATATTTCAAAGCTATAATTTAGTCAGTCTAACATACCCTTTCATCAAATTCATGGAAAAATATTACTTTGAAATTACCCCACATGGAATCCATTTTTATACCAGAGCTCCATTATTTTGATTACATACCTACAGTTGTTTTCTTATGTGTATCAGATTTCAATCTGGCCCACACAAGTAAAATATGACGTAATAGGAATCGATTTCTTTAGCTAAACTAGCAATATTAGACTTCGTATGCCGATTTTTGGATAATACATAATCTCCGTGTCAGCTGCGTAACATTCGGCCATAATATTTGAGTCAGCTGAGGGGAATCACTTAGTTTGTTTTATTTATTATATAAATATATTAAGTCGTTGGTGTGACACATTTATACAATATGTAAAGAAAACCCTGTCCGATCCGTGAAGGTATTGTTAGGTATCGATAACTGATTCTACTAATGCCTACAAAGCTAAAGGCTAAACTTAAAAAAAAAAATCCTCCATAAAAAAATAAATATTATTTCACAAAAGTAGGTAACTTCGCCCGCGCATTTATTGCCTACTGTACATGTATTACATGTGCCAAAAAAAAATTAAACGAAAAGAAAAAATGAATGATGAATGAATGAAATGTATGTGAATAGAACTAATGTTGATAGTTGAAATTCAAATCCTATAGATGGCGTTGTGCAAATGGCGTCATTTTCTGAATGGCGCAGTTAAGATTTTCCGCCCGAGAATCACCCTTGGCCGTGTTTACATGATAAATTGGGGTTCGTTAGGTGACTTAAAAGTTCTTGAGTGTGTCGTAAAATGTCTTTGGTAATTGGTTGCTTGGAAAATTATCGATGTTCTTAACTGGTCAAAAAAGAAGTATTGGCTTTTTGGTTTCGTTTAATCATTGGTTTAAGTACGAAGTAAAGATGCTCCTTGATATTTGAAAGAAGTAGTATTTACTTCTGAGTTTGAATAGTTGCAAATCGTTTTACAGTTAGTGTTGCTAATTCGTTGAGTCGTGACCACGAACAGCCGATTCTTTGTCATACAAGGCCGTTTGACGCATCATTCTTTTAAGTTTGCAAGCTATTCGGTTACAAGTGTTGTTGGTTTTGTTTATTACTTTGGTTAATTTCCTTGAACGTGCCAAAAGGAAAAATGTTGCTGGGACTTCTTTATGGTTCTTGATCTCTTCGTATGTGTGGATCTTGAGAGTTTGTTGGTTCTCTTTGTTTTCTGAACTTATACTCCAACATTTCTTTTTGCGGCTTATGATGAATATACCAATGATAACTGCGCATACTACAATGACATAAAGGGGTATCGTTGTATGGTACATGACAGATGACTGGGTCTTCTCTAATTCTATAGGTTTTTCCAGTAAGACTTTGTTCTGGATGCTGTGAAGTTCTTCTAGGTTTACTGATCTGGAGCCAATGTGAGCGAAAATTTCAGTCTTGTTTAATTCATCGTAGGGTATCTTCGATAATTTCAGCGGTTGACCTTTTATCTCGTTCCCGTCATTAATTATGGTGAACTCTGGTGTCTGTAAATAGCAATCTACAGGGATAGTGATGAGGTAACTTCCTTGTAGTGTATTGAAGTCTTTTCTGCCGCAGGTCGACTGTACTTTTGTAGGTTGTGGTAGTGAAAGTACGTAGTGTTGGTCGTCCAACTTCTCTATTGCTTCTTTAGTTAATGAGATCCTAGTTAACTGGCAGGTGTTCTTCAGGGTTTGTCGGGTGATTAGTTCCTGGATACAGTCAGGTTCGGTGCGGACTTGATGACTTATCTTCTTTTCACAGAGATAGATGCTGTTGTACTTCGGGCATTCAGCCTCTATGTACACGAATGATTTCTCGGTTGTTGCTATATAGGGAGTAGGGGGTACAAGGGTTAGTTGATTTTCATTGGGGAAAATGGATAACTTATATAAATCATATATATCATAGGAAGCGATAGGGAATTTGTAAACTATTACTATTCTTTTCCCAACAAAATATGAACCTGGCTTAATCAAATCGTAGTATTCTCGTAATTCTAAATTTATTATTTGATCTCTATTATATAATGATTTTAATTTATCTATCATAGATTTTAAGACATCTATATCTATCATTGAATGATGGGTACTAGATGAATGTATGAACGCTAAAATATTTTCTATCCTAATTATCTCTATCATTATATCTTCTACATTATTAGTTATTATACTTAATATTTGAGCGAGCTTAGTAAATCTCACTAAATTATAATCTTTGAGTGCATCTCTTTCTAAGAGTAGTTCTAGGGATGCGTTAATTTTTGCCTGGTTTGACGCTAATTGTTCTAGAACAGTATTATGTTGAGACATCCATTCTTTACACAAACTGATATGGTTATTAAATTCAGAAGTTATCTTGTAGTCGTTGTCTTGCAAGATTTTAATAGTTTCATCATATTTTATGGCATCTTGATAATCTAGATTGCCTGTAACACTTTTTATTACTGATCCTAGGCTATCTATTAAACCTCTTTTAACTCTAACTGGTTCTAGGGATTTTATTCGATTCAATACCTTGTCAAGTTTATTAGTAAGGTAATCAATTTGATATTCGTAAATAGTGTATGCTCCACTACTTAGTTTCGTCTTAAACGTTTCGAGTTGAGTTTGTACTGATTCTATCTTGTCTTCAACATCAGTCAGCTGTATAAATTGTACAAAAGAATGGTAATGTGTCGTTAATCGGGTTGCTCCTAGTTTGTATGGTAATAGTCCTGTTCCGTCAGCTAAAGTCTCAATTCTTATGTCTTGAGGATGCGTCGTCGGTATTATCAGTAGTAGTAGGCTCCTGTAACAATTGGTTACTTTTAGGTACTCGTTTCAGCCGTGCTTTAGCAACGGGGCCGCGTTTCCGTGAGGTATAGATATGGATTGGTAAGTCGGCTAGAACGGTGTCTTGCGTGTAACGTGGCGCAACTTTCTGACGATTGGCCAGTGGGTTTTTGATAAAAACTTGCTGTTGAGGGACATATTCTATTTCGGGTTCACGTGATTTATTCCTATTTTCAATTAAAGCTGTCCGGTTTATAAGAGAAGATTCATTAATTATATCGTACACCTGTTTCATCTGTTGTCTATGATTCTGCGCATATTGCTGTAGGACATGTTCAGTAAAGTCAACGTTAATTGGATCTCGTGGGTCAAAATGTCCGTTTAATAGATCGAAAGGCCTACACTTGGTAAAGCTATGGATAGAGCTGTTATATGCTATAATAGCATATGGCATGAGGTTAACTACTGGCTCATTTTTATGTTGTAATTTAAGAATTCTAATATGTTCCAATAGTGTCGAGTGAAATCTTTCTATGTTACCGTTATCGTTTGGACTGTGGGGTAAGGTTTTATGATGAACTATTTTATGAATACGTGTGAATTCAGAGAACAATTGGTTCGTGAATTCTGTGCCATTGTCAGTTATAATAGTCATGGGTAACCCATGGTGAGTACAACATTTTAATAATGATTGGATTATGCTTATGGCCGTGCCATCTCGTAGATGATATGCTTGTCCATATTTCGTAAAAGTATCAATAAATGTGACGTATTTTTCTGAATCGACTGTGAATAGGTCCATGTGAATAGTCTCTAGTGGTTTAGTAGCTGGTGGTACTATATTAAAGCACGGTCTGATCGGGTTTCGATCGTATTTGGCTTGGCCGCAGATGGTGCACTCGTTAATAAATTTAGCGATCTGTTCCTTCATTTTTGGCCAGTAATATTTTCGCGAAAGTGCTAAGTAGCATTCGTTTATACCGCGGTGATTGGTTTTACCATCGTGATAATGTTTGATGATATCCTGTTGCCGCAGGTATTCTTTAACATTTTCTAATTCTATCCTAGTTAATACTAATTTAAGAGAAGAACTTTTGAACTTATCCTGTATTATTGGTACTATTGAATACATAGCTAAAGTTGGGTTTACTAGGATAGCAGTTTTAACCTTCGGGTTAACGTATTCTTTAATAGCATTGATAACATCTGATTCTAAGTTTGATTCGGAAATTTGAATTGCTGTTCTTGTATGTCCTTCAAAAGGTTTAGTCACTACAGGTCTTCGTTTAATATCACCAACTATTGTAAGGTGGATTTGTCTGTGGAATTTGTTAAGAGGCTCGTCTGTAAGAGGAACTTCTAAGATGGGTTGTTCGTTATTAGTATGTACGGTGTCAGTTGAAGAATTAATCTGATCGTCTGGTATGTCTAATTGATTGGGGCTTTCTCTTCTAACATGTTCATTATTAGAATGTAAGGTGTCAGTCAAAGGGTTAGCGGATTGGATTGATGGTCCTGAGGGATTATTTATCATTGAACTTAACTCTTTGATGTTTTCAATAACCGACTTTATTTCATCGGTCTCATTGTTATGAATTTCTATGCGTGATAGGGCATCAGCATTGGTGTTAAACTTTCCTTTCTTATAAACTACAGTAAAGTCGTATTCACTGAGTTTTAGCCGCCATCTGGTCAATCGGGAGTTAGGCTCCTTTAAATTAACCATCCATTGCAATGGTTTATGGTCGGTTAGTATTTTAAACTTCCGTCCAAATAGATAGGGCCGAAAGTACTTTGTAGCCCACACTATGGCTAACAATTCTTTTTCGATTGTGCTATAGTTTAGTTCACTTTCGTTGAGTGTACGTGAAGCGTAACACACCGGTTTGTCAGATCCTATGGGTCCTTGGGATAATACCGCTCCAATAGCGACATTTGAAGCGTCGGTGGTAAGGTTAAATTCTTTGGTGAAATCAGGGTACTGTAGGATAGGGTCATTTGTAAGTAATGTTTTGCATTTAACAAAGGCATTAACGTATTCGGGACTATGGACTACTTTGCTACCTTTCTTGAGACAATGAGTAAGAGGCTTTGTAAGGCGTGCAAAGTCCGGTATGAATTTTCGGTAATAACCGAGAAGACCTAAAAACTGTTTGATCTCTTTTGGTGTGTTCGGTATAGGGTACTTTTCAATGGCTGAGATTTTGTCGGGGTTAGGCTTAATGCCGTCTCTACTAATTATGTGCCCCAGGTATGCGGTTTCTAGCTTCAAGAATTCTGACTTGTCCATCTGAATTTTGAAGTTAGATTCCCTAAGTCTTTGGAAAACGCGTTCCAGGTTATCCAGGTGTTCCTGAAGTGATGAACTAAACACGATAATGTCATCCAAATATACAAGACAGATGCTATTTTGTAGACCTCTAAGTACATTGTCCATTACTCTTTGGAAAGTTGATGGTGAATTCTTCAAACCCATAGGCATTCGAAGAAATTCAAAATGACCATGTTCGACATTGAATGCGGTCTTAGGTATGTCCTGAGAGTCCATTTCTACCTGGTAAAATCCACTTGCTAGGTCTAGAGTCGTGAAGTATTGGCATCTTCCTAATTTGTCTAACACGTCAGTGATATAAGGTATGGGGTATTTGTCATCTAATGTCTTATCGTTTACTTTGCGAAAGTCGACCACAAGACGCCACTTTTGTTTACCTGAAGCGTCCATTTTCTTGGGTACAACCCAAATGGGTGAGCTCCATGCAGAGTCAGAAGGTCTGATTATACCCTGCTCCAACATTTTCGCAATTTGGTCTCTGACTTCTTGTCTGTGAATGAAAGGATATCGATAGCTTTTGGTATACACGGGTACCTCGTCGGTTGTACGAATTCTATGTTTGATTTTGTTTGTAAAAGTCAATGGTTCTCCATCGATATAAAATACATCAGCGTATCGCCTACATAATGTCAAGAGATTGACTTTTTCTTCTTCATTAAGATGATCTGTACGTAATCGCGATAACACCTCGTTCACCCGGTTTGTACTCCCGGTTTTAGTACATTCGATATTAAATACATCGGCACAGGCCGGTTGATCTAGGGAAAATATAAGATCATTGGATGTTGGGTTTTCTATCTCTACATAACCACGACCATTAGTTACGGTGGTAATGCATTCGTGCAAAATACAATTACAGAAAATCTGTTCGTCTATTAATACATCTCCGTCAGGGGCATTAATTGGTATTTTAATTATTTTAGTGCTGTTAGCGGGCATAATGTCCTCATATAAATTTACATTACGAGAGTTATATAACTTAATCTGATTTGTTGCGTTTCGAGTTATTAATTGGAAATCCTTCAGATTGATATTGGCTTCCCATTTGGATAATATATCTAAACCTATTAACCCGTCAAAATACTCGTGGAAACGGTATACGAAGAACTTGATAGCGTCTTTCTCATTGAATTCACTAAAACTCGGCAACGTTATAGAGTAGTCACTTCGGCTAACACCATGTATATTTGCTATTTCAAAAGGGTCATAGTTAAGTTCGTAGTTAGAGAAGAAGTTTTGTATGGCCTCGGGGCTTATGAACGATTGGTTAGCACCAGTGTCTATCAGGAATTTTAAAGGGGGTTCGGAAATCTCTATGTACGGTAATTGTCTCTGGGTTTGCAAATTAATATCTATCCTTGCTCTTTTGATATCTTGTCTAAACGAAAATCCGGAGATTGACCTACGTGGCTGGGCCCTGGTTGTGGTTCTGCCTCCTGTGTTACTTGATTATTAGACATGTCATCAGTCGTATCGTTACAAGTCATAGCAGTAATGTGGTCATACTCGTAAGGGGTATTATAGTCATTAAAGTCCGTGTAACATGTATATTCAGGCAAATAGCAATATTCGGCAGAATAATAGGCATTATCGGGCAAAATAAATTCGTTAAGATTGATTTCACGTGTCTTAAAGTAATTACTGGGTGGTGGATTACCACTTTTTTGCCAATCGTGCCCTGATGTCATGGGTAATGCTCTAGGGGTAAAATGTTGAACGCCACTCATAGGTTTTGGTCCATTATTTGGCGGGGCGTTATTTCTAGGCTGTAGTCTAAACATGTTACTTTGGGGATGGTAGTTAGTAGGTTGTGCACGGAACATCTGCTGGGTTCGTGTAGGGAACCGAGTTTGTTGCTGGTTAGGTATGTTAAATTTAAAAGCTTGGTTTGGTGGTTGGTGAGGACGTTGCTGTGCCATAGGTGCTGGCCAATTAGGCATGGGATGCCGCGGAACACTCTGAGTATTCAATGGTATATTGAAAGGCATGGCCTTAGGGGCGTTGTGAACCTTTAAGCCATCGTTACGTGACTGAAGGTACATAACGTTTAACTCTTCCTGCACGTACTCAAGAGCTTTTTCTATGGAGTCTGGACGCATGCATCGTATACGCGATCCTAAAGGCTCCTTTAACCCACGTACAAAAGCCTGCATTGCTACCTTTTTGTAAAGTATTCGCTTAGCCTCAATAGTCGTCTGTAAGGTCTCATGTAAGGTCACATATGTCATTATGGTGCTAAATAGGGTTTGACATTGATCGTAAAATTGCTGCGGGGATTTGTTACCCTGTAAAGCTAATGAGAGGTCATTATATAAAGCCGTTTCGTCTCTCTGGTCTGAAAAATTATTGATTAGAGCTGCTCTAATGCCTGCCCAAGTGTCCGGGATACCGTTCGCATTGATAGTGGAAGCGGCAGACCCTGTGATCTTATTTAAAATCCCGTTCAATAAACATAGATTGGCTAATTCGCTACCTGGCTCAGGGCTAGCGTACTGAGTTACGATTCGATCACAAATATTAATGAACCTCGTCAATACATTATGGTTACCATCAAACTCTGGTACAAGGCGTAAGGCCTTATAGATTACATCCGGGTCGTACGGCATTTTTAATTCAAATAAACTTATTAAATCGCAATCTAATTCACTATCTAATTCTCTATAACTATCTACTATGTGCCGGCGAGCCTGTCTCGATGCAGGATCCCGGGAATAAATTTTCCCTGGTCTAAAAATCTTGGAAGTGATAAGGATTTAAAGATGGGAAGCAACACGAGAAAGATTCTAGTGTACTTACATATAATAATTCATCTCTGGTTCTTCTCCGTGAATCGAAGTCTGGATTCTCCACTCGGCGTTGCAGTTTCGTAGATTCTGGATTCTCGTACTGGAGCTTGATAGCCGCCCGGGCGACACGCGAACGCGAATATCGATGTGAGATGCTTCTAACCGCTCGCGAACCGGCCCGCGAGAATCCTACCGACTGCGCCAATTACGTATACTGCAGCCGAAGGTTCGAAAAAAAACCAAAGTTACTTATAATTAATTTAATTAAAAAGAAAGAAATTACAATTAAACTTAAGTGAAACCTATTCGATGCTAGAATATGGAATGCTCATCCTTATAATAAAATGAATAAAATTAATTTGCTGTTTCGGCGAATCGTCGCCGAACGGACGTCATCGGTCCACCTGCACTTTTGCTGCGTCGGCGCTCTCGTCTTGCAAAATTGTTATGTTGAATTGGCTGCGTCGACGATGTAGTTTAGGGGTCCGTACTTAACATGCCTTAAAGAAAAAAAAACAAACCTTTCGCTACGTAGCCCAAATGCGAAAAGTATGACACTGAGTAGGTCTCAGGAATCAGAAGAAAATCGTGAAGCACGGTTATCTGCTAACCGTGAGCACGTAGCTCTTTCACGTGAATCTGAAACTTTCTCCGAAAGTGAGTCACGTTTCAGTTCACATAGAACACGGACCGCGACTTTGCGCTCTCGAGAGAGCATCCAAGAACGCGAAGTGCGACTACCAGCTGATCAAGAACGTCACGGCCTTTCACGCGAGTCAGAGACTTTCATCGAAAGGGAGTCGCGCTTAAGTTCGAAAAGAACTCGGCCCACAGATCTGCGCTCCCAAGAGAGTATTGAAGAACGCCAAGCACGTCTGTCCTCTGACCGAGAGCGTCACGCTTTCTTGCGCGAGTACGATATACGATGTTTAATTTATTTTTATATTGTCATCACCACTTTGTATAGCTACATTATGTATATTAATTAACAGACTTCCTGAAATTAGTTTGTTCAGCATAGTTTACTTAATCGGTTTAAATCACTTTTAATATAAGTAATTTTTTATCCAAAAAATAATTAAAATTACCGAAATTATTCTCATATTAACCCTGTTGTTGGAAAGAATGGAAAGAGCTATGCTCGGAGTTTCTCTGCGTGATCGAATCAGAAATGAGGAGATCCGCAGAAGAACCAAAATCACCGACATAGCTCTGCGAGTCGCTAAACTTAAGTGGCAGTGGGCAGGGCACATTGCTCGTAGAACCGATGGCCGATGGCGCAGTAAGGTTCTGGAGTGGCGGCCACGTACTGGAAGATGCAGCGTAGGGAGGCCCCCAACAAGGTGGACCGATGACCTAGTGAAGGTCGCGGGAAGCCGATGGATGCGGGCAGCACAGGACCGGTCAGCGTGGAAAGCCTTGGGGGAGGCCTTTGTCCAGCAGTGGACATCCATAGGTTGAAGAAGAAGAACCCTGTTGTTTGTAGAGACTTTTAAAATCGCAGTTTTAGTTGTATTCATAGAAATTTAACATTGGAAAAAAAGTTTGTTTATAAACGGTGACTGCAGTTTTGTACAGTGGCAGTGAGTTCTGAGATTAAAATGAGATTAGTAAATTATGTTTTTATTGTCGGACTCTTATTAGTGTTACATATTAAATTAATTGTCGAGATTTATTCTTTCTAAATATGTATAAATACTTTGTATCCAATGTCTGATAAGTTGTCTTTACGAGTGTTAAAGTGGACGATGAAATGATTGCTCATTGCTCATTGTGTGCCGGATTTTCGTCAAGTTTTTGTTTGATATAATATCTTAAAATATGACAAAATAATCCCTGCAGGAGAAATAGTTCATATTTAGTCATTAAATAGACTTATGCTAAAAAATAAGAAGAAAATATCGGGGATTTTAGCAGCGCTCGGCGCGGCTTGATACCGATCGCGCGCTCTGACGTACAATGCATTCCCAGTTGTCATATCGGGACGTTCAAGTGGTTAATAATTGAATTCAAAATAAAGAAAAAAAAAAAACTTATTCTAAGTACGTAAAGGTCTTCGTTCGTCAACACGCCTGCCTGCGACGTGGAAGCCCCGGGTTCGATTCCCGGCCAGGTCATGATGGTAAAAGCGATCTTTTCCTGAGTGGCCTGGGTCTTGGATGTTTATCTATATATGTATCTATTATAAATATCGTTTAGTTAGTATCCCATAACACAAGTCTCAAACTTACTTTGGGGCTAGCTCAATCTGTGTAATTTGTCCGGAAAAAAAAAAAAACAAAAACATGTTAAATAAGAAATTCAGTTTATGTATTATGATTATAACATAATATTGTAATTAGGGTGTTTGAGGGAGCGCGTTAATTACATTACATGTTATTTAAAATTACAGTTTTGATAACAATAATTTGTAGATATTGATAGATTGGTCTCTCTTGCATCTCCGAAAAAACTTTATCTCTCTCTCTTTTCTTAATCTGTACGACGAGGAAAACCCGCACGTTGCTATATTAGAACACCAAATTCGCTCGATTTCCAATATTGATGTCAGTGTCTATACCGGTATATTTCTCTACAACAAAAGATGTATCGGAGCGGACATCGACAACGGGTTGGATAGTAGATATTATTCTCTATAGAACCGATTCAATGTTGCGCTGGTAGCACATCTACACTTTTAATTATATTTATTTTAGTGCTGGCGATTAATATAATAATATATAATATAATATAATGAATTATTTTGAGATAATTTCGTATGCGTGGGATTGTGTATATGAGTGTGCGCGTGTGTGTGTGTATGTGCGCGCGCGTGTATGTGTGTGTGTGCGGGTGCGTGTGTGCGTGTTTGTGTGCTAGTCGATGTTTATCACTTTAAGATCCTTGCTGTTTCCTCGTATGACTTATCTTGGAGGTACGATTGTATAGCCTTTTTGCATTTGTAATACGGTAGATCATAGATTTGACACTATTCGTTTAATTTGTTGTATAGATATAGACCAAGAAAATAAAAAAATCTCTTTATAAAAGTTGAGTGTACACCTGGCAGGGTACATATCCCATCCTTTCGACGTTTACTACGTTTTTTTTATTTTTTGTTGTACGGCATGGGCCGTTACGGTGTTGCAGGATTACTGCCTGAAGTATGAAGTGTTGCCAAATATTTAAAACTTTATAGTCTTTGTATAGTTATCAGTTGGGAAAAGAATGGGGCGAAAAATGCCTACTTTCAATATGACCCTGTGTGCTACTTCGCGCTCGAAGTAGCACACAGGGCCATATTAAAAACAACCGTCCAGCCGCTGCTGGAGGGTTGTTTTTGCTGCGCCACCCCAACAAGAAATGCAATATGTTATGATGGATTGACAAAGTGCAAAATAGACATTACGTATTATAAAGGGTTAGCAATACGCCGGAGAGTTTTGAAGATTTATATCAGTTTTCGAACTCGACCAGTTAGCAGACCGATGTGAGATTTGAAATTAAGATTCATGTCCAAGACTATTCCCAGGTAACTGATGTTTTCAACCGATTCTAAATCAGGACACTGGTAGCTCAAGCCCCGCATAAGTGGATTACCAGTGTGAACTTTGATCAAAATATGAGTCTTCGGTTGAGAAATTAAACTTTTTGAGTAGGTTTCAAGTTTGGGTTTGGAGATATTGAGGGTCGGAGTGTGTGAATTAAGCCAATTTAAGGCCACGTCAAGGTCCTGCTGTGCCTGATGTTAAAGTTGTGATCAGAAATCAGCGACAAAGGTAATTGCTGTGTCGTCCGCAAAGGACATTATTTTAGCAATAACAATTTTGAGGTCACACAAGTCATTAATAAAGACCAAGAAAAGAGTGGGGTCTAAAATGCTTCCCTGAGGTACCCCGAGGGTGGAAACGGGAATAGTGTCGAATACTCTCGCAGGTCTAGGAAAATATTAAGAACATTTTTATTGTTATTTATATGGTCTATAATAAAGCTGATTAGGTCATGACCTACGTCACATGTTGACTTATTTTTGCGAAAGCCATATTGCTGTTGGGAGATTATCTTGCAATGCTCCAGGTGTCTAACCCTTTGTTTGTTTATCAAGCGTTCAAGAATTTTAGATTAGCGGGTAATAAAGCTATTTGACGATAATTATTCGCCAAAGTTCCTTGAACCTTTCACCCCCCTTGAAGACTGGGTAGATAATTGCTTTTTAAAAGACGTTGGAAAAACAGCTGTTGTAAAACAAGTAAAAATGTGGCATAAACACTGAGTACCGAAAAATTTCTTTAGTATGGTAGGTGAAATGCCATCCCAACCAGCAGCAGCGGTAGGTTGCAGTGAATTTACGGTGACTATAATTTCTTCTAGGTCAGTTTTATGTAGGACAATGGATGTTTATGGTATATAACTGGTTATTGGAATTGGCGGTTGCTGCGTGGACCAGGTTTTTATAATGTTATCTGCAAGTTTCTTGCCAATATTCACAAAATCCTCACATCGCTACAAAAAAAAAAAAATTATTCCATTTAGTCCGTCATTCAGATTATAGAAAAATATTGGATACGTACATTTTGTTTTATCAAATCAATAAAAATTGACAAATATAAAAGGCATCAAAGATCAGTAGTGGCTGGTGACGTCGCTGCTCGCTGAAAAGTGTAAAAGAGTTCACATTGTTACATGACTGTACGGATGTAGTTTTTGTGGTGTTTGTTACCCGTTTTCGATTAAATGTTTGCAGAACACATAATCAGCCTATATTTTTATTTATCCATATGTTTCAGGCACCAAAGCCCATATGAACATAAAGGGTGTATCTGACATCGACGCACAAACGAGTACCATGGATCCAGTACATGATTCTGAGCCCCCTAATGGTGGAATTTTTCGTCGGCTTTTTCATGATTTAGAAAAATATGTATGTAGTTTTTTTCACTTTAGACCGTTCATAATTGCTGTACCTACTTTTATAACCCAATAAGATTTTAAGGTAAAAATTAAATAATTCCCTAATTACACAAACAAGCGCAATGAAAACATAACTCGACTAACTATCTTATCAGCTGATTTAATAGAGTTCACATTAGGGATCAACGTCATACCTACAAACTCGCACGGCGGCACGCTTGCAACGTTCAAAAGCCGATCCCACACTTTTTTTAAACACTGTGAATTCTGTAACCGTTCATTAAAAGAATAAATAACTATCATTGTTTATTAGTGGCATGCGGTCTAGTTTTTTCGCGAAGTTTGCGTTACAATGTCAGATACAGCCTGTATACAATACTACAATAACTTAAAATAAATACATATAACATAATCAATCCAATCCTTGGGACACAGACCTTCTCTCGGTGAGAAGAAGTGGACCGTAATCTAGTATACTGGCCCAATTCTGATTGGTGTAACTTTGTAATTCGAACTTTATTGAGGTTAAGTCTTTCTTTCCTTTCTTTAGAGTGAACACTACTTCAACTCTTTAATGGCCTCTGTGGTTAGACACCACAATTTTGCCAATAACACGTGTTATAGAAATTCTTTAAAAATTTTATTTCACAATAATGGCGGATATCGCCAATGAAAAAGCGGCCGCGTGAGCCGCCTACTAGGAGATTTGATGCAAAGCCATGATGTGGCCACTATGCTGCGATATTTCAATGTTCTTTATGAGTTATTCACTGAATTCACTTTTTACTACATAAAGCACGCGTTTTTATTTAGTAAACGACACTATAAATAATTTTAGAAGTCCAATGAAAAATGCGCGTGACACTCATCTTGGCTTTCCTGTCAAAAAACCGAGGTTAAGTCAAAGTTCTTGATGCAAAAGTGACATCTTAATACCGACCGAATCTGTCATTTCTACATAAAGAACTGCATTTCAATGCCATCAACGATTGCATCACTGCTTACCATCAGGCCGGATTGCAGACAAGCACTAGTTTATGATTTATAAAAAAGAAAAAAGAGTTTGAATAAGCCTAGGTATAGATAATAAATTATATTTCATTAATTAGTGTTAAAAAGAAATTGCGAAAATTTTAAACGTTTTAGTTACGGAATTGACCATCACCTTTCTCACAAGGATCTGAAAGTAAATAACATTGAACAAACATAAGAAAAAAAAGCCTGAATCTTCAAAGCGATACAAAATAAGTTTGATAATGATTTCAGATCAGTGAACTGGTACAAATAAAATAATTAATATCAGAAAATTCCTTTTCGCTTCAGGATCAAAGCAGCGACATTCATTTACGAAATACAATTTATTTTATTCGCGGCCCCAAATTGTAATTACGACTAGGGTCGCGGTAGCGAGAATCGCAAATGAATTTCTCCTTGTAATGATAGAATTTCAGCTTAAACAAATGATGTAAATTATACCTTCGATCATGTCGATCATTATTTACTTTTGTTTGTATATTTTAGCATAGAATTTCAGTGTTGAAGTTGTTCGCTAATTCTGTTACTTTAAGACTAGCAAGATGTTTAGAATAACTAACTATACCGAACTAGCTTTCCGCCCGCGTGGAGTTCGGTTATATCGCGCTTTTTAGATTTCCCTCGGGAATATCAAATTTTTCCGGGATAAAAAATACCCTATTATTTAATCCGGATTTCTAACTTTACGTCTGCAAAATTTCAGGGAAATCGGTTCAGTAGTTACGGCGTGAAAGCGGAACAAACAAAAAATAAACTCACTTAACTATTTATAATATTAATAAGGATTTACATGAATGAGGAACAGCACCCCAATTACGTAACTTATTGCTAGTCTATTAGTCCATATATTCGAAACATGTCAATGCTTACTGTCTAGTCGGCAATGTAAATAACGCAATAAATATTGTCCAACTGTCAAAATGAAACTTATTGCTACTGATAATGTGTTAAGTAATAGGGATGTATCCAAGGTATTAAAATCAAAAAAAGAATTAGTCCGTCTTATAGATAATAAAAAAAAATAAGACCCGTATTTTTCATTTTGTCGAAATTACCAAAAACTACTGAGATATAGCGTATTAAAATTACGGAGTGGGGGCTAATTACGGCACGCCGTTGTATATTTTGTAGCACGGCGTGACGTCATGCGACATTTCAAATCAATATATCTTCCTAAGTATTTGAATGAGAGAAAAAATAAAAAATACGTGTTCAATATTTTTTATAAATCTATCTGATGGACATTAAATTATTTTTTAGGATACAACCCAATTACCCTGTAGGGTGTAAAGTTCACTCATCTGCCATATAAAAGGGAGGATCCTCCGACCAGACGGTTGAACTTTACCAACCAACTTTTGTCGAGAAGTTCTATGTATGCTAGTTGCACTGTAAACTCGTGAACTCTGCTTGCGAGATACAGGATCTGTATGAACGTGTTGTTCGCAAGTGGGGTTTGTAGATACCGTTACATAACCTTCAGAAGAAAAATGTGAATTTTACTTTTATGTCTTTAGATAGACAGTCATTGTCGTAAGACAATCTGTGACAGTGATTAAAAGAACGCGCTCAAACAATGCATGGAACAGCGGTGGCCTAATAGGGTATTTGACTAAAAAAAACGAATTAGTCCGTGAATCAGATTTCCAAAAAATACTAGACACATATTTTTTTCTTTTTTCATATAAACAGAAAATGAAGAAGACACAGTGCGTTGAAAACTCGTGGGACGTCCCAGCACGCTACGCTTTTTAGCGCGCAGTGACCTCACCAGTCACCACTGCTGATCTTTGATGCCTTTTATATTTCTAAATTTTTATTGATTTGATAAAACAAAATATACGTATCCAATATTTTTCTATAATCTGTATGACGGACTTTTTTTTTTTTTTTATAAATTATAAACCAGCGCTTGACCGCAATCCCGCCTGATGTAAATACCGCATGCTTTTAAAATTTCTAATGCGTGACAGTATTCTCCATCAAATGTATCAAAATATTTCATAACTTCATCGGGGATAAAAATTTCAAAGGTGCTTCGTGTATTTTCAGATCACTTCTACGTGTAATAGTGATGATGTGGACGTTCAGAAGTTATACAAATATATTCTAATGTTGACTGGTGAAAGGTCACTGTAATATTGGTAAGTAGATATTGTTAGTTTTCTTACTTAAAAGTTTATTAGAATCACTAGCTGTGCCCCGCTAAGCTTCGACCCGAAAGAGCACAATTGACATAAAATAAGCGCTTAGTAATAATGGGAGCAATATGTACGTCCGAGTTTGCCCCCGTTTTCTGTTCTAATGGTCAGTTATCATTTTAGTGCTACCTTTATTAGGAACTTTTTTTTTACGATTGGAAATGCCTTTACGCACCCTACCCGCCGCTAGCTAGGCGACGGACGTGTGTGGGACTCGCCCGGCCGAAGCCGGGAATACCCACTAAACCCACAGCCAGTACCAAAGGGGGATTACCCGGGTACCGGAGTAATCCCCAGACGTGGTGACCGGTGCAATGCGCGTGCGGGGGCTACCCACACGCGCTGGTTACACTCTGGGGCTAAAGGAGACGGGGGTTCGTCCCCCGCCTTTTTCGCCCCGCCCGACCTTTATTAGGAACTAAGCTAAATGAAAAACTGCGTGATTGTCACATTATTATTTGTTTCATCATATTCAGCCTATACTGGTCCAACTCCTAGGAAACAGGACCCCCTCGGTCCTTCTCGGTGAGAAGGAGTGGGCCATAAACTACCACGCGGGCCCAATGTGGGTTGGTAGATGCCACATATCATCAAAGTTTTGCTTCTAGAACATGCCAGTTTCCTCACGGTGTTTTGAGGACGAGGAGCAGTGGTGATGAAAGACAAAAAGCCTGGTCATCCGACCTACGACTTACAATTTGTAAGTCGCGACCGATATAATTGGGATGTTTCCTGGGTTAAAAAAAAAATATATTCTCTTTAGTCCTCGGTCTTCCATACTAATATTATAAATGCGAAAGTATCTCCGAACCGATTGTAATGAATTTTGGTATACAGATAATCTAGAGCCTGAGAAAGGACATAGGCTATAAAACATCCCGCTATGACCAATAGGAGCAGAACAGGAACAAAAAATGATGCGAAAACGGGGGCAAACTCGGACGTACATATTGCTCCCATTATTACTAAGCGCTTATTTTATGTCAATTGTGCTCTTTCGGGTCGAAGCTTAGCGGGGCACAGCTAGTGATTCTAATAAACTTTTAAGTAAGAAAACTAACAATATCTACTTACCAATATTACAGTGACCTTTCACCAGTCAACATTAGAATATATTTGTATAACTTCTGAACGTCCACATTATCACTATTACACGTAGAAGTGATCTGAAAATACACGAAGGCGCCTTTGAAATTTTTATCCCCGATGAAGTTATAAAATATTTTGATACAGAGAGATATTGAGAATACTGTCACGCATTAGAAATTATAAAAGCATGCGGCATTTGAGCAATAAGTGACACATAAAATGTCACTCCAACATGACAAGTCATTTTATGCTGCATCTTGATGTTAACTAAGATTCTTGGTAGCAAATCCACTTCCATTCTGGGAAAGGGCATCATTTAACAAATTAGATAGATTACTGACTGCTTTATAACTTTAGTAGCATTTTCATTGTAAAAAGCTTCCTGAAACTTTATATAGCAGTATTTACTTGCCAAGCTAATATAAGATTGAATGGGTAAGGGTAACCATCATCCATGTGCCAGCTAAGCTATATTCTCTACACGGTGGATGTCTGAAGATGAAACATGCCAAAGTCGGTCCAGGAAGAGGTGTTAAAGCGACCTACGTAGTCTATAAGCCGCGCCAATAAAGAAACTTGCTATAACTGCTACTTGCGCTCGTATAACTTTTTATAACAAGATACCCTCTGCTTTGCTAGACTTGCCTTACAATGCATTTAAAGCACAAATCAAATCCAAGCTCTGTAATAATTATTTAAATGATGAGAATAGCTGGTCGCTCTGATTAACTCAGGCCAGTGTTTGTTTTCTTTCTCCGGAATTAGCTTACTAACACGTTATATGACTTCATATAATTCACTTTTTTTACAATACAATAAATATGTAAGCTGTCATGCCCTTTATGCCTGGGGCTTTTATTGAAGTAATAAGTTTTTAGTTATTTACATTTTCATTTAAATATATTGTTTTGCTTTGCTGGTATTTTGGCGTTGTAGCTGGCATATTTTCAATAATTTCATTGTTATTGTATTTTCTTGTGTTCATCACTATACATAGTATTGTATAAAGTCATGTGTATTTTTAAATGAACAGCCAGCTGTGCTGCTTTGGAGTTTCTTCCGCCACTTCTTCTTCCTAGCGAAAGCACTCGGAAGTGTCGAGGGGTAGGCGTTTTGGGGGACTGTCTTATGGAATATTGACGTTCAAAAAGTGCTGATCCTCAGCTTAATTTGAATAAATGACTTTTGATTTTGAAACGAATCTAAAATGGCAAGTGGTCTAGGTTTTCAATCTACAAAAAGTTTGTTGTAAATGGTTTACTTTGAATACATTTATTAAATTATTCAATACACACATACACATGAACTTTATTTTAATGTCCTTCACTTCGTTCACGTGAAGACATTTTACCACTCATAACAAAATAGTAACAGTAACGATAGGTAACAAAAACAAGAAACAAATAAGAAAAACACGAAAGTAATAACGAAAACAAAGAAATGATAACTTGAATGAACCGAGCGCTTCAAGACGGCAAGAGAGTAAAAATCATAAATTCATAATGATCGATCTAATATAGGTCAGTCGTTTCGTAATGGAATGATGATAGAATGACATTTCCGTATTGCCATTGTCATAAAATCTGTTAGTGGAAACGATTTTCTAAAAAATACTACTTAATTTGAACATTTATTCGAGTAGAGTTTGAGTGGAGTGGTAACACTCCACTCAAACTCCACTTACTACTACTTAATAACTACTTACTACTTGTCAAAATCAATCATAATTTGATAACTGATCGACCATTCCGGCACTACTGTAATAGCAGTGTAGGATAACTTAAAAAAAAATTCTTGGTAACAAAACCAACAATAATACAAGCCATTTTCCTTAGGGACCACCCCGATATATGTACACGTTCCTTTGTTTTCACATCCACCTTTGAGTAGTAAATATTTAATAACTTTGTGTCAATAAACGGCGATTAGTTGAAGCCGTCCTTCGACGTCGACCTTCGTAAAACTACGCTCCGTATTAAAAGGAGGTCCCAATAAAAATAGGAAAAATAAAATTATTAGTCGTGGTGGCCTAGTGGTTAAGACACCAACCTCTCAAGTATGAATATGCGGTTTCGATTCCAGATCAGACAAGTACCAATGTCATTTTTCTAAGTTATATGTACTTTCTAAGTATATATTGGACACCAATGACTGATTACAAGGTGAAGGAAAACATGTTAAGGAAACCTGGACTTCAGTCTCAATTCTTCTCTGTATAAGAGGAGTGAGCCTTGTGCCCAGCAGTGGGTTGATAAAAAGAAATGGTTGATGATAAAAATTATTATAAAAAGCTTATACTAGGTGAGTCTCTAAAGTGGCCAAAAGTATCTCCTTTTTCTGCTTCCTGGATACGTATTAGTCTCAAAGTTTTATACTCAAACCAACTCGTACATTCACAGTTAACTCTGACCTTATTACAGACTGTAAAAACTTAACGCAGTAACCAGATTACGTGTTAATGTTCCTATTTATTTCGCAAACTTTGAAACTCGTGCGGTTTCCTGGCAGAGACGTGGTATAGTGAAGGTTGATAGTCATCGCTCACGTTTCTCGCAACGCGTGGTAGTAAAATATAAAACAATTTATATTTTGAACTGTGCAAACTATTTGTCATGAAAATATAATAATTAAACCTAACAAGTAATAAATAAGCACTCAAAATACCTTCCACTATATTTTGTGCGTACAATAGAAAACCTTTTTTGATTAAACGTCTGAAATGTAATACTTTTGTTCTCATATCAAATTTCGAAGCAATTTCATTACGCTTCCTGAGTAATTTGTGTTAAGAAAATGAAAGAATCAGTGAATAACAAGGAATATTTTGGAAGCTGAATGCTTCAGGCAGCTACGCAATAAGATCGATGGGGCTTTGACAAAAACGTAATTTTTACGTCATGCCCTAAAAATGTAATTAACAAAATATATATACTACAGATTTCATAGAGCTATTGTTACAATACCTGCTCAAGCAATCATCGACCCTTTATCTAAGCTGATAGAATACAATTCACGATAGCTGACAATTTTCCACATCAATCAAGGAACTTTTTTTGCTTATAAGCCATCGATATTAAGCGTCGATGATTAATCTACACTGTCAAAAAATATTCACTATTATTTCGGTATTCTGACTACGTTCTAGCAGTTTATTCGATACTGCGGGGCTGTAATTTTTAAAACCTAAATTACTGCTAGCAAATTGTTATATTTCAGAGCTAAGTGGATTGTGAGCAGTATATAACCGGCCTCTTTTTGTGTGAACATTTGTATTCTAATAACGTATAAACTTTAAGACAAAAACAAGTTAGGTAGTCTATTCACTCAGTATCCTTTGTATTTTAGGCGTTGTATCATTTAAGTGTCTAGTATAGTTCCAGAAAAAAGTCCATTTAGAAGCACTGACGCTGATTCTATTATTCACAAACTAAACTAATTTAAAATTAAGTACATCCTTTTCTTTCTATTTCATTAAGAATAGGATAGAAGATAACATTTTAATTTAACTCGCGATTATAAGCATGGCGACCAAAAAAACATCAAATTCAATCAGGCGCAGACTAATTTGGCAGGTCTAAACTAACGTATTATATTCTGTCCTTTTCTTAATGACATATGAAGACAGTGCCTCCTTGTGAACAAGACAACCGCTACCATTATCTATTTTTCTTTTTTAGGTATTAAGTTCAGCTTAAATTATTAGTTACACAAGTATAATATACAGTCTGTTTAGCTGTGGGCTAATCTGGTACAAAAAAACACACAATATATCACTTCCTTAGTGTGCAGCAGAATAATAGTCGAAGCGAGAATTAGGTCAGTAAGCTGTCTGTGGGCGTTGGCAGAGCATCCTGTCCTTATTTTCTACACTTTCACAATCACACTAGAGCTACAACAGCCAGTTTCCGATACGTTTATTGAAAACGTTTCTCAACTTGCTTTTGTATCTTGAAAGGAAATTTGGGAGTCTAAGTATATAATATGTCATTTCATCCTTTGATGTGCCTTCATCTCACACATAAAAGTAAGTCCATAAAAGAAGTATAAGTGAGCTTATTTTGTATATAAATAAACATTTCTTTTTACAGGTAAACCCAGATGAGAACAGACTGGCTGTCGTGTCACACACATCGCCATGTAAGTGGATTTTATTCTTCACAATACATCAATCACACTTGACATATTTTCTTAAGACTTTGCTTCGGCGTCAGATGCGATAGGTTGATTTCTTTCATGTTATATTTTATACAGAGTTATTTGGGAGGCAGATTTTTTCTTTGCATTGATTCGGATTTTCGTCTTGATCATTCTTTCATACAAATTTTATGATTAGATATCTTATTTCAACTCAATCTTGTATTGAATGTATTGAATGAAGTAATTCCTTTGACTTATTTTTATAAATGACAGTGTATTTGTTATAGATAGCTGTATTTTTCATACTAAATTCATATTTCAAAGATTCAAATACTGGAGCATATATTAAGAGAATTATTCTTGATATCATCATGTTTTGTCCTTGAAATCATTATATGTACGTTTTAAGAAATTCTTCTTTATAATAATTTAAGATAAAGATCCCTAAAGTGCATTATGCAAGATAATTTAGTGTATAATAATACTAACTCTTCATTAAAATGTTATTATAGAACTAACAACTAATGACATCATGATTTTCCTGTATTAGTTTTCATTGGTGACAAAGGAGAAAAAGGAGAAAACGTAAGTACCCATATAGAAATAACACAAAACAAAACAAAACAAAACTACGAAGGTATTAAGTACTCACTCGAAACAAACACTTTTGTTACGGACAATCCGAAGACTTTGTGAAGTTTCGGGACAAGTCTTAGAGAAGTTGGCCAAGATTTCACTAATCCGGGGATCTCTGTCACCTTACCGTGCTTGAGTTTGACGAAAGTTATAACTCGAGTCACGTACCTCGTTACATCGATATATAGTAAAATTCGCGTGTTTTGCGCATTCGTGAACTGAAATTGTTAGTGGTATTGAGTTAATAGAAGCGGGAAGTTGCTATTAAGTATTACAATAAATCGTAATGTTTAAACAAGGTTTGTTGTTTGTAGACAATATGAATGATGAGCCTTTCCGGCGAAGAAGGGGCAAAGTTACGTTAGGACTTGATTCTATTTACTGGATTTAGGGGGTATTGTTGAACATTGTGAACGAGAGAAAGAGATATATGAAGACGCTTTGTGAATACGTAATAGCGCTGGCAGTCCCTTTGGTAGCTAAAGCAATCGTATTAAATTAACCCTTCACGTCGAATAAGTTAGAACTATCGGTTATATCAGTTGAGAATTCTCTTTAAATTGTAATATTGTTCTGGAGTTTAATCAAAAGAAATCCACTAGTAAATACTCTGTTGTAATTATTGAATTGAAACCTAGCATTACCTGTCACTGACAAAGGAAATTTTGAAAGAGTGGCAATAAAAACTGAATTAGAAAATTTACATGACATTTTAAATACTATTTTATTAGAATTAATCGTAACAGACAAGACTCTAATATAGTCGGCATATATAGATTGCAAGATATGGTAGCAGTATAAATTTTTGTTGCCAAAAAGAACTGATACTTAATGAATGTTATCATGCGTAAACTCAATGCATGACACATATTAAATGCAAGGCTGTCCGTAAATTCTTCTTCCTCTCATTAGACAATAAAAGCAAGGTTTATCAAAACGAAGTTCAATAAAATTGTTAATCATCTTATGGACTACTATCTGAAATAAAAGTTTTCAATTTTAATCTAAAACAAAATAACAAAAACCATTTAAAATAAATAGTATGGAAAATGTCACAAGAGACAAAAAGATTTACGTTGTTAGATTATTCATATTCCCAGAATAAAATAACAATGTAAAAACTGAGCCGGAACCGTTCATATGCATATTTTCATACCCGGCTGATGTGAATTTAATAGTTTGAATTTTTATCAGGGCTTGGGACAGGGGCAATGCCGATGCAGTTTAAACGATATCTCTCAAATTTTGGAGGTGATGCCGGAGCTGAAAGGTCCTCCAGGACCCCAAGGGCCCACAGGAGCTGATGGAACCACTGGTGCTCCTGGTAAAACGGTAAGAAAATAAACAGGCTCTGTTCATAACGCGCGGACGCTACTAGAAGAACTTTATAAAGAAGGAGTCCACTAGAATGTGAAACTAAAGCTTAAATGTTAAGCCATTATTGCTTTCACATAAATGCTTCATAAAGCTATGAAGTAAATCTCCGTTGTAATCATGTTCCACATAAATTCACAATTATAAAAACCTTTACCAGCATTATTAATAAAATGAAAGAGGGATGGTAAGAAAATAAAAAAATAATATGCAAAAGACTGGTTACTTCACTCTCGGAGCTATTTATTGGCTGACATTAACGTTCGAGATTATCAAGGGAAATCTAGCTCTAAGACGTCTTGGGAACTTTGTGGATTAAAATATGAGGTTAATAAAAGATATGATTACACTCAAGGCGAAGACTTGTCAGAAAACAAGCTTAGCGGTAGCGGAATCAACTTTATTTTTTTGAAGGATATGGTTACTTTTTACTAGAGCATTATAACATATGCAGTTTTACGATGGGTAATTCAAAATCAGCCTATATTGTTTCCTAAGTTGGGACACAGGCCTCCACTCCGCGAGAGGGCGAATGGTTTAGCAAAATAAACTAAACTTATATTCATGAGTTTAATAGTATCTCTGTAATCCTATAACTTGTATTTCATTATTTATATCAGAACACACAAACACTATATGAAATACATATATTAGCCTTTTTCGTGTCCAAAATAAAAACGTATTCAATGAACATTTTTCCTAAATATTAACACACAACGGACTCTGAACAGTATTAATATAGATTCTCGTGGATCCCGTTTAGCCTTTGTATGTTATATATTTTTATTTGGCAACACAGAAAATACACAGCGGAGTCAAAATGAGAGTAATATTTTGCACACGTATATGAATGTGTGAGTCTCATAGCTTACATCTACTAATTCGATAAGGCTAAATTTATTACTCGAATATATTGTTAATACATGGCGATTATTACGATTTATAACATTTAAAAAAATGTATTGAAATATAGCAGTCAAAATGTGCCTAAGAAGCGCCCTTGGGGAAAACTTGTGCTTAAAGAATTTAAGCAGCTATTAAAAACTTTTAGTCGGTATTTCAAGTTTTAAAAGCCTGTCAGTTCATATTTTTCCGCTCGATTGGCCAGTTGATGGATCATGAAATGGATGAAAATATAATTTAAAAAAATTAAAATTCTCAGTAAACTGTGTCAAATGCAATTCGTATATCAATTTCTTAATACGTCATCTATCAAACACTGAATTTAAATATTTCATTGGTAGAAATTCCGCTACCGCTTTTCCCTTCATCTTTACCTTACATATAAGCTTTATAAACTTAAGTCCCAACGGTAATGAATACCATTATACTTAAATTACATACGTAATTAAGATTCAGTTATACCTCACACTGCTTTCACTAATGATGTAAATTCGCTGTTTTACCTAAATTAATGAGTCTGTTGCCTTTACAGATTTAGTTGTTTGAATAAATTTATAATTGTGTAATATAGATAAAACGGATTGCACGATACTTGATTTATAAATTTACTTCAGGTTGTAAATTAAGTTAACTACTTACTTACTTCAAGTAAGAATGAACCAGTCCCGTAAGATTTTAATGTTCGAAGTTCGACGACAAAGTTAAGTCGGGGTTAGACAAAGTAATACAAACATTAACTCAATAAAATACACTGTATTTATTCTTTAGCGAGTAATTATTCTTCAAAGTAAATAAATTATATAACAAATCAGTATTGATTTAGTTGGCACGAATTATCTTCATCATGATTAGCAGTTTTTCAGTGTCTTACAACAAATTGTAGTGATTTATAAACACGACATCATTATCTGATTCCCATTATTTAAGTTCTACTTTCGTTTTGGAATTCAGTTATTTATGGTTTCAGGGACAAATGGGTGAGTCAGGGCCGCCTGGACCTATTGGGCCTAAGGGGGATAGAGGAGAGAGGGGTGAGAGCGGTCCACCTGGGCCTGAGGGTCAGCTGGGACCAAAAGGGGACCCTGGATTAGATGGAAATCCTGGACTGCAAGGACCTCCAGGACCTCCGGGACCGCCAGGGCCAATGACGTCAGCGTTAATAGTAAGTACACGAGTTCTGAAGGGCAATCCTCGTAATTTTAAGAATGTTTAAAGTCTGATTCTGTTAAAAATACCTCTAATCTCACTAAATTTTGACCAGTTTTCATCAGTTGTCTGTCGCCAAAATTTTAATTGGCCTTATTATTACTTCGCATTTAATCGATTTTAAACTCTCTTTAAGGGAAAAGTTATTATAGATCATTACAAAGTATTATGAAACCTCTCATGGCATTCAAAGGCTTCTATTAAGGACAGAATAGCGTAAACTTTTATTCAAAAAATAAAATATTCCAAACATGATTTCTTAAATCTTTGACGAATAATTCTTAACTTTATTGGCAAAGGCTTGTGTGCTCCATCTTCCCCAGAAATTAATTACAGCAATATCAAAATAAATATGCTTTTTTGGGATAGATGTTTTCTTGTTATAAAATTTTTAATCTCTAAATATCCGTTACGGCTTTTAGAGCCTCTTAATTGAGTTTCTCCCTAATTTTGGTGTCTAATTTTTAATAGATGTTGCCCCGTTTTCGTCGGCGTTTCGTTTGGCTTTAAACAGTAGAATATTGTCTTTACAAAATAAAATACACAATCAGAAAAAAAAATCTGTAACGATTACAAAGAAGCTTAATAATAAATAGAAAATATGATATTTGAGTCAAAAACGTTATTCACTCTAAATTAAACACAAAATATTCATACAAAATCACACACAAAATGATACCAAATTGAACTAAGAAACAGCAATCGAAGTTGACGAATAATAATACCTAAAATAAAAAAATCTAACATAAAATTCAAAGAGAAGATGTGAAGAGAGATTGCGTGGGCATACCCTAATGTAGACTTCAATGAATGAAAACACTCAACGCGATAGAATAAAACAAATTAAATTATCTCCATGTCAATTACTTAGCACTAGATTCAAAGGTTTCATTCTATTTAGGTCTGAACAGGTATAAATAAATGACTGCAGCAAACTATCCGCTGAGTTGCGTGCTAAATGTGGGCAGACTTCACCCATAGAAATTATTTCTCACTGACCTATGCTTTTAGACTTCTAGCTTAAGTTTCTTTTAGGTTATTTTATATTAAGTAATTGTTTAATATAGACCCGGAGGAACTTTAACGTGATCTAATCATGGCAATAATTGAAGAATCTTTAGATACTGACAATAATGAACCTTATGAAAGAATTTGCTGGAGAAACATAATGGAGAAGCTCCTACAAAGTTCACTGGTGTTCGAAGGTGTCAAAATTATCCCTACAAAAAAGATAGAACGACCAGTGACGTATTTAATATTTGCCATAAGTTTATATGCATTGTACACGTAATATTTTATTGTAAAAACTACAGTGAAAATCGAATCCAATAACACTGATTAAATATATGAAAGTTTCTGATATTATGCGATTAAAATTCCAGAGATATAAAGATTAGGTAGTATAGATTTGATTTATGTATATTTTTTTTAAGAAACGTGATTATTTTTTTGTTAAAAAAAATATATTAGAACACATAGTTACATCTTGTTTTATAATCAATCAGTCTTAAAGATAGTTAATATTTTTTTATTTCACTTATTACCAATGTGTTTTACTGCTGCAACTGATTATATGTTATAAATACCTATTAAAAATTATTTCATACTAGACAAAATAGTAACAATCGTAACAGGTTACTTTATCGTCAGTGTTACTTTTTTTTGCCACAATGACGCCGAGTTAAAATTGAAGTGTTTCTACAGGGTGGCGCAATAGAACGTGCATTTTTAAAATAATTATTAAAAAATAAATACAAAAGGTATAGTTAAAATAAAACTAAGCAATTATTAAGTGATAACTGAAGTTTATTTTTTAAAAATAACATCATCTAAATGATGACCCTCTCTACGTTGGCACTCCTCTAACCGCAAACGGAAATTACCGAAAACTTTCTTAAGTAGTGCTGGTGTGATTGCTGCCATTTCACCACGAATATTCTCCTTGAGCTGACTGATGTTTCTCGGATTATTGGTGTAGACTTTGTGTTTGAGGTATCCCCACAAAAAAAGTCAGGAGGCGTCAAGTCTGGACTGCGCGGAGGCCATGGGATATCACCTCTTTTCGAAATCAGTTTGCCAGGGAACATCTGCTTCACAACCGCCATGGAGTCATTTGATGTGTTACTGGTAGCTCCGTCTTGTTGGAACCAAGTCCTAGAGTTCTTTATTCTTGAATTTTCAAGTTCTGGGGCCAAAAAACCTTCCAACATCGCAACATAGCGTTCGGTATTAACAGTGATGTTTTGCCCCCGTGCGTTTTCAAAAAAAATAAGGACCAATTATTCCTTTGGCAGAGATTGCGGCCCAAACTGTCACTTTAGGGCTATGTAACGGTTTTTGATGTTTGAGTCTGGGATTCTCACTATTCCAATAACGACAATTTTGGCGGTTTACGAACCTATTCATATGAAAATGTGCCTCATCAGAGAAAAGGATGTTTTCAAAATTTGAAAACCGATTGAGCATTTCATTAGCAAATGTGAACCGTGCTATGAAGTCAGAGTCTTTCAATTCTTGAGTTAATTGCAGCTTGTATGGATGCAATTTAAGATCCAAGTTTAAAATTCGTTGCAAACTTCGTCGCGCTATGTTTAGGACAGAAGATCTCTTGCGAGTAGACATTTGTGGATCTTCTCGTACCGACTGCTTAACACTCTCAATATTGTCTTCGGTCCTAGATGTGCGTGGACGACCTTTTGCGTGTGGTTTAAACGTCGATCCAGTCTCTTTAAACCGCTTTATCCAGATTTTAATTAAATTAGCACTCGGAGCCTCCCTAATTTGCCGTACACCATACTCAGAACAAAATAGTCGCCTGACAACTACGTACGAACGAGAGTTTTCGTAAAATGCGCGCACGCAAAATGCGCGACGCTTCCCGTCGAAGTGACTCATAGTGACTAAAACTTCATGAACCGCGCTACCCAACTATATCGGTCTCCCTTCGCCCACGCCCCTTCTACCCCGCAAAAAAAGATGATGCAATATGCACGTTCTATTGCGCCACCCTGTAGTTACAAGCATGCATAGTTTTTTTATTAAAATAGGGCTTTTAGGGCTTAGAATAAAGTAGTTAGCTGGTTAAGCTCGCTAATTTACTTGCAGTAGAAGAGATTTTGCTGTGATATTTTGGATGTAAAAGTATTCTTTTTAGATGCGTTGTGAACTATATTATTTCTTGGATAAATTTTAGAAATACTTCCGGTTTTTTTAGGTCAAAACATTGGTCACAACCTTTGTGCATGGCATTGTTTTCCGTTACTACCTATCTGCCCTAATATATTTGAATGGTTGTGTCGTAAAATATAATCAAGGATGTCAAATCTATAAAAGTTGAATCCTTATTCGATCAAAGAGACAATTTTTGTAATTTTGAGTGATTTTGCCATATTAGGACTGATTTTAATCTGCCAAAAACACCTAAAATTTCCCTATATCTTTGACAAGCTTGTGACATTTGTTTGTCACTGAGATGAGATTAAAACCATTTTTTTTTTAAATATGACAGTTGGCTTTCCAGATATTGAATAAGTAAGACTTTTCTACTTAGTAGTCTTCAGCCCGATCTCTTCTAGTTTTACTCTATAAAGGTAAAAAATATAGTTTAAAAAACTAAAATACACGCTTTTAAATAATATCAAACTAAAAAGTTAAAAATAATTTTAACGTTTAATTTAAAAGAGTAATAGTATATAAACAATACTAGTAAAATGAGAAAAAAGCGTGAAGCGCTTGAAATATAAATATTATTAAAAAACTAAAAAAAACACGCTTTTAAAGAATATCAAACTAAAAAGTTAAAAATAATTTTAAAATTTAATTTATGCGCTTTGTGCTATAATATTTGTATATTAAGCGCCTCACGCTTTTTTTTCATTTTACTAGTATAGTTTTAAGTTTTTTAAACTATATTAATTTTCAACTTTCTAGTTCGATATTCTTCTTAAAAATAATATACAGATAACACGAACGCTTAAGTGGTGCTCATTTGTTTTTACCAAACTTTTCTTGATCTCCAACAGACATAATAGCAAGTGCTAAAATTCATAATGATGCCCAAGTTACTAAATCTAAATCTAAAACTAATTCTAAACTAAAAAAAAAACTTTACCCTCACAAATTAATGTAAGGTAAGGTTGAAAAATATTTGAGTTAGAGACGGACAAACAAACATACAAGTGAAGCTGAAAAAAGCCAAGAAAGCATGTAAAAAGATGGCCGCTTGTACGATACGCTACTTTTACAATATATAATTATACGAGTATTACATACTATTATTAGTATTCCCAACGTTGCGAACATGTAAATATAATCCTGCCATCTATTAGTGTATGTGCGTCTAATATATCAACTTCAAGTCGATATGTAATTAGAACCTCTCAAAGCTGCGATAAGTTATTGTTGTTCAGGCTCAAGATTCTCATGTATCGATAACTTTGTGTGGTGTTAGGAATAAGCAACATCAAGATTGTTTATTTGTCCTAATTCTGGGTTTATATCAAGATTTATGTTTTTGATACGTAGTGGGCACCTTTAAAAATATTTCCTACTAGCTGCACCGCGCGGTTTACCCGCGTAGATTCCGATATGTTTTTTATATGCTCCGCTCCTATTGGTTGCAGCGTAATGTTATATAGCCTAAAGCCTTCCTGGATTAATGGGCTATCCAAGGCAAAAATAATTTCTCAAATCGAACCGGGAGTTTCTGAGATTAGCGCGTTCAAACAAACAAACAAACTTTTCAGCTTTATAAATTATTATAGATTTAGTTTTGATTGGACTTCAGAGTTAAGACATGACTATTAAAAATGTAAGGTTTTTTACTAGAAGAATTGGGTTGTATTCTAAAAAATAATTTAATGTCCACCAGATAAATTTATAAAAAATATTTAACACGTATTTTTTATTTTTTGTTTAATTCAGATACTTCAGAAGATTTATATTGGTTTGAAATGTTGCATAACGTCACACCGTGGTACAAAATATACCACAGCGTGACGTAATTAGCCCCCACTCCGTAACTTTAATACGCTATATCTCAGTAGTTTTTTGGTAATTTCGACAAAATAAAAAATACGGGTCTTAATTTTTTTAATTATCTATAAGACGGACTAATTATTTTTTTGATTTTCATGTCTTGGATACATCTCTATTATACTGTTACATTCGTTTCCTTCCTAGAACAGTCAGCTACTCGCAACTCCTAATAGTCAGTAATAGTTAATACAACTATGTCCAGAGAATAAAGTAACAGAATTGTTCCTTAAAGTTGGTATAGCGCCACCGCGCGCACCAAAAACCCAAATTTTGACAGTATTGTACAAAAAATCTGCAAAACACCAACCAAGCGTCACCAACATTATATGTACCTATTTATTTATACTTCATTGTACACTTGAAAAAAGTATATGATAAAAAATGAACACCACAAAACACAGAATGGAAGTATTAATAGATATTTCTTATCGTCTTGTCTTACGCAGGAATCAACGGGATTATACGGGTCCAGTAATCCAGGGATTCTCGGGCCTACTGGTGAAAGGGGTCCAATGGGTCTTCCGGGTCCTCAAGGAGAGAGAGGATATCAAGGGAATAAGGGTGAGAGAGGATTACACGGCCCTAAGGGTGACAAAGGCGAAAGGGTGAGTGTTATCTAAATATGACATTGTAAATTTAAGGATGATTCACACGCTACTATTATATTTTGAGGTAAAGACGCCATTCACAACCAACCTTAAATCTAAAGCTTTAGCGTTAAAGTAAAAAAATCTATTAAATAAACTTGACTGATCAGAAATAGTAGCATGATGTGCTAGTGTATGTACGTATATACCTATTGAGGCATGTACCTATGCGTTAATTGCAAAATATTTTTTTAATTTATTTTTCATTTCTCGATAGTAGGCCATAACATCGGCCGCCGGCAGAAGTTACCACCCACCAGACAAAGCTTTGCCGCCAAGCGATTTGTCGTGCTCCGGCATGATGTCTGATGAAGCCGTACGGAGGACGGGTCTGAGCAGTTGTGCTGCGATGTGTGCCGGGTACGATGCGCCAAATGTTATTGTGTCGGGACTTTGGTCGTGGAGGGTCTCCAGATCAATCTTCCATTGGCGCAGCATCGTTGGGCGTGTTGTTAGGTTTAACATTGCATCACCTCGCTCAATTGCTGTCTTCATTCCTATTCGCTCCGTTTTTTTGAATGAATAGGCTCATAATAAACTAGCGCACTTTACCATCAACGATCGCATCACTGCTTACCATCAGGCAGGATTGAGATCAAGCGCTAGTTTGTATTAATTAAAAAATATATATATTTTTGTTCTGTTGTCTTTTAAACTATTTCAGAAAAGTAATAACAATAAAATCAGTTTTATCAGCGCTTAGAATACGCAATGTAACTATTGCTTTAGTGTCCATTTTAAGTTCAAAGACATCGATAATCCCTAAAGAATTTAGCGCTACTAAATGTATACGATTCATCGTATAGTGTAAACCAGATTAAACTGTGGGAAGAGTTCTCTATTCGTTGATATAGACGGAATTAGAGATATGAATACAGAATATTAATAACCGGATTAGGAAGGCTTATTGAATTATGATTAATTAATTACCTTTGTGATAGAGGTTTCTGCTACTGCTGTGGCCTCCAGTTAAGTTTAAAACGATTATTCAAGTATTCATACAAAAAGCTGACTAATTTATAAATGAATGTATTCGGTCGAAGTCTCCGTCATAGTTTATTTCTTAGAAAAATAGCTTATTAGCTAAATTTTGCCGACTATCAATCAAAACTTCTACAGTATACACAAAACTATAAATGCTTAATATTTATGTTAAACTAAAACTAACTAACTACCTGAGTTCGCTAACCTGCTGACACGAAGTAAAATAAAAATCTATTTTGTTTCTTACTGATAAAGGGTGTATCTGACATCGACGCACAAACGAGTACCATGGATCCAGTATATGATTCTGAACCCCCCACAGGTGGAATTTTTCGTCGGATTTTTCCTGATTTAAAAAAAATAATATGCAGTTTTTTTCACTTTAAACCGTTCATAATTGCTGTAAGTACTTTTATAACCCAATAAGATTTTAAAGTAAAAAATTATTAATTCGCTAATTACAGAAAAAAGCGCAATGTGAACAACACTCGAAAAACTATCCTATCAGCTGATTTAATAGAGTTCACATCAGGGATCAACGTCACACCCACAAACACGCGCGGCGGCACGCTTGCGACGTTCAAAGGCCGAGCCGACACATTTTTTTAAACACTGTTATTTCTGTAACCGCTCATTAACGATATAAATGACTATTATAATTTTATTAGTGGCATGCGGCGTAACCTTCTCGCGAAGTTTGCGTTACGATGTCAGATACACCCTGTATATCATTTTACCTTATTTCTTCACAAGCTACGTAGTTCCTACTTCTACTATACATATATTAATTTAACGAAGGGTACCTTTACAACCTGTTACTAAAGAGAACAACATGAAAACAGTCATAGAACTTTACGAGTGTAACTAAATCAAAATAAAATCACACGGGCCCCGTCGCCAAATTAGTAGGAATTCGGATAATAAACTTGGGTCTAACGCAATAAGTGACGGTTTGACCCTCGTAACGTAACGTTATGTTACCTTCGACCCGTGAACTCATAACTGCGTTACAGGGCTATGCTGGCCAGAGAGGGCCACACGGCGCCAAGGGAGAGCGGGGTCTACCCGGCCGCGATGGAACACCGGGCTTGCCAGGACCGCACGGACGTCCCGCCGAAAAGGGGGAAAAAGGTACGAACTAACTCAACCATCAAATTTTATGTTACTCTATGACCCATATTTATACTCGGGTAAAGCGTTCGCGAGATTTTTAGGGGCTTATAGTAACGATTTGGAAAATCTTTATTTCTTCGCGCAGTGAACCCTTTGGATTGGTTTTCGAGTGCTTGCACGCAGTTTATTTATTATTGCTGTTACTTTTTACGAGCGTCTTGAGAGTTTTGTTTTATTTCTGTATCGGATGTTTTGGCGGTGTTATTTTTTTGGGTTATCCGTAAATTTAACATATTGAAATAAATGTTTGGGATATCGTACAGGTGTGTTTTATGGAGTCCATTTGTATAAATTGAAATACGTATTCACAAAACACGGAAGCTTCATACCTATTTGAATTTCATTTTTTTCTTCTTAAGACTTTTCCTCCTCAGCTGTCTCAATTTGTAAGCAAATCCCCAAACATAATCCCTGAATTCATGCCTTACATTATCTAATATGTAATATTTAATACATACGTAGGTGCTCGCGGTCTGCCCGGCCCCCCAGGACTTCCAGTCTCTGGAATATCTGAAAATGCTATATCTACTGATGTCACAAGAACTGGTAAGTCATGTTGCAATCGAACTTATAAATTTAAAGAAGTGATCAAAGTTTTATCTTATTTTATAACTAAGAGTAGATATTTTTGGTAGTGTAAAGTCAACAATGTGTGTTTTTTTTAAATAAATAAATGGAGTGTGTATTGAATATTGAACATTGCTTCATCAATCTAGATTCCCTTAAGCACAGAATAAAATATATAAAGAAACAACATGTTGAACTCCAGGCCAGCAGAAGTAAAAATTTTAATATTAACATTGTTCCTTTGAATATTTTTTGAACGGTTAGGCAATAGTTTTACACGAATCGTTTTATTATTTTGTATACATGAATTTCCATTATATGTCGAATGCACCTTATGTTCAATATTGCGTGACATGCAGTACATAATGTTGAAGCACTCTATCTCGAGTCCTAGGTATTACAGAGGACAATATAAAAACGCATTACTAGACCTAGGGTAGCCTATCGAATGGTAAAGGTTCAAACAATTTTGTCAACAAAGTGTCGACATCGAAATTTTCAGAAACTCGTCTCCGGTGAATAACCGTAAGTACCTACTGAACGTAGTCGAAACTATGCGCTATTATTATTACGTCTAGACGAATCTAGAATGTTCGATCAGCTACCCTATATAAAGCGCTGTGACGCCAGCCCGCAGTCAGTCTGCATTCGACTAGCGATACGAAAACAAGCGACAGTTAAGAAGCGATCTTTGAGAATACCTACTGCGACTGTAACGAGAACTTTGAGTATTACATGAAGTGACATCTGTAGTGTTATTGTGTGTTAAGTGTTAGCGACTGTACTTCGTTGCCAATAAACACGTAACATTATTATACATAGATGCATGTAGCAGGCAGAAGTTGTAGTACAAACTCTCTCACACACACACACACTCGCCCAAGCGCTCTGCGACGCTTAGATAAAACAGCAGAAGCGCGCATACATTTTCGCTGCGGGGTAGAAAGGGAGGGCAATATTATCTCCTACAATGCGGTAAGACGGTTTACTTTCCTTCCGTATTAAGAATTTTCGATCAAGTCACGTTTCCTGACGCGAGTTTTTTTTTTACCCATCCAAAAAAGTGCATAACGCAGCTAATGAAGTTTTCCCTTCAAAAACTAAGACAGCGTAGAGAGTTTAATTACTATAAATAAAAAGTTAATGTGATTAAACATCAACCATACTATAGCGTGGTTGATGTTTATACTCGGGGAGTTTCAACACTCTACATGAAAATTAACTTTAATAATGCCTTTTGCTAGGTATCTGGAAAATCAATTAGTTGATTATAATATTTTACGTCACGCATTACCTTGTTGGCGCCCACCAATTTCTTCTAACTATTGGTTTAGTGGCATGATCACTATTATCTTGTATAGATTATATACCTTATATAGAATCTGATCACTTATAGACTTTGTCATTATTTGGATTGGTTTTTTTTTTACTAAATTTGAGTCTAGCTACTAAATTATATGTTGGTGTAATCTATCTTTGACTTCGCCTACATGTCACCTTTGTTGTGTATTTAAGAATAAATTTCTGTGTCTATGTTTACATTGCCTGTCCTCTTAACAGAAGTTTTATTTTCATTTTTGATTATGATTTCATTCATGTCTATATTTACTCAAATATATTTTGTAGATTAACAAAGGGTCTTTATTTCAACGTTTTCCTCAAAGAGCAATATCAGCTATGCAAATATTTCCTAAACAAGTGATTTGTGGTTTTTACTAAGATCCAAAAATATGTTTTCAATGCCCTACTTTAGAAACTATTCACTTGTGTCCGTTTAAACTAATTAGTAGCTAACACGACAACAGACAATTATCAATCAATCTATCAACTGATTAGATCAATTTAATTAATTAATTATTGTACAGGCCTTCACTAAACATTATAGCTAACTATATTAAGTAGCTATTTACAGGAGGACATATCGTAAGTGTAACTTACTTAGCCTGAGATAGGACAAGTTTAATATAATAGGTGTAATTGAATTTCATTTGTGATAACGATCATGGTATGGTATTGATGTAATGACGGTGATAATATTCATTGCGTCATAAATAATGTTGAAATTGAAAGAAAAAAAAGATTAGAAGAAAAGACTTAAAAAATTTGACATAAAAAAATGAAATGTTTTTTTCGGTTTTCTGCTTAGCAATGAAAATAAAGGCTGTTGATAATTCACCACAAAGTTGAACAGAAGTTTAATATAATAGGGAAACTTACTATTTCAATTCGAAAAAGTAACTTTCGCTATTATAAATGCTGCACCACTCAATAAAAAATTGGTATATTATCGCAAAAAATAACTGAAAGTTGAGTACTGTTAATATAATACCTTTTTAGTGGCGGTTGCTGCCGTTGGACTGCGGGTTACAGGAACTTGAAATGATAGTCCAAATACACAGTTGCGCCACACAGTTTATTTCAGTTTATTTTGCACAAGCACGAACAGAAGCAAGAGTAGATAACAGCAATAGCGAGAAGAATAAGCGTGAAGATACGTAGGTACAGTTACAGGATAGATGGAAGTTTCACAAGACGAATACCGTTTACTATGTAAATATTGCACAGCGACATGTATCATCCGAGGAAGCTATCAAGGGACTGGCGGGGGGCGATCGGCGCACGCGTCTTCAAACCGGTTCTATTGTTCGTTAGGAACAGGGAAGGCCTTTTTACTATACGACTTCGCGACGATCGCCTCACGACTAGTCTATATTCAAAGTAATGTTATTAACAATATTTTGTATTAAATTGTGTGGTGCATGTTTACTGTAGTTGTGTAATATGTATGAATAAAATATTTATATAATTATAATCTTTAGTTTAAGTTGTGTATAAATGTGTAAGTATGTATTATGTGTAGGATATCAATGATTGTGATATTTGTTACATCAATATGTTTTATTTATGCACTTATATAAACCAAGTGTGTAGTGGATACCACACCACTCCCCTCCAGAGACCGTCCTACGGTCGATAATAATTTGGAAATTTGACTACACGTCCCGATCTGGTTTTTATATTGGTATTTAACTTTATATTGTCGGGTGGCGTATGGTCAGATTGTGGAGAAGCGTGTGTGTTATCGTTGAGTACGTATGCTGGCTTTAGTCTATCAATGGTAACCGTTGTTGGTTTTCCCTTCATTGATAGTTTAAAGACTTTTTCGTTTCTGTCTAGGACTTCATGTGGCCCGGAGTAGGCAGGTTGCAGAGCGCCTCTGACGGCGTCTTCGCGTACATAAACGTGCCTCGTCGTGGCTAGGTCCTTATAAACGAAGATGGTTCGCTTGCAGTGTCTCGCAGCTGGCTGAGGTTGGAGCTTCTGGACAGTTGAGCGTAAACGCGTTGTGAAATCCGTCACATCTGAGCTGATCTCTGTAGCTGGATCAAATAGCTCTCCTGGAAGTCTCAGTGGTTCTCCATATACAAGCTCTGCTGACGATGCTTGGAGATCTTCCTTTACAGCGCTTCGTATCCCAAGTAACACAAGTGGAAGTGATTCTGTCCAGTTCGAGTTGGCGTGGCAGACTACAGCTGCTTTCAGCTGCCTGTGGAATCTTTCAACCATCCCATTACAAGCAGGGTGGTATGCCGTAGTTTGCTTGTGTTGGAATCCTGCTATTTTAGCGAGACATTTAAAAAGTGCTGAGTCAAATTGTTTTCCTCTGTCGGTAATGATAGTAGTGGGGCTGCCAAAGCGCGCTATCCAACCTGAGAGCAGGGCTTTGGCTACCGTCTCTGCTGTTATATCGTGTATGGGTATCACTTCTGACCATCGGGTGAAGCGGTCTACTGCAGTCAGGCAATAGCGGTATCCCTCTGAGATCGGAAGTGGTCCTATGAGATCAATGTGGATGCAGGTAAATCGTGCTGATGGTAGTCTATACGTTCCCAGTGGAGAGGATGTGTGTCGACTAACTTTGGCTTTTTGACACTGATGACAACATCTTGCCCATTCACGGCAGTCTCTTCGTATTCCAGGCCAGACGAAACGATGTGACACCATTTTGACGGTCGCATTTACGCCGGGATGGCTTAGTGAGTGCAGACTGTCGAAAACTTGTCGTCTGAATGGTTTGGTGACGAACGGTCTGAGGATTTGATTGCTGTCATCACAGTACAGTGGTAATTGTGTACCAGGTATGTGAACTTGTCGTAGCTGAAGCGAGGAACCTCCATCTAACAAATTCTTTAGCTCTTGGTCGGACTCTTGTGACTTTGCTAAGTTGATCAGGTCTAATGGTTGAGTCAGTTCCTCGACCCTGGACAGTGTATCCGCGACAATATTATCTTTGCCAGCAACGTGTTGTATGTCTGTTGTGAACTGTGCTATATAATCCAGATGTCTGAATTGACGCGGGGAACAGTTGTCTTTTCTCGGGTGGAACGCGTAGCAAATTGGCTTATGATCCGTAAATATAGTGAAATGTCGAGCTTCAAGCATATGTCGAAAGTAGCGAATCCCTTCATAAATAGCTAGTAATTCTCTATCGTATGGGGAATACTTTTGCTGAGAAGGACTGAGTTTTCTAGAGAAGAATGCTAGTGGTTGCCATGCATTATCTTTGTATTGTTGCAATGCGGCACCGATTGCCTTATCCGAAGCATCTGTGATTAGCGCTATACGCGCTTCCAAATCTGGATGCGTTAAGAGAGTAGCTTGGCAGAGGCTTTCCTTGCATTCCTCGAATGCAGTCCGTGCGTCTCCCGTGATATCAACAGGATGAGAGCCTTTTACAGATCCTGTTAGCAACGCATGAAGTGGGGCTTGAATTTGAGCTGCCTTCGGGAGGAACTTCCTGTAAAAGTTCACCATTCCTAAGAATCGGCGTAGCTCTTTGA
This sequence comes from Sesamia inferens, assembly GCA_037179545.1. Lineage (NCBI taxonomy): Eukaryota > Metazoa > Arthropoda > Insecta > Lepidoptera > Noctuidae > Sesamia > Sesamia inferens. Next base: position 10,847,002 of record CM073939.1, read on the forward strand.
CTGTCTTAGGGATTGGGAATTCCTTTATCGCCTCAACTTTTGTCTCGAGAGGCTTAATGCCGTCACTAGTTACGTTGTATCCCAAAAAGTTCACTTCTTTGGCTCCAAAGATGCTCTTCGACGTATTTATCACCATACCATATTCCTTCAGCTTGGTAAATACTTGGCAGAGATGTTTTTCGTGTTCTTGTTCGTCCTTGGAGAATATAAGGAAGTCGTCGAGGTAAGCGTAGCAGTAGTCCATGCCACGAGTTAGCTCATCGACGAATCTTTGGAACGTTTGGCCGGCGTTCCTAAGGCCAAACGTCATAAATGGAAACTCATATAACCCAAATGGTGTTTTGATTGCGGTTTTTGGGATATCTTCCTCACAGACTGGTATTTGATTATACGCTTTTACGAGATCGATAGTCGAGAAGATGGTACTATTGGCGATGTTGTGCGTGAAATCGTGGATATGGCGAATCGGGTAGCGGTCTGGTACGGTGCGAGCGTTTAGCATTCGGTAGTCACCGCATGGTCGCCACTGGTTTTCTTTCTTGGGTGCGAGATGTAGTGGAGAAGCCCATGGGCTCTCTGATGGTCTTGCAGTCCCAATCTTCAACATCGCTTCAAATTCCTGCTTGGCGATCTTTAATTTATCAGGCGCAAGTCGTCGTGATGCGCAGTTTACAGGCGGGCCTGGCGTGGTCCTGATATGATGGACTGTGTTATGGCTCGTTAATCTGTGCGCACCGGCTGGTCGTGTTATTTCTGGGAATCTGCGTAACAAGTTATGATATTTGGACTCGCCGATCAATGTCTTCACTGAAGATATAGTGCTCGACGGTGCTACTGGTGCAGCTGCTGTACTGAGTGTAGTAGTATTGTCTATAAGACGTTGGTTGCGGCAGTCGACGACGAGACCGAAATGGGACAGGAAGTCGACGCCTATTATCGCCTTCGTGACGTCTGCTACTGTGAAGCACCACGTAAATGCACGACGTAAGCCGAGGTTCAGCTCCAAATGTACACTTCCATAAGTGGCGATAGGAGTGCCGTTGACAGCAAATAGTTGGTATTCGGTGGTGCCGGCTCGATGTTGTCGGAGTGCGGTGCGGGGGAAAACACAAATATCGCTGCCAGTATCAACGAGGAATTGCATTTTCGAATGCCGATCCGTGACGAACAGGCGACCTGGTAATGTTGGTGTGGGGCAGACGTTCGTCGCCGCTAGCGACTGCCCTGAGCATTTCCCGACTGGTTATAGTCGCATGGTTTGACGCACTTGTGAGCCTTGGTTCCGAACTTGTAGTGATACCAACAGTTTGAAAATCTGCGGTAGTTCGACTGAGATCTGCTGTTGCTACGCCGACGCTCAGTGTTTCTAGTTCCGGACCTTGACCTTTGCGTATCTCTATCACCTGATCTTGTGGCAAGAGCTTGGACTTGCTTTGTAAGCGCAGAAATTTGCTTGGCCATTGTTTCTAAGACTGATGTTGAAGTTGCTTGAGTGCTAGCAACTTGAGGTGATGATGGCACGATGTCGTGAACCTTGTCTGCCAATTCTGCCAGCACTTGTAGCTCCGAAGTTGGTTGGCAAGCAATAACGGTTTGTATACTGCTCGGTAGGCGGCTTGTCCAAATGGTGCGTAAGAAATCGTCAGGAATGTCAGGTCCCGCTAGGTGTTGTAAATGCCGGAGGAACTGTGAGGGTCGTCTATCCCCTAATTCCTCGTGCATGAGTAGCTGTTTCACCTCTTTTTCTCGTGAAGCTGATAGTCTCTTAATTAGCTCGTTCTTCAATTTCTCGTATTTGCCTTTTGCGGGCGGTGAAACAATAATATCTTTTACTTCCGCTGCATATCTGTGCTCGAGGTTCGATGTTACGTAGTAAAACTTGGTTTCGTCGTCTTTGATGCCAGCCAAAACAAAATTGCCTTCCAATTGGGCGAACCATACTGACGGTTCTGCAGCCCAGAATGGCGGTGCCTTGACTCCGACACGACAAATGTCGTGAGGTGTAAATGTCTTTTCCGACTTATTGTCGGGCTCATTGTAATTACCCACATCTTGTTTTTTTCCTTGACTCATTATTATAAATTGTTATCTTACGGTTTCTGATGGTCTTCGTGTTCCTTAGAGGGGTCACCAGTTTAGTGGCGGTTGCTGCCGTTGGACTGCGGGTTACAGGAACTTGAAATGATAGTCCAAATACACAGTTGCGCCACACAGTTTATTTCAGTTTATTTTGCACAAGCACGAACAGAAGCAAGAGTAGATAACAGCAATAGCGAGAAGAATAAGCGTGAAGATACGTAGGTACAGTTACAGGATAGATGGAAGTTTCATAAGACGAATACCGTTTACTATGTAAATATTGCACAGCGACATGTATCATCCGAGGAAGCTATCAAGGGACTGGCGGGGGGCGATCGGCGCACGCGTCTTCAAACCGGTTCTATTGTTCGTTAGGAACAGGGAAGGCCTTTTTACTATACGACTTCGCGACGATCGCCTCACGACTAGTCTATATTCAAAGTAATGTTATTAACAATATTTTGTATTAAATTGTGTGGTGCATGTTTACTGTAGTTGTGTAATATGTATGAATAAAATATTTATATAATTATAATCTTTAGTTTAAGTTGTGTATAAATGTGTAAGTATGTATTATGTGTAGGATATCAATGATTGTGATATTTGTTACATCAATATGTTTTATTTATGCACTTATATAAACCAAGTGTGTAGTGGATACCACACCTTAAAACCTTTAGTCATTATATTACAGATGAGTTCATAAAGGTATGAGAAATAGTGTTTAAAGTTCAGTCGATAGCATGTAGAAAAGGAAGGAAGCTCCAACCTGACAGGTAGGGTCACAAAGATTCTACATCTCTGATCTCGCATAGACATATACAGCTTCCTGATGTAGCGGTCAACACCTTTTCTCATCCATAACCAAATTTAGACGCCGATAAATTTGAACCAAAAGCTGTTGACAACGTAACGCAATATGAGTTCACACTATCACCGGTATGAGCTATCTATTACGATCGATAGTCATTAATCATTTAAGTATAAGAGCATCAGTTTATACTGAATGGCTGGTATTATTAGCTTATCTATAATACCGGTTGGTCCATTTCTAACAGCTACATATAGGAGAGCTTAAGGATTAAGTCTTAGTATTGAGTGCGTGAAGCTACGTAGAATCTTCTCGTACGAAATACCGCAGTGTCTCAAGACAAAAGTCTTCGACCAGTGTGTGTTGCCAGTGATGACTTATGGAATTGAGACGTGGTCGCAAACAATGGGCCTTATACTAAGGCTCAAAGTCACTCAAAGGGCAATGGAGAGGGCTATGCTTGGGGTTTCACTGCGCGATCGATTCAGGAATGAGGAGATCCGCAGAAGAACGAGAGCAACTGACACAGCCCGAAGAATTGCAACACTGAAGTGGCAATGGGCTGGACACATTGCCCGATGGACCGACGACCTGGTGATGGTCGCGAGAAACCGCTGGATGCGGGAGGCGCAGCACCGGTCGTCTGTAGTGGACGTCTTTCGGCTGAAATGATGATGACTATAGAGTGTATAGCTGTAATAGGATTTAAGGTATTGGAGAGAAAGCTTAGAAAGTAATAATCTTTTGAATTACTTAGACGATTTTTTGAGAATAATTATAAGTGTAGGTACAAATAAGTTTCCGGTGTTTTTTGAACACGCGGACAAGCATTATCATGTAGGAGAACAATTTTGCCATATCTGGAGTAGTAATGGACGCGTTTTTCCTCCTCCTTCTATTTTATTCCAATAATGCTTCCAATTCCGTTTCATCGTACGATTTCGGTCTTCCACTATGTTCTTTGTCTTCCACGTCAAAGTCACAGTTTCTAAACTTTTGAAACATCTTTCTCTTAAAGCAACTTCACGATAAGCTTCTACAAGCAATCGATGAGCCGCAGCTGCAGATTTCTACAAATTAAAGAAGTAAATAAAGTTCTCACAAATGACCCTTATTCGGCACAAAACATGAGGTTTTGCAGAAATATATGATACTGATACAGAGTCACTAATACTCTAAGTGTATGTTATTACCAGATATCCGAACTTACGACATCACATTTTACATCTGACAATTTCAATCTAACTGCTTAATGAGCATTTTTTTTTAAACGACGGATACTTTTTTGTACACCTAATAATATCCTGCTTCAATCACAAATATATTGAAATGATCACAATGAGAATTCAAACTTCAGAAGGACAATTCTCGTAATTAAAAATGTTCAAAACCCAAGTCGCAATCTCATCCAATCCACCGGAAAGCCGTGTTAACGGTGGTTAGGGATCCGCAGTGAATAATCTCTTTATAATGCTTGCAATCCCTTTAACTAGGAGGTCTTCAACGGAATTGAATGTAATTGGCACGGGAATAACATAACTTACAAAGCAAAATGGTATATAGTTACTATTTATATAATTACTTTATATTTTTACGAAATAATAATATCCTTTGTATTCCTAGTCCTCTCTGTCTAAATGTACGTGTTAGGTAAAACAGGTACCTAACTATTACAGACACATCCTTGTTTAGCAATTATAAATAAACTAGCTGTTGGCCGTTATTGTCTGTGTTCCAAGATGATAAGTATCATTTTCCAGACCATGATGTCTACCACTTCATTACAATCTATACAGATTAGTATCCCTTACTTTATTGCTGCCGCAAAGACTGTCTACTAAAATGCTAACTACATTAAATCTATATATTCTAAAAGACATTATCTAAAATCAAATTATTACCAATAGTATGTAGCGGCACCTACATCGTCATATGCGAATAAAGCGTCATATTAAAATCCCGCATCTTGCAAGCAGAGTTCACTGTATAACTAGTACGTACGACTTCAACCGATAGAGCAGTGCTCGCCAGATAATACACGGTTCGGAGGATCTTTCCCGTCCTGTAGAGGATGAGTGAGCGTTACACATTGTTAGTCATAGCTCTAAAAGTAATCTAATCAAAATTAATAGATCTCAAACTTGGACAAGAGAACGCTGCGATCTGAGCACCTTAGTTTTAATTAACATAAATTGTTTGGTGTCATTTCAGGAATGACACAAAAATTGGTTTAAGTGTATATTGAATGAATTAAAACAAGGCGTGATACTCTTTTGCTGAATCGTCGACATAGCTCGAGTCAGCAAATATTTCTGGTTACAATACTCGAAAGCAAAATGCAACCTAATGAAATGGTGAACGATTTTATTTGAACGGAAACAGATTTTTAAATCAATTCAATTCAATCGTTTATCAAACATCAAGTTTTGTAATTCGTTGACATTATTTTACTTAATGAATCAAGTTCAAACAGAATAGATTAGAAACTTGACTAGTATGTCTTAAACCGAGGGCAAATCAATATTATCAAATAGTTTTAGATATGTCACAACATACATTTAACTAAAACCTTATGGTATTGACGAAGACCAGTAACCCGAATTATAAGGAATTATTAATTAGCTACAAGGCCTTGTGTTGTATTTACGGATAATATAACTTTATTTAGTAGAATGGCAGACTTCAGTCCGCTTCAATTAATGTTTGACTTTACAACTTGAATGTGTTCCCACTGATACACATTGAACTGTCACTTCGTCCATAATTATGTAAAACAAACGATATTTCACTTCATCATAACTTGGTACTAAGGCCACGAAAAATAATTAATGTTGAAAACTCATACAAGTAGACAAAACGCTCCAACATTAATTTCTAAGTCACTAATTAAGTTCCTGTCTAATGGAGCGCTTCGAGGAATGAGTTTGAGAGAGAATATAGAAGGAACAGCTTTTACCGAGTACCTTCATAAAGTGTCAGATTATTTGACATTAGATATGAAGGAAGAGATATTAAAACATTGTGGGTATGACAGATCATACCCACAATGTTTTAATATCTATCTTATATCTATCTAATGTTTTATATATACTGTACAAACATGTAAAGACAGATCTTTACATGTTTGTACAGTATATATGTCACCGAAAATGTATATAATCCGTCATTGTATACCTACAATTCCTAGGAAATGTGTGCAATTCCTAAAACCGCACATAAATGTGTAAAAAAAATTATATTGGACACATTTCCTAGAAAATCTATACATTTCCTTAATGGAAATCGCAAATGTAAAACACTTGATATCAAAGGGTAGGCGGAGTATGCGGGGCGAGGGAAGGGTATTGTTTCATCTAATCGGGCTTAGTTAGATCATTTTGTGACAAATACATTTTAAAAGTTACTACATATTTGATTTTTGAAGCTTTAATTAGTAAAATATTATGAAGAATAATATATTTTACGATATGTGTGTCACATTTTCATTTTTTTTAATCTAGCTGGAGCCGGCATTTCCTAACTGACTATCTCTGAAAAGAAAAACCGAAACAAACTCAGGGATCATCGCCTTTTTTCAAGTCCAGACATTAAAAATGAAAATTTTTACAACAACAATATGTTTTTACTTTGTACCTAACAATCAATTTATGTGATTTAAAAAAACAGTGATTAATCATAATTGTAGCATATTTAATTACCTAAATAGTTATCAGCAGGCTAATTGCGTAAGACAAAACTATTCCCATCAGTTGGACTGTTGCTCTTGCATTGCTTCCGAAAGTGTATCTGCTCATCAACGTAAATAACGCAATGTATGTTGTTGAACTGTCAAAATGGTATCCATTGCTACTGAAATTGGAATTATATACAGTTTCTAGGAATTGTACACATTTCTTAGGACATTTTTGTTTTTGAAACAATATTTTATACATTTTCTCAGTATCTTCAGAATTGTACAAACCCGAGGCTCGTATATAATTCCTAGATTTCATACATTTCTGATATTATATATACTCTGTCCACTAAGTTAACCATTTTTTTCACAAATGAAACAAAAAAAGAAGTAAAGAGTATTCCATTCTATTATATATGTTTAATCAAGAATGATATATGTATGCAATTATAATAACTGTATAAATAACAATATTCAATGAGATTAATATTTATATTAATTTTAAAGTTAATTTTTATGTTTTTTACGCTATCTGGAATAGGTATAATCTAAGATAGCTGTCAAAAAACGGCTAAAATTAATTGGATATAATAATAGGTACAATGCGTTAGGGTGTGATTTGGCTATTTTGTTTATAAAAAAACCATGAAATGGTACGCAAGACCAATTTTCGTACTTAAAAATTTTGTCTCGCAACGTCATCTCAGCGATCAATCAAAATCAAAAACTTGCCCAAAATCCAAGGAGTTTTTTGATATCTCTGACATGTTACGACAGAAATTAAAATACGTAGATTCCTTTATACGAGGATTTCCCTTCTGATTACTGTTCTATGTTCTATTGAATATTTAATCCCAGAAAGATAATAATACATTGAATATTTAATGGTAGAAAGATAATACAAGCTAATCTGCCTCAATATTTATGAATGATTTATTGGAAATAGTTTCATGGGTAGGTATGTTATAAGTTCTACAACAATTCAAATCATGTCGTATCTGATTATATAGTAAGGTTACAATACATTAATATCTATGTTTAACGAACTTTTTAGAAGCATGTATAATTTATATACACCGTTATTTTTTATAAAATCAAATTCTGCGTTTCCTTGTAATGTCAAAACAACAGGTGGTAGTGCTTTAGTCGGTGTTAGGCCATAACATTGGCCGCCGGCAGAAGTTACCACACACCAGAAAAAGTCTTACCGCCAAGCGATTTGTCGTGTTCCGGCATGATGTCTGGTAAAGCCGTACGGAGGACGGGTCTGAGCAGTTGTGTTGCGTTGTGTGCCGGGTACGATGCGCCAAATGTTGTTGTGTTGGGAGTTTGGTCGTGGAGGGTCTTCAGATCAATCTCCCTTTGACGCGGCATCGATGGTCGTGTTGTTGGGTATAACATTGCAACACCTAGCTCAACTGCCGTCTTCCTTCCTATTTGCTCAGTTTTTCTGGGTGTATAGGCTCTTTATAAACTAGCGCGCTTTACCATCAACGATCGCATCACTGCTTACCATCAGGCGGGATTGCGGTCAAGCGCTGGTTTAAAATTATTTAAAAAAAAAAAACAGAATTTTACTGAATGCATATAACAGTTGTAACGGTACATTAGTAGAACAAAAAAGAACTATTTAAAAAAAAACATGTCTGTATCACTGGAAGATAGCTGATGTTATAAACAGTAACAGGCTACTTCTACAGAAGTAATTATGGTATCGTATATTACATCGCGAGCTCAGCGTGTATGTGTATACAATGTAGTCCTCTAATCGATTTCGATAACGGCGACCCTTTGAGATTATAATTTCCTAGCGCGTGACCTAATGTGACTTGGCAAACCGAACTTTGTTTTAAATTATAAAAGTTTATGTACGTGTACTGGTCCTGGTTTCTCGGTGGTAGGCCATAACATCGGCCGCCGGCGGAAGTTACCACCCACCAGACAAAGCCTTGCCGCCAAGCAATTTGTCGTGTTCCGGCATGATGTCTGATGAAGCCGTACGGAGGACGGGTCTGAGCAGTTGTGTTGCGATATGTGGCGGGTACGATGTGCCTAATGTTGTTGTGTTTGGAGTTTGGTCGTGGAGGGTCTTCAGATCAATCTCCCTTTGGCGCAACATCGTTGGTCTTGTTGTTGGGTTTAACATTGCATCACCTCGCTCAACTGCCGTCTTCCTTCCTATACGCTCAGTTTTTCTGAGTGAATAGGCTCTTAATAAACTAGCGCGCTTTACCATCAACGATCGCATCACTGCTTACCATCAGGCGGGATTGCGGTCAAGCGCCAGTTTATAATTATTAAAAAAAAAACATAATAGAAGGTTTGAATAAACAAGTCAAAATATTCAAAACGATATTATGAAATAACAAAATGTAAGAAAGAACATCGTTTATTTTCGGTGAACAAAGCGCAAAAAATTACAAAAACACAAAAAAAAACAAGACGACGAGAGAGTTGATATGACGCATTTTTCCCACAAGGTAATATGCGTCAGATCCACGCAAAATGGCTGTCGCTCAGTATTATGCTGCGACCCTAGACAAAAATACATTAATATTATGTTTTATACTTATTACCTTCTGAACACGATCTTAACACAAACAACAACCTCCCTACATAAGTTACAATGATAACATAAGCTTTCATTTCATGTATTTCGTTACACCCTGAATATAAATCAAATAATATTTTCTCAGAAGCGGCGCTACTAAAGGGCGTAAAAGGCGACATCGGAGAGAAAGGAGACAAGGTAATTCTAATTATCTTCTGATTAAGTTTTACCAAAGTGTGTTGGGGTCGCCTATATTCAGCTGAATATCAGTGCTTCATATGGAGTGAATTCCTATCTCCCCGCTACAACCCGTGGGATGAGTAAGCTGACTGCCTGACTTTTCGGCTGATTACTGACACGATTCGCAAAGATCCAGGAATGTCAGCAAGATAGTGAACTAAGAGGGTAAAGGGTATGAGGGGGAGGGGGGGGGGGGTGTTAGGTAGCGAAGGTAATTAAAGAAAAATATCAGCCTATAGAATTCCACTGCCGGACATAGTCCTCCTTCAAGACTTTCCACAGTGACCGGTCTTGTGCCGCCCGCATCTATCGGCTTTCCGCAACATTTTGTCAGAAATCACCAAAATTATGTTTGTGTTTTCTGAGTTATTAAATATTTCCCAAAGATGATGATTATTTATTTACTTAAGCTTGATTGTACTCGGAGAAATTCAATTATCACTAGAAACATACATACGTGGATGTTGGAATGGTTCTGATTGTTTATATATTCATACACGAAATATTTTAAGGAAATATCTATACGTGGGAAAAAGTCATATAGACAACTTTTCATTAAAAAAAAGCGTAACTGAGGCACATAATAAATCCTCTTTAATTAATTACATCCATTACAGTTTAGGCTAGGTTACATAATATTTGCTGTAGGTAATTGAAGCTGAAATTAATGAATCTCAAATTATTTCAATGTGGTGTGATGTCCCAAACACTACATGGTTTAGTTGTGTTAGAATAGTCTCACGTATAACATTTGTATATAAACCGTTTATCATAAATATTAAAAGGGATCAAAGATCATTACTAATCCTCTCCACACCGGTCGGCGACTAACACCACATTAAAATTAATATTTATTTTAATTAATAATTACTTATATTAACCAAAAATATAAATAATTAAAACAATCATATATGACTTCTTTACCATTTACTCATGTCTCTCTTAGAATGTTTCGTGTATAACACACCTTACACACAGCTAATTTTGTTAAAGTATTTTAATTAGCCCTCATAAAGGGATTTATCTTACTTTAAGGAATGTTATCTTGCCTATATTTTGTTTCCTAATAATTTATATACCTGGATTTGTTACTTTTGGCATGCGAAACAACCAAGCCGCACCGACCCTATGCGGTGGAATACATACAGCCCACTTCCCATTATAGGCTAGTTGCGTGTAACGTGTATGTTTGCGTGTATGTGTGCGTGTAACTTGATATTACTGATAATTAAAAAAATATTAAAATATATTAAATCGGGCCCAAAAAAAAGGAACAAGATTTTTTTACTGAAAAATCATTTTCGAACAGGAAATAAAGTTGTTAAACACGACGATACCAAATACTAAAGTTTGTTAAACCTTATTTAGGGTGAAAAGGGGCTGAGAGGTATGGAAGGCCCCCAAGGCTTTCCGGGTACTGACGGCAAACCGGGTGAGCGCGGGGATATTGGACCATCCGGCCTACCTGGTACACAAGGTCCTCCGGGTCTAAATGGACCTAAGGGAGAAAAGGGGGATGCTGGCCCACCTGGACCTGTCGCTTTATCAAGAGATGAAGCGATACTGATGACGAAGGTGAGAAGTAAAAATATTTTTTTTTTTTGCTTTTTACATTTCACGTCATTTGAAGATTTTAGACTGGTATTTGACTTGGTAATTTTCTCTATACAGCATACACATTATCAATATACTTTGGCAAATGCTTCCATAGTTTAGACAAAATAAATCTAACAAAAAGTCGTTAAAAAGGCTTTATTACAAAAAAAATTAAATTTCTTTTTATGTAGTAAGAAAAGCTCCTTATTCATTATATCTTGCCGATTAGTGCAATATTGTTTGATAAACCCATCAAATGCTTCGGATAAACACATAAATATGTATGTATGTATCGGATGATTTACGTCATAGTATTTAGTTTGTATGAAAATGGATAAAAATTTAAGATTCTATTTTATTAATACGTTCATAATAAAAACCACTTTTTTTCATAGTTTGGACATCTGCTCGAAGTTTTCGTATCGGAACACGGTGTATAAATAACTATATTTCCGAACGTATTTTATAGTATACCCAATTTCTGTAATACTAAACTGTGTATTTGCTTATAATTTAAGTAAAAAGTACACCGTAGACTACCTACAGGACTTATCTCTCCTTTCCTTTGGTATTCCATCTAAAGATTGCCTGTAAAAGATCCCTCTTAGTTAGTAGTAGTACTAGCATTTGTAAAAAAATTATATTTAACTTCTGTTGGGTGTATACAATAAATATTATTTTATTCTATGTATTAACATAGACATAGTCAACAATTAAAATAGCGTCACAACACATTTTTCTTTACTGCCTCAAGTTCATGCTTAAACTCTACGTCTAAGAATGGCTTCGTTCAACCAAAACTTCGCATTGTTTGAAATAATAATTTACACAACACATGATTAATGCTTGTAGCTAAAAGCAAAGTCTTGTACCTACACGTTTATTTCTCCTAACCAAACATAACCAAGTCTTATGAACATACATTCAAGTAATCAAATATTTCAAATCAGGGTGATAAAGGGGATACAGGCCCCAGAGGAAAACGTGGTCATCCTGGGCCCCCAGGCCCTAGGGGACCACCTGGCTTCCCTGGTCCTCCAGGAACCCCAGGAAACAACGGAATATCTGGTGATATAGGACTACCTGGATGGACGGTAAGCAATAAAATTAAATTGTGATTTTAATGTACCTACAACTATTAAAAGAAAGAAATTTATCAGAAAGTTCGAATTTGTCTAAACCAAACAGAGGCTTGTTGGCATGTTTGCATCTTCAGTATTTCGATTTGCTGATTCAACAAAAGAGAGAAAGGATTCCATTTGTGTATTATTTTACAAGACTACAAGGAACACGATAACAACATCATTTCTGCGTATAAACTGTCGTTACATACGTTCCACCCTCAGTAATACAGAAAATGATTCTCAAAATTCCCTTTCAAAACATTTATCGAATTCCAACCCATTTTCTCAGTAAATACTTCAAGAAAGTATTGGGTCAAAATTCATATTAAATTGTCCTCCATCCTACTTTTCGGATAAACCATAATTACAGTTATACATTTGACAGGGCCCACCCGGTGCCGTCGGGCAGGCAGGCGCTCCCGGGCCGAAAGGGGATAAAGGAGATCCAGGCGGGACCCCACTTGACTTAGAAAAGGTAATGCCATATACCAGGTTAATTGGACGGTTGAATATGTATGTTTTTCCTTCTTTTTCTTTATGAGGAGTGGTTCTTGGAATGATACAACTGACGGCTCTTGTTTGCACGGAATGTGAAAGCATTTCATGCAAAAGAAAGGAGTCGAATAAACTTCAACATTTATCTTAGAAATGTTTTGACTTTTTTTATTAAAGGAGTTTACTTTTCATTGAACTGTACGATTCTCGAAAATGTACCCTATTTGGGCGTAATTGTTTACTTCTAAAGAAATTATTAAGTGTAGTGAGCTTTGAGATTTTGTAACTATAAATATAATCATTCTAAGAAACGTTCTCATCAATGTTGACTATTATGAAAGTTACTCAAGTCGATAACTTATTCAATATATTTCGGCAGAGAAAATTGAATAAAAAAACGATGTCAAAATACAACATCGTGGCTAGAATATGTAATGTACTTGCCTTTGCTTTTGTCCTCTAATGACTAATACGAGCAGTTAGCGTTAGTAGGTACCACGGACTAGTTACTCGGTCCTTTATAGTGGATGAAAGAATCCGTACAACAAAGTTCTGATATATGTTATTCTGTATTTGCTCCAGCAGATTAATTCTCATAACTATAAGGCTTATTAGAATAATTAATGTTCGCAGTAATTGTAGACGTAGATTTATCTTTGCGTCAAGACGTCCAGACTTTGCATTTATGAAAATGCTTTTATATTTCTATTTTCCTAAAAGCGAAACGAACCAAGAAATGTTTTTTACTCTTTTCCAAACATCCCTGAAAACACTGAAATTGCTATAAACAACAGAAAAGATATCAAAGATTCTCTCCATGATTCCTTAAATTGCATTTTTGTGTTGAGCATACTCTTGAAACTAAATTGAAATAGTTTTCGAACGGAAATTCATACCTTACGAGAATATAAAAGTAATAAAATTTTGTACATTAAGGTGAAAGGCGAGAAAGGCGATCGAGGGTATGACGGTGCCCCAGGGCCGCCTGGCAAAGATGGACCGCGGGGCCCTCCCGGCCCTCCGGGGAGTCCTGCAACTAACATACAATACATGACCGTACCGGGGCCTCCGGGACCGCCGGGCCCTCCGGGTCCACCCGGTGTTTACCTGAACGAAGTGCCAGATACTCTGACCGACAGCCCCGGGATTAATCGGCTCGAGCCGACCGGAGGTAAGTAATAGTTTACCTTTAGTATAAAGAGTAGAAAAAAACATTTAATAGCTTGAATATTTGTAGCCTTTTTAAATATTTTATTGTAGATTCAATTTAATGTAATTCGACTGCATTTAAAATGAAAATCATAGATTTAATTTTATTCTGTCGGAAGAAATATTTAACATTTTTACCCTCCACAAATACCGCATTAAAATGGCTTTGTTTTTTTCTTTTTTCTTTAACAGGAAAACAGCGCGATCCACTACAAATTATAAGAAACTTGAACCATCTGGTACACTACCGCCAGGAACCGTACGGTACGCAATAGTTTTTCCACAAACACTTTTACCGTGAACTGAGTCAGGATTGTTTTTCTTATACACAGGAAACTTTGAAACTTGCCGAGTAGAAAAATTTCTATTTACATTTTAATGTAGCAAAAAATTGGTTCAAAGTTGAACATAGTCAAGCACTGTTTTGTTAGGAATAATTTATGAAGTAAAATTGTTTTATAGCATACCGTGATCCTTTGGATCCTCTTGGAGAAAACGGTGATTTCGATGATGATGAAGATGGACGAGCTATAGTTGGGACCATACTATTTAAGACTACAGATTCATTGATTCGAGTAAGTTGTTTTACTATAAAGACAAACAATAAAACCCTTGGACATTTTGAACGCTGTTAAAAAAATTCTGGTAATTTTGTTGGGACCTTAAATTTTGTGATGATGTGGGCGGTGTTTAAACGAAACTTTTCCCGACAGCTTGGCACAAACAGTCCCCTGGGTACTTTGGCGTACGTCATCCAAGAGCAAGCGTTACTTGTTCGCGTCAACAATGGCTGGCAGTACGTAGCTGTAAGTAACAGATTATAAACCTTAATAAAAATGATAAAATAAAATAAATAAATATATACGAACAAATCACACACATTGAGGCTAGCCCCAAAGTAAGTTCGAAACTTGTGTTATGGGATACTAAGTCAACGATACTATATATATAATAGATACATACATAGATAAACATCCAAGACCCAGGCCAATCAGAAAAAGATCGTTTTCCATCATGACCTGGCCTAGAAGAACCTTATACCTTGAAGATTAGAGCAAAGATTAGGCAAAATATATTATTTATTACTTTATTGTTTCTAAACTGAATTAGTTATGATTGACTTTAAAAGACACGAGAAAGAAGAAATCTCATGTGTTTTAAAGTAAAAAATCACGGTGTCTGGGGTTTGTATTTTCGCTTTTTGCCATTGACTTCTAAAATAAGTTATTTTTCATTTAATAGTGTTTTTTTAATGAAGCAATACAGTATTTTTTTCTGTATTAATCTGTATTTTTTTTTTCTTTTGACTTACAAGAAGTTGAAGGTTGACATGATATTGGCTTATGCAACCATTTATCGCGCACATTTGTACATAAATCAAATCTAAAACTTATACTGTTTTGTTATGTATGCCATTATCAGAACTGCATCAAAATGGGACCACACGGGAAGTACTTCCTTGCAAATAAAACACAATCCGTTCAACTAGTATGAAATTCTGAGGTAACAATCTTAAAAAAAAAATCGTCGAATTGAAAAATTTCACCTTTATTCGATGTTGGTTAAATACGCAGTATCTCAGACAAGTCTTTGACCAGTGTGTGTTGCCAGTGATGACTTATGGAACTGAGACGTGGTTGCTAACAATGGCCCTTATAAGAAAGCTCAAGGTCACTCAAAGGGCAATGGAGAGGGCTATGCTTGGGGTTTCACTGCGTGATTAAGTCAGAAATTAGGATATCCGCAGAAGAACGAGAGTAACCGATATAGCGGGTAACAATAACGTGCGTAGGCCCCCGACAAGGTGGACCGACGACCCGGTGAAGGTCACGGAAAAACAATGAATGTGGGAAGCGCAGGACTGGTTGTCGTGGAGACCCTTAAGAGAGGTCTATGTCCAGCCGTGGACATCTTTCGAATGATGGTGATGATGATGAAATACGAAATAGATATATAACACGGAGAACAAAATATATTTTGATCGCTACACTTCATTACATTAGTGTTTTAGTGTTTTAAAATATGCCAATGGGTCCAATAAAAAATAATTCAGGTGGGACTGCACCTTATTCAATACCTCATGTATTATTTCCAATAATTCGTGCATCCAATTTCTATACTCACCATGCTTACTAGAGTGCATTACTCCTATTGAAATTTATAACAATGTCTCCGTATCAATGTCGTATTGATAGGCAGAACGGACCTTGCCGTATAGCTTTGGTACATAAAACCATTGCTCGTTGAGACTTATATACCGGGACTTATGTATATATCTACCGTCTATTGGAAAATGTATAGATACATATATTTCTATTGTTCCGCTCGGTTTTGTAGTTCAATATCGTAACAGTAAGCTGGACATTGAAATGGGTTCCTTATCTTGGTCTATTGACTGTAAATTTTGTTTTAAGTCTATGTGAAACCAAACAAAATTTTATTGTTGTATATTTTTTTAAGAAAGATTTTGTTGAGGTACTGCCCAAACGTATGATGACGTGAAAATGCTTACTTATTTTTTTTATCACTCAGTTAGTATGCTTGATAGTGCGATAAAAAGCTAAGCATTTTTGGTTCATTTTGCAAATCGAAACAAAATTATGTGTATTATATTTGAATAATTTTTTTCCTTGCATAAATCTCCAAATTTTGACTTTAGGCTATCTTAGTTTATTGTTGTAGATTATCTATTATATTCTTTTACATAATACTAGCGACTCGCCTGTCTGTCTGTCTGTCTGTCTGTCTGTTACGCTTTCACGTCTAAACCACTGAACTGACTTTATGGAAATTTGGTACAAAGATAGAGTTGACCTTGAGAAATAACATAGGATAGTTTTGATTCCGGACTTTTGAAGAGTTCTCTTGGAAACGCGATATAAGCCGCAGGCGGAAAGTTATACATATAAACCTTCCTCTTGAATCACTCTATCTATTAAAAAAAATCATATCAAAATCCGTTGCGCAGCTTTAAAGATTTAAGCATACATAGGGATATAAGGACAGAGAAAGCGACTTTGTTTTGTACTACGTAGCGGTCGCCCGCCGCGACGTTGTCGGTTACCGCTGCAAAACGCCTACCCAGGAAAGACACGGTCAGCAAAATGATTTCCAAGTCACGACGATGCAGTCATTATCCGCAAGCTGCATAATGTGTCTTTATGAGGTTGTTAATGATGAAAATATTAAATTGTAAATACTAAATTTTCCCAGAGTGCAACCCGTTGTTTTAGGACAGATAACTAAAGCAATTATTCTAGAGCTCTTCTATAAACAACATCTGACGTTAAAATATTTTCAGGTAACAAAATATACTGATGATCGGGAGCCCTGACCAATGATAGAGGAACGTAAAGTTGCCTTTGCGTAAAACATTCTTTTCGTAAATCAATTCCTACTTTGACAATTTGAATGTTTGCCCTGAGATTTCTTTATTGTTAGTGTGATTTTTTTTTTTTGAGAAAAGAGTTGTTGGTTCTTAGCCTTGAAAAGAACTGTTCGTTATCCCTGAAAAGAACTGTTGGTAAGCACTGAAAAGAACTTTTGATTAGCTCTGAGAAGAACTGTTGTTTAGTTTTGAGAAGAACTTTTGTGTAGTTTTAAGAACGAAATCTAAAAAAAATCGCACGAAAGTTATAAAAAAGTGAATTTATGGTGTTAAGCACATAAAAAAGAGGTCACAGTGGTATCTCCCATCTCACTCTAACGTCCAATTTTAATCATTCAAAACCCAAATATTATCTACATAAACCGTACTTAGTGGAAAAAAAAATATTTTAATAAGGATTACGAGTAATAGCATGAGTTAAATTAATGCGTTTAAATATAGTCCAAAAAAAATTAAGATTTTTAAATTGTGGAGGAATGAGGAACAGGGAGTAAAGTTCACTTATCCTCCATAGAAAAGGGAGGATCCTCCGACCAGACTAGTTGTCTGGCGGGCCACTTTGCCCGTCGGTTTATGTGGTGAACTTATATGCGTGCTAGTTGCACAGAAAACTCTGATTGCGACATGCAGGAATCGCGTGACGTCAGTATGACGCGTTGTTCGCATGTTGCGTTGTAGGCACCGCTACAAAATTAAAAAATGGTTGTTGTGCCTCACTCGACATAGATATGTATGGTGTGATCCGGTCTTTTTTGTTGATATTTATAAGATCTACAATTAATAAGAATATTTTATGGTTCTATCTTTTATAGTTTAGGCAGCGTACGCATAATAAGTAACGTCTCTGGTAAATTTTTTACACCTTGTGTTAAAAAAACTCAAATATCTTACGGAACCCTATTTTTTCCAAAATAAAATTTAGCCTATGTTACTTGTGGATAATGTAGTTTTCGAATGGTGAAGGAATTTTTGAAAATGGTCTAGTAGTTTTTGAGCCTATTCATTACAACCAAACAAACATACAAACAAAGTTTTTGTTTTTATTATTTAGTGTAGATAGAAAGAGTTTAGTCAATAAGAGATATACATAAGCTACACATTACGTTTTTAATTAAATTAATGCTGCAATATTATGTAAATAATAATATTATGGTGGTCATTCGATTCAACTAACACCAAATAAATACCTGTTTTGAACAGTACGTATTTGTTACAAAATATCTTTCCGCGCCAGTCATTCTAATGAATGAAGCCTCATTATTGTTAAAATAGATGAATTTCAGTAATTTTCTCTGAAAATACCGTGACGTGAAGTACGTGGTATTATATACAAATGTATATGATTGTGGTTAGGAACTTTGAAACATATAGTTTTAGCACGATACATAATAGAATATGAAAAGCAATATGGAATTATTAACAAGCTGGTATGAGTACTTTACATCCATTAGGAGTTTTAAGTAATTAAAATGAAAAATACCGTTCAAAATAAATAAAAACGTATTAAAAAGCTGTTATCTCAGTCGACCTGATATTCATAATTAATGGTAAATTGATTTTGTAAACCCGAAAATTTGCTAACAAATTAATAACTATAAATAATTGTCTAAACAGCATCCATCCGAATATTATATTTATTGAAACAACAGGCTATTGAATATTCAATCAAAATTGTTTCGTAACTCTTGTGCCTCACCCGACCCCAGTGGCCTGTCCATTTGGATTAAAATAGACGTCATCGACGAAAGAATTTTGATTTCTAAATATTATTACCACGAGAATTCGTACCTTAAATATTCATGAATAATAAAGAAAATTGTATTTTCTTTACCCTATAGGGAATAAAGAGCTCCGCCTTTATTCGAGTCTTGTTATTTGAACAAAACTTACTACTATTCCCAATGGATGTATATCTGAATGAGTTAACAATTTCCCAAATTTCAGTACCTATATTATATTATGAATCTTAGAGCCAGTGGCTAAAGCTCACATTTAATTGTGTAAAATATTAATCAACAAGAATATTTGTTTACTGTCTTATAGTTCTTGAAGCTTTTGTATCAGTATTTTGCCTCAATATATTTTATTGATCGAGAAAAGAAATTGTACAGAGAAATTAAATGAATAAAACCCTTCGTATCCGGAACGTGGATCCACGCGAGATACTATAGCCTTTTTGTGTATATCTACAGTATGTTAAGAAAACCCTGTCCGACCCGTGAAGGTGTTGTTAGGTATCGATAACTGATTCTAGTAATGGATACAAAACCGGGCTAAACTTAAAAAAAATCCCCCTAATAAAATAAATATTATTTCGCAAAAAGAGGTAACTTAATAAATGTGCGTTGAGCACCCTTCCGCGGGCGGCGGGCGGCAGGGCACGCGGCACGTGGTCGCATCGCTATTCGCTCATAATAATACCGGTGTTGTCACTTTTTTAAAATTACCAAATTTCGGGCAAGTTGGAATTAATTCACGGGAAAAAAAGATTATTTCAAAATTCATTTGTATTGGTACTATGATGATTACGTAAAATTTTATATTATATTTGGTCATGTGTTTACCTAACCTTTATTATCCTTATGGGTTGGACAGGGTTTTCTTAACATACTGTATACATAGTAGACATTTTTTATTGCTTAACTGTATTTTATTTTGTTTAGATGGGTTCTCTATTGGCTATCCATACGCCACCAGCTGGAGGTCCAACTCGGACGCCTTTGCAGAACATTCTAGAAACTTCTAGTTTAGTACATCATAAGAATCCAGCTGTAGAAGGACCTGTGGTAAGTTTAAATTTACTATATTATTACACATTTCACCCTTACCAAGCATTGAAAGTTATCGAATTGTCTTTGACAATTGCCTCACAGCAGATTCGCGGCCAAGCACTAACATATAGCATTTAAAGTAAACATTAATATAATCGTAATAAAACATTACAGAACTTAAAAAAATATAGAAGAGTTATCTTTCAGTGAAAAGTTGCTCTAAAAAAGTCATCGTTAGGGTACTTGAAGCTACCGGTACACTTCTCTGCGTTATCAGACGAAACACGATTACATATTTTACCCATTTCTATAAATGTGAACACATAAGTTTATATTGCGAGTGAATAAATCTCAAAATCAAAATCAAAATTCATTTATTCAAATTAGCCTGAGAATCAGCACTTTTTGGACGTCAATATTACATAAGACAGTCCCCCAAAACGCCCACCCATCGTCACTTCCTAGTGCTTTCGCTGGGAAGAAGAAGTGGCGGAAGAAACTCCCCAGCAGCACAGCTGTCTGTTCATTAAAAAAAAAAACACATTACTTTATACAATACTATGTGTAGTGGTGAACACAAGAAAATGCAACAACAATGAAATTATTGAAAATATGCCAGCTATCACGCCAAAATATCAGCAAAGCAAAACAAAATGAAAATGTAAATAACTAAAAACTTATTACTTCAATAAAAGCCCTAGGCATAAAGGGCGTGACAGCTTACATATTTATGTATTGATAAAAAAGTGAATTATATGAGCTCATATAACGATCAACACCCGCTTCTTTATTGAAGCACCTTGAAGCAAAAAAACTCAGTTATATACTTACCTATTGATAAAGTCAATCAACACTTTTACAACTTTGACCTTTTTTACTTGAAATTTTACAAGAATTGTTAGAAAAAACCCGAAGGCTTAGAAAGAAATAATCTTTTAGCACTTTACGAAAGGAGTTTTTGTTTTGTTAACATTAACAAATTTCAGTTTCTGACATTTTTTTTTGTGAATACTAGATTTCTTTAAGCCAAATGGAATTGCTGGAATTGCTGTTGATTCAGAAAATAAATTTATAAAATCATTTCGACAGTGACATTTTAGATGACAAAATCATTTTATGAATTAATATGTTACCCACAGTAAATCGAGCAACTAAACGAACGCGCACCATTTTGAGACTCAAGTGTTTTTTTTTTGTTCTTAGTTACGCCTAGCAGCCTTAAATGAGCCGCATACAGGCGACATGCATGGCGTCAGTAGCAGTAATTACGAATGTCGAAGACAGTCCCAAAGAGCCAATATGGATGGCACATTCAGAGCCTTTATATCGTCAAGGTAAGTTATCTAAAACCTAGGAATAAGAATTTATAATAGTGTTACGGGCTAGGGGTAGGTACTAAAACGCCGGTTAAGGGTTGCGAAGTTTATTGGCAATGAAGGTAGAGTCGATCGTAGGCAATGACAAGTAGAACGTAGCTGATGTCGCACCGAAGTCTTCCCTTAGGTCCACGAAGTCCGTGCCGTAGACACACAACAACACTACAGACGTAGTACTCAAGGTTCTCGTTACAGTTGTCTCAGTAGGTATTCTCAAAGATCGCTTCTTAACTGTCGCTTGTTTTCGTATCGCTAGTCGAATGCAGACTGAATGCGGACTTTTTTTTTATATTGCATCTCGTAGTTGACCTTGAGTGGTGGTGACTACATATCTGGACTATCCTGTGGCTGCCTTAAATGCATTTAAAGCCTCCAGCCAGGGCTACTAAAAACTAAGCGACTACACCCTAAGGGCACCCCCTGTTCGGTACGAACCTCGGGTTAGGGCGTCGCTGGAGAGAACAGCAAGGAACTGCTGTGGCGTCACGGGGCTTTATATAGTTCAGCTGAACATTCAAGACCCGTCCAGAATCAATAAATATAGCGCATAACTTCGAGTACATTCCGTAGGTACCTACGGTAATTCACCGGAGACAAGTTTCTGGAAATTTCGATGTCGACACTTTGTTGATAAAATTGTTTGAACCTGTACCATTCGATAGGCCACCCTAGGTCTAGCAATGCGTTTTAAATTGTAACCTTACAATGCATAGGTCTCGAGGTATAGGGCTTAAAAGTTAGATACTGCATGTCACGCAATATTGAATCTTAGGCCATCGACATAAGGTGCATTCGTAACAATACGAATCGAAGCTTTAAAAGCTTCTAATCCGAGTCAAAAGTTTAGTAAAGTATATGTAGATAATTAATATTTTTGCTGAGGAAATTAATATTCCGGTATAATATATAGCTCAGTCTGGTTTTAGTAACAATTTATTATCCCATTTGTAATCTAGACTTGGGGATGTAACTTTGTGTTTGCTTATATCCACTGTATTCCAAGCGCGATAAGATTAGATAGAAGTCGAAGAAGAAGATGAAAGGGTTTGTTTCTCGGGTACACTTTGTAATAAAAGCACTACAAATATAGTTTGTCTATAAAGTCATGAAAATAAATGAGGCCCCTGCGATCGTGTATACAGTATGTTAAGAAAACCCTGTCCGACCCGTGAAGGTGTTGTTAGGTATCAATAACTGATTCTACTAATGTATACAAAACCAGGCGAAACTTAAAAAAAAAATCCCCTAAAAAAATAAATATTATTTCGCAAAAAGAGGTAACGTAATAAATGTGCGTGCACCCTTTCGCGGGGGGCGGGCGGCAGGGCACGCGGCACGTGGTCGCATCGCTATTCGCTCATAATAATACCGGTGTTGTCACTTTTTTAAAAATTACCAAATTTCGGGGAAGTTGGAATTAATTCGTGGGAAAAAAAGATTATTTCAAAATTCATTTGTATTGGTAATATGATGATTACGTAAAATTTTATATTATATTTGGTCATGTGTTTACATAACCTTTATTATCCTTATGGGTCGGACAGGGTTTTCTTAACATACTGTATAGCAACCCTCTTGACTTGTCTGAAATCATTTTGATACTAGCACATTATTTTGTACTAGACGCACAACTGGTTTTAGTGAAAACATCTGTGGTCTCTGGCGTTTAAATAAAATGAGTAAAACAAAAAAAAAACATACGTAGGATTTATTTTTATATTTTTAAACGTATTTTTACCAATGAAAAATATTCCAAAACATAATAATTGCTTTCATCATCTGGTGATCAATGAAAATACTTTTTAACGAAGAATATTTGGAATATTCTTCGTTAAAAAGTAGTTTCATTATCAGTTGCATCACTAACAACGTCCCCGCTACTGCTGTCATCAGCCTGCTACCCATGCTTAGGCTAATAACTGACTCATCTATATCTTGATATAAGGTTCACTCTAACATTTTCCTGTAATTTTGAAAATAATATTATGTAATTTGTATCAGAAGATGGATGGCACTAATTTTAATTCCTAACATGATATAATTCATTTTTAAAATCAGCGGTAAATTAAATAACCTAAAATATCAAAACGCACTATAATATGGTCTTAAATACTTGCAATCAAACCTATAAATGCGCAATGTAAACAATCCTTATTTTAGTCTTAAAATCGTTTACTTAGTACATTTGAAACTTCTAGTAGATAAAAACAAACAGTAACATGATTACATACCCGTTTTAGCAACTGTTCAAGCATAAATATCACCCATATTTGATAAAATTTGCCCAGCTTGGTGTACTAACAAACATTGATGATAAACTTTAAAAATAAATTCCCGAGCTCCACTCCGGTTTGTTTTTCTCATATTTAACACATTTCTTCGATGTTTTGTCTAAATAGAATAGAAAATTGAAAAAAGTCGATGACATTCGATGTACTTGTATTTACTAAGATTTAGTGTTGCCCTACTTTTAAAATTATTCGTTTCAGAAACATCCATTTTCACGTCTTTATAGACAAGCTATACTATTGTGCTTTATTACAGCAATATTGACGCTGGATATATTATAATCAACTTATATATCAACTGTTATACTTAATTCAACTCATTTATTTAGAACTATAAATCTTCTCAATTTATGAGGCTTTAAAGTAAATAAATTATTTAATTCTTACGTAAAGTACTAGTGTTCATGGTAAAAATCTACAAGAAACAATCAACAATAGACAGTATCTGGAACACTTCACACTTTACTATAAGGCCGCTGCCTCGAATCTTGCGGGCAGCGGTGCGGCGGCAGCGGCGCGGGAGCCGAGCGGGCATCGAAGACCCGTTCTCGAAACTAACGGGCAGATCGCGCGTCACTATAACCGCATAGTGTTGTGTTCATAATTGTGTCGACGAGATATTTGTTTTTATTCGCGAGAGAAATATCTGAACAATGGCAGCAACATCTTTTTGATTAAAATTTATTCCTAACGCTCGATCACCGCTCGCTGCCCGCCCGCTGCCCGCAAGATTCGAGCGCGAGAAGTACTCCGCTCGCTGTCCGCCACCGCCCCGCTGCCGCGCCGCTGTTTCGAGAACCGGTCCGTTTGATTTTACGCATAAGATCCTGCCGCTCACTCGCCGCCGTCGCCGCCGCCACGCTGCCTGCAAAATTCGAAGCAGAAGCCTACCTACCAAATCTGAAATGTTTCGTTAGCCGATCCTATGTAATGTAGCAAAAGGTTCTTTTTTAATTTTGCCGGGTTAAAGTCTTCCATGGGGTCCGTCAAAATTATAGCTGTATTTGAATGTCATTCACTTGTCGATTTGTCAATGGTATCTTGCCTATGTTATGCTGGTTTTCATTATTTAGTTGTGATGTCTTATTATTTTGTTTTCATTTTGTTCTCATTATTAACATTATCTATCGAGGTGTTACATTTTTTATATTGAAACCATTGTTTATTTTAATACATTTGAATTCATTTCGCAAATGAAACGTTGTGCTTCTATACTTCTATGAACATCTTTTGTTTAAAGATAAAGCGAAAGGTATTCTATATACTTAGTAATATTACTTTTGTTTCAGCTTTAAATGGTCTACATTTTTTTTCCTTTTTTTCAGGGTTCAAACAATAGACTCCATCGTAAGTTGGGTGGACAGGGAGATACCAGTAGTGAACACAAGGGGCGACGTGCTCTTCAACTCCTGGGGTGAGATGTTTGATGGCTCAGGAGCACTCTTCGCCCATGCTCCCAGGATCTACAGTTTTAGTGGACAGAATGTCCTTACGGATCCTGGATGGTATGTATGATTCGCTGACGACGATTTTTTAGGGTTTCGTAGTTCACGTCTAGGAATTCTTATGTTTTCATTATGTCCGCCAAATTAGAGCTAGAAATATGAAAGTTCTCATACATATGTGGTGTATTTACCAAGTCGACAAAGTGATAAAACATACGACCCAGCAAATATAACATTTTTTGGGGTCCTATCCCATAGTGTGACATATCATTTCTCTAACTCATTTTTCAAATACAAATTTAAAAAGAAATATTTCATATGATACAAATTATGCATAAAATGTTAGTAATGTATATAGTATACGACTAGCCTAATGTTATAATTAAATTAACTTATGTTAGTTTTAAATTAACTGAAGTTGGTCTGGAATCTTATCGACAAACGAGGTAAGAGTCCTACTGGTCTGAAAACACATTCAGAATGTCATTGGAGGAGGAATAAAGCGCTCTTTTAACATTGACAAGTCGCTAAAATGAGTTTTTTGTTTCGATATTCTTTTGAGAGTTATTCAACTATAAAGAGCATTTTATATTTTTTTGTTAATATACCCCCGCCCTCTTCAAAATACTGAACGGCTGAGTTGAAAAATCAATAGCCCATGTGATGAACGTGGAAAGAAAAGGACTTGACAACCTTGTTATTTCAGAAGTTATTTTTTGTTGACAGCAGCGGTGGCCTAGTGGCCGCGACTTACCAATGGTCATAGGTTCCAAACCTAACAGGCGCATTCATCATCATCAACCTATTTATCGTCTCACTGATGGGCACAGGTCTTCTCTCATACAAAGAAGGATTGAGTGTAATCACCACGCTTGCTCAATGCGGGTTGGCGATTTCAGACTTATAAAGTGCAGGTTTCCTCAAGATGTTTTCTTTCATCTTCAGTCATTGGTGTCCAAGATAGACGGTACATATAACTTTAGAAAAGTTACATTGGTACTTGCCTGACTTGGAATCGAACCCGCGTACTCATACTGGAGAGGCTGGTATTTTAACCACTAGGCCACCACGACAGGCGCATTACTTTATGTAAATTATTTTCATAACCACTGCTCTTAAAACTGAATGAAAGTATCTTCAGGAAACCGGCATGTTCTAGAGTCAAAAATTTCGAAAACAATCCTTCTCATTGAGAGGCCTGTGTTCTAGGGGTAGTAACATTATAGGCTAATTATGTATTTTTGTTATCGTGCTCGTATCGTTTATATTATATACACAGAAAGTATGCATAGCCCTTGTCATGATGAACCCGCCCGGCGACTGCCTTTCGTGACTAGCAAAGCAAAGAAATAGGAAATCCAATATCGAAACCAAATAAAATAATGATAACCCAAAAAAATATTCGTCGTATCAATATGACAATCAACCTTTTAATGTGTCGCTTCTGAAATCCTGTCAGTTTTTTGTATATGAATAACTAAAACATTAAAGCATAGTTAGTTTAATAGTGAAGTTGACATAGATTATCAAGAAACACTTTAACGAAATACGAAAGCAAATTGGAGGGCCCTTATTGTAGATAATAATTTAGAAATAAGCTGCATTATTTTCTCGGGCAATTTGGAAACGACTGGCGGTATGAGTAGGTATTTACAGTATTTCAATCTTTGAACGCAATACACTCATGCTAGCCAAGGTTGGGATATTGTATTGCTTCAAGAAATGAGAGTGTAAACCGTTCAGGTTTCTTGGTAATGGCGAGATTGGTTTTATTGGCAGCTTATTGGTTTTCCAACCTTAGATTATTTTATTTGTATTTACTCCTGAATATTGGTTCACTTGTAAGACAGCCTCCGTGGCGTAGCGGTAGCGAACGCGGCCATTGCGTAATGCGCCATGAATATTTGCACTGGTCTGGTCGTGCCTGGGAAAGCACGTTAAACCGTTGGTCCCGGTTGCCATACAAACATCTAGTGGCAGTCGTTACAGGTTGTTGGAGCCCTCAAAAGTTCAACAATTGGTCTAACTGCAATGCTTAGATATCGCCTTCGGTTTGTGGAGGTCAGACGGCAGTCGCTTCACGGAAAATATTGAAGTTTAGCCAAAATCAGCAGTTAGACTGGTAAAGCGGACCTCATACTCCAAAACTGAAAAGCTATGGATGCGACTGGGATTAACGCTGAGATGATGATGATTGGTTTACTTGTAAATAGTATCTTTATTCGAAATCCTTCTACGAGACCTTAAGCAATGGGGCAATGACTCTCGAAAATTTAAAAATCCTTCTCAATTGTGTTTTTACACGAGCAATATGCGTCTACGACATTTGAATGGCAGCAGACGCGCCTACGACTGTAGCTTACGTCTGTTGGCGACGCGTGTTGCTAGTGTGTATACACACTCAGCTGAATCCTACAATAGGTTCAGATACTACAATCAAATAATCATAGTGACAATGGCTGCCACTATGCTTGTTGAAGAATTACAATTCCAACAAGAAAAAACCAGATATTACAATTAAAAATAATCTTAAGCCCCAACGAGGGTCACCCTATCAAGTTGTTCAATCTTTACGCAGATAATCCTTGTAATACCACGAAAGAAATGTGTACTTGGAATGGGTGATTAGATTCCAGACAATGTTTTACTGACAAAGCGAGTTTGTAAAGTAGTTATATTTTCGGCTATGAAATGAATGTTTACCTAAAACAAAGCGTTGGTATTTATATACTAAAGCTATACTTTAAGCTAACCAAAGACCGGTTTCTAGGCCACAAAAGACAATTAATGGAGTTTTATCTACTAATTGCCCTGGGGCAGTGTTACGACGTATTAATGCCATCATGATTCCGGTGCGAAACAAGGATGGTGCTATCGGTCATGTATAACCCCGTCTCTCTCTTGAAATGAAATCGTGATGGCAGTAAACCGTCATAGTACGGCTTATAAGGTAAACTTTTTGTGAGTTTTGTAATTAGGAACATTGTTTAATTATTATTCGCTGTTATTCCTTTAACTTTATAACATTATAAAAATCTAATACACCATCATTATTTTCAACCAGATGAAATTTCTTACTATCTTGGGAAAAAATAAGGGATAATATCGTATTATATTTTTGATGGTTTCATCAACAAATTCCTTATATTTAACAGGCCTTATGAAATCTGAGGCTTATCGAATTTGCGTTACATACTCATAATATTTACGTTCATATTGCGTCTAATAAAACCAATATCTCCAAAGAGCATCTACGAAATTACGATCTACGTAGTCTGCGGCTGTTTTGTAATGCTCGTTTTCCATTGCTCTTTAGGCCTACTAAAGCCGTGTGGCACGGTGCTAATCCGAATGGTGAGCCAGCAATGGACGCGTACTGCGACGCTTGGCACAGCAGTAATCCGGACAAATTTGGACTCGCATCTTCGCTTCGCTCCAATAAGCTTTTAGACCAAGAAACGTAAGTGGTTTGGATATTTTTTCTAGGGAGTTTGGGGAAATGTATTATAGCTATATTAGTATTTGAAATTAGATTATATTTATTTCAATGGTAGTCCAGTGATAACTATTTTGAATAGTTGTTGGATCAAACCCAGAAACTACACTCAAAACTGTAAAGAAAAACTTCCAGAGAAAATCAGTCACAATTTCCCCGAAACTAAAGTTCGAAGTCATGTGACATCTACCACCCGCACAGGTTCCACGTGGCAGATTTCTCTATCCGTCTCTCTGATAAATTATAAGGCTGCTTTATCCTTCGAGAATTTCGAAAATAATGTTATTATTGTAATTTGCCTCATGTTTCCACTTATGTAAGGGAGATAAAAACAAGGAAATCTTTTAGATACACGAACGAAAGCTAAGCACTTACGTTTTTGACTTTATACCCCTTATTACAAAACGAAATCTTACTTTAGTTCCAGACTTAATCTTTGAATCAGTATTTGTATTTCGAACTTTATTGAAATGAAGTTCTTATTACAAAAGGGGCAACTTTGTACCGAACTAATAACTGCATTTCTATAATGGGTACACATTTCAATGATAATTTAGATGGTTTAAATCTGATCTGAATATTGTAAAATCCATGTCGTATTAATAAGGGGTATGGGTTTGAGCAGTATGTAAACAAACTTCTTAATACTATCAGTTTACACACACACACACACATCACAGACCACTTTAAATGCTTGGAGTCTGTGCTCCACGCGTCCGGCGACATTGATTGCGACGTTAAGGCACGTATTTCCGCAGCTTAGGCAAAATGGCGTGAGGTGACAGCTGGCATTTGTGACCCCAAAATGACGGTTAAGCTTAAGGAACAGGTCTATAAGACCATCATTAGACCTGTTCTTCTGTATGGTAGTGAGGCGTGGCCTGTGCTTGAGTGACACAAGCAGGAGCTGCGTGTCACGGAGATGAATATGCTGCGGTGGATGTGTGGAGTTACGCGGAAAGACCGCATCAGGAACTCCCGCTTCCATGGCAGTCTTCGTATCCGTGACATAGCAGACAAACTGCAAGAGAGTCGCCTACGCTGGTACGGTCACGTCTTACGAAAACCGACATGTTACGTGGGTAGCAAATGTCTTGCCATGGTGCCTCTGCCGGGCCCGAACAAGCGAGGTAGACCGAAGAAGTGCTGGCTTGACGTTGTAAGAAATGACATGCGTGCAAACAATCTCACACCACGGAATGCTAGAGATCGTGCGGAATGGAGGCGTATTAGTAGGAAAGCGGACCCCGGGCTCCAACGCGAAAGCCGCGCCGATATGATGATGATGCCTCATACTGTCAGTTGGAATCATTTCGAAGCGTATCGCTAATCCATTGCTTATACAATATGTAAAGATAACCCTGTCCGATCCGTGAAGGTATTGTTAGGTATCGATAACTGATTCTACTAATGGATACAAAGCCGGGCTAAACTTAAAAAAGAGGTCCCCCTAAAAAAATAAATATTATTTCGCAAAAAGAGCACGGGCGGCGGGCGGCAGGGCACGCGGCACGTGGTCGCATCGCTATTCGCTCATAATAATACCGGAGTTGTCACTTTTTTTAAAATTACCAAATTTCGGGAAAGTTGGAATTAATTCGCGGGAAAAAAGATTATTTCAAAATTCATTAGTATTGTTTCTGTGATGATTACGTAAAATTTTATATTATATTTGGTCAAGTGTTTACCTAACCTTTATTATCCTTATGGGTCATACGGGGTTTTCTTTACATATTGTATATTAGAAGACGTGTCTGATCAAAAACGTAAATAACGCAATGAATGTTATTGAACTGTCAGAATGAAACCCATTGCTACTGGTAGTGTGTTAAGTAATTACCCTGCTGGGTTAATTAATATCCTGTAGAAGTTAGGGTATAATTTAATTCCACGACATTGGAATATGAAGCTTAATATTTTCTCCTTTTCACAGATATTCGTGCAGTAGTAGACTAATAGTTTTATGCGTGGAAGCAACACCAGTAGATACAGTTAGAAGAAAAAAACGATCCAAGTAAGTAAACAATTATTTTACTAATGTATTAACAACCTTCATTCAAATACGCAAATGGCTACAAAGGTATACCTACGAACAAGCGGAGATTTGGTGGTCCTCGTCACCGGGCTGCAGGCAGTCCAAGGAGGCTATGCCATCCCTGGATGGCAAGCTAACCAAAAGGCTGTTGCGCCTGGATAGGAAAACCCTACGATTGATGACGGGGACCATTACGGGCCACTGCCTGCTGAAAAAGCATCTCCACACAATAGGCATAACGGACAGCCCTCTGTGCAGAGCCTGCATAGAAGCTGAGGAGACGGTTGCGTATGTACTCTTCGAGTGTACAGGCGTTACCCAAATTAGAAAAAAAATCATAGGTGCACCAAGATCTTACACAGATGTTCTCAACAGACTAGGAGACCTGATGGGCTTCTGGAGGGAGGTGGGCTGGCTGGAATAATCTGCCAAAAGGCCGCCATGGTCCACGCACAATGGTCCACTGAAGGGACTGAGTGCGGAAACCAAACCAGTAACAGTAACAGTAACATCCATTGTTGCCCGTTATTTTTCATAGAGACCTATGCTTTGGAATCGGTGATTAGCTTCATTTTACTGAGTAACCAAACTTTCTACAATTCAAAAGTGACAATAATAGGTTTATTAAATAACCGATGACCAATGACTGCTGGGGCCGACGGGTTCTCGAGTGTCGCCCACGCACCGTAAGACGCAGCGTGGGTATGCCTTCGACAAGGCGGACCAACGACCTGGTGAAGGTCGTGGGAAACCGCTGGATGCGAGGAGCGCAGGGCCAGTCGTCATGGAGATCCTTGGTCTCCCACACTACTGCCTATCTCCAGCAGTGGACGTCTTTCGGCTGAAATGACGATGATGATGAAATATAAATTCTTGAACTATAATTTTAATAAATCACTATAATATTTTCTGCTAGGTAAAATTTTACTGTACTTGCTAAATACAATCATCATCAACCTTTTTATCGTCCCACTGCTGGGCACAGGTCTCCTCTCATACAGAAAAGGATTGACCGTAATCACCACGCTTGCTCAATGCGGGTTGGCGATTTCAGACTTAAAGTCCAAGTTTCCTCAAGATGTTTTCCTTCACCTTCAGTGATTGGTGTCCAAGATATACTTAGAAAGTACATATAACTTTAGAAAAGTTACATTGGTACTTGCCTGACCTGGAATCGAATCTGTGCACTCGTACTTGAGAGGCTGGTGTTTTAACCACTGGGCCACCACGACTCAAATACAATATTAAAATATTAATATTTTTAAACTTTGCAAAATTCTTTTTTCCTTTCAATGATCTTTCATATTTTCTCTTTTCGTAAAGTTGACCTGTTTATTTTCATGTCTGAGTGGTTTCTAAAGTTCTCCGATAAGCTTTACTAATGATATGAAAAATCACGTGGATTTTTGTATCATTAGTAAAGCTTAGCGTATCCTAATAACTATGTACTGTGACAAAGTTTTATCTAAATATGGAGAAGAAACAACGACAAATGAAAACACAAATAAAAAAATATACTTCAATTAAATATTGTTTTTAGTGTGCCCACATTAAAATTAAAAGGTTTTTTTTTACAAACGACCTAAGTAACTGTGATGGATCGCCAATCGGTTTTACCAATCAGCCGATTTGCTATATACTAAAATAATTGAATATATTTGATTGAATTTTTATATTAAGACTGGGAATGTCATTAGATTTACGTCAAATCGAGTCATCGTTTCAACCTTGTATAGTGTTCTACAAAGCGATGTATCAACATAAATAACTTGGGGACCTATAACAACAATATTTGAATCGATAAACTCCAGTAAATAGCACCACAGTGACCACCAATAAGCTAGTTGCAAAGATATGAATTGTTTCATTTGAACAGCCTCCGTGGCGTAGCGGTAGCGAACGCGGCCGCTACGCAACGCAATGCAAATATTTGTATGCATGAATATAAATATTTGTACTGGTCTGGTCGTTTTTTTTTTTCTTTTTTTTGATATGGCATCTCATAGTTGAGAGATCGTGACTACTTAACCGGACTATCCTGTGGCTGTCTTAAATGAATTTAAAGCCTCCAGCCAGGGCGACTAAAAACTAAGCGACTAAACGCTAAGGGCACCCCTGTGGGGTACGAACCTCGGCTAAGGGCGTCGCTTGATCGAATTTTTGTTTTAATTCGGTTTGATGACCGCGGCGTTTCATAGTACTAGCTCTGAGAAGAAACGTCCGAAACAAACTCAGAGGTCATAGTTGGGAAATTATATTTACTGGCTCAGCTGCGGCGCGGGCTGGCCTTCATCGGACAAGAGGTCTGGTCGTGCCTAGTAAAGCACGTTAAGCCATTGGTCCCGGTTGCCATACGAACATCTAATGGCAGTCGTTACGGGTTGTTGGAGCCCTCAGTAGTCCAACAATTGCTCTAACTGCAATGCTTCGATATCGCCTTCGGGTTGTAGAGGTCAGACGGCAGTCGCTTCACGGAAAATATCGAAGTAAAGCCAAAATTAGCAGTTAGACTGGTAAAGCGGACCCCGGGCTCCAAAGCTGAAAAAGCTTCGAATGCGACAGGAATTAACGCTGAGATGATGATGATGGTAAATTGTTTCATGTGCCCTCACCGTATCTAGGTCACATCCATCCCGCTAGGAACGAAAGAACCAATACTAATTAAATGGACAATATTAATCAAATGTCATAAAAAAAAGCGCAAACATCATTCGACGGGAAAACGCGAATCTAACGATTTAAATCATTAGTTACTTTTTTAATATCAATTTTTTTTCCCACAGGTATCGCAACGCATCAGATAAGATGCAATTTTTAAAGGATATCGAGGAAAGAAACGAAACTAGGCGAAAGTTATAGACACTGATTAGCTATTTTCTTAGAAATTAAGTGAAAAAAAATGTGAAGACTGTAAATAAATTGTATGTAGATAAATACGTTTTCGTAAAGCAATGATTCCGGTGGAACATATCGACAATATATTTATCTGAATTAAAATAAACAATGCTATTTGGCTTTAGATATTGTTTATTTCTGGTTGCAGTGAATGGTGTACTTTTTTCTATAGCAAAAAACCGGCGAGGACGGCAAGATAGTATTATTTTATAGTCCGTAGTTTTTGTCTTCTACCAACCCGCATCGCGGGTGGATTATGACCCACTGCCTGTCACCAAAAAGAGTTGTGTCTTGGCCGTGAAACCACTGTAGGTTGGTTGTGGCTTTTTGATAGAAGCAGGATGTATCAATACGGATGTAGGTAAAATATCAAGTGATTTGTTTTATTTATGCCACTAATATGAAAGACGATAAGTTTAAAAATAAAATTGCCATCAGCGCCGCTGCATTTGAAAAAAACCGTGCTTCTATTTTCAGTTCAATAATTCTACCGTAGATTTGTAAATAACAGGTTTTAATAATTATCTCTCATAGGTCTCTAAATAACTATCGATTGTAAATACATTTCTACATTTTTCTGAATAATTTTCTTCGTGCGTTTATACAAAAGAAATATGTATAATTTTTATTGTAAATTTTATAATTGTATTTCTTTAAATTATTGAAATTGTATTGGATGAATAAATTAATTCTAAATGTGTTGTTTCATAATTAATAAGTTTTTATTGATGGCCTCCTTAGATGCCTAATTATTCATAGTTTATAATTGTAATTAAAATGAAATGTTAATATAATAGCTACATTTAGTGTTGTACCTTCACTGTATATATTCTTTTTTTATTGTATATTAATGTTGGGACTGTTCTCATGGTATGTTTTGATCAAGAAAATTGTAAATATAATTATAATGACTCCCTAAAGACCCGTCCGTTGTTCGAAATATCGACAATGACGACGATAAATAATAAAATAGTTAAATACTTTCACATAATAATTAATATCCCCAGTTTAAAAAATTATTTAATCAAAGACTCATCCTTATGCCACATATCATGTTTTTCCAAATATTTTGTACAAAGTTGAAATCCTGCTTTTTGTCTTTAAAACTTAGGGTGCCTATGCCAACCAGAAAGCCAGTATAGCGTGAGAACAGTCTAACTGTGATAAGTGAATATACATATATATATAAATGTCGGCTCTATTATTTAGTTGATAAAGTTTATTTTACTTTATTTACTAGACGCATCAAATTATAAGTGTCAAGTGAAATATAACTAATAAATATAAGGACCTTGTAATTTTTCATTGTTAAAAAAAACGAATGCTAGGTAAAAGTTTATTGTACTTAATAAGTACAGATTGTTTTGAAAATAAAAGAAGGTTTTTATAATTCAGAAGTTTTTCTTAATATACATCCAATTATACTTACACATTCACACATCACCACACAAATTCATATTTTACATTGAGTTAATAAACCCAAGGAGGTAAGGAGGTGTCTTTTATTATAACATAGTTATGGTACAAATACACACATCAAAAGTGTCTAGGGATCAAGCATTTTTATGCGGATTTCTATCTATCTCTATTAGATTTATTTCTATCTATATCTCTTTCTATCTCTACAAAGAGACCGGATACAAGACGTATACGACACTGGAGAACCCCTGGACGCCAACAGCGATTAAAATCCTACCAGGAAGTCCATCCTTATAGTGGTGGAACCATCATGGTATGGGCGGGTATTTGGATCGGCGGAAGAACTGAGTTGATTTGGATCAGAGGCAACCTCAACGCTCAAATTTATGCTGAGACGATTGTATCAGACGTCATCGTTCCTCTACACGTGCAAATCGGTCCCTTATTTCAGTTAATGCATGATAATGCACGACCGCACACCACAAGAGTTGTAAGACAGACTCTCGCCGCAGCTAACATCAATGTCCTGCCCTGGCCTGCTCAGTCGCCAGACTTGAACCCGATTGAGCATGCATGGGATATGCTACAGAGAAGAGCTCTGCCGAATATGGAGGGTATCCAGTCGCAAGAAGACCTTTTTTTGTTGTTGCAACGAACATGGGCGGCCATTCCACAGCGTGATTTGGATGAACTCATTTTGAGTATGCCAAACCGATGTTCTTGTGTTGTTAGTGTTCGCGGTAGAAACACGGATTATTAATTGTTTAAGTTACCCAATAAAATTTTAGAGAAAACTGTTATTTCAATCTTTTTTTCGAACTTTTGTGTTAGTGGTTCAAATGTCAAATATCCCTTTATTAGGAAAATGGCAAATTTCTTTATTAATGCAAAGGTGACTTGGTTTATCGTTACTGTGACAAACGAAAACACTTTATTTGATAAATCCTTAAAGAAAATTTTAATTAATATCAATCAGGAGAAAAGTTATTGCAAAAATATATGTTGATCCCTAGACACTTTTGATGTGTGTAATTATATAACAAAGCAAAGATTTATAATAATTATAGTATACATTATTAAGCATACGAGAAAGTATTTTTTAAATATTGTATTTAGTATAAATTTGCTTGGATTTCCGGATTCCCTAAATAACAAACATTAATTAATAAAAAGGGAAGAAGACCTACTCAGTTTTTACATAGACGAAACCACAACAAAAGCTTGCAAAATAAAGTAGATATGAAATTTAAAGAACGATAATTCTAAGTAAATAATTGTATGTAACTCTAGTTTATTACAATGCATTTATGTAAATATTGTTACAGACTCGCATACCATTTTTACTTTACTAAAGTCAGACATGCAATGATCAGGGCACGCAATGAATACTCAACAACAAACGAAGTGGTAACCATCACCATTCTCGACCTTAGAAGCATTAGGTCGTGTACAACATTATTTTTCTTTATGCGAAACCTGAATATAGTTTGTTCAGAATAAACAACTGAAACCATTCCAATAATTTTTACACCATGCCATATTTTTTAGAGATGCAACGGATATCCGGTAACTATCCGGTATCCGGCCTATCCGGCCGTACTTATACTATCCGGCCGAATACCGGATAGCTAATATTTGGCCGGATGTCCATCCGGCCAAATATAGCACTTACTTGTGATTAAAATTCAGCTCACAGCTTATCGCCGCCTACGCAAACGACTAAGTTTCGCCGGATATCCGGTGGCCCGATATCCGGCCATCCGGCCACGTGGTCGGCCGGATATCCGGTATTCGGCCAAACTACTATCCGTTACATCTCTCATATTATTTCTCAAATACATTTAGAAATTGTTGCAGTGTGGTTACCGAGCGCGCAAGTTCAGTTTACGGTAGATCATAGTACTTGGCGCGTACGCACAACCTAAAAACCTAATAACTCTCCGCTCGGGCGGGCCAGCGGTGCGTTGACCATATTTTTAGGTTTTCATTGTATCTTTTTGAAATTTTATACAGAGATTATCCTTACTTATATTATAAATGGGAAAGTGAGTGTGTTTGTTCCGCTTTCACGCCGTAACTACTGAACCGATTGGTTTGAAATTTTGTAGACGTAATGTTAGAAGCCCGGATTAAATAATAGGGTACTTTTTATGCCGGAAAAATTAGATATTCCCGAGGAAAATATAAAAAATGCGATATAGCCGAACTCCACGCGGGCGAAGCCGCGGGCGGAAAGCTAGTTAGACATAAAAATACTAGACACGTGTTTCGGGTTTCGCATAATTATACAAAAAATAATGTTCTATACATTAGAAATATTTAGTTTAAATTAATATAACTTAATATTTATAGGTCGACTTATACATACGACCTAATACTTCTAAGGTCGAGCAACGTTTCCTTTCATTCTTTTAGGGCAACTTGATACATCACAGATAGCAAGAATAAAAAAAGACAAAAGATTTGGAAAAGGATTTGGTGGTGAGTAATCAAGTCCGGTAAGAACGAGGCAGATATAGGAGCAGATCGAAGAAGGCGTATTGAGCTTGACGCCTACTTCTACGCCTCCCAGCATGGGCTAAGTATAACTAATATACAGAGTGATTCTTATAAAATGTCAAGCCGATGCTAGATGATAGGGGGAATAACATACATACCTATCTTTTGAATCCAAAGTATATTCTTAATTTTTTTTTTATATAATTAATTTATAAACCAGCGCTTGACCGCAATCCCGCCTGATGGTAAGCAGAGACGCGATCGTTGATGGTTGGTTTGCTGGGATGGTCGTTGGTGGACGCACTAGTTTATTTTGAGCCTATTCACTCTAACCTTGAA
The DNA here is from genome assembly GCA_037179545.1 of Sesamia inferens. Lineage (NCBI taxonomy): Eukaryota > Metazoa > Arthropoda > Insecta > Lepidoptera > Noctuidae > Sesamia > Sesamia inferens. The sequence goes on from CM073939.1 coordinate 10,884,731, forward strand.
GACACTCAAATTGTAGTCCGGCGATTTTTGGTAGTTTTCGAGATATTAATACCTTTAGACCGTAATATTTTATGTACACTCACATGCGGAAATTCTGTTCTCCGACGATTGCCCTATTACTGGATGAAGGATCGCGTGTTACTTCTTCTAGAACAACGTCAACTCGATCGGGGCCAGCTGTTAGCGGTCTTTCGCTTGTTCTGATGGCAGGATTGTGACCAGTTTCATAAGCCCGTTGTAATTAATTCATGACAGGAATCATTGAACATACATGGGGATTCACAAGACAGATATGATATTCCCCTATCACCTAGCATCGGTTTGACATTACAAGAAACACCCTGTATTAATCTCATGTAAAAAATGTCGTAAGTATGATCGATATTAGATATTAGAACTATAAAATTGAAGCTAACTAGTCATCTTTATAGAGAAATACAAAAAAAAAATACTATATCACGTAACTTGAGACAGTTTAATATGTTAATTAAAACAGTTCAAGACATGATTCTGATTTAATTGAATCCGATATTTACCGATGTTAATGTTTTATGTTGATCATTCATATATTTATCTATAGTTAATTAAAACGGTGACAGCCTCCATGGCGTAGCGGTAGCGAACGAGGCCGCCGCGTAAGCAAGCGCGGGTTCGATCCCCGCGCAGTGCAAATATCTGTATGCATGAATATGAATATTTGCACTGGTCTGGTCGTGCCTCGGAAAGCACGTTAAGCCGTTGCTCCCGGTTGCCATACGAACATCTAATGTCAGTCGTTACAAGTTGTTAGAGCCCTCAAATTCTAACAATAGCGAAGTTTCCTGGGTAAAAAACAATTGATTCTAGTTGGTCCGTCATTCAGATTATAGAAAAATATTGGATAAGTATATTTTGTTTTATCAAATCAATAAAAAATCAAAGATCAGGAGTGGCGGCTGGTGACGTCACTGCACACTACACTTTTTAGCGAGCAGTGACGTCACTAGCAACGCACTGTGTCGTCTTCATTTTTGTTTATATGAAAAAAGAAAAACTACAAGTCTAGTATTTTTTGGAAATCTGACTGACGGACTAATTAGGTTTTTTTAGTCAACTACCCTATTGGTTTAACTACAATGCTTCGATATCACTTTCGGATTGTGGAGGTTAGACCGCAGTCGCTTCACGGAAAATATCGAAGTTTAGCCAAAATCAGCAGTTAGTAAAGCGGATTGCAAAGCTGAAAAGCTTTGGATGCGACTGGGATTAATGCTGAAATGATGAGTTAATTAAAATGGCACAGTACCAGTGGCGAAGAGTCCATACAAGCCGATTCCCACCGGGTTACCTTTCAAAAATCAGTTCCATGTTCATACAAAAGTATTTACATTCTATTTCATTAACAAAGTATTATTAATCAAATGCCTGCGCGATTTACAATAGCAATAGTAATTCTTAGCAATACCCTAAGTATCACATTTCATTTTATAGTCGTAAATTAATCAGCGCTTCAATTTTTCGTACATGAAGGCAACTCGACGAATGTCGGCTTACCTCGGTCAACGTTTTACTATGAGGCGAAAAGAGACAGAGCGTGTCAGACCATCTCTTTCTAATGCTCGCTAACTGTCGGTAAAACTTGATAAATATAGGCTAATGTCAAACGGCTTGCAGTTCTCTCCTCTCCTCTATTAGAAAGAGACAAAGAAACCACGCCACTACTTTTGCTTAATATTTTTGTTGGTTTTGGATCGGTGTTTGTGTGGTTCGACTTTTTAACAGTTTATTATTTTTGTAAATTTTTATTTTATTTTTTCTTGACTCTTATTCCCTAACAAAATATCCTGCAGTAGGTAAGTGTTTAAGTGTTTTTTTTTTTTTACCGGCTTCCCTTTGTCAAAATTTCACCCTTCGCCACTGCACAGTACCAATTGCATTCACTTTCGAATTTCAAAACCATTACATACCTCCAGCAGTATTTATCGCATTTTATCAGTAACAACTGGTACATACCTTCAACATACCTTCTTTTTTCGGGATCCGCTGGTTGCGAAAATCACGGGACCACATGTGCGGCACATGTAAGGGCCCTATTTCCAGCACGGCACCTGTTTCCGCTTAATGAGGATGACTATAGCGCCGATACCAATAAATGAACTTGTTGAGGTTATGCTCGATGTAAATTCAATTTAGTTTGTAAACAATGGGATCGGCACCATTGTCCCAATGAGTTTTTCTGCAACAAATTTGCATTTGGTAGGGTTTTTTGCTTCACATTCTTTTTTTAAGCTATTGCATAGCTTCTATCGCGGGCCTTGAGCGCGGGGACCGAATCCAGAAATTCCGTAACGAAAAAACCTCACGCTCCCCACTCCGACGGGCACGGAGGTGTGGCTTGAAGACCGTACATCGTCTAACGTCGTTTCAGTTCGGCAGTCTTCGGCACGGTATGTTTGTGTGCGTGCGACTACATCTTTTGAAAACAATTTATAGATTTTCAAAAAGAGCATGCATATTGCAGGGCGCGAACTCAGTTCTACACACTTGCCATGTTACTGATAGTCGCGATGTGCTAAACTTGCGATTAATTTTCTCTCTGAAATAGGTCTTCTATAGAGATATGTCATAGACGTCATCGACGTTGTCATGGCTACCTCAAAAACTTTTCATATAATTAATTATTAAGTACTTTTATTCAAATTAATTTAGTAGTGTTTTTATAAAATAGCCTTTTTTTTAACGGAAAAGCTAAGATGAATGTCACGCTAATTTTTCATTGGACTTTTAAATTATTTATAGTGTTGTTTACTAAATAAAAGCGCGTGATTTTATAGAGTAAAAAGAGCTCACGCGGCCGTTTTTTCAACTGTTATTGGCGATATCCGCCATTATTGTGAAATATTTTTTTAAAGAATTTCTATAATTTGTTACACGTGTTATTGGCAAAATTGTGGTATCTATCCACAGGGACCAGATCAAGAGTTGAAGTTGAAGTTTTTATTAAATAAAATATTACAGAAAGATGTCGGTGAACAATGTTAATACGAGTACATTTAAGTGTACGAGTTGTAATATTGTTATCTCCGAAACGAAACAACGAAAGTTTAATAAAAATATGCTCGTCGGCTTTTTCTGAGGAAGACATTGATGAGGCAAAAAAGTTATTGTTTGCTTCTACGAAGACAAGACAAAAACATGTATCGAGGCGTAAGAACAAAAAGCAGAAAGACCTAAATATACGATTACGGTGTTTAAAATCACGGATCCCGAACAATCCCAGTTTTTGTGGCATATGACCTTCACAAATTGCCACCAGTTTGCTTTGACTACGTAGAACGTACGTAAAGAAGTTGATGAAGGATTTATTAATTCTACGGTCAGATGTTAACGCAATCAGAAGTGATTATGTTACTAAAGATCAGCTCGAAAATATTAAATTGATAACAAATAATTCGACACCGACGCCGTTCATCATCAACAACCTTTTTATCGTCCCACTGCTGGGCACAGATCTCCTCTCATACAGAGAAGGATTGAGCGTAATCACCACGCTTGCTCAATGCGGGTTGGCGATTTCAGACTTATAAAGCCCAGGTTTCCTCAAGATGTTTTCCTTCGCCTTCAGTCATTGGTGTCCAAGATATACTTACAAAGTACATATAACTTTAGAAAAGTTACATTGGTACTTGCCTGACCTGGAATCGAACCCGCGCACTCATACTTGAGAGGCTGGTGTTTTAACCACTAGGCCACCACGACAAAACAGTGGGGTATATTGAAAAAGAACCTCGGAGTCTTTGAGTATATTTCGTGGTGCTCCCTGTGCGCCGTTTCCGAGTCAACGAAATACCAGTTGGTGGAGTCATAAGGATACTATAGCTGTCTTGCCTGCCCCTCAGTGCCCGGCCGGTCTTGCGATTGCACCGAAACAGCACACAATGACAGAGATTATAAGTAATACCATAGACAGACCTTACGGAGGAATTGCCCTATTGTAGAGGAAGTCCGCTTTCTCAAAGGTATCAGTGTTGTTGTGTAATAGTGATCGTTTAGTTCTCACACGGATCGTTCTATGTTAGTTTTCTCATTTTACATGCTTACTGACTCGAGTGATAATATAATAGATTTCATGGGTTTTTTCTTTATTTCTTTATTTTTTGGCTTCGCACGGTTTGTGCATTTAGCCAATGCCACGTAATTATGAATTATTCATGTCGAAAAAGACGGCCGCGTGACCCGTCTTACGAGTGAGGTTTGGGGCAAAGTCATGATGTGGCCACTATGCAGCGATATTTCACTGTTCTTTATGAACTATTTAAATTTAGTAAATGCACTTTTTACTACATAAATCACGCACTTTTATTTAGTAAACAACACTATAAATAATTTTAAAAGTCCAATGAAAAACGAGCGTGACACTCAGCTTGACTTTCCCGCCAAAACTCAGGGTGCTGATCACGAAAATGATTTCATTTTTGAAATCCAAGATGGCCGACATCATATTTCATGACATTCTGACATGGGTGTGATAACGAACATGACGTCATTCTTAAGCTATTGCTTAGCTTCTTTCTATCTCTTTATCAAAGTCGAACAGAAAACATTGAATATAGTTTAGTCGCTTAATCGTCACCATTTTTCGCACTCTTTTGATGACGTTGCTGGTAAAAAATAAATAAATTACAAAACAGAAAGAAAACTTGAATTGATATCAAAGAAAAAAAAAACAAAGGAAAAATTACTGTATAAATAAAATAAATAAATAATTATAATTGCAAGTTATAGTTGATAAAAAAAGGCTATGCAATAGCTTTACCGCGGCAGTCTCCGAGTGCCACACGCCTTTTTTTTTTTTTATTAATATATATACCAGCGCTTGACCGCAATCCCGCCTGATGGTAAGCAGTGACGCAATCGTTGATGGTAAAGCGCACTAGTTTATTAAGAGCCTATTCACTCTAGCCTTGAAGACACTCAAATTGTAGTCCGACGGAAACACCGCTGCCGGCAGATTATTCCAGTCCCTCGATGTACGCGGTATAAAGGAGGAGGCGAAACGCTTCGTCCGGATCGTAGAGGTGTTAACAACATAAGGGTGGAAACTCGTCGTACGACGGGTCGTCCGATGGACGACGTCTACTTATTCGGCGCATTTTGTCTCTGTATTTTAAAGTAAAACGTGTATTTGGAGAAAGTAATGTAAGTTTTTGCCCGTGCAACCCGATATTCTTGGCTATGATTTACTTTGTAGCGGTACCTACAACTGTCACATGCGAACAACGCGTCATACTGACGTCACGTGTATCGTGCACGCATACACGTGACGTCACGACCTCAACTAATGGCCTTTTCTATGGAGGATGATTGAGCTCTACACCATGTTTCTCATATCTCTGAACTCTACAAAGGTTTTTTTTTTAATAATTATAAACTAGTGCTTGATCGCAATTCCGCCTGATGGTAAGCACTGATGCAATCGTTGATGGTAAAGCCCACTAGTTTAATAAGCATTCAAAAAACTGAGTGAATAGGAAGGAAGGCGGCAGTTGAGCGAGGTGATGCAATGTTTAACCCAGAGGGAGATTGATCTGGAGACCCTCCACGACCAAACTCCCGACACAACAACATTTGGCGTGTCGCACCCGGCACACATCGCAACACAACTGCTCAGAACCGTCCTCCGTACGGCTTCACCAGACATCATGCCGGAATATGACGAATCGCTTGGCGGCAAGACTTTGTCTGGTGGGTGGTAACTTCTGCCAGCAGCCGATGTTATGGCCTACCACCACCGAGGAAAAAGGAAGGTTGTGTGAGAAATCAAAATAAGGAACTTGTTTTTATCAGATCAGACTTTGGTCTTTTTTATTTTGATACTTGCTGCGCCCCGTCGTTTCACCCGTGTAAGTTTCGAACCCGTGGGAATACCGGGATAAAAATTATATCTTATCCTATGTGTTATTTTTGGTTATAAACCATCTGTGTGAAATATTTCATCCAAATCTGTTCAGTAATTCAGACATGAAAGCGGAACAAGCAAACTCACTTTCATATTTTTTTTTTCTCTAACAATTTGCCAGCGGCGGTGTTTCCGTCGGACTACAATTTAAGTGTTCAAGGCTAGAGTGAATAGGCTCTTAATAAACTAGTGCACCTCACCATCACCGATTCTATCACTGCTTACCATCAGGCGGGATTGCGGTCAAGCACTTGTTTATAATTTACAAAAAAAAAAAAATGTTTTTATATAATTTACAACTTTATTATATTTTTCTTAAAACACTTCCCACGCTCGTTACTTTTGGCCCGCACCATCCTACTGTATAGGTCTCTCCTCATGACTTCCAGGTCTTTTGATTCAAGGCCCAACTTTTTTTTTTTTTAAATAATCGTGCCACATTAGGAGTTTTTCTGTATCCGTGTCACTTACACAAACTGCCAGACCAGGAACAACTAAATGTAGATCGTACAAACATTTGTTCCGTGCGGGAATTGAACCCGCGTCACGCTGCGTAGTAGTCGATCGCTCAGCCACTACGCCGTCATCAAGTTGACCACTGGTTGTATGTCTTCTAAAGTTCTCCCTACAATCATTTACAACTGCTTTTTAATAATTTATTTAAAAGCGTTTCTCGGTAAGACGTTAACAAAAAAGCGCTAAAAAATAATTATTTCAGCAATCTAAAACATGTAATCGCTTCTGAGAAACTTGGTAACTAGCTCAAAAAGCCGCCACACTTTTACCGAAAACCTTTTAATGAAATTTAGGCTATCGACCGCCGCGTCGCAAAAAGGCGTCACCGCTCATTTAGGTATATGACGAGACCAATATAATAAACGGGGAAAAATGGGAATCGCAATGTCACTACCGAACCATTTATTAGGGAAAGTCGCTAAAAATAGCTGGCAACACTGCTGGTAATATTGTAAAACAAATTATTGAGAGTCAGTTTTTGAAGTTGACACTGTTTGGCATGTAATGTTGCCAAGGTGAAAAATAAACTAATAGCAATTTTAGACTAACAGTGTTTCCACGCGAGGCCTGACTCTATTTTTTTTTTTGTTTACATATACTTAAATGTAAACACAAAGAAGATAAAAATAGCTACACATATGATCTGATGCGAAGACAACTGCAATATGAATGTAAATAGATAGCATAAAGAGGTAACGGCTGCAAAAGTTACGCAGCCTCGTTGGTCGTGTTGTTGGGTTTAACATTGCTTCACCTCGCTCAACTGCCGTCTTCCTTCCTATTCGCTCAGTTTTCCTGAGTGAATAGGCTCTCAATAAACTAGCGCGCTTTACCATCAACGATCACATCACTGCTTACCATCAAGCGGGATTGCGAAAAAAAAAAAGTGTCTATAGATGTAGTTTTTTGTTATTTTTGTCTGGCGTTTAGACGTCGAGGTTTTAAACTTGGGAAAATAAAAATGTTTGGCAAAATATGTTTATGAGGTAATCATAATACACCTACAAATAATTCACAGAAAAAAATCAAAAAAATAGCACAGGTGCTACATCGTCTTCCTTAACCATTTCATATACCCATTTCATCTCTTATAATTTCCCTATCTCCCCCACTTAATGCCGTAAACGATCCATGCATACACCCAGTCGTGCGGAATTGGGATCATAACGTCTGAATTTTGGCAAAATTTATAGCTGACATAGGGCATAACCCTAATCCGGAAAATGAATGTAAAATATTCAGAACTTTTATTTCCTGTGTAGTCTTAGATATAAAATAATATGCAGCTATGCAGGATGAATTCATGAATGAATTTACGAAAGTGCATGAATGGCCAAGTATCTCTTCTTCTTCAGCCTATTGAGGTCCACTGCTGGACAATGGCCTCCCCCAAGGCTTTGCACGGTGACCGGTCTAGTGCTGCCCGCATCCATCGGCTTCCCGCATCCTTCACCAGGTCATCGGTCCACCTTGTTGAGGGCCTCCCTACGCTGCGTCTTCCGGTACGTGGCTGCCACTCTAGAACCTTACTGCCCCATCGGCCATCGGTTCTACGAGCAATGTGCCCTATCCACTGCCACTTAAGTTTAGCGACTCGACGAGCTATGTCGGTGACTTTGGTTCTTCTGCGGATCTCCTTAATTCTGATTCGATCACGCAGAGAAACTACGAGCATAGCTCTTTCCATTGCCCTTTGTGTGACTCTGAGCCTTCGCATGAGGCCTATTGTGAGCGACCACTTTTCAGTTCCGTAAGTCATCACTGGCAACACACACTGGTCAAACACTTTAGTCTTGAGACACTGTAGTATTCAAGTATGGAACGAAAAAAAAATCTAAAAATTATATACTTCGGTTTGTCGTTAGCATCATTTGACATAGGTTGATTAGCACAAGATAACGAAAAAATATTGTCTATTTTTCCAAAATCAAGAGAAAATCAATTTTTACATCAAATTCCAGAGATATCTATTTAGATTTTCAAAGTCAAAGTCAAAGTATTTTATTTGTTAAACATAGGTAATATGGTACATGGTATAAAATTTGTGTTGTATCACTATGTTTTGCAAGGCGTTCAAATTAATTAAAAACAGTATTGGACATTAAAGTTAACATTTTCTTATTTTATACTGTTATCATCTAAAAACTCATTGATGGAATAATAAGCTTTGTCAATCAACAATTTCTTAAGTTGTGACTTAAAACTATTCATGTTAGTCATACTTCTTAAAGTTTTTGGTAGTTTATTAAAAATTTTTGGACCCATGCCGAGACTACTCTTTGAAAAAAGTGCAGTACTGTGTTTTTTTGACTTCAGTGTGTTTTGGTGACGTCTAGTATTAAGTTTTTCAAATTTAGACATATTCTCCTTAACAAATATTGAAGTTTCGTAAATATAGAGGGATGGCAGCGTAAGTACTTTTAAACTAACAAAATATAGTTTGCAGCTGTCGGTACTTTATCGAAATTGGCTTCAAAACTCCTTTGAACCTATTTCGCACCTGTAATAGGGATGATTCCTAAGTAAAAAAAAATTGATTCTATTTAGTCTATCATTAATTATAGAAAAATATTGAATACGTATATTTTGCTTTATCAAATCAATAAATTTTGACAAATATAAAAGGTATCAAAGATCAGGAGTGGTGGCTGGTGACGTCACTCCTTGATTAAAGTGTAGCGTGCAGTGACGTCATATGAGTTTCAACGCACTGTGTCGTCTTCATTTTTTGTTTATATGAAAAAAGAAAAAACACGTGTCTAATATTTTTTGGAAATCTGACTGACCGACTAATTAGTTTTTTTTAGTCAACTGGGAAATTCACTCAGTAGTTGTCGGCTTTCAAGGTACCAAATTAGTGTTGTATCATACATCACTACTCTGTAGTCGAGTAACTAATACCATCTCTATGTATTAGTGTCTATGAATATAGTCTATTGTCTTGTCATTGTAACTTAGGATCTGACCTAGAAGAGGTCGTTCCCAATATAATAATTCTACAAGTGAAATAAACCAGTCTAATTATCTAAAGTCTTTGATATTTACCAACCGAACAATCATACATGGTGTCAGAAGAGTGAAAAAACCCAATACGAAGAAAGAAAATTCATAAAATGCAAAAGTCGGATGGCGTCGGTGGCGGCCATGACACCGGAGCTGCAATGAACAGTGGCTTGAAGGCGCTTAAAATATCGTCAGATGCAACAAACAACAATTACGAAACCTGGAAGCGCTGGTGGCAACAGTTCGAATTATACTTGTTGGCAACGGGCTTGGACAAGTCCGGTGAGAAACGCAAGATCGCCATTTTATTACATCACATTGGTGAAAAATGCTTAAATATTTTCAACACATTCAACATAAATATTGGAGAAAGCACATTACATGACGTCAAAGCCAAATTCGACGAATTTTTTCAACCCAGAAAAAATATTACCATGTATCGTTACATGTTTTTTACCACACGTCAACAGAAATCGGAAAGCATCGAGGATTTCTTAACCGATCTCGAAAATAAGAGCCAAGATTGCGAATTTGGAACGCTCAGAGAATCTCTTATCAGAGATATTTTTATCGCCAACTTGAGTTTGGACTTAGCACATGTACGTCAGAGACTGCTGCAGGAACCTGATCTGACATATCAGAGGATGCGAGAGCTAGCTAGGACACTCATCGTCGCACAGCAGGATGCAGACCAAATTGTCAAGAGGTCCACTAGTCAAGAGTCTGAAAAAGTCATGCATCTGCGTCGGAGGAGCCGTGGTCGAGCGGAGCGTCAGCGACGGCGAGCTTCACCAGTCAGTCAGCAGGGATCCAGCGCAGGGAGGTCAAAGTCAAGTCCCAGTCCTGAGAAGCGCTCGAAGACGTGTAGCCGCTGTGGACAACACCACCGCTACAAATGTCCAGCGCAGGGAGCTAAATGCAGGTCATGTAACTCTTATGGTCATTTTGCAAAATTTTGTTACTCCAATAATAAAAAAGTCAGTCATTTAGAGTCTTTTAGTTCAACTGGTAGTCAAGATAATTTTGTTGGAATTTTAAATTGTCATAACTGCAGTCATAGTCATAAGTATAGTCAATATAATTGTCATTTAGAGTCACAAAGTCATCACAATCAAAATAATTACAGACATAGCAGGTTGTCATACACCCAGTCACATCCTAAGTTACAATCAACGGTCAGGTCGCACATAGGCCAGTCGCAGTCAATGTCTAAGAGATCTCATGAAGACTCATCTAGTCATAAAAAATATCCTGTGTCATATTTCTGTGATGAAAGTGGTGATAATGCCATATCTGAGAGGTCTAATAAAAAATGCCTCAGTGATGAAAAAAGGCTGGTGACTGATAGGTCTGAGAGATCCAATGAAGACTCTTGTCATATGTCATATCTCAATGATGAAAACACTAAACAGTCTGAGAGATTCACAGTCAAGTCAAAAAAGTCAAAAAGTCTTAGCCGAGATTCATATCTTAATGATGAGTACAGACACAAGTCTGAGGAATCTCACACAACAAACACTTGTAGAATTATTACAGCAAAGTCAACACATAGTAAACAGGTCAATACAGTCGAGTCAAAAGAAAACAAATACTATTCTAAACAGTCATGGAACATAAACGTTTTAGTTGGTCATACACAAATTAATTGCATTGTTGACTCAGGAGCTGATATCAATATTATGTCAAAGAAAACTTTTCAATCTTTGAAATGTCAAAGTCAAATGTCACTTGAGAAATGTCAAATAAACGTTAGTGGGTTTGGTGGTATATCAATACCCATTATGGGCAAAGTCAATGTAAAATGTAGTTTATCTTTAAATAATAGCACTATTAGTGTAAATATAGTGTTTATAGTCACAGATTTAGTTTGTCCGAATGTTTTAGGTCTACCAACTTGTGAAAAATTAGGTATAATTCAAAGAGTTTTCTCTGTGTCTCAACAAAATTTTAGTGAACAAATTCTTACACAATACAATGATGTATTTCAGGGTCTTGGATGTCTACCTCAAGTCTGTCGCCTGAAACTCAAACCTGAAGCAGTGCCATGCGTGGATGCTCCGAGAAGAGTACCCTTCGCTTTACTGAACAAACTGCGCGATGAATTGGATCGCATGGAGAAAGTAAAAGCAATTGTCAATATGCCCACACCAAAAAATGTCAAAGAATTGCAAAGAATATTAGGTATGATCAATTATTTAGGTCCCTTTATTAGCAATTTGTCTCAAAAAACTCAAATTTTAAGAAATCTTTTGAAGAAAGATTCAGTCTGGACTTGGGATGAAAATCATAGTCAATGTCTTAAGAGTTTAATCGATGAAATTACAAATTCACCAGTTTTAGCTCATTATAATCCCAATGTACCATTAGTCTTGTCAGTCGATTCGTCAAAGTCAGCATTAGGAGCAGTCATTATGCAGAATAATAAACCTATTGCTTATAGTTCAAAAACATTAACTCAAACTCAGTCAAGGTATGCTCAAATTGAGAAAGAATTGTTAGCCATTCAGTTTGGTTGTGAAAAATTTCACCAGTATGTGTACGGTCATAAAGTAACTGTTCATACTGATCATAAACCTTTAGTCTATCTTTTTAAAAAGCCATTACATGATGTACCAGCAAGATTGCAACGTATGATGTTAACTTTACAAAAATATGATTTGGAAGTTATACATGTTCCAGGTAAAGAAATGTTTATATCTGACACTCTGTCTAGAGCAGCATTGAAAGAACATTATATACCTGAGAATGAGTCAGAAATATCTTGTCATGTCAATTTAATGCATTCAAGTCTAGCAGTCACAAAGGAGTACTGTACAAAATTGTTACAGCACACTAAGAAAGATGATACTTTGCAATTGTTAAAAAAGTATTATTATGAAGGTTGGCCAAAAAATAAAAATAATGTCAGTCTGTCAATAAAACCATTTTGGAACATACAAGCTGAAATTCATGTAGTCAAAGATTTGTTGTTCAAAGGGTCAAAATTAATAGTACCACAGTCAATGTATAAGGAAATGTTAGGTAAAATTCATGAAGGTCACCAAGGTATAAATAAATGCTTAAAACTGGCTAGAGAGTCTTTGTACTGGCCAAGCATGTCAGCTGATATTAAAAACTTGGTAGAACAATGTTATGTATGTGCACAATTTAAACCTAATAATCCAAAGGAACCACTAAAAAATTTTGAAATAAATAAATATCCATGGCAACAAGTAGGTGTTGATTTGATGTATTTTGATAACCTTACTTATTTAATTGTCACAGATTATTATTCTAAATTTATAGAAATAGCTTTGTTAAATAAAAACAGTACAGCAAAGAATGTAATAACACATTTAAAGTCCATTTTTGCTCGTCATGGAATACCTTTATCTTTAGTGTCTGATGGTGGTCCTCCTTTTCAGTCATTAGAATTTAAGAATTTTATGCATGAATGGGACATAGAACACATTGTAACTAGCCCATATCATCCACAGTCAAATGGTCAAGCAGAGAGTTCAGTCAAAATTATCAAAAATATGTTAAAAAAATGTAAAAGAAACTCATCTGATCCATACATAGCTTTATTACAGTATAGAAACACACCTAAGAATAATTTACCATCTCCAGCTCAATTGTTAATGTCCAGGAATTTAAGAAATAACATTCCTATGTCTTATAAGAAATTAAAACCTAAAGTGGTTACATTCAAAAATTATGAAGAATGTGTCAAGCAAAATAATAAAAATAAGTCTAAATATTATAATAGAAATACAAAGTCATTGTCATTACTGTATCCCAATGATCATGTATACTTTAAAAGAAAGCCTGATAGCAATTGGGAACAAGCCATTGTCAAGCTAAGGTTGGCTAATAATAGGTCATATGTCGTTGAGGATGTCAATGGAGTTAGGTATAGGAGGAATAGGGTTCATTTAAGACACAAATATTCTCCTATGCTATCCAATTCGTCGCAGGGGAGAGAGGAAGGTAACAGGCAGGAGTCTAGACCTCAAGAGCTCTCATCTCAATCCTCAGTCAGTCAACATGTAACTCGTTCTGGAAGAGTTGTAAAGCCAACCAGAAGGCTAATTGATGAAATAGATTAAGTAGAACATTGTATCCTAGATTAAGACCTAACCATAGTCTTAAGTCATTGTCTAAAGTGTAACTAAGTCAGGTTTCTATAACATTGTTTGTCAAGGGTTAATTTAAACTTAAACAGGGGGGATGTTGTATCATACATCACTACTCTGTAGTCGAGTAACTAATACCATCTCTATGTATTAGTGTCTATGAATATAGTCTATTGTCTTGTCATTGTAACTTAGGATCTGACCTAGAAGAGGTCGTTTCCAATATAATAATTCTACAAGTGAAATAAACCAGTCTAATTATCTAAAGTCTTTGATATTTACCAACCGAACAATCATACAATTAGGTCTTGGCAATCCATGCTGGTTTCGCACAGAATCTGAGGTGCTTTAATTCGATTTCATTGAAGAAGTCAGAACTCGTTTGAATTTTCAGTCTACGTTATAAGAAGGTACCTACTTGTGATTTTGCTCCGGGTTTTCAATATTCGTAGTCAGTCAACCGAAGATGTTCCTTTTATTCTTCAAACACGCTACGTGGGTGTGGACGTAAAGAATCCTGTGATCTGGGTTGTTTTATTGCTTATAGGAGAATGTCTTCGAACGCGTTAGTAGTAGGTATAATCTCTTACCGTTTCACCATCATCAGCATTTCAGCCAAAAGACGTCCACTGCTGGACATAGGCCTCCTTCAAGGATCTCCACGTGAACCGGTCCTGCGTCTCCCGCATCCAGTGGTTTCCCGCGATCTTTTTTTTTTTGTTGGGATGGGAAATCATCAAATGACTTCTCGCGTTCTGGGCGGAGCGGAAGGGCGTGTCAGACTTGTACTGACTAAAACCCACCCGTGTTTCTTCACTTGCCTGTGCGACGGCCAAGGCCACGGTTTCTTGTTTAACCAACCCGCAACCCTGACCTATGAGGCATCGGTCTTCGTGAACCCCATCGATGTGCTGACATCTCTTTGAGGGGCGCGTGAAACACGACGCGCCGTCGACTCAGGCCTGATCCTTACCGGGCGGCGAGTTGCCCACTGCTCACTGCCCGCAGGCCCGCGCCTACGGTGGCTGGGAGTTTCCGCGACCTTGGTCCACCTTGTCGGGACCCTATTCACGCTACGTTACCGTTTATTTAGGACTTAATGCACCACGTGGTATCCTTTGTATTGTTCCTAGTTACAAACCATCTGTGTGCCAAATTTCAACTTAATCCGTTCAGCAGTTCTTGCGTGAAAGAGTAATTACCATACATTCATACATTTTTACTAACTTTCACATTTATAATATTTGTAGGATTATCATCATGTTTTAAGAAAAATATAATAAAGTTGGAAATTATATAAAACCATTTTTTTTAAATAATTATAAACTAGTGCTTGACCGCAAACCCGCCTGAGGGTAAACAGTGATGCAATCGTTGATGGCAAAGCGCGCTAGTTTATTTATTTAGCCTGTTCACAAAAAAAAACTTAGTGAATAGGAAGGGAGACGGCAGTTGAGCGACGTGATACAATGTTAAACTCGACCAACGATTCTGCGCCACAGGGAGATTGATGGAGATCCTCCACGACCAAACTCCCGACATAACAACATTTGGCGCATCATAACCGGCACACATCGCAACACAACTGCTCAGACCCGTTCTCCGTACGGCTTCACCAGACATCATGCCGGAACACGACGAATCGCTTAGCGGCAAGACTTTATCTGGTGGGTGGTAACTTCTGCCGGCAGCCAATGTTATGGCCTGCCACTGAGAACATAGAGAAAGTAGGTATAATCTCTAACCGTTTCACCATCATCATCATTTCAGCCAAAAGACGTCCACTGCTGGGCACAGGTCTCCTCTCATACAGAGAAGGATTGAGCGTAAGCACCATACTTGCTCAATACGCTACAATACTTACTATATTACGAGTAATATAAATCCCCAACCTCATACAAGTCTTCGTATTTCATGATTATTTCGTAATAAACTAAACTATTCTATTTATATAATTATCTGGTACTAAAGTAAGCTATTCTGAATACTCTTTCTTGTACAAAGCAGATTTTAGATTAAACCATAATAACACTGAAAATGAGGAAAAATGGTATACTAAAAACTCGCAGTACTCAACCACACTAAACAAGTTAAAAAACGCCAAAACACATATAGAAAGCTTCTGCAAGATCCATTGTGCCAACTTATATTTTGTAATCATATATGCAAAATGTGATCTTAACGCTACTGCAATAAGACAGATAATTGAAGCCAGATTCAATGGTAACCAAGTGGATAAAACTTTAATATGACAGGAACAACGGAGCAGCTGGTCTGAAGTGAGGTAACGCTCATTATATCATTTCGCATAAAGTTGTCAGTTTTTAGACACCAGAATGTGTTAAAATAATCCGTCAAATAAAACAGGGTCATGGAAATGTATGAATGAAACGTGCCGTCCGTTAAATTAAAGGGGATTTCGAGTAAATTAAAGGTGTTAGATTTCCGTCCAAAGTGGTCGAAGGAAAGGGTTCTCTCGGATTTTGTAATGGAAATGTGAATTTTAATATAGAAGAGGGACTTTATTTTGTATTGCTTATACAAAGGTTCATTTCGTTTGTGTCCGCATATTAGCCTTTATGTACATTTTAAAATTACCATAAGTAAAGATAATGGTTTTACATTTTGTAAAATCAAACCTCTAAATCGTTTGCTTTGCCTAAATGTGTTTTACAATCTGACTGCGTAACACACTATTAATCATTTTGAATCATATTGCTAACCCACTGATCTATAAGTTTGAAAAATCTGTCTGCTTAACAAGGTAAATCACGCAGTGAATGTTATTGAACTGTCAAAATGAAACGCATTGCTACTGATAGTGGCTTACGCAATTGCCCTGTAGTTTTGTTATCTGCCATTTTTTTTCTGAATAGAATAAAATAGAATTCTCTTTATTATGTACACCATATAATCACAAATATAACATAAATAAAAAGATTTTACAATGGGCGGTCTTATCGATAAGAGCGATCTTTTACAGACAACAACAATTTACAAAAACACAGTCTAGACATGATCTTATTTACTTAAATGTTCGCGTTAGATCAATTTCTAGGAGTAGATTGTCTATTTAAACACATTTTCTAGTCAATCTTCTTTTAGTACGTCCATTTTCTGACTCATTACAGTTATTTCGAGCATATTAATTTTCTTTGAACATAATAATTTCGGACGGTTTTCATTACAAAAATAATGGTAGGTTCCATATTACTTGATGTAAATACATAATAAAATGTCTGAATTCACTTACGTCTTTTTAGATTTGTGTTCTTTGGTTGGTTACTACGAAAATCAAATTTCACTAATGCAAAATATATCTTCGCAAGAAAGATATCAAACAAAAAATTCTATCTTTTTTCTTTTTGATCTTTAATTAAATAAAGTAAGCTGCGTAAAAATATCAGAATATTGTTTTCATTTATTTACTAGGAGCCTGTAAATCGAAAACTTTATGCTACCCCGACATTTACCCTAATCATATAAATTGACCTGGATTATTATATATGGATTTCATTGTGTACTGCTCTGAAAGTACTACACACACGAAACTTATTACATAAATGTGGTAACTTTAGCCTATGTAATATTTACAGACTAATTTAGTATTTAGCAATCTTACAACTCACAACGATTGGTTTCCTGGAAGAGATTGCATTGGGGATAAGGCAAACGCAAACTTCGCGAAAGGGCTAGACCGCATGCCACTAATAGAATTATGATAGTCATTTATGTCGTTAATGAACGGATACAGAAATAACAATGTTTAAAAAAAGTGTCGACTCGGCCTTTGAACTTGCAAGCGTGCCGCCGTGCGGGTTTGTAGGTAAGTCGTTGATCCCTTATGTGAACTCTATTAAATCAGCTGATTAGATACTATAGGTTTTCCTGAAACCTACTTCAGACACCAGCTCTCACAAAGGACTTGTAAATATTTAAACTGTTAGCTTTAAGTAGAATTGTAACTACCTTTGTGGAGAATTAAATAAATTTATTATTAAGATAGTTTTTCGAGTTTTGTAAAATCGTAATTAGCGAAATAATTAATTTTCACTTTAAAAACTTATTTGGTTATAAAAGTATAGCAATTTGGAATGGTCTAAAGTGAAAAAAACTACATATATTTTATTTAATCATGAAAAAGCCGACGAAAAATTCCACCACTGGGGGGTTCAGAATCATGTACTGGATCCATGGTACTTGTTTGTGCGTCGATGTCAGATATACCCTTTATTTTGTTGTGTTGAATATATTTTTAAACAATGTATGTTTTTGGTGTACACTAAAGTACATATAAATAAATAAAGTGTTCAGGGTAATATTACGAGGCCTCGTTGGAGTTATAAGAATGCTCGTGTCTCATAATCGATGATTAATGTTCGTTTTCACTAACAAAAGGCAACTTCGAAGTGAACGCTAAACAAGGCTGTCTAAATTTAGCACTAAGCTCAGTGTTGAGAGTTCTAAAATGGAAATAATACATATCACAATTAGAGCGTCCTTTCTCAGTGAAAATAAGCAGCGTCTACAAAGTGCTTAGTCTTTAGGTCCTGTAATTTAGTCCCAGTACATCATCATCATCATCATCATTTCAGCCGAAAGACGTCCACTGCTGGACATAGGCCTCCTCCAAGGTTCTCCACGACGACTGGCCTGCGCCTCCCGCATCCAGCGGTTTCCCGCAACCTTCACCAGGTCGTCGGTCCGCCTTGTCGGGGGCCTACCCACGCTACGTCTTCCGGTGCGTAGTCGCCACTCGAGAACCCGTAGGCCCCATCGGGCATCAGTCCTACGGGCAATGTGTCCAGCCGACTGCCACTTTAGTGTTGCATTTCTTTGGGCTATGTCGGTTACTCTCGTTCTTCTGCTGATCTCCTCATTCCTGATTCGATCGTGCAGTGAAACCCCAAGCATAGCCCTCTCCATTGCCCTTTGAGTGACTTTGAGCCTTCTTATAAGGCCCATTGTTAGCCCAGTACATATATTAATACATTTCAAAATGTCTATTTGCGTTCAAATGACTAAATGTCTGGCCATTTTAGCCGTAAAGACAGAAAGCCGTTGCTTGGGCCTTAGACGAAATTCTAGGAAACGTTTGATAACTAAGTGAACACATGTGGTTTGAAAATCAAGTTCTTTGAAACGAAATATATGATTACATATAGGTATACTCGTTCATGACAGTTCAACCTCTCTTTTAAAATATTACTGCATTTAATTTTATCTTCTCATTTTTTTCTCTGAAGCAACCAATGTATTGAATCGTGAATGAAGTCGGTTAAAAACTGATTTCAAGTACAGAAAAAATGTAATATGAAGCAACTCTCTGAATAAGAAAAAAACCAAATAAATCATTCTCGAATTATTAACATCTTTATTAATCGTGAAAAACCTATTTTAAGTGCAGAAAAAATGTAATATGAAAACGAGAAACGAAAAAAAATTATATCTGTATTTTGAACTGCGTACAGCGTGAGTGAAATTACAAATTCTTAGTACTGGATTTTTTATTAAATAACAGCATTTGCATTGATTACAAAAGAATCTATCGAGGAGATTCTAGTTTTGTTTTACAAAATTATATTTTATAAATATATTAAAAAAATGTGGATTTTTTTGTTGTGGTGTTGATATCCATGATCATCAAATGACCTCTTTCAATCTGGGCGGAGCGAAAAGGCATGTCAGACTGTTACTGACTAAAACCCACCCGTGTTGTTTCACTTGCCTGTGCACCAGGGCCACTTTTTTTTTAAATTTACTTTTTTACCCGCAACCCTGACCCAGAAGGCATCGGTTTGTCGTAGACCCCGTCACAATATGCTGACATCCCTATGAGGCGCGCGTGAAACACAACGCGCCGTCGACTCGGGCCTAGTTCTTACCAGGCGGCAAGCTGCCCACTGCTCGCCGCCCACAAGGTCGCGCCTACGGTGACTGGGAGTGCGATGTCGTCTCCCGACCAGGGCGTCTCCTGCGGCGACTAGAGGCGTGAGTGCGCTAGGGTTCCCGCTACCTCACGCGCTCGGCCTCCTCCTTTGTCAGCATCACTGCTTTGCAGAAGGAGTGTCTTATGTAATATTGACGTTCAAAAAGTGCTGATTCTCAACCTCAGGATAAATGACTTTTGTTTTTTTTTTATCTTCCCCTAATCTTATAACTATCACCATTAATACCAAACAAAAAACAACTTTGATATTTCACACTTAATTTAACAATGCATGTATTTTCTAAAAATGGAGGTTATGTCAGTTTATGGAAAAAAATACTTTAATTCCTACACAAGAAAGTTCAGTTTACACTATACTTTCAAACAATCGTATAACTTTTGTGATACCTAGTGTTAATCACTCTAAATTCAATTTTAATTAAGTTGGTTTCAGACTGATTACCATTGAAATAAAGTATATATTTGTTTAACTCGAAACGACGTCAATTTGAAAGAAATTACATTTGGACATAACTATACTTACACTACTTTACATTGACGAGGTTGTAGTTATATATAAATTACGGTGTAATTTGAAGTCGTTAACTTAGTGACTTATCAACCTGTATAACATACATACATATTAACCTACGCTGTTCCCACTGTTGGGCACACCCAGAGGGAGTGGGCCTTAATCTACCACGCTGGCCTAGTGCGGGTTGGTAGATGTCACATGTTCTAGAAGTTTCGCCTCAAAGCCGGTTTCGTCACAATGTTTTCCTTCACCATTTTCAGAGCAATGGTGATGAAATTTACTCAAAGTAAAGCGCCTGATGAGGTTCGAACTTAAGACCTAGAACTTGTATCGATACCACAAGGCTTATGAACCTAATTGTCTTGTACTCATTAAAAAGTGGAAACGATGATTCATTTTTTACGTTCATTAATATCTAATATCACTGTCAGGTCTAGACACTACCCTCTTATTGCAAAACAAAATCTAACTTTAGTTCCAATCTTAACCTTTGAGTTAGCATTTGTATTTCGAACTTTAATTAGGTTAAGTCAAAGTTCTTAATACAACACTGACAACTTATTTATTCGTCGTGGAGGACATCATTATCATCTCAGCGTTAATCCCAATCGCATCCGAAGCATTTTTCAAATGTGGAATCTAGGGTCTGTTATTCGTCGTAGATAACGATATCAATTTACTACTACTACTAGCAACTTTTAAAAATGTGACGCTGTGACGTTATTTTGTAATGGCGGCATGCCGACAGAGTCGTTTTTGAAAGTGGAGATTATCGAACAGTCACTTCGGATTAAGACGTGGACTAGGGCACTTCTCCGGGGCGAAACTGTCGGTTTGCCTATTTAAATTGTTATTGCCAAGATTGGAGGGTATATTTAAACGTTGCCCCACACTAGGAAATTCTCATGTTTCGTGGGCAGCAGAATAGCCAAAGCCGAACTAACAAATTGTAGGTCATATAATATTTTTTCTGTGCGGATATCTAGCCCGCGACATACAACGCAACGGCCAATAGCTTAATCACAGCGTCAACTAAGCCATCAAATGTTTGGAAGTTTCAAACAAATAAACTAATTTTACTACTTTCTTATATACCATACCATAGTTTAGGAAGTAGCAAATTCTTTATTGAGAATACTAATCCTATAGCGTGTATCAGAAATGTATGGTTACATTTAATGGTGTGGCAACATCAAACTGGCTTTGGCCGATAAGAGCAGCATCTCTGCTTCCTCAGCCATCAATACTCCATTAGTATCTCCTGTCTTAATTGCCAACACGTTTAGCGATTACAGAAGTAGGGCGATTATAACGAGATTTAGTATTTTTTTTTTATTTAAAAAATTACGAGATTTGAATTGATTAAAATTATGTGTCTGCCTTGATCTATTCAAATTCAAGACGGTGCTAATATTTAAACAAGAAAGGCTTGATGAAATCAATTTGTTACAGGCCATTATTTCCAATTTCTTTCTCTATCTCTTAATTAAGATAAATATGACCAGACATAGGTATGTGTATGAGAAATATTATATATAAAAAAATGGAAAGAAACTCCTTAGTTTGAAAAGGGGTATCATAAGTAATTTTTCTCAGAATCTACATGGTTTATATAGTCAAGGTCAACTGCAATAAAATTTGTATATTTCCAGAAAAACAATCCGAAGGAAAGTGGACTACAAAAAAATTTTCAAGAACTTTTTTTTTATTTCTCTTAATGCCCCTAAGCGTTTATGACCAACAAACTCTAAACCGCTCCACCCACTAAGTGTTTAGTTTACTTGCTTCCATTTTTTTCCATGACTTGGTGTGTTTCTTGTTTAGAATGGAGCTGTAAGTTGAAACTAAAACAGGTTTATGAGGATGCTACGCTTATGCCTTTTTAATGGTAAATCATCAATGACCTCTCCCGCTTTGGTCGGGAGACGACATCGCACTCCTGGTCACCGTAGGCGCGGGCTTGTGGGTGGTGAGCAGTGGGCAGCTCGCCGCCTGGTAAGGACTTGGCCCGAGTCGACGGCGCGTTGAGTTTCACGCACGCCTCATAGAGATGTCAGCACATTGTGACGGGGTCCACGAAGACCGATGTCTCCTGGGTTAGGGTTGCGGAAAAAAAGTTAAGTAAAAAAGAAACCGTGGCCCTGGCGCAAGTGAAACAACATCGGAGCGGAAGGATATGTCAGACTTTCACTGACTAACAACCCACCCGTGTTACTTCTCTTGCCTGTGCGCCACAGTATCTCTTTCAAACAATACGCAGCAGGCATGCAATGGCAAGCATCCGTCGTTGTGGACCCAGTCACTGTGTGCTGACATTTCTTTGAGGCATGGAACACAACCTGTCGTCGACACTCCTCACCCGTATGTACGTTACAATGGAGGTTGTAACATCATAGCCTTCACTTACCACATTAGAATAGTTCTAGGCGTGTCGCCTTGTTGCGTGTTTCTTTTAATAGTGTAGATATGCAGTTTTATGACAAAATGTTAGGTCATAAACGGTTAACTGTGCGAATGTAAACATAAATATAACTTAGATTAGCATGAAACGCAACAATTTCTTGGTAATTCGAGCTATTTCGAGGAAAACTAATTAAAAGTAAGGTTTTTATTAATCCCTACGGCTATCGACTCTGATGCCTATTAATATCACAAGGTTATTATTATCCGAATGCTGGGCAATCTTGTACATAATTCTGAACTCAAATAAAGGCATTTAAATATTTCATTTGTTAAAAAAAATCGCATATATTTTGATCACGTAGTAATTGAACTTTTATTCATTAAACAGCAGATTGTATTTGGATAATTGGCGAGAAACATAGTTAAGTTGGCGCGTCGATATCCCTGTCGCCCTGTATTGAGAAATTGCGAGCATTTATCATCTACATGCTTACTCCAGATGGTTGGATTTCAGACGTCTATTATATAGTTAAAGTTTTTGACTTTTATTGCTAGCTCTCTTTTACCTCTCTCTTATCTATTAAACCTATATTCTAAAATGAATGTTACTCTGTTATTTTGTTGAGTCTGCATCGACGAAAATAGAGGGTCTTGTTAGTAACCGCACAAAATGTATCTAAGTAAAGTTAAATTCCGTGGTTTAACCAATCCCTATTCTAAGCCTCTAGACTACCTATATAATATGTCTCTCCTTCGCCTTATGATTTTCCATCTAAAGGTTATCTGTAAGAGATCGCTCTTAACGATAAGACTGGCCATTGTGTGACCCTTTGTGAAATCTTTATATATATGTTCTGAAATTTATATAGTGTACATGATAAAGATTATTCTATTCTCAAAGTTGTTTCAGAATACAGTAAATTCAAGACGAGTCAAAGTTCAGTTCTGGGAATATGTATAACGGCGCTTGACTGGTTAATTTTGAATATTGTGATTTGTTTTGAATCAGTTCGTAAATTACCCTATTTTTTAAAGTCGATTAATTTGTCGGTGTTCGGATAAATTATGATTTTTTTATTGAGAGCGGGTAACACCCGACTGGAGTTGCGAGCGACCGTTAGCGCGGGCAGTCTTTGCTCAAGCTTCCTTCGAGTGTGTTGGTCATACTCGAAACCAGTGGCTCTTTTCTGTTTTAATCTGAGATTATCATTGTAATCTCTTAATATTAAATTGAACTAAGCGTCTGTACAGTTATAAAATAATAAGAATCGAACATCATACTATTGTTATTGTTCAACGGTTTCTCGAAATACCGCCCACGATGGATACTCATGGAATGAGAAGACACCTTAACTATCCTGAACTTCGGCTCCGCCTCCTGACGTTTCTCTGATATGTACAAAATATGATACTATTTTTTATTTCTAGAACTAAACTTTGAGTCGTGTCTAGTACCTATAAAAAGGCACGTAGCGTATCGTACATAGTTTGTCGGTCGCATATATGCAAATGTAAGCGATGCAATAGAATGTCCATCAGTTCTCACGCACAGTTGTATTTTACGCCGACGTGACTTTGAAAGCGGATATTGTTATTTGTGGAGACACCTACGCTTTTAGAAACAATGGTATGGTAAACAATGATTCAATATCAATAGCGAATGGCGAGCGTTTTGTGGGGACTGTCTCATATGTAATATTAACGTTCAGTGTGTGTGACACAGAGGCATCAGAAACGATCCAGCACTTGTTACTGGAATACCCGAGGCACGACCGCGACAGGTACGACCTGGAAGTAAGTACTGGCAGAACTTTGACAGAGAGAACTATAGCCGACCTTATGGCGGATAAACACTCCAGGCCGTACCTGGAGCGGTTTTGCCTCAAGGTGGCTAAAATCAGCATAGACAGAACCGTACAAGGTAGCAGCACAGACAGCGAGCCGCTGGCAAGAATATGTAGTATAAGCAGTTATGGAAAATATGGAAATAGTAGTAAACAGTAATCATATAAGACAAGATGACAAAATTTACAAGTTATTAAGGAATACAATGTAAATAATAATAAGACGAAAAAACATATATCTATACATATAATAAAACAGTAGGACCCGGTGTGTCTGTACATTGAAGATAATTGACAAAAATGGAGTCAGGGCGATAAAAGAAAACCAATGAAACACAAAAATTTTTTTTTTGAATTTTTTGTCTGTCTGTCTGTCTGTCTGTCTGTTTGTTCGAGCACATCTTCGTAACTACTGAATGGATTTTTATGCGGTTTTCACTAATGAAGAATGCATACTCCCGGGCAGTGTATAGGCTTTGTTTCATCAAAATCGGACAACAGACAAAAAAGTCAGTCTAGGTAACAATATTTGGAAAATCACTTAACTACCATAGCTTTAGAAGAAAAGGTTGTCATAGAGACATAATCAACAGCGTTGTCAAAAACTGTCATAACAATGAAAATATTAGTGTAATATGTAAATATATTAAATTATAGCGTAGTGTTGAGTAGAAAAATTAATACAGCACAGCATAGGTACAGCTTCTTACGCTAAGATATCACCAAGTCGCTGAAACTTAGGCATGAAGTTGAGCACCGTGTCTGTAAGCTGGATAACGAGTCTTGGTGAAGTAAAATGTTATCAGAACAGCGCCTAATTGTAGTATAATGCGTATTATGACCTGCAGAAATGAATGATATAAATGTAAGAATATAAATAAATAAGTGTAAGTATCTGTAGGTAAATACATAACACTACAACTATTAGGTGCGCTGCTCACGTTTTTTAGTACATATAAAATCCAATAGATGTCACTGTGCGATTTTATCATTTCTAATTCGTATCCATCAATCGAAATATAGTTTCAAAATTAATTTTATATTTGTGCTTTTTAATAGGTAAAAAATCTCAAAAAATATAACAACTTACCTGCTACGAATACGGATATTTAGAGATTGCTTTGCGATTTGGATTACTTGGTTTAGAGGATATAAATAGGATTGTGTTTAACGTTTTTATTTGGCTTTCTTCTTCGAAATTTTTATTTTGTTAAAAATAATAATACAATACTTAGAAAATGACCCGAAAAAGGTCTAATCTATCTACCTACACCAGAGCATCGAAAATAATGAGAATGACTAGATCTCAAGAGTCTAATGAAGAGAGGCAAGAACGACTTAGGGCAAGTCGTGAACGTATGTCATTGCATCGCGCGTCAGAAACACCTGTTGAAAGGGATTCTCGATTGACGGCTGATTCTGAACGCCATAGATTGTCTCGCGTCTTAAGTGCTGATCGTGAGCGCCATAGGTTATCTCGCGCATCAGAGACGTTCACAGAACGGGAAGTTCGTTTGACTGCTGATCGTGAACGCCATACAACATCGCGCGCATCAGAGACGTTCACAGAACAGGAACTTCGTTTAACTGCTGATCGTGAGCGCCATTCAGTATCGCGCGCATCAGAGACTTTCACAGAACGGGAACTTCGTTTGACTGCTGATCGTGAGCGCCATACAGTATCGCGCGCATCAGAGACTTTCACAGAACGGGAACTTCGTTTGACTGCTGATCGTGAGCGCCATACAGTAACGCGCGCATCAGAGACGTTCACAGAACGGGAACTTCGTTTGACTGCTGATCGTGAGCGCCATACAATATCTCGCACCTCAGAATCCTTTTCGGAACGAGAATCTCGATTGACATCCGACAGGGACCGCCACGAACTGTCTCGCGCTTCGGAAACATTTACTCAGTATCTTGACCGCTTAAGTAATGATCGAGAACGACACAGTATTGCTCGAGCTTTAGAAAGCGATGACCAACATCAACGACGATTAGAAGTAGCTAGAGAAAATTATGAACGCTTGCGTGAAACTCATAACACTTCACTAGAAATGGAAAGGGAGAGAGTAGATGCTTTACGGCGTGCAGAGACAGAAGAACAACGTGAGGACCGCTTACATGCTGATAGACTGCGACACGCACTGAGCAGGATGTCAGTTTCTTCTGAAGATTCTGATGATCCCGAAGAAACAGTAATGGGACATGAAATCCTTTCTTGGATAAATAAAGAAAAGAGTGCTTTCGTTTATACACACATGATAGATTATGCCTCATTTTCTTCCATCGGGGGAATGGTAGTTCAGTGTCAGTTTTGCGATGCTATGAAGTGGCCAAAAGAGACAAGTGGAATGTGTTGCTCAAACGGAAAGGTGCATATTTCTATTTTTAATAACATTCCCGAGATTTTAAAAGCATTGTTGGATGGGGATCATCCACAATCACATCACTTTTTGGAAAATATTCGACAATATAATAGCGCCTTTCAAATGACGTCTTTTGGTGCTAATCAGGTAACGGAAGGATATTTCATGCCTACTTTTAAAATTCAGGGTCAGTGGATCACCTAATAGGGTCTCTGTTACCCGAAAACGAGCCGAAATTTCTACAAATTTATTTTGTTTCTGATTATCAAGAACAGGCAAATATAAGAAACCAAAACTTTCCTCAACTGAATGGTAATCTTATAAGGATTCCTCAAAATATGCTGCACGAAGTAAATCCCTATATTCAAAGTTTCAAAACATCATTAGAGTCATTTCCTCCACAACAAAACAATGAATACAAATTTGTCATTTACGCAGATAAAAGACCCGCAGCTGAACACCGTGGCAGATACAATGCTCCTGTAGCAAACGAAGTTGCAGTGGTATTGTTAGGTCAGGAATGTGAGCGTCGTGATATAGTCTTGCGAAATCGAGATGACCGATTGCAACGTATCTGCGAAACCCATCGGGCTTACGACACTTTGCAATATCCATTAATATTCTGCCGTGGTGAAGATGGGTACCATTTTGGCTTAAATCAAATGAAACCCATTACAAGACAGCCTAATTTAAATAAAACAGTATCAGCGCAACAATTTTATGCATATCTTCTGGAAATAAGACGCAAAAATTTTATTTACTTGCAAAGATTTCGAGGTTTATTCAATCAGTTCATTGTAGATATGTATGCCAAAATTGAAACAGAACGCTTGGTGTACATACGCACCAATCAAAGACGCTAACGAGCAGAAGAATATGTGCATTTACGAGATGCCTTGCAGCAAGATGCAGATTCAGAAAATCTCGGTCGTTTGGTGATTCTTCCATCCAGCTTTACCGGCAGGCCACGTTATATGCACGAGCGTACGCAAGATGCTTTTTGTTATGTACGAAAGTATGGACGGCCGGATCTTTTCATTACATTTACTACGAATCCAAAATGGGATGAAATAAAACAAGAACTTTTGGCAGGTCAGGCCTCTTATGATCGGCACGATGTAGTCGCAAGAGTCTTTCACTTGAAATTAAAATTGTTGATGGACTTGCTGACTAAAGAGAATGTTTTTGGTTCTTCATTATGCTTCATGTACAGTGTCGAATGGCAAAAGCGCGGCCTTCCGCACGCACATATCCTTCTATGGCTGCAGGAAAAAATTCGTCCCAACGATGTAGACACGTTGATAAGCGCTGAATTCCCGAATCCCAACGAAGATCCAGTACTTTATGAAGTTGTCAAAACGCATATGGTGCATGGCCCCTGTGGTACCATAAATAGAAATTCTCCCTGCATGAAAGATGGACGTTGCACGAAAAGGTATCCCCGTGCGCTGACAGAGCACACAGTAACAGGCGAGAACGGATATCCGCTGTACCGACGTCGTTCCCCAGAGCTTGGAGGGTTCACTGCA
The DNA here is from genome assembly GCA_037179545.1 of Sesamia inferens. Lineage (NCBI taxonomy): Eukaryota > Metazoa > Arthropoda > Insecta > Lepidoptera > Noctuidae > Sesamia > Sesamia inferens. The sequence goes on from CM073939.1 coordinate 10,912,912, forward strand.
CAAAGTAGAGTACAAGGACAAGAAATAATAATTAGTAATATGTGGGTTGTTCCTTATTCGCCCTTACTTTCCAAAACCTTTGGTGCACATATAAATGTCGAAGTGTGTAATAGTGTATCGGCAATAAAATATATTTGTAAATATGTTAACAAAGGGAGTGACCAAGCGACATTTGCTCTACAGGGAACCGACCGAGATGAAGTCACCAGATACCAAACTGGACGCTACATAAGTACTTCTGAAGCTATATGGCGAATATTAGGATTTTCTATCCACGAACGTCATCCCAAGGTCACAGACTTGGATGTTCATTTAGAAAATGGCCAGCGAGTGTATTTTGATCCTGAAAATGTAAGAGAACGTGTAGAAAATCCTCGGCAAACTAAACTTTTGGCATTTTTTAAGCTTTGTCAAGAAGATGATTTTGCTAAAACGCTAACCTACGATGAAGTACCGTCCTATTACACTTTTGACATGCAAAGACGTGTTTTTAATCGACGAAGACGCGGTCAACCAGTGGAAGGATTTCCAGGAGTTTATAGAGATGCTGCACTGGGGCGAGTATATACTGTTCATCCTAACAATAGCGAATGCTATTATTTACGCATGTTGTTGCATACAGTTCGGGGGCCAACTTCTTTTGCCTATTTAAAAACAGTTAATGGCGTCCAATACGCAACATTTCAAGCGGCTTGCCGGGCACTTAATCTTCTTGAAGGAGATCAACACTGGGATAACACCCTCGAAGAAGCCTATGTCAGTGATAGTCCCAAACGTTTACGTCATTTGTTTGCAGTGATGTTAGTGTTCTGTGGTCTATCGGATGCTCTAGCGCTGTGGCAAAAATATAAGACACAATTATCCGAGGACTTTCTACGCTTGCTTCAACGCAATTCAGACCAGCAAATAGATCCAACTGACGATAGAGTTATAAATAGTTCACTTTTATGTATACAAGACATAGTATTTTCGATTGGGGGTAATTCCTTGACCGACTACGGCCTGCCTAATCCTCAAACTCTACCCAATCAACCACGGGTAAATCGTGAATATAATTCCGAGACGAACTACAATATTGCTGCGTTAACCACCACTGTAAATGATCAGATTGGTTGTTTTACTGTAGAACAAAGAAATATATTCTATGTAGTCATCCAAAGCGTAAATAATAATGAAGGGAATTTATTTTTCTTGGACGCTCCAGGTGGAACGGGAAAGACTTTTTTGATAACAGCAATACTGGCTGAGATTAGGCGGCAAGGTAAGATTGCACTAGCAGTGGCTTCCTCGGGAATCGCAGCCACATTACTTCCTGGCGGAAAGACGGCCCACACGATGTTTAAAATCCCAATCGATTTAGACAGTAATGAGTCACCAACATGCTCTATCACAAGGAACTGTGATAAGGCGAAAGTGTTACAAGATTGCTGTCTGATCGTTTGGGATGAGTGTACAATGGCAAATAAAAAAGCCGTCGAAGCTGTGGACAGAACCCTACGTGATATTCGGCGAGATGAAAGGCCAATGGGCAACGTCACACTGCTTTTTTCTGGTGATTTTAGGCAAACACTTCCAGTTATAAGTCGAGGAACTAGAGCCGATGAAATTAGAGCTTCATTAAAGCGTTCCCACCTCTGGCCTTTAATGAAAAAGCTGCAATTGACGATCAATATGCGAGCACAACTAGGTGGTAATTTACATGCCCAAGAATTCTCAGATATTCTTTTGAAACTTGGAGAAGGTACTCTTTCTGAAGAACATGGTAAGGTGACGCTTCCAGAAACAGTTTGCAGAATAGTTTCTTCAGAAGATGAACTTATAAATTTTGTATTCGGTGACCTATCACATATAACATATCAGGAAAATTCTTGGTTATGTGAACGTGCGATACTCACTCCCAGAAATGACCAAGCTGCTGCAATAAATCAAAAATTTTTATCTGAAGTGATTGGGGATGACGTCGTTTATACGTCTTATAATAGCGTTATCAACCACGACGATGCTACACATTATCCTGTTGAGTTTCTGAGTTCGCTTTCTGCAAGTGGTCTTCCTGCGCACATAATTGTGCTTAAAATAGGTGTACCAATAATGCTGCTGCGTAACCTTACTCCTCCAAAATTATGCAATGGTACACGACTAAAAGTAACTGCTCTACAAAGAAATTTAATCCAAGCTCAGATTCTTACTGGATGTGGCTCAGGGGAAACTGTATTTATTCCACGAATCCCACTCATCCCTAATAACTTTCCATTTGAATTTAAGCGCACACAGTTTCCAGTAGCCGTTTGCTTCGCCATGACTATAAACAAATCCCAAGGTCAGATTCTCAGGACTGCTGGTGTCGACTTAAGATCTGATTGTTTTTCCCATGGTCAACTGTATGTGGCTTGCTCACGAGTAAGCAGCCCAGACAACCTTTTTATTCTAGCACAAGGCGGTAAAACGGTTAATGTCGTTTATAAAGAAATTCTTTAAAGTATCTCCATTATTTAACTTTTTTTTTAATTTGCTAAATTCAAACAAGTAATTAAAAAAACTAAAAGAAAAAATATTTTTATTTTATGCATATATCATAAACAAGTGGAAAACTAATAACGGTTTTTAGATGTAAGTTTTATCTCTATGAAGAGCTCTTCCAGCCATGAAAAAGGTGAAAAGAGTTGCAAAAGTATACTTACTCAATATAAAACTCAATATACTTCAAGCCCTGCCAATTTAGGTAGTTTCCCAAAAGTTCTAAATTCAGAATATCATAAAGCAATTTTTAACCAACAAAAGAGAAGAGAAAGCTTAGGACAATCAAGGGACGGGGTCGGGGACGGGGACGGGGACGGCGATGGCGACAGCGACTAGCCTGAAAAAATCAGTAGTTCTCGAGGGATAACGCGCGATAAACACTTTCTGTGAAAAAACGAAAACCACGCGGGCGAAGCCGCGGGCGGCCGCTAGTATATATATATAAAGATGTCATCGGGAAAAGAGCAACCCGTAATAAAAAGATTGACAAGCCGCAAAAAAGTATAAGCGGGAACAAACTGCTGCAAAAAAAAAAGGCAAAAAAGATTTCTTGCCATGCAAGGAGAGAAAGAAAGGCAATAAAAAAAAATATTGACGTTCAAAAGTGCTGATTGTCAGCCTAATTTGAATACGTCTCCTAAATATTAAAAAATCAAAAGTCATTGATTTTTTAATATTTAGGAGAATAGATAATAAGTATTTTACACCTTGTTCTGAAGATAACATTAAAATTCGGGTCGGGTCCAAAACGCTCCGCCCAGAGTTGGAGAGGTCATTTGATGATTTCCCGTCGACAAAGAAAGAGTCGAATGGAGTTTTTATTTTTTCTCGATTAGGTTGACCATAGGTTTATATATGAATAACATTTATAACACTATTGTCAAACAAAGAGCAGTGTGATTCTGTAATCAACTCACCGTGAAAACATAGAAGTGACAATGCCATGACCTGTCAATCCAACTACTGCTAGGGATTGAAACTATTGACAGCTCACTCTAAACTCACCTCATATAACTTTCACAATGAAATTTTAACAGGATCGATCATACTTTGTAAAATTATGGAGCGTGTTGAACTCGCGCCTCTTGGCATACCTGAAAGGTAACGATCTCCTCAGTAACCGACAGTACGGGTTTCGCCGCAATCGGTCAACTGGGGACGTACTAGCGTATGCCACTCACTTGTGGGGCGAGGCCTTCGAGAAAAATGGGGAAATGAACTCAATCAGCCGTCTCTCATTCCTTCTGATGATCCTCTAAATGCGCCATTTTCTATGCTGGAGCTTAATTTACTTTTATATCATGTCCACGACTCTGCCCCTGGTATAGACGGGATTGTCTATTAATTTTTGACACATGCGGGTCATGGGACAAAAACCCTCTTTTTAAATATTGTAAATTTTTGTTACATTAATGGCTGGGTGCCCGAATAGTGGAAAACTCAAATAATTATTCCTATCTTGAAACCAGGCAAACCTATAATAATTAAACTATTGCATCACTGCTTGCCACCAGGCGGGACTGCGGTCAAGCACTAGTTTATAATATGTAAAAAAATATTATAAGTAATTAAGTCATAAATCAATCAAATCAAATCATTTATTTCAAATAAACCGGTTACAGGCACTTTTGAATTGTCAGAAGGTCGGCCAGTCAGTAAGGTGAACCTATTCGCCCATTCCAAAGAGTAGGTCCCTATGGAGAAGAAGAAGAAAGAAACTCCATGGACACTCTTTTAAATTATCAAGCTATTGATACAAATATTTGATTACATCATTCATTTTGAAACTAATCGTGTGAGAACGATGCAGAAATATATTGTACGCTAAGAGCGTCCATTATGGTAAACACACAAAAAAAAACACAACAACAAAAAACATATGTATCCAAATTTATAGCACGTGTGATCTAAATAGGCACGTCTTAAGTCACGCTTTTTATTGCTTAATTAATAATTGTATTTTATTATTATTTATTTTATATGTATTTTATTGTAAAATTAACCACTTAAGCCAGAGATAAGCGTGATTCAAATGCGGGTTTAGGTCATAGCATTTTTTTAACTTTTTCTGAAATATACAAATTAAAATCAGTAATGATATTTATTTACATTATTTGTTTGTATTAAAATAAAAATATGTAAGTACATTTAAATGTACAGTCAAAGCTAAAAACAAGTTAAAAATAAAAACATAAAGTAAGAAAGTAAGTTCATAAAAAGATCACCTTCTTACACATAATTATAAAATTAATGGGCATTGATATGCCCATTAATTTTGAAAGCTGATGCTTTCAGTAATAATCTTGATACTTTCAGTATACTCATGTTATACTCTAGTCTATTCTAGTCTAGACATACCCACTAATATTATTTGTTGTACGATTTGACTTGGCCTACATCAGGTAAGACAATAATAATAATTCATATTTCTAGTAATGATGTCTGTCGTAAAATGTCTGACGTTGTGTCACCATTTTAATAGCCCGTGTAAAATGTATTATTCAAGGGTAGACGGTTGTTTTTTCTGTATCATTATCTGGGTGTTTTTTCTTGATACTTTGTCCTTGACTTTGGGTTGACATCTAGGAAAGTAAACGATGTAGGCGTGTGTAATCAAAATGTTGATATAAGTATCACATTTTGTGAAGGTACTATAAAATAATAAATACAATATGTAACTTGTAAAAACGAATCATTTCTCTTCGCCGTCTTCCTAAGTTTTTTTCTACTATCTTTAGCTGACTTCTAGTTTGACCGGATTTAGCTGTGTACCAGTTATTACACGGAGTGCCTGCCTATATGACCTCCAAAACCTAGATAATAAGTAATACTAACTGTAGGAGTTTTGGCTTTCTGTTGCGGCTGCCAGCAGAAGAGCCACCGACCAGACAAAGTCTAGCCGTCAAGCGATTCTTCGTGTTCCGGCATGGCGTCTGGTGTAGCCGTACGGGTCTACGCAGTTGTGTTGCGATGTGTGCAGTGTACGATGCTCCAAAAATGTTGTTGTGTCGGTCGTGGAAGGTCTCTAGATCAATCCCTCTGGGACAGCATTGATGATCGTGTTGTTGGGTTTAACATTGCATCACCTCGCTCAACTCCCGTCTTCCAACCTATTTACTCAGTTTTTTTTTTTTTTTGTGAATATGCTCTTAATAAACTAGCGCTGTTTGCCAACAACGATCGCATCACTGCTTACCATCAGGCAGGATTGAGGTCAAGCACTATTTTATAATAATTATTAAAAAAAAAACTACTCTTAAAAATCAGGATGAATTTGGCCAGAATCAAAGTGCTTTCCGAGGCAAGGAGGGGTCTTAGTATGTTAAGATGGTCAGTCATCTACGGACAATCGCGACGAAATTGCTAAAGCTGATAGATCGACCCGTACAGCTGTTATTGCTTAGCTATAAACCTCTAAGATATTATTTGAAAGTTTATTTAAGAAAAAGGTAGTACAAACAGTCCATAAAATAAATAAAGATTTGTAGAAGACAAATACATATAAATATATCGCATACTTCGCCCTCGTATATACGTCGCATACCAAAACTGCCAGCAATAAACCTACCAAAGGGTTGTCCGAATTTTTATCACCGTTATAGACAACCCTAAGCATCCACTAGGGGCCATACCCGTAAACATAAGCCATCGACGTTATCTCTCGCGTGTTTCGCTTTTCGTTTTGGACCGCACATCCCTGAAATAAAACCCTCCTAAAGGTACCCCACTTTCATAGATTTTATTATACAGGTACTAAAGTATGGACTATAGCTTGTTTTCTTAGTACACTTATTACGTGTTTTCGGTGCAGGGCTATTTGCTGCAAGGCTTGAAGCTAAATCGTTTACATGGCCGCTTGCTTGGATGCATGTTCGTGACTTGGAATGTTTTTAAAGGACTTGGATTCGGTGGAAGTGTTATAAAATGAATATGTAATGTGGGTAGATTGAAAGACAGTGTAGTTCGGAATAATGGCGCAGTTTTATATTCAGGAGGGTTTTCGGTTATAGAAAGAGGAGAATAATAAATGGAGGAAACTGTAGGTGGGCATGACTTGGATGTCAATGCAAAGTCAATGTATGCACTAAACACGTGTATACATACATTCCTCTTTCATCCACCATTTATAGGGTATATTTAAATCAGCAAGCGTGACAGCCTCTGTGGCGTAGCGGTAGCAAACGCGGCCGCTCCGCAAGGAGGCGCGGATTTTATCACTGCGCAGTTCAAATAATTATATGCATGAATATGAATATTTGCACTGGTCTGGTCGTGCCTCGGCCCATTGCCATTGGTCCCGGTTGTCATAGGAACATCTAGTGGCAGTCATCCCCGGTTTTTGGAACCCTCAAACTTCCAACAATTGGTCTAACTCCAATGCTTCGATATCGCCCTCGGGTTGTGGAGGTCAGCTAGCGTAATTACGCAAACGTGATGGATGTCATCATATAAACATGATAGCAGAAAAAAATGAAATTGGTTAGACGTCTCTTTTTAGAGGGTGTTCGTCCACTTGAAATAATAGTTTTAATAGTCTCTTTTTTTTTCAAACCTCACAAACTTGGTTGGTATCGATGTTTTATTAAGACGAAATATATTTTTTACATGCTTTTTATTAACTTTACTTGTATGTTTGCTTGCTTGATTGTTTGCTTGTTTGTCCGTCTCTAACTCTTTGGACTACGAGTGAGCGGCTCATTACTGTAAAATGTCCCATCGTTTTTAATACGTTCGTTCGTTCGTTTCATTTTATAAAAAAGAATATCGAACTAAAAAGTTGAAAATAATTTAAAAAAAAAGCGCGAGGCGCTTAATATAGAAAAATTATAGCACAAAGCTTTTTTAAAATTATTTTTAACTTTTCAAATAAAAGCATGTCTTTTTTAGTTTTTTAATTCAACTGATACTTCAAGTAGCAACACTACCAGCGATTAAGAATCCTAGAAAAAACATCAAATCTGTTTAATTTTGTCGTGTTTAGATATTCGTCGCTACTTACGACATACATAGAGTTTTGCTCCGTATATATTTTACCCCATATATTTGCCATTGTCTAGAACATTTCACAATCAAGGAAGTTCCAGAAGTGTATTTGATAACCAGAAATAACAATAACACGATATAAATTTGTACATTGACACATTCAAGATATTTGTAGTCAACAACTCTTATTGATATAGGATTATAATGATATATTATGTCCGCCTACGTAAGCAGAGCCTTTTTAATATTTTTCCAAGGAACCACGACTACAATATGTTTTGATAGAAATTCAACAAAAAAATTAGAATTGTCCTATAAATATGTGTACATCAAACTGGATTGAAGAACTTTTTACAGATAAGGCACAACCAATGAGGAAGCAAATATGTTCCCGCTCGAATATGAGCTTCGACGCTATGAAAGAGAGAGAGAGTGGACTGTAAGAAACTGTAGATATGGTGTGTAAGTAGGCTAATGAAAAAAGCGCTAAATGGTCATAACGACTGTCTAAACAAAAAGCAATTTTTGACACTACCTTTTTTTTTGTGATATGAAATCATCAAATGACTTCTCCCGCTCTGGGCGGAGCGGAAGGGTGTATCAGACTTTTACTGACTAAAACCCACCCGTGTTTCTTTACTGGCCTGTGCGACGGCCAGGACCGCGGTTTCTTGTTTAACCAACCCGCAACCCTGACCCAGGAGGCATCAGTCTTCGTGGACCCCGTCACGAAGTGCTGTCATCTCTTTGAGGCGCGCGTGAAACACGACGCGCTGTCGACTTGCGCCTGGTCCTTGCCGGGCGGCGAGCTGCCCACTGCTCACCGCCCACAGGCCCTTGACACTACCATCAAATCTTCATTTACCTATTTCAAAACTATGTTAAAAAACGACGTCCAGCCTAAATGGGCGCCACTGAATACCTGCAGGGTAATTGCATAATACATTATCAGTAGCAATGGGTTTCTTTTGACAGTTTAACTATATATACTAGTATTTAATATAAACTAGTACTTGACCGCAATCCCGCCTGATGGTAAGCAGTGATGCAATCGTGGATGGTAAAGCGCGCTAGTTTATAAAGCCTATTCACACGAAAACAAACCGAGTGAATAGGAAGGAAGACGGCATTTGAGTGCGGCGATGCAATGTTAAACCCAACAATACGACCAACGATACTGCGCCAGAGGGAGATTGATCTGGAGACCCTCCACGACCAAACTTCTGACACAAGAATATTTGGCGCATCGTACCCAGCACACATCGCAACACAACTCCTCAGACCCGTCCTCGAATAGCTTGGCGGCAAGACTTTGTCTCGTGGGTGGCGGCACGACTTTTACCGACAGTCGATGTTGTGGCCTAATAATGGCCATTGCGTTATTTATGTTGTTGAGCCAACAAATTTCTTGAACATTTGGAGCAACGGATTAACAATATGCTTCAAAATTATTTAAATTTGTAGTAGCAATGTTTTTAAATTGCTTACAATTAGGGTACAGGACTTTGTATGAAGTACCTGCCTATCTAATCTCTACAACCCAGTTCATCATCATCATCATCATTTCAGCCGAAAGACGTCCACTGCTGGACATAGGGCTCCCCCTAGGTTCTCCACGACGACCGGTCCTACGCCTCCCGCATCCAGTGGTTTCCCGCGACCTTCACCAGGTCGTCGGTCCACCTTGTCGGGGGCCTACCCACGCTACGTCTTTCGGTGCGTGGTCGCCACTCGAGAACCCGCCGGCCCCATCGGGCATCGGTCCTACGGGCAATGTGTCCAGCCCACTGCCACTTTAGTGTTGCAATTTTTTGGGCTATGCCGGTTACTCTCGTTCTTCTGCGGATCTCCTCATTCCTGATTCGATCGCGCAGTGAAACCCCAAGCATAGCCCTCTCCATTACCCTTTGAGTGACTTTGAGTCTTCTTATAAGGCCCATTGTTAGCGACCACGTCTCAATTCCATAAGTCATCACTGGCAAGACACACTGGTCGAAGACTTTTGTCTTGAGACACTGCGGTATTTCGGACGAGAAGATTATACGTAGCTTCCCGAAAGCAGCTCAGCCGAATTGGATTCGACGATTGACCTTTGATTTATTTTTGATTGACAACCCAGTTACTAAGTAATAAAATACTTCTTGGTAAGACTGGTTTTCAGAGGCTTCTAATGACCTGTAACAACTATCAAAAGTTCACAAATGTCAGCTTGGACCAAAGGCTTAAAGTGTTTTCCCAGTCATTGGGGGGTTTCCGCCCATTCTCGGAACGAATGTGGAATGCATAGTTTAACTAGCAGGGTAATTGCATAATACGCTATTAGCAGCAATGGATTTTTATTTTGATAAATCAACAATATTCACACCAGGACAGCTTCTAATGTTATACAAAGCACCCCAGGTATTTATAAAAGCAGGGAAAAAATGTATAAATTGTATCAGGAAAAAACATATAACCATGATGTAGCTTTTCAAGAATTCGTTAAAAAATATTCAAAAACTTTTAAGAGAGCCTGTTCCTCAGCAAAAGCCATACACATTAAAAATAAAATAAAATCTTCTAGAAATAAAATCAAAACAACTTGGCAAATTATAAATTCTGAAACTGGAAGAACCAAAGTACAAAATCGCGATTTCCATCTTAAAATTAACGATGAAGATATAAAGGCGGACTTGGAGGTAGCAACTGAGTTTGAGATTTTTTTTACTAATATTCCAATAATAACAACAAAAACTTTGTCTTCTTCCTCCACTTCTGCCTACGCCATACTAAAAGAATGTGTTCCAGAATGTGACAAACACTTTGAATTTACGTTTGCGACTGCTAAAGACATCATAGAATCTTTTAAGGATCTTGATGTAAAAAAAACTGCCGATCATTGGGGTTTGTCAGTATATACTGTAGCTTCAATAATAGATGTTATCGCACCTTTCTTAGCAATTGTTTTTAATTCTTGTGTCACATCTGGTATATTTCCTGATTTGATGAAACTTAGCAAAGTAATTCCACTGTTCAAATCTGGTAGTACAACTGATCCCACGAATTTTCGGCCAATTTCTATATTACCAACTTTGAGCAAAATTTTTGAAAAATTAATTTTGAAACAGTTGTTGAGACACTTCAACTTATATAATTTATTGCACGTGAAACAATTTGGTTTTACAAAGGGTCGTTCAACTACCGATGCGGGCGTGGCGTTACTAAAGAACATATTTGGGGCCTGGGAGGAATCGCAAGATGCTCTTGGTATTTTTTGTGATTTGTCCAAGGCCTTTGATTGCGTACATCATGACACTCTTATTAGGAAACTGTACCATTATGGTTTAAGGGACAGAGCTCTCGACCTTCTGACTTCTTATCTGAATAATCGAATTCAGAGGGTTGATGTTAATGGCAACAAATCGGCAGGATCTGAGGTCACCATGGGCGTTCCGCAGGGCTCAATTCTAGGTCCTTTCTTGTTTTTAATTTATATTAATGACTTACCTCATCACGTGAGGGATAATCACAACATAGTATTGTTCGCGGATGACACTTCTCTTATTTTTAAAGTCAAGCGTCAGCTAGCAAATTTTGACGAAGTTAACAATGCACTTTCGAAAGTTGTCCATTGGTTTAATGTAAATAACCTTCTTTTGAATGAAAAAAAAACTAAATTCATTAAATTTTCTACGCCAAATGTCAGGCAGTTAAGTACCAATGTTCAACTGAATGGAGTAGAGTTGATCCCTATCGAGTCGACAGTTTTTCTTGGATTGACTATTGACTCCAAGTTACAATGGGGTCCTCACATTGAGAAGCTGTCGGGTAGACTCAGTTCTGCCGCTTATGCTGTTAAGAAAATTAGACAGATAACTGATGTGAATACAGCCAGAATTGTTTATTTTAGTTATTTTCATAGTCTTATGACTTATGGGATTCTTCTCTGGGGAACTTGTGCGGACATCAATACCATCTTTGTTTTACAAAAAAGGGCTGTTCGAGCCATTTACAACCTTGGTCCTAGAGATTCTCTTAGAGAAAAATTCAGAGAGGTGAACATTCTGACTGTAGCTTCGCAATATATATTTGAAAATCTTATGTATGTACATAAAAATATATCGAATTTTAAGAAAATAAGCGATATTCATAATATAAATACCAGGAACAAACACAATCTTGCTGTACATCACACTCGTCTCCACAGAGTAGGCAACTCGTTCATGGGACATTCGAAACTTACCCATTAAACGATATAAAACCTATATAAAGGCCAAACTTTGCAAAAAGGGTTATTATAAAATCTCAGATTATTTAGAGGATAGAGAGGCTTGGGACTGAGCTGCTCGCTCTGTTGAGCGTTGTTATTAAGCAATATGCGTAATTATAACGTAAATTATTGTAAACATTTTCATTTTTAATGTCTGGACTTTAAAAAAGACGATGATCCCTGAGTTTGTTTCGGCTATTTCTTCTCAGAGGTAGTCAGTTAGGAAATGCCGGCTTCAACTAGTTTAAAAAAAAAAAAAAGAATAAAAAAAAAACATATGACGTGTAAAAGTGATCGGTGATCCTACTTGCTTAATAAACGATTTCATTTCATTTCATTTCATTTCATTTCACTGTTCTATTCGTGTGTGGACAACTGTGACACATTTGGGCTGGTGTTGCAAAATGCCACAAGATTGAAGACCATGCAAGGGGTGACACTGTTTAAGTTCAAAATGATCTCCAAAGCCTGGAGCGCAGGCAAAGAGTAGCCAGCCTGTCGGTGTTCTATAGGATGCATTTTGGAGAATGTGCGAGAGAATTGCATGACTTAATTCCTCCATCTCCGTTCCATCATCGGACGAACCGTCGCACGGCGAGTCCCTTACACTGTTGACACCACTAAGATCCGGACGAAGCGTTTCACCTCGTCTTTTATACCGCGTACATCGAGGAACTGGAACAATTTTCCAGTCATGGTGTTTCAGTTTGTCTACAATAGGGATGAATCCAAGCTATGAAAATCAAAAAAATAATTAGTCCGTCTTATAGATAATAAAAAAAAACCGCCCAAGTGCGCGTCGGAGTCACGCACAAAGGGTTCCGTACCATTGATTTAAGTTATTTGTATGAAAGATTACGCGGTAGTAAGCGGTTTACGATTTACGCGGTATTAAAAAAAAAAAACTACTTACTAGATCTCGTTCAAAACAATTTTCGTTGGTAGTTTTTATAGTAATGTAAATCATATCTTTTTTTTAGATTTTTCATTTTCTTATTTTAGAAGTTAGAGGCGGGGACCAACTTTTTTCCACTTTGGAAGCGTCTGTCACGCAAACTATTCGGTTTAGAAAAAAAATATTTTAGAAAACTCGATATCATATTTGAAGACCTATCCATAGATACCCCATACGTATGTGTTTGATGAAAAAAAAAATGAGTTTCAGTTCTAAGTATGGGGAGGGGGGCAATATTTATTATTATTTTTACATCAAAATCTTAATGCTGTTCACAGAATACATCTACCTACCAAGTTTCAACAGTACAAGCTCTTATAGTTTCGGAAAAAAATGGCTGTGACATACGGACGGACAGACAGACATGACGAATCTGTAAGGGTTCCGTTTTTTTTGCCATTTTAGCCAAATGGTGGACCCTATAAATTATGACCCGTATTTTTTATTTTGTCGAAATTATCAAAAACTACTGAGATATAACGTATTAAAGACACGGATATATAAAGAAACTGGGGGCTAATTACGTCACGCCGTGATATATTTTGTACCATGGCATGACGTCATGCGATATTTTAAATCAATATATCTTCCTAAGTATTTGAACGAAAGAAAAAATACTATAATAATAATAAAAAATACGTGTTCAATATTTTTTATAAATCTATCTAAAAAATTATAAATTATTTTTTTACGATACATGACATGTGGTCAGTACTAAATTAAATTGTAGTCCCTGTTACCGGGAGGAGACCTATATTCCAACAGTAAGCACATTACATAAGCTGATTATGTTATGTTACAAGTACTTATTATTCTCTCAATAATAGTTATGGTTTATAATAAATAACAGAGCTTCTACGTTAGGTGCATAATATTTATTCGAGCCTTTAATAGCTAAGGAAATTGATTGTAAATAACTTCAGTCCGGCTTGAAGGCTGACTTGTAGATTATCTAAAATTGCTAGTTGGGTAGGAAGCGTGATAAAATAGCTATTCGTGTCTATTGTGAAAGGGTGAGAGGAATAGCCAATTTTGGCGTTTAAGTGGTTTGAATGGAAGAGTATTTTGAGGGTACTTACAACAAAAATATTTTTGGTATTTTTTTTATTGAGAGATCGGTACTTTTTTAATGACTGGCAAACACAAAGCTTGGCGAGATAGATAAATCTATCTATACTAATATATAAAGCTAAAGAGTTTGTTTGTTTGTTTGAACGCCCTAATCTCAGGAACTGCTGGTCCGATTTGAAAAATTCCTTTTGCGCTGGATAGCTCATTAATCCAGGAAGGCATATATAAAATCACGTTGTTACCAATAGGAGCGGAGCATAACAAACTCCACGCGAACGAAATCACTGGCGGCCGCTAGTGTTAAATAATCGTGAATTAAGTCGCCTACCGGTTTGAGGTCATCCTTGTTCAATGGTGAAAAATATCGGCCCGTCGATGTATTCTGCAAAATCCTTACCGTTATAACTTTGTTAAAGTAAACTTCTAGTGAATGTTTTCTTATACGATGCGAGGGATTGACACTATTAACAGTTCACTTCAGCTAGGTATTCATGAATTGTGCAGTAAAATTTTCTTGCGAGGTGCAGGATTTGCGTTACGTCGGTATAGTAGTTTGCATCTGGCATTGTAGATACTACTACACATATGGATTAACCTTCGAGCTTGGGTTCAATGTTATTAACATTACTATTATTATTTATTTACGTTTACATGTTTTAATTTTTTTACTAAAAACTAGTGTGCAAACTCAATCCATTCGGGAGACAACATCGGACTCCCGGCCACCGCAGGCGTGGGCTTACGGACAGCGAGCAGTGGCTAACTCGCCGCCCGCAAGCCTGCGATTGCTGCTGCTATGAGGACCAGGCCGGAGTCAACGGCACCTTGTATCTTTTTTTTTTTAAATAAAAGAAACAATGTACGACTCCAACAGCATATTAATCTATCTGAACTCCTCATCTGAAATCCTAAGTAACTTTGATGCTAATACTTTAGCGATAAAGTTGAAATACTATTAAATAAATTTTACAGGTTGTTTCCTCCATGTGCACCAAGATCCGCCATTAAGTAGATAAAAGGAAATACAAGGCAAAATTATTAATTATGTATGCTTGGTAACAAAAGTCGATTAACATGTAAAGATTCAATAATAAACTTTTTAGCATTTTGTAATAAGAACTAAGAGTTAAAGAAGAGAGAGAAAGAATCAAAGCGCTGTTCTTTAATTAAATGTCACTTCGGTTTCGATTTTAATAAAATATTTTGCTAAGTAATTAGGATTTCGAAAACAAAAGTGTTAATCGACTTTTGGTGGTGACTGTAGCATCAACATCGTAATAAGTTAATATAAGCTTATCTTCTAAGCCCGGTTCAACCTGATAACCTTCTAAAACAATGTACTCCTGCTTACTGGTAGGGGGATTTAGAATATAACTGACAAGGATATAGAGGTATAAGGAACGGGGTGTAAAATTCACTCGTCCTCTATAGCAAAGGGTGGTTCCTCCGACGAGACACGGATCTGGCGGACAACTGACCGATGGTCGATATCGGGAAGTTGTATGTAAGCTAGTTGCATGGTAAACTCTTGTTGCAAGATGCAGTATTAGCGTCACGATAGTATAATTGTTTGCATGTGGCATTGTAAATACCGCTTCACATATGGATAACTTTTGAGCTTTAGTTAAATGTTAATATTATTACGGATTTGCGTTCCTCATCATCATCATTTCAGCCAAAAGACGTCCACTGTTTGACATGGACATAGGGCTCCTCCAAGGATCTCCACGACAAACGTTCTTGCGCCTCCCGCTAGCTCTAGCGGTTTAGCGCCACCTTGACCAGGTCGTCGGTCCACCTTGTCGGGGCCCTACCCAAGCTGTGTCTTCCGGTGCGTGGTCCGCACTCGAGAACCCGTCGGCCACATCGGGCATCGATCCTAGGGACAATGTGCCCGGTCCACTGCCACTTAAGTGTTGCAATTCTTCGGGCTCATTTCTGATTTCATCACGCAGAGAAACCCATGCTTGGGGGTTTCACTCCCCCAAGCTCCACCCTCTCCATTGCACTTTGATTGGCCTTGAGCTTTCTTATAAGGCCCATTGAAAGTGACCACGATTTGCGATCACATGTTTTAATCATGCTGTAAAAAATCAACGTGAGAATTCAAACCATTCAATCCAGCGTTATGATTCTTGACTGCTTAATGTCGCAATTTTTGAACGGTTATGAAAAAGTCCACAATACCATCCAGAGGAAAGCCCGATCAAGCAGACATCAACCTGCTGTTGAACTGCAAGATGCCATTAAAAACAAAAATATAAGGCTGTCTGTTGACACGCGACGACGTCGAGGTGTACCTATCATTCTAGTGTATGCACACGTGGATTAAAACACCAGCCTCTCAAGTATGAGTGTGCGTGTTCGATTCCTGGTCAGGCAAGTACCAATGTAACTTTTCTAAAGTTATATGTACTTTCTTAGTATATCTTAGACACCATTGACTGATTACAAGGTGAAGGAAAACATCTTCAGGAAACCTGGACTTTAATTCTGACATCGCCGATGCTGAAAAGGTTGTTGATCAAGATGATGATGATACGTAGATGATACATAGATGATACGTAGATTATTTGGCTACTAAGAGGTATAAAAA
The DNA here is from genome assembly GCA_037179545.1 of Sesamia inferens. Lineage (NCBI taxonomy): Eukaryota > Metazoa > Arthropoda > Insecta > Lepidoptera > Noctuidae > Sesamia > Sesamia inferens. The sequence continues at coordinate 10,929,286 of CM073939.1, forward strand.
CCAACTTCACCAGACGTCTTTCGTCTCCGTGGCGTAGCGGTAGCGAACGCGACCGTTGCGCAAGGAGGCGCGGGTTCGATCCCCGCACAATGCAAATATTTGTATGCATGAATATGAATATTTGCACTGGTGTGGCCGTGCCTCGGCCGTGTCCCGGTTGCCATACGAACATCTAGTGGCAGTCGTTACGGGTTGTTGGAGCCCTCAAAAATCTAACAATTGGTCTAACTGCAATGCTTAGATATCGCCTTCGGGTTGTGGAGGTCAGACGGCAGTCGCTTCACGGAAAATATCGAAGTTTAGCCAAAATCAGCAGTTAGACTGGTAAAGTGGACCTCAGACTCCAAAGCTGAAAAGCTACGGATGCGACTGGGATTGACGTTGCGATGGTGGTGAAGAGGTATAAAAACCGTTCTTGAAGGTGTTATGTTAAATAGTTTAAATTATTTCGATTCACTTTATATGGGTTGCAAAGACCAACATGCTAGCTAATTTTGGATAATAACCTGCTAGCCTATCAAATTGAAACTTTATATTAATCGTTCCACTTTGATGACCAAACATATGAATTTACATTTTAGTTTCATGAACGTTCCATTACTAGTAGAAACATTACGGGGCCAATCTCATAATTGAGCATAGCACTGATTTATGTGGTTCAAAGTGTAATCCTCTCAAAAGTGTTTTTAATTTCCCTGACATATTTTTCATTTTCATTGACTTTTGACTAGTTTTTCATATTTATTGTCGCTGAAATGAGATTGTGACTAGATTTTGATAGTTTTTAGGATCCATTTTGAAACCTAAGGTTTAAGGTAACATTAAGCCGTTGGTCCCGGTTGCCATACGAACATCTAGTGGCAGTCATTACGGGTTGTTGGAGCCCTCAAAAAGTCTAACAATTGGTTTAACTGCAATGCTTAGATATCGCCTTCGGGTTGTGGAGGTCAAACGGCAGTCGCTTCACGGAAAATATTGAAGTTTAGCCAAAATCAGCAAATGAACTGGTAAAGCGGACCCCGGACTCCAAAGCTGAAAAGCTACGGATGCGACTGGGATTAACGCTGAGATGATGATCACACAGCCAGACCCGGAACAACCATCTGTAGGCCATACAAATCTTTATTCCTTACGGGGATCGAACCCACGACTCCTAGCGCAGTTGAGTAGTCGATCGCTCAGCCACTGCGCTAGCTCAATAGCACGCCGCATGAGGTTAAGTCATGCAGCATACTATTGAACCATGTTTCAACTAGCATGCAGCGTAGCACTACATACCTAATTACATGCAGAGGGCTGTGCCCCAGCTAATCAAGATCAGAAAATAAATAGGATCAGAAAATGTACTTGTGGATGTGAATTTGTGCTGAATCTTACAAATGTAGTGCAAAAACAGTTTTATTATTTAAATAATTAACTTTTTCATCATTTGTAAATTTAGTTTTTTTTTTTTTTTATAGTTGTAAACTAACACTTGACCTCATTCCCGCCTGATGGTAAGCAGTGATGCGATCGTTGATGGTAAAGCGCGCTAGTTTATTAAGAGCCTATTCACTCAGAAAAACTGAGCGAATAGGAAGGAAGACGGCGGTTGAGCGAGGTGATGCAATGTTAAACCCAACAACACGACCAACGATGCTGCGCCAAAGGGAAATTGATCTGAAGACCCTCCACGACCAAACTCCCAACACAACAACATTAGGCGCATCGTACCCGGCACACATCGCAACACAACTGCTCAGACACATTCTCCGTATGGCTTCACCAGACATCATGCCGGAACACGACAAATCGCCTGGCGGCAAGGCTTTGTCTGGTGGGTGGTAACTTCTGCCGGCGGCCGATGTTATGGCCTACCACCGAGTAGATTAATTTTGTAGCCGCATTAATATGATTCAAACAACTGGAAAGTGTTGGGACAAATAGTTGAATTATTATCTTGATTACAGGCGAATATTCTAGTAATTTCCTATTGTAATATAATCAGCTTATCACCCTATAATGTTCTCACTCCGGAGATACAGGCTTCCTCTTGATGGGAGGGAGTGGGCCCAATGCCCGTTGGAGTATGTCACGTTTCTTCAAAGTTTTGGCTCTAGGACATGTTTCATCATGATGTTTTCCGACACTGTTTTTGAGGGCGGCGGTAATGAAATAATTTACACGAAGTAAAGCGCCTTATGGAGTTCGAACTTATGACCTTCAACTTTTAAGTCGTGACTGATACCACTAGGTCACCACTGCTCTCCAATTAATCTCTATAGTAAATGATCATGTAAAACATTAACCTCAATACTCTAATAAGATTTGCTGACACTATCATTGGATACTATTGGAACAGAACATAGTAATCTTTTTTTTATTAATAACTATAAACTAGTGCTTGACCTCAATCTGGCTGATGGTAAGTAGTACTAGTAGCAATCGTTGATAGTAAAGCGCGCTAGTTTATGAACCGTAGAGTGGGCGCGTCTTTTTGTAAAACGTTAGTGGGCGCGTGGGGAGCATTTTGCCCTTCGTTTTCTTTGACCATTTTAACTAGTAATACATCAATTTAAACAATTTTTTCTCAGGATTTAAATACCACAGTAATAAATAATATTAAATCAACATATTTATTTAACTTCTCAAAAATTATGGTGTACAAAAAACTATAGGAAACTTTAACATTTTAATTGACTTTTTTCCCTTTTCCTACACAACACTTTATAAAACTATCAAAATTGGAAAAAAATAACAGATTTATATATTTTCTAAATTAAAAGGATATGTTTTATTAAAACAGTCATCACAAAGGTATGTGCAATGTTCGTTGCACAGTAACTTTGGGTATCTGGAACACCCTTTTACTGCAGATCTGGCAGATCAGTTAGCAACTGATCAGCAAGAAGTATCGAAATAAAACTGTTATCTATAGTGATATTTTGGGATAATCTTTGTACTAAAACGTTTGCTGTTTAACTGCCCTTAATCAGATGTTTCATCTAGCCAAAACACAATTTGAGCTTCCATTTTGTCCATTTTTTTATTATCAATTAATATTTTAAATGCTAAGACCAACATATTTTTTTTAGTTTTAAGCATAAATTCACAATGAATTATACATTTCAAGTTTGCAAAAAATACATTACATAATTTTATCTAGGTACGTGAGTGGGCGCGCGTTGAGCAATTTGCTTAACGGCAACACCTGGTGGTAACAACCTTCTCCTCAAGTGGTCCCCTGCGCACTGACGGTGTCCAGCTTTTTGGTGCGTGTTGCTAATGAGAATAGTGTCAGCTATTAAAAAGCGCAAGTCTAACGGACAGTTGTTTCAAAAATTATTAACGTTTTTTTCCAGCGGGCGGCAAAATGCTCATAGCGCGCCCACTCAAGGGTTAAGTCTATTCACTAAAAAAAAACTGAGTGAATAGCAAGGAAGACGGCAGTTGAGTGAGGTGATGCAACATTAAACCCAATAAAACGACTAAAGATGTTACGCCGAAGGGAGATTGATCTGGGTACCCTCCACGACCAAACTCCCGACACAACAACATTTAGCGCATCGTACCCGGCACACATCACAACACAACTGCTTAGACCCGTCCTCCGTAGGGTTTTACCAGACATCATGCCTGAATACGAGGAATCGCTTGGCGGTATGGCTTTATTTGTATGAACCATGCTATCTATTCTGTGACATCATCGAAACGAGTGATAGGATGCCGACGACTGCCAGAAGGATTGGAGCAATGTGATTGTGTCAAACTTTATCGTGGCATCTACGCTTCTTGTGTTTACTGATATAGGTAAGGTATAATTTTATTTGATTTTGTGCATATGTTAGGTAACAACTTGGTTATATTTAAATTAAGCTAGTTGCTAACTGCATTCTTGAGAATAAGCTATTTTTTTTACCTGAATACGTCTTCAATATTGCCCTCAATCCAAAAAAAAGAATGTTACCAAAATCGAAGGATACAGTTTGATGTTGCAGCTTTGTATCTATCATTGCTATCCATTATATATCATTGCATGACAGAATACCTAAAGAATTAAATAATCTATTACGCTCTGTAACAACGGTCATATATCGTGCGGGGTGAAGGTTGCAGGCTGTAAAGAGGTCATAATGTTGGGTTTCCAAATTTCTATTTATTATAAATTTTAACTCATAGAAGCTAAGGCGTTCATTCTTATTTCAATTTTTACCTATCTGTTATAGATAAAACATTAGTGTATTATTGAGATTGTGACACTAATTTGAGTTACAAATATAAAAACGATAGCAAAAAAATTATGTTTGAGTTCACTTTCAGTTCCAGACGAGTTTAGCTTATATTAATCCATACTACTATTATAAATGCGAAAGTAACTTTGTCTGTCTGTCTGTCTGTTACGCTTTCCCGCTTAAACCTCTCAACCGATTTTGATGAAATTTGGCACAGACAATCTTTAGACCCTGAAAAAGGACATAAGGCTACCCTTTATTTAAAAAAAATATATTACCGAGGGAAATCTAATAAGCGCGACATAACCGAATTTCACGCGGGCGAAGCCGCGGGCGGAAAGCTAGTAATTAATAAAAATAAAACTCGTCTCGTCCCACTGCTATTTTTGGTTTACCTAGCAATTGGACTTTGCTACCTTTGGCTTTTCACTCACCTTCCACCTCTCTCTGTCCAGAACTTTCAAGGACAGTTTTTTATTCAAGAAGTACAGCTGCTCCTACTATATCCGTCTGGGTCTGCCACGATGTCAAGTCCCAAATATAATTCCAGCCATAACATCGGCCGCCGGCAGAAGTTACCATCCACCAGACAAAGCCTTGCCGCCAAGCGATTTGTCGTGTTCCGGCATGATGTCTGGTGAAGCCGTACGGAAGACGGGTCTGAGCAGTTGTGTTACGATGTGTGCCGGGTACGATGCGCCTAATATTGTTGTGTTGGGAGTTTGTTCGTGGAGGGTCTTCAGTTCAATCTCCCTTTGGCGCAGCATCGTTGGTCGTGTTGTTGCGTTTAACATTGCATCACCTCGCTCAACTGCCGTCTTCCTTCCTATTCGCTCAGTTTTTCTGAGTGAATAGGCTCTTAATAAATTAGCGCGCTTTACCATCAACGATCACATCACTGCTTACCATCAGGCGGGATTGCGGTCAAGCGCTAGTTTATAATTATTAAAAAAAAACAAAAACAACAAATTCAAAATTTTACTGTGCTGTGTTTCCACTTCGTGCATAGTAAATTAAAATACGGAGGCTCTATAAATGGACTCAAATCAAACAACCACCGTTTTTAGATAGGTCTACGTATATCAATAGTTGAGGTAGGCTTGGTGAGATGCAGCCTTTATTCATGACAGCACATTCCAGATTGAATTACACCAGTCCCAGTGGACTGGTGTATATTTTTAAGCGCTGTATTTTTGTAAGCTGTAGAACGCTTGGTTTAAAATTTTCTTTCGCATTTAGTACGCTATTTCGGAAAAGGCTTTTTTTTTAATAATTATAAACTAGTGCTTGCCTGATGGTAAGCAGTGATGCAATCGTTGATGGGAAAGCGCGCTAGTTTATTAAACCCATTCACTTAAAAAACTTAGTAAATAGGAAGAAAGACGGCAGTTGAGCGAGGTGATGCAAATTTATAAACCCAACAACACGGCCAATGATGCTACGCCAGAGGGAAATTGATCTGGATGGACCATGATCAAATTCCCGACACAACATTATTTGGCGCATCGTACCCGGCAAGCTTCACACACAACTGCTCAGACCCGTCCTCCATACGGCTTCACCAGACATCACGCCGGACGACGAATCCCTTGGCGGCAAGACTTTGTCTGGTGGGTGGTAACTTCTGCCGGCAGCCGATCTTATGGCCTACCACATACATAGCTTTCAGTACATTTTTCCTAAAGAGGTAAACTAATGTTTCTTTTTTCACTTTCAACCGAGGCTATTGAAATTCATTTCAGTTTATCTTATTTAATCTTTTTTACGAGTATAGACGAAATTGCCTGCTCTAGGCCTCAATCATACTTGACTTTACCAGAATGACAAAGGCTTGCCACCAAGCGATTCGTCGTATTCCGGCATGATGTTTGGTGAAGCCGTACGGAGTACGGGTCTGAGCAGTTTTGTTTTGATGTGTGCCGGGTACGATGCGCCAAATGTTGTTGTGTCGGGAGTTTGTTCGTGGAGGGTCTCCAGATCAATCTCTCTCTAGCGCAGCATCGTTGGTCGTGCTGTTGGGTTTAACATTGCATTACCTCGTTCAACTGCCGCGTGCCTTCTTCCTTCCTATTTACTCAGTATTTTTGAGTGAATAGGCTTAATAAACCAGTGCGCTATACCACATAATAATAAAAAAATGTTTATTCAGCAACATAAATAACTTATGCTAGTTACATTTGGGAGCATCCTTTTAAACAATTTATTTGCTTATGTTAGGATGCTCCGCTCTCCCTATGTTACACAAAACTTAAAAGTTATTTAAGAAAACAGAATATTTAGAAAGCAAAAAGGACATACAAAAAAAAAAAATACAGATTGGATTAATACTTCGCACGCGGGAGTGTGGTACGGTTTGTGTGAGGGTGTGTTTGTGAGAGTGAAAGTGTGGGAGTATGTGCATGTGTTTATGATGAGAGTAAAACTGTGAAAGTGTGTAAATGGATGTGTAAGGAAAGTGGTAATGTTGGAGGAGTACACAACAGGTTATTAGATTGGGTGTATTTGAGCCTATTTGGTAGAACGATTGTGGATTTGCTAGTTAAGCCTGCGACACAGTCTTGGGTTCGGAAAATGATTCAACACATCATTTACCATTAACTGCATAAGCTATTTTGGTTTAGTTTATAATTATATTTTTATTGACTGTACCATATTTTCTATCTCGTCATAAGTTTTTGTTTTCAGCCATGCAGTCATTGTGTTTAGTAGATTGTACAAATAAGATGACTGACTAGGATATTGTCTCTTTGCAAATGCTGACCTTGATGCTACAGTCCATCAACTATTGCATCTTTGCTTACCATCAAACGGGATTTTTTTATTTATTTTTTTATTTATTTATAAACCAGCGCTTGACCGTAATCCCGCCTGATGGTAAGCAGTGACGTAATCGTAGATGGTAAAGCGCACTAGTTTATTAAGAGCCTATTCACTCTAGTCTTGAAGACACTCAAATTGTAGTCCGACGGAAACACCGCCGCCGGCAGATTGTTGCAGTCCCTCGATGTACGCGGTATAAAGGAGGAGGCGAAACGCTTCGTCCGGATCGTAGAGGTGTTAACAACATAAGGGTGGAAACTCGCCGTACGACGGGTCGCCGCTGGTGGAACCGAGATGGGGGAATTAAATCGTGCAATTCCCTCGCACACTCCCCAAAATGTATCCTATAGAACACCGAAAGGCTGGCTACTCTACGCCTGTGCTGTAGGCTTTGGAGACCAACTCGAGTTAAATCAAGGTCACCAATCAGCCTCTTCGCACGCCTCTCCACTGAATCCAAAGTGGCCAGGTGACGCTTAGCAGCACCAGCCCAAATGTGGCTGCAGTACTCCACACACTTATTATTGCAGTCATATACTAATTTAGAAAAAAAATGAGCGTGCCCAGGAGATGTCTAGTCTGTCTGTCAATAGTTGGTAAATTTGGAAAAGTAGCCCCTACTGCCATGCTCTGTGTATCCTGGTATAATAATAAACTTTATTGTTCAAATGGGTACTGCTAGAGCGCAGTTTGAATCACGATGTTGGTAAGTTTAGTGTATTTTTATGTCCTAAAATAATTATAATTATTTTTGTTTCTATGGCCTCTCTTTATTAATTCTGATAGTTACGTACGAACTTACAAACTTCGAATTATGTATGTATAGAGACGGGTCGGGATAAAATATTTTGTTCCCCGAATTCTCAGTAGCGTTACGTTTTTTTCAATAATTTTGAAGGATATTGCACCCATTGCTTCACATATTCGATAAATTTGTCTGCTGAATGACGTAAATATCCCTATGGATATCAAGGAATTGTCAAAATGAAAACCATTGTTTGTGTGCAACGCAATTAACCTCACAGGTCACACAAAAGACCAAGACAAAACAAATCAACATCACATCTAAATGGAATCAAATCAAAAACCGAGTTCGCCCGATGTGTGCTGTGTAAATCGTTAAAGTTCGCCCAGTGAGACACGACTATCACGCGTGCCGATACACGCAAATTGGATTACACTGCCAGGCAATTGAAAGGACTAAAATGTTGTTCGAAAATTCTGTACAAAACAATTTCGACAATGTAAACAAATAGGGACTAACACTCATATCATGTACGACTGTAAAGCATGGACTCTGAAAGAGGACACTACACGACGCTTACAGACATTTGAATGTGGTGCTACCGTCGAATTATGCGCATAAGGTTCGACCCGAAAGGTCAAAAATGACACCGTCCTTCAGCGCGTTCCAATGCCTCAAAAGTTGTTGCCCACCAAAAAAAAACGCAAAATAGAATATCTCGGTCATGAGCTCCAACAGGATAGATATGCGCTATTCCAACTGATTATGGTGGGCAAGATAAAAGTAAAGAGACGGGCTGGAAGAAAAATCGTGGCTGCGCGAAACATCAGGGAGTGGACCGGCATTACTTCCATCGAAAAACTGTTCCGACTCGCGGTTTACAAAACCGAGTACAAGAAGCTGATGGCCAACCTTCAGGATTGAAGAGGCACTGGAAGAAAAAAGAAACAAATATGAATAAATGGAAAAATAATTTGATTTTCTACACAATATAGTTCAGCTTACGCAACAATTTCATACATTTCTATAACTTTTTAAACAGTGCTTACCCTTACGTTGTTAACACCACTACCATCAGGACGAAGCGCTTCGCTTCTTCTTTTATACCACGTACATCAAGGGACTGGAACAATTTGCCGGCGGCAGTGTTTCCGTTACACTACAATTTGAGTGTCTTCAAGGCTAGAGTAAATAGGCTCTTAATAAACTAGCACGCTTTACCATCAACAATCGCATCACTGCTTACCATAAGGCGGGATTGTGGTCAAGTGCTAGTTTATAATTTATAAAAAAAATTCATTAAAGTTGGTATTTGTGTAACTTGAAATAAGATGGGGGGTGAGCAGCAACACAACAACAGGCATCCTTCACTTGGGCGTAGGTACTTAGATATTTTCATTATAATTTATGTAGTCAGGGTAGTGGGTTGAAATTAGTAGTATATATATTACGCAATTAGCGTACGAGTCAGTGGATAGGAAACAGCAAACTCATTGTGTGTTAAATCTAGAGATTAAGAAATTTAAATTTAGAATTAATAATAGTACCTAATTTACATCTCTCATATTTGGTAAGCAGGTCCTTATTACTCTAAATGGGGCTTGTAGGTGGCCAATTAGCGCTCTAGGATAATAATGTCGCTAGAGAAACCCTAAGGCGGTAAATAATTAAAGAAAACTCTTCATTCTTTAAAAACTTCGCGTACGTCTAACCCTTATACTGGCAATCGACATCATGCATTCAGCCAAATGACAAAAGAGGTCACTTCGCTATTCAGCCTTGTCTTCGTATGAGTATAATGGTCATCAGTTTTAAATATCGAACGGTTAAGCTCAAATTCGTTCTTGAAAAATTAATTAAATTGTTCTATTCTTGTAATGCCGGTTTTTTTCTACTTACCTCACAATCGAGATATAAAGCAGAGTAGTTAGCTCGGGTGTAAGCATCAATTGCACCCTCGAACTATAGGCGCGCGAGCGCAGCGAGTTGCAATATCTCGGGCTGAAATTGATGCCTTACAGCCCTTGGGTATTAATCTACTATTAATTAACACTAATATATACTATACTTAGAAATATTAACTATTTCACAAATACAGTGTAACCGCTGAAGTTGAAAGACAACGAATATCATTAGCCACAATTTTAAACCGAATTCTTAACATAGATAGAATATTGTTATTGTTCAATCAATTTGTACGCCCTAGGGGCTAATCACTGTAGAAACTCATTTTGTATTATAAGACCTATGTTGTATCCTATTTACTATCTACTAAATTGAAAATATTTAGCTTAACACAGTACACAAACTTGTAATACTTTCATGTATTACAGCGAAACTCCATTACATTAAATATACTTTAACAAGTCTTATTCCTTAGTAAGCCTAGAGCTACTACATCATATTTCATAAACCATAAGCCTTCCTTAGGAATTATGAGAATGCAAAGTAGCAAGGGCCGTATCATCGTGACGAGAAATACCTCGGATGCCAACGTTCAGCGGAGTGATTCAGAATCGGTATGCCTTTGAGTACGTACACTGCACAATATCTGTTATAGTTTTATTATGTCGTTATTTTTGAGCGTGCTTGCAACTTTGGCAAGATCAGGAATTTGTAATTTTTAATTCGTTTGAAATTCCTGAATAAGCTGTATCGCTGCATCGCATTTTTCAAATGAACACAATCCTTTATTTATTTTTTTTCATCATCATCATCATCATTAACCTTTTTATCGTCCCACTGCTGGGCACAGGTCTCCTCTCATACAGAGAAGGATTGAGCGTAATCACCACGCTTGCTTAATGCGGGTTGGCGATTTCAGACTTAAAGTCCAGGTTTCCTCAAGATGTTTTCCTTCACCTTCAGTCATTGGTGTCAAAGATATACTTAGAAAGTACATATAACTTTAGAAAAGTTACATTGGTACTTGCCTGAACTGGAATCGAACCCGCGCACTCATACTTGAGAGGCTGGTGATTTAACCACTAGGCCACCACGACCATTTTTTTTACCGGAATATAAATGGATGTATATGAAAAACCACAGGGGTATTTGTCATGTCAAAAATTTGTCAAAAAATAACAAATTTAAACGATTTTTAGACATATTAAGACGATTTATTTTTTTCTGGATGGGAAATCATCAAATGACCTCTCCCGCTCTGGGCGGAGCGGAAGGGCGTGTCAGATTTTTACTGACCAAAATCCACCTGTGTTTCTTCACTTACCTGTGCGCCAGGGCCAGGGTTTCGTTTTAAAACAACCCGCAACTCTGACTCATGAGGCATCGGTCTTCGTGGACCCCGTCACGATGTTCTGACATCTCTTTGAGACGCGCGTGAAACACGACGCGCCGTCGACTCGGGCCTAGCCCTTACCGGGCGGCGAGCTGCCCACGTCTCACCGACCATTCGACTTCAGACAGGCGATTTACTATTCATATATTATGTATCACCACTGATATTAAAACAGTGAAGGTAAACGTCGTGAGAAAACTGGCATGTCCTAGAGTCAAAACTTCAAAGACATGTGACACTTATCAACCAGCAGTGGACCAGACTGGTGGAAACAGACCATCGAGAGAAGGTCTGTATACCAGCGGTGGGTTTATCACATCAACTTAAATTTTCTGTATCTATATTTCTAATAGTACATTTTATTTACCCCGTGTGGTACCGGGCTTAGAATAGTACCAACCCATATCCTCCCGTGGGTGTCGTAAGAGGCGACTAAGGGAACTCTCTCACCAGGGAAGCGGGCAGCAGCGCTTCTTCTGTGGAATATCAAATCCTGCGATCCCCAACCCGCTTGCCAAGCGTGGGGATTATGGCAAACCCCCCCCCCATAATGATGCACACGACTAAGCCAAGGCCCCTAGTCCCCGGCAGCTCCGCTATTCCTGGTCATTGTGGTAGCGGCCAAGGTAACGGCGGGGCAAGGGGTGCGAAGAATCTCCGGAAGAGATCCGGCTACCACAATCAACGACGGATCGACCTGGCTACACTGAACGTGCGCACACTGCGGACCGACGAGAGGGTTATTGAACTGGAGGAAGAATTGAGCAGGTTACGATGGGGTGTCCTGGGATTATCTGAAGTCCGAAGAGAGGGTGAGGACTCGATAATCCTTAAATCCGGTAACTTGCTCTATTTCCGGGAGGGCGACCATCAGTCCCAAGGTGGTGTCGGGTTCCTCGTCCACAGGTCCCTTGTGGACAATGTAGTGAAGATCGAGAGTGTGTCGACCAGGGTGGCGTTCCTGGTACTCAGAATAACCAAACGGTATTCGCTGAAGGTCATTCAGGTATACGCCCCGACCTCGACACACTCCGACGATGAAGTAGAGACTATGTATGAGGACATCTCTAAAGCCATACATAGCTCAAAAACTCACTACAGCGTTATCATGGGGGACTTCAACGCTAAACTGGGAAAACGGAGCGGTGAGGAGCTCGGACTGGGAAATTTTGGATTTGGGCGTCGGAACTACCGAGGCCACATGTTGGCTGGCTTCATGGAGAGGGAGGGACTCTTTATGATGAACTCCTTCTTCAAGAAGCGTGAACAGCGGAAGTGGACTTGGATCAGTCCCGACGGGGTCACTAAGAACGAGATAGACTTCATTATGACGACAAAAAGGCACATATTCAATGATGTCTCAGTGATCAACTCGCTCAAATGCGGCAGCGATCACCGTATGGTCAGAGGCACATTGAATCTGAACATAGTGTCCGAAAGATCTCGCCTGATGAAGTCTACGCTCCGGCCAGCACCCATCCAGATCCATAACTCCGAAGGTTTCCAGCTCGAGCTCCAAAATCGCTTCGAATGCCTAAGTGGTGAGGTGGACGAATACAATGACGGGTTTGTAGAAGCTGTCCGTACGGTCGGGACCAAGTATTTTAAGACCCGCCGTACAAATAGAACTAAAAAGCTCTCGGACTACACTCTCGAGCTCATGGAGGATAGACGTGAGATGATTTTGCGTTCGTCAAGTGATGCTTGCAGATACCGGCAGCTCAATAAGCAGATCTCAAAGTCTCTGAAGCGCGACCTACGTCGGTATAATACCGAGCGTATAACGGAGGCCATAGAGCGAAACAGAGGCTCTAAAGTTTTCGCTAGGGATCTGACTATTGGGCATAGCCGGCTAAGCAAGCTGAAGACTGACGACGGCAGGATCATAACGTCCGGGCCCGAGCTTTTGAGGGAAGTCGAGAATTTCTATGGACAGCTCTACACTTCGACGACAAAACCCGCATTAAATCTTGCTGAAGACCCTAGAGCAAGATTAACCCGACACTACACCGAAGATATCCCGGACGTCAGCCTGCAGGAGATTCAATTGGCTCTGAAACAACTTAAAAACAACAAGGCGCCGGGCGATGACGGAATAACGGCAGAGCTACTGAAGGCGGGTGGTGAACCGATCCTTAGGGCCCTTCAGAAGTTATTTAATTCCGTCATAGTCAAGGGAAAAACGCCACAGGCATGGCACAGAAGTGTGGTGGTACTCTTTTTCAAAAAGGGTGACAACACCCTTTTGAAAAACTACAGACCCATCTCACTTCTGAGTCATGTCTATAAGTTGTTTTCGAGAGTCCTCACGAATCGTCTCGCCTGCAGGTTTGACGACTTCCAGCCACCCGAACAAGCCGGTTTCCGAAAGGGCTTTAGCACAGTAGACCACATACATACGCTACGGCAGGTTATACAGAAGACCGAGGAGTATAACCTACCCCTTTGCTTGGCGTTTGTGGACTACGAAAAAGCCTTTGATTCGATCGAGACCTGGGCTGTACTGCAGTCTCTCCAGCGGTGCCAAGTAGACTATCGGTATATTGAAGCGCTGAAGGGTTTGTACGAAAACGCCACCATGTCAGTCCGAATACAGGACCAGACCTCGAAACCAATACCTCTCCAGCGTGGTGTCAGACAGGGAGATGTTATCTCCCCGAAATTGTTCACCGCTGCATTGGAGGATGTCTTCAAGGTTCTGGACTGGAAAGGACTGGGCATCAACATCAATGGCGAGTACATGACACACCTTCGGTTTGCTGATGATATCGTAGTCATGGCTGAGACCGCGGAGGACCTGAGTACAATGCTCGAAGACCTCAGCAGAGCCTCCGAGCGAGTCGGTCTTAAAATGAACATGGGCAAGACGAAAGTCATGTCTAATGCCCATGTTGTACCGACTCCTATAAAGATTGGAGACTCTGTTCTCGAAGTTGTTGACAGTTACGTGTACCTGGGACAAACTATCCAGTTAGGAAGGTCCAACTTCGAGAAAGAGGTCAATCGTCGAATCCAACTCGGCTGGGCTGCTTTCGGGAAGCTACGAAAAATCTTCTCGTCCGAAATACCGCAGTGTCTCAAGACAAAAGTCTTCGACCAGTGTGTGTTGCCAGTGATGACATATGGAATTGAGACGTGGTCGCTAACAATGGGCCTTATAAGAAGGCTCAAAGTCACTCAAAGGGCAATGGAGAGGGCTATGCTTGGGGTTTCACTGCGCGATCGAATCAGGAATGAGGAGATCCGCAGAAGAACGAGAGTAACCGACATAGCCCGAAGAATTGCAACACTAAAGTGGCAGTGGGCTGGACACATTGCCCGTAGGACCGATGCCCGATGGGGCCGACGGGTTCTCGAGTGGCGACCACGCACCGGAAGACGTAGCGTGGGTAGGCCCCCGACAAGGTGGACCGACGACCTGGTGAAGGTCGCGGGAAACCGCTGGATGCGGGAGGCGCAGGACCGGTCGTCGTGGAGAACCTTGGGGGAGGCCTATGTCCAGCAGTGGACGTCTTTCGGCTGAAATGATGATGATGATGATGACATTTTATTTTACGAATTTCCGTGCATTCAGGTGCTATTATTAGAATCAATTGTAACAGCACATACCTACTTAGGACCCATTAACTTAATCAAATTTTATTCCGTGGTGCTTGGCAATCTGAGCTTCTCCCAGTTGAAATAATGTCCGTTTGTACCGATTGGCCTAGTTCTGTTCTGTCTCCTGCTTGTTATGGAGGGAAGTGGAAAAAAATTATTTTTTCTTACTCCTCCGCTATTCGTTTCTGATTAATTTCGTTGCGGGACCCAAGCCAGTTGAATCGTTTCTCCGGGACTCTTCGAGCTTCATTGCTCGGCGTTTTTCTGGCGGTCTTCACTGTTAATTCTGGCTTTCAGGAGTTGCAGTGGGTGGGAAAAAGTGTGGCGGGTTTAGAAAAAAAAAGTACATTTCATTTTATTTTATTTTATTTTATTAAGATATTCAACAGCAATTTACATGTTATTACATGTTGTTTATCCTGTTACTGGCTTTTATGAATTATATTTGTTTTAGTGTAAGATGCTTACACTAAAACAAATATAATTACACAACAGGATATCATAGCTAAGTATACCATAACAATGACCTTAACTTTTAAAGCAATAATGTATCAATTTTTTTTAATATATACATGCAAACATACACACATGTACATATAATATAATATATAATATATACACACACACTCACAAAAACTCCTGCTGGATAATTCATGTCGACAGCCTCTCAAGCACTTGCAACTTATATTTTGATTTCGAAATGGTATAAATATCGATATCGCTGAAATATTTACTAAATGTTTTAATAGCTCGTGAAGTGAATTCGTTGTTCCCGTAGTTTGTTTTCTTCAATGGAACATGAAAAACGTTGTGAATGTTATATCTAGGACGATATCAAGGTATGACTAAAGATATAGGTGACGTTAAAGTCGAGATTTGTGTTAACTATATCGTGAAGAAATGCTAAGTCAAGCATAGTTCTTCTGTTTTGCAAAGTGTGTCAATACGATAATGCCTACATGCTCCGTACGTAGTGTGTCAATTTAAAAATTAATTGAATCTACAAACTCGTACCTTTATGATTATCTGCACAACAGCAAAATGTGGGTAGTCGCACGTTCACGCGGAAGTAGTAACAAACCGTGAAAGTATTAGATAATGTCATTACCATCTGGGACGCGGAAGGGAGCGGACGCCGTAACTGTTGTTTCATGTTTGTTTTTCTGAGCTTGTAACACCTGGTGAATGTAACGGTAGTGTTGCGCGTTATTAATTTACACATTCTTGTTTTTCCTGGTAAGGGTTATGGCGAATAGAAAATAAAATATCTGTTTGTTTATTTATTTATTTATTTTATTATTTATGTACACACAATAAAATACATATAGATACAACAGAATGAAGATCTGAGTACAAAGGTGCTGCTTATTTCTTAAGAAATTTCTTCCAGCAGACCTGCGAAAGGAGAATTAAAACAGAAATGTAGACAATAGTGTGTAAGAACAAGGAAGAAATAAAATATGAATATGATAACTATTAAAGTAATAATATTAAATATACCTAAACATGTAAACCTAAAATAATGATATAAGCCAAACCAATAAAACCAAAAATAAGTATACTACTTAAATAAATACATAATACTAAAATATATAAATATGTATAAATAATAAACAAAATCTCACAATATAGAGGAAAGGTAATGCTCTTTTAATCGACGCTTAAAATTAGAAATAGTGTTTAAATCACGAATGTTAGGCAGGAGTGAGTTCAGGAGTGAAGGAATAGGAATAGTAAATCGTTTTATGAGGATGAGATTTAAGAATGGATCTTAGGTGTGATCTACAGAGTGCGTCGCTAGAGCGCACGTAAGAAAAACGCTCACGCAAGTAGGAAGGATAAGACGGGTTGTGTAAGATGTTGAAAAGGAGACATAAAATCCTAGTATTCCTGCGAAGGCGAATTGGGAGCCACTTGAGTTCCTTGCGAAGATGAGAAACATGGTCATACTTACGAAGACCGAAAACAAAGCGAATGCACAGGTTTTGCAAGCGCTCAAGCTTGTTTAACAGCTCCTCAGTAGCATCCAGGTAACAGGCATCGGCATAATCTATAATCGGCTGAATAAGGGTTTGTGCTTAAGAATTTGTTCTTCAAATAAATAAAATTCAAGCGTCTTTTTATTATGTAGGTAAGCTATCTAGGTTTATTTTGAATCATTGGCAGATGTCTCATGTTATGAGTAGGTAATTTAAGTTACTTCTATTATCATCAAAATATAAAACAAAAATTATGCCTTATTAAATTGCCAACACACACGGGTTTAAATATAAATAAAAAGTGCCAAGTTTAGACACTCATTCAAATGATAAAATGTTCCATAGTCACCTTTATGTCACCAAGTTCTATAGATATCGTTAACCTTAATTTTTTTTAAATATAATGGTGTAATCGTTGCATTAGTAGAGCTGTGTGACGTTTTATATCAGGTATAAGGCGTTATTATCACACATAACTTACAAAATGTTGACATAGCCAAAATTGCTACTCGAAAAACAATAAACAAACAGTTTAATTCCGACACGCGGTGGGTTTATAGTTGATTTTGGTAGCAAACCGCATAGCAGATTGAAACGTGTACGCCATGACATGCGGTCCCGTTTGACCCGTTAATGGAATAGGAACATTACCGTTAACATAATTGAATGTTCTTATGGACGGATTATGGCTGGTTTATGATATAAACAGTAGTGTTATTTATTTATTATTTGTCTATTTATTAAAGTCATGACCGTCTCAGCGTTAATTCCAGTCGCATCCGATGCTTTTTCAGCTTTGGAGTTTGGGGTCCGCTTTACCAATCTAACCGCTGGTTTGGCTATACTTCGACATTTTCCATGAAACGACTGCCGTTTGACCTCCACAACCCGAAGGCGATACCGAAGCATTGCAGTTAGACCAATTGTCGGGTTTTTAAGAGTTGTAACAACCCGTAATGACTGCCATTAGATGTTCGTATGGCAACCGGGACCAACGGCTTAAAGTGCTTTTCGAGGAACAACCAGTGCAACTTAAACTGCCGTCTTCCTTCCTATTCGCCCAATCTGAGTGAATAGGTTCGTAATAAACTAGCGCGCTTTACCATCAACGATCGCATCACATCAGGCGGGATTGCGGTCAAGCGCTAGTTTATAATTATTAAAAGAATAAAAAAAAAAAAAAAATTAAACCAGTGCAGTGCAGTGCAACAAACTTTGTCCCTTGGGGGAGGCCTTTGACCAGCAGTGGACATCCATGGGCTGAAGAAGAAGAAGACCAGTGCAAATATTCATATTCATATTTGCACTTGCGCGGGGACCAAGCCGCGCCTTCTTGCTCAGCGGCCGCGTTCGCTACCGCTACGCCACAGGGGTCAAGTATCCTTAATATTTCTTATAACTCTTATGTGCTTTATTTCTTGTGTACTTTATCTTTCATATCAATTCATTTATTTAAAGTGTATATAATTAAATAAACAATAATAATAACATTTGTAAAAAATATATTCAATACTACAAAATATACAATAAGCAGTCTTATCGCTAATGCAATAGTGTTATTAACATATTGTTAGTTGTTATCGTAGAAAACTCGGCTCTCGAAGAACACAGTACGAGATTTCCTTTATTTTTTTAAATTAATTTATAAACCAGCACTTAATCGCAATCCCGCCTGATGGTAAGCAGTGACGCAATCGTTGATGGTAAAGCGCACTAGTTTATTAAGAGCCTATTCACTCTAGCCTTGAAGACACTCAAATTGTAGTCCGACGGAAACACCGCCGCTGGCAGATTGTTCCAGTCCCTCGCTGTATGCGGTATAAAGGAAGAGGCGAAAAGCTTCGTTCGGATCGTAGAGGTGTTAACAACATAAGGGTGGAAACTCGCCGTACGACGGGTCGTCCGATGGTGGAACGGAGATGGGGGAATTAAATCATGCAATTCCCTCGCACACTCCCCAAAATGTATCCTATAGAACACCGAAAGGCTGTCTACTCTACGCCTGTGCTCTAGGCTTTGGAGACCAATTAAACCCCTAAATAAGCCAATAATAAGAAATAATAATTTTGAATCATTGTTGTCATAATTGTACGCTCAATCCTTCTCTGTATGAGAGGAGACTTGTGCCCAGCAGTGGGACAATAAAAAGGTTGATGATGATGATGACGATGATTGTACAAACGCCAGCACATCAAACTACTGCGATCTGTCAAATTGCTTTAATAGATTTTCAACTTTATTGCCGAAGTGTTAGGATGAAAACTTCACAGTCCTTCATGCTACCCTATTGCGTCCATAGGTTTAAAAAGCAGTCGTGGTGTATATATGAAATGTTCCTGCAACTACAGCGTAGTGTAAAATGGAACACCGGAATGGTTTTTAGTCAGTAAGCGTCTAAGATTTAAGGGCGGTGGCTATTCATGAGGATTTTCCATCGCAGAAGTATAAATGGTTAGGTTTATGGGTTAAGTTATGTAGGTTTCCACCAAGACTGGTGCTTTGTTTTGTGTATATTATTGTAACAATACGGCGAAGAAAAACATCGTGAAGAAACCCAGAAACTCGAAGATATGTGTCATTTGTCAACCCACACTCGGCCCCCGTGGTTATCGCCGACCGGGATGAAGCCTCTGTCCCAGGGAACAGGTTGATCTGTTACAGGTTGATTATGTTAAGAAGGGAAAAGCCATCTTGCTTTCTAAAAAAAATGAAGTAAGTTATGACGGTGTCAATAGTGGTATTTCTCCATTCTTTGCGATCGATAACACGATTGGCACAGTAACTAAGTGATTGGCTTTTGCTAAAAGTGGCGGTTTCCCTTGCCTCTTGGAGCTAATATTTGAATTGGTTATTCAAGTGTACTTTTTGGTAGGTAATTGAAATTGAATCTACTTATAGGTCCACCAATCATATATTTTGTTAAACATAGGTATGGTTACAGATGTATATTACTATATATGCACTATGAATTACCAATTTATGTTGCGTGTAAAATTTAAATAAATAAGTATCATAATTAAGGTGGTATGTCAACATATTACACTTAAATAATATTCAATGTAAAATATGCCAGTTTCGCAAACAGGTCATTACAATTATAAATAAATAAATACATAATTAATGAACAAGATCGTGTTTGTTTAATCAGCAAGTCGAAATCGTCATACCTCTGTTTATTAATGGTAAACTGAATGATGGAGTATTAACATCTTTCTTAAAGAAATTTAAACAATGTTCTCTTCAGGGGGGATCCTTTATTTCTAGTAGCTGTTGGTATACTGTTATAGATTTCAGGGGCCATGCTTACAGGCTTTGTAAGGTTTTTGTTTTTGTAGGGCGCTGGGATTCCCGCTCCCTCATGCGCTCCGCCTCCTCCTTTGCAAGCATCATTGCTTCGCAGAAGGAGGTGACAGCCTGCCATGCAATCTCGTTCCGGATCATGGCTTGGAACAAGGAGATCGCCACCGATCGCCGCCACGTGGACACGGCGGTGCTCTACCGAAGCCGGGCAGATCTCTACCGTATTCTACACCGTGTCCTCAGAGCGATCCACACAATGGTGACGCCCTGGCGGCCCCCGAAAGCCCCGGTCACGACACCCATGTCAAAATATCATATAATTAAGGTCGGCTACGTTGTAAAGAACTATTTTGTATTTTGTAAATCTGCATCTTATAGAAGATCGGTGTCCACGCTCAAGGCCCGCCAGGATCTTGTAACCTAGGGATAAACGGTTTCACTTAAATATTTTTTAAGCTATTGCATAGATTCTAAAAAAAATTAAGTGAAACTTATTTAACCCTTAATAAGTTGTCTCTAAAAGTTGCGGAAATGATAAAATTGACATATAAATATGATGATAAATGATTCTATTGTACACAAACTAAACTTAGTTAAGTTCAGGTATTTTATTATTTGTATTTCATTAAGAAAAGGACATAAACTAAATATTAGTTTAGTCCAGTCAACTTAGTCCAATTTAATTGCATCTAAACTGTCTATGGAGTGTCTTAATTTGAAAAGATCTTAATATGACTAACATGTTATATTCTATCCTTTTCTAGAACTTAAAATTAGTTTAATTTGTGAATCTGAAGCTATCGTAAAATTTTATTTTTCATAAATTTCTTGCATTTTCAGTTTTTATCAAATCGGGTAAATCATTATCCTTTTCCAACATTTCATGAAAGTAGAACCTGATAAAATAAATTAAAATATCAAAAGAACAACATAAAATTCACAAAACGAATACTAGGTGTGAACTGAAACAAACCCAATTTAGTCCATGAAAAAATAAATACCAGAAAACTAAATAAAAACTTTTTCGGAACGCTCACATAACGATATTGGAAATATTGACGCCAAAATGTATTGTGGTCTGCTCTATTTTCGACTTTGTTTTACAAAATAAACATGGCTATGTTTATATAATGGAAATACGATTAGTCTACATTCCCACACGAATGCTGGTTGTGAATTTTTTAAGGATATCGAACCACAAAAAATTCACAACCAGCATTCGTGTTGGGAATGTAGACAGAATGAACCGAGCAAGGCTGATCTTCTACCAGAGACGTACTGTGATACGTTATACCGTCGCAAGAAACAACCGCTGGTTCAGTTTCTTCAGTCTCTCATGTACGTATAAAAGGACAGGCTTCCTAGAGAATCCGAAATTCTCTGCTGTAGCTTCACACCGCATGCGGGCTCCGTTCAAAACATCACCATGGTGATCACGGTGCACGAGACGTACCATGATAGTACGAGGTTGAAGTTCTGTTGACACTATGGGCTGTGTACGGACAAACGTACATTTGTTTTATACACATAATTAATTTGGATGACATAGCATAGCATCGATCATGCGCGACCTACATTGAATATTTCCTTATTTCTTGTAAACTGTGTATGATCAGTGAATTAAAGACACTCGCTAGTAAAGGTCGTTTTATCTTGACAACATCCACCACTTCCTACAAGCTGTCATCATTTCATCTGAACATTGACATTCGTGTATCGTGGTCACACAACCTGTGCATATTGACATTTTGTGTATGTGGTCACACAACCCGTGCATATTGACATTTTGTGTATGTGGTCACACAACCTGTGCATATTGACATTTTGTGTATGTGGTCACACAACCCGTGCATATTGACATTTCGTGTATGTGGTCACACAACCCGTACAGGCTTCGAAGCTTCTATATGCCTGCCTCCAACTTGCTCAGCGCTCACTATGTCGCGTTCGATGTATCTGATATAATATATACATGTAGGTATGCTTATATATTTATGTCGATGAATACGTTTGTTATTCACCAGGGGTCATTCTGCTGCTGTATGCAGAGTAGGGTGCCTACCATACTGTTGATTAACTCGAACTGCACATCCTACTCGCACAGCAACTTTGCGGCATAGCCCTTGCTTGTTGTACTAAACAGCTTAGCATTGGTAGAAACGGTCATAAAGTTTCGTAGCTATGACAGCGTATCATATCTTCACAGCATAACTGCATCTCGTGGAAAAGCAGTCCTACCATGACAAGCCTTCACATCGGGTGTTCTGTAGTAATTTCCCACAAGGGAGAAACTTTATTGTATCTAGTTGTATTAAAAGACAAGATGACTTCTCTGGCCATTACAGAAAATGAGCTCAGTCCAGTCAACCCTATTAACAAAAAACACGCCTAGTAATCATCCTCTTGGCAAGCCCACAGCACAACAAGCTTTAATCCCCTCAGTGGTCTCCCTAACGCGAGTCAAGCCCGATTGGGTTCCAGTCACAAAGTCTTAGCCACACATCCGATACGGGCATTCTCTAACCCCCTAATACTCATTACGAGTAACACCGCAGGCTGCAAAGGGGCCGTAAAAGCCAAGAACTTAATTAACGTCCCGGAGGTTTTACTTCACATTTATTTGGGCGTGAATTTGGTCCCGGCAATAAAAATAAACAATGAAAGCCGTACAGGTGTAGGTCACGTGTTTCTACGTTAGCGCGACGTATGTGAATGGGTCGTGCCGAGTGTGTGTGCGATGATTAAATTGATTAATTAAGATTGTGTGTTGTGTGTTTTCATTTTTTTTTTTGGGTATTTTTCTTTTTCTTTATTATTTTTTGTGGAGTGAAAGCTACCTCAGTTTTGTATTAGTTAAATTGGAGCATATATTATTGTGGAAAATCTATCGAGAAAGATATTGAAAGAAAATCATTGATAGCAAAGTATCTAATTCAATGTAAGGCTTTAGATACGATTTCAGATACGGTAGTGATTTTTTTTTATGATTGTAAATTCCATTTAGGGGACTGCTCAGTCAAACTTCATAGGCTGCTGGACGTTGCGATGACCTCTGACCAGTGGGATTCATCGTATTTTCCACTGTACTACGCTAAAAGGAAATACATAGTTTGATCCCCGTAACCCTGACTATTTCATAGTAGCATACGACCAATATGTACACGCTGTGGATATCTGAATTAGATTCCAGTTAATGTAGGAAGAGTTGAGCTGAGAGCAACGATTCCTATTGGTATCATCTTGTAGGTCGTAGGTTCGAAGTCCATCAGACTCTTTATTTTGTATAAAGCCTTTACCTTTAGGTCACAAACTGTCTGTATGCCAAATTTCATTCAAATTCGTTCAATAGTTTTTGCGTGAAAAAGTTACTAACATTCATCCATACATCCTCACAATCTTTCATCATCATCATCAACCTTTTTTATCGTCCTACTGATGAGAAAACCTCTCCTCTCATATAGAGACGGAGTGAGCGTAATCACCACGCTTGCTAAATGCGGGTTGGCGATTTCAAACTTAAAGTTCAAGTTCACAATCTTTGGCATTTATAATATTTGTAGAAATACTAAGACTACTGCAGCGCTCATAACGGTGAAGGAATTCTACCATGCCACACTGCGCCCGCGTACTAAATTGCACAAACGATTACTCCTTCTCGAAGTAAGGAGGCCTGTGCCTCTGCTGTGGAAACATTAATGCCTATCCCAGATTATCTTCCAGGCTAATCTTAATGAAGCCTTAACAACGCGATGTATTAATCGATGATTTTATCTTCTTTAAAGGAGACAGTAAAGGTATCTAAAATCCTACAAATATTATACAACATTATGTTTGTTTATGCGAAATCAAATTATATAGTTTGTTCAGAATAAGTAACTGAATCGATACCAATTATTTTTACACCATGTTATATTTTTTACCAAATACATTTAGAAATTGTTGCAGAGTGATTGTCGAGCGGTTACGATAGATCTTAGTAATTGCGGGCACGCCACAGCTGATGCCAGAGGTCAACGCCCCGCGCTTGCCCGCCCGATCGGAGCTTTGACCATATTTTCGTTGGGACAACCAAGTAGAATAGCAAGCTCATAACTTTGTGGTTTTTCATTTTATCTTTTTGAAATTTTGTACATAGATTCTTTACTTGAAAATACAGGACTCGTGTTTCGGGTTTCGCATAAATAAAAAATAATGTTATATATCCGTAAGTTTGTGAGAATTTATGCATGGTTGTTTGTTTCTATATCACGCAGAAACTACTGAACGGATTTGTATAAAATTTGGTACACAGATGGTTTGTAACTAGCAATAACAAACAGGATACTTCTTATCCCGATGCTCCCACGAGATCGGGTAACCTAAACGGGTGAAAGCACGGGGCGCCACTAGTCAGGAATGAAATCCACTTCCATGTTTATAAACTACGTGGTAGTGACGAACGTGACGTGTTCACGTTGTCACTCGCCTTTGTTTGACCAACAGTACGCCACACGGATGTGCGAGCCGACAGTATTCAATCAATAGTAGCGATGCGTCAACATCGCACCTTTTTTTTAAAATATAGTCGATAGAATCGCAAGTCTAATGCAGTTAAAAAGAACGCTTTTTGGTTTTCATTTGCCATTATAAACGAGGTAATTGTAAATTGCGTAACACACTATTTTGATAAGAATTGCAACTCTAATGCACTTACAAAAAAATCGTTTTTTGTTTGTCATAATCGGGGTAGTATCATTAAGAATGACTGTTATTTTGATAGTTCAACAACATAACACAGCATTACGTCTTACTTTGTTGAGCAGACAAATTTTAAAAGTTTCCTACACACAAGGCAATGGATTAGCAGTAATTTTCAAAATGATTTAGATCATGATAGTATGTTACATAATTAGGGTGCAAGTAAACAGCTATTGAAATTGACGTCATCATATCATGGTTGGTCCAACTTTGAGAAAGGTGTCTTGACGAATCCAACTCGGCTGAGCAGCGTTCGGGAAGCTACGCTACATCTTCTCGTCGTCCAAGATATCACACTGTCTCAAGATCAAAGTCTTTGACCAATGTATATTGCCAGTGAACAGTACAGAACTGAAATATGATCACTCAAAATGGGCCTCATACGAAAGCTCAGTCACATAAATGGCGATGGAAAAAGCTATGCTCGGAGTTTCTCTGCGCGATCGAATCGGGACTGAGGTTCTCCTCATTTCTGATTATTATTTAGTATGCAGAAGAACCAAAGTCACCGACATAAATCTTCGAGTCGCTAAAATTAAGAGGCAGTGGACGGGACACTTAAATTAAGTGGCAGTGGACGGGGCACATTGCTCGTAGAACCGATGGCCGATGGAGCAGTATGATTCTGGAATAGCGGACACGTACCGGAAGACGCTGCTTAGGGACCAACCAACAAGGTGGACTGATAACCTAGTGAAGGTCGCGGAAGCCGATGGACGCGGGCAGCACAAGATCGTTCATCGTGGAAAGCCATTGGGGAGGCCTTTGTTCAGCAGTGGATCTCTATAGGCTAAAGAAGAAGAAGATATCACGGTACTTGAAACAGACTAACTTTATTATTTTTCGTTATAACACTAGGAATTGTTAATGAGTTTTGCTTTTTTAGGTACGGTAGCGTTTCATCAACAACGTATGTAACACCATATAAGCCACCTTGTCGACAGAACTGAACAGCCGGGTAAATTGGAAAAAATATATAAGTATTGTCGATTTGCAAATTGTAAAAATCGAGATCACCACGCGGGTTAAAAAAACACCGGCCATTTGCGAGTCCAACGTGTGCATAACGCGCTCCTAGAGGGCAGAACCCTCTAAAAGCTAAACTACTGCCTGGCTAAATTTATATTTTAGAAATTAAATGCGCTTTCAATTTGAGTATCTCGTAAACGGATACCTAAATAAAAAACCGGCCAAGTGCGTGTCGGACTTACGCACAAATGGTTCCGTACCATTGATTTATAAAATTTAAGGACTTCAGTTATTTGTATGAAAGATTACGAGGTAATAAGCGGTTTACGATTTACGAGGTATGAAAAAAAACTACTTACTAGATCTCGTTCAAAACAATTTTAGTTGGTAGTTTTTATAGTAATATACATCATATGTTTTTTTTTAGATTTTTCATTTGTTGATGTTTGTTTAGATGTTTCAGTTGTTATTAGAAGTTAGAGGGGGGGGGGCAACTTTTTTCCACTTTGGAAGCGCCTATCACGCACACTATTCGGTTTAGAAAAAAATATTTTAGAAACCTCGATATCATTTTTGAAGACCTATCCATAGACACCACACACATGTGTTTGATGAAAAAACTATTTTTGAGTTTCAGTTCTAAGTATGGGGGACCCAATTTTTTTTTTTTTTTTGCATCAAAATCTTAATGCGGTTCACAGAATACATCTACCTACCAAGTTTCAATAGTATAGCTCTTATAGTTTCGGAAAAAAAATGACTATGACATACGGACGGACAGACAGACATGACGAATCTATAAGGGTTCCGTTTTTGCCATTTGGCTACGGAACCCTAACAAGTCGCCATAGTAAGCTGTCAATGTTTTTCAAATAGGTTAAATCTAAATAACTTATAAAATTATATTATGTATTATGTTCTTTTGAGAAAATAAAGATTCTTTAAACTTATCTAATGATACCTCTCATACTATGGGTAGAAAAAAAAACAATCCCCCTTTATGTACCCCAAGTATACCCTAAGAAATATTAGTTATAGCATTTTGTCGACATCTTTCCAGCACTGTTTGGATGGTAAGCCAAGGGCGGACATGTCGAAATAAAGGTGCCGAAACGAACACTAAAAACATCTTCATACCCATTCACTATAAACGTTAAGAAAAAAACAAAAACTACCTTAACCGAAGCTATTATCGTTACCTGCCGTACTTGCTTACTGCACTAATAAAATACTAGATAGTACCGCGGCTTTGCTCGCAGCATTCGATGGCGCAATATCGTCACGGCTTATTCAGGCGGAACAGAGAATAATCCCAATGCTCTCCCTCAAGCCGAGCCAGCTATATGAAAGGTTTCATAGCCGTTCGTTGGTTGTTGGCTCGCCTTGTGATTAAAATTTATATACGATAGATATATTTAATAGGAACTTGTTACGTACGTCATGATATTTTACCAATAGGTACCTGTTTGATTAATAATAATGATCATTTATTTTTAGACACACGTCCATAAATTACACAAAATGAGATAAATTGAAATTAAAAACAAACAAAAAAATAATAATCATCAAATGTCACAAATATATCAAAATATAATCACAAAAAATAATAAAAAAATAGATCTAAAACCACATTATTAAAATTACATTAAATAATAATCGCAGGGGCTAGCAAGCAACTGCAGCAAACTCACACATGCATTACCCATAGGACCGATCCCCTATGGGGTCGACGGGTTCTCGAATGGCGAGAATACACAGGTCTCAGCGTGGGTAGGCCTCCGACAAGGTGAACCGACAACCCGTTGAGGGTCACGGGAAACCGCTGGACGCAGGAGGCGCAGGACCGGTCTTCGTAGTGATCTTCGGGAGAGGCTTATGTCCAGCAGTGGACGTCTTTCGGCTGAAATAATGATGATGGAACCAATTTTGAAGCATATTGCTAATACACTTATTAGCAATATGCTCCAAAATTTCATTTGACAGTAATAGTGTGTTACGGAATTAGCTGGTTGTCAGATTTTCGGTCTCCTGACCCTTAAAGACCGTCAAAGATCCACAAATGACGGCCGGAATGGACTTAACGTGCTTTCCGAGTCAAGATGGGAAATGGCCACCTATCCACGCACCAAACACGGTAAGCCTCCCTTGACCAGCAGGGTAATTTTGTAACACATTATCAGTACCAATGGGTTTTATTTTGACAGTTCAACAATATTCATTGCGTTATTTACGTTGCTGAGGCCACACATTTTGGAACATATGGAGTAATGGAATAGAAATAAGGTGATCATTCGACCCGCGCGGCTGTCATAACTAAGCAGCAAGCTCCTCGTTATATGCATAATTGGACGGAACAACATAGCACAGGGCAGGATAGAATAGAATCTCTTTTTTCTTTCTCTTTTTTCCTACATGGTGCAACGGTCAATATGCCTGCCTGCGACGTGGATCCCCCGGGTTCGATCCTTGGTTGAGTTAGTATCCCATAACACAAGTCTCGAACTTACTTTGGGGCTAGCTCAATCTGTGTGATTTTTCCGTATATATTTATCTATTTTTATTTATTTAAAAGGCGACTGCTCGTCGTTTTGCCTCGTGCGTCGTGGGTATGAAGTCTGGTGAAGCCGTGCAGAGGACGGGTCTGAGCAGTTGTGTTGCAATATGTGGCGAGAACGATATGCCAAATGTTGTTGTATCGGGAGTTTGGTCCGTAAGGGTCTCCAGATCAATCTCCTTCTGGCACAGCATTGTTCGTCGTGTTGTTGGGTTTAACATTGGAGCATCTCGCTCAACTGCCGTCTTCCTTCCTATTCACTCAGGTTTTTTGAGTGAATAGGCTCTTAATAAACTAGTGCGCTTTATCACTAACGATTGCATCATTGCTTACCATAAGAGATTGCGGTCAAGCCTAGAGTTTATAATAAAAAAAGACTGTACGAGTATTTTTTTTTTTTATATATCATTAATTTAATGCTGAATTATGAGTATTTCATAATACAACAACAGTCTTAACTACAAAGGTCTCCACCGTTGCTTATGATTTCTTAAATGTATTGTTCCCAACTGACCTCTGTAACTGAAGTTATCTTAATTATGCTTAATGGTTTTCTTATCTTCAAAGCGGTTGAGGCTTTGTCTCTTGTCGTGAAATATCATAGTTTAGAATAACAATACATAAATCTTCTTGAATGAGTGATATTTCATATTAATGTCACTGCATTATCTTATCTCTTCTTAATGGTATAAATTTGATATAAATTTTAAACTAAATAATATTTACTATGATAAATACTAACATTACTTATTACAGTTTAATCATGATTAATTTAACTAATTCGTTATTGTTAAAAATAATATGTCAATCTCTTCCAAAAGAAAATAAGCCTTCTTAATACTCCCATAAGATACAACATAACTAAATATGTAGTAAAAATTGTTAAGAACGAACTACATGACATGACATGTCATTTCGTGTCACGTCATATCATGTCATGTAATTTTATGTTACCTATAGTGATAAGTGAAATAAATATGGAGTGAGTGGACAGCTTACTCTAAACTCACTCCGCCCAACTTTTATGATGAGATTTCTACAATGAACGTTGGTAACTGGCCTTTCTCGATTTAAACACAAAATTGTCCCTTGTTTACAAACTAAACAAATTTTGAGTTCATTGCACCTTTTTTTTCTATTTCATTAAGAAAAGAGAAGATAAATATTTGTTTAGTGCTGTCAAATTACTCAACGCCTGAATTAAATTACCGCATTTTTAGTAGCCATGTCTACTACCTATGGAGCACCTTAATTTGACTGACTAAACTCATATTTTATCTACTGTCCCTTTTTGATGATTTTTTTTTAACTTAATGTTATGTTTACTTTCGTCTATTATATGTATTAATCTAGGCACAAACGACAACACATCAAGCAACTACAGTCAGTCAAGTTTCTTTATTTGATTTTCGACTTGTCGCTAAACTATTAAGGCTCAAGGTTCATTGGGCGCAAAGGGGTACGGGTAAACGAGAGAAATAGCACTTTTAATTTTAAACAGTGTTTTCCTACAGAGTCAATTATTACAGCACTAGCTTTCCGCCCGCGGCTTCGCCTGCGTTAGCTTCGGTTATATCGCGCTTTTTAGATTTCTCTCGGGAATATCAATTTTTTTCGGGATTAAAACCCCACCCTATTATTTAATTCGGACTTCTAACTTTACGTCTGCAAAATTTCAAAGCAATCGGTTCAGGAGTTACGGCGTGAAAGTGGTACAAACAAACTCACTTTCCGATGTATAATATTAGTAAGGATATATTTGGTGTACACATACAAATATTCCAGTAATCTCCTATGGGAACTTGATGTTTTTTTAGGACCAAAAGTAGCCTATGTTACTCTCCATCTTTTCAACTAATTGTATGCTAAAAATCAGGTCGATTTATTGCTTAGCTACGGCGTGAAGGAAGGACAAAAAAACAAACAAACACACTTTCACATTTATAATATTAGTATGGATTATACTAATAATGTTTCGTCTTCAAACGATTTACTGTATTGTTTTGCTGTGTGCCCTAGTGACCTATAACACGGCCTTCTTCAAAACCTACTTCAAGCAACAGTTCAATGGTTTATTAATATTAAGGAAACCAATATTGTGACTCTTCTCTCTATATATCAATAAATAATAATAATGTTTAATGCGGTAAAACCGATCATTGTGACATCTTTTGTAACATTTACATACTTATGTTCTGTAATTTATGTGGTATCTATAATCATCACCGTCATCATCATCATCTCAGCGTTTATCCGATTCGCATCCTAAGCTTCTTCAGCTTTGGAGTCTGGGGTCCGCTTTACCAGTCTAACTGCTCATTTGGCTAAACTTAGATATTTTCGGTGAAGCGACTGCCGTCTGACCTCCACAGCCCGAAGGCGATATCGAAGCATTGCAGCTAGACCAAGATAAGTAAAATTATATTCTAGTGAACTGAATTTAAAGAAAAAATATACAGTAGTCTCAAGGCCAATATATGTCACGCGCAGACACGTCGAGACGATCACTGTCAGCCTTTGGTCCGTAACTTCTCATCGGATACCATACTCAGTCCTAGATCCCGTACAACGCTGAACTAAGCATCTATGTCCCATTTGACTTGCAGACGACTTGACATATTATTTCTTAAGCCCATTTTAAATGTACATCAAAACAATCCTCCACCATTTCCTCCAAATCAGTTTCTAAATGTAATATATTAGACAAGACAACAATTACAATATAGACAAAATACATTACTAACATTGTCTCTTTTGATTGGCGGCCAGATTGACTAATTGAACTAACCACTTAACTGATTGCTGTTCACGCTTCAATTGACGCCGAAATTATTAATAACAAAATAAAATTGCTTTTCTAGTATTCTATTTAGTATTAATATGAAATATACATGAAAAACAATTAAAACCTAATTATTTTTTAAATAAAAAAAATATTTCTAAAACATGATAACAATTCTGCAATTTTGACTGATAATGCAGAAAAATTAAGCCGGAACTTTGAATACGGGAAGACTCAACCAGCTATTATATTTCATTAAACAGACTAAGAATTTATATTCTGAAATCTATCCAAAAACAATTTCTAAACTTAAAGATTTTCTAAATATTTTATTCAGCATATCAAAAATTTTTGAAACTGATTTTCTAGTTACAGACTTTGGAGCCTTTGGTACACTACAGCAGACACAGGAATTCTTTTTGATAAAAGGTCTGAGCTATAATAGACCACGTGGGTTTATGTGAATAGATGGATTGCATATGTTGTCGTACTTCATAATTATTGTGAAGGAAATATTTAACAAAAATTTCAAAACAAAGTACTCTTATCTGTTAATGAATAAATTACAGAACGAACAAATCTGGCCTTTAAATTGTACTCGTAATATCGCGCACAAAACGTAAAATATATAACGACTTTTGCCACAGAGAACGGTGTCTCGATGGTGGCGACCACAATCGCTCTTTGCAGCGACCACATGCCGCTAATTACATTTAACGCTTCAGCTGTCCGTTAACCACTAATTGCATATTTTTATTGCCTGCGTTGATGAGTTCACGTAAAATTGAATAAATACGCAATTATTTACCCTGAAAATATTTATATTTCATCATCGACCTTTTAGTCCGTCCCACTGCTGGGCACAGGTCTCCTCTCATACAGAGAAGGATTGAGCGTAATCACCACGCTTGCTCAATGCGGGTTGGCGATTTCAGACTTAAAGTCCAGGTTTCCTCAAGATGTTTTCCTTCACCTTCAGTCATTGGTGTCCAAGATATACTTAGAAGGTACATATAACTTTAGAAAAGGTACATTGGTACTTGCCTAACCTAGAATCGAACCCCCGCACTCATACTTAAGAGGCTAGTCTTTTTAACCAATAGGCCACCACGACATGACTTATTTATATGTGGTTCACTATAAATCATTGTCATCAAAAAGTCATTAAAGAGTGTTTCGATATATTGCAGATTTCTTGCAAAGGTTACAAAATAATATCGTGTCATCAAATTTTTTTGTGACACAGGTAAATTTAAAAATATACAACCTTTAATCTTTCCTGATATATCTGAGGGTACACTTTTTTTATAAAAATAAGTAAGTACCTACTTACATACTTTTATTAAAATATGGAATCAATTTTAAAGGTTAAACAATGTTATTTTGCTCAAATATTTAATCCCGTTCGTTCAAGGCTCGGAAAATTTCCGATGTTAAGTAAATTCTTTGCAGAAGTTATGACTTCCAATGTTCAGGGTTTTATTCAATAAAGAAAATTATTTTGGTAACCCATAACATTTATAACGTAAAATAATTGTGGTTGGTTTTGATAAAAGCACTATTGAAAAGAGCATTAAACACCAATAATCTAAAAAAAAGAAGACCGGTCTATGAATTAATCTTCTTAAATAAGGAGCAAAAGCGAAAAGGGTTATTATTTCGGGTCGGATTAGAATTCTGTCAGTTCTCAGTCCCATTTATTATTAAGTACTGCCAGTTTTAGCCGAGTTCCGTGTTCAGTCGTAGAAAATCTCTACCTAAATGGTAGTCTGTATGTAGTACTCTCGCTCCGTCAATATAATGCTACGCGCGTAGCATTACAGGCCTACGCGCGTAGCATTACATTGGCGGAGCAGGCGTAACGACGGTTAATATTTCAATGTCATTCCACAGTCCCTGAAATAAACTTGACTGAGTATCTATTTTTCTTTGAGTACGTTTTCTTTTTTATTGGCTTATCTCCCACTTATTACCTCCCTTCTAAGTTTCTATCAAAGGAGTCAAGGTTTAATCTTTACTCGTCACAAATTAGTGATAAAAACATATCAAAGATCGTTATAACAAAAAATAATATTAATGTTCTTGCTTTATTTGTGGAATGAAGTTGCTAAATGTCCTTGCTTTATTTGTGAAATGGTGCCCATGCTCCAAAGAAAACATCAGCCCAAGATTTTGTTTTTTTTGTGTATATGAAAAAGTGTCAGCCCGGAATGTTATTGCGTTTGATTATCATAAATAAATGTTCTACGAAATAAAAATAATAGACTGTTTTTATTTTAACACTTACACTTTATGAGATATGAGGTCGTAAAGTTAAGTGGTCCAATCATAGCAACCTTCCAATATTTCTAATATAAGTGGTATGTCAATCTGAAACAAGTGATAAACACTGTTTTGTGGTGGCAAGGTAAATGTTTAACGAGAAATGATTAACTAGTAGTAAAATATCTACAGACCTCCTTGGATTTATGTCAATAGTAAGGTACTAGGTATACAAGGTCAAATTATATTTGTTAATAAAATTTTGTAGACATCAATAAATTTGACATTTATTTTATTTTTAAATTTTACATTCTAATTTTTTATTTTTTTTTATTTTAATAATTATAAACTAGCGCTTGACCGCAATCCCGCCTGAGGGCAAGCAGTGATGCGATCGTTGATGGTACATTCACTCAGATTGAGCGAATAGGAAGGAAGACGGCAGTTGAGCGAGGTGATGCAATGTTAAACCCAACAACACGACCAACGATGCTGCGCCAAAGGGAGATTGATCTGAAGACCCTCCACGACCAAACTCCCAACACAACAACATTTGGCGCATCGTACCCGGCACACATCGCAACACAACTGCTCAGGCCCGTCCTCTGTACAGCTTCACCAGACATCATGCCGGAACACGACAAAACGCTTGGCGGCAAGGATTTGTCTGGTGGGTGGTAACTTCTGCCGGTGGCCGGTGTTATGGCCTACCACCGAGATTTATTTATTTTGTTTTTGATTTTAGCATTCTATTTTATTTTTAAATTTCACATTTTATTTTTTAATTATCAGTCTAATTTTGTTTTATTTTGGAATGTTATATGTATATTTATAATAGTTCATAAATAATTTAAATGTATTTTGTGTATGTGTTTAATAATAATAGATATCATATTTATTTCATTGATGTTCATATATATCAATTATTATATAAGTCAATTATTTTTTCTTATGTTAATTTCACACACGTGATGACAGATTTTGAATCCCATCATGTAAACACTATCAAACAAAAATAAACAGAAGTAAAAGTAGAACAAACATAAGTAAAGTTTGACCTAGCATTTTTTTAAATTCTTTTTTGTTACTATTTCATCGTCTCGGTTATGTAATTTTACTCTTTTCTAGAATATCAGTTCAAATAACAAAAGGGCAAATGTCGGGAGAGATCGCCACCACGAGAACACAGCGGAGCTCCGCCCAAGCTGGGTAGGCCTCCACCATAAGGACATATACCTTAAGTTCAATATAATGAAATGAAATTTCTATACAGGGTATATCTGACATCGTAAAGCAAACTTCGCGAAAAGGCTAGACCGCATGTCACTAATAAAATTATGATAGTCATTTATGTCGTTAATGAACGGTTACAGAATTCACAATGTTTAAAAAAAAGTATCGGCTCAACCTTTGAACGTTGCAAGCGTGCCGCCATGCGAGTTTGTAGGTATGACGTTGATCCCTGATGTGAACTCTAAAATCAGCGGATAAGATAGTTTTTCAAGTTTTGTTTCCATTGCGCTTTTTTGTGTAATTAGCGAATTAATTAATTTTTACTTTAAAATCTTATTGGGTTATAAAAGTATAGCAATTATGAACGGTCTAAAGTGAAAAACAACTACATATATTTTTTTTCAAATCATGAAAAAGCCGACGATAAATTCCACCACTGGGGGGTTCAGAATCATGTACTGGATCCATAGTACTCGTTTGTACGTCGATGTCAGATACACCTTTTACAGAAACCATGTTCGTACATTATCATATCGTACCATCCTCGCATGTCAAGCAGCAGTTGGTTTTCAATATATCGTGACCAACACAGCGTGTTTACAGACCCGTTTACAAGAAACTGTTCAACTTTGATTGTGAAGCTCAAGGCAATTTATGAAGTTGAAATATGAACTGTCGTATATTCGATTTAAGTAGAGATTTGACTTTCAATATTTTTTTTTTGTTATTTTCTA
Organism: Sesamia inferens; assembly: GCA_037179545.1. Taxonomy (NCBI): domain Eukaryota; kingdom Metazoa; phylum Arthropoda; class Insecta; order Lepidoptera; family Noctuidae; genus Sesamia; species Sesamia inferens. The sequence continues at coordinate 10,964,510 of CM073939.1, forward strand.
ATACCAGCTGTCTGCCACGATTTTCGTCTGCAATCCAATTTAAAATTTATATAAAGCCACACTAACTGAGAAAGAAAGAAAGAAAATACATTTATTTAGCACAGACTAAAAGACACACAATACATCAGATAAAGACAAACATTAAAAAGTAAAAAATAGTAATAATAAAATAAAGTAAATTGTGATAAAATAAATTAAACTGCACCTTTTTTTTTTTTTTTTGTTCCGGGGTGGAAAATCCTCAATGGATGACCGCCGCCCTGGGGTGGGCGACGGGGTATGTCAGACTCCTACTGACTAAAAACCACCCCGGTGTCTCTCCGGTCACGTGCGCACGGAGCCGCGGGAGTCCCTGATTCTGCCGCAGCCCCACACTCTCGTGCCGGCCCGGTCTGTCCGGGCCTCGCCTCCTGCACGGGGTAGTGAGGTGTTAAACTACCCCGTGCATCGCCTCTGAGGCGTGCGCCGACACTCGCGCGCGCCTCCGCCTCGGGGTCCATCAATAGGGGGGGCGGGGACTTCCCCATGTCCCTCGCCCCTGGACCCATTCATGGGGGGCGGAAGAGGGCGTTATCCGCCCTTCTTCGACGCCCGGTGCGTCTTCTGCGGCCCGGGAAGGGAGTTGATATCTCCCTCTCCCGTTCCGCAGCTTCCTTCTGCGACATCACATCCTCGCAGAAGGACACCACCGCGTCCCACGACTCTGAGCTGCCGACCATCTTCCACACTACTGCCGGCAGCGTTAGGTCGCCTCCTACTTCATATGTGAGGACACGGCGCTGCTCCTCCCAAGCTACACACTCAGAGAGCGTGTGCTGCGCCGTGTCCTCTCCGCATTGGACGCAGTGGTGGCACCGAGCGTCCGGCTCCCTGCCTAAGCGACGCAGGTACTTGCCGAAGCAGCCGTGCCCCGACAGTACCTGCGTCACCCTGAACGACAGGGAGCCGTGCCTCCTCCCAAGCCAGTCGTCGAGTACTGGCCGGATCACCTCGACGGTAGCGAGGCCGGCAGTAGGGCGCATAAGCCTCTGCTGCCAGTCCGCCACCAGGACCTGACGGAGCTCCTCTCGGCGCAGCTCGATCGGCTGCTGCACCAGACTGGAGCCCCGTGTCCGCTTTTCCTCGCGCCATCGGTACAATGACGCGAGTACTTTCGAAAGTAACTCTGTCTGTCTGTTACGCTTTACCGCTTAAACCTCTCAACCGATTTTGATAAAATTAGGCACAGACAATCTTTAGACCCTGACCGTACGGAGGACGGGTCTGAACAGTTGTATTGCGATGTGTGCCGAGAACGATGCGCCAAATGTTGTTGTGTTGGGAGTTTGGTCGTGGACCGTCTTCAGATCAATATCTCTTTGGCGCAGAAACGTTGGTCGTGTTGTTGGGTTTAACATTGCATCACCTCGTTCGGCTGCAGTCTTCCTTCCTATTAGCTCAGTTTTTCTGAGTGAATAGCCTCTTAATATACTAGCGCGCTTTACCATCAACGATCGCATCACTGCTTACCATCAGGCGGGAATGCGGTCAAGCGCTAATTTATAATTATTAAAAAAAAAAGGACATAGGCTACCTTTTATTGAAAAATTTGATATTTCCGAGGGAAAACTAAAAAGCGCGATATAACCGAAATCCACGCGGGCGAAGCCGTGGGCGGAAAGCTAGTAATTTTATATAAGTCTGCTGTTTTTGTTTAGCCGTTTTAGCGTGATAGCATAGCATACAAACTCACTTTCGCATTCAGATATTCAGAATAATATTTTTTTATTGATTATTAACTAGTCCTTGGCCGCAATCCCGCCTAATGAAAAGCAGTAATACAATTGTGGATGGTAAAGTGCGCTAGTTTATTAAGAGCCTATTCCCTAAAAAACCTGAGTGAATAGGAAGGAAGACGACAGCTGAACGAGGTGATGCAATATTTAACCCAACAACACGACGAACAATGCTGCGCCAGACGGAGATTGATCTGGATATCCTCCACGACCAAACTCCCGACACAACAACATTTTGCGCATCATATCTGGTACACATCGTAACACAACTGCTCAAACCCGTCCTCCGTATGGCTACACCAGACATCATGTCGGATGCGATATGACTTTGTCTGGTGGGTGGTAACTTCTGCCGGCAGCCGATGTTGTGGCCTACCATCGTAATCGGAATTAACCTATAATGTTCCAACGTCTTGGCTACAAGTCTTTGCACGGTGTGAGAGGGAGTACAGTAATCCATTACGCGGTACAGGATCGTAAATATCCTAGTGTGAGCACGATCTACTTGCTGTAAAGCATCTATTTGTTGGGTTAGTCTTTTATTGACTTGATAGTGCTATAGTTGTTGAGAGTATGTCATGCTCACTCAAATGTCTCGCTGGTGGTGGCGTGTGTGTTGGGTCATTAGGTTCCCTTCAATATGGTTGAGCTGAATGATGCTGATCCATACGTCATGTTCGTGAACGGACGCCGTCAGAGGGGACTGGTCATCTCTTAGCTGCTACGGCGTATTTTAATTTCTGAATTGTTGTTTTTTTTTTTTCATAATGGACGCTCTCAGCGTACAAAATATATATATCTGCATCGTTCTCACACGAATGATTTCAAAATGAATGATGTAATCAAATATTTGTATCAATAGCTTGATAATTTAAAAGAGTGTCCATGGAGTTTCTTGCCCGTTCTTCTCCATAGGTACCTACTCTTTGGAATGGGCGACTAGCTTCACCTTACTGACTGACTGAGCTTCTGACAATTCAAAAGTGCCTGTAACTGGTTTATTTGAAATAAATGCTTTGATTTTGAGTTTTTGATCACATGGCTTCGATTTTTTTATTCTAGGAGATGCCGGTTCTCTAACAATGTTTTTCTTCTCCATTTGAGACCAGTGGTGATAAAATGATTTACATAAAATAAAGCGCCAGTCGTGGTGGCCTAGTGGTTAAAACACCAGCCTCTCAAGTATGAGTGCGCGGGTTCGATTCCAGGTCAGACAAGTACCAATGCAACTTTTCTAAACTTATATGTACTTTCTAAGTATATAGTTGGACACCAATGACTGAAGGTGAAGGAAAACATCTTGAGGAAACCTGGACTTTAAGTCTGAAATCTCCAAACCCGCATCTTAATGCGTGGTGATTACGCTCAATCCTTCTCTGTATGAGAGGAGACATCTGCCCAGCAGTGGGACGATAAAAAAAGGTTGATGATAAAAGCGCCGGTCCGAATTCAACACGCCTACAGCTTGGTTTGATATAGACTGCTCTAAGCTGGGATATTTTAGTTAAAATTTTTCGTTGAAGCAAAATTCTACTTACTATGCTTTAGTAGTATGTATGTGGTATAAATATTTTTGGTGGTGATTCGAAAAATGAGTTGATCCGCTGTTAATATCATTATTATATAGTATCAAAGTTTTAATTCTCATATCCTTTCCTCAAAACTCAAAATTGGTTTTCGTCTGTCCCGTCATATTACTACGGTCATCATGAAAGTCTGTACAGACTGTACCACAATATTTTTGGCTAATCTATCCGAAACCAAAACACTTATCTAAAGCTAACACAGAAGGGCAGAGGGAAGCTACAGCGGGAAGGTAATTTAAAAATATCCGAAACCTCTTGGCAAATTCGTATTATCATCCTGAACAATCATAAATTACCCTGAGGGTCGAGGTATACGTTTCTGCGTACCCTAAGGAAAACAAAGGAAGGTGAGTTAACGTATCTAAAATAATATTATAAAGCTAAAGAATTTGTTTGGTTAAAAGCGCTAATCTCAGAAAGTATTGTTTCGAACCAAAAGAATACTTTTTTGGATATCTATTTGTCATGAAATGCATTAAGCAATATAACATGAAGCTGTGACCAGTGGGAGCGGAGCAACAGTGGGAAATGTTGCAAAAAGGAAATAATATTCCTTTTTAAGAGCTTTCATTGCGTGTTATGTCAACATTTAAAATTTACCAGAGCTTACGAATGTTACTCAACTCTTAATGGTGCGGGGCCAATCTTGTAGCATTCAATGCCACCAAAATACAAGCGTGTCTATTCACTGCCAAAAGAAGCACGTTCGCCTGGCTCCTACTTTTAGGAATATATCCTTCTCTGTATGAGAAGAGACCTGTGCCCAGTAGTGGGACGATAAAAAAGTTGATGATGATTATCCCTGGAGTCCGAAATACTGCAGTGTCTCAAGACAAAAGTCTTCGACCAGTGTGTGTTGCCAGTTATGACTTATGGAATTGAGACGTGGTCGCTAACAATGGGCCTTATAAGAAGGCTCAAAGTCGCTCAAAGGGCAATGGAGAGGGCTATTCTTGGGGTTTCACTGCGCGATCGAATCAGGAATGAGGAGATCCGCAGAAGAACGAGAGTAACCGACATAGCCCGAAGAATTGCAACACTGAAGTGGCAATGGGCTGGACACATTGCCCGTAGGACCGATGCCCGATGGGGCCGACGGGTTCTCAAGTGGCGACCAAGCACCGGAAGACGTAGCGTGGGTAGGCCCCCGACAAGGTGGACCCACGACCTGGTGAAGGTCGCGGGAAACCGCTGGATGCGGGAGGCGCAGGACCGGTCGTCGTGGAGAACCTTGGGGGAGGCCTATGTCCAGCAGTGGGCGTCTTTCGGCTGAAATGATGATGATGATGATGATGGATGATTGATTGTTCCTTGATTTTTCCTCTTGTAGTTAAATTTACAATTGTTTGTTTTTTTTTTTAACTTAAAGCCAGTACACACTATGTAGCCAGGCATATTATACGTTACGGAATTGCATCGCTGACAGGGGTATTCGGCACTGGTGCAGCTACACAGGAGCTAAACTTAGCATTCGGGAACACCGTTGGAGCTGCTGAACCTTGGACAAAACTGTCTTTGCATTGTGTAGATTCAATTTCTTAGTATTGTATAATTGCATGGAACACGTGTGAGCACGATCTAGGTACTTGCTGTAAAGCATCTATTTGTTGGGTTAGTCTTTTATTGACTTGATAGTGCTATGGCTGTTGAGAGTATGTCATGCTCACTCAAATGTCTCGCTGGTGGTGGCGTGTGTGTTGGATCATTAGGTTCCCTTCAATATGGTTGAGCTGAATGATGCTGATCCATACGTCATGTTTGTGAACGGACGCCGTCAGAGGGGACTGGTCATCTCTTAGCTGCTACGGCGTATTTTAATTTCTGAATTGTTGTTTTTTTTTCCATAATGGACGCTCTCAGCGTACAATATATTTCTGCATCGTTCTCACACGATTGATTTCAAAATGAATGATGTAATCAAATATTTGTATCAACAGCTTAATAATTTAAAAGAGTGTCCATGGAGTTTCTTGCCCGTTCTTCTCCATAGGTACCTACTCTTTGGAATGGGCGACTAGCTTCACCTTACTGACTGACCGACCTTCTGACAATTCAAAAGTGCCTGTAACTGGTTTATTTGAAATAAATGCTTTGATTTTGATTTTGATTTTTGATGATTCCTGGAGTGCACCGACCGCCTTCAGCTTTTATGAGTTGAGATTTCCTCAAACCTAAACTTTGGGCGGTTCATTAAGTCCAAAACTGGGGTGGCTGCCAGGAAACTTGGTGTTATTGTAAAGGACCTTTGCAATAACACACCAGGAGAGCTTCAAATATTATACAAAGCACAGGTCCGTTCATAAGTAGAGTATTGCAGCCACATTTGGGCTGGTGCTGCAAAATGTCACCTGGCAACTTTAGATTCGGTAGAGAGGCGTGCGAAAAGGTTAATTGGGGACCTAAGTAGCGTTCCTTGCTTTGAAAAATATAAAATCATTACGTTACCATGTCACCACATCTTAGAAATAGCGACTTTTGTTAAAAGTAATCCTCATCGTTTCAAATTATTTAATCAACTAATTCCACGAAACAGACGAGACAATGGAAGGATATGCCTTCGGGCTGCAGGAACAGCCCTTATGCGCAAAAGTGTGTTCTGTATGGCTCCGATCATATTTAATAAACTGCCTAAAAGCTGAAGAGAACTGCCATTGCCACTTTTAATAAAAAAAAAATACTGCAGAACTTTCTTATTCGTAAAGTGTATTATAATATTTTAGATTTCCTTAATGAGAAAGATTTTAATGTTCCGACTGCATACAAAGGGAAGAACCACAATATATATTCCTAATAAAATTTAATTCTTTATTCTTATCCTTATTCTTACTTTTATACTGAACATTTTTTATGTAACGCTCAATTATAATATATGATCATCATCATCATCAACCTTTTTTTTATCGTCCCACTGCTGGGCACAGGTCTCCTCTCATACAGAGAAGGATTGAGCGCAATCACCACGCTTGATCAATGCGGGTTGGCGATTTCAGACTTATAAAGTCCAGGTTTCCTCGAGATGCTTTCCTTCACCTTCAGTCAATGGTGTCAAGATATACTTAGAAAGTACATATAACTTTAGAAAAGTTACATTGGTACTTGCCTGACCTGGAATCGAACCCGCGCACTCATACTTGAGAGGCTGGTGTTTTAACCACTAGGCCACGGCGACTGGCTGATCATACTGCCTTTATTTATGTAACAACATTATTGTACCCATATTTGCAAAATAAATTGTCTTTGTCAGATTTATTTCAAAACGATCTCCAAAGCCTGGAGCACACGCGAAGGGCTATCCTACGCCTGTGCTCCTTTGGCTTTAGAGACCGTTTTGTTTGAGTCTGTCGTGTTCTATACGATGCATTTTGGAGAATGTGCCAAGGAACTGTTATGGGCTGATGATGACGATGATGATGATAGTAAGGGTTATTATGAATTAAAACAATCATTATTCAAGGCTCTTTTAGTTGCCAATCTTTCTCAGTTATAGGTATACATATGTCGTGGATAACGATATCATTTGAATACTTGGCCCTTTTGCCCGCACATGTATTGCCTACCGCACATGTATTAAGTTATCTCACTTTTGCGAAATAATATTAAAAATTGTATTCGGGATATCTCATCGTACGATGAGTAACAAATTTCAAATAAATAACAAATTAATTACACTATGAATTTGTTTTAGTTTTCGATTGGGTCCGGTTTTGTTGATACTTTTAAATTCTTATTTATTTTTCTGATTATAGCAGGGATTAAATTAGTATGAATCTCCTATATAATCATTCAAATAAGGTTTATTCCACAAAACGCGAGTGAAACTGTGGTGTGTGAATGAATTGTTGGTTTTGTGAAATTTTCCACTTCCATGCTAGCACCTCATCACCATCATCATCTCAGCGTTAATACCAGTCGCATCCGAAGCCTTTTTCCAGCTCTGAAGTCTGCGGTCCGCTTTACCAGTCTAACTGCTCATTTTGGCGAAACTTCGACATTTTCCGTGAAGCGACTGCCGTCTGACCTCCACAACCCGAAGGCGATATCGAAGCATTGCAGCTAGACCAATTGAGGACTTTTGAGGGCTCCAACAACTACCCCTAGCCACTAGATTTTCGCATGGCAACCGGGACCAACGGCTTAACGTGTTTTCCGAGGCACGACCAGACCAGTGCAAATATTCATGCGCGGGGATGGAACCAGCGCCTCCTTGCGCAGCGGCCACGTTCGCTACCGCTACGCCACGGAGGCCGACTTCCATGCTTCCACCTATTATAAATTAATTCAATACAAACAGACAGATAAAGTTACTTTCAACTTAAGTTTGCAACGCTTTCACGGCTAACTACTCAATGGATTGTGGCAAAATGTAGCTTCAATAAGCTACTGTAAAAACTTCAACAAAAAAAGAAGAAAAGAAAATTCTAACCTCTGATAAAACGATTATGAACATTAATATAAATATTTATTAATAATAAATAAATAATAATAATAATAAATATTTATTCTCTGCGCATAATAAGAATCTGCGCTCTTCCAATAATTGTCTTTTACGATGTCCTTCTCACCGCACTGGTTTTCTTAAGTCTTCATTTCTGGTTCAGGCGGTTTTCCTTTGGAATGATCTTCCTCAGACTATCAGGACGTTGACAAGTCGGTACACATTTAAAGTGAAAGCTCGGGAATACCTACGCAAGAAATTGGCAGATTCATCACATATATAATTTTTTTTTTCTTTTCTCTATCTTTGATTCTTTTTTTTTTTTTTAACTCTCTCTTCTGTTTATATTTTGTATGTATGTATTTATGTATTTATTATAATTTTTATATTTTTTCTCTCTTTTAACTTTAATTTGTTTGCACCTACCATGTTTTGTCTCTGCATCACCTCAAGGTAGACTGGTAGAAAATGCCTAAGGCATTAAGTCCGCCATTGTGCAATGTTTGTGCATAAAGTTTAAATAAATAAATAAATAAATAATATAATTCTTATGGATTAATTTTCTTTTCAAATACTTTTTTTTAATGAAATTCATTGTATGCTACGTTTATACGCACGAATTAAATATTAAAAAAGGTAAAACATGATTCTAATTAATGATTGATCATTTTGTTATTTACCATAAATATGTATACTCAACGTTATAGGAAATGAAAATGCAAACAAAACTGTCAGGTCCGTTGACTAGATTCAATAAAAATACTAGCGCAAATAACTATCAGTTGTCGAACATTAAACAGTTTCCTTAAACCGACGTCTTATTCCAATTCTATGGTCGAGGAACCCATTTCCCATAAGACGATGGGTCCGGAAATCAACGTTAACCGGTCAACATCAAAGAGGGAACCGAATACAGGAAATTGATTGTTAATACAAAGCAGCACATGATGTTAAAGTTAAATTCCAATTATGTACCCTCTTTAGTCAGGGAGAAAGTGTACCAGAAAATATCCTTAATAAGTATGCTTCTGTAATGTCTTTTTCTTTTAAATATAACAAAAATATAAAAAAAACCTAAAGAGGAATAGGTATTGTTTGTGACACATTTGATGCTTGCTTTTTATTAATATTACACCGAAACCGTTTTCTTTTGCTCTAGATTCTCACTAATATATGCTACAGTTATCATGCTGTAAAGTATCATTAAAGTCCAGTTTTAACTCGTGCAAGACAAAATTACACAAGTCAATCAATTATAGCAAAAAGTTTAATTGTTTTTTGCCTTCTTGCATTCAGATTCTTCTCTTTCAACTATCCTTACACAATAGCCACTGTAGGGTACATTCAAATACCAAACACAAATGAATCACTATTTCAAACACCAGCTTCCAGACTATTATCGTAAATGGACTATAAATAAATCTCGATAGGTCAGCCTGAAACCAATAATGATCCTATGTACTTTAAATGGTTTTGTGTCAGTTAATTGGCGTTCGATACAGCGTGAGTTTTGATCGGAAAGTAGTGTGGTCACATGCAAAATGAGCTTATAAAAGGGAAAATTTATAGCAAAAAAGTAGTAGTAGCAAAAAGGAAATAAGGAGATTTTTAATAGGCTTACTCGTATACCTACTGTAGAGATTAGTTTTGATATGAAAAATCTAAAAATGTGGATCACATTTGTTTAGGTTATCGGGAGGTGTCGGAATCAGTGCGGTACAGCTCTAACAGGACCCAACATGCTGCTGAGTCCAGCAGTACCGACGACGCTGTTCTATGTGTCCTGGCTGCACCACTCCACGAAGATTGAGGAGAACGTGGAGTGTCTGCACGTCAAGACCAACTGGACTTTAAGGATGAGGCTCGAGAGGTAGGAGCAGCGTTTCAACACGAATTTCAAGTCGTTCGTGGTGCATGTTCCGACAAATCATCTCGAGAAGTTCCTCAAAGAAGAGTTCTGGCTGGATTTAATGGATATTATTATATATATATATAAACCTTCCTCTTTAATTATTCTATCTATTAAAAAACCGCATCAAAATCCGTTGCGCAATTTTAAAGATTTAATCATACAAAGGGACATAGGGAAAGAAAAAGTGACTTTGTTTTATACTATGTAGTGAGTAGTGATCATGTCTTAACAAATATAATACAGAGAAAAGATTTGATGTGTGTATGTTCATTTGTAACTCTTTCACTTTGAAACAGCTAAACAAATTTGGACGCAATATAGCACATTTGTTAGTCATGTAGAAGTTGAAAGGCCCCTTTTATCCTATACTGCAAACGAAGTCACGAGAAACAGCTAATAGGTACGTTATGTTTGGTTGCCAAACTGCCAAAAGACACTTAGAATTTTGTCCAAATATAAATGTGATGTAATGAAGGTAGAGTGTAAGGTAACTTCCTTAATTTCCTTTCTACGCGCTCCGAGAAACGTTTCCATCCGTACCAAACATTCCAATTTATAATTGAACCATGACAACTTTCGTTTACTTTCTTAATCTTCATTTGTCTATAGCAGTCCATTTCTGAATATAGGCCTCTCCTATTGCACGCAATTCAACTGGAATTTCGGCAACTCTCATCCATAATTCCTTGTTTATTTTCTTAATTCACAACTATTACGCAGAAATACCCACATCTGTTGACGGAATTATTTATGCTAACGAGAGGAGTGCTCTCAATATGAATGGTTGGCCCTTTGTGTGACCTCGGCCCTACCTGTCTACTCAGAGTAAGGTCATCAGAATTCCTTCGGAATTAATAAGCCCTTTAGTTAAGGAGAGGATTCCCGAATATTTACCAAAGGAATACTTCGTGAGGTGACTCAATCTGAGGTAAGCGAAGGTATGCAACGAGGGTAAACTTTAACTCATATTTTAGAAAGGACCGGATTTGCGCTCCTAAAACATTGTAAATACTCCTAAAACATTGTAAATACTCCAATATCGTTCAAAAACAACTGTTTATGACACAATGAAATGGAGAATATACATAAAATGCTTCAAAATGTTAACCCTGTGTTTCCGAAAGGGTTATGTAAAGAAGTATCTAAAGGGCTAGGGAAATGAACTTGCATTCCCCCAGTTCTGTTTGTCCAATATTAATGAGGAATTGGTTGCTATTTTTGGCACAAATCCAGAATCCGGGCTATTACTAAGAAATCCCAGATGGAAAACCCCAAAAAAAAAAACGTTGTTAGCCCTAGCAAGAATTACTAATGTCTTGATTGTTCGATACCTAATATTGATGGCTTACATAATTGTTGATGGTTTGTTATTTTTAGCTGATTGTGTAACGGACTATTCGATTCATAATCAGCCTATAATATTCCGAATCCTTTGATACAAGCCCCCTCTCGGTGAAAGAAAGTGGGCCGTAATCTACCACACGGGCCCAGTGAGGACTGAATAGTAATAATTATGATCATGACGTAGGTGCCACTGTACAAGTTTATAAAGATAGCAAGTACCATTTATTTCCATGATAAATGAAATAAAATAGAAAATCTTTAGTGTCGACAGTTAAAACATTAGGTTATGGGATATCTTATATATATATGCTTCGTATTAATGTATTGCATAATAGGTACTGCTACTGATACCCAAACTAAGCTAAAGCCTGTATTTTGGTTAACAATGTTAAGCCACAGAAGGAGTCACATCATAAAATACGAAACATAGATTAGTGTGTCGCTGCAGTAGGCACAAATGTTCATACGAATTTTTCTTGATCTACTATTTGCTTTAACAATTTTACAGATGAGTCTTTTGATGTGTGTGTGTGGGTTTGATTTTTGTGTGGATTTGCCATACGAACATCTAATGGTAGTCGTTACGGGTCTGTCTGATCTCAGTCCAACAATTGGCCTAACTGCAATGCTTCGATTTCGCCTTCGGGCCGTGGAGGTCAGACGGTAGTCGCTTCGTGGAAAATATCGAAGTTTAACCAAAATCAACAGTCAAACTGGTAAAGCAGACCCCAGACTCCAAAGCTGAAATGTGCTATATTTTACTAGTCTAAAAAGAGAGGCCGAAACAAAATCAAAGGTCACAGTTTCTTTTAAAGCGCAGACAAAATTTTGATGAGACCATAATGACCTTGTAGATCATGGACCATGATAACAAAATGTGGCCGGTATCTACAAACGTACAATGCATCATACTGACGTCACACGAATTCTACAACTCGCAAATAGAGTTTACCGTGTAACTAGCATATATACAACTTCCCACCATCAAACATCGGGCAAATGCCCGCCAGACATTACAGCAGTCTGATCGGTGGATCCTCCCTTTTCTATTCCTTTTCTAATGATATACAGAAGTAAAAAAAAAGTTTCATACTGACTTAAATTGTTAGAATTTAATTACTGCCACTATTGCTGTACAAACAGTAGAATCTTTTATTATTCCGGTAAAATAAAACTATCCTCTGTCTTCCGCTTAGCAAGTACCATTTATTTAGCCGACGTTGAAAGGTCGAATGCATTTAATTGAAAACCTTTTTATTCCTCTTTTCAGTCTCAGAAGTGATCGAAGTTGAAACCTCCTTAGTTAAATCTGGCAACACAAAACAGCTCTTAATTGTTTTCAATTAGAAGAATTTTAGTTTTGCTACCAACCTGATCGTAACACTTTGAAAAGTTTCAAAACACTTTACAAGTTACAAACTTTTAACGATATCCAGCAAAAATGTTTACGTAAAAGAGGTGTTTAGGGTTCCGTAAGTCACTGCTGCCCGTCCGACCGTCCGTCTGTCTGACAGAAGGCTGTATAATAGTTAGGCAGTTGAAATTTAAACAATGTTTCACGTTGATGTAGTGGCCGAGCATTCGACTGTTGCGCAGCGTGTCGCAGGTTCGATCCCCGCTCGGAATAAATATTTGTATGACTTACAATTTATTAGTTGTTGCGGGTCTCGCTGTTTGTGTATGTAAGTTGAAATGTTTGTAAACGCACCCGCGAGACCGGAGTAATTCCTAGTGTGGGGTAGCGTTTATACAATATGTAAAGAAAATCCTGTCCGAGCCATAAGGATAATAAAGGTTGGGTAAACACTTGACCAAATATAATATAAAATTTTACGTAATCATCATAGTACCAATACAAATGAATTTTGAAATAATCTTTTTTTCCCGCGAATTAATTCAACTTCCCCGAAATTTGGTAATTTTAAAAAAAGTGACAGCACCTGTATTTTTATGAGCGAATAGCGAAGCGACCACATGCCACGCGCCCTGCCGCCCGCCGCCCGCGGAATGGTGCTTAACGCACATTTATTAAGTTACCTCTGTTTGCGAAAAAATATTTATTTTTTTAGGGGGATTTTTTCAAAAGTTTTGCCCGGTCTTGTTTCCATTAGTAGAATCAGTTATTGATACATAACAATACCTTCACGGGTCAGACAGGGTTTTCTTTACATATCGTATATACAGTAAGGGTAGGTTCAGATGACAAGCGCTCAGCCCGCGTTGAACGCGCGTTGAATTTTTGTATAGTGTTCACATGGTGCGCGCTTGTCAGGCGTTAAACGCGCGTTTTTGCGGCCAGTTTGAGTTCTACAGTTCTATATTTTCTTCTTTTCTTCATTGTTATGTCCTTCACAATATATAAGGACGAGTTCTTCCCAAGCCCGTCTTCTCAAATTCTTGTCTGAATAATCGCTACTTGTCATGTCCCATATCGCAGGACGTTTCTCTATTTCACCAATTAATAATTCCGTATTAAAAGCTTCGGTTTCCATTTCGGACGATTTTCGGACGAACTTGACGAACCCTAAAATACGTCTATCCGCGTCGAAAGCGCGCGCTCAACTGAACGGAAACATAGAAAACCAATGATTTGAAAGCGCGCGTTAACGCGCGTTGACGAGCGCTGACAACAGTCGAGCGCTAGCGCAGCGTTGAACGCGCGCTTTACTAAAACGCGCGTTAGCATGTGTACGGCCTGAATAAAATGTATGTAGTTGTAAACGCGCGTTATCAAAACGCGCGTAGAGCGCTTGTCATCTGAACCTACCCTTAGGGGTCAAAAGTGGAGTACCACGTTTGACACTTATTGTTAGTGCAATAAAGTTCAAATGCGGTAATGCACTTTGACCCTTACTGTACATTAAAAAAAGTTTAAATTTTTAAATAATAAAATAAAATATACTTGGTTATGGAACCTTTTGTGTATATTTTATTCTTCGGGTCTCCACAGTAATGTAAATTATAAGTTTGTGTTAGGTAATTAAGGATTAGAATATGTAAAGTGAGAGGATTTTAGTCAAAGAAAAGCGTCCATTTTAGATGTGCGCTAGGTAACATAGGCAAATGAAGGAACTCGGTTGGGTCCTCATCAGTAATAGTCTGACACGCCTTTCCGCTTCTCCCAAAGCGGAAGGGGTCATTTGATGAATACACATCCAAAAAGCATCAAATTTTTAAACGCAAATTTTATTCTACCAATTACTAGGTAGGTAGAGAAAAAAACTTTTTTAATAGAAAAGGACATTTTATCGAAGTCAGTGAAATTACTCAGATGAAGAAAGTTGCGGATGCTTCTCATGATATTAGACATTAGATCGATTTATTTAAAATTGGCACAAACTTTCGGGGAGGTTTGAAAAATTTGAATTAAAAACTTTTTCAATTTAAAGAGGGTAGATATTAATTGGGAGCTGCAAACAGAGGGTAAATACGATTCGAACCCTTAAAAAAATATTGCGTCCCTTTATGAGGTAGATTTTAGACAGTTCAGATCTTTAATGGAGTTTTATTTATTTATCTACACGATTCCAAACATCGACCTATTAAAATGTTATCTATCATTGGGTAAATTTATAAACAACTAAAAAAAATAAACTAGCTTTAAAAACTAATATTATCGATTAATTTTATTTCTCAACTATACTGGGTGTCAGGGATAGAAATAGGTAAAAAACATGAGGTGTCGGGGAACCCCCGCTAAAAACTAAGTTCAAAATGAAGTTAAAAAAAAACGAAGTTCAAGTGGGGACTGATAATCATCTTCATCGTCATCTTCAGTCTTTTTTATCGTCCCACTGCTGGGCACAGGTCTCCTCTCATACAGAGAAGGAAATTAAAAAAGAGAGGAGAAATTAATCACCATGCTTGGTCAATGCGGGTTGGCGACTTCAGACTTAAAGTCCAGGTTTCCTCAAAATGTTTTCCTTCACCTTGTAATCAGTCATTGGGTTATTATTTAATATTTTAAAATATTATAAGCTCTCACTATTTTGGATTTTCATTTTTACTTCGGTCGATGTAGGGAACTTTAACAACATGGTCAAATTCTAAGAGATTTTTAGGGTTCCGTTTTTTGCCATTTTTCATTTGACGGAAACCTTATAGATTCATCACGTCTGTCTGTCCGTCCGTCCGTATGTCACAGCCATTTTTTCCGAAACTATAAGAGCTATACTGTTGAAATTTGGTAGGTAGATGTATTCTGTGAACCGCATTATGATTTTGATGCAAAAATAAAATAATGATAATAAATATTGGGGGCTCCCCATTCTTACAACGGAAACCAAAATTTTTTTTCCTAAAAAAAAAACCTATCTATGGAGGTCTTCAAAAATTATATCGAGGTTTCTAAAATATTTTTTTCCAGACCGAATAGTTTGCATGACAGACGCTTCCAAAGTGGTCAGAAGTTCCCTCCCACCCCCCTCTAACTTCTAAAATAAGAAAATGAAAAAACTAAAAAAAACATAAATGATGTACATTACTATAAAAACTACCAAAGAAAATTGTTTTGAACGAGTACGAACGAGTTTTTTAATACCTCGTAAATCGCAAACCGCTAATTATCGCGTAATCTTTCATACAAATAACTCAAATCCTTTAATTTCATAAACCAGTGGTACGGAACCCTTTGTGCGTGAGTCCGATACGCACTTGGCCGGTTTTTATACTATAACTGTTAGTAATTTCCAAAATCATGACTCATAGTTACAGTTTCCACATCTATGTCTCCCTATTACTTTATATAAAATTAATTAACGTAGTCCATTTGGATACATAAGAAAACAGTGAACCGAAACCACCGAAGTCTGTATCACATTTATTAAAATTTAACAAGCAAAAGAAATCTGCCCATCAGAAAAGATTAAGAAAACAATCTTCCACCATTTAGTTAATTACTAGAATTTCACGCGCGTTAAGTTTGCCTTAAGGAAACTTTATTCTGACTCGTGACAAATTATTAAGCAAGTGAATAATGTTACAAGGGAGTTTGCGGCTCCTACTGCGGTACCAAAGACTGATTATGAAGTTTGTGGGTGATATATGGTGATTAAGTGATTATTACAGAGAGAGGTATGAGGAACAGCGTTCACACATCCTCTATGGAAAAGGGAGGATCCTCCGTCCAGACTGGCATTGTGTCTAGAGGGTAATTTCCCAACGGTTAATTTCAGTAAGTTGTTTATATGCTAGTTGCGCTGTAACTCTGCCTGCAAGATGCAGGAATTGCCTTACGTCAGTATGATGCGTTATCGCATATGATGTTGTAGATAGCGCTACAATTTCAAGATGACGGGTCTACTATGTATGTTCAGGCAACAAAGGTACATATTAAAAACAATTTCACTATATAACACAAGGGTAAATCCATACTAATATTATAAATGCGAAAGTAACTCTATCTGTCTGTCTGTTACGCTTTCCCGCTTAGACCTCTCGACCGATTTTGATGACATTTGGCCCAGACAATCTGATCAAATGATATTCCCGAGGGAAAACAAAGACAGCGCGATATAACCGAATTCCACGCGGTCAAAGCCTCGGGCGGAAAGCTAGTAATATATAATTTGATTGAACAAAAATAATCCGACATTGTTTATGACAATGTAAATTGATATTATAACTAACTAACAACTAACAACAATTTTTTTTTTAATAATTATAAACTACCGCTTGACCGCAATCCCGCCTGATGGTAAGCAGTGATGCGATCGTTGACGGTAAAGCGCGCTAGTTTATTAAGAGCATATTCACTCAGAAAAACTGAGCGAATAGGAAAGAAGATGGCAGTTGAGCGAGGTGACGCAATGTTAAACCCAACAACACGACCAACGATGCTGCGCCAAAGGGAGATTGATCTGAAGACCCTCCACGACCAAACTCCCAACACAACAACATTAGGCGCATCGTACCGGGCACACATCGCAACACAACTGCTCAGACCCGTCCTCCGTACGGCTTCACCAGAAATCATGCCGGAATACGACAAATCGCTTGGCAGCAAGGCTTTGTCTGGTGGGTGGTAACTTCTGCCGGCAGCCGGTATTATGGCCTACCACCGCGAAGTTCATAATAAATTTATTGAGTACTGAGAAGTAAAATCACAGATACAGCACTTCCACACTATTAATAGGAATCTGTATCATTTGGAAGAATATTCCTAATCCATTACTTCTTATATTCGATAAATTTATCTACTCAACAACGAAAATAACCCAACGAATCGTATTGAACTGTCAAAATGGAAGCGATTCCTACTGTAAGTGTGATACGCAACTCATCGGTATGATTACAAAAATCTATTATAAGGATAGAAAGGTACAATATTATGGAGTATAAAGAAAAAAATTACGTTGTATATGTTATGGTATAATTAACTTCCAAGCAGACGGAAGTCTTCTACTTGTTCTTCTTTTTTTAAGGTGAGATTTAACCTCAACTCTTGATCAATGGTCCCTGTGGTATAGATACCACAATTTTGCCAATAACACGTGTAACAAATTATAGAAATTCATTGAAAATTTTATTTCACAATTATGGCGGATATCGCCCATGACAGTTGAAACAGACGGCCGCGTGTACCGTCTATGAGGGAGGTTTGAGTCAAAGTCATGATATGGCCACTATGCTGCGATATTTCAATATTCTTTATGAATTATTTACTGAATGCACTTTTTACTACATAAATCATGCGCTTCTATTTAGTAAACGACTCTATAAATAATTTTAAAAGTCCAATGAAAAATGCGCCTGACACTCATCTAAGGTTACCGTCAAAACTCCCAGACGGAAGTCACAAGCAGACAGTAGTAGCATTGAAAGCTAGAATGCTTCGATGTTACTTCGGGTTGTGGAGGTCAGACGGCAGTCGCTTCGGGAAAATATCGAAGTCTAAATAAGTAGTTAGACTGGTGAAGCAGACCCCAAACCCCAAAAGCTGAAAAGCTTCCGATGCGACTGGGATTAACGCTGAGATGATGATGACAAGGGATTGAGGCAAGATCAAACCTGGTGCATTATGGTAGTTAAAGCATTCGAATTTGGAGTCAAAGCATAATAAAGAACTAGTTTTTACATGCTTTTTATTAGCTTCACTTGTATGTTTGCTTGTTTGTTTGCCCGTCTCTAACTCAATTTTTTTTTCAACCTTACCACACATTAATTTGTGCAGGCAAAGTATTTTTTAGTTTAGATTTAGATTTAGTTACTTGGGTAACGCATCATTACGAATTTTAACACTAATTGCTATTCTGTCTATTGGAGATCGAGAAAAGTTTGGTAAAAACAAATGAGCACCACTTAAACGTTCGTGTTATCCGTATATTATTTGAAAAAAGAATATCTAATTAAATTTAAAAATTATTTTTTACTTTATAGTTTGATATTCTTTAAAAGTATGTTTTTTAAACTATATTTTTTCTATTATTATCTAAACCAAGGCTGCCAAACCACAGACCCGCGGGTCACGATGTGGCCCGCGAAAGAATTTTGAGTAGCCCGCGCAAGTACCAGGCCACTCTGCAAGTATTGCGACAAAATTATTTGATGTATTAGAAACTGGCCAGTTATAATTTATTTAAAAAATATGTTTATTTATAACTAATAATAGATAAGTTCCAAATTCAAAACTACCCTCCACATTTTTTGCGAGCTAATTAAAATTACCGTGTCTCTTTGGAAAATGGATTTGCGACAAAACCATTTTCGCGCTATAATTTTTTAGGATTTAAAATGTCGCCTGAAATTAGACAAATCGTAGGATAGACTTCAAATGGCATTCATGGATGAAGGCCCTTCTAAGGCAACTGTGCATAAGTGGTATTTAAGCGCAGTCGACCAAATTGGAGAGATGAAGAAAGAAGTTGTCGTTACAGGCGATGAAACTAGGATTTATCAATACGATCCAGAAACGAAGCGCCAGTCGACGGTTTGGGTGTTTCAAAACGAATCAATGCCTACCAAAGTGCAGCCATCTAAAAGCGGGGGTAAGATATTGATCGGGAGCTTTTTCAGTTTGACTGGCTACTTGGTGTCAATTCCTTTACGAAATCAAATAAGCATTAACGCTGAATGGTATACTATTAAATGCTTGGCAGAAGTTTTATCTGTTGTGAGCAACAAGCAACCAAACACAGGGTTCCGTACTGCTTCACCGCGACAATGCGCCCGCCGATACCGCAATCAAAACGAGGGACTTCCTGAACAGTACACCGGTCAAACTCCTGGGTCATTCTCCTTATAGCCCTGATCTAACACCGTGTGACTTCTTCTTATTCCCAAAAATAAAAGATCAGCTCAAAGGAATACAATTTTCGTCGCCGGTTGATGCGCTGTTAGCGTTCGAGCAGGCTGTAAATGGGGGTGTCTGCGGTGGACTGGAAAGTGTTTCGAAAACTGGTTCGCATAAAACTTTGTATGGAGGCTAGTGGAGAGTACTTTGAAAAGAATATGTAATAAAAATATATGTACCTATTAGCATATTTTTTTATTATAGCAAAACTTTCTGAGTGTCCCACATATGCTTTGAAAATATGCACCAAATTCTAAAATCCCGCTGCTAACAGTACAGTACGATTCAAACCTAAGACCTGTCTCAAGTGAGTTATGAGTTCGCTGCGGGCAGCGCGGGAGTGATAGGTACTAATATTACTCGTGGAACTGCAAAATCATGATATGTTAAATAATCTTTTTGCTAACAAATTGTCTTCAAAGCACAAAATTTTTCAGAAGATTTCGCAGATTTCTGGAAATTGGTATCAAAAAGAGAATTTCCAGCAGTAACTAACCTAACGTACAGTTTTTAAGTAGTTTTGGTTCAACATATGATTCAAAAGGTTTTTTAGATCTCATTTATGTAAAAAAGAAATATCGCACATGATGCGCCAAATGTTGTTGTCTTGGGAGTTTGGTCGTGGAGGGTCTTCAGATCAATCTCCCTTTGGCCCTGCATCATTGGTCGTGTTGTTGGGTTTAACATTGCATCACCTCGCTCAACTGCCGTCTTCCTTCCTATTCGCTCAATCTGAGTGAATAGGTTCTTAATAAACTAGTGCGCTGATGGTAAATCAACGATCGCATCACTGCTTACCACCATGCGGGATTGCGGTCAAGCGCTAGTTTATAATTATTAAAAAAAAAAAACATCCCTAACTCAGCAACATATTTGTGATTTGTTGTTACTGTCAACGTCGAATTTGTCGCCAAATATAAGTTAATTATTAAAAGATCAAATTATAATATATTTGGACACTTTGTTCCTAATAAATAATAATTCAATTTTATATTCATAATAATTGAGTTTTTATTGCACTTGTCCTGGGAGCAACTGAAATAGGAAATGTAAGTGGCCCGTCGTTAACGACTAAATCTACCTTTTGGCCTGACTCTACAAAAGGTTGAACAGCCTTGATCTAAACTAATCTATACTAATATATAAAGCTGAAGAGTTTGTTTGATTGTTTATTTGTTTGAACGCGCTAATCTCAGAAACTACTGGTCCGATTTGAAAAATTCTTTTTGCTTTTGATAGCCCACTAATCTAGAAAGGCTTTAGGCTATATAACATCACGCTGTGACCAATGTAGCTGAGCATATAAAAAAATGTCGAAACTTACGCGGTTAAAACCGCGGCACGTAGCTAATTTATTATGAACTAGCTGTTGCCAATGACTTCATCTGCAATTCAGATGCAAAATTGCCTATGTTCTTAAATTGCCTAAATACATGCGAAATTTCATCCAAATCTGTCAAGCACTTTTAGCGTGAAAGCGTAACAAACAAAATTAGGTTTACATGAATAATATTTATTTATTTAGGTTCACAATTACCGTTACACGAAATAAAAGCGTTTTTATACATTTACATACATACACACATACACCTTTAATAACCCAAAATGAACAAATATATCCAAATCCATCACGCGTATATTCCCTATTAATCCCCCCGTGTTCTGGTACCATGTTGTCCTCTGATGGCCATGCTCTAAACCCTTAATCACCCCCCACCCATGGGCTTCGTGGTATTAAGAGATTATATTAGAAGGTTCCATTCATCACTAGGTTTGGGTCATAACGCCATTTTCAAGAAACGTAATGTAACCAGTTACTTGATCGGCGTAACCTGTTATAAAACAAGTTATTTTTGTAGCTAGTTATTTTAATTCAGCTACTGTGATTGTTTACATAAATATAACCACCAACTATACAGTTAAACGTGAAACGAAACTAGACGTTTTTTTTTTTTTTATAAATTATAAACCAGCGCTTGACCGCAATCCCGCCTGATGGTAAGCAGTGATGCGATCGTGGATGGTAAAGCGCGCTATTTTATTAAGAGCCTATTCATTCTAGCCTTGAAGACACTCAAATTGTATTGTGACGGAAACACCGACGCTGGCAAATTGTTCCAGTCCCTCGATGTACGCGGTATAAAGGAGGAAGCAAAACGCTTCGTCCGGATCGCAGTGGTGTCAACAACGTAAGGGTGGAAACTCGCCGTACGACGGGTCGTCCGATGATGGAACGGAGATGGGGGAATTAAATCATGCAATTCCCTTGCACACTCACCAGAATGCATCCTATAGAAGACCGAAAGACTGGCTACTCTACGCCCGCTGCCGGTGTGATGCACGATACGGCTACCCGCTACGGCATAACGTGTGTATGAAATAACGCATTTACAAAAATAACTACTTTTTAATTTGACTCGTAACTAGTGATTCAGTTACACATCGTGTCGCTGGTTATTGTAACCAGTTACGTGAAATAACGACCACGTCTATTCATCACACACTCACACATTATGCGGTGTGCTGATGTGAACGTAAATTGTTTTTTCAGTCACGGAGATAGATGAGCGAATATTTTTAATGGAATCATTTTGACCTTCACCCACATGGCCGCCATATTAAAACCCAGTAAGAGCTGTTAACTAATTTCTGCTGAAGAGCGTTAAAACAACGTAATTGCTATTTTTCCTGTTAATGTATAATCTATGTTACTTTCTTCTTTCTTAGTTTACTTTCCTATCAGTAACTAGGATGTCAATTAATGTCAGTAGCTTTTAATTAGTACTCGTACAGTTACTAGTTTTGTCAGTATTAAAATCTTCACTATGAGCCGGACGAAGCGTATTGCCTCGTTCGCCTCGCAATTTGCCTGTTGCGGTCTTTCAGTCCAACTACAATTTAAATGCCTTCAAGTCCAAAGTCCAAGATTCTAGTCTAAGGTCCAAGTCCTAGGTCCAAGTCCAAGGTCCAAATCCAAGTTCCAAGTCCAAGGTCCAAGGGAGGGAAACGCGTCATTTCCACGCAAAATGGCTGTCGCAAATGCTGTAGCTATGCAAATCAGAGCCTCAGAATGAGCTGAATTTTAGCGACAGCCTGCATATAACATAATTTAAAATTATTTGCGATATACCAGGTAGCCATGTCAATATCCATATACCAAGAAATACAATTAAAACTATAAGTATCTGAACACAAAAAAAAAAACTGCATACGAAAACATATTACAATCACTCATTTGATTGTCAATTTTTAAACAAATTTATTTCCTCACAATCCACAATTGCATCTAACTTCAAAACAAATCCATCATCGACAAATCGTTGAATATTACAAGTTCAGGCGACGTTGAACACAAAAACGGGAAATTATTCAACGGAATCGGTTTTATGCACGAGAAAATCGTAAAGTTCTGGCTACATATTTGTAATGTCTCATTCAGAGGGAAAATGGCCGTCGATTAAGTTAATGAGTACATTGTTAGGAGACCGCGAAACGTTCGTCGCAGCATAAGAGGGTAATTAAGGAAGTGGAGAAGAAATTGAGGTACCTATGTGGCCTGAGATAAAGATTTTTCTTTGGATCTATTTTTAGGAGCCTTGAATCGAGAGTGCTTACGTTTTGTTTAGGTTTATTTGTAATGGTAAATAGTGGCTGTTTTCTTGAGAAGACTATTTTTATTCATCATATCAGCGTTAATCCCAATCGCATCCGTAGCTTTTTTAGCTTTAGACTCTGGGGTCCGCTTTGCCAGGCTAATTGCAGATTTTGGCTAAACTTCGATATTTTCCGTAAAGCGACTGCCGTCTGACCTCTACAATCCGAAGGCGACATAGAAGCATTGCAGTTAGACCAATTGTTGGACTTTTGAGGGCTCCAACAACCCGTAACGACTGCCACTAGATGTTCGTGTGGCAACCGGACCAACGGCTTAACGTGCTTTCCAAGGCACGACCAGACCAGTGCCAATACCCGCGCCTCCTTGCGCAGCGCTCGCGTTCGCTTCCGCTACGCCACCGAGGCTGTCCGAAGAATAATTAATTTTTTTTTTTTAATTAAAATATAAACCAGCGCTTGACCGCAATCCCGCCTGATGGTAAGCAATGACGCAATCGTTGATGGTAAAGCGCTCTAGTTTATTAAGAGCCTATTCACTCTAGCCTTGAAGACACTCAAATTATAGTCCGACGGAAACACCGCCGCCGGCAGATTGTTCCAGTCCCTCGATGTACGCGGTATAAAGGACGAGGCGAAACGCTTCGTCCGGATCGTTGAGGTGTTAACAACATAAGGGTGGAAACTCGCCGTACGACGGGTCGTCCGATGGTGGAACGGAGATGGGGGAATTAAATCGTGCAATTCCCTCGCACACTCCCCAGAATGTATCCTATAGAACACCGAAAGGCCTATAATTTTATTATTTACAAATAAAATATTTACAAAATTCTTTCAGCCTAATAGAGGTCCACTGCTGGACAAAGGCCTTCTCCAAGGCTTTTATAACATTGGGGGGTTTACCTTAATCCCCTCGCTTAGCAGGTGAATTGGGAATCGCAGTAGTTTGATGTTGTTTTCTCGGTGGTAGGCATGATGTCTGATGAAGCCGTACGGAGGACGGGTCTGAGCATTTGTGTTGCTATGTGTGCCGGGTACGATGCGCCTAATGTTGTTGTGTTGGCAGTTTGGTCGTGGAGGGTCTTCAGATCAATCTGTTGTCGTGTTGTTGGGTTTAACATTGCATCACCTCGCTCAACTGCCGTCTTCCTTCCTATTCGCTCAGTTTTTCTGAGTGAATAGGCTCTTAATAAACTAGCGCGATTTACCATCAACGATCGCATCACTGCTTACCATCAGGCGGGATTGCGGTGAAGCGCTAGTTTATAATAAAAAAAAAAAAAAAACTGCTGCTGCCAGCTTCCCATGAAAGTTCCCTTAGTCGCCTCTTACTACATCCACGGGAGGATGCATCGCAGTCAATAAATATTTTTTGGACCAAGTAACAGCATTGCCATACACCGTGGCAATGATATGCCTTATTGGCACGATCCCTATTGACAACAAGGCGGATAAATTACTTATACAAACACTTACATTTCAGTCAAATTTTAACAAACCTACATAAGCTTTCCTATTTGACTTTGTGAGAAGTAAATTTCGAGTTTATAGTCTCTGTTAAATATTTTTGAGCAGAAACAAGTTCGTAGATAAACAAAGAAGAAGGTGCTTGTCTAGTAAATCATAGACCTACAACAATGTTGCCTTTGAAATAAACCAATGCTGTTATTTACACACAAAACTAACCAGCTACGTCAGCCGAAAGATCTCCTTGTGGATTTTTCCCCACAATGTGAGAATTTGGCCATGATCACCAAACAGACAGAAATTGCTCGCCTTTTACGATACCCATGGGGAGCATGGGGCAGTTCTGTTGTCAGGAACATACGACCTAACACGGTGACGGAATTTGTTAAAAAATGTAACCGTGGCGAAACAAGAGGACTTTTTAGTATACAATTACTATCTTTGAGGTTAAGGAAAACATGAAAACAATGGCGGCGATTTCCTTGTTCCCGAACTAAACTGAATTTGAATTCAGTGCATTTTTATCTTTACATGTCATTAAGAAAGCACAGAAGATAAAGTATCAGTCATAGGTAAGGTATTGGACAGTTTGCTTGATCAACAGCTGTGTGAGCACCTAAATCTGAATGACGCTCAATTTGGTTTTAGGCCAGGTCTGTCGACTGAGAGTGCCATCCTCCGCCTTAAGCAAACTGTTCAGTACTACACATCTAGGAATACGCCTGTGTACGCATGTTTTTTAGACCTCTCAAATGCTTTTGATATGGTGTGCTATGATAAGCTATGGCACAAGTTGCGACACGAGACGACATTGTCACATGATGTCATATCATTGTTTGAGTATTGGTACAGTCATCAGCGGAATAGTGTCAGATGGGCCGGATCTTATTCGGATGTATACGGGTTGGAGTGCGGGGTGAGACAGGGGGGGTTAACCTCGCCGCGTCTCTTCAACCTGTATATGAACCAGTTGATTGGGGAACTTAGCAGCACTAAAGTCGGGTGTTCTATTGATGGGGTTTGTATGAACAACATCAGTTACGCGGATGACATGGTGCTGCTGAGTCCCTCGCTCTCGGCACTTCGTAAACTGTTGAGCGTTTGTGAATCTTACGCGGAGGCCCATGGACTTAGATATAATCCGAGGAAGAGTGTATACATGGTCTTTAAAGCGGGGGCTAAAAGCTACTCAACTGTACCTCCGGTCACTCTTTGTGGGTCACTGTTGACCAAGGTGGATCGGTTCAAGTATTTGGGTCACTGGGTCACTGAGGATTTATTTGATGTTGCGGATATTGAGAGGGAGCGTAGGGCGTTGTCGGTCCGCTGCAACATGTTGGCTCGCAGGTTTGCGCGTTGTTCTACGCAGGTAAAGGTAACCCTATTTAAGGCATACTGCCAGAGCTTCTACACGTGTAGCCTGTGGACCAACTTCACTCAGCGGGCGTACAACGCTCTGCGTGTCCAGTACAACAACGCGTTTAGGATTCTGTTGGGGCTGCCACGGTTTTGTAGCGCGTCATCGATGTTTGCCGAGGCTAGAACCGAGGATTTCCACGGTATCATAAGAAAACGGAGTGCGTCGCTTCTGTGCCGTACCCGTGGCAGTTCGAATGGGCTCCTGAAGGTGTTGGCCGAGCGGTGGGACTCGCCTTTTTTAAGAAGGTGGCTGCAGTTGCATGCTAGCCCCTGTGATTATTATTTAATGTGATTTTATTAATGCGGTTTTAGTTTTTAAAGATTATCTGTTGTTATATAATTTTGATTTGTGATTATTTTTATTTTTTGTTTTCGGATTTTTATTTTTACTTCTGATTTTGTGTTTATTGATTATTTTCATATATTTTTGACATTTGATGATTATTAATGTATTTTGTGATTGTTATTAATTTCAATTTATCTCATTTTATGTAATTTATGGACGTTTGTCTGAAATAAATGATTATTATTATTGGGACAGTTCTTTATCTCAGCTCTTATGCTGGTTTTAGCTGCATTTACGGGCCAAAGCCAAGTAAATGTAGCAGTGTCGTGTAGTTTATTGTGTTGTGTTTTCTTCTAACTGCATGAACTTTCTAACTATTCTACAGGTGTTTAGGATGGCTGCTTTCTGCATGTTGATATATGTGGATTCTTCTAGGTCTATTAGTTTTAGGCTACAGAGGAGATGGTTGGGGATAACACCTGTTGTGGAAAGGACGATAGGGACGACATAAACTTTTTCTTGTCTCCATATTCTTGTTATTTCTTCTTTAAGTTCAGTGTATTTGCTAATTTTTTCTGTTATTGTTTTTTGTAGGTTATGGGTGTTGGGAACTGCAATGTCTATTAAATAAGTAATTTTTCTTACTTTATCCTGTAGGGTTATGTCTGGTCTATTGTAATGGATAGTCCTATCTGTAAGTATAGCGCGGTCATAATATAGTTTATATGTGTCATTTTCTAGGACAGAGTGTGGTGTGTAGTTATAGTAGTGAGTGTTAGTGTTTTGTATGAGACTGTGTTTAAGCGCTAATTTTTGATGGATGATGTTCGCAATTTGGTTATGCCTGTGAGTGTAATCTGTCTGTGTGAGGGTTGTGCATGCTCCCGTTATATGTTGTATGGTTTCTGCTTGAATATGGCATCTGCGGCATTTGTCATTTGTTATACTAGGGTCTTTTATGATAAATTTTCTGTAGTTTTTAGTGTTTATGACTTGATCTTGTATAGCTATAATAAAGCCTTCGGTTTCTGGAAAAAGGTTTCCTATTTTTAGCCACTTATTTGATGCTAATTTGTTAATGTGGGATTGCTCTAGGTCATGGGGGTGTCTACCGTGAAGGGCTTTCTTTTTCCAGTTTTCAATTTTTTGCGTTTGTGGGTCTCTGATGTTAGTCTCTTGTGTATTTTGTTCGTTTAAGTTCAGCGGAGTGTAATTAAAATCATTTAAGGTAACGGCTTTGTGTATGTTACTTGTGCGAGATTTTGTGTAGAAAAATGTTTGTAGCCTAGTGATTTGTTTCTGCCAAAGTTGATGTATGTCGATTAGGCCTCTTCCTCCATTTTGTCTTTTGAT
Organism: Sesamia inferens; assembly: GCA_037179545.1. Taxonomy (NCBI): domain Eukaryota; kingdom Metazoa; phylum Arthropoda; class Insecta; order Lepidoptera; family Noctuidae; genus Sesamia; species Sesamia inferens. Next base: position 10,991,989 of record CM073939.1, read on the forward strand.
GACGAGTCGTTCGATCGCAGATTTAGGATGTAGGTTATTGTGTTTTGTGAGTGTTGTGCGTATAATTCTTTCTAACTGTTCGATGTCAGTTTTTGACCACTTTATTATGCCAAATGAGTAGGTCAGTATTGGTATGGCAAAGGTATTCAAAGCTTTTATATTATTATTATTATTATATAGTGTTCAGCTCAACCTCTATCTCTAAACATGCATTTACACACAAATTCTATACGTTCTTAGGGCCCTTTTTATACAATAGATTACAACTACAAGGTTTGTCATATGAGTAGACTGAAGACATACTTATATAAATAAATTTAGCAATAACCATTACATTAACAGACTAATAATACTATGTAAGCAATAGGATACTAATAATAACACTGTACTTATACTTCTGTTGTGTCCTAGATTTTTACGTACTACTTTTATTGTTAATTTATTGCAAAATAAAAATTTATAATAAGCACTTTTACGCCTGAAGCACAGGTTCTACCTAGTTCAAGTTTCAAATTATACATCAGTGCTATTTAGAATTAAGAAAATCATTATAAAATTTATGTACAAAGCTGAGAAATAAACAATTTATTTATTTAGTTTAGACGCGATTAAAAAAATGACGACCAAAAATACGTCGATATACGTCAGGCGTGAACGAACCGCGTCTGACGTATTTTTAGTAGAAAAAAGGTAATTTATATCAGGCGCGGACTATTTCGGAATAATTTGGACTAAACTAATACTTCAATCCTGTACTTTTCGAAATGAAATACAAGGAAAAAGATGCACATAGGATCATCACGAGTGTTACCAAAAAGGTTTAGGTGTAGTGCACTCACATTTCCTGCTGGGGAGTTTGTTCCGTCCCTTCTACTTCACAGTGAAAGTACTAGGAAGTGACGAAAGTGGCTGTCTCATGTAATATTGACGACCAAAAAGTGCGGATTCTCAGTCTAATTTTAACAAATGATTTTGATTTTTAATAGTTATGTTTACATTTTTACCGTACCTACCACATACCGTACATACCTTTTTACCGTCTCACTTCTGGGCACAGTGTTCCAGGTCACAGGTTTCCTTTCATACAGAGAAGAATAGGGATGTATCCAAGGTATGAAAATCAAAAAAATAATTAGTCCGTCTTACAGATAATAAAAAAAATTAAGACCCGTATTTTTTATTTTGTCGTAATTACCAAAAATTACTGAGATATAGCGTATTAAAGTTACAGAGTGGGGGCTAATTACGTCACGCCGTTCTATATTTTGCACCATGGCGTGACGTCATGCGACATTTCAAATCAATCTATCTTCCTAAGTATTTGAATATAAGAAAAAATAAAAAATACGTGTTCAAAATTTTTTATAAAGCTATCTGACGGACATTAAATTATTTTTTAGGATACAAGCCAATTGAGCGTAATCACCACGTTTGCTTAATGCGGGTTGGCGATTTCAGACTTAAAGTCCAGGTTTCCTGAAGATGTTTTCCTTCACCTTCAGTGACTTCAGGACACCAATCCCAAGATATACTTAGAAAGTACATATAACTTTAGAAAAGTTACATTGGTACTTGCCCGACCTGAAATCGAACCCACGCATTCGTACCTGAGAGGCTGGTGTTTTAACCACTAAGCCACCACGACTTATTGCTCTCAATCGAGCGTAAAGCCAGGCTCCATGCTGCTACCGAAGAATTCCATATGGGAATATCCAGTAACATTTTGCTTAACCCGGAATTCTAAGTCATAATCATTAGTTGCATTTGGGAACACATAAGTCAACTGTAGTCTTTAAAATAGTCAGTTATCAAATCCGAACACCAAGCTTATTTGAGTGCATAAACTAAAGACTTCGCAAAAACTACTTCCCAATAAATTTCTTTCAAAAACGAATAAATCATGTAACTAACTCCTTCCAGGAAAAAAGAGGGAAAAGTTTCCGTTATTCACCTCCAATATTTTGGACAACTAGAAATAAAAAACTTCTTTGAGATTCGGGAATAGGACTTTTGAATGCTTTTGTTCTAAATACAAACCTATTTCTGAAGATTCAAGTTACTTACTTTTAAATTAAAATATACTCATTGAAGCAGATGACGTCGAAAAATAAGTACAAGAAACTGATTATAGTATCAGTTTTTGTTTGAAATTAAAAAAAGGAGAAGAGTATATGTAATGTACATAGACTTACCAGGTCACTCAGAAAGTATTGCAACAAAAGTTTATATGTATGAGAAACTGGCCAGTTATAACTTATTTAAAAAATATGATTATTTATAACTAATAATAGGAACGTTCCAAATTCAAAACTTCCCTCCACATTTTTTGCGAGCTAATTAAATTTATTGTATCTTTTAGAAAAATGAATTTGCGTCGAGACCATTTTCACGCTATGAGTTTTAACGATTTCAAATGTCGCCTGAAACCAGACGAATCGTACGATAGACTTCAAATGGCATTCATGGTTGAAGACCCTTCTAGGGCAATCGTGTATTGGTGGCATAATGAATTTAAGCGTGGTAGACTAACTTCGGGGGATGAAGAAAGAAGTGGTCGCTCTTTGATGGCTGTTACAGAAGAAAAGGTGCTAGCTTTGAAAAGTTTGATTCTAGACAATAAACGAATTACATACTCAGAAATTCAACATAAACTGCAGATTGGATCAGGAAGCCTTGACGAGATTCTACACGCGCATCTTCAGTTGCGGAGGATAGTTTAACGCTGGGTGTCGCACAATCTCGCCGATACTCAGCAGGCAGGCAGCAGGCAGCAGCAGGAAGCAGGCACAGGTGTAATGGTCCCATGATACAGTAGAAAAATTGGAAGCAGACTTGTCTTGGCGTGTTTACGACATCGTTATAGGTAATGAATCTTAGATTTATCAATACAATCCAGAAACGAAGCGCCAGCTTTTGATGGCGAGCCTTTTCAATTTGGCTGGCTACTTGGTGTCATTTTCTTTACAAAACCCAAGAAGCATTAACGCCGAATAGTATACTACCAAATGTTTGATAGAAGTTTTCTTTGTTGTGAGCAACAAGCAACCAAACACAGGGCTGCACGGGTAGTAACCCGTGCAGCCCTGAGGTTGGTTGCATGTGTGTGTGTGATGGTTGGGCGCATTGTCGTGATGAAGCAGTAGCTTCATTACGACAATGCGCCCAACCACACCGTAATCAAAGCGAGAGACTTCCTAGACAATACACCAGTCAAACTCCTGGGTCACCATCCTTACAGCCCTGATCTAGCACCGTCAGACTTCTTCTTATTCCCAAAAATAAAAGATCAGCTCAAAGGGATATAATTTTCGTCGTGGGATGATGCACTGTCAGTGTTCGAGTAGGTTGTAAACGAGGTGCCTGCGGCGGACTTTAAAATGTGTTTCGAAAACTGGTTCAGACGCACAAAACTTCGTATAGAGGCTAGTGGAGAGTACTTTGAAAAGACGTAATAAAAATACAGTATGTTAAGAAAACCCTGTCCGGCCCATAAGGATAATAAAGGTTAGGTAAACACATGACCAAATATAATATAAAATTTTACGTAATCCTCATAGTACCAATACAAATGAATTTTGAAATAATCTTTTTTTTCCCGCGCATTAATTCCAACTTCCCCGAAATTTGGTAATTTTTAAAAAAGTGACAACACCGGTATTATTATGAGCGAATAGCGATGCGGCCACGTGCCGCGTGCCCTGCCGCCCGCTGCCCGCGGAAGGGTGCTTAACTTACATTTATTAAGTTACCTCTTTTTGCGAAATAATATTTATTTTTTAAGGGGGATTTTTTTTTAAGTTTAGCCCGGTTTTGTATCCATTAGTAGAATCAGTTATCGATACCTAACAACACCTTCACGGGTCGGACAGGGTTTTCTTAACGTACTGTGTATGTACGTTTAGAACATTCTTTTTTACTATCGCAAAATTTTCCGATTGTCTCAATTATTGTACTACAATTTTCGTAGGGAGCTGTACCTACGCTGGTTCGTACCTATTACTAACGAGCGATTGACTTGTGGAAGCATCGATCGAAGTGAGCAATGCTTCCACTACTCCCGAGTGCTGCCGGCCACTGTGGGCAACTGCCAAGATATAAAGAACCCACATTACAAAACAAGGAAATGTTCCCATTAAATCACTGAGAAAATTGTCATTGGCTTTAAAATACGCGTATAACATATTGATACCAAAAAGTTTTCGAAAAAAGAAAGAAAATGACATTGTTAAGTACTCACAGAAATGAGTTTTTATCCACATAAAACCTCCAGTCCAGTTAAGAAACAGAACACCCCTCAACGTCGGACTCACCTTTGGGAAAAAGATAAAACTGTCCCGAACAATTCATAGATAAATTACACTTACCTTAAAAACGCAGCTGTGAACGGGAACGGGGTAAGACCAGCTTCACACTGAACGTTTCGCGACAAAATAGCCGTCACGACTGATTAAAAAAAAAAAAAAGTTTTCATTGATGGCAAGTCCATTAATTTTGAGTGGAATTCTACTTTTATCTCTGGATTTAATGTTTGAAAAGTGTACTTTTCATCTTCCAAGTTAAAGTATCTTTTTATATTTTATGTGTGCCAAATTTCATCCAAAGCCATTCAGTAGTTGTTGCTTGAAAGCTTAACAAACCATCCATCCATCCATCCATACATCCTCACAAACTTTCGCATTTTTAATACTAGCTGCGTCCCGCGGTTTTACCTGCATTTTTTTAAGACATAGAATTTCTCCTGTATCGTAGATACGGTTACAAACATACAAAGTCACATACACAAACATCCAGACCCGGAATAACTACTTGTAGGTCGTAAAAATGTTTATTTGTCGCGATACGCAGCACAGCAGTCAATAGCTTGACCACTTTTTTTTTTTTTTTTTTTTTTGCCGGGGTGGAAATCCTCATAGGATGCCCGCCGCCCTGGGGTGGGCGACGGGGTATGTCAGACTTTTACTGACTAAAACCACCCCGGTGTGTCTTCTATCACGAGCGCGCGTGGGGCCGCGGGAGTCTAAATTCTTCCACGGCCCCACACCCTCGTGCTGGCCCGGTCTGTCCGGGCCTCGTCTCCTGCACGGGGTAGTGGGGTGTTAAACTACCCCGTGCATCGCCTCAAAGGCGCGCGCCGACACTCGCGCGCGCCTCCGCCTCGGGGTCCATCAATGGGGGGCGGGGACTTCCCCATGTCCCTCGCCCCTGGACCCATTCATGGGGGGCGGAAGAGGGCGTTATCCGCCCTTCCTCGGCGCCCGGTGCGTCTTCTGCGGCCCGGGAAGGGAGTTGATATCTCCCTTTCCCGTTCCGCAGCTTCCTTCTGCGACATCACGTCCTCGCAGAAGGACACCACCGCGTCCCACGACTCTGAGCTGCCGACAATCTTCCGCACTACTGCCGGCAGCGTCAGGTCGCCTCCTACTTCATTTGTGAGGACACGGCGCTGCTCCTCCCAAGCTACACACTCGGAGAGCGTGTGCTGCGCCGTGTCCTCCCCGCATTGGACGCAGTGGTGGCACCGAGCGTCCGGCTCTCTGCCTAAGCGACGCAGGTACTTGCCGAAGCAGCCGTGCCCCGACAGTACCTGCGTCACCCTGAACGACAGGGAGCCGTGCCTCCTCCCGAGCCAGTCGTCGAGTACTGGCCGGATCGCCTCGACGGTAGCGAGGCCGGCGGTAGGGCGCATAAGCCTCTGCCGCCAGTCCGCCACCAGGACCTGACGGAGCTCCTCTCGGCGCAGCTCGATCTGTCGCTGCACCGGACTGGAGCCCCGTGTCCGCTCTTCCTCGCGCCATTGGTACAATGACGCGAGTACTTTCGCCTCTAGGTCCCAGGGCGGGGATCCGGCCAGGACGCAAGCCGCCTCGTAGGAAATCGTGCGATACCCGCGGACGACCCTGACGGCCATCGCCCTCTGCGGCTTGCGCAGAATGGCGAGTGTTCCGGCCGTCAGGTCCATCGCCCACACAGGGGCCCCATACAGGGCCATGGACCGCACGATTCCCACGTACAACCGCCTACAGGCGGCGCTCGGGCCCCCCATGTTGGGAAGCAACGTTGATAGCGCGCCTGCTGCACCCATCAGCTTGGGCGCCAGCCGCCGGAAGTGGGGTCCGAAATCCCACCGGCTGTCGAGCACCAATCCCAGGTACTTCATGGTGAACTCGACAGCTATCCGGGCCCCACTGACCACGATATGTGATCCCGGCGCCGGCGCACGCCGGGGGCCATGGAAAACCATGGCCTCCGACTTGTCAAGGGCCACCTCCAGGCCCAGGCGCCGGATGCGGTTCACCACCTGTGACACCGCAGCCGTGGCTATCAACGTCGCTTCCCTGTACGAGCTCCCCCGGGCAGTGACAAGCGTGTCGTCCGCGTAACACGTCAAGTCGGCGCCCGACGGGAGCTCGCCTCTCAGCACCCAGTCGTAGCCGATGTTCCACAGGAGCGGTCCCAAGACCGATCCCTGTGGAACACCGCACGACATTTGGTGCCGACCGGCACCGTCACGTCCCCGATAGATGACGCATCTGTCCTCCAGGTAAGCCCCTACTATGCGGCGGAGGTAGGGAGGCACCCGATGGTATTTCAGGGCCTCCCTAATACAATTCCAGGGTAGAGTGTTGAAGGCGTTGGAAATGTCTAAAGACACCGCCAACACCACCCCACCCCGGGACACCGTATCCTCCGCCAGGGCTCTCACGCGCATGATGGCGTCTATGGTGGAGCGCCCCCGACGAAAACCGAACTGGCTGTCGTCCAGGTTCGGCCCCTCTCCGCACAAGTGGCCGACGAGGCGATCTGCGATTATACGCTCAAAAAGTTTGCCCGCCTCGTCGAGCAGCACTATGGGCCGATACGCGGACGGCGAGTCCGCGGGGCGCCCCTCCTTCCTGAGCAGGACCAGCTTCCCCTCCTTCCACACACTGGGAAACTGACCCTGCTCAAGGCATGCCGTAAAGAGCCCCCTCAGCTGGGGCTCTAGCTCCTTCAGAGCAAGGACGAGAGCTCGGCCAGGAACTCCGTCGGGTCCGGGCGCTTTATTCTTGGCCCGGAGCCGTGACACGGCCGCTCCCGTCTCTGCTTGCGTCACCACGGGGACATCGGTGCCCTCTTCTTCTGGAGAGTCTGTGGCTGAGGGTGAAACCATCGCCGGGGGAACATGTCCCGCCCGCTCAGGGAAGAGGGTGGATACCACCGCCTCCAGCAGCTGGGGTTGCATACTTTGCACCAGTGGGGGCGCCCAGGGACGCAACTTGCCCCGTACCCAACGGTAGGGGCGCCCCCACGGGTCCCGATCTAGGGACCCCAGCAGCTCCTCCCTGGCCCGCGACTTGGAGTCGCCGATGGCCAGCCACAGAGTCTCCTGGGCCGCGCGGTACACCCCATACCGCGCGGCCTCCTCGACGGGATCCCGTCGACGTCGTCTCCGGTAGCGCGTGTACTGGCGGCGAGCCGCGACGCACTCGACGCGCAACCGCGCAATGTCGTCGTTCCACCAGTACACGTTGCGCCTTGCGGACTGTTGGCGGACGCGGGGCATGGACGCGTCGCAGATCTGCGTCATCGCCCCGCGAAACCGCAGCGCCTCCGCTTCGACGTCGACGGGGCCGTCCGTCGCCGACTCCCAGATCCAGGACTGGACTATGGCAGCTTCCTCGAGTAGTTCCCTGTCGAGGCGCTTAAGCGCCCAGCGCGGGCCGTCGTTAATCGGGGCTCTTGGATGGCGGCCGCTCGCGGTCTGGGCGGAGACGTCGAACCGGATATACCGATGGTCCGACAGCGTCTCCACCTCCACGGCGACACGCCAGTCATGGACACGGCTGGCGACAGAGGGGCTAGCGAAAGTAACGTCTACTATCGACCCGCCCCGCTGCCGCACGCACGTGTATACCGAACCCCGATTCAGGACGACCAGGCCGGTCGTCACTACCCACTCCGCTAGCACCTCGCCCCGAGGGTCAGTGACCGGAGATCCCCACGCCGATGACTTGGCGTTGAGATCCCCGAGCACCAGAGCGGGACGAGGGTGATAGCGGCCTACGACGGTGCCCAACTCGACAAGGAACCCCTCGAAGTCGGCGAGACTCTTGTTGGGGGAGAAATACGCCCCCACGATGACGATGCCTTCCGAGACCGCAGCAACCCAGCCGCGGCCCCGAGACGGGTCGATCAGAGTCCCGCCAATAATGGCCACCGAGCCGTCAATGCATCCCAGCCAGTCGTCACGGGCAGGGATGAAATACGGCTCGGCGACCACAGCCACTTGGATCGACCACTGCGCCATGCTCTGGAACAAAAGATCCTGAGCTCTGGCGCAGTGATTGATGTTGCCCTGGAGGAAACGGAATTGTGCCATTATTGACACTCCATTTCCTCGGCAACGGTCCTGGGCCGGGAGTCGGCCGTGGAGCTGTTAGCCTGCGGGGGAGGCGAGATTTCCCCGGCAGGCTTAGAGCTCCTCTTCTTCTTTTTGGTGGCCTTTTTGCTGGCAGGCGTGCCACAGGCCCCTCCGCCCACTCTGTGTCCCGCTGGCTTCCCTGCAGCCGAACATAAGCTGCAGTTGAGCGCCGCGGAACACTGGGCCGCCTTGTGGCCGGGCTGACCGCAGCGATGGCAAAGATCGCTACGGTCAACCTCAGCGGTGCACTTGGCCCGGACGTGCCCCTTCTCCAGGCACCGGAAGCACCGCAAAGCCCGGGGCTGCAGGAGTTTAACTCTCGCTGCAACCCAGCCTACCAGCAATCTGCCACTTGCGGCGATTTTATTCGCCGACGCCACAGGGCACCGAACCCAGACTGCGCCGAGTCCGGTGGCGTCGGTGCGAATATCGCCGGCCCGCACCTTGTCCGGCGGACACTCTCCGCTTCGGGCAACGGCCGCCACCACCTCCTCGGAAGTCACGGACTCGTCCAGGCCGGCAATCCGCACCTCTGCGGTTTTAACCGGCCTGGAAATCCGGACGTCCTCGGGGTTGAGGACCTCCCTCAGCCTGGCGGCCAGAGCGTCCGCCTTCTCGGCATTGCCGCTCGCAGCACCAGCTACCTCAAACAGCTGCGCACCCGTGGCAGCATGTCTGATGGTGACGGACTGGAGGCCAAGATCCGACAACTTGATCTTGGCCTTGGCCTCGGTAAGGACCGAGCCGTACGTTACGCCGCGCTCCGAAGCGCCACGCTGAAGCGTGAGCGTCACGGCCTCGGAACGCGGGGCTCGCACAGCCGGTCCCTTGCGACCGCTTTTGCGACCGCCTTTGCCAGTCCGCCGCGCAGCTTCCGGAGCCACCTTTGCGGTTTTACCGGAGGCGCGCGCTGGTGCTGCTGAGGCCGCCTTGGCGGCCTTAGCGGCTTTGCGGGCCTTCTTACGACCCACGACTGTCGCCCAGGTCTCACCCTTAGACCCGGCAGTCGTGGGCTGCTCGCCCTCTGGAGCTCGCTGAGGCGCAATTCCCGGCGTTCCCTCAGCCCTACGCCGTTTGTCGGCCGCTAGGGGCGGACGGAGGTTTTCCTCAGGGAGGCGCCGGGAATGCGCCTCAAGTTGGGCTTTGACCATGCTCCCGCACTGGAGCATGCACATACGGACAATGCGCTCAAGGCACGATGCGCTCAAGTCATCGCCCGCACGTGCTGGTCCTGGTGCGGGAGCCGGGGCCACTACCGAAGTGGCGTCGGTGGGCGTGTGTCGCTGCTGCTGCTCGCTCAGCGCAGCGACTTGTCGCCGGAGGTCCTCCAGATCATCACGGAGGCGGTTGTTCTCCTCCTGCAACTTTACGACCTCGTCTGAGGTCGTCGTGTTGAGGAGGGTGCCAACCGCCTCCCTGATGTCCGCGGCAGCCTCCTTGAGACCGCGAACGAAGGTGCTCTTTAGGTTGCCAGATTTTGTGGCAACCTTAAGGACCAGGTCCACCCCGTCCAAGGCCAGCCGACTAAGGGCCACCGCCGACGGTTGCCCCCCTTCCGCCGATAGAGCAGCGCGTCGCTCTCGAGCGCGTCGGGCCATTTCCGACACTTCGTCGGCCGCGACGGCTTTGCGCTGCTCCCTCCTGGCGGCGTTGAGCTCCGCCTTCGACCTCCCCAGCGAGGCGCAGCTCTCGCCACCAGGGTCCTCTGAAGTGACCCCCATGTCACTTTCTGCTTCGCTGGCCGCCGGGGTACGCAGGAACCTACCCTGTCCGTCCCTCCGCGGCCGCGAAGCAGTAACTCCCCTGGAGTTTTGCCGACCTCTCCTCGCGGTCGGCACCTTCGGGGCTGGTAGGCCCTCCTCCTCAGAGGTCAGCTCCGCCGACCCACTTCCCTTCTGAGCAGGGCCGCGTGGTCGCTTCCTTACGGAAGCCGGTGCACGCGGCCCTTCATCAATAATATTTGCATTTCTCGCATCCATAATCGCATCGCTTCCAGTAGCAATAACGGTAGCAGGGGCCTGGTCGCCTACCCCTGCGCGTTCTTCGGTAACCAATTTACCACTCGCAGGCCCGGAAACCTGCGAGCGCCGGGCGTCAGCCGGATCGCATGACAAAACATTATCCGTATTCTCCATTTTCATTTACGATATTGGGTAGTACGCACATCGCTTCCCCAAGGCGATGCGGCCGCTCTTTTTGGGAGGGTATTAATCCTCCCGAGGCCCGCGGTTGCCTCCGGTACAGGATATACCGCCCGCTTTTCGGTATCTAAAACTAAGTAACTAAAGCTATTTTTTTGTTTTTTTTTTTTTTAATTTTAAGTATTTTGTCTTTGGTTTTTTATATTTTGTATTTTTTTTTTTTTTTTTTTTTTTTCCCCTTAATTTAAAAGATAAAGTAAACCTAAACCTAACACTAAACCTAAAACTAACCTAAACCTAACCTAACCTACCCACCACCCGGCACCGTGGCCGTAAACCTCCAATGGCCACTGATGCCCGTAGACCGCAGGTTGAGGAGAAACCCACGGTCTTCTCCAACTCGGTCACGCGACGTGACCCCTAGACCGTGGACTGTCAAGACGGCCCGCGGTCCACACCACCTCACTCCCTATTCGTGCGCTCCGCTACAGAGATGCAGAGCGCAGATAGGGAGCCCTCGGGAGCGCCTCCTCCGCTCCGGCAGAAATTCGCCGTGGACAATAATCTCCTCCTGCACAGTACTCACGAAGAGATTGCTGCCCACGCCCAGGGTGCACCGGCCCAGCGTCTGCTCGTCCTCGGGTCTCAAAACCAGAGGACCAGCAGGCACTGAGCACTCGGGGAGGTTTTCTGCCACGCACCCCAATAGCTTGACCACTGAGCTAACCGTGCAGTTGAACCCTAGCAAAAATTGGGATAAAAAGTACCCCATTCCTGGTTATAAACAGACTGAATTTTAAAATTTTATCAAAATCCTCACAAACATTCGCGTTTATAATATTAAGTAAGATTCGTATATTGCTTTTAGCATATATAATAGTATCAGTAGCATGCCTACTTTAGGTAGTGTAGTGGTGGCCCAGTGGTCACGGCCGAGACTTACCAGTTGACGGTCCTGTGTTGCGGCGTCGCATCGTAAAAACGACGATACACAGCAATAAGCTTCTTGATGCGTATCCTTGTGTGGCATCAAAGATTTTTACGATGCCACGCCGCAACGCAGTCGAACCCAATCAGGCGCTTTAATTTGTGTTAATTATATAGTCACAAATGCTCTTAATACGGTGAAGTAAAACGTAAAGAAACAGATAGGTCCTAGAACCGAAAATCTAAATCAAGAGACATCTATCAACCCAACGAAGTAGTAGTGGATTACCACCCACTCCCTCTCACAAAGAGGACTCTGGTGTCTCTGCAGTGGAAACATTACAGATTACCCGACCTGTATGTAGCAGTCTATGTGTGCCTCTATCTGTGTATATGTGTGTGTTATGTGTTTATGTGCAGCCTATGTGTAGAGTGAGAGCGAGAGTGAACTAATTAACTCACTCTTATATGTATATCCTTGAGTCATTATCGGTCATTCATCACTGACTGATTGCCTCATCAACTCACGGTTGTCGCACCACAGCGCTTAATGTGTGCATTCCCTAAAAAGAAAAGTGGGGGAGGACCGTACCCCAACATTTATCATTAACGGTAACAATGCTTTTTGCGGGATTTCCTTCAAGAATCCAGAGATTAATGAAGGTGGCAATAACGTCCGACCATCCGATAAATAACAAAATAACGTACGCGGCCCTTAACGACTGAGATTAATAAGAAGCATTAGGCGGACGGATAAAATACGGCGAATATTTTCATTGCTACTCAATGAAACGATGTGAAAAAGAGCGGCGAGTAATCTTTTTGGGGTCCAATTTTTTCATATTGAGGTATTTATTTTTAAGGATATTGGTTAGCGCCACAATAACATTCAATTATAGATGTGATCATTTGGAAAAATATTAAAATGAGGCATAAAAATAAATAATAAGGCTGACCTTTTAGGTAAACAACATTATTATGAAAATCAACTTTGTAAAACTTTAAATGGGGATTATATTGTTTGTTACACACAGACGTAGGTTAACCAGCCTTTCGGTGAGCGCGGGAATTACATAAAGTAATTCCGCCATGACCGTTCCATTATCGGACGACCCGTCGTACGGCGAGTATCCACTAAACAACCCGGAAAATAACTTATATCTACATTTGCGTGGGGTCAGGTTAACCCCAATATAATCACAAAGACGTATCACCCGCTGCTACTCGCCGACAACTACCGTTGCAGGACCTGGTGAATTAGGAAGCTACCTAGACTGATTTGTATAAACCTTGTTATAAGTAAAAGTTATACACTCGTTAAATGCGGTCTGGGGTCAGATTGGACCCACACGAGTGAATAAGGGTTACTCGTGTAAATAACTCTGCGTGAAATATCACTTTATACAAAATATACTTTTCTGACTTTTGGCTCTAACGCAAGTTCATGTAATTATAGAGCTAAGTCAAGTTACGTTATACTAATAACAACGAGCTCTATATAATTATGCGTAACCGACATAGCGTGACTCGCACCTAACTTGCAAACATGCGACGATCAACATTTAACCTCTTTCGCATCAAACTTTTTTTTTTAAATTATGCAAAAAAGTATTTCATCCTATCCTGCCAGGACGAAAATATATCAAGGTGTCAAAAAACTTCGGAAGAACGCTTAAACGTGAGAACTATTGAAGAAAAGAGTTGTTACTAAAAATACAGCCCTTGTAAGTAATAAATCATCCTATACTGTATCCGTGATTGATTACTTTAGCCGCGTGCACGAAATTAACATCAACGTTTTTTTTTTTTACGGAAAAATCCTTTGTGATCGCCGTAAAGGTATTTACATAATTGGTGTTATTTGGAAGCTCTATTGTTATTATGTTAGAGGAAACTTTAGCGTGAGGTTGAGTTATATGAGGTCATTATTTAATATAGTTAGGAGTCAAGATAAATGCACTGTTCGTTCCCTCCTTTCGCGCCTTTTCGTGATACATTTTCGAAGCTTTTTTATGATTAATTGTTTTTTTTTCTTCTTTAACTGTAACGTATGTTGTACATATTATAATAAAAATACAGTAATAAGTTTTTTTTTTTTGAAATCTCATTTGCGGTATTCGATATTTTAACGGTTATTCAATTCAATACTTATCAATGTAGAGGAAAATGTGGAAAGTTTACCAAAGATCAATGTCATACACTTGCAAAAAAGGTTCGATTAAAATTGGTCTCGTGTAAATGTGAATCCGTGTGTACAGAGAGTATAATTTAGATCACCCCCGGATTACCAATTTACCTATGATTGTAGAAAATGACGATTTTACCTAATGGTAAAAAGCCAGTGCGTGTCGGACTCCACACAAAAGGTGACTAAATCACTAGGAAATAAAATTTTCTTGTATTTTCCAAGGTTTTTTTTTATAGCGGAAATAATTATACATACTCTAGGTTCATGAGATACCACCTACTGACAGACGGAGGGATGAACAGCTGACATTTAGTAATAGAGTTAGCACTTTTTGAAAGAAAACAAATCAAGGAAAACTGACTCAGAAATGGCACTGAGAAGAGATATGTATGTATATTTCCGAACTCAATACTTAAAGCGCTAGAAATCGACATAAATATCAAAGCAAATATGTTACAATTCGTACCCAAGAATATTTCACCTACAGTTTGATATGTAAAGTTTATGAGGCTTGCCCTCGCTTCCCACCAACTGGCTTCGAAAGCAGTGACTCATGCATTTTTCACACTGATGCGCCCGCCTGACTGGGAGTCACAGAAATTTTCTGAATTTAAAAACTGCAAATTCCTCTTTTGCATACCACTCAAGTATTCGCCAAACGACTGTAGACCTTATCACAAAGAAATACGGCAGCTAAAATTTTCAGAGAAGTGCTTTAGTAAGGTGGTTGCCAAAATCGGTGTTTAGGTACGTTACTGAGTGCTTTTGTTGGCGGTAAGTACACTAAGTTATAAAATGCCCATTGTTTAAATTGCAGTGCAGGTCTGATTTTCTACTTAAAGTATTTAAAATGAATTAGGAAGTTCCATCGTGTTGAATATTTTCAGTTTATTAACTTGTGCTTTAATTTTGAGTAGCTTTTTGCTAGTGGCATAATCAGCACGCAATGTTCTTACTGAAGGGAATACGGTCTGTATTCCCATCGGTAGATACATTATGCCCTTCGTGAGAGGGCAGTAATCCACTACGTGGGCCAAGTGCAGGTTGGTGTTCTTATTTATTTTCTTTTTTCTTAAAAATGTGTAATTGGTGTTCCTTTTTTGAATACGGTATATGTCATATATCTTCGAATTTTTAATTCTGTGTGATGCTGCTTTCATTACAATGTTTTGAGATCATTTATACAGAGTAACCTACAACTCGTAAGTCGCCTTAATAGTGCTCCACTGACTATAATATGAATTAAAGGCAAAATTGTGAAAGAATCTAGACACATAAATATCGTTCAACAAATTGTAACTGGTTGGATAAAACCACTTTCTCGGTGGTAGGCCATAACATCGGCCGCCGGCAGAAGTTACCACCCACAAGACAAAGTCTTGCCGCCAAGCGATTTGTCGTGTTCCGGCATGATGTCTGGTGAAGCCGTAGGGAGGACGGGTCTGAGCAATTGTGTTGCGAAGTGTGCCGGGTACGATGCGCCTAATGTTATTGTGTTGGGAGTTTGGTCGTGGAGGGTCTTCAGATCAATCTCCCTTTGGCGCAGCATCGTTGGTCGTGTTGTTGGGTTTAACATTGCATCACCTCGCTCAACTGCCGTCTTCCTTCCTATTCGCTCAGTTTTTCTGAGTGAATAGGCTCTTAATAAACTAGCGCGCTTTACCATCAACGATCACATCACTGCTTACCATCATGCGGGATTGCGGTCAAGCACTAGTTTATAATTAAAAAAAAAAAACATTATGCATGATGAAACGAAGACGCCGCTGTTAGGATAAATATAACCCTATACGTATCTGCCAAATGTCTGCACCATTCCTGACCGTACGCACACATTCTAATTCATTGGTGTTCACATTCACACACTCACGAATTCACACTCCCGCTCTCACTCATACACATTATCACTCACACACTTGCACGCCTGCGTGCTTGTTGTATGCTTAGCTTTAATTCCTTTTTTATTAATATTTCGTTTAGTTTTACATAAAATAAGTACTTAAATGATACTTTTTAAGTAATGGAAGCGCGGACTCTCCTAACACAGGCTTTTCTGCTTAAAAGAACTCCCCAATCACTAGATTGTAAATGTTACTTGTTAAAATAATAAACTATTATTATTTTTAACGCTTCTCCGCAACATTGATGCATAAGAAACACAAATGCTTTTTAATCCTGTAGGTATGATTCTCAACCGGTTCAATATTACACAGTACTATCATCAAAACATTCGAAGTATAATAGACGTAACAAATTTAAATTTAATGCACGATGTGTATTTGTTATTGAAAACAAACCGTTAATTGGTTTCTGGTTCATTACATACAACGCATATTTGAACTGTTTCAAAATACTGTCGAATTATTTTCGACAACTTTAGTTCGTTGACAGAATATCAATGGGTTTCCAGTCCATAAAAAGAAATTATCAAGGCGATGAAGTACCTAAAAATTGGTTCGAGCTACATGATTTGTGATGTGTAAGTCAACTAAGTGCCGATGTCGGAACCAGTCAACCTGGTGTTAGGAAGTTGGAGAAGTTTTTTTTTGGCAGATATCACCCGGCAAACACCAACATACTAGATAGACATCATAAAGTCGTAAATAATTAAGTTTTACGTAGTTAAAGTTGAGACAGCTGTTTAGTCAACCGGCTGGCCTTCCTTCGCTTTCTCGGTTGGGACATCGTTGATCACAGTTTTAACTTAAACCTTTTAGCTGGGCGACCAATTTGACTCCCTTGTAATTGATTACAGTTCCAACCTAAACTATAATTTATTTAATATCTTTCATGTTGTTAGGTGAACAGCCGCCTTTTAGTTAAAAGGCTATAATTTAACTTTATAATGTGTATTTATATAATTATATAAACTTCCTTATCATATATACATGACATACCGCTATACGATCGATGTACGCGTCCCAGTACAGCACGTACATTTACCGCGATCAGTCACGGCTTACACAATAAAGAAATCTCCGACCACACTCCACATCAAAACAAACTAACCTTACCTTAGGACACCGTGTGTTCCGTCGTGGGATGAAATACCGGAGAGCCGGCGCGCGCGCCGACTTACAATGCTGTCTGGATGGCTTCCAACACACTGATTGTCCAATACCAGTAGACATTAAAGGTCCTCCATGAGGACAACCAAAGCTCACCAGCATAAAAAACCGTTATTTAGCAGCGTCAATCCACGCCCGACAAACAGTCAGCAATGAAACCACGTTTCCGATTCAAATTCAACTCAATTTAAAGGCGGCACTGTTACGGTTTATAATCCAAGTAAATATCTCAAACACACGGGCAACAAAAACGCGACAACTGTCGCTCCAACTCTTGCATGCGCGCAGGCAACCCATCGTAACGGGTCAACAATGCCTGAACCCGATCCTGCCGAACAATCAGGGCAGCCGCACCCGCGAGCCAACGCAATGCGGCTTGAACCTCTGCTTTAGCCGTAGTAAGCGGATTGGGAGCCATTTCAAATTAAAGCCTCAAATTCAAATTAACAAATTAAATTCAATTAAAAATCGCGCGGAAAATAACAAAAAAGCGTAAATAACTCTATAAATCCCGCGGAACCGTGTGGTGGGGAAGAAAATAATGTTCTTCATTTCGCCAATCCAGCTGCGAAAGCGACATACCGTACGTCTACCAATCAATGCAGTTTATGTTGTTGCAATTATGGTTCTTTCGGTTTATGATTGGACACGCTTTAAGAAACTTCTGTGTACTTATCAAATATGCAATATGACACTAACGGGTGTCAAGAACGCCTTGTCTCGATTGCTGGATTTAGTGACAAGATTTTGACTATTGACTAGGTGCCTATTTCGAGCAATTGATAACAACTACCTGTGAACCTGTTTACCGGCAGGAGTGTGCTGTCTCAAAGTGTCGATATGGGTTTTACGGAACCATGGATCCTATCTTCGCACTAAGAATCACCATGGAGAGATACAGATCGAAGAACACGCCTCTGCATATGCTCTTTCTTGATATGCAGTAGGCCTTCGACTGTATCCCTTTGATCTAGTGGGCACTGAGGTCCAAGTACCAGAAGGGGTACCAGAAGCCTATGTTGACAAAATTCGAGACATGTACCTCAATTCCGTCCGTTGTTAGGACCGCTGTTGGTGACACTAAAACCTTCCCCATCACCGTCGGAGTCCACGAAGGTTCCGTCCTTAGTCCGTTTCTGTTCAGCGTGATATTAGGCGTCTTGTCGGATAGTATCAGGGATTGACATGAACAACCTCCTTGGTTGCTTATGTATGCTGGCGGACGCGGACAGGGATCGTTTGGTGCGGCGTGTGAATGTGTGGAAGGACTCGCTCGGAGGTCTGAAACTTAATGTGGCCAAGACCGTGTATATGGCCAGCAACACGACAGACCCCATGTCCCTGCGCATAAGTGGAGACATGGTCGAGTGCACAGACCAGTTTAAATACTTGGGATCTGTACTCCACGCGTCCGGCGACATTGATTGCGACGTCAGGGCACGTATTTCCGCAGCTTGGGCAAAATGGCGTGAGGTGTCAGGTATCATTTGTGACCCCAAAATGCCGGTTAAGCTTAAGGGGCAGGTCTATAAGACCATCATTAGACCTGTTCTCCTGTATGGCAGTGAGCCGTGGCTTGTGCTTGAGCGACACAAGCAGGAGCTGTGTGTCACGGAGATGGATATGCTGCATTGGATATTACGGAAGGACCACATCAGGAACTCCCACATTCGTGGCAGTCTGTCAGTCGCCTACGTTGGTACGGTCACGTCTTACGAAAACATGTTACGTGGGTCACAAATATCTTGCCATGGCGCCTCCGCCGGGTCAGAACAAGCGAGGTAGACCAAAGAAGTGTTGGCTTGGCGTTGTAAGACAGGACATGCATGCCAACAATCTCACAATACAGGATACTAAAGACCGCGTGATATGGAGGAAGTTGAGCAAGAAAACGTACCCTGGACTCAAACGCGAAAGCCGCGCATGCAACCGGGATAAACGCTGAGATGATTATGACCTGTGAAACTGTTTAATTTATTAGTATAAGTATTTTAATTTATAGTACGTAAATCCTTTATTCTTGGCGCAACATCCAATGTTTTGTTACAGACGGACAAAGAAACAGATACACGTAGTACGTAAATAAATATTTAAATATTAATTCGTTTTTGCATAGTGTTTCTAGGAATTATAAAAGAAGAATATTTTTTGCTTATTGTTATTGAACCCCTCAGGGATTCCCGCATCCGTGGCAGTTTTTGTGTCCGTGTAATAGCAGCCAAACTGTAGGAGGGTCCCCTACGCTGACTATGGTTACGTCTGACGAAAATGAGTAACTAATGTCTGGCCATGGCGCCTCTGCCGGGCCGGAACAAGCTGGGTAGACCAAAGAAATGTTGGCTTGACGTTGTAAGAGATGACATGTGAGCCAACAATCTCACATCACAGGATGCTAAAGATCACGCGAAATAGAGGAGAATGAGCAGGAAAGCGTACCCCAGGCTCCAACGCAAAAGCCACGGATGCAAGCGGGCTAAACGCCGAGATGATAATGATTTTAATCAGTAACAAACAATCAATTTCAACCATCTTCTACCTGGTGCTGTATTGTCACCGTCATCTAGCTATAGCGTCAATACATCGGAAATAATACATCTTTCAAATGACATCATGTGTGATGTTCGAATTTTATATAACCAATTTTTTTTACTCTCTCTCTCTCAATCATGTATTTCCTACGGCCCGAAAATGTGTTGTAAATATTTGACACGATTTTTTTCGCTTTCAGACGTAGAAAATTTGATTTCACAGAATTTGGCCAATAAATCCTCATACCACGCAAGAACCTTATAACGGGTTTTAATATTGTAGCAGAATTTTAACTCGTGAATTATTGGAATTTTGAGCGAATTAACACGTTAGGTGCCTTTCATTATAGAGCTTGTATGTAAGCGATTATTGCGAAATATTGAGATTTCTGGTTATTTTCAGAAAAGCGAAATTACTTTGTACAATGTTGATCATTGAGCAATAGACTGAATTTGACTTAGGTCCTTCTAGTTTCAAGAAATTAAACACATATAGCATTGGTGTCTATGCGCATTTCCATTTCAAGATATGAGTCAAAGGAATCTAGTGGTTAGGTGCATGTAGATAGATGTGTAAATTAGTGAGCAGTAAGTTCAAATTTCACACAATACATGGAATTATGTAAAATTTTACTCGATTGGAAGTAACAGAACCGAAATATAATATTCTTTGTATTTTAAGGATGTAGATCATAGACAACCAAATAACGAGTTAGATTTCTGTTGGATAGACATGAGCTAAAAATAGTTACCAACTCTCGACAGAAAACAAACTTGGAAATACCACGCAGATAAAAAACGTGACGAGCTTAAGATTCTATTTTTAAAAGTAAGCTGGCTCTTTGGAAGAACATCACACGTATCACTGGAATACAAAGTACACACTGACAAAGCAGTATTAAAGCCTGTCTGGATATAAGGAGCTGGGATGTGGGGCTTCTCGAAAAACTCAAATGTGGAAATTCTCAAGCGATTTCAAAATATTACTCCGAGTGCTTACTCAGAGTAGTATCAAATGCTCCTTGGCTTACGAAGACCACAGAATTACATCAGCACCCAAAAATCACACCATAGCCACAGGTGTTAGTGAAACAATAGTCATGAAAAGGCTCAAACGATACCACATATGGCACTTTATTGAATGAAGCCTAAAACAATTTTGAAAGGCAGATTTTCTTCGCTGGAGGAATGAACCGCATAAAAAATCTGCTATAAGGGTACAACCGATTGCAAGATAAATAATGTAATAAAAAGGGAACATACATGTTAATTTACAGTTGTAGGGAAAGATGTTCAAAAACTATTGTATTTATTTTACAGTAGAAAGAAATTATTCTTTCTACTTTATTTGATTAATCTTTTTATTATTTTCTCATTAGAGAAAATAGAAAAAACAAATAATGAAAAAATAGCTTATAACTTTGAGAAAAAAAAAAATATTTTGAGGAAATAGTTCGAAACAAAATATACCTAATCTAAAGAAACTAAAGTACCTAAATTTTATTTAAAGTTTCACATCTGTATCTGCATTTTATGAGCTAATTTTTTTTATCATTTTTAAATGAATCTTCTTAGCGTGTCGATGGTAGTCTGAATGGACTCAGTTTGAAATTCAACTGTGTTTTTGGTATCATCACTAGCGTCTCTCAGTATCAGTAATGTGTAGGTTGCTTTGTAGGGTTCCGTGGTCAACTAGGAACCCTTAAAGTTTCGCCAAATTTGGTACCACCTTCCTCGGTGGTAGGCCATTACATCGGCTGCCAGCAGAATTTACCACCCACCAGACAAGGTCTTGCCGCCAAGCGATTCGACGTGTTCCGGCATGATGTCTGGTGTAGCCGTACGGAGGACGGGTTTAAGCAGTTGTGTTTCAATGAGTGCCGGGTACGATGCGCCAAATGTTGTTGTGTCGGGAGTTTGATCAGATCAATCCCCCTCTGGCGCAGCATCGTTGGTCGTGTTGGTCTTGGGATTAACGTGGCATCCCCTCGCTGAACTGCCGTCATCCTTTCTATTCCTAAGTTTTTAAAGTGAATAAGCTTAATTAACTAGTGCGCTTTACCATTAACGATTGCATCACTGCTTACCATCAGGCGGGATTGCAGTACTAGTTTATAATTATTAAAAAAAAAAATATGTACATTAATTACACCGACAAAGTTCTAAAATAAAAAGTTGAAAAAAAAAAAAAGACGTGTGGCACTCGGGGACTGCCGCGGTAAAGCTATTGCATAGCATTTTGTATCAATTTATGCAATTATAATTATTTATTTATTTTATTTATGCAGTATTTCTTTTTCTTTGATATTAATTCAAGTTACACTTTTTGAGCGTGGTGACCGATAAGAAAACAAATTTTACTTTTATTAAATAAATAAAAAGTTAATATTATTTAAAATATTTTTATTATTTTACAATACATGTGGGTTTTATTACCTTACAGTAGCTGTTGGTTATTCAGGAATATTTATCATTGAAACTATAGGTTTATGATAACTGAAATAAGAAACATAAGTTTGCGACTTAATATCCTCTAAATACCTAGAAAATACCGCGTCAATGGTGGTCCCATATTTTGTTGTGGACTCTTGTGGATCATTATTCATTTTCAAATTCAATGTTTATGATAGAAAAGTTGTCAACCGCTCTGATTTTTTATCAGCGAAGTTAATGTTGAAATCGCCAGCCAAGATAAGTGGAAATTTATTACCATTTGTACCAAGTATTTTCGAGCCTTCTTCAGTGTACTCCAGTAAAGTGCGATGAATAAAATGCTCTACCTCGTCCAATTTTGGATTCGGAGAAATGTAAATTGCTACCATAACTATTTGTAGGCCATTTCTAAGTTTGCATAAGCACGCACAAATATCTCCAACAACTGAGCGCCTAACATTAACATCGCTAACGTGTGCAATATTTATTTCAATATTCGGAGTCATAATATTAGTAATATCATTTTTATTTTGGTAAATAGCTACCCCACCTTTTGAAACATTATCTCGTTTGAACTGAACAATACAATTAAAATTAGGTATTTCAACTGGATTATCATGCGTCATGCAAGTTTCGGTAAGAAGTAACACATTTGTTTGTCTCGTAACTGAATCTTGTAAATCGTATTTATGACTATTTAGACTTTGGCAGTTGAAAGTCATTATTGAAATGCTATTTCTATTACTAATGAAATCTAATACACTTTGAGTAATCGTCTGAACACTATTTAAAGACAGTCTTTTGAATTCTTGCAACAATTGAAAAAACGGCCGCGTGAGCACTTTTTACTCTATAAAATCACGCGCTTTTATTTAGTAAAAAAAAGCTATTTTATAAAAACACTACTAAATTAATTTGAATAAAAGTACTTAATAATTTATTATATGAAAAGTTTTTAAGGTAGCCATGACAACGTCGATGACGTCTATGACATATCTCTATAGAAGACCTATTTCAGAGAGAAAATTAATCGCAAGTTTAGCACATCGCGACTATCAGTAACATGGCAAGTGTGTAGAACTGAGTTCGCGCCCTACAATATGCATGCTCTTTTTGAAAATCTATAAATTGTTTTCAAAAGATGTAGTCGCACGCACACAAACATACCGTGCCGAAGACTGCCGAACTGAATCGACGTTAGTCGATGGGGAGCGTGAGGTTTTTTCGTTACGGAATTTCTGGATTCGGTCCCCGCGCTCAAGGCCCGCGATAGAAGCTATGCAATAGCTTAAAAATGTTTTATTAGGGTACTCCACATACACGTAAAGTGGGAAGCGAATTAATTTTTTTTTTTGTAATTTCTACCCTGACGTGTGATATACAGGGTGCCAGGGAAACGCTTCCGAAAACGAAGACAGGTGATAAGGCTAGTGATTCTCGATACGATACCATCAAAAAATGAGGATTTTTTTTTACAATTTTACTTAAGCATTTTTCGTACACTATGCTGTGGGAACAGTTAAATGAGTTAAATGAAACCATTATTTGCGATTAAACATTTTTTTTTCTTTACAACTCTAACAAGTAATGTATTCGTAAATAAATAATCAGCTGACAGCTGACGCTCGCGCATAGACTCGAGTTCAACGACCGCGTGCGGTCACCGACATCGCGACGCGCGACGGGCGATGCGCCGGCTAACTTAGTGCGGCGGGGCCATGTGATCGGACTATCTTCCTAAACTACTAACCTTCACTCGATCGCTTGAAGCAAATGTCTTTTCAGTTCACTTCTACCTAGTTGTGGGATATCTGCTTACGGGTTCCATTCGTGCAAGGATCGTAATGATTTTCCCCTTGAACAGGGTTACAATTTTATTTTGATCTGAACGTTCAAATTTACAAATCAGAAAAATCCAGTTTACTTTGCTTAACCTTGAGGCCCATATCGAAGGTACTTAGATACCTACAGCCGGCAGTGTGGCTGTAAGGCCATAAAAATCCTTTGTAAAGCGCCGCTAAAATAAAGAAAAATAAACATTACAGAGGCGTCAACAGTTTTAATTGATTGATCGTGAATTTAATAACAGTTTTGTATTATGTCGATAATCGCTAGTAAATGAAATAAAGCAAAAGATCGCTGACATCAGCTGTAATTGACTAAAATTTTTTCATCGCATGTGAATCAATTGAATTTGAACTTTATAATAATGTAATTAAAGTCACACGATGCGTGCTCGTTTATTGCAAGAACTGGATCCTTCATTTAGTAAGTAAACCTAATCAATTTAAAGTGAATAATTAAATTAATTGAATCTAAGAAACCAGTTAAATCTTATTTAAAAGTTAGAAAATGAAAACAGTTTGTAATAAAGCATAAGTACAATTTCCTAACAATTAAAATCAATTGATTTCTGATCTCGTAATTATTCTTTCGTTCACGCGGGGATGTACCCAATGCGTTTGTCGACGTCCGCGCGGGCTTGTTTGACCTTCATAGTACTTCTTTAGTAAATAATTAATCAGTTCATTCCGACTCGGTTCGTGAGCGGTTACGTTTTTAATCGATTATTTAATTATTGTTTTGTTAGTTTTAAATTTGTGTTTAGTTATTAGGTATTGTTACGTTTTTAGTGCTGTTTTATTCTTTTTAGTTATAACTTTTTGTTGTTTTAGACAATGCCTGAGGCATACGTGTACAGTGCTCGTGAATACGGCAACATGTTGATGTGTTTAGGAGAAAAATTCTAGGACCAGTGTTTCTACCGCAGCGTCTCAATGGATCAGCATATCTTAATTTTATAAATGGACATTTAAATGATATGCTAGAATGTGTCTGTGGCTGAATTTCGTCGAGCATGGTTCCAGCACGATGGAAGCATGCTCGTTACGCGTCCCGTCCGCGAGCGTCTCACTGAGCTTTTTAATGACTGCTGGATCGGAAGGCTGGGGCCGCACGCCTGGCCGTTCACCCGACTTAACGCCGTTGGACTTCTTTTTATGGGGGTATGTGAAAGAAAGAGTGTTTGATCGGGAATGTGACAGTGCTGATGAAATGCGGGGCAGAATAGTGAGTGTTTTTAATAAACTACGTGAAGAATGTGTTGAGGAATACTGATGCCTCGTGTTCACGGATCGACACAGCGACGGGCCCGGCTTTGTATTGAAATGAATGGAACTCAGTTCGAGCCAAACCTCATAAGGTCGCAAAGGATTTAGACAGGTACGTAAAATGCCTCTGTCAGCTTTTTACAATGGACTACAATTGCGATTTTGAAAGTGATGTTTGTAAATTGCGTATAAATCGGCTCTTTTCGGCGGCGGCTCTTTTAAGCGCGGGCGCGGTAGTGCGACGTCGCCTTGCGTGTCAGTGACCTCATGTTTCGTACGCTATCCAATGCTTGTTTACGAAATATGAAGTCTTGAAAATAATCAATTTAAAGCGAAAGGTTATTGGTATCCGTTTGCATTTAGGTTGTATATAATCTACGTTCTGGCTTCGGAAGCGTTCTCCTTACACCCTGTATTGTTAGATAGAAAATTCAAAATGAATATTTTACTATAATAATAATTTTTAATAATGTCAATATTTTCGGAAATAATCCTTCCTAAAGTAAAAATGAAAGCATAACCCCTCCCACCCCTCTAACTTTTAACTATACGTTCGAAATATATGAAAAAAAAAACTCAAACTGTCTAGGAAAATTATTTTGAAGCTGATGGGTTGGACAGTTTTAAAAAAAATTACAAAACATTTTCTGAAATAGGTTTGTAAATGAATCATATATGCAAGCATTTTTTATACTAATTTACATATTTTAATATTCCGAACGTATATTCTTTCAAATGAAAAAATAATTTTTAAAATCCTTTCAGGCAATCCAAAATTGCCACCGAAAATCCAACATACATAACCCACTTTCCTGAGCGATTTTTTAAAATTATTATTAAGATATCCAACAGCGATTTACATAGATGCTTATACTAAAAGAAATATAATTCATAAAAGCCAGTAACAGGATATGATAGCTAAGTATAACATAAAAATGATCTTAACTTTTAAAACAATAATGTATCATTTTAGTTTTTTATATATACATACAAACATACACACATACATATAATATATATATACACACACACACACACACACACACACCAAAGTTCCCGCTGGATAATTCAAGTCGACAGCCTCTCAAGCACTTGCAACTTAAATTTTGATTTCGAAACGGTATAAATATCGACATCGCTGAAATATTTATTAAATGTTTTAATAGCTCGTGAAGTGATTTTTTCTGAGTTGACGGGGTCAGGGTGGGTATGAGCTATAGAATAGTTGGAAGTATCAATAAGATTTCCTTTAGTTATGACCATTATGAATTGGAATGCGACGGGTATCCAGAACAAACATATCGCCTTAAAGACGCAGAAACTAAAAAAAAAGTGGAGATGTAAGGTGTGTATCCGAAATAAAAAATTCGCTAATACCGACAGTACAACCAACGTCACCGTGAGAAAAAAGCAAACTTCTCTAATAACACCCTCGTCTACAGAACAATCTCCGTGTATTGATAATGTAGTACAGGATGATCATCAAGCGTTAAAACATCGATCTTCGATTCAAAATATTACAGATTTACATGATTCCCATATACTGACGGAGTGCGAAATTTCTACTGAATCGTATATCCCCAATAAACTATCAATGAGTGTTGACGGTACTGTGTCTGACTTAGTATTGGTGTCAGAAATGAAGGAAACAATCACTCAGCTTACATTAAAACTCGAAATCGCTGAGAATGAACTAGGAAATATATTATTAGAAAACACCGATCTACATAAACAAATAAATAAATTAGTTTCTGAAAATAAGACACTAAAATCTTTATGCCAGTCACCTTCCATGTTTGCAACTCCGGGTAGAAGCACTAATAAGAAAAAGAGGCAATCTCTGTCAAGTCAAGACAATATCCTTTCTACACCATCCTTACCATCCAGACTTAGATCGAAATCGAACGCTGATACTGACAGCTACGAAAATGTGTCCTCCTTTGAACAACAAATTGTTACCCTGCAGCAACAACTAAAGGTTGCACAACTAGAAATAGCAGCCCTCACGGACCGTATTGCGACCCTAATGCGGAATAGTTGCAATATCTGTAAACCCGTCGGTCGTCTTGAACTAAAGCAGAATGCAGTAAACACGACCAGTCCTCAGATATGTGCTACCACAGATCGACAGACTAAAAGGAAGATGTTTATATTCGGTACTCAACGCTGCGTCGGTCTTGCAGCAGCCATCTCACACTCAAGGACAAACACACAATATGAAAAATACAGACTCGTCTCTATAACAAAGCCATATGCGCCTTGCAGTGAAATCATAGCAAACTGCAGAAATACCAAATTGACAAGTGAAGACAAACTTATAATATGCATAGGCGAAAATGATAGCAATCCAAACCTACTGTTGTCCCAATTGAAAATTATATTGAATAAGTTCCTAAATAATACTGTTATTGTGTTAAATGTGGTCAATAACATGCACCTCAATGTCGGTAAATTAAACTATTCCATAAAAAATATTTGTAATAAGTATAAAAAATGTCACTTTATAGATCAATCATCCACGAAACTCTCTGATGTTTGTAAGTCGATAAATTACATCATAGATTGCTGTGATTATAATGATAAGTATTTAAATCCGAGCGAAATTTGGAAAAGAATAGCGAGTAACAAACCAATTTCTAAATTAAGCGGGTCCACAAGTGAACCCAAAAAAGGCACAATTCCCTATTACTTTAGTCGTATTAAGAGTACTTCCAACACAGTTAGCTTCTCTTTACAACGTAACGCAAAGGGTAAAATAGGGACTATACCTTATTACTTTCCTGTATTAAACAAGTGCAACTCATTTTTTCGTATCTCAAAACAATGAAACACACAATTTTAGGATACTTCACCAAAATATCGCTAGTTTATTATCCAAACAAGAACTATTGGACGTAACAATTCAGGAATTAAAAGAAGCAAACGTTGATCCAGACGTAATATGTCTATCTGAAACTTTTTTAAAGAAAGGCTGTGTAAATTTCGTAAAAATATACAATTATGAAATGGCTGCTAGCTTCTGTAGAGATAAACAAAGAGGTGGTACATGTATATTAATAAAAAAAGGTTTAAATTATAAAGAGTTACTATTTGTGAAAAATTATGCAACTCAGAATACGTTTGAAGCTTGTGGCTTAGAGGTAATAAGTAATAAAATAGTAGTTATATGTGTTTATAGAACGCCTCAATCAGATCCAAATCAGTTTTTAATGAAATTAAATAAACTTCTACACGATTTGTTTCAAAAATACAAATCTAAAGTAAACGTAGTTATAGCCGGTGATTTAAATATAAATACTTTGAAAAAAGGTTCCATTACAAAAGAGTTAGAAGATTTGTGCAATAATTATTATCTGAAAATCCACATAAATGTTCCTACACGTAAACTATCGTGTATCGACCATATCTTGAGTAACATTACCAACGCTACTTCAACTGTACTACCTCTGCACCTTTCAGATCATGACACGGCACAAATGCTAACCTTTCCTACTAAATATAAACAACAAAAAGCACCAATATATTACATTTATAAAAGAGATTACAATTTAGGGAATGTCCGGAAATTTAAAGAATGCTTGGAAAACCTTTCCTGGTCTGATATTTATCAAAATCCTGATGCAAATTCCGCATTCAGTGATTTTCATGAACTGGTATGCCTATTCTACAACCTCTGCTTCCCCAAGGTAAGAGTTCGAGTGAACAGTAATAATAAAAATAATCAAAAGTGGATAAGCAGAGGAATACGGTTAAGTTGCAAAACTAAACGGAGACTACGCCACCAGTATTATAAAACGAAAAATTCTATAAATAAAACTAAATATAAACATTACTCCAATTTGCTCAAGAAATGTATTTACGGATCAAAAAAGAACTCAAACATAAAATATATTAATACGCAGGATAACAAATGTAAAGCCACTTGGACTGTCATTAAAAATGAAATAAATAATACTACCCTCAAAGACAACATAGAATTCATAAATTTAAACAATGTTGCAATTACTGACCCTGTAGAAATTGCTTCTCAGTTTAACGAACACTATGTAAATTCAACGCATACCACACAAATACAACAAAGTGCTGGTCAAAGCTTTGGGAAAAATATAAGTGTCAACACTATGTTTCTGAAACCTATGCTGGAAAGTGAGGTTCAACTGGAAATAATGTCTTTAAACAACACCAGAGCAGAAGGCTATGATGAAATTAGCACTAAAATCGTTAAAGCCTGCTGTAATGAACTGACTGGTATCTTAACTTACCTAATCAATACTTCATTTATAGCTGGGACTTTTCCCGATAAATTAAAATTATCTATAATAAAGCCGTTATTCAAAAAAGGAGATAAATTGGATATCAATAATTATCGTCCTATAACCTTAATACCTATCTTCTCCAAAATATTTGAAAAATGTATGTACAAAAGACTACTTAATTTTTGTAATAAATTCCAATTAATAAGTGATGAACAGTTTGGGTTTCAAAAAAATAAATCTACGTCTTTAGCCGTTTTCTCTGTTATAAAAAATATATTAGCGAATATTAACAAGAGCCATATGACTACTGGTCTTTTCTTTGATTTGTCGAAAGCGTTTGATCTGGTGTCACACGAAATATTGCTGGTTAAGTTGGAGAACATCGGGATTAGGGGACCTGCTTTACAGTGGTTATCGTCATACTTAAATAACAGACAACAACGTGTCATAATCAATAAAATTACTAAAAATAAAGATATGACATCCTACTCATCGCAATATAAAGTAAATAAATATGGTGTTCCACAAGGGAGCGTATTAGGCCCAATATTATTTATTCTATACATAAATGACATAATAAGAATAACTAAACATAAATGCGTATTATTTGCTGATGACATAACAATTATAGTGACATCCGATAGAAAGAAAAGTACCATTACAGATCATGAGTTAGATATCAATAATACAATAGACACATTATTGAATTGGCTTGACTTTCACCATTTAAAAATTAATTTAAATAAATCCGTTTACATTCAATTTAACCAATCAAATAATAATAAATATAATATAAAAATGAATATCACTAAAATCAACGAAGTAATGCACACGAAATTTTTGGGAGTAATAATAGATAAAGACATTAATTGGAAAGAACACGTGGAAAGTGTTAGCACTAGAATTAATAAATTCGTCTATGCGTTGAAACAAGTTAAAAATGTCACGAATATAAAAACCGCTATTATTTCATATCACGCGTATGTTGAATCGTTACTGCGCTATGGTCTGGTGATGTGGGGTAATAGTACCGATGTAAATAGAGCATTTGTCGCTCAAAAAAAATGCATAAGGGCAATATGTGGCCTTCAACCGGATGACTCATGTCGACCAGTATTTAAGAGACTTGGTTTGCTACCGCTGCCGTCTCTTTATATTTATGAGACATGTATGTTTGTCAGGCAGCATCAAAATTTATTTGTCAAAGCAAATGACATTTGTGTCCGAAACCGACGAGAACCCAACAGGCTCGTACTAAGTGAGATTCCAAGGCTAGCTAAATATAATAAAAGCTGCCTTGCAATGTGTGTACATTTATATAATAAGTTACCAAACGATCTCAAAAATGTGAATACCAAATTATTTAAAAGGAAATTGTATGAATGGTTATCTGTGAATGGTTTTTATAGTGTTAAGGATTTCCTTGACAAAAAATGTTAATGTCTAGTATATCTTGGAAAATTTGCATGCTTATATTAAATTGGCAAAACATGTCTTGGTCTAAATTGTATTTTTACCATCTCTGTATACCGTGTTTTTATGCAAATAAATATATTATTATTATTATTATTATTATTATTATTCTTTGTAGGTCCGTTTTTAGGATTCTGTACATAGTTTATGTCAAGTTAATGTAACAAATATCCTATTTTGTAACACTTATTGAAGTGAAACTTATTTACGCACGCTTGACTTGGGGAGTAAGCTGGCGAACGAGTGACGTAAGCGTTATGAAAAGTGATCGGGCAAGGCGAACGGAAGTTAAGTGGGGGATATAAGCACAGAGGCGCCCGTGGCGCGAGCTTGGTACTACAAGGTCTACAACGAGTTTTTTTTTATTTTCAATAAAAATAGAAGATCTATGCAAAAATATTAATATACCAATGAAACCATGAAATAAATTTAAATATTTATAGAAAATTAATATATGTATATGTGTATACATGTATATATTGTACACATATATACATGTATACACATATACACATATACACATACAGATGGAGCGAAAGAAGTTTCACTTCAGTCATGTGGTCATAAGCACACTCGTTTTTTTAACTCTTAATTGGGCTCACTTATTGCGACGGTTGGGAAACTACGGAACTACACTGAGACACACTCTTTTTGATATCATCGACATTTTCATATCACAGGTACATAAGATGCTTATTCAAATAGTACAAAAGTAAACACACAAGATGTAAAGAAAACCCGATCCGATCCGTGAAGGTATTGTTAGGTATCGATAATTGATTCTGCTAACGCTTACAAAGCTGGGACAAACTAAAAAAAAAAACCCTAAAATAATAAATATTAATTTACAGGAGTCGTGGTGGCCGAGTGGTTAAAACACCAGCCTCTCAAGTATGACTGCGCGGGTTCGATTCCAGGTCAGGTAAGTACCAATGTAACTTTTCTAAAGTTATATGTACTTTCTAAGTTTATCTTGGATACCAATGACTGAAGGTGAAGGAAAACATCTTGAGGAAACCTGGACTTTAAGTCTGAAATCGCCAACCCGCATTGAGCAAGCGTGGTGATTACGCTCAATCCTTCTCTGTATGAGATGAGACCTATGCCCAGCAGTGGGACGATAAAAGGACGAAAAATGATGAAATGATGAATTTGCAAAAGGAGGGAATTTAATACATGTACGGGCGAAGAAGGCAGGGCACGCGGCACGTGGTCGCATCGCTCACAATAATACATCATTTTCAATGTATTCAGTTTTTCATGTTGTCACATTTTAAAAATTACTAAACTTTCGAGAAGTTGGAATTAATTCGAAGAAAAAAAGGTTATTTCAGAATTCATTACTATTGTTACTATGACGATAATGTAAAATTTCATATGTTATTTGGTTATGTGATTACCTAACCCTTAATATCCTTATGGATCGGACGGGGTTTTCTTTACATATTGTATACAAGCAGCCGCCAGCGTCTTCGTTCGCGTGGAGTTAGTTATGCACCACTCCTATCAGTCGCATCGTGATGTTATATAACCTAAAGCCAAAAACAATATTTTTGCTATATAAATATTTGGACTACCCAACGCAAAAATAATTTTTAAATCGGACCCGTAGTTCCTGAGATTAGAGCGTTCAAACAAACAAACAAACTCTTCAGCTTCATATATTAGTATAGAATATAGATATAATTTAGTAGAAAAAGGAAAAATTGGAACATAAAATACCTTATCCAATGGAATTTTTGAAGATTTAAGAGCATTAATTAAACTCACTATTAACTATGCTCAATCGCTTTGAACTTGTTGTTCTATAAAATACTTTCTATCTTAAAAACCGATCTCTGTTGTAAGTAATATCCGCTCTTTTCTATTATATACTAATTGAGTAGTTTCCTAAAAAAAATAATAATCATAAATGTGAATCAGATAGATTTTAAAAAAATATTGAACACGTATTTTTTCTTTCATTCAATAATAATAATAATTTTTTATTTTGCTAGAATACGAGTATAAATACATTAGCTGGTAGTTACAAATATTGTCCGTCATATTCAACCATTATCAGGTATGCAAAAAATGTCACATTCTTAAGCTGCAAATTCAATAAATTATATTATAACAATTTTCTATTCAATAAGGTAAATTAAATTTCAATAATAAAACAATGATGTCGACACAGAACCTATAGAAATAGTAATATCAAGATAATGTCAGATAATCATCTAGTAAACAAATGTGCTGATTGGAATCAAGATAGAAATGGATCAAGATAGAAATTATACAATCAAAATGTCAAACTAGCCACAATACAATTAAAAATGTCACCTGGTAAAAATAATTAATGTTTAAAATGTCATACTTATATAAAATGTCAGTGAAATTAGAATAAATCAAAAATATTAAAATCAAATATTAATTCATGTTATCTTCTCTGTCAAATATTCAGAAATACTGTAATATGCTCTTGCTACCAAAAAACTATTCATCTGTATTTTAAATTTATTAATGTTTAATTCCATCATATACCTCGGTAAATGGTTGTATATCATTGGCGCCATGCAAAGTATACTTTTACGCATCAATGCTGTATTGCCTTTCAGAACACGCAGTCTATTTTGATCATGTCGACTGCGCGTATTAGTTACTGTATCAGACAGCTTCGGGAAAAGTTTAAGGTTAGTTTTAACGAATACAGCAATTTCGTATATATACAGCGATGAAAGAGTGAGTATTTTATATTTCATAAAGTAAGGCTTGCAATTTTCTATGCACTTTAAACCGAACATTGACCTGATGCATCTTTTCTGCGCCCTAAACACTAGTTCTCTATTCGTGGAGTTACCCCAGAATATTACTCCAAATCGTAGTAATGAGTCCACAATACCATGGTATGCCGTGACAAGAGCGGCCTCGCCTATAATAGGTGCAAGTTTGTAAAGGGCAAAGGCGGATGAACTAATTCTTTTAATTAATTCTAGGGTATGATCTTTCCAATCCAGTCTATGGTCTATTGTAATACCTAAAAATTTTGTCGTACTTTCCTAATTTATTCTGTGATTATTATAGTCAATATTTATTTTATTAATTACGCGTTGGCTAAATAGCGTCAACTTGGTCTTGTCTAAATTTATTTTTAAATTATTATCTTCTAACTATTTTACTATCGAACTTAATGTATTCGTGATTTCACTTTCGTCTATAAAATTTGTCCGTACTGCTTATTGTGACTGTGCTGTCATCGGCAAAAAGTGACACATGGCGTTCAGTCACTTTTGGCAAATCGTTTATGTATATAATAAACAAAAGCGGGCTCAGCACGCTGCCCTGTGGTACGCCATACTCAATTTTCCGATGATCTGATCTGTATATTTGTTCGTTTTTAGTCCTATGATCTACTTTGCGTATTTCGACGTACTGTTTCCTATTTTTTAAATATGATTCAATTAACTGCAGGACGTTCCCTCTGATTCCGTAAGCGAATAATTTGTCAAGTAGGATATCGTGGTCAACATAGTCAAACGCCTGAGTCATATCACAATAGATCGAACATACAGGTAATCTTTTATCGACATTTGTGATGACTTTATTTATAAAATCATACACGGCCATATTAATGGTTTTATTCTTTCTAAATCCTTTTTGTTCTTGGGTTGGTTCAAATACTTTGGTAGATATATTGATTTGAAATGCCGCATGACGTCACGTCATGGTACAAAATTTACCACGGCGTGACGTAATTAGCCCACACTCCGTAGCATTAATACGCTATATCTCAGTAGTTTTCGTAATTTCGACGGACGGACTAATTACTCTTTTTATTTTTAACCGACTTCAAAAAGGAGGAGGGTACTGAATTCGATATGGTCGAATTGAATAACTATGAATTGAGTATATATGCTTTTTTATATTTGTTCGAGGATAACTTCGTCATTTATGAACCGATATTGATAATTCTTTTTCTGTTGGAAAGAAGACATTCCCAAGGTAGTTCCATGATAAGGACACCAGGGTTTGATGGTGGAAGACCAGAGAAACAAGGGGAACTTTCAAAAATCGTAGGGGCAACCAGTGCGTTTGTAAGTTTTTTCATTAAGTATTTTAGAGTCAGCATCCAGTCTAACCGGATGCAGCTGAACAGTACTTTTCACAATTAAAAAGTGTAAAATGAAAACTTTTTTTACAAAAACAAACAACGGACTTCCAAAAACACTACAAAGTGAAAAATAACTAATTTCGGAAGTCGGTGTCAAAAACGAATATACAAAAACCAAAGACACCGACTTCACAACATTTTTTGGAAGTCGGTTGTTTTTTTTTTTTTTTGTAAAACATGTTTTTTTCATACCTTCGATCCATTCTTATTTTTTTCATTTGCATTTTTTTCTTCAACTATCAACTAAAAGTCGATACAAATTAACGTAGATTACTAATAATGTTATATTACTAACACTGCTTTGCGTATTTTTTATGGCTAGCCAAAACGGAGATTCGTTTCATATTTTTTGTATTTTATTTACTTATTTATTTAACCTTTTGTGTACACACACATAAACAAACAAGAAACAACAACAGAAAAATGTACAGAGGTGATGCTTACTTAATGTGCAATCTCTACCAGCACACAAGCAAGACATAAGACAATAGATACAAAAATGTAGACAGCATATGAAAAAGTAAAGGAAACAAAAATAATATATAAAATCAAAACAAATCTCAAAAACGAAGTAAAAAGTTTGAGAATATACAAACTAACATACAACATACATACTTCTAAAATATACAGAGTGGTACTGATAATACGACAAGAAATGAAAACATGAACAATGCTGGTTCATAGGAATAATCCTAAACCATGGAAAAACCTAGGATGAAAAACAATAAAGAATGAAAATTTCAAACAAACTAAATCGCATAAAATTGCAAACAAAATAGAACATTGACGTCCGATCGGCGACAGCGCGATCCTGTATCAACTTGCTTTTTTCGCGCCACTATTATTAAAGTTTAGTACCGCTGGATGCGGCGGTCATCAACCTGTGAGGCTGTGAGCGCTTCCTTATCAACATGTACAGATGACGGCACATCAAACTACTACAATCTGTCAGATTTCCCTATTAGATTTTGAACTTTATCTCTAAAGCATTAAGGCTCAAGGTTGATTAAAATATCTTAGAGTTAGGTGTAGCTTGACTTGCTGACGTCCGTACATCACGTAGAAAATGTGAAAAATTAAAAAAAAAAAGACGTGTGGCACTCGGGGACTGCCGCGGTAAAGCTATTGCATAGCATTTTGTATCAATTTATGCAATTATAATTATTTATTTATTTTATTTATGCAGTATTTCTTTTTCTTTGATATTAATTCAAGTTACACTTTTTGAGCGTGGTGACCGATAAGAAAACAAATTTTACTTTTATTAAATAAATAAAAAGTTAATATTATTTAAAATATTTTTATTATTTTACAATACATGTGGGTTTTATTACCTTACAGTAGCTGTTGGTTATTCAGGAATATTTATCATTGAAACTATAGGTTTATGATAACTGAAATAAGAAACATAAGTTTGCGACTTAATATCCTCTAAATACCTAGAAAATACCGCGTCAATGGTGGTCCCATATTTTGTTGTGGACTCTTGTGGATCATTATTCATTTTCAAATTCAATGTTTATGATAGAAAAGTTGTCAACCGCTCTGATTTTTTATCAGCGAAGTTAATGTTGAAATCGCCAGCCAAGATAAGTGGAAATTTATTACCATTTGTACCAAGTATTTTCGAGCCTTCTTCAGTGTACTCCAGTAAAGTGCGATGAATAAAATGCTCTACCTCGTCCAATTTTGGATTCGGAGAAATGTAAATTGTTACCATAACTATTTGTAGGCCATTTCTAAGTTTGCATAAGCACGCACAAATATCTCCAACAACTGAGCGCCTAACATTAACATCGCTAACGTGTGCAATATTTATTTCAATATTCGGAGTCATAATATTAGTAATATCATTTTTATTTTGGTAAATAGCTACCCCACCTTTTGAAACATTATCTCGTTTGAACTGAACAATACAATTAAAATTAGGTATTTCAACTGGATTATCATGCGTCATGCAAGTTTCGGTAAGAAGTAACACATTTGTTTGTCTCGTAACTGAATCTTGTAAATCGTATTTATGACTATTTAGACTTTGGCAGTTGAAAGTCATTATTGAAATGCTATTTCTATTACTAATGAAATCTAATACACTTTGAGTAATCGTCTGAACACTATTTAAAGACAGTCTTTTGAATTCTTGCAACAATTGAAAAAACGGCCGCGTGAGCACTTTTTACTCTATAAAATCACGCGCTTTTATTTAGTAAAAAAAAGCTATTTTATAAAAACACTACTAAATTAATTTGAATAAAAGTACTTAATAATTTATTATATGAAAAGTTTTTAAGGTAGCCATGACAACGTCGATGACGTCTATGACATATCTCTATAGAAGACCTATTTCAGAGAGAAAATTAATCGCAAGTTTAGCACATCGCGACTATCAGTAACATGGCAAGTGTGTAGAACTGAGTTCGCGCCCTGCAATATGCATGCTCTTTTTGAAAATCTATAAATTGTTTTCAAAAGATGTAGTCGCACGCACACAAACATACCGTGCCGAAGACTGCCGAACTGAAACGACGTTAGTCGATGGGGAGCGTGAGGTTTTTTCGTTACGGAATTTCTGGATTCGGTCCCCGCGCTCAAGGCCCGCGATAGAAGCTATGCAATAGCTTAAAAATGTTGTGACTAAAGTAATGTATATATTTGTATGATTTTTTATAGGTAGAGTGAGAATGTGTTGAGATACACGATGTTTAATTTATTGTCGTATTGTCATCATCACTTTTTATATCACTAGAACCACAAAAATTGTAACATACGAAAACTTACTTATTTTATGTAAGTTTAATAATGTATTGACTGAAGGTGAAGGAAAAACATCTTGAGGAAACCTGGACTTTAAGTCTGAAATCGCCAACCCACATTGAGCAGCGTGGTGATTACGCTCAATCCTTATCTATATGAGACCTGTGCCCAGCAGTGGGGCGATAAAAAGGTTGATAATGATGATGATGATGAATAATGTATTTCCCACGTACACACCTATACTCCCAACACACCGTTTGTTATTTTTGCAATCAATATATGCACATCTCGGAATAGTTATTCTAAATAATAGCACAGATATAATAGTCAAAACGGCATTGACATATTTTGCCAATTTTCGGTTATTGAAGAAGAATTGCGACTTCAATTTATAAAACCTATAATAATCTTCCAATTTCTTGCGTAAGTATTCTCGAGCTTTATTTTTAAAAGTGTACCGACTGGTAACGTCCTGATATTCTGAGGAAGATCATTCCAAAGGAAAACCGTCTGGACAAGAAATGAAGACTCAAGAAAACTAAAGCGGTGAGAAGGACATCGTAGAAGACAATTATTGGAAGAATGAAGATTCCTATTATGCGAAAATAGATAAATATCGAAGATTAGCTAAATCAGCAGTTAGACTGTTGAAGCGGACCCCTGACACCAAGGCTAAAAAAGCTTTGGGTGCGACTGGGATTAACGGTGAGATGATGATGATGATACCTATGGACAAGAAGTTCAGATTCCTGCGCAAGCACTGGTCAGAGACAGACGAGTGACATTTGTGGTCGAATTATTTCGACACACTCTCTATAGAATGCATTCTGGTGAGTGTGCAAGGGAATTGCATGATTTAATTCCCCCATCTCCGTTCCATCATCGGACGACCCGTCGTACGGCAAGTTTCCACCCTTGCGTTGTTGACAACACTGCGATCCGGACGAAGCGTTTTGCTTCCTCCTTTATACCGCGCACATCGAGGGACTGGAACAATTTGCCGGCGTCGGTGTTTCCGTCACATTACAATTTGAGTGTCTTCAAGTCTAGAGTGAATAGGCTCTTAATAAACTAGCGCGCTTTACCATCAACGATCGCATCACTGCTTACCATCAGGCGGGATTGCGGTCAAGCGCTGGTTTATAATTTATAAAAAAAAAAAAATACCACCATTTCGTTTTATGATTCTGCGATAATAGCGATTCAACGTACATAAGTTATCAAGCAATATTTGTGCGTAAACTATTTTAACAATAGAGGGATGAGTTATTTATAAATTCAAAAGTAAGAAGTTTTCTAATAAACCTCGCTGTGGAACTATCTCACATCAATTGTTTTTATTCAGTTCATTCATTCATTGATTCTAGCCTACCGTCACAATCTGAACACCAAAGGTTGGTTAGTGACCAAACTGTAAAAACACGGGCGTACACAGGAAATCTCGCAGAACCTTTTTATCGTCCCACTGATGGGCACAGGTCTCCTATCATACAGAGAAGGACTGAGCGTAATCACCACGCTTGCTCAATGCGGGTTGGCGATTTCAGACTTAAAGTCCAGGTTTCCTCAAGATGTTTTCCTTTACCTTCAGTCATTGGTGTCCAAGATATACTTAGAAAGTACATATAACTTTTGGAAAATTTACATTGGTACTTGCCTGAACTGGAATCGAACCCGCGCACTCATACTTGAGAGGCTGGTGTTTTAACCACTAGACCACCACGACATAGAATACCGTAGGCCTACCACACCGTAGGCATATAGGCCTACCGTCACGCCCTTGTGTTATTGGAAGAGTTTTAGCAAGGTTTCGTATGCAGACCGTATGTAACTTTTATTCATTATTTCTGGTGATCAACACTCGTCATCCATCAGGCGTGGATAGCCCCAGTCGGCTGGCCACTAAGGATTGGATGGAAGTTTCCTTGTACTTGCCATCCTTCATGACTAAAACTTTCTTGTTACCCTATTTTAGTAATAGGAATTAGCATTAGGATTAGACTAGAGGCTTGAGTTAGATTAGCGTTAAAATTTAAGTGTTTCTTTGTTACACAAGTTCAAAGTTAAGATTTGGGCATTCCTGATTTTATCTGCGAACCCATTTAGCAACATAATAAAGTTTTTACCATCTTATAAATTAAAGATTCAAATATTTTTTTTAACTCTAACAATACTCCGTAGTTTTACAAATTCTTACTTTTATTATTTTCATTATTTATTTTATTAATAAACAAATAAAATATCAACATTAAGTGCAAAGGGCACTGGGATAACAAACTATTTTGTTATCACAGTGCCGTTTGCACTTAATTTTACCTACCCTGTGTTACGGGTGCGTTTACAAACATATAAACTTATTTTATTTATTTTATTTTTAATAATTATAAACTAGCGCTTGACCGCAATCATGCCTGATGGTAAGCAGTGATGCGATCGTTGATGGTAAAGCGCACTAGTTTATTAAGAACCTATTCACTCAGATTGAGCAAATAGGAAGGAAGACGGCAGTTGAGCGAGGTGATGCAATGTCAAACCCAACAACACGACCAACGATGCTGCGCCAAAAGGAGATTGATCTGAAGACCCTCCACGACCAAACTCCCAACACAACAACATTTGGCGCACCGTATCCGGCACACATGGCAACACAACTGCTTAGACCCGTCCTCCGAACGGCTTCACCAGACATCATGCCGGAACACGACAAATCGCTTGGCGGCAAGGCTTTGTCTGGAGGGTGGTAACTTCTGCCGGCGGCCGATG
This sequence comes from Sesamia inferens, assembly GCA_037179545.1. Classification (NCBI taxonomy): domain Eukaryota; kingdom Metazoa; phylum Arthropoda; class Insecta; order Lepidoptera; family Noctuidae; genus Sesamia; species Sesamia inferens. Next base: position 11,032,181 of record CM073939.1, read on the forward strand.
TTATGGCCTACCGATACTTCAAAATCGCGAACAATAAGCCATTTTTACCGTGATGTTCAGATGACTATTCGATAAAAGTGGTAAGTTTTTGACAAAAAAGATTTTTGAAATCATAGAAGCATAGGTATACTTTTCCTCTAAATTGTGATATAAAAATAATTGAGATCTGTCGTGTTGTTTAAAAGAAAACAGCGGAATACGAAACGTCTTTTGGTCAAAGTTTTTGTAGGTAAAATTAGCCTGAGCTGCAACTGTCCTATTCGCACTTTACCGGGAGAGGTTGGAAGCAGCGCGACGGCAATAGTTTCTTCAAATACCTATTTTCCAAATTCCTCGGCACTAGAGTCCCCTCTTAACCATTGCGCTAAATGTGCAGTAAAAAACTGTAAACTGTGTAAAGTCATCATTACATCGTAACATATTTTTGTTAATAAATAACTCAACAAAGTAAAAATGTAATCAAAAGCTTACTCAACGTCGATTCCATCTATAGATGCAATTGAAACAGCTTTGAAACGAAATAACGATTTGGTATGATATCTCTTTGCGTATCCACTTCAGTTACCTGTGATACGTGAATTTCTAGACGGCACAAAGGAATTTTGTGACAGACTGTTTCTTTTTTTAAATAACCTTTATTTGTTATTGTTCTACTGTTGACCAATTCAGACAACGAGATGAGTCTGTTTTTTACGTGGATCAATATTTTATACCTTTTGCCCTTGGCTTCGCATATACATATGTCAGAAAATATCCCACGGAAACGTACTACCATTATTTTTAGATACCATACAGGGTGTATCCGACATCGTAACGCAAACTTCGCGAAAAGGCTAGATTGCATGCTACTAATAAAATTATGATAGTCATTTATGTTGTTAATGAACGGTTACAGAATACAAAGTGTTTAAAAAAAGTGTCGGCTCGGCCGTTGAACGTTGCAAGCGTGCCGCCGTGCGGGTTTGTAGGTATGACGTTGGTCCCTGATGTGAACTCTACTAAATCAGCTGATAAGATAGTTTTTCGAGTTTTGTTTTCATTGTACTTTTTATGTAATTAGCGAATTAATTAATTTTTACCCTAAAATCGTTTTGGGTTATAAAAGTATAGCAATTATGAACGGTTTAAAGTGAAAAAAACTACATACATATTTTTTTAAATCATGAAAAAGCCGATGAAAATGTTCACCACTGGGGAGTTCAGAATCATGTACTGGATCCATGGTACTCGTTTGTGTGTCGATGTCAGATACACCCTTTATATTGAGTTGACGACACGCTTGACGAGCGATCGACGGATATTTTTTTTTAAATATATATAAACTAGCACTTGACCGCAATCCCGCCTGATGGTAAGCAGTGATGCGATCGTTGATGGTAAAGCGCGCTAGTTTATTAAGAGCCTATTCACTCAAAACTGAGTGAATAGGAAGGAAGACGGCAGTTGAGCAAGGTGATGCAATGTTAAACCCAACAACACGACCAACGATGCTGCGCCAAAGGGAGATTGATCTGAAGAGCCTCCACGACCAAACTCCCAACACAACAACATTAGGCGGATCGTACCCGGCACACATCGCAACACAACTGCTCAGACCCGTCCTCCGTACGGCTTCACCAGACATCATGCCGGAACACGACAAATCGCTTGGCGGCAAGGCTTTGTCTGGTGGGTGGTAACTTCTGCCGGCGGCCGATGTTATGGCCTACGGAACAAATATTTGTATGGCCTACAGGTAGTTACTTGAACCGGCAGGTCTAGGTCTGTTGGACCCACAGGTAGTTGTTCCAGTTCTGGCTGTTTACGTATGTGAGTTTAAGTGTGTGTACACCCACGATACAGGAGTGATTCCTAGTGTAAAGCAGTGATTTTTTTTTAATAAAAATGTTTTAGGTTTTAAAATATCTGTGTGCCAATTTTTATCAAAATCCGTTCTGCCCTTTTCTGCGTCAATCATCTAGATAAGCAGATATATGCACATAAAATCTTTAGAATCAAATTCGGTTCTACTAAGTCGGGGAATGAGTGATCGACGAGTCAACTAAGTCGTGATGAGATTTTACGCAGTCATTCGCACACCCTCAAATTCACACTCACAATCGCACTCACACTTACTGAAATCATCATCATGATCATCTCAGCGTTAATCCCAGTCGCATCCGAACCTTTTTCAGCTTTGGAGTCTGAGATCCGCTTTACCAGTCTAACTGCTGGTTTTGGCTAAACTTCGATATTTTCCGTGAAGCGACTGCCGTCAGACCTCCACAACCCGAAGGCGATATTGAAGCATTGCAATTAGACCAATTGTTGAACTTTTGAGGGCTCAAACAACCCTTCCGTCTGACCTCCACAACCCGAAGGCGATATTGAAGCATTGCAATTAGACCAATTGTTGAACTTTTGAGGGCTCAAACAACCCGTATCGACTGCCATTAGATGTTGGTATGGCTACCGGGACCAACCTTAACGTGTTTTCCGAGGCACGACCAGACCAGTGCAAATATTCATATTCAAGCATACAAATATTTGCACAGCGCGGGGATTGAACCCGCGCCTCCTTGCGCAGCGGCCGCGTTCGCTACCGCTACGCTACGGAGGCTGTCAACTCACTGAAATGAAATCATTTATTAAGCAAGTAGGATCACTGATCACTTTTACACGTCATATATATTCCGCCATTTCCTAACTGACTACCTCTGAAAAGAAATAGCCGAAACAAACTCAGGGATCATCGTCTTTTTTCAAATCCATACATTAAAGATGAAAACGCTTACAATCATTTACGTGACATTCAATGCGTTATTTACGTTGCCTGCTAAATAATTCGAACATAATTATGCAGCAATGATAACAACATACCTACAATATTCTTCAAAGTGAACTAGATAAAGCTTTGCGCAATTACGTCACTAGTATTAATTTAGGTTCTAATATCTAATTGAAATTATAATGTATATTATATATCATATATACATATAATGATAATTTTAATTAGAAATTTGTTATTAAAGAAGAGAAATTAATAGTAAGCTCCGCATTTAGGCCGCTGGTATAAATTTAGGTTTCTAATTAAAACCAAGCACATGATTGAATTTATATGTAAAGGAGGTAATAGTGGCGCCCGTGGCAAAATAATAACAGAAACACAAGTCCATCGCACCGGAAGACGTAGCGTGGGTAGGCCCCCGACAAGGTGGACCGACGACCTGGTGAAGGTCGCGGGAAACCGCTGGATGCGGGAGGCGCAGGACCGGTCGTCGTGGAGAACCTTGGGGGAGGCCTATGTCCAGCAGTGGACGTCTTTCGGCTGAAATGATGATGATGATGATGAAGTCCATCGATCAGGTTAAGCTAAGCTAGTCGCGGTTGGTCTGTGGATGGGTTACCATCTTAACATATAGAGACCCCTCTGTGCATCGGAAAGCAAATTAAGCCATTGGTCCCGTCTTTAATTTATAGATCGTTGACAATCATCACGGGTCGTCAGAAGTTTGACCACAAGTCACCTTTTAGGATTCCGTAGCCAAATGGCAAAAACCAGAACCCTTATAGATTCGTCATGTCTGTCTGTTCGTCCGTATGTCACAACCATTTATTTTCCGAAACTATATGAGCTATACTGTTGAAACTTGGTAGGTACATGTATTGTATGAACCGCATTAAGATTTTGATGCAAAAATAAAAAAATAATAATATTATTGGGGGATCCCCATACTAAGAACTGAAACTCAAAAATTGTTTTTGACATCAAACACATACGTGTGGGGTATCTATGGATAGGTCTTCAAAAATGATATCGAGGTTTCTAAAATATTTTTTTTCTAATCCGAATAGTTTGCGTGACAGTCGCTTCCAAAGTGGAAAAAAGTTGGTCCCCCCCCCCCCCCCCCCCCCCTTTATCTTCTAAAATAAGGAAATGAAAACTCTAAAAAAAAACATATGATGTACCTTACTATAAAAACTACCAATGAAAATTGTTTTGTACGAGATCTAGTAAGTAGTTTTTTTTTTTAATACCACCTAAATTGTAAACCGCTTATTACCGCGTAATCTTTAATACAAATAACTTAAATTTCATAAATTAGTGGTACTGAACCCTTTGTGCGTGAGTCCGACACGCACTTGGCCAGTTTTTTTTTTTTTGTTTGGGTTGGGAAATCATCAAATGATCTCTCCCGCTCCGGGCGGAGCGGAAGGGCGTGTCAGACTTTTACTGGCTAAACCTCTCCCGTGTTCCTTCACTGCGCCAGGGCCACGGTTCCAAGTCTTACCCGTTGGTACGCCAAGAGGTAAGTCTTACGTATTTTCCAATAGCCGGATTATACAGACGACAGCACATTAAGCTACTAAGATCAAAAAAAAAAAAAAATTGTTTATTTCAGGTTTCCCCATATTTTGTTAGTAACATTATGACTTAAAACAACTATGTTAGTATCTAAACATAATAAAACAAGTAACACAAATAGAAAATACAAAAAAAAAAAGACGTGTGGCACTCGGGAACTGCCGCGGTAAAGCTATTGCATAGCATTTTGTATCAATTTATGCGATTATAATTATTTATTTATTTTATTTATGCAGTATTTTTTTTCTTTGATATTAATTCAAGTTACACTTTTTGAGCGTGGTGACCGGTAAGAAAACAAATTTTTCTTTTATTAAATAAATAAAAAGTTAATATTATTTAAAATATTTTTATTATTTTACAATACATGTGGGTTTTATTACCGTACAGTAGCTGCTGGTTATTCAGGAATATTTATCATTGAAACTATAGGTTTATGATAACTGAAATAAGAAACATAAGTTTGCGACTTAATATCCTCTAAATACCTAGAAAATACCGCGTCAATGGTGGTCCCATATTTTGTTGTGGACTTTTGTGGATCATTATTCATTTTCAAATTCAATGTTTTTGATAGAAAAGTTGTCCACCGCTCTGATTTTTTATCAGCGAAGTTAATGTTGAAATCGCCAGCCAAGATAAGTGGAAATTTATTACCATTTGTTTCAAGTATTTTCGAGCCACTCGAGTTACTCCAGTAAAGTGCGATGAATAAAATGCTCTACCTCGTCCAATTTTGGATTCGGAGAAATTTAAATTGCTACCATAACTATTTGTAGGCCATTTCTAAGTTTGCATAAGCACGCACAAATATCTCCAACAACTGAGCGCCTAACATTAACATCGCTAACGTGTGCAATATTTATTTCAATATTCGGAGTCATAATATTAGTAATATCATTTTTATTTTGGTAAATAGCTACCCCACCTTTTGAAACAGTATCTCGTTTGAACTGAACAATACAATTAAAATTAGGTATTTCAATTGGATTATCATGCGTCATGCAAGTTTCGGTAAGAAGTAACACATTTGTTTGTCTCGTAACTGAATCTCGTAAATCGTATTTATGACTATTTAGACTGGCAGTTGAAAGTCATTATTGAAATGCCATTTCTATTACTAATGAAATCTAATACACTTTGAGCAATTGTCTGAACACTATTTAAAGACAGTCTTTTGAATTCTTGCAACAATTGAAAAAACGGTCGCGTGAGCACTTTTTACTCTATAAAATCACGCGCTTTTATTTAGTAAACAACACTATAAATAATTTAAAAGTCCAATGAAAAATTAGCATGACATTCATCTTAGCTTTTCCGTTAAAAAAAAAGCAATTTTATAAAAACACTACTAAATTAATTTGAATAAAAGTACTTAATAATTAATTATATGAAAAGTTTTTAAGGTAGCCATGACAACGTCGATGACGTCTATGACATATCTCTATAGAAGACCTATTTCAGAGAGAAAATTAATCGCAAGTTTAGCACATCGCGACTATCAGTAACATGGCAAGTGTGTAGGACTGAGTTCGCGCCCTGCAATATGCATGCTCTTTTTGAAAATCTATAAATTGTTTTCAAAAGATGTAGTCGCACGCACACAAACATACCGTGCCGAAGACTGCCGAACTGAAACGACGTTAGACGATGGGGAGCGTGAGGTTTTTTCGTTACAGAATTTCTGGATTCGGTCCCCGCGCTCAAGGCCCGCGATAGAAGCTATGCAATAGCTTAAAAACAAAATAGAATAATAAAACCTAATTCATGAACCTGCCACCTTCAATGGCACCTGGAACAAGCACATGCGATCGTACCCAATGCCGCTGAATGGGGCAGTCTGGCTTGTCAGCAATGACCGACAGGATGGTGTTGGTGCTCCCCCTGACCCTGCGCATGAGCGAGGCCACGCGGCGCCTCACTGTCGCCCCGAACCCTTCTGTAAGGGCGTGTGTAAACATGGCCGATGCGCTGCAGTACCATGGAAGCCCCAGCACCACCCTAAATGCCTTGTTGTATTGTACTCGGAGCGCGTTGAAGGCCCGCAGCGTATAGTTGACCCACAGACTGCACGTGTATAAGTTTTGACAGTATGCTTTGAAAAGCGTTATTTTTACTTCCACGTTGCACCGCGCGAATCTGCGAGCCAGCATGTTGCAGCGGACCGTCAGCGCCCTCCTTTCCCTTTCTATGTCTTTGTCATCAGATTTCCTCATTATATTTTCAACTTTATCTCTAAAGCATTAAGGCTCCAGGTTGATTGGGAATATCTAACGGTTTGGAGTAGCTTGGCCTGCTGTCGTCCGCACAGATCAGATAGGCATTCTCTCCATGTAAAATACTTGTATTCAACTAAATCCAGTTAAACTGAAAGCCGAATTTAACATGTTATAAAAAAGGCTATACGGATGAACATGACGTAAGTACTGCGAAAGTGGAGTTTGTTCAACCAAACCATTACCTAGTTGGTTGAACAACGCCATCAGAGAAATTGATCTAACCAAGTTCAGGTTCCTAGAATGGGCTTTGAAGTCAAACTAGCATAAAATAACCCGTTCTATTTAACTCCAAGTCTCCCTTTTAAGGAATTTTGAACATACTTATTTTCATTTTCCAAGTAACTTTTTACATCCTGGTGCTGGGAACTCTCTCCGAGATCACGGTACCGTGTGTAATTGTAAACAAAAGCAAAGTCACGTACTTATAACTTGGTTAACTAGCTGGGTCCTATCATCGTATTTATTTTTTAAATATCGTTGTATTTACGCTTGTACCGTGCTTAGAATAATACCATCCCATATCCTGCCGTGGGTATCGTAAGAGGCTACAAAGGGAATTGTCACCAGGGAAGTGAGCAGCAGCGCTTCTTCTGTGGAATATCATTTTTTTTTTAATAACTATAAACTAGCGCTTGACCGCAATCCCGCCTGATAGTAAGCAGTGATGCGATCGTTGATGGTAAAGCGCGCTAGTTTATTAAGAACCTATTCACTCAGATTGAGCGAATAGGAAGGAAGACGGCAGTTGAGCGAGGTAATGCAATGTTAAACCCAACAACACGACCAACGATGCTGCGCCAAAAGGGAGATTGATCTGAAACCCTCCACGGAGACTCTCCACGACCAAACTCCCAACACAACAACATTTGGCGCATCGTACCCAGCACACATCGCAACACAACTGCTTAGACCCGTCCTCCGTACGGCTTCACCAGACATCATGCCGGAACACGACAAATCGCTTGGCGGCAAGGGTTTGTCTGGTGGGTGGTAACTTCTATCGGCGGCCGGTGTTATGGCCTACCACCGAGATAAATTACTGCGATCCCTAACCCGCCTGCCAAGCGTGGGGATTATGGCAATGCCGCCCAATGGAATGAAAGCCTTGGGGAAGGTCTTTATCCAGCAGTGGACCTATATTGACTGAAGAAGACATTGTTGGCCTATAAGTTTCTTTTACCGGCTGTTTTTATTTCCTGTGCCCCAAAAAATAATATTTTTCTTAACTTTTTTTACATGTCATGACTCCGCCTTTGTCCCGTGCCGCAAATGTATACATGTACAGTCAAGCGAATTACGTTTCTCTGCCACAGTGCATGCGTCAGTTTTCTAACTACAAGGCAATTAATATTGGGAATGAATGAATGAAAAATGTATAATCATGTCCTTTTATGAAGTGATAGTTATTTCATTGAATTCAGAAATGTCCAAAGTTCGAGCAGTATTCATTTTCATTTAAATACCTTTATGCGTACGTCAAATTCCGTACAACCTAACCGTTTTCATCATTTCCTAGAATAACTTATTCTGCTTCTGTAGAATCTATGTATGTAAGTTGAATCCATTATTTCTCTGTTTCAAATGTAGGAAACTTTTAATTAGTACTTAGAAATGGAGACTATTAGAGGTTCACGTTTTGAACCAGTGTAATTATGAAACGAATTTCTATTTATGAAGATATGTCTCGTATTGGCATGTATTGTAAAATTCAGTCATTTTTGACAAAAAAGTAAACTAAAAGACTTTATGGAAAAATACGTAGGTAGCTTTAATTCTAGCAGCGGTGGCTTAGTGGTATTGGCCGTAATTTACAAATTGCAGATCATAGGTTCGAACCCCAGCAGGCGCATTGCTTTGTGTACATTATTTTAACCACCGCGGTTCTCAAAACGGTGTAGGAAAACATCGTGAGGAAACAGAAGATTAGATTAGTTTTGTATGTATATATGTAAAGAAAAATACCTAATTTTCTTTAATTTAAATTTCCCGCGTTATGATCGTCATAGATACATCCTTGCGCGCTAGCTCCTATGATATTAGTTTAAAAAAATAAGTTTTGATTGTCTATAAGAAAGATGGTGTGTGGTCTATGAAAGAGATAACCTTAAATACGTTACGGCGTAATTAATTTTGAAAAATAATCTCTAAAATATAAAATAGTGTTGTAAATGCGTTTAGGAACTGACATTGTGATTAATAACATTAAATGTCGTTTCTTTGCTTACAGGTATGTAAGGTTTTATATTTAAAACTTTGTCTTTGTTGGAGTAATGTAAAACTAATAATAAAATTTAATCTTTGCTTACAGAGAAACTCAATTGTGTTTGATTAACTTTGTCACCCAAAGCATAAATATTTCGGAAAACATCTTATATATATTATAAGTATAATATATTTTGGTAATAGTACCTATGTATGTTTATATAGCTTATTTAAGTATTTTTTTGTATAGTTTTAAGAGTATGTTTTCATTATAATGTTTTCATTTAAAGCACCTGCTACTAATCTCTTCACCACCTATGGTTGCCTGGTAGAGAATGCCTAAGGCATTAAGTCCGCCATTGTACAATTTATGTCATCATCATCATCAACCTTTTTTTATCGTCTCACTGCTGGGCACAGGTCTCCTCTCATACAGAGAAGGACTGAGCGTAATCACCACGCTTGCTCAATGCGGGTTGGCGATTTCAGACTTAAAGTCCAGGTTTCCTCAAGATGTTTTCCTTCACCTTGTATTCAGTCATTGGGTTATTATTTAATATTTTAAAATATTATAAGCTCTCACTATTTTGGATTTTCATTTTTACCTCACTATCGGCTCAGCATGCTCAAAAACCATAAAACACCGATGACAACCTTGACGAAAAATATATTTTTTGCAATCGCCATATAAGATCCAGGTTTCCTCGAGATGTTTTCCTTCACCTTCAGTCATTGGTGTCCAAGATATACTTAGAAAGTACATATAACTTTAGAAAAGTTACATTGGTACTTGCCTGAACTGGAATCGAACCCGCGCACTCATACTTGAGAGGCTGGTGTTTTAACCACTAGGCCACCACGACAACCATTTATGTGCGAAAGAATAAATAAATAAATAAGATAGAGAGGGAAGAAAATCTTCGAAGACATATGACGTCTACTAACCCACACTGGGCCAGTGTGGTAGTTTACGGCCCACTCCCTCTTATCGAGAGGAAGCCTGTGTCCCAACAGTGGGAACATTATAGTCCAATCGGACTATAACATATATAATCATATATGTTATGTTATGTAACTGTAATTCCAACTGTAAAAAATAAAGTTTATTTTACGCTACAATTTCATTAATATTGCCAACTTCTTCTTCTTCAGCCTATGGATGTCCACTGTTGGACAAAGGCCTCCCCCAAGGCTTTCCACGCTGACCGGTCTGGTGCTGCCCGCATCCATCGGCTTCCCGCGACCTTCACTAGGTCATCGGTCCACCTTGTTGGGGCCTCCCTACGCTGCGTCTTCCAGTACGTGGCCGCTACTCCAGAACCTTACTGCCCCATCGGCCATCGGTTCTATGACCAATGTGCCCTACCCACTGCCACTTAAGTTTAGCGACTCGAAGAGCTATGTCGGTGAATTTGGTTGACTTCTTATAATACTCCGCCGTAACCGAAGCCGCTACCGTAGACTGGAATAGCGGAGCTGCCGGGGACTAAGGGCCTGGGCTGTGTCGTGTGCATCATTGGGGGGTTTGCCATAATTCCCAAGCTTGGCAGGCGGCTTGAGGATCGCAGTGATTTGATATTCCACAGGAGAAGCGCTGCTGCCCGCTTCCCTGGTGAGAGTTCCTTTAGTCGCCTCTTACGACACCCACGGGAGGATATGGGTTGATACTATTCTACGCCCGGCACCACACGGGGAATATTGCTGGGCACTTAAAAATCAACTAATTTGTCATTAAAATAAAGTTGATATTAATTTGTTAACCGGAGGTGATGCCTAGTCCTTTCCATTCCAGAGCCTTGAAGACATCCTCGAAAGTAGCGGTGAACAGTTTCGGGGAGATACACCTCCCTGTCTAAAACCACACTACAGAGGCATCAACATGGAAATTTAGTGAAAATGGGTTCTTCAGTTTATAACTGTGGTCATCAAAGCTAACTTTTTCACTAATGTTTGACTCTACTGTTTGGTCGCCTGTTATTTTGTAACCGTTTTCCATATTCATAGAAAATCAAAGCTTTAGAATCATCATCATCTCAGCGTATTATCCCGGTCGCATCCGCGGCTTTCGCGTTGGAGCCCGGGGTCCGCTTTCCTGCTATTACGCCTCCATTTCGCACGATCTCTGGCATCCTGTGGTGTGAGATTGTTGGCACGCATGTCATCACTTACAACGTCAAGCCAGCACTTCTTTGGCCTGCCTCGCTTGTTCCGGCCCGGCGGAGGCGCCATGGCAAGACATTTGTTACCCACGTAACATGCCGGTTTACGTAAGACGTGGCCGTACCAGCGCAGGCGACTCTCTTGCAGTTTGTCTGCTATGTCACGGACATGGAGACTGCCACGGATGCGGGAGTTCCTGATGCGGTCTTTCCGCGTAACTCCACACATCCACCGCAGCATACTCATCTCCGTGACACGCAGCTCCTCCTTGTGTCGCGCAAGCACAGGCCACGCCTCACTGCCATACAGAAGGACAGGTCTAATGATGGTCTTATAGACCTGTCCCTTAAGCTTAACCGGCATTTTGGGGTCACAAATGACACCTGTCATCTCACGCCATTTTGCCCAAGCAGCGGAAATGCGTGCCTTGACGTCGCAATCAATGTCGCCGGACGCGTGGAACACAGACCCCAAGTATTTAAATTGATCTGTGCACTCGACCCTGTCTCCGCCTATGCACACAGGCATAGGGTCTGTGGTGTTGCTGGCCATGTACACCGTCTTCGCCACATTGAGTTTAAGACCTCCGCTCTCAAGCGAGTTCTTCCACGCATTTACCCGCCGCACCAACCGTTCCCTGTCCGCGTCTGCCAGCGCGATATCATCAGCATACATGAGCAACCAGGGAGGTTGCTCATGTGAATTCTTGATGCTGTCTGACAAGACATCTAATATCACGCTGAACAGGAACGGACTAAGGACGGATCCCTGGTGTACACCGACGGTGATGGGGAAGGGTTTAGTGTCGCCAACAGCGGTCCTAACAACGGAATCGGAATTGAGGTACATGTCTCGAATTATGTCAACATAGGCTTCTGGTACTCCTTTAGACCTCAGTGCCCACCAGATCACCCCCCGAGGGACACAGTCGAAGGCCTTCTGCATGTCTAAAAAGAGCATGTGCAGAGGCGTGTTCTTCGATCTGTATCTCTCCATGGTGATCCTTAGGGCGAAGATAGGGTCCGTGGTTCCGTACCCTGGACGGAACCCATATTGACACGTCGAGACAGAACACTCCTGCCGGATCCGGGAGTCTAAAATCCTCTCAAAGATCTTCATGGTGTGGGACATGACCTTTATACCGCGGTAGTTACCACACTCCTGTACAGAGCCCTTGCCTTTGAAGACTGGAGTGATAATACTCAGCCTCCATTGGCTCGGGATTTTGCCGGACAGGAGCACGCGGTTCAGAAAGTTTGTTAGCATGCCCACACCGCGAGGACCCATCGCCTTCCAGGCCTCAATGGGGACTCCGTCAGCACCGACAGCTTTCCGATTCACCATGCGACGAAGAGCCGTGTGGACTTCCTCAGGCGTTATCGGGGGCACCAATCCAAGGTTCGGAGGGAGTTCCGGTGTCTGCACCTCTTGGTGCTGCTTATTCAGCAGCTCGTGGAAGTACGTACGCCATCTCTCCTTCACCGCGCGATCCTCGCAAAGCAGGTTGCCAGTAGGGTCTTTTACACAGCGGCACTTGGATATATCCTGTGCCGCTTTCACCCTAGAACGTGCCAACTTGTAAATGAGCTTCTGCCCCTCAGACGATTCCAACTTTTGGTAGAGCGGTTCTAAGTGGTCTCGTCTGGCTCTGGCTACAGCTCTTTTAGTGGCACGTTTGGCAACCTTGTATGCGTCGCGATCTTCAGGAGATCCGGTCGCCTGCCACGTTTTGAAGAGGGCTTTCTTCACCCTTGTCTCCCTCTGGACTGTGTCGTTCCACCACCAGGTCTCCTTGTCACTTTTGCGACCGCCCTTAGACACGCCGAGCACCTCCCGCGCCGCCCTAGTAATAGCTGCCTGGATTCTGTCCCAGTGATCTTGGACAGATTCTCCCTCGGTACCAGCGCACTTGTCGCCAATAACCGAAGCGAGCTCCTGGTACTTATTTTCATCAAGCAGCCACCACCGGATCTGGCGCCGGCAGCGCTCTACACGTCTACGTTGGGCCTTAACGCAGAGATCCATGACAAGGAGACGGTGTTGTGCAGTAAGACTCTCACCGGGTATGACTTTGCAGTTGGCTACTTTGCCGATATGGTGTCTCCTAGTTAGTAGGAAGTCGATCTGGGTAGCGCTTCGCCCGCTCCGGTAGGTAACAAGGTGCTCCGGTTTCTTTTTAAAGTAGGTGTTCACAATTGCTAGGTCAGCGGCCGCACACGTTCGGAGAATGTTGTCCCCTTCCGCGTTGCGGCTACCGTACCCAAAGCCACCGTGAACACGCTCAAACCCGTCACACTTCTCACCCACATGACCGTTCAAATCACCACCCAGAACGATTCCCTGGGATAACGGGATCCCGTGAAGCAATCCTTCGAGCTGACTCCAGAACAACGTCCTTTCGGCGTCACCGCACCCGGCCTGCGGAGCGTAAGCACTTATCAAGTGGGTTATTACCCCATTGACAAGCACCCGCACCGACATTAGCCGATCACTGATGCGGTTCACCTCCAAGACGTCCTCCTGGAGCCCGTCAGACAACACCACGGCGACCCCATTCCTTCCACTAGGTACACCCGTGTAGATCAGCTTGTAGCCATTCCCAATAAGTCGGGATCTGCAGCCTTTCCACCGAGTCTCCTGCAGGAACGCCACGGCCACCCTCCGCCTGTGGAGAGTGTCGGCCAATTCTCTCGCGCGTCCAGTTAGCGTGCCAACGTTCCACGAAGCGAAACGGAGTTTACTGGTTTGGGCTCGCTTCTTCAGCCGTGTCCGCCCCTGACACGGTAGCCCTAGCCCACAGGTCACAGGAGTCGGGCGGGGCTCCTGCGCGCCGTTTTGCGGCGGCGCCCTAACTGTAACTTGTGCCTTTCTATTATTCCTTTTCATGTTTTGGCGGTTTTTGGCTTTTACGAGTGCGACTGCCGTCTGACCACTCAACCCCGAAAGGGAAGCCGGCGTCAGGGCCCCGTCCGTGTGTCAGCAGGTGCACCGTCTGGCAGGTGGGGTTGACTTGAGTCCCAAAGATGGAGGTGGGACCCCACAGCACCCAAATCAAAGCTTTAGAATGGACTGAGATATATACAATATGTAAAGAAAACCCCGTCCGGCCCCACTGATTCTATTTTCGACCTATTTTCGAATATTATTGGACCTATTTTAGGCTCTTATTCTACTATTTAAGGGAAAATGTGCGGATGTTGCGGTTGTTGCGGTGGCTGCTGCGGCGAAGACTGCTGTCCTTGTATCACGATGTATACCTGCTGTACGAAGATTTGCTAGTGGCACGGAGTAGCGCCACTTCGCGCAGACAAGCCATGGTGTCTCGCGTCGAAGATGGCACCAGCGCTTCCGATGTTTGTCTTCGAAGAATCATACTCCCGTGCCGTTTTGTGGAAATAAACTACTCTAAATAAGGATAATAAAGGTTAGGTAAACACATGGTCAAATAAAATATGAAATTTTACATAATCATCATAGTAACAATACTAATGATTTTTGAAATCATCTTTATTCTCCGCGAATTAATAAAATTTCTCCAAAATTTAACACCATTTTCGACGGTATTGGGTATTATGAGTGATGCGACCGTGTGTCGCGTGGCCTAACCTCCTTCACCCGCGCTTGTATTGCCTACCGCACATGTATTATGTTACCTCCTTTTGCGAAATAATATTTCGTTTTTTAGGGGTAATATTTTTTAAGTTTAGTCCGGCTTTGAAAGCATTAGTAGAATCAGTTATCGATACCTAACAATACCTTCACGGATCGGACAGGTTTTTTTTTTACATATTGCATATATAGATAATATATATTTAATACTTAAAATTTGGTTATTCAATTTCAATTCAAAACAAATATTCACGAGAGCAATTTAGCTAACAGTATCTCAAACAAAATATTATGATAGCGGGCCTCTGAGATAAGTTAGCGCACTTCTGCGGCAAACGGCTAGGTTACAAAGTTTTGCGCTGCGGCTGCATGAGTAATCTCTCATATGTGCTGCTTATCATACTCTGTATGATATCAAAATATGTTCTCAACTTTAGAGTTACGGGGTATTGTGTTAACTGTTGAAATAACATACATGAAGTAAAACACCTGTATAGCTTCGAATCTACTGTATATAAATGACAGTCGTTACCTTTAATCACCTCTGCCAGATCACTACTCTCAAAATGGTGAGGAACTCTGCATGTTTTAAAACGAAATATTCAAAGAAGCTGAGTATGCGTGAAAGTTTACGATCCCCTCTCACAGAGAGAAAGCCTGTATTCCAGGATTCGGAACATCATATGCTGATTTTATTTCTGTTCTGGGGAAGGGCGTGGAGGATGGTTTTGTGGTGGTATGGTGATTAGAGGAAGGTGATGATAAAGTTGAAGTTATTAGTAGGTGGGCAAGAAGAATTAAAACCATTATAGTTTTAAGGAAAAATTCAAAGAATACGTCACACAAAAATAATAAAAAAAAGAAATGCCAAAGATGGACTACAACAAGCGTTGACTCTAAAATGGAAATGGGCCGGACATGTAGCACGCTTGAAAGACCAGAGCTGGACCAAAATAGTTACAGCCTGGAAAGGCCCACTTGGCAAGAGGAGAAGAGAAAGACCCTGTGCATGATGGGAAGATGACGTTGTTAAAGTCGCCGGTGAAAATTGGTATCAAATAGCCAAATCTAGAGAAGACTGGTCATCCTTGGAAAAGGCCTTCACCTCCAGAGGGGTTCTAGTAGAAGAATAATAATTAAAAAAGTATAGATTATAATTACTTTTTCATTTAATATTTTGTTGGTTTATTATGTTACTTTAAAAGCTTTAACAGACGTTCGAATATGGTGCGCTCCGCACCGCGACCTTGGTCTGCTCGGAACAATATTCGATGGTATGTACAGCGGTCCGCCGGACATTATTATTATTATTGACGGTGCGCTCGGTTCGATGATTCTCCCACAGGATATTGTACGGTCCGCACCAAATTCGCTCGTGTGGACGGGCCACCGCATCGTTCAGCGTACTTGTACCGAATTTGAGTTCTCTGAATTCTCTCCCTGACGCGAGATATTTTAAGGTTGCCAGCAATCTCTCTTCAGCTGTCACAGCTTTTCTCATAACTGTATCGGTTTTAGTTATATATGGTTTCACAAGTTCAAGCAATTCAGTAAATGAATCAGAGCTCATTCGGAGATATATACGAAAATCGTCATCATCAAGGTCTCTCACAAGTCGGATATGACTGTATGACTCTCGGTTTTTTAAATAGAATTTTGTAAGTAAAAATATCGAAACTATGAGTCCATACTCGTATTGAGTAAATAATAAAGATAAAATTCGCTAAACACATATTCGAATATTTAATTTATATATTTACATATTTTAATATTTTGCGTTCAAAAGTAAATACCTTTTATGTGCCTAGTTGAAATAATTACTTGGACTTTTCTTGTCTGTGACTTGACTTCATTATAAAGGAACTTCCATGAGGATCTATACAACACTGACAAGCGTTCCTGGCCGTTGAAAGACACGGTTTTTTCGTCGTTTATACGCTGTGTGTAGGCACGTTCATCAGTGTTCTATGTATCTCGATGAAACCTTCTTACCAAACAAGTTTTTACAGTGCGGTTTATACGCCGTGCCGTAAAGAAACCGTGCACAAAGGGCCTAAGGCGCCATTTATTTAACTAGTAACTACACCCGTGTTATAAATGTTTGCACAAACTTTATTAATCGCGGACTTAAGTACGAGATCTAACACATAACTGTATATTATGCGCTGTTCCAAAGGAAGGGCGTTGTTATGTATTTATGTTTGGGGAAACTTGGTTACTTGCTCGTAAAGTAACTAAGCTTTAGAAGTTATAACAATACTCACTTAGAACGTAGGTATTAGACCATAAGTTGTGACAATGTGAAGATGGAAGAGGTAGACGTTGTCCATTTATTCATGTCATAGTAGATGTTGAAAGTTATCCCAATGGTGTCATCTGAAAGATTAGTATGTAGAGATATCCTGAAAGTCACAAACAAACAATGCGTCATACTGACGTCACAGAGATTCCACATCTTGCTAGCAGAGTTTACCTTACAACTAGCATACATACAACTTACCGACATCAACCGTAAGCGAAGGGGACCCCAGACAACAACATCCGTCTGGTCAGAGAATCTTCCCTTTTCTAATGCGAATGGATTAATTTCACACCTTGTCTGTCATTCCTCTATATGTGTATTAATCAAAAATATCAATTTGCTACTTTGACGAGTCATACAAATGAAATCCAACTAAGCAGGAGCCGCATGTCACCAAACCATTACTATCTGAAATGAAATGAAATCGTTTATTAAGCAAGTAGGATCACTGACCACCTTTACACGTTATGTTTTTTTTTTTAAACTAGTAGAAGCCGGCATTTCCTAACTGACTACCTCTGAGAAGACATAGCCGAAACAAACTCAGGGATCATCGTCTTTTTTCAAGTCCAGACATTAAAAATGAAAATGTTTACAATAATTTACATTATAATTACGCATATTGCTTAGTAACAATGCTTAGCAGTCAGCAGCTCAGTCCCAAGCTTTTTTCTCTGAATAAAAATCATATAAAAATTATATCTGATATAAAAATTACATCAAGCCTCTTTCTATAACACTTAAAGGGGCTGAGCACAAATGCAGACTCCAGACAGCTACTAAGAAGCACTCTGAACAACTCAGACCCAGAACCTGTTGGCATGTTGAAATCATTATGGTTACAGTCTCAGACAAAAATGGAGCTATACAGGAATAGCGCTAACCCTTTTTCACAGCGATTTAATGAAGATTTTAACACGTCACAGTGGACCCATGAGCAGTACCGCATGCCACCACGTGACTCATGAATGAGCCAGGAGGTTACACTAAGTACATTAAATAATTATTTAAAACTAGCTGATCCGGCAGATTTCGTACTGCCACGATTGCTAAATAAAAGACCACATGTTTACTGAATTGTTACTCTGATGAAGATACATTCTTCACTGTTGCATTGTAAGCACAACGATTTATCAACTTCCACATATGAATTGCCCATAAAATAAATTTGTAAAAATTGATGATCTGCATCAGGTAGTGGTAACAACAGTAAATGTTTAGCTGTTCTTGAGTTTTAGCGAGACTATCGAACAGCAATTCATTTTCATAAAAACAACAAAGTTATTATTAGTCGGTAATTTTCATAGAAATGATTAAATTTGAACGTGCAGCGGTAATAAGATCTATAATTGACTCAAATGTTTATATGGGAAAGAGAAAAGGACTATTTATATGGTTTTCCCAGCAATCAATCGAATTTATCTCACCTTTTAAACGTTCCCTAGATCTCCACGAACATTTCAAGACCAAGATGAGACCAAGATGAATCCGTTCAGCCGTTCTCGAGTTTTAGCGAGACTAACGAACAAAAATTCATTTTTACATATAGGTATAGACAGATAGATAGATAAAACCTCGTGCCTACAGCACTACGAAAAGAAAGTATTCAAGCACATATTATTAACGACCATAAAAATAAAAGTGCCATAAATCTGTCGTTAAAAGGTTATTGTAAACCTTTCAAATCTAGTAAACGACCTCGTGATGAGAAACTGACCTTTATGAAGCCTGAACAAACACTGATAAACCAATATGACGTAGTTATTGTTTGACTGCCAGATATATTTTACTTTCGCCCTTTAGTATTTCTTTCAAGATCAAGTATCAAGTGTGACCCCACTTTTTTTTTTATAAATTATAAACTAGCGCTTGACCGCAATCCCGCGTGATGGTAAGCAGTGACGCAATCGTTGATGGTAAAGCGCACTAGTTTATTAAGAGCCTATTCACTCTAGCCTTGAAGACACTCAAATTCCGAAGTCGAGCGAAATCAAATATCAATGTCATGTATGTTTGTGTTTCGAGTTATAATTGTTTTTTTTTTTTATTATTTTATGTAGCTTCTGCCTGGGACTTCGCGTGGAAGTCGTAAGACACCACAATATACTTGCCGTGGATCGTCGAAATCATTTTAAGAAAAGTTGCTTATTTGAGTAACATTGTAGTGGGGCAAACGCTCGAACGTTATTTTGAACGTTACGTGGACTGAATCGTTTTGGAAAGTGGGGACGGTCGAACGGTCATTTCGCTATAGACGCGGATCAGGGCACTTTTCAGAGGCAAAACTGTCGGTTTGCCTATTTAAATTGTGATTGTTAAGATTGGAGGGTATATGTACTCGTCGTGCTTTAGTTCAAAACTCACCTACGAAATAGACCCCTTACCACAACAAGAGGCTGACTACACTATCGCCCCCCCATCGTTGACTCCGACATACTAAAATAATAAACACATTTGAATCGAACTTATTGTTGTATGAAGAGAGTCAAGACTGGTGACGTAGTTAGCAGCTAATCGTGCAGTGCGATTCTGTTACCGGTGAAAACATGAGCGAAGTGAGTGATGAGGGTGCTATTTTTGTTTATAAATTATAAACTAGGGCTTGACCGCAATGCCACCTGGTGGTAAGCAGTGATGCAATCGTTGATAGTGAAGCATGCTAGTTTATTAAGAGCCTATTCACATTAGCCTTGAAGACACTTAAATTGTAGTCCGACGGAAACACCGCCGCTGGCAAATTGTTCTAGTTCCTCGATGTACGTGGTATAAAAGAAGAGGCCAAACGCTTCGTTCGAAATGTTGTGGTGTCAACAATGTAAAGGTGGTAACTCGCCGTACGACGGGTCGTCCGATGATGGAATGAAGATGGGGGAATTAAATCATGCAATTCCCTCATACACTCTCCAAAATGCATTCTATAGAACACCGACAGGCTGACTACTCTACGGCTTTGGAGCACGTTTTCAGCTAAAGCTAGGTCGAATCCAATGTAGCCAGGTGGCATTTTGCATCATCAGCTCAAATGTGGATGTAGTACTCCACACACGAGAACTCCTGTGCTTTGTATAATTTTAGCTGTTCTGGTGTGAAGTACCGCCGCACCTTTGCGATAACGCTAAGTTTCCTGGCTACCACCTTGGCTTTAGATTCCAACTAATGCTAGGGATTAACACTATTGCTAACTAACTAACTTTCACAGAATCGATTGACCGAAGTCGACCAGCAGCCGTCTTCCTTGCATGCGAAATTTTTCACTTTTAGTAAATTAATGAACCAATGCGTCCCTGGATACTAACTATTATTCACCATGCTTGAAACATATAAATATGTGTTGGCGATTTCAAAATCATATTAATTATCTATAAGGTTCAGATTTCCTTACAAAATTTTCCTTCAGTAATGTACAAGATAAACTAATAACTTACCTACATTTGCATTAAGAGAAAATTATTGGTATTTGGCCAGATTTGAAATAACACCCTCGTAAATGAGACGCAACGCCACTTCATTCTCATCATGACATGAATATCGTTTGTCCTATTGGTACTAACTACTAGTAATATTATAGATAAGAAATTTATAAGCATGGGTGGGTGGATATTTTTTAATCTTTCAGACATAACGGATTATCATAAAACTTTAAACTAATATAGCTTATACATTAGAATAAAACATACATTTTTTTTCTTTAACAATTATAAACTAGTGCTTGACCAAAACCTCAAAAAAAAACTGAGTAAATAGAAAGGATGTTGGCAGTTGCGCGAGGTGTGGCAATGGTAAATCCAACAACACGACCAACGATGCTCTGTGCCAGAGGGAGATTAGTTTAGAGGGTCTCTAGACTAATCTCTAGACCACTACCAAACTCCCGACACAATAACATGCGGCGCATCGTACCCGGCACACATCGCAAGACAACTGACCAGACCCAACCTCCTTACAGCTTCACTAGACATCATGCCGGAATACGACGAATCATATATTCTCTCCGGATCGACACTTATAGACACACAGAAAGTTTCTACATAATGAATTTTTGTTGCAGCAGGAATGCAAAAGTTGAAAAATTATATTTAAAAAACTTGGACTATCTCATTAGATTAGGATCAATTTCTACCGTGTCATGCACAGATAAAAACCCTTTACGTAATTTCATATAAACAAAACAGCTAGAATGTTTCAATCCATCAATCTACAATAAACTCGCATAGCACTGACATGATATGATTAAAAATTCTTTGGAACTGCTACGGGAACTCAATAGAAATAAAACGTTTGTAGTTGCAAAATCGGAATCATTGAAACGATAGTCTTTTGACGCAGAATCCAATTTACGGTGCAATTGAAACAAGAGAATGGCGAATGATTGGGTAGACCGGTGGCCAACCAAGTCTATTTCAGTAAATATTCGCTCCAATTGGTTTTATTATTGAACTCCTGCATAACTTCGTTAGTAGTTATATTAATTTATAAGCTTAGAAACTCTCGTCGAAGTATGTTTCATGGATTTAATTTTTATTTTCGTTAAGTTTGACATTAATAGCGGCTATCTACTTTTTCTTAGATTAGGTGGAGCAAATGGCATTCGATAGGAGAGGCTTATGACTAGCAGTGGACTGCTAAACTTTTGTGATGATAGCTTTTTCTGTGTTATTGAGAATACCATTTAAGATCGCTGTCTACATGGCAGCCGTGCTACCCAACATCTTATACTCTGAAGAAACATGGACAGTATATTGCCGTTACATCCGTATGCTAGACCGATTCGAGTAGGTGGCATTAAGTCGTATCTTATGCGGCGTCAGCTTTCGTGGTTCCTTCCCCTTCCTTGGCTTCCTTCCATCCAAAGGTTGTCTGTAAAAGATCGCTCTTAGCGATAAGACCGCCCATTGTGTCACCTCTAATCTATATGGTGTACATAATAAAGAGTATTCTGTTCTATTCTATTCTATGCCGGAGGAAAGAATCTCTTTTATCTTTTACTCAGAACTTGAGAAAGCAATCTAAAGCATGGCGCATAACTCCTCGGGTACAAATACGGTCTGAAGCGATACATGAATGTCAATCCTTCATTGTGAGAGCAGCAGGCTACCGGACAGCCAGACTGGAGAGCGCTTCTCAAAACTAGCGTGAACTGGATGCAAGACGCAACGAGCTTAAGGCCCATCCACCTGCAGCTATTAGTTATAGTTATGTGAATGGTATGCTCTCCTGCCCGCAATATGCGAGGATTATTTTTTTAACAAAATGAGCTACATTAGCCACATGCGAGCTTGTCAACGGCAAAATCGGAGTTGAAGATTACGTCATCATGACCATCACTATTTCAGGGAAAGTTTTAATGTTCATTTTCTGTATTGACACTTTAATTGTTTCCTTACATAGGGGAATCGAATCTAGAGCAAGGCTAAACTGAGCTTTGAGCTAGTATTTGTATTTCCAACTTTATTTCATCTTCAACTCTTGATTTGCCAATAACACGTGCGAACTGTTAATAGACCATCAAACGCTAGAGGGTAGGTATTTAGCGAGAATTAATTGTAAAAATGTATCTTTGTAATTCTTTTCTTTCTTTTCTTTAGAGTGAATACTACTTCAACTCTTCAATGGCCTCTGTGGTTAGATACCACAATTTTGCCAATAACATGTGTAACAAATTATAGAAATTCTTTAAAAAAAATATTTCACCATAATGGCGGATATCGCCAATGACAGTTGAAAAAACGCCCGCGTGAGCCGCCTGCTAGGAGATTTGATGCAAAGCCATGATGTGGCCACTATGCTGCGATGTTTCAATGTTCTTTGTGAATTATTCACTAAATGCACTTTTTACTACATAAATCACGCGTTTTATTTAGTAAACGACACTATAAATAATTTTAAAAGGCCAATGAAAAATGCGCGTGACACTCATCTTGGCTTTCCTGTCAAAACCCCCAATTAAAACTTAGACAATAAAAAAATTCTTCACAGACGCAGACTAACAGTGACATAAAGAATTGGACAGTAGAAAATGGAACTCTGTGATATGACGAAGACAGATAGATAGTTAAAAAGGAAAAAAACTCATAAGTAACTAGTTTTATTAATTTCAATGAATTTGCATAGTTTGAATATATTTTTTTTAATAATTATAAACTAGCGCTTGACTGCAATCCCGCCTATTGGTAAGCAGTGGTGCAATCGTTGATGGTAAAGCGCGCTAGTTTATTAAACCCATTCACTTAAAAAAAAATAGTGAATAGGAAGGAAGACGGCAGTTGATCGAGGTGGTGCAATGTTAAACCCAACAACACGACTAACGATGCCAGAGAGAGATTGATGTGGAGACCCTCCACGACCAAACTCCCGACACGACAACACTTGGCGCATCGTACCCGGCACACATCGCAACACAACTGCTCAGACTCGTCCTCCGTACGGCTTCACCAGACATCATGTCGGAACACGACGAATCGCTTGGAGGCAAGACTTTATCTTGTGGGTGGTAACTTCTGCCGGCAGCCGATGTGGCCTACCATCGAGAAAATTAATTGTAAAAATGTATCTTTGTAATTATATTAAAACTTAAACAATTAAAAAAATCTTCACAGACACACACTGAGAGTGACAAAGAATTTGACAGTAGGAAAAGGAACTCTGTGATATGACGAAGACAGATAGATAGTTACAAAGAAAAAGTTATAACTTAGTTTTATTAATTTCAATGAATTTGCATAGTTTGAATATAACCACAAAAGGAAGAAGACATTTGAGGATGTTGGGCGAGGGCGAGGAGTAGCGCAATTTAGGACATGATAAACTTTATTTCAATTTAGACAAAATTCTTAAATCTATAATGTCAACTTATCAGTGAACTAAGCTGTGATTTATGTAAAAATAACAGCATTTTTCTATCTGTTAGGTTTTTTAATCAATAACTAGTCGAGTTCGATGGCTTAAACTTTATCTTAAGAAAAACCTCGTTTTTAATCTACTTAAAGAGAAGGTTTATAATTCATCGGAATCTTTTTTTTTTTTTTAATAAGAGGCTAGTAATGGTTTTACCACATAAACTTAAACACTTAATCAACGCGTGTTCAGTATACGTCAAAATCCATATAATAATGTCGTATTTAAAACAGTGAGGTTATCATCAACCTTTTTATCGTCCCACTGCTGGGCACAGGTCTCCTCTCATGCAGAGAAGGATTGAGCGTAATCACCACGCTTGCTCAATGCGGTTTGGCGATTTCAGACTTAAAGTCCAGGTTTCCTCAAGATGTTTTCCTTCACCTTGTAATCAGTCATTGGTGTCCAAGATATACTTAGAAAGTACATATAACTTAGAAGAGTTACATTGGTACTTGCCTGACCTGGAATCGAACCTACACTCTCATACTTGAGAGGCTGGTGTTTTAACCACTAGGCCACCACGACTGAAAACAGTGAGGTATATGTTGATTATAATAGCCTAAACAACTGACAACCACTATTGTGGTCGTAAAGTATTTTTTTAAATATAACGACTCGCTGCAGTTCTTTGTGTCACCCTTTGTAAAATCTTTATATTTGTGTTCTGTAATCTATATGATGTACATAATAAAGAGTATTCTATTCTATTCAGTAAATAATTCACAAAGAACATTGAAATATCGTAGCTTAGTAGCCACATCACGACTTTACCACAAACCTTCCTCATAGACGGTTCTCGCGGCCGTCTTTTTCAACTGTCATAGGCAATATCTGCCATTATTGTGAAATAAAATTTTTAAAGAATTTCTATAATTCTTACACGTGTTATTGGCAAAATTGTGGTATATATTCCACAGAAGCCATTGATCAAGAGTTGAGGTTGAATCTCACTGGCCCGTCAGGAGTTGCTGGGGACTCTGAACAGAGACCCGTGGGGAAGCCCCTACAAAATGGTGCGGAATAAACTCCGCCCATGGGCTCCCCCGCTGACGCAGAGTCTCCGGCCTCAGCTCGTGGAGGACGTGGTGAGCGCTCTGTTTCCCTCGCGAGGGGGTACATTCCCCTCCACCCATGGCTTCGCCTCCTGCGGTGCCTGATGCGGACCACACCAACGACGACGACGATGCTCCAGAAGTGACCGAGGTAGAGTTGAGAGCGGCGGTACGTAGGCTGAATGCCAAAAATACCGCCCCAGGACCCGACGGCTTGCCTGGAAAAGCCTGGGTTCTGGCCTTAGGGGCTCTCGGGCCTCGACTACGGGGGCTACTAAGCGCATGCTTAGAGAGGGGCCAGTTCCCACGTCGCTGGAAGACGGGGAAACTGGTCCTCATAAAAAAGCCAGGGCGCCCTGCGGACTCTCCGTCCGCTTACCGGCCCATTGTGCTGCTCGACGAGGTGGGCAAGCTCTTCGAAAGAGTCATTGCTGACCGCCTCGTCGGGCAACTCAGGCGAGCGGGCCCGGATTTGGCGGAGAGCCAGTTTGGCTTCCGCAGGGGGCGCTCTACGGTGGACGCCATCATGCGCGTGCGAGCCCTTACGACAGGGGATGCTGTGGCCCGGGGTGGGGTAGTCTTGGCGGTGTCTCTAGACATCGCTAACGCCTTCAACACCCTACCCTGGAGTTGCATCAGGGAGGCACTCCGGTATCACCGGATGCCGACCTATCTCTGTCAAGTGGTCGAGGCCTATCTGACGGATAGGGCCGTAATCTACCCCGGTCACCAAGGAGTATGGAACCGACGAGAGATGTCGTGCGGTGTTCCACAGGGATCGGTCTTGGGACCGCATCTGTGGAACATCGGGTACGACTGGGTGCTGCGCGCTGACCTCCCTATCGGCGTCAGCGTAGTTTGTTACGCTGACGACACGCTGGTTCTAGCACAAGGGAGGTCACACCAGGCGGCGGCTGACGCAGCGACCCTCGGGGTTGCGACAATCGTCAACAGGATCCGGCAATTGGGACTCGAGGTGGCCCTGCAGAAAACCGAGGCCATGTGCTTTCATGGTCCTCGGAATGCGCCACCGTCGGGTTCCCACATAACAGTAGGAGGGGTTCACATCGGCGTCGGGTCGACGATGAAGTACCTGGGACTCGTCCTCGACAGCCGGTGGAACTTCGAGGAGCACTTCCGACGTTTGGCACCCAGACTGGAACGGGCCGGGGCTGCCCTGAGGCGGCTCCTCCCCAATCTAGGGGGACCAAACGCCTCCTGCCGGAGGCTCTACGCGGGGGCCGTGCGGTCCATGGCCCTTTACCGCACCGGTGCGGGCGCGGTCGCTAAGGAAGCGACCAGCCCGATGCCTGACCGCGTCCCAGAGGGTCATGGCCGTTCGGCTGATCCGGGGATACAGCACGGTCTCCGCTGAGGCGGCGAGCCTCCTTGCCGGATTGCCGCCATGGGATCTGGAGGCCAAAGCCCTCGCCCACATGTGGGAGTGGCGAGAGGAGGCAAAACGCCGGGGCATAACTCCGCTGCCGCGAGAAATCGCGGTACGGCGGACACAGCTCCGGCGGGATCTCATGGCGACATGGAGAGTGCGATTGTCGCAACCCAGTGCTGGGCACGCCACAATAGCGGCGGTAAGTCCCCTCTTTGAGGAGTGGCTAGAGAGGCGCCACGGCGCCCTCACCTTCCGCCTGACGCAGGTCCTTACCGGACACGGTTGTTTTGGGAGGTTCCTGTTCCTTATTAGGCGGGAGGAAACGCCAGGGTGTCACCATTGTGTGGATCGCCCTGAGGACACGGTGGAGCATACGGTGGAGGTCTGCCCGGCTTGGGTAGAGCACCGCCGTGTCCTTGTAGCGGCGATCGGCGGCGATCTCTCGCGTCCGACCCTGGTCCAGTCACCTACTTCTGCGAAGCAGTGATGCTGGCAAAGGAGGAGGCGGAGCGCGTGAGGCAACGGGAATCCCAGCGCCCTCACGCCACTAGCCGCCGCAGTAGACGCTCTGGTCGGGAGACGACACCTAACTCCCAGCCACCGTAGGCGCGGGCCTGCGGGCGGTGAGCAGTGGGCAACTCGCCGCCCGGTAAGGACCAGGCTCGAGTCGACGGCGCGTCGTGTTTCACGCGCGCTTCAAAGAGATGTCAGCACATCGTGACGGGGTCCACGAAGACCGATGCCTCCTGGGTCAGGGTTGCGGGTTGGTTTAACAAGAAACCGCGGCCCTGGCCGTCGCACAGGCAAGTGAAGAAACACAGATGGGTTTTAGTCAGTAAAAGTCTGACACATCCTTCCGCTCCGCCCAGAGCGGGAGAAGTCATTTGATGATTTCCCATCCCAAGAAAAAAAAAAAAAAAAAAAGGTTGAATCTCACCTTGAAAAAAGAAGAAGAACTTCACTAACGCCACTGTCAAAAATGACATGACTTAATGTATTTCAAATTCAAATGTAAACAAAACAGTTACCTACGCGTAATGCCAGTCGTTTCATACACGATTCACAAAAAATACTGTTGATTTTCCACGAAAGTGTTTGTGTCTTCTATTATTCAAAACTATGGTTTTCCATTTACATAAGGAAATTGGTGGCAATGACCTTAGAATGTCCTATTATTGAATTTTTATTCAAACTTCCTTGTGTTTTATTAGATGCAAGCTTCGAAGTATCGAGAATGCCAATGAAGAAATGGAGCTAAGAAAAATGGAGATTTGTTCCTTTAAAATTGTGATTACTTGGCTATTTTCCGTTTGCCAGATAAGAAAAAGAAATTCCCTTTTCAATCTTTGACAAGTAAATTTTAGATTGGAGCGAAAAATCTATGATCAGAATCAATATTTGAATACGCCATGCAAATTTCCGTATTCGACCGATTTTCAATTTGATCGTTGATGGATACAATAACATTATATCACAATTGCACTTAACACGATGCATTGGATAAATACTGTATTATGATAATGGAGTTGTGTTGGACATTTCGAACAAACGACTTTTATTTGAATTACTGTTCATAGATGAACAACAATTCAATAATAGGAATGTGCCTTCATGAAATATTCTTTTTTTTTTTTATGGGAAAGGCTATGACCTCTCCTGTTCTGGCCAGAACAGACGTATCTGACCTTTAATAATTAAAACCCACCCCATGTTCCTACATTTTTCTGTGCACCAGGGCCCACCATTTCTTTCAATTCGCTTTCCGCGACCTTGGCAACAGTCAGGCCCAGTGGACCCCGTCACGATATATTGACATCTCTTTCAGGCACATGTGTAACACAACGCGCCGTTGTCACCTGAACAATCCGTGTGGTGAACGAGGTGAACGAGAGATTGGACATATATACAGGATGTACCTATCTGACATCGTAACGCAAACTTCGCGAAAGGGCTAGACCGCATGCCACTAATAAAATGATGATAGTCATTTATGTCGTGTGTGTAAAGTGTCGGCTCGGCCTTTGAGCTTTGCAAGCGTGCCGCCGTGCGAGTTTGTAGATATGACGTTGATCCCTGATGTGAACTCTATTAAATCAGCTGACAAAATAGTTTTTCGAGTTTTGTTTTCATTGCGCTTTTTGTGTGTAATTAGTGAATTAATTAATTTTTACTTTAAAATTAATTATGAACGGTCTAAAGTGAAAAAAACTACATAATTTTTTATTCAAATCATGAAAAAGCCGACGATAAATTTCACCACTGGGGGGTTCAGAATCATGAACTGGATCTATGGTACTCGTTTGTGCGTCGACGTCAGATACACCCTTTATTAGTTTCGTGTTCTTTGACTGAATTCGCAAGAGTAAATTAATGTAAATGTTGTTATTTATGTAATTATAATGTAAATAATAGGTGTAGTTTCCGCCGTTTTTTTTGAACATGCTTGATGATTAGTATCATGTAGAAGAATAATTTTGTCCTACTATCTTCCTCTAATAATGCTTTCAATTCCATGTTATCGTACGATTTCGGTCTTCCACTGCGTTCTTTGTCTTCACAGTTTCTAAACTCTTGAAAGAACTCACAACAAATTCTCTCTCTTAAAGCAGCTTTACTATAAGCTTCTACAAGAAATCGATGGACCTCAGCTGCAGATTTCTTCAAATTAAAGAAGTAATAAAATTTACCGCAAATGACTCTTATTCGGCACAAAACTTGACCTTTTGCACAAAATTAAATATGTGTTACTGATAAGAGTCACTAATACTCTAATTGTATGTTATTACCAAATGTCCGAACTTAAGATATCACATTTTACATATATCTGATAAAGTTATATTTTCTTGTGTTCATCACTATACATAGTATTGTATAAAGTCATGTGTTTTTTAAATGAACAGACAGCTGTGCTGCTGGGGAGTTTCTTCCGCCACTTCTTCTTCCCAGCGAAAGCACTAGGACTAGGAAGTGTCGATGGTCTTACGTAATATTGACGTTCAAAAAGTGCTGATTCTCAGCCTAATTTGAATAAATGACTTTTGATTTTGATTTTTTTTTTTTTTTTGAAAGATAAATATTCAATTATTACGTAACTGTGTACATATTGATGTTATTTAAGTATGTAAATACAATGCTTTGGCTCAACAGTCTATGCAAGTCCGACATGCAATATCCAAGGAATAAAAGATTTATAAGCAATACGACAAGTCTTAATTAAAATTATAAATTACTTTTTACCAAAATATTGATTTAAATTATAGAACACATTATCAATTAAACATTTCTTTAACATTGTTTTATATATATTTCTATTTAATTGCTTAATTGCTATTGGCAGTTGGTTGTAGGTACACACGAATGGGAGTAATATGCAATATGTAAAGAAAACCCTGTCCGATCCGTGAAGGTATTGTTAGGTATCGATAACTGATTCTACTAATGCCTATAAAGCCGGGCTAAACTTTTAAAAAATATCCCCTTGAAAAAATAAATATTATTTCGCAAAAAAAGGTAACTAAATACATTTGTGGTAAACAACCCTTCCGCGGGCGGCGGGGGGCAGGGCATACGGCACTTGGTCGCATCGCTATTCGCTCATAATAAAACCGGTGTTGTAATTTTTTTTTAAATTACCCAATTTCGGGGAAGTTGGAATTAATTTGCGGGAAAAAAGATTATGTCAAAATTCATTAGTATTGTTTCTATGATGATTATGTTAAATTTTATATTATATTTGGTCAAGTGTTTACCTAACCTTTATTATCCTTACGGGTCGGACAGGGTTTTCTTTACATATTGTATTTACTTTTATAATAAATCATATTATGTATAGATGGCAAATTAATATTATATTTATATTGTCTACGAACATTTCTGTTTGAGTCACATTTAAAATTTAAAAAAGTGCATATTATTTTTGACAAACAAACATAACTCCAGTATATAAATTCCAGTCAGCGTTAGGAAACATTTTGTCTTAAATACATCTCTCAACGATTCAGTACTATGCATGTTATATATTCTCCTAATACATTTTTTCTGGAGAATGAAAGTAGATTGTACATTAGTCGAGACCCCCCAGTAAATAACACCATAAGTTAAATAGAGATAAACATTTCCATAATAGGCATTTCTAGTGATATCAACATTTGTGGTTTCTGCGAAGATAGATAATGCATAACAAGCACTAGATATTTTTTTATTTATTTTTGCAATATGCTCTTTCCAATTCAAATGTTGATCTATCGTCACACCAAGAAAATTAACATTGTTCACTTCTTCAATGGTTATATTAGACACGTTTATATTCAATTCATCAACAACGATCAATCAACAACAATCAATCAACATCAATGGCGAGTACATGACACACCTTCGGTTTGCTGATGATATCGTAGTTATGGCTGAGACCGCGGAGGACCTGAGTACAATGCTCGAAGACCTCAGTAGGGCCTCCAAGCGAGTCGGTCTTAAAATGAACATGGGCAAAACGAAAGTCATGTCTAATGCCCATGCTGTACCGACTCCTATAAAGATTGGAGACTCTGTTCTCGAAGTTGTTACGACAGTTACGTGTACCTGGAACAAACTCTCCAGTTAGGAAGGTCCAACTTCGAGAAAGAGGACAATCGTCGAATCCAACTCGGCTGGGCTGCTATCGGAAAGCTACGTAGAATCTTCTCGTCCGAAATACCGCAGTGTCTCAAGACAAAAGTCTTCGACCAGTGTGTGTTGCCAGTGATGACTTATGGGATTGAGACGTGGTCGCTAACAATGGGCCTTATAAGATGGCTCAAAGTCACTCAAAGGGCAATGGAGAGGGCTATGGTTTCACTGCGCGATCGAATCAGGAATGAGGAGATCCGCAGAAGAACGAGAGTAACCGACATAGCCCGAAGAATTGCAACACTAAAGTGGCAGAGGGCTGGACACATTGCCTTTCAATTTCATGTGTTTACTCCTTTAAATTTAGTGACTGCAACCAATCAGTTATTGTAGCTAATGTTCTATTTATTTCATTTTCGATTCGATAATAACAACGAAACCTAGTGAGGACATCTTTTGCTAAACGACGGAAACTTATTTGTACGCCTAATATTTTTGGAACCTATGGAAATTTATACATGTTACTTATATTATAAACTCCATTGCAAAAAAAAAAAAACGGACACCTATGCAAAGAACTATTTCAAAAGTTAATATTGCTTTGTTTCATAATTATAGGTAGTTTTATCCTCACAATTTGGTAAATTAATAAGAAAATAATCGTTTTCATCAATATTTCATAAAATGTTGATACAATTTATGGGAAATAATGCTAAACCTCGCTAGTAGTGCATACGTTCATGAAGTTAAAATTAAAAAACTATTTTTGTTTGTTTTTATTTAATAAAGTAAAAGCAGATAAATGTTTAGTATCGAGTGTGACCCCTTCTAGCTAAAATCACAGCTTGAATTCGTCTGGGCATGCTAGAGAGTATATCCCGGTTACTTGCTTGCGGAATACGTTCCCACTCCACAGTAATCAGATTCTTCAGCTCTCTGATGGTCTGCGGAGCCGGTTGTACTGATGTCACACGCCGCCGTTTCAGAACGTCCCAGACATGCTCAATGGGATTGAGGTCGGGACTTCGCGCTAGCCAATCCAAACGACGAATACCGACCACTTTCACATACGCAAACATTTCAACATCGCGAGATCGGTGGGCGCGAGCATAGTCGTCCATAAAAATCAAGTCTTCACCTAGAGCGGCCAATGTGGGTTGTGCATGAGGAATTAGAACTTCCGTTTTGTATCGATGCCCAGTCAGTGAGCCGTTTTTAATGAAGACTAACTCTGTACGATCCATTAAATTTATTCCTGGCCAAAACATAACAGAGCCCCCACCATAAGGTGCGATTTCTTCGAAACATGCCTCTACAAAGCATTCTCAGAGATATCCTGGCTTCATCAGAGAACAAAACCCTATTCCAAACTTCTTGAGTCCATGATGCACTTTTTTTTTTTAATAAAATTATAAACTAGCACTTGACCGCAACCCCGCCTGATGGTAAGCATGACGCAGTCGTTGATGGTAAAGCGCATTAGTTTATTAAGAGCCTATTCTAGAGTGAATAGGCTCTTAATAAACTAGTGCGGTTGCCTTGAAGACATTCAAATTGTAGTCCGACGGAAACACCGCCGCTGGCAAATTTTTCCAGTCCCTCGACGTACGCTGTATAAAGGAGAAAGCGAATAGCTTCGTCGCACAGTCGCATAGTCTCAGTCACAGGCTGGCTACTCTTTCCTTGTGCTCCAGGCTTTGGAGAACATTTTGAGCTAAATCTTCACTCAAACACACAAATACATAATTTATTTATACTAATTAGCTCTTGGTACCATTGTAAGTATTGTTAATGTTAATTTAGGTTAAATTACTGCCTCATTTGTCTATAGGTTGCTAGTGCTAATGCTGAAATTCATGTGATCAATTATGGTGTCGGGCAAAGCGTTATTGGATTTTTCCATTAGGCATTTCTCAGTAACCGCCCGGTGTCTGGAATTGTACTGGATTGGCAACAGGCTTGCTATCTATCATATGGCACTTAAACATAGCTGGCAAAAACGGCACTTCTGGCGCAGTGGTTAGGCAATTACTGAAGAGAAAGACTGCTGCTCTGCGTGCTTTGACCTATGAGTCGTTGTTTCGGGTCTTGTTGTGGCGTGTGATGTTTGTAAACGCACCCACGATATAGAAGTAATTACTAGTGTGGGGCAACTTTTGTTTGGGTAGGTATACTTTAAACGTCACCTCTGCGTGTAAAGGTTCGTGTATGTATTGTTTGTGACGTATACCTACATATTATGTCAATTGTAAAAGGTAGGAGAGGTGCGAGGATGCTCATAGCCAAAGTCTTAACACTTGGATCTGAATGGTGCCGAATTAACTTTAGCGACCGCCCCACGTCTCTTGTGCTTCGTATTTTATACATATTATACTTTTTAAAAATAATATACTTTCTAATTGCAATTCACTTCAACCAGGTCCCAGCAGAAAGATCGTAGATAGTTCTAACATAAATTAGGCTAAAATGCAACACAATTATACAGCAGGAGACCAAT
This sequence comes from Sesamia inferens, assembly GCA_037179545.1. Classification (NCBI taxonomy): domain Eukaryota; kingdom Metazoa; phylum Arthropoda; class Insecta; order Lepidoptera; family Noctuidae; genus Sesamia; species Sesamia inferens. Next base: position 11,065,519 of record CM073939.1, read on the forward strand.
ATGGGGCGAAGCACTTACCAAACGGTATTGTTCCTTTGTAAAGCTGAAATGTTATTCCATATCCTTCCTTTGCTAACATGTTCCATACATAATAATAATGTAACAGTGACTGTGGCAGGAATTTACTCAAAGTAAACAAAGGACGAACGTAAAAGGGAATTAGGTCATGTGCAAAAATTGTAGCATATTAGCACTTACGCTTGGAAAGTTTGAATTGAACTTTGCAGAATGTTTTAATTAGGTTTTCGTAGTTTACACAAATATTTCACAAGCATAATTCTTTGTACGGGGTAAGCAACTTTCAAACAATGTGATTATTAAAAGACATGAAGCCAAATAATTCAATTGGAATAAGAATTCATACTTCAACTAACATATTACGTATATTGATTATAATTGAAAATGTTTTTTTTTTTTTTAACCTGAATGTATTATAACCTTATTTGAAAGTAAATTAAAAAGGCACCCACTTTTTTATATCTCGATATTATGTACTTCTCATTCATAATTACAATCTTGAAGTTCGGTTTATTCTGTTTATAATTTATTTCGATAATAATTACCATTGCTTTGCTGTGACCCGTAATAAAAAACTAATATCTACATGTCAATTTTATTGACGTTGTCAAACTCATTGGCATGTAAACTTGTGATTTTTGTCAAGTAAGTTCGTAAATTTTGTTATATATAAGTGTGATTAACCACATTCTGTTATTATTAAATCACCATGAACATCTTGTAAGGATTTCTAGTAACTGAAAGTATACAATCCAGATGAAAACCCAAATCGGAACGCATTGGTGAACAGCACCAAAGATCCATAGTTCGCCACTCTATGGAATTGCTCCTGAACCCACAAAAGCTGCTGCCCGCAATAGGGTATTTGACTAAAAAAACGAATTATTCCATCAGTCAGATTTCCAAAAAATACTAGACACGTATTTTTTCTTTTTTCATATAAACAAAAAATTAAGACGACACAGTGCGTTGAAAACTCGTGTGACGTCACTGCAGGTTACACTTTTTAGCGACCATTGACGTCACCAGCCACCTGCTCACTCAGCACTCCTGATCTTTGATGCCTTTTATATTTGTAATTTTTTATTGTTTTGATAAAACAAAATATACATGTCTAGTATTTTTTGGAAATCTGACTGACAGACTAATTAGTTTTTTTTAGTCATATACCCTATTTTCACGTCGGTAATGCTGGAACACTTAATGGCATGACGACTAAACTCATGCAATCTCTTTCGCACGGTTTAGTCGCTTATCAGCAACTGGTTATCCTCCTGGAGTTTTGGAAATAGTTGCATCGCTGTGATATTGGGTAGTCGTTAATTTTGGTTGGGATGGGAAATCATCAAATGACCTCTCTCGCTCTGGGTGCGGAGCGGAAGGGCGTGTCAGACTTTTACTGACTAAAATCCACCCGTGTTCCTTCACTTGCCTGTAGGCCAAGGCCACGGTTTCCTTTTTAACCAACCCGCAACCCTGAGTCAGGAGGCATCGTTCTTCGTGGACCCCGTCACGATGTGCTGGCATCTCTTGGCGCGAGTGAAACACAACGCGCCGTTCACTCGGGCTTGGTCCTTACCGGGCGGCGAGCTGCTCACTGCTCACGCCCGTAAACCCGTACCTACGGTGGCTAGGATATTGGGTAGTCCTCCGGGAGAAATTGGTTCTATCTCTGCGTAACAATACAATATCTCCCCATATGCCGTTCAGCGACATCTCTAGTACTGTTATGGTGACCATAACCTTGACAGTATTTGGCTGCTGTCTAGGGCCTCAGCAATGACGCTTTGAAAGGCAGCATTTTCTAATATAAGTAATATTACGCCCAAAGCTGGTAACATTTCGTCTCGACACAAATGGCGACGTGACATGACTCTCAAAGCTCACACGGCACGTTCAATTAAAAATCGAAACAACGTAATCCTTTTTCATTAAAATAATATTTAAAAAATCCTTAACATTCAAATTACTAATAATTTTACCACCAAAAATTGTTATTTTTTATTTACATTTTTAAATTTTGAAATTGGAATAAATGGTTTTAAGAACTCATACAAGAAGATAGAAACACAAAAACATGTACAATTCATTTGAAATAAGTAAAAATTAGTAACAATAAAACAAATCTTTTTCAAGTCCATTTAAACGATTTGGACTTCTATTCCGTAGCAATAAGGAATTTAAAAAAATGGTTACAATGGCAACAATTTACTGTATACCATATGCCATGCCTCCGACGTAGTAGAAGTAAAATCGGTTCAACGGACTGTAGTAAAGGTTTGTAATCTTTTTAAAATAAAAAGCATTAATTTTTCCTATTGCAATTTTTTAAATAACAACAGTATGTCCTATTTGTTAAAACTTATTTCTTTTAATTATTATTGTTTACTAGAGGCCGCCAGCGACTTTGTTCGCGTGGTTTAGTTATGCTCCGCTCCTATTAGTCGCAGCGTAATGTTATATAGCCTTAAGCTTTCTTGGATTAATGGGCTATCCAACGGAAAAAGAATTTTTCAAATCGGACCAGTAGTTCCTGAGATTAGCGCGTTCAAACAAACAAACAAACTCTTCAGCTTTATATATTAGTACCTATATTGTTTATTTATTTATTTCTCTTATTATTTCTTTTTAGAACTGCCTCGTTGGTGCAGTAGTCGACGTCAGGCAAAGCGGTATTGAGTTTTTTCATCTGAAAATTTGATTTACTTATAGCCAATGCCTTACACTTCGGATAATATTAGGCGTAATGTTGTTACGTAATTCTTATAATAAATGAGTTCATTTTAAGGAAATATTTCTTTATTTTTTTAAAATATCCACTTTCCTGTTATTAGAAATAAGAATAAAGGAAATATCAAAACCCTGGCGACAAATTTCTCGAAAAATATAATTCACCTGAACAACCAAAACAAACCTACAGAAAAATGAGTCCCAAGAAGTCGTATTTTTAAAGGTCCAATTTACTAAGGTAGCTGTATTGAGTCGTCTGGGGGACGCTAGTGGAGGCAGCGATTTTATTTTCTCGAACCCCTTGGCTCGTATTGCGATCTCCCTAAGGGCTTTCTCTACGTGATGCCAATATTCAGAACGAATGATGTTGCGAATCTGTTTCGGCGCCAATTTAAACGCTCGTTTAGTGCGAAACTTTCGAGAGGACGAAATGCAAAATTCGTTTGGATTTTCAATTTAGAACGCTGGTAGTTAGGTGTGGTGTAGAGTTTATTATGTTAAGTTTGGTGTACTTGATATATTGGACAAAAGATACTCTGAATTTATAGTTTTGGGTAAACAAAACCTCTACGTGCATTAATTTCAAAGGTACATAAATGTTACAAAGCACAAATATTCAAAATCGTCTCCTAAGTCTCTTAAGTAATCATAGGGAAAACCAGAACAAAGGAAATAAATATCAGTAATAACTGCGATATAAAATAAAACAAAAAGGTAAATAAACCAATATGGAATAAACGAAAACGTGACCGAATTTACCAATAAACTTGCAATTTATTAAAAAGTTGTTTATCTGTGGGTACAGGTCAAAAACAATTTCCAAATTCAAATTGTAGATAAACAAACGTAGTACAAATGAGAAGTACTCGCAGGACCGTTCGGATTCTAATTTCAAAGAAAGTTTTATAATTTTGACTCCTTTGTATTTGTGTATACGTTCCGTTTTCTGTTGATTTTCAAAACTGGCGGGAGTCAAACGTTCACGTTGGGCAATGAATTATTCAGGTCAGAACGGAAACTGCGTATTTACATAAGCAAATTGGGTGCGACGACTGAGTACAAGCGACACGGCGACAACGGCGAGGAAACATTGGGACGCGATCACAGTGCATCAGACTTAACGCCCTTAACCCTTACTAGTGTCTAGCCGCATTATGCTAAAGTATGAAGAAGCCTTTTTGGTGGCGCGAGTTTTTATTATTATATTGGTGTATTTAAAGTACTTTTATTTTGTTGCATTTCCTGTGCGTTAACGAAAGCAAATACTTTTCTTTTTCTTACTTTTAAAACTGTTATAAATTTAGTAAAAAAACAAAATGATTTTTTGCAGTAGTAATAAAAAAAAGCTGTTACATAGGAAAGAATAGGCTTTTGCAACATTTACGTGATCAATAAGTATGGATAAAGTTTCTTTTTCTTTTATAATAGACTAAAAATTTCTATGTTACGTATCGTATTTTACTTACGTCTAAAATAGTGCTGATTATATGAGCTAACATGCTGTTTTACTTTTATTGTTTTGTCTATGATACGTAGGTATGAATTTTTGAATGCTCTATGATTCTTTTCCTTCCTCTTTAATAGGTATACATTTCCATATAAATCAAAAAGTAAGACACTTAATTTACATGAGCGTAATTCCTGTAGCGTATATTATATATTATTTATTAAAAATGTAAAAACTGTTTGCACTCAAGTATGAGGTATTTGTCAATAATGTCAACTGTCAGTTTAGCACGAATGGCGGGAAACAGTTGATAGTGAAGCGGTGCCTGTATAAGAGACTTGTTTTTTTTTAAATTTTATTTCTGGCACGGTTACTGAACCTTTAAGCCAAGTCATTATTTTATTACTCTTAAGAGACTTGTGGTGGTGATGTAGTGTTACCATCAGCTTAAATACGGGACCAACAAGATCATTTCCACAGACACTATTGATTTTACGTGAACTTATTCCGTGAATATAATTATTATCGTTCTCTTTACTTATTAGGTACACTCCCGAAACTTCCATTAAACCAGAAGATCATAATTAAATATGTCAAAATCTAGTTTATTTGAAATTTAGGGAAATTGGCGCCGTTTTCCTTATTCATAAATAGAACAAAATTAAATTTGGTGTATTTTTTCTTTTTCTTTTGTTAAGAAAAGGACAGAAGTAGTTTACAATTAGTGTAGATTATGAAGAAGAAATTCGGCGCTTCTATAGTTCGTCACATTTATTCTCGGTAATCGCATCTCTTTATCACAGAGTATTATTAGCTTCACCTGAACCTATGTAACGGATCTTGTAACGTCATTTTCATCTATTTCAATGAGTCTGATTAACTTGAAAATTTGCACAGGGGTCAAGAAACGATGATAATACAATACTATAAAAAAATGTTTTCTTCTTTTAGTTCAATTGCTATTAAAACGTGTTTAATTAACTTTTTCTTAAACTTGTTTCTACTTTTTTGTTTAATTCCTATAAAAGCGTGTATTTTTAGTTTTATTAACTAGAAAATTTACACTGGTGTCAAGGGACGATGAGAATACAATAATAGCTGCCGGCAGAAGTTACCACCCACCAGACAAAGCCTTGCGGCCAAGCGATTTGTCGTGTTCCGGCATGATGTCTGGTGAAGCCGTACGGAGGACGGGTCTGAGCAGTTGTGTTACGATGTGTGCCGGGTACGATGCGCCTAATGTTGTTGTGTTGGGAGTTTGGTCGTAGAGGGTCTTCAGATCAATCTCCCTTTGGCGCAGCATCGTTGGTCGTGTTGTTGAGTTTAACATTGCATCACCTCGCTCAACTGCCGTCTTCCTTCCTATTCGCTCAGTTTTTCTGAGTGAATAGGCTCTTAGTAAACTAGCGCGCTTTACCATCAACGATCGCATCACTGCTTACCATCAGGCGGGATTGCGGTCAAGCGCTAGTTTGTAATTATTGAAAATATATATATATATATATATATATATATATAAATGTTTTCGACTTTTTGGTTCGATTGCTATTAAAACGTGTTTTTTTTTTTGTAACTTTAATTTATTTAATCTAACTGTGTGAGAAAATTATGTTCAGGGCCACAAATCCTACTGATACTATGAATGCGAAACTTTGTGAGTATGCATGGATCTTTGTTACCCTTTCACGCAAAAACTGCTGTACAGATTTTGATTAAATTTAGTACACAGATAGTTTATAACCAGGAATTACACATAGGGTACTTTTATCCCAACATTACAGAGCGCAACTAGTTCTGTATATATTTCTTTATTAACTTACCGTTCTTATACATTTTATTGTCTGTCGTTTCGGTAACAGCCGGTGGTATCTTACTGGTCTTGACGAGATAAGATCATTTTATTGTAATTTTAATTAAGTTTCCATGCAAAATAGGGAATGAAAGATAAATATAATATAAAGCTTGGATGCCCACATAATTTGTGTGCATTGTAAGGAATTTTGAGTGTTTGTTTTTACAGCAAAGTTTGCAATTATAATATCTTATGAAAAGACAGATTTAACCCTTAGCTGGTTTCGCTAAAATTAGTAACGTTATTGGTATCGGGGGTGAAACATGACCCAACTAAAAAAATATAAAAAAATAAAATGAAAAACATTTTTTTTATAATTTTTTGTTTTATTTATAGAAATACAACTTTGAATCTAGAGATCAATCAGTTTTTAAGGTATATTACAATCATAAATCACATTTTTTTTACTTATTTAAAATATTTTAAATTTTTTGTACTTAGTTAGGCACTTGTTACTTTAGGAACTATTTATTATATAAAAACGTAAACATAACTTAAATTTCTTTTTTCTCATAGTTTTCTTATATAATCTTAATAACAAAAATTAGGAACTTCTTTTAAAATAAAAAAAAAAATAAAAAACTGACAACGCAAATCAAAAGTCTAAAAACTACTCCTAAAATTCTAACATTTGGTACAAGTGATTGCTTTGGCAGTATGCTCTTTACATATAAAGAGTAAGCACTTGCTACACTTTTTGGTACACTTTACGTCTTTTTTGCGATCACATAAGTAGCACCTACCTCTCTTGCGAATATTGATTTGAGGTTCAGCAATGGGTATATCTGGTTCGGGTTCCACATTTTCCTCTTGGTGTTCTTTCATAAAATTTTCTATACGCCTTTTTAGGTCGGCCCCAAAATTTGAAGATTCTTTCTGTCTTTCTTTTATAAAAGGTGTAACTAAGTTAATTCCAATGTTTTTTATGTAGTTTTTCCTTTTTAGGCGCTTATTTGGGTTTGCAGCTTTCCATAAAATGAAACCATTTACCATTGAAATATTCAATATAGCCGAAAATATAACGCATGGCCACCGTTGAGTTCTTCTGGCCACTGAATAATTTGCACATTTTTGATCAAGTGTGTCTACACCTCCTTTGGTGCTGTTATAAAATATTATGATTTCCGGCTTACCGCTATTTGTATCAATAGATTTATTGTGGTGCATGGTGGAAATCATAACAACACTTTTATTTTTTTGAGGAACGTACGACACCAATGTTTTGTCGTTGGTAAATCCGAATAAAGTAGAGCCTATAGGACGGGTTTTATGTGGTAAGAATTCAGGCGGTACCTCTCTTTTATTTTTTTGCACAGTTCCAACATAAGTCAATCCATTTTCTTTCAATTTGTCAACAAGCTCAATTGATGAAAACCAGTTATCACCTGTAATATTTCTATGAGTCCCCTTCACAGGATCCGTTAACGTCAAAACAGTTTGTGTAGGTATAGAAAGCCCATCTCTTCTGTTTGTTTCAGTCTTTCCTGTATGAATAAACGCATTATACAAATAATGTGTTTTAGCGTCGCATAAACACAACACTTTTAGGCCGTATCTTGCTGGCTTAGATTTCATGTACACTCTGAAAAGACATCTACCTCTAAATGGGCACAACATTTCATCTACAGTCATGTATTCCGAGCAGCTATAATTTTTTTGACAATTTTCAATGAATTTGTTGAATATTTCAGAAATAAGGGCAGCCCTGTCGGTTTCTTTTCTTGCTGCTCTTGTATCGATCTCATCAAATCGTAATGCTGATAAAAGAAATAAAAACGTCTTTAGAGACATAGTTACCCAAAATACGTCGCGACCTGTACCATCTGTGTCCCACAAACTCTCAACATCTTCATGGCCAGATTTGAAAACACCGGCAAGTAGCATAAGTCCAAAAAATGCTTTCATTTCTAATAAACTGACATGATCAGTATGCGCTCCCTGGCTTGAATACTTTTCAGTGAATTCAGTAATCTTTTTGTTTGTGTGCAAACATACAATTTCAATGAGATTATCAGGAATCAATAATTGCCAGGATTCAGTCTCTTTCATATTCATTTTCTCACGCGCTTCTCCAGCGAGGCCTGCACGATGTGTGATGATATTGTGTTGTCTAACACGCGACGAGCTAGGCGGATTTTTAGACCACTTGAATCTATTCTTACCCCTATAGTATCCAGGAGTTCGTACCGTTTCTTCATCTTCCTCACTGCTGGAACTTGAAGATTCCGAATCTGTGCCCAAAACACTTTCTTCGAAACAGCTGACGGTCTCTGCGACCTCACAGTCGCTAATCTGCTCATCATCACAGACTGCTGTTGTGGTCGCCCGGGCGGAATCTAAATCAGATTCTTCATCCTCATCTTCCAGAAGTTGTGAAATTTGGTTTTCATTCAGAAACCCCGTCATTGCAACGATATTTTCCTAAAATAACAAAAAAAAACCGTTACATGCGCGCGCAAAAAAAAACAGCACTTTTGATGTCGGGGGTAATTTTTGACCCCAACAATGTACGTACCTCCGCTTCCAGCAATGGTAGAGCGACGTGCGTCCGTCACCCGCCGCACCCGGCGACGTAGTGAGATTACACCGACGCGCAAGAGTATACGTTTTTAAACAGGAAAGATATCTTTGAAAATGTGTGCGCCTGGGGTAATTATTGACCCCCGAAACCAGCTAAGGGTTAAAAACTTGTTTCTCTTGAAAAGCGTTTGTTTTAGACCCGTGAAGCATGACAAATTGCTTTTTAAATGGTACAGTATTATGGAAGTAATAATAATAATATAAAATATTTATAAACGACGAGTAGAACGATACACCCAGAATCGCACCTTCCAGAGCAATCAAAGGTGGGTTTATAGGGACTGGGAACAACCAGAACAAGGTGTGGCTGACACGTGCCTACCAGATGATGATGCCATGTGTTCATTCTGGCGCAGTATCTGGTCGGTACCTGTCAGTCACACTGAGGGTGACTGGGCTCGGGATGTCGAGCGAGCCTGCGATCCAATACCTGAAATGGGGGCTATCACCATCTGCCCCCAAGATGTAGCTCGTGCAGTCCGTCCGTTACCTAACTGGAAATCTCCAGGACCGGACGGGCTGCATAACTTTTGGATAAAATGGCTTCCAAGGTCGCACGCTCGCTTGGCATCTCAATTCCAGACTGCCTTAGTGTCTGGTTCGTTACCTCAGTTCCTAACTACTGGAATAACCCACCTGCTCCATAAATCAGGTAGCACCGCGGAACCCAAAAATTATAGACCGATCACATGTTTACCGACGGTCTATAAAGTTCTTACATCCATTTTGAAAACTAAAATTAACAAACATATTGACAGCAACGCTATCATGTCTGCCTCTCAAAATGGATGTAGGAGCGGGTCCCGCGGTACTAAGGAGCTACTCCTCATTGATATGACCATCAGCCAACAAGTTCGTCGTTCCCGAAAGGATCTTTCGACATGTTGGATAGACTATAAGAAGGCCTATGACTCAGTGCCACATACATGGCTCATGCGGGTGCTGGAGTTGTATAAAGTGGATACAACTCTACGCACCTTCCTGATGACGTGTATGGGGCAATGGAGGACAGTCCTTCGCTATCCAGGATGTCGAAATATTCAGAGGAATAGCGAACCGATAAGGATCGAGCGAGGTATATTTCAGGGCGACAGTTTGAGTCCGCTTTGGTTTTGCTTAGCATTGAATCCTCTAAGCACACTATTGGAGGATTCAGGTCTAGGCTATCGGTTGAGGAGAGGTGGTCAGGTTATATCGCACCTCCTTTACATGGATGATCTGAAACTTTTTGCTCCCAACAATTCACAACTGAAGGAGCTACTGAAAATTACTGAAACTTTCAGTAGCTCCATTAGGATGGAATTTGGTGTGGACAAATGTGCGGTCATGCATGTAAAGCGAGGAGAGATTATGGAATCCGTGGGAACCCAACTCACGAGTTCCATAAACCTTAGAGCCCTCTCCGTATCCGAAACCTATAAGTATTTGGGTATGTCGGAAGCGTTGGGCATCAATGTTACTGACATGAAGCAATCGTTGAAGGAACGCTTCTTGGGCCGCCTGAAAAAAGTACTTAATAGTCTTCTATCAGGCGGAAACAAGGTGCGCGCTTTCAACGGTTGGGTCATGCCGGTATTGATGTATTCTTTCGGCATACTCAAATGGACTCAAACCGAACTTGACGCCCTGGATCAGAGGGTCCGTACGCTGCTGACTGCAAATCGATTGCATCACCCACGATCATCGGTTATGAGGCTGTATATCCCGCGAAAATGTGGAGGTCGTGGCTTTTTAAACGCTAAGACCCTCCACAATCGCGAGATATGCAGTCTCAGGGAATATTTTCTAGAAACCGACGTGGGGATGCATCGAGATGTGGTCGCGGTTGACAAGGGCCTCACTCCGCTCTCCTTGGCTAAAGAGAACTGGCGCAAACCAGTAGTGCTTGACACCAATGACCGCATGGAGGTATGGAAGAGCAAAGAGCTTCACGGACGCTTTTTCAGAGCCCTACACGGGCCTGATGTAGATTTACAAGCGTCCGTAGCCTGGCTACGATTCGGTGACCTTTTTGGGGAAACCGAAGGTTTTGTATGTGCAATTATGGACGAAGTTATGATGACGAACAATTACCGGAGATTTATTGTGAAAGACGGCACAGTTGACATCTGTCGGGCATGTCACCGGCCGGGGGAATCAATAAGGCATATTATCTCCGGTTGTTCTCGTCTAGCTAACGGAGAGTACTTGCATAGACACAACCTTGTAGCCAGGATCATTCATCAGCAACTTGCTCTCAAGTACAACCTTGTGGAATCGGAGGTGCCGTACTACAGGTATGTGCCCGACCCAGTTCTCGAAAATGGTCATATCACATTGTACTGGGATCGATCCATCATCACTGACAGGACTATTGTTGCCAATAAGCCTGATATAGTGATGGTGGATCGATCAGAGCGGCGTGCAATGATTGTTGACATAACCATCCCGCATGATGAGAACCTCGTGAAAGCCGAGAAAGATAAACAAATCAAGTATCTTGACTTGGCTCACGAGGTTGTCGACATGTGGAAGGTGGATTCAGCAATCATTGTGCCGATAGTCGTGACAGCCAATGGCTTAATAGCCAAGAGCCTCGACCAACACCTCAAGAGGCTCTCGTTAGGCAGCTGGATCAAAGGCTTGATTCAGAAAGCTGTACTTCTGGACACGGCTCGCATTGTTAGGAAGTTCCTCTCTCTGGAGCCCTGACCGCCGGTAGCTTGGACCCTGTTCCCGATGCCGGTGGGTTACTATTTTTTATATTTTTAAATGTTTTTTTATATATTTTTTTATGTAGAAATATTTAAAAATATAATTTATATGTATATTATAATGAAATAAAGGAAATATAAAATATTTCCAATCAACATTGAGCTTTAATGCTTTACAGAAAATCGAATAAAGAAATGTGACAGATTTTAGTAGCTTGATGTGCTGTCATGTGTACATATATTCTTTTCTAATATTTAACCTTTTGAACGCCGATGTTGGCTATACTCGACAAGCACAAACATACCGTGTGCGCCACGGTCGTCTTTACTCGACAGAAAGAAATCAAAAGTCGTGAAAGATAAAAGATTACAAAGTTTATTTTAACACATTAATTGTCCATTTTTGTGCTAGAAGTGTTGTCAAAAATGTAATTAAGTAAAAGTACTTAATTACATTTTTGACAACACTTCTAGCATATGTTAACGAATGGCTGACAGAAAGGGTGAACAACATGGCGAGCACCCTTGGCAGATGTGATGTGAAACAAAGAAGCAAAGGCTTCTTTTTTTTATAATTATAAACTAGTTGCTTGAACTCAATCCCGTCTGATGGTAAAGCGCGCTAGTTTATTAAGAGCCTATTCACTCTAGCCTTGAAGACACTTAAATTGTGGTTAGACGGAAACATCGCCGCTCGCAAATTATTACAGTCCCTCGATGTACGCGATATAAAAGACGAGTCGAAACGCTTCGTCTACAAATGATAGCTGAGACTTTCCTTCTTCTTCTTCTTCTTTTCAGTCTATAGAGCTCCACTTCTGGATAAAGGGCTCCTCAAGGCTTTCATTCCATTGGGGGGCATTGCCATAATCCCCACGCTTGGCAGGCGGGGATCTGGGGATCGCAGTAATTTGTTATTCCACATGAAAAGCGTTGTTGCCCGCTTTCCTGATGAGAGTTCCCTTAGTCACCTGTTATGACACCCACGGGAGGGGTTATGAGTTGGTACTATTCTATGCCCGGTACCAGCGGCTTTCCGAGATGGGCTCGGACGGCTTCTTTCTTAACAGAAGTCATCTGTACGAACCCTAATGTGCCACACAAAGCGGTTCGTTTCGACCTTCTGTAAAAATGTACGAAGTGAACGTTATTACTTGTTACCAATCGATCTCAACGTTGCGTGCCTTTGCTTAACTACTTTTGCAGAGCCTTAAATTGGCTTTAAATGACTCAACATGGTTCAAAAAGCTTTCTTTTTTCATTAACTGTGAAATATGATCAACATAATCAGACCACTCCTGAAACACAGGCCTCCTCTGGTGAGAGGGGGCCGTAGTCTACCACGTGGACTCAGTGTGGTTTGGTAGATTTTTTTTTTTTTTTTTATTAAAGTATAAACCAGCGCTTGACCGCAATCCTGCCTGATGGTAAGCAGTGACGCAATCGTTGATAGTAAAGCGCACTAGTTTATTAAGAGCCTATTCACTCTAGCCTTGAAGATACTCAAATTGTAGTCCGACGGAAACACCGCCGCCGGCAGATTGTTCCAGTCCCTCGATGTACGCAGTATAAAGGACGACGCGAAACGCTTCGTCCGGATCGTAGAGGTGTTAACAACATAAGGGTGGAAACTCGCCGTACGACGGGTCGTCCGATGGTGGAACGGATATGGGGGAATTAAATCGTGCAATTCCCTCGCGCACTCAGAATGTATCCTATAGAACACCGAAAGGCTGGCAAGATGTCACATGTCTTCGACGTTTTTGGGTCACACAGGACATATCGGTTTTCTCACGATGTTTTCCTTCACCATTTGGAGAGCAGTGATGATGAAATAATTTACACGAAGTAAAGCGCCCGATGGAGTGACTGAATACATGTGCGGTAGGTAATACCTACGTGGGCGAAGAGGGGCAGGGCAAGAGGCACGTGGTCGCATTGCTCATAATAATACCAGCTAAAATAGTGTTGTCACTTTTTAAGTTGGAAATAATTCGCGGATAAAAATTTATTTCAAAATTCATTAGTATTGTTACTATGATGATTATGTAAAATTTCATATTTTATTTGGTCATATGTTTACCTCACCTTTATTATCCTTATTATATATTGTAATATGGTCAAATTGTACGACTAACTGAACTTTGCCGAATTTTAGGAGCCCGCAAAAAATTGAAGTGTGTATTAAGAGCCCATGAGAGTCGTTTTCTTTTTTCTTTCTAAAGATTTCTCTCACCTTCCCTTAGTATTCCATCCAAAGGTTGTCTGTAAAAGATCGCTCTTAGCGATAAGACCGCCCATTGTGTCAACCTTTGTAAAATTTGTATACCTATTTATGTTCTGTAATTTATATAGTGTACAAAATAAAGAGTATTTTATTATACTCTAATTATATCCTATTATCATTTGTCTATCATTTTCCCAACTATATTGACGTCGGCATAGCTGAATACCAGTAATTTATATGGAGCGAATGCTTATCATCATCATTATTTCAGTCGAAAGACGTTCACTGCTGTATATAGGCCTCCCTCAAAAATCTCCACGACGACCGGTTCTGCGCCTCCCGCATCCAGCGCAGTCCTGCGATCGTCACCAGGTCGTTGGTCCACCTTGTCGAGGGCCTACCACAAACCAGTTACTAGGTAATACGATACCACTTTTTTATTAGGATGAGAAATCATCAAATGACTTCTCCCGCTCTGGGCGGAGTGGAAGGGCGTGTAAGACTTTTACTGACTAAAACCCACCCGTGTTTCTTCACTTGCCTATGCGCCAGGGGCACGGTTTCTTTATTAACCAACCCGCAACCCTGACCCAGGAGGCATCGGTTTTCGTGGACCCCGTCACGATGTGCTGACATCTCTTTGAGGGGCGCGTAAAACTCAACGCGCCGTCGACTCGGGCTTGGTTCTTGCCGGACGGCGAGCTGCCCACTGCTCATTGCCTGCAAGCCCGCGCCTACAGTGGCGAGGAGTCCGATGTCGTCTCCAGACTAGCTAACGGCTAGTGGCGTGAGAGCGCTGGGATTCCCGGTGCCTCGCGCGCTCCGTCCCCTTTGCCAGCATTACTGCTTCGCAGAAGGAGGTCCTCAGACGGACCCCTGCAAACGTAGCTTAACCTGATAGATCGACCTCTGTGACTTTTAGCCACGACCCCCAAGTCATGTTTTTCCAAAAATCTGTCTCTTTTTCAAGTGTTTCTATTTTATACCAAAGAACTCTTTTTTGCATTTTAGCTAAGTAGGTATTATGAACCATTTTGAGACTGATAAACATTTACAGGCCACACTTTAGCCGAATTCCGATGAAGAAAGACTCATGAAATTCCCATGTCGACGACCATGCATGCAAGCGTGACTAGTCCAACAGATAATATGGATAATTCCTCGTAAAACATTACAATTTACCTGAATACATTCATACCTAATCACTTTTCTGTTCTATGAACTACCGATTCCGCTAACGATTCTGTTAATGATACACCTTTTTCCACATAAGTACCTATTAGTATCATGTTAAAGGAATAATACACGGTTCAACCAAATTGATTTAATGTGTAAGGACAATACAATTGACATAATTTACCTAATCATTGACCACATTTTCACTTGTCATCAGATGAGAAAGTGGTCAAGCTGAAGGCTGTATATTTAAAAAGCTATAATTAAAAAACCAATTTATTATTTAGAAAATTCTTTGATTTTTTTACCTATTTCCCACAACGGGTCACATATCACAGAAAACAACGCTACGACACCAATATATAACAAGTTGCGCGGTTTCTCTCGCTTAAGTATTAAACCCGTGGGAATATCGGGGAAAAAAGCATTTAGCAATGTAAGGAGTAACTTAGGCTAAGTTACACCTTATTAGCCAGTACAGATTATTTATTGGAGACTCCACATGGTCCCAAAAGTTCTAACTTAGAGGTAACCCAAGAATTTGTGAATTATTTCACCAATATACCTCTTAGGACAACGAAGGCTCTAAATTCCTCCCCAGAAGCCTCGATTGATTTATTAAAAGCAAACTTACTAGGCTGTCCGGTTGAATTTCAATTCAAACATATTACATCAGAAAATAAAAATCCCGTTAAAATTAGTCCAGCTTTTTCAGTGATTAGCAGGAACAGACAGATAGATAGACAAAAATTGTAAAAAATGTTATTTTGTAGTAGATATCGTGTAAAGGTACCTGCAATGCTACTTGCGAACAACGCGTCTTACTAGCATGTATATAAGTTCATGATTTTAACCGGTGGGCAAGTGCCAGACAATACCAGTCTCGTCGGAGGATCCTCCCTTTTCTATGGAAGATGAATGTACTTTACGCAAAGTCCTCATGCCTCTATTATCGGATATATTTTCATATGCATGTAGTAAAAACAGTTATTTCAATATTATAAACAGAGACTCCAATTTTATTTATATGTACAGATTATATGTTACAGTTAACATGCTGTCATAGGAGCTTTGAAGCCTTCTGTTCGCCGTGTCTTAATGGTTGCGATTGGCGGCGATCTCTCGCGTCCGACCCTGGTCCAGGCCATGGTCCCGAGCGAGATTGCATGGCACGCCGTCACCTCCTTCTGCGAAGCAGTGATGCTGGCAAAGGAGGAGTTGGAGCGCGTGAGGCAGCGGGAATCCCAGCGCCCTCGAGTCTCTAGCCGCCGCAGGAGACACCCTGGTCGCAAGACAACATCGAACTACCGGCCACCGTAGGTGCGGGTTCGCGGACGGTGAGCAGTGGGCAGCTAGCCGCCTGGTAAGGACCAGGTCCGAGTCGACGGCGCGTTTTGTTTCACGCGCGCCTCAAAGAGATGTCAGCACATCGTGACTTAAAATAAACGTTCATTCATTCTTTCTATGTTCACATGATTCAATTTGGTTGATTCAACGAAATCGAAAAGCAAAAATGGTTGAACCGTGTATGACAACCATTACACCATTTTCATTAATCATTCACACATGACTGTAACGAATGACTCAGTAAGTTTGTATGTAACCCATTTACAAAAGAACAAAAACGTTATTTGAGAACGGTAATGCAAAAGTGGTGTAACCATATTTTGTTTAAAAATAATTTGTATTAATGTCTTACCTACATAATGCATTACACGAAATGGAGCGGCTATTTAAGTTTAATGATAAAAATATTGGTTTAATATATTTTGTAAGTTTGATAAAATAATTGTTTATTTTTAAGTGCTCAACTTTTTTCATTAGGCCAAAAAGCCTCTGCCCTGGCAGTGGGTGTACAAATAATCGAGTAATTAATAATTCAAAACTTTCCGCTTGTTATCGCTGTTAGGAAACACAAGTAGCCATAATTTGTACAATGACGCCAACTTCAAAAAAAAAAAAACGGTATTCTGCCTTATACCTTTTTGCTCCACCGGGCTTAGCAACAGTTTGGTACTTCGAAAACTATGTTATAATTATCTTCGAAACTAGTTATTGGTTGTGGGGAGTTTTTCTGTTTATTTGCTTCGTATAACAGGTATTAGGATTGAATACAAGTATATTTTTGTTTTTTTTTTTCATAATCTTTCTCGTAAATCTAGATATTGGACAAAGAACTGATGACGGGATGGCGTGATTGATTAAGAGTATGTTTCATTTAAACAATTATTTATTACTAACTGTCCCCGCACACGTTGCTTTTAGAACCGATGGCCGAAGGGACAATAAGGTTCTGGAGTGGCGACCACGTACCAGGCGCAGCGTAGGGAGGGGATCGATGACCTGATGAAGGTCGCTGGAAGCCGATCGATGCGGGCAGCATAAAACCGGTCATTGTGAATAGCTTTGGGGGGAGCTTTGTCCAGTAGTGGTCCTCTATAAGCTGAAGGAGAAGCTGTCCTGTGGTTTAACCTGCGTAAGTAAAGCGCCTGAAGCAATCCCATATCGATATAAATCGGGAAAATCGAGATAAAGAATATCCTGTGTTAATCCTGGTTATAATTTGGACTTTTTTTTTAATTATT
The DNA here is from genome assembly GCA_037179545.1 of Sesamia inferens. Classification (NCBI taxonomy): domain Eukaryota; kingdom Metazoa; phylum Arthropoda; class Insecta; order Lepidoptera; family Noctuidae; genus Sesamia; species Sesamia inferens. The sequence continues at coordinate 11,082,827 of CM073939.1, forward strand.
ATAAACTAGCGCTTGCCCGCAATCCGGCCTGATGGTAAGCAGTGAGGCGATCGTTGATGGTATAGCGAGCTAGTTTATTAAGAGCCTTTGAGATTGACTCAAAAAAACTGACCGAATAGAAAGGAAGTCGGCAGTTGAGCGAGGTGATGCAATGTTAAACCCAACAACACGACCAACGATGCTGCGCCAAAGGGAGATTGATCTGAAGAGACCCCACGACCAAACTCTCAACACAACAACATTAGGCGCATCATACCTGGCACACATCTCAACAAAACTGCTCAAACCCGTCCTCCGTACGGCTACACCAGACATCTTGCCGGACATGTCTCAGTAGAAAAGCGTGTGGAGAGGCTATTGGTGATTCAAATTTGCTTAAGAACAATCTACAAAGCCTGGAGCACAGGCTAGCAGCAGGTAGGGTAGTCAATCTATAGACTGTATTTTGGAAAGTGTGTTTGGGAATTATTACTTGACAGTAGGGTAGCCAGCCTATAAGGACGTATTTTGGAGAGTGTGCGCGGGAATTACTAGACATAATTCATCACCATCGATCGCCATCACCTTTCCATCGTCGAACGACGCGTCGTACGGCGAGTCTGCTCTGCTCTGTCCGATCCTCGTCTTTTACACCGCGTACATTGAAGCACTGGTACAATTTACTTATTGAGGTCAACGCTAGAGGTTAGAGTGAATAGTCTCTTAATAAACTAGGTACTGCGTTCAACCATCAACGATTGTATCATAACTTAAGTCTAGTGATTGTATTACAGTTAAGCAGTGGTTTATAACGTTAAAAAAATGTGTGCCAAATTTCATCTATATCCATTCAAAAGTTTTTTGCGTTAAAGTGTAACAAAAATCCATCCACCTATACATACATACAATCTTACATTATCATAAACTTTTGTATTCATAACAATTGTAACTACGATAGTAGAAAATAGGATTGTCGCATTCAAATCCTAACGAAGTCTTCTCTCCAAGGTTTTTGAGCCAAATTTACGTGTATAACTACTGTATCATAATAATTGCGTTAGCTTTACCATCAGTCTGTTCGGCCTATTTTGTGCGCTGCCAACATGCCTATAATTTTTCCACTGCTCGTTAGACGTCACATGTATTTTAAGGATTCTGATAATACTACACCTTTTTCCACATACTACCTATAAGTATCTATTAGTATCATATTAATGGAATACTTTACAGTTCAACCAAATTGATTAAATGCATAATCACGGTACAATAGGAATGTATCCAAGGTATGAAAATAAAAAAAAAACAATTAGTCCGTCTTATAGATAATAAAAAAAATTAAGACCCGTATTTTTTATTTTATCGAAATTACCAAAAACTACTGAGATATAGCGTATTCAAGTTACGAAGTGGGGCCTAATTAAGTCACGCCGAGGTATATTGTGTACCACGGCGTGACGTCATGCGACATTTCAAATCAATATATCTTCCTAAATATTTGAATTAAAGAAAAAATTAAAATACGTGTTCAATATTTTTTATAAATCTATCTGATGGACATTAAATTATTTTTTAGGATATAACCCAATTGGCAAGATTAACCCTTGCCAATTGGGTTATATCTTGGTTGACGACATTTTTTCTCGCCATCTGATGAGAAAAGAAAGTGGTCAAGCTGAAGGCAAGCTATGATTGAAGGTACTGTTTCTCGTTAGACTCGGCATGTCTTCTTCTTTGGTTCTGGGTCATGCCATTTCCTCACACCAAATCCTATTGGCTGCTTAAAACATTTCTGCAGCGAATTTGTCGTAATGGCAATTTTTCATTGGATTTTCCCAATCCATCTTGCATACTAAGCAGCCTCACTATCATCTTGTTGATTGTATAACATTCTCAACTCGGCATAAAATTTTATTATATTTGTATTCATACCGAAACGAGATGAATGGTAACTCATAGCAGCACAAAAAAATATTTTAAAAAATCAGGTTATTTTGAAATACAATGGATTCAGTCAATCAGACATATGCATAGTTATCCGTTTCAAAGGGAGGTATTTCTATAGAGAGAAATGCACAAAAAATTGCATGAAACGTTGGTTATATTCAAAATATTGTTACATGAATGCGTTGATAGGTAGGCCATAAGATATGCAAAAGTAACCAGCCACCAGACAAAGTCGTAAGTTCGTATGATGTCTGGTGAAGCGGTACGGAAGACGGGTCTGAGCAATTGTGTTGCGATATGTGCCGGGTACGATGCGCCAAATGTTGTTGTGTCGAGAGTTTAGTCGTGGAGGGTCTCCAGATCAATCTGCCTTTGGCGCAGCATCATTGATAGTGTTTGGTTTCACATTGCATCACCTCGCTCAACTGCCGTCTTCCGTCCTATTCATTCAGTTTTTTTAATGAATAGGCTTTTAATAAACTGGCGCGCTTTACCACCAATGATTGCATCACTGTTTAATTATATAAAAACAAAAAATTACTTCAATCTTTCCTCCCTTACCTACAAGAGGGGGTCTTTGCCCTTTAGTGGGTCTACACAGGCTTTAAATAAATATAAAAATGAATCCCTGACCCCTCTAAACCCTTAACCTCTATAATTCAGTCGATTTGCGTGCTCACTAACTCGTAATATTCCTCAAAAATATAGCGTACCTAAATTCACAGTTTTCAACCGCTGAAAGTCAGACTTGGCAATAAATTCTTAACATAAAGGTACGTAAATGGCTCGTATGTAGGTAGTCCCATTCGTCACGTTGGGTATAAAGTACAGTAACATCGAGTGCCAAGCGGTCACCGCGGCTGACCCGCGGCTCCGGTTCAAAATTCAAATTACATCGGTCCGAAATTCAAATTGTAACGTGTATTTTGTGTTAGTAGGTTAGAGTTTGCGTTTGATACAACATGTTTAGACCTGATTATGTTGAAATATTAGTAATTTTGAATGATTTTTTAGATGTAAAGTGCAACAAGGTTCATCTTTCTAACCTCTTGACTTGATAAGGACATGTTATTACTTTATTTGATATAAATGCTTTGATTTTGATTTTTTTTAGTTTCGTATACTAAAATTTTGAAGCAGTTTTCATGGTTAAGACAATTACTATCAAGACCAAAAGTCGAGTTACAATCTCACAAAACTATGGCAAACAATACTATTTGTAGTTACAACCTTCTTCTATAATAAAGTTTGATACACACCAATACACTTTGACAATTTGCTGCCCGCTTATGATTGTTACCTAACAATCATAAGCTACTAATTTCAACACTTGCAATAAGTATCTCGGTAGCCAAGTGGTTCACCGCTCTGTGATAGGAATTCAAGAGAGTTCGAGTTCAAATCTAATGACTTGCAAAACTTTATTCAAATGTTTATTGGTGAGTTATAAATGCTGAGAACAAAAATATGTAAAAATACCGACCCGCAACTTAACGATGATACTTTCTTTTAAGATTTTCCATATTAGTCATTATAAAAAGATGAGGGTAGATTTGAAACAAACTAGTTCATATAAAATATTCCACTACCTCCTACATTAGCTACAATAACTCAAATAATATTACTTAGCTGTTGTTGGTTTGTGAACATATAGTTATGAGTTTGTGTTATTAGTTGTACTTTTTTAAACAATATTCAGGCTATCACATTACAAATTTACTCAATATATCTCAAATATCATATGAAACCGGTTTTTGTGTAAGCTGTTTTTATTATTATTTGGGTAAGGTGCAAACCAATCGCTTGTTGCAAGTATGTAATAAAATTGTTATTGTTTTAGAGAAATTGTGGGGCGAGGCCCTCGAGAAAAATGGGGAAGCGATTGCCGTCTCCCTTGATGTCTCGAAGGCCTTCGACCGGGTATGGCACGCTGGCCTTTTGAGTAAGCTTTCAGCGTACGGCATTTCCGCTGGCCTGACTGGCTGGGTAAAAGACTTCCTGACTGAACGGTCCCTCCGAGTTGTTGTCGACGGATGTTCATCTGAGCCCATGTCGACCAATGCCGGTGTTCCTCAGGGGTCTGTTCTCTCTGCAACTCTGTTCCTGCTGCATATTAACGATCTGCTGATGCCCGGTATCTATGGGTATGCTGATGACAGCACAGTTGTGGAGAGATACCTGCCGGAAGCTCGGGCTAGTAAGGAAACTATCCGGTCCGAAAGAGAGGCCATGGTAGAGCGTGTGAGTGCTGCACTGCAGGCAGTCTCCGAATGGGGCAATGCCAATCTTGTAGCATTCAATGCCGCCAAAACACAGGCGTGTCTTTTCACCGCCAAAAGGAGCCCGTTTACCTTGGCTCCTACTTTTCAGAATGTATCCTTGGAGTGTACCGACCGCCTTCAGCTTTTGGGAGTTGAGATTTCCTCGAACCTTAACTTTGGGCGGTTCATTGAGTCCAAGGCCAGGGTGGCTGCCAGAAAACTAGGCGTCATCGCGAAAGTCCGGCGGTACTTCACACCAGGGCAGCTTCTAATTTTATACAAAGCACAGGTCCGCTCGTGTGTGGAGTACTGCAGCCACATTTGGGCTGGTGCTGCGAAATGTCACCTTGCCGCTTTGGATTCGGTGGAGAGGCGTGCGAAGAGGCTGATTGGCGACCCAGACTTAACTCGAAACGGTCTCCAAAGCCTGGAGCACAGGCGTAGAGTAGCCAGTCTTTCGGTCTTCTATAGGATGCATTCTGGTGAGTGTGCAAGGGAATTGCATGATTTAATTCCCCCATCTCCGTTCCATCATCGGACGACCCGTCGTACGGCGAGTTTCCACCCTTACGTTGTTGACACCACTGCGATCCGGACGAAGCGTTTTGCTTCCTCCTTTATACCGCGTACATCGAGGGATTGGAACAATTTGCCGGCGTCGGTGTTTCCGTCACATTACGATTTGAGTGTCTTCAAGGCTAGAGTGAATAGGCTCTTAATAAACTAGCGCGCTTTACCATCAACGATCGCGTCACTGCTTACCATCAGGCGGGATTGCGGTCAAGCGCTGGTTTATAATCTATAAAAAAAAAAAAAAAAAAAGAAATACTGTAAGCCGTTGGGTTAAGAGGTTGGAGGAAGAAGGTAGCTTAAAGTGTCGAGATAATGGAACGAAACGACAATATTTACCGTTGACTAAACCTTTACATCGTGCGAAGAAGGGAGGTTGCATTTGTGGTTTAAAAATAAACTGGCAAGACTGATGGAGACTTATCGAGCTAAACAAAAAAAAAATCAATTTATAACAATCACAGTGCAGAAGTGTCCCACAGAGTGTTTTAAATATATACCGGTATATATCTTAATAACGGACTCTAAACAAACAAAAAATAATATTACTACTACTCATCAACAAAGGAGACGGGCGAAATTGGGCCTGACCTGTACACAAATGAATTATTTGTCAATAATTTTCATTTATTTTTTTGTTTTCAATCATTTATTACCAATTCTGATATCGCCGGAATATAAAAGATATTATTTAACATAAATAATACTGACTTTCTTTACTTTCACTTTTCAACAATGTTACCAGATGAAATACCAATCGTTAATAAGTTATAATCGATAAATCAAATTATTACAAAAATAAAAATAAAATTAAAAATGAATCAGTATATTTCTACCGATTCGGTTTAGAAAATCTTTTAATAAAAGGACTTAATTATATTATCTATTATTTCGTTATTAACAAAAACATCTTAAAACAAATTGATCAACGGTTCGATTTGATAATCGATTAATTATACTTTTTTATTATACAGGCAACTAAAACTCTGGTGGGCAACGTGACGACAAACGTCACATATCATTCCCTTCCGGCTTTGAATTTGCCATATTTTGTTTTCGTGTGCTATTATATTTTTTTGCAGCTTTGGCTACGCATTTAGGATTTTTAGGAATCTGACGGTTATTGTTTTGACCGACGACCCACGCATTTATTTCGATTCAACATAAAATGAGTGACCAACGTTTTCATTGCATCAACTGCGGCATACAACAGAGTAATCCTTCTATCGGATTACGACAAATAGAAGCGGAAAGCATTCTTTCAGTTATACAGCATTGGGTTGCACCTCAATTGGTAGGTATTTATTTAAAACGTATGTATTTAATTAAAACTTCATTTTGTGATAAGCAGTTTTCGAGTACAGTATAACAAGGATAACTATACATATATAGGTATATTATTGAAGCCAGTTTCAATAATAATATTCCTATATATATATATATATATATATATATATCTCATTATAATGCACTTGAGTTATTTAAATTCCAAGTAAGATTTACAGTTTGATTATCAATTACGGAAGATAGTTCTTTTTTTATAACTTTAAGAATTCAACAATTCAATGAAACAATAGTTAAATTGAATAACCTTATATGAAAGCATTAATATAATATAATCCAAGTTTGACCACGATGTCAGTAAGAAGTAATATACACGCAATTCTGAAAGATACAGTTTTCTCGCTGTTTCTGCATCATACCTATTTCTGTAATTTTTATTTGTTGAAGCTGTAAATAACAATCTAATATTGTTGTAGGTCAATAGATCTCATCACATTTGCCAAGGATGCAGAGATTTAGCTGTGACTGCCTTGGGCACAGATGAGCAACTTCCATCTCTTATGACTGGACATCGCCAAGTGTGTGTGAACTGTGGACATTCAGTGTTGCGGGCAAGATCTCATTCATTGCACACTAACACCGAACGTGAAAGAAGAATTCATGCAGTCATTTCTGAATGGATATTGCCTCAGACTGTAAGTTTTTATTAGGTTTAGTTGTTTTGTATTTTGTACTACCACACACACACACTATCTATACTACCATTTTTTATATTTTTTTCACACTAATCTCTGAAATAGCAGTCAGCTTTAGAGAATCATTTTTGTATATTAGTGTCACATTCATGAGAAAAAATTAAATGGAAAAGGAAACTATCATATAGTTAGGCCAAAAGTTAGTGTAAAAAAAACAACTAATTATATTACAGCCTGTATTTCCAGAAGGTGTAGATTAGAAGAGATTTACTTTATTATTATTATTTATTTTCTTAACCTAGTGTACAATACATTGAGATAAAAGCACAAAACCGCAAAACCGTTTTCACGGTTTGTCTGTGGGACCGTAACAAACAGTGTATCTAAGTTAGTATCTAGCAAAGAAGTTACATTATTTACAAATATTAGGTCTTACAGAATTGCTTACAGACTACTGAGTCATGTATGTATTACTTCTTTTTTTAGAAAAAGACTCATGATATATTTTTTTTTTTAGATTTCAAGAGCTCGAGCTCTCATATGTCATCATTGCTGGGTGAGAGCTGATAGAAATGCTCATCATTTAATGACTGGACCATCTGGATCTTCAGCATCAGTAGATGTATCAAGTGAACATGATCATGATATATTTTTTTTTTTAGATTTCAAGAGCTCGAGCTCTCATATGTCATCATTGCTGGGTGAGAGCTGATAGAAATGCTCATCATTTAATGACTGGACCATCTGGATCTTCAGCATCAGTAGATGTATCAAGTGAACATGATGAATATATAAAAACCAAAGACATCATGATCGAGAACATATGCATTCCTTTTTGCCACCGACTTTCAAAATTCGTTTATCTCACTTTGTAGTGCTTTTTTTTTGGAAGTTGGTTGTTATGTTTGTATAAAATACCCTCTGCTTTGCTAGACTTGCCTTACAATGCATTTAAAGCGCAAATCAAATCCAAGCTTTGTTTAAAGGCATATTTTCTGTAAATGACATCTTTCTCCAGAATTTCAGTAAGCTAATTCTGGAGAAATATAAGATACATACGAGTTCATATAATTTTCTTTTTCACAATGCATAAATATGTGAGCTGTCACACCCTTTATACCTGGGGCTTATATTTAAGTAATTAGTTTTTACTTATTTACATTTCCATTTTAATGATATTTTATTTTTGCTTTGCTGGTATTTTGGCGTGGCTAGCTGGCATATGATAAATAATTTCATTGTTGTTGTTTTCTGGTCTTCATTACTGTACCTACATAGTATTGTATAAAGTCTTGTTTTTTTAAAATGAACAGACAGCTGTGCCGCTGGAGAGTTTGTTCCACCACTTCTTCTTCCCAGCGAAAGCACTAGGAAGTGTTGATGGGTGGGCGTTTTGGGGGACTGTCTTATGTAATAACGGTGTTCAAAAAGTGCTGATTCTCAGCCTATTTTGAATAATTGATTTTTGATTTTGATTCTTTTTTTTTTTTGTTCACTCCGCATACCCGCGCCAATGGTGGCCGGGAGTTCGATATTGTCTCCCGACCAGGGCTTTTTCTGCTTCGGCTAGAGGCGTGAGGACGCTGAGAGACCCGCTCCCTCACGAGCTTCGCCTCCTTTTCCAGCATTAATTGTATATTAATACGATTAATAAATCAATATAAGAGAAATGCGATTTTTATTTCCGTTTACTCTTTTCTTTAATTAGATTGTAAATGGTTTTCCTAATTCTTTTTTAACCTCCTTCTTTGTAACATTTAATATGCTGTTACGCGTCGCCGGCCCTTTGGAAACCACACTCACGATGTGTTAATGTAATAAAAATACATTCTGATAAAATCTAGTCTACAAAAAAGTCTGAATAATTACTTAAATATGCCATATGAGCGCTGACAGCTTCTAAGAAAACTCATAAAAAAGCAAATGAGGTTAGTTTTTTGCAAGCTAATAATACCCTATTTCGGTTTTCTCCCAAACTGCCATTATAAATAAAGTTTTATTTTTTAAATAGTAATAATATTGAAATGATTTAATGCAATAATCGTTGCTGTACATTCAGGCCCAACTTTCTATGAACTTTCGCCCGTCTCCTTTAGCTAAGTGACAGTAATGTGTTCGGTTGGCTTAATGGCTAACAGATGTCGCCTTTTGCAATTTCAATACAAATTACTTTTGGTAAATTACAAAAACAATAATTTCGGAATTCGATAAAAAATAACTTCGTTAACTATTGAACTAATAAAGCGCTTGAACATTATAATCTCTTGCCATCAAACTCCGAAAAAAGCCACTGCAAGATGGCAGTACTAGTAACTTGCTATACAGGCAAAAAAATTGTAAATACACACATCAAAAGTGTCTAGGGATCAAGCATTTTTATGCCGATTTCTTGAGATTGAGATGTGACTTTGTAATAAATTTATGATTTTATAAATTTATATGGATCCTTTTTGGTGCATTTCATAATTTGAATCAGGAACTGTGAATCAAATTCGAGTAAAAGATGAAAATCAGCTGTCAATATTTTCCCTATAAAAACATACAACGCATTGAAGGCATTATTAGTGCTACTGTTTCCCTACTACTGATTAAAACCAACGTTATTATGGAGCGGCGACGTCATTTAAGCAGGGAAGAAATGCTCAGAGCCGTGGGAATGATAGAAGCTGGTTCCCGGCAACGTACTGTGGCTTTAGCTCTGAATACAAGTCAGAGTGTTATCAGTCGACTTTGGACACGTTACCGAAGCACTGGTACCGTGGCTGAGCGCCATGGAGGACGGTATCGCTGCACCACACGGAGACAAGACCGATACATTCAAATCTTAACTCGAAGAGCTCCAACAATAACCGCCATGATGTTAGCCGTGAGGCTTCATCACTCTTCAGGGAACTTAATTAGCGACCAAACAGTCAGAAACCGCTTGCATGAAGTGAACCTTCATTCCCGAAGACCGCTACGGGTACCACCTATAGCAATGCACAATCGTAGGATTCGATATCAATGGGCTCTTGAACACAGAAATTGGGCAGAAGAACAATGGCGTTTCGTGTGCTTTTCTGATGAGTCTCGTTTTGGTATGAGACCGGATACAAGACGTATACGACACTGGAGAACCCCTGGACGCCAACAGCGATTAAAATCCTACCAGGAAGTCCATCCTTATAGTGGTGGAACCATCATGGTATGGGCGGGTATTTGGATCGTCGGAAGAACCGAGTTGATTTGGATCAGAGGCAACCTCAACGCTCAAATTTATGCTGAGACGATTGTATCAGACGTCATCGTTCCTCTACAAGTGCAAATCGGTCCCTTATTTCAGTTAATGCATGATAATGCACGACCGCACACCGCAAGAGTTGTAAGACAGACTCTCGCCGCAGCTAACATCAATGTCCTGCCCTGGCCTGCTCAGTCGCCAGACTTGAACCCGACTGAGCATGCATGGGATATGCTACAGAGAAGAGCTCTGCCGAATATGGAGGGTATCCAGTCGCAAGAAGACCTTTTTTTGTTGTTGCAACGAACATGGGCGGCCATTCCACAGCGTGATTTGGATGAACTCATTTTGAGTATGCCAAACCGATGTTCTTGTGTTGTTAGTGTTCGCGGTAGAAACACGGATTATTAATTGTTTAAGTTACCCAATAAAATTTTAGAGAAAACTGTTATTTCAGTATTTTTTTCGAACTTTTGTGTTAGTGGTTCAAATGTCAAATATCCCTTTATTAGGAAAATGGCAAATTTATTTATTAATGCAAAGGTAACTTGGTTTATCGTTACTGTGACAAACGAAAACACTTTATTTGATGAATCCTTAAAGAAAATTTTAATTAATATCAATTAGGAGAAAAGTTATTGCAAAAATATATGTTGATCCCTAGACACTTTTGATGTGTGTAATATTCAAGTTAAGCTTCAATCCTCTTTTCTTTAAGAAAATTAATAATTAAGCTTTAATGATAACATATAATATTATCAATTTCATATCTGAAAACCGAAAATGTTTTTTATATTTTTACTATAAAAATATCATAAGTTTATCAGGGATTACTTTTATATAAAATATTACAATGCTGCCATATCAACATTTGTTTCATTTATTAGTATAAGTATATCTATACCGAATAATATATAACTTTATAATATATTGCATTATAATATGCTTATTGCTTGTTATTATATTACATCTATAGTAAACTAAAACATATAATAAAAACTTTTTTTGGTATAAATATTCAATAAATTTTCCTTTTCGTTTAAATATTATTTGCAAATATTTTTACTTTAAAATACAAATCAATTATCATAATTTTTAATTATATGAAACAACAGAAAAATTTTGTGTTATTTAGGATTTGAACGCTCAATCGCACGCATTTAATAGCACCATTGTTAAGTGCGGCCGCTAACTTAACTTCAACGGAAGTAACGAAATTTTGCATTACTTTAAAGAAAGACGAATACTGCGATAAAAAACGGTTTGCTAATATTATTTTCCTTGTCTAGCATAGACTACATCTTTAATTCTTCGTAGAGATACTACACAGCATGCGGTTGATTGGTTGAAATATGACACACGTGTCGTGGTGGCCTAGTGGTTAAAACACCAGCCTCTCAAGTATGAGTGCGCGGGTTCGATTCCAGGCCAGGCAAGTACCAATGTAACTTTTCTAAAGTTATATGTACTTTCTAAGTATATCTTGGACACCAATGACTGATTACAAGGTGAAGGAAAACATCTTGAGGAAACCTGGCCTTTAAGTCTGAAATCGCCAACCCGCATTGAGCAAGCGTGGTGATTATGCTCAATCCTTCTCTGTATGAGAGGAGACCTGTGCCCAGCAGTGGGATGATAAAAAGGTTGATAATGATGATCACATACGGATAGAAAATAATGCGTTAGTGTGCGTGGCCGATTTAGCGCAGGCGACAGTAGTCTTTAAGGTGGAAGGGGACTTGTACAGCTGATTGTACCTACTTTTTATTTAATATATAATTTAGGTTACACTCCTCTACTGTCGATAACTCCCGATTATATGGTGATGATGAAACACAAATTTGTATAACATTATATAAAACTGCTACCTATCGTGATAAATTTTTAAGGCATCCTGTTACCTCAATAGAAGAACTTTTACACTTACGACACAACTAAGCTGTAAACAAGTTATGTTACTTTATGAAGCAAACCGCTAGAGTGATGTAAAACAGTGTATATTTTTATATCGTGATATCGCAGAAAATTTAACTAATTGGGCACCCTTAACACTTTTCAGTTTTGTCTATAGCTATGGGTTAGGTTATACAATATGTAAAGAAAACCCTGTCCGACCCATAAGGATAATAAAGGTTAGGTAAACACTTGACCAAATAAAATATAAAATTTTACTTAATCATCATGGAAACAATACTAATGAATTTTGAAATAATCATGTTTTCCCACGAATTAATTCCAACTTCCCCGAAATTTGGTATTTTTAAAAAAAGTGACAACACCGGTATTATTATGAGCGAATAGCGATGCGACCACGTGCCGCGTGCCCTGCAGCCCGCCGCCCGCGGAAGGGTTGCTTACCGCACATGAATTAAGTTACCTCTTTTTGCAAAATAATATTTATTTTTAGGGGGTTTTTGTTTTAAGTTTAGCATGGCTTTGTATCCATTAGTAGAATCAGTTATTGATACCTAACAATACCTTTACGAATCGGACAGGGTTTTCTTTACATATTGTATAAGACGACACGGTTGGTGCAGTGGCTGAGCGATCGACTGCTGCACTTCGTGTCACGGGTCCGATTCCCGCATGGAACAAATATTAGTATGGCCTACGGGTAGTTGTTCCGGGTGGGGCGTTTGTGTGTGTGAATTTAAATATTTATTAACGCACACTGACACTTATCCTGACACTATTATCAGTAGGGTTTGACTGTATTGTGACAAAAAAAACATTACCTATGGATCACTATCACTAACTTAATTTTATAAATAACATTTCAGTGACGTCATTGGACAGTAAAATGTGGACACTTTGTAGCGGCCATCGCAGTCTGAGGAAACCCTAGTTTTACAGTTTGCACGCTGAAGTATTTTCCCATTCCTCCGCAGTTAAGGAAAACAAGGCTGCCATTTATTTTAATGTAACAACTTATATGCTAAGCTAAAACGGCCATCCCTCAAAAAATACTTTATTATCAGACAGAGACCCAACTCTGGTATTCCACGACAACCGGCGTTATCGTCATGACTCCTTCCAGTGCAGTATACATAACATAATAAGCCTATAATTTTCACATTCTTGGGACAAATGCTTCCTCTCACACGGTTTGGTAAATATCACATATCTTCTAAGTTTTGTTTCTAGAAGATGTTTCCTTGATGATGGTTCTTCATGATATTTTCCTTCGCCGTTTCAAGAGCAATGGTGACGAAATAATTTACACAAAGCAAAGCGCCTGTTTGCAAACCCCAGGTTCCACAACTCGTTAGCCAATACCACTAGTGCAGCATATGAATAACGTACCTAAATAAAAACAGGAACATTCGGAAAAAATCCAATCATTAAACTCAGTTGTAGAATGTAGATGAAAAGCTATAACGCCATCGACATTTTCTCATATAACAAAGGCCTTTGAAGTGTTTGGGAGGCATTTCCAAATCAATACTAACACAAAGGGCTACACATATTCACCAAATAAAACGGATCACAATATTATTGTAACGTAAACAAATTGTCAGACATTTTTGTTCTTCCATATTGGATGGTGTGACTAGGAGGGTATTAATGATAGGTATAGAGTGCATGTGTGGCGGCAACGTACCTGCCACGAAGGATTTCAAACAAGATTCAAGTGGACTGTATTTAGGATATCAATATATTAGAAACTATAACCAAATATGTATGTGATAGAATGATTCCTTCGGAATATATCTCTCTGATTACAGTGCTACAAGCGGCAAACACCAACCTTCACATGCGGAGATCGTAGACCACCAGACCAGATCACGAGGAGGCGCGTCGACACAATTCACTGGCAGACTCTCTAACTTCATTAATTTTGAATTTTGAGGTCTATATTCCCCCGGGGGTTACTTTGAATACTTAAATTTGGTGACCGTTAAAAGAACGTGGCCATGAATCGTCAGCTTGCCAATTCGATGGCAGTGCGTTCGTCACGCCGTGCGACGGTCAGCGGAAGTGCGCACACTATGGTCGCGTTCGGTTTACTATAAATTTTGGGCAGCGTTCACCGCTGATAAACACAAAAATTAGAGGAGATATTCATCAGCATGTATAAAATATTCCTGTATTAAAGTTTGACAAAACTGAAAGACTAGAGCCAAGTATACGCGAGTAACAGCTCAGTTTCGTTCACTCCTAAGAAACGTGATAAAAAAGGTTTACTTAACAAAATGACTAGATGTATGTGCACACCTCTTTTTTCTCGGTGGTAGGTCATAACATTGGCTGCTGGCAGAAGTTACCACCCATCAGACAAAACCTTGCCGCCAAGCGATTTGTTATGTTCCGGCATGATGTGTGATGAAGCCGTACGGAAGACGGGTCTGAGCAGTTATGTTGCGATGTGTGCCGGGTACGATGCGCCAAACGTTGTTGTATCGGGAGTTTGGTAGTATAGGGTCTTCAGATCAGTCTCCGTCTAACGCAGCTTCGTTGGTCGTGTTGTTGGGTTTAACATTGCATCACCTTCCTTCCTTCATATTCATTCAGTTTTTTTTTGAGTTAATAGGCTCTTAATAAAACAACGCGCTTTACCATCTACGATTGCATCACTGCTAACCATCAGGCGGTATTGTGGTCAACCAACAGTTTATAATTATATAAAAAAACTACTGTTTTAGATATTACTGTATTCAACGAAATTACATGGAACAGTATATTATCAACTAAATCGCCAGATATGTACAGACATTTCTGTCGATTTGTTAGGAAATATACTGTCAGTAACATGTGGCTGTTACTGAACATAAACATTAAACAGTCAAAGATAATTGATCTGTTTACATTTAAATTGGTGTGTTCTTTGGGTGGAAACAAATTTTTGTTGCAGTAGGTCTACTACTAGGGACATGCCCCAGTTTGGTATTAAAATACAGACTAGTCATAGTTGGTATTTAAATTTCTTTATGTATAGTATATTAGTTTAATAGTAATGTTTGATATATATAAATCTTTCGGAATTAATCAGTGTGGGTTCAATAATTTATAGATAGCATAAAAATTTCATAATAGTGGCTAGTTTTATTAATATTATATTATAATATGCTACACAATTACCCTGCAGAACTATATCTGCTTGGTAATTTTCAACAAATTATCAAAATGTTACCTACATTTTGACAAATTGTGCAATAAATTGTAGGTAGCATAAAAATGTCATAATTGTGGCTAGTTTTATTACGATTATATTATAATATGCTACACAATTACCCTACAGAACTATATCTGCATGGTAATTGTCAACACATTATCAGTAGGAAAGGGTTACCTACATTTTGACAGTCCAGCAACATCTATTGCGTTATTCACATTGTTGAGCAGACACATTATTAGAACTTATGGACCAATGGTTTAGAAATTTGCTTCCGTGTGTTACGCAATTAGGATGGTAGAATAATTTTAAATACACTAGCTTTCGTAATAGACCATCTCAGAATGAAACTTCTTGTTCTTTCTATTCTTCCTTTTCATCGCGTCGTCTGCCTGTACGAGATATAACTTCGATTTCGGTCAGCGTCACGTGAGATTAGAAAACAAATAGAACAACAACACAGAATTTCATGACCCTCAGTAAGAGGTCAGACACAGGAGAATTAAAAAAAGAATCTTTCTACGTATTTACCTTTGTTATACAAAACTCTTGTACAAAATTGAATGCTCCTTTATTTTATTACCCAGCGATTTAGGCGATGCATTGAAATCTGCATTGAATGGTAGTTTTGTGACAAACACCTACTAGTTTGTTAAACATTGATTATATTGAAACATTATGCGTTACTATCACAAAATAGAATTTAGTAATTGTTTAATCTAAACACCTTTTAAATACGATTCTAACTTTTACATTTGGTTCTAAAGGCGTCACTGTCTAGTAGGCTAAACAGTCTTCCTCAAGAACTGTAAGTACTAAAATGATAGCATTTTTTTTTTCGAATCCCACTTCTATATAGTTACTTAAAGAAATTAGCGCATTCAAACAAACAATTTATAGATAGATGTAAGGTACGACCAAGTGAAGGAGACCTGGATCTACATACTTCCTCATCCTGTTTCAAGTTCCAAAAAAAAAACAACTTTATTATAAGAATGACTAGTAAGTACTATTGAAAGAATTGTGAAAATATTTGAAGTTGTAGCAGAAACTGTAGTTGTAAACCAAACTTGCATCATCATCATCCATTTATCGTCCCACTGCTGGGCATAGGTCTCCTTTCATACAGAGAAGGATGAACTAAACTTTATTATATAGAAATAAAAGTTATTTTTCCATTTATCTATATTTGTTCTCATTCTTAATCTTAAAAAAGGTATAAAAAAGTCTTATCTTTATACTTAAACTTCTGGCTTACACGGCTGATAAGAGTTCACTTTGATGTTTCAGAATGCGGCTTGTCTGTTGGTCGTGTTAAGTAAGTGGTTTCAATCCCAAGTTGAATCCGCTCACGTGACAAAAAATGTTAATATTAAAACAGTCCGTACTTAACAGTTCAAAAGATTTTTTTATGTATATTTTACGAGTTTACAAATCATGTGTCGGTTGAAATATCCCATCGGCAAAAAAATCCTTCGTTATATAAAACTTTTGTACAAAATTTTAATGCTCCTAACTCCTAACCCAAAACCCAGAAATTTGGAATTTTAGGCAATGTATTTAAATCTAGTAATTGAACTTTGATTATATTTTAAACACTAGCTGCACCACACGGTTTCACGTGCGTAGGTTGCGCTATGTTTTTATAATATGCTTCGCTCCTATTGGTCGCAGCGTGATGTTATATAGCCTAAAGCCTTCCTGGATTAATAGACTATCCGACGAAAACTCTCACGCATTGAATAAGTGTTTTTGTTTACTTCAACTTCAACTCTTGATCAGTAGCCCCTGTGGTATAAATACCACAATTTTGCCAATAACGCGTGTAACAAATTATTGAAACTCTTTGAACATTATATTTCACAATAATGGTGGATATCGCCAATTACAGTTGAGAAAGACGGCCGCGTGAACCGTCTAAGAGGGAGGTTTGAGAAAAAGTCATGATGTAGCCACTATTGCAATATTTCAATACTCTTTATGAATTATTTTACTGGACGCACTTTTTACAACATAAATCACGCACTTTTATTTAGTAAACGACACTATAAATAATTTTAAAAGTCTAATGAAAAATGCGCGTGACACTCATCTTAGCTTTACCCGTCAAAAAAGAAAGGCGACCTCAATATAATTGGAAAAAGGCTTAAGATTTAAGATTTCGGGCTCAACAGATGATGATCACATTGACTTTGACGTAACACTGACACTAAACACACGTTGAACAAGTGATTTTTTTTTTTGTTTTATGACCCGTGTTAACAAAGGTAGCATATCAATACAGCTTGTCATATCCATACGCATTAGGCAAAACCTTTTTACGGTATATCGGTAATTTTGGTACCGATGTTTATACATATTATATGTATAAAAAAATTACTGATGCCCATTAGAGTAATTGGGTGTGAGTGTTTTAGGCTGATGGTATGGGGTTATTGTTAGATGCCTACGAATTTGTTCGACGATGACGATCAACACGCATGATCAAACAGACTTTAGTGCATAGTTAATGTGGAAAGGACAGACGACCGACAATGTACTTTTTAGACATCGCCATCGTGAATGATATAGAAGGGAAACTGCACTCGCGTCCTGATAAAGAGTTACCTGTCTTGTAGGTGTTCAAATTTGGCGAGAGATCTAGAAATTTGGAGACCCCCACGACCAAACTCCCGACACTACAACATTTGGCACATCGTACCTGACACACATAACAACATAACTGCTCATACCAGTCCTTCATGCGGCTTCACAAGACTTCATGCCGGAACACGACGAATCGCTTTAACTTTGTCTGGTGGGTGGTAATTTCTGCCGGTAGCCGATGTTATGGCCTACCACCGAGAAACTCATACTCATCATTAGAAGCTCATTCATAGTCGATAAAGAAAGTATGACGAAAGCTGTGTATTATTCTTTAAATCGCTGAAAATTCTAACCTTACCATCATTGTATATCTATGAAATTAGTGTTTTTGTCAAGATAAACATGAGATTGTTTGAAACGGTGCCAACGTTACGAGATGTTATGATTCGTAGTCAATATGCAAATACTTTAAAAAATCAGCGTTGTAATACTGCCTTAGTGAAAAAAAGTGTTTTAGGTATGGCACCGCGCATCTATAATAAATAACCAGTTGGCATAAAAAAATTGAATGTTACACAATTCAAATCAAAATTAAAACAGTTATTAATTGACAAATGTTATTGTACGACTGATGAATTTCTAAAAAGAAAACCTTCGTATTGTGACATTTATAACTTTGTTTTCATTTATTTATCATCATTCAATTTCATTTTGACATAATATAATTATAAACATATGTTTACCTTCAGCATTTGAGTTGACTAAGATTCTGTATGTTTTGCATGATAAAAAATTAATTTAAGAACTGTATTCTTTACCTATGTTTAACAAATAAAATTGATTTTCATTTTTTTGATTTTGTTGATGTGCCTTAATCGTATTCTTACTTTTATAATATATCCGCTATCTTTTAAAAATTGATAGTTTAATTCGATGTCAGTTATTATTTCCAGCAAGATAACACACTGCTTATGAAAATTAATAAGTGCTAGTAAATAATATTCGAAGGTGTTTATTTTTCTTTATTTACAGTTTCTAATATTAAAATAATTTAAAAAAATAACATATATCATATTTACCTAGTTTAATTACATGTTTTTAATTCCATAAAGATAAGGTAATGAGAAAAAAAAAGTTAATTAGTGGTTGTCACCCTCATTTTTCCCTTACTATATATAGGGGTTAGTGGTGTGACATTAGAAGATATTCCCCCAAATTCCTTCACCGATTTCTAGTGTATTAGCTGGAAATAAAAATAGGAGTAACTAACTCCTCAGTAGCACAGCTGTGTGTACAATCGGAACATCATGAAGCATAAAACATAAATTATATGCCATATATTAGCTTCACACGCTACTAACTGCTAAGGTCTTTCATCTTAGTACCATAAATGCGCTTTATCTATAACAAACTGATGTCATAATTTCCACGGAAGACCCAAAAAAGTCTTATTCCCACATAACATCATCGTATATCTGAATGATTTAATCAATATATAATTCCCCAGCTTCATCTAGCAACAAGAAAGTACTTAACGCGCTTAGACCTCGGTTACTACAACCATATAATCCCGGGAAGCGAAAGGCCGACCTAATATGAAGGGACAGGCTATTGTAAGAGGTTGTTACGTACATTTTGCCCTAGCGAGATTACGTGCGAGTTTAAAGGTATGGATACAACGATACTTGACGCACAATGTCGATGGTGCGATCATGTCGTGCGATTTTTAGCCAGATATTGCACCTGAAAGGTATCGCAGACATAGAAAGAGGGAATGACGCAAACCATTTTATAGATAAGAGACGACTTGTAGATTGAAGTAAAACACGATCTTGCTAGATAATGACTACTTTATTTCCCGCGTACGGTAAACCAACAAAACATATTGTGAGGTTACCCTCAATGATATCATCTTAATATACAACATCTTCCCCTTTATAAAAAAAATAATAATAGACTATAATTTAGAACCACCACCATAATTATTAAATTAATTCTACATTTGATCACATTATTAATATAATCATAATCTCTGTTCCGAATTATTTTTTAAATAACATTGCAAGTCTTTCACGTGCCCGTCTAGAAGCAGCTCGGGTTTGTTGTACTACAACAGAATCTGGAGAAGAACCAGTCGACCTAGTCACTACCCCGTCCTTGTCACACAGCTGTTCATCTTTACTTCCTTCCGCATCGCTGTACGTGCTTGTCTGCTCATTTTCCTCACTGTCACTATCCTCCTTCCCATGCAAGGAAGCAGAATGTGTCGTGGTATCTCCTGTGCTTGTATCCTTTATGATATGCCGTCTATTGCGGCGGTATTTCCGACCACTCTTATCTATAAGGAAGTACGATCGGGGCTGCGGCGCTGGTGCCTGCACTTGCATATGTCGCCGACGCTTGTCTCCATCTGTTACAATTACATTTTCACCTGGTTTTAATGCAGGTAACTTTCGTGAATGTATATCGTAATATTTTTTTGATTGTTCACGTTTTGAGAGTATGTTTTTATAATCGTCATGATTGTTACGTTCTGGTCGCAATCTTTCTGTATGTACAGGTAAGCGAGTATTTAGTCGACGACCCATCAATAATTGTGACGGTGCACTAATACCGTCTCTCGGTGTTGCCCTAAAATTTAATAACCCTAGATAAAAATCTGTACCTGTAGCTAGTGATTTTTTTATTATAGCTTTCACTGTTCTTACAGCTCTCTCACTTAATCCGTTAGACTGTGCGTAATTTGGCGATGATGTTGTATGTTTGAAACACCAATCTTCAGTGTATTTCTTGAATTCCCTGGAACTAAATGCTGGACCATTGTCAGTTATTAGCTCCGTAGGAATTCCATGTCTTGCAAACTGATCTTTCATCGCTGTAATTACAGCTCTGGATCCAATATTTGTTAAGGCACTTATTTCGATAAAATTTGAAAAATAATCGACTATAATTAAGAAGTTTTTTCTATCGCATAAGAATAAATCAGCGCCAACCTTTCTCCATGGTAAATCTGGAATCGAATGGGGTATCATGGGCTCTTTCACATTGCGCGCTGCGTGCTCCGCGCAGGTGGCGCAGGCGCGCACAGTCTGCTCCACGTCACGTGACATTCCGTTCCAAAACATGACATCACGTGCACGACGCTTACATCGGTCAATTCCTAGATGGCCCTCGTGAACGCGGGATATCATTTCACCTCTCAGATCACGTGGTATGAACACTAAGTGGTTCTTGAAGATCACACCATCGACTAGCTGAAATTCTTCTTTATATGCCCAATGTATTTTTATCATTTCTTTTAAATCCTTTTTATACCTTGGCCAACCATTTTGAATATAATACTTTAGTGATTTACATTCTTGATCACTTTTTGTGGCTTCTCTGACCATACTGAGTTTACTGTCGCTAAACGGTACATTTGCTATGAGGAAACACGCTTGATCCTCCACCTCAGATGTCACTCTGTCATGCATTAGCTCTGGTAAGGCTGCTCTCGATAACGTATCTGCAACGTACATTAATTTTCCTGGTTTGTATATTACCACGAACTCATAGCGTTGCACGCGAAGCATCATTCTTTGTAAGCGAACCGGCACTGAATCCAAACTTTTTTTAAATAAGGCTTCCAGAGGTTTATGATCCGTTTCCACTATCACATCCTTCCTACCATAGATATATTGATGGTACTTTTCTAATGCAAATACTATCGCCAGCATTTCCTTTTCAATCTGCGCATATCGCCTTTGTGTATCAGTCATCGTGAGGGAAGAAAATTCTACCGGGCGGCCGTCCTGTAATAGTGCTGCACCCAACGCTATGGAGCTTGCATCCACTGTAACCACGACCGGTCGGTCGCTCGAGTACAGCGCCAATACCGGTGCGCTGCTCACCGCCTGCTTCAACTTATGAATTGCAGTCTCATGGATACTGTCCCACACCCACTCATTACCTTTTTTTAGCAAGTTTCTAAGGGGACTTGCCGTTTCAGAATAATGTGGTATAAACTTTGATAAATAATTTATCATGCCGAGAAATCGCTCTAACGATTGCCTATCGTTCGGCTCTGGCATATCCATGATTGCTTTTATTTTATTTTTGTCAATCTGCATGCCTTTCTTACTAAAAGTATGTCCTAGATACGTGACCTGTTCTACACAAAATTCGCATTTTTCTCTATTAAACTTAATCCCTGCTTCCCGAGCCCTATCTAGCAATCTTATTAGCCTATCATCGTGTTCTTCCTTAGTCCTGCCCCAAACGATTATGTCATCTACAAATGAATCCACCCCATCGAGATCCTCTAGTAGCTGGCGTATTTTTTCGTGAAATACCTCACTCGCACAGTTGACGCCGTAAGGTAGTCGTAAAAATTGATACCTCCCAAATGGAGTTCCAAAGGTACAGATATCCGCACTATCGTCATCTAATTGTATCATCCAAAATCCGGACCGGGCATCAAGCTTACTGAAATACTTTGCATTCGTTAATTTTGCAGCAATCTCAGTAAGGGTAGGTAGAGGGTAATGTGCACGGCGCACCGCTCGGTTAAGCGGCCGCGGGTCGAGGCACACTCGCAGACTACCATCCTTCTTAGCTGGCAACACAATAGCATTCACCCACGCTGTCGGATGAGATACTTTACGAATTATCCCCAAATGTTCCATATTATCAAGTTCCGCCTTTAATTTATCCCGAATTCCTAAGGGTATTTTTCTAACTGGGCAAACTGAAGGACTTGCATTGCTTTCTAAAATGATTCTGTATTTACCTGGTAATTTTCCAATTCCATGAAATAAATCATTATATTGAACTACTTTGACCGTATAAACTCTCTTGACTAATCCTAATTCTTCACTGGTATTTTTTCCCAATACACTTTGACAACATTCACTTGATATGACAAAATCTATTAAACATTTTTTATCTTTATATAACCACAACATCTGACATGAACCTAGTATTGGAATATAGTTACCACAAAAAGACTGTGCTCTTATGCAACATGGTTTAATATCATTTACCGAGTATCCTAATTTATTAAAAGTAAATAATGATAATACATTCAGATCTGAACCTGTATCTAGTTTAAACAATTCGGTTTTTCCATTTTTGGCTAAAATTAATCGCTCAAACCACTTACTGTCTTTATGGTGTGAAGTTGTGTCCACGGTGGAGACATAGTATAACTCGTCATTACCATCATCACACTCCTGTATTTCATGTACACTTTTATTACCTCTAGCTGTACACATATTTTTAAAATGACCTTTTTTGTCGCACAAGAAACACTTTGCAAATCGCGCTGGACATCGTGCATTATCATCGTGAGCGCCACCACAAGCACTACATTTTGAGTGCGTTTCGCGAACAGAATCGAACCCACGAACCGACGACGCCGCGGTGCTTCCGACCGCTGAACCATGTGGATGCGCACGCCCACCGTATCGAGGCGACGACGCAGGCGCTCCGCGAGCTCGGCCCCGCGCAACCCGCGCTGCCGCCGCCGCTGTCCCCGTCGCTCCGCTATACCTCGGTACACGCGTACTGGATAATGCGTCAACAGCGCCACTTTGCTCCCTTGATTTTGTTTTTTCTATATTACGATTCTCTTCATTAGATACCTCACTTGCTTGGCATATCCTTACCGCTTTTTCTAAACTTAACTCGTCTGTTCTCAGTAATCTATCACGTACACCTGTGTCAATTACTCCACAGACAATACGATCACGTATTAAACCGTCTTCTAAATGTTCAAACTCACAGTTGTGGCATAATAATCTAAGTGCTGTTACATAAGCATCTATATTTTCGCCTTCCATCTGATTTCGCGTAAAAAATCTGAATCTCGCCATCGTTGTATTAGATTTAGTACCGAAGTGTTCATCGAACTTTTGTATCAATAGATCGATATCATCAGTGTCTTCTTCTACCTTTATTTTGAAAGTAGAATATATGTCATATCCATCGGCGCCTATTAAATTAATTAGTAAACTAGCTTGCACATCCTTGTTTTCTTTGTACACTCCTGAGGCCTTAAGAAAAATCTTAAATTGCTTGAGCCACTTTCGCCACGCGTCAGCTCGGTTTGCCGGGCCCCCGTCTAAAACTAATTCGGCCGGAGGTCTTGCGTGTTCCATGATAATACGTACAGTCTATCACCAAAACACACTAATACTGCTTTGATTTTAACTAATTACAACTTCCAAAAGCGTGATTCGTATTTATCGCTGTCACCATGAAGTAAAACACGATCTTGCTAGATAATGACTACTTTATTTCCCGCGTACGGTAAACCAACAAAACATATTGTGAGGTTACCCTCAATGATATCATCTTAATATACCAGATATTGCACCTGAAAGGTATCGCAGACATAGAAAGAGGGAATGACGCAAACCATTTTATAGATAAGAGACGACTTGTAGATGACTGCAGGAATGGTCTTGGGGGTGAAAAACGAACGATCGTGAGCAAAAGAATATCCTGGGAGAGGCCCATGCTAAAAAGCAAAGCTAACTATTTTTGGGTGTTCTATAATCTTACCAATTTTTTCTTGTAAACTACTTTTAAGGTTGCTAATAAAAGCTATTTGAAATTGAGCTAAAGTCCTAGCTTGAAGTGAACTCAATTGTATTGGCTGTATATATGAACGTGACGATGGTGACACGGGATTCTGATTCAATTCTACGTCATCCTTCTATTCGGTGAATCGACGTGCTGCGATTGCAATTTTCGAGTTTCAATTAACAAGCACCCATTTTGCGACGCTTGTGTGAGGAATGAAATAAGTCTAGACAAGACGAATTTCATATCACACATCTCTAGATTTTTTTTTGAATGGGTAATTATCAAATGACTTCTCCCTGATGTGCTGTGGTGACACCTTGCAGTTTAATCCCACCGTATGCTAAACAAGAACTAAACTACAGTTTATGATGAAGACCTGCGTTAGGCGGAAGATGAGCGCATTGTGGCGCTTATCTAGCCACTCTTCACTGAGGGGACTTATCATCTTGTGGCATGCCCAGCGCTGGATTGCGACACCCGCACTCTCCATATCGCCATAAGGTCCCACTGCAGCTCTGTCTGTTGTACCGTGATTTCACGCGGCAGTGGAGCTCTGGCGCTTTGTCTCCTTACTCATACGCCACTCCTATGTCGTGTACCCAGACCTTAAAATTAATTTTGCAATTTCCATCTCAACTTGCCAGAAACCTCTGTAGATCAATTTTCGTCAACGACACTGGGTTCCTTAAGCCTTTAAGAGGGTAAGTAGGCTGTTATCGCGTGATTGTAGATTAAAAACATTGCAGGCAAGGTGCTTATTTTTAGTGATTTGGCAAGCGTTAAATAAGGTAGACAAATTGATTCTTTGAAGCTTCGTTGTAGTTAAATTTTATTGAGAAATAGTAAGCAAGAGTTACATAAACTTTTTTTATTATTTATTTTTCTTTATTGATTTATAGGGACTTTTACGCATAGCGTATGTCAGTCCTATCGTAACCTAAACAAAAAAGTTTTAAATTCGTTCAGAGATTGTGTTGTCTTTTGGACGAAACCTGGATGAGGCCAGTACACTCAGAATCATGCTGATTAGCGCATGAAAAGGGAGTCATATGCCCAACAGGGGGTGAAGTTGGTCTGTGGATGATGATGTCATCCATTTTCTTCATTCTTTAATTCACTCCCTCCCGTCGAGGGAGGCCTGGATCCCAACAGTGGGAAAAATATAGGCTGATTATGTATGTATGTATTTTTTCACTGATAAACAGTTTAAACCAGGTTTCATAAAGGTAATGAAATTTTTTATCAAAGTACGTCGCTTTAACCGATGAGAACCCTACAGGGACATAGCTTGTAGGTATTTTTTTCTTGTTTGTATTTTCTAGCGAGGAACATAATTCTGTAGTTCTCCAACCTTTTACCCAAATGTGTCGTTCGAGAGAATTTATTTATTTAGTCTTTCGCTCATGAAATTCTATTTTGTTTCAACATAATACAGTCACTTGTTATTTTTATGACAGGAATGTACTGTTTTTGACAGGAGTGGTGATGAATTCTTATAGATAAAGTTGTAAGTAGATGATGATGATGAAAGATGCAATTTATTTCCAAGTCTTTTACATTTTTATACAATTGTTGGAGATCTTATAAATAGTTATGATGGGGCAAATTGATGTAAGATGTTGATTTATACTAAATCTTATTTTTTTTTGGTTTTTGTTTTTAATGATTATAAACTAGCGCTTGACCGCAATCCCGCCTGATGGTAAGCAGTGATGCGATCGTTGATGGTAAAAGCGCGCTAGTTTATTAAGAGCCTATTCACTCTGAAAAACTGAGCGAATAGAAAGGAAGACGGCAGTTGAGCGAGGTGATGCAATGTTAAACCCAACAACACGACCAACGATGCTGCGCCAAAGGGAGATTGATCTGAAGACCCTCCACGACCAAACCCCCAACACAACAACATTAGGCGCATCGTACCCGGCACACATCGCAACACAACTGCTCAGACCCGTCCTCCGTACGGCTTCACCAGACATCATGCCGGAACACGACAAATTGGTTGGCGGCAAGGCTTTGTCTGGTGGGTGGTAACTTCAATTGCTGTGAAACCTTCTCTCTGTGCGAGGAAGTGGGCCATAATCCACCACGTGGGCTTAGTGCGAGGTTACTAGATGTAAAACTTTTGGTTCTAGGACTTGCCGGTTTCTTCACGATGTTTGCCATTATCGTGTGGAGAGCATATCAAATCAAATCAAAGCATTTATTTCAAATATACCAGTTACAAGCACTTTTGAATTATCAGAAGTTCGGTCAGTCAGTAAGATGAAGCCATGGACACTTTTTTAAATTATTACAAATATTTGATTACATCATTCATGTTGAAATAAACCGTGTGAGAACGACGCATAAATATATTGTACGCTGAGAGCGTCCATTATGGAATACAAAAAAAAAAACAACAATTCAGAAAATAAAATACGCCATGGCAGCTAAGAGATGACCAGTCCCCTCTAACAACGTCCGTTCACGAACATGACGTATGAATTAGCATCATGCAGCTCAACCATATTGAAGGGACCTAATGACCCAACACACACGCCACCACCAGCGAGAAATTTGAGAGAGCATCACATACTCTCAATAGCCAGAGCACAATCAAGTCAATAAAAAAGACTAACCCAACAAATAGATGCTTTGCAACAAGTACGTTGTGCTCACACGTATGCCACGCAATTATACAATACTAAGAAATTGAATGTACACAATGCAAAGATAGTTTTGTCCAAAGTTCAGCAGCTCCAACACTGTTCCCGAATACTAAGTTTAGCTCCTGTGTAGCTGTATCAGTGCCAAACACCCCTGTTAGCGATACAATTCCGTAACGTACAATATGCTTGGCTACATAGTGTGTAATACTGGCTTTGAGTAAAAAAAACATAAACAATTACAAATTAAAACTACAAGAGGAAAAATCAAAGAATAATCAGTGTATGGAAATTGGACGCAGCTCAAGCCCAAGCCTTTTTGTCCTCAATATAATCCTTAACACTATAAAATGCTTTCTGACACAACTTACGTTTAATGAATGATTTGAATTTATTCAGACTCAAATCTTGAACCACCATCATAGGTAATGAAAATTTGAAAAACTTCTGCTAGGGTTTGAATTTATGACCTATAACCCGTAATCGACTGTTAAGAGTGGGCCACCATTGCTATTATCTAAAGGCAGTGGTAGCCTCGACCCCATCAGGCACTTTTCTTTGTGTAAATTACTTCTTCATCACTGCTCTCAAAGCGGTGAAACAGGTATATCCTAGAGCTAAAAACATCGAAGACATATGACATCTACCAATCCGCTCTGGGCAAGCGCAATGGTTTATTGCCCACTCCCTCTCATCGAGACTAGGCCAGCGTTCTAACAGCGGCAACAATAATAATAATAATATGGTTTATTTGTAATAATAGGTTGATTATGTTATGTATTATGCATAAGCTCAACTGTCACTACAATGACGTTTTCTTTTCTTATATAAATAAGCTAGCCAAGCAGACGGGGGATAACCATTCCAATTTTCCTGACTATCTTTTGACATTAGAGTACCCAAGTACAACTTCTCTTTTCTTTTCCCCTTTTTGCCAAACTTTCAACTAAGGACGAAAGCCGCTTTAAGTGAAATCAAGCATGTAACTGCCTTTCATGAATACACGACAAATAAATTCCTAATCCTTCCCCTCTTTACAGACGTAAGAAAAGTAACAGAAATATTCCCCGTACCTACATAGATACGTATCTAAGTCATGTACCTTTCAATATTCACTTACGGAATTCACAGATTCCAGACGTTTCCGACGTAATACGGTAAGAATATTTTTATCGAGTTGAATTTTTATATTCAGAGTTCAGAATTCAATGTCTATTTTCATTTTTAGTTTTGTGTTGAGCTAAAAGTTGGTGCGTTTATTGTTATTGCTTCTTGGAGTGGAAATTGTTATGATTACACAATTTATTTCAAAAATTAAATTCACTTTCTATTAAAAGTACAGCGCCGTTATAACACGTAGTCGTGCTAGTATTATCGTAATAAGTGGGGTTGACTGTACATTTGCTTAAGTGTGCAAACTTGGGCTTACGCCGCCGCCTACTACTTGAGGTGGGTGTTAAAAACACTGCAATGTAAACATAAAAACATGCAATAAAAACCACTTTTCGGGTGTTGTAAAACAACATTTACATCGATTTGTCATCTTTTGAAGCATGATGTTGCACCATAATTTGTAAAACTAAATTCTTACAAATAAATAAATTTTATTTACGTTTCCGTAGAATCTGCGATCAGTGAATCGCATTCGATGCCAAACTGCACCAAGTGCACTAACAGGATACATAATAGGAACGACATACTTGCGTTGTATATTTAAATACGTCGTCACAGGGCAACTAAAAGGCATTTTTGAACTTCAAAATAGAAGACAATTGATACTAGTAACCACTTCGACAAGTTCTTTACGAATTGAGAAACATAATGTAAGATACTCTCTTAAACAGTTTCATTTTTATTTTTTTTATTAGCCTTTATTGTGTCCCACTGGCTGGGCAAAAGCCTCACCTTTTTTCTTCCAAACCTCCCTGTCTTGTGTCATATCGTCATACCTCCTTTATCGTGGTCTACCCCGACGACGATAATCTTTGATTATCGCTCGGGATGCATTTACGAGACGTTTCCAGTCCGCTCTCAGTTGATCCTGGCTGCTTTTCTCTAACAACTTAAGTAGCTACTTGAGTAATGAAGCGCAGCATGATGTTTCCAGCACGATCTATACGCTTAACACTTATTATGCTGCGCTTCACTGCTCCTTGGCGAATCTTGAACTTTACTTCTATTGTTCAATAAGTGACCAACTTTATACGCCGTTAGAACAGGTAAGATAAGTCGTGGTGGCCTAGTGGTTAAAACACCAGCCTCTCAAGTATGAGTGCGCGGGTTCGATTCCAGGTCAGACAAGTGCCATTGTAACTTTTGTAAAGTTATATGTACTTTCTAAGTATATCTTGGACACCAATGACTGAAGGTGAAGGAAAACATCTTGAGGAAACGCTCAATCCTTCTCTGTATGAGAGGAGGCCTGTGCCCAACAGTGAGACGATAAAAAGGTTGATAATGATGAATGATGTTAGAACAGGCAGGATACACGTGTCGATGGCTTTTCGTTTTAGTCACATTTTGTATGTTCTTTTAGGTTCCAATAGGTCTTCCAAGCATTTTAGACCCATATTTCGACTTTCTTGTTTTGTCTATCCATGAAAGACACTATATGTTCCAAGTAAGGGTACTCATTGACATATTGCAACCCATGTCCGTCTATGATGATACTTTTTGTGCTGTTGGTCATGACCCGTGTCTTGGAACTTTTTATTGAGAGTTCAACCCTAAGGCTTGCCGAGCTCCGATCTTAGAGCATTTCTTCAAATTCTGAAGATGTGAAGAACAAAACAACATCATCTGCAAAGCGGAGGTTTGTATGTTGGTGGCCGCTAACATTTATGCCTTGTGACTGCTACGAATCAGGCAATATGTTAAAAATTTCCTGCAATTCGCTTGTAAATTTAAGTGAAATTGGATTGCCTTCAACGTCTTTTCCAATGTTAAAATTTGTCCCAGAAATATAAATGTATCCAGACTTCAATTAGATGATTTCAATATTACATTTTTTTTTTGTATTATTATAGACATTGTATGAGAGATAAGTAAAAGACACAATTTATAATAATGCTTTAGAACAAAATCTGTTTTCAATCTTGAGTAAGTTAGTTAGTTAAGTATAAACTCATATATATATATGTTGGTAACTGTACTAATAGTCAGAAGATCACCAAATATAAAATGATCAAATCCATAACACACATACATAACAATTATTATTTTAGTTGTAACAACAAACCATGTTATTAAAATGTACTATACCACGGAAATATATGTGTGAATAATTCACACCTGCAAAAGCATTATTCGCATATTAATAATACTACAAAGCACAATGCACGTTTCTCGGCACCTGTAGATGAGAAATTCCAGTATAATCGAAAAATACCTAACGTAACCCCTTTAGCAATTTATCGTAGCTTTCTTTGTCAACTTGGGCGTGGATGCAAAAATAAAATCTGCGATAAATTTTGCAACTCACCTTTAAATCGTTTGTCAAATAATGAAGTGCAATTTTAACTAAAGCGGTCAAAATAACTCTTACTACGCTCAACGAAGAGGCGATTTTCATTTGATCTGGTGTTCCAGCGGTGTTGCTTTTGAGCAGGGACCTTGTGTCACTGCGGCTAGGAAATACGGCGTTGAGCACAAGCACGAAATTTTGTGTCGGAATAATGCATAGTTGTGCCATTCCGATTTTGCTCTGTCATAGAGCTCTTCTAGGTGCAATTGAGGACATTCTTTAGCGAGACCAAGTAACAACTTGTTTTTTTTCTTTTTTAGATTACTTTTGGCTTGCTTGTCTATGGTTACTTCAATAAATAAAGGACTCCAGCCAGGATGTGAAAACTTAAAAATATACATTACTACCAACAATGGACAAACCTTTAGGTAGGTACGTACAATAATAAAGCTGCAAAGATTGCTTCTTTGAACATCTCGGGAATAATCAGTCGGGAAAGATAATCTCGGGAAAGATCAGTCGGATTTGAAAACATTCTTGTTTTTAATAGCCCAAATCTTGAAAAAGGCATTTTTTTAATAATTATAAACTAGCACTTGACCGCAATCCCGCCTGATGGTAAGCAGTGATGCGATCGTTGATGGTAAAGCGCGCTAGTTTATTAAGAGTGAATAAGTCACTCAGAAAAACTGAGCGAATAGGAAGGAAGACGCAGTTGAGCGAGGTGATGCAATGTTAAACCCAACAACATGACCAACGATGCTGCGCCAAAGGGAGATTGATCTGAAGAACCTCCATGACCAAACTTCCAACACAACAACATTAGGCGCATCGTACTCGGCACACATCGTAGCACCGCTGCTCAGACCCGTCCTTCGTACGGCTTTACCAGACATCATGCCGGAACAAGACAAATCGCTTGGCGGCAAGGCTTTGTCTGGTGGGTGGTAACTTCTATCGGCGGCCGATGCTATGGCCTACCACCGAGACCATAACATCACGCGACCGTTAGGAGCTGAGTAAAAGTAAAAAGTCGGAAAGAACTTTGAAAGTAAAGGCAGTGATAGCAGAGGTAGGCGATGCGAGGATGCGAAGAGCGGCTTTAAACTTGTGGACTAGTCTGACCGGTAGTGTCCACGTCTCGGCTCCGTAAGTCATGACGGGTAGTACGCACTGGTTGAAGATTTTCAAATATTGGGGTATGGGCGACGAAAATACACTACGAAAATACAAAATATACAGAATAATATGCCTTTGAACAAAGATTAGATTTTAATTGTGCTTTTAATGCATTGTAAGGAAAGTCTATCAGTGACGTAGTAGTGTTCAGTGAATTCGAAATCCGAATTTTTGAGTTAGGTTTTCTTTGAAAAAAAAAAAATACAATAATAGTGCAGTCATGTAGATGTATGTATATACACTTGAAATATGCGCAGTAAAAAAACGATGTAGGTATATTTTTAACACAAAATTCTATAGCAATTCTATAGCAAAAGGTGTATCTGACATCGAAGCACAAACGAGTACCATGGATCCAGTACATGATTCTGAACTCCCCAGTGATGGAATTTTTCGTCGGATTTTTCATGATATAAAAAATTATTTATGTAGTTTTTTTTTTCACTTTAAACCGTTCATAATTATTATACTTTTATAACCCAATAAGATTTTAAAGTAAAAATTAATTAATTCGCTAATTACACAAAAAGCGCATAAAAAACAAAACTCGAAAACGATCTTATCAGTTTATTTAATAGAGTTCACATCAGGGATCAACGCCATACCTACAAACCCGCACGGCGACACGCATGCAACGTTCATAGGCCGAGCCGACACTTTTTTTTAAACACTGTGAATTCTGTAACTCTTCATTAACGACATAAATGACTATCATAACTTTATTAGTGGCATGCGGTCTAGCTACGATGTCAGATACACCCTGTATATACCTACATACTGCCTCACCCTTCGCAAAATACCTACAGGCATGACGTTAAATTATTATGTGTCGATTAAAACTCGCTCCAATAGCCACAACAGACCCGATCATCAATCATCAATATTTACCATCAAAAATATATTTGATCCTGCCAATTCAAATTCATTCAATACAGAATACAGCCCAAATTACAATACGCTAAAGAATTCATTATTTCAAAATACCAATATTCAACGAATATTGAAATCAAAGTACCCAGTTTAAAAGCGTGATTATTGAGATCCTCATTTCTATTGAAATTAGAGGCAAAGATGGCAAACAGTCTTTCAACTTGTACGCTTTATGAGCTTAACGCTAATTGGGCCTGTCTTTTGATGGGTGTCATTTTAAATTTGGTTCTTCGTAGATTGTATATGTAACCCCATTATAATTATGTGTGAAAGGTTGTACCGATTTGAATGTGGTTTTGAAAGGGAAAAGTGTTTGAATGAAGAATTTAGAATTTCCATTATACTTATCTCATCATGGGAATCAATCGTCTAATACTTCAGAGATTCATTATCAAGTCTATTCTTAGTTTGAACATCATACATACGTTAACGACACGACACGACATGGTTGGTACAGTGGCTGAATGATCGACTGTTACGCTGAGTGAAGACGCGTTTCCCGTATGGAAAAAAAAATTGCCTACAGGTATTTGTTTCGGGTTTGTTTGTGTATGTGAGGTTAAATGTGTGTAAACGGACCCACAATGCAGGAGTAATTCCAATGTGAGGCAAGGTTTTTTTTAAAAAAAAACAAATTGTACATATCCAGAATACGCTAAAAACCGAGGTACAATGCGAGGTCAGCTCAAACTATCGTGCTGCTCGACGAGGTAGGCAAGCTCTTTGAAGAAGTATTTGCAGACCGCTTTGCCAATGCCTTCAATACCTTACTCTGAAGTTGCATCACGGGGGCATTCCAGCATCATCGAATGCCGAACTACCTCTGTCGCGTGGTCAAGGCCTATTTGACGGACAGGGCTGTCATATATCCCAGTTACAGAGGTGTGTGGAACCGGCAAAAATATCATGCAAAGTCCCAAATGGATCGCTCTTGAGGTCACATCTGGTGGATATCTGATCGATTGGGTGTTGCTCGCCAATCTCCCATAATGTCATCAATGTGCACAGGACAGGCACAGGGGAGGTCGCACCAGGCACTATCTGTATCAGCGGCACTCACAGTTAGTCTAGCAATAGGGAAAGTCACCGACATAGCCCAGCAGATCAGTTCTTTGAAGTGGCGATGGGAGTGCCACATAGCTTGTAGAGCCGATAGCCGATGGGGCAAAAAGGCTCTTGAATGGTGACCGCGTACCGGCAAGTGCAGCGTCGGACATCTACCGACTAGATGGTCGGATGACCTGACCAAAATCGCAGAGAAGCACTGGTTGCAGGCCGCATCCAACCGGTCTGTTTGAAAATCCTTGGGGAAGGCCTATGTCCAGCAGTAAGTGGACATCCTGTGACTGACATGATGATGATGACGAGTAGCGGCCAAGTCCGCTCCAAAAAACACGAAAAATATATATGAAGCAATAACATCCGCTCATAACATCAGCTCACGGAACTAAAGAAAGTTTGTAAAACAGATACCGAATTGTGTCCCAAGCCGGAACTCTTCGGAGTATGGAATAGAAAATTTTCTTAAAACGCTCGTTTCAAGAATGAAAGTCTTACTAAGATTGCAGAAACATGAATTATGGGAGGTGACTTTGAAAAGTTGAGCGCGCCAGAGCAGATTTGAATGCTCCTTGGTTCAAGTTTTATAAATTGTTTCCCGTTTATTATAACTAGCTTATTGTTTTTTGATTTCGCTCACTTAGCGTGGAAGTAGTTTTTGATGGGAATGTTTTAACAGTTTGCGAAGTGAATTTGTAAGTAGTGGATGGAATCGTTTTTCTTTTGTAGATTATAAATTAAGCTTTGTAGGGAAATTTAATCCTTATATTCAGTGATATAAACGCTACATTAATGGCGTATCTATTGATTGTTGTTAGGAAACTTTTGAGTGTAAAAATTCGTTGTTAATATTTTTATTCTATTTTCTCTCTGTCGTATTAGAAGTGTTACAAAGGTATTAGGATAAAGATCTATGTAGCTTTGTACCTAATGCCTAATATTAAGGCCAGGTATATTTATTTTAATGTTTTTCAAATTGACTACTAACTTAATTGTTTATATATGAACGACTTTCAAAACAATAGTGAACAAACTATTCACACGCGTTCCATCATAGACTTATCTATCAGACGTGACCGAAGTCAAGATCTATAGAGACTATTCTGTGTCCTACTAATGGGCAAAGGACTCCCAAGTCCCTCCTGGAAAGAAATTCCTTTCCTGGATTAGCTTTTGCATATA
Source organism: Sesamia inferens (assembly GCA_037179545.1). NCBI lineage: Eukaryota > Metazoa > Arthropoda > Insecta > Lepidoptera > Noctuidae > Sesamia > Sesamia inferens. Next base: position 11,117,507 of record CM073939.1, read on the forward strand.
CAGATAGAATTAAAAAAACTTTTTGACTGATCTACGATATAGCTATAATACGAAAAAATTACGTAGCATGTCAGTTGGCTGAGCACTTAATTCCCATAGCCGTCCCACCAATACAATCTTTAGTATAAACAGCATAATAAAACCTCCATGTGAGTAACATAAAGTCTTCCACATAATCAGCTCCTTTCATGTCTACTCAAAATGTCTCCGAAGCACATTCGAGTCAAATGTACAAGAAAATGACTTGAGAATTTCGTTGTTAACAGAAAATGCTTTACTCTTTTCATACGAATTTTCTCGAAAATTTTCCTATACATAAACAGGTACTCAAAGTATTTCAGAACGCCCATAAATTACCCTAACCCCATTACAGTGTCGCGAACATTTAAAAATCCATCATTGCTTATAGCAAGTCACCTTCACTTCATTTATATGGCGTCACAAGAAATGACAGTTCGGTTATGCGAACTCAAAATAAAATTACGTAAATGGATTACCATGCTTTGTGCTTACCCCATTTTAATATTCAGCTTAAAAGCGGCAATTCGGGTCGTATTTTCTTTTTCGCTTTTGTGTTAAATTTTTTTTTTCATCCCGCTGCGAGTTTTAATTTGTGTCGAGTGTTTATTAATATGTTGAAGCTGTAATTACTTACATTGATTCTTGTTCATATTAAAAACAACCTATATTTAATTTATATAGATGTCTGACGTCACAAAAACTGCGCAATATCCGGCCACGTATACAAATACCACAAAACGAATTGCCGGCTGTGGTTATAATATTGAGTGTATCACATCGCGGTCCGGATATCGATGTAAGTCTGCACATTTAATCTGTAGCAGTGTTGTTAATTTGATCTACTATGTAAATAGGAAAAAAAAACATCTCTAGGTGCTGAACCTCCCACTTTTTACTTTTTCGAATGAGAGAGCGGTGGAGGTCATTTTATGATTTATCAAATGACCTCCCCCACTTTATGCGGAGCGGAAAGGCGTGTCAGACTTTTACTAAATAAAACCCACCCGTGTTCCTTCACTTGCTTGTGCTCCAAGGGCCACGGTATTTCTTCATACAACCCGCAGCCTTCTGTTCCCATCACCACCGCATTTTTTGTCCTTATAGATAACAGTCTAGTGTTATTTTGTTTTATCTATATCTGATTTCATTCAATGCCTGTTTATTGTTTGAATAACCAGTACTCATCGAATATATTGAAAACTGGAAAAGTCTTTATGGAATTATCTGTCAAGTAAGTTAACATAACATAAGATAACACGGTTCGATCCCCGGCCAGGTCATGATGGAAAACGATCTTTTCCTGATTGGCCTGGGTCTTGGATGTTTATCTATATATGTATCTATTATAAATATAGTATGATTGAGTTAGTATCCCATAATACAAGTCTATAACTTACTTTGAGGCTAGCTCAACCTGTGTGATATGTACATATATACAGGGTGTATCTAATATCGTAACGCAAACTTCGCGAAAAGGTTAGACCGCATGCCACTAATAAAATTATGATAGTCATTTATGTCGTTAATGAACGGTTACAGAATTCACAGTGTTTAAAAAATAGTGTCGGCTCAGCCTTTGAACGTTGCAAGCATGCCGCCGTGCGGGTTGGTAGGTATGACGTTGATCCCTGATGTGAACTCTATTAAATGAATTGATACGATTGTTTTGTTTTCATTGTGCTTTTTTGTACAATTAGCGAATTAATTAATTTTTACTTTAAATTCTTGTTGGGTTATAAAAGTATAGCAATTTAGAACGGTCTAAAGTAAAAAAAAAACTAATTATTTTTTTTTAATCATGAAGAAACCGACGTAAAATTCCACCACTGGGGGGTTCAGAATCATGTACTGGATACATGGTACTCGTTTGTGCGTCGATGTCAGATACACCCTTTATAAAGCTGAAAAGTTTGTTTGAACGCGCTAATCTCAGGAACTGCTGGTCCGATTTGAAAAAACACCCTGATATTATCTCAGATACACCCTGTACATTAGTATAGATTATAGATTGAAAAAAAAATCGTTGACAACCAGTCCGTTCCTCGTCGTCGCCATATGATTTTTTTATGATTCCCTTTAAAATAAAGCAAAAGCAAAGTTAGCCAAACCAAAGATTTTAATAAATTAAAACCCACGATAAAATCCCCTTGTCAGTTACACAAGCACCCAAGATTCCGGCGTTATGATAAATAAACAAAGAACCTCTTAGAAGTTTGATCCTTTTATAATCAGTACCACAAACAAATAGAAACAACGCCAGGACAATCCTATACATATTCAGCGAAGGTTTCGACGCAGGTATTAGAACTTTAAACACGTACTTAAAACCGGCATAAATTTTATAGTATTAACGTAAATGTACTCCCTTACAAAGTTCTTAATTACTCTTCAAGTGAAATAAATTATTCAAAACAATTAGCAGATCAAAACACAAATATTGAATATGGACGCAGATGTGAAGAGTTAAGAAATTTGTCAAGCGGGATTCTGGGAACTTAGTTTTAAGTTTTGATCAAAGAGAATTATATTCCCAAGGTTGTCAATTAAAATAACCTAGGAATATAACATACAATAACACAATTAAATAATTGGATGTAAATATTTTGATGATTCATTGAACTACAAATAATAATATGATTTTCCTCATCCAAAGGATACATGCCCATAATTCTGGCAACATTATGTTATGTTTCCGTTCCGACTCTAGGAAATGGGCAAACACCTATACAACGGCACATGGCCATCATCAGAAGAAGCTCCGCCTTTATATAGCGAAGGATCCATTGTACTCGTAGGCGGAGGTTATCGGGCAAGAAGATAATCAATTATAACGATAAGCTTAAATTACACTTTGATCATTCCAATTTACATTTTCCTAACCTAACCTAACGTTGTCTTTTTTTTTTTTTGGTTTTGTTGTTCCATTTGGAACAGGCTAAGGTCAGAGACCATACTGCCATGTCTTCAGTAATTAATTTTCCACTACCCTTTTTTTTTGACGCTGTGGAAAGGCCTTTACGCACCATACCCGCCGCCAGGCGACGCGCGTGTGTGGGACTCGTCCAGCCGAAGCCGGGAATACCCACTAAAACCACAGCTGCCGACATCGCCTTAGTAACGGGGTCATGGGAAATGGCAGAGCCTGTGCTACCACTGCCGGCGATTCCCGCCTAAAGGCGGGCCCACAGTGGTCCTTCCATAGGGAGAGGCCAGGCTGGGTACGTCTTCTTGTGCGAGAAGACGCAGCAGCCAAGGGTTTTTTAGCGAGGTGTCCTTCCTCTTGGCCCCACTCGCTTGCACGCAGGCAAGCAGGACCCCCAGCTCCTCTCAGTGAGGAGCCCGGGTTGTCTGACGGTGACCCGGAGTTCGGGTCCACCTGGAGTGGTGGCCGACCCACCGCACGTGTGACCACCGAAGCGGTCCCCACTTCTGGTTTTGGTCCGCGCCGGTAAACCGGTAACCTCCATATCTAGGGGCCGTTCCCCTATCCGCCACCTGGGGACGTGTCCGATGGCAGGCCAGGAACTGCACACGGACCTTTATTCTAACTAATCTAACTTAACCTAACCTAAACCTATCTCCTTTCGTTTCCCGCGTGAACCTACTAGGAGGAAGATTTGGGATAAAGTCATGATGTGGCTACTATGCTACAATATTTCAATGTTTCTTATGAATTATTCACTGAATGTACTTTTTACTACATAAATCACGCGCTTTTATTTAGTTTACGACACTATAAATAATTTAAATGTCCAATGAAAAATGAGCGTGGCACTCATCTTAGCTTTCCCGCCAAAACCCTCCCGTTATCTCTTCTTTTGTGCCAGTGTCGGTTGTTACGTTTAGGAATCACTACTCGATTACATTACATTTCGTTCAAAAATTAGAAAATTGATTAATCTGATAACTTAAAACTATATCGATATCAGACGGTGCTCTACGCCGACATATATATTACCTCCATCAAGAAAAAAGAAGCTATATAACAAAATTAAAAGCTACTAAATCTAACTCTATCCGATTAAGTCCTGATTTCACCATAATATCTTTTATTCATAAAATGAAATTGCCCTCTAACAGTTTTGATATAAAAAACGTTGAAAAACCTTTATAATTTAATAAGACAGCATGCAGAACGTATCCTGAGAAGCCTTTTGAATTTAAGACCATTTTTAAAACGTTAATTTTATTCCATGGATAAATTATCACTTTGGTTAAATTCTTCCTAGGACTTTGTAGGGTTCCTGAACGATACTTTTGGTATCACAAATTTTGTAGTTTAGTGTGGTAGTACCGACGCTCTGTCTTAAAATTTTACCGCCAAGAATGTTATCATCTCTTGAGAATAACACATTTTCTTTCTTATTGTGAATTAAACTATTTTTTCTTTACTTACTGTTATATTTGTTAGCATTACTTAGTACGAATCAAAAAAGTAATCTGCGTAAGAGTACTTACATACCTTCATAGCTGGAATGTACGCTATACGAAAATATAGATTTTTTTATTTGGAAAGCTGGGGCCCTTTCGTTTAGCATTTATAAAAAGTGGAGAAAAGAATACAGAACACACTAGCAATACAAATGCGTAAGAGTATTTTGAGACTATCAAACAAACTCTTTGGATTTAGTCAATCTGTGACCAGCAATCCAGTAACTATAATAATTTGGCTGATTTTTGTATACAGTCTGGTAACATTAGAAATGCTGCATTTCATTTATTGTTGCGTTCAACTATGTAATATAAACGTTATTGTACACTAAAAAATATAGAACGGTTCTTTGGTGTAACTATAACTGGAAATAAACATGAAACTCACACCAATCCGGATCTAATTGTTCAGAGTAACATAATTGAAGTGTAGCTAACACCTAGGACCAGCAAAAAGTATTACGAACGCGAAATTGAAAATCCACACGACAAAACTTAGCACTCCAGAACTTTCACTGTAATTTAAAACGAAACGCACAAGTGTCAAACATTCACTTAGCTCTTACTGTGAACTACCCGCAAAACCAATTACAAAGACGGATTACGCTAACTGCCTACAGAATTGAAGCCCAATTTGTGGACCCATATATTTTAATCCCGATTTACGCATGTCCGGTAAATGGATGGTTGAAATTTCGGGATCTATCACAATTAATGAACGCCAATTTGAATGTTGCTCTGAAGATTTCAGATATCATTGGTGTGATAATATCGGTTTCAATGTGGTGTGATCGTTTGGTATAACTGCCGTTATTATTGAATTTTTTTTGTGTATTTATTGTTTTCTCTTTTTTTACGGCGAAACATATCCACGATCTACTTTAGCAGAACTTGTTCCTGGAGACTTCCTTATCATATCCGGACGAAGGGTTTCGCCTGTCTTTTATACCGCACACATGGATGGATTGGATCAATTTGTCTGTGGTGATCTACCCGTCCGATAACAATTTAAGTGTCTTCAAGGCTAGAGTGAATAGGTTCTTAATAAACTAGTGCGCTTTTTTTTTTATACGGACAAATCACATAGATTGAGCTAGCCCCAAAGTAAGTTAGAGACTTGTGTTATGGGATACTAACTCAACGATTCAATATTTATAATAGATACATATATAGATAAACGTCCAAGACCCAGGCCAATCAGGAAAAGATCGTTTTCCATCATGACCTGGCCGGGGATCGAACCCGGGTTCTCCACGTAGCAGGCAGGCGTGTTGACCGCTGCGCCACGGAGGTCGTCAAACCAGCTTGGCAGTAGGCTTTACCATCAACGATTGCGTCACTGCTTACTATCAGGCGGGATTGCGGTCAGGTACCAGTTTATAATGCAATAAAAATCCTTAAAACTTTTATATTTCTGTAACTAATAATTCCATTCTACGGGTCTTAAAGTTTACTCCTCTGAAACAAAGATCTATCTACTTAACCGTCCTATAATTTAAAAATCTTCGTCAGTGTCTTTAGTTGTTGACCTAGCAATATCTTAGCGAAGAATTTTATCCTGTAGAGTTTGTAAGAAGGACCGGTATTAGATACACTTTTTCCTAGATTTAAACAAAGCCCGTAACGAGAGAGGTATTACAAACTACTTAGGTACTTAAACTCCTTCACGGGATTATAAACTACATTATACAATAAATTGAGTTAGTGTGAAATGAAGGACCAATTCACTAAATTCCTCAACGTCAATCATCGCACACGTTCCGCTCTTTGGCTAGATGTAATTAAATCAAGTGTCTAGTATGCATCACACTGGATGGCGTATAGCATTGTGACTGTGCGAAGTAGGCTTGCTGATAGCAATTATTGCTATAACCAATGCATGCGATTAATTTCTTTTACTATTATTTTCAGTGCGTTCAAAAACTTGATTAACTGCAAGATTTTCGTGTAACATGCTTTCTTCCTTACCTTTTTTTTTAAATCATAAACTAGTGCTTGACCGCAATCCCGCCTGATCGTTGATGGTAAAGCGCGCTAGTTTATTAAGAGTCTATTCACTCTAGCCTTCATCATTATTAATTATTATCAATCTTTTTATCGTCCTATTGCTGGGCACCGGTCTCGTCTCATACAGAGAAGGATTGAGCGTAACCACCACGCTTGCTCAATGCGGGTTGGCGATTACAGACTTAAAGTCCAGGTTTCCTCAAGATGTTTTCCTTCACCTTCAGTCATTGGTGTCCAAAATATACTTAGAAACTACATATAGAGAGAGCAAGATAGATATACATTACAACAAAATTCCTAGATTGTCGCAGTGCACCCGTGAACCATGAGTCGGGAAAGACAGACATATTATTGTTTTGTTTTGAAAGAGTTTGCAATTGATACTGTCGTACCTTAAAAGATGCCCATTTAGATTGTTTCCAGTTATCCAGAAGTTAATTAGCTTTTATTGTGTGTCATACATATCTACTTTCTCAGAATGAGTTCAAAAGTGTCAAAAACTCGAAGTGAATTAAATTGTCCTATTTTTGGATCACCTAGTATATTGTTTCCGAATGAATCACCTACTGTAAGTGACGTAATAAACTGTATATTATATGTGCGATATAACTTGCAAGAAAAAAAACGGTCGTTTATCGTTATGAACGACCGTTTTTCTCTCTTTTACAAGTGTAGTAAAAAAGAATATTTCGCTGATATGTGAACCTAAATCCCAATATTTAGGTCATAGAACACCACGCACTGGTACTGAAAAAGGAATATGTGTTTCAATCCTAGACTTTCTTAACTGTTACAACGTTACTTTGGATTATCTCAAATGCATTGGATGTGACGGTACTAATACTAATACTAATACTGGCTGGAAGTCAGGAGTGATACGTTTTATGGAGTTACGTTTGAAAAGACATTTAAAATGGTTAATTTGTCAACTCCACTCAAATAAAATAACATTGAGACATTTATTTAACTACCTAGATGGACGCACGAGTGGTGCTAGTGCTTCCTCTGGTCCCATTGGCAAATCACTACTTCAGAAACTTGCGAAAATTTCTATATAAAGTGTTTTATACCTGTTACTGGAAATCTTCTTTTCCTGGATGAAGAAGTCATAGAAAGTTTGAACACAGACCAAAAATATCTGTTCGAAATATGTCACGCAATAGCATCTGGTGTTTGTAGTGAAGAACTTGCTAACAAACAACCGGGAAATATATCTCATTCTCGTTGGCTTACCACTGCGAACCGAATATTACGCCTTTACGTAGGAACCAATGAACCATCTCAACAATTACGAGTATTAGTTGAATACATAATTAAAGTATACGCTCCCATGTGGTTTCAGATAAAACGTTTTTCTTCTTGTGAAATGGGTCCCAAACATCTTTTCAACCTGATACAGTACTCAAGATGCTTATCAGAGGAAGTTAGGTCAGTCGTGGATCCCGTAATCCAACGAAATGCATTCTTCGGTCACCCCGAAAATCTTTTGTTAGCCATGATAACAGACGATAGAGAATTTGTGCGAGAATTGACCCTTAGGCGTATAATTAAGGCTCGAGAAGAATCGCCCAATGAAATCAGAATATTCAAAATACCTCAGTTAAACTTCAGTGCGAGCGATTACATTGAAATGAATCGATGGAACGAATTACTAGTGACCTCCCTTCCTATGTTTCACAAGTTTCAGATTCAACTTTTGCTGCAAATTTGACGTAATAAAACCAATATAAGTTTAGATGTTTCTAAATTTCCATGTCACACCCAAGTTTTGAGCGTTGTGTTAAGCTAGTCACTGAAGCTTCTATCACAGTAGTAGGAGAAAAAGCCCGTAACGGTTTAATCCGTACGAAAATTCTGTCTAGATCTCTAATGCCATCCTATGATTGTAAGGCCGAATTTAAATGCTAAAATGGGAGAGTTTTCTCTGTTTTATGTGTATTTTTCCCTCAACCTGCATTTTCTAGTTAAGTAAATTAAAAATAAAATTAAACAAATTAACTCCAAATTTAAAACGTTTAATTATTAACCAAACATTGTCTGATAATATTTAGAACAGACAGTAACATTTAAAATGACCACATTAAGGTAAAAAACCTTAATATGGTCATATTTAGAACAGACAGTAACTTTTACTGTCTGTTCTAAATATTATCAAACAATGTTTGGTTAATAATTAAACGTTTTAAATTTGGAGTTAATTTGTTTAATTTTATTTTTAATTTACTTAACTAGAAAATGCAGGTTGAGGGCTATAAGTTATAATAACTAAAAAAACTAACTACTACATTTCATTGTTCTTGTCACTTTGCAACTTTTGAGACTTACACATAAGGTAAAAAGGAAAAAAAAATCATTCAAATCGACCCATCCTAATGAAGATGAAAGAATTAAGAGGGAACTCCAGTGATGCTTTCTCTATACAAATGTATTCCGCTGTTTTCTTCGTGGATAATACTTTTAGAGCATTTTTTTTTTCATCAATTTTATACCGTAATTATACGTGCGCCTATTATTTGATTTTTTCCGAAACTTACTTGATAAAAGAAACACAATACTTCAAAATATCGAAAAATAACCCATTTTTACCGTGACGTTCAGATGACTATTAGACAAACGTATTAAGTTTTTGACAAAAAATAAAACAATAGAAGCATAGGTATTCTTTTTTTCTAAATTTAGGTATAAAAATAATTAAGATCTGTCGTGTTTTAAAAAAGAAAATAGTGGATTACGCAACGTCTTTTTGTCAACGTTTTTGTAGGTAAAATCAGCCTGAGCTGCAACTGTTCTTTTCGCACTTTACCAGGAGAGGTTGGAAGCACCGCGTCCCCATTAGTTTCTTCAAATTACATATTTCCAAAGTCTTCGGCACTAGAGTCCCCTCTCAAGTCATGCAATTCCCTCGCACACTCTCCAAAATGCATCCTATAGAACTCTGATAGGTTGATTACTCTTCGCCTGTGCTCCAGGCTTTGGGGGCCGTTTTGAACCCAATCCGGGTCACCAATTAGCCTCTTTGCAAGCTTCTCCATCGAATTCGAAGTTTCCAGGTGGATTGAGGCAGCAGCTTTAAATGTGGCTGCAAAATTAGAAAGTAGTGGTGGTATGAAGTACCTCCGGACCTTTGCAATAACGTGAAGTTTCCAAAGAAGTTTACGAAGAGTTCATTTTGCACTTCTGGCTTCATCTTGGTAGGGGGAATTCGCAATGAAACGCTGTGGACACTGGAAAAAAATGGACGCGTTGTGAAACGGACACTGACTGATGTCTCACAATTTTTGCACGAAAATATTCAAGGCAAGTAATGGCTGCCACGAGCGGTCATTATTGTGAGTTTGTCTATGTTCATCAGTATTGCCAATAACCAAACGACATGAATACTTTCGTGCAAAAATTCTTCGACCATTTCATTGTATTCCCCCCTACTTATTTTACATTTATCTATCTAGCCATTCCTAGATGTCGGGTTATTCTTGTAATCTAATCGAATGCAGGTGAATACAAGTGTTTTACATCTGACCTCCTCCACCCAGTTAAGGTCTAACACGAAACCCCATTTGGAAGACTGATTTATCAGACTTTCAGGCCTTGTGATACCGACGTCAAAGATCTACAAATCACGGCTAGAACCAACCGTTTAGCATGCTTTCTGAGCCATGAGGGGTAATATAATGAACACGTAAGGGATGGTAACCCATCTAAGAACTGACCCCGGCTAGCGTAGCTTAATCCTCAACAACTCAGATATTTGCGGCTGCTATCATTAAGATATCTTTTTGCTTTGTTGGTATAGTTGGCATAATTATGGTAATAGTACTGTATAAAGTTACTAGCTGCGCCGCGCGATTTCACCCGCGTAGGTTAAGATATGTTTTTTCTTATGTACTTCGCTCCTATTAGTCACAGCGTGATGTTATAACCTCAAAGCCTTCCTGGATTAATGGGCTATCTAATGCAAAAAGAATTTTTCAAATCGGACCTGTAGTTCCAGAGATTAGCGCGTTCAAACAAACAAACTCTTCAGCTTTATATATTAGTATTGATATGTTCTTCTTAATTGAACAGACAGCTATTGCGTTCAAACTCCCCAGCAGAGCTCCGCTCCTATTAATTACAGCGTGATGTTATATAGCCTAAAGCCTTCCTGGATTAATAGGCTATCCGACGCAAAAAGAATTTTTCAAATCGGACCAGTAGTTCCTGAGATAGGCGCGTTCAAACAAACAAACTTTTCTGCTTTATACAATATGTAAAGAAAACCCTGTCCGATCCGTGAAGGTATTGTTAGGTATCGATAATTGATTCTACTAATGCCTACAAAGCCAGGCTAAACTTAAAAAAAACATCCCCCTAAAAAAATAAATATTATCTCGCAAAAAGAGGTAACTTAATACATGTGTAGTAAGCAACCCTTACGCGGGCGGCGGGCGGCAGGGCACGCGGCACGTGGTCGCATCGCTATTCGCTCATACTAATACCGGTGTTGTCTCTTTTTTTAAAATTACCAAATTTCGGGGAAGTGGAATTAATTCGCGGGAAAAAAAGATTATTTCAAAATTCATTAGTATTGTTTTTATGATTATTACGTAAAATTCTATATTTTATTTGGTCATATGTTTACCTAACATTTATTATCCTTATGGGTCGGACAGGGTTTTCTTTTCATATTGTACTCGTATATTAGTATAGATTGATGTGTTCTTTTTAATTAAACAGACAGCTGTTGCGTTCAAACTCCCCAGCAGAGCAGAGCGATCCCCAGTGCTAGGAATCGCCGAAGGACGGGCGTATTTTGAAATATTGACGTTCACAAAGTGCTGCGTTCTCAGCCTAATGTACCCCACCGTCATCGGCTAAGGTAAACCCACTAACTTAATATCAAAGTTACAATCTATTTATTAAAAACCACACCGACTTACTTAAGGTATTTCCATATTTATTCGTTGGACCCCGAGGCGGAGGCGACGCACGGGGTAGTTTAACACCTTACTACCCCGTACAGGAGGCGAGGCCCGGCCAGACCGGGCCAGCACGAGAGTATGGGGCCGTTGCAGAATCAGGGACTCCCGCGGCTCTGTGCGCATGTGACCCGAGAGACACCGGGGTGATTTTTAGACAGTAGGAGTCTGACAGACCCCGTCACTCACCCCAGGGCGACGGACATCCATTGAGGATTTTCCACTCCGGAACAAAATACATAGATATTTGTGAGGTAATATGTGCCTCGTTTGCAAAAATATGTCGTGTCACCGGGTGCAGAAAAAGTGGTATTGGAACCAGGCACTATGCAGCTTCGGTACTCACGTCTTGTATTCGACCCGTTGGAAACTTGGGTCTAACGAGAAAAGTTTGGTTATAAAATCTTCGTATTGAATATTAACATGTCTTTTATTGGTCATAAAAAGACGGTGAACCGTTATGGGCATAATAATCGAGTTTGTAAAATGTTTCACGCTTTTAATGAAGTTATGGATATTGTGTCGGCGTTTTAGTTGGAAAACTAATTAATGGTAGGGGCAGACATCTTGTTGGAGCCTGTTTTATTAGTGTTGTGCTTTAAGTAGATACAGAATATTAATGCTTAGAATGATTTTCCTGTTTAACTGCCCATGTTGTCCGTACTGAAAATTAGAAGTTTTATTAAAATTACCCAAAACAATTTATATTTTATAACGTTTAGGCCGCGTTGAGATCGGAAAGTATTCGACGTACCTAAACGTCAAACGTAAGTGTCAAGCTATGAAGGCGTGATAAGATACCAGATCAAGTTAGTTTGGCTTCGAGTTGTAGCTATAGCTTGAGATATAGCTACCGAAACAGTCAAATATTCACAATCAACCTTAACCTTTAAAATCTACTAAAGAAATCTGCCAGACTAGTAAGCTTGATGTGCTATTGTCTGTACATTCCATTACAATTTCAAATTGCTATCGTGTGGCCTTTTACAATTAGATTATAAAATATTTATGTAACATAAACGCAAAACTTCATAAAATTAGAGTCTCGAATTAAAATTGTTACACAATGTTCAAAACTGAATTTTTAGTAGTTAAATAACTTTATTTTGTGCGTTTAAAATTGAGTGTTTTTTTTTTAATAATTATAAACTAGCGCTTGACTGCAATCCCGCCTGATGTTAAGCAGTGATGCAGTCGTTGATGGTAAAGCGCACTAGTTTATTAAACCCATTCACTTAAAAAACTTAGTGAATAGGAAGAAAGACGGCAGTTGAGCGAGGTGGTACAATGTTAAACCCAACAACACGACCAACGATGCTCCACCAGAGTGAAATTGATGTGACGACCAAACTTCCGACACAACAACACTTGGCGCATCGTACCCGGCACACATCGCAACACAACTGCTCAGACCCGTCCTCCGTAAGGCTTCACCAGACATCATGCCGGAACACGACGAATCGCTTGGCGGCAAGACTTTGTCTGGTGGGTGGTAACTTCTACCGGCAGCCGATGTGGCCTACCACCGAGAAAATATATAAATATCTATAATAGTTATTGCCTTTTAACCCTTGCCTTTTACTCTGAACCACGGGGCATCGGTCTTCGTGGACCCTGTCACGCTGACATCACTTTGAAGATCGCGTGACACACAACGCGCCGCCGATCCGGGTATGGTCCTTACTGGGCGGCGAGCTGCCCAATGTTCATCGCCCGCCAGCCCGCGCCTACGGTGGCACGGACCATGCACTCTCGCTCCGGACCAGGGCCGGATGCGAGAGATTGTCGCCGACCGCCGCCACAAGGACACGACAGTCCCCTACCTAAGCCGCACCTCCACCGTATGCTCCACCACGTCCTCAGAGCGATCCCCACAGTGGAGACACCCTGGGTTTTATTGCCTTCAGGTAATATTTAATTTTCATTGGCTACATCCGCGGTCACTATGGTAAAAACATTTTTTTACTACCTACCTATTTTAAAAGTTATCAAAATCGATTTAGTAGTTAATTATGAATAATTATTTCCTAGGTGGTAGGCCATAACATCGGCCGCCGGCAGAAGTTACCACCCACCAGACAAAGCCTTGCCACCAAGCGATTTGTCGTGTTCCGGCATGATGTCTGGTGAAGCCGTACGGAGGACGGGTCTGAGCAGTTGTGTTGCTATGTGTGCCGGGTACGATGCGCCTAATATTGTTGTGTTGGAAGTTTGGTCGTGGAGGGTCTTCAGATCAATCTCCCTTTGGCGCAGCATCGTTGGTCGTGTTGTTGGATTTAACATTGCCTTACCTCGCTCAACTGCCGTCTTCCTTCCTATTCGCTCAGTTTTTCTGAGTGAATAGGCTCTTAATAAACTAGCGCGCTTTACCATCAACGATTGCATTACTGCTTACCATCAGGCGGGATTGCGGTCAAGCGCTAGTTTATAATTATTATATAAACAAAGTCATTTATTCACTTATTAATAACAACTTATTTCAGAAACACTGGTTTAACATTCCTTCATTGCGTTGTTCGACTCAAAAAATTTTAATAGAGAAAAAAGCCTATGCATAATAAATAAAATGTCAGGGATAAATTCGTGTCTTTAATCGGTTTTGTTCCTTTAGATTTATTTTGGCTAAAAGTAATGTTCCTCAATCCAAAATATTGGAATAACTAAAACAATTTATCACATCTAGGCAGAATCACTTCCAGAATCCCAATAGTCTTTATGAATAGAAAATACGGTTCTGAATGTCGGAATGATAGTTAATATCGGAAAACACAGAGCAATTTTTTTTGTTATACGAGAATTCAAGAGAGACTCAGCGTAGAAAAAATGTAAGTAATATTTCGTATTGCTAAGGTTTCTTTCTTCAGTACGAATTGAATAGCTTTGAGGAAATGGGTTTGTTGTTACGGATTTTCATCCTTAACAACAAAACCATTCCCTCAGAGCTGTTCTTCGTTTTCTTGGTAAATTTATTCTATGTCGCTAAGATCTAATTTTATGATTGATTCTTTTGCACTTTTCCAAAGGTGTTGTAATAAATGTGATGTTAATGTCATAGAAAAAAAAAAACCCAAGACAAGTGACATTACCAACTCGCATTGGACCCGAGTAATCTATTATAGCAGTTTAAAAGAGCAAATGCCTTTATCCCAGCACTGACGAGAATTTTATAGGACGATTATAATAATAATAATAATGAAACAATTTAATACAGGCATTGTATACACACACACACACACACACACACTCAATACACTTCCCTCATAGTCACTACATCTCATGTATATAGTGTATTATACTTAACGTAATTACATAATAAGCCTTTAATGTTCCCACTCCTGCAGGACAGGCCTCCTCTCAGCAAAAAGGAGTGGGCTGTAATCTACCACACGGGCCCAGTCCATGTTGGTAGATATCACGCAAGTTGTCTTTGATGTTTTGGCTCTAGGATATGCGGCTTCCTTCACGATGCGCACCCTAAGCTCGTAACACTTTATTTCTATCAATTTGAATAAATTTGAAGCACACACACATTGTTTTTTCTAATTCACTTCTGCATTTGCTCGATAAATGTGTCTGTTCATCAACGTAAATAAAACAATAAATGTTATTCAACTGCCAAAATAAAACCCATTACTACCGATGATGTGTTACGCAAATAATAATTACCCTGCTGTATTACTTACTAGAATTGTAGTACTGACGAGTGTCAGCAATGGGTTTCCTCGGCAGCTGGAAAGTAACTCATTTGTTTAAGGTGCAGCTTGGTTACTGTGACCAATTCTTCTTGCGCTTGATCGGTCAAGGCGTTCGAAGCGTGAATCGTTAAAAACCAAAAAGTTTTTAGACGTTCATTTATTTGAAAACACGAACTTTTTAGAGGATACGTTAAATATTTCAATTTTAAATTATTTAAGAATTATAGCCATAATTAAAAAACTTAGCTGTACCTAGAAAATAATAATGATTTTCCAATTAGCAGAGGACTGGTTGGTAATTATAACAAAACTTGGTAGTTTCACTGTCAGCTGTACATTATCGAAAACTTTACCTTATCCATACTTTAGCACCCTAAATATAGCAGAAGCTACAGACTGTTTTATCCAAGAAAGTGCATTCCTATGTTCACTATAGAATGGATACGACGAAAATAATCTATTGAA
This sequence comes from Sesamia inferens, assembly GCA_037179545.1. Lineage (NCBI taxonomy): Eukaryota > Metazoa > Arthropoda > Insecta > Lepidoptera > Noctuidae > Sesamia > Sesamia inferens. The sequence goes on from CM073939.1 coordinate 11,133,084, forward strand.
CACGTAGTTTTTATAACGTGATCCCACACTCTTAGCTAATTTAATTCAAAATATTTAATGCACCCAACGTGTTTATTTATTGATTTTTTAATAATTTATTTATTTTAGGATCTCAAACAAAATAAATAAACTAAACTTTACAGTATACAACGTTTTTATTTTGTTTATGCGAGACCCGAAAAACGTGTCCAGTATTTTTAAGTAAATAATCTATTTACAAAATTCCAAAAAGATATCTTGAAAACCATAAAGTTATGAGCTTGTTATGTTACTTGGTTGTCCCAACAAAAATATGGTCAACGCTCCACTCCCCACCCGCTAATGTAGCAGCGCGGCGCGGAGGAGCCCTTCTCACTGTGTAGTACTATGCTCTACCGTCAGCTGTGCATGCATGCATTTAAAGCACAAATCAAATCCAAGCTTTGTTCAAAGGCATATTATTCCGTGAATGATTATTTAAATGGTAAAAATAGCTGGTCGCTCTGATTAACTCAGGACAATGTTTGTGTTCTTTCTCCGGAATTAGCTTACTGATACGTTATATGAGTTCATATAATTTACTTTTCTACATTACATAAATATGTAAGCTGTAACGCCCTTTATGCCTGGGGCTTTTATTTAAGTAATAAGTTTTTAGTTAATTACATTTTCATTTAAATATATATATATATATATATTGTTTTGCTTTGCTGGTATTTTGACGTGATAGCTGGCATATGGTAAATAATTTCATTGTTGTTATATTTTCTCGTGTTCATCACTATACGTAGTATTGTATAAAGTCATGTGTTTTTTTTTAAATGAACAGACAGCTGTGCTGTTGGGAAGTTTCTTCCGCCACTTCTTCTTCCCAGCGAAAGCACTAGGAAGTGTCGATGGGTGACTGTCTTATGTAATATTGTCGTTCAAAAAGTGCTGATTCTCAGCCTAATTTGAATAAATGACTTTTGATTTTGATTTGGATTTTGTCCGCTCGGTAACCACACCGTAACAATTTCTTAATGTATTTAGGAAAAAATATAACATGGTGTAAAAATGATTGAAATCCATTCCGTTGCTTATTCTGAACAAACTATATTCAGGTTTCTAATTAAGTAAAAATGACGTTGTACAGGTTATTATCAACCTTTTTATCGTCCCACTGCTGGGTACAAGTCTCCTCTCATACAGAGAAGGAATGAGCGTAATTCGCATTGAGCAAGCGTGCTTGTATAGTTAATGAAAGAAAATTATTTTTAGTTGGTTTTATGTTTTTAATTACAGCGGACCAGTCTTAATTGATATCAGAACTAATAATACAATTTGACTAACGAAATCCTTAGATAAATTTCTGTTCGATGAATAAATTGTTTGTCGTTAAAGGTTTTGAGTTCGGTGTCGAATTCAATTAGATAATAGGTTTCTTGATATTTTGTAGACCTTAACGTTATCTATGAAAAATAGATAATATTAGTAATTTTGATAATTTAAAATAGTGTCCATGGAGTTTCTTGTCCGTTCTTCTCCATAGGTGACTACTTTTTGGAATGGGCGACTAGCTTCATCTTACTGACTGACCGACCTTCTGACAATTCAAAAGTGCCTGTAACTAGTTTATTTGAAATAAATTCTTTGATTTGATTTGAGTAACTTTGCTTGTGTATGTAAATTTTGAAATGATTCTTTCTTTGCAGACTTCACGTCAGCAAAAAAGGTTCATTTGAAAATTTGCATTAATTAATTATTATTGAATTGCTCCCTTTGTCTTAGTCGGGAGGAATCTTTTTTTAATATTAATTAAAAAATGTATTTAAAATTATTAAACTCACCATACGGGGTAATTCTGTGTGTTGTTTTATTTGCTATGGAAATAAATATAATGTATTCCATAGTTCGTACATTTATAGCAAGAAGATGATTGTGTTAGGTGACCTCAGCTCAGCGCCACTTGTTATCATAATCAGTATGAAATTAAAAATATTGAAAATGTATAAAAAAATGATTTTATACGTAACAAAAATAAGGTAAACAAAAGAAATTAGACACATATGATGATGATGTGAGTTTATGCGTGTGTAATAAGTTAGTTTAGGTATCAGTTATCAGGTAGGCGGGTGTACGTGGGAATCGTGCGGTCCATGGCCTTGTATGTGGCCCCTGTGTGGGCGAAGGACTTGACGGCCGGGAAACTCGCTATTCTGCGGAAGCCGTAGAGGGTGATGGCCGTCAGGGTCGTCCGCGGGTATCGCACGATTTCCTATGAGGCGGCTTACGCCCGGGCCGGATCCCCGCTCTGGGACCTAGAGGCGAAAGTAGTCATTGTACCTATGGCGTGACGAAGATCTCAACTCCCTTCCCGGGCCGCAGAAGACTTACCGGGAGCCGAAATAGGGCGGACAACGCCCTCTTCCGGCCCCCATGAACATTAGTGTCAGCGCGCGCCTCGGAGGCGTTGCACAGGGTTGTTTAACACCCCACTAACCCGTGCAGGAGACGAGGCCCGGACAGACTGGGCCAGCACGAGAGTGTGGGGCCGTGGAAGAATTTAGACTCCCGCGGCCCCACGCGTGCTTGTGATACAAGAGACACCGGGGTAGTTTTTAGTCAGTAAAAGTCTGACAGACTCCGTCGCCGACCCCAGGGTGGCGGACATCCACTGAGGATTTCCACCCCGGGAAAAAAAAGGTATCAGTTTAGGTTAAGTTAGCCCTACGACAATATCTTGGGATCTAAAAAATGCATAGCTCATACCAACAATATTGATTACTCTGATAAGTACCTGTTTGTCGATTTGTGCACTAAACCACACACTTTTTTATCCGTTCCTAGTGCATAATATGAGCAGCTTTAAACACAGCATGCCGACATTATTAAAACAAAAGCTTCAGAGTAAATTTGTGAAACTGATTGGGGTGAATATTACATAACTCGTGGGGGCCTCATTAGTCTATTTGCCAAACGAGCTTTCCACTAAAACAACACAGAACCGAGCCAAATTCGGATCATATTCTCGTAATTAGTACTTTCCTTTAAGCATTATAATTATTTATGTTCATCATTTTACATACTTTTTGTAAAATAAGACCAAAATGGGGTGATGATGCTTTATTTTATGTGAAACGCCTGCTTGTAATTATATAGCAAAGTTTGATGACACGATCGTGAAACACATAGCGCCTGCAACGTTCTTGTGAGTAATTTTTCTTGTAAAGTTTTTGCTAGTTAACTATTGAATTGTTTGCTTTGTTTGATCTTTTAATTTAAGTAAATTTATTTGAAGAAAATTGGACCTTTTTAAATACTTTTTAATAAAATAAGTAGTGTTGCAATTGCTTTCAAAGCACAAAATTAATAATAAAATACCGAATACGAAACACGACAATGTTTTTTTTAAGTATTCCTAACTAAAAAGACATATACCGATAATTATTAAATATAAATAATAAATATTTTTCTCGGTGGTAGGCCATAACATCGGCTGACGGCAGAAGTTACCACCCACCAGATAAAGTCTTGCCGCCAAGCGATTCGTCGTGTTCCGGCATGATGTCTGGTGAAGCCGTACGGAGGACGGGTCTGAGGTCAATCTCCCTGTGGCGCAGCGTCGTTAGACGACTAACGATTGGTCGTGTTGTTGAGTTTAACATTGCATCACCTCGCTCAACTGCCGTATCCCTTCCTATTCACAAAGATTTTTTTTTAGTGAATAGTTTAAAATAAATAAACGATTGCATCACTGCTTACCACCAGGCGCGATTGCGGTCAAGCATTAGTTTATAATTATTAAATATATATATTAATAATATAAAAATAATATATGTTGTATTATATTTAAAATTCAATAAGAATATTTTATAACTTTATAAACAATTTTGTTTGAAATAACTTTGTTTTAGATTTTTTTTTAAATATTATAAACTAGTCCTTGAATGCAATCCCGCCTGATGGTAAGCAGTGATGCAATCGTTGATGGTAAAACGCACTAGTTTATTACGCCTATTCACTTAAAAAACTTAGGAATAGGAAAGATGATGGCAGTTGAGCGAGGTGATGCAATGTTAAACCCAAGACCAACACGACCAACGAAGCTGCGCCAGAGGGAGATTGATCTGGACTCTGGAGATTGATTTGGCGCATCGTACCCGGCACACATTGCAACACAATTGCTTAGACCCGTCCTCCGTACGGCTTAGATATAGTTGTCATTTGTCGATTTATAACGAACATTCTATTGTAAAAATCAAAATCAAAATCAAAGCATTTATTTCAAATAAACCAGTTACAGGCACTTTTGAATTGTCAGAAGGTCGGTCAGTCAGTAAGGTGATGCTAGTCGCCCATTCCAAAGAGTAGGTACCTATGGAGAAGAACGGGCAAGAAACTCCATGGACACTCTTACTCTGTACACAGTTAGCGACAGACCAGAGCTACTAATTATCTTTTAAAACCTCTTGTTACGCCTATATTTTACAAATAAAAAAGGCTTTGTAGATTTAGACTGTCAACAGGATTTACATATAAACTTTTCGGTAGCTTGTGTCCCGTATACTACCAATACATTTTTAAATTTTCAAATCACGTTTGGAGATAGAATGACAATTTGTCTAGGACCTCCGGTCATTCGTATAATAAAGCCACCATACCATCATAATCAACAATTAAACAAACTTCAGAAACCTGTAAAGACGGACAGGATACCAGTCTTGTTACAAAAGATTGTAAGTCCCCAAGAGTAACACATTTTCGAACCGCCAAGAAAACTAAGCTTGTCTTTACGACACCGCAGGGTTTTCACCTACGCAATTTGTCCCAGTTCCTTGTCCTAGAAAATGTTCAAAGCTATAAAGTTTATTGTTCCTGTCAGGGTTTTAAGGATTTATGGGATTATAACTTGTTGATCAGGAGTTTTGGAAGATGACAGATTGTTTTATGTCGCGGTACTAAATTATGGGAGAGTTCCATGTAATAATTTGTTGTTCGTAAAGACGTATTGTTGCAAAATTGGGATTCTCAAAGAAAAAGTTGGGTAATCTTGTAAATTATGTTTTGCTTTAAGGGAACTATCTGTGGTAATTAGTTTTGAGTTTCGTTGCTGAGGTTTATCGTAACGTATTTAGAGCTTGGAATTTGAGATTTGACGAACTAAATGTCGTACTCTGTTTTGTTTTTGTTTATGTTGATCTGTGTTCAGCCTAGTATGAGATTTTAATACGAAATTCGATCGTCGATATCGAGCACGTTTGACTCAGCGATTGGCCAGCTTCAAGGTCGTAAGAATGCTCAACCAATGAGAGCGCCAAACGCTCTCGACATCGACGATCGAGTTTCGTATTGAAAACTCATACTTGGCCTACAGCTCAAACTTCAATGAGTTTGAACTGAGTTACTAAACTTTATTAAGACATTTTTCAAAACAATCCAACTTAAAACAGATTTTACTACAGTAGGTAACTGATTTAGTGGTTACAAAATGAATAATATAAGATCATGAATATAGTTCTGCTTAAATTATTAATTACTTTTCAAGATTTCATCATCATCATCATCATCAACCTTTTTTATCGTCCCACTGCTGGGCACAGGTCTCCTCTCATACAGAGAAGAAAGACTGACGATGGTTAAGATATATTTCTAATTGTGCTTCAAACCCCTGAACTGATTGGCTGTAAATAGTACACTGCAAAGACTCCCTGCATTATTTCTCTCTCATTCCTCTCAGTGTTCCATTAAAAGGCTGTCTGTAAAGGGACGCTCTTAGCGATAAGACCGTCCATTGTGTCACCCTTTGTAAATTCCTTATATTTATGTTCTGTTATATTTATGGTGTACATAAAGAGTGGTCTATTCTATTATATTATAAGACAAACCTCGTCTGTGTGGGAGGAAGTGGGACATCTATCCACTATGCAGAGCACGCAACTACCATCCCACACTGGGTTCGTTTAGTATGGGTTGGTAGAAGCCAGAAATTTTAGATTTTTTGGTTCTAGAACATGACGTTTTCCTTCACCATTTTAAAAGTAGTGCTGATGATGAAATAATTTACACAAACTCTGGCTTCGAACCTTCCAAAGTAAATTACGGCCGTTACCACTGGGCCAACGTTGGTCTCTTTCCAGCTCTGGCTATGGTAAAATTAAAATTGTCCACATAATTAAACCGTTGACGCGCACTAAAGTACCTCACGAAACATTAATATGCCCAAATGAGGTAATAAATAACTATTTACCCCAAAATCCATTCGGTTTAAATTGGACCAGCGAACATACAACCACACGACTTTTGTAATGAATTAATTAAGTTCATCAGAAAACGTGGACATCGGCGTAATTTCCCGAATAATATCGGTGTAATTTCTTCGGCGTTTATTCACGTACTTTCAGCACAGATAATATTCTACTTTTACTAAAATACTAAGAGTAAAATTTGATTGGTTATCGACCATAAACTAGGGTAAAATTTCCCAATTTGGGAGTGTCATTTATGCTAATGTTGGCATTACTGGCCGGTAGACGCTGTGACGTTATTGCCAAAGTTTGGCCATGAGAAATTTATAACAACACTTGTACGGAATTGGCCGTTAATTAGTTGTTCAGGTTGCGACGAGCAAGACCAAGATTAAATTGTTGTCTTGGGGTTTAAAGACAAAAGACAGGCTTTATATAGGGCAGTGTACGCAGTTTCTCAAAAACATTATTATGTAAATGCACCTGGATAGAGAAGTACGGATTGCACAAATGAAAGGAAGCCTATATAGTGCATATCCAGTAGTGTAGTAATTATGCTAGTTTACCTGATATCAGTGATGACCCACTGATATTGCTACAACTTACAAGTATTTGGTCGTTGCTTCAAACCCAGAAAAGCGCTTTTCTTTGTGTAAATTATTTCATTACCACTGCTCTCAAAAGAGCGAAGGAAGACATCGTGAGGAAACCAGAAATCTAAAACTTGTGACATCACCTGCCCGCACGACGGGCGTACGTGGTTTGGTACTGTCCATTATCTCTAAATAAAAGGATTCCTGTTTTCTAGTACTCCCAGGCTAATAAGGAACTTAAAAGGCTGACTATTATTTTATCTTAGATATTAAATAATAGATGCAATAAGACACGAAACAAACATCGAATCCAAAATAAAAAATACTTACCAAAATCTTATTCGAAATTTGATGTCTTATTATTTTTAAAAGGCTCTTTCTAACTTTAGATCTTAAAAAACATGTAACATCAATGATACTTAGTAACCCTCCCGAAACAAGACTTCAACAACATTTGTACGCAAAAAATGTGTTCTTTTTTTTTTGTTTTTTTCACTCTCACGTCCAAAGCATAAATCCAAGCCGTTTTTGTGTTTGACATTTTCACCTTTCTTTAACGAAACATCATTATGGAATCGAGTATCCTCTAATAACTCGAGTCTTGTATATTTTTTCGACTTATTGTGTCTCTGTTTTAGTAAAAGATGTCTCATATCGATAACATGTTCTTTTGAAGATTCGAACAAATCTCAGTAAGTATATTTAGGAATTATGATGAATTATTTGAACTTAAAATAGAAATATTAGCATCTAGGTAGTTTTTCGAGGGGCCGATCATTTTAAGCTGCGTTTATGCACTTGGGTGAACATCCTTGCATACCATGTACCACCTCTTCATACTTTGGATAGCACGGAAAGCCGTTGGTCCCGGCTATTAGAAGCCTGTTTCACATTGTGGGGAAAAGACTTGGCAGATGAAGGTGAACGGACTGCAAGGTCAGCGCACTGGTTAAGCTATTGAGTACGTTATATCCTACGCTGCGTGCCGCGGGTTCGATTGCCGCATGTAACATAATATATTTGTATGACCTACAAGTACTTGTTCCGGGTCTGGCTGTTTGTGTATGTGAATTTATATATTTGTAAACGAACCCACGATACAGGAGAAATTTCTACTGTGGGGCAACGCTTTATTTACAAAAAAAAAAAAAAAAAAACAATAAAAATATTATATGCACATTCTATTATAGAATTAGTTTTAGTTCTTTGTTTATGAATTATCTGGTCTTTTAGCATTGAACAGTAATGTATCCATATGTACATATGTTGTGCTTACAGCTACAAACGGGACGGTTCAAAATGTTTCTCCGTATAAGCAGCTGTCCCCATTTCATCCTTATCAGCTTTCAGCAATTCACGCCTGGACATCAGCAGTTACACGCTATTCTCTTTGATTGTCGCGGATAACTCCCATTATGCTGCTACAAGCCACGTGTAGATCGTCGCTTCACCTACCCTGAGGGCGTCCTACCTTACGTTTGCCTAGAATCGTCTATGCCTCAAGAATACGTCTGCCCCAACGGGTGGCCCAGCATGTATCTACGGTTGTGCACATTGTGTCTTAAATAAATAAATAATAACCGGCGCATTGACATTTCATTGATAATTCACATTATAAATAACGTGTTGACGTAAAGGATTTCCAAGAACATCTAAAACTCTCGTTTAGAAATTTCGGAGCAGATCTTACAACCGATAAACACGTTTTCGATTGAAGAATGTACCGAATCAACCCCTCACTGCTTGGAATTGACTGTTAATCGGCCAACTTTGACGATTAGCTAAAGATAGATTAAAATTAATTGCTCCCACTGCTCTCCTTCAACCCGTTGATTATCCATGAGGGTTAGCAGTGCGGTTTGGTAAAGCCCCTTATAAATCTCCTCTGGTTGTAGGCCATACATTCTGAGATACTTATTGGCCGGTGAATTTGTAACGTGTTTCGGCAATTTATTGTAGTAAAATTAAGGAGTTGTGAAAACGAGTTAAAAATTAGTAGAATTCGAATGTATATAGAAATAGAAGCTGGCATATCGCAGTATCATCTTGGTGACAAAGAAATTTCAGAAACTTGTCGAAATCTGTAAAAAATCCTTTCATTTAAACACCCAATAATTAATAATTTGTACATGTACATAATAGTTGGTATATTACAATATATAGAATCAATTATGGGCCCTGTCAGGCACAGCAAAGTATATTTTTATACAGTATGTTAAGAAAACCCAGTCCGACCCGTGAAGGTGTTGTTAGGTATCGATAACTGATTCTACTAATGGATACAAAACCGGGCTAAACTTTAAAAAAAAATTCCCTAAAATAATAAATATTATTTCGCAAAAAGAGGTAACTTAATAAATGTGCGTTAATCACTCTTCCGCGGGCGGCGGGCGGCAGGGCACGCGACACGTGGTCGCATCGCTATTCGCTCATAATAATACCGGTGTTGTCAAATTTTTTAAAAATTACCAAATTTCGGGGAAGTTGGAATTAATTCGCGGGAAAAAAAGATTATTTCATAATTCATTTGTATTAGTACTATGATGATTACGTAAAATTTTATATTATATATGGTCATGTGTTTACCTAACCTTTATTATCCTTATGGGTCGAACAGGGTTTTCTTAACATACTGTATATGTGAGAGGATAACGGCGCTTTTGTAAGGAAAAAATATATAAATAATAATTAAAATAGTATCATCAAAGAATAGTATTTTATGATTTTATGGCATTTATATTTTTTGTAAGTATTTATATAGTGGTTTGGTTTAAAATTAGTATTATTATGCACGATTTACATTTCTTTAAGTTAGAGGTAGGTAGTTTTGATAGATTCGCATTTATATTATACTGTGAACATTCCTTCCATATTTAACACTTCACTTGCTACTGTCACTACCCCATATCTAGTTGTCGAGTAGTTGTTGAGTAGAATATTTAGTTTTATCAATACGAGTTCAGTCATCTAACACCGTAAATGTCGCCACACATTTGCGGAAAGTACCGCGCCGAAAGTTCGGCTAAATACGCTCGCAGTGTATTTTAAATACTCTATGATACATCAGCCGCAATTACGCCGCGTTCGGCGTAGGGCCTAACCTTCTTTCGGGCGGAGCGATGCGTTGCGCGACCAAAGTTCGGCGGGCGTAGCTGAACGTTCGGCATGTGTTGTGCATCGGTCGCGTGGCGCTAACGAGCTGAAGAAGATTTTTAAAAAATTGTTCAACCCATGAAGTTCAATATAATTTTCCTAGAAAGGTGTTATAAAGTTATACTTTTGAGATTTTTCAAACTCCTACACAAAAACACTTTACGAGTATGGGGGTGCACCCTAACAAAACATTCCTTTCCACTTTTAATTTAGCATTTTGGCGGCTTCTTAATTCTCTATACATATTGGTACAAAATTTCAGCACTTTATCTTAACGGTCACTGACATTATCCACGTTCGGACACACAGACAGAGATATACATAAGGACAGTCTTGGCGAAACTATAAGGTTTGCTAGTTGACTACGGAACTCTAAAAAACCTCTGCGTGACGCAAATAAAGTTCTACATTCACACAAGTGTCGCGAAACATGTGCGGAACGTACGGCACCGAAAGTTCGGCTAAATACGCTCGCAGTGTATTTCAAGTACTCTATGACACATCAGCTGCAATTACGCCGCGTTCGGCGTAGGACCTAACCTTCCTTCGAGCGGAGAGATGCGTTGCGCGACCGAAAGTTCGGCGGGCGTAGCTGAACGTTCTGTTTGTGTTATGCATCGCGCGCATGACGGTAACGAAGAGCGGCACCGTTTTCTAAGCCCTCTCTAATAGCTAATATTTTAATTAAATCCATTTTCTGGACAATTCACGTTTCACATTTACTGGTACGTTACAAAAACCGCACACCATAAAGTGTCGACACAGACAGACTGACGATGACGCCACGTAACTTTCCGTCGCGTAGCGCGCTGGACAAGACGCAGCGTTTTGACCGTTTGGTTTGTCATAACAACTGAATATTTCGACTGACACTTCAGCCTCTGAGCTTTCGGCGCCGTACGTTCCGTAGATGTGTCACTACACTAACTGCCACTTGACGCCTTGACATTTTACACGTGTAATAACACGTACAAAATGTCTAATAAAACACGCTCCGTCATGTGAACGCTTTATGAAACAGATGCTCATCCAAACTTTAACAGACCAAAACCGCCACTGAATGAAGAACGACTGCGCCAAAGAAAATGGCCATCATAACCGAAAATATTACCCAGCGATATTATACCTTCGAAGGAACCTGTAACTCTCCCTAAAGATGCCTTTTGGGAGTAAAGATTTTCCAAGTAAGAGCTTGGCTCCGTCGCACGTGACTTTTAATTACTAATTTCACGCTCGTTGTGGTTCCCTCGAGGGTATGCTATGGTTCCCTTCGGAGCCAGGAGTTACGGTATCATGACGTCACGGAAGATAAATCATATTTAATCGTTGGGTTTATTATATGGGCTATGTAAATGCGAGCTCGCGCCGAAATGATAAAGTTCTGGTATTTTTGCAAGTGTAATGATGAAGGATTGGTGGAGTTGATAACATTGTAGTAGTGGGTTTGATTAATGATGGTTTTAGTGTGATTAGAGAATATACTAATGTTATAATAATCTCATCAATTTTCTAAGTATTTTTGAAGTAAAACAAAACAATATGAATTGCGCCTCAACATTATAAGAAACTGAATGACACAGATTGTATCTCGAAAATGCAAAGGCTGAGGTTCCTGAGATTCTGTTCTTGAAAGTATGATAGCAAGCTGATGAAATAGATAAACGCCTTTGAGTTGACTCCGAACAGCAAACAAAGCGCATCACATGCCCATATCTGATGGAGAGCTGACAAAAGACAGTTGAGGCCGAAGAGAAAGAAGCTTTTGTTAAAAGAAGAATTTATGACCTGACTTTTAATACTAATAAAATTGAAGTTACTGGTGCTTAATATTATGATCAGATTTTTGACTAATACAGCCCAACCTCCTTTCGCCAGTACCAAATATTTAAGTCTGAAATTTGAGGCGAGGCAAAGCCAGCACCAGACTTAACTAAGCGGTGTAATTGTGTAAAACACTAGCAATAAAATTGGTATTCATTTTGACAGTTTAACATGCTCATTACGTTATTTCTGTTGTTGAAGAAAAAACTTTTTCGAATCATCATCATCATCTCAGTGTTAATCTCAATCGCATCTGAAGGTTTAGAGTTAGCTTTGGAGTCTGGGGTTAGCTTTCCAGTCTATTTGCTGATTTTTTGGTTTTGGCTAAACATCGAAATTTTCCGTGAAGCGACTGCCGTCTGACCTCCACAAGCCGAAGGCGGTATCGAAGCATTGCAGTTAGACAAATTGTTGAAATTTTGAGGGCTCCAACAACCCGTAAAGACTGCCGTTAAGTGTTCGTATGGCAACCGGGACCAACAGCATAACGTGCTCTCCGAGACACGACCAGACCAGTGCAAGTATTCAAAATCATAAGTCATTTATTTAAATTAGGCTGGGAATCAGTACTTTTTGAACGTCAATATTACATAAGACAGCCCCCCAAAACGCCCACCCATTGATACTTCCTAGTGCTTTATATTCATGTATACAAATATTTGCACTGCGCGGAGGTCGAACCCGCGAACCTCCTTGCACAGCGGCCGCGTTCGTTGCCGCTACACCACGGAGGCTGTCAAACAACTTTTTTGAATAATATGTGAAGTAATGGATCTACTATATTGAGATTGAAAGTGTCTTGTACACTCGTACAATTACACCGACCATTTTTCTCTGACCTAGGCGTCAAAACTGTTGCGGAGCTTGTCACGCCACTTCTTCTCGCCAGCGAAGGTAATAGGAAGCTGTGAAGATCAGGCTATTTGGGGACAGTCAGTGTAAATGTAAAACGCTAATTCTTAGTCTAATTTAATTCTTATTTTGAAATTGTCTTTAAATATGCCATAATTTAATCAGATATATATTTCATAATTTACCTTACGGAAATACGCCTTTCAACCATGCGTTGACTCCTAGCAATCACGATTTTAATGTGTACAGAAATATCAACAGTGAAACTATTTACGGCCAGTTCTTGCATTTAATCGGTTCGCAACAAAATTATTATGTCCTACCGACGTTGTCTCTGTTTCCTTAAAAGTTAATATAAGACATTACTAAAACACGTAGGCAATGTTCATACCCACGTAAAAGTTACTAGTCGGGATTTTTTCATGCACTGGATTTATAACTTTCGGTTTTAAGCCTAGCATTGAGAATCCAACAAAACACATAGGTACCACCCTGTCAAAAAATACATTGTTCGATTTTATACTCTTGGCGGTAAACAGAACGTTGAAAATCCAGAAAAAAATTGCCGCTTGTTATTTTGCCGCACTAAATTTTTCTATTACTACTTACTGTCAGTATTTAACCAAGCATTGAGAATCTAATAAAAAGCATACCAGCAGGACAAAATACACTAGAATATAATAGAATAGCATACTCCCTATTATGTACACCATATAGATTACAGAACATAAATATGAAGGTTTTACAATGGGCGGTCTTATTGCCAAGAGCGATCTTTTACTGACAGCCATATACAAACTAACAACACTATTTAATTTCCAACTATTGGCGTTAAACAGTGCGTTGTCAAAAAAATCGCCATGGAATAAACGCGCTCTTTTAGACCTGGGTTTATGAACATTATCAATATACAATTTACGTTCACTTAGATCTGACATTTTAAATCAACACTACCTCTTAAAATATGAGGCAATCCCTATCACTGTTAACTTTAACTGGCATAACCAATCATTTCATTCTAAAAGCCTCACAAAGTGGGTCAAGTTGTCATAAAGTAGAAACTGCGGATTAATTTGATATGTGTCTAGTTGAGTTCTTGAATTTGCAAATTTATATGGCTATGACATGAATCAGTATTAGTACTGATCGTTATCCAAGGAACACGAAAAGTTTAAACCGATGATGTCTGGTGAAGCCGTACGGAGGACGGGTCTGAGCAGTTATGTTGCGATGTGTACCGGGTACGATGCGCTTAATGTTGTTGTGTTGGGAGTTTGGTCGTGGAGGGTCTTCAGATCAATCTCCCTTTGACGCAGCATCGTTGGTCGTGTTGTTGGGTTTAACATTGCATCACCTCGCTCAACTGCCGTCTTCCTTCCTATTCGCTCAGTTTTTGAGTGAATAGGCTCTTAATAAACTAGCGCGCTTTACCATCAACGATCGCATCACTGCTTATCATCAGGCGGGATTGCGGTCAAGCGCTAGTTTATAATTATTAAAAAAAAAATTACTTAGGAAAAAAAGCTTCGAAGACATGTGTCATGTATCATCCCGCACTGACCCCGCGTAGTTGACTACAGTCTATTCCCTCTCACGGAGAAGTGACTTGTGTCCCAGGAGTAGGCTGGATATGTTTGTATGTACATAGATAAACAGTAATCAGCTTATCACAAAATTATTATAAGATTTGATAATAATTTGGAAAATTCACGCGTACCTATAATAATAAAATGAAAATACCGAATACAAATCCGAAAAAATATAGTGCAAAGCCATATTATTATTTGTATGAGGGGTTGCGCATTACATATATCCAAACACAGTCCGTCGGAATTTAGTACATTACCAATTCGGATTGAACTCGAACCTTGAATTCGAATTTGGATCGAACGTAGGGCGAAACCGTTTTATAAATTAGAATGAAGATTAGAATCAGTTCAGGAAATACTCCTTCATCACTGATGGTTGTAATGATTATAGTTTCGAAAATAAAAGTGACTTTGCCCAACTTATGATCATGCCATGTAACGCCTGAGTGCATGGGTTGGGCAGAGGTGTACCTATACCCATTTTTTACCAGGTAATATGAGGCGAGCCTAAATAATGACTGCCGCATGGTTCCATCGAAGAGATTGAGTTGTGCTTGCCACGATTGGTCTGTGGATGGATGACTATTTAATTACATACAGTGATCCCTCCGGACCTTGAAAAGTACGTTAAGCCGTTAGTTTCGGCTGGCATTTGTAGATCGTTTCGAGTCACCAAAAGTCCTAAAGTTTAACCACCGGTCTCATCTATGGGTACCCAGTAACTGGGATGGTCAGATAGGCAGTCGCTCGATGTAAAATACTGGCATTCAGCTGAATGCGGTTAGATTGGAAGCCGACCCCAAGAAATTCGGCAAAGTCTAGGCAGATGAAGAGGGTGGATTCCGTAAATAAAAGAACAATATAGAAAGTTATTTTTTGTTTATTCGAAATGTGTATATAGTTTGTTCAGAATAAACAACTGAATCGATTTCGATAATTTTTACACCATGTTATATTTTCATCATAGTACTTGCGCCGCGCACCACAGATGACGCCAGAGGTCATCGAACCTTGCTCGCCCGCTCGTGAGGAGCATATTTTTGTTGGGACAACCAAATAGAATAGCGAGCTCAAAACTTTGTGGTTTGTCATTATATTTTTTTTAAATTTTGCACATAGATTCTTTATTTAAAAATACTTACTGGACACGTGTTTTGAGTTTTACATAAACAAAAAATAATGTATAAACGGCAACCTGCAAATTATGAAAACCGACAGAAAATTTGTTCTTCCAGCCTGACGCTTTCACCTTTATCAAGTCTCGTTTTGTTGATGTCAACTGCACAGTAACATAATTAAAATATATAAAAAAACACGCTTACATCTACGAAACTAATTAATTTTGAAGTGAACAGACCTTTAGCAAAAAACTAATTAGCGTGTCTAGCATATTCGTGACACTTTATACTTATCTTTAAATATCTTTCTTTTATTTAAAGGTAAATGAAATGCTTTGCGGTTCAGCAAGCAAATTGTATATACCTTGAGAAATGCAATGACATTATTTATATGGCATAGTTATATAATTGCATAGTATATATTAATCATTTTTGCTTAACGTAACATCACCGCTGTATTCCGCCTCTGTGCTAATGAGTTGGACAGTTAGAGGCCTAAGATCTACACAGACTTTTCGCAAGTTTTTATTTAACCGCGATCTCGCCTAATGTAAATTAGTACTGATGCAATCATTGATGATAAAGCGCACTAGTTTATTAAGCCAATTCACTTAAAAAACTTAGGAATAGGAGGGATGACGGCAGTTGAGCGAGTTGATGCAATGTTAAATCCAAGACCAACACGACCAACGATGCTGCGCTAGAAGGAGAATAAAGCGCACTAGTTTATTAAGCCAATTCACTTAAAAAACTTAGGAATAGGAGGGATGACGGCAGTTGAGCGAGTTGTTGCAATGTTAAATCCAAGATCAACACGACCAACGATGCTGCGGTAGAAGGAGATTGATCTGGAGACTCTCCACGACCAAACTCCCGACACAACAACATTTGGCGCATCGTACCCGGCACACATAACACAACTACTCAGACCCGTCCTCCGTACGGCTACACCAGACATCATGCCGGAACACGACGAATCGCTTGGCAGTAAGACCTTGTCTGGTGGGTGGTAACTTCTGCCGGTAGCTGATGTTATGGCCTACCACCAAGCGAGTATATTAAGCGCCTATTTATTTTAGCCTTGAAGACATTTAAATTGTAATTAAACAGGAAGACTGACGCAGGAAAATTGTTCCAGTCTTTCCAGTACACGATATAAAAGACGAGGCGAAACGCTTCGTCCGGATCGTAGCAGGAGACGAGCTTTTAAAATATAAATTTTCAGATGATCTGATCAGATGGGTCTGAGCAGTTGTGTTGCAATGTGTGCCGGGTCGATGCGCCTAAAGTTGTTGTTTTGGGAGTTTGGTCGTGGAGGATCTTCAGATCAATCTCCCTTTGGCGCAGCAATGTTGGTCGTGTTGTTGGGTTTAACATTGCATCACCCGCTGAACGGCCGTTTTCCTTCCTTTTCGCTCAGTTTTTCTGAGTGAATAGGCTCTTAATAAACTAGCACGCTTTACCATCAACGATCGCATCACTGCTTACCATCAGGCGGGATTGCGGTCAAGCGCTAGTTTATAATTATATATAAAAAAAAAATATAATTATTGGGTTAGGAGAAACACAGCTTAGGTTTTACTAAACTCACGCCGTCAAGAGAGGGAAGAGTTGGCTCTTATTGTAAAGAGTGGCCGGAACTCACAAAGCCAAAATTGTATGGAATAGGGACCTGAGGAGGCATGTGCCCTGCAGTCAATACAGGCTCGTGTGTTGGTTTAGATTCCTTTCCACAAAAATTACCCATCGTTTGTTCTAGGTATCCCAAAGGATAATGTTAGTATTTAGTTGATAATATTGTCGTGATTTCGAAGTTTGTGTTTCAATTAGCGTTATAATACCTTTAATTAACAAAGCGATCGCTTTGATCAATATTATATTCTGAACTAATTAGCGACTCACAGTATAGTGAACAAAATGTAGTACCGGTGTTAAGGTCCATAACAGCAGAGCTTGTTTTTAATCATCACCTACTTACAACTAAACGTGAAGACAGAGAAAAGATTATTTATAATTATAAACTAGTACTTAACCACAATCCCGCCTGATGGTAAGCAGTGATGCAATCGTTGATGGTAAAACGTGAAATTTTATTAAGAGCCCAGTCACTCGAAAAACTGAGTGAATAGGAAGGAAGACGGCAGTTGAGCGAGGTCATGACTATTCACTTATGTAATGTATTTAAAAAGATACTTAATTCCATTTCAGGTGACAAAAATTTCAGAAAAAAATCAGAATTCCAGGCAGTACGCTCCATCAAGGCTTATTATTAAATTTGGGTTAATTGAGTGCAACACACTCTTCTCTCTCCCGGAAAGGTAAGCTGATATTCATTATTCTGTTTTCCAACACCTTTTATATTGGAACATTTTGTATGTATAACGTTCGCTTTAATTTTTTTGCTCATGGGAGAAAATGTCTCACTTTTATATTTATTATTACTTTCTACTTTTACAAGGGACGTTTTTAATTTGCGCTTCTTTATACACCGTTCTTGCATGAATAATTTAAACAAGAATGAGGTAGCTTTCTAGCCTTTTCTTAAAAAAAAAAAAAAAAAACTTTGCTCCACACTAGGAATTACTCCTGTATTGTATTCCAATACTTTCTATTTTTTTATAATTATAAAATATAAACAGTTATGTAATCGTTAATGGTCTCTAGCCCTGAAGACTCTTAAATTATAGCCAGATGGAGACACCGCCGCCGGTAAATTGTTCCAGTCTCTCGATGTAGGTGGTATAAAAGACGGTACGAGACGCTTCGTCCTGATCGTAGTAGTATCAACAAAGTAAGCATGGATACTCGCCGTACGACGGGTCTTCCGGTGATGGAACGGAGATTGGGGAATTAACCTAAGTCATACAATTCCGACGCACACTCTCAAAAATGCATCCTATAGAACACTTCCATTCCGAACTTGTCCGTTCTTCTACATACATTTTATTGTTCTGATTAACTATCATTCATTATCTTAATTTTCCAGCCCTTAAACCAATTCCTTTGTGGTGGACCCAATAGGTATGTATTTTTCTTCCACATTACTTTATTAGACGTCATCTCCTTAGTCACCCTCTTCATAAGCACATCATCATTCACATATTCTATACACCGTTTCTTTGGTCTTCTTCTACTCTTTTTTGTAATAGTTATAAACTAGTGCTTGACTGCAATCACGTCTGATGGTAAGCAGTGATGCAATCGTTGATGGTAAAGCACGCTAGTTTATTAAGCCTATTCACTTTAAAAACTTAGTGAATAGGAAGGAAGACGGCAGTTGAGCGAGGTGACGCAATGTTAAACCCAACAACACGACCAACGATGCTACGCGAGAGGAAAATTGATCTGAAGAACCACCACGACCGAACTCCCGACACAACAACATTAGGCGCATCGTACGCGACACACATCGCAACACAACTGTTCAGACTCGTCCTCCGTACGGCTTCACCAGCCATCATGCCGGAACACGACGAATCGCTTGGCGGATTTTGTCTGGACTTTGTCTTATGGCCATTGATATTTATAGGTACTTAAAACTTCTCACAATATATTATGTAATGACCGATCCCTTTATAACACAAAAATGTCTGTGATTGATTTATTTGAAAAAAATATCATAAAGAAGGCTAAGCTAAACCTAAATAACTGGACTCTAATATGGGATATAATTTCTTATTCTTTAGTCTATAGAGATCCACTGCTGGACAGAGGCCTCCCCAAGGCTTTCCTTGCGATTTCAAGCGCTGCTGCCTGCTTCCCTGGTGAGAGTTCCCTTAGTAGCCTCAATACTCAATACTCAATACTTTTATTGTTTTCCACATGTATTCTTAGATGGTAATACTTAAAATTAGTTCATGTGAACCCTGTCGGGCACAAACAAAATAAGTGAAGTTAGGAGAGAGGAAGCACTTTTTTACACTCTACTACATTGCTTGCTAACGGGTGCGTTTGTGGGGGTGTGTGTGTGTGTGTGAGGATGCGTGTGCGTGTGTGTGTGTGTGTGTGTGTGTATGCGAATGTATGTATGTCTATTTAAGTTTGTGTCTTTCTTTTCTTTGTTTGTGTTTTTCAAGTTTGTGTTTGTGTTTTCTATCATTGAGGTATTCGTTGACAGAGTTACCTCTTACGACACCCGGACACTTCAGATATGGGTTAGTACTATTCTATACCACACGAGTTATTCCTATACGGGATAACCTCACTCGGATGAAATCACGCGTGGAATCTAGTACTTTATAATAATATAACAATTTTTGTGTATATTTTTCAAGTAGAATATTGATATCTGGCACGATATGAAGTAATATTACATTGTGCCAAAACTCTAATTGAAACCGCAATTGGCACAATCTGACAGTTGAAAATTATTAAAACTGGCTTATCTGGGGGCACATTGCCAGCCCAGAGCCTGGCAATGGACTAAACAAAGATATTAAAATGTTTTAGTATCTAATACGCACGTATACCTTTTTTTTTTTTTTTTTTTTGCCGGGGTGGAAATCCTCATAGGATGCCCGCCGCCCTGGGGTGGGCGACGGGGTATGTCAGACTTTTACTGACTAAAACCACCCCGGTGTGTCTTCTATCACGAGCGCGCGTGGGGCCGCGGGAGTCTAAATTCTTCCACGGCCCCACACCCTCGTGCTGGCCCGGTCTGTCCGGGCCTCGTCTCCTGCACGGGGTAGTGGGGTGTTAAACCACCCCGTGCATCGCCTCAAAGGCGCGCGCCGACACTCGCGCGCGCCTCCGCCTCGGGGTCCATCAATGGGGGGCGGGGACTTCCCCATGTCCCTCGCCCCTGGACCCATTCATGGGGGGCGGAAGAGGGCGTTATCCGCCCTTCCTCGGCGCCCGGTGCGTCTTCTGCGGCCCGGGAAGGGAGTTGATATCTCCCTCTCCCGTTCCGCAGCTTCCTTCTGCGACATCACGTCCTCGCAGAAGGACACCACCGCGTCCCACGACTCTGAGCTGCCGACAATCTTCCGCACTACTGCCGGCAGCGTCAGGTCGCCTCCTACTTCATTTGTGAGGACACGGCGCTGCTCCTCCCAAGCTACACACTCGGAGAGCGTGTGCTGCGCCGTGTCCTCCCCGCATTGGACGCAGTGGTGGCACCGAGCGTCCGGCTCTCTGCCTAAGCGACGCAGGTACTTGCCGAAGCAGCCGTGCCCCGACAGTACCTGCGTCACCCTGAACGACAGGGAGCCGTGCCTCCTCCCGAGCCAGTCGTCGAGTACTGGCCGGATCGCCTCGACGGTAGCGAGGCCGGCGGCAGGGCGCATAAGCCTCTGCCGCCAGTCCGCCACCAGGACCTGACGGAGCTCCTCTCGGCGCAGCTCGATCTGTCGCTGCACCGGACTGGAGCCCCGTGTCCGCTCTTCCTCGCGCCATTGGTACAATGACGCGAGTACTTTCGCCTCTAGGTCCCAGGGCGGGGATCCGGCCAGGACGCAAGCCGCCTCGTAGGAAATCGTGCGATACCCGCGGACGACCCTGACGGCCATCGCCCTCTGCGGCTTGCGCAGAATGGCGAGTGTTCCGGCCGTCAGGTCCATCGCCCACACAGGGGCCCCATACAGGGCCATGGACCGCACGATTCCCACGTACAACCGCCTACAGGCGGCGCACGGGCCCCAACGCACGTATACCTAAGGGAGCTACTGGCATTTTCTTTTTCAATTTTAAGTCGTGCTCCACACTCTGAATTACTCCTGTATCATGATTTCGTTTACAGACGTATAAACTCCCAGACCCGGAAAAACTCATCATTTCAGCCGAAAGACGTCCACTGCTGGACATAGGCCTCCCCCAAGGTTCTCCACGACGACCGGTCCTGCGCCTCCCGCATCCAGCGGTTTCCCGCGACCTTCACCAGGTCGTCTGTCCACCTTGTCGGGGGCCTACCCACGCTACGTCTTCCGGTGCGTGGTCGCCACTCGAGAACCCGTCGGCCCCATCGGGCATCGGTCCTACGGGCAATGTGTCCAGGCCATTGCCACTTCAGTGTTGCGTTTCTTCGGGCTATGTCGGTTACTTTTGTTCTTCTGCGGATCTCCTCATTCCTGATTCGATCGCGCAGTTAAACCCCAAGCATAGTCCTCTCCATTCCTCTCCAATACAAATATTTGTTTCGTGCGGGAATCGAATCCGCGACATTCAGTAGAGTAGTCAATCGCTCAGCCACTGCGTCAATCGTGTAGTCAATGTATATGTATCAATTTTACATGTTACTAGCTGCAGCCTGTGGTTTCACCCGCGTGGGTAGAAGTAGAACGATTATTTTATAAAATGAATACAAAAAATTGTTCGAAGCCTATTCTCATGCTTAACGAATGTAATTACGAAATTTCATTAAAATCGGTTTAGCCGTTTTGGAGGAGTTGGAGGACAAACACTGTAAGAAGAGAATTTTATATAATAGATATAAGTACTATACAGTCCTTCTGTTGTAGTTATTAATTGAATGAATTCCTCCTAAACGGTTAAACCGATTTTAATGAAATATTCTGTTTGATTTTGAGTGTGTCTTGAAAAAAGCTTTACGTGAGAGTATATTTTTCTTTTAAGATATTCGTAATAGCCTGAATTAGGGTGTCTTGGAATGAAAAATTGGAAAGCTTTTCTGTAATACTATGAAATTCGGGACTTACAAAACGTCGTTCTAACAAAATTCGTTCTAAAATAAATTAATTGGAAAGGCTGTCGCTTAACTCTAAATAATAAATCGATTTTTTTAAAGTTAAATTCTTGTACAACTTCATTTCAGTATGCATGCGGAGTTCACTTACAAGTGATTATTCCACTACTCTGTCACCTTTTCTTATTGCGACAAAACCTGCCACACTTTTTCCCACCCACTGCAACTCCTGAAAGCCAGAATCAACAGTGGAGACCGCCAGAAAAACGCCAAGCAATGAAGCTCGACGAGTCCCGGAGAAACGATTCAACTGTCTTGGGTCCCGCAACGAAATTAATCAAAAAAGAATGTCGGAGGAGTAAGAAAAAAGATATTTTTTCCACTTCCCTCCATGACAAGCAGGAGACAGAACAGAACTAGGCCAATCAGCACAAAGGGACATTATTGCAACTGGGAGAAGCCCAGATTGCCAAGCACCACGGAATAAAATTTGATTAAGTTAATGGGTCCTAAGTAGGTATGTGTTGTTACAATTGATTCCAATAATACCCTGTCACCTTTTTAAATCACATGTTACCTTTTGTACAACATCCCGTATCCGTTATTCTACGATCCAATTATCCCTTCCAAAGTAATGCTATAAGAGAGCAGCGGTGATCCAGTGGTATCGGCCGCGACTTAAAAGTTGTAGGCCGTAGGTCCGAATCCCGTCTCGCTTTACTTTGTGTAAATTATTTCTCCACCACCTAGTCTTAAAACGGTGAAGGAAACCGGCATGTCCTAGAGGCAAAACTTCGAAGACATGTGACAACTACACCGCACTGGGCCCGTATAGTAGATTACCGCCAACTCCTCTCACCTACAGGAGACCTTTTTTTTTAATAATTATAAACTAGCGCTTGATCGCAATCCCGCCTGATGGTAGGCAGTGATGCGATCGTTGATGGTAAAGTGCGCTAGTTTATTAAGAGCCTATTCACTCAGAAAAACTGAGCGAATGGGAAGGAAGACGGCAGTTGAGCGAGGTGATGCAATGTTAAACCCAACAACACGACCAACGAGCATCGTTGGTCGTGTTGTTGGGTCGCGCCAAAGGGACATTGATCTGAAGACCATCAACGACCAAACTCCCAACACAACAACATTTGGCGCATCGTACCCGGCACACATTGCAACACAACTACTCAGACCCTTTCTCCATACGGCTTCACCAGACATTATGCCGGATCACGACAAATCGCTTGGCGGCAAGGCTTTATCTGGTGGGTGGTAACTTCTGCCGGCGGCCGGTGTTATGGCCTACCACCAAGAGCTGCTTTCGTAGCATTTACACAACCTACATACACACATCAAAAGTGTCTAGGGATCAAGCATTTTTATGCGGATTTCTTGAGATTGAGATGTGGCTTTGTAATAAATTTATGATTTTATAAATTTATATGGATCCTTTTTGGTGCATTTCATAATTTGAATCAGGAACTGTGAATCAAATTCGAGTAAAAGATGAAAATCAGCTGTCAATATTTTCCCTATAAAAACATACAACGCATTGAAGACATTATTAGTGCTACTGTTTCCTTATTACTGATTAAAACCAACGTTATTATGGAGCGGCGACGTCATTTAAGCAGGGAAGAAATGCTCAGAGCCGTGGGAATGATAGAAGCTGGTTCCCGGCAACGTACTGTGGCTTTAGCTCTGAATACAAGTCAGAGTGTTATCAGTCGACTTTGGACACGTTACCGAAGCACTGGTACCGTGGCTGAGCGCCATGGAGGACGGTATCGCTGCACCACACGGAGACAAGACCGATACATTCAAATCTTAACTCGAAGAGCTCCAACAATAACCGCCATGATGTTAGCCGTGAGGCTTCATCACTCTTCAGGGAACTTAATTAGCGACCAAACAGTCAGAAACCGCTTGCATGAAGTGAACCTTCATTCCCGAAGACCGCTACGGGTACCACCTATAGCAATGCACAATCGTAGGATTCGATATCAATGGGCTCTTGAACACAGAAATTGGGCAGAAGAACAATGGCGTTTCGTGTGCTTTTCTGATGAGTCTCGTTTTGGTATGAGACCGGATACAAGACGTATACGACACTGGAGAACCCCTGGACGCCAACAGCGATTAAAATCCTGCCAGGAAGTCCATCCTTATAGTGGTGGAACCATCATGGTATGGGCGGGTATTTGGATCGGCGGAAGAACTGAGTTGATTTGGATCAGAGGCAACCTCAACGCTCAAATTTATGCTGAGACGATTGTATCAGACGTCATCGTTCCTCTACAAGTGCAAATCGGTCCCTTATTTCAGTTAATGCATGATAATGCACGACCGCACACCGCAAGAGTTGTAAGACAGACTCTCGCCGCAGCTAACATCAATGTCCTGCCCTGGCCTGCTCAGTCGCCAGACTTGAACCCGATTGAGCATGCATGGGATATGCTACAGAGAAGAGCTCTGCCGAATATGGAGGGTATCCAGTCGCAAGAAGACCTTTTTTTGTTGTTGCAACGAACATGGGCGGCCATTCCACAGCGTGATTTGGATGAACTCATTTTGAGTATGCCAAACCGATGTTCTTGTGTTGTTAGTGTTCGCGGTAGAAACACGGATTATTAGTTGTTTAAGTTACCCAATAAAATTTTAGAGAAAACTGTTATTTCAGTCTTTTTTTCGAACTTTTGTGTTAGTGGTTCAAATATCAAATATCCCTTTATTAGGAAAATGGCAAATTTCTTTATTAATGCAAAGGTGACTTGGTTTATCGTTACTGTGACAAACGAAAACACTTTATTTGATGAATCCTTAAAGAAAATTTTAATTAATATCAATCAGGAGAAAAGTTATTGCAAAAATATGTGTTGATCCCTAGACACTTTTGATGTGTGTATTTGTCACAACTTTCAGTGCCATCTAGTGTTACCGTGAGGAACTTGTACATGTCAGTTTGTTTCGCGAAGGCTTTCCTTGTGGTATTCAGTGTAGGACTTGAAGCAGCATATAGGTAATATGTATTTGTCAATATTATAACTTACTAGCTATTACTAGCAGCTTTGCTCGTGTGGATGTCAGAAATTAATCTGACCCGGCCGTGCTACCGGGACCAAAGTCATCATCATCATCTCAGCTTTAATCCCAGTCGCATCCGAAGCTTTTACAGCTTTGGAGTCTGGGGTCCGCTTTACCGGTCTAACTGCAGATTTTGGGTAAACTTCGATATTTTTTGTACAGCGACTGTCGTCTGACCTCCACAACCCGAACAAAAGTATTCTATGTCAATCTAGCAGATTCTCTTATTCACAAACCAAACTAAATTTAAGTTCAGATTATGTTTTTCTTTCTATGTAATTATACAGTATGTTAAGAAAACCCTGTCCGACCCATAAGGATATTAAAGGTTAGGTAAACACATGACCAAATATAATATAAAATTTTACGTAATCATCATAGTACCAATACAAATGAATTTTGAAATAATCTTTTTTTCCCGCGAATTAATTCCAACTTCCCCGAAATTTGGTACATTTTAAAAAATTGACAACACCGGCACGTGGTCGCATCGCTATTCGCTCATATTATGCGACCACGTGCCGCGTGCCCTGCCGCCCGCCGCCCGTGGAAGGGTGCATAATGCAGATTTATTAAGTTACCTCTTTTTGCGAAATAATATTTATTTTTTAGGGGGATTTTTTTTTTTAAGTTTAGTCCGGTTTTGTATGCATTAGGAGAATCAGTTATCGATACCTAACAACACCTTCACGGGTCGGACAGGGTTTTCTTAACATACAGTATTATGCAAATTTGTTCATCTGTTTTTTTTTTTGCCTAGTGGTATTGCGGTGGCCTAATGATATCGACCGCGCTTTAAAAGTTGTAGATCTTCGGTTCGAACCACATCAAGTGCTTTATTTTATGTAAATTATTCCATCACTACGACTCTCAAACCGGTGAAGGAAAACATCGTGAGGAAACCAGCATATCCTAGAGGAAAAACTTCGAAGACATGTGACATCTACCACCACATACTGGGCCTGCGTTGTAGATTAAGGTCTGTAGCGGTACCTACAAACGCCACATGGAACAACGCGTCATACTGACGTCACACGAATTCTACATCTCGCAATCAGAGTTTACCGTGCAATTAGCATATATACAACTTCCCAATTCCAAGCATTGGGCAAGTGCCCGCCAGGCATAACACCCGTCTGGTCGGAGGATCCTCCCTTTTCTATGGAGGATGAGTGAACTTTACTCCCTGTTTCTCATGCCTCCATAATTGGTGACTCGTGAAGGATCCCACCAAGAGGAGGCCTGTGTTGAAGGTTCATTACTTTATTTATTTAAATTTTATGCACAAACATTGCACAATGGCGGACTTAATGCCTTAGAAATTTTCTACCAGTCTACCTTGAGGTGATGCAGTGACAAAACATGGTAGATGCAAATAAATTAAAGTTAAAAGTGAAAAATATTATAATAAATACAAAATATAAACTGAAGAGAGAGATAAAAAATTATAGATAGAGGAAAAGTATAAGTTATATGTGGGGTGAATCTGCCAATTTCTTGCGTAGGTATTCCCGAGCTTTAACTTTGAATGTGTACCGACTTGTCAACGTCCTGATATTCTGAGGAAGATCATCCCAAAGGAAAACCACCTGGACAATAAATGAAGACTTAAGAAAACCAGTGTGGTGAAAAGGACATCGTTGAAGACAATTATTGGAAGAACGAAGATTCTTATTATGCGCAGAGAATAAATATTGAAAATTAGAAGTACGATAAGAAGGGGAACAGGGTTTGTGTAGGAGTGAAAAGAAGGTCGTCAAGGTTCTTAGAGTTCTGCGCTGCCTGATGGGTAGCCATTTCAAGATGGACCGGTGAGAAACTATAGGATCGTACTTAATTATGTGTATTCATCTGTTTTTTGCGTGATTGGGTAACATAAACCTAAATATCCACCAGGCCTAGTGAGCCGGTCCGAGCGCTTCATACGCTTCGAAATGTAAATTTGGTGCTGTTCCACAAACGATAGAATATCATGTCCTGTGTCATCCTGAAAGCTGACGACTGACGAACTGACGGACGTTGGTGATGGCGCCAATCAACAGTTTCTATGCAGAGTCCATTGAGATTAATATGGACATGTTGAGAAAAAAAATCCAAATATCAATATAAACTTACACATTTATGATTTTAGAATATTGGGATATAATAAAATCAATATCATCATCATCAACGTTTTTATCGTCCCACTGCTGGGCACAGGTCTCCTCACATACAGAAAAGGATTGAGCGTAATCACACGCTTGCTTAATGCGGATTGGCGATTTCAGACTTAAAGTCCAGGTTTCCTCAAGATGTTTTCCTTCACCTTCAGTCATTGGTGTCCAAGATACACTTAGAAAGTACATATAACTTTAGAAAAGTTACATTGGTACTTGCCTGACCTGGATTCGAACCCGCGCACTCTTACTTAAAAGGCTGGTATTTTAATCACTAGGTCACCACGACATTTAAATAAAATAATATACTATAATTCCGTGGAACTAATTGGCGACACTGATTTGGTATAAAACTTTGACTCAGAGGCAGGCGTACTATTAAATATTTTCACTTTTTATTTCTTTATTTTTGACATTTCAAAATTTGCATATTATATTTGTATATGTAGTTGGTTATTATTTGTATTTCTGGATTTATTTTAATATTGCATTGTTTGTGTTGTGATGCTGTGATGCCTGAAATGGATGTATAAATAAATAAATAAATAAAACGGTTTCCAAAGTCTAAAGCACAGGCGTAGAGTAGACATCCTGTCGGTACGTCATAAGATGCATTTTGGAGATTATGCGCGGGAATTGTATGATTTCATTCCTCGTTCGCCGTTCCAGCATCGGATCACTCGTCGTATGGCGAGTATCCACCCTAACGTTGTTTACACTACTACGAACCGGACGAAGCGTTTCGCCTCGTCTTTTATACCGTGCACATTGAGGTACTGGAATAATTTACCTGCAGCGGTGTTCTTGTCTGATTACAATTTAAGTATTTTCAAAGCTAGAGTGAATAGGCTCTTAATATAACTAGTGCGCCTTACCATCAACGATTGCATCACTGCCTACCAGTCAAGCACTTTATGATATTAAAAAAAAAAACTAAATATTGCAAAACCTTCACCCCTAGTAATTATTCCTTGTTTTCTTTATGGGATAATCACACTTACGGGCTCAGTCATAACAATGATACTTAAACCAAATTGTATGATGTTACTTGTTACGAGTTTTAAGGGTTATATGGTATATTAAATTATTATTATTAATAATACTGGCTTGTATTCGAAATACAATAAATTTAGTAGGTAGAAGCTACTAATGAATCTATTGTATTTTGAAAATAAGCCAGTATTTTTAGAAAAGTAAATTTATTTTTAAGAAAACAATAATACCTTTCATTTAGCTAGAACCATTCCTAAATAAACCTTAGTGTTTCTAAAGAGTTATGTCAGTTATCTTACTTGAAAACTTAAGTGAAAACAATCGACACAAATGATAATTTATTGTTCGTAGAAGTGTCGAATCGCCTGAAGGTAGACCCTAAATTTAATGACGTATTGACGAGGGGGTAGGAACTAATAAATGTCTTTAGCAAAATATTGAGGTTCATAAACTATCTATAGGTAACCACTAATTCATGTGTTGCCTTAAACTAATATAAAATTAATTTGATACATGTACAGACGTCAGTGGTTCATGTACCACCAATAGAAGCTGGCCTCTCATTTATTATTCGTTCAAAAAGTTCTGATTTTTAGCCTATTTTGAATAAATGAATATTGTTTTGACTTATTCAATCAAAACTCCGTTAGTTTTTTTGAAATCAAGATTCTAATTTGACAAATGTCGTGTCAAATTTATATGTATACTAAAAACGCAGACACTAGAGACCAAAATGTCAGATTAATGTATAAAAGAAATGTACTCAAAACCATTCAAGGCCAAAGTGTTACCACTAACATTCGGGATGTTGTACTTTAAGTTGATCTTCCAATAGTATGTTAACAAAAGAAAGCAAATTCTTTTAAACGATAATATAAAATATTGTGCATGACCTAAAATACAAAATTCTAAGACATGTGACATCTACCGCACTAGGCCTACGTGGTGGAATACCGCCCACTCTTAATCACCCAGAGGCCTCAACAGTGGGAACTAATGAATAGCTCTTTCAAACCAACCATTATTTTTGGGATTTCATCTTTTCCAGTTTTGGTAGTGTTACTGAAGGATCCCCATGACAACGTGAGTCTTTGTTTTTAACCATTATAAACTTTTATTATTTACTCTCAGTAGTATACCATATTATCGGCTGCCGGCAGAAGTCACCACCCACCAGACAAAGTCAGGCCATGTCTCATAAGGTGTCTGGTGAACTCTTACCAAGGACGGGTCTGAGCAGGTGTGTTGCGATGTGTGATGGGTACAATGCATCAAATACTGTTATGTCCAGAATTTGGCCCTGGAGGGTCTCAGGATCAATCTCCCTCTGGTGCAGCATCGTTGGTCGTGTTGTTGGGTTTAACATTGCATCACCTCGCTCAACTGCCGTTTTCCTTCCTATTCACTAAGTTTTTTAAGTGAATAAACTATCGCTCTTTATCATCAACGATCCCATCACTGCTTACCATCAGGCAGAATTGCAGTCAAGCACTATTTTATAATTATTAAAAAAGAATTGTGCTTCACCGCTATCCCGCCTGATTACAGGCAGGGATGCAATCGTTCTAGTTTATTAAGAGCCTATTCACTCTAGCCTGGAATTGAGGACAACTAAATTTTAGTCCAGCAGAAAATCCACCGCAGGAAAATTGTTCCAATATTTCCTATAAACAATTTTATGTATCGAAATTACTTATCCCTACTGTGTGAGCCTTAGAGCATGTATCATAGTAATATTCCGTAAGGGAATTGCGTAACGAACTATCAGTAGCAGTGGCCTTTATTTTCAAGAGTTCAGTTCAGTTTTCAGAGTTGCCGCCAAGCGATTTGTCGTGTTCCGGCATGGTGTCTGGTGAAGCCGTACGGAGGACGGGTCTGAGCAGTTGTGTTGCGATGTGTGCCGGGTACGATGCGCCAAATGTTGTTGTGTTGGGAGTTTGGTCGTGGAGGATCTTCAGATCAATCGCCCTTTGGCGCAGCATCGTTGGTCGTGTTGTTGGGTGTAACATTGCACCACCTCGCTCAACTGCCGTTTTCCTTCCTATTCGCTCAGTTTTTCTGATTGAATAGGCTCTTAATAAACTAGCGCGCTTTACCATCAACGATCGCATCACTGCTTACAATCAGGCGGGATTGCGGTCAAGCGCTCGTTTATAATTATTAAAAAAAAACACCATTCATTGTATTATTTACGTTGTTGAACAGATAAATTTTTCGAATATATGGAGCAATGGATTGACAATATGTTTTGTAATGATTCGAAATGATAGTATTAGTATAAATACGCAATCAGGATGCTGGTCTCTGTCTTAGTTAGTTAAAAAAAAACTTTCCAAATACCAATCAAATTAACATTAAAACCTATTAAAAATCTTCATAAATCAAAACTTACTTACAAAATTTCTTTACCTACAGATATGAACATATGGGTAAGCAAATCGTGTGTAAGTTATCACGAACTTCCATAAATAACCGTTCTCTGTTATTACAAGCGCCTTAATCAAAAGATTATAATCTCAACATTGTCGGATGCAACTTAATCGGGCCCTTTTGACACAGAATAGATAACTACAGAAGGCCGGCTCTATTAAATGGGTGAAAACCGGACGCACGCGCGAAAGTAAGATCTTGCTCTTATGTTTGGAATATTGTAATATGAATGAAAGATTGACATACGTATATACTGGATATTGTATATTTTACATATACAAATTCATGGCTTCTCGGCGAAATCACAGAGTGACTTTTACTTTTCAGTGGGAAATCGTCAAATGACCATGTCTATAAATAATTGTTTGGCAGGGTCTGATTATATGACTCTTGTGAAGAATATCATTCACAATAATGTCCTATTGTGTCTTCCTAAGGGCTTGTTCTGCCTTTTAAATGCTTTTGCAAGTCGCTTTTCCCTTTTTATTTTATACATCATGACAGCAACTAATGTAGGTAATTAATGTTTGACCGTTTCTTAAAATAAAATTAAATAAACAAATGCACATGTGCCTACTTACGGCGATTTCAAACTACATGTTCATGAGTGCGCACCCGCTGTTCACAACCCTCGGCTGATTGTCCATGCAGCTGACCTTCTGGTGCCTATCTACTCTACTTTAGACCCTTATACCATTAGTTTACGATCCCTTTTCACGCAAACTATTCGAGATTTTACGCGATAGCCTATTCATGATAAATTTGATGAGAATCGCTGAACAAAGTTATTTAACGTGATTATAACATATTAATCAGCTGGCTGAAAGAGGTAGTGAAATAGCATTTAATAATGAACAATTTAAAAAAATACAGCTATTTCCACGCTCATTTTACAAAATCTACATTTTTTATTATGCATTAGGGTTTAGAATCTGTAGCATAGTTACCTCCTTAAATTTTTAGAGGATGCAAAACGACAGCTTGTATAAATAGTCACCTATATCGGAAGAAACTATGGACAAAAACGATAAGCATAATAGACTATTTCGCTCAACCCATAAGTATGAATAATTTACCACACACGCCTTCCAAAAAATGTTAATATATGCCACACCAACGTCATATCACTCAACTATGTATTAATATATCTAATCCTTCGAATTACCACGGCTTTGCGCACACCTTATATCCTAAAAACTACATGCACTAAATAAATTAACATAGTTTGAAGCGTTTTGGATAATTTGGAAGTGAAATATATTAGTTTAATCCTGGCAAATTAAGATATTCCATATTCAATTTAGACGCGAAAAACATGACGACCAAAAATACTTCGATTTACATCAGGTGCGGACTAATTTGAAAGGTCTAAACTAACATTTTATATTCTATCTTTTTCTTAATGAAATAGAAAGAAATTTAGTTTAGTTTGTAAACTAGGAAATCAGGGCCACTGTCTGTATTTCGAAGATGTTATTAGACTCCCCTTATCGTCAACTATAAGTTGTTTTGAAAAGTATATTCTTGTCACTACAACAGTCCGTAACTTGACAAGGACAATATATTTTTTTTTTTTTGTAATAATTATAAACTAGTGCTTGACCGCACTCTCGCCTGATACATATATACGGACGTATGTATACGGACAAATCACACAGATTGAGCTAGCCCCAAAGTAAACTTACTTTGGGGCTAGCTCAATCTGTGCTCAATAAGTATCTCACCTTAAAGCAAGTAGTGATGCAATCATTGATGGCAGAGCGCGCTAGTTTATAAAGCGAAACTTAAAAAAACTTATCGAATAGGAAGGTAGACGGCAGTTGAGTGAGGTGATGTAATGTTAAGCCCAACAATGCTGCCCCAGAGGGAGCTAGATCTGGAGACCCTCCACGACCAAGATCCCGACACAGCAACATTTGGTGCATCTTACCCGGCATACATTGCAACACAACTGCTCAGAGCCGTCCTCCGTACGGCTTCACCAGACATCATGCCGGAACACGACGAATCGCTTGGCGGCAAGACTTTGTCTGGTGGGTGTATAACTTTTGCCGACAGCCTATATAATGGTCTACCACCGAGAAAATGAATGCTTAATATTCACAAAATTCAGGTGAAAGAGTCTGACTATCAGTTTTACCAAGGGTAAATATTCCATATTCCTCAGTAACTGAGTTGTGGAAGTCGAAATGCAACTTCTTTCAAAATACTGGTATTAATCTGCATTCAGTTACACTAGAATCTGTCCCCATCGAGGTTGGAAAAAATCTGGCAGATTGAATCACAAAACTATACTGCATTTATTTTTAATAATTATAAACTAGCGCTTGACCGCAATCCCGCCTGATGGTAAGCAGTGATGCGATCGTTGATGGTAAAGCGCGCTAGTTTATTAAGAGCCTATTCACTCAGAAAAACTGAGCGAATAGGAAGGAAGACGGCAGTTGAGCGAGGTGATGCAATGTTAAACCCAACAACACGACCAACGATGCTGCGCCAAAGGGAGATTGATCTGAAGACC
The DNA here is from genome assembly GCA_037179545.1 of Sesamia inferens. NCBI lineage: Eukaryota > Metazoa > Arthropoda > Insecta > Lepidoptera > Noctuidae > Sesamia > Sesamia inferens. The sequence continues at coordinate 11,166,237 of CM073939.1, forward strand.
CTCCACGACCAAACTCCCAACACAACAACACTAGGCGCATCGTACCCGGCACACATCGCAACACAACTGCTCAGAGCCGTCTTCCGTACGGCTTCACCGGACATCATGCCGGAACACGACAAATCGCTTGGCGGCAAGGCTTTGTCTGGTGGGTGGTAACTTCTGCCGGTAGCCGATGTAAGTTTATGCATTGTTAAAAGTAAGATCTTAAGCACATAGTAAGGGATAGCTGTCAGCTAAAAATAAAACAAAACAGGGCTATATAATTTGTGGTAGGTACATAACTTTATCGATGGCTTCAGTAATGCACAATGCGCGATAAAGCGGTCTAAGAAAAATTATCAGTTAGAATCGTAAAGTTAAAATAGATTTTTTTAATGGACGAGCGTTCATTGAACTTTCGCAGTAGTAAAGATTTTTTATTTGTGATGTTACTAGTGACTATACAAAAATAATTAATCTTATTATGATTACCAATTATAGATTATAGTCTCAAATATTTTCGAGTTTAGTACATTCGGTGTATGAGAATATAAAGTTCACTCATCATCAAAAGGGAGGATCCTCCGACCAGATGGATGATATGTCTGGCGGGCACTTGCCAAACGACTGACTTTGGGAAGTTTTATACAGTATGTTAAGAAAACCTTGTCCGACCCGTGAAGGTGTTGTTAGGTATCGATAACTGATTCTACTAATAGATACAAAACCAGGCTAAATCCCCCTAAAAAAATAAATATTATTTCGCAAAAAGAGGTAACGTAATAAATGTGCGTTAAGCACCCTTCCGCGGGCGGCGGGCGACAGGGCACGCGGCACATGATCGCATCGCTATTCGCTCATAATAATACCGGTGTTGTCACTTTTTAAAAATTACCAAATTTCGGGGAAGTTGGAATTAATTCTCGGAAAAAAAAGAAAATTTCAAAATTCATTTGTATTAGTACTATGATAATTACGTAAAATTTTATATTATATTTGGTCATGTGTTTACCTACAGGGTTTTCTTAACATACTGTATATGCTAGTTGTGCGGTAAGCTCTGCTTGCGAGATGTAGAATTCGTGTTACGTCAGTATGACGCTTTGTTTGTATGCAGCTTTTTTGTAGATACTGCTACAGAGAGAGAAGCGGTGGCCTAGTGGTATCGGCTGCGACATAGAAGTTGTAGGTCGTAGGTTTGAACCCCATCAGGCGCTTTACTTTCTGTAAGTTTTTTCATCAGCACTGCTCTCAAAACGGTGAAGGAATAACATTGTGAGGAAACCAGCATGTCCTTGAGCCAAAAAGAAACATATCTAAGACATGTGACATCTACCAACCCGCATTGGGCCTGCGTGGTATATAACGGCCCACTCCGTCTTACCGAGAGGAGGGTCGTATCCCAACAGTGGGAGCATTATAGGTTAATCATTCTATAATGATCCCACTGCTGGACACAGGTCTCCTCTCATACAGAGAAGGATTGAGCGTAATCACCACGCTGGCTCAATGCGAATTGGCAATTTCTGACTTACCCCCTTATTCATAAAAGATGTTTAAAGTTTGCTAGTGATAAGCGATTCTTTAACCATATATTTTAGACGTTTGCACGTCATCTAACTTTAATCTTCGTTTATGAATAAACCCCTTAAACATTGTGGTGTATAAGGATGATTTAAGTTAAGTGACGTTAAAAGGTCAAATTTGAATGGTTAAAGAATCGCTAATCACTAGTTAACTTTAAGCAGCGTTTATGAAGAAGGGGGTTAAAGTGCAGGTTTCCTCAAGATGTTTTCCTTGTCCTTTTAATCAGTCATTGGTGTTTAAGATATACTTAGAATTAGAATCCATACTAATATTATAAATGCGAAAGTAACTCTGTCTGTCTGTTTGTTACGCTTTCCCGCTTAAAACTCTTTTGATGAAATTTGGCACAGACAATCTTTAGATCCTGAGAAATGACATAGGCTACCTTTTATTGAAAAAAAAAATTATATTCCCAAGGGAAATCTAAAAAGAGCGATATAACCAAACTCCACGCGGGCGAAGCCGCGGGTGGAAAGCTAGTGTACATAGAAAAGTTTCATTGGTACTTGCCTGTCCTGAAATCTAACTCGCACACTCATACTTTAGAGGTTGCTGTTTTAAATAATAGGCCACCACGACTGCCATTACGATTGGAGCATGATACCCGTCCTAAAAGAGAACATAATCTGCTACAGTATCAACATCACCAGGTATTGATAGTCGATTATAAACTCTGAAACACTTTTGAAATCAGCTAAAGAAAAAAAAGTCAACACCGAAAGAATAACATAGCTGATAATAATTAATTAATGGTCTAAACTCAGATTGTCATTTATTTTTACATAATACAACAAAGTTATGAATAAATTAATAAGTACCGGTCAAACCATTAAAATCGTCCAGTTAACAGATTGTAATCAAAATTAATTACTGTAATCTCGACTACTTTTTCTAGTACATGCACGTGTTGACCAATTTAATAGTTAGTTTGTGAGCAAGATAACATTAATCAATGTTATAACGAGATCATTGAGCACTTTCATTTAAACAGCCGTTTGAGCGACTGCTTTCAGATATGGTATAAAGTGTGTGTCAATTTTAGATATGACATTTCAAATATTGTGACATTTGTCATATGCTAAAAAAGTTGCGTCTACCATAACTAGTTCACTGATTTGAATCAATTCTTAAAAGCTGTGTTCTCTTTTAGAACGGGTATCTTGCTCTAATCGTAGAATAGAATAGAATACTCTTTATTATGTACACCATATAGATTACAGAACATAAAGTATAAGTATATCTTAAACACCAATGACTGGTTAAAAGGATAAGGAAAACATATTGAGGAAACCTGGATTTTAAGTCCAAATCATCATCATCATCATCATTTCAGCCGAAAGACGTCCACTGCTGGACATAGGTCTCCCCCAAGGTTCTCCACGACGACCGGTCCTGCGCCTCCCACATCCAGCGGTTTCCCGCGAACTTCACCAGGTCGTCGGTCCACCTTGTCGGGGTCCTACCCACGCTACGTCTTCCGGTGCGTGGTCGCCACTCGAGAACCCGTCGGCCCCATCGGGCATCGGTCCTACGGGCAATGTGTCCAGTCCATTGCCACTTCAGTGTTGCAATTCTTCGGGCTATGTCGGTTACTCTCGTTCTTATGCGGATCTTCTCATTTCTGATTCGATCGCGCAGTGAAACCCCAAGCATAGCCCTCTCGATTGCCCTTTGAGCGACTTTGAGCCTTCTTATAAGGCCCATTGTTAGCGACCACGTCTCAATTGCATAAGTCATCACTGGCAACATAGACTGGTCGAAGACTTTTGTTTTGAGACACTGCGGTATTTTGGACGAGAAGATTCTACGTAGCTTCCCGAAAGCAGCCCAGCCGAGTTGGATTCGACGATTGACCTCTTTCTCGAAGTTGGACCTTCCTAACTGGATAGTTTGTCCCAGGTACACGTAGCTGTCAACATCTTCGAGAACAGAGTCTCCAATCTTTATAGGAGTCGGTACAACATGGCCATTAGACATGACTTTCGTTTTGCCCATGTTCATTTTAAGACCGACTCGCTTGGAGGCCCTACTGAGGTCTTCGAGCATTGTACTCAGGTCCTCCGCGGTTTCAGCCATGACTACGATATCATCAGCAAACCGAAGGTGTGTCATGTACTCGCCATTGATGTTGATGCCCAGTCCTTTCCAGTCCAGAACCTTGAAGACATCCTCCAATGCAGCGGTGAACAGTTTTGGGGAGATAACAGCTCCCTGTCTGACACCACGCTGCAGAGGTATTGGTTTCGAGGTCTGGTCCTGTATTCGGACTGACATGGTGGCGTTTTCGTACAAAACCTTCAGCGCTTCAATATACCGATAGTCTACTTGGCACCGCTGGAGAGACTGTAGTACAGCCCAGGTCTCGATCGAATCAAAGGCTTTTTCGTAGTCCAGAAACGCCAAACAAAGGGGTTGGTTATACTCCTCGGCCTTCTATATAACCTGCCGCAGCGTATGTATGTGGTCTACTGTGCTGAAACCCTTTCGGAAACCGGCTTGTTCGGGCGGCTGGAAGTCGTCAAACCTGCAGGCGAGACGATTCGTGAGGACTCTTGAAAACAACTTATAGACATGACTCAGAAGTGAGATGGGTCTGTAGTTTTTCAAAAGGGTGTTGTCACCCTTTTTGAAAAAGAGTACCACCACACTTCTGTGCCATGCCTGTGGCGTTTTTCCCTTAACTATGACGGAATTAAATAACTTCTGAAGGGCCCTAAGGATCGGTTCACCACCCGCCTTCAGTAGCTCTGCCGTTATTCCGTCATCGCCCGGCGCCTTGTTGTTTTTAAGCTGTTTTAGAGCCAATCGAATCACCTGCAGGCTGACGTCCGGGATATCTTCGGTGTAGTGTCGGGTTAATCTTGCTCTATGGTCTTCAGTAAGATTTAATGCGGGTTTTGTCGTCGAAGTGTAGAGCTGTCCATAACAATTCTCGACTTCCCTCAAAAGCTCGGGCCCGGACGTTATGATCCTGCCGTCGTCAGTCTTCAGCTAGCTTAATTTCAGGGGCTATGCCCAATAGTCAGATCCCTAGCGAAAACTTTAGAGCCTCTGTTTCGCTCTATGGCCTCCGTTATACGCTCGGTATTATACCGACGTAGGTCGCGCTTCAGAGACTTTGAGATCTGCTTATTGAGCTGCCGGTATCTGCAAGCATCACTTGACGAACGCAAAACCATCTCACGTCTATCCTCCATGAGCTCGAGAGTGTAGTCCGAGAGCTTTTTAGTTCTATTTGTACTGCGGGTCATAAAATACTTGGTCCCGACCGTACGGACAGCTTCTACAAACCCGTCATTGCATTCGTCCACGTCACCACTTAGGCATTCGAAGCGATTTTGGAGCTCGAGCTGGAAACCTTCGGAGTTATGGATCTGGATGGGTGCTGGCCAGAGCGTAGACTTCATCAGGCGAGATCTTTCGGACACTATGTTCAGATTCAATGTGCCTCTGACCATACGGTGATCGTTGCCGCATTTGAGCGAGTTGATCACTGAGACATCATTGAATATGTGCCTTTTTGTCATCATAATGAAGTATATCTCGATCTTAGTGACCCCGTCGGGACTGATCCAAGTCCACTTTCGCTGTTCACGCTTTGTCTCTCTCTTGCACTTTACAACTTCATAACATGGTATGTGACAATTTCCTAAACAGACGAACAGACTCTGCTACATCATTTTTCAACGTTATTCTGATAAATAGACTAAACTTGTTGTAGACTGAACCACGAATCTTTAGGGTGTAAATACAACTTATCATATGCCTAGCCTTTTCTTAACTATGATGAGGTCAGCTTTCAGTCTTACTAGATGCAACTGTATAAAAATAATTAACTTTAATAATATAAGCTCGAGAACAATGTATTAGGTCAATTATAAAGTTTCAAAAACTGAGAATGCCGCCGATTCTCTTGTTCACAAACTAAACATATTTTAACTAAAATAAGTGCATTTTTTTCATTTTATTTCATTAAGAAAAGTATAGAAGATAACATTTAATTTAATCCTGTCACATTAAGATATTCCTTAGACAGTTTAGACGCAATTATAAATATGGCGACCAAAAATACACTACGTCAGGCGCGGACTAATTATTTTTTATTTTTTTTTATAATTATAAACGTTAAGTTTATAATTATAAGCGTTAAGCAGTGATGCAATCGTTGATGGTAAAGCGCGCTAGTTTATTAAACCCATTCACTTAAAAAACTTAGTGAATAGGAAAGAAGACGGCAGTTGAGCGAGGTGGTGCAATGTTAAACCCAACAACACGACCAACGATGCTGCGCCAGACGGAGATTGATTTGGAGATCCACCACGACCAAACTCCCGACACAACTACACTTGGCGCATCGTACCCGGCACACATCGCAACACAACTGCTCAGACCCGTCCTCCGTACGGCTTCACCAGGCATTATGCCGGAACACGACGAATCGCTTGGCGGCAAGACTTTGTCTGGTGGGTGGTAACTTCTGCCGGCAGCCGATGTGGCCTACCACCGAGATAAATAATTTGACAGGTCTAAACTAACATATTATGTTGTGTCCTTTTCTTAATTAAATATAAAGAAAAAAAATGCACTGAACATAAATTTAGTTCAGTTTATGAACAGGTGAACCGGGGCCAATCCAGTTGAAATAAATAATTATTTTTGGACAATCAATTAATGTTCCTTCAATGTAATTAATTAAACGACTTAGTTGCTGTAACGTCAGCGTAAAACAGTTATGCCACCAAAAAGGGTACTTATATGAATGAAATTATAATTTTTCTGTACGTTTTTACATTTGTTTCTATTTTGTCATATAAAAAATCGGCCAAGTGCGTGTCGGACTCACGCACAAGGGGTTCCGTACCATTGATTTATGAAATTAAAGGATTTAAGTTAATTGTCGGAAAGATTACGCGGTAATAAACGGTTTACGATTTACGAGGTATTAAACAAAAACTACGTACTACATCTTGTTCAAAACAATTTTTGATGGTAGTTTTTATAGTAATGTACATCATGTATTTTTTTTAGATTTTTCATTTTCTTATTTTAGAAGTTAGAGGAGAGAGGAGACGCTTCCAAAGTGGAAAAAACGTAATCCCCCCCGGATTACGTTTTTTCCACTTTGGAAGCGTCTGTCACGCAAACTATCCGGTTTAGAAAAAAAATAAAAATTTAGAAACCTCAATAGCATTTTTGAAGACCTATCCATAGATACCCCACACGTATGTGTTTGATGAAAAAAACAATTTTTGATTTTCGGTTCTCAGTATGGGGAGCCCCCAATAATTAATATTATTTTTTTATTTTTGCATCAAAATCTTAATGCGGTTCACAGAATATATCTCCCTACCAAGTTTAAACAGTATAGCTCTTATAGTTTCGGAAAAAAAATGGCTGTGACATACGGACGGACAGACGGACAGACAGACATGACGAATCTATAAGGGTTCCGTTTTTTGCCATTTGGCTACGGAACCCTAAAAAGAAAGCAAACAGCGATTTTCTATACTGAAGCTGTTATAATGTCGCTTACACCAGAAGAATGCACCACAATTTTCACAATACCGAAAATCGAAAAGAGTCAGCATGTCTCAGCAAGAACAGACATCTTTATTTAACCCTCATTCATTCAAAATCAAAAGTCATTCAAATTAGGCTGAGAATCAGCACTTTTTGAACGTCAATATTCCATAAGACATTACTCTCGAGTGTATTTGCAAATATTATATTATTAGATGTAGTGGGATAAAGAAAAAGCTTTTTGTTTTTATTGTGTAAATTACTTCTTCACCACTGCTCACAAAACGGTGAAGGAAAACATAGTGAAACCAGCATGTCCTCGAGGCAAAATTTAGTTAACACGGTGACATCTCGTCGCTTAAGTTCTAACACCGCGTAACTCAAAATAATGAACTTTTCAGGAGACTAAAAAAACTGTCTAAGTTTATAAATAATAATAATATTCTTTTTGTTTGTTTTTTTTTCGAAATAATGCGCCATCATTGGTTTAATCGCTTATTTGCGATTGGTCAAATGACGCAGGCGACCTGACGCTGCCGGCAGTAGTGCGGAGGATGGTCGGCAGCGCAGAGTCATGGGACGCAGTGGTGTCCTTCTGCCAGGACGTCATGTCGCAGAAGGAAGCTGCGGAACGGGAGAGGGAGATATCAACTCCCTTCCCGGGCCGCAGAAGACGCACCGGGCGCCGAGGAAGGGCGGATAACGCCCTCTTCCGCCTCCCATGAATGGGTCCAGGGGCGAGGGACATGGGGAAGTCCCCGCCCCCCATTGATGGACCCCGAGGCGGAGGCGTGCGCGAGTGTCGGCGCGCGCCTTTCGAGGTGATGCACGGGGTAGTTTAACACCCCACTACCCCGTGCAGGAGACGAGGCCCGGACAGACCGGGACAGCACGAGGGTGTGGGGCCGTGGAAGAATTTAGACTCCCGCGGCCCCACGCGCGCTCGTGATAGAAGACACACCGGGGTGGTTTTAGTCAGTAAAAGTCTGACATACCCCGTCGCCCACCCCAGGGCGGCGGGCATCCTATGAGGATTTCCACCCCGGAAAAAAAAATGGTCAAATGACGCGTCTTTCGATTCTTTATCCAATGACATGCATAACACATTTTGACCATTTTTTTGAGTTCCGCGGTGTTAGAACTTAAGCGACGATCTACCAACGCGCACTGGGCCCGCGTGGTAGATTACGGCCCACTCCCTCTCACCAAGAGGAGGCCTATGTCTCAGGAGTGTAAACACTATAAGCTGATTATGTGGTATGTAAAATTCTCGAACGATTTTTTATTTAATTTTGTAAACACATAAACGATCACCGGTCTCTGAGACTATAGTTTGCTGCATACATAAGCACATCTACACAATAATTTGCTCAAAAGTAAATAATCAGTAAATAAGAGGATACCTCGGTTTCTAATTGGCCAGCCGTATTGACTTGTTGGTAAATGTACTATGCAACTACCCACACTTTGGTTTTTGCTTTCTTATCGTTTTACCTATTGTGTATCTGCATGCTGCGTCACTAGACGAAATAATTTGTGCATTAAATGTTAAATCTCATATAAGTGAACTGTATTATGTTCTTTTTGAGAAATACAGTTCTTTAAACCTAAAGCTGTGTAAACGACAACCTATTAGGTAGGAACCTATTAAAGTACCTTTCAAGTCAGATAAAAGTCACGTTCAACGTTAATTTACTTAGACATGGATTCGTAATAGTGACACGACCAGCCAACGTGTAAAGAACATACCCACCTATTATGTAATGGCTTAGAAATTAGTACCAGCAATGCCCTGCGGTTTCACTCGCATTTGCACTTCGCATTCCATAGAAATATCAAGATAAATAGTATCCCACCAAAACATGCCTGTTAAAAAAGGCCAAGTTCCTATTGGCTAATTGTTCACCTAGAAAGATTGAAATTCAATCAAAAGGGGTCAAAAGTGGCTCGAAACGGTTTGTGTAAATAGCCTGTGACTGGAACTTAGCCTGCGCACTACCGCGCGCTTAGATCCTATGTGGTAATTTTGGTTATCCAAATCTGTTGAGGAGTTTTTGCTTTAGTTACAGGTCTTTAATTTTGATAACGCATTAACTTTCATTGCGTCATTTCGTAGTTGAGCAAACGAATTTAAAAAAAAATAGGAATGAATTGGAAATGAATTACATGAAAGAAGGAAATTGCATTCTTAAGAATCTTCCGGATTGTTTCCGGAACGTTGTTAAGATACGCGTTTAAAAAGTAAGTAAATATACAAATGGAACAAAAATAACTAAGAAAGTGGTTCCATTAGCACGTTAAGCTGTTGGTCCCGACTGTCATGAGTAGATTTATGAGAGTCGATGCCGGTCGTCAGAAGCCCGAAAGTCCGACAACCAGTCTTAGCTGTGCAAGTCAAATAGACAGTCCCTTCATGTAAAATGCTGGTATTCAGCTGAATACAGTCAGACTGAAAGCTGACCTCAACATAGTTGGGAAAAGGCTAGGCAGATGATCACGATGATGATGCCTTTCCTAGGAAATCAAATAAAAGGAAGAAAAAAAGTTAAAAATAAGAGCCATCAGCAGTCACAAAACGTGGATGCGTGTAGCAGGCTGCAATACAAATACATACACACGCACACTCACGCAAGCGCTCCGCACCACTTAAACGAAACAAGAGGTAGTAAGAGAGGGGAATATAGGTGTGTCTTTTCACCGCCAAAAGGAGTCCGTTCAACTTGGCTCCTACTTTTCGAAATGTATCCTTGGAGTGTACCGACCGCCTTCAGCTTTTGGGAGTTGAGATTTCCTCGAACCTAAACTTTGGGCGGTTCATTGAGTCCAAGGCCAAGATGGCTGCCAGGAAACTTGGCGTTATTGCAAAGGTCCGGCAGTACGTCACACCAGGGCAGCTTCTAATGTTGTACAAAGCACAGGTCCGTTTGTGTGTGGAGCACTGCAGCCACATTTGGGCTGTTGCTGCGAAGACACCTGGCCACTTTGGATTCAGTGGAGAGGCGTGCGAAGAGGCTGATTGGTGGCCCTGATTTAACTCGAGATGGTCTCCAAAGTCTAGAGCAGAGGCGTGGAGTAGCCAGTCTTTCGGTGTTCTATAGGATGCATTTTGGGGGGTATGCGTGCGTTGCATGATTTAACTCCCCCATCTCCGTTCCACCATCGGACGACCTGTCGTACGGCGAGTTTCCACCGAAGCGTTTCGCCTCCTCCTTTATACCGCGTACATCGAGGAACTGGAACAATTTGCCAGCGGCGGTGTTTCCATCGGACCACAATTTGAGTGTCTTCAAGGCTAGAGTGAATAGGCTCTTAATAAACTAGTGCGCTTTACCATCAACGATTGCGTCACTGCTTACCATCAGGCGGGATTGCGATCAAGCGTTAGTTTATAATTTATATGAAAAAAATATATTAAAGGAAGCATTCGTCACATCCACGCAACATGGCTGTTGCTCAGCATTATGCTGCGATACTACGCAAGACAGAGCTCCAGTGCTGGTTTTACGAAAGCTTTGTGTCAGTATAGGTATGGAAATATCCTTCTAGAAAAGCCACTCGCATCAGTAATTAAATCACACCTTATGTATTATATCTTGTGCAAACTATCAAAACTTAAACTAATCACCTTATAACTCCAATATCAAGCAAAATATTTACACTAAGTCAATATAAGTTACAAGACTGTAACTACTAGAAGGTACACCAGTTGCCCAGGTAACAATATAATTTAATTTACCGAACAAGTGGCTACGATTAAATTACTAATCTTGAGTGCTTTTCAAAGTTTAATATAACTTTGTGTAGAAGGGATTTTCGATTTGCTCGATGACATTACAATTAGAGTTATTAAAGACTCTCAATTTTCTAGGCAGTTCTTTAAAACTAGCTCTTAATAATAAATTTGAGTTTAGTCTGAGGTTCTGTAGAAGGAAAAAAAACAAATTTGTTGCACACCGGGAGTGCCTGCAGAAGTAAAAACTTGAAAATGAACGTTGTGAATATTTTGGAATAGTTATTACTATACAGCATGTTAAGAAAACCCTGTCTGACCCGTGAAGGTGTTGTTAGGTATCGATAACTGATTCTACTAATGCATACAAAACCGGGCTAAACTTAAAAAAAAAATCCCGCAAAAAAAAATATATTTCGCAAAAAGTGGTAACTTAATAAATGTGCGTTACGCCCTTCCGCGGGGGGCGGGCGGCTGGGCACGCGGCACGTGGCCGCATTGCTATTCGCCTATAATAATATCGGTGTTGCCACTTTTATAAAAATTACCAAATTTCGGGGAAGTTGGAATTAATTCGCGGGAAAAAAAGATTATTTCAAAATTCATTTGTATTGGTACCATGATGATTACGTAAAATTTTATATTATATTTGGTCATGTGTTTACCTAACCTTTATTATCCTTATGGGTCGGACAGGGTTTTCTTAACATACTGTATATACACTAATTTTACAAGTATTGAGACGACCGAGTCATGACTAATCACCAGCCGTGAATGTGCAAAGTATGCTGCCATACAAATACACACACAAACTCACACAAGCGCCCTGCGTCAGTTAAATGAAACAGCAGGTGCAGGTATATATTTTCTCGTCGCGGTAGAAAGAAAGGGGAATATTATTTCCTCTCCCACGCTACGTGCGCGTCTTACATACTCTTCCTCCGTTTTACGAATATCAGGTCATCTGTCCTGACGCAAAATTAACATTTTATAAGCATCCCAAAAACAATACCGTAAAAAATTCAAAATAATTTTAATTCGAGTATCACTGACTCATATACAAACAATACACTCATAGTCACATTACATATACAACACAGGTCCAGCATTGTTAGCCCACCAGCCCATCTAAGCATTCTCATTTTTGCGACATGCAGTTTATGTTCTTGCTGCCTTTTCAGTTGCCAGCATTCGGCACCATATGTCATAGACGAGCGCACTGGTGCTTTGTATACTCTGCCCTTAGTGCGAATGGGCATTCTTCTATCACATAGGACCCCAGAGAGCTCCCTCCATTTTATCCACCCGATATTTATACGATGAGTTACATCTGCATCTATTTTCCCGTCATTACAAATGATTGAGCCAAGGTATTTAAAGTGGTCGACTTCCTTTAGTGGGGTGTCCTGCAAATGGATAATGTTGCTGCTGTTGGTGCCATTGAAATTGCAGTGCAGTCGCTCAGTCTTATCTCTACTAAGTCGCGGTCCAGCTCTTTCGAGTGCTACTTGCCATTCTTCTAACATTTGCTGTAGGTTGTTCGGATCTTCGCTGACGAGTATAATGTCGTCAGCATAAAAGATATCCCATGGTGGAGGGCGCTGTAGTTCCGCCGTAAAGTAGTTTATTACGAGGATAAGGAGCAAAGGACTCAATGCTGAACCTTGATGGACTCCGACCGCCACATCGAACTTATCGCCTGTTCCACCTGGGCTTCGCGTTTTTGTTTTAACAGAGTTGTTGTTTAGACAAAATAGGCGACGACTGTTTATTAAAACCCTTCTATGGTTAGATGCCAATCCCCTTCCTAGGGAAACATTTGCCTCCTCCCCTGGCGAAAACCTAGATATGCGACTGTGTTAACGGCCATTGTCAGAAATAGACCTTAACGATCTATTTTTGTACAGATTTTGAATAGTTCACAATTAAAAAGCAGCAAAGTATCTATAACATGCTTATTAGCATCGGGAAAACTGAAAACAACCTCGTAAATTAGCAATTTCAGTTCGAAATTCTTACATCGAGAATTGTTAGAACACTTTACCAAAATGTCTAACAATTTTTACGTTCTTCCATCGGAATTTCGCTAAACTTTTTTACTGCGAAATATTTTTATGGCGAGTACTATAGGTATATTTTTATGACCAAACTTTTTCGAAATGACGGCTTAGTTGTATACAACGTGAGCTCGGACACGTTTTTATGTATTTTTATATCTTGTTGGGTTTTTCGACCTACGAATAAACACCAGGGTTTAAACTTGACAACCTTTCCAGTGTTTTTTTTGTGTTACTTTTAAACTTTTCGATGTTCCTACTTTATATTTTGTAGTTTCAGGAATAATTTCAGACAGCGATAGCATCAAACCACATTCTATTTATATAGTTATTTTTTGTTTAAAATGGCTATACAATAGGCCCGTGAGTTTTTAAATTAAGGTTGAAATTTGAATATTCCTATACCCAGCGTATCCTTCACTTTTATCATCATTTCAGCCGAAAGACATCCACTTCTGGACATAGGCCTCCCGCAAAGATCTCCACGACGACGGGTCCTGCGCCTCCCGCATCCAGCGGTTTCCCGCGACCTTCACCAGGTCGTCGGTTCACCTTGTCGGGGGCCTTCCACCCTGCATCTTCCAGTTCATGGTCGCCACTCGAGAACCCGTCGGCTCCATCGCGCATCGGTCCTACGGACAATATTCCTGGCGGACCACTGCCACTTTAGTGTTACAATTGTTCAGGATATGTCGGTTACTCTCGTTCTGAGGATCTTCCTCATTCCTGATTTGAGCACGTAGTGCAATCCCAAGCATCCTTCACTTTATATTTATTAAATTCACGTTGTCTTACTTTCATAGCTCGGTAGGACACAGGAATTTAACGCTGAAACAGCGTTTGGTACGCATTCAATATGCATAAAAATATTTTCGCTAAAAATTCCGATCGGCAATCTATCTAAAATTCACACGAAAAAATCCCACATTCATCATTTTTTGCAACACGTCGACACGTCCGTTCTTGTGCGGCCAAAACTAAATATTTATTAAAATATGTGAACAATTATTGGTGAAGCAGCCAATCACGGGGCTCGATTTATAGCTCGCCACTGCTCTTGTTTATTTTTGTACTGACAGGGAAATTGAGCTTGGTCTGTAGTAAATAAAGTTGCCGCACTGCCTCAGGTTTGACAGTTTAGTGGTACTGAAATGATTTAATCTGATCATAAATTTTGTGTTAATTATATGGTATTTTCTGTGGACATTACCAACCACGGATCCTGGCAATATTATAGAGTTGTACTGTTATAAGTAAAATTGCCCTGACGAGTTTATTTTTAACGCAATTATGTAAAATCGTGTTCCTTATATCGCCTTACAGCGTGGTTTACTTCTTCATAATGATAGGCTTTCTATACGCCGAAGTTGTTTCAATTATGTTAATAAAGTAAATAAATACTTCTCTAGAGAATATTACGGTCTTACGTTATTTACATGAAGGCAATAAACATGTTTCTGAACCCCCTGTAGTGTGCTTTACTTACATTTTATGGAATCCAGTGTTCCAATTCGATCAGTCTGGATCGAATTGGAAATATAGCTGCTAATAAGTGATATTTAATTCTGCACACAAAATCTGACTGATACGAATGTATTCCATTACATATTTATTTCCTATGACCAGCATTAATAATTAATATAATGACTAAATAACAGTCTGACAAGCCCAAATTAAGTTTTTGAGTCAATATTACGAAGCTCAGGATCAGCATACTCTATATTTCTTAATTGAAAACTTCCTAGTCAGCTTTGTGCAATTTTTGTGGGATGAATAAAAAATGTTAAAGTCGCGTCAAAACACGTGACCTGATCGAAAATTCGTAAGACGGAACGACAGTCTGACGTAAGAGAGAAAGTCATATTACTACTGTTCTTACTACTGCTCGGCGAAAATACATGTCTGCTCCTACTGTTTCATTTTATGTATCTAATACCAGCAGCATCCCGTAGTTTTCCCGGAATCATCTTTTCATCTCCCATAAATGAAAGCCAATTCATCAAATAATTAATTAACATCAATTCAAGCGATCTTCGCAAACATAAAAGTAATTAGTGTATTTCCGCTGCTGAATAATAGAAGGTGCGCCGAAGACGGCGAAATGCATTAGTCTTGTAATGGACGGAGTTACGTCCTGTTTGCGATGAAATTGGAACATTGAGGCAAACGACGATAGACAAATATTGCACAGGCGGTCTGAATGCTTCACATAAACAAAAATATGAAAAAATGACTTCTTATCGTGCTTTTAAATTGTGACCCAAAAAGTTTTTTTTGTGCGAGCTTTGGTGGGACTAGATACAAGGGCACGACTTACAAGGTGTGTAGAAAGTATGGCTTCTGAGTAATACCAACTTTTTACCAATACCAACGTTTAGTTGATGGTTATGGTTTGGTATTGGTTCTGTTTAAATGATACGACTTTAATTTGGTAAGGATTTTATGGTTTAGACAAAGATAATAATTATTTTAAGTGAGAAAGCTAAGTTGGTTTAATCTGAATGATGGTTTGTATGGTTTTGGTATGGTTTGAGTTACGCGATCGACCGCCGAATACGCACTGACCTTAATAATGAATTGTATTAGTTTTATAGGAATGCACAAAAGCTAAAGTGCTGAGCTGTTCGGTTGTATTGCTCCGAACAAGGTGAAAGAAAACATCGTGAGAAAACCGGCATGGACTAGAGGCAAAACTTCGAAGATCTGTGATGTAGCAACCGGCACCGGGCCCCCTCCCTCTCGCCGAGGGGAGGCCTGGGTCCCATGAGTGGGAACATTATACAGTATGTTAAGAAAACCCTGTCCGACCCATAAGGATAATAAAGGTTAGGTAAACACATGACCAAATATAATATAACATTTTACGTAATCATCATAGTACCAATACAAATGAATTTTGAAATAATCTTTTTTTCCCGCGAATTAATTTCAACTTCCCCGAAATTTGGTAATTTTCAAGAAGTGTCAACACCGGTATTATTATGGGCGAATAGCGATGCGACCACGTGCCGCGTGCCCTGCCGCCCGCCGCCCGCGGAATGGGGCATAGGTGTGCATAGCGCACTTTTATTAAGTTACCTCTTTTTGCGAAATAATCTTTATTTTTTTAGGGGGATTTTTTTTTTAAGTTTAGCCCGGTTTTGTATGCATTAGTAGAATCAGTTATCGATACCTAACAACACCTTCACGGGTCGGACAGGGTTTTCTTAACATACTGTATATTATGCTGATTATGTAATGGCAATCGATTTCCTCTGATACAATTTTAATTTACAGACTTTTAATACTTGATAATGGAGCGTAGTGGCTCATTACATTTATTAAAATAGTGTATTTAATTTAGATAGAAGATGCGCCAAAGATGAACGAATGGATTATTCTTGTAACAGATGGAGTTCCGTCCTGTTCTTATTTGAAAAATAATATTAAGATTGTCTTATTCTATTTATAACATATTTTTGTAGATTCCTTTGACTGACTAGAGTTCGGTATCGGTTAAAGGACCTCAAAGAAAACATCTCAATGAACGGGTTTCTCGGAAAAATACTAAATGAAAGAGCAAATTACTTAATTGCTTTCTCATCAAATAAAAATGTTGAGGTGTAAATTATTAATAATAGTAATTACTTTCGGTAATCAATATAAAATGAAGTCTTGGTCAAAACATTTTCATTAAAAGACGTAGGACTGGTATACACCTGAAACAAAATCTGAACAGTATATTAAAACTGCCACGTAATGAAGGTGGCAGTTTTAATATACTGTTCAGATTTTGTTTTATTTTAGTTGTGAATATGACCAGCGTTGGTCAAATTGCATGTTTAGTTTTTTTTTTTATTTATTTGTTCATCCTCATGAATATACGACGCCCTGTGGAAGGGACTGGCAGACTCCTACTGACCCTAAAAACCATAGCGGTGTTCCGTCTCATACCTACGCCGAGGGTTGTTGCCGGCCAGCCACTGCCTGAGCCTGCTCGGGTCAGGGGGAGGTGTTTGACTTTCCCCGCGCTGTTAAAGAGGTGCGTACGTGGACGTATGGGGGGCAACAGACGTCCTCGAGTCTGGTGATGCGGTCAGCAGTGGGGCGTGACTGCGTGAGAGCCTGTCCATCATTTGGTGTTTATCAGGGTGTATCTGACATCGACGCACAAACGAGTACCATGGATCCAGTACATGATTCTGAACACCCTAGTGATGGAGTTTTTCGTCGGCTTTTCATGATGTAAAAAAACCTATATGTAGTTTTTTTCACTTTAGACCGTTCATAATCGCTATAATTTTATAACCCAATAATATTTTGAAGTAAAAATTAATTAATTCGCTAATTACACAAAAAAGCGCAATGAAAACAAAACTCGAAAAACTATCTTATCAGCTGATTTAATAGAGTTCACATCAGGGATCAACGTCATATCTACAAACCCGCACGGCGGCACGCTTGCAACTTTCAAAGGCCGAGCCGACATTTTTTTTTAAACATTGTTATTTCTGTAACCGTTTTGTTAGTGGCATGCGGTCTAGCCTTTTCGCGACGTTTGCGTTACGATGTCAGATACACCCTGTATATACTAGTTGCATGGTAAACTCTGTCTACGAGATGCAGTATTTGCATGACATCAGTATGACGCATTACATAGATATATATATATATAATAATAATAATATTTTTATTAAAAAAACTTTTCAGGATAAATTACATACAGTCTTAAATATAAGCTTAAATCCAAGTCTTACGTGCCTGAACTAGGATATCCTGTGTTTCAGGCGAAAAGAGCTAAAACAATTTAAAATTAACAAATAATCAAAAGGATTCTTAACAATACAAATGTGTAAACGATCTGTAAACGTGGGCAAGTTGTCTTATACTATTCTAATATTACCAAAGCTTAACTTCTATTTTTGAAGTGAAACTTCTTTAGGCACGCTTGACTTGGGGACTAAACTAGCGAAAGCGTTACGAAAAATGTTAGGAAAAATGATCGGGCAAGGCGAACGGAAGCAAAGTATAGTCCTATTTCGTCTGTACTACAACCAAGGAGTTAGCTCATGTAAATATTGCATGACATGTGGAGTATGAAGTTGTGAGTTCGCATCTCGCCGAAGGCAATATATATTTTTTGGATCTTTTTAAGATTTGTTGACAATTGAGTCGAGTATGAAGTTGTGAGTTCGCATCTCGCCGAAGGCAATATATATTTTTTTGGATCTTTTTACGATTTGTTAACAATTGATTACCTAAGAGCACAAATAATTTATAAATTTCGTTCTGTTCTGGCTTTTATATTGTTTTATATATTTTTGCTGAAGATTTCTGATATAATTGAAAGTATAGAAGAAGATATCGTCACAATACGATAATTGGACACAAAGTACAAATTGCTTTCGAGCCTCATAAACTAAATTATTAAGCTAAGTACCTTGATTGATTAAGAACTATGAATTTCTTCGAGAACATGACGCTGCGAACACCCCCCGACCCCTCTCATTGATTACCTCACCCCCCCGAGGATTATCTCGGGAACCAGAGGTCGTGGACTACCCGAGTTTGGGGTCCCCTGAATCAGGAGGAGGAGCCCGACCTTTTGGCCCCGAGGGAATCCACTCCACCCTCTCCCCTTCCCCCCTCTCCCCCTCCCCCCTCTCCCCCTCCCCCCTACCCCCCGCAACCCCACGAAATCTCCCCCCCCCCCCCCCCCCCTTTAGTTACCTCACCCCCCCCGTGGATTATCTCGGGAACCAGAGGTCGTGGACTACCCGAGTTTGGGGTCCCCTGAATCAGGAGGAGGAGCCCGACCTTTTGGCCCTGAGGGAATCCACTGACCCCTCTCCCCCTCCCCCCTCCCTCCCCCGCAACCCCACGAAACCTATTCCCCCCCCCGACCCCCTTTAGTTACCTCACCCCCCCGTGGATTATCTCGGGAACCAGAGGTCGTGGACTACCCGAGTTTGGGGTCCCCTGATTCAGGAGGAAGAGCCCGACCTTTTGGCCCCGAGGGAATCCATTTTTTTTTTTAAATTGGAGGTCTATGCAAAAATATTAATTTATAAATGAAAGCATGAAATAAATTTAAATATTTATAGAAAATTAATATATGTATATGTGTATACATGTATATATTGTACACACATATATATATATATATATATACATACAGATGGTGCGAAAGAAGTGTCACTTCAGTCGTGTGGTCATAAGCACACTCGTTTTTTTTAATTTACAAGATAGTTATTCTAAAAATTGTATAAAAACTCAAAATATAATTATAATAATCAAAAATCGTAAAAATACGAAATATAAACAAAATCACTTTAGCACAATCAATAAATTCTCTGTATCATAGTAGGACATTTTTTGCAGAGTTTCTTTAACAATTCTCTTACAGTTAACTTGATTTAAACTATAAATGTTTGATTTCGCATTCAATCTATTGTAGAGGAGAGGACCAAGAAATAGGTAAAATTTTGATGTGAAAGCATGTTTGGTATGATTTTGAGGACAGACTAGATTTTTTACGTCTTTTGTTAGTAAAGTCCGCGCTATATGCTAGATCTCCGTGCTGTTTTAATACAATAGCCATTATAAATAACTGTCGGACTGTTAGTATTTCACATTCTTTGTATAGGAGTTTAGTGGGAAAAAGAAATGGCCGGAAAGTAGATACTTTGAGAATTGCCCTCTGGGCTCTCTCGATTGTTAGTAACAAAGTTTTACCCGCTCCACCCCATGTGGTAATACAGTATGTTTGTAACGATTGGCATAGAGCAAAGTAGACTTGTCTAATTATTTTTGGGTCTGCAATGTATCGCAACTTTTTAAAAACAAATATCAATTTACGAATCCTATTATTCACAGCTTCTATATGATGCTTAAACGAAAGTGTCTCATCTATTATAACTCCAAGGTACTTAACTGTATTTGAAAATTTAATATTAGGACAAACACATTGGTTATTTGTGCTAGGTGTGCAGTTATGAGCATATAATGTTGTGGTAGAGCCAGTTACATTTTTCTTGCGCATCGAAAACTTGACGTAATTTGTCTTGTCAGCATTTAAAGTTAGTGAATTATTTTGAAGCCAATTATTAATAACATTAAATCCGTGTTGCGCAAACTTGTAGACATTTTCTTCTGAGTCAGCCGAAAACAAAAGAGCAGTGTCGTCGGCATAACAAACAATATGGCCCTGATCTAAATTTAGATTACAGAGATCGTTTATATATATTAAAAAGAGTGTAGGCCCCAAAATACTTCCTTGGGGAATTCCGAAAGCTGTGCTTTCTGCATCATCGCTAATAACATTCCCAATCTTTACACATTGCGTACGTTCTTCTAGATAGCTCTTAAATAGTTTCAGCTGTATTTCCCTGATGCCTATGGCTTCAAGCTTGAGCAACAAAATGGGAATAGAAATTGTGTCAAAAGCTTTGGCGAGGTCCAGGAAAATTCCTACTGTGTGGTTACCTTTATCTAGTTCTTGTGCTAGATAAGCGGTTAGATGGTGTACAGCATTATCTGTAGACATTTTAGGTCTAAATCCAAACTGCCGCTTAGAGAGAATAGATTTATCCTCCAAATATTTATGAAGCCTATTGTTTATAATCTTTTCCAATATTTTAGACATAGAAGGCAGTAAGGAGATAGGCCTATAATTAGTCACTTGGTCTTTACTACCTGATTTGTAAACTGGGACAACAACAGCTTTTTTATATATATATATATATATATATATATATATATATATATAGATATTTGAAATCGCGTCAAAGCAATAATTTAGTCGAAAGCTATTATGATATTTAATGCGTCTAAGCAAATAAGCATTAAACATTAGCTTTACACTAAATTATTAATATGTTCGTGTCTAAGCTTGTAAGTATTAACAGCACCGGTATATCATTCAAGTTATGCTGTACTTGCAGTGGTGCTTCTGTCCTGGCTGTCATTCGTGGATCTTTAGCAGTTGTTGCGAATCGTCACAATCCCGAAAGTCTGACAACCAGTAATACATTCATTATCATCAGCTTCTACTCATCCACTGCTAGAAATAGGCCTCTTCCATAAGTAGTTCTCCGCCAGCCAGTACCAGCCACCTTTTTGATGTCGTTGCTCCATCTCGCCCCAGGACGTCCTACGCTACGTTTGCCGAGACACTGTCTCCACTCGAGGACTCGTTTACCCCAACGGTTATCGGTCCTGCGACATATGTGACCAGCCCATTGCCACTTCAGCTTGCTAATCCTCTCAGCTATGTCGGTGACTTTGGTCCCCTGTCGGATCACCTCATTTCTGATGCGGTCCTTTAGAGAGACGCCCAACATAGCCCGCTCCATAGCTCGCTGAGCGGTTTTAAACTTATGGACTAGTCTGAACGTTAGTGTCCACGTCTCGGCTCCGTAAGTCATGACGGGTAGAACGCACTGGTTGAAGATTTTAGTCTTCAAACATTGGGGTATGGGCGACGAAAAGTTACACATGGGATAACTTAATTAAACCCACCGATGCTGCAATCAACGCGGTCAATCCACTAGAATCACAAAATATTGAAGACTTCTTTTAAACTTGTTCCTTCCCCTTTGTGTACTGTTCTACATTGAACTGTGAATTTGAACAGTCCGCACATCACATCTTGTGGGAGTGTGTTCTTTGGCAGAATGAACGCAATATTATGTTGGATAGTGTACAAGTTACATCCGGAGTCGTTTATTATACGGACCTTGTAGAAACTAGAACCAATTTCCGTGCGTTCAGGCGCTTTTGCCATACCTATTATTGGAATCAATTGTAACAGCTAATAACTACTTAGGACCCATTAACTTAATCAAATTTTATTCCGTGGTGTTTGGCAATCTGGGCTTCTCCCAGTTGCAATAGTGTCCCTTTGTGCCGATTGGCCTAGTTCTGTTCTGTCTCCTGCTTGTTATGGAGGGAAGTGGAAAAAATATCTTTTTTCTTACTCCTCCGCTATTCTCTTCTGATTAATTTCGTTGCGGGACCCAAGACAGTTGAATCGTTTCTCCGGGACTCGTCGAGCTTCATTGCTCTGCGTTTTTCTGGCGGTCTCCACTGTTGATTCTGGCTTTCAGGAGTGGCAGTGGGTGGGAAAAGTGTGGCAGGTTTTGTCCCAAAATAAAAAATAAAAAAATATTGAAGAAAACTAGGTATCATCATCAGCCTATAATGTTCCCACTGATGGGAACCAGGACTCCTTTCGGTGAGAGGGAGTGGGCCGTAATCTACTGCGCTGGCCCAGTGTGGGTTGGTAGATAACATATTTAGATTTTTTTTTTGGTTCTAGTACATACTGGTTCCATCACGATGTTTTCCTTCGCCGTTTTGAGAACAGAAAACTATAATCGATGCGAAAAGAAGAAGATCAAGGAGTGGTATATTTATTTAGTAATTAAATTCTATCAGCAGACAAACAAGCATCTGCACGTCAACCCCAGCATAATTGAGAAATGCTAATTATATGATAATAAACTTGAGACTAAATTAATAGGTGAATATAATTACTATGACTAGATGTAGCACGATTTAATTGTGTAACATTTTTGGTTTAATTATATTTATTTATGGCGCCGTCAATTCTCGTGAGTTATTTTAATTATACGTGTAATTATAGACAATTATATGGTTAGCACGGAGATTAGATTTAGTAGATCATTTTTAATTGTTGTTTATTTGTGGTGTTCAAACTGACACGAAAGTTTTATAATAATTATAATTTTGTGTTGGTTTTAAGAGTTGTATTACATAAGTAGAGGATGGTTTATTTGTAAGTTGCTTTAATTTCACTTATAAGTGTTTTTTTTTTTAATTTCTTCATTTTATTAATTTTTCATGTGTCGTTATTCATGTTCATCATTTACATACGTGTAAACACACACACACAAAGAGCCGGACCCGGAACAGCTACCTGTAGGACAAACAAATAAAGGGTTTTTCATTAGAACGAACTTTGACAGCGCATAGCCGCGTACATCGAGGGACTGGAATAATCTGCCGGCGGCGGTGTTTCCGTCGGACTACAATTTGAGTGTCTTCAAGGCTAGAGTGAATAGGCTCTTAATAAACTAGTGCGCTTTACCATCAACGATTGCGTCACTGCTTACCATCAGGCGGGATTGCGGTCAAGCACTGGTTTATAAAGTAATAAAAAAAAAAAATTTGGCATGAATACATATTTAGTCATGACATTTCACTATGGGACGCTACACGCTTCAACAACGCGTAAAAATTATTAAAATTTGTTATCAAAATCAGTGCTCTATTCGCCTAACGTTCCGTGCGTTGCGTCCAATTTTTGGCCTTCATGGCCGTCCTGCAGAGTACACAATCAGTCGTTTGATAAAAAAATTTGAGACAACCGGGTCGGTGATCGATGAAGCAGTTCCTGTATGTCAAAGAAATACATGACCGTTGGAGAATATTGTTGCCGTTCGAGACAGTGTGCGAGAAAACCCCAGACAATCCATTCCGCGTCGTGCGCAAGAACTGGGTCTTTTTGCGACATTTTTGATCATTATTGTTTATAAGAGACTTCAAGCACGTAATTGGAATAAATATATTTTTTGAATCAAATTTACCCTAAAGCGCGATTGGGTCAATTTTGACCCAGTCATGCATGTCAGTTTAACATCATGTTACTAGCTTCGACGAACGTCTTGGGGATCACATAATAAAAAAAAATGTGCAACTGTCACTTGCGATAACTTTTAGACGTCTCTGTCCCTTGCTGAAAGTCTAAAATCAAACGGAACAAGTATTTTTGGTACCACGTCAAACAAGCAACAGATGAATTGTACTGTACGGTATTACTGTAAAAAGACGATATCACTTTGACAGTATATCAAGGAAAGCACAAAAAAAATGTTCTTCTCCATAGCACTATGCACCTAGATAATCAAATAGTAACTGGTACAAAATAGAAACCGGAGTACCATTTTACAATAGTTCATACTATGTGGTAGGCATTGTGAATCAAATGGCTCGCAAATATTCTGTAAAAGCCCCATCTAGACGTTGGCCAATTCATACTTTTTTTATAATTTGCTAGACTACGCAGCAATAAATGCTTGGATTTTATATCGTGACCCGTGTGAATGAAAAAAACATCAGCAGAAGAGAGAGTTTTACAGTTAGGAGAAGAACTACCTGATGCATACCCAAATAGTAGGAAAACGCTAATAGTCGTGTCAATATATAAATCGAAATACCTGAGCGTCAAGACAAACGTTCTCAGATGAAGTCTTCTTGTGCCGGTAACAAATCGCATGAGAAATGCCAAGTTTGTAAAAAAAAAACCGTTTGCAAGAATTAACATCGAAAGAGTTTTCCATTGACTCATTATGTGATTCAGAAGAGTAATTACTGCCTTTTCATATCTAATTTTTAACTTGAATTATTTGTCACCATTAGCCCATTTACACACTGCTGGGGTACTGTCCTCCCTCTAGAACATAAAGGGAAATATGGGAATTATTTGTAATTGTGATTAATTATTATTTTATTTTAAGCCACCAAAAATATGTGTAATCTTTAATAAAAACATTGTATTTTAATTAAGAGTTTTATTTTTATACAATTTTTCACATTACTGTAGTAAAATAAAAAATTGGTCAAAATTAACACATCCGCGCTTCTAGGGGTGTCAGGATGTTCCGCGCTTTTTGTGTTAAGCCTAAAATTTGAACTCAATGTTTTGATGTTTGATAAGTTCTTAGAGGTGTTAGGAACAGCGTGTAAGGTTCACTGATTCCGCATAGAAAAGGGGCCAGACGGTCGTCGTTATCAGGTAGGCAGTTGCCGAATGGGGTGGGTGGCAGAAAATCTCCCCGAGTGCTTGGTGGCTGCTGGTCCTCAGTTTTGATCCCCGGGGACTAGTAGATGCTGGGCCAGTATACTCTGGGCACGGGCAACAATTCACGATGACGGGATTGTTGTCTGCGGCGAATTTCTGCCGGAGCGGAAGAGCCGCTCCCGAGGGCTCTCTATCTGCACTCTGAAGCTGCAGAGTGCATGAACAGGGAGCGAGGAGGGGTAGACCGCGGCCTGTTTTCACAGTCCGCGGTCTAGAGTCCAGGGACGAGGGACTTGGGGAGTCTCTGCCCCCTACTCGATGGACTCGAGGCGGAGACGGGCGCGAGTGTCGGAGCGTTTTAATTCGCTGTTGTTAGAATACCACGGCCATGTACCGGAAGACACAACATAGGGAGGACCGATGAAGGTGAAGGTCACGGGAAGCCGATGGATGCGGGCAGCCAACGAGACCGGTCATCGTGGAAAGCCTTGGGGGAGGCTTTTGTCCAGTATTTTACCTCTATAGGCTGAAGAAGAAGAAAAGTTAGCAACCAACCAATATCTTCTCTGGTCTGGTTCTTCTCCCAATTTATTTAAGTTCGGCAGAGGTCTCGATGGTCACTCCCTTTCTAACCATCTTTCACACAGTACTCTTACCTTCTCTGTTCTTCCACTACTCTTGCAACTATCCAAATTTACTCAAAACTTTTGTCACGATATTTTCTCATTCCACATCACACGTGACATTGACAACTGCCAACCACGAATGGCTAACATGGCATTTTATATTAGGTTTCTTGGGATTACTCTCAGAGTTTCATTTTCTTTATTAAGTAAATTTGGCATGTAAGCTTTATTCTTATACGTTTAATGTTTGTATTTGTATCTATGTGAATTTAATAATGAGTTTAATTTGAAGATTTACGATGGTTTTATAAAAACAAAACTAACATTCCTGATTAAGAACCATACTTTTAAAATTTTGCTCTAGAATAGGCTTTCATATATTGAATAAAGTTTTTAGCCAGAATGTGTTACCTTCTTTAAATTATCCTTCATTACAATATAGCAAAAATATCCAAATAACATGAATAGATAACATGCACAACATTGAAACATCCGACGCAAACGGTGAACCCACACGAAGCTGTATTGTCTACGGAAGCGCAAAAAGAACAAAACGATGGCTAGACACTGTGCACATATGTCCGTACAACTATTATTATGCAACAGTTAGTACTTCTATTTTCCAAGTTATGATTCAAATTTATCTAATGAAAGTGTAAACGAATCTTTTACAGGTTAAATTCATACAATCTTCACTGAAGTAAATAAGGTAGTATAACAATCATCTGTATTTACAACGATTCAATCTTATATCTTACTACTTTTTCCAACAATAATTCTTTAAGTAGCATTATTATATAAACTGTAGACAATTGAAAAATCAATCATATGATATTAGGTTGCTTGCTTGGTAAAATCTGACGAAAGTATAAAAATCGGGTTCAGCCGTTTTGGAAGAGTTCGAGGACAAACACTAAGACAGGAGAATTTTATGTAATAGATGCAGTAAACTGCATTTGTAACATGAAGATATTTTCATTTTGACATTTCCTTGGTAGTAGGCCATAACATCGGCCAAGCGATTTGTCGTGTTCCTTCATGATGTCTGGTGAAACCGTACGGAGGACGGGTCTGAGCAGTTGTGTTGCGATGTGTGCCGGGTACGATGCGCCTAATGTTGTTGTCTTGAGAGTTTGGTCGTGGAGGGTCTTCAGATCTCCCTCTGGCGCAGCATCGTTGGTCGTGTTGTTGGGTTTAACATTGCATCACCTCGCTCAACTTCCGTCTTTCTTCCTATTCGCTCAGTTTTTCTGAGTGAATAGGCTCTTAATAAACTAGCGCGCTTTACCATAAACGATCGCATCACTGCTTACCATCAGGCGGGATTGCGGTCAAGCGCTAGCTTATAATTATCTAAAAAATCAGAAATGAAGAACAGTTTTGGCATCAGGCGTTATACTTTATGTAAATTATTTCATCACCATTGCTCTGAAAACGGTTCAGTGGAATAAAACATGGTGAAGAATGAGATCGAGAGGCATGTCCTAGTGCCAAAACTTCATAGACATTTGACCTTTACCAACTCGCACTGGGTCCGCGTGGTAGATTACAGCCCAGTCCCTCTCACAGAGATGTATGTGTATGAAAAGCATGATATTATATAAAATGTCATCATCGGGTTATGTAATTAATAATTAAGTAGCGGAACACATACTGATTAACTTTCTTGTAACATTGTTGTTTCGAAATATCACGAGTATTAGGTACTAAAGAAAAAAAAAAACTGTCAGTGAAGAGATCTTGAGCTTATGTGCCTCCTCTCATATTTCAAAAGCCACTTTCATTGTAGTTCATTTTATAAATCAAGAACGGGATGACCTATCCAAACCTAATGATTAGGCTTTGTTTTGACTAATTAGTAGATGGGTTTGCCATGCCCTTTCCACGCCATTGCAACTCCATTGCCACGACATTGCCATACAATTGCCATTTCATTGCCATACCGTTGTCATTCCATTGCCATGCGATTGATACGCCATTGTCATGCCATTACCATGCCATTGCCGTGCCATTGTCACACCGTTGCCATGCGATTGCCACGCCATTGTCATGCCACTGTCATGGCATTACAATAATAGTACCTACTATCGCATATAGACACCACCAGAGTAGGCCACCATGATATATCTATATCTAGCTATCTATATATAGATATATAAATGTTAATGCCACTTTCGTTGTAATTTTATCACTCAAGAACAGGCTCACATATCCAAACCAAATGTTTAGACTTTATAAAATGAAATGAATGAACCACCTACTAATTAGTAGATGGTTTATGTCAAAGGACATCGGCCACTGCCCTGCCCACATACTATGTATGTGGTAACCATAACCTGGCTATGAAATGTCGCGACCGTGGTTATTATAGGGCTTAAATGATTCGCCTAACCACCGTTAGCTGTTCCACATTGCAAATATATTATTTCATTTTCATTTATTTATTCATTTACAATTTATGTAAATTTTGTTGAACATTACACGTTACATAAAATTATGACATGCAGAACAATATACATAAATAATTAACTAAATTTTAATTATATGGAATCAAAGAAATCACATTAATTTATAAAAAATAACAAATAACAGAAAGTAGAAATAGTAATAAAGATAATCATGTTGTCAGGAAAATGTCAATGTTATTATTATTCAGAAACATCTCTGTTACAACTTCATGGGTCATTTAGATATTAGTTAATACTGTAATAGCCTTTCCCCAATAAATAGGTCCTCAATTTATTTTTAAATAAGTTAACACTATGTATAGTATATAAATTCTACAGGTAACAAGTTACATAAAAAAACTGACTGATATCTCAGCTATGTTTGACAACTTATAATTTCAGTTGTACGGTGTTAGCCTAATCTTTCCTACGTGTAACAGCTCTAGCATGTCTTTCCTCATCAGTATCAATTTTGTGCAAATTTTTTATTTGGCCTTGTAGGAGCTTAAAATTCTTACAAAATTTTTAATTTTTGAGGTTATACGTACGTACGTACTATCCCATGTTTACGTCCACCAATCAAATTACAGATTGCTTGACAAGAGAACGTTCGGGACCGGAATAAAAATAAAAATAGTACGACTCACTGGATTGTTGTAATTTCTCGCAAACAGCTGCCACTAAGTTGTCGTCAACCGTTGCATACCAGGCATCTGGGAGCTCTGGGTTGATTTCTGGCAAAGCCATCTTGGATGATGAGGCTAATAGCCTCGATCAACAGCATCACGTTCCGCTGCTAGATCTCCAACACTGCGCCAGTGAGGTTCAGATCCCAATTCTGATGTGGGGACGCCAGGAAGCGGGGCCGAAGTTCCGGATAGTTAATGATAATTTCAGATTAAAACAGATAAGAGCCACTGGGTTTGAGAATGACCAACACGTTCGACCGAAGCTTAAAAGAATGCCCGCGTTAACGATCGCTCGTTATGGCAAACGCAACTCCAGTCGGTGTTACCCGCGCTTAGTAAAAATCATAATTAATTCGATTATTGATCGAATAATCGACTTCAAAAAAATAGAGTAATTTACGAACAATAGGGATGTTTCCTGGGTAAATCAAAATTGATTCAATTTGGTCCGTCATTCAGATTATAGAAAAATATTGGATACGTATATTTTGTTTTATCAAATCAATAAAAATTGACAAATATAATAAGGCATTAAAGATTAGGAGTGGTGGCTGGACGTCACTGCTAAAGAGTAGCGTGCAGTAATTTTTTGTTTATATGAAAAAAGAAAAAAAACATGGTTAGTATTTTATGGAAATCTGACTGACGGACTAATTAGTTTTTTTTAGTCAACTACCCTACTGACACTGCTACAAAACAAATAACAATTTTCAAATTTAACCAGTCCTGCGCCGTTATATATAATATTTTGAGATAATAAGTTACTATGAAACTTAGTGCCACCCATTTTATGATTAGATTTTATTAACAAAACCCAGTACGTATTACCGTTACTACAAATCCATTATTATACATGAATTTTTCTTGAACTTATAAAACTCATCGCGAATAATTTTCTTCTCGACAATCGAGTTTGACATGTCTATTCCGCAAAATCACTCTTGAATTTTATGATTGTGAGTGGTTTACGAATCAAACTCCTGGGCTATAAATTTTCGCATTAAAATAACATTAGGCTCCGTGTGCATACATTTGAACGTTATGAATTATGATTTGATAACACTCAGTATGCGAGGCATTTTTCTTATCACTGGGGATTTTAGTCTGATGCGGAAATTAATGCCGTTCGCTTTTTTGGTGTATTTATTTTGATTTATGTATGGAGTTTAGGTTCGTTTTTATTAATTTTGCTGTATTTAAAGGCAGGCAAATCTATAAAGAACACTGGACACTAAAATATATGTAGCGGTATCTACAAACGTCACATGCGAACAAAGCGTCATACTGACGTCACACAGATCCTACAAGTCGCAAGGAGAGTTTGCTGTGCAACTAGCATATATACAATTTCCCAAAACAAACCGTTGGGACTCGCCCACGCAGTATTACGTATCATTAGACAGACCTTTAGTGACAAAACCACCCCGGTGTTCCATCTCACAGCTATGCCGGGGGTTGCGACAACAAACTGCTGGGGAGTTTGTTCCGTCACTTCTTCTTATATATATGTCGGAGACAGTGACGGCAGAGTGGTAGGGTCGACAGCATCTTGGTGTGGTGGTACCGGTTCCATTTCGTAGGTGAGTTTTGAATTGAAGCACGACGTGTAGATATACCCTCCAATCTTCATAATAATAATTTGAATAGGCAAACCGACAGTTTAGGTTCGGAGAAGTGCCTTGGTCCGCGTCTCGATGCAAAGTGACCGTTCGACGAACCCCACTTTCCAAAGCGACTCTGTTCATGTGACGCCATCACAAAATAACGTCACAAGCGTTCGCCCCTCTACTACGTAAATCAAATCAGCAACTTCTATTAAAATTATATCGACGATCTCCGACACGGCCAGCCTGACGATTTGCACGTCCTCGTGCATCATCATCATCATCATCCCAGCGCCAACCCAAGTCGCATCCGAAGCTCCCTCAGCCCCGAATTCCGGGATCCGGTTCACCAAGCCAACCACCGATTCCGGCCAAACTTCGATATTTCCCGTTGCACGTCCTCGTGTATGTCTGTAACAAATTTAAAAAAAAAACACAGAAAACAGACTTTGAAGCATTTTTGAGAACTCGGCCAACCTGACCGTCACACGTCACGTTTAATTACTATGACTATTAGAAAACCAAACAAACTTAATCATTTTAATCACTTAAACGCAAGAGCTTCCTTCAAGCCTCATAATTATCAAATTTCAAAAAGAAAACAAAAGGTTCCTTCAAGCCTCATAATTATCAAATTTCAAAAAGAACACACAAAAGGTTCCTCCATGCTTCATAATAATCAAATCATCAAAAAGAAAACACACCATGGTTCGCTACCACAGTAGCTAGTGACAACTCATAGTTGACACCTCGTTATCACCTCTTGTGATACGACCAACTCTAGAGTCCACGACTCCCAGGTCAACACATGACCGTACAACTAATAGTCTCCTCTGAGACCCAGGTCCCCGCCACATCACTAGCTGCCCATCGCCCCCTGAACAACTCCTCACTGAGTTGCAGTTACGACTACAGACTAGTGCATGCAGTGCGACCATATCTACCAAAGTCCCCGCCACATCACTAGCTGCCCATCGCCCCCTGAACAACTCCTCACTGAGTTGCAGTTACGACTACAGACTAGTGCATGCAGTGCGACCATACCTACTAGTGTCCCCGCCACACCACTAGCTGCCCATCGCGCTCTGAACAACCCCTCACTGGGTTGCAGTTACGACTACAGACTAGTGCGTGCAGCGCGACCACATAGCCATGATACGTGTTCCATTTGCTGGCGGAGGCACCCTCCTCACCATCTTCTACATTATGAAAATCTAACTCAGCAGACATTACTTGGAAAAATCTTTCGTACTTATGCGATCGTGGGGTACTTATAAGTTCTTTTTCCAATCAACGATTTCAATAGGTAACGATCGCCATCAAATAAATCACCAACATTAAATTAACCAACATTACAATTACCAATATTACTTTAGCTTTATTTCTATCAAATCTAGATTTTTCTTAAATAGCACTCATTTCTATGTTCGTAGCCGCATGCTCTCTTGTCTTGTTGTTGTAGTATTTCTGGTTCAGTATCATCCAATGTTAGGAGATTTTTATGATCTAACCACACGTCCTATCAGAAGCTCAAGTGAGCTCGTAACTACAGGCCACAGTGAACTTTAGCTTTGAAATAATCAAAGACAAACCAGACTTGTCCATGGAGTTTCTTGCGCGTTCTTCTCCATAAAGTTCTATGCTTTGGAACATGAAATTTAGCTTCACTTTTCTTGGACTGACCGACATTAACTATTCCAAAGCACCAACGGATGGTTAATTTGAAATAAATAATTTTGATTTTGATTTTGGACATCATAATTTTAAAACCCTAATTTAAAATTTCTCAGCCCATTATAAAAACAATAATCGGGTAGTACAAGAAATAAAAGTTGCAAATAACTCTTATTATCATGTCGCAAAGAAATAGTTCAGTACACAACACACTGGCACAACCTTGTACACTGTATATATACTGGCGCGCGTGTGTACATACACCAATGAAATTACAGATTGCTTGTCAAGAGAACATTCGGCCACGGAATCAAAATAAAAATAGTACGATTCACCGGATTATGACAATTTCCCACAAACACCTGCCACTTGGCAGTTGTCAACCGTTGCACACCAGACATCTCGGAGCTCTCATAAAACTCCATTACGTTACCACAAACGTTTTGGGTATTTTGACATCTTCTCATCGCCTGCAGAGTAGAGGCTCAAGTCTTGAAACTTTGCGCGCTCCGCAAGCGCACCTTGCGCGCTCCGCAAGCCCACCTTACGCGCTCCGCAAGCCCACCTTGCGCGCTCCGCAAGCCCACCTTGCGTGCTCCGCAAACGCACCTTGCGTGCTGCGCAAGCGCACCTCGCTCGCCAAACAACAGCCAGCACAACCGCACTTGCACGCCTGCAGCGGACTCCTGTAGCGCACTCCTGCAGCGCACTATCACGCGGAGCGATCTCTTCTGCGTCAGCAATTGAACACACCTCGTAACGTGACGTTCACTTCCAGCCTCACTGCCAGTACATCCAGCATTTACAGAAGCTCATATAAAGGCAATGACCAACTACCACACAAGTAATCACACAAGTAC
Source organism: Sesamia inferens (assembly GCA_037179545.1). Taxonomy (NCBI): domain Eukaryota; kingdom Metazoa; phylum Arthropoda; class Insecta; order Lepidoptera; family Noctuidae; genus Sesamia; species Sesamia inferens. Next base: position 11,198,816 of record CM073939.1, read on the forward strand.
TTTAAAAATATTGGCAGATAGCGACTGTTATTCTGTTCCTTGATTTATAACGAGATTGTGAGCAGTGTAGTTCTTTATCCAACTTCTGATGTCGGAGACAGTGACGGCAGAGCGGTAGGGTCGACAGCATCTTGGTGTGGTGGTACCGGTTCCATTTCGTAGGTGAGTTTTGAAATGAAGCACGACGTGTAGATATACCCTCCAATCTTCATAATAATAATTTGAATAGGCAAACCGACAGTTTAGGTTCGGAGAAGTGCCTTGGTCCGCGTCTCGATGCAAAGTGACCGTTCGACGAACCCCACTTTCCAAAGCGACTCTGTCCATGTGACGCCATCACAAAATAACGTCACAAGCGTTCGCCCCTCTACTACGTAAATCAAATCAGCAACTTCTATTAAAATTATATCGACGATCTCCGACATATAGATAAATTCTTTACTTCAAAATACTGGGGACATGTTTCTGGTTTCGGTTATACAAAAAATAACGTTGTACTATACAATTTCCCAAGATCAACCATTCGGCAACTGCCTTTTTTTTTGTTCCGGGGTGGAAAATTGTCATGGATGTCCGCGGCCCTGGGGTGGGCGACGGGGTCTATCAGACTCCTATTGACTAAAAACCACCCCCGTTTCTCATCTCTCACGTTCGGGCGGAGCCGCGGGGTCCAGATTTATTCGCAACTCCACACTCTCGAGCGAGCCCGGTCCGTTCAGACCTCGTCTCCTGCATGGGGTAGTGAGTTGTTAAACATAAATTGAAAATGAATATAATAGACTTGAAACCAACTCCAATATGCTGCGGGTTGCTCAAAGATATGCCGTGACCCCTGGCGCACAGGCAAGTGAAGGTACACAGGTGGGTTTCAGTCAGTAAGTAAGTCTGACACGCCCTTCCGCTCCGCCCAGATAAGGAGAGGTCATTAGATGATTTTCCATCAAAAAAAAAAAAACCCACTTAGTTGGAATTTTTCCCAAACTACGTAGAAGTCGGCTTTGGATAAGCTTTACTTTATGGACCGCTGAATTGGGCGACCAAAAAAAAAAAAACTGTTGTTATAGGTTAGGTTAAGTTAGAACTGTGAACAAACTCCAGGTCGACCCGCTCGACGTGAGTCGGGCGAGCGAAGCGAGCGTGCCTCGACAACGACCGGCAAAGCACCAGAAAAACAATATACATATATTACAGTTTAAGCTACTAAATTACATTTATTGCCTCCTAAAACTCAATTCTCACTACCATAGTAAATTAAAAATTACTCAGATTGTTTCGCCATATCCCTTAATCATTGGACCTAACCTCAAAACTGACAATTTTCAATTTCTCTATAATGATAAGTTTTCATCATCCCCCTTTCAGGGGAAGGGTTCCCCCCTTCCCCTCCAAAAAAAAAACCCTAAAATTCAGCGGTCCATAATGGAAATGTTTACCTCGGCTTTCAGGCTAGGATGATCAAATTATTAGCTTTCTAAATTTAGTATAAGAGGTAACAAGCAAAAAACAAATCATCTCGATGACAACCAATTAGTTATAACTGATGCCATTGTTTAAAACAGAAAATTGAAGCCAAAACTTTGGTTTCATTTATCAACTATTCTAAGAACTGAGTGCTGAAACATAGGCACGTTCCAATTTTGCTAACAAAACATGGCATCGCTAAAATATTTTTTATTCAAACTCTGTCACATGCCAAGCCGAATATTTTGAAGGTGACAACTTTATGTACCCAACGTGCCAGCAAACGAGTTTAGGTGTTCCACAAAAATGTGATAATTTTTTCATCGTATGTAAATAGAAGCGCCAAGGGATGCGCGGAGAGGACGATCCGGCTCGAAGGACCAAAATGTTAAGGACTTAACTAAGATTATTAATAATAGTCAAATGAACTGTGAAACTTAATATTATAATGATTCAAGACAGTAAAATGTTGGAAACTATGACATTGACAAATGCACGCGCGCGTCGACGACCCAATCCGTAGAAGAGCCGGCCGCCATCCGCCGGTTGCCGCTGTCGTTCCGCGCCGGACCGCCCTCTCCGCGCGTCCCCTGGCGCGGACTCAGTTCACGCCTTGGTAGTCGTGAACATAATAGCTTGATAAAAAACTTCCATGAAGTAGTTGAATTGTAAATATGTCATCATCATCTGCCTAGCCATTTTTAAATAAATATGTTAGGGTCGTCTTCTACGGTGGAGAGACCTCCATCGGGGAAGACGCCGACGACGATAGCTTGGGCAGAGACTCTCTGTCAAATGCCCGCCGTGTCATCATGGCGGTGATCCGCGACGATCGCTCGAGTCCAGCCCTGGTCTGGGCCCGGCGTACATATATTAACAGATTGCTCATTTGCGGTCTAGAGAGTAAGAACATCGTGAAAAAATTAGTAACAGAGGTAACAAAGGCAAACTTAAATGTTTTAATAAAAAATAAGGTCACTAGATATAAGTAAGTGTATTCGGTTTTGCATAAGGGTAGCCACAAAGTGTATAAACATGAACAAGTAAACGACGATATACTTAGGATTTATACTTGCATAATAATGCCGTGCCGCCGTGTCTTCGTGGTGGCGATCCGCGACGATCTTTCGAGTTTGGTCCTGACCATGGTCCGGAGCGAGAGTGCACGGAGGGCCGTTACCTCCTTCTGTGAAGCACTGATGATTGGCAAAGGAGGAGGAGGATCACGTGAAGAAAAAAAGGGTCGACTTCCAGTATAACCGCGCCAAGCTGAACACTAGTACCTATTGGAAATTAAGCGATTACCTATCTGTTAACGCCATCTGTTGGCGCAAAGTCGCCAGCACGTGCCGCCATCTATCGATGAGTAAACGGACGCTCAGTGGTCGCCGCTAAAGATCTCGAACGTTCGTTCGTTCTACGGATCGATTTACGTAATTTATTAATTAGGTAAATCGTTTATATTTTTCTATATCTCCAGAAAAACAGATGGTAGTCCTTTCACCATCGAACTAAAATTAGTTATTCCAATTATTGTAATTTTTATCTAAAATATACGTCTAAACCTAAAACTAATAAAAAACATCATTGAAGAAGTCTGACCCTCATAATTCACCACAACAGTATCTAACCTCCACAACCGCTGCGACATTGCTCCTATGTGCCGAAACAAATGTAAGACCGAGGTGACGAAGTGGTTAACAACTCAAAATTATAATAATACTGAAGATTTACTGCGGATCTCAATCGCTTAGAGTAATCGGGGTAATACACTAGTATCTATCTTTTAACACTATAATTACACTCACGCATAACTATATATTTACACACTATATGGTGGTATACATTTATACATACATTTATACACACACACATTACACTAATTTATTTCTTTAATACCTAACTTGTTATTTGGTGAAGATATATAAAAAAATAGTTAAGTACAACATGTTTACCAGGTTGATACATAGGTAGTTGGCTGGGTAGTTCATTTATTGTAGTGACCTTATGTTATGTTGTGCTTGGCTAACATCTACTGTTACTTTTGGTTTAATTAGCAGGCGAGGACCCTGGCACCCTAAACACAAGTTAAATCTTAAATTGGGTGCCAGAGTTTATCTAAAACACTTGTGTTGTTATAAGTTCTGTGATTAATATTTTATGTTGTTATGTTCAAACCAGTGGTAATAAATATCTTTTTTTTTTTTTTTTTAACCTAGTAAATGAGTAATGCTATTATACCTTTGACAAGACTGGGTGTCGAAGTTTCAAGAGTCTTACAACCTGTAACAATTGCCAAAGAACCACAAATCATTGCTTGTTTTCCGAGTCGTTGAGAGGTTTTTGATATGCACTGATGATAATTCTTCCACCAACCAAGAAGTCGTTCTAACTAAATTAATTGATTATGTACATGTATACTTCTAGATTTAGGCCAATGTAGTGTTTTACATCCAGCTTATGATAAAATACAGTTAAATCATTCTTTGAAGTCATGAATACCGTGTTCATGTTTTCCAACAATTCCATAAAACATGTTTTCTTATAAAGTCATATTCAGACTTGCTAAATTGACCTCATTTTAAACTTTCTACATGTTTCTTCAATGTTGGCGAGCAAGACGCTAACTCACTACATCCATCGCAGCATTTATTAGAACCTTCATAGAATTTTAACAAACATTCATCATTATCAACCCTCCATCGTTCCACTGCTGGGCACAGGTCTCCCCTCATACAGAGAAGGATTGAGCGTAATAACCACGCTTGCTCAATGCGGGTTGGCGATTTTAGACTTAAAGTCCAGGTTTCCTCAAGATGTTTTCCTTCACCTTCAGTCATTGGTGTCCAAGATATACTTAGAAAGTACATATAACTTTAGAAAAGTTACATTGGTACTTGCCTGACCTGGAATCGAACCCGCGCACTCATACTTGAGAGGATCAATGTATTACAGGTCTCCCAAAGTGATAATGCGCATAGAAATCTTCGTCACTGTTCGGCAACGGTCGTATTCCCCGAGCGTTCGGAAGAAGATATGTATATAGAGTGGTGCACTTAACCACTCTATATACATATCTTCTTCTTATGATTATTCGAGCCTGCGCTGTTCCATTGCTGGGACATAGGCCTCCCACTGCTCCATCCTTATATCGCGAGCCCGCATGTCCTGCTTCCAGGCGGTACTTATTCTTATTTTTCCCCTCTCACAGAGAAGAGCCTGTATTCTAAAAATGCGATTATTATAGGTTGATTATGTGTATGTATTTAATTCTCACAAAAACTCGTTGTACCTAGCCGTCCATCAGGCCACCGCCTACAATCCATATTAAGCTAAATAAGACCTATTTAATGTATAATCTGACATGAATTTCAATATTTGTGGATTCTGTTATAGACGCCTAATGTTGCCATAAAAGAGAATGTGCAATGATTACCGCTTAAAATCACGCATTACATTACCAACTCTAGTCACAAATCGTCGATTAAATTGTACACGATGATGCATAGGACGTGATGCATTACTTCAAATGGGAGCGCAAAATGATTTTAATTTGCAATTGGAAGTTGACCGCGAGTATGCCTGAATTAATTATAGTGTTACATAATAGTTCGATTTTATGTTAAGCTGATAATATCGCACGGACCACGGTCTTGCTGTTCGTTAAAGTTATCGATTAGTGTATTAAGAGCCTATTCACCTCAAGCCTAGACACTCAACTTGTAGTCTGAAGGAAACACCGTCGCTGGCAAATTGTTCGAGTCCCTCTATGTACCTACGCGGTATAAAGGAGGGGGCGAAACGCTTCGACCGGATCGTAGTGGTGTTCACAACATAAGGGTGGAAACTCGCCGTACGATGGGTCGTCCGATGGTGGAACGGAGATGGGTGAATTTAATCATGCAATTCCCTCGCACACTCTTCAAAATGCACCTATAGAACACCGAAAGGCTGGCTTCTACGCCTGTGCTAGAGCACAGCGACGGCCTCTAAAGCCTCTAGGCTTTGGAGGCCGTCTCGAGTTAAATCAGGGTCACCAATCAACCTCTTCGAACGCCTTTCCATTGAATCCAAAGTAGCCAGGTGACACTTAGCAGCACCAGCCCAAATGTGGCTGCAGTACTCCACACACGAACGGACGATTAGAAGCTGTCCTGATGTGAAGTACCGCCGGACCTTTGCTATAACGCCAAGTTTCCTGGCACCACCTTGGCCTTGGACTCTTGGACCGATTTGGCAAGGGACCAAAAAGATCTGCAACCGCATGGCTGGGCAAATAGTTTGTTGCCAATATGGGTAATGCGGTCGAAGCGAGTCTTCTTAAACGCCTTTTTGTAGTACTTGGCATTACGGTTAAAGGCTCTATTCTTTGAGCTTAGCTCCGGAACTCCGCAGTCACGAGCGTCAACACAGATGAGAAATGCCATATGCTTACGCTATTCAGCTTGGACACAATCGGCATTGAACCATGGGCGAGCCGAGCCACCGAGGGGCACGTCATTGAAGGCGATAAAATACTCCATAGCTTGACGCGCCACATCAGTTATAGCGTCCGCACATCTCGACTGATTGTCAGAAGAGAAGCAGACCTGCTACCAAGGATAAGATGCAAAGAAGTGGCGCATCTCATCCCAATCTGCTGATCTGTATCGCCACATTCGCCGTTCACCACGAGAATCGTAATCTGGTGGGGAGAAAGACAATACAGACTTTACCAGACAGTGGTCTGAATTTCCCAACGGTGAGAAAACTGTTGCAAAAGGTCCAGAGAATTGGCAGTATGACCCCTACATCAGACACCCTAGTCGATTGCTCTACCGGCTGGGAAAGGCTCATTGAAAGAGTGAAATTTCGCGCCTCTCTCCCAGCGTGGTCGGTCCTCTGGTACGGAAAAAGCCAATCCTGGTGGCAGGCATTGAAGTCCCCCAGAGCGACGAACTGTGCGTCAGGGTGCCGGTGCAGAGCATTGTCAGCAGCCTCACTGAGGTGGTCAAATAATCGAGTTGTCTCCTGATCACCGCTGTGCGATCGGTAGACACAAGTCTAAACAATTTTGTCTACACCAGTGTCAACCAACAGCCATAAGGATGAGAAGTGAGGGTCTTCGAGGTGACGGAGGAGCCGGCAACAGATGTCAATGCGGACATACACACAGACCCCGGTACGCTGCAGCAAATGATGCTCCAATGCGTATCCCGGGTAGCTGAGGTATGCCGCATCAGACGGACATCTGATCTGGGTCTCCGTCAAGAAAAGTAGATGGGGCTTCTCAGTCCTCAGTCACAAGGTGGTGATGTACTGTAATGAGATTGGGTGCAGACCTTGAATATTAGAGAGGTGCACTTTAAATGATATTATTGTTTTCCTGCTTAAGTTTTGTTTATACCACGTACCGTTATTTATCTTAAGATTAATATAAAAACTAATAACAAATCAATATTGAATCAAAAATGTTTGAGTCTGAGATTTATTAGTTAGTAGTTAGTAGTCTATATAATTATATAGAAGGCTGTAATTACTAGTAAATCCCAATAGACAAATTATTCAACCAAACATGAATATCAAAATCGCACGAAAGCTGGCTTGAATATTATAAGTGATTATTTTGCAATATACGAAACGTAAAAAACTTAACTTAACCGAAGGATATATTAGAATACTAGCTCTTGCCCGCGACTCCGCCCATGTGTTGATATAAAATAAGCGCCTGTTAAAATAATGGGAGCTGGTGAAAAATCTGTGTGATTTGTCCGTATATATTTATTTATTAAAAAAAAAATGGGAGCAATATGTACGTCCGTGTTTGCCCCCATTTTCCCAACATTTTTTGTTACTGCTCTGCTCCTATTAGTTCTAGCGGGATTTTATATAGCCTATGTCCTTTCTCAGGCTCTAGACTATCTGTGTACCAAATTTCATTACAATCGGTTGAGTGGTTTTGGCGTGAAAGCCGGACAGACAGAGAGAGATACTTTCGCGTATGGACAAGCAAACAATGTTCGTCTACAATGTTCCCACTGGGACATTGTATCCCTCTCTATGGGAGGGCGTGGGCCATAATACGCCACGAAACCCAGTGAGAATTGGTACATATCACAATTGTCATGGAATTTATGTTTCTAGGACGTAGAGGTATCCTCGTAATACTATTCCTCACCATTAAGAGAGCAGCGATGGTGAAATAATTTACACTAAGTTATTAGTTGGGTTCGGACCCAGTACCTGCTACTCGTAATTCACAGCCATCACCGCTGCGCCACCACAACTCTTCCTTAACAATGTATACACAGAAAACACTCCTAAACGGTTATACAGCATTTAAATTTCAACCTCGGTCCACTAATTTCATTACACTTCATTGACATGAAACAATAAATGCATAAGCAATAACATGGATAAGACCATGGGAATTAAATTGTTTTGTCAAAGCGCGTCTCCAATCATGGAGGCATTAATGTTTTATTTATGTTGCACTTTTGATTCTTGTTATTTTATACACTCTTTGCTTGTATGATGTCACATCGGTGTGAAGTAGCCGGCCTCAAATTATAGCGTTTGACGTAGTTTTAGACACAAAAAACATATTTTTAAACCTTCTGTCACTCGTGTGAGTGCCAGAAGGTTTTTTTTTAAATCTTATAAACCAGTCTTTGACTGTGATCCCTCTAGATGATAATATGCAATCGTGGATGGTGAAGCGCACTAATTTATTAAGAGCCTATTCACTCGAGCCTTGAACGCACTTAAATTGTTAACAGATGGGAAAACCGCCGCTGGCAAATTGTTCCCATCCTTCAATCTGTGTGATGTCATAATAATTGAGGTTTTGGTGAAAATCATGATACTGAACAACTTTCTTCGTAAGACCAATATCAAACAGATACGAAGTATTTTTCTTCTCAATGATATTTACCTTCGAATACTGCACTTTTTCCAGGTCATGTAAGTACCGGCGGTTGTACGTAGGAATAGGCCCTGTATGAGGCCCCTGTGTGCCATTCTGGGCAAGCCGCAGAGGGCGATGGCCGTCAGGGTCGTCCGCGGGTATCGCACGATATCCTACGAGGTGGCTTGCGTCCTGGCCGGATCCCCGCCCTGGGACCTAGAGGCGAAAGTACTCGCGTCATTGTACCGATGGCGCGAGGAAGAGCGGACACGGGGCTCCAGTCCGGTGCAGCGGCAGATCGAACTGCGCCGAGAGGAGCTCCGTCAGGTCCTGGTGGCGGACTGGCGGCAGAGGCTTATATGCCCTACCGCCGGCCTCGCTACCGTCGAGGCGATCCGGCCAGTACTCGACGACTGGCTCGGGAGGAGGCACGGCTCCCTGTCGTTCAGGGTGACGCAGGTACTGTCAGGGCACGGCTGCTTCGGCAAGTACCTGCGTCGCTTAGGCAGGGACCGGACGCTCGGTGCCACCACTGCGTCCAATGCGGGAAGGACACGGCGCAGCACATGCTCCCCGAGTGTGTAGCTTGGGAGGAGCGGCGCCGTGTTCTCACAAATGAAGTAGGAGGCGACCTGACGCTGACGGAGTAGTGCGGAGGATGGTCGGTAGCGCAGAGTCGTGGGACGCGGTAGTGTCCTTCTGCGAAGATGTGATGTCGCAGAAGGAAGTTGCGGAACGGGAGAGAGAGATCTCAACTCCCTTTCCGGGCCGCAGAAGACACACGGACGCCGAGGGAGGGCGGATAACGCCCTCTTCCGCCCCCCATGAATGGGTCCAGGGGCGAGGGACATGGGGAAGTTCCCGCCCCCTATCGATGGACACCGAGGCGGCGGCGCGCGGGAGTATCAGCGCGCTCCTTTGAGGCGATGCACGGGGTAGTTTAACACCCCACTACCCCGTGCAGGAGACTAGGCCTGGACAGACCGGGCCAGCACGAGAGTGTGGGATCTTGAAAGAATTTAGACTCCCGCGGCCCCACGCGCGCTCGTGATAGAAGAGACACCGGGGTGGTTTTAGTCATTAAAAGTCTGATAGACCCCGTCGCCCATCCCAGGGCGGCGGACATCCTATGAAGATTCCCACCCCGGAGAAAAAAGGATGTAAGCACCAATGTAACTTTTCTAAGTTATATGTACTTTCTAAATATATCTTGGACACCAATGACTAATTACAAGGTGAAGGAAAATATCTTGAGGAAACCTGGAGTAAAAATCTGAAATCGCCAACCCACATTGAGCAAGCGTGGTGATTACGCTGAATTCTTTTCTGTATGGGAGGAAGCCTGTGCCCAGTAGTGGGACGATAAAAAAAAGGTTGATGATGAGGATGATTGTACTTTTTATGTTTGTTTTGCAAGCGATAGATAGCGCACGGGAACTGTCATGAAGTTGACACCTGCGAAGATAGCAATATGCGGGCTCTTGCCTTGCTATCATAAAAATTGCCCCGGGGATTTCGTTTTCTTTTCCCGTGAACATTTTGTTATCTACGTATAAGTGTATTTTTATTTAAACATTTTACAAATCCTATACCTTATTTTTCTGCGTTTTTGCACTTCATATGTAGGTAGGGTATTACAATTAACTCTGCAGTGGTGTAGCAAAAGTTTGTGTACCGAAGTCGGAACTGCATTCATGGCGTTTTGAATGACTGTATTTCGTGTCGACGACAACGTGTCGTATCGACGAAAACGAAACACCACAATGAGTTTAAAAGTATGCACGTAATGTTCTGTAGCTTGTATACAAAATTATTTTTTGCTAATGCGAAACCTGAATACAGTTTGTTCAGAATAAGCAACTGAATCGATTCCAGTCATTTTTACAGCACGTTATATTTTTTCCCAAATACATTTAGAAATTGTGGCACTGTGGTTATAGTATTGCGCACACTGGCGGCAATAGCTGACACCAGAGGTCAGAGCCCCGCTCGCCCGCCTGAACGGAACGTGGACCAGTTTTTTGTTGGGACAGCCAAGTAGGTTAACAAGCTCATAACTTTGTAGTTTTTCATGATAACTATTTCAATTTTAGTACATAGATTCTTTACTTAAAGATACTGTACGCGGTATTCGAGTTGAATTTGGGTCGCCAATTAGCCTCTTCGCACGCCTCTCCACTGAATCCAAAGTAGCCAGGTGACATTTCACAGCACCAGCCTACATGTGGCTGCAGTACTCCACACACGAGCGGACCTGTGCCTTGTACAACATTAGAAGCTGCCTTGGTGGGAAGTACAGTGGGACCTTTGCGATGACGCCAAATTTTCTGGCAGCGACCTTGGCCTTGGACTCAATGAACCACCCAAAGTTTAGGTTTGAGGAAACCTCAACTCCCAAAAGCTGAAGGCGGTTGGTGCACTCCAAGGATACATTCTGAAAAGTTAGGAGCTAAGGTGAACGGGCTCCTTTTAGCGGTGAAAAGACATGCCTGTGTTTTGGCGGCATTGAATGCTACAAGATTGGCTTTGCCCCATTCGGAGACTCCCTGTAGTGCAGCACTCGTACGCTCCACCATAGCCTCTCTTTCGGACCGGATTGACTCCTTACTAGCCCGAGCTTCCGGCAGGTATCTCTACACAACTGTGCTGTCATCTGCATACCCATAGATACTGGGCATCAGCAGATCGTTAATATGCAGCAGGAACAGAGTTGCAAAAAGAACAAACCCCTGAGGAATATCGGCATTAGTCGACATGGGCTCCGATGAACATCCGTCGACAACAACTCGGAGGGCCAGCGGAAATGCCATACGCTGGAAGCTTACTCAAAAGGCCAGCGTGCCATACCCGGTCGAAGGCCTTCGAGAAATCAAGGGAGACGGCAATCGCTTCCCCATTTTTCTCGAGAGCCTCGCCCTACATGTGGGTGACATACACTAGTACGTCCTCAGTTGACCGATTTCATCGAAACCTATACTGCCAGTCACTGAAGATAATCTTAATAATGTGTAATGATAATGTTGTATATATTATGTAATTTTCTACGAATCAGAAATAATGACCTATAACGGTACCTACTAAAGAAATTTACCCGCGTAAGTTAGGACATTGTGTATTAACATAACTTAAGACCATGACATCACCTCACAAGTAGCCTACAGCACAGAATAAGCTGGTATTTGGCGCAATACGTGATTTTGATTTTGTATACAAATCTTATTCATAGTAATGAGGTACGCAATAGTATGCATTCCTTAGTATGGGACATTGAGATCCGGGTGACATAGAATGAAGAGATTATAGTATTATTTGACGAATTGAATAGACAAAGCCACGCTTGTAAAGCTACTGTTTTGAAGAACTTTTGTTGACTACAAAAGGAAAAATCTCTATACCTACACCAAAAGGCTTTAAATAAAATGTAAGGAACTCAGGTTCAGAACATTTTCTTTTATTACGTTTAAACCAAATTTGCCTTATTGGACGTTGAAAAGTATATGCTTAATTCAAATGGGATGGGGCAAATCATTTTTTTTAAGTTACTTTACATTAGGAAGGTCGCGTCCACAATAAACGCTAGACCTAAAAATTTTTTACAAAAAAAACAACCGACTTCCAAAAAACACTACAAAGTGAATAATAACTAATTTCGGAAGAAGGTGTCTTTGGTTTTTGTATATTAGTTTTTGACATCGACTTCCGATTTAGTTATTTTTCAGTTTGTAGTGTTTTTTGGAATTCGGTTGTTTTTTTTTAATATTTTACACTGTTTAGTTGTGAAAAGTACTGTTCAGCTGCATCCGGTTAGACTGGATGCTGACGCTAAAATACTTAATGAAAAAACTTACAAACGCACTGGTTGCCCCTACGATTTTTGAAAGTTGCCCTTGATTTCTTTGGTCGTCCACCATCAAACCCTGATGTCCTTATCATGGGATCACCTTGGGAATGTCTTCTTTCCAACAGAAAAAGATTTATCAAAATCAGTTCATAAACGACGAAGTTATCCGCGAACAAACATAAAAAAGCATATATACGGTCGAATTGAGTAACCTCCTCCTTTTTGGAGTCGGTTAAAAAGGACAAAGATATCCACACTATGGGAGTTTGAAGATAGACGACTTTTTAGCCGACGCAGAATGCGATGGCAAGATGAACCAGATGCGTAACGCAAAATATATATATATACATATATGAACGCAACTGTGCAAGTGACTTTAGCAGATGATGATGTAAAGTTGGAATTCAAATAACGTGGTACTGGCACGTTATACATACGGCTGCTGGTGCCTGAGTCACCAAGCCTACTCAGTTACCCAGATCTCATAACTGAACATAATGCACATAACCTGTGCAGTTTTGCGAACTTCAGCATAGTAAAGTCGGAGAGATGAATTTTTGATACAGCTTATCGCTCAAACAGCCTTCTGAGCGTGTTCATGGGTCTTTGGAACTGGCTGATGTAGCAGCATTGGAGGCGAATGGACACTACGGGTGGTCAGGTCTAGGGCTTAACATAAACTGCCACATTTGTGCGGTGCCACTTTGTGATTTTATTTCTTTCTGTCCGTTTATTTGTTTTTGTTGTATGTACTAATATAGATAGCTTTTCAGTTTTTTTATACTAACAGTAAATTGACAACGTCTGAAATTATATCATCATCATCATCAAACTTTTTATTATCCCACTATTAATCACAGGTTTCCCCTCATACAGAGAAGGGTTGAGCATAATCACCACGTTTGCTCAACGTGGGTTGGCAATTTCAGACTTAAAGTCCAGGTTTCCCCAAGATGTTTTCCTTCACCTTGTAATCAATCATTGATGTCCAAGATATACTTAAAAAGTACATATAACTTAGAGAAGTTGCATTAGTATTTGCCTGAGAGGCTGGTGTTTTAGCCACTAGGCCACCACGACTTAAATATACAGCATGTTAAGAAAACCCTGTCCGACCCATAAGGATAATAAAGGTTAGGTAAACACATGACCAAATATAATATAAAATTTTACGTAATCATCATAGTAACAATACAAATGAATTTTGAAATAATCTTTTTTTCCCGCGAATTAATTCCAATTTCCCCGAAATTTGGTAATTTTTTAAAAGTGACAACACCGGTATTATTATGAGCAAATAGCGATGCGACCACGTGCCGCGTGTCCTGCCGTCCGCCCCCCGCGGGCGGCAGGCGAAGGGTGGTCAACGCACATTTATTAAGTTACCTCCTTTTGCGAAATAATATTTATTTTTTTGGGGGGATTTTTTTTAATTTTAGCCCGGTTTTGTATGCATTAGTAGAATCAGTTATCGATACCTAACAACACCTTCACGGGTCGGACAGGGTTTTCTTAACATACTGTATATTCATTAAGAAAAGGATAGAAGATAATATGATAGTTTAATCCTGTCAAATTGAGATACTACGTAGACAGTTTAAACGCGATTATAAACATGGCGACAAAAAATACTTGAATTTAGGTAATTTGACAAGTTTAAACTAAGATTTTATCTTCTGTCCTTTTCTTTATGAAATAGAAATAAAAAGATGGACTAAACTTAAGTGTAATTTAGTTCGTAAACAAGGGAATTGGGGTCACTGTCTTATCCATATATTCTCAACAACATTTTTTAAACTCACAATAAAAAAGCAAGAGTCATTCACACATAACATCAATCAATCTTTTTAAACAGGCAATGACGCCGCGAGAAATAATAAATTAACTTTAATAGATAACTCCTATATTATGTGCTCTATATAGGAGTAAACTGAATTAATTTTATGTTGATTCGCTGAGAAAGTTCATAAACAATAACAAGACGTGGGAGTGACTGTTTATGTTGGCTTCAATTTACCGTTTGGTGATTTTGTCCCTAACAATAACAAAGTAAATTCATAATATTTGTTTGTATTGTGGAGGCATGAGGAACAGGGAGTACAGTTCACTCATCCTCCATAGAAAAGGGAGGATCCTCCAACCAGACGGGTGTTATGTCTGGCGGGCACTTGCCCAATGGTTGAAATTGGCAAGTTGTATGTATGCTAATTGCACGGTCAACTCTGATTGCGAGATGTAGAATTCGTGTGACGTCAGTATGACGCGTCGTTCATTTTGTGGCGTTTGTAGGTACCGCTACAGTATGTTAAATCGTTTCTGAATCAAGCAACTTTGTGTGTCAATACTGACAGTAGATATACAACAATATACATATCTACTATTACTAAAAGTCGTGGTGGCCTAGTGGTTAAACACCAGCCAATCAAGTATGAGTGTGCGAGTTCGATTCTATTATATCTTGGACACCAATGATTGATTGCAAGGCGAAGGAAAACATCTTGAGGAAACCTGGACTTTAAGACTGAAATAGCCAACCTGCATTGAGCAAGCGTGGTGATTACGCTCAATCCTTCTCTGTATGAGAGAAGGCCTGTGCCCGACAGTGGGACGATAAAAAAAAGAAAAAAGGTTCATGATGGTGATGTCATCAAATGACTTCTCCCATTTTGAAAGTGTCAGAGTTTTACTGACCAAAACTGACCCATGTTCCTTCATTTGCCTGTGCCAGGGGCAGGGTATCGCTTTCGTACAACCAACGGCCTTGGCTGGCATCGATTCTAGTGGACCCCGTCTTGATTTGTGTTGAGGCTATAACAACAAATATTTTAAACAAAAACAAATCAATAATTGTCACCTGTCATATTGTTTTAATAGGATAATTAATAATTATTCACGATGAATTTAAAATTAATGTTTTTTGTTGAGGTATTGTATTTTGTACTTATAAATATATATATGGACAAATCACACAGATTGAGCTAGCCCCAAAGTAAGTTCGAGACTTGTATTATGGGATTAAAAATAAATTAGGATAACCTTTGCTTGTTTTTTAATTTTCGTTTTATTTTTTAGTGTTTGTTTGTTTTTTTATAAGCTAGGTAGCTGTGTTGCGTTGTCCACACTATCTCTGTACAATCTGTTTTTATAAGTGATGACTTATAATTGGCTGTCAGTCTGACATACATTTTTTTTTATTCTGTTTGTTTTAGCTGTAAGTTTTCCATAGTTATTAAATAAATAAAACTCATTTCATATTTGAATGATACCTATAAAAATTTTAAGAAATTTTGTAAGATTTATTTTAAGAGTATAATATTTTAAAGTTTAGTGCTATGGAGAGAATTTGGGGAATCGCTGCTTGGAATTCAAAAGAGGGAAACAAATTATTGAAAAAATGTTTTCATCCCAAGAAGTAGCAATTTTAGGACATAACATCGGCCGCCGGCAGAAGTTACCACCCACCAGACAAAGCTTTGCCCTCAAGCGATTTGTCGTGTTCCGGCATAATGTCTGGTGAAGCCGTACGGAGGACGGGCCTGAGCAGTTGCATTGCGGTGTGTGCCGGGTACGGGTACGATACGCCTAATGTTGTTGTGTTGGGAGTTTGGTCGTGGAGGGTCTTCAGATCAATCTCCCTTTGGCGCAGCATCGTTGGTCGTGTTGTTGGGTTTAACATTGCATCACCTCGCTCAACTGCCGTCTTCCTTCCTATTCGCTCAGTTTTTCTCAGTAACCTATTCACTCTTAATAAACTAGCCCGCTTTACCATCAGCGATCGCATCACTGCTTACCATCAGGCGGGATTGCGGTCAAGCGCTAGTTTATAATTACTTAAAAAAAATATCTTGTTCAAGGTCAACAGTCATCATCATCATAATCTCAGCGTTAATCCCAGTCGCATCCGAAGTCCAACTATACCAGTCTAACGATAGAAGTGATATTTGAACTGCTGATTTTGGCTAAACTTCGATATTTTCCGTGAAGCCGACTAGCGTCTGATATCTACAACCCAAAGGCGATATCGAAACATTGCAGTTGGACCAATTGTTGGACTTTTGAGGGCTGCAACTAACTGTAACGACTGCCATTAGATGTTCGTATGGCAACCGGGCCCAACAGCTTAGCGTGCTTTCCGAGGCACGACCAGACTAGTGAAAATATTCATATTTATGCATACAAATATTTGCCGCTGCTCAATAATTATTAAAAAAAAAATCTTATGCAGTGCTAACAAAAATGTTAGGCATACTGGTGATATTTGAACTCCTTCATATTGACATTACAAGAACCACACAAAGGCTTTTCACAAGTGTTACAATTACGATTTATTGGTTTTATTTCTGCATCTCTGGATGAAACACCGTCTTCTCTTTCTGCTACGTTCTTCTTCACGATCTAGGGGTATGCTGTTATTGGGCTATGCAGTGGATGGTGTCAACAGGGAATGCGTATTTTATCCGACTGATTCCCATACCAAGTCAAGAATAAACTTTTTTCTACTGATTTTATCTCGGTTAGCACAAAATCCAAGAATTAATTGCTGCCAAATCCAAAATATTATAAAATACTTGCACAGGCCAAGGGAACTAACTACATGACAGCGCCATTTGATCTATAAAGTCAACTCAAAATTTCGTAGAATTGTGAAAGTCCACTGTATCTGATTTCCTTTTGCTTGTTCTGTGTCCACATATTCCATGAAGATTAAACACTTCCTTTGTAATACCTTTTTGAAAAAGCAGTCGGTCCAGCTAGCTTCCTGTGTTAGAACATTCTGCCATAGACGACGACCAGGTAGGATCAAAACTGATAAGTTACCAGGGTAGAAGTAACGCCGCTAATATATATCGCGACATCAGTGTTGTGGAGAATGACTTCAGTTTGTACTCTTGAACGCCAGCCATCCTGAATCAGTCTTCGATCCCGACTTCGACCTTGACCTCCTCTTCTTCTCTAAATCCAGAATATGTGCCTATCTTCTTCAGTCGGTTCACAATCTGAATGGTCCTCCGATATATTCTGCAACACTTCCAATATTTCAAAAACGCGAAGAAAACAATTAGGAGACATTATAAAATGAATGAGATACGTAATTCAACTTTGCTTCGATAAGAACAAAACAAAAATGAACGAAAACGATTATTTAACTACCCACATTCACACACATACAACATACATTCATATATTCAATGAGATTTAAATAATTAGCGCTATGGTCAAATGCCCACTGCGGTCGTTTTAGGTAGACAATCATTTATAATAAATATTTATCTTGCTATTGCTATACACATATAAAAATAATCTAAACAATGCTGAAATATTAAGTCATAAAACGACAAAGATTGCAATACAATGGTTTTTACAATATGGTTGATCACAAACTTCATTGGGGTCATTTGACCACTCTAGTCTTTCTAATGTTAGAGCTTAATTACTCTAGCCTTGAAGGCACTTAAATTGTAGTCAGACGGAAACACCGCTGCTGGCACACCCTGTTCCAGTCCTTCGATGTACGCGGTATAAAAGACATGTCGAAACGCTTCGTCCGGATCGTAGAGGTGTCAACAACGTTAAGGTGGATGCCGTACGACGGGTTGTCCGATGATAGAACGGAGATGTGGGATTTCTTTTTATAATTAAAAACTAGTGCTTGATCGCAATCCCGCCTGATGGTAAGCAGTGTAGCAATCGTTGATGGGAAGCGCGCTAGTCTATTGAGAGCCTATTCACTAAAAAAAAAACCAAGTGAATAGGATGGAAGACGGCAGTTGAGCGAGGTGATGCAATGTGAAACCCAACAACACGACCGAGGAGAGGAGCCCCAGAGGGACCTTGATCTGGAAACCCTCCACGATTAAAATCCCGATACAACAACATTTGTCGCATCATACCCGGCACACATCGTAACACAACTACTCAGAGCCGTCTTCCGTAAGGCTTCACCAAAGATCATGCCGGAACACGACGAATCGTTTGGCGGCAAGACAGTCTGTTCGGTGGTAATGGCAACTTCTACCGGTAGCCGATATTATGGCCTACATGCTATCTCCAAAATGCATCCTATAGAACACCAATAGACTGGCTACTCTGACATGAAATGACAACTCACTTCACGCTCACTATCTAAGTTTTACGATGCTTACAAATTTGCAACTAGGTTTCGCCTTCACCAGCTCATCGGTTCACCTTGTTGGGGCCTCCCTACACTGCGTCTTGCGCTACGTGGCCGCCACTCCAGAACCTTACTGCCCCATCGGTCATCGGTTCTACGAGCAATGTGCCCCGCCCAATGCCACTTAATTTTAGCGACTCGAAGAACTATGTCGATGAGTCTGGTTATTCTGCGTATCTCCTCCTCCTCCTCCTCCGTTACGTTGAGGTGCTCTTTGATTGTAGGTAATATTGTGTTTTGCACACGGTTCACGTGTGTTAATCATGCCATGTACAACAAATATTACGCTTTCAAGACTTAAGAAATAAAGATATGAAAAATATTCTTTATTTAGCACACAAAAAACGCGCTTTACAAATCAAAAATCATGAAACATACGCATACAATGTAGTTATGAGCAGAGCGTTTTGAACGTGACACATCATATGTATGTATTTTCTTTTTAGTAAGCACCCAGCTGGAAACACTTCTAAAAACGACCGCCATCAAAATAACCAGTCACAAAAACAACCTCTTTCTTCGTTTTTTCTTTTTTTTCCAATTTACAATCAATTGGCAGTTCGAAATAGTTCATAGCCAGCGATGCGTAATTTTTTTTATATTTATTAGTGTTGGTTTGACTAATGCTATTTCTATTTTGAGTCTATCGGTATCTACAGTCTGAGTTGGAATCAATATCATTGTACATAATACACACATCAAAAGTGTCTAGGGATCAAGCATTTTTATGCGGATTTCTTGAGATTGAGATGTGGCTTTGTAATAAATTTATGATTTTATAAATTTATATGGATCCTTTTTGGTGCATTTCATAATTTGAATCAGGAACTGTGAATCAAATTCGAGTAAAAGAAAATCAGCTGTCAATATTTTCCCTTTAAAAACATACAACGCATTGAAGACATTATTAGTGCTACTGTTTCCCTACTACTGATTAAAACCAACGTTATTATGGAGCGGCGACGTCATTTAAGCAGGGAAGAAATGCTCAGAGCCGTGGGAATGATAGAAGCTGGTTCCCGGCAACGTACTGTGGTTTTAGCTCTGAATACAAGTCAGAGTGTTATCAGTCGACTTTGGACACGTTACCGAAGAACTGGTACCGTGGCTGAGCGCCATGGAGGACGGTATCGCTGCACCACACGAAGACAAGACCGATACATTCAAATCTTAACTCGAAGAGCTCCAACAATAACCGCCATGATGTTAGCCGTGAGGCTTCATCACTCTTCAGGGAACTTAATTAGCGACCAAACAGTCAGAAACCGCTTGCATGAAGTGAACCTTCATTCCCGAAGACCGCTACGGGTACCACCTATAGCAATGCACAATCGTAGGATTCGATATCAATGGGCTCTTGAACACAGAAATTGGGCAGAAGAACAATGGCGTTTCGTGTGCTTTTCTGATGAGTCTCGTTTTGGTATGAGACCGGATACAAGACGTATACGACACTGGAGAACCCCTGGACGCCAACAGCGATTAAAATCCTGCCAGGAAGTCCATCCTTATAGTGGTGGAACCATCATGGTATGGGCGGGTATTTGGATCGGCGGAAGAACTGAGTTGATTTGGATCAGAGGCAACCACAACGCTCAAATTTATGCTGAGACGATTGTATCAGACGTCATCGTTCCTCTACAAGTGCAAATCGGTCCCTTATTTCAGTTAATGCATGATAATGCACGACCGCACACCGCAAGAGTTGTAAGACAGACTCTCGCCGCAGCTAACATCAATGTCCTGCCCTGGCCTGCTCAGTCGCCAGACTTGAACCCGATTGAGCATGCATGGGATATGCTACAGAGAAGAGCTCTGCCGAATATGGAGGGTATCCAGTCGCAAGGAGACCTTTTTTTGTTTGACGATGTTCTTGTGTTGTTAGTGTTCGCGGTAGAAACACGGATTATTAATTGTTTAAGTTACCCAATAAAATTTTAGAGAAAACTGTTATTTCAGTCTTTTTTTCGAACTTTTGTGTTAGTGGTTCAAATGTCAAATATCCCTTTATTAGGAAAATGGCAAATTTCTTTATTAATGCAAAGGTGACTTGGTTTATCGTTACTGTGACAAACGAAAACACTTTATTTGATGAATCCTTAAAGAAAATTTTAATTAATATCAATCAGGAGAAAAGTTATTGCAAAAATATATGTTGATCCCTAGACACTTTTGATGTGTGTATATCACATGTCCTATTACTCCAACACTCCGCACAAGATTACCACACTCACTCATCGTCTCATAACATGACTCCACAACTAATTTTGCAATATTATAGGTAGATATTTCTTATAGGTATTAGAATTATTTTTATTATTCTGTGTTTTATCTGTTAAGCATAATATTTTTTTTTAATAATTATAAACGCTAGTTATCGCATCACTACTTACCAACAGGCAGGATTGCGGTCAAGTGCTAACTTGACCGCAATCCTGCCTGATGGTAAGCAGGGATGCGATCGTTGATGGTAAAGCGCGCTAGTTTATTAAGAGCCTATTCACACAGAAAAACTGAGCGAATAGGACGGAAGACGGCAGTTGAGCGAGGTGATGCAATGTTAAACCCAACAACACGACCAACGATGCTGCGCCAAAGGTTGATTGATCTGAAGACCATCCACGACCAAACTCCCAGCACAACAACATTAGGCACATCGTACCCGGCACACATCGCAACACAACTGCTCAGACCCGTCCTCCGTGCGGCTTCACCAGACATCATGCCGGAACACGACAAATCGCTTGGTGGCAAGGCTTTGTCTGGTGAGTGGTGACTTCTGCCGGTGGCCGATGTTATGTTTTACTTTTTAATGCTTATTATTTTTAAATTTTATTTTGTTATGCCTATTATTTGTCTTCAACTCTTTCGCGGTGTCTCCGTAAAAACTAGTTCTAGCCATTAAAGGGACCTGGTGACTTGTAACACAGGTTTTTCCCCAAATACCTATATCGGGCACCAGTCTCTCACAAATTCAGCTGAGACTTTTTTGTATACACTAATTATAAATCAACTTTGTGAAGAGAGAATAAATGATAATTTATTATTAACAATAAAACATATTCGGCTATGTTTTTTCTACTAAAATAAACGTAAACAAATATCGTGCAGTTAATCGGCATCCCTTACTTTCGTCATTCATTCGTATGTAATTCGGAACGGACGCGCCTAATGACGGCCATCGGCGGATCGGGTACCACATCACTTCCCACCTACTAATCATTTGGGGCGTCATTAATAACTGGAATTCATTATTACGTAGCTGTAATGATTGAGGATACATACCTACGGAGATATAATTTTTTACTTGTCATCCGACATATATGTAGGTGCTTTGTGTTTAGCTGTTCTTTTAAGGTACATATTTAATAAAGTGGTATGTAATGTTATGTTTATATTTATATGTTCTATCCAAACGTATGTTTCCAAGTGATGTTATATCAAGTTAAGCAAATATCAATTGTATTTCAGAACTAATTAATTTTATTTCGGAATGACTAGCACTATTGAAAAAGAAATATTTGAAGTTGTTGTCGTGATCAGAACATTATTGTGTAGAAATTAAAGTTATTTTCAAAGTAACTAATGTGTGTTAAGAATATTGTATACGTAGAATTTGTCATTTATTTTTGGAGCCATTATTTTATGCGCGAAGGGCGGGCGTTTTGGGGGGCTGTCTTATGTAATATTGACGTTCAAAGAGTGCAGACTCTCAGCCTAATTTAAATAAATGGCTTTTGATTTTATTACAAATCTTGGAGAATCTCAAAATAAGCTATATAAAGAAAAGTTAATGACTATATATTATAGAACAAAGTCACTTTCTCTTTCCCTATCTTCCTTTGTATGATTAAATCTTTAATACTACGCAACGGATTTTGATGCATTTTTTTTAGTAGATAGAGTGATTAAAGAGGAAGGCTTATGTGTATAATAACATCCATTTAATTGTGGAGAAATAGTATTATTTTGAGGTTTTTAATGTGATGTCGTAAATAATTACATTTATTCCGCGTTTGCAGTGAAACGGAGGCGAACCCTACAAGATTTATCAAAATAATGTACACATTGAAAAAGTTTACAAAAAAGTCCCAGATGGTATATGTCTATCTCTTATAGATACCTCACAGTAACATTTTTTTGTCATTAACTTTTTACGATAAATATTTTTTATCGTAGTCGAATTTACGAAGCGATTTTAACCAATACAGCATTAATCCTTATCCAATTTAATACCTTAGAAACATTGTAGATTTAATATAGATCTATATCGCTCTTTGCAGCAACTCATTTAAATGAATATTTTCGATGATATTACAGATTTAAAAATTGCAGGGCGTCGCGTTTATGGCAGTACGGACCGGCTAGGGCGGGACGGGAGAAGCGGGCCGCTTTTTACACAACGCTTACAATTTTTTCTGTAGTGAATTTAGTATCACCAATGCACCCGTGCGAAGCCGGGGCGGGTCGTTAGTATAAAATGAAAATATTACAACACTAAATAATAAAAACGTTTGACAGTTTGTAGCCCGCATACTGTGATCGCTAATCCAACTAAAAATCGTTGCGATTATTGCAACCAGTTAATTACTCACTTCTCGTTAATTACCTGAGGCGGGACAGTAGGCTTAAAATACATGTACCTATGTTATTCGTAGCCTATCGAGTTGTCAAGGGCTTGTCAAGACCAGATGGCTACTGTACGCTAACATAAACACGCATTCACTAAATCCTGATATTGATTACCTCTGAAATTGTAATTTGCCAGCGGCGGTGTTTCCGTCGGACTACAATTTGAGTGCCTTCAAGGCTAGAGGGAATGAATACGCTCTAAATACATAAACTAGCGCGCTTTACCATCAAAGAATGCATCACTGTTTACCATCAGGCGGGATTGCGGTCAAGCACTAGTTTATAATCTATACAGTATGTTAAGAAAACCCTGTCCGACCCATAAGGATAATAAAGGTTAGGTGAACACATGACCAAATATAATATAAAATTTTACGTAATCATCATAGTACCAATACAAATGAATTTTGAAATAATCTTTTTTTTCCACGAATTAATTCCAACTTCCCCGAAATTTGGTAATTTTTAAAAAAGTGACAACACCGGTATTATTATGAGCGAATAGCGATGCGACCACGTGCCGCGTGCCCTGCCGCCAGCCGCCCGCGGAGGGGTGCTTATCGCACATTTATTAAGTTACCTCTTTTTGCGAAATAATATTTATTTTTTTAGAGGGATTTTTTTTTTAAGTTTAGCCCGGTTTTGTATCCATTGGTAGAATCGGTTAACGATACCTAACAACACCTTCATGGGTCGGACAGGGTTTTCTTAACATACTGTATATATATAAAAAAAATGTATATTTGAAATTCGACTGCAGGCTATAAGTAATGAAATTTTGGCTTAAATAGTAAATAGTTTTGTGAAATTTAGATCCTGCAGTTTTTTTCTTATTAAGTGCGGATATTTGGAAAAGGTTTGCCAGGTAAACTTTTACTAAACATTAATCTGAAGAAAAATATCCCTTTACGTAGAAAATAAGCAAGCTGAGGGGGGCAATGAATTGGCAATGACAGTGTAACCCAACGTTCTCGAATGAATACTACAATTGTAGTAGTATGTATGTATAATAATAGGGTATTTTACTAAAAAAACTAATTAGTCCGTCATTCAGACTATAGAAAAATATTGGATACGTATATTTTGTTTTATCAAATCAATTTTCCTCGGTGGTAGGCCATAACATCGGCCGCCGGCAGAAGTAACCACCCACAAGACAAAGCCTTGCCGCCAAGCGATTTGTCGTGTTCCGGCATGATGTCTGGTGAAGCCGAACGGAGGACGGGTCTGAGCAGTTGTGTTGCGGTGTGTGCCGGTACAATGCGCCTAATGTTGTTGTGTTGGGAGTTTGGTCGTGGAGGGTCTTCAGATCAATCTCCCTTTGGCGCAGCATCGTTGGTCGTATTGTTGGGTTTAACATTGCATCACCTCGGTCAACTGCCGTCTTCCTTCCTATTCGCTCAGTTTTTCTGAGTGAATAGGCTCTTAATAAACTAGCGCGCTTTACCATCAACGATCGCATCACTGCTTACCATCAGGTGTGATTGCGGTCAAGCGCTAGTTTATAAAATTAAAAAAAAAAGGATTGAAAAATATAAAAGGCATCAAAGATCAGGAGTGGTGGCTGGTGACGTCACTGCGCGCTAAAAAGTGTAGCGTCCAGTGACGTCACACGAATTTTCAACGCACTGTGTCGTCTTAATTTTTTGTTTATATGAAAAAAGAAAAAATACGTGTCTAGTATTTTTTGGAAATCTGACCGGCGGACTAGTTAGTTTTTATTAGTCAAATACCCTATTGTGGAATAGTATAGTAGGAAGGTGTGATGGCCTAGGGGTAAGAGACTGACTGATTATAAGGTGAAGGAAAACATCTTGAGGAAGCCTGGACTTTAAGTCTGAAATTGCCGACCCGCATTGAGCAAGCGTGGTGACTACACTCAATACTTATCTGTATGAGAGGAGATCTGTACCCAGCAGTGGGACTATAAAAAGTTTAATGACGATGACTGCAATTGTAAAAGTAGGGAAGGTAGGATTCTGAGACTACGTGAATCGAATGTCTTCACAAAGGGCAACTAGAGCCTCATACGTCTAGCATGTATTTCTACCGGCTGTTGGTGAAATCACTACTATCACCACCACCGCCATCCACCATTCTATCATAAAGGGTGTATCGTAAAAAGTAAAAAGACATTTTCGTCAGTGGGTTTTGTAAGAACGTACTGTTATGCCGCGTATACACGCTCCGTCTTACCTGCGAGCATGCCTGTGTAAACCAGTTTGCGCAAGCGCGTATGCGTGGACGGCAAGACGGTAGCGCGCGCAGTCCCGAATGTTCAGTCTTTTTGTACAGTCATAACTGCACAGGTCTGGACTGCGCAGACAAGACGGAGCGTGTAGACGGGACTTTATTCTGTACAACCAATAATATCTCTCAATGTGACTTCCAAACATGTCTATAGTCAGCTGTTGAGAGAATGTATACTTAACACCCGTCGGTCACCTTCTAGTTTAACCAGATTTTGTTTAATATCAGTATTTTACATGGAGAGACTGCCTGTCTCAGCTCCACAGCCCACTTACTGGGTAATACGAAACTCCTTATTAAGTCCGATTGACAGCCTTTCGGTTTATCTCGTGATCTTCAATAATCATTCCTTATAAAGGAATATATAACTTATTTAACACTAGCGACCCGCTCCGGCTTCGCACGGGTAGTGCAATGCTAATACTAATTAGACTACAGAATAACTGTGTATGTTAAGAAAACCCTGTCCGACCCATAAGGATAATAAAGGTTAGGTAAACACATGACCAAATATAATATAAAATTTTACGTAATCATCATAGTACCAATACAAATGAATTTTGAAATAGTCTTTTTTTCCCGCGAATTAATTCCAACTTCCTCGAATTTTGGTAATTTTTAAAAAAAGTGACAACACCGGTATTATTATGAGGGAATAGCGATGCGACCACGTGCCGCGCGCCCTGCCGCCCGCCACCCGCGGAAGGGTGCTTACGCACATTTATTAAGTTACCTCTTTTTGCGAAATAATATTTATTTTTTTAGGGGGATTTTTTTTAAGTTTAGCCCGGTTTTGTATCCATTAGTAGAATCAGTTATCGATACCTAACAACACCTTCACGGGTCGGAAAGGGTTTTCTTAACATACTGTATAAAAACAGCGGCCCACGCCCAGGCCGGTCGGTACCGTCGGAAATGCTATGTCTCGCAATTTTTAAATCTGTTATATCTTAGAAAATATTTAAATCATATGCTGTCAAGGATCATATAGATATTTATTAAATTAATAATCTATTTAAGGTATTTGATTGGATAAGAATTAATCTTGTATTGGTTACAATCAGTTCGAAAATTAGCCATTATTTATTATTATAAAAACAAATGACAAAACAATTAATTGTGCGATATCCATAAGAGATAGACATATACCATCGCGGAGTTTTCTGTAGAGCTTTTCAATGTATGCAATACTTATGTAGTACATTATTTTAATTAATCTCGTAGAGTTCAGTCTGCGTTTGCAATGTAAGCGGATAAAATGTAATTATTTACAACATCACGTCAGAAACCTCATAAATTATTATTTTTGAGGTTTCTGACGTGATGTTGGAGATAGTCTATTTAATGGATGTTATTAAACATATAAACCTTTCTCTTCAATCACTATATTTATTAAAAAACCGCATCAAAATCCGTTGCGTAGTTTTAGAGACAGAGATAGAGAAAGCGCCTTTGTTTTATATAGTTTACTGTAGTGATTATAGCATCTTGCCTTTCTTCTAAGCTTTAAACTTTTTCCGTAAACTTATCTTTTGTACCAATCACTTCTGTATTAACTCGAGAAGTTCGCATGCTTGGCCCATATAAGTTCTCCACAGTACATGCGTAGTTACGTAACTACATTTCTCAATAAAATTCTTTAATTAATTAAAGAAAAACAATATTTCACAAAATCTATCACACTAGGTGCACCGCGCGGTTTCACTATATATATATGTTTATTTATACGCTTCGCTCCTATTGGTCGCAGCGTAATGTTATATAGCCTAAAGTCTTCCTGGAATAAGGCGAGGTTATACTACTTTTTCACTTTTTTAAATATCTGTAAATCCAAGAAAAATTTAAATTTCGGGTAAAAAGAAAATATTTCAGGAAAGTTCAACATATTGCCTAGAATTCTGTGAAGATAGAAACGTGAATTTAAATAATTTGTTCAATAAAAAAAATTACAAAGATGATACTAAATCGCTATTTAAAACGTTTACCCTGAAAAAATTAAACGCTAAAAAATAATATTACATATCAAAACATAGATAATATTATTTTTTAGCGTTCGGTGAAAATACTTTTCTTAATTTCCTTTTTAATTTTTTCTAAGGAACAATTATATTCAAAATCTAGCATTCAGGAGCTCGCAACGGCTGGCCAGTGCCCGCCGAAGCATCACCGAGGTCGGATGCACACCGCCTTTTCCGAAAAAAATCCCAGCGTGTTCATACCTACACACCGCACTATAACATGGCCTTAATGGGTTATCTAACACATTTTTTTTTTTTCAAATCGGACATTCGCTCCTGAGATTAGCACGTTCAAACAAACAAACAAACTCTTCAGCTTTATAGATTAGTATAGATAATAGGACGAGTACAGATATCCCCAGACACGTCACTAGATTAATTTATGCTGTCAAGCACACGTAGACTATCAGACACTCTGCAAGATCTCCGCTTTGTCAGGTTTCTCATTCCACCAGATTATATCCTCGGGTTTCATAATACTGAGTATTATTGCGATGTTTTCATGAAATAAGGCTTGAAATAATCTAGGCAAACAATACGAGAGCCGAGGTAATATCCTACATCATTTATAACACGGGTTCTGCCTCTGTGAGAGAACGAAGCAATTTATTTCGCGATTACAGTTCTCCGGTTTGTTGAAGTGTCAGTTTTAAAGGTCGTTATTATCTATTCTTATCCTAGGATTAGGATTAGATTTGTTTATTATTTAATCGAATCTTTAAATAGGCTGTAATTGTGTTTTAGCTTAACATGCTAATGGCCCCGCACTCTAATTGCGTAACACATTATTACTATCAATTCGAATCTGCTAATCCATTGCTCCATGTGTTCTAAAAATGTCTTCTGCTGAACAACATTAATAACGCAATGAATGTTGTTGAACTGTCAAAATGAAACCCCTTGCTACTGATAGGGTATTTGACTAAAAAAAACTAATTAGTCCGTCAGTCAGTTTTCCAAAAAATATTAGACAGCTATTTTTTCTTTTTTCTAATATACAAAAAATGAAGACGACACAGCGCGTTGAAAACTCGTGTGACGTCACTGCACGCTACGCTTTTTATATTTGTCATTTTTTTATTGATTTGATAAAACAAAAATACGTGTATAATATTTTTTGGAAATCTGACTGACAGACTAATTAGTTTTTTTTTTTTTTTTGTTTAAGTCAAATACCCTATTACCCTGCCGGTCGTAAAAAGACAACATTGAAGTTCTTGTCACCGTAAGCTCAGGCTTTCAGACGGAGAGCAGTCTGCAGCTCGCCGCCCGACAAGGACCAGGACCGGGTCGAAGGCTCGTTTCACGCACATTTCAATGCCTGCTGTGGTACTGTGACTTCTGGCGCACAGGAAAATGAAGGAACTTTAGTAAATATAAGTCTGACAAAGCCTTCCGCTCACCCCAGAGCGGCAGGAGTAACATCCTTTTTGGGATGGGAAATCATCAATTTGATATCCCACCAAAAAAAAAAATGCTAATAGCGCTATAAAGTACAAGAACAATTCTCATAATGTTAAGAATGTTCACAGTTTTCTGCGTCTCAATCTCTCATAAATTTGACATTACCTAATTGTCGCTGAGATGACTAAATTTTGGATATTTTTAATGACAAAAATTG
This sequence comes from Sesamia inferens, assembly GCA_037179545.1. Taxonomy (NCBI): domain Eukaryota; kingdom Metazoa; phylum Arthropoda; class Insecta; order Lepidoptera; family Noctuidae; genus Sesamia; species Sesamia inferens. The sequence goes on from CM073939.1 coordinate 11,227,697, forward strand.
GCGTTACTTCTTTCGATTGTGAATGCTAATGACCGAAGCGACGTCCGTCTTCAGACAATCTAGTCCAGATTCATCGTTTCGGTTACCCGAATGGCAGATAATAATTATGTCTTAAGGGCTAACAATCAAGTGTCACACTAATCGTTAGTCCTTAATTAAGTCGAGTATTGTATTCGGGTACCGACTACTGAAATTTAAGCACTCAGATTAACATTTATTACGTTGTTAAAATTTTCTCTACACACTTTAACAAAAATAATACTTCCCTAAGTAATATTTGATAAACATTTCAATCACTCCTTCCTACGCTTGTTGCAAAAATTTTACTCAAAATGCTTTAGGATCGTTCTTTCTAATTTATGTAACTCGTTCCTTTTCGGCTTTCATAATCTTACGGTTTTGCAAGATTCATCTTTATCTTATTTATAACATGGCCGATATCGAACATAATAATTTTTCTCCCAAAATAGCATAAATTAGAACATAATTCGTTATTCTTTATCTTTCTGTTATGAATCAATCATAGTAGTTGGTCCTTGGGGAGAAATACAAAATGGCCTCCTTGCTAACAGATATTATTGTGCTATATTATACTTCTAAGCCTTATGTTTTCTAAACTTCCTAAGCATTGTATTTTCATTTTATCATATGGAATATAGTTATTACGTTTTCATTTAAAACATTTTACGTATTACAATCTTTTGAAATATATGAACAGAAGGTACGAACAAGAAGTATACGTGATTCCTTCTTGTGACTGAAACTAAACAACTTCTCATCGAAAATGCTTCAAATTTAATCAACATTACATTAGTTTGCTTATTATCTTGAATGTTACCATTTATTCTACCCTATACTTTAATTATTTCAAAGGGTGACTTTAGCATTACCGGATGGGGAAGCCTTAGAAGACCATTTACCTAACTGGTGATGTTGTCCAGAAATTTCAGATGTGCGTGATCTACGAAAGAAACGTGGCAAAAGGAGTTGATAGGAAGGTCGTCGAAAGTGGTGGTTTGCTGTTTCTGCCTAGCTCCACGAGAAGAACACGTAACTTTATGTTTATATCTGTATACTTTATCCTTGAAGCGATAAAACCCTAAAACACGAACCACTAGCCCGTAATTCTTAAAACAACTCTTTGTTAATATTCATTGTCCTAGATTATTTCAAATATAAACTAATGAAAACGTTTAAGAGTCGGCACAACTTTTAACAACAGACTTCTAAAATGAAATTAGTTCTTAGGATCGTTAATCAATGTTAATGTTGCTTTAGATAGGGGCAGTTAATAGAATTTAGTACCAGTGGATGCTTTTATTTGTTTGCAATTTACTGCTCTGTTTGGTACTAAGAATGTTGGCTGTCAAACGTGCGTTCTTTTTTATTCATAGATACGAACTCAATCAGTCATCAAAGCCAAGCTGAATACTGCTTTGCTACATTATCTTTTCCCGAAGGAATTTAATAGTTATTTAACGTTAATTTTGCTTTATACTAAACCTAAATATAGTTTGTTCAGAATTAACAACTGAATCGATTCCAATCATTTTTACACCATGTTATATTTTTTCTCAAATACATTTAGAAATTGTTGCAATGTGGTCACCGAGCGCGCAACACAGCAGACGGTTGATCATAGTACCAGGCGCGTGAGACAGAACGACGGGCGACGGGGAGCGATGCGTTGAGCATATTTTTGTTGGGACAACCAGGTATTATAACAAGCCCATAAATTTGTGGTTTTTCATGATATCTTTTTGAAATTTTACACATAGATTCTTTACTCTAAAATATTGGACACGTGTTTCGGGTTTGGCATATACAAAAAATAACGTTGCATATAAAAATGTAACATTATGATATACATATACTAGAAGCATTTCGAATTCTGTCTATTAAGAAATCCTGGGATGGAGTATGCTCCATCCCAAGATTAATGAAATATAAAATTAAAAATAAAATTAATTAATTACTAATTTTAATTAATTAATAATAAAATAAAATTAATGTATTATATTCACAACTAATTTATACACTCAACATTGGCGGTGCGAAATAGGCACTATAATGAGCGCAAAGCTGAAATGAGACCTGCCATTGCCGTGGAATGGTGTCAAAAGAGACACTGTGGCCCCTAGCACACAGCCAAGTGATGGAAAACGGGTGGTTTTTACTAAGTACAAGTCTGACACGCCCTTCTGCTCCGCCTAACGCGGGAGAAGTCATTTAATGATTCGCTATTTGAAATAAATAGGCTGAATTGAGACTTAGCGGGTCACACCTACAGAATACAACAGGATAAATAGGTCAGGGTAGTGCGTCTTTCACCTCCAAACATCAGGACTCGAGGTGACGGCGCGCCCTGTTAGACATCACAGGGGGAGCCAAAAAACTCCTCGCCCCACATCGGCCCCCCTGGCGGTTTTACGAGAAAAAGCTAGCAGATAAAAATGATTATACCTTTGACTATTTGTGGAACAGGTTAAAAAAATCAGTCATCTCGCCTAATTGCAGTCCACTGCTGCCCAGTGTTGGGTCGCTAACATCGAGGGACTGGAACAATTTGCCAGCGTCGGTGTTTCCGTCACACTACAATTTGAGTGTCTTCAAGGCTAGAGTGAATAGGCTCTCAATAAACTAGCGCGTTTTACCATCAACGATCGCAACACTGCTTACCATCAGGCGGGATTGCGGTCAAGCACTGGTTTATAATTTATAAAAAAAAAAAAAGTTACGCTACAACAATTGTTTCTGCTTTCGTGTTTAGATGACCTCAGCTACCTTTTAAAGCTAAGCGCACATTATTACCGCTTAGGGACAGAGCGCAACGCTTTTCAATAGAAAAAAGTGTGATGGGAGTTTCTTGAAACATGTCACGTATATAACAAAATATGTTGTCGGTGGATTTTTGCAACACTTCGGGGCCTCGCCCTTAAGTGAGCTTAGCCTTAAATTGGTTCATCCATATTGCTGTTTAGCTAGTTTTTTTTTTTTAAAGATTATTCCAAATCCATATTGGACACAATCAATTAATCATCTTTCTTAACCACACCCACGGAAGTGATTATTAATTAAGAAGCTATTTATTCATACCCACGCGACAACAGAAATCATTTATCAGCCTAATGAATCCCTATAATTAATTAGGAATAGAGTATCCATATAATTAATCGTGTTCTTGTGTCACCTATTCATCACTGCGACGTCTTTGACCTAAAGAGTTCTGTAGCTTAGTTTCAATGCTATTTTTAATAACTCTTAAAATACTTAAAAACTTTTTAAAAGGGACAAGTTTTTCAGATTAATTTTGTGCAATTTTCGTTGTTTTCATCAATCACATCAGTCAATTCATTACGTAGTCGTTGCAGTCATCTGTACAAGATGCAAAGAGACACTATCTCCACGAACAACTCAGTAACCACTGTTCTTCCGATGTATAGAATTTTTTAAAACCTAAAAGTATAAGCACTCCTACATACAAGAGATTCCCAATAGAACAACCCACTTAAATTAATATAACACTTTTGCCGACTCGGGAATTGTATCCAAGACTCTTAGGCCTCGGCCTCGAATTTTGCGGGCAGCGGGGCGACGGCGGCGGCGGCGAGTGAGCGGCAGGATCTTATGCGTAAAATCAAACTGACCGGTTCTCGAAAACAGCGGCGCGGCAGCGGGGCGGTGGCGGGCAGCGAGCGGTGTACTCGCGCTCGAATCTTGCGGGCAGCGAGTAAAAACAAATATCTCGTCGACACAATCATGAACACAACACTACGCGGCTATAGTGATGCGCGATCTGCCCGCTAGTTTCGAGAACGGGTCTTCGATGCCCGCCCAGCTCCCGCGCCGCTGCCGCCGCCGCCCCGCTGCCCGCAAGATTCGAGGCAGCGGCCTTAAGGCCAAATGATGGCTCTAGAAGGATCAGAATGAATCCTTGATGGTAGAAGTGGACTATATTAAGATTTTAGGTTTAATATATATTTCGAAGGTTCCAGACTGACAGCGGGTGCCCACAAAATTATCTCCCACCAAAGTATACCAGTGCAATTTACCTGTGTCTCGGCGTCTCGGAGATGCACCTACATTAGGTTCGGGAGTCTCTCTTGGCGTCTTGAGGAAGAAGTTCGCGAACGCGAACGTGTGACTTATTTAATATTAGACTGTTATGTTGACAGCTTTGGAATGGGCGGTGCCCGTGACCGGGTGCGTTCGGATTTACCAATAAACCGGAACGCAGGTAAGTGCAGCCAACATAACAATCAGTGAGAGACCAATAATGAAGATCTCTTGATGTCTTAATATGATTCCCTAGTCGGCCAAGCATGAGTTTGTCAACTGCCAAGAATGGACTAGCCGCTGTATACAGTTCAATAAAACTACCACGTAGAGCTTGAAGGTTCAAACTCCCTTCCCATAAGTGTAGTAGAACTAAGAATATGGTCGGCAGCATTCTTTAGAAATTGGTGAAGTATGGCGGTTACGGAAATTGCTGCTTGGATGTTTTATTGTAAATATTACAGTTCAGACATACACCTAAGCTTTATACCATTAGAAACTCGCGTATGCTCAAAAGTCTTCTAATTATGTATTCACTCAACATCATAGCAAGTCACCAACTAAGTGACGCGAATTACAGAACGATTATAAATTTAAGTAATATATTATTCATAACCTCGCGCCTTTTTCCCTATTAGAATAATAAACATCAAATACTTAGTTGCTAAGTTGCAAAGGACTTTAAATCAAAGGCAATAAACCAGCGAACATCCGGAAACAATAAAATGATAACAATACGTGAAACTATTGGCAATTCTCGAGTAACGTTATAAAGTAACGGTTTATATGACACTTCAGTTCATTTGTAACAATGTTTAGTGTGTATATAGATGTTGTAGTGAGATTAGCTCAATCAATCTAATTTCAGCCATTTAATAAGTACTTAATGATTTTTGGGGGATGAACAGCTTGCGTTCGTAGGATCTACTTGAGTTTTATGACCACCCTACACGTGTCCCCTGGGTAGTCCTAAACGAACGGTAATAACGTCGGCCACCAGACAAAGTCATACCGCCAAGTGATCCATCGTGTTTCGGCATGATGTCTAGTGAAGTCGTACGGAGGAGGGAGGGAGGGAGGGTCTAAGCAGATGGCTCTTAGTAAACTAGTGTGCTTTACAATCAACTATTGCGTCACTGCTTACCATCAGGTGGGATCGCAGGCAAGCACTAGCTTATGTTTTAAAAAAGAGAACCTTTATGGTTACCATGTATGTATCTGAAAATGCGCTAAAGAATCTCGTTTATTGTCAGGGGAAACATGCAACCTAGAGCAACAAAACTTTTGCTCACAAGACCATTTCAGATATCAATCTACGTGGTCTGATCAAGATTAGTTTTTTCGACCTTTCTTTTCATACTGGTTAGACGGCGATCAGCGGACGGCGGTTTTTTATGTCGATTGCATAAGGTTCAATATTGCGTGACATGCAGTATGTTACTTTTCTTGAGACCTAGGCATTGTAGAGGCACGATATAAACACATATTGCTAGACCTAGGCATTGTAGAGGCACGATATAAACACATATTGCTAGACCTAGGATGGCCTATCAAATGGTATAGGTTTGATCAAGATTGTCAACGAAGTGTCGACATCGAAATTACTAGAAACTCGTCTCCGGTGAAGTACCTGAACAGTGCTGAACGTACTCGAAATTATGCGCTATTTTTATTACGTCTGGACATATCAAGAATTTTTCGATCAGCTGACCATTATAAAACGCCGTGGTGCCAGCGAGGAGTCAGTCTGAGTTTGACTATCGAATAGAAAACAAGTGATAGTTAAGAAGCGATAATTAAGAAGATCTACAGCGACATCCCAACGAGAACTTTGAGGACTACGTGAAGGAACATCTGTAGTGTTGTTGTGTGTATACGACACGGACTTCGTGGACGTAAGGGAAGACTTCGGTGCGACATCAGCTACGTTCTATTTGTCATTACCTACGATCGACTGTACCTCCGTTGCCAATAAACTTCGCAACACTTAACCGGCATTTTAATTAACCCGGAACAATATTTTAAGACTAATCATGCACAACATTTAAAGGCTCAAATCACATGGAATGACCGTAACTCTAAAACTTATAGCTATTACCTACAATTTTCATATAGTAGCTATGCAAAATTCATATCAAACAGTACAGTAATGTTAAGTCATCGCGCTGAAATGCTTAATAAGCATAGTCCACTGTATAAATTTTACGAGCAGAATTAATCCGTTCGCACGAACGAACGTCCGTCAGTAATTATGTCAACCACTCTTTACTCATGATAATAAATTAATTTCGTCATCTGAACAGATTCTCGGAATTCAGTTTTCGCTTCATATTTTTAGGTTATTTGTTATGTGGATAGTTAGGACTCCGTAATTAAAGACAAGGAATTTGTAGAGACTGTTGCCAAGAATTGGTAAAGAAATTCAACTTAACGGAAGTTTTCTTTTTTAACTAAAAAAACGCCACCAGCTACAATTCTCGTAGAAGTTTATTTATTTAATTAAAGTACACCGGCAGTTGTTACAAATATTTTACATATTACATATACATACAAAATATTGAGCCGTTCTCCGCCAGTCACTACCAGCCACCTTTTAAATGTCAAATCATCATCATCATCATCATCTCAGCATATAATCCCGGTCGCATCCGCGGCTTTCGCGTTGGAGCCCGGGGTCCGCTTTCCTACTATTACGCCTCCATTTCGCACGATCTCTGGCATCCTGTGGTGTGAGCTTGTTGGCACGCATGTCATCTCTTACAACGTCAAGCCAGCACTTCTTTGGCCTGCCTCGCTTGTTCCGGCCCGGCGGAGCCGCCATGGCAAGACATTTGTTACCCACGTAACATGCCGGTTTACGTAAGACGTGGCCGTACCAGCGCAGGCGACTCTCTTGCAGTTTGTCTGCTATGTCACGGACATGGAGACTGCCACGAATGCGGGAGTTCCTGATGCGGTCTTTCCGCGTAACTCCACACATCCACCGCAGATGGATCTAGCAGAGTCTAATGATGGTCTTATAGACCTGTCCCTTAAGCTTAACCGGCATTTTGGGGTCACAAATGACACCTGTCATCTCACGCCACTTTTCCCAAGTTGCGGATATGCGTGCTTTAACGTCGCAGTCAATGTCACCGGACGCGTGGAGCAAAGACCCCAAGTATTTAAATTGGTCTGTGCACTCGACCCTGTCTCCGCCTATGCACACAGGCATAGGGTCTGTGGTGTTGCTGGCCATGTACACCGTCTTCGCCACATTGAGTTTAAGACCTCCGCTCTCAAGCGAGTTCTTCCACGCATTTACCCGCCGCACCAACCGTTCCCTGGCCGCGTCTGCCAGCGCGATATCATCAGCATACATGAGCAACCAGGGAGGTTGCTCATGTGAATTCTTGATGCTGTCTGACAAGACGTCTAATATCACGCTGAACAGGAACGGACTAAGGACGGATCCCTGGTGTACACCGACGGTGATGGGGAAGGGTTTAGTGTCGCCAACAGCGGTCTTAACAACGGAATCGGAATTGAGGTACATGTCTCGAATTATGTCAACATAGGCTTCTGGTACCCCTTTGGACCTCAGTGCCTACCAGATCACCCCCCGAGGGACACAGTCGAAGGCCTTCTGCATGTCTAAAAAGAGCATATGCAGAGGCGTGTTCTTCGATCTATATCTCTCCATGGTGATCCTTAGGGCGAAGATAGGGTCCGTGGTTCCGTACCCTGGACGGAACCCATATTGATACGTCGAGACAGCACACTCCTGCCGGATCCGGGAGTCTAAAATCCTCTCAAAGATCTTCATGGTGTGGGACATGACCTTTATACCGCGGTAGTTACCACACTCCTGTACAGAGCCCTTGCCTTTGAAGACTGGAGTGATAATACTCAGCCTCCATTGGCTCGGGATTTTGCCGGACAGGAGCACGCGGTTCAGAAAGTTTGTTAACATGCCCACACCGCGAGGACCCATCGCCTTCCAGGCCTCAATGGGGACTCCGTCAGCACCGACAGCTTTCCGATTCGCCATGCGACGAAGAGCCGTGTGAACTTCCTCAGGCGTTATCGGGGGCACTAATCCAAGGTTCGGAGAGAGTTTTGATGTCTGCACCTTTTAAATGTCAAATATTGTGTCTTAAATATAAGTGCACCAACAACAAACAATTACAGGCAAACAGCACATGCAAAGTGTTCTTGTAATTTAATCAAGACATAAATTATACTTATATTATATACAGCCTTCGTGGCGTAGCGGTAGCGAACGTGGCTGTTGCGCAAGAAGGCGCGGGTTCGATCCCCGAGCAGTGTAAATATTTGTATGCATGAATATGAATATTTGAACTGGTCTGGTCGTGCGTCGGAAAGCACGTTAAGCTGTTGGTCCCGGTTGCCATACAAACATCTATTGGCAGTCGTTACGGGTTGCTGGAGCTCTCAAAGGTCCAACAATTTGTTTAACTGCAATGCTTCGATATCGCCTGTGAGTTGTGGAAGTCAGATGGCAGTCGCTTCACAGAAAATATCGAAGTTTAGCCTAAATTAGCAGTTGCTGGTAAAGCGGGACCCCCAGACACCAAAGCTTTTTTCAGCTTTGGTGTCTCGGATGCGACTGAGATTGACGCTGAGATGATGATGATGAGAAATTATACTTATATTCTGACTAGACTGGATTCTAAAGTTCCTCGTTCCTTAAAGTTTATACTTATGGGAATAAGTATAAACTTTAAGGAACGAGGAACTTTAGAATCCAGTCTGAGGAATGAGAAGGAGGCATTAAGACCTAGTGGAAGGACCTAAGTATTCTTTGTGGTTATGATTTGATAAGGCAAAACCTACAGTTGATGCAATTTCCCACGCTTTTTAATACTTTACCAATGCTATCCTTCGCTACAGCTTTCCCTCGCTTATTCTGCGTTGCTTTCTCTGAACAGTCACTTGTAATTATCCCAGGTCTCCTTCGGTAGTGATGCAAAGGTCATTGCTTTATTTATGCTGTCGACCAAACACATTTTTTGAAACTAAGGAGCACTAGCAATAAGCTTCAAAATGATTCCAATTGATGGTAATAGTGCGTTAAGCAATTGGGGTGCATGAAGCCCGATTCATCTAGTATAGTGTCCAGACAAACCTTTGCCCAGACAAATAAGGTAAAATTTAAAAAATATACTACCCTCGGACGCTAGATATTTATAATCTATATTAGGGTATTTGACTAAAAAAAACTAATTAGATCGTCAGTCAGATTTCCAAAAATACTAGACACGTATTTTTTCTTTTTACATATAAACAAAAAATGAGTTGAAAACTCATGTGACGTCACTGCACGCTACACTTTTTAGCGACCAGTGACGTCAGCAGCCACCACTCCAGATCTTTGATGCCTTTTATATTTGTAAATTTTGATTGTTTTGATAAAACAAAAAATACGGGTCTAGTATTTTTTGGAAATCTGACTGACGGACTAATTAGTTTTTTCTAGTCAAATACCCTATTACTAAACTTACACATCTGCTATTAAATCTTCCAGAGGCATAATTGGCATTATCTTGGAGTGGCATTCCTACGCTGCACTGCATCTTCCGGTACGTGGCCGCAGGGAATCCCCCAACTAAATGGATGTCGTAGGAAGCTGATTAATGCAGGCAGCACAAAACCGGTCATTATGGAAAGCCTTGAGGGAGGTATTTGTCCAGCAGTGGACAATAAATGACTCCTTCTTCTTCAGTCTATAGAGGATAAGCTAAAGAAGAAGGAGTCATTTCCACCAAATATACTGTCAATCAATTTATTTTATTTATTTATTTAAATATTGTACACCAAAAACATACATCGGCCAAAATACAATCAACACAACAAAACAATACAATGGGCGACCTTATCGCTAATTCAATACCTTACAGGCAACCAGGGAATGGACAAAACACATTCTACCAAACCACAAATGATATACAAATACATACTTATCCAAAACCATACATAAATACATAGATACTGCACATAACAGGTAAGCAAATAAATTTACCAAAAATTGTTTGTTGAACAAGATCATAATGACAAATAGTGTTCCTTCACAAGTCTCTTGAATTCCTGCAACGACTGCGCGCATTTTATTTCAATTGACAATGCATTTCACAAACGAGGGGCCTGAACAGAGAAAGATTTATCAAAGAAACATTGTCGAATGCATAGGCAATCATACATATCTATCTATCTACATCAGAATACAATACATCGTGTTCGGTAACCAGGCTAAATCATTACTCGCTTCCAACTCAATGGGTCACTAACTCACTTGTCACATATGCAACTTCGAAAGCTTATGCAGTATTTACAGTAACAAAACAATTCGTCACATCCTCGTAACAGTTTTCACCACAACATGTACTTTTAACAATAGCTTGTTCTGAATCAGCCATTGAAAATCAACAAAGAAGGCATAGGGCAAAAAATCATTACTTTATTTACGTAGTTACAACACAATTCGCGTTGACAGTTGACTGTGAAAGCGTAATAAGTGTCAGTTATTCTCTTCAGATGGTGCTGTTACAATGTCCGCGTTATCTCGAATATAATGGTGTCAATTCGGATGACATCAGCTGAATATGATGTGTAGGGAATTCGTGTTATTAAAGTTTACCGGTTTTTCAGTTTCATTTTCACTCTAAATTTAGATGTGTTTTTTCCCACCAAACAAAGTCTTGCCGCCAAGCGAATTGTCGTGTTCCGGCATGATGTCTGGTGAAGCCGTACGGAGGACGGGTCTGAGCAGTTGTGTTGCGATGTGTGCCGAGTACGATGCGCCTAATGTTGTTGTGTTGGGAGTTTGCTCGTGGAGGGACTTCACATCAATCTCCCTTTGGCGCAGTATCGTTGGTCGTGTTGTTGGGTTTAACATTGCATCACCTCGCTCAACTGCCGTCTTCCTTCCTATTCGCTCGGTTTTTCTGAGTGAATAGGCTCTTAATAAACGAGCGCGCTTTACCAACAACGATCGCATCACTGCTTACCATCAGGCGGGATTGCGGTCAAGCGCTAGTTTATAATTATTAAAAAAAAAAAAATATTGATTTTGTTTTCAGACAATGATGAAGGCAATTATGTTAGTCACTCAAAGCTCGTCTTTTCTTTTCATGTTAGGTAGATTAAAATAGGAATTGATGATGAGAATAAAATACTTATTTTTTTTTATTAATTATGTACAATGTAATATAAGTTATGTATGTGTGGGTGAGCATATAGGAGTGTACATCTTCTTCGTTTTCAGCCTATAGATGTCCACCGCTGCACAAAGGCCTCCCCCAAGGCTTTCCACGATGACCGGTCTTGTGCTGCACGCATCAATCGGCTTACCGCGACCTTCACCAGGTTATCGGTCCACCTTGTTGGAGGCCGCCCTACGCTACGTCTTCCGGTACGTGGCCGCCACTCCAGAACCTAACTGCGCCATCGGCCATCGGTTCTACGAGCAATGTGCCATGCCCACTGCCACTTAAGTTTAGCGACTCGAAGAGCTATGTCGGTGACTTTGGTTCTTCTGCGGATCTATTCATTTTTGATTCGATGACGCAGAAAAACTCCGAGCACAGCTCTTTCCATTGCCCTTTGTGTGACTCTGAGCCTTCGCATGAGGCCCATTGTGAGCGACCACGTTTCAGTTCCGGAAGTCATCACTGGCAACACGCACTGGTCAAAGACTTTAGTTTTGAGACACTGAGGTATCTTGGACGACGAGAAGATATAGCGTAGCTTCCCGAACGCTGCCCAGCCGAGCTAGATTCGACGAGACACCTCTTTCTCCAAGTTGAACCTACCTAGTTGGACTGTTTGTCTCAGGTATATATACTCGTCAACAACTTCGAGTGCAGAGCTACCAACTTCTGCCCTTTTGAACTAAGGATTTTGTAAAACTTGGACCCTTCCGTTTGGAGAGTTTCCAGAAACCTGTTGTTCGAAGCGATTTTTAGTTAGATCTAAAGGCTTTCGGCGTTTTGGGGTTGGATTGACGCTGGACGGCTTCATAAGTCGAGAGCGTTCGAGTCTAAGGTTGAGGTTCAAGATTCCTCTAACAATACGGTCATCACTCCCGGTTTTAACCGCATGGATCACGGAGACATCCTTGAACACTTGCCTTCTCGTTGACATTATGAAGTCTATCACGTTTTTGGTCTGACCATCGGGGCTAATCCAGGTCCACTTGGGGTGCAATGGTTTCTTGAAAAAAGAATTCATCATAAAGAGTCCTTCCTTTTCCAAGAAATCCATTATCTCGTTTTTGGTTTGACCTCAGGGAATTCCGATTTCCAACTCCAAATTGCCCCACTTTCGTCTCGACCGCCTCTCGCAGTTTTGCGTTAAAGTCCCCCATGACAACAGTGTAGTGGGTTTTGGAGGAATGTATGGCTCTATTGACGTCCTCATACATAACCTCCACCTCATCGTCGGAGTGTTTAGATGACAGAGCGTAGACCTGTATAACCTTTAACGAATATCGTCTGGTTATTCTGAGTAGAAGGTACGCCACCCGAATCGAACAGCTCCCCACTTTAACAACGTTGTTCACGAGGGACTTGTGGACAATAAACCCGACGCCACCCTGGGACAGCTGGTCGCCTTTCCGGAAATAGAGCAGATTGCCGGACTTCAGGATTATCGAGTCCTCTCCCTCTCTTCGGACTTCAGATAACCTCACAATGTCCCAGCGCAACCGCCTCAGTTCTTCCTCCAGTTCGACAATCTTCTCATCAGTCCGTAGTGTGCACGTGGTACATGTTGCCAGGGCCAGAGGTCGTCGTTGGTGATGGTAGCCGGATCTCTTCCGAAGATTCTTCGCACCCCTTGCTCCGTCGTAACTGAGTCCGCTGCCGTAGACTGGAATAGCGGAGCTGCCGGGCACTAAGGGCCTGGGCTGTGCCGTGTGTATCATTGAGGAAGTTTGCCATAATTCCCACGCTTGGCAGGCGGCTTGAGGATCGCAGTGATTTGATATTCCGACAGGAGAAGCGCCGCTGCCCGCTTCCCTGGTGAGAGTTCCCTTAGTCGCCTCTTACGACACCCACGAGAGGATATGGGTTGGTACTATTCTAAGCCCGGCACCACACGGGGAGTGTGCATCTAATCGTAGAATATCGATTATCGTCCTTTCCATATTTTTTTTCATTTTGTCTAACCAAATATCATCACCAAAATCAGTCAATTTTCGAACTGTTGGTACACAGAGCTAGTTAGATGTCATACGTCTTCAAATTATTGGTTCCAGGAAATGACTGTCTATTCAAGATGTTTTTTTTTTCACCTTTTTCCGTCGATGTAATTGATGGCAATCTGAAAATTAACCTACAAGTAGTAGTTAGTGGTTGTCAGTGTATGTGAGTTTATATGTTTGAAACGCACCCACGATACGGAAAAAAATCAAAGTGTGAAGCAATGTTGTAAAAAAAAAAAGAAATTGCTTATTGTGCTTCCCAGCTATAGGCAATATTTTATGACTTCTTAAAACCCTCATGGTTATGGCCTTCGCCTGAAAAATATGAAGCAAAATAACTTTCGCCAACAACATTAAAACAATGCTCCAAGGATGCATGAACCTTATAAATTCAGATCCTCAGCAGAATATTGATACACCAGTTATTTTATCTACCATAAATCATCCTATTAATAAATCAGCTAAACCACTATATCTGTTCCCTTTACTCCTAGATTAGTAGAAACACACTGCACATTAGTTATGTCCTCGTAATTACAATAATAAATGTGCTGGCAACTAACCGTGGCATTTAATGACGAGATCTTAAAACTGGGTACATGATTGCCGATTAATTTAGTAATTAAAACTATATTTCTTTACTGGACTTGGTTGACTGGTCTATGTTAGTTGTTGATAGAAGCCAACATTTTTTATTATGTATACTTTATGAACTTACTGCGCATACAAACCATGCGACTGTTATCCCGGTTAAACCTAAACGTAGAGTAGGTGCTTAATAAAGTCCATAGGAAAAGCCAGACAGTCAAAGAGATATTACACCCGAAAAAGTAACAAATCAATTTCGAAACAATCAAATATGAAATCCTTAAAAAGAAGTCTAGGTGGTAGGTCATAACATCGGCTGAAGGCAGAAGTTACCACTCACCAGACAAAGTCTTGCCGCCAAGCGATTCGTCGTGTTCCGGCGTGATATCTGGTGATGCCGTACGGAGGACGGGTCTGAGCAATTGTTTTGCGATGTGTGCTGGGTACGAAGTGCCAAATGTTGTGATTTCGGGAATTTGGTCGTAAAGGGTCTCCAGACCAATCTCCCTCTGACGGAGTATCGTTGGTCGTGGGTTTAAGCTCAACTGACGTCTTCCTTCCTATTCACTTAATTTTTGTTTGAGTGAAAAGGCTCATAATGAACTAGCGCGCTTTATTTTGCGGTCAAACATTAGCTAATAATTACTATAAAAACGTCCTAGTAGGATCAAGAATTAAATCCTAGTTTATCTAACGCAGATACGGTGTTTTAGAGTGCTAACAAATAATTGAGATTTAAACATACTCAATGTGTAGATGACAAGTCCCTCATCTTTGTATATAATAAAATAGGGTACTTAGTTGACTAAAAAAAAACTAATTAGTCCATCAGTCAGATTTCCAAAAACTACTGGACACGTATTTTTTTTTTTTTTCATATAAACGAAAAATGAAGCTACACCGTGCGTTGAAAACTCGTGTGACGTCACTGCACGCTACACTTTTTAGCAAGCAGTGACGTCACCAGCCACCACTTCTCATCTTTGCTACCTTTTATATTTGTCAATTTTTATTGATTTGATAAAACAAAATATACGTATCCAATATTTTTCTATGATCTGAATAACGAACTAAATAGAATATTTTTTTTTACCCAGGACACATCCCTATTGAAAGTATTGTATTGTGTTTTTTATTTATTTTATTATTTATGTAAAATTGTCAACAAAATACATAAAGATAAGACAAAATTAAGATCTGAGTACAAAAACATAATAAAATTGGAGAACTTCTATAAATTTTCCACGACCCGAATAGGCTTGTTATAAGTTGGATGACTTAAAGCATGAAACAACACGATATTGTGTTAAAATCACGAGCAAATAATCAACTTTCGATGTTAAGCTTTTTATACGCTGCAGCTTATTGTAATTGTGTTAATCGGATTATCGATAACGCCAGATTCAATTTAAATGTTCGATTTCCATGAAATTCTGACGCTGTCATTATGTTCGTTTGATCATGGTTTATTATGGCTTGTTCCTGGTACTATTAAATTAGCGTGTACCTACATAACCGGCACCCAAATTGCGTAACAAACTATTACTATCAATTGGAAGTACTTTGAAGCGTATAACTAATCCATTGCTCCTTATGTTTGAACAATGTGCCTGCTAAACAACGTAAATAACGCAATTAATGTAGTTGAACTGTCAAAATGAAACCCATTGCTACTGAAGTATATTACGCAATTACCCTACGGGTTTATTGCCTATTATTGTAACGTGTACTGATATTAATCAGTTTACTATTTGGTACTAAATTAGAGCAATCCTTACTAAATCACAGTGACGTTTCAAAAGAATGTTTGTAGTGTTAGCGGTTTTTGTATACAGTATGTTAAGAAAACCCGGTCCGACCCATAACGATAATAAAGGTTAGGTAAACACATGACCAAATCTAATATATAAAATTCTCGTGTCACGGTGTTCGAACTTAAACTCCTCCGAAACGGCTCGACCGATTTTGATGAAATTTTTTGTGCTTATCCGGTATCTATGAGAATCGGTCAACATCTATTTTTCATCCCCCTAAATGTTAGGGGTAGTCCACCCCTACATTTTTTTTATTATTTATATGGCAAAACAACGTTTGCCGGATCAGCTAGTATAATATAAAATTTTACGTAATCATCATAGTACCAATACAAATGAATTTTGAAATAATCTTTTTTTCCCGCCAATTAATTCCAACTTCCCCGAAATTTGGTAATTTTTAAAAAGTGACAACACTGGTATTATTATGAGCGAATAGCGATGCGACCACGTGCCGCGTGCCCTGCCGCCCGCCGCCCGCGGAAGGGTGGTTAACGCACATTTATTACAGTTACCTCTTTTTGCGAAATATATTTATTTTTTTAGGGGGATTTTTTTTTTAAGTTTAGCCCGCTTTTGTATGCATTAGTAGAATCAGTTATCGATACCTAACAACACCTTCACGGGTCGGACAGGGTTTTCTAAACATACTGTATATCATCCGTCTTCAGCAACAACGCATTTCAATTTTCACTTTCATCTCCAGTTGCATATAAGTACAATCTTTATGTGAAAAAAACTCCTTTAATTTCATTTCAATCAGAAACTCACTAGAAACTCGAATAAACTTTAAATACCGTGGTTTCTCTACACTATGCAGCCACTCGCCTCATTGGGAGCAAAAGTGAGAAGATCCCCTTATAAACGCATCGCAAATAAATTGATAGCTTACAAAGTCGGGTGTTGTGTAAAATCGGGCAACGACTATATGCCGACGATGCGGTCACAATGGATGCCATAAAGCTACACTTCCTTAGCACGGGCCACCGACTAGCCAAATTAAGATGGCCCGTAATTAGTAGCAATTTGAACCTTGCCTCTGGCGGTATAGAGGAGACTTTGCTTCAGATAGAGGTCGGAATTTCCTGGGAGGAATACCATGTAGTGTTTGGTAACAGCGTGCGAAATAAACTACGATAACAGTAAGGCATGTGGTCTTTGGTGTTAAATTTCCTCTTGCTTGTTCACAGTATGAGGCTGCATTGGACATGGATTGTGTCAGGACAATGGATTGGTTTCCGATACCGAGCCTCGTAGATTCGGATCAGGTTCAATTTTCTTCAGTTTATCTTAATTGTTTTACGAATCGTCGCCAATTGTGAACGGCATTTTAATCAATTTATGGATGCGGTTATTATTGTGTAAAATATTTGTCTGAGAATTTAATAAAGGGACGGGCCGCAATATGAGAGTTTGTAGCAGAGGTTCCCACAAATATGTATGTTGAAATTATTGAACATGCCTTGTACAATAAACAGAAACTTTACTTAAGCTGCATGACAGTAAATCATGATCAATTATATTTTAATATCATGTATTCAAAAGGCTAGACGGCATCATCATCATTATCATCATCAACCTTTTTATCGTCCCACTGCTGGGCACAGGTCTCCTCTCATATAGAAAAGGATTGAGCGTAATCACCACGCTTGCTCAATGCGGATTGGCGATTTCAGACTTAGTCCAGGTTTCCTCAAGATGTTATCCTTTACCTTCAGTCATTGGTGTCCAAGATATACTTAGAAAGTACATATAACTTTAGAAAAGTTACATTGGTACTTGCCTGACCTGGAATCGAACCTGCGCACTCATACTTGAGAGGCTGGTGTATTAACCACTAGGCCACCACGACTTTACTAGACGGTATGCCACTAATAAAATGATGATAGTCATTTATGTAGTTGATGAGCGGTTACAGAAATCACAGTGTTTAAAAAAAAGTGTCGGCTCGGCCTTAGAACATTACAAGCGTGCCGCCGTGCGGGTTTGTAGGTATGACGTTGACCCCTGATGTGAACTCTATTAAATCAGCTGATAGAATCGTTTTTTGAGCTTTGTCCACATTGCACTTTTTGTGTAATTAGCGAATTAATTAATTTTTACTTTAAAATCTTATTGGGTTATAATAATAATAATAATAATAATATAGCCTTTTATTCAGATCTTAATGTTTACAATAAATTTATATATCTAAAACTACACATGCTTTTTAACTAAATAAACTACTTAAACTAATATCTGTGCCTTGGTTATCATCGCTAGATCTGTTTGCCAGTCGGCAAAGGCCTCCTCCAAACATACTTCTTTATGTTTTCCTTGGTAATAAATCCTACTCCATATTGACCCTGTGTCTCTCCTATCTGGTACAGTAAGTAGTCAGGATGAGAAGTAATACTTTCACCCATTCTTCTCACTTCGCTCATGCCCAGAATGTCCCATTTGATTTGTTGTAATGCGTACGTTAGTTCCGTTAGGTTTTCTTCCTTTCTCAGGGTAAGTACATTTAGGGTTGCGATATATATTACTGATTTTTGGTGGTTGCTATTTTTTGATCTTGGAGGGTTGTGGTCGCTTTCCCCCACGAGGACCAGTCGGCTTGGGGGAGCTTGTTGTTTTTTCGTTTCCTTTGTGACGGTTTTTTTGGCTGGTTGGGCTTTCCGTTTTCCTTTCTTTAGTTGCTACTGGTTTTTATTAGTATTGGGCATACTCGAAAAAGAGCTGGATCTAGATCTCATTATGTCAAAAGCATTTGCTCTGTCTGACTTGATCGTATTTAAGGTTTGTTGCTTTTTTGACGGATTTTTATAGGAAGAAGGTGAAACTGATGATTCTCTTTTTCTTTTTTCTTGGCTAATGTTGTTCTCTTTGACTATTAGTTTATCATATTTCAAGTACGCTGTATTTCCCTTTTTTCTCTCTTCTTTCAACTTTTCTTGCAGCTCTTTCCTTTTTCCCAGTACTTCCTTCGAGTAGTCCTCAGTAATGTAAATTGCTTTGAGTTTCTTTTTATTTCTCAAAATTTCGTTCTTCTTCCAATTATTTAAAAACGAACACAATACTGGTCTAGGTTTGCTGCTGTCCGTCTGTCTTTCCCCTAAGCGATGAATTTTATTGACTTCGTGCTCTTCTATGTTAGTATTCATATCTTGAATAAAAATCTCTTTTAGCTTTTGTATTAGTTCGTAAGAGGATTTTTCTTTTTCTTCCAAGCCGAATATTACAATATTGTTACTCCTTTCGACTCTCTTCAAATACTCTAACTCTTTTTCTAATTTTTCAACTTTTGTTTTCAGGTTTTTATTTTCTTCTACAATGGGGATTAATTTTTCATCCATCTTGTCCATAATACTTTTTGTTATAGAATTCTTTAATTCCTCATTTTGATTTTGCATCTCGATCTTCATTTTGTCAAATAATAATTGAAATTGACTTTCCATTGTGTGTGTTCAGGTTTTGCGTATGCGTGTAACGGAACGCGATGGTAGAAAATGGTAGGAATATTTTTGTCAGTTGGCAACACTGAATGGAATGTCAGGCTCGCTGACGTTTGACGTACAAGTGTCCCTTTGTGACTCTCTTTGTAGATGAATTGAGTGTTTTAATTTTCCTAACCTGAAATTGTTGAATACGTTGATCTTGAAAGTACTCGATGGATTCCAGTAATTATGCCTCACTCGTTGGATATAATCACTTCTTGATGGCTCTTCTAGTGTTCGAGACGGGAATTACCAGTCGGAGATTGTGTTTACTATTTTATTTCACGTAAATTATATCGCAGGTGATCACTATGATGTTGACAGTTCAAGTGCCGGAAACGAACCTATTGGGTTATAAAAGTATAGTAATTATGAACGGTCTTAAGTGAAAAAAATGAATATTTTTTTTTAAATCAGGAAATAGCCGACGAAAAATGCCACCACTGGGAGGTTCAGAATCATGTACTGGATTCATGGTACCTACTCATTTGTGCGTCGATGTCAGATACACCCTTTATATCACACTTATTTGCATTCTTTTCTGCAGGTCAGAATAAGCATTACATTACTTAATTTAGATTTCTAATAACTGCCAGTCTAAGCAGGGCAAACACACAAAAATATATTTATTTATTTTATTATTTATGTACACACAATAAGATACATAATGTTAAAGACAAAATTAAGATCTGAGTACAAAGGTGCTGCTTATTTCTTAAGAAATTTCTTCCAGCAGACCTGCGAAAGTAGAATTAATACAGAAATGTAGACAATAGTGTGTAAGAACAAGGAGGAAAAAACATAAATAAGATATATATAAAAGAAATAATATTAATTATACCTAAACATATAATCCAAAAATAATTACATAAGTATACTTAAATAAATACATAATACACACCATCACCTCACAGTGTAGAAGAAAGGTAATGTTCCTTTAATGTTTTGTTTTTTTTTTAATAATTATAAACTAGCGCTTGATCGCAATCCCACCTGATGGTAAGCAGTGATGCAATCGTTGATGGTAAAGCGCGCTAGTTTATTAAAAGCCTATTCACTCAGAAAACTGAGCGAAATAGGAAGGAAGACGGCAGTTCAGCGAGATGATGTAATGTTAAACCCAACAACACGACCAACGATGCTGCGCCAAAGGGAGATTGATCTGAAGAGCCTCCACGACCAAACTCCCAACACAACAACATTTGGCGCATCGTACCCGCCACATCGGCCCGCCATTATCGGGTTATACTTGCATCAAAAAATAATATAATTTAATATTGAATCAAATTATTTTTTTATATACTCTTTTTTCTAGGGTAGAAAATACTCATAGATGCCCAACGCACTGGGGTGGGCAGCGATGTCGGTCAGACTGTTACTGACTAAAACCCACCACGGTATTCAATCTTACCTATACCTGCAACAACTACCAACGATACCTCCGCAATCCCCAACTGGTGAGAGACCTGCCGCTGCGGGCCCTCCTCGGGTCAGGGGAAATCAGGTAGTTGACTCCCCCGCACTTTAGGTACTAATATTTGGGGGGTGAGTCACCCCCCAAATATCGGTTGGCAACCCTAGGGGTGACAGACGTATGCATGCATGCACCCTAGCAACCGCATTTATACGAAACATAAAGTTGGTTCAACCATGCTCCATGTTTTGCTTTAAATATATGACACGGTGTGAAACCACCGTGTCTTATATTGAAAGCAAGCTATTCCCTTCTTATTGGTAGGGTAAGGCTAGTTTTCCGTTTTCTGGAAAAAAATATTATACGAGTACGTACCCACGAATCACATCAAGCTATAAATTTCCAGTTTTAGCTGACCCCGCAATGTTTAGGATTTTCTTACAATCAGAAGGTAGTTTATAGTAGTTTGTTATAGCTTGATTTGTAGATCTGCGTGAATTACGACGTGACCTGCTCCTAGTATAGAATTAAGAAGTTAAATGTTGAATTAAAAAGTTGAATACAGTGAAAAAGATTTTACATAGGCTAATGTAATAAAAGCATTTTATCTGAAAACCTTTTACTAAATGCGAATATGTGGCTGTAGCTAAAAATAAAACAGTCAATAGCGTTTTTGGCTATTGACTGTTTTATTTTTAGCTACAGAAACATTCCAGAAAATGAATAGATTTTCACTTTGTAGAAACAAAGGTAATACAATACCACCAAAGACTAACCCACAAAGGCGTAAAAGGTTAAACAGGAACAAAGAAAGACAAGTACAATCGGGTTAAAAGAAAGAAATATCTCATAAATTTCGAATCATCCAACAGCTGTTGTTTGATAAAACGACGTGTTACATAAAAGTGACGCGAAATTGCGTTGTTTCGCACAAGAAACTTATGTACGTACTACGAGTTTCGCACTCGTACATATGTTATCGCGAGTGAGGTGGCTTGGTGCAAGATATAAGCAGGAACGGGCTGGAAAGGAAACAGATGGACGAGGACGAAGGTTACACAACGATTTTCTGAGTAAAACAAGGGGGTGGAATGTCTTCGGTGTTTTTAAGTTAGGTAAGGCTCTTATGCAAATATCAGGGTTATTTTGTAACATCTGCCTATTAGATGCAATGGGTTACATTTGGACGGTTCAACAACATTCAATGCGTTATGAACGTTGTAGCAGACATTTTTTTTAAAACATAAGGAGTATTGGACTAGCAATATGCTTCAAAATGATTGCAATTGATAGTAATATTAAAATCAGTACCAGGTCAATTCGTTGTTTCTAAAAAAGAGTAAGAAAATGTATTTAAAATTCTCATCACAACAAAACTCTAATGCGTTGACGTATAAGGATTTTTATAAAAATAGTCATAGGAGTATATATCTAGTCTTACTCCAGTCATCGGTTTAAATGTTGGTCGTCAGACTTCTCTCAATCTGAAATCAAACCTGGGTCTTTCCAGCTAGTGGCTTGGTGGGCAGGATACACAAAGTCGAGACGGTAGAGGAAATGATCTTGTAGCGATACCTACAATGCAACATTCGAACAACGCGTTATACTGAAGTCACGCAAATACTGCATCTCGCATTCAGAGTTTACTGTGAAACTAGTATGCGTACAAGTTTGCGACATCAACCAGTGGACAAGTGCCCCCAACAATACCAGTCTACTAGACAACCGACTCCCGGCCATCGTAGGCGCGGGTATGCGGGCGGCGAGCAATGGGTAGCTCGCCGCTAAGGACCAGGCCCGAATCGACGGCGGCCCGTTTAAAAAGAGAATTGAGAGATATTGTAGCACCTCGTATTGGCAAATGAAGGAATATGGGTGGGTTTTAGTCTGTAAAAGTCTGACACGCTCTTTCTCTCCGCCCAGAGCGGAAGAAGTCATTTGATGACCCAAAAAATGCAGATGTTAGAAACGTAGCGGAAGATAAGGTACATACCAAAAGTAAAACAGAAAATCTTGACGCCGTAATTGAGCTATCTAAGCTTTTCTGCTATAAAATCCAGGGAGTTTTGAATGAAAAAGCTGCTACAACAAAGAGGTAGGGTAAACAGCATTTTATCCTTTGGCTTCCACCTTGATACGCGCTGTTTCATTTATATTGCGACATGCCATCTCAGATGTGTCTTTATAATAAAAATAAAATGTCGTTTATGTGACCATTTGCTGGTACTTCCTGAGGAAACGTGTAACTTTGACGTTGTACCTAACATCTTAGAGTCAGTCTTAAAGTTCACTAGAGTAACTTTTATTTGACTTGTATGCTGAATTGTTACGACGGTGTTGAAATTTGAAGGAATGGAATTCAGGACGTTGTAAGTCCTGGAGACGAGTATTGACTGACTTCATCCAGCACCTTAATTGCATTACTATCAGTTTTATTAATTTTGGAGCATATTGCTAATACGCTATTGCTCCATTTGATTGAATGTTGTGTCTGCTAAACAGAGTAAATAACGATATGAATATTGTTGCAATGTCAAAATGAAACTACTGATAGCGTGTAAAGCAATTACCTGCTAGTTTACTACTAAAAACTTTATATCAAAGAAATTAAATTAAAGTTATTGTTGTTCGATCTCCCTCTAGCGCAACATCATTGGTCGCGTTTTTGGCTTTAACATTGCGTCACTTCGCTCAACTGCCATCTTCTTTCCTTTTCAATCAATTTTTGAGTGAATAGGTTCTTAATAAACTACCGCGTTTTACGATCAACAATTGCTTCACTGCTTACCAGCAGGCGGGATTGTGGCCAAGTACTAATTTATCATTATAAAAAAAGATTGAATGTTAAAACCAGACAAAAAAAGAATTAATTGTTATATGCTGAATTTAATCCATCTATTTTCATTTAACTAAAATATAAACAAGCCAAGTGCATTTACGAAAACATAAAGATACCCTAAATTATAAACGATTCTTCGAACAAAAACCAAATTCATCGTAATTGAAATATGAACAAGATTAAATCCAGAATCATTGGTTTAGATTTAACATAGGAACATTTTATTGAGTCATTTGAAAGGAAAGGTCGGTGGAAAAATGAAAAGAGACATGGTCCAGTGGTTCGAATATTATTTGGATAGAATGTCGAAGAAAATTATGACGGAAACGATATTTTTAGTGCGAGAACGAAGTGTAGAAACGTTGAAAGGAAATTCAATAAAGTATGCTTAAGTTATTGTTGTTTGATTCAATATAATGAACATTTGCTGAGAAGAATCAATTATGAATATAATAATAAAAAAAATCTCTGGAATTTTTAAAACTTTTGATAGAATTTTTTATTTGATTCAGAATAGAATAGAGGATATTAGAAAGCAAATAGTCTCGTATTTAGAACACTTTATGTGTACAATAAAGTCGTGGTGGCCTAGTGGTTAAAACCATGGTTAAAACACCAGCCTCTCAAGTTTGAGTGTGCGGGTTCGATTCTAGGTCAGGCAAGTGCCAATGTAACTTTTCTAAAGTTATATGTACTTTCTAAGTATATCTTGGACACCAATGACTTACGGTGAAGGAAAACATCTTGAGGAAACCTGGACTTTTAATAAGTCTAAAATCGCCAACCCGCATTGAGCAAGCAGTGGCACGATAAAAGGTTGATGATGATGTGTACAATTCCAATTTTTTTTTTTTTTTTTTTTATAAATAAATAAATATATACGGACAAATCACACAGATTGAGCTAGCCTCAAAGTAAGTTCGGGACTTGTGTTATGGGATACTAACTCAACGATACTATATTTTATAATAGATACATATATAGATAAACATCCAAGACCCAGGCCAATCAGGAAAAGATCGTTTTCCATCATGACCTGGCCGGGGATCGAACCCGGGGCCTCCACGTCGCAGGCAGGCGTGTTGACCGCTGCGCCACGGAGACCGACAATTCCAATTTCATCTTAACGATTATCAATGTTAAAAATGGAGATACCTAGGTAACAGGTTCATTAGATAAAATGTACGAAATACGTAAAATTGTTCTACAGATTGAGAACTTGGCAGTAATTGTTAAAACAGGCCATTTCCATGAGCATATTTTACATAACTTAATGTTATCTCTCAGTACTCATGAAATAACAAACTAAATTAAATTTATGTTCAGTGCATCCTTTTCTTTATATTTCATTAAGAAAAGGACAGAAGATAAAATGCCAGTTTAGACCTGTCAAATTAGTGCGCTCCTGACGTAAACTGGCGTATTTTTAGTCGCCATGTTTATAATCGCGTCTAAACTGTCTATGGAGTATCTTAATTTGACAGAATTAAACTTAAATGTTATCTTCTATCCTTTTCTTTACGAAATGGAAAGAAAAAGATGCACATAACTTAAAATTAGTTTAATTTGTGAACAACAGAATCTGCTCCAATTTTGTTAAATATTTAGACAATAACATTTCTTGTACTATGCTCATGCGTTGGTCATAAAATTGTGCTAGTGCCAATGATGGTAGCTATAACACTATCTTTAAAAGTATTTATTATCTTATTTATACGTGCATAAGTTCTAATGTTGTAGGATCACGAAAGTTTAAGGTCGCGCAATTTATTTTCACGAAGAATGGGCAACAAAACTATATAGATTGACTGCTTACATAGTTGTAGCAGAATGCCGTTAGCTGAGTAAACTGCGTGGTGCGAGAGGGGGGCGGGGGAGATACTTGTCACAAGTTGACAAATCACTGAGTTCTCGCATCACACTCCTACCTCAGGTAACGGCTCTATTAAGCGGTTGGCCTATAACTATTATGTTCTTTGATTTTGTCTCACTTGTCTAGGCTTTATTTTTTTCTCCTGTACCGAATTTTCAAATCTTTATCTTGAGGCGGCTGAACACACAATTATGCAGCATAAAGAATCAAATTTCTCAATGTTGAATGCGAGTACTGCGAGCACTATGATGATACTAATAAAATACCACCCATACCACCCACCAGACTAAGTCTTGCCGCCAAGCGATTCGTCGTGTTCAGGCATGATGTCTGTAGGCCTAGTATGAGTTTTCATTACGAAACTCGTTCGATCGTATCGAGCGTGTTTGACTCAGCGATTGGCCCGCTTCAAGGTCGTAAGAACTCTCAACCAATGAGAGCGCCAAACGCGCTCTATACGATCGAACGAGTTTCGTATAGAAAACTCATACTAGGCCTACTGGTGAATCCGTACAGAGCTCGGGTCTGAGTAATTGTGTTGCGATATGTTCCGGGTACGATGCGCCAAATGTTGTCATGTGGGAAGTTGGGTCGTGGAGGGTCTCCAGATCGGTCTCCCTCTGGGTTAAGCATTGCATCACCTCGCTCAACTGCCGTCTTCCTATTCCTCATCATTGCTTACCATCAGGCGGGATAACGATTAAGCACTAGTTTATAATTAATAAAAAAAAAATAATATCAGAGATAATTCCATCTCTTGACACTAAGCAAGAACAAAATAAATAGCTGCGTTAAACCAATAACTTATTTAATGTTACTTTTATACCATATTGTCTTTTTAGGGAGGATTTACCTTATGACGTTGTAGGTGATCACGCAACAATCAATCTACCTAGCCTTTTTTTTTGTTGGGATGGGAAATTATCAAATGACCTCCCGCTCTGGGCGGTCCGGAAGGGCCCGTGTTTCCTCACTTGCCTGTGCGCCAGGGCCACGGTTAGCCTTTTCCCTTACAGTCTAATCGACCTCCATAACCCAGCTTACTGGATAATACGATAACCTCTCGGTAAGACTGATTGTCAGATTTACCAAGAGGTTAGATAAAAAGCCCGAACTTCTGATGCCTCGTATCAACAGTCAAAGTTTTACAGATGACTACCGGGACCAACGGATTAACGTTGACCTTGGTATGTAAAGTCCTCACAGCCCACAAACCGTTCCATCGACCAACCGCTTTAACCATAGCTTTACCTGATTGATCAATCCTTGAGGCGGTTATTACTTGGTTGTAATACCCATAGTTGATCACACAACACCACAAAAAAACTCGGTGGTAAGCCATAATATCGGCCGCCGGCAGAAGTTACCACTCATCAGACAAAGTCTTGCCGCCAAGTGATTCGTCGTGTTCCGGCATGATGTCCGGGGTGAAGCCGTACGGAGGACGGGTCTGAGCAATTCTGTTGCATTGTGTGCCGGGTACGATGCACCAAATGTTATTGTTAGTCTCCCTCTGGCGCAGCATCGTTGGTCGTGCTGTTGGGTTTAACATTGCATCACCTCGCTCAACTGCCGTCTTCCTTCCTATTCACTAAGTTTTTTTTAAGTGAATAGGCTTAATTAACTAGCGCGCTTTACCATCAACGATTGCATTACTGCTTACCATCAGGCGAGTTTGCAGTCAAGCACTATTTTGTAATGATTAAAAAAATAAAAACATTGTAGGTATGTATTTCTCACTTACACCAAAGATGTGCAGTATAAATACAAGTTTGTAATGAAAACGTTAATATTTGTAAAAGCTTGTTTTTATCACAAGCCCGAATAGTATTTTTGACATTTTAAGTAAACTCACATACAAACACAATGGGTTTTTCTTATCACAAAAACCCTAACAACTCATAATCACTGTCTTAAACAAAGCCATCATAAGAATACAACCGAAAATATTTTACATACGATAACGCTTAAGGGCCTTAGTCTCATTTAGTAGCGTAAAATGGTCACTTTAGGAAGCTAATTTCTAATTAACGGCTTGGTTTTGAGATTTGAAAAAAATATATCTTGTCTATTGATTCATGTACAACATTTTTTTTTTTTTTTTTTGGGACAAACCCGCCACACTTTTCCCAACCACTGCAACTCCTGAAAGCCAGAATCAACAGTGGCGACCGCCGGAAAAACGCCGAGCAATGAAGCTCGACGAGTCCCGGAGAAACGATTCAACTGTCTTGGGTCCCGCAACGAAATTAATCAGAAAAGAATAGCGGAGGAGTAAGAAAAAAGATATTTTTTCCACTTCCCTCCATAACAAGCAGGAGACAGAACAGAACTAGGCCAAACGGCACAAAGGGACATTATTGCAACTGGGAGAAGCCCAGATTGCCAAACACCACGGAATAAAATTTGATTAAGTTAATGGGTCCTAAGTAGGTATTAGCTGTTACAATTGATTCCAATAATAGGTATGGCAAAAGCGCCTGAACGCACGGAAATTGGTTCTAGTTTCTACAAGGTCCGTATAATAAACGACTCCGGATGTAACTTGTACACTATCCAACATAATATTGCGTTCATTCTGCCAAAGAACACACTCCCACAAGATGTGATGTGCGGACTGTTCAAATTCACAGTTCGATGTAGAACACTGACACAAAGGGGAAGGAACAAGTTTAAAAGAATACAGTTTACTTTTAAAGTTGCCATGACCTGTGAGAAATTGGGCAACGCAGTGGTCAACCACCAGCCATGTCTTAGCCAGCCGATCACCAACGGATGGAAAGAACAGATGGAGGTGCCGGCCCTTGATGGAATTATCCCACCTACTTTGCCATTCGGATAAGAGGTCCTCCCAGACTTCAGTCTGAGGTTTAAATAATCTAGAGATTTTATTAAAGTCGCGTTGTGTAACAAAATTAGTGTCCATGGCCTCCCCCCTCGCGGAGTAGTACATTGAAGCACGTCGCTGTACGTCAAGGTCGACTGGAAGTACACCTGCCAGTACCGGTAAGGCTTCAGTACTGACCGTTCTATACGCCTTGCATAAAAATATCAATGCCAAACGTTGGCTTTGAAGCAGTTTACGTCGTGCCGCTCCTATGCTGGCCCTATCGGCCCAAACAGGTGCACCGTAGCACATACATCCTAAGTAGGTAGCTCCATATATAGTTTTTAAAGTTAGGAATGATAGACCCCAAGTTGCTTTGGATATTCTAGTCAGGGCATAAAAGTTCTTTTTAGCTTTTTCACCAACTATTTTTATATGCTCGATAAATGAAAAATTCCTTTCTAAGATCATACCAAGGTAGCATACGGATTGCTGTTTTTTAATGGGAACGTTGTTAAATTTAATAGTAGGCAATGATTTAAGATTACCTTTTAGTAGAAGTTGATAGGTTTTATGTGGCGCAAATGCTAGGCGGTTACGATCACCCCACTGAGATATTAAATTTAGGCAAGTATTGGCCAAGTTCTCAAGTCCAGCTCGGGTACTTGACTGAATGAGCAGTAGGCCATCGTCCGCGTAACCAGTAAGTGAACAGCCGCAAGGAAGCGGGATCGCGAGGAAGTCATCAAAACCCAAATTCCATAAATAAGGACCGACAACTGAACCCTGAGGACATCCCATGGTTAGTGTTTTAGTACTAGAAAAATGACCGAGCTTAAGTACCGCGGAACCGTTTATAAAGTAAGAGTAAACGAGATTATATATGTTTCTATAGCAACCGCGGGTTTTTAATTTTAACAACAGCATAGGCCACCAGGCGTTATCAAAAGCCCCAGAAATATCCAGGAAGATCCCAATTACGTACTTGTTTTCAGATTGGTTAACGGTTCTTCTGACAGAAAGCGCCGCGTCGACTGTAGATTTACCTATGGTGAAGCCATATTGATTATTATGGAATTTTGGACCGTTCGGTAGTAAACGTGGAACGATGAGGCGTTCAAGAAGTTTACCCAAAGATGGTAGAAGAGTGATAGGACGATATGACTTCGGATCATCCGGTGGTTTGTCACCACACTTTGGTATTATTCGTAAGAAACCGCGTCGCCATTTACGAGGAAAAACGCCTTCAGCAATGCATCGGTTATATACAGTTAAGATGGCATCACCCGCTGTTTTACACGCTTCTTTAATCATCCTATTAGATATTTTATCTTCACCTGATGATTTGTTGACCGGTAGTTTTCTAACAATATTTATAAATTCGTCATTAGATGGTACGTCTGACATTGGTGATTCAGGTGGCACAGGAGCCCACGCTCTAATCTGTTGGTGGTAGTCGCTATCGTTAGCCGGTGAATCATCAGGGATAAGTGTATTTATTAGCACTTCTGTTGTTTCCTCTATGCCCGTGGTATGCCTATCATTGACTTTAATGTTTTGAACGTATGCAAGGTCGACCGATCTGTTAGCTTTAAATTCGTGATATAAGGGAGACCACGGACCCTCCCTGTCAAGCTTATCAACAATTTTTCGCAACAAATTACCCTTAGATTTTTCCACCGATGCTTTGTAGCGTGACTTGGCAACTCTAAAAGCAAACGAAAAAATCATCTTTAGTAAATGTACAACATTTACTAAAGATGATTTTTTCGTAGGATTTTGCCTTTTCACTTAAAAAAATAGTTACCAAAACGCTATTTTTGGCTAATATTCGTTATTACTTCTAAACGGCATTGATGTGTGGAAATATTTTTACACTGAAAAATTCGCGGTTAGAAGTGCTACAGATATGCAAGAGCGTATTTAAATCCATCAACATTTGCCAAGAAAATATCCTTATTTTGAAACATAGGTTTAGAGGTGCTCTGCGCGGGCGCGGGCGGCAGTCGTGCGTTAGCATTCAGACGGGAGGGTTGTGTCGCTTGCTGCTCTGCTCCGGCTATCGCCGACTACGCGTGGTTGTCTGTGTGAGTGCAAATATTTACGAGCGAATCGTGTCAGTGTACGTTCATAGATTAGCTCGCAAATGAGAATTGAAGATGCGTCTGGTGGCGTAAGTATCTATCTACCTATACTCTTGTATTTATACCTACATATTACTGTATTTTTCTTTATAATTACTATTAGCTTTTGTAACCATTTTTCTTTTACAATTGAAGTTAAACAATTACGAATTGTTCCAGGAAATCTAGAAAGAAATCTTTAGACTTGAAAGGCAATAATCCGACTAACTACATCCGCTGATAATATAGAAGACTCTATTCAGGTGATAGGTTTGTAAGGAGATTTAAAAATAAAAATCTTATTAGAAATTTACGTAACTTGAAAATGTGATTTTTTGTTTATGGTGATATAAACCAAAAATTAGGACTCAATTAAAGGTTTTGGTGTAAAAACAGTTTTACAAAAAGTTTTGAGTTGATAGGACTTTTAGTTTTTGCGATATTAGCAAAAATGTGTAATAAAAACTCTTACTTGGATTATTTTAAATGATTCTTCCTGTAAATATTTCATTTCTATATGTAATTGTTTAAAGTAGCCGAAGCCGATGGACGCGGGCTGGCGGGCTTGGAATGTCACAGTTATCAGTAAATTTTTTTGACGTCCTCCGTGGCGCAGCGGTCAACACGCCTGCCTGCGACGTGGAGGCCGCGGGTTCGATTCCCGGCCAGGTCATGATGGAAAACGATCTTTTCCTGATTGGCCTGGGTCTTGGATGTTTATCTATATATGTATCTATTATAAATATAGTATCGTTGAGTTAGTATCCCATAACACAAGTCTCGAACTTACTTTGGGGCTAGCTCAATCTGTGTGATTTGTCCGTATATATACAGTATGTTAAGAAAACCCTGTCCGACCCGTAAGGATAATAAAGGTTAAGTAAACACATGACCAAATATGATATAAAATTTTACGTAATCATCATAGTACCAATACAAATGAATTTTGAAATAACTTCCCCGAAATTTGCTAATTTTAAAAAAAGTGACAACACCGGTATTATTATGAGCGAATAGCGACAGCGATGCGACCACGTGCCGCGTGCCCTGCCGCCCGCCGCCCGCGGAAGGGTGCTTAACGCATATTTATTAAGTTACCTCTTTTTGCGAAATAATATTTATTTTTTTAGGGTGATTTTTTTTTAAGTTAGCCTGGTTTTGTATGCATTAGTAGAATCAGTTATCGATACCTAACAACACCTTCACGGGTCGGACAGGGTTTTCTTAACATACTGTAGGATATATATATATATATATATATATATATTTTCTGTTTTTCACAAATAATATTGTAATAACATTTTTCGACTTACAGAAAAGAAGAGAAAGAAACCAATCGACAGAACTTAAAAGTTTAATTTGCTTTTTAGGTCGAACACTAACGCAGTTGATTCTAGGTCAGACATCCATACAGAATGTCGTCAAGAAAATGATAATATTATATATCTCTATGTGCACAAAAAAACGATGCAAGTTCCATCATCATCATTCAGGTATAATTATGCCTGCATGTCCTACAACCTATATTTTTAGTTTACAAATATATCATATACCTGTAAAATTATTTTTTTGTTAATTCTTAATTAATTTTTCTTGATAAATTCTTAATTCCTTGACATAAATCTCTAACAGTGTTGCAAGGGTTACATAATTAAAATGTATGTTATATCTTTTTTTAGCTCAAAATATCACCAAAACCTCAACAAATCTCAAGCTTGTTTCATCGAAGGGCGACGCATAATTAATATTGCTTACTTTTATTCAGAACTAAAGAAAATTGCCAAGCACGGAGAATTATAGACTGTGGTTTAGGATCTGTGGATATTGTTGGAGAACGACAAGTGGGACTACATTCCCTATTTATTTTTAAATGCCGTATGTGTATGGAAACATTTTGCACATCCTACAGAAATCAATATCAGCTGTGCAGTTGTAGGAACAATAGAAATAGACTGTGGCCATTCTCAACTGCAAGAAATTTCTGCAGCTTTAGATATGCCTATAATCTCGCATGTTATTTATTGGATCGAAGAATTAAAATTTACAGATTTTAAAATAACTCGTGTTTTATTTGAAACCTCATTACGACGAAGTACATTCAATCCGACGTCACTGACACAGTATAAATAGGGTACTATCTCTTTATGGAAAACGGCCGAAACTATGCGCTCTGTAATCTCAAGGCATCTATATAAAGCACGGTTAGCGCAGCGGTTAAGCTATTGACTGCTGCGCTGCTTGTCGCGGGTTCAATTCCCGCGCGGAACAAATATTCAGAACATGTCCTACAAGTAGTTGTTCCGGGTCTGGCTGTTTGTGTCTGTGAATTTATATGTTTAAAAATGCACCCACGATAAAAGTAATTTCTAGTGTGGTTCAACTTTTTTTTTTTTTTTAATAAAAATATCACAAAGTGCCTAGTGCGCGTTTGGTTTACGTTAACGCGATGAACTCGTTTATGTTATTCGCATTAGTAATTAATTCAAGGACACTGCAAAGACATGATACTCATACAGTATGTTACGAAAACCCTGTCCGACCCATAAGGATAATAGAGGTTAGGTAAACACATGACCAAATATAATATAAAATTTTACGTATTCATCATACTACCAATACAAATGAATTTTGAAATAATCTTTTTTTCCAACGAATTAATTCCAATTTCCCCGAAATTTGGTAATTTTTAAAAAGTGACAACACCGGTATTATTATGAGCGAATAGCGATGCGGCCACGTGCCGCGTGTCCTGCCGCCCGCCCCCCGCGGTCGGCAGGCGAAGGGTGGTCAACGCACATTTAATAAGTTACCTCCTTTTGCGAAATAATATTTATTTTTTTAGGGGGATTTTTTTTTTAAGTAAAGCCCGGTTTTGTATGCATTAGTAGAATCAGTTATCGATACCTAACAACACCTTCACGGGTCGGACAGGGTTTTCGTAACATACTGTATACTGAAAAGTAGTGAAAAAAAAATTCAAATATGTTGAATCGGTAGATATTACCATCTACCATTATTTTTTATGTGAATGTTATGATATATTATAATGTGTGGGTACTTGTTTTCCAAATGTCTGTCAGTCTGCGATCGGCCATTAAACTGTGTAACGAGCACTCCTTGATTTTATTTAAACATTGATCAAGAATACTAAAAATATATTATAGTACGATATTATCATTTATTAATGCAAAAAAACATTTATCGTCTTGCATCCATACCCCCGTCTGAAATCGTAGGCACAAATCGCGACCTACACGCGGCTTGTCTGCATCTCTGGATATTCTTTGATTGTCGTTTTAGTTTAGCGCGCCACCGCGCGCATTTTACGAATTCGGGAGTACGGCGTTTAGCTCCGCCCACATGCACAAGGTCATTGAGGCTACTATAACCGTTAAGGGCTAGCGTTCTTCTGAGGAGGCGCCGCTCACACGCTGCTGGCGTGGCAGCGAGCATACTCGTACTGTAGTTGGGACTCTCAAGGAATCGCTTGTTCTCACCTCTCATAGCTTCTACGTGTAACTCTTATATTAGTAGTAATGTTAAGATATAAATGAATGAAGGTGTATAAATGAATCGGACGAGCATTATTACGTAGGAGAATAATTTTGTTATATCTGGAGTAGAAATGGCCGCGTCTTTCCCATTCCCTCTATCTTCCACCAACAATGCTTGCAATTCCGTGTGTCTTCATACAATTTAGGTCTTCCACTACGTTCTTCACAGTTTTAAACTTTTGAAACCACTCACGACAACTTCTCTGTCTTCCATAAGCTTCTACAAGCAATTGATGGGCCTCAGCTGCAGATTTCTTCAAATTAAAGAAGTAACAAAAGTTCCCTCAAAAGACGTTTGTTCGGCACAAAACTTAACATTTTTGCACAAAAATAGATATGTGATACTGATTCAGAGTCACTAATAATAGTCTAAGTGTATGTTATTACCAGATGTCCGAACTTAAGATGTCACATTTTACATCTGACAATTTCAACGGAAGCTCTGAATGACATCTTTTGCTAATCGCCAGAAATTTATTTGTACACCTTATACTCGTATTATTCAAACATCACTTACACATGTCCAGCAGAGAAACGATGCCTTTGCCCAGAAGTGGGATAAGGAACTTATACGTCAAAGTTTAAATTTTCTGTGCTGTATCTTACCAGATGTATGCCTCCTTTAAAAGCGGTAGATAATAGTATTTATTCAAACAAATGTTTGCTTTAAGTGCAGTAAAAGAAACTTATCTTAAGATAAAGCTATCAGTAAATAAAACTTAGCGTAAGACGTGATGGTCGACACTTCACGACTTGAGTGCTTCTTGATTGAGCTTCCATGTTGGATAAAGAACGTAAACACAATTATTCCTGGTTTATAAATAGACGATTATCTGACGAAGACAAAGTATTTGGGAATAAGTTTTTGTTACTACAGTTCTTTTAGAAGTGAACGCAAATAATAATATTGTTATAGAAGATATCAATGTGATACTTATGCATTGTCGTGGAAGCCTAGTGGTTAAAACACCAGCCTCTCAAGCATGAGTGCGCGGGTTCGATCCCAGGTCAGGCAAGTACCAATGTAACTTTTCTAAAAGTTATATGTACTTTCTAAGTATATCTTGGACACCAGTGACTGAAGGTGAAGGAAGAATATCTTGAGGAAACCTGAACTTTATAAGTCTGAAATCGCCAACCCGCATTAAGCAAGTGTGGTGATTACGCTCAATCCTTCTCTGTGTGAGAGGAGGCCTGTGCCCAGCAGTGGGACGATAAAAAAGGTTGATGATTCGTGAAGTAAGGATCTAGGGCAGGGATTAGGGTGGCTAAGTGATGATGTGTAGTGAGAGCGCCCAGAGCAGGAGAGGTCATTTGATGATTTCCCGTCCCAAACAAAAAAAAAGGGTAAGGTGGACGTCATGGTGCTGAGATGATTACAAAAAAAGAATCCTCATTACCTACTTAAACTTAACTTCTCCGAGGAATAATTGAAGATCAAGGCCACAAATGTAAAAAAAAAAACAACTCCTACAGCATTTTTTTTTTATATTTATAAACTAGCGCTTGACCGCAATCCTGCCTGATGGTAAGCAGTGATGCGATCGTTCATGGTAAAGCGCGCTAGTTTATTAAGAGCCTATTCACTCAGAAAAACTGAGCGAATAGGAAGGAAGACGGCAGTTGAGCGAGGTGATGCAATGTTAAACCCAACAATACAACCAACGATGCTGCGCCAAAGGGAGATTGATCTGAAGACAATCCATGACCAAACTCCCAACACAACAACATTAGGCGCATCGTACCCGGCACACATCGCAACACAACTTCTCAGACCCGTCCTCCGTACGGCTTCACCAGATATTATGCCGGAACACGACAAATCGCTTGGCGGCAAGGCTTTGTCTGGTGGGTGGTAACTTCTGTATATTTCTAAAGCTTTGATAATTAAAAATGATTCAGATAATCCGTGCTTAAAAATCAAAGTAAATTTTATGGAGACATAGTCTCTGAAGTCGTGGTGGCCTAGTAAGTTGTGGTGGCCTAGTGGTTAAAACACCAGCCACTCAAGTATGAATGTAACTTTTCTAAAGTTATTTGTACTTTTTAAGTATATCTTGGACACCAATGACTGAAGGAGAAGGAAAACATCTTGAGGAAACCTGGACTTTTACCCCCTTATTCATAAACGCTGCTTAAAGTTAACTAGTGATTAGTGATTCTTTAACCATACATTTTTGACCTTTTAACGTCACTTAACTTTAATCATCCTTTATAAATAAATACCACAGTGTTCAAAGGGTTTATTCATAAATGATGATTAAAGTTAAGTGACGTCCAAACGTCTAAAATGTATGTTTAAACAAATCGCTAATCACTAGTTAACTTTAAGCAGCGTTTATGAATAAAGGGGTAAGTCTCGCCAACCCGCATTGAGCAAGCGTGGTGATTACGCTCAATCCTTCTCTGTATGAGAGGAGACCTGTGCCCAGCAGTGGGACGATAAAAAAGGTTGATGATGAATAGTCTCTGATAGAGATCCTATCGACCCGAGTTCTCTTGTTCACAAACTAAAGTAAATTTAATTTCAGTATATCTTTTTCCGTCTATTTAAAAAAAAATACGGTCTTACAATAAAAGGCTTAAGCATTTTAACATGATTTCCCTGGAAAAACGTAGACACTTAATTGATACAATATTTGCCTATAAAATCATCAAACATAAAATAGATAGTCCCAGCTTGCTTGCTCTCATCAGTTTTCGTGTACCCTCTAGAATCCCGCACAGTGCCATCACGCCCCTTTGTCCACCTTTTAGAAGAACAGTTTTGGGAGCCAATTCACCCCTCGCAAGAATGTGTAAGGCAGTGAATGGCTACAGTGATTGTATAGATCTCCACTTTGACTCTCTTGCTAAACAGAAAGCCACTCTGTATCGTTTACCGAGCAACCCCTAATTCTAGTTGATTTTGATTTAATTATGAATATGTCAAGTTTACCACTATTATTTTGTTAATTTTGCATGTTATTTTTTTTTATTTAAATATATTAATATTATCAATTTCTTGAAATCAATTTATTGTTGTTAATTTAGAATTTACTTAATATTACTTATTAATTTATTAAGAATTTCTTCTAATTTATTTTTATTTCACTCAATTTTCGTAATGTTATAAATTAAAAAACCACAATTTTTTGATTTTTTAATGTTTATTCGGAATTTTATACCAATATTATAAATTTATCAATATTAGCGCTTGTTGTTAAGTAAGTTAGCTTATCTCCATTTTTTTTATACATGTTGTGTTTAAATATAAGTAATTGATGCACTGTTATTTTACCTTTGGGAATGTACTATTTGATTGTTGTTGTGTAATCAATTGTTGGTGAACCTAATAAAATAAAATAAAAAATTTCATAATGATAAGGGCAGAAGATAGTTATGTATTTGTTTTCTCCTGTCAAATTATTCCGAGTCTGGCGTAAATTGACAGTTCTTTTTTTTGAAGCTATGTTTTTAACTGTATCTAAACTTTCTATGGAATATTTTAATTTGACAGGACTATACTAATATTTTATGTTCTATCCTTTTCAGGTTATAACAGAAAGAAAAAAATTAGTTAAGTTTGTGAATAAGGCAATAGGCGCTCTCGTCTTTCGGGATTTTTGTTGGTCGATAATTTATTCATTCATACAATATAATTACACTACCTGCCGCCAGCGACTTCGTTCGCGTGGAGTTAGTTATGCTCTTCTCCTATTGGTCGCAGCGTGATGTTATAGCCTAAAGCCTTCCTGGATCAATGGGCTATCCAACACAAAAAGAATTTTTCAAATCGAACCAACTCTTCAGCTTTATATATTAGTATAGATATAGATTATAGAACTCGCCAGATTCAACTCTGTTGTAACTATATATTTTTTGAAATATGAAATTGTTATTGTAAATTTTAATTAAAATTTATTTCATAGATTTAACTTTCATTTATCTTATTTTGATGACCTTAATAAATGGTAATAAGTTAGCAAGAATGCTAACTTGTAACTAAATAAAAATCGTCATAGAACTAAAAGGTTTTATCACAGTTAAGAATCGAAAGTGAGACTTTTAAATGGCTCTCAGTATTCATTCGTTTCCATAGAAAACTTCATTAAATTCCAGTTAGCGACGGATTTACACGAGCAAAGTTTTAATTTTTGAAAAGAAAGAAAATGAATTGTCAACGAAAGCAGGTGAACGAAGACTTGGAATATTGTCACGGGGATGTTTTTATTTTCATTTACGCTTGTTTACATGACGCGAATTTAAATAAATTAAAAAAGGTGAAAATATTAAAATAACGGTTTCAAAGAGAAAATATTTTTACCGTCATTATGCTCCTTCTGTTATGCTTTCTTTTTTTGGTGTGGATGGGAATGGCTCCTTTCCGCTCTGAGCGGAGCGGAAGGGCGTGTCAGACTTTTACTGACTAAAACCCGTCCGTGTTCCTTCACTTGCCTGTGCCATGAGGGCCACGGTTTCTCTTTTACCTGACCGGCGATCGCCGCTACGACGACACGGCGGTGCTCTACCCGAGTCAGGCAGACCTCCACCGTGTGATCGACCGTGTCCTCAGGGCGATCCACACAATGGTGACACCCTGGCGTTTCCTCCCGCCCTATATCGAACAGGACCCTCCCGAAACAACCGTGTCCGGTGAGGACCTGCGTCAGGCTGACGGTGAGGGCGCCGTGGCGCATCTCTAGCCACTCCTCAAAGAGGAGACTTATCATCGGTATTTTGCGAGAATCGCACTTTTCATGTCACTGTGAGATCCCGCCGGAGCTCTGTCCGCCGTACCGCGATTTCTCGCAGTAGCGGAGTTAGGTATGCCCCGGCGTTTTGCCTCCTCTCGAACCCGCAACCCTGACCCAGGCATCGGTCATCGTGGCTCCCGTCACGATGTGCTGACATCTCCATCTGCTATCCTAGTTCCCTTACGGTTGATGTAACATGAGTTTTTCATCTATACTTCTCCCTTAGTAGTCATCTTTCCAACACAAAACAGATCCCCTTTTTACAAAACATGGTTTTTATTTAGATTGGATTTCAACTACCTAAGTGGTTATTGAATTGTGCACCGAATTATTATAGAATACAGTTCTTTATATAAAAATTATAGCTTATTTCGTTTTTAAGATACCTATTGATTTACCTCAATAAAGTTCGAAATGCAAAATAACTACAAACAAATAACTACATCAAACCATAACATCGGCCGCCAGCAGAAGTTACCACCCACCAGACAAAGCCTTGCCGCCAAACGATTTGTCGTGTTCCAGCATGATGTCTGGTGAAGCCGTACGGAGGACGGGTCTGAGCAGTTGTGTTGCGATGTATGCCGGGTACGATGCGCCTAATGTTGTTTGTTGTGTTGGGAGTTTGATCGTGGAGGGTCTTCAGATCAATCTCCCTTAGGCGCAGCATCGTTGGTCGTGTTGTTGGGTTTAACATTGCATAACCTCGCACAACTGCCGTCTTCTTTCCTATTCGCTCAGTTTTTCTGAGTGATTAGGCTCTTAATAAACTAGCGCGCTTTACCATCAACGATCGCATCACTGCTTACTATCAGGCGGGCTTACGGTCAAGCGCTAATTAATAATTAAAAAAAAAAACAACAGTACAATAAACAGTAAAAATTATGATAGTTACTGCTGCAATAACAAAAAATCAGATATTTTGCATTTTTTTTTTTGTCTTATTATTATATATGAAATAACTACTGGAGGAGAGGGGGCAACTCTCTAAATCCGTCAAATAAGACCTGGCGACTAAAAATTCGTCAGGTGCTGATTAATTTGACATGACTAAACTAACATTTGTCTTTTGTCCTTTTCTTAATGAAATGGAAAGAAGAAGATGCACTAAATTTAAGCAAACATGCATGCAATATTTGCGCCCGAATTGCCTCCTGTATTGACACGTTTGTATCGCCTCTCATTTAAGACCGGTATAGTACCCAAGTCCTGGAAGCTTGCCAACGTGCAGCCCGTGCCCAATAAGGGTAGTCGTGCCGATCCTACCAACTGTCGGCCGATTTCGATCACCTCCATACTTTGCAAAATTATGGAGCATGTGTTGAACTCGCGCCTCTTGGCATACCTGGAAGGTAACGATCTCCTCAGTGACCGACAGAACGGGTTTCGCCGCAATACCTACTGGCCTTTTGAGTAAGCTTCCAGCGTACGGCATTTACCCTGGCGTGACTGGCTGGGTAATAGATTTGAATTGTAGTCCGACAGAAATACCGCCGCTGGCAATTTGTTCCAGCCCCTCGATGTACGCGGTATAAAAGTGGAGGCGAAACACTTCGTCCGGATCGTAGTGGTGTCAACAACATAAGGTTGGAACGCACCGTACGATGCGTCATCCGATGATGGAACGGAG
Organism: Sesamia inferens; assembly: GCA_037179545.1. NCBI lineage: Eukaryota > Metazoa > Arthropoda > Insecta > Lepidoptera > Noctuidae > Sesamia > Sesamia inferens. Next base: position 11,267,829 of record CM073939.1, read on the forward strand.
ACCGGGAAATTAAATCATGCAATTCTCTCGCATACTCTCAAAAATGCATCCTATAGAACACCGTCTGACTACTCTATGCCTGTGTGCCTTTTAGTTTGTGTTCTTTTCTTAATTGTCGATGTTGTTGTACAAACAGTTCATCCGTATGTCAGCAGTGTAATTCTCGATTTACGCAGCTTTCGTTATGCGCTGTTCCTACCAAGCATTTTACTAACGTGTTTTGTTCAACTATTTTTATGTCAACGGTCATTGCACGCGAGAACGTATTTTCATACATTACGTTTGCGCTAATTATATCTACGTAATTATTAATCTAACCGCTGAGGTTCGTGTATTGAGAAACAAGATGAAAATGACACCTTAATTATAAAGGTAAACGTGGAGAAAATAAAAATAAAAATAAAAAAAATTAAATACTATCTGTTGCCCGCGACTCCGTCCGTGTGTTGATATAAAATAAGCGCCTGTTAAAATAATGGGAGCAATATGTACGTCCGCATTTGCACTTGTTTTCGCAACATTTTTTGTTACTGCTCTGCTCCTATTATCCATAGTGGGATCTTATATAGCCTATGTCCTTTCTCAGGCAATAGACTATCTGTGTACCAAATTTCATTACCATCGGTTCAGTAGTTTTGGCGTGAAAGCCGGACAGACAGACAGAGATACTTTCGCATTTATAATATTAGTATGGATTTGGTTTTTCAGTTAATATAATGTTAAATTCTTTTTTTTAGTAAATAATAAACAGCTAGAACGCAATCCCGCTTGATGGTATGCAGTGATGCAATCGTTGATGGTAAAGCGCGCTAGTTTTTTAAGGGGCTATTCACCCTAGCCTTGAAGACACTTTACTTGTAGTCCGACTGAAACACTGCCGCTAGCAAATTGCTCCAGTCCTTCGATATATGGAGATGATGATGATGATGATGATGGTATAAGGAGAATCATCGAACTCCCAGACTCCGCAGGCGCAGTACCAGGGGACCAGAGGACCAGGCCCGGCAGCACGTTGTGTTTCACGCGCTCCTCAAAGAGATGTCAGCACATCGTGACGGGGTCAACAAAGACCGATGCCTTTGTCAAGGTTGCGGGTTGGTTGAAAGAGAAACCGTGGCTCTGGCGTACAGTCAAGTGAAGATTTTCCATCCACGCCAAAAAAAGCAACTATACAAAAAAACCGTATATTTTTTGTTATAGAGGCAACAGGATACAACATCTTTGGAAATTTCAACTGTCTATATGTTATGGTGTATACAAATACAGCCTAGTCTCAGACCGACACTGGAGCCTAATAGAGTCCCGTTTATACCCTTTGGGTACGAAACCTTAAATATCAGATAGTATTTATCTGATATTTAAAGTAAACAGATAAAAGATGGCTCTAAGCGATCTTTATATTTACGTTCTGTAATTTATATGGTATTTAATGATAACTTATATGGAGTATAAGTTTACATATATAAACTTATACAGTATGTTAAGAAAACCCTGTACGACCCGTGAAGGTGTTGTTAGGTATCGATAACTGATTCTACTAATGCATACAAAACCGGGCGAAACTTAAAAAAAAATCCTCCTAAAAAAATAAATATTATTTCGCAAAAAAGAGGTAACTTAATAAATGTGCGTTATGCACCCTTCCGCGGGCGGCGGGTGGCAGGGCATGCGGCACATAGTCGCATCGCTATTCGCTCATAATAATACCGGTGTTGTCACTTTTTATAAATTACCAAATTTCGGGGAAGTTGCAATTAATTCGCGGGAAAAAAAGATAATTTCAAAATTCATTTGTATTGGTACTATGATGATTACGTAAAATTTTATATTATATTTGGTCATGTGTTTACCTAACCTTTACTATCCGGCTACACGCACGAAAAATATGACTCATGCAGCGTTACCTCGCGTTCCATTTAAAGCTTGAAGTGCAAGCGAGAGACCGCGGAACGAGCGACAAAGAGGCACCATCCGTCTCCGCGTTCGACAGCGTTCGATATCTGTCTCTGTCCTACTTGAGTGAGCGATGCGTCCGCGTGGACAGCTGCTACACAATAATACATTAAACATGTTTTCTAAGCACTATTAAATATATTGTACTTTTTGAAGTGAAACTTCTTTACGCACGCTTGACTTGGGGAGTAAGCTGGCGAAAGCGTTACGAAAATTGATCGGGCAAGGCGAACGGAAGTTAAGTGGGGGATATAAGCACAGAGGCGCCCGTGGCGCGAGCTTGGTACTACAAGGTCTACGAGTTTTTTTTTTTTTTTCAATAAAAATAGAAGATCTATGCAAAAATAATTTCTTTTTTTTTTTAATTTTGAGACACGGATACACTTATTTAATTATTATTTATTTACACTTAACACTATACATGAAATTTTATGTTGACTGACAACCATTAAGTTAACATAAAATTTGGTACCGCCTACTTCACAGTCCCTCCTGTATCCCCCCCTCCCATACCCCCCCCCCTCACCCCTTAATATTCCCACGAACCTCCCCCCCCCGACCCCCCTCATTGATTACCTCACCCCCCCCCCGTGGATTATCTCGGGAACCAGAGGTCGTGGCTGCCCGAGTTTGGGGTCCCCTGATTCAGGAGGAAGAGCCCGACCTTTTGGCCCCGAGGGAATCCACTACCCCTCCCCCCCCATCCCCACGAAACCTCTCCCCCCCCGACCCCCTTTAGTTACCTCACCTCCCCGTGGATTATCTCGGGAACCAGAGGTCGTGGACTACCCGAGTTTGGGGTCCCCTGAATCAGGAGGAGGAGCCCGACGACCTTTTGGCCCCGAGGGAATCCACTACCCCCCTCCCCCCCATCCCCACGAACCCTCTCCCCCCCGACCCCCTTTAGTTACCTCACCTCCCCGTGGATTATCTCGGGAACCAGAGGTCGTGGACTACCCGAGTTTGGGGTTCCCTGAATCAGGAGGAGGAGCCCGACCTTTTGGCTCCGAGGGAATCTATTTTTCATCCCCCTAAATGTTAGGAGTAGTCCACCCCTAATTTTTTTTTTTAAGTTTTAGACAAAATTTTTAATTTCTATTTTTTTATGATACAAAAATACATAAAATCCCCAATTTTCACCCTTCTACGATCAACCCTTATTTTTTAATAGCCATTTTAGTAATTTAATCTATTATTTATATGGCAAAACAACGTTTGCCGGGTCAGCTAGTATTATATAAAAGCTTTTTATTTGATTAATTTCTGGTTATTTCTTTCGCCGTCATTGGTTTATTTATACAATATGTAAAGAAAACCCTGTCCGATCTGTGAAGGTATGGTAAGGTATCGATAACCGATTCTACTAATGCCTACAAAGCCGGGCTAAACTTAAAATACTAAATTTTGGGGAAGTTGGAGTTAATTCTTATTTTTTTTTTTTATAAGTTATAAACCAGCGCTTGACCGCAATCCCGCCTGATGGTAAGCAGTGACCGATCGTTGATGGTATAGCGCGCTAGTATATATATATACATACAGATGGAGCGAAAGAAGTTTCACTTCAGTCGTGTGGTCATAAGCACACTCGTATTTTTAAATGCATTCATTCCATCCGTATTTACGTCAGTAAACCGATTTTACAGGCAACCGAAATCCTGAAGGTAGTCAGGCCAGAGAAGTAGAAAGTGTCCACTACAACGTGTAATGGGTGTATTAATTATACGTACTTTCTATTACTAAACGTAGATAAAAAAAAAAAACCGAAACGCAGTCTTATTCCGCCCAAAATTCGGTCCATAAACATAGCGAAAGGTGGTACCGAACATGGCAATGCGCCAGATTGACGAATCAATAAAATGCAATTACATCTAAAGATACCATTTATAGCGCACAATCGCTTCCGCACAACGATGTTTGAATATAAAAATCGCTTACTTTGACCGCTACATAATATTTTGGTTGAATGGGCGTTTAATAAAATATAACATTGGATTATTTCATCGCATCTACGGCTCTCAATCATGGCAGCTGATGCGGCAATGTTCAATGATAGCTGTAGAATCTATGGTCATTGGGGTACATGTGTTCTTGAGTATAGATCACACATCATCAAACATAAGGTAGAGGAAGTCAGGTGGAGAGATCGATATTCGCATGGTGACTGGTACCAGCTGGATGACGATTGCCAAAAAACGAGCCAAACCGCATAAAATTAACCACCATTCCATACATACGTGCCCTTAAGTGAAGTGCTGTGAGCTTATGACAATGATGATGGATTAATTACACTGTTCATTTACACATTGGAATACCTTCGTGGCATAGCGGTAGCGAACGCGACCGCTAATAAATATTATATGCATTGGTCTGGTCGTGCTTCGGAAAGCACGTTAAGCCGTTGGTCTTGGTTGCCATGCGAACATCTAATGGCATGGTCGCTATGGGTTGTTGGAGCCCTCAAAAAGTCAAACAATTAGTCTAACTGCAAATCCTCGATATCGCCTTCGGGTTGTGGAGGTCAGACGGCAGTCGCTTCACGGAAACATCGAAGTTTAGCCAAAATCAGCAGTTAGACTGGTGAACCGGTCCCCAGACTCCAAAAGCTGAAAAAGCCTCAGATGTGTCCGGGATTAGCACTGAGATAATGATGATGATGATTTGGACATCGGAATACCGGCAACCAATTACTAGTAATTTGAATGAATTTCAGTACTGCAATGCCCACGCCCCCTACGCATTTGGACGAGTACCCGTGGACGCCATGTCACCCGCCATTTGGATAACTGAAATGATCAAGAAGGGTTAGATTGCCCGAAGACGAAAATTGAGTAGAATGGTTTGCAATAGGAGAAGCCGATGCCAATGGTTGCTGATGACAATGGTTCTAAATTAAAGCCATACATGCATAAATATAGGTATAAATATGCATTAGTAAGTTCTTTGTTGTCTCTTTTAAATTAGCCGAGGTTGTAAATATGACAAGATATCTTACAAAAAGTTTTTGAAAATCATATTGAATGGAATTCCAAAGGGCACTCAGAGCTGTTAATAATTGCCTCGGGATCATCGCAAACTATTCCAATAGAACAAAGAATTTACTCCATCATATTTTCTAAAAACATTGCAAAAACAAAAGACTGAATTTACCTCTAACTATCTGAGGATCACAGGATTTATTTACAAAATTAATTCCATTGAATTTATCACAAACCAAAGAGGGCAGCGTAATTGCTAGAAATACTTGCCGTCGACTCTGTAACTCTGAGTCGAGAACTCGAGATATCTATATCTGAGATCTCTGAAACTCGATCCTTATCGTTTATTTACTAGGAAAGTGTTTCTTAATTACTTTATGAGATCGTTATTACATTTTTATTAATTACTTCGGATTCTTTCTTCTGTTTACCTTGTTTCTTTTTTTTATCATTATAAACTAGTGCTTGACTGCAATCCCGCCTGATGGTAAGCAGTAATGCAATCATTGATGGTAAAGAGCGCTAGTTTATTAAGCCTATTCACTTAAAAAAAACTTATAGGAAAGAAAACGGCACGCGGCAATTGAGCGAGGCGATGCAATGTTAAACCATGACCAACGATGCTGTGCCAGAGGGACATTGATCTGGATACCCTCCACTACCAAACTCCCGACACAATAACATTTGGTGCATCGTACCCGGCACACATCGCAACACAATTGCTCAGACCCCTCCTCCGTACGGCTTCACCAGACATCATGCCGGACACGACGAATCGCTTGACTGCAAGACTTTGTCTGATGGGTGGTAACTTCTGCCGGCGGCCGTTATTATGGCCTACCACCGAGAAAGAGTTTCTGTCGTAAATTTGTTTAGAATCATATGTCAATGCTATTTTGTTAATTTTGATTTTTGAATCATTATGTTTGATTTAAGTAGATACTTTATTTATTTTATGTCATTGGAAAACTTATTGTTATGGTTTATCTCACCGAATCATCGTCAGTGAGAGTTTTATTTAGTTCTACTAAGTTTCTTTTTGTACTAAATATACTCCGTTGAGATTGTAAAACCTTTATAAAAACACTTTATACAATATAGTTATGAGGAAAGCCTTTGATTTTTTGTCAACTGATGTTCCGGCTACATGTGGTTACATATAGATTGAAAAAATTGATCTTTTTAGAATAGATTACCAATGAAGGATAGAAATATATGCTTATCCCTTAAGAATCTTAAATTTTAATTATTGTGTCACGTCACCTTTGCTGCTCCCAGCTTTAACAGCTTCGTCGTTAAAACTAAACAATCACGAACATTTGCTATGCCAAAACACGCCAACACCAAATCACAAACGAGCGTAATGACTATCCCTGAAACAGACGTTGATATAGGAAAGCTAATCAAAATTTAGACCACAAAAGATGCATCAATCGATGTACTGAACTACCGAAACTGTCCGTGACACGTTTCACTGTGACCACGGCAATCAAAGTTGTAATTAGTAACTAGTGAAACAGCAAATTAAACGTCCTTTCATGTGACAAATTTACGTGAGCCGATTGTTGGCTATATTTTACGGGGATATGCGATGAGCGAAATTTTTTGTGTACGCATTTCTTTTTTTAAACGGTTGGTATTGCAATTTGCACAGAGATAAAGAGAGATACGATAATAATAGGACGCAAGTATCAATTAATATATTACATTAATAATAATAATTAACATTGATGAAGGTCAATCTCTTGAAAATGATAACTTTAATCAATATTTTAATAAAGCTTCACGCATTGATGGATTAGTAATGACTAATTCTACGAACAAAGCTTTAATGGATAACTAATAACAATTACATATGATCTATCATTACAATAACTGTTTGCTTTAACATACATTTAAAAATTTACCATGAATAACTGTGCAAAATAACCTTTGCAAGATCAATATTCAAAATTAAAATTCAGAAATTTAGGTCCTCGATAAAAATAAAATTGCCTTTTGATCCAAGTTAAATTAAACAGTATGGCGCAGAGGGTTTCTATGGCACTGTCCGTGGAAGAGTCGTGAACGTTTACATTAATAGGTTCTTTGATAACATGTCAATTTTGTGGAACTAGGATGAAAATAAAAATGTTTCTTTACTGATGATGTTCGAATTTAGGGTTCTTAGAGCAAGCTATTTTTATTCTTTACTTAGAGAAGATACAAGGGTTTCGTTTTAAAATATATTTATAGAAAAAGCTTAAAAAGAAATAGTATAAATATAATAAAAAGAGTGTTGTTAATGAGTATGAATCCATAAAATCGTTTAAAAGTCTCCAAGATAGTCTTTGTTTATTTGTCTGCCAAATCTTTTTCTCTTATTTTTCGTTTATCAACATCTTGATCGCCATCTACTTAACAAATCCGTAGGTACTAATTATGACAGATATTAATGACGTCACAGTTTCCGTTTGATGGCCACAGAACCAGAAAAGACAGTACAGCTGTTATACATTAATAAAGGGCCAGAAGTAGAGCAATTTAAAACGATTTCAACCTATTTATCTGATTCCCACGACACGGTTGATTAGACGACTTACGATGCTTTGTCAGACAAAGAAAACTCAAGTACTAGTAAGGATATTGGATTGCCAATAAAAAATAGAGTTGCCCTTACGAAGCCGTTAATTGGTGTAAGCACTAATTCATTGGATGCAGTCCAGTGCAAACAAGGAGACAAAAAGTTAATAAGTTTGCTTTAATTAAAATTAATTGCAATGATGTACGGCTCTTGATTATACTTTTATTTAGTTTAATTATAGATAGTTCCATGTTTTACTATAATATTATTTTGGTAACTACTTCCTTTAAGAGCTGATTTATCAATCAATAAATAAGTTTTATTCGTGAAATAAACTAGAGAGCTGACAGTTTTTATAAGGAATAAAATACGTATGTAAATATTTCTCAGATAAAATTATTTGGTGTTGGAAAAATTGCATAGACTTACAGCATCGACTTTTGTTCAACATGTAGTAGGTATCATTGGTTTTGCTACAAAAATTAAATGATTTGGAATTAAATTGTATGATTTGGAATCTGTCGTAACCAGAACCTTGTTTTTGTTGTGACGTTCCATATTTCATCCCAATCAATTTAGAGGTATTTTTGATAAATCGCGACTATAATCATACTCTGAATATCCCTAAAGTAACGAGACTTGTCCCTCTATTCACAAACTGAGACGATGACAAAACTAAGGTTTTCCTAATGATTGACAAAAGCGATAATACGAAGCTCTCCAAACTGAATAGTCTAAAGACAGTTTACATGTTACCGAAGTAGTTTCTCGGCATTCGGCGCTACTAAAGCACCAACTACAATTACTAACTACATCTCTGCAACATCATGACGGCTTCAACAGTTTGGTGCCCTACAATTAGACTTCATTTGACTTATAGTTTCTATCCTTGATTTCAGAACTTTATTGCTTCTAGCATTTACAGTGGTGTCAACTAGTGTAGGTAAATTATTTTTTTTAATATGTTGATAGTAGAATGCGGACAGCCTAGGGCTTAGCAAATTATATGCTAAGCTGCTAGATATATGGGTTTAAATCTCTATCGTCTATTGGACTAACTTGTTTGCTTGGCTAAAAATTAGTGCCAGTTTAACTATGTTATGATTTCTTGATTTCTTACAAAAAAAGCTTGCTTTAAATATCAGTTCTTAAATTTTATTAAGTCACTGGATGAATTGTCTGCTTATTATTTTGATTTTAATTTCCGAAATTGTATATGTGCTTTTACAATTTCTAACATAAAGATACAGTCCTTCCAATCCACATCTACGTGTATAGAACATTATTTTCTCTTTATACGAAGCCTGAATATAGTTTGTTCAGAATAAGCAACTGATACGATTCCAATAATTTTTACACCATATTATATTTTTTCACAAATACATTTAGAAATTATTACGGTATGGTACGCCCAAACGGAGCGTGGACCATATTTTAGTTGGGACAACCAAGTAGATGCATCGCATGAGAAAATTAATGGTGGCCTAGTAGTTAAAACACCAAGTACGAGTGCGCGGGTTCGATTCCAGGTCAGACAAGTACCAATGCAACTTTTCTAAAGTTACATGTACTTTCTATGTATATCTTGGACACCAATGACTGAAGGTGAAGGAAAACATCTTGAGGAAACCTGGACTTTAAGTCTGAAATCGCCAACCCGCATTGAGCAAGCGTGGTGATTACGCTCAATCCTTCTCTGTATGAGAGGAGACCTGTGCCCAGCAGTGGGACGATAAAAAGTTTGATGATGTTAATGATGATGAACCAAGTAGGATAACAAGCTCATAACTTTGTGGTTTTTCATGATATCTTTTTGAAATTTTGTATATAGATTCTTTACTTAAAAATACTGGACACGTCTTTCGGGTTCAGCATAAACAAAAATTAATGTTGTGTATGTAACACATGCATATAAGCAAACACGTGCCAGTTATAACGTTATCGGGGATACCGTGTACATCTCATATCGTTGCTGTTAAAATTCTATGAGCGTTTGTTATTTTAAAACAAATAATATACTATATGTACTATTTCCCATGATTCTCTTTTGGTTTCATAATAAGAGTGTTGTCCTATTTCTCAACCTTTTTATAGTTTCGGCTGCCGCAAATTAAAGGCATTGTGGGAACCATTTTGAACTGGAATTTGGCGTCGGCGCTTACATTTGAAGTCCCTAATCTTTATGGCAAAAGTTAACTGATCCATTACATTAGTTTCAGTGGCTTTTGACATATCTTAGATTAGTTTTACGCTATGTAATGTTACTGTATACATGTCTCTTTAAACAACCATTACTTACGTATATAAGAAAGCTTAAGTGTTTGTTTCTTGGAACATACTAATCACCAAAAAAACAAGTCTGTTTTGAAAAAATGATTTTTTTTTAATTATTATAACCTAGTGCTTGACTGCAATCCCGCCTGATGGTAAGCAGTGATGCAATCGTTGATGGTAAAGCGAACTAGTTTATTAAGCCTATTCATTTAAAAAACTTACGAATAGGAAGGATAACGGCAGATGAGCGAGGTGATTCAATGTTAAACCCAAGACCAACACGACCAACGACACTGCGCCAGAGGGAGATTGATCTGGAGACTCCACGACCAACTCCCGTCACAACAACCATCATCGCATCGTACCCGGCACACATCGCAACACAACTGATCAGACCCGTCCTCCGTACGGCTTCACCAGACAGACGTTCTTTTATTCAAAACAACAGTTCAACGAAAACAACACTTAGGACCCAACAACAGGAAAAAAAACACAAAATTAATTATAGCACAGCACAGAAATTAAAAGGCGGGCGATGCAATACGATGCAATGATTCGTAAACAAAAGAAATTTCACCCGAGCATAGTCGCAGCCAGTTATTTATAACTATCACAAACCGCAATATTAACGGCTATAGTAGCCTCAATGACCTTGTGCATGTGGGCGGAGCTAAACGCCGTACTCCCGAATTCGTAAAATGCGCGCGGTGGCGCGCTAAACTAAAACGACAATCAAAGAATATCCAGAGATGCAGACAAGCCGCGTGTAGGTCGCGATTTGTGCCTACGATTTCAGACGGGGGTATGGATGCAAGACGATAAATGTATATTTTGCATTGATAAATGGTAATATCGTACTATAATATATTTTTAGTATTCTTGATCAATGTTTAAATAAAATCAAGGAGTGCTCGTTATACAGTTTAATGGCCGATCGCAGACTGACAGACATTTGTAAAACAAGTACCCACACATTATAATATATCATAACATTAACATAAAAAATAATGGTAGATGGTAATATCTATCGATTCAACATATTTGAATTTTTTTTTTCACTACTTTTCAGTATATGAGTATCGTGTCTTTGCAGTGTCCTTGAATTAATTACTAATGCGAATAACATAAACGAGTTCATCGCGTTAACGTAAAACAAACGCGCACTAGGCACTTTGTGATATTTTTATTAAAAAAAAAAACGTTGAACCACACTAGAAATTACTTTTATCGTGGGTGCATTTTTAAACATATAAATTCACAGACACAAACAGCCAGACCCGGAACAACTACTTGTAGGACATGTTCTGAACATTTGTTCCGCGCGGGAATCGAACCCGCGACACGCAGCGCAGCAGTCAATAGCTTAACCGCTGCGCTAACCGTGCTTTATATAGATGCCTTGAGATTACAAAGCGCGTAGTTTCGGCCGTTTTCCATAAAGAGATAGTACCCTATTTATACTGTGTCAGTGACGTCGGATTGAATGTACTTCGTCGTAATGAGATTTCAAATAAGACACGAGTTATTTTAAAATCTGTAAATTTTAATTCTTCGATCCAATAAATAACATGCGAGATTATAGGCATATCTAAAGCTGCAGAAATTTCTTGCAGTTGAGAATGGCCACAGTCTATTTCTATAGTTCCTACAACTGCACAGCTGATATTGATTTCTGTAGGATGTGCAAAATGTTTCCATACACATACGGCATTTAAAAATAAATAGGGAATGTAGTCCCACTTGTCGTTCTCCAACAATATCCACAGATCCTAAACCACAGTCTATAATTCTCCGTGCTTGGCAATTTTCTTTAGTTCTGAATAAAAGTAAGCAATATTAATTATGCGTCGCCCTTCGATGAAACAAGCTTGAGATTTGTTGAGGTTTTGGTGATATTTTGAGCTAAAAAAAGATATAACATACATTTTAATTAACCCTGGCAACACTGTTAGAGATTTTTGTCAAGGAATTAAGAATTTATCAAGAAAAATTAATTAAGAATTAACAAAAAAATAATTTTACAGGTATATGGTATTTGTAAACTAAAAATGTAGGTTGTAGGACATGCAGGCATAATTTTACCTGAATGATGATGATGGAACTTGCATCGTTTTTTTGTGCACATAGAGATATATAATATTATCATTTTCTTGACGACATTCTGTATGGATGTCTGACCTAGAATCAACTGCGTTAGTGTTCGACCTAAAAAGCAAATTAAACTTTTAAGTTCTGTCGATTGGTTTCTTTCTCTTCTTTTCTGTAAGTCGAAAAATGTTATTACAATATTATTTGTGAAAAACAGAAAATATATATATATATCCTACAGTATGTTAAGAAAACCCTGTCCGACCCGTGAAGGTGTTGTTAGGTATCGATAACTGATTCTACTACTGCATACAAAACCAGGCTAACTTAAAAAAAAATCCCCCTAAAAAAATAAATATTATTTCGCAAAAAGAGGTAACTTAATAAATATGCGTTAAGCACCCTTCCGCGGGCGGCGGGCGGCAGCGCACGCGGCACGTTGTCGCATCGCTGTCGCTATTCGCTCATAATAATACCGGTGTTGTCACTTTTTTAAAAGTTACCAAATTTCGGGGAAGTTATTTCAAAATTCATTTGTATTGGTACTATGATGATTACGTAAAATTTTATATCATATTTGGTCATGTGTTTACTTAACCTTTATTATCCTTACGGGTCGGACAGGGTTTTCTTAATATACTGTATATGTATATACGGACAAATCACACAGATTGAGCTAGCCCCAAAGTAAGTTCGAGACTTGTGTTATGGGATACTAACTCAACGATACTATATTTATAATAGATACATATATAGATAAACATCCAAGACCCAGGCCAATCAGGAAAAGATCGTTTTCCATCATGACCTGGCCGGGAATCGAACCCGCGGCCTCCACGTCGCAGGCAGGCGTGTTGACCGCTGCGCCACGGAGGACGTCAAAAAAATTTACTGATAACTGTGACATTCCAAGCCCGCCAGCCCGCGTCCATCGGCTTCGGCTACTTTAAACAATTACATATAGAAATAAAATATTTACAGGAAGAATCACTTAAAATAATCCAAGTAAGAGTTTTTATTACACATTTTTGCTAATATCGCAAAAACTAAAAGTCCTATCAACTCAAAACTTTTTGTAAAACTGTTTTTACACCAAAACCTTTAATTGAGTCCTAATTTTTGGTTTATATCACCATAAACAAAAAATCACATTTTCAAGTTACGTAAATTTCTAATAAGATTTTTATTTTTAAATCTCCTTACAAACCTATAAATTATAATCTAAGTGCGAGTGTTTACTTACCTGAATAGAGTCTTCTATATTATCAGCGGATGTAGTTAGTCGGATTCCTTGAGGCCTTTCAAGTCTAAAGATTTCTTTCTAGATTTCCTGGAACAATTCGTAATTGTTTAACTTCAATTGTAAAAGAAAAATGGTTACAAAAGCTAATAGTAATTATAAAGAAAAATACAGTAATATGTAGGTATAAATACAAGAGTATAGGTAGATAGATACTTACGCCACCAGACGCATCTTCAATTCTCATTTGCGAGCTAATCTATGAACGTACACTGACACGATTCGCTCGTAAATATTTGCACTCACACAGACAACCACGCGTAGTCGGCGATAGCCGGAGCAGAGCAGCAAGCGACACAACCCTCCCGTCTGAATGCTAACGCACGACTGCCGCCCGCGCCCGCGCAGAGCACCTCTAAACCTATGTTTCAAAATAAGGATATTTTCTTGGCAAATGTTGATGGATTTAAATACGCTCTTGCATATCTGTAGTACTTCTAACCACGAATTTTTCAGTGTAAAAATATTTCCACACATCAATGCCGTTTAGAAGTAATAACGAATATTAGCCAAAAATAGCGTTTTGGTAAATATTTTTTTAAGGCAACAGGCTAAATCCTACGAAAAAATCATCTTTAGTAAATGTTGTACATGAATCAATAGACAAGATATATTTTTTTCAAATCTCAAAACCAAGCCGTTAATTAGAAATTAGCTTCCTAAAGTGACCATTTTACGCTACTAAATGAGACTAAGGCCCTTAAACCCAAAACACATAGTTTATTAAACTTTAAAACCAATAATTAATCTACTAAAATATGTCCTGATATCCAGAATACAGCTACCTGCGGTCAGTCTGTGGTCAAAAAGCAATTTTAGAACCGAATTTCGGAAATTAGAGTTACCATTCTATTTCATACTGTGACGTTGGGTATTGGGTCCGAGTCCTCTGTTGTGGCTACCTATTTAACGGTTAATTGAACTCCAAACATTAATTGCTTCACAATAATTTTGTGTGTTTTAGCTGGATTACTAATTAGAGCCATGTTTTACCTATTGAAATTGTATTCGGTATCACGATCGCTTTATATTCCGTTTTGATGGTCAGCGGTTTTATTAAAAATTCTAGAAAATAAAGATATTGTAAAAATCAAAAATCAAAATCAAAATCAAAGCATTTATTTCAAATAAACCAGTTACAGGCACTTTTGAATTGTCAGAAGGTCGGTCAGTCAGTAAGGTGAAGCTAGTCGCCCATTCCAAAGAGTAGGTACCTATGGAGAAGAACGGGCAAGAAACTCCATAAAGTGTTATTCTATGTAGTGTTATTATTAGTCCATGTAGTGTTATTCTAGAAAACTGTATTAATTCATTTTCATGTTTATTTCTCGTGGTGGCCTAGTGGTTAAAACACCAGCCTCTCAAGTATGAGTGCGTGGGTTCGATTCCAGATCAGGCAAGTGTCAAAGAAAGAAAGAAAAGGAAGAAAATGTTTTATTCCGCACAAACAAAACGCACTTTACAACTAAATATCATAAAATATCAAACAAAATACAGGAAAAACAATATTAATAATATCACTAAAATCTCGTACTCTAACATGCAAAACTGCCAAACTATAAACAAAGTTGATTTGATGTCAAAGCCAGGGTCATAGACTATAGACGATGAAAGTAATAAGTACTACGTACAACGTAGTACTTACTACCTACTATCTTGGACACCAATGAATGATTACTTGAATAGGTACTTGAATGACTGAAGGTGAGGGAAAACATCTTGAGGAAACCTGGCCTTTAAGTATGAAATCTCCAACCCGCATTGAGCAAGCGTGGTGATTACGCTCAATTCTTCTCTGTATGAGAGGAGACCTGTGCCCAGCAGTGGGACGCTTAAAAGGTTGATCATGATGATGATGTTTATTTCTAAAACATAGATATTTATTTTTAGTTTATTATATCAGATTGGAAAACCACGCTTTGTTCCGTCATAAGATTTATAAATATAAACAACAAATAAGGTAAAAATGCATTTATTTTTATTTTGTTCTGGATGGGAAATCATCAAATGACCTCTCTGCCTTCTAAACCCGGTATCACACGATACCGGGTTTAGAATAGTACAATCCCATATCCTCCCGTCAGTGTCCTAAGAAGGGAACTCGAACCAGGGAAGCGGGCAGCATCGCTTTTCCTGTGGAATATCAATCTACTGCGATCCCCAATCCGCCTGCCAAGCATGGGGATTATGGCAAACCCTCCCAGTGTAATGAAAGCCTTGGGGGAGGCCTTTATCCAGCAGTGGATTTCTATAGGTTGAAGAAGAAGACCTCCCTCTCTGGGCGAAGGGTATGACAGACTTTTACTGGCTAATATCCACCCGTTTTCCTTCAGTTGCCTGAGCGCTAGGGTCACTGACAGGGTTTTTTTTTTAACTAACCCGCAACCCTGACCTAGGACTCTTCGATCTTCGGGACCCCGTCACGATGTACTGAAATCTCTTTGAGGCCCGCGTGAAACACAACGCGCCGTCGACCCGGGCCTGGTCTTTACCGGGCGCCCGCGCTTTCGGTAGCCGAGAGTTCGATATTGTCTCCCGACCAGGACGTCTTCTGCGGCGGCTAGAGGAGTGAGCTGGGATTCCTGTTCCTTCACGCACTCCGCCTCCTCCTGTGCCAGCATCACTACTAGCTACACCCTACGCCCTTACCTGCACAAGTTTTGACCCTGTAGGATCATCTTAATAAATAATATTCTATGGCTCATTCCCGGTTATCTATACTAATATACAGTATGTTACGAAAACCCTGTCCGACCCATAAGGATAATAGAGGTTAGGTAAACACATGACCAAATATAATATAAAATTTTACGTATTCATCATAGTACCAATACAAATGAATTTTGAAATAATCTTTTTTTCCAACGAATTAATTCCAATTTCCCCGAAATTTGGTAATTTTTAAAAAGTGACAACACCGGTATTATTATGAGCGAATAGCGATGCGACCACGTGCCGTGTGTCCTGCCGCCCGCCCCCCGCGGTCGGCAGGCGAAGGGTGGTCAACGCACATTTAATAAGTTACCTCCTTTTGCGAAATAATATTTATTTTTTTTAGGGGGATTTTTTTTTTAAGTAAAGCCCGGTTTTATATGCATTAGTAGAATCAGTTATCGATACCTAACAACACCTTCACGGGTCGGACAGGGTTTTCGTAACATACTGTATAAAGCTGAAGAGTTAGTTTGTTTGAACGCGCTAATCTCAGAAGCAAAGGGCCCGATTTGAAAAATTATTTTGCGTTGGATAGCCCATTAATCCAGGAAGGCTTTAGGCTATATAACGTCACGCTGTGACCAATAGGATCTGAGCATTACTAACTCCACGCGAACGAAGTCGCTGGCGGCCGCTAGTAAGCTATATGTGTGCTAAATTTTACCAGAATCCGGGCAATAGTTTTTGCGTGAAGAGTAACAAACATCCATTCATACTCAAAAACTTTCGCAGTTATGATATAAGCAGGATTCTATGACATTAGTTATTGATTTGTTAATTGTGTAAGCCTCAAAAAGTACAATAAAGTGAACTACGCATTTATTTCACATTAAGAAATATGATTATGTACTGTATAAAAACAAAAACTAAAATTACAGTCATCATTATCATCATTTCAGCCGAACGACCAGGGATATAGGCCTTCCCCAAGGATCTCCAGGACGACCGGTCCTGCGGCTCCCGCATCTAGTAGTTTCCCGCGACCAAGGTCGTTGGTCCACCTTATCGGTGGCCTAGCCACGCCGCGACTTCCGATACGTGGTCCCCAATCGAGAACCCCCGGGCCCCATAGGGCATCGCACCGACATAGCCCGAAGAATTGCAACATTTAAGTGGCAGTGCGCCTGGCAACATTACAATAGTGAATAAAAATTACAGATATGACATATTTGAAACGCTAATATATAATTTATTATACCTGATTATCATTTAAAAACTCGACAATTGTATACTAGGTTTAATCAAGGAGTTTCGAATTTCAATTTTCAAGAGAATGACAAATTCGAGAGAATGTTATACCTATATTCTCGGAGCAATTCCGAAAACGCTTTTGTACATCAAAGCATAGGTGGAATACTCTTTATAATGTACACCATATACATTACAGAATATAAGTTGTCATACATTTTAAATTCAATTGTTTCTTGTAAAATGTATTTTTTTACATTTTTTTAAAGTAGCGATTACAGGTTAGATTTCGAATTAACCCTAGATCCCTAATATTGGTCGATAGTGACTAATATTTGACTCACTAGCTTTTCGAAAAACTCATCTGGGAGGGCAGCGTTAGAGCAACTGTTACCTCCTCGCCTCCTGGCGGACGACTGCCTGGGGATAGCACTGCCGGGAGGTGGTGGGGATAGAGCGGCACAGGTGGAGGGGGCGCGCGATCGCGCAGTGTGAGTCATTTTGACTCACATTAGGGTTCTAGGGCATTATTGGGTAGGCTATGTGCATAAGGAATCATTTATTATCCCAAGCATTGTTCAATTACACTTTAATAATTATGCTATTTTCTTGTTATTGTATCATTTCCCAGGAAATCAATAAATTCTTATTCATATTTATCATTTTATTATCAGCTTTGAGCTGTAACTCAAGAGAGTGTTAATTAAATGTCCAGCCAGTATGATTCATCTACATCGTGCTGCTGTTTTATGATTTCTTGTGCGTATTATTATTACACTACTCTCATCACCTATAATTTTTGCTAAACATATTCTTTTCAACCTATTTGTCCCAACTACTGGACAAGGGCTTTATACTTCTCCACTTTCCCTTATCTTGTGCCTTGTACGCCCGATTGGTCAGGAACGTCCAAGTTAGTTGTCACGCTGTCGCTTTTTAATCCTGCATAACCACTGTGATTTTCATTTTAATCTCAGAAAGGTTGGTTTTGGATTGCTGCCACTGATAAATCTGTCAAAATCATTGCATTCTTTAGCTTATAATGGAACTGGTTGCTTTTAGTTGGTGTTGTCAGAGTTAAAATTACTATGAAGAATCTGTACTAACATGCTTATTTCTTCAACATTGCTTTTTAAGAAAGGTTTTTCTATGACCATTTGGTAATTTGTTTAATACATAACCATAAGTCATATCTCAATTGTACTTATTCCTGCCGAGTCGTGTTACATTGACCATTTCCACACGGGTAAACCTTACTACAATGAAACTTTTTTTTTGTTATGGTATCAAAAAATCAACACTTATGATTATGCCAAAAAGCGCGCATACTCGTCCTGATCTATTGTGCCACTCAGTTTCGCTTCGTGGCACAAACTATCAATCTTATTACAGTATCTATCATTGCTTGACAGTGGCATAAATAACTATTATCTGACAAATAATATTCAATTTCTAAATTTATATTCTCAACTATCATTAAATCAAATAAATAAAGCAAACGCAATTCTATTCTTGATTCTAATTATATGTTAAAAAGCTGTGCGACATTTAAGTAATTAACTGAATGTCATCTATTAATTTTAACGTTTGAAGTGGAATTAGAAAATGTTGATAAATATAGGAACTGAAGGAAAACTGCCACAAGAACGAGTTATGAGGGAAATTATGGTGTAGCAATTTTCAGTGTAAATACGGAGTAGCAGCGCGGCTTTTAAGTCAGCGGGAACTGTTAGTTATTTAAAAATTATTTATTATTTTTAAGCTATTGCATAGCTTCTATCGCGGGCCTTGAGCGCGGGGACCGAATCCAGAAATTCCGTAACGAAAAAACCTCACGCTCCCCACTACGACGGGCGCGGAGGTGTGGCTTGAAGGCCGTACATCGTCTAACGTCGTTTCAGTTCGGCAGTCTTCGGCACGGTATGTTTGTGTGCGTGCGACTACATCTTTTGAAAACAATTTATAGATTTTCAAAAAGAGCATGCATATTGCAGGGCGCGAACTCAGTTCTACACACTTGCCATGTTACTGATAGTCGCGATGTGCTAAACTTGCGATTAATTTTCTCTCTGAAATAGGTCTTCTATAGAGATATGTCATAGACGTCATCGACGTTGTCATGGCTACCTTAAAAACTTTTCATGTAATTAATTATTAAGTACTTTTATTCAAATTAATTTAGTAGTGTTTTTATATAGCTTTTTTTTTTAACGGAAAAGCTAAGATGAATGTCACGCTAATTTTTCATTGGACTTTTAAATTATTTATAGTGTTGTTTACTAAATAAAAGCGCTTGATTTTATAGAGTAAAAAGTGCTCACGCGGCCGTTTTTTCAACTGTGATTGGCGATATCCGCCATTATTGTGAAATATTTTTTTAAAGAATTTCTATAATTTGTTACACGTGTTATTGGCAAAATTGTGGTATCTATCCACAGGGACCAGATCAAGAGTTGAAGTTGAAGTTTTTATTAAATAAAATATTACAAAAAGATGTCGGTGAACAATGTTAATACGAGTACATTTAAGTGTACGAGTTGTAATATTGTTATCTCCGAAACGAAACAACGAAAGTTTAATAAAAATATGCTCGTCGGCTTTTTCTGAGGAAGACATTGATGAGGCAAAAAAGTTATTGTTTGTTTCTACGAAGACAAGACAAAAACATGTATCGAGGCGTAAGAACAAAAAGCAGAAAGACCTAAAATATACGATTACGGTGTTTAAAATCATCCCGAACAATCCCAGTTTTTGTGGCATATGACCTTCACAAATTGCCACCAGTTTGACTGCGTAGAACGTACGTAAAGAAGTTGATGAAGGATTTATTAATTCTACGGTCAGATGTTAACGCAATCAGAAGTGATTATGTTACTAAAGATCAGCTCGAAAATATTAAATTGATAACAAATAATTCGACACCGACGCCGTTCATCATCAACAACCTTTTTATCGTCCCACTGCTGGGCACAGATCTCCTCTCATACAGAGAAGGATTGAGCGTAATCACCACGCTTGCTCAATGCGGGTTGGCGATTTCAGACTTATAAAGCCCAGGTTTCCTCAAGATGTTTTCCTTCGCCTTCAGTCATTGGTGTCCAAGATATACTTAGAAAGTACATATAACTTTAGAAAAGTTACATTGGTACTTGCCTGACCTGGAATCGAACCCGCGCACTCATACTTGAGAGGCTGGTGTTTTAACCACTAGGCCACCAAAACAAAACAGTGGGGTATATTGAAAAAGAACCTCGGAGTATTTGAGTATATTTCGTGGTGCTCCCTGTGCGCCGTTTCCGAGTCAACGAAATACCAGTTGGTGGAGTCATAAGGATACTATAGCTGTCTTGCCTGCCCCTCAGTGCCCGGCCGGTCTTGCGATTGCACCGAAACAGCACACAATGACAGAGATTATAAGTAATAGCATAGACAGACCTTACGGAGGAATTGCCCTATTGTAGAGGAAGTCCGCTTTCTCAAAGGTATCAGTGTTGTTGTGTAATAGTGATCGTTTAGTTCTCACACGGATCGTTCTATGTTAGTTTTCTCATTTTACATGCTTACTGACTCGAGTGATAACTGTACTTGTAAAATTTGTGTATAAAGTGTTTTGAATATGAATGAACAAAGTGCATTTATTATTTATTTATTTAATAAAAGAAAAATTTGTTTTCTTATCGGTCACCACGCTCAAAAAGTGTAACTTGAATTAATATCAAAGAAAAAGAAATACTGCATAAATAAAATAAATAAATAATTATAATTGCATAAATTGATACAAAATGCTATGCAATAGCTTTACCGCGGCAGTCCCCGAGTGCCACACGTCTTTTTTTTATTTATTTGACCCTATATTGTCCCACTACAGGGAAAATATCTCCTTTTACCTTTTTACTACTCTCTTTCTTAAGTGTGACCAATCAGTTCAACATTTAAAACTAGCTTTGCACCCGCGGCTTTGCCCGCGTGGTATTCAGATCGAGCTTTTTAGATTACTCTCGGGAATATCAAATTATTCCGCGATAAAAAGTACCCTATTATTTAATCCGGGCTTCTAACTTTACGTCTGCAAAATTTCAAAGCAATCGGTTCAGTAGTTACTGCGTGAAAGCGGAACAAACAAAGAAACAAACTCATTTTCCGATTTATAATTTAATTAGGATATAGTTGCAGTAAAATATTCAGTTCACTCATCATTCATTCATTCGGTTAATTTATACAGTTACCGATCCCAAATAAATGATTGTAACTGTAGATTAAATAGTTTGCTATTTAATCTAAATGTTTTAATAGTTTGACATATCCGAGCCCTATAGCTTGTTAATTATTTAATATTTAACAAGCTATACAGGGTGTATCTAACATCGTAACGCAAACTTCGCGAAAAGGCTACACAGCAAGCCACTAATAAAATTATGATAGTCATTTATATCGTTAATGAGCGAATACAGAAATCTTAGTGTTTAAAAAATGTTTCGACTCGGCTTTTGAACGTTGCAAGCGTGCCGCTGTGCGCGTTTGTTAGCATGACGTTGACCCCTGATGTGAACTCTATTAAATCAGCTGATAAGACAGTTTTTCGAGTTTTGTTCACATTGAACTTTTTGTGTAATTAGCGAATTAATTATTTTTTTCTTTAAAATCTTATTGGGTTATAAAAGTATAGCAATTATGAATGTTTTAAAGTGAAAAAACAGCATATTATTTTTTTTTATCAGGAAAAAACCGACGAAAAATTCCACGACTGGGGGGTGCAGAATCATGTACTGGATACTGGTACTCGTTTGTGCGTCGATGTCAGAGATACCCTTTATATACCTATAACTACAAACGAAAAATTATAAACTCTGGCAATTGATAAACGACTATACTATTATTAATTATTCTATAAAATTTAAATTTATAGGTATTTTGTTCATTACTTCAGCCGTTTTTCTGACAGCTGACTTAGAACATACAAATTACAGATAACGTAAAAGATAACTTTAACTTGTGTAGTAAAATAAATAAATAAACTGTCTTATCTTATTTATAGCTTTTGACAGACATTATAATATCTTACGTGTATTAATGGATGTATTATATGTGGGTGCAATCCCAAGTTCAATCAGTCAGGAAACGGTTTACTAAACGGGCAAAGTATAATTATAAGTTAGCTAAATAATACTAGCTAGCTAGTTATTAGCTAAATAATACTATAATACCTCCACATATCTACTCAATAAAATCAATTTGTGTCGTAATTGGTTGACTAAATAAAAGAATTAAAAACGGCCAAGTGCGTGTCGGACTCACGCAGAAAGGGTTCCGTACCATTTCTTTACGAAATTAAAGGATTTAAGTTACTTGTATGAAAGATTACGCGGTAATAAGCGGTTTACGATTTACGAGGTATTAAAAAAAACTACTTACTAGATCTCGTTCAAAACAATTTTCTTTGGTAGTTTTTGTAGTAATGTAGGTACATCATATGTTCTTTTTAGATTTTTCATTTTCTTATTTTAGAAGTTAGAGGCGGGGTGAGGGGACCCACTTTTTCCACTTTGGAAGCGTCTGTCACGCAAACTATTCGGTTTAGAAAAAAAAAATATTTTAGAAACCTCGATATCATTTTTAAAGACCTATACATAGATACCCCACACGTGTTTAATGAAAAAAAAAAATGAGTTTCAGTTCTAAGTATGGAGAGCCCCAATATTTTTTTTTATTCTTGCATCAAAATCTTAATGCGGTTCATAGAATACATCTACGTACCAAGTTTTAACAGTATAGCTGTTATAGTTTCGAAAAAAAATGGCTGTGACATACGGACGGACAGATAGACAAGACGAATCTGTAAGGGTTCCGTTTTTTGCCATTTGGCTACAGAACCCTAAAAAAGTGGTTCATGAATAAATGCGTTGTATTACATTTATTTTTAATTTTTTTTTTAAACATTTTTAATATAAGGGCAATAGACATACGGCAACAGATATTTATTATATTATTGATTATTATTATTTTGATTATTATATTATTATATTAAATCGTTGATTCTTTTTCATTACCTTTTTATAATTTAATAAGTCAAACCACAATAATTTCGTACAAACATTCACTAATGTTTTTTTTTTTCAAATAAGTCAACCTGTTTTGTACAAAGTTTGTTTATCAATGTGTGGCCAATTTAACGACCAATAAAATGTATTTGTTCAAATAATGACATGTCTAAGTAATAAATATGCTTAACGAAGTGTTATCTCAACATAAGAGGACCGTTAAAATAGTTAAAACTTAATTTAACAAGAAATGTATGCTAATTTTGGTTATAAATCTCAGAGTTTGATTTACAACCTTTTTTGACATACCTACATAGGCATTTGTAATGTTCTTATCGCTACCGGTTTAAGACGATAAACGCTGGACTTAAGGCCATAAGCTGTGACGTCACATATTACCTGTTACAAACGCACATTAATATTTAAACACCTTTCAATCCATGGAACACGAAGTTACTATCTTATTACATCCGGAAGGTGGATTATGTAACGCGTTAAAAGTACCAAAGTATTAATGA
This sequence comes from Sesamia inferens, assembly GCA_037179545.1. Lineage (NCBI taxonomy): Eukaryota > Metazoa > Arthropoda > Insecta > Lepidoptera > Noctuidae > Sesamia > Sesamia inferens. The sequence goes on from CM073939.1 coordinate 11,291,441, forward strand.
TAGGATTGATTATAACCACCATCAAACAACTATTTATTTATAATCTTCAATGGCTTGTATTGACAGGTACGACCGCTTGGCTCACTAACCCACGGGTCACACATACGCTTAATATTATGCGTATGTTTTCCAAACCATTCACACTTCGACGAGTTACGTCAATATTTACTTTAAAACTTTTCTATTCGCCGGTACTTGCATACAATAAAAGAATGAAAGCGAAAAGAAACTTGAATAAAAAAACTCAGTATCGTTTAAAAAGATCAAGTCATGTCCCAACAAAAGGGGAAGATTAAACGGACTGCCCACTAAGTTTCGAATAATCCTTTAAAAACAAGACAAAAGAAAACCAGCGTTATACGTTACAAAGACTAGAAACATTTTCAATATCAGCCTCGACAACAATGGCCGAAGCTTTTTTCTCTCTCTCCGCTAGCGGAATAAATTCCATATCAAATTTCCCTCCGGATAACCGTAACGATTCATCTGTAGACTTAAACCCAATCGAATTATTCACAAAAGAATACCCACGATTCGGGTGTATGCGAAAAAAACAATGCACTTTTCTCTACCACTGTACGCAACGTACGCACACTGTTAACGATAGTACGGAAATACTCTGTGTGTAACGTCCCATATTCTGGCTCATCTCGTCGGCTCGTGCCGTTTTTGGGCGAAATGGTGTCGTCTACCGTTCGAGCGAAAGTCGATTTTCGTAGTGTGTGGACGCCGCTTTGGAAGGGCGGCCGTCGCGTAAGCTACGGACCACGTGCACCTCGACTGCTTGCGCTTAGTTCTTCACGAACTGTGTGGGAGGTTAGTCCGCTACATGAATATAATGTTCTTTGAATGTCACGCGCTAAGCGTTCGCCGCGAAAAAGCGTATTCCGCTTGCGCCCAGCAGTGATGCGTGTGTGAGTGTTACTCTCCACGTGATTTTGACAGTCGAATCGTTCACAAAAGCCGGTTCGTTTTTATTTTCTTATCAACAGTGCGATGTGCGTGAACTGAAGTGACAGAGAAAGTGTTTTGATAACAGTTTATGTGATTGAACGCCGATATATAGAGAGATGTTATAAGATCAAGGGAAGGCACACTAAGGATGATTATAAAATATTACTTGGCCCAATTTCCGCCGGCTATGGAGTGTTTTCGGTAAGTCGCTAATGAGATTTTTGATTGAGGATTGGTATCTTGAATTAATTTAATTTCCAAGTTCGTTACCAAATATTTGTTTCATATTATTTTGTTGGAAATTTGAGTAAATAGCTTGAATCGAAGTTGAGTGTAGATATAGTCCGTTGTGAGACGATGATTGATGATTGGGGGTACTGACTCGCCCTTATTTGAGTAACTAACGACCCGTATCGGTCATCCCTCTCGATGTTAGAGGTATCAATATTCGGAGGACCCTTGTTAGGTGCCATCAAAATTCATAATAACATTATAACCTACATATCCATATATTGTGGGAAAGGGGCTAGAGTTTAATTGCTTTTAGCGAAGGGCTTCTAGAACGGAGTTTCAAATTTAGTTTCCAGATTAATTGTCCTGTGATGTTCTTAAGCAAGGCTCCGCATAGGTCGGCCTGCGACAAATTAAATTCATTGTTAATGTATAACGTCACCTTTGCGCATGCTCGTTACTATGTCAACAAACTATGTACATATACACGGGCTATCTATGTGTGTGTGTGCTTGAATATTAATGGGTCTGCAGAACAGTGTTGCTAATAGATATTTTGTGAAATATTTAAGTTTTTGCTTTTGTTTTTAGTTAACTATTTTTGCTAGGCATGTGTCAGCTTTAGTAATGCCCGGTACGTTGAACTATGACATCATCTTTTGTTATATTAAGACTAAAGTCTTTGAACTTAATTGTTAGTTTTTGTTTTTAACTGCCGTGTTGTTTTCTTTCCTTGCATTTTCGGGTTTCATTTTAGGCGTGCCATATGGTCAGCAAGATTAACATTTCATTATCATCATCGAAACCATCAAATAACCTCCCCCAAGGGCGTGTCAGACTTTTACTGACTAAAACCCACCCGTGTTTCTTCACTTTCCTATGCGCCAGCGCCACGGTTTCTTTTTAATCAACCTGCAACCCTGACCCAGCATGCAGCGGTCTTTGTGGACGCCGTCACGATGTGCTGACATTTCTTCGAGGCGCGCGTGAATCACAACGCGCCGTTGACGCGGGCCTGTTCCTTACCCGCAAGCCCACGCCTACGGTGGCCGGGAGTTCGATGTTGTCTCCCGACCATGGCGTCTCCTGCATCATCGACAGCCTTGTTTCGCTTTCTGCTGGATACGATACCCTACTACTTAGACCTTCTCGCTTCGTGCCATGCTTTTCAGATCTATATCATCCTCATCCAGATCTTCTCTATGATCTTCTTTCTGTAGGTGGTCTACTACCTCCCGGCCATTATAAAAAGATTTACATCGCTAAATAGTTTAACAACTCATTAGAAGCTATATATAATTATTTAGTGGCTTGGTTGCAAATATATATGAAAGTATACCTACCTGAAAGTTGGTAAGTACACTTAGTAACCGTTAAACCTGTAATCCTCAAAGGATTTGGCAGCGGTTTACTATAGTTTGGATATTCATTATCATAGAGAGGTATTATACCTAGTGAATGTATATTGTGCGAATGTGTTGTTTTGTATAGACAAAGTAGCTTTATCTTATGTAAGAAGTAATATTATCATGTATACTACAAGCTTGTAGCTGTAATCAATACTAATAAATAAATAATAAATTAATCTTTTCTCCCTACAGTATTTTACTACAGGGGTATTAGGGATTATTTGTATGTTAGGTTATTAAGCTTTCACGCCGAAACAACCGCATGGATTTGGATTAAATTTAACACATGAGTAAGCCATGTCCTATTTAATCCAGGACATGGCTTATCATGATTTTACTTTTGGATTTTATCTTGATGTTCTTACAGCATTGAGACTTTTGACAGGTGTAAAATAACCAATGTCATAACAATATTTTATGACTGTGTTTATTTGATGTTCTTGCTTTACGAATCGCAATAAAAACTTTTTATTAAGCTATTGCATAGCTTCTATCGCGGGCCTTGAGCGCAGGGACCGAATCCAGAAATTCCGTAACGAAAAAACCTCACGCTCCCCACTCCGACGGGCACGGAGGTGTGGCTTGAAGGCCGTACATTGTCTAACGTCGTTTCAGTTCGGCAGTCTTCGGCACGGTATGTTTGTGTGCGTGCGACTACATCTTTTGAAAACAATTTATAGATTTTCAAAAAGAGCATGCATATTGCAGGGCGCGAACTCAGTTCTACACACTTGCCATGTTACTGATAGTCGCGATGTGCTAAACTTGCGATTAATTTTCTCTCTGAAATAGGTCTTCTATAGAGATATGTCATAGACGTCATCGACGTTGTCATGGCTACCTTAAAAACTTTTCATATAATTAATTATTAAGTACTTTTATTCAAATTAATTTAGTAGTGTTTTTATAAAATAGCTTTTTTTTTAAACGGAAAAGCTAAGATGAATGTCACGCTAATTTTTCATTGGACTTTTAAATTATTTATAGTGTTGTTTACTAAATAAAAGCGCGTGATTTTATAGAGTAAAAAGTGCTCACGCGGCCGTTTTTTCAACTGTTATTGGCGATATCCGCCAATATTGTGAAATATTTTTTTAAAGAATTTTTATAATTTGTTACACGTGTTATTGGCAAAATTGTGGTATCTATCCACAGGGACCAGATCAAGAGTTGAAGTTGAAGTTTTTATTAAATAAAATATTACAGAAAGATGTCGGTGAACAATGTTAATACGAGTATATTTAAGTGTACGAGTTGTAATATTGTTATCTCCGAAACGAAACAACGAAAGTTTAATAAAAATATGCTCGTCGGCTTTTTCTGAGGAAGACATTGATGAGGCAAAAAAGTTATTGTTTGTTTCTACGAAGACAAGACAAAAACATGTATTGAGGCGTAAGAACAAAAAGCAGAAAGACCTAAAATATACGATTACGGTGTTTAAAATCACGGATCCCGAACAATCCCAGTTTTTGTGGTATATGACCTTCACAAATTGCCACCAGTTTGACTGCGTAGAACGTACGTAAAGAAGTTGATGAAGGATTTATTAATTCTACGGTCAGATGTTAACGCAATCAGAAGTGATTATGTTACTAAAGATCAGCTCGAAAATATTAAATTGATAACAAATAATTCGACACCGACGCCGTTCATCATCAACAACCTTTTTATCGTCCCACTGCTGGGCACAGATCTCCTCTCATACAGAGAAGGATTGAGCGTAATCACCACGCTTGCTCAATGCGGGTTGGCGATTTCAGACTTATAAAGCCCAGGTTTCCTCAAGATGTTTTCCTTCGCCTTCAGTCATTGGTGTCCAAGATATACTTAGAAAGTACATATAACTTTAGAAAAGTTACATTGGTACTTGCCTGACCTGGAATCGAACCCGCTCACTCATACTTGAGAGGCTGGTGTTTTAACCACTAGGCCACCACGACAAAACAGTGGGGTATATTGAAAAAGAACCTCGGAGTCTTTGAGTATATTTCGTGGTGCTCCCTATGCGCCGTTTCCGAGTCAACGAAATACCAGTTGGTGAAGTCATAAGGATACTATAGCTGTCTTGCCTGCCCCTCAGTGCCCGGCCGGTCTTGCGATTGCACCGAAAAAGGACACAATGACAGAGATTATAAGTAATAGCATAGACAGACCTTACGGAGGAATTGCCCTATTGTAGAGGAAGTCCGCTTTCTCAAAGGTATCAGTGTTGTTGTGTAATAGTGATCGTTTAGTTCTCACACGGATCGTTCTATGTTAGTTTTCTCATTTTACATGCTTACTGACTCGAGTGATAATATAATAGATTTCATGGGTTTTTTCTTTATTTCTTTATTTTTAGGCTTCGCACGGTTTGTGCATTTAGCCAATGCCACGTAATTATGAATTATTCATGTCGAAAAAGACGGCCGCGTGACCCGTCTTACGAGTGAGGTTTGGGACAAAGTCATGATGTGGCCACTATGCAGCGATATTTCACTGTTCTTTATGAACTATTTACTAAATGCACTTTTTACTACATAAATCACGCACTTTTATTTAGTAAACAACACTATAAATAATTTTAAAAGTCCAATGAAAAACGAGCGTGACACTCAGCTTGACTTTCCCGCCAAAACTCGGGGTGCTGATCACGAAAATGATTTCATTTTTGAAATCCAAGATGGCCGACATCATATTTCATGACATTCTGACATGGGTGTGATAACGAACATGACGTCATTTTTAAGCTATTGCTTGGCTTCTTTCTATCTCTTTATCAAAGTCGAACAGAAAACATTGAATATAGTTTAGTCGCTTAATCGTCACCATTTTTCGCACTCTTTTGATGACATTGCTGGTAAAAAATAAATAAATTACAAAACAGAAAGAAAACTTGAATTGATATCAAAGAAAAAAAAACAAAGGAAAAATTACTGTATAAATAAAATAAATAAATAATTATAATTGCAAGTTATAGTTGATAAAAAAAGGCTATGCAATAGCTTTACCGCGGCAGTCTCCGAGTGCCACACGGCTTTTTTTTTTTATTTTTTCTTCCAAAACAAAACAAAGCATCTGTCAGTTGTAAAATAAATGATTCATAATAATAATAATATGCTTTCTTAATTTAAAGTTGTCAATACGTCAAGATGATCGAAATATAATAATTACCTTTGACGCCGTTTCAAAACGATCAATCACTGTTTTTAAACAGAAAGAAATTAACAAAATATCAATCTCGGCGCGAGAAAGATGGAGCCTTCAATAACGTGAAATATTTTAATAACACCTTATTTATTTTTTACTTCTAATTTTATTTTTAAATATACCCTTAAACAATCGCTTGGCAGCGGTTGCGCTTGATGGTAAGCAGTGATGCAATCGTTGATGGTGAAGCGCACTAATTTATTAAGAGTCACTCTAGCCTTGAAGATACTTAAATTGTTCCAGTCCCTTGATGTATGAGGTATAAAAGTCAAGGCGAAGCGCTCCGTCCGGATCGTTGCGGTGTCAACAACATAAGGGTGGATACGAGGTCATCAGACGACCTGTCTTATGGATCGGTGATAATGGAATTGTGTCATGTAATTCTCGTGCAAACTCTCCAAAATGCATGGAATCATCATCATCTTCAGCCTCTCTATCGTCCCACTGCTGGGCACAGATCTCCTCTCATACAGAGAAGGATTGAGCGTAATCACCACGCTTTCTCAATGCGGGTTGGCGTATGCATTCATAGAATACCGAAAAACTGGCTACCCTACGCCTATGCTGTAATCTATGCATATTAATCTGATTTATGCATGTGTAGGTACATTATTTTTGTTATATATAAGCTAATTTCTAGAAAGGACTTATAAATATTATACGTAACAAGGTCAATAGCATGGCGATATCGTAAAACAAAATACGTGTCAAGATAATTTTTACACGCTTTTTTAACACTATCGAAAAACAATCCTTCATAAGTTACATTGCTAATCTGTTTTATAATCATATGCCTAGCTTTTTTCTCAATAATATTGGAGTTAGCTTCCAGTCTTATCGGATTCAGCTTAATACAACTATTTTACATGGAGCGACTGCCTATCTGACCTCCACAACCCATTTACTGGTTAGGTAATAATGTACCCCTTGAAAATACTGGAGGTTAGACTTTCGGACTTCTGACAACCTGTAACGACTATAAAAATTCTACAAATGGAATGTAAAGATAGTCACCCATCCATAGTCCAACCCTGGCAAGCGTAGCTTACCCTGTTAATCATGTTGGTCTGTGATTCGTCATAGGTGGATTGATCAGGATCAATCAACCTATGCGGCTGTTATTTTTTAGCCACGAGCCCCTCTCATTGCTAACCTATTTACAGAAATAAATTAAATTGTAGAGTCAGATTGTCAACATTACAGTTTTTTCATAAAGGCATATATACAACATTATTATTAATTGTTTATGCGAAACCCGAAATATATTTTTAAGTAAAGAATTTATGTACAAAATTTCAAAAAAATATTACGAAAAACCATAAAGTTATGAGCTTGCTATCCTACTCGGGCGGGTGAACGGTGCGTTGACCTGTCAGCTGTTGCGCGTAGTATTATCTACTGTAAGCTGCGTGGCGCGCTTGATAACCACACTGCCACAATTTCTAAATGGTGTAAAAAATTATTGGAATCGATTCAGTTGCTTATTCTGAACAAACTATATTCAGATTTCGTATTAAGAAAACATAACGCTATATACGGTATTTATAACAAAAATTATTATTTTTTGTCTCAGTTTGTTCCGGTTAATCGCCGAAACGACTACTCCGAGTTTGGTGAAATTTTGCAAGGGAATAAATGAAACATTGGCAAAGCCGTGAGCGAGAAGCCAGGGAATCAATAAACTTGTCCTGTTAGAAATGAATCAAATGAACTCTATAGTAAATCTGGTAATTCCTTAAACAGCAATTTAAATAATAGTTATAGAATAAGTCTGTTTTGCCACATTCCAACAATATCTATTCATTCGATCTTTTACGACTGGAATGTCGCGAATAAATATTGAATATAGTGATAGTTAAGTGAGTTTCTTGTTACGTCACCAAAATTCTGTTTTGTTTTAGTTATAATCAGCCTTTTCAATGCACACTCTCGGGCAAGGTCCTCCCATTTGTCCCATCCAAACCTTTTTCGTACGATTTCTGAGCATGTCGGCATTGTAAACCGTATCAGATCTTTGCAACCTTCACCACGGTTTACCAAAATGACGATATCCACCCTCAGAGATCTGATAAGTAAAGATCTTTGGCCATCTCTCCGACTGCACTCAACAAAGGTGTCCGGTCACTACCCATTAAGTCTGGCATCCACTTCTACTTCAGATTCTGTTTATGAAAAAGTCCTAAACAAAGATATCTAATGTAAAGAGTTAGATAGGTTATCTAACATTTGATGAGGTTGGAGGATGAGGTTTTGGATTCAATTCCCGGTCGCCGAGCAGTGAAGCTCGACGAGTCCCGGAGAAACGATTCAACTGTCTTGGGTCCCGCAACGAAATTAATCAGAAAAGAATAGCGGAGGAGTAAAAAAAAAGATATGTTTTCTACTTCCCTCCATAACAAGCAGGAGACAGAACAGAACTAGGCCAATCGGAACAAAGGGACATTATTGCAACTAGGAGAAGCCCAGATTACCAAGCACAACGGAATAAAATTTGATTAAGTTAATGGGTCCTAAGTAGGTATGTGCTGTTGATAGCAATAAGGCCGCCCTCTACTACATGGAACTCAAACGTAACTGACGAGATGTAGGTAAAATAGTATTATACCTCAGGCCAACCATTTGTGGAATACAGGCGTCAGATTATGTAACCTTGAATGTAGGCTGGACATTTAGAACACAATATGATGTACTGTTACCTTATATCATGACACACGACTGTTGATCTTGGCATACAGCACATTGCAATAAATCATACTTGGCAAACACTGACGGCCTATCTATAGCCCTACTGTATCCCAACCGTTATCAGCTGATAACTATAATCATAAATTGATAAGCCATTCAGTTTATGCAGCAAAGAAAGCAGGTTGTTTATCGATAGTTAACTAGATGCGTTTGCGCATTGCCAAGGGTAAGTTATCAACGGATAATACCCATAATACCTACTGTTGGAAATTATTGTAAAGATAAATTTAATATTATTATTTTAAGTATAGGGGATAGGAGATCGGGGTATACTGCGATGGAGATGATGTGACGATCTGATAACGTATTGTCTTGTGCACACTCGTTGAATGCAGTCGCCTATTCTAAAATATAAGATCTCTCAGGCTTTATTAACCGACTTCAAAAAGGAGGAGGTAACTCAATTCGACCGGTATATATGCTTTTTTTATGTTTGTTCGCGGATAACTTCGTCGTTTATGAACCGATTTTGATCATTCTTTTTCTGTTGGAAAGAAGACATTTCCAAGGTTGTCCCTTGATAAGGACATCAGGGTTTGATGGTGGAAGACCAGAGAAATCAAGGGGAACTTTAAAAAATCGTAATCGTATATTAGCGTCAGCATCCAGTCTAACCGGATGCAGCTGAACAGTACTCTTCACAACTAAAAAGTGTAAAATAAAAACTATTTTTTACAAAAAAAACAACCGACTTCCAAAAACACTACAAAGTGAAAAATAACTAATTTCGAAAGACGGTGACTAAAACTAATATACAAAAACCAAAGACACCTTCTTCCGAAATTAGTAATTTTTCACTTTGTAGTGATTTTTGGAAGTCGGTTGTTTTTTTTTTTTGTAAAAAAAGTTTTTATAGATAACATTTTAAATCAATACTACGGCACGTTTGACTCCTGCGCTGCGTGTCGCGCGATCGATCCACGCACGGAACAGATACATACGAGTATTTGTATGACTTACAAGTAACTGTTCCGGGTATGGCTGTTAATGTATACACTATTTTTGTTAAAGCTTCCACGATAAAGGAGAATTTCCTAGTCCCACACTAGGAAATTCTAGTTCAAAGTTTAAAAAATATATATTACAACATGTAATGTAATACTAATAAATACACTGAATTTTTAATTTAACATGTATATGCATTGTTTTTTATTAAATTAGCTATACCAACTCTTGGAGAACGAAGACCTTAAAGTTCTTGGAATAAGGTTTATTTTTCTTTGTTTTGTATTAAATGATTAAATCTGTATGAATACAAGTAAAATGCGATTTTAAGTCTGTACAAACAACAGGGTTATACGTGACAATAATTTCTGTAGTTTTATTTATTTTTTGGTATGACGAAAACCCATTCAGTAAACGATAATGAACAAACTGTTTTCTAATGGAAGTGAGTTAATTAATTTACATGCTGTAAACATATTTTTTATATATAAATAAATATATTCGGACAAATCACACAGATTGATCTAGCCCCAAAGTAAGTTCGAGACTTGTGTTATGGGATACTAACTAAACGATACATAGATAAACATCCAAGACCCAGGCCAATCAGGAAAAGATCGTTTTCCATCATGACCTGGCCGGGGATCGAACCCGAGGCCTCCACGTTGCAGGCCGTGTTGACCACTGCACCACGGAGGGCGGCAAATTATATACCTAATTATAAACTGGTGACCGCAATCTCGCCTTATGGTAAACAGTGATGCAATCTTTGATGGTAAAGCGCGCTCGTTTATTAAGAGCCTATTCACTCTAGCCTTGAAGACGCTTAATCTGTAGTCAGACGGAAACACCGCCGCTGACAAATTGTTACAGTACCTCGATGTACGCGATGTAAAAGTCGAGGCGAACCACTTCGTCCGGCCCGGTAGTTGTTCCGGGTCGTTTGTAAACGCACCCAACGCAACGCTTAAAAAAAAGAAATAAACAAAAAAGATTACCTATAGGTAACAATGCTTGACCTGCCTACTCTGTATGAGAAGCCATTGCCCTGCACAATAATGGAATAATAGGCTTATTATTATCATATAAATATGCACTATATGCAGGCTAGACAGCGAGGAACCTAGTGGACACTAAGGTGTATACGAGAAGCACTAGCACCAATTATTTTTCACCTGCTATATTTCTCACGACAACTCATTCGTATCACAAAGCGGCCAGTAAGTACTAAAATAATGGAGTGCTTTACGTCCCTTTGTTTTCAAAGTGGTACCGTTTGTCGGTGGCGAAAAAGACGGCGGCTATTGTAGTGTTTTTGAGAATTCCGGATATAATTCGGAATTTGCCGTCATTTGTAGGGCTTTTCTCTAAATAGTGTTGTAGAGAGGGTAGACAGGACCAGTAGTCCACACGATAGGAGCACCAAAGCCAGTTTAAACATGAGCATAATCAGTCATGTTTCCACGGTTGAGACACAGGACTCTTGGCTTAGAGTGGGAGTGGGAATCTATCACGTGGGCCAAGTACGGCTTGGTAGTTGACACTTGTATTAAAGATTTAGGTTCTATGACATACCGGTTTCCTAAATTGTTTTGCCACCATTTTGAGAGCAATGGTGATGAATTAATTTACTAAAAGTAATGCACTTAACATGGTTCCAAACCACAACTACATCAACTCGCGCGACAACTCGTAAATCGGGGCCGTTGCCACTGTACTGAACAACCAGTACAAGTTGGCATCTTATTCTATTGAAACTCCGTATTGTGCAAGGTCAGGTAAAAGGTTAGCACAGACGCTCAGCCTACTTTACTTCAATATGGGATCCCTTTTAGAAATACAGACATTTAACAGACAGACAGCTGACAAGATAGACAGACGAAGTCGCTCCGTATTCTTTTTATTACTATTTTGATATCGAAGCCAACTTAATGACTGAAAGTATGGGGGGGCCCTTAAAATGATTCTAAAGTGGGTATCAATTACGTGCAAAAATCTCAATTATAGTGGGACGTAATCGATATGGCTGTCGCGCATACGTGAATTTATTCGAATCATGTTGTGCTTGAGCATCGTATCGACTCAGTTGGATATTAATTGTGTTCTGTGTACTACAACATACACTGAACATTCTATTCACTGAAAATTAGTAATATTATAAAGGGGAAAATATTAATGCAGGAATATTTGTTACTCTTTTATACAAAAATGACTAAAGGAATTTAGATGAAATTTGGCGCACAGCTTATAAATAGGGTTAAAACAAAAGATATTTTTGAACCGAAATTCCCACGGGATCAAAAATTACACGGGTGATAAAATATCTTGGTAGTTTGTTAGTAAGTTACCTGCTTATTTTCTTTTAAAGTAAAAAATAAAACGCATCACATAGAAGCAACACTGGGCGTTTCATATTCCCCAAACCGTTGCGTTGTCTAATAGCGTGATTTTCAACATGTTCCTAGCGAGATTTTCTGCCCATAGGAATCATACCTAAAACGTGAAGCGATATTGCTTTTACAACAATATATATCTACTTAATTGGAAATAACCGCTAAAGTTACTGCAATTTATCGAAGATATTACAAAAATGGCTTGTACACCAAACAACTAAGTTTGGCGTATCTAAACAGGCCCCGCGCGGCTTCTTCGCGAAATCGATACTCGCCTCAGTGGCTCCTAAGGGAGTGACTAACTCAACCAGTAATAACCTTACCGGTAGTCGTATTGGATACCCTAAAGACGATTCTAGTTTATCGAAATTAGGTTGCTGAACTTTGACCATAATTCGAATGCATTACCTATAAAATATCAATGTGTATAACTCGGACGCACGGAAAAAGTGAAAAGAAATATGGAATAATGACAAAATTGGTAGTAGACAGGTTTTGTACACAATAAAATAACAAAGTTAGTAATAAGATGTTATTCTTATTATGAATGGATTATAGTAATTGTGGATACCACAAAAATTACTTAGACCACGCGGATGGATGGATTTTGATGCGTTCCTAACCGAGTGGACGTAGAAGGCATAACATAAAGAACTTATATTGCAGAAACTTTTGTTCAGCAATGGACAACAAGAAATTTCCATATTAACATTAAAAATCTAAAGGATAGTTATATTTCGATTGAAAAGTCAATCAAAATTACGTTTATTTTGGGTTTTTGCTAGGTGCTTTGTGAAAATAAATAGATTAATTGAAAAAGGAGGAGAATTGATATGGCTCGAAAAGAATTTAAGCCTGGTATGACAGCTGCTGGAGATGCAGAAAGAATAAAAGAAACGAAATAAAAGAAAGAAATATAGGAAATAGCGCTGACCCTGATAAAAACTGTTTAGCGGCAGAAGTATAATATAATGAATAATAATGATAATGTTACAAGGTTTTTTGCACAGGTAATAGATATGAGGCGGTACTGGGCATAGAATAGTACCAACCCATATCCTCCCGTGGGTGTCGTAAGAGGCGACTAAGGGAACTTACACCAGGGAAGCGGGCAGCAGCGCTTCTCCTGTGGAATAACACATTACTGAGAAACTGAGAAAAAGAAGAAGATGAAGAATATTAAGTACTAGTTTCCACCAGCGGCGAGTTTCCACCCTTGCGTCGTTAACACCACTACGATTCGGACGTAGCGTTTCGCCTCCTCTTTCATACCGCGTACATCGAGGGACTGGAACAATTTGCCAGCGCCGGTATTTCCGTCGGACTAATATTTGAGTGTCTTCAAGGCTAGAGTGAATAAGCTTTTTTATATATTATAAACTAGCGCTTGACCGCAATCCCGCCTGACGGTAAGCAGTAACGCAATCGTTGATGGTAAAACGCACTAGTTTATTAAGAGCCTATTCACTCTAGCCTTGAAGACACTCAAATTGTAGTCCCACGGAAACACCGATGCTGGCAAATTGTTCCAGTCCCTCGATGTACGCGGTATAAAGGAGGAAGCTGTTAATAAACTAGTGCGCTTTACCATCATCAATTGCGTCACTGCTTACCATCAGGCGGGATTGCGGTCAAGTGCTAGTTTATAATTTATAAAAAAAAAAGCTGCGCTCCGAGTTTTCACCCGCATACGTTTTGAACCTGTAAGAGTCTCATGATAAAAAATATATATAGTACCTAGTATTTGAGTGAAAGTGTTACAAAAATCTATGCATCCATCCATTTTACTCGGTGGTAGGCCATAACATCGGCCGCCGGCAGAAGTTACCACCCACCAGACAAAGCCTTGCTGCCAAGCGATTTAAGTCGTGTTCCGGCATGATGTCTGGTGAAGCCGTACGGAGGACGGGTCTGGGCAGTAGTGTTGCGATGTGTGCCGGGTACGATGCGCCTAATGTTGTTGTGTTGGGAGTTTGGTCGTGGAGGGTCTTCAGATCAATCTCCCTTTGGCGCAGCATTGTTGGTCGTGTTGTTGGGTTTAACATTGCATCACCTCGCTCAACTGCCGCCTTCCTTCCTATTCACTCAGTTTTTCTGAGTGAATAGGCTCTTAATAAACTAGCGCGCTTTACCATCAACGATCGCATCACTGCTTACCATCAGGCGGGATTGTGGTCAAACGCTAGTTTATAATAAAAAAAAAAAAAAGAAACTTAAACAAGAAAAAAAACTAGGAGACAGAAAAAGTACCAGGATTGGTACTGTCACGTTATGCAGGTGTAGCCGGATTTCTAGTGCTAGTAGATCGCATAGTAATATTTACTCTATTTCCACATTATAGCTTGAATTTTTAGAGGTATTTCAAAGCGTGTAAACTCTACGCTAATAGCGTGACAGCGCGTGTAAACGTTTTATCGTGAAACGTCACGCCTAGCTTAGCGTGATACGAACCCGGAATATTCCGAAATATCTCTCTTTGGTTTAACTTCCTGTTTGTGTTGTAACAAGTTAAATATTAATTAAGTTCATTGAGTTGCGCACAGATGGCTTTGATGCCACCTGGCACAAAAAGACAGTGGCACTGCTGAGCAGATTATACAAATACAAATATTTATTGGCACAAAAAAATACATTTTTTTCATTTTTTGTATAGATTAATACTGCATTACGATACGATAGGTACAATAGGTTTATCCCTGTCCCCTAAACTAGGCTAGGCCTGTATCTTAGGGGGCAGTGTTCGGCTACATGGTATACATATAGGTAACGCAATTTTGGGCAGATGCGCCAACGGACTAGCCAATTCTTGAATTTTGACCTTGTAACTTTAAGAATATAAATTTTAAAAATATGAGAGAGAGACGGCGATGAGTGTAATTGTATGGAGTAAGTGTGACTGTTTGATGATTATGTTTAGAAAGTGTTTGTGGTATAGTGAATAATGGTGTAATGAATGTATGTGTGTATGTGTGAAAATTAAAAAAAAAATGTTACGTGGAAGCAGTAACAGCATCATAGAGGTAATAAGCAGTAAGCGAGACAGCCCTCTGGTGTGGGGCCTTACCCAAAAGCCTAAATCTCTCTTAGTTATTGGGTACTAATATAGTTTTTAAATTCTTACTAACGGTGGTGCTGATTCTATTGTTCACAAACTAAATAGTAGAAAAATAAGATCCACTGACTTAAATTTAAAGTTCATTGTATCCCCAGATCCGTAACAATTACTTTCAGGTCATACAAATATTTATTCCGAGCGAATCCGCGACAGGCAGCACAGTCAATAGGACCGGTAGGTATAGGACCCGCGTTTCGCACAACACTGTTCATAGCATTTTACGCAAAGATCGACCGACAGCGCGCGTATCAGTTCCACAAGGTGCAAGCGTTATTACCCGCAGACAGAGAACCGCGCAGTAGTAGCTGCAACGACAGTACATCGAAATTTCCAATTTTACTGCCAATGTAATGTGGACTGATGAATCCACATTTATCAGAAACGGAATGTGGAACCGGCGTAATTGTCACATTTGGGCCCACACCAATCCGTTCGCATTGCAGCAGACGGGACACCAAAATCGATGGTCGCTGAATGTTTGGGCTGCAATTTTCAAAGATCGCGTTGTTGGACCCATTTTTCAAACCACTACGCTAACCGTGCAATTGGGAAAAGGCTAGCCAGATAATAAAAAGCCCTAAAACCTAGTCACAAGATCAGCTTTTTAGTGCTTGAGGCCAAGTATTGACTTGCTCCTTAATACCATATGACCATAAAAATATTACTGATGTGTATTAGTGTGTACTTGAAATGAATAGCGATACTTACATAGATATATGTAAGTATGCAGTCTCAAGAGCATTCCAAATCTGAACATTCAAGTGCAATTAACATCAAACGCTGAACGTGCAAATCGAGCGATACCAAAATATACTTACAAGTGAATGACATTATGACCTTAGTAAACCTTGATATATCATCAATCATAATCGAACTATCATTAATATCATTGAACGACGATGAACTAAGACGAAATAAAAAATCTTTCAAATGTTGTGGTCAACCAAGAAAAGGATTTAGTTATACGAACTAAGATAAGTGAAGAAGACAATGTTGCCAACAAAATAAGCAATCAATTGTAAGAGACTGTGAACTAATATTAACTGCAGAAATAAACTAGTAGACGTTTTCATTTTCAATGATAATAACATCGAAACCAGAATGAAAAAATTCAAAAATCGACCCTATTGCATATTTTATATATTTCAATTTATCTATTCCATATCATCAAACTTTGACATATCACTAAAGTCACTCACTTCTTGCACAAACACCATTATTCCCGTCGTTTATATTGCGTTTAGCCAATATATCGGATATTTAATTTATGACCGCATCTAATTGGTCAGATTATACTGTGAAATACGTGTTTTGCTTCCTACAGAAATTATCAGCGTTTTATGATCGCCCACTGTCTTTTTATATAATTATCTTAACGGTTTCGAATTTCAAATTTTACTGCGGTTTAGACCTATAAATAATCGAGTTAGTAAAATTTACAATCCGTTAAAAGTCGGTAAATTTCGGAATGTCGTTAATTATAAGAATCTTGTTATTCGTAAATCTGTCAGAGTTAAGGTTAAAAAAAGTATTTATTCAATTGTTTTAGTATATGAATATAAGTAGATAATTCATGGTAGATAGAAGAGTTTTCGTGGATTAATAAAAACTAATTATGACTGAACATGTTTCAGACCCACCTCACCTCCATAGGGCCTTACAAAAGAAGTGGTGTTACAGAAATAAATAACACGCTTTATTAGGGAGAATCCCCTACTAATTAGGGGCCCTTATAAATTAAAGTGAGAAATTAACGCATTTGATGCAGCCAATTAAGTGACAATATATCAACTGCACAGTCAAGGGACAGCTGATAAAGTGAAACTGGGTTTTATATTATCAACTCAGCTGCTTATCATGTCGGTGAAACGCATCTTAAAACACGTTACCTAATTATGATTGAGGACAATGTGCTACCGACCGATGTGATATACGGAGTGACAATAATAGAACACTCGGTGTAATGTTTAGATTGGTTTTCAGTAGGGCGACATTAATAGCTGTTGGTTCGTCTACTATCTTGTATATTATAGCTCATATGAGTGCGTGATAAAGTGATTTTATTTCTCGTTTATTATTATTTACGGGAACGGAATTCAAGTGTTTGATTTTGGTTCGTACCAAAACTTTGTCTTTGATTTTAATGAGATTTTGTAATTTAGCCATTGGTCTCATTAAATCTATATAAGTGATATTATTTTGTATCTAGAATTGTATAATGTATAAATACCGCTACACGTAAGTCATATTATTATAAAAACTAATTAACGTGGGACTACCTGAAAAAAAGTACGAACAATCTCAGAGGTCACAGTCTTTTTTACAGTCTAGACATAATCTTAGTCAGTTCGCGTGATTGGGGTATAAACTACATAAAGGATTTTCTTGCAGTTTTCATAATTTATTGCGGAATTTTTATATGTAATATATTTATATTATTGTTTGAATGAACGTGAATTGACGAAAATTTATTAGAATGATTATAACCAGCTGTATCCAGCTGGCTTCTAAGTATATCTTGGACACCAATAACTGATTATAAGGTGAAGGAAAACATCTTGAGATAACCTGGACTTTAAGTCTGAAATCGCCAACCCGCATTGAGCAAGCGTGGTGAGTACGCTCAATCCTTCTGTGAATGAGAGGAGACCTGTGCCCAGCAGTGGGACGATAAAAAAAACGTTGATGATGATGATGACCAGCTATCGACTGCTATAATGCAATGATGATGAATGTTTGGCAAGTCGTAAAAACTATACGGACTATAATAAGTATTATAGAAAAGAAAAATAGGAGAGCGTGAGACAGAGAGTGTTGTAGTTGTATTTGTACAATTTTCTGTGCCCTCACAGGGTACATGTATATACTGCTGTCACGTCTACAATAATTTCTGCTTAACGTCAATTTCACTTGACAGTTGTGACACTGACGTCACGGTGTGTCAGAACGTGCGCCATGAAATGGCAGTTGTCAATTTCTTTTTCTCTTTTGGTGGACAAAACAAACAAACAACGAACACGGAACACGGAACAAACAACGTGTCACGGAATGCATGCCTATTAGCAATGTTTTAGTTGTAGCAAATAAATAAATAAATATATTAAATACTTCTACTTTCTGGATCAATGGGCTATCCAATGCAAAAAGAATTTTTCAAATCGGACCAGTAGTATCTGAGATTAGCGCGTTCAAACTAACTTTTCAGCTTTATACATTTTTTAAGTTAAATTAAATATGATTATATTTCTTCCGTCCCTTCTCTTTCTATTATTGTCTCTTCTGTCAATCTCCCACAATAACCGAGCCGATTAATTAGTAAATAATTTCACAGTATATTTAACTCTTCATAATTACGTCACGTTGTTTTGAATAGTTTGGAAAACTCTTACGCGGAAACGGGGACGCGTCACAGACGGGAAACATCGTCTCCCGGTATAAATCAATTTAACTATGTATTTTCAAATTTTCCAAAAGTATGAATGATATAGACAATATTCTATTGATATCTATGACTTTTGTGGGCGTGTTATATAATCAGTTAAATTTGTATAGGGCATACAATTCCAACTAAGCTCTAGGCAGAAATATGTGATTTTATCGCGTTTTTTTTTTTCTATAAATGTAATATTGACTTCCTAGAATATATTTTTAAGTTTTTATTTTTTTTTTATTAATTATAAACTAGCGCTTGACCGCAATTCCGCCTGATGGTAAGCGCTGGCGCAATCGTTGATGGTAAAGCGCACTAGTTTATTAAGAGCCTATTCACTCTAGCCTTGAAGACACTCAAACTGTAGTCCGACGGAAACACTGTCGCTGGCAAATTGTTCCAGTCTCTCGATGTACGTGGTATAAAGGAGGAGGCGAAGATTAAATCTAATCAAGTGAAAAGTAATAACAGAGATGAAAAAAACTTTCTAATATAAAATGTAAACAATCACGCATTGGAATAGTCTTTATTTGACGAGAAAACTATATAAACAATATACACGAAAACATATTGACAATATAATAAGAAACTTTATTATGATAACACACATGATTCGTATACTTACATAAAAGAAAATTATGACCAAAATAACATGAAATATCTACATGAATCTACAAACAACATGTCACCCTGTCTCTTAATCTAGGCAATCCTGTATCTTAGTCTCTATAAAGGTTATAAAAGAATAACACAAACAGAATAACTAATATACTAGACTATTGACTATGCTATAAGTCTATGGCTTTCCATCGTCCTTCAGAAGGACATTCCATTAGCTTACAATACCCTCTCACGCATTTAAAATTCATAAAAAGCTGCACACTGTCATAACTGAACTATAACAGTCTCATACAAATCAGTGCTTATGACGCATGCTGCATAAAAGTTGCGCAGGCACGTAACCAGACGGTGACATTAAATACGGAGTTAGAACAAATGAAATACTGCAAAGGCTTCATTTAAATTGCAACCGCGATTTAGTTTTCAAGCATGAAAACAAATAGATGTTTTTTTTTTTTGAAATGCAACTTTGATTCCTTCACATATAGTTCGGTTTGCGCTACAATTTCATGACTGCTTTAATAGAACTTGTCATTCTGAAATCAACTTAAGTTTCTTTAGCATGAAGTATATAATTGCTTAAGTGGATTTAACATGGGTTGGATTTGGATAGACTTTAGCAATAATGTCAAAGATAGTTCTGAGTACGATATAAATGCTTTGGTTAAGTAACAATAAAATGAGGAAGACATGTCATGTCAACTACAAAGTTTGTGTCTGTGATGTGTTCTAATACAGAGTAATTTAATGAAGCAGATAATCGTAATATGGACCCAAAGGTAGAATTGTTCTTCGAAGAAAATTCGAAGTATTAAGAAAATTATGTGTTCATACGAAATTCTGAGTTTTATGTATTTGACTTTACAAGTAAAAGCATTATGGTGTTTGTCATTAAATTGCCGGAGCGAATAGCTTGGAATATAAGCGGCTCAACTGGACATAAATAAATGTTTTGACACTTAAGTTCCTGACATATCAACCTTTGACTTATTTAAAAATTTACGACATTATTCTAAAAATACATCTCGAGTAAGATTATAGGAGCTTATTAGAATTACAATGATATATGTATAATTATTAATTTTATATGAACCCCACACTCCTCTTTTCTAAGTAAAAACAGTATCGTAGCTAAAATCAACACTTGTTTAAAATTTAATGGTGTTGCTGCGCTTGCGCATCCAGTAACAGCTTTACTAATTACGCCTACAATACGTTTGTGATACTTACGACGGAGAAAATAAAATCAGTTTGTGAGGAAATTATTGATTGAAAATTATACAGCATAAAATCCTTTTCTTGTATGATACACGTTTCTCCATACTAGGCTATAAGACGAAGTGGTGACCTAGTGGGTAAAACACAGGCCTCTCAAGCATGAGTATGCGGGTTCAATTCCAGGTCAGGCAAGTACCAATGTAACATTTCTAAGTTCTAATTACTTTCTAAGTCTATCTTGGACACCAATGACTGATTACAAGGTGAAGGATAACATCTTAAGGAAACCTGGACTTTAAGTTTGAAATCGCCAACCCGCATTGAGCAAGAGTGGTGATTACGCTCAATCATTCTCTGAATGAGAGGAGACTTGTGCCCAGCAGTGGGACGATAAAAAGGTTGATAATGATGAATCACACAGATTGAGCTAGCCCCAAAGTAAGTTCGAAACTTGTGTTATGGGATACTAACTCAACGATAATATATTTGTAATAGATCCAAGACCCAGGCCAATCAGGAAAAGATCGTTTTCCATCATGACCTGGCCGAGGATCGAACCCGGCGCCTCCACGTCGCAGGCAGGCGTGTTGACCGCTGCGCCACGGAAGAAGACAAATTTTGACAGGATTAAGCTTACATTAAATTTATCTTCTGTCATTTTCTTTAAAAAAATGCAATGAACTCAAGTTTGTAAAGGAGGGAATTGGGGCCATTGATAGAAGAAATGTTACTTCAAATTACGAATTGTTGTTTTAGAAAATTTCAAGTTTGTGAAGTATACTTTCACTATTCGAAGGTAGCGATTTATTAACTTAAAATAAAATTTAAATAGCAGCCCTGCCCACTGATAAATAACAAAACCCGATACACTTGTGAAACCGGTAAATCACTAAATCATTGTATT
Organism: Sesamia inferens; assembly: GCA_037179545.1. Lineage (NCBI taxonomy): Eukaryota > Metazoa > Arthropoda > Insecta > Lepidoptera > Noctuidae > Sesamia > Sesamia inferens. Next base: position 11,312,598 of record CM073939.1, read on the forward strand.
TTATAAATCACCAGTTAAGAAAGAACGAATGAAACGGTGAAAGTGTAATCAAATATATTATTTGAACGAAACTAATATTCGAAACGGTCTCCAAAGCCAGGCGTAGAGTAGCCAGCCTTTCGGTCTTCTATAGGATGCATTCTGGTGAGTGTGCAAGGGAATTGCATGATTTAATTCCCCCATCTCCGTTCCACCATCGGACGACCCGTCGTACGACGACTTTCCACCCTTAAGTTGTTGAAACCACTACGATCCGGACAAAGCGTTTCGCTTCTTCTTTTATACCGCGTACATCGAGGGACTGGAACAATTTGCCGGCGGTGGTGTTTCCGTCACACTACAATTTGAGTGTCTTTAAGACTAGATGAATGGGCGCTTAATAAACTAGCGCGCTTTAGCATCAACGATCGCATCACTGCTTACCATCAGGCGGGATTGCAGTCAAGCGCTGGTTTATAATTTATTAAAAAAATAAACTTTTATATGAAACAAGGTCAAATCTAACATAAAATGAAAGAGATTACATACATACAGTATGTTAAGAAAACCCTGTCCGACCCGTGAAGGTGTTGTTAGGTATCGATTACTGATTCTACTAATGCATACAAAACTGGGCTAATCTTAAAAAAAAAAATCCCCCTAAAAAAATAAATACATATGATTTCGCAAAAAGAGGTAACTTAATAAATGTGCGTAAGCGCCCTTCCGCGGGGCGTGGGCGGCAGGGCACGCGGCACGTGGTCGCATCGCTATTCGCTCATAATAATACCGGTGTTGTCACTTTTTAAAAATTACCAAATTTCGGGGAAATTGGAATTAATTCGCGGAAAAAAAGATTATTTCAAAATTCATTTGTATTGGTACTATGATGAATACGTAAAATTTTATATTATATTTGGTCATGTGTTTACCTAACCTTTATTATCCTTATGGGTCTGACAGGGTTTTCTTAACATACTGTATACTTCTACTTCCAACAATAATATTGGAGCCTATTCTCATCAGTTCTCATTCGTTCTAGTTCACACATTGATTCTTCTCGCACTTCCATCCTTCATACGTGATATTTCTTTCATTCCATGTCCTCATTCGCATCTTTTCTGGGTGGGTTGCCCAGCGTTTTTATATGTATTTATTTCTTCGGATGCACTCAATAAGCGGGGAGCCAAAATCTTTATTCATATAACTTTTTTTTTACATTTGTAGGTACTTAATGTATGCTATATTACATCACTGTTCCTTATACTATTCGACATTTCTTATTTTAATTCTTATTATTAAAACTCTTTTTTATACTTATTTATTTATGCTATCATACAATTATTTTCCCTTGACTTGTAGATACGGGAGAGCACCTTATAATTACTCTTATTTCATTGCTGTATTTAATCTTGCTTTAACTATATTATTCTTTTAATACATTGCAAATTATTTTCTTATATATCTTATTCTATTGTACTGCTATTTTATATTATGCTATTCCTTAATATAATTCAATATATTATGACAGCATATTTTCTTATACGGTTTTGTTGCGATCAATTAGCCTTCTTGCAATGTATTTGCAATATTCTAAGAACCGTACGGGGTTCGAACCTACGACTTCTTGTAAGTCACGGCCCTATGGCAAGAGACTGAACGATCAGAAATTCAAAAGTAATTTTTAATATTTCTTTCCATTTCAAAAAGTCTGTGTAAGCATCACTGTTGTATTTATGTTGATACGAACTTAAAATTCTTGTTACACCGTTTTACAAAAGGGTGATTGGGCAAGCGTGGGTTGTATAATAAAGATTCTTAAGTATAAACTCGTAACAAATCTTGTTATACTAAGTAAATAGAACAAATTTATTTTTACTCAAAGGTATTTTTATTGAGTTATTGTTGGGTGAGGCTGCATTTGAAACTTCAACGAGCCTATCGAACGTTTTATTGTTTTTATGTTATTCTGTGTTTATAACAGTATTTTATGGTTTATTTATTTTTGAAGTGAAACTTCTTTACGCACCCTTGACTTGGGGAGTAAGCTGGCGAACGCGTGACGTAAGCGTTACGAAAAGTGATCGGGCAAGGCGAACGGAAGTTAAGTGGGGGATATAAGCACAGCCCGTGGCGCGAGCTTGGTACTACAAGGTCTACAACGAGTTTTTTTTTCAATAAAAATAGAAGATCTATGCAAAAATATTAATTTACCAATGAAACCATGAAATAAATTTAAATATTTATAGAAAATTAATATATGTATATGTGTATACACGCATATATTGTACACACACACATATATATATATATATATACATACAGATGGGGCGAAAGAAGTTTCACTTCAGTCGCGTGGTCATAAGCACACTCGTATTTTTTTCTTCTTATTAGCATGTTTAAACACGTCATCATTAACCCTTTCATCGTCCCACTGCCGGGCATAGGGCTCCTCTCATACAGAGAAGGATTGAGCGTAATCACCACGCTTGCTCAATGCGGGTTGGCGATTTCAGACTTAAAGTCCAGGTTTCCTCAAGATGTTTTCCTTTTTCTTGTAATCAGTTATTGGTGTCCAAGATACTACTTAGAAAGTACACATAACTTTAGAAAAGTTACATTGGTATTTGCCAGACCTGGACGTGCACGTGCACGTGCTAATAATGATTTACCTTAAATCCTTGAAGATGAAAAGATATTTAACCTCATGGTTAAACCTCTTTCCATCTATTTCTATAATATAAACAAAATTATTTAAAGTACCGTAGTTATTTATACAAATCCACTCTTTTACTATTTTTCGTACTCACAATAAAATATGATAAACCTCAGCTGCTGAGCTGCTAAACAGCTTAAGATATTAATTTTATTGTGATTCAAATGATGATTGAAGTCAGACTACTAAAAAAACAGTTAGGATGTCGCAAATATCATGTATCATTCATATTGTCTCATACATTACATGTCTACTTTCGCTATAAAATAAACATATGTTGATTTTCAGAGTTTACATACAGAGGCCATAAAAGTTCATTATTTCGTCTTGTTTATCATCAGTAATACGTTGGAACTTATTCTTTACCTCCTACTTAGTTTTAGGGATTACCTGGATACGTAACAGGCAGGAGACACCTCCCAGCTTAATCCTAAATTTACCTTCACGGTACCTTCTCGAGTGATCTATGCGAAAACAACTAAGCCATTGCTGCTATATACGTAGCAGTATATTCCTTCATTTTGCAGAAAATGTCGTCTTAAGAATTCAAATTTATCGTAGAATGTTGGAGCTCTGGATGAGTCAAGCAGTTTGGCGGTTTCGTGACGAGAATGTCTTTATCCCACGGATAACTTTCCAGAATTTGATGTACGCTCCAAAGCCTTGTGAAGGAACGCGGAAGTTTTTAAGTGTATTACAAAGAGCAGAGCTAAATGGCCGTTAATCAATTTGTTTTCATTGTGTGAATACCTTTGTGAGTGATAATTTATAGAAAGTATCTGTTACTTTCGTTTGAATAATGTGGTATTTTGTTTCGGGTTTTTGGCATCGTATTATGGATGTGCTCCGAGGATTAAGGCTTGATTTATTTTTATGCATCTTTCTTCATGTATTTACGCACCCATATTTATATGCAAAAAATAATAAGTCTTGTATCAAAAATCCTTGAATTTTTTATCAGGTTATCAACTTCAAGCTCTTGGTGGTAAAAAGTAAAGTTGAACCAACTTTTGAACTTTGCTTAAACTTGCATAAGGTTCGTTTTGTTTTAAGTGTCGTAAATTGAAGCGCTTTGGCATTGAGTGATGAGTTAGGCGGAGAATCCGCTTTGTATTTCAACTGTGCATGCTTCACCTGACATTGATCTTGTAGCTAAAGTCAATCATGATTTTAAATGCAAATTAATAAACGACTACATTTTTACTAACTGCTTAACGAACCTTGGTAAATTTGTAATTTTTATATTACGCGCCTATTTTATTTTACTTAATCATTATCATCTTAATAAAATATTTTCACTTTTATTATATTTTTATAACTCAAACTTACATTATTGAACGGTATCTTTAATTCACTTAACAAATCAATTATTCACGCATGATAACACACTATCGCGTCTCTCTCTCGCCTTTTAGATATTCATATCTCGAGTAATATTCATCCTTTAGTAATTCTATTGGGTTAATTTAAATTCCCTGCACTCTGGAGACACGTAAAGTTATAACAAGCAAAGTTAACGATGTGAATCGGTTCGCTTACAAACGACGCATCGCGTCAACGAGCACGTGCCTAAAGGATAGCTAATCAACATAAAGCTTTGCTATGCTGTACTGTGCGATACTCTTTATATTTTAAACGATTTCTTAAACAACTCATCCCTTGCAATCATAAGAACTTGTATTTTTCATAAGTTGCGCAACAACACCCAGTTCTTCATCATCATCAACATCAACAACCTTTTTATCGTCCCACTGCTGAGGACAGGGCTCCTCTCATACAGAGAAGGATTGAGCGTAATCACGACGCTTGCTCAATTTGGGTTGGCGATTTCAGACTTAAAGTCCAGGTTTCATCAAGATGTTTTTCTTCACCTTATAATCAGTCATTGGTCACGTATTATTATCCCGCCTGATAGTAAGCAGGTATGCAATCGTTGATGGTAAAACTCGCTAGTTTATTGTTCCAGTCTCTCGATGTACACTGTATAAAAGACGAGGCTTATCTCAGTTTTTCCCGCCGATTTCTTCAAGGCCGTTTGTCCCTCATGCTGGGCATCACGCCACACTTACCGATACGTAATCTCTACTCTTGGACTCGTTTGCTGTAATATCTGTCAGTTTTATGCCTAACATCTTCTTTAGCCTATAGAGGTCCTGCTGGACAAAGGCCTCCTTCAAGGCTTTCCCCGATAACCGGTCTTGTGCTGCCCCCATTCATCGGCTTCCCGCGACTTTCACCAGGTCATCGGTCCACCTTGTTTGGGGCTTCCCTACGCTGCATCTGCTGTAGGTGGCCGCCACTCCAGAACCTTACTGCCCCATCGGCCATCGGTTCTACAAGCAATATGCCCTGCCCACTGCCACTTAATTTTAATGGCACTTAACTTTGGTTCTTCTGCGGATCTCCTCATTTCTGATTCGATCGCGCCGAGATACTCCGAACAATAGCCATCGCCTTTTGTGTGAATCTGAGCACATAGCTGAACTTTATCAACTGCATAGTTGGTAAAATGTCAAGTATGTGAAACCTTTGCTTTCCCGGAACTTTAGTGAAGTACTATAATCATAATGACATTCTGTGCATCGACAACACTAACCCCCTTTTAAAGCACAACAGGGTAAATGCGGTGACGATCGAGAAAGCATGTTTAGCGTTTGCTTCTTTCTCGCTCCTCACCGCGTGACCAGTAGGCCTAGTATGAGTTTTCAATACGAAACTCGATCGTTGGTATCGAGCGCGTTTGGCGCTCTCATTGGTTGAGAGTTCTTACAACCTTGAAGCGGGCCAATCGCTGAGTGAAACGCGCTCGATATCGTCGAACGAGTTTCGTAATGAAAACTCATACTAGGCCTACAGGACGCTTGCTTTTCGCTTGTCTCGCTCACCGGAACATGCGTTGACTGTAACAGCTCACCTCGCGTAGCATAGCTAACGTTGGTAATTCACCCGTAATATTCCCACCACACTATAGTCCCTTCTCTGACAGGAAGTAATAAGTCCTTGATATGAATCGGATTTCTCATTAAAATTATCGCGGTTTGCATAATTTTCCACAGTGTGTGTTTTATTTTACATTTGATAAGGGACAAGGGTCAGCTTGTTTAATTAAGGTTTTTATAAATAGCGTCATTTAATGGACATTGTGCTATTTTTAAATAGAAAAGGGTTCTTTCTTCTTTATGGGAAGAATTAACGTAGTAAGCAAATTAGAAGGGTTACAAAATTAATAAGATAGTCTATTTTAGCACAAAGGTTTTTATATCTTCCTGTTAATTGTGTCATTATAATTTTTCAGCAGTGCTTGTCCTAAAACAACACAGTCAAAATTATATTTAAATGTAATTACTACGAATTAACTTGCAAAAGAAATAAAACGGTTGTTTCATAAACGTTTGCTTAAGTGGATCTTTACTTAACTAAATGCGTCAGAAGCAGAAGTTTTTTTTATAAATATATTCTGTAGATTCTAGCTTTACAACCTCTGTGGCGTAGTGTTAGCGAAGGCGGCCGCTGCGCAATGAGGCGCGGGTTCGATCCCCGCGCAGTGCAAATATTTGTATGCATGAATATGAATATTTGCACTGGTCTGGTCGTGCCTCGGAAAGCACATTAACCCGTTGGTCCCGGTTGCCATACGAACATCTAATGGCAGTCGTTACGGGTTGTTGGAGTCCTCAAAAGTCCAAATTGGTCTAACTGCAATGCTTCGTTATCGCCTTCGGGTTGTGAAGGTCAGACGGCAGTCGCTTCAGGGAAAATATCGAAATTTAGCCCAAATCAGCAGTTAGACTGATAAAGCGGACCCCAGACTCCAAAACTAAAAAAGCTTCGGATGCGACTGAGATTAAAGCTCATTTATGACGATAATGTCTATGTAGATTCATTTGTGGTGGTTGAAACACCAGCCTCTCAAGCATGAGTGCGCGGGTTCGATTCCAGGTCAGGCAAGAACCACTGAAACTTTTCTAAATTTATATGTACTTTCTAAGTATATCTTGGACCCCAATGACTGAAGGTGAAGGAAAACATCTTGAGGAAACCTGGAGTTTAAGTCTGAAATCGCCAACCCGCATTGAGCAAGCGTGGTTATTACGCTCAATCCTTCTCTGTATGAGAGGAGACCTGTGCCCATCAGTGGGATGATAAAAAGATTGATGATGAATTCATTTCTTGGTGCCAATTTATTTTTCTCTTTAAAAATGTTATTGTCGTATGAAGGATAATATATGTTTGTTTAATAATTGTAAACTAGAGCTTGACCGCAATCCCGCCCGATGGTAAGCAGTGATGCGATCGTTGATGGTAAAAAGCGCTAGTTTATTAAGAGCCTATTCACTCAGAAAAACTGAGCGAATAGGATGGAAGACGGCAATTGAGCGAGGTGATGTAATGTTAAATCCAACAACACGACCAACGAAGCTGCGCCAAAGGGAGATTGATCTGAAGACCCTCCACGACCAAACTCCCAACATAACAACATTAGGCGCATCGTACCCGGCACACATCGCAACACAACTGCTCAGACCCGTTCTCCGTACGGCTTCACAAGACATCATGTCGGAACACGACAAATCGCTTGGCGGCGAGGCTTTGTCTGGTGGGTGGTAACTTCTGCCGGCGGCCGATGTTATGGCCTATCACCGAGACAACGTATTGTCAGATTACAATTTGAACGGGAAACTGAATACAGTGAAGATAATGTTTGTATGAAGAAAATTAGATTGATGAACTCATTACAGTTGTCTTATTACTTACTGATAATAAAGGAAATGGGTTTCATATAAGATGCACTCGGTGATGTTTGTTCAAGGAACATTACTTTAGAAAGAAAGAAGAAGAAAGATAGAAAATACATTTATTTAGCACAGATAAAAAGACACACAATACAACAGATAAAGACAAACATTAAAAAGTAAAAAAAAAATAGTAATAATAAAATAAAGTAAATTGTGATAAAACAAATTAATGTAGAAAACTAGCAGGTATGTGTGCCTCCCGGCTGCGCCAAAAAGGCCCAGTTCAGCAAAAATGTCAGACAACTAGTGCCTGACGCTGGTTTTCAACTGAACCTGATGTGTGAAGTGACGGATGTAAAACAGTTGTACACAGCAACGTGACTTGTGTATGCAATAAAAAAAAGGATAAAGAAAATAAAAACAAAAATAAAATAAATTTAATAATATATATACTTTACGGTAAGGTATATTATAAATAATAATGAATAGTGTTTTGTTTCTAAAAAATGGTGTTATTGGTATGATATAGTAGTCTAATCTGGCACAGATGCTATTTTTGTTACAATAACAAATAGCATCTGTGCCACAGTTACAGTTAAACAGTTTACCTGAACTGTGTTGTACTCGTTAAATATTATTTATTATAATTAATTAATTTATTGTTAAATATAATTACTATTTTAAATTATTAATAATAAGTTCATTTGTTATAAATAATAACAATGGACGCTTTTGCAAAGCTGGATTTTACGACCTAAAAGAACATCTAGATTACTATAAATATATATATAACTTTGATTATTATGACATACTTAAACATACATTGTTAAATTAACGCTATAATGGTGATAACCGCATCAAAATCCAACACAAACCAGACAACCACACAGTCACTGAGATAGCCACGAAGAACTTTTTGGACTGTCCCAAAAATTCGACGTAAAGATAGAAACGGGTCATAGACTCTCTTGACTTCCACTTCTGGGATCATCATCATCATCATCATTATTAACCTTTTATCGTCCCACTGCTGGGCACAGGTCTCCTCTCATCAGAGAAGATTTGAGCGTAATTACCACGCTTGCTCAATGCGGGTTGGCGATTTCAGACTTAAAGTCCAGGTTTCCTCAAGATGTTTTCCTTCACCTTCAGTCATTGGTGTCCAAGATATACTTAGAAAGTACATATAACTTTAGAAAAGTTATATTGGTACTTGCCTGACCTGGAATCGAACCCGCGCACTCATACTTGAGAGGCTGGTGTTTTAACCACTAGGCCACCACGACTTCTGGTATACCATGTATAGATTAAAATAAATTTACGAGCTGAATCTTGTGTAGTTTTATGTAATAGCAGAAAAGGCAGCGGTGGAAGTGTCGCCTTGCGATTGTGATACAAAAAGGGTGACGGCAACTTCCACGACACATCTCCTACCCGTCCTTTGCGGAAACTATAGTACAATGATATAAAGAACCGGATATACGAACTGAAATAGAAGATCAACAGGAGGAATGTGGAGTGAGATTAGTCGGGTAGCCAGTAATCTGTAGCTAGTTTAAGTAGTAATTTTTGATGAACGAGTAAAGGCCATTAAATAAATAAATAAAAAACATTAATTTCTGACAACCCAAAAACACCCATACGGGAATTAGAATAGATGCACAGACATACACACAACATAACACATAATACAAAAGTTACCAGACACAGCTAACAACATGCCTGCACAACAATATTCAATATACGAGCAGTCAAACCTCCCGGCAATCATAGCCAGAACTGTATTGACGCCATTGCACTGCAGAATTTAGAGCAAGAAATAAAGTCGATCCGTGGGAAATGGCGATGGGCTGGTCATCTTTGTGTAAGAACGGAAAGTGGTTGACATACCTAAGTCCGGGCTGAGTTTTGTTTAGCAATCTGGACCGATAACCTGAATATGATCATCGGTTGATGGTGCATGCGGCATACGGCAGGTGAAGGATATGGTGTGGCCTTGTAGTATAGCCTGGGAGATTCTGTTATCTAACAGTGGAGTTGAGTTGAATATAGTTGTAGTGTATTCAACACTAAAACTAAGCGTCATCATCATCATTTCTGCAGAAAGACGTCCACTGCTGGACATAGATCTCCACGGTCTCGCGACCTTCACCAGGTCGTCGGTCCGCCTCGTCGTGGCCCTACCTACGCTGCGTCTTTCGGCGCATGGTCGAGAACCCGTCGGCCCCATCGGGAATCGATCCTGCGGGCAATGTGCCCGGACCACTGCCTTTAGTGTTGTAATTCTTCAGGCTATGTCGATTACTCTCGTTCTTCTGCGGATCTTCTCATTCCTTATTATCACATTTTCTAAGCATCACTCAAATATAATGCTTAAGTAAAAGCGCATTTCAAATTTCGTTCTTCGGCTCAGCACCGAGAGGTGAAAATCCAACAGAGCAGTCATATTTAGACACTAGTTTCTGGCCACAACTACCACCGCGTGAAATTAGTTGTGTTTTTTTATCCTCCTTTAGCGTTTCAGATTTTCTTTATATTTTGCTCGGCACAATATAAAAAGTTAGACTTATGATGTTGAGATGAAAACAGAAAAAAAAAACTATTAAAACAACCAAACTCTTCTCATAACTGGGACAGTAGAAGATTTGACTTGTAACTTAATAATTAGCAAAGAAATTCCAAACGAGGATAAATCCGTTTATATTATATGCCTCCCACTTTACACTTTCCCAGCAATAAAATTAGCTTGGACCAACAAAGCTCGAACAATGTTTAGTTTCGCGGTTTATATTTTGCACGTTCAAAACGACTGTTTGTTTACACAACACTTTTTCAGTGATCATCGATTTCGCTTTTACAAACAAAATCCGTGAACGGACAAACACTGCGAAATAGTTTTATGGCGGCGATCAAAACGACCACGGATGACGCGAATGCGTTGATGACTTTTTAATTACTGAACTGGGTTCAATGACTTGGTAGATTTCATACCGCTATGCTTTTAATGATTTTGCGGCATCATTGCTATTGGCACGAATGTTTAAATAGGAAACAAATTATTTTTGAATGAATGCAGCGTATACAGAAACAAAATTCACGAAATACATATATTACTTATGTGAGCTCGCTAGATAGATGGATGGCTATAAATGATTAATCATTTCGTATAATGGCACAATTTCAATGGGGTCGGTTCAACCAATAAACAAACAACAAACTAAATAAAATAGAGATAGGAAAAGTTTTAATGAAATACCTGAAAACTACGATGTAGCATCAACCTTGTGCAAAAATATTCGTCTTCATTTAGACAGAATTTTAATAAAATATTTTTATAAAGCTAAGTTTTTTGTTGAATATGTTCTAGATTCTTAAGAAAAACTGTAAAAGAAGAGGTTCACACATTTCTTTAATAAGTTCGTAACTAAAAACCCCAGAAAAGAATCTTCATTTTAAACTTAGATGGAAATAGTCGAAGTGTGTCAAATGTGTTATCCCACGCGTCTTATCGGGCCGAGTCGAATTTGATGCCAGTAGATATAATATTGTAATGGATGAATTCGTACTTTCGATGTTAAAACAGGTGCTTGAAGGTGGGCGAGATAAGCTCAAAGACTTCTTTCTGCTACACCCAAACAATGCTTTTATATAAAATGGAAAGGCTAATGCATTCCTACATATTTTATTGAAAACGAACCCAAAACTTTTACTTTTAGATTGTGTTTTACAAAGAAGAAAAAGTGGAATGAGATCATTGTTGATTTAAGTTAAGTGGATAGCAAGAAAACACATTTTATTCAAATTCAGTACATTATGGAAACATTTTTTCAGAAGCGCCTGTTGTCATGTTAGTAACACCTAAAATAGGCGGCATTGCTTTCCTAACATTACGAGTAGGCGATGCCTCATCTCACAACCGCAACACGCAGTTCTAAATCAAATGCAGATGACGACGCGAGGAAAAACTAGTACCTTCATAAACATAATAAGGCGAAAGATATTACCGTCGTCTTGTCTTTGATCTTCTTCACAGGTTTCTATTTTATTCCGTGATTTAGATTCATACCATATTTTGTTTTTTGTTTTATATGAGCTGTTTCATATCTTCCTTATTATTGTTTTAGTTTTGTGTGTTTTATAGACATAAGGACTGATTTGTAGAAATATGTCTACGCCTTCTGTATCAACCAGTTTGGATAAATGAAGGCAAACATAATTCTTATTGTCTATAATATCTCATCACTGAATCAAAGGCCTTTTCATATACGAATTATAAACTCCTTCTTCTTCTGCTCATTGAAGATCATAAGCATTGTATGTAGGTTGTTACGTCTTTCAATGTCATCATGCCAAGATTTGAAAGCAATTTCAAAACGAAATTGGAATTTCATTAGTACCGCTCGTACATACGTTAAGTAAAGTTAACGAAGTAAATATTGTTGCTATGAATACCAAACGAAACCAATTACGAGAAACACAATACAGTTACTTCAATAATAAACAAGAAACTCCTTGAAAATTTACCATATAATTTCACAATGAACTTTAACATAACTGCTGTATTCGAAAATTCATGGAAACATTGTCACCATTCGCCAGGCGATATTAAATTCAACACATTAGCAACTTTGAGTGCACAAAACTTGCTAATAGGACCTACAGAACGAGATTTTCAAGATCGTACCGCATTCTCTGCTTACCCACATAATTAGCGAGGGAAAGTGCTCCTAAATAGGAATGCAGAGGATGACATTTTATCTTTAGAAAGATGCGCTTAATTAAGTACATGTTCTGTTATCAACCAGCTTGAGCAACTGTTTTGTTTTAAATTATATAGTGGATGGACATTAATCTGATTAATTTACAGAGAAACAGAGTACTTCTTCTATATTAACATAAGCGTGTCCATACTTCGCCAAAAGAAGCCCGTTCACCTTGGCTCCTGCTTTTGGGAATGTATCCTTGGAGTACACAAACCGCCTTCAGCTTTTGGGAGTTAGATTTCTTTGGACCTAAATCTTCGGCGGTTCGTTGAGTTCAAAGCCAGCCACAAAACTTTGCGTTATCGCAAATATCCGGCAGACAGCTTCTAATGTCATTCAAAGCACAAGTCCGTTCGTGTGTGGGGTACTGCAGCCATATTTGGGCTGCTGCTGCAAAATGCCACCTGGCAACTTTGGAATCGGTGGAGCACCTCTCCACCTCTCGACCATGCGAAGAGGCTAATTGGCAACCCAGATTTAGCTCAAAACGGTTTCCAAAGCCTGGAGCACAAGCAAAGAGTAGCATGTCGGTGTTCTACAGGATGCATTTTGGAGAGTGAGCGAGGGAATTGCACGACTTAATTCCCCATCTCCGTTCCGTCATCAGGGACGAGGAACGAGGGTCTGGAATAGTTTGCCAGCGACGGTGCTTCCGTTTGACTACAACTTAAGTGTCTACAAGGCTATAGTGAATAGGCTCCTAATAAACTAGCGCGTTTTACCATCAGGCGGGGTTGAGGTCAAACACTAGTTTTAATTATAAAAAAAAAAAATATCTCTCTGACAAAGATTTCAATTAAAAAAAAAAAAAACAAATTTCGATTCTCTAAACACACACTTTTCAAATATTCGGGACAAACATTTTGAATTTAGCGAGCATCTAAACTAAATTCTGTCTAAATTGAAATTCTTGATGAATATAATTTTATACAAGCTTTTTATTAGCTAGCGATAAAGGTATGTTGGAGTGAATTCTTGCAACTAAATTTTGAAGCAAATATCTTCAACCGATTGTACTGAAAATTTCTATACATATTCAATTTGGATGACCATTGGCATTTGGCATACCCAAGATGGCGAACTAGTTATTTCTTTGCACTCCTGCAATATGGGTATCAAATAAAACGGCATGCTGAGGATAAATAAAACATAATTATAATAACGCCACTCTAAACCCTGAAATAGCTCATAGCTATATAAAACATACATAGCGAAATTTATTTGTGTGGATAAACAAGTAAAACAAATAACTTAGGTAGTTTAAAAATGATTTCGCGATAAGCTTTTATATTATGTAAATGTTGTCAAATATAACAACACGCTTTTAGTTAACAGTAAAAGTTTTATTGTAATTGTTTATTTTAACACTTTTAAATAAAGGCTTGTTTTTGAAAAGTCTTTTACAGTTTTAATTTTTTGATATTAGTTCCGTAGTGCAGTTTTAATGTAGAATTGAACTAATTTTCAGCCGCCTTCGCTTTAGATTCAATGAACCGCCCAAAGTTTAGGTTCGAGGAAATATCAACTCCCAAAACCTGAAGGCGGTCGGTGAACTTCAAGGATATATTCCGAAAAATTGGAGCCAAGGTGATCGAGCTTCTTTTGGCGGTGGTTTGTTGTGTTTTGGCGGCGTTGAATGCTATAAGATAGGTTTCGCCCCAATCGGAGAATGTGTACGGTGCAAGTTCATGGGTTTTAAAAACAGACTGCAACATTCGTACTCTGTACGACTGCAACATTCGTACTCTGTACGACTGCAACATTCGTACTCTGTACGAATGTTGCAGTGATGCCAATGTTGCCTCTCTTTTGTACCGGATCGATGGGTTAATAGCCTGAGCACCTGGCAAATATCTCTTCACATTTGAAATTACACTATAAATGTTCCGAAAATTATGAGAATTTCCCTCAGTTCGAGTGTACATGAACTGAAAGTACATAAAGCAGCCTACAGGATATCAAATTTCTGTACTGATTTCAAAGGTTTCGCGGACCGTAAGCCACGGCATACAGTCTAACAAAGTTTCACTTTGAAAATTGTGCATATAATTACGTGGGACTCGGTTACTCTGTTAGTATAGTTTGTCTGTTCATGTGTTAATTACATAACATAACCTTTGCGATTAAGACAGGAATCAGACTGACACAGTTTTGGCCTTTACTGACACTGTAGATTTTTCAAATTACTCTTACTATAATATATATTTATGTTTATTTCAGAGATGCATATACAGGTGCATCTGACAACGAAACGCAAACTTCGCGAAAAGACTAGACCGCATGCCACTAATAAAATTATGAAAGTCATTTATGTCGTTAATGAACGGTTATAGAATTCACAGTATTTAAAAAAAAGTGTCGGCTCGACCTTTGAACGTTGCAAGCGTGCCGCCGTGCGGGTTTGTAGGTATGACGTTGATCATCACATCAGGGTGAACTCTATTAAATCAGCTGATAAGATAGTTTTTCGAGTTTAGTTTTCATTGCGTTTTTTTGTGTAATTAAATAGCGAATTAATTAATTTTTACTTTAAAATCTTATTGGGTTAATAAAAGTATAGCAATTATGAACGGTCGAAAGTGAAAAAAAAAACTGCATATACATTTTTTTAAATCATGAAAAGCCGACGAAAAATACCAATAATGGGGGGTTCAGAATCATGTACTGGACCTATGGTACTCGTTTGTGCGTCGATGTCAGATACATCCTTTATACATTTCATGCATATCAGTGGTGGCTTAGTGTAGTGGTATCAGCCGCGACTTACAAGTTCTAGGTCGAACCCTATTAGGCGCTTTATGTAAATCATTTCATCTTCACTGCTTTCAAAACGGTGAAGGAAAACATCGTGAGGATTTCGGCATATCCTAGAGCCAAAACTTCAAAGACATTTGTGACATCAAATAAGTGGGCCCGCGTGGTATATTACGGCCCACTCCTTCTCATTTAGATAAGGCCTATGCTGATTATGTGTGTATAGACATTTATATAAAAATAGTGATAGTAGCATATACAATACTGTAATAAGTAGTAGAAAAATAAAAGGTACAGAAATCAAACAAATTAATCAAAGTATGCTTAATTTGTTGACCTGAATGCGGAATGGGACGGATCTAAGGAAAGAGAGAATCAAAGAAAGACAGGAAACAAAATAAAAAAAAAAACCGCTAAAATTGGAAACGAATAAACAACAAAAGAATGAGGAAAATTTTAAAACAATACAAAAGTATGCACATCCAGCAAATGGACTGGATCAGTTCGAACATCAGTCAGGGGAAATATGTGGTCAGAAATTTTATTTACACAATAAATGTAGGGTTTTATTTAAACATTTTTTTTAACGTATAAAGCTAATACAGACGGAAGCAAAATACAGACTTTCTTCTTCAGCCTATAGAGGTAAACTGCTTAACAAAGCCAACGCCCAAGGCTTTCCACAGTGACCGGTCTTGTGCTGCCCGCATCCATCGGCATTTAATTACAATGAATGCTACCAAAAATGTAGTGTTAAATAAAACTTTTAAATAGTCTATTATTCGTCCAATATGACGTCACCCCATGTGTCAAGTAAACACTGGATTGTCTGTTCAATTTTAATTACAGACAGGCGAAATTAACTGCAGATTCAATGTCTTCTCTTTCGACCATAATAAATCTTAATGATCAGAGATCTAAAATTTATTATCAACTACTGAGAAGTACTTGAATTTAATCATTCAGGATGGGGTATTACTCATATTTTAGAGCAAATCGCGATTGTGGTTTAATTACAAAATTAAATTAGGTCTCTAGATGATGACTGCTAGGCTGACAAGACAAATCGCCCGTCTGTCTTCCGAGCAGCGCTTAATGAAATTTCGCTCACTGTTTTAATGCTGGACACGTCTTGTATTGCCGAGTGTTTAAAGTTATTGGAAGGGGTATTAGTTTTCGAAACAGGTACTATGACGGCCTCTGTGGCTGCATTAATATCCGTACCTTCACTATTAGGTACTGGAATGTCCAAAAGATTTGCAGCCGTTTGTAGTCTAAATCATTCAAGAATAATATCTATAGATTGCACTCTGGCCGAAGAGGCTTATTAATGAAGTATTTTCTACTAAAATCTGTGCGCAGTGTTCACAAATATAGAGCTGTTCTAGACTTAATTTACATGAATAGCGAACGAGCGGCCATTCTTTGTCTTTAAAGTTGCAATTAATTATTCCACTTTATGTAAATAAGCCTAGAGACGCGTCAGTGCCGGACCATCCTACCCTTTTTGCGGGCGACTGAAGCATGTGCCAGCTAAAAACTTAATATTTTATGCTAAGAGAAGCGAGTAAATAAAACATGGGCGAGGTTCAGCAAGCTCAGCTCTATTTAATCTTGCAGCGAAATGGCGCCTATATCTACATTTAGTTAAAATTATAATAGTAAATCTGACACCAGTGGCGCATTGAATAGTGATGCATTCACAGTAGTTCATCGCCAATATCGATACTATCGATGCGTGCCACTGACATAATGCGAAGGTCAGTGACTCTATCGATAAACTTCCCGGCATCAACAAATTATGAGTAACCGTAATTATTGAATTCTGATATGACTTTGAATTATTGCAGGAAACTGAACAGCGGACGCGGATTAGCGCACCAAGTTGTATTAACATTTGTAACACGAATAAATCGATTATTATGATCGCTCCGATGTATCAATGAATAATTCAGTGGCGAAATCGATTAATCTTAATAACGGCGATAAAATTGGGTAGGTATGTCAGGTAGTTTATCTTTATCTGACGTAGACAATACATTAAAGAGCAGTTAAGACGACCACCCGTAAGGCGATTTCGTAGAATAGGACCAGCAATAATAAAACAACATAGAAGTGTTAGTGAAGTATGTCATTAGGATTTCACCAATCTATTTTAGTTTGACTTCCTCGCTCGATGATGTTATTTTTGGATCATTGTGAGTTAGTAGATGGATCAACGTTTATGGCTCGCAGGAGATAGTGTGTGTTTATATAGATATAAACGTAAAAAAATCAAACAAGGAGGCGATACTCGTTATGTTCCAAATGAATTAACTCCTAAAAGTAGGAACGTTTGTTTATATGGACAGCAACAGACTTTTATGTGCGAAAGGGAATGTCAAGTATGTATTTCGATTATGAATTTCGAAAATAGAACTGAAATAAAAATAAACTTATGAGTTATAGATTTTTTAAAACGAAAGTACTGATCGTTTTAAAGATTAAATAATCAATAAACAAAACAGACGTTTCGTTTATGCAACATGTCATTTGCACAGAATTTCATTACAATTTATTGATTACACATAAAAGATTATTACAAACTTTTACTACCATAAAACCACGTTATCAATTTTATTGCGCAAACCGACCGTAAATAGTCAACACCAAATACAGTGGGTGGTCCTGTAACAAACTTTAGATAAAAAGCCATTTAAACAAAACACGATCTTTAACCGTGCATCGTGCAAAGATGGGCAAACGCATGAAAGATTAAAATTCTTTTCTTAGCGATTCCCCTATTAAGAGAAGCCGCAAAAACTTGGCCGATTGCCAACAGGTTCTTCCTCTGAATCGGAGACGCTCGACGGCCTTGAATGTATATATTGCGGTTACCAGGGACATGTGAAATGGAGCTAGTAGTGCGCTAAAACCGTTTAAGACTGCCTTGTCTCTTTCACTGTTTGTCGTATACTGAAGAAATGATAGGGTTAACCTTATCTGTAGTAGCGCGCCTTACAAACAATCCGTGGAATATCGCTCGTTGATTTACCGGTTATCATGGTACTTGGATCTCCGTATACGCGTATATCGTCTACACGCTTTATGTGAGTAAAATCAAGTGTTTATTTATTATATTTTATAGTCCCAGTGCTGGGCACAGGTCACCTCTCATACAGAGAAGGATTGAGCGTAATCACCACGCTTGCTCAAAACGGTTTGGCGATTCCAGACTTAAAATCCAGGTTTCCTCGAGATGTTTTCCTTCACCTTGTAATCAGTCATTGGTGTCCAAGATATACTTAGAAAGCACATATAACTTAGAAAAGTTACAGTAGTACTTGCCTGACCTGGAATCGAACCCGCACACTCATACTTGAGAGGCTGGTGTTTTAACCACTTGGCCACCACTTTAAACATGACTCGCAAAAATTCAAGATGATCAGTTACGTGTTCATATCGATAATACTAGTTTTATTAGCAGCATAGCTTTGTAATCAGTATCTAAGAGATATAACTAATTCCTTGGTATGTGGCAAAATCCTATTTACTGTCACATTTATCATTAAAGTACCTTATCTTAGAAGCAATAGATTCCTTTGTTTGATGAAGTATTTTATGGGAACCGGTTACGTAAGGTCTGTTAATCCAACAGAAGCCACATTGAATGGTTTCATCGACAGCTTCTCGTTAACTGCTGTGTTTATCGAAGAAGTTACATTGTTGCAAATATTAGGAGCAATAACCGTGATTTACTGTTCTTATGTTCTCTCCAGCGAAAACACTAGGAAGTGGTGTGGAGCGCAAGTTTTGAGTAACGTTTTGTAATATTTTGAAACATTCAAAAAGTGCTGCTTCTCAGTCTAATTTAACTGAATGTATTTGAATGATTGATTATTAGCTACAAGTAGATTATCTCTTTCTGCTTTTGGATGTATTGTTTTGTAAAATATGACTGATTTCTGAAAAGATTGTCTTGAATAGAAGAGTATCTTGATACATCTGGCTTACAAGCCATGATCAGGAAAACAAGAGGCAGTCTTGCCGCCAAGCGATTCGTCATGTTCCGGCATGATGTCTGGTGAAGCCGTACGGAGGACGGGTCTGAGCAGTTGTGTTGCGATGTGTGCCGGGTATGATGCGCCAAATGTTGTTGTGTCAGGAGTTTGGTCGTGGAGGAACTTCAGATCAATCTCCCTGTGGCGAAGCATCGCTGGTCGTTTTGTTGAGTTTAACATTGAATCACCTCGCTCAACTGCCGTCTTCCTTCCTATTCACTAAGTTTTTTTAGTGAATAGGCTAAATAAACTAGTGCGCTTTACCATCAACGATTGCATCACTGCATACCATCAGGCGGGATTGCGGTCAAGCACTAGTTTATAATTATTAAAAAAAAAGCTATCTATTAATATTTGTCGATGGACTGGTGATCAGTAGAGCATAACGTCCTGGAGTGCAGATTACATATCAAGCGTAGAGCTAGGACCGACAGGACGCGGCAGACGAAAGGCAGGGAGTTATGGCGCGGCCTAGGAAAGGCTTATACCCAACGGTGGACTGGCCGAAGTTTATTGCTGTCATTTATTATCTTCAAGGAACGTAATGATGAAAATGTCAAAAGGTTGGAATGTCATCTCAGATGTCATCTTAGACCATAAAGTTATGGTCGTCAAAAGTTTAATGGCATTGTTTATAGCTTCACGTAAAGTTAACGAAATCGCCAGTGCATTTTATCAAACAACGACAAAAATTCTATTCATAAAAAACAATAAAACATTTATTTTCGAACAACTTTTACTGATAACTTCAGTAAAAATTAACTTAATAGCTAATAATACATACGTAAACAATATTAATAAACAGCTGAATTCCTATTAGAAGATATATGAAACTGGCTCAAAAAAGTGAAGAATCAATCCAATTTGCCAGCAGTGATAACCCAGAGACTGTTGGAGTTGGCATCCAGTATTGATTTACCCGTTTGGAAGCTTATGGTACCTACTACCAAAACATGGCAAGTGCGCTTTACCATCAACGATTGCGTCACTGCTTACCATCAGGCGGGATTGCGGTCAAGCGCTACTTTATAATTTATAAAAAAAAAAATGTATCGATCATGGATGAAGAAAGGTAATCACAGCCACGCTACAATATTGATACCGTAAAAAACATTAATACCGTAGGTACTCGCGAATTGTAATCAGCGATTTCGTTCATTTTATCCTTCTTCGTCGCTTCGATGCCTTCCACATTTTCATTATTCCAGACTTAGGCTAAAAAGCCAACAGCGTCTTTGTTCGAACCGTCTTCGTTGTCGTTATGTGGAAGCTCCTTTATCCTAATTTACATGAATAGTGCGCATACAAGGTATATTTAATGCCCTATTATATAAGTAGCAGAACGTAAACAACGCGTCTCTTTTTGGGCTTATTTTTCTGATAGTTATGATTTAAATATTAATCGTGCTGTATGTTAATTTGTTAGTGGAACTAAACAAAAGTGTTTTTTCTATAATTGTTGGCTAAATGATTGAAATAAAATACCTTATTAGGTAAAAAAATGAAGAAATTGCGGCATTGAAAACGGCAATTGTGAAATTCCATAGTAGTGCTATCGTATAAGTGAATATAGGTAGTTCGAAACAATTAATAATCAAAGGCTAATTATTGACATCACAGGATGAACAGAATCATAATATTAATATTTAGGTGTTGGCTTACTGTTAGCCTATACAAAGTGGTGCTGACAATATGACAATAAATTAAACATCGTGTACATCAACACATTCTCAGTCTACCCATAAAAAATCATATAAATATGTCCATTAGTTTAGTCACAGGAAATTATTTTTAA
This sequence comes from Sesamia inferens, assembly GCA_037179545.1. Lineage (NCBI taxonomy): Eukaryota > Metazoa > Arthropoda > Insecta > Lepidoptera > Noctuidae > Sesamia > Sesamia inferens. Next base: position 11,333,381 of record CM073939.1, read on the forward strand.
TTTTTCACATTTTCTACATGATGTACATGTTGATAAGGAAGTGCTTACAGGCAAAAAAGCAAGTCGATACAGCATCGCGCTGTCACCGATCGGAGGTCAGTGAACCAATAGTTTTAAAGGATGTTCTATTGCAATTTTATGCGATTTAGTGTGTTTGAAATTTTATTTTTTTTATTTTTGATGCTAGGTTTTGTTCTATGGTTTAGGATTATTCCTATGAACGCTATTGTTCGTGTTTTCATTTATTGTTGTATTCTCAGCACATCTGTATAATCAATCAAAAGTCATTTATTAAAATTAGACTGACAATCAGCTTTATTTTAACGTCAATATTACATAAGACAGTTCATCAAAACTCCCTCACTTCGCCACTGCCTAGTATAATTATTTTCAAATCCAAGCCAAAGCTGTAAACGCAATTACCTTTGTATTACTTACTTACTCATCTTATATATCGTTCACGTTGATCCATCGTAGTTGATATGCAGAATACGGCTCAGTTCCGAAATAAGTCATCAGTACCGCATAACTGAATAAAGCAATGAGCTCGAAACTCACATTATACATTAACCTTTAATCGAAAACCATTACAGTTTTAACCTGAATCCCTTTTTAATTTCATTTAACTGACATTGAATATAAGAAACCAATACGTTCTTTTTTCGTAAATCCCATTTTGTTTTGGCAATATCTTCATTATTTATCACTCAGCTCATGTTGAGGTGAAAGCTGGTGTAATGAATCCACACTTTACCTTCATTTCCATGAAAAGTGTTAGTACTTGAGCAGTTTTCTTAAAAGAGGTTTAAATATTCCGCTTTATTTAAACTAGCTTCGTAGTTAGATGCAAAGTAATGCTCACTTTGAAATACAGTTTTATAATATAAGCAATTTTAAACGAGTTGCTTGTAATCTTTTTTCTTTTGCTAACATCTACTTATAAGTTGGCTTACTTTTTAAGAACCAGCGTAGTATGGCAAATGGGAACAATTAGTTAACTAAGGTTGGTGAGATTGTTTAAAATGAATCTTAGAAATGTAAGTTATATCATAATGAATAATATCTACATGCCAAATTAAAATGAAACAATGGAGCTTTGATAAAATGTGGATATAAAAAGATTTTTAGAGAAGGGCTCTGTAGGATAATTACTATGTGAATAACATTGCAAGTTAACATTTTAGGATAGTGGTCGAGATCTATAAGCGTTAATAACACGTATTTTACGTGTGTATGTATGTGTGTGTGTGTGTGTGTGTGTGTGTGTTGCCTTCTATAGATTACATTTTTGTAGTTTGACAGTTTTGGAAGATAGTTAACTATTTTCCACTTTAGCTGCAATGTGATATCATGATTTAACATTTATACACGATTTAAAATTTTAACAGTTTAACATTTTAATGTTTTAACTGTACACTATAAGATAGGTATGTCTGTAGATTGTGATTACTGGGTGGATTATTATTTCATATTCAGTTGCAACGATAAATTTTATAAGGTCCACATGGCCGGACATCGCATAAGATTTATGGCGTTTAGAAAGAATTATTTGGAGGCAACCTTTGCAGGAAAATTATTAACAATTTTTGAAAGACACTATTTTTAAGGATAATATTTTCGTGCATACAACGTGTTCTTTTTTTTTTGAGGTCCCATTACTCACGACTTATAAAAATCAATATAATACAGTTCTAGAATATGTTGTCCAAAAATGCACAGTTTCGTAGAGAAACGTTGATAAGAAATGTGTAGATAGATATACAATATGTTAAGAAAACCCTGTCCGACCCATAAGGATAATAAAGGTTAGGTAAACACATGACCAAATATAATATAAAATTTTACGTAATCATCATAGTACCAATACAAATGAATTTTGAAATAATCTTTTTTCCCGCGAATTAATTCCAACTTCCCCGAAATTTGGTAATTATTAAAAAAGTGACAACACCGGTTATTATGAGCGAATAGCGATGCGACCACGTGCCACGTGCACTGCCGCCCGCCGCCCGCGGACGGGTGCTTAACGCACGTGCATTAATTTACCTCTTTTGCGAAATAAGATTTTTTTTTATTGGGATTTTTTTTAAGTTTAGCCCGGTTTTGTATCCATTAGTAGAATCAGTTATTGATACCTAACTATACCTTTACGGATCGGACAGGGTTTTCTTTACATATTGTATATATTATAAGTTTCATTGTTAAATAAGAGTATCTATTTAATTTTAAGTCTTGGTGGCTTAGTGGTCAAAACACCAGCCTCACAAGTATGAGTGGCCAATGTAACTTTTCTAAGTTATATATACGTACTCTCTAAGTATATCTTGGACACCAATGCCTGATTAAAAGGTAAAGGAAAACATTTTGAGGAAACCTGGACTTTAAGTCTGAAATCACCAACCCGCATTGAGCAAGCGTGGTGATTACGCTCAATCCATCTCCATATGAGAGGAGACCTGTATGCCTAGTATGAGTTTTCATTACGAGATTCTATCGTCGATATCGCCCGCGTTTGGCGCTCTCATTGTTTGAGTGTTCTTACAACCTTGAAGCGGGCCAATCGATGAGTCAAACGCGCTCGATTTCGACGATCGAGTTTTGTAATAAAAATTCATACTAGGCCTACTGTGCCCAGCAGTGGACGATAAAAAGGTTGATAATGAATTTCAATGTGAAACAATCATCAAACCAAATTCAAATTTAATGTAGTGCGAGGTAAGTTATATAATAATCTTGACTTTGCATAAAAAATTAAAACCAAATAATTTGTATTTGAAAAATAATTTATATGCCAGTTGATTCTCTGATAAGATCTCATTCATACACTAGGCTAATAATAATGATATTAAATAACATCTGTTATATTTTTTACATTGTTAGACCATATTCATATTGACACAACAGAACATCAAAATGCTAAAACCCGAATCGAAAATTCCGACTGTCAGTTTTCCCGCACACAAAACCACAGACAGTTTCAATCCTAATAAAACATGCACGACAGCACTCAACGGGTCACCAGCTATCATTTATGTAACCCAGTCCGAATTCCAGTTCATAACCAAACGGAACATTAAAGTTCAATCAATAAACATATACATACACAAATGCATTTACTACTGCTGGTAACATACATTATTCAAACTTCAGCCTCGGGTCGATAACCCAGACATCGTGAACGTGGAAACAATATGACTTATTCACAAATGCTCTAACTAAAAATAGATACTGAAAGCCTTAACTCTTGTTCACACGAACGTTTTTTAGTGTTTCATAATGAAAGAGTGCCACTGGAGCCTTATTTCTTTCCTTCTGCTGTCTGTCCGTTACGGGCTATTCTATTAAATGAAATGAATCGTATTATAGAATCAGTTTGATATCTTCACAAAATTTATTAAATTTAAAATAATATTAACGGTTTTTAAATTTTAAATAATATTAACGGTTTTTAAATTTAAAATTTTAAATAATATTAACGGTTTTTAAATTTAAAATTTCAAATAAATTATCACAAAATATTTGTTTACTTCATTCAAGTTAGATTTATTCATGCGAGAACGTTGCAGAAAGACGATGCAAGTTAAAAGCGTCCTTTATTATTATTTTATTTATTTGATATTAAAAACAATTCAGTAATATAATATATATAAGCTTTAGGAGCTAAGAGATGACCAGTCCCCACTGACGGCACCCTGTCACAGACATGACGTATGGATCAGCACCATTTATTTAGTTCAGCCGTTTGAAATGGAATTTAATTATCAATAAGGCTGACTGGCGACCCAGATTTAACTCAAAATGGTCTCAGCCTGGAGCGCAGGTGTAGAGTAACCAGCCTTTCGGTGGTCTATAGGATGTATTTTGGTGAGTGTGTGAGGGAATTGCATGATTTAATTCTCCCATCTCGGTTCCACCATCGAACGACCCGTCGTACGGCGACTTTCCACCCTTTTTTCTGGATGGGTATCATCAAATGAGAGGTCGTTTCATGATTCCCGATCTGAGACGAGCGGAAGGGCGTGTCAGGCATTTACTGACAAAAACTCACCCGTGTTTCTTCACCTGCCTGTGCGCCAGGGCCACGGTTTTTTTTTTTAAACCCGCAACCCTGACTCAGGAGGTATCGGTCTCATGGACTCCGTCACGATGTGCTGTCATCTCTTTGAGGCGCGTGTGAAACACGACGCGCCGTCAACTCGGGCCTGGTCGGTGGTGGCCGTGAGTTCGGTGTTGTCTCTCGACCAGGGCATCTCCTGCGGCGGCTAGCGGCGTGAGAGCGCTAGGATTCCTATTGCCTCACGCGCTTCGCCGCCTCCTTTGCCAGCATCACTGTTTCGCAGAAGGAGGTGACGGCCTGTCATGCACTCTCGCTCCGAACCATGGCCTGGACCAGGGTCGGACGCGAGAGACCGCCGCCGATCGCCATTACGAGGACACAGCGGTGTTCTGCCTAAGCCGGGCAGACCTCCACGGTATGCTCCGCCTTGTCTTCAGGGCGATCCACACAATTTTGACACCCTGGTGTTTCTTCCCGCCTTATCCGGAACAGGAACCTTCTGAAATAATCGTATCCGGTGAAGACCTGCGTCAGATGGAAGATGAGGGCACCGTGACGACTCTCAAGCAATTCCTAAAAAAGGGGTCTTGCTACCGCTATTGAGGCGTGCCCAGCGGGTTTCCACCCTTACGTTGTTAACACCACTACGATACGGACAAAGCGCCTTCTGTTTTTCTGGAACAATTACCGTCAGCAGTAGTGTTTCCGTCGGTCTACAATTTAAGTGTATTTAAGGCTAGAATAAATAGGCGACTAGTGCGATTTAAATCAACGATGGCACCACTGCTTACCATCAGGCGGGATCGGAGTCAAGCACTAGTTTGTAATGTTAAAAAAATAGACTTAAGCCCTTGAGATCACACAGTGGAAAATTCTAGAACTGGTTTTGTTTGAGCGCTTTTTACGCTTGTTGAAAAATCGCCCATGGGAGTAAGCGCTAAGGTACTTTAAAAGATCAAACTTAGCAAGATTGGCGTAGAAATGCATAAATTTAGATTGTGTGAGCCCGTTTTTAAAATCTAAAAGCTTCGGAATATCTTCGTGAGATAAGTACCCGGTCCCACTCGAGCTTCAGCTATCATGATAGTGATGCTAAGCGAATGGGTTCTTAGTTGAGTTCCTCGGCTGGGAATAGTTGATTATTCCGTAGAGAGAATTGAAAGGAACGCCGAGATAAAAAGGGAAGAATTTAAATCCTTGGTAACAATAATTTTAAAGAGCTATTTTATTAAATCGTGTAAAGTTCTACTTTTATACAATATCTACAATGTTATTTTTTGTACGAAACCTGAATATAGTTTGTTCAGAATAAGCAACTGAATCGATTCCAATAATGTTTACACAATGTTATATTTTTTTCCCAAATACATTTATAAATTGTTGCAGTATGGTTACCGAGCGCAACACAGTTGATGGTAGATCATAGTATTATACGCACAGTGAAACAGGCCCCCTCGCGCCGCACCGCCGCAGGCGCGGGTGTGCGAGCAGTGCGTTGACCATATTTTTGTTTTAACAACCAAGTAAATTTGCGGTTTGTAATTTAGAATTTCATTGTATAACTCAATATTCTTTTCATTTTACTTCTATTCGAATTACTATATAACATTTTACTCAATAATATTTTAAAAAAGTGTTTATTGATCAATCTATTTGCTTATCTGCATAAAAATGATAACAAATCATGATAAGTGCAGTCAACATGCTGACATAAGTATCAGTATGTGCAGTTGACTGATTGGTCATACCGTACTGTAACAACTGTATGTAACAATTTGATATTGACCCTTAAGTAAAGGCAATAAGAGTGTTTTATTTTAGTGCAAATAGTACCGCTGATGGGTGGGTGCCTATACGCAAATGCTCGTTTAAAACGAATACTCGTAAATTGGTTTTGTGATTCAATAGAATACACGCTTCAACAGAAATGGTAACCCCGCTACTAAGAAATTCCCTTTCCAAGAAAATCGATATAGATATATTGCTATTAGCTATAAACTTGTTACTGATTCAACCACCCCACCGGTTTTAAATCTTTGAATCCTGATTCAATTTTAAAGGAAGGAACTTTGAAAACCAATCAGAGGCAACGGAGTACTATCAATCTGTTTTAATTTAGAAGACAAGTTAGGACACTATGGTAATGAGATTGACATTGAGGATAATTAACAGCGCTGATTTATTCCTGTTTAAAGGTTGGTTGTCAATGTTTTCAGGAATGTTTTTCCAGTGACTTTAGAAACGAGCCCGTTTTTTGTATTATATTCTGAACTATATATAACTTACACTCGTGTATTATAATATATTATCACAGTATTATCAATACTAGAGTGAATAGAGTGAATAGAGTGAATCGGCCCTTAAGAATCAGACTTGACAAGCTTTGAAGCTTGGCAAGTGCTTGACCGCCTGATGGTAAGCATACCATCAGGCGGTCAAGCACTTGTTTATAATTGGAAATAGTTATGCAAAATGAATCCAGCGCCAAAAACTTGCTTTTGAGAAAGTAGAGGTTGAAGTGAAATCTATATATATAAAAGAAAATCATGTAAGTTACACTATTTATAACTCAAGAACGGCTGAACCGCTTTGGCTAAAAATTGGTAAGGAGGAGAAGGAGTAGGAGAAGAAAGCTAAGAACTGGGATACATAGGATACCTTTTATCCCGTTCCCGTCGTTCCCGTGGGAATGAACGAGCTTTATTGTTTCGACTTCTCCTACACTTTTGTGCTACCCTGGTACCTTGCACCTCCACAAAGTAGATAAACAAAACTTCTTCTATTGATTTAATGTTGAATGAGCTTCATTGTTTCGAGTTTTCCTACACTGTTGTGCTAGCCTGGTACCTTGTACCTCCACAAAGTAGGCAAAATAAAACTTCTTCCATGTATTCATGTGTCTCACCGGTAGATGCATTCGTTTAAAGCAAGGAATATATAATAATAATACATAATAATATAATATATAATAGTCTCTGCCGGTTTAAGTTTTCTAATAAAAAGCCACAAACCAAACTACAACTTCAAAATTTCTAATATTGTAAAAATCTTTCTCGACAAAGCCGAGTAAAAGTATATCGAAACATTGCGAATGAAAGCACTGCAGAAGAGTAAGAAATTGCACGTGAAGAGCGCCGCCTAAGTATGGGTCGACTCCGTGCTTCTCACTCACAAGAGCAAAGGGGGTAGCCGGTAAAACTGCTCCATTGACAATATGAAATCGGCGAGCAAACCTCAGAGATCAACAACTAGGTAATAGAAGCACAACAAGAAATTCATCATTTCTTTCACATGATGCTACAGTAACGGACAAATAAAGAATCATGGAATAAATATAGTTTTTTTTATTTAGAACGATTTTAATATAAAAGGTAAAAAAGGTGATCATGTGATATTTGCCTTTAAGGCGGAACAAAGTTTGCCGGATGAGCTAGTTAATAAATAAATAAATCCCCTTCTTTATCGCGTTAACAATGATTATGTTGAAGTCCTAAGTTATTCAAGTAATCATAAAGTCAGATACTGTCGGTAAGCAGACTAAATAATACCTACATGCGTTATATTTTTTGTTTAATTTTGTCAATACCTATTTAGAGAATGGATTCAATGCCTCATGTCATGTCGTAATATGTCTTTTACTTCCATAATTCTATCAGTTATCATTTCGGCAGTCACTTCTTTATTAGCCATGTCATCTTTCGCTCTGTCCATTCAACGTTCCTTTGGTTTTCCTCTGCTCATACAGTCAAAATCATACTCACAAACTTCTTCAGAACATGGCAAGCTTTTAAAAAAAAGTTAAAATTACTAATTCTGAAACTGTATTCACATTTTGTAACCAGACAGTATTTTTGCATCGCAGAAAATATTTTTGTCTTCCCTAAATTGGATCCATGGATTGTCAACGTTCAGGCATGGCAGCTTATATTTTTAAACCGTCAATTATAGTGGCACAAATGACACTCTAGGAAGCTATGTTAACTAATGGATACCGGAAAAAAAGATTAGTGAGTGTAAATAACAACTGAGTTGACGATTCGTCGCGAGAATGGAAAAGACAGCTCAGTTTTAGTTGGAAGGGAAACTTTTATGCGTGTTGCTAACCTTAAAAATGGTGACCTACTTGTTTATAATGAGAGTATTTATAAACTAGTGCTTGATCGCCTGATGATAAGTAGTGACGCAATCGTTGATGGTAAAGGGCGCTGGTTTAATCGGAGCCTATTCACTCTAGCCTTGAAGACACTTAAATTGTACTCAGACGGAAACACCGCCACTGGCAAATTGTTCCAATCCCTCGATGTACTTATGCGTTATAAAAAACGAGACGAAACGCTTACCTTTTCTAAAAATCACTTTAAAAAAAATTTGCTACAACAATTTTAGTAACGCAACAAATTTTGTTGAACTGTCAAAGTAAAGACCATTGTTACTGATAGTGTGTTAGCTACCTCCGATCAATATTCAGCCAAATCTTTTCAGCCGTTCTTGAGTTATAAATAGTATAACTAACACGACTTTCTTTGATACATATAAATGGCCCCATGAACGTCGATATCAAACTGAAATAAGCAAGAAATATAATCAAAATCAGAAACGCGATATTCAAAGCAACGTCGTTAGTCGATCATTTTAAACCAGACTTCGATATCACTACAAAGCTTACATAACTCAACAGAAATAACGTTCTGTCCGCAAACAACAGTCGTATCATTAATACTACAGTTTAGTTCATTATTATCTATCCCATAGCGATACAAAACAGGACAATGCATTACAAGTAGCCAGAATGACTAGAAGTCGATCGATCTAATCTTTACTATCGACCCCGATTGAAACAGCGTGTTAGTATTGTCATAGAGTAAGATTTTGTAAAAGCGACGCTCAAGCTTCAAACGCATTTAAATGTTTAAAGTGAATACTCCAAAGAAAACATTCTGACTATACTGGATACATTTCTCTTTTGATGACAGTATCATTAAGTTAGAATGGATAGACCCCGATTCGCTTGTTAACAAACTAAACCTAATTTAACTTCATCATTATCATCATCATCTCACATGAAGGCCACTGCTGGACATAGGCCTCCCCCAAGGATTTCCAAAAAGAACGGTTGGACGCGGCCTGCATCCAGCCCTTTCCTGCGATTTTGGTCAGATCATCCGACCACCTAGCCGGTGGGCGTCCGACGCTGCGCTTGCCGGTACGTGGTCGCCATTCAAGAGCATTTCTGCCCCATCGGCCATCGGCTCTACGAGATATGTGGCCCGCCGACTGCCACTTCAGAGAGCTAATCCTATGTCGGCGACTTTAGTTCTTCTACGGATCTCCTCATTCCTAATTCGATCTCGTAGAGAAACATCTAGCATAGCCCTCTCCATAGCTCTGTACGAACTTGAGCTAACTTAAGTGCATAATATTCTTTCATTTTCTTTAAAAAAAGAACAGAAGATAAACATTATGTTACTTCTATTAAATTTGTCAGCGCCTAACGCATTTTTAGACGCCATATTTTAATCACGTCTAAACTGTCTATGGAATATCTTAATTTGGCAGACTAAACTTTTATCTTTTATCCATTTCTTAATGTATTAGAAAGAAAAACATACACTGAAATTAAATTTAGTTTATTTTGTGAACAACGGAATTGGCGCCATAGACATATTATATCTACGACGACGAAACTGCTGCTTTGCTGTACAGTGTCGCTTCTATACGGTTTTCTTATTCTATGGCTTTGTTTATGTTTTGTCTCTCGTAAATCAAACCTTTATTTGTTGTTAAAGTCGGTCGATTGACTTGTTTCGGAAGATATAAACTTTAGGTTTTATGATTAACTCGTTTTAACTTTTCTTTAGAAGTAGTTTTCGATCAGCGTTACTCAAAGTAATGGAGACTTTGTGGGCTTATAAAAAGATTGAGCAATGTTTACTTATTAAATTGAACCATGATTCTGAAACATTGTATAAGCTATTGTTTAAGCAAACTATTTGTAGTTTATTTGTTATTAATGTTTGGGAATTTCAATACCTATGCAATGAAGTCATTCGTTTCTTTGGTTAATTGGAATAGATTTTAATAGTTGCCTGATAACATTTAGCCCAATCCTGATCATGGCTTAAGCCCGAATCCAGGCTTTAAGATACGCACTTATTAGGTATAATAAATTGGAAGTAAAACTGTTGTATATAATCAGCTGTTATTGACTATGAGGACCACTATTGCAATAACTATGCAGCGAGTTGCTATGGAAAATTATAGTTCGTGCAATAGAAAGAAAAGTTAATGATTTGTAATACAATCTATACGCAATGACCACAAGGAAGGGGGACCCGCTGCGGAACAGTAGGTCGAGGCCTAACGAGGGAGCGGTGGGAGCTTATACGACTCCTAGTTATAAGCAGAGGTAGAACGCAGCGGTGGATTTAGCTGGTAAGCATCCGGCATATCCCCACGAAAGAGGGAGACCACGGGGATTTGCATCGCGGAACAAAAACAAGATAGTAATTTAGAGCCTATTGTACCTACAGGCTAGAAGAGATAATAAAGGTTGGTAGAAGCTGGCATACACAAGAGGTTTAAAGCAAAATTAAACAGACTAATGTCGTTATCAATACCTATCTACGTAAGACTAACGTAATTTACTGATAACCTTTATATTAATACAGTTTTACATATTTGTCAATGCCTTTAAAAATTGGTAAGTCAAAACAGTTTAAGAACCATTGTAACCATTTCGTTGAATTAAACGTTTAGTAATTCAATACACATGCCACAGTAAAATAATAATCGTTAGTATGTAAATTAACTAAGTTCTAGTTAACGTGACCCTTTCTGTCTCATTTATGCATTCAATTGTAATACAAATAACTAGATTAAAAAGGGTTTTAATTTTATTACGATTTTGAACTATCATTTTATAGTTCCTACTTGTTTTATTAATGTGTTAGGAGTTAAAATGTGGGTGTAGTAGTTTGTGATGTAGAGATTAGTTGTTTTGTTAATGTTAATGAACAACTAAGGTTACATGTTAGGTAATGAATTACTAATGCTAAGTGTCTACATGATTATGTAGGCAATTGAATTAGACCTACAGTATTTCACTGCTGTGATACATTTCTGTTGGTGAGAGAGAGTGGGCTGTAATTCACCAGGCGGTCCTGGTGCGGGCTGCTACTTTCTTTTTCATAATTATAAACCAGTGCTAACACACAGCAATACAATCGCTGTTAGTATAGCGCTCTTATTTTTTAGTTTATTAAGAGCCTATTCACTCTAGTCTTGAAAATACTTAAATTATAATAAGACGGAAACCCGCCGCTGATAAATTGAAACGTAATTGGGATTAAGTCATTAAATTCCCGCGCACACTCTCCAAAATGCATCCTTAAGAACACCGACAAGCTGGCTACTCTTCGCCTATGTCTGTCTACATGTCTCATGTCTTAATTTTTTTGGTTTTAATACATGCCTGTTTCCTCCCGATCTTTTTCATATAAAGTAAAATACTTGCTAGATTTAAATCTAACATTATTATAACCTTTAAGTTATAATTCAAGTGCATTACCACTGGAACACCACTGACAGACACCTCCATGGCGTAGCGGTAGCGAACGCGGCCGTTGCGCAGGGAGGTATGCATGAATATGAATATTTGCACTGGTCTGGTTGTGCCTCGGAAAGCACGTTAAACCGTTGGTCCCGGCGCGGTTGGCCATACGAACATCTAGTGGCAGTCGTTACGGGTTGTTGAAGCCCTCAAAAGTCCAAACAATTGTTCTAACTGCAATGCTTAGATATCGCCTTCGGGTTGTGGAGGTCAGACGGCAGTCACTTCACGGAAAATATCGAAGTTTAGCCAAAATCAGCAGTTAGACTGGTTAAGCGGACCCCAGACTCCAAAGCTGAAAAGCTACGGATGCGACTGGGATTAACGCTGAGATGATGATGACCACTGGAACACCACTGCTTCTCATAATTGTAACAGTAAACTTCATTTCATTTATTTTATTTAGAAAAGTCTATGGCTCACTATTCACACGCGAACCTTTGTCATGTTTTATGCAATCCTTCTAGGATACTCTTTGATTTTATTTTTAAATTACATTTTTAATTCAAAAGCATAAACCTTAAAAATCTATTTATCATCCCACCGCCGCTGGGCCAAAGCCTCTTCTTGTGCAGAACATTGATCATCTTGTTTAAGACGGCTTGACGGTTCGTCACTATGGTTTTTGGGTGACTTCTTCAATAAGTACGCACTGTTGATATGCTTACCTACCGATATCTCTATAATTGAACGATTAACTTCTGCCCCCTCTTTAATTCCCATGAAATTTCTGTTGCCCTTCCTGTCACGTATCGCTAGTCCACGCTGTTACTTAATTTTTGCTCAGCAATTTTTCTGCCTTTTTTTTTTCGCTCAGGTCCTAAGGTCCTAGCGTTTTATTTAGTCTTTCAACAAATGAACTAGCAAATGCAAAAACATTTTTTCCAGATCCGACCGTCTTTTTCAGAGATGGTTCAAACAAACCAAGACTAAACAAATCTTCAAATTTATTGTTGCTAAAGATTGGCAACATCTCTTTGCGAAACGTAAAAGGGCTAAAAAACGTGCAATTCTTTAGTAAACAAACGTTAGCTTGTTTTGACATTTATGTTATCTGACCGTTGAGTTTTATTTGTTTTAACATACAAAAATCTAAAAGAAGTCGAGAGGATTGAATACCATCAAAAGGAATTTTCTCTTTCGTAATCCAATAGTTAACCTCCTTCATTTTGAAGTTACATGATACCCTCAAAACTGAAAGTAGATCGTTCAAAAAGAAAATCAATGCATTTTCATAGTTTACGACTCTCGTGATCCGGTCATAAATTATTTTCAGAGCTGCTTATTAAAAATTAAACATATAATCCTTTCTGATATTTTTAAATGTTTATGCTGCGGCTTCTTAATTGAAACCGACAGTTTTAGTGCAGTAAAATTATAATTTCGTCCTGTCATCGTTGGCTTTTTTAACTATATATTTATTTATGATTCTTTTATTTTTACCACAGCTAAGGTGTATTTTTAGTGCATTTCAATGCATAGTAAGAATAGTTTCTTAGCATCGATCAAATTAAAAACAGTCGGTCTTACAAGCAAAGGAGTGTGTCACACCGTACCAATGTAACTTTTCTAAGTTATATGTACTTTCTAAGTATATCTTGGACACCAATGAGTGATTAAAAGGTGAAGGAAAACATCTTGAGGAAACCTGGACTTTAAGTCTGAAATCGCCAACCCGCATTGAGCAAGCGTGGTGATTACGCTCAATCCTTGTCAGTATGAGAAGAGACCTGTGCCCAGCAGTGGGACGATAGAAAGGTTGATGACGATGATAATATTTTAAACTGTTTTTTTCTGTTTTGTTTTTATAATAGAAAAGCACGTTTTGTGTAAATTTTAACTCTCTACGAATTACGGTTCATGTGATACAGCCATGTGTTGCGATGTGTGCCGGGTGCGATGCGCCAAATGTTGTTGAGTCGGGAGTTTGGTAGTGGAGAGTCTCCAGATCAATCTGCAGATTTCTTAAAATTAAAGAAGTAACAAAAGTTCCCGCAAATGACGCATATTCGGCACAAAACTTGACCATTTTGGACAAAAATAAATATATGATTCTGAAACAAAGTCACTAATACTCTAAGTGTATGTGAGATGTATCAGATGTCCGTATCTTTTGTTAAACGGCGAAAACTTATTTGTGCGCCTAATAAATAAATTAAAAAGGTAATATAGACACTTCAATGACATTGCTTCGGTGACCGTACAAATTCACAAGCTCGATATCAAAGCACAACTTTTTGAACAAGAACTTAATGTACCTAGTAGTTTAGTACATAAAAGGTACCTCAAGCGGCTCTCCTAGCAAAAAGGTAAGGTTCCTCGCGGCGCCTAGCTAAAAATAAACCAGGTTGGTATATTACACTATCAATTTTTATGGGTTTATTTCTGTCGACCACTTTCTCGGAACCTGTTGTAAGGTATGTTGACCGTAATTCAATGTAAAAATGAGTAGTAAAAATGCCATGAATTATTAAGTAGCGCGGCCTGATGCAAGGTGTAGGCGACATGATTTTAATTGGCGAATATATTTCTTCTACGCCAACAATTTAAGCTTTATTTTTATATAAAAGTTTAGTATAAAAATTTTATGTATGTATACAGGTTGTATCTGACATCGTAACGCAAACTTTGCGAAAAGGTTACACAGCATGCCACTAACAAAATTATGATAGTCATTTATGTCGTTAATGAGCGGTTACAGAAATAGCAGTGTTTAAAAAAGTGACGGCTCGGCCTTTGAACGTTGCAAGCGTACCGCCGTGCGTGTTTGTAGGTATAACGTTAACCCCTGATGCGAACTCTATTAAATCAGCTGATAGGATAGCTTTTCTAGTATTGTTAACATTGCGCTTTTTTGTGTAATTAACGAATTAATTAATTTTAACTTTAAAATCTTATTGGGTTATAAAAGTATAGCAATTATGAACGGTCTAAAGTGAAAAAACCTATATATTATTTTTTTAAATCGGGAAAAAGCCGACGCAAAATTCCACCACTGAATCATGTACTGGATCCATGGTACTCGTTTGTGCGTCGTTGTCATATACATTCTTTATATGTCCTGTATATAAAAAAATGTTACACCAGAGACTTTAGTACATTTCTTCTTTTAAGAAATCCATATCGCTATTATAGCTTTTATCATAGTAAGACATGGATACTTATCGTTATCCAATACGAAAATAAAATAAAGACATATTTAACAGTCTTTGTCAGGGTCAACGACGGCTAGTAATGTTGAGTTGAGAAAATATTATCTTTTATCAGATTTATTTATATAAAATCATGCGTGAAGTTTACATACAAACAGATAAGCTTTTTAAATTAAAATTTTTACATTATTATAGATAACACTGTAAAATTATTAGTTTGAAAATAATGTTTTTTTTTGTATCGTCTAAAGTTTGATGATATTTTATTTTTTATTTTGTAGGTATGCTTTATGGGGTCATTGAAAACCCAAATACCAAAAAAGGTAATTTCCTTTTTGTTTTATCGAAAATTATTAAAATGTTTATACTGATCCCGTCTATGGAATCCCATTAGTCAATTTAAACTAACCTGTATATTTCAAATAATTATTATTTCCATCTTATCGATTCTAAGCATCCAATGTTTAGAATCCATTGAGTTACTGCGAGCAGTCACCTATACAATGCCTTTACCCTCTGCATAAAGTTAAGCATTTTTTTGTTTTTTGAAAGCTGTCTTAGATCGTAACTACATAATTCCAAATATCATTAAAGTTAACTTTGAAATGAATAATAAAGTAAATATAAATTGCCTTATTATATGAAATAATCTTATTTATGACTTCTTATTGACATTATTATTATAATGCCTATTACAAGCACACACAATACACTGATTGATACACGTACGTGATACATATTCGTATATCCATATGTTTTAATCAATATATTGTGTGTTGCTGTAACCACTAGTGACATCTGTCAAGAAATGGTTTACCGAATGCACAGAGTACACTTTCAATTTTATCATCATCATCTCATCGTTAATCCCAGTCGCATTCGAAGCTTTTTCTGCTTTGGAGTCTGGTGTCCGCTTTACCAGTCTAACTGTTGATTTTGGCTAAACTTCGATATTTTCCGTGAAGCGAATGCCGTCTGATCTCCATAACCCGAAGGCAAAATAGAAGCATTGCAGTTAGACCAATCGTTGAACTTTTGAGAGCTCCAACAGCCCGTAACGACTGCCACTATATGTTCATATGGCAACCGGGACAAAAGGCTTAACGTGCTTTCCGAGGCACGGAAAGCACGTGTTTGCAGTGCAAATATTCATATTAATGCATGCAATTATTTGCACTGCGCTGGGATCTAAGCCGCGCCTCCTTGCGCAGCGGCCGCGTTCGCTACCGCTACGCCACATAGGATTAAAGGTCTTGCTTACCTAACATTCAAGTTTTAGTCCTTTAAGTATCCAAGCAAAAAATAACTAGTCTCTTTGAAACAAACAACATGACGTGCATAAATCGAATCGTCTCTCCCACTTTTTGCAATAATAACATGCAATCCATATCAGTCACCCTGATCGTTTTAAATACAAAGTGTGGGTAGTTTTCAAATGGCTAGAAATTGTTTTATCGCGACAATCGTCCTACGAGGAGATTTATGTCTGGAAACAATAAATCGGGGAATAAATGGGACCAAATGGTTTGTTTTGGATAGCTTTGCAAATGCTTGAATCGTATTGATTTTAACGACGAGGTGAGGTAAAATGATAATAGGATTTTCTTTCGGCCAGAGTTTTATTTCAGAAATTTAATTTGAGAACTAATTAAACTCATTCTTATATGGCAGCTCTAAATTCATTCCTTAATTAGACTCACCGAACAATTAAGTATCAATTGTGTATAAAGAAACATCTTTTTCAATCTTTCATCTTAATGTGATTTTATGAGCTACAAAAACTGACAACTTTTTTTTTATTTCAATTTAGACACCGGACATAGTAATTGCGTGACTCAAATAATTGTATGTTTTTATTTTGACAATTTAACCATATGACGACATAAAAAAGGTGGCTGGTAGTGGCTGGCGGAGAACTGCTCAGGATCGAGCTTGTTGGTGTGCCATGGAAGAGGCCTATGTCCAGCAGTAGACGAGCAGAGGCTGATGATGATGATGAACCATATGCATTGCATTATTTAAATTGCCAGGCTGACGGATTTTTAAATTTGACAATAAATTTATTTTTGTTTGTGATAAAACGTAATTGTGGAAAATATTAAATAATTTTGGTAGGCCATAAATAACATCGGCTGCCGGCAGAAGTTACCACTTACCAGACAAAGACTTGCCGCCAAGCGATTCGTCGTGTTCCGGCATGATGTCTGGTGAAGCCGTGCGGAGGACGGGTCTGAGCAGTGGTGTTGCGATGTGTGCCGGGTACTATGCGCCAAATGTTGTTGCGTCGGGAGTTTGGTCGTGGAGGGTCTCCAGATCAATCTCCCTCTGACGCAGCATCGTTAGTCGTGTTGTTGGGTTTAACATTGCATCACCTGGCTCAACTATCGTCTTCCTTCCTATTCACCCAGTTTTTTGAGTGAATCATCTTCATCATCAACCTTTTATCGTCCCACTGCTGGGCACAGATCTCCTCTCATACAGAGAATGATTGAGCGTAATCACCACGCTTGCTCAATGCGGGTTGGCGATTGCAGACTTAAAGTCCAGGTTTCCTCAAGATGTTTTCCTTTACCTTCAGTCATTGGTGTCCAAGATATACTTAGTACATAACTTCACCTAACTTTAGAAAAGTTCCATTGGTACTTGCCTGATCTGGAATCGAACACGACATAAGTGAATAGGCAATTGATAAACTTACTGCTTGCCAACAGGCGGGATGGCAGTCAAGCACTAGTTTATATTTTTTTTTATATTTATAGTCTTTCACGAATAGAAACAGTTGTGTAAAGATTCTTACAAAAATCGGCAAGTGGCCAATCTATTTATGTAAATTGATTGTAGAGTTTACTTTAAAAGCCCGTTTAATACCTAAAATTATGCTAAACTTAATGCTGTCCTGAAGTGAAACGTTTTATTAAGATTTTCTTTTAACTCATGACCTCATTTATTGAACAAGCCTTTTTCGGAAAAGCTATTGAGTTAATCTTTAGAGCTTGTTTTCGAATTTAGTTTCTTAGTATTCCTTTACTAAGGAGCCCTATTTTACTAGGTGCAATAATAGGTTCGAGAACGAGGAGTTTCTCGTCGAATCCAGCTCGGCTAGGCGGCGTTCGGGAAGGTGCTCTAAATCTTCTCGTTGTCCAAGGTACCAGTGTCTCAAGACTAAAATCAGTGTGTGTTGCCAGTGATGACTTACGGAACTGAAACGTGGTCGCTCACAATGGGCCTCATACGATGGCTCAGAGTCACAGTCAGAGTCAGTCAGTCCGGACGAAGCATTTCGCCTTCTCCTTTATGCCGCTACATCGAGGAACTGGAACAAATTGCCAGCGGCGGTGTTTCCGTCGGACTATAATTTGATTGTCTTGAAGGCTAGAGTGAATAGGCTCTCAATAAATTAGCGCGCTTTACCATCAACGATCGCATCACTGCTTACCATCAGGCGGGATTGCGGTCAAGCGCTAGTTATAATTATTAAAAAAAAAAACAAAAAAAAAATCCGTGTCTTTGTACGATTTCGGTCTTCCACTACGTTCTTTGTCTTCACAGTTTTTAAACTTTTGAAACTTCTCTCTCTTAAAGCAGTTTCACCATAAGCTTCTACAAGCAATCGATGGGCTTCAGATGCAGATTTCTTCAAATCAAAGAAGAAACAAAAGTTCCCGCAAATGACGATTATGAATTCGACACAAAACTTGACATTTTTGTACAAAAATAAATATATGATACTGATACAGAGTCACTAATACTGTAAGGGTATGTTATTGCTTTAATATTAAGTATATTTTGGGCCCCAATGACTGATTAAAAGGTGAAGGAAAACATCTTGAGGAAACCTGGACTTTAAGTTTGAAATCGCCAACCCGCATTGAGCAAGCGTGGTGATTAGAGTAAATCCTTCTCTATATGAAAGGAGACCTGTTCCCAGCAATGGGACGATAAAAATGTTGATGATGATGATGATGTTATTACTAGATGTCCGAACTTACGATATCACATTTTACATCTGACAATTTCAACGAAACTTCAGGACATCTTCTGATAAACGGCGTTATTTGTAAACTTAATATTTACTTCAGACAACTCTAGTCCATAGTTTTGAAACCCATACCAACATCCATTTTAAGTTTATTACCTTTGAACTATCATCTGGTTGAACGAATTTTGATGATACCTACTGGTTTTATTTGAAATCTGGTACTTCCCGTGGTTTTGGTCCACTTCAAGTCAATGGCTACTACAAAAACCGTCTAAGTCTTAAATATGTGCGGGACAAATGGACGAATAAACTCAATACGCCTACGGAAATACACCTACGGAATAACTAATAAGCCTACTTTTCACAACTAAAAAGTGATTAATATATAGTTGTTTATAAAAATAAACAACTGCCTTCCGAAATAATACTACAAAGTGTAAAATAACTAATTTCGGAAGTCCTCTTAGTATTTTAGTTTTTTGGCATCAACTTTCGAAATTAGCTATTTTTCACTTTGTTAGCAAGAGTTGACTTTTATATTCAATCAGCGACAAAAGATATGACTAACGTTTTGAAATTTAGTTTCTTGAGCTGTAATTATTTACTGTAATAGGAATAAAAATTAAAAGTATTGAGACTTTAGAATAGAATAAATAATATTGTGTCAATTCCAATGATTTTAAAGGAGGCAATATTTTTTTATTACACAAATTACAACCGATACTTGGTGAAGACTTCTTTCCTGTCGTGGTGCGGTATATATACAATGTAAAACAAAAAAAAAAAAAAAAACTATGAAAATGTCTGGAAAGTCCAAACCATAAAAAAAGACAAATATAAAATGTTTGTTCACTTGAACCCAACATAATTAATCTTAAATGCAACAACCATTTATTGTGGTTTCTAAATATGTTCACACGAGGAGTCAATTAAGTGAGTAACCGTGATTTGTAGTCTAAATCCCATTTATAGTATACGACTGTCACCGCACTAAATGAAATATTTACTGCTGAAACTGAACTAAATATTTTGAGTATTCAGAAATTAATTTATGCATTATATGATGTCACTTTAATATATTCTATCGTGTGCAGTCACGTCCACATCCATAAAATGTATGGAAATACGTGCACGCTTTAACGTTATTGTGAATTTAATTCAAAATACTGAGGAAGAAGAAGATAATACATTTATTGAACACAAACCAAAAGACACACAATACACCTAAAACAATACATGATATAGAAACACATAAAAAAATAGAATGAAGAAAATATATGTATTATTAAGTGTTTGATACCTATATTTAATATATAAAGCTGAAGAATTTGTTTGTTTGAACCTCAAAAGTCTAATAATTGGTCTAACTGCAATGCTTAGATATCGCCTTCGGGTTGTGAAGGTCAGACGGCAGTCGCTTCACAGAAAATATCGAAGTTTCAAAATCAAAATCAGCAGGTTAGACTGCCAAAGCGGACCCCAGACTCCAAAGCTGAAAAAGCTACGAATGCGACTGGGATTAACGCTGAGATGATGAATTTGTTTGTTTGAACGCGCTAATCTCAGGAACTACGGGCCCGATTTGAAAAATTCTTTTTGCGTTGGATAGCCCATTAATCCAGGAAAACTTTAGGCTATAATCATAACATCACGCTGCGGTCAATAGGTGGGTAGCATATAAAAAAAACTCGGATGAAGTCGCGCGCGGCGGCGTCTGGATTAATATATTTGCGTGCATCTTATATTCAGTATCTTAACATCGTCATGCCGTGAACATCCACGATAATTTCGTAACATAATCTATTACGAAAAACACCCATTGAAAGATTTTCGATTCTAATCAAATCACTTGGATGATGTTACAAAATATTTAGTGATTTATTTCCTCGTAGGAAAAAAATAAACTCATTATTTTCTGAACTCACTTTTTATTAGAACACTTGGTAGTTAGGTAGTTAAAAACAGGCAAATTTGAATTTAACTCCCTTTCTTAGCTCATGCACATTTCTACTGGTTTACCGCAAAGAAAACACAGCGCGATATTAAAATTTATAATCTACCATAATTCCCTTACTGCCTATAATTTACCACGCCATTTTACCCATATCCAATAAAAAATACCACCCATCCTGTACTTCGCAGCACGTTTATTACGGAATGCCCTGTGGTTTTCGCAGTCCGGGCATTAAAACCTGTTAACGAATCAAAAACGGGAGGTTGCGGTTTCGCCCCCAAGGGAATGGCAGTTAGCAGACTTCTGGACAACAGGCTTGGATTTCAATCTTTCATAAAGTACTTTTGGCAAAGTTGTTACGGCGAAAGGTAAATTGGGACGAGGGGTTTATGATATCCTTTTAATGTGGTTTGTGGTTTATTAGTAACATTTTCACGAGTAGATCGATTAGGTTATATTACGCTTACTGAGGTTTTTCCGTGGTGACAACATTTTCACATACAAAGGCCTCGGAAAGAACGTTAGGTTTTTGATCCCTGCAATCATTCATGAATATTTGGCAGTCGACAGTAGCCCGTAAGTCTAACAACCAGTATGACAAAAAGGTATTGTAGGTGGAGGCATGAGGAACAGGGAGTATAGTTCACTCAACCTCCATAAAATAGGGAGGATCCTCCGACCAGACTGGTGTTATGTCTGGAGGGCACTTGCCCAACGGTTGAAATTGGGAAGTTATATGCCAGTTGCACGGATAACTCTGATTGCGAGATGTAGAATTCGTGTGACGTCATTGTGTCTTTTTCTTCTTCTCCTATAGAGCAATTGAATTCGCGTAAGCGTGACCGTCCCGACACGGTAATCGCTATAGCGAGTTAGATGCTGTATAGATTGCGTCATCACTGTAACTTTTTTTTTTCCCTCCTGGCGGTCAGTCTTATGACTGCCTTTTTTAATATAAAAGGACCCAAAAACCTATTAAAGCTATACATACTTATTTGTATATCTGTAGTAATATATAAAGCTCAAGAGTTTGTTTGTTTGAACGGGCTAATCTCAGGAACTACTGGTCCGATTTAAAAAAAATCTTTTTGCGTTGAATAGCCCACTAATCCAGGACGCCTTAAGGATATATAATATCACGCTGCGGCCAATAGGAGCGGAGCATAACTAACTTCACGCGAAAGAAGTCGCTTGCGGCCGCTAGTTACAAATAAAACCACGCTAAATGTCATCATAATCATAATCAGCCTAGAATTTTCCCACTGTTGGGACACAGGCTTTCTCTCGATGAGAGGAACTAACCTACCATGATGGCCTACTTGGCTGGCAGTGCGGGTTGATACATGTCACAAGTCTTAGACATTTGTTTTGGCTCTGGGACATACCGGTTTTCTCACGATATTTTCCTTCACCGTTTTGAGAGCAATGGTGATTAAATAAATTACATTAAAGCGCCTGATGGAGTTCGAACCTATGACCTACAACCGTAAGTCGAAGTCGATACCACGAGGGCATCGCTGTTAAATGTAATACACGAATATCCTTATTTTCTTCCTTATCTGTATTTCGCTAACTGACACCGTCATAAGATCATACCCTCTTCGTTCCTACTTATGTTGATGCTGGTTAAAGACGATACGTTTGAAACAGCCAGACCCGGAACAACTACTTGTAGGCCATACAAATATTTGTTCAGTGCGGGAATTGAACCCACGATACGCAGCACAGCAGCCGATTGCTCAGCCCCTGCAGCAACCGTAACTTTAAATATTTCTCAGTAAATTCTTTTTTTTTTTTTTTATTAAAGTATAAACCAGCGCTTGACCGCAATCCTGCCTGATGGTAAGCAGTGACGCAATTGTTGATGGTAAAGCGCACTAGTTTATTAAGAGCCTATTCACTCTAGCCTTGAAGACACTCAAATTGTAGTCCGACGGAAACACCGCCGCCGGCAGATTGTTCCAGTCCCTCGATGTACGCGGTATAAAGGAGGAGGCGAAACGCTTCGTCCGGATCGTAGAAGTGTTAACAACATAAGCGTGGAAACTCGCCGTACGACGGGTCGTCCGATGGTGGAACGGAGATGGGGGAATTAAATCGTGCAATTCCCTCGCACACTCCCCAGAATGTATCCTATAGAACACCGAAAGGCTGGCTACTCTACGCCTGTGCTCTAGGCTTTGGAGACCAACTCGAGTTAAATCAGGGTCACCAATCAGCCTCTTCGCACGCCTCTCCACTGAATCCAAAGTGGCCAGATGACACTTAGCAGCACCAGCCCAAATGTGGCTAAAATATTAGATATCAATAAACACAACTTCAGTTAAGGGTAAGCTTTCTATTATCGAGATATCTTAGTTGTGATTGTGTGTGAAACTGGTTGGATTTTTTAAATAAAAAATCTAGAACAGTGTTATTTTATTAAATGATCATTTTGTCATAAATGGTCATCTTGGCTGCAAACTGGTAAATAGTGTCTAAATGCTCGCAAGACAAGCAATTCCAAAAAGTCACATATTTCACGCTAAATAATTTCATGAATAACTTCTTTAAAACAGTATAATTGTTGCACATTAAATATTTATTAAACACTGGCTTATTTGAAAACAAGAACAGAAAAAAGTAAAAAAAAATGAACAAAACGTCAGAACGTTTCAAAATTACATACAAACGTAGCGACCACTATGGCAATTATCGCACTATGATGCAATTTGAGAGATCCTAGAGACAAACGGCCAGAACAATGAATGTAAGACATTGATAAATGATTCGTCTATTAACATTTGTAATATGTCAAGACCGTATTATTCCAGTTCATCTTCAATAAAGTTATTTCGAGAACTGTTCCTATTTGTTATAGCTCGTAAATTTTCCAATTACGCTGCAACAAATTTGGCGTGGTAAAAATAAAATGTCAGGAGGCAGGAAAGAGACGGTAGTATTAATTGGTGACATCCGGCGGATAGTACGATTGTAACTGGCGCATACGCAACGAATTAACAAATAGGCAATAATTTGTCGGTAGAATGCAAACAAGGCGATATAGATAGCTATGTATCGTAAAAAGTTGTATTAGAAGGAGCTTATCTTGATGATGGTTTGAAATGTTACGTTTGTCATGGTGTAAGAAGGTTTGATGCATAGCTGCGGGTTGATCCAAAGAGATACTGTGGCCCTTGGCGCGGAGGCAAGTGAGGTAACACGGATGAGTTTATTCAGTAAAATTATGACACGATCTTCCGATTCGCCCAGAGCAGGAAAGGTTATTTGACGAATCTCATCCGCGAAAAAAAAGCATACCAAGTTATGAACTAAAACTTCATGCTTTCTTTTGTATTTCTCTTGTTGGGTAAAGGTGTTTGTAATAAACGATACTTACCTTTTTATTTGTTTTTTTCTGTGGATATTTATTTGCCTTCTTTTACTTATATGTATAAATATGATCCATGGAGGAATATTTGTCAAGTATACTTACATGATTGGGAAAGTATTACGACTTGTAAAATTATATGAAAGAAGGCTTGTTAAATTATATAAATTAAATAGCTACTGTCATCTGTCGGTTTAAATAAATAGAATAAAATGATAGAAAAATAAAATTTGGTACAATACTAGAAGTAATACCAGCTTTGATTCCCATTTAAAACTGGCCAAAGGGATGAATTAAGAGACGAAAAAATTTGCATGTATCATAGAAAACATACATAAAGGAGAATAGGTGGTTTCTTCTCAGGTTGTTGTTAAGTTGTGATATGTCATACGTCTTCCATGACTATTCTATCCATGATCCTTGGGTCATAATAATAACTTCATTTTATTAAATGATAAAAACAATCAGACACGTACAGGGAAAGATAAATTGTTGTGTCGGGAGTTTGGTCGTGGTGGGTCTCCAGATCAATCTTCCTCTGGCGCAGCATCGTTGGTCGTGTTTTTGGGCTTAACATTGCATCACCTTGCTCAACTGCCGTCTTCCTTCCTATTTATTTAGTACTAGCGGCCGCCAGCGACTTCTTTCACGTGGATTTAGTTATGCTCTGCTCCTATTGGTCGCAGCATGATTTTATATAGCCTAAAGCCTTCCTGTATTAATGGGCTATCCAACGCAAAAACAATTTTTCAAATAGAACCAGTAGTTCCTAAGATTAGCGCATTCAAACAAACAAACTCTTCAGCTTTATATATTAGTATAGATTTTTTAGTATAGATTAACATCAACAACTAGATCACTGCTTACCATCAGGCGGGATTGTGGTCAAATGCTAGTATTTTTTTTAATATAAATAAAATCTATTTTCCACACAGTAACCACACCCGTCTTTGGTGTAACAAAGAAAATTGTATCAGATTTGAAATATTCGTCAAACTTTACTGTAAAAAAGAATTCAAACCAAAAGAAAGAAAAAAAGTGAAAAAACGTTTATTTGCGGTAAACATGACATAAAAGTATACAAAAACAATTGAGTGATAATAGTTGACATGCGTCACAATCACGCAAAACGGCTATCGCTCAGCATTATGCTGCGACCCTATGCAAAGCAGAGTCCAGCTCTGGTTTTCAGCGACAGCCGGTGCCGACGTAAAAACGTCACCCGGTGCAGCAAACAATCATATCTGATACCGAACCGAACCAAAAAAAATAAATATGCAATAATAATAATAATAATAACAAAAAACTAAAATAAAAATCGAAATCTACATAGTGAGGGAACAGTTTAAACAAACACAAACAGGAATATGAAAAACAAAAACAGGATATAAAAACGACGAGAATATCTTTACCCTCCGAAACAATGAGTGAAATACTCGTAGCAAAAGTGCTAATCGAATTACTGTGCTATGTGCCTTAAATAAAATATTAGCCAGACGAGCGGAAACGTATGAAATTCTAATAGCTCTATATCGATGATTCACATGCCGAATCCAGTCTAATTTTGGTTCTAACTCGGATGGAGGATGGTTAGCAGCAGCGCTCCGGAGTTCGAGCGAAGTTCTGGTGAAACTTTGCCCTTATTCTAGGTATTTTAGGCTTATCCGTAAACATTTCTGCACACCGAGATACAGGTTTTACCTAGTTCGGTTGCAGATGCTCCTATTATGTAGCGTATATAATTTATTACCTATATAGTTACTATGTTTTATGTTGTTTTGTAGTTCGTATATTTATTGGTGAATAAATTTATTATTATTATTATTATTTCTAGGCGTGCAGTGATTCAGTAAGAATACTCCCAATAGAAGACACACCTAATTTAAAACGAATTAATATCAGAATCTATTTTTACGATTCCTATTATGATCGCATTTTATTTTCATCTACCTACCTACCAAAAAAAAAGTCGTTCAGTATTTTCCTGCCAATTTATTTCTAACACAAAACCTCTAGACGTCCACCATTTAAATGTAAAACAAAAGAAAACCATCCTTGAAATTAGACAAAGAATTCCCACTCTTTCACTTAACAAAACAAAACGATTGCCAAACAAAAACAAAGGAGAGCTATAAAATCAAACTTCAGTATAAATAAAGCTTATTCCGTTTCGACCCGTGAACGAACAAATAGTGCCCTTGCGAGTACTTTATAGACCGTTAAATGCCAGTAAAAGGTTTTAATGAGATTATTAAACCACGTCTTTTCTTATAGCGTTATCAATTCTTAAAGTTCATTTGCCCTATTTATGATGGATCGGTGCATTGTTTATTGATGCAGAAAGATTTGTTTGGGTCATTAATTTTACTGTTGATAGGCATGTCCTATCTTGCGAAATAAAGGATGTGGAGTGAAGAGCGAGGTGCTGCACTACACATTAAAAATTTAATGACGCAATGAGAACTGTGCCTTTTAGTACGCCGTATTTTGTAGTTTGGTGTTTGAACTCTTTCTTGTGACTTTTCTTGGAAGAGTTGTCAAATCATTTGGTGTTGGCCGAATTGCGTAGATATTTTTGTCTGTGTTAGTTGTTTGCGCCATGTTAGGCATAAACCCTGTCTTTACTTTCTTTGGCTTTATGCTGTAATTCATAGTATCTGTATTCCTGTAATCTGTAAGTAATGGCGCTTAAATTCTTATAGATCGCTCATAGCGATAAGACCGTTGATTCTGTCACCCTTTGTAAAATCTACAATATGTAAAGAAAACCCCGTTCGACTCAAAAGGATAATAAATGTTAGGTATACACATGACCAAATAAAATATGAAATTTTACGTCATAGTGACAATAGTAATGAATTTTGAAATAATCTTTTTTTCCGCGAATTAATTCCAAGTTCTCCAAAATTTAGTATCTTTTAAAAAGTGACAACACTATTTGTGGCGGAGCGAATAGCGGTGCGACCACGTGCCGCGTGCCCTGCCCCCCTATACCCGCGCATGTACCCCTAACCTGTTGCCTACTGCAAATGCATTAAGTTACCTCGATTTATCAAATAATATTTTTTTTGGGGGGATTTTTTTTTTTAAGTTTAGCCCGGCTTTTTTGACATTATTTGAATCAGTTAACGATACCTAACATTTCCTTCAAGGATCGAACAGGATTTTCTTTACAAATTGTATATGTCGGAGATCGTCGATATAATTTTAATAGAAGTTGCTGATTTGATTTACTTAGTAGAGGGGCGAACGCTTGTGACGTTATTTTGTGATGGCGTCACATGGACAGAGTCGCTTTGGAAAGTGGGGTTCGTCGAACGGTCACTTTGAATCGAGACGCGGACCAAGGCACATCTCCGAACCGAAACTGTCGGTTTGCCTATTCAAATTGTTATTATGCAGATTGGAGGGTATATCTACACGTCGTGCTTCAATGCAAAACTCACTTACGAAATGGAACTTGTACCACCACACCAAGATGTTGTCGACCCTACCGCTCTGCCGTCGCTGTCTCCGACATATATATTTATGTTTCTGTAGTCTACATGGTGTACATAATAAAGAATAAGTATGGCCGCCTCGCAAATATTACTTAAAAAGTGGTGTCCGATTGCAATTATTTCAAGTAGAAAAAAGGGCCGTGGCTGCTCATGGATTGCTAGGGAAACCTTATAAACTTTCACTATGATGTCATACAGTAAGGATGTATCCAAGGTAGGAAAATCAAAAAAATAATTAGTCCTCTTATTGATAATAAAAAAAAATTTAGACACGTATTTTTTATTTTGTCGAAATTACCAAAAACTACAGCGTATTAAAGTTACGGAGTGGGGGCTAATTACGTCACGCCGTGATACATTTTGTACCACGACGTGAGGTCATGCGACATTTCAAATCAATTTATCTTCCTAAGTATTTCAATGACAGAAAAAATAAAAAAAATACGAGTGTGCTTATGACCACACGACTGAAGTGAAACTTCTTTCGCTCCATCTGTATGTATATGTGTGTACAATATATACATGTATACACATATACATATATTAATTTTCTATAAATATTTAAATTTATTTCATGGTTTCATTGGTAAATTAATATTTTTGCATTGATCTTCTATTTTTATTGAAAAAAAAAAAACTCGTTGTAGACCTTGTAGTACCAAGCTCGCGCCACGGGCGCCTCTGTGCTTATATCCCCCACTTAACTTCCGTTCGCCTTGCCCGATCACTTTTCGTAACGCTTACGTCACGCGTTCGCGAGCTTACTCCCCAAGTCAAGCGTGCTTAAAGAAGTTTCACTTCAAAAATACGTGTTCAATATTTTTTATAAATCTATCTGATGGACATTAAATTATTTTTTAGGATACAACCCAGTTGTCCCACCTGTTACAAACAGTATACACGAACTATTCATTAATCAAGGTGTCCTATATCAAACTAAGGAACTGGAACATCTCCCACATCCCAACTGTGACACATCGGAGATAACCCGAATAACTTTCTGAGATTGCTAATGCACACATATAATTTATTGCCGGAATTGTGTGGAAATCTTCTTCGGGTTAGAATTTTATTGAGGATGTTTTGACTATGTTTTTCTTTTTTTAATTAATGGGCGGTTCGTTTATTAATATTTGAATTTTGAGTGACATTCGACATAATAGATGTCTTTATATGTATCATAATGAACAACGTCTTTAGTAACTTCATATTCGATATCATTTCGCTTGAAATTGAAATACTTACCTACGTCCTCGCCTTAAAAAATTAAACCAATTAGTCCGTCAGTCAGATTTCCAAAAAAAAAAACTAGACACGTATTTTTTCACTTTCCATATAAACAAAAAATGAAGACGACACAGTGCGCTGAAAACTCGTGTGACGTCACTGCACGCTACACTTTTTAGCGCGCAGTGACGTCACCAGCCACCACTCCTGATATTTGATGCCTTTTATATTTGTCATTTTTTATTGATTTGATAAAACAAAATATACGTATACAATATTTTTCTATAATGTGAATGATGGACTAAATAGAATATTTTTTTTTTTTTACCCAGTAAACGTTCCTATTTTTGGCTCTAGAATATGCCGATTTCCTCACGCTGTTTTCTTTCACCGTTTTGAGAGCTGTGGAGATGAAATGATTCACATAAAGTAAACCGCCTGAACCGCCATCGCCCGAAGAATTGCAACACTAAAGTGGCAGCGGGCTGGACACATTGCCCGTAGGACCGATGCCCGATGGCTCCGACGGATTCTCGAGTGGCGACCACGCGCCGGAAGACGTAGCGTGGGTAGGCTCCCGACAAGGTGGACCGGCGACCTGGTGAAGGTCGCGGGAAACCGCTGGATGCGGGAGACGCAGGACCGGTCGTCGCGGAGAGCCTTGGGGGAGGCCTATGTCCAGCAGCGGATGTCTTTCGGCTGAAATGATGATGATGATGATGAAGCCGCCTGATGCGGTTCGAACGTACGACCAACAGCTGTCGATACCACTAGACCGCCAGAACTTTCAACCTAATTCAATTAATTGGACGACAAGTAGACAACACGATTGGTGCAGTGGCTGAGCGATCGACTGTTGCGCTGCGTGTCGCGGGTACAAATAGTTGTTCCGTGGGGAATTTACCCCACGGAACAACTATTTGTATGGCCAGTAGGTAGTTGTTTCGAGTCTGACAGTTTGTGTATTTGAGTTTAAATGTTTCTAAATGCACTTACGATACAGGAGTAATTCCTAGTGTGGGGCAACACTTTAAAAAAAAAAACGAGTGTGCTTATGACCACACGACTGAAGTGAAACTTCTTTCGCTCCATCTTTAGGTATATATATATATATATATATATATATATGTGTACAATATATACATGTATACACATATACATATATTAATTTTCTATAAATATTTAAATTTATTTCATGGTTTCATTGGTAAATTAATATTTTTGCATAGATCTTCTATTTTTATTGAAAAAAAAAAAAAACTCGTTGTAGACCTTGTAGTACCAAGCTCGCGCCACGGGCGCCTCTGTGCTTATATCCCCCACTTAACTTCCGTTCGCCTTGCCCGCTCACTTTTCGTAACGCTTTCGCCAGCTTACTCCCCAAGTCAAGCGTGCGTAAAGAAGTTTCACTTCAAAAATGATTTAAGTTGGTTTTTCCCAAGTGACATTCCAACATCTCCATGTCTTCTACATTCATCTCAACGTGTGTACCGAATAATAATATTTTCCTTTTTTTCTATTATCAGATCAAACTTACCCATCTCACGTCATGTTCAATTTTCTTTACAAATTGCGGACACCTTAACATGATGAATCAATATAGGAATTTACCTTCTGAGGAAAATTTATTCTTATAACACTTACGAGTATGTGTTATTCGAAGACTTTGCCAATCATGCTAGTCTTTTTTTTTTGTGGATGAGAAATCATCAAATGACCGCTGTGGGCAGAACGGAAGGCCATGTCAGACTTTTACTGACTCTAACTCACCGGTATTCATTCACTTGCCTGTGCGATAGGTCCAGGGCTTCTCTTTTGAGCAACCAACAACCGTGACCCAGGCATTGGTCTTCGTGGACCCTGTCACGATGTGTTGACATCTCTAAGATGCGGCCGTGAAACAACGCGCCTAGTAGCCAGTCTTTGAATACTTTATCTATAATCGGTAAGTAATCAAACAGGCTTGTATGCCATAGAATACGTGACTTCATTATTTAATGATTTTAATGCAAAATTTGCTCCCATTTATGTTCTTTAAAGGTAGCATAAATGTGGCGCCTACATAATTCACACTACATATATGAACGCAAAAAATATTTCGCATTACTATCGTAAATGCACTAAATGTTTAATCATATTATTTATAATGTACTAATATCGGCTGCGTATGCTACATGACAAGAAAAGTACTTGATATTGGTACCCAGCCCAGAAGACGCGGCAAACCCCGCCTTACATGAATGTAAGGCAACAAAGCGTTTTGCTTCCTCTTTTATACCGAGTACATTGAGGGACTGGAACAATTTGCCAGCGACGGTGTTTCCGTCACACTACAAGTGTCTTCAAGGCTAGAGTGAATAGGCTCTTAATAAACCAGCACGCTTTACCATCAAGGATCGCATCACTGCTTACCATCAGGCGGGATTGCGGTCGAGCGCTGGTTTATAATTTATAAAAAAAAATGTCTGTTATTGACAGAAACCTAAAAAGGACAGAATTAACATCTTAGACGACCCAGGACAGACCGTCTTGGCGAAGTTTGGCCAGAAGGGCCGACCCCAAATAATGGGTTTAAGGCCAGGCAGAAGAAGAAGAAGTAATATCGGCTGCGACTTACGGCTGCAGGTTCGAACCCCATCAGGCCTTTAACTTTGTGTAAAGTATTTAATCATCACTACTCTGAAAATGATGAAGGAAAACTTCGTTAGGAAACCATCATGTTCTAGAGCCAAAACTTTGAAGACATGTGGTAACTCACATGTCCATCAGCACTGGGCCCGCGTGTTAGATTACTGCCTCAACATCAACCTTCTTATCGTCCCACTGCTGGGCACAGGTCTTCTCTCATACAGAGAAGGATTGAGCGTAATCACTACGCTTGCTCAATGCGGGTTGGCGATTTCAGACTTATAAAGTCCAGGTTTCCTCAAGATGTTTTCCTTCACCTTCAGTCAATGATGTCCAAGATATACTTAGAAAATACATATAACTTTAGAAAAGTTACATTGGTATTTGCCTGACCTGGAATCGAACCCGCGCACTCATACTTGAGAGGCTGGTGTTTTAACCATTAGGCCACCACGACTTAAGATTACTATCTATTCCCTCTCAATGAAAGTAGACCTGTGGCTAATTACATTATAATGATGTAAGTTGTATTGCAATATAAAAATATTGCAATACAACTCACACAATATGTCATTATTCTTGGAAGCATTAGACAAAAGTATTAAAATTAAGACAAAAAGTTAAGAAACCTTGTTATAAGTAGTTCATTTGGACACAGAATATACCTTCTCCGCATTGCTAACAAGAATTCATAAAGATTTCGTACAGGATATATCAATTTAGCATTTCCAAGAAGTAGCTACCTGCCATCTGAACTATTAACTGAAAGGAGTTGCTAAATAGACACTAAACTTTATAGTTAAACAGGAAGAGAAAGAAGAGACTTATCCACAATGGCAATTACTTTCTGTAAAGCAGTGAATTGACTCCGGTAGAAAAAAACCTAAGAAAATATATATTAAAACGAAGTAGGTAGGTAAGTTGCGAAAAAGCAATGTAGCGTACTTCCCTTATAGAATAAAAAAGCCCTACAATATACATAGCTACGTACAGAATGTACACCCATAGCCACTGAATAAAAAAATACACGTGGAAGCAAAAGTACGAGTGAAAAGGCCATCGCAAATTCAACTTGCACAGTTTCGCTTCAAGTAGTTTGAACGAGCCTTGTAAACGGTGTAAATATTTGTTCTGTTCGCTCAAACGCAATGAAAGTAGGTATCGGTCTATCGGAGATGTTCGGCCACTTTCGGGTGTTGTCGGGTCGTAATCGGAAGTGGCAGCGCGACTTTGTTTTTATAGTAGGCCGTGTTTGAATAGGGACCCCCATATTGATGTTTGGAAATCCGGAAATGTTTGTATGTATATACGGTTGGTATCCTAATGATTAGATGTCAACGGGTTCTATTTTCGGAAGTTTGCTCGGTACTTGCTGATTTAAAATACCTATGAAATGGTAATGTCATGGGAATGTCTAAGGCATTAAGTCCGACTGTGTATAATTCATGTGTGAAAGAATAAATAAATAAACATAATCATGCCGATAATGTTCCCACTTCTGGGATGCAGGACTCCTCTGATAAAGTGGGCTTTGAACCACTTCACGGGCCAACTGCGGGTTGAGAGTTGTTCGGTTTCCTTAAGATGTTTCAAATCACCGTTTTAGGTAATGGCCATAAATTTACAATA
The DNA here is from genome assembly GCA_037179545.1 of Sesamia inferens. Lineage (NCBI taxonomy): Eukaryota > Metazoa > Arthropoda > Insecta > Lepidoptera > Noctuidae > Sesamia > Sesamia inferens. The sequence goes on from CM073939.1 coordinate 11,366,486, forward strand.
ATTTCCTGTCCGACTTCAAGAAAGAGGTCAATAGTCGAATCCAACTCGACAGAGTTGCTTTTGGGAAGCTACGTAGAATCTTCTCGTCCGAAATACCGCAGTGTCTCAAGACAAAAGTCTTCGGCCAGTGTGTGTTGCCAGTGATAATACATGGAAATAAGACGTGTTCGCTATAAATGGGCATTATAAGAAAGCTCAAGGTCACTCAAAGGGCAGTGCTTGCGGTTTCACTGCGTGATCAAATCAGAAATGAGGAGATCGGCAGAAGAACGAGAGTAACTGACATAGCTCGAAAAATTGCAACACTAATGTGGCAGTGGCCCGAGCACATTGCCTGTTGGACCGAGACCCGATGGGCCGGTTCTCGAGTGGCGACCACGCACCGGAATACCAACGACGGACCGACGACCTGGTGAAGGTTGTGAGAAACCGCAGGTTGCTGGAGGCGCAGGATCTGTCGTCGTTGAGATCCTTGGGGCAGGCCTATGTCTAGCAGTAGACGTCTTTTGGCTGGTTTGAAACAGCGACCCACAACTGGCAGTCACGACCGATTGCAACAGTAAGCACAGCAAAACAGTAGCGGCCACAACGACCACTGTATGGTCGTTAGGTGGCGACCTGCTCTAAATATGTTCTCAAGATCATCATTATCAACCTTTTATCGTTCCACTGCTGGGCAGAGGTCTCCTCTTATACAGAGAAGGATTGAGCGTAATCACCACGCTTGCTCAATGCGGGTTGGCGATTTCAGACTTAAAGTTCAGGTTTCCTCTAGATGTTTTCCTTCACTTTCAATCATTGTTGTCCAAGATATACTTAGAGAGTACATATAACTTTAGAAAAGTTACATTGGTACTTGCCTGACCTGGAATCGAACCCGCGCACTCATACTTGAGAGGCTGGTGTTTTAACCACTAAGCCACCACGACTTCCTAGGACACCACGACTGTTCTCAAGATATTGAGATGTAAATTTCTCTTCCAATTTCACCTCCAAAATAAAAGAATACCCTCGATTAGCCCCCAGTTGAATTACACTAGCAATCTAAGATTCAATACATTGCTTCTAGAAGTGCATTAATAAACTGCAAGGCAACTTTATTGGCTCCTTTCGAACGTTTACACCTTTGGGGTTACGTAAGGTACATATTCTGTAGACTGCAGGCGAACGAGAGGTATGGCATCCATCGATCACAATCCTTGGAGAATAAGATGTTCTTTGCAGTTCGAATTGCATCACTAGATACCTCCTACTAGAATGCAGCATTCTTTCTTGGAGGTGGTTTCGTGGAGTTTCTATTCGGGTGAATTTTTTAGTCTCAGTTTTTTTTTTGGCTTATAGATTTTAATTATTATATACAACAAACTCTAACAATTTCTTACAGGCAATTTATTTACACCGCTTATACCAATTATAGCAAATATTAGAAATAACAGTTACCATAAAAACAACCATTTATCTCAGTATACGGCAGTCTAATGCTTGACATATAATATACATACCTATAGACCTAGATTTCTTCCGGTAAGCGCCAGAACACCCTCTTTGTGTGTATAATTAAAAAGATTAAATATTAATTGGTAATTCAAAACTCGTTGTTGACCTTGTAGTACCAAGCTCGCGCCACGGGCGCCTCTGTGCTTATATCCCCCACTTAACTTCCGTTCGCCTTGCCCGATCACTTTTCGTAACGCTTACGTCACGCGTTCGCCAGCTTACTCCCCAAGTCAAGCGTGCGTAAAGAAGTTTCACTTCAAAAAAAAATTATGTTATAGTAGAATATATGTGTATAATTGACATATTTTGTACAGATTTTTAGGAGCAGTGGTGGCCTAGTGGTATAGTAGGTGTGGGTCGTAATGCCTTTTTCAAGAAACGTAACGTAACCAGTTACTTGATCGGCGTCACCTGTTATAAAACAAGTTATTTTTGTAGCTAGTTATTTTAATTCAGCTACTGTGATTGTTTACATAAATGTAACCACCAACTATACAGTTACACACGAAACGAAAGTAGACGTGGTCGTTATTTCACGTAACTAGTTTCAATAACCAGCGACGCGCGCCACCAGTGTGATGCACGATGCGGCTACCCGCTACGGCATAACGTGTGTATGAAATAACGCATTTACAAAAATAACTACTTTTTAATTTGACTCATAACTAGTGATTCAGTTACACATCGCGTCACTGGTTATTGAAACTAGTTACGTGAAATAACGACCACGTATATGGTATAGTAGAACCGCGGGCGTTTAGGGGGATTTTCTTAACATTGAAATTTAAAAAATGCTGATTCTCAGCCTCATCATCATCATCATTATTTCAGCCGAAAGACGACCACTGCTGGACATAGGCCTCCCCCAAGGTTCTCATTGACGACCGGTCCTGCGCCTCCCGCATCCAGCGGTTTCCCGCGACCTTCACTTCGTCGGTCCACCTTGTCGGGGGCCTACCCACGCTACGTCTTCCGGTGCGTGGTCGCCACTCGAGAACCCGTCAGCCCCATCGGGCATCTGTCCTACGAGCAATGTGTCCTGCCCACTGCCACTTTAGTGTTGCAATTCTCAGCCTAATTTGAATAAATGACTTTTCATTTCTTTTTTTTGTGGCCTAGTAGTATTGGCCGCGGCTTACCAGTTGTAGGTCGTTGATTTGAACCCCGTCAAGCGCTTTACTTTCTGTGAATATTTCTTCACGACTGCTCTCAAAACGGTGAAGGAAAACATCGTGAGGAAACTGACAGGTCCTAGAGGCTAAACTTCGAAGATATGTGACATCTGCCAAACCGCACTGGGCCCGTGTGGTAGATTATGGCCCAGTCCCTCTCGCCGAGAGGACGCCAGTCTTCGAGGATTACCGTAAGGGTCAAAAGTGCATTAGCACTTTTGAACTTTATTGCTCGAACAATAAGTGACAAAAGTGGTACTCCACTTTTGGAACCTTACTGTTTGTATGTACAGATTTTTCGTACAAAACACGAATCAACGGATCGGACCAACAAATCTAACCTATGTTTTCTCATATCTCTGGATATTTTTATGAAGATTTACTTGTATATGCAAGAATTGAAACAATACAAACTATTACCATTATTAAAAACTACCTGCCGCCAGCGACTTCGTTCGCGTGGAGTTAGTTATGCTCCGCTCCTATTGGTCGCAGCGTGATGTTATATAGCCTAAAGCCTTCCTGGTTTAATGGGCTATCCAACGAAAAAAACGATTTTTTCAAATCGGATCAGCAGTTCCTGAGATTAGCGCGTTCAAACAAACAAACAAACTCTCCAGCTTTATATATTAGTATAGATTATTACTTTTATTTGTTAATAAGGACTTCAGTTGATAATTTTTGGACTTATTTAAAGAAAGAAAGAAACAAAATACATTAAGCATAAACAATACAGACTATACACACAATACGCCCAGTAAAAATAACCACAATAAGCCCAGTTCAGTAAAAATGCCAGACAACTACAAAAATTGATTAACTTTTTTGTTTACAAATCTAAATTACAGTGTAAAATGTTTTATTGAAATTGAAATCGAAGTGACATTTAATTAAAGAACGGCGCTTTGATAATACCTTTCTCTCTGTCTTTAACTCTTAGCTTCTAAACGCACCCACGATAAAGTGGTATTGCCAAGAGTGGGGCCAAGTAGTTTAAAAAAAATATAAAATTTAAAAATGTATGTAGTCTAAATGAGGATTTTATGTACAGAAAATTTGGAAATCAATTTTAATTCAGGAAGACCTGACTATACTTTTTAGTATAAGCATTTTTTGTGAAAGATTAGGATTAATATTCTGTCCGGTCAGATAGTATTTATATTCTGTTAATCTAAATGGTGGACATCATACAGAGTATTCTATTCTATTCAATAGTGTAGTTGTATATAATATTGTAGATTCTTGGTTTACTAGATAAATACAATAATTGTTCCAAGACTCGTAATATGACCTAATTACTGTTGCACGCATGATTTCAACGCTATTCCCCAATTAGCATTGAAGTAAATACGATAACGCTGATTACAGATGAGATGTACAATAATGTATGTACAAATACATACATTAAATGGCGCTTTGCAAATATTTGCTTACTTTGCTCGTTTTCAATCTCATTTGGATTGTAACGAGCTATTTTGCAAGTACCAGTTTATTGCTCGTACTCTCTGTACCGTCAGCGATCATAGGGTTAGCGCAGGTTGAAAATTATTTTAATGGTTTCTAGTGCTCGTTTGTGTACCGAGTTTTATAATGTTTCAGCTTGTTTATGATCATATATTTACTGACTCGTTTGTGTTTGTTATTCCTTTATAGGAAGAATCATGATATGGGTTTAGCATAAAACTAGATTAGTGCTGTTTTGCTTTCAGAAATAGCTTATTTATTTTATAGTTGTATCTTTTAACGATGTCCTGACTGCGGCGCTAGGATATTGCTAGTTATATGCGAGGAGAGAGTCGGGGTGTGGGGTGTGTTTGTATCAGGTATGTGTGTAAGTAGTGTGTATGTATGCTATTATTTTAGAAGAACTAGTGGAGTAGTGGTGCTCGAGTTGTATTAGCCCTGACTTAGGAATAGTAATTCGCTTATTAGAACCCAGACAAGCATTTATTATTACTTATTTTTACATTTTAAGGAAACTTACAGCTAGCAAATATACAGGTAGAAGATAGTTAGTGAAAGAAGGCCAATTAAAAGTTTTCACGGACAATATTAGGTTAGCACAAGAGACAGTAACAGGTACAGCACAGGACAGGAAAGTGAAATCAAGAACAAGTAAGCACTCGGAGAATATTAAGTAAAGACTGAAAATGTTTTAGTGATTTACAAAGACGTTATGAAAAAGAATTTTTAAGCTATTGCATAGCTTCTATCGCGGGCCTTGAGCGCGGGGACCGAATCCAGAAATTCCGTAACGAAAAAACCTCACGCTCCCCATCGTCTAACGTCGGTTCAGTTCGGCAGTCTTCGGCACGGTATGTTTGTGTGCGTGCGACTACATCTTTTGAAAACAATTTATAGATTTTCAAAAAGAGCATGCATATTGCAGGCCTCGAACTCAGTTCTACACACTTGCCATGTTACTGATAGTCGCGATGTGCTAAACTTGCGATTGACTGTTTCTCTGAAATAGGTCTTCTATAGAGATATGTCATAGACGTCATCGACGTTGTCATGGCTACCTTAAAAACTTTTCATATAATTAATTATTAAGTAATTTTATTCAAATTAATTTAGTAGTGTTTTTATAAAATAGCTTTTTTTTTAACGGAAAAGCTAAGATGAATGTCACGCTAATTTTTCATTGGACTTTTAAATTATTTATAGTGTTGTTTATTAAATAAAAGCGCGTGATTTTATAGAGTAAAAAGTGCTCACGCGGCCGTTTTTTCAATTGTTGCAAGAATTCAAAAGACTGTCTTTAAATAGTGTTCAGACGATTGCTCAAAGTGTATTAGATTTCATTAGTAATAGAAATGGCATTTCAATAATGACTTTCAACTGCCAAAGTCTAAATAGTCATAAATACGATTTACAAGATTCAGTTACGAGACAAACAAATGTGTTACTTCTTACCGAAACTTGCATGACGCATGATAATCCAATTGAAATACCTAATTTTAATTGTATTGTTCAGTTCAAACGAGATACTGTTTCAAAAGGTGGGGTAGCTATTTACCAAAATAAAAATGATATTACTAATATTATGACTCCGAATATTGAAATAAATATTGCACACGTTAGCGATGTTAATGTTAGGCGCTCAGTTGTTGGAGATATTTGTGCGTGCTTATGCAAACTTAGAAATGGCCTACGAATAGTTATGGTAGCAATTTACATTTCTCCGAATCCAAAATTGGACGAGGTAGAGCATTTTATTCATCGCACTTTACTGGAGTACACTGAAGAAGGCTCGAAAATACTTGGTACAAATGGTAATAAATTTCCACTTATCTTGGCTGGCGATTTCAACATTAACTTCGCTGATAAAAAATCAGAGCGGTTGACAACTTTTCTATCAAAAACATTGAATTTGAAAATGAATAATGATCCACAAGAGTCCACAACAAAATATGGGACCACCATTGACGCGGTATTTTCTAGGTATTTAGAGGATATTAAGTCGCAAACTTATGTTTCTTATTTCAGTTATCATAAACCTATAGTTTCACCTCTACGATCCGGACGAAGCGTTTCGCCTCCTCCTTTATACCGCGTACATCGAGGGACTGGAACAATCTGCCGGCGGCGGTGTTTCCGTCGGACTACAATTTGAGTGTCTTCAAGGCTAGAGTGAATAGGCTCTTAATAAACTAGTGCGCTTTACCATCAACGATTGCGTCACTGCTTACCATCAGGCAGGATTGCGGTCAAGCGCTGGTTTATACATTAATAAAAAATAAAAAAAAATATTCCTGAATAACCAACAGCTACTGTAAGGTAATAAAACCCACATGTATTGTAAAATAATAAAAATATTTTAAATAATATTAACTTTTTATTTATTTAATAAAAGAAAAATTTGTTTTCTTATCGGTCACCACGCTCAAAAAGTGTAACTTGAATTAATATCAAAGAAAAAGAAATACTGCATAAATAAAATAAATAAATAAATAAATAATTATAATTGCATAAATTGATACAAAATGCTATGCAATAGCTTTACCGCGGCAGTCCCCGAGTGCCACACGTCTTTTTTTTTTTTTAGTTAAGTAAGTCTGGTGGAGAATAAATCGAGATCATCAACGCTCTGCCACAAGTTGTATGCTCTTCTAACTCTAATCGTATGCTCTTCTAACTCTAATCTTATAAGAGTATTGTCGGTATATGCACCGTACAGAGGGAACATACAGTCTTTATACAATGTGTTTAATTTGACCACCACTGCTCTCTAAACGGTGAAGGAAAGTGTCGTGAAGAAACCGGCAGTCTGGCCTAGAACCCAAAATTTGTAGACATTTTACATCAATCAACCCATACTGAGCCCAAGTGGATGAATGCCTTTGCCCTAGCCATAGAATCGGTCAGTGGTAGGCCATGACATCGGCCGCCGGCAGAAGTTACCAACCATCAGACAAAATCTTGCCACCAAGCGATTTGTCGTGTTCCGGCATGATGTCTGGTGAAGCCGTACAGAGGACGGGTCTGAGCAGTTGTGTTGCGATGTGTGCCGGGTACGATGCGCCTAATGTTGTTGTGTTGGGAGTTTGGTCGTGGAGAGTCTTCAGATCAATCTTCCTTTGGCACAGCATCGTTGGTCGTGTTGTTGGGTTTAACATTGCATCATCTCGCTCAACTGCTGTCTTCCTTCCTATTCGCTCAGTTTTTTCTGAGTGAATAGGCTCTTAATAAACTAGTGCGCTTTACCATCAACGATCGCATCACTACTTACCATCAGGCGGGATTGCGGTCAAGCGCTAGTTTATAATTATTAAATAAAAAAAAAAAGGGAATACATAATTTCTTTTATCTATTCTATGGCCCAAGCGATCGAAACATTATATATGTTGATCATGCGAAGGAGAACCTGATTAATTGCAATTTAATTATAGGTTTACAATAATTATATGAAATACTCTAATTAACTCAGCTAGAACAGCCTCCGTGGCGTAGCGGTAGCGAACGCGGCCGCTGCGTAAGGAGGCGCGGTTTCTATCCCCGCCCAGTGAAAATATTTGTATTCATGAATGTGAATATTTGCACTGGTCTGGTCGTGCCTCGGAAAGCACGTTACGCCGTTGGTCTTGGTTGCCATACGAACATCTATTGGCAATCGTTAAGGGTTGTTGGAGCCCTCAAAAGTGAAACAATTGGTCTAACTGACAGAGTCAGACGGCAGTCGCTTCACGGAAAATATTGAAGTTTAGCCAAAATCAGCAGTTAGACTGGTAAAGCGGACCCCGGACTCCAAAACTGAAAAAGCTTCGGATGCAACTAGGATTAACGCTGAGATGATGATGACTCTAATTTACTTACCTGGATACTTTATTTTTGACAAGATATGAGATAAGTTTAAGTTAACCTTTGTCCTAATATTTATTTTTTCTTTTCAGAATGTCAAGAACTAGAAGCTGCAACATTTATCTGTAAGTTTGGCAAACATATATTTGAAACGACAAGTTAGGTATTAGTATAGTTGTGATTTTAGAGCCGATGAAACGAAAAAGTAACGATAAATGAAATTAATTCATAGGGTTTAACGAGGAAGGAAATGATATAGGAAGAATTATACAGTATTTCTTAAATTCTTCTTGAAACAAAATGTTTTTTTAACACGCTTTTATTAGCTTATGTGGGTTGGCGATTTCAGACTTATAAAGTCCAGGTTTCCTCGAGATGTTTTCCTTCACCTTCAGTCATTGGTGTCCAAGATATACTTAGAAAGTACATATAACTTTAGAAAAGTTACATTGGTACTTTCCTGACCTGGAATCGAACCCGCGCACTCATACTTGAGAGGCTGGTGTTTTAACCACTAGGCACCACGATACTGAGCAAGCGTGGTGATTACGCTCAATCCTTCTCTGTATGAGAGACTCTGGTCTCTGGGGAAACCTGTGCCCAGCAGTGGGACGGTAAAAAGGTTGTTGATGATTAGCTTATAACTTTATTTTCACCTACTTATACGAATCAGATTGAATAGAAAACTTGCACAGGGGTCAAGGGACGATGACGAAACAATACTAGAAAAAAAAACAATTGTTATTACTTTTTAACTTTTTCTCCTGAATCGTGGGTTCCTATAGAAACATATAAACTCACGTATACAAACAGGCAGACTCGGAACAAGTACTTGTAGATTATACAAATATTTATTCCTTGCGGGAATCGAACCCGTAACACGCATGGCAGCGGTCAATCCCATAACCACTACGCCAATCGTGCCGTCAGTATTATATTTTGTATTAAGAAAGTAACATTGTTACGGTTAGCAACTTAAGTCAATTAACATAATATAATCCGATCATGTACTTTTTGGTACCTTTTAATAGAAGAAGAGAGAAAGAGAAATAAAGGAGAAACAGTCAGAGTGCTATTTGCTGCCGACTGTACGTGCGCCGATTTAAACCCGCAACTTTATACAGAAGAGATAAAGTTTGAACCACTGGGCCATAACAATTAAGTTAATAAATTTAACTTACTTGTCACTTATCTATATATAGAACTGGTCGAATTGATACTGAATTTGTACTGAATGAAGCTTTTCATTAATTAATATCAATTTGAACAGTTTGCGAAGTTGCTGTTGATACAAATTGAACTAAAACAAAAAAAAATTCACCCTTTCTTAAAACTTTATGATACCAATTACGTACGTTATGGAATATTTAACAGACACTGAGCACCCTGTTAACGATACCAGGAAAATGAAAGTTGAAAAAAGAATATCCGAACAGCTAGCGAAAGGGAAATACAAACTTGAGCGAATTTATAAAAAAAAAAAAAAAAAACTCTCAATTGCGAGTTGAACTCACAAATCGAGGGTTGCCTTTTAACACTCGAGCAATGAACGCCACAAAAAATGAGGGCCCAGTTTAATTTTTAACTTTTTTTTTTGTGAAAACGGCGGTGGAATACGCATTCTGTGAATTTCAAGTACCTATCTACCTATTACGGTGCATAAGATAAAGTCTTGTGAGAGACAGTCAGATGGCCTTAGTCATAGGGTCTCGTTGGTACCCTATTGTTACGGAACCCTTTTTTTATACGGGAACTCATCGAATGACCTCTCCCGCTTTGGGTGGAGCGGAAGGCCTTGTCTGAATTTTACTGACTAAAACCCACTTGTGTTCTTATTCATCATCGTCATTTCAGCGTTAATCCCAGTCGCATCCGTAGCTTTTCAGCTTTGGAATCTGGGGTCCGCTTTACCAGTCTAACTGCTGATTTTGGCTAAACTTCGATATTTTCCGTGAAGCGACTGCCGTCTGACCTCCACAACGCGAAGACAATATCTAAGCATTGCAGTTGGACCAATTGTTAGATTTTTGAGGGCTCCAACAACCCGTAACGACTACCACTAGATGTTCGTATGGCAACCGGGACCAACGGCTTAACTTGCTTTCCGAAGCACGACCAGACCAGTGCATATATTCATATTCATGCATACAAATATTTGCACTGTGAGGGATCGAACCCGCGCCTCCTTGCGCAACGGCCGCGTTCGCTACCGCTACGCCACGGAGGCTATCGACTTGTGTTCTTATTATTTATATATTTTATTATTTAAGTACACACAATGAAATGCATAAGAATAAGACAAAATCTAGATCTGAGTAGAAAGGTGCCGCTTATTTCTTAAGAAATTTCTTCCAGCAGACCTGCGTAATAAAACAGAAGTGTAGATAGTGTGTAAGAACCAGGAGGAAATAAAATTTTAATAATATGATAGGTATAAAAGTAATAATATTAAATATACCTAAACATATAATCCAAAAACATTTATATAAGTATACTTAAGTAAATACATAGTATTAATATATATAAATATGATTATACAGTATGTTAAGAAAATCCTGTCCGACCCATAAGGATAATAAAGGTTAGGTATACACATGACCAAATATAATATAAAATTTTACGTAATCATCATAGTACCAATACAAATGAATTTTGAAATAATCTTTTTTTCCCGCGAATTAATTCCAACTTTCCCGAAATTTGGTAATTTTTAAAAACGTGACAACACCGGTATTATTATGAGCGAATAGCGATGCGACCACGTGCCGCGTGCCCTGCCGCCCGCTCCCCGCGGAAGGGTGCATATCGCACATTGATTAAGTTACCTCTTTTTGCGAAAGAATATTTACTTTTTTAGGGGTTTTTTTTTACGTTTAGCCCGGTTTTGTATGCATTAGTAGAATCAGTTATCGATACCTAACAACACATTCACGGGTCGGACAGGGTTTTCTTAACATACTGTATAATAAACAAATTCTCACAGTATAGAAGTCAGAGAGAGAGACTCTTTTTATCGACGTTTAAATATAGAAATAGTGTTTAAATCAAGAATGTTAGGCGGGAGTGAGTTCCACAATCTTACAGCATGGATAGAGAAGGAATAGGAATAATAACTCGTATTATGAGGATAAGATTTAAGGATGCATGGATGGATGGATTTGAAAACGGCGAGTTTGCCGTTAAGCACTAGTTCATACTAGTGCTTGACGGCAAACCCACCTGATGGTAAGTAAAGATGCAATCGTTGATGTTAGAGCTTGCTAGGTTATTCTTAAGCCCATTCGCTCAAAAACTGAGTGAATAGGAAGGAAGACAGCAGTTGAGCGAGGTGATGCAATGTTGAACCCAAAACTTGGTCCTTCACTTTCCTGTGTGTAGCACGATATCTCGTTTGATCGACCAGCAACCCTCGCAGACATCGGACTTCATGGACCCTGTCATGATGTGCTGACATCTCTTTGAAGTGCGGGTGGAACACAACGCGCCGTCGATCCGGGTCCTGGTCCTAACCGGGCGGCGACGGATGCTTTCGCAACCCTTAGAAAAGAATACAAGTAATAACAGTAACTGCAGTTCGAAACCTATTCCAGGTCCCCGCACTAAATCTTCGATTTCAACCAATACTTAACAACATTGTGTACGATTCCAACGACATTCTACTAGAGACTACTGCGGGAAAAGTTTTGCAATAACAATATCGCCGGATCCGTTGAAACCGATGTTTTTTGAAACAAGAAGCAACACAATCGAGTTGAGAGGTGTCCCGGCTACGTTTGTTATAACCTTACGTTAGAAATTGTGTCGAGAATTTTAAAGAAAGTCAGTAAACTATTTTGTTATATAGTGTGTCTGCTCTGGGATTTGTACCGACTTTATAGCTAAGTCCAAACATGGAGTGGAGGTATAAACAACTGAGGTTATTCGATTTTGTAGTGTTGTGACAGTTATTGCGGATAATACTTTCTTGGTCGTATAAGGATTTCAGTGTGTAAAAGTATTCTGAGAAAATAATGCAATTAAATTAATGTTAATTATTGTTAAATGTTAATTGTGTGTTAATTATTAAATTAATGTTATTTTTTCTAGGATGAAACGCTTCCTAGATAACTTTTAATGGTTTATGAGTGTCAAATTTTCCTCTACACTTAAAACCATTCCATGTATTTTATAATTAATCTTACTATTTCTTACCCATGAGCAAATAAGTTAATATACAATATGTAAAGAAAACCCCGTCCGACCCATATGGATAATAAAGTTTAGGTAAACAACAATGGCCAAATAAAATATGAAATTTTAGATAATCATAGTGACGATACTAATGAATATCGAAATAATATTGTTTTCCGTATATTAATTCCAGCTTTCCCAAAATTTGGTACTTTAGTTTAATTTAAAAAAAAATAATAAAAAAGTGACAACACTATTTTTACCGTATTATTATGAGCGACACGACGACGTGCCATGTGCCCTGCCCCCCTTTCGCCCGCGCATGTATTGCCTACCGTACATGTATTAAGTTACCACCTTTTGCGAAATAATATTAATTTTTGAAGGGATTTTTTTAAGTTTAGCTCGGCTTTGTAGGCATTAGTAGAATCAGTTATCCATACCTAGGAATACTTTCACTAATCGGACGGGGTTTTCTTTACATATTGTATACATACAGCCTTATTACAAAACAAGGTTTATATTTATAAACGGTTTTATTGAGCCAACGAACAGTTTTTAAATTTCGAATCGTGATCTAAAAAAGTTAAAGTTCTTACTATTACAAAAACTGCGTTATAGCCGGGTGTACATTGCGAATTTTGCATTAAATGCTTTGTCCGAATAAAGTCCATATACGGTAACTAGCTAGAATGTTTACACTAGAACTTAAGTTAGAACTCGTTTTGAAATAAGACAGATATTTATCAAAAAGTTATACAAATTCAAAATGCCTAAATCACTCTTTAAAATTTCTAATGTGTAAGCGCAATGATTAAAATTCATCCCAGGAATAAGACGAAGACTTAAGCCGTTCGGGAGTAAATACTAAAATTGAAATTGATGCTCCTAACAAAATATTAAATTCACCTAACATAAACACAACCTTCAAATACCTACTACATCCTGTCCAAAGAAAAATATAAAATTTTAAATCCCTTTTGTAAACACCAGGCGCGCTAAAATCCACAGTGTTAAGACTCAGGAACACGGAGGAAATCCTTAAGGATTCCAGGAATTGCTTTCAAAATGTACTGTTGCCAATATTATTTGGAAATTCGATCCGCTGGCCTGCATTCAATAGCGCCGAAGGCCGGATCAGAAGTTTCCCCACTCTTCCTGCTTTCGATGTTACAAAAGCTTTAAAACGCTCTTCACTTGAATTCACGCACAACCAATACATATAACTTCGAAAAAGAAGTACCTACCATAATTTTCGTTAACAGTTTCCTTACTGAGGAACATAATATAAATTGTTTGAAATCGCCTTCCTCTTGATTTTGAAGGACGCTCCGTAAAGGCCGTTCTTGGTGAAAAGCACCTTTCACACAATGCTGCTTAAAGCGTGCTTCAGTGACCCACTTTGGCTTTTAAAGAGAAGGAAACAATGGTTGGTATGTATAATGACAAACAATTGACAAACCTATTATGCTCTGAAGAGTGAATTAAAAGAATTATGTCAGCCAATTAACTCGGTTGCGTAGCTTCTACTTTTGGTAATACTGCAGTAAATGTTTCCTGTCTATTCTCCACTTGATCATCAATATTATTATAAGTATGGACATACCTGTAGATTATTCTAAATTATTGCATGGACCCGACAATAAAGTTATAAAATTCTCATATACTAAAAAAATTGCAGTCGAGGGACTGACCGGTACTAATTAAATAATAATAACTTTTATTTTTCGAAAGTACAAAAACGTTACAAGAAAGAGCAGCTACATATATTTAGGTAAGGTACTCCCAAACTGAGACATGCTCGTATCTTGGGTAGTCGGCGGTCGGCCGATTTAAATGTCAATATATGTATACATATCACCGCCTTTTTGAAATTATTAAGAAACACAGAATCTACAAAAAGTAAAAATAAAATAACAATTTCGGTGTCGAGTTGGTCACGTTCGCGCGAATTGATTGCTTTTTCCCATCTAACAAAAAATCGCAAAAGAAAATTCACTTCAAAGAGAAATGACCAGCACCCTAATTGCATTACACACTATTGCTATCAACTGGAATCATTTTGAAGCATACAACTAATCCATCGGTACATATGTTCGAAAAATGTGTCTGCTCAACGACGTAAATAACGCAATGAATGTTGTTGAACTGTCAAAATGAAGACCATTGCTACTGATTGTGTGTTACGTAATTACCCTGGCAGAGGGCTTGTCATAAATATCGAAGGACCTACGATCAGTGTAGTAGACGTGAACTTGAGTGGAGACCACATATTGGCAAGCGTATTGTAGTATGCTCCCCAGCTCGATGGATTGACTACATTATGACCGATGCAGAAGTTGGAGGACCGGGTATTGTGAATCAGTATGGAAGAGGCATAACTCCAGCAGTGGATTGCAATAGGCGTTAGGATTATTTTGATTTATTTATTATATTTTACACATCTAGTTGATCGATTGAAACATATACAATGTTATTTTTTGTATATAAGTAAATAATCTATATATATAATTTCAAAAAGATATCATGAAAGACCACAAAGTTATGAGTGTGTTGTCATACTTGGCTGTCCCAACTAAAATATGGTCAACACAGCTCGCCCGCCCGCACTAACGGCGGCGCAGCGCGGGCTACCCTGTCTCACTGTGAATCTAGTTCTATATCTACCGTCAACTGTGTTCTGCGCTCGGTAACCACACTGCAACTAAACTAAATGTATTTGGCAAAAAATATAACATGGCGTAAAAATGTTTGCAATCTATTCAGTAGCTTATTCTGAACAAACTATATTCAGGTTTCGTACAAATATAATGTTGTATAATATCAAAACCTTGTTGTGTAACAAACAACATGATATAATGCAGAAATTATTTATTAAAATCCTTCTAATTAATATTGTATGAGCTAGAATTAGCTCGCATCAATTTCTAGTTGGACGAGTATTTAATACATCGGAATGAAGCTTAACATCACAAGTCCCAAAGGGTAGCTTCGTTCGAAGCGCCATTCTCGTTTAGAAAACATTTTCTATACTTCTACAAGATACCTAGCTAGATACGTTTAGTTTCTTTCGTTAAATTTCTCTGTAAATATTAGTGGAGCAGGTGTTGAATTTTGATTTTATTTTCTGAAGACCTTTTGCTCCTTTTTCATAGGAAATTGAATCAAAATATTTTTCGTAGTTTCCAAGCTCGCGGCAATTCTGAAAACAAAAGTAAGTATATATTTTTATAAAAATTTTTTAGTCTCTTTCTCTTACTCCTAGCTTTTTACGAGTTGAAGTTCGATACTGAATTGGGTACATAGTCATTATATTTCCAAATGTCACAGAGGGGACAGATAGATCGAAAGACACAGAAATAGTTTTGAATTTATATTGAACTAGCAGTAATTATATCGATCCCGTATCAACATAGGTATAAAAAGTATAAAATCAAAATCAAGTCATTTATTCAAATTAGGCTGAGAATTTGCAATTTTTGAACTTTAATATTACATAAGAAAGTCCCCCAAAACACCCACACAGCGCCACTTCCTAGTGCTTTCATTGGGAAGAAGAAGTGGCGGAACAAACTCCCCAGCAGCACAGCTGTCTGTTCTTTTTAAACAAAAAAAAAGTGACTTTATACAAACACAAGAAAAAACAACAACGATGAAATTATTTACCATATGCCAGTTAGCCACGCCAAAATACCAGCAAAGCAAAACGAAAAAATAAAATAGGTCCATAATAGGTAATAATAATAATAATTTATTTTGCTAGAATACGAGTATAAATACATTAGCTGGTAGTTACAAATATTGTCCGCCATATTCAACCATTATCAGGTATGCAAAAAATGTCACATTCTTAAGCTGCAAACTCAATAAATTATATTATAACAATTTTCTATTCAATAAGGTAAATTAAATTTCAATAATAAAACAATGATGTCGACACAGAAGCTATAGAAATAGTAATATCAAGATAATGTCAATATACAATTAAATAAGTCATCTAGTAAACAAATGTGCTGATTGGAGTCAAGATAGAAATGGATCAAGATAAAAATTATACAATCAAAATGTCAAACTAGCCACAATACAATTAAAAATGTTACCTGGTAAAAATAATTAATGTTTAAAATGTCATACTTATATAAAATGCCAGTGAAATTAGAATAAATCAAAAATATTAAAATGTCATACTTATATAAAATGTCAGTGAAATTAGAATAAATCAAAAATATTAAAATCAAGTAAATAGGTTTTAACTTATTACCTAAATAAAAGCTTATGCCCAATATTTATTTTATGCATTGTAAAAAAGCAAATTATATGAACTCATATAACGTGTCAGTAAGCTAATTCCGGAGAAAGAACACAAACATTGTCTTAAGTTAATCAGAGCGACCAGCTATTCTTATCATTTAATTAGTCATTTAAGTAAGCAATAGCAGTAGTATAATAAGTAATAATATGTAAATTCTGGTTAAAACCCGTGTCAAATTTCATTAAAAGACATACATTCATCAATCTTTTCATCTTAATAAGCTTTACAGTAGCGTTTTAATATTAAGTAGGATAACATATGTACTCGTATATTAGTATTGATGTACGGATGTTAACATTGTCACATCATCATCATCATCATCAACCTTTTTATCGTCCCACTGCTGGGCACAGGTCTCCTCTCATACAGAGAAGGATTGAGCGTTTTTCTATAATTCATGCAAGAGTGTTCATGTTTAGGAATAACTTATTGGTTTACCTTTACCTGTAGATATTAGCCCAGTGTTAACGGCCGTGACTTACGAGTTGTGGGTCGTAGGTTCGAGTCCAGAAAAGCGCTTTCATCATCATCATCAACCTTTGTATCGTCCCACTGCTGGGCACAGGGTCTCCTCTCATACAGAGAAGGATTGAGCGTAATCACCACGCTTGCTCAATGCGGGTTGGCGATTTCAGACTTAAAGTCCAGGTTTCCTCAAGATGTTTCCTTCACCTTCAGTCATTGGTGTCCAAGATATACTTAGAAAGTACATATAACTTTAGAAAAGTTACATTGGTACTTGCCCGACCTGGAATCGAACCCGCGCACTCATACTTAAGAGGCTGGTGTTTTAACCACTAGGCCACCACGTTTGTGTTAATTATTCGTAACCATAGCTCTCAAAAGAAAACATCGTGAGGGAACCGGCATGTCCTAGAATTAGAAATCCACACTTGGCCCGCGTGGTGGAATATGACCCATTTTCCAGAGTCAAGGCCTATCTCAGTAGTGAGAAAAGTTAAAAGGTGATTATTATTACATTTACCTACCTTTTTTTCATGATAAATCATTAAGTGACCTATCCAGCTCTGCCAGAGCGGAAGGGGTCTCAGACTTTTACTGATTAATACCCACCCGTCTTTCTCTTGCTTGTGCAACAGAGGATCACGGTATCTCTTTGGAACAACTCGCGGCTACATACGAGTAGATGTACCTTGATCACATATCTGAATTTCCAACAAAGCTTAAGTGGCTCCCCATACGTCTTCGTCGGAATTCTCATATCCTATTTCAGCTCTACAGCACTTTGTATAATCTTAAAACCCCTCTTATCGTTTCAAGTTCCTTCATGGCACAAGTAATAGGTATCTGAAGTCATCGGCAAACATGATGTTAGAGATGCCGATGCATTCCACTAGTTTTTATGATATATCCTTTACCGTACAAGCAGTTCGGCTATGGAATGACTTGCCAGTGTCCGTAATAATTTCTCAAACTCTGTCTATTTTTAAAACTATGATAAAAAACATTTCCACTCTTTTTAAACATAACATATATTTTTTTTCTCTTGTATGACGTTTATTATTTAGATGTAAATATTTACTTAAAGTAGTATGATACACTTTACGTACATATTTATTGTATAATCTTTGTAAATAGAACACTGTACTACCTATATTATTTTATCTCTCCTTCCCCTTAGTATTCCATCCAAAGGTTGCCTGGTAAATATGGCTCTTAGTGATAAGACCGCCCATTGTGTCCCCCTTTGTAAAATCTTTATATTTATGCTCAGTAATCTATAAGAGTACTCTATTCTATTCTTAATAAAGAGTGTTCTATTCCTTGTAGCAAACCACACGCTCGTTTTTGACATTGCATTAAAAACAGCCTAGTTTTGTTAACTCCATACATAGAAATGAGATAAGAGAATTAGTTCATCCTAGCTTGTTAATTAGGTCATGATTAGTAAGTTTGTTATCAACAGCAAAGTTCTGTGTTCGCAATATGTTAGGACGAAATCGTTTTGCCAGAAATCTAATTGGTTCTTTGTATCTTACTTTTCTATTTTAAAATATTTACATAATTATAATTTAATAATCTAATTAATAAAATAAACAAGTATATAAAAAGAGACATAAAGGGACATTAAATAATTCGTTCGCAACGTTGTTTACAAGACTCGGGCCCTAAAAGCTCTTCTGATTTTTAGGCCTAATTATAATAATTAAAATTAAAATCGTAATATTGGTTCTTGGTGCTGTTTACGATAACCTTTTCTAAAAACTATAATTATACCCTCCGTTAAATTTTACTCTTTGATTGCTGTACTTCATCTTTCAATATTTATCATTGGTACACTTTATTTTACATGCTTGATATCTTAAATACATAATTAAGTAAATCAAATCAAATCAAAATTGTTTATTGCAATCCATAATGTACAGTTACAGGTGATAAATATCATATTATAAGCGCTTCATGTTTCCATTTATCTATTTATTTAGTTTTATGTAATTTCTATTCATTTATTTTTACTATCGTATTAAGTATTAAGGTTAGAACCCAGATGGGCGGTTTACATTGTAACTATTAATTTCATCACTGCCCTCAAAACGGTGAAGGAAGGTAATATATATACCAAAGGTATATAATGATTTACATAGTGAGGAAACCGTCATATCTTAGAATCAAAAATTTCCAGTCATGTGACATCTAATAAGCCGCAAAGGGTCTGGAACTGTGTGGTAGATTACGGCCCAAACCGAGATGGATTGGGTCGTATCGAGTACAGATTCTGCTGTTCTAAGATACCTAGTATGCACTCTTAATAATTTCAGATAAACTAAGCTTATAGATAAGTATTAAAATAGAAATGAAAGATAAGATGATTCACACACACACACACATTTTAATATAACTGCCATTAAATATTCCCTTTTTGAAGTAAAAACTTGTTTAATAACGTTAAGCACTTTTTTTGGATAGGGAAAAGCATTGAATTTGTGTGAGCGTGACCGACTCGACCCAACATCGTGATCGTTTTTTGTTTTTTTACTTTTTGTCTGTTCTGTGTTGTTAATGATTTCAGTTTTCACCTCTGTCGGTCGGCAACAGCTAGGTTTAACCTGGCTTCAGAATGTGGGCACATGAAATAAATTACTTTAGTGCCTCATAATGTTCCGTATATATTACGCATTATTGCGCCATTAATGGAGTCTTTGTAACATCTCAAAATATTGCGTATGACTTGCTATAATTACGTGACTATATCATGTAAATATGCTACTAATTTATATTGTTATTAAGAGTTTATAGACTATACAATTTCTCCAGAAAACCACATGTTAATTTGATAATTTTTAATGTTAATTTTTATGTTTTAATGTTAAATGTTCTACTATGATATTATGCGAATGGAAATGGGTAAAACTTATCACACAGTATAAAACAGTTTTTATTTTTTAATAATTATAAACTAGTGCTTGACCGCATTCCCGCCTGATGGTAAGCAAGGATGCAATCAATGATAGTAAAGCGCACTAGTTTATTAAGAGACTATTCACTAAAAAGAAAACTGAGTAAATAGGAAGGAAGACAGAGCAGTTGAGTGAGGTGATGCAATGTTAAACCCAACGACACGATCAACGATGCTACGTCCACCTCCCTCCACGACCAAACTCCCGACACAACAACAATTGGTGCATCGTACCCGGCACACACCGCAACACAACTGCTCAGACCCGTCCGTACGGCTTCACCAGACATCATGCCGGAACACGATGAATCACTTGGCGGCAAGACTTTGTCTGGTGGGTGCCGACAGCCGATATTATGGCCTACCACCTATCCATATCTATCTATCATCTATGTATTTAAAATAATTTTAGCAAATATAATCATTCGTCGAAAGTATAAGTAGGTACCTATATAAGTAGTTATACTGTACCAAGTACAACGTCAAATCTCATTAAGGAACCAAAAACATTGAAGCCACTACTTAAGTTAATTATTAATTAACATTTTAATTATAAAACTCAAACACATTTTCCGTAATACTACATAATCCACAGTACGTAAATATTATAAATACAATTCGCTTCGAAAATTAAGAAGCGGTTCATTAACGCAAAATATTACAAATAATACATTCATAAAACCCACAATATTTTTCATTTCGATTAAGTACAAATCGGATACATCGAATATTGACTTAATAGCCTTCTCGTTAAGCTTATAGGTTATTTCGCCACCATGTTCATTTTAAAAGTCATTAAATCTGATGAGTTCAATACCTGAGGGAGATGTAAATATTGATGACATGTTTAGAGTTGCCAATAATGTTTTACCGCTTGATAATTTACCGACAAAATATGCAAAGGAGTAAGTAGGCGGTTTTACTTGTAAAAATTGTCAAGAAGGTGATTGTGGCACTAGGAAAAACTGCCATCGATCTCATACTTTATTTCGAGATTTTATTGATTGTTGTGAGATATTAGTTCCACTTAAACAGTAACATACATAATATGTGTACGATCAACCACTTCAGGAACGCGTCAGTAATAAATTTTTAGTAATAAATTGTCCCCGGCTAGGTCATGATGGAAAACGATCTTTTCCTGATTGGCCTGGGTCTTGGATGTTTATCTATATATGTATCTATTTTATAAATAGAGTATTAGAGTTAGTATCCCATAACACAAGTCTCGAACTTACTTTGGGGCTAGCTCAATCTGTGTGATTTGTCCGTAAAAAAAATAGCAAACCTTAATCTAACATTGCCTTAAATATTTCGGAACATCAATAGTCTAGTTGCTAGAAAGTAACAATTTATGAATATTATCTTATTTAGCTAATTTTTAATGATGAAAAGTTTTATTTCTATAAGTAAGTTTACAGCACCTAAAAACCCTTTCAGACGTCAATCATATTTCAAAATCAAAATGAGATTGGCCTTTTCTATGTGACTACTCTGAGAAGAAATGCCGAAAAAACCTCATAGGTCACATACTCTTTTTAATTCAACACATAATTTTGTTCAGTTTACGTGAACGATTAGTGCACGCATTTGTCAGCAATCGTCAAAAAGTGTTACAAAAAGCGCTTGCGGTACGAACATTAATAAGTTCGGCTCTTCTTCTCCATTTCCAAGTCGAAATGATGAACCGATACCTACATATTCTTGATTTCCCCGTAGGTTGGCATTAATATTCCTGAAAAATCATTCTTACTATCATAATCAAAAAGCGCAATTTAGTGTCATATTTCTTGGTTTTCAATTTTTATTATTTTAATCGGAGCTATATTTTAAAGACATGTTCTACAAACTATTGAGATTTTGGTGAAAATTGTGTAAGAGTTAAGAAATCATTGCGTCTAGGTATAGTTCTATGTATGTGCAAATAATGCATTGGAAACTTGCAAGCCGTTATCACAACATATCATAAAAAACTTTTTTTTACAAAAAAGAAACAACCGATTTCCAAAAACACTATAAAGTGAAAAATAACTATTTCGGAAGTCGGTGTCTTTGGTTTTTGTATATTAGTTTTTGACACCGACTTTAGTTTGTAGTGTTTTTGGAAGACGGTGTTTTTTTTAAGCTATTGCATAGCTTCTATCGCGGGCCTTGAGCGCGGGACCGAATCCAGAAATTCCGTAACGAAAAAACCTCACGCTCCCCACTCCGACGGGCACGGAGGTGTGGCTTGAAGGCCGTACATCGTCTAACGTCGTTTCAGTTCGTCAGTCTTCGGCACGGTATGTTTGTGTGCGTGCGACTACATCTTTTGAAAACAATTTATAGATTTTCAAAAAGAGCATGCATATTGCAGGGCGCGAACTCAGTTCTACATACTTGCCATGTTACTGATAGTCGCGATGTG
Source organism: Sesamia inferens (assembly GCA_037179545.1). Classification (NCBI taxonomy): domain Eukaryota; kingdom Metazoa; phylum Arthropoda; class Insecta; order Lepidoptera; family Noctuidae; genus Sesamia; species Sesamia inferens. The sequence continues at coordinate 11,388,763 of CM073939.1, forward strand.
CTAAACTTGTGATTGATTTTCTCTCTGAAATAGGTCTTCTATAGAGATATGTCATAGACGTCATCGACGTTGTCATGGCTACCTTAAAAACTTTTCATATAATTAATTATTAAGTACTTTTATTCAAATTAATTTAGTAGTGTTTTTATAAAATAGTTTTTTTTTAACGGAAAAGCTAAGATGAATGTCACGCTAATTTTTCATTGGACTTTTAAATTATTTATAGTGTTGTTTACTAAATAAAAGCGCGTGATTTTATAGAGTAAAAAGTGCTCACGCGGCCGTTTTTTCAACTGTTATTGGCGATATCCGCCATTATTGTGAAATATTTTTTTAAAGAATTTCTATAATTTGTTACACGTGTTATTGGCAAAATTGTGGTATCTATCCACAGGGACCAGATCAAGAGTTGAAGTTTTTATTAAATAAAATATTACAGAAAGATGTCGGTGAACAATGTTAATACGAGTACATTTAAGTGTACGAGTTGTAATATTGTTATCTCCGAAACGAAACAACGAAAGTTTAATAAAAATATGCTCGTCGGCTTTTTCTGAGGAAGACAAAAAAGGCAAAAAAGTTATTGTTTGTTTCTACGAAGACAAGACAAAAACATGTATCGAGGCATAAGAACAAAAAGCAGAAAGACCTAAAATATACGATTACGGTGTTTAAAATCACGGATCCCGAACAATCCCAGTTTTTGTGGCATATGACCTTCACAAATTGCCACCAGTTTGCTTTGACTACGTAGAACGTACGTATAGAAGTTGATGAAGGATTTAATAATTCTACGGTCAGATGTTAACGCAATCAGAAGTGATTACATATGTTACTAAAGATCAGCTCGAAAATATTAAATTGATAACAAATAATTCGACACCGACGCCGTTCATCATCAACAACCTTTTTATTGTCCCACTGCTGGGCACAGATCTCCTCTCATACAGAGAAGGATTGAGCGTAATCACCATGCTTGCTCAATGCGGGTTGGCGATTTCAGACTTATAAAGCCCAGGTTTCCTCAAGATGTTTTCCTTCGCCTTCAGTCATTGGTGTGCAAGATATACTTAGAAAGTACTTATAACTTTAGAAAAGTTACATTGGTACTTGCCTGACCTGGAATCGAACCCGCGCATTCATACTTGAGAGGCTGGTGTTTTAACCACTAGGCCACCACGACAAAACAGTGGGGTATATTGAAAAAGAACCTCGGAGTCTTTGAGTATATTTCGTGGTGCTCCCTGTGCGCCGTTTCCGAGTCAACGAAATACCAGTTGGTGGAGTCATAAGGATACTATAGCTGTCTTGCCTGCCCTTCAGTGCCGGTCTTGCGATTGCACCGAAACAGCACACAATGACAGAGATTATAAGTAATAGCATAGACAGACCTTACGGAGGAATTGCCCTATTGTAGAGGAAGTCCGCTTTCTCAAAGGTATCAGTGTTGTTGTGTAATAGTGGTCGTTTAGTTTTCACACGGATCGTTCTATGTTAGTTTTCTCATTTTACATGCTTGCTGACTCGAGTGATAATATAATAGATTTCATGGGTTTTTTCTTTATTTTTTGGCTTCGCACGGTTTGTGCATTTAGCCAATGCCACGTAATTATGAATTATTCATGTCGAAAAAGACGGCCGCGTGACCCGTCTTACGAGTGAGGTTTGGGACAAAGTCATGATGTGGCCACTATGCAGCGATATTTCACTGTTCTTTATGAACTATTTACTAAATGCACTTTTTACTACATAAATCACGCACTTTTATTTAGTAAACAACACTATAAATAATTTTAAAAGTCCAATGAAAAACGAGCGTGACACTCAGCTTGACTTTCCCGCCAAAACTCAGGGTGCTGATCACGAAAATGATTTCATTTTTGAAATCCAAGATGGCCGACATCATATTTCATGACATTCTGACGTATGGGTGTGATAACGAACATGACGTCATTTTTAAGCTATTTCTTAGCTTCTTTCTATGTCTTTATCAAAGTCGAACAGAAAACAATGAATATAGTTTAGTCGCTTAATCGTCACCATTTTTCGCACTCTTTTGATGACGTTGCTGGTAAAAAATAAATAAATTACAAAACAGAAAGAAAACTTGAATTGATATCAAAGAAAAAAAAAACAAAGGAAAAATTACTGTATAAATAAAATAAATAAATAATTATAATTGCAAGTTATAGTTGATATAAAAAGGCTATGCAATAGCTTTACCGCGGCAGTCTCTGAGTGCCACACGCCTTTTTTTTTTTTTTGTTAAAAATGTGTTTAGTTGTGAAAAGTACTGTTCACCTGCATCCGGTTAGACTGGATTCTGACGCTAAAATAGTGGGGAAAAGGCATACAAGCAAACGACGTAATTTAGTTTATTTTAATTTTTACCTGTAATTTTAGTTTAAAAATGGAGCCACTGAACCAATTTCTATAAAATTCCTATGAAATCAAAATGAAAGTATGAACAATGCTAGACATGACGCGATTACGCAACTTAAATTCGGTCTCCTGATTATAATTAATTGTTGCATAAGCGTGACGAGTAGGTAGTGGTTGTCCCGTGTTAAACTTCAATGCTGTAAAGTTTTTAGGAATTCCCTCAACTGCATATGATCTTCATCATCAGATTTATTGCAAACCATCATTTTAACCCATAGGTATAGGTGCAAAGTTCTCATCAATATAAATGAATTAATTCCAAGCACAATGTTGCTACTGTAAACCGTTGACGAGTTCCCTTAACTGTCCTTTGTCTTCATCATAAGACCCCTAATGACAATCACAATACGTCTATGTGTCTTATCAAAACAATTTAATCAAGCACAAATACAAAGACTGTCTCTCAGCTCCATCATCAATTCTATTGCAAACCTTCATTAATCCAATTTATTTCTCTCTTCATAACATTGATTTAACAACATTTTTACTTATATTCCACCATTGGAAGAGACTGTTGCCTGAAGTAGGTTTTGAAAGAAGCCTGTGTTACAGGTCACCACTATAACCCATATGGGTGCAAAGTGCTCATGAATATAAATTAATTAAATCCAAACACTAACAGTAACTACTGTAAATCGTTGAAGAGTTCCCCGAACTGGCCTATGTTTTCATCATTAGAGCCTTAATGATAGTTACAACCTATCTAGGTATGAAGTTCTTATCAATACAAAATAATCAAGCACAAACTCAAAGTAGCTGCTGTGAATCGCTGAGGAGTTCCCTCGACTGTCTGGGGCCTTCATCTTCAAATCTACTGCAAACCTTCATTTTAACCCACACTGGTGTAAAGTACTCATCAATATAAATGAATTAAATCCAAACACAAAGTAGCTACTGCAAACCGCTGTGGAGTTCCTGGAACTAGCCTTTGGCTTCATCATCAGAGCCCTTATGCTAGTCACAACCCATCTAGGTATAAAGTTCCTATCAATACAAATTAATCAAGCCTCCAACTAATAATATCTTACTGGTATTATGATCGCGAAAGTTTTTATGAATAGAGCTTTGTTAGTTTTTCAAGTAAATACTAGTGAATTGATTTGGATACAATTTATTATAATATATAATATATTATATATTCGTATATAATTAAGATACTTTTTATTCGAATATTCTTATGGGATCGTAACGTATGAAAATGAAACAAATAGATGGTCGAGTCATCTTATTAATCACAAGCCAATGCCGATGCTTAAATAAATTCGTCATAGATAAAAGTGCGCGTACCTCAACGGTCAGTTCTGTAGTGCGAAAGCTGCAAATACAGCAGTACATTTTCTATTTCGGCATACTTTTTTTTTTTTTTATTTATAAACTAGTGCTTCACCGCGATCACGCCTGGTGGTAAGCAGTGCTGCAGTCGTTGATGGTAAGGGTGCTAGGTTAGGTTATTAGGTCAGGGCGCGCATGGTGGTCAAGTGGTTAAAACACCAGCCTTTCAAGTGTGACTGTGCAGGTTCCATTTCAGGTCAGGCAATTAGGTACCAATGTAACTTGTCTAAGTTATATGTACTTTCTAAGTATATCTTGGACTGATTAAAAGGTGAAGGAAAACATCTTGAGGAAACCTGGACTTTAAGTCTGAAATCGCCAACCCTCATTGAGCAAGCGTGGTGATTACGCTTCGTCCTTCTCTGTATAAGATAAGACAACAATTAAGAAAAAGATCAACAGACTTTGTCTGGTCTAGTAATAAACAGAACATTATAAATAACTATTTAATGAATCACTAAATATGAACAATTTTAAGTCTATATAGGCGAATAAATTACATTGCGGAGTCTAATATAATTTTACGAATGGAGGCATGTTATACACGAGTAAGTAGCCAAGTACATAAATCTAATATAGTGCTTTCTGTAAATAAATTACAACTTTGATATGGTTTGGTATTCACAAGTTATTACGACTATGAAAACTAAGTACCTATTTCCGAATTATCTTCAGCCTGAAAATCTTTATACAAAAACACATCAACATGAATATTACTAAATAAAACGGGCTATGTTGTTGTTGTAAGTCTGTGAATACAAATCTTTTGATCATATAATCAGGAACTCTTTAAACGATGAATTGTGATATGGAGATGGTACGCAGAGCGTTGACAATCAGAGCTAAGATGCCGAGGCTCCCTCTGTTTCGCAGCATGACTGCCATGTTCCTGAAGGCACGCATAAATGGATTTGCTCACTGATGGCGAAACTACTGATAGAAAAATTACGTCGTTTAAAAGAGTTCTGGTTTACATAAACAATTGCTGAATGTTCTAGGAAAACTAGATTTTCAAAGAATCATCAACCATGTACAGCACACTCGTCTCCACAGAGTAGGCAACTCGTTCATGGGTCAATGTATACACTTTTACAACAAGCTTCCCATGGACATTCGAAACTTACCCATTAAACGATATAAAAACTATATAAAGGTCAAATCTTGCAAAAAGGGGTATTATAAAATCACAGATTATTTAGAAAACAAAAAAGCTTGGGACTGAGCTGCTCGCTCTGTTAACCATTGTTATTAAGCAATATGCGTAATTATAAGGTAAATTATTGTAAACATTCTCATTTTTAATGTCTGGACTTGAAAAAAGACGATGATCCCTGAGTTTGTTTCGGCTATTTCTTCTCAGAGGTAGTCAGTTAGGAAATGCCGGCTTCATCTAGTTAAAAAAAAAATACATGATGTGTAAAAGTGATCGGTGAAAGGATTTCATTTCATTTCCCGAAAATATTTCTTGATCAACCGATAAAGATCCCGCTGCCAAGACAAAGACTTCTGTATGATAGAAAGGCCCATAATCCACCATACAGGCATAATGTGGGTAGGCAGATGTCATATTTCTTCGAATTTTTGGCCCTAAGACATGGCAATTTCCTCATAATGTTTTCCTTCGCTATGATGAAGCTTCAAACGCCTGTGTGGGCTGGAGTCGGCCTGCTTCCACTCCTCCGCTGCTCTCGTAAAATTCTTTACATCATTGCAAATACTCCGTTCATTCATTAGTTAACCCGACTGCGCTTCTATTTATATCTAAATAAAAATAACTGACACGATTTCATGTAACGCTATAATTGTTTTAGTGTGCAATGAAATTGGATACAGTGACTTCACGAGATGGAATGATGCTTCTTGCTGCTTATTTTTCAAGAAAATAACAGTAGCCGCGGTTAACATTTCGAAGTCGATTTTGTAACCTATTATATAATTGTTCGTCTCATTTTACGGCTGGTTTAGTTCTTGTGACAAATGCCTTACACTTTAGGCCAAAAAAAAGTTTGTAAGCTCGTGTTTCATTTGCCTCTTGCCTTTTTTTGTTAAGGGTGTGTTCTATAGTGATGGAGAAGTGTGTTTGAATGGTATATATTGTATATTATTGTTTGTCGTTATTTGGAAGATGTATCATTGGCGGGACTACGCACTAAACATTACAGTATTATTCATTCACGTTATTATTACTTTATCATCATCATCAGCAGCCTCTACTCGTCCACTGCTGGACATAGACCTCCTCCATGTCACGCCAACAAGCTCGATCCTGAGCAGTTCTCCACCAGCCCCCTTTTTCATGTCGTCGCTCCATCTCGCCCAAGGGCGTCCTACGTTACGTTTGCCGAGAAGCGGTCTCCACTCTAGGACTCGTTTACCTCAACAGTTGTCGGTCCTGCGGCATATGTGACCAGCCCATCGCCACTTCAGCTTGCTAATCCTCTCAGCTATGTCAGTGACTCTGGTCCTCTGTCGGATCATCTCATTTCTGATGCGGTTAACTACTGGTGGATTACTTTATACAAAACCTGAATTATAGTTCGTTCAGAATAAGCAACTGAATGATGCATTTTGGTGAGTGTGCAAGGGAATTGTATGATTTAATTTCCCCATCTCCGTTGCAACATCGGACGACCCGTCGTACGGCGAGTTTCCATCCTTACGTTGTTAACACCACTACGTTCCGGACGAAGCGTTTCGCTTCCTCTTTTATACCGCTTACATCTGAGTTCTGGACTTCAATTTGAGTGTCTTCAAGGCTAGAGTGAAATAGGCTCTTAATAAACTAGTGCGCTTTACCAGCAACGATTGCATCACTGCTTACCATCAGAAGGGATTGAGGTCAAGCACTAGTTTAAAATTAAAAAAGAAACGTTTCCAATAATTTTTACACCATGTTATATTTTTCCCAAATACATTTAGAAATTGTTGCAGTATAACCATACTGCAACAATTTCTAAATTTTGCAAAACCCGACACATGTGCCTCTTAGTACTATGATGTACCGTCAGCTGTGTTGTGTGCTTGGTAACCACCAACTACTGGTGACCACCAAGCACACAACACGGCTGACGGTATATCATAGTACTAAGAGGCATATATTTCGGGTTTCGCATAAAAAAAAAATAACATTGTGTAAGTATTTTATCTCTTTTCATGTACTCTGTTCTCACAGATACGCCTAGATCTTTTTAGAAATAATCATCTTGTTTTTCTAACATATGGTACATAGACAAACAAATTAGTTTATCGATGAGACGCCATATCTATAGTATTTTTGAAGTGCTTGCATTAAAGAATGTCTGTGATTTTAATCGAGGACTGAGTTAGTATGTTTTACAGCCCAGTTTTATTATGACCAACTTTTCAACTTAGTCATTATAATTTTTTGCCATTTCGATAAAAGTCAACCATTTTGATACAAACGTATAACTTAGATAGTATAAATGTATATGACATTTATTCTGCTATCATTTAAATTTCTTTGTAAAATGTACGAGTATGTTGCATGGGTGTACTTAAACAACATCATTTAAGTGAAAAAAAAAACACCTGCAGAATAAATGTTTTGTACAAGATATTAAAATGATAAACATGAAAATTGAATATAATAATAATTAAACACTATTATTTAAACAATTATTTAATGTTTTTACATTATTTCTATAAAGTTAATCGCTTGACGGGGTTCGAAACTATGAAGTACAACTCGTTTGTGATGGTTTCTCTCGAAATTTCTTTCTTCAAAATTTCTGGTTTATTTGAAATAAATGCTTTGATTTTTTTTTATTTTTTTGATTTTGAAATGGGGCTTGTGTCACAACAGTGGCAAAAATATAGGCTAAATATGATATTATTATGATAATTACTATATACTTTTCTGTATAAAAAAACTGTTATCTCTCATGGAATAGGGTATTTGACTAAAAAAAACTAATTAGTCCGTCATTCAGATTATAGAAAAATATTGGATACGTATATTTTGTTTTAACATATCAATATAGATTGACAAATATAAAAGGCATCAAAGATCAGGAGTGTTGGCTGGTGACGTCACTGCTCGCTTAAAAGTGTAGCGTCCAGTGACGTCACACGAGTTTTCAACGCACTGTGTCGTCTTCATTTTGTGTTTATATGAAAAAATAAAAAATACGTGTCTAGTATTTTTTGGAAATCTGACTGACGGACTAATTAGTTTCTTTAGTCAAATACCCTATTACATATTCCCCCTTTTCATAAAAACTGCTTAAAGTTAACTAGTGATTAGCGATTCTTTCACCATACATTTTTGACCTTTTAACGTCACTTACTTAAATCATCCTTTATCAATAACCACCACAGTGTTCAAGGGGTTTATTCATGATCGATTATTAAAGTTAAGTGACGTGCAAGCGTCTAATACGTATGTTTAAAGAATCGCTAATCACTAGTTAACTTTAAGCAGCATTTATGAATAAGGCCGATTATGTCCCATGGGTGGATTCAAAACAATCTTTGCCATCTTTCCTATATTTTCTTCTAAAGGCGAAAGAATTTTCAGCAAAGGTATCAATGCTAGGTGTATGGCAGATTCCACGAAGTCACATATATTACTTTGGAATTTTTATTTAAAGGATGTTGTATAGAGCGAAACGTTTCGAGATATCGGTGCGAGACTTCACTACATTGCGTTTCGTTCATTGCTTTTGGCTTGCTTAATGGAGTATACGAAACATAGAGCTACCGTTAGGGTTTAGAAATAAAATTCTACAATAGAAGTACGATATTGAGTGTACTTTTAAACGTTTTGTATTCGGTAAGAAACTTGTTCCTCGATACTTTTGTCTTTTATGGTGTCCTTTTAGTAACAATCAGATAAAGATAACGAAACTTGTAGCAGATGATTTTTGGTGCATAGTAAAATTCTGTGCTGGCACGAACTTAAGTTTACAGTGTATGTAAACAAATATATATATATTTTTAGTGCATTATTCTTTGATTTCACTGTATCCGTTTAGAGTAGAAGTCGACCCTAGCAAATATGTGAAAAAAAACTAGAAATATTGATTTAATAAAGCGGTAAAATACTCACATATGTATTGTATATATCGTTATTTTACCTTTATACTAAACCTTAATATAGTTTGTTCAGAATGAGCAACTGAAATCGATTCCAATCATTTTTATATTATGTTAAACTTTTTCCAAAATACATTTAGAAATTCTTGCAGTGTGGTTAGCGAGCGCGCAACACAGATCAATGCATCGCACCCCGCGCCGCGCCACGGCAGGCGCAGGCTTGTGGTGAGTTGTGCTTTGTCCATATTTTTGCTGGGACAACCAGGGTAGATAGCAAGCCCATAACTTTTTGGTTTTTCATGACATCTATCTAGTAACTGAATTAATGTCTTTTTTGTCCTAATGTCTTCTGAGATTTTATTACCTATAACCTTCCCTCTTGTCAATATGTCATCATCATCATCTCAGCGTTAATCCCAGTCGCATCCAAAGTTTATTCAGCTTTGGAGTCTGAGGTCCGCTTTACCAATATAACTGGTAATTTTGGCTAAATTTGTGATATTTACCCCCTTGTCCAATCCGTTTTTGGATCCAGTTCTAACTAACCGATCTGCAACTTTTATTTCTTAGAATATAAAGAGTTGAAAGCATCTTAACTATCTCTCAACGCACTTGGTTAGCTTGCAGTGAATTCCCCAAACCACTTCAACTATTAATACATAAGCTAACATTACCGTTACACGCCAGACATCACTGATGAACGTATTAGAGCCGCGTCCCGCAGTGACAAAAATTAATATCGAAGAAATCTTATCATACTTCCATATCAAGTAGCTCACTAAATCCATCACTATATCTTTCCCACTTAAAATTCCTTATAGCATCATTACACTCATTACGTATTGCATAATCTATATGAATTCCAAAGGCATTAGAAAGTCAACAAAATCGCTTGATCAGTTACAATCGATATAAAGATCGGTTACAATCAGAAGATTTAATGCGCACTTCTCGATAACCTTGTCAGTGATTTTTCAATCGCCGCCTCATTGCTGCTCACTCGCTTATAATCGATAATCGGTTCTACGCCGTGGCGTTACTAATATCAAAACAAATTCGTCTGATTTATCGATATCAATGCTATCGATAATGATGGGCATGAACCTAAATAAACACAGAAGCGATAAAAATTATTGAATGAGAAATATTTAGAAAGGTCTCCATATTTGTTAGGTAAATATAGCTTAAGTTTTTGTGCCGGTGCCGGAATATATATATAAAAAAATACCGTCGAACTTACGGTAGTTAGAAATAGAAGCTTGAGTTCCTTAGCTGACATATAAACCAGAGACCTGTGAATTATCAAACTAAATGTAAATTATGTACACAGAGTTTTCAAATTGTGAATTACGTAAACGAAATTGGGATTCTTCATTGCAATATGTATGAGTAAGTAAATAAAAGGAACCTGCTTTCTACTTAACATATATATATATATTTGATATGTCACCTCGTAGTTGACCTTGAGAGGTCGTGACTACTTAACCGGACTATCCTGTGGCTGCCTTAAGTGAATTTAAAGCCTCCATCCAGGGCTACTAAAAGCTAAGCGACTACACGCTAAGGGCACCCCCTGTGGGGTACGAACCTCGGCTTAGGGTGTCGCTAGAGAGAACAGCAAGGGACGGCTGGATCAATTTTTTTTTAAATTTTTATTTCGGTTTGATGACTTAATATCAGCAGAAGGGACTAGATTTAAAGAGAAACCGTGGCCCTGGCACTCAGGCTAGTGAAGGAACACGATGGGTTTTAGTCAGTAATAGTCTGACACGCCGTTCCGCTCCGCCCAGAGCGGGAGAAGTCATTTGATGATTTCTCATCCAGAACAAAAGAAAAGAGGCTAGATCTAATGCCTTAGTCGCTAATTGTATTAATCGTTATAATTTTTTTAAGTAATATCTTGCAACTTATTTTTTTTTATTAAACGTATTTGGTCCTACGGGCAATGTGTCCAGCCCATTGCCACTTCAGTGTTACAATTCTTCGGGCTATGTCGGTTACTCTCGTTCTTCTGCGCATCTCCTCATTCCTGATTCGATCGCGCAGTAAAACCCCAAGCATAGCCCTCTCCATTGCCCTTTGAGCGACTTTGAGCCTTCTTATAAGGCCCATTGTTAGCGACCACGTCTCAATTCCATAAGTCATCACTGGCAAGATATATGCTATGCATGATGGGGCCGACGGGTTCTCGAGTGGCGACCACGCACCGGAAGACGTAGCGTGGGTAGGCCCCCGACAAGGTGGACCGACGACCTGGTGAAGGTCGCAGGAAACCGCTGGATGCGGGAGGCGCAGGACCGGTCGTCATGGAGAACCTTGGGGGAGGCCTATGTCCAGCAGTGGACGTCTTTCGGCTGAAATGATGATGATGATGATGAAACGAATTTGAATAAATTCGCAAAAGACATTTCGGTTACGCTACATGTAAATCTGACAATCATGCTTTATCTTAACACACCATCTAAATATAAAATCACAGGACTATTTAAGAGTAGTCTCGCTAGTCACCAACATATAGCGTTCATTTGTAGGATATATGCCATCGTAAAGTGTTGAAAACTTGGCAACATATAGTGTATGACAAATCACAGTTGCTAATCCAGTTTAAAGGGTGTTTTGTGATATTGTTTACGATTAGAGTATTACTAAGTAACAACGTATTATTTGTCTGCAAGAACCCTTTTGCAGGTAAAGATCTCCTCCAAATAGTGCCAAACTTCTCTGAAGTGTGCAGTTAGCATCCACTTCGGCCATGCTACATTTTCGTCATCCCATCTTTTAGGAGGTTTTCCTATTTTTTCTTTTGCCTGCTGGACCTCTGCATGCTGTGCCACAGTTTGTCGATCACTGGTCTTGCTTTCTCTTTTTTCTGGTCTTTCTATTAAATAAAATAAAATAGTACATATATTTATATCTATATATTTGATAAATACTGTAAATAATAACTACATACTTACAAAACTTTAAATATTAAACTGCTGACAAACTATGTAACAACTGTTTTGCGACAAATACAGGCATTTTTACTTTTACTTTACTTAAAGTAATAAAGTGCTAAAAGCAATTTAGCCCACATCATAATTGCCCGCTAGACAATACCAGTCTGGTCGGAGGAACCTCCCTTTCCTAAGGAGGATGAGTGAACTTTATACCCTCTACCTCATGCCTCTAAACCAGCATGTCCATGAAGCAAACAATCAAAGACATCGCAATCCATACAGATCTCGCATAGTGAATTACGACCCTCTCTCTCCTCTCACCGAAATGAGGCCTATGTGCCAGCAGTGGGAACACTTTAAACTGAATATGCATGTGTATTAGAAACGTACTTATACGTGACACAGAAGATTATATATTTTACGATGACGTATCAGGCTAAGCGAACGATTCTAAGGCTCCCAACACATTAATGCGTAATAAAATTTCCGAATGAGTCGTCCCCATAATTGATACAACACACAATAAAGGTGTTGCCACACACAATGATTTATGCGTCGCGCGTTTCCGGCTTTATACGAACAGAACGTGCCGCGCTTTGGTTACCAAAAGTGTATTGTTACAGATTAAAAAAGGATTCCTTTTTTTCTTCGAACGTTTTTTTTTTTACGAACACAAAGTAGATCGTTTACATGTGTTTTTAGTAGCTTATGTGGCGTGGAGTTACTTGAGATGTATATCGCATTTGTAATCCGGATCGGGTGGTAGAATTCATCTTCTTTTGTCGGATTAAGGAGATCTAAGCGTAGACTTGTATATACGTGTACAATTATGACAGGATTGATAGAAAGTATTATCTTTAATTTTAAATCCATACTTATATTATAAATGTGAAAGTGTGTTTGTTTGTTTGTTTGTCCTTCCTTCACGCCGTAGCTAAGCAATCAATCGACCTGATTTTTGGCATACAGTTAGTTGAAAAGAAGGAGAATAACATAGGCTACTTTTGGTCCTAAAGAAAAATCAAGTTCCCAAGGGAGATTACTGGAATATTTGTATGTGTACACCAAATATCCTAATATTATAAATCGGAAAGTAAGTTTGTTTGTTTGTTTGTTCCGCTTTCACGCCGTAACTACCAAGCCGATTGTTTTGAAATTTTGCAGACGTAAAGTTAGAAGTCCGGATTAAATAATAGGGTCCTTTTTTATCCCGGAAAAAAATTATATTCACGAGGGAATCTAAAAGCGCGATATAACCGATCTCCACGCGAGCGAAGCCGCGGGCGGAAAGCTAGTTGACAATATTTTTTATAACTACTATTTGTTCCGGCATGATGTCTGGTGAAGCCGTACGGAGGCCTGGTCTGAGTAGTTGTGTTGCGATGTGTGCCGGGTACGATGCGCCTAATGTTGTTGTGTTGGGAGTTTGGTCGTGGAGGGTCTTCAAATCAATCTCCCTTTGGCGCAGCATCGTTGGTCGTGTTGTTGGGTTTAACATTGCATCACCTCGCTCAACTGCCGTCTTCCTTCCACTCAGGAAAACTGAGCGAATAGGCTCTTAATAAACTAGCGCGCTTTACCATCAACGATCGCATCACTGCTTACCATCAGGCGGCATTGCGGTCAAGCGTTAGTTTATAATTATTAAAAAAAAAAAAAACATCGTAAGGGTCAATGTCGTTCAATCAAAATCTCGAAGACATACCCTCACTGAACATGCAAACACGCTCTCGCCGCGAGGAGGCCCATTTACCGTCAGATCATTATAGACCAGATAAATATCAGAACTTAGTAACGTTCTGATACATATATCATACTTAAAATTTTACAAAACCTATCAACGCACCATTGATGCGTGCCAAAACGGTAAAGTACAGTGCGTGGCCAAAACCACTAAATAAGTTATAACATTTTCCATAGACTGTGGTACGTGTCCTTTCATTAATAGACCATCATTTCATTGCGCATTGGTTCATTAACCGACTGCAAATAGACCTGTCGAATACATGTCCTTTATCATCGCTACTGAGACCTACTTTATACGAAACCAACACAGAGGATTGAAATGCTACTGAAACTAAGTATAATTGATGAGGCTACCCTCAAACGGTACTAACAGAGAGTTCCCAAAATCTATGGGTTCATTGAGGGCCACTCCTACGCTATACGTCTGACACTTCATTCATCAATATCGACCGACATATTTGGGACGCTAAGAGAGTAATTATTGGGAGATGTGTTTGATGAAACATATATACTTTGTTACACTACAAAGTAATTGGTTTAAGTAATTGCTACGAAAGTAACAAACACGCCATAATTATGTATTTTGCGTTTATCCCGATTTATTTGGGTTGTAACATGTCTTCAGAAGTGATGTTTTAGGTCAAACCCTTCAACACAAACGGTTAAGTGTTTCTGTTGTTTTCACTTCATGATTATCTTGTAAATGAATTTGTGAATGATGGTATGGTTAATAAGGGAGTGACTAATGAGAAGACGTCTAATAGAGAAGTATGGAATAGAAAGACTTTGTGCCGACCCCTAATAAATTGGAATAAGGCCAAGTGAATTATTATCGCGTAAATGAAATAAATGAAAACCAAAACAATTGACGAACGCTACACAAAGGCAAATAGAGCATAAGCTTCTGTTACTATACAGTTATGCAATATATAAAATATCTTAAAATAAAATAAAAAATATTTATTTCAGACACTACTCCATAGATTCTTATTTGCTATATTAGCAAAGAAGCATCGTCAACACGGTCCTCGCGATGATTTCCAACAAACTGGATTGTTTTTATATCCAGCAATGCTCATACATTATCATCAATCTTTTAATCGTCCCACAGCTAGGCACAGGTCTTCTCTCATACAGAAAAGGATTGAGCGTAATCACCGCGCTTGCTCAATGCGGGTTGGCGATTTCAGACTTAAAGTCCAGATTTCCTCAAGATGTTTTCCTTCACCTTGTAATCAGTCATTGGTATCCAAGATATACTTAGCAAATACATTATATACATAACTTATAAAAGTTTGGTATTTGCTTGACCTGGAATCGAACCCGCACACTCAAACTTGAGAGGCTCGTGTTTTAATCATGGTTTTAACCACTAGGCCACCACGACTAAAACAATCAATAAAGGCATATCATCCAACAAACTTACACAAGCCCGTAATGATTCATATTTGTAGATTTTAGTAGAATATACAATTAGGTCAACCAATCCACGAAATGTTTCAATGGGTATTGTGGTTTTCGCTCTGTGCAGGCAAAATGCAATCGCGCGATTTTAAAGCTTACTTTGAGCAAATAACTCAGTACAATGAAACCCCACAATTTATTGTAGGACTATGAAGCGAATTGGTGTATTATTTTCAGTAAATAACTCCGGATTTTCCCATCTACAATAAATTACTTTTAACAATATATACGAGTTCTATAAATATCCAAATAGCATTACAGTATTATGATGTTTTTATATTAAAGTTTTCCGATGTAAATATATTGGTATGAAATAATAAAATTATAAAGGTATGAGGAACAGGGCGTGTGGTACTGAACTTAGAATAGTACCATTCCATATCCTCCAGTGGGTGTCGTAAGAGGCGACTAAGGGAACTCTCACCAGGGAAGCAGCAGCGCTTCTTCTGTGGAATATCAAACTACTGCGATCCCCAAACCGCCTGCCAAGTGTCAGAATTATGGCAAACCTCCCCAATGTAATGAAAGCCTTGGGGGAGCCATTTGTCTGGCAGTGGACCTCTAGAGGCTGAAGAAGAAGAAGAGGAACTGGGGGTAAGGTTCACTCATCCACCTTTGAATAGGATGGTTCCTCCGAGGCACTTGCCCGTCGCTTTATATCGGAAAAATGTTGGTCGGAAACACTCATCCACCTTTGAATAGGATGGATCCTCCGAGGCACTTGCCCGTCGCTTTATATCGGAAAAATGTTGGTCGGAAACACTCATCCACCTTTGAATAGGATGGATCCTCCGAGGCACTTGCCCGTCGCTTTATATCGGAAAAATGTTGGTCGGAAACACTCATCCACCTTTGAATAGGATGGATCCTCCGAGGCACTTGCCCGTCGCTTTATATCGGAAAAATGTTGGTCGGAAACACTCATCCACCTTTGAATAGGATGGATCCTCCGAGGCACTTGCCCGTCGCTTTATATCGGAAAAATGTTGGTCGGAAACACTCATCCACCTTTGAATAGGATGGATCCTCCGAGGCACTTGCCCGTCGCTTTATATTGGAAAAATGTTGGTCGGAAACACTCATCCACCTTTGAATAGGATGGATCCTCCGAGGCACTTGCCCGTCGCTTTATATCGGAAAACTTTTCTTGCGAGATGCGGTAACTGCGTGACGTCAGAATGATACGTTGTTCGCGTGTGGTGTTGTAGATACGACTACAATGTTTTTATCAATTAATTAACTCAGCCTATCGCAGTTCGTAGTAGGACGTATGGCTTTCCTCAACACTCTGCCTTCAGCATTTCACTTCCAGTCTGTTCCAGCTATCTTATTTAGGTCGTCGGTCCTTTCAGATGGGAGCAACCCGTACTACGGTTGCCAATAGTCGATAAAACCTTTGTACCTACATAATTTTTCTCCGTTTTGTCACATTAGGCGTGGTAATTTCCTAATTAATGTCGACCTGGGAATTCACTAACAATTCAGGTGTCCAACTCATACTAACCTTCTTTAAACAGTACTGTGCTGTGCTATCTTATCTTTACATACATATTAATAGTACTTTAGGCATCAACATATTTCCGTGTAAATATATTGTAACAAATATTTAGCCACAGTTACCAATATTTAAATAACTCCACTTATAATTAAGTGGATTATTAATGTTTTTATTGAAGCAAACCACAAAACCGTCATCATTACAGGAATAGGAAATGAAAACCAGTAATAAACCAATCATTTTAATAAATAATTTGCTTCAGAATTTATAACCACAAATGGACGAAGCAAACCAACAATGTACAATTAGTACTATTCCCTCATGATATCAACGAGAATTTCCAAACGACCGAGTAAGACTTATTAATTCAGTCGACAGAAATTTAAAGCTGCCTGTCCATTGGAACGGAGATGCGTAATGTGCAGAGGTATTTTCAAAAATAAGGGCTTAACAGTGGATACATTTTAGTTTTAGATACATTGACATGTCATACGAAAAATTAGAAGACATCTGACATCTATTAGCCACCGTAGGAGATTACGACTCATTTCCCCCCGCAAAGAAGCCTGTGTTCTATCAATTAAAACATTATAGGCTAAACTAATGTTTCCACTCCAACTCCTAGAGGAATACTTTGTCCCTTCTCCTTTATGGCGGGTGCGTTTACAAACATATAAACCCACATTCACAAACAGCCAGACTCGGAACAAATACTTGTAGATCATACAAATATTTGTTCCGTACGGGAATTGATCCCGCGAGATGCAGCGCAGCAGTCAATGGCTTAAGAGGGGATTCTAGTGCAGGAATTAGGAAAATAGGTATTTGATGAAACTATTGCCGTCACGCTACTTCCAACCTCTCCAGGTAAAGTGCGAAAAGGACAGTTGCAGCTTAGGCTGATTTTACCTACAAGAACGTTGACCAAAACACGTTTCGTATTTCGCTGTTATCTTTTTTAAAACACGACAAATTTCTATTATTTTCATATCAAAATTTAGAGGAAAAGTATACCTATGCTTCCATTATTTTCTTTTTTGTCAAAAACTTATCACGTTTGTTTAATAGTCATTTGAACATCACGGTAAAAATGGGCTGTTTTTCGCGATTTTGAACAATCGTATTTCTTTTATTAATTAAGTTTCGAAAAAATCAAATGATAGGGGCACGTATAATCACGGTGTAAAATTGTAGAAAAAAAAATTGCTCTAAAAGCATTATCCACGAAGAAAACAGCGGTATACGTTTGTATATAGAAAGCACCACTAGAGTTCCCTCTTAACCACTGCGCTAACTGTGCAGTCAACGCAAAGTTAGTGCACTAAACCCGGCTTGCGTGATGCGGGACCGGTGTTGACACGTTGCTCATATATGGCGTTTGCAGATACCGCTGATAAGTCATTATTATTTAAATTCGCCAAAACGCTCGCCACTTACCACTTTCTAAGGTATTTGCGGGGGAAAAGAAGTGGTATACAAACCCCCTAGCAGCACAGCTGTCTACTCAGAAAAATATAGTATCAGCCGCACTAATCGATCAAAGATTAAGCTACTTGTCGCGGTCTTCCCTCCGAGTCCGTGCCTCGGAAACCACATTCAGCCATTGGTGCTGGTTGTCGGTAGTAGTTAGGTATTTGAGACTTGTTGTTGTAGGCACAAAGAAATAAATAAAATAAAAATAAAAAAGCCTTTTATTTCTTATAGAAACTGATAGTATACATGTTGATTTTTTTTATAATTTTTATATTATTATAAAAACTTTAGACTCACTTTTACAAAAAAGCGTTATAAATTCTGACATGCAACGTTAAAACACTTTCATCATATGCTCGTTTGTTAGAGCTAAACGAGGCACAAAGAAATATAATTATATATACAATATGTAAAGAAAACACTGTCCGATCCATGAAGGTATTTTAGATATCGTTAACTGATTCTAATAATGCCTACAAGGCCGGGCTAATCTGAAAAAAAATCCCCCTAAAAAAATAAATATTATTTCGAAAAAGCGAGGTAACTTAATGCATGTGCGGTAGGCAACACGTTAGGCATACATGCGGGTAGGGCACGCGGCACGTGATCGCATCGCTTTTCGCTCCGTCACAAATGGTGTTGTGACTTGTGAAGAAATTACCAAATCTTTTTTGATTCTTTCAAATTCATTAGTATTGTCACTATGATGACTGTGTAAAATTTCATATTTAATTTTTTGCATGTGTTTACCTAACATTTATTATCCTTTTGGGTCGGACAGGTTTTCTTTACATATTGTATAAAAAAATCTTATGTCTATGGATAGGCACAAGTTTGAGTGGCAGTATGGAGATACTGGCAAGAGGTCGTGCTGGCCTAGTGGTTAAAACACCAGCCTCTCAAGTATGAGTGTGCGGGTTCGATTCCAGGTCACGCAAGTACCAATGTAACTTTTCTAAAGTTATATTTATGTACTTTCTAAGTATATCTTGGACACCAATGACTGATTGGAAGGTGAAGGAAAACATCTTGAGTAAACCTGGACTTTAAGTCTAAAATCGCCAACCCGCATTGAGCATGCGTGGTGATTATAACTCGCGCAAGTTAACTGTGCGCCTCGTTGAAATTTGACCCCTCCACCGCTTCCCCGCGCGGCGCCCCGCTTTGGCCGTAAGCGATGAGTAGCGTTAGCATCTTTGTTACAAATGTCTCACATACAGTTTCAATCCCTTGTTTATTTATTTATTTATTTATTCTTTATTGTACACCAAACAAACATCGAACAAAATACATGGAACACAAAACATACAATGGGCGGCCTTATCGCTAACGCGATTTCTTCCAGGCAACCAAAGAATGGACAGATTCTCCTGAACTACAAATGGGACTGTCGTTGGTGCAAATATCTTTGTTACAATTTACTAAATTTGATACACAAATACATACATAAATACATAGATACTTTAATAGTATAAATAGCCATAAAGTGTTTATTTAACAAGATTATAACGACAAGTAGTGTTCCCTCACCAGTCTCTTGAATTGCTGTAACGATTGTGCGCGTTTAATTTCAATTGGCAATGCATTCCACAAACGAGGGCCTGAACAGTGAAAGATTTATCAAGGAACGTTGTGGAATGCATATAGGCATTTTGAGCTTTAAGTCATCTTGTTGTTACTCGTATTAATTTTTTACTAAGTTTGTTTTTGTTTTTTACATTTTCGACGTGTTAGTGAAGCCTGTTGGTTGCACCAACATTATATTTCAGTCCATATGTATCAATTTTATTTGCAAAACTTCATGAGTAAAATGATCTAGTACTATTACGCTTTATCATCAAAACGACCTTTTATTAATATTAAAAAAGTTGTAATTTATATTTTTTTAACATAATTCTCATTTTTTACTAACGGTACAGTACGAATGACATCACAGAGCGAGGTGCAAAGTTAACTCGCGCGAGTTGTACGCTCAATCCTTCTCTGTATGAGAAGAGACCTGTGCCCAACAGTGGGACGATAAAAAGGTTGAGAATGATCCCGATAGGGAATCGTGTGACCCGGTAATTTGGTTATAGAGGTCAGATAGATAATTGTTTCTAGTAAAATACTGGCTACTGACTTGAAAATAACGACAGGTTCACCTCCACATCTTGTATACTTTAGCCATACTTTCTAACCCTATTCTCCTATACAGGGTGTGTCTGAATAATAAAATTATGATAGTCATTTATGTTGTTAATGAGCGGTTACAGAAATAACAGTGTTTAATAAAATGTGTCGGCTCGGCCTTTGAACGTTGCAAGCGTGCCGCCGTGCGGGTTTGTAGATATGACGTTGATCCCTGATATAAACTCTATTAAATCAGCTGATAAGATAGTTTTTCGAGTATTATTTTCATTCCGCTTTTTTGTTTAATTAGCGATAGCGGGTTATAAAAGTATAGCCATTATGAACGGTTTAGAGTGAAAAAAAAACTGCATATTATTTTTTTAAATCAGGAAAAAACCGACGAAAAATTCCAATTGTTGGGAGTTCAGAATCATGTACTGGATCCATGGTACTCCTTTGTGCGTCGATGTCAGAGACACCCTTTATTATTAGTTTAGTTCGATAAGCACAACCATTCGGTTTAAGCCAAAACGTCTACAGTAAACACTCCACTCCGCTTCAGTGAACAAGATTACAGCAGAGTACACATTAGCTATACACATTGCTGCCGAAGAAATTATCTAGTGCTGTAACTACTCAATGGCTTTGCTTCGTTGCAAGAGAAACGGAGCGAAAAAAATAACAAAACTACTACTTCATTGCTCTATACAGTATGTTAAGAAAACCCTGTCCGACCCTTGAAGGTGTTGTTAGGTATCGATAACTGATTCTACTAATGCATACAAAACCGGGCTAAACTTAAAAAAAAATCCCCCTAAAAAAATAAATATTATTTCGCAAAAAGAGGTAACTTAATAAATGTGCGTTATGCACCCTTCCGCGGGCGGCGGGCGGCAGGGCACGCGGCACGTGGTCTCATCGCTATTCGCTCATAATAATATCGGTGTTGTCACTTTTTAAAAATTACCAAATTCCGGGGAAGTTGGAATTAATTCGCGGGAAAAAAAGATTATTTCAAAATTCATTTGTATTGGTACTATGATGACTACGTAAAATTTTATATGATATTTGGTCATGTGTTTATCTAACCTTTAATATCCTTATGGGTCGGACAGGGTTTTCTTAACATACTGTAGATCCCTCGCGGTCTTGTACTTCGCTCCATATCAATAGACATGGATCATAGATCAATCCATATCAATGGGATGGTAGCCTTAAACAGAACTATGTGACGAGCTTAGTACTTTGAGCATTCTGGTGGTAATTAATAATTAGCGGTACTTGGATAGTGTTGAATCAGCTTGGGACAAAGGAAGTATTCTATAGCATCGATTAAATTATCCCCTCTATTGATTTGGTTGATTGATTCCTATCAATTGATTGGGTAATTGTACGGTGTACTTAATGAGTAGACACTTTTAGCCACACTTTTCACTTAAAAGCATTGCTTAATAGTTTTGGCCATAGATATGAAATATATCCCTACATATTATAAAAAAAAGTCACTTTCTTTTTCCCTTTGACGCATGACGCCTTGAATGATTAAATCTTTAAAACTACGCAACGGATTTTCATAGAGTTTTTAATAGACAGAGTGATTCAAGAGGAAGGTTTATATGTATAATAATATCCATTAAATTGTGGAGAAATACTATTATTTTTGAAGTTTCTAATGTGATGTCGTAAATAATTATATTTTTTCCGCGTTTGCAGTGAAACGCTGGCTGAACCCTACGATATTTATCAAAATAATGTACTAAATATTGTACACATTGAAAAGGTTTACAGAAAAGTCCGCGATGGTATATGTCTATCTCTTATGGATATCCCACAATATTTTTTTTTGTCATTTACTTTTTACGACATAATCTGGCTAATGTTCGAAGAGATTGTGACCAATATAGCATTAATCCTTATTCAATTGAATACCTTACATAAATTGTTGATTTAATATAGATCTATATCGCCCTTTACAGCATATGATTTAAATGGATATTTTCGAAGATATTACAGATTTAAAAATTGCGGGGCGTCGCGTTCCGCCCCTTGTAAGCCGGGGCGGGTCGCTAGTACTTTAACAAATGAAAATAATTTTATTCTTTTATGACAAACTGTTTTTTGTCCAATTTATAATAAATAATTGTTAATTGAATTGGTTCTATGTACCTATCTCTTTTCTATAAAAACGATCATACCTTTTTCTTGCAGTTGAATAGATTGATGTGAATCAATCAATCAGTGAGTGAATCATAGTTGTAAACGGTAAGTGAATACGTTGATTGATTCACAAACAGCCCGCAGCGATAACCAAATACAGTACCTGGCCGTAAATGTTGCTCATCTAATTTATTGCCACGTTCACATCAAAAGCTATGGCCGCCAACTGAGCGTTGAGTTCACAATGTTTCAACACAAAAAAAACAGATTCAGGCTAAATGTCTTTTGTTGTTTATACATTCTTATGGTGATCATTTGTTTAGTGTAATCGTAGCTTAAAAAAACCCAAATAAAAGAATGATTTTTTTATAAATTACCTATAAACTAAATAGTGCTTGGCCTTATTCCCGCCCAATGGTAAGCAGTTATGCAATCGTTGATGGTAAAGCGCCCTAGTTTATTAAGAGGCTGTCATTGTAGTCTTGAAGACACTCAAATTGTAGTACGACGGATACACCGCCGCTGGCAAACTGTTTCAGTCCCTTTATGTACGCGGTATAAAGGACAAGGCGAAACGCTTCGTTCGGATGACGCATGAATTTATGTCAAAAACTATGTTTGATCACGATATGTGAGGATAGGATGTATACGCACGTCAATGAATATTCGCACAAAAGAAAGTCGTAGATCTTCATGACTATTCCAGGGATTTATGGTGCATACTTGGGCGCGTGGTAGATTACCATCTCATCTAGAGAACCCCAGTATCGCAAAAGTAGGAACAGGAGTTATATTTGATGTAACTCCTGTTCCCACTCCTGGAATACAGGCCTGGTATGGTACGTACTGCCACTTCATTGTTTTGGCTGTCCGTTGAATAAGTCATAATAGTAGTTTATGAAACTGTTACATAATGAGGGATATTATGCACGAGTGTGTAATACCTAATTATGTACAGTTTCATACACTACTTTATCTAATCTCATACATTGTATTGAATATATGAAATAAAAGATAGAGATTGATACAGTTTATTTATTGGTTTGCACCCTGCATCACCGCGCATGCGCCATAGCGCGCGCAGCCACAGATAAAGAATGAAATAGTGCTGTCTATGGTTTGTAATCTGTACGGTAATGAAAAAATAGTAGTTTATGAAACTGTTACATAATGAGGGATATTAGGCACGAGTGTGAGTTTAAAAAACGAGCGAAGCGAGTTTTTTAATAGTACCACACGAGTGTGTAATGCCTAATTATGTACAGTTTCATACACTACTTTATCTAATCTCACCATTTTAAGAAACAATAATAATCATTAGGGTGGTCCTTATTCTTAAGGAAAAATTTTTTTTTCTTTAATTTCGGTGGGCACCACGTAGTTTGGTTATATACCATAAGAAAATATTACAGTAATTTTTTTGAATTTTTTTAATAACATTTAGAGGTCGCTACCAAGGTTTAAATTTTAAATAAAAAGCCAAAATTTGTTTTTCTCAGAATCTTTTATTTTTTTTAACCAGGTCTTAAAAATATTACACAATTTTTGTTGATGCTATGAAATAAAATAATCTGAATGATTTAGTTTTAAGATGCAAGGGTTGACTTGTTAGTATTGGGATACTTTTTTCTATACTCTTTTACCAACAAAAGCAAATATTGCTTTTGTTCTTCATTTGTGGTAATTAATTTATTGTATTCTTCCATTAAAGCAACACCACGCTCAGCTATATCATTCACTACACGCAATGAATGAACAATATTTTTGGCAGCTATATAATCAGGGTCTTCGTTCCAGGTTTCAACGTCTTTATAAAAAAAATCTGATGAGATACCTAGGACCTGGAAGAATTTTAAAGAATTACTGCTCACAAAGTTTTCTATATTTTTTTCGTGGATGGTCGCCATGTCAAGGTTTATTCGTTTTAAGCAATCATGTGTGCCTTCAATTTTGAGTGCTTCTACCATTTTTTTCTTCTCTTGGACTGAAAGTTCGTCTTCAAAAAATGCAAGCGAAACCAGCTCTTCCGACAAATACCACAAGTGATTTAAAATCTTTTTCAGCGCAATAGTAGCTAGATTTTTGTTAACACTTTCAAAAGCTTTAAGGTCTTTTAATAATTGTAAGTCGTTTCTTGGTGCTGACTGACTGGTAGAGGCTTGAAACCAATATTTGATATAAATCATCACCGTGAAAATACATATTTCTCTCACAGCCTTTTCGTCCTTTTTCGTTAGCTTTAACTGATGCTTAAATAAATAAATTTTTAAACAGTACAAGGCTCTTGCCATCCATCTAGCTCGATGTAGACCAGCAGGTCTCCGAAATGAAACGCCTTTTTCAGGAACACCTACTAAGAATATGATTGTAAGATTTAACATTTCTTTGTAGTCATCTCGAGGTTGATGTACTTGAAGTTGCTTTTTGGCAAAAGAAATCCTGTCTGCGGCCACTTCTGCAAGAATATTTGCCTCGGCGTCATCTGTTATTGTTTTGAAGTCGCTTTGGTCAATAGAGTCCCAACTGTTCTTAAATCTTTTGAATAATTGTATATCAGGACCACTAGATGGGGCAAGCGATTGATCCACTACACCTGACAACATAATTTCCATTATGTGGTGACGACAAGTAAACCAAAGCATATTTTTATCCATTTTGCGCTCCAAGAGAACGCATACTCCACTCCTTAAGCCGGTATTTACAGCAGTAGTGTCAAAACACAAACATTTTACTTTATCGCTCAAATTCCATGAATTTATAGCGTCGTAGACAGCCGACGCACAAGCTTCGCTTGTTCCACGTTCTAATTTTGGGACGGCGAGTAATTGATCAACTCCATGTCCTGAAACCAAAATTGGCAGCCGATCTACAGTTTTGTGTCCAGTAATATCTTCTATAAGTTTACCGTCCCAATGAATTGTTAAAGACGAACTAGGTTTAAACTCGCTTTTGAGCGACTCTGCAACAGCTTTGCGATTTTTGACACGCTGCCGACGAATAGAAGATCTATTGACATTAAATTCTGATGGATCACAGCCTGCGCTTTTCAAAGTAGATGTCACGACCATAGTTGCTTTTCTGTCACTCAATTTAGAAACATCAAGACTGGAAGCTAATTGAGTGTTAATAATATCTTTTCGAGCTCGTTTTTGAGGTGGTTGCATCTTCGTCAATTTTGATATACATTCGGAGTCAGATGGAGTTTCTTCCCCACTTGTTGTGGCAGACGATGACGAAAAAAATGATAATGAAGACAATGAGCATTTTTCTGTTATAGACGAGATATCTTTGTTTTCATGCTCGCGCAATTTATCAAGCCGTTCTTTTTTCTCTTTTATTTTCTTACATTTGTTTAAACTTTTTCTGTCGACTGAACCAATCAAAAATTGGCGTCGATTTTGCCGCACTGCTAACAAAAACTGTTTATCTTCTTCTAAAGACATAATATTTAAAGCATCACGATGAGCGATGTCAAATAAATCTTCTAACTTTTGTTGCCAGTTTTGTTCTTTTGTTTTCAATGCTTCTGAACGTTTTTTCTTGTTTTCTTTATTTTTTTTTTAGATTCTGCCATTCTTTGAACAGCTTTTCAATTTTGCTGATGACATGTTTTTTTAATTGAATAGGTATGCCAGCTTTTTCCCACAAATTAATAACCCCACAAGCCGTCAAAGTCGCAGATTCACGAATACTTTTCTTTTCTTCATTTTTGTAGTAGAAAAAATATCGCAACACTTCGCCAATGGATGGTAAGGTTGATTGGCTTAATTCAGATAATAATTGACCGATAAGCCAAATCTCACTTTGATTTCTAGTTATACTGAGTCCGCTACTAGTAGACGCCATTGCAAATTGAAACACTTCACTGTAACTTTTACAAAAACAACACGTGCGCTCTTGTTGCTTAACAGAACTGAAGTGCGGGGCGATCGTAGTACAAATGAGGGGGTCGAGGAACGGAGAGGGGGGAGGGGGGATTAGAAGGTATAGTCCATGCTAGTTTCACTTGCACGTAACATGTTATGTACCTAAATTTTAAATTAATGGAATCACCATTTAGGCTGTATTTGAACACTTTTTGTAAAAAATTGACAGCTGGTAGCGACCTCTAAATCTTAACAAAATCAAAAACAAAAAAACACCTATTTCGTATTTAGAGGTATATAATCAAATAAGAAAGTGCCCGGAGGATAATTCGAAAGTTGAAAAATAAGGACCACCCTAATAATCATGTGTCGAGCGAAACACAACAACGACTCGCAATGGAAAGAAACGTATTTAGCGTTTCTAAAATTCTGCACCCTGCATCAAAGCGCACGCAGCCATAGATAAAAAAATTTAATAGTGCTATCTATGGTTTGTAATCTGTACGGTAATGAAAAAAAAATCTATTATGACATTATTTTGTTAGAGAAATAATGTTAAAATTTAATTTTTTAATTTCCTTTCGATATACTATTGGTAAAGTACGTCAATATAAACTCCCTTTTAGTTTTATATTTTTAATATTTTTGATATGAGAGCAGATAAAAAAGATTTAACTTATCTTAATCCTACCATTATACAATAAACTCTACAAATACAAAAGTTTAAGGGCCGTCCGGTCTTAACGTAAAATTGTAAACAAAATAAAACTAAATTATACAATCATTACTAATAGTGGAACTAAATCGGTAACAAATAGCAGGAAACCATTCACATTTACAATTTTACGACCGTAAAGATACTATTCGGATTAGAATTATTTAGAACTTTATCATTTACTTAGGATCGGGTCGGCTGGGATACGTACAACCGAGTTTCATATAAATTGTATGATGTTTTATATCAGAGAATTAAATTGCACGTAACTAATTCTTTAAAACATTATTAAGTATGTTATTTTAAGTATTTATTCTCTATAAATACGCTAAAAACCTTCACAGAATTGTAAGCTTATATTTTGGGTACTACTTCTGTTTTTCTGAAGTGAAACTTCTTAGGCGGCGATTCGATAATTAAAAGAGAACAGAAAATGTCATTACAAGGACACGTCACGTTTCGTCACATTTTGTTACATGAAAGAGAAGAAAGATTAAACTGTATCTTACTTAGCTTGGGACTGAGCTGCTCGCTCTGTTAAGCATTGTTATTAGGTAATATGCGTAATTATAATGTAAATTATTGTAAACATTTTCATTTTTAATGTCTGGACTTGAAAAAAGACGGCTTAGACTTAGTTTCGGCTATTTCTTCTCAGAGGTAGTCAGTTAGGAAATGCCGGCTTAATCTAGTGTAAAAAAAAAAACATGACGTGTAAAAGTGATCGGTGATCCTACTTGCTTAATAAACGATTTCATTTCATTTCACTCTTTTCAACTATTCTTTATTTTTATGTAGTTTCTCACCTTTACAGTGTTTTTATTGTGAAGTATTTTGTACGTACACAAAATAGTTTAATACCCTGGTCTAAATACTACAATCATTTTTAATAATTACTTTGTATTTTTAAACCAAAATACACAACAAATCTGATTGCCTATTTATAAAATTAAACACAGTTTACTTTTCAAAACAAACATTAAAATTAATATTCCTATTTGTGGGAGAAACTAAAATATATAATTTTCATAAACTAACCAAAACTTTGATAGAACCGATAGCGATAAACAAAGAGAAAGTACAAACAAACGATCAAATTACAAATGAATGGGAGAACATTCAATTCTATAACGTAATACATTAAAGAGAAAAGATTTAAAAACAATTAATTATAGGTACGCTTCGAAATAATAGTGACGATAAATGTCTGCCCACGGAACGCCTACGCCAAACAATAGAATAACTACAACATCGGAACGAAGAATCGGAATGCAATAAATGTAACTTTTAAGATGGAACTAAAGGTTTGTGATATCTGGTGATTGGACCGGGGTGTGATAAGGGCAGCGGCAGACGAGAGATTTTACGGGAAGTGGCGCTTATGGGTATGTAGGTATCCCAATATATGTATATGAAAAATCCAACTCTACAAAGAAGGTGATTTGTGCCATAATTTTTGTATATTAAACGCCTCATGCTTTTTTCTCATTTTACTAGTATTGTTTATATACCATTGTCATAAAATAAATTTTAAAATTATTTTTAACTTTTTAGTTTGATATTCTTTAAAAGCATGTTTTTGTAGTTGTTTAAACTATATTTATTTTCAACTTTTTAGTTCGATATTCTTTTTTTAAATAATATACGGATAACACGAACGCTTAAGTGGTGCTCATTTGTTTTTACCAAACTTTTCTTAATCTCCAACAAACAGAATAGCAAGTGCTATAATTCTTAATGATGCGTTACCCAAGTAACTAAATCTAAACTAAAAATACTTTGCCTGCACAAATTAATGTAAGGTAAGGTTGAAAAATTTTGAGTTAGAAACGGACAAACATACAAGGGAAGCTAATAAAAAGCATGTAAAAAGGGTCGGTCACTCTTAAAGATATTGTAAAAACATACTTTCCTATATCCATGCTTGAATCTAATGATTTAGCGATAAAGTTGAAAATTTATTAATAGCTACTAGCGTCTTAACCTTTATATTGCTAATTATAAAAGCACCTTCTATTTTTATTATAAAAACTAGAACATTTTAACGCTTTCGAATATTGATCGTTTTTATATGGGTAAATTGATCAAGTCAATTTCTTTAGTGATGAGCTGCAGAATAGTGTGTAGTGCAGTAAGCTGCCAAAAATAAATTGAAGGAAGGATCATCTAAAAGTATTCAACTGGATGTACCCATATATCCTAAAATGGTTATAAAGCTCGATAAGATTATAGTTGAGACTATGTGGGTAGTCTTAACAAAAAACCAAACCAAAAATTTGATGACTTGTGAAATCTACCAACCAGTACTGTCAATCCCGCTCAAAGGCTACTACCCCACGGCGGTGATCTCTCGCGTCCCACCGTAGCCCAGGCCATGATGCGGAGCGAGAATGAATGGCAGGCCATCGTCACCTACTTCTACGAAGCAGTGATGCTGGCAAAGAAGGAGCCACCGTAGGCACGGCCTTGCGGGCTGTGAGCAGTGGGCAGCTCGCCGCCCGGTAAAGACCAGGCCCGAGTCGACGGCGCGTTGTGTTTCACGCGTGCCTCAAAGAGATGTCAGCAGCACGTCGTAATGGGTTCCAAGACGAACGATGCCTGCTTTTGTTTTTTTTTTTCTGGGTTGGAAATCCTCAAAGGATGTCCGCCGCCCTGGGGTGGGCGACGGGGTCTGTCTGCGGGAGTGTCGGGGCGCGCCTCTGAGGCAGACCGGGCCAGCACGAGAGTGTGAGGCCGTGAAAGAATTTAGACTCTTGCGGTCCTACGCGCGCTCGTGATAGAAGAGACATCGGGGTTTTTTTAGTCAGTAAAAGTCTGACACGCCGCCACGACCGGAGCGGGATAGGTCATTTGATGATTTCCCATCTCAAACTAAAAAAAAGGGCATTTGAAACATTATAGAATGATTATGTATTAACAAAAACTGCTACTCAATCACATTAAACTTACATAAAGACACACTAACTCCTAAACTCCACTACAACTCCCAAATGAACGTAGGTGTAATAATATTTCTTAATCAAAGAAATATTATTGTTCACAAGCTGATCTGCCTGAGCGAGTTAAGAAAGTCAAACAGGGTAATGGGTCATTATAATAATAATAATAATAATTTATTTATTTCACCTCACAATGTTTTGTTTAAAGCTAAAACGGTACAATTACTCAGTCCAGTATGTGTTACATATGTGAGGAGCTGGTGTCCGTGAAAGGCGTGAGCTGCCTGTGTTACGGATCACCAGTGCCCCACCCGTCGGACATGTAAATTCAATTTTGACTGGGTACATTTTATAAAAGGTGCTTGCAGGCGAGACGAGGCGAGCAGTTCGACAACTTGCACTGCAATGTAGTATTTACAACTAAGTGTCCGTGATTTGAGAAATATAGAGGTTTGTTTTAGTATGTAGGGGGTAATATTTAGAAATACTGATCCGAGGGGTGATTGCAGAACACAATATCTATAGTTATAGGTTCTGTTTTGACAGTTCAACAACATT
Organism: Sesamia inferens; assembly: GCA_037179545.1. NCBI lineage: Eukaryota > Metazoa > Arthropoda > Insecta > Lepidoptera > Noctuidae > Sesamia > Sesamia inferens. The sequence continues at coordinate 11,419,059 of CM073939.1, forward strand.
CATTGCATTTTTACGTTGTTGAGCTGACAACTTTATCCTACGCACAAGTTAAACAAAAACATTGGCTTTTATATAAAGGGTGTATCTGACAAGGACGCACAAAATAGTACCATGGATCCAGTACATGAGTCTTAACCCCCCAGTGGCAGAATTTTACGTCGGCTTTTTCCCGATAAAAAATAAATAAAATGCAGTTTTTTCACTTTAGACCGTTCATAATTGCTATACTTTTATAACCCAATAAGATTTTAAGTAAAAATTAATTAATTCTTAAATTACACAAAAAAGCGCAATGTGTTCAATACTAGAAAAACTATCCTATGAGCTGATTTAATAGAGTTCGCATCAGGGGTCAACTTCATAACTACAAACACGCACGGTGGCACGCTTGCAACGTTCAAAGGCCGAGCCGACATATTTTTTTAAACACTGCTATTTCTGTAACCGCTCATTAACGACATAAATGACTTTCATAATTTTATTAGTGGCATGCAGTGTAGCCTTTTTGCGAAGTTTGCGTTACGATGTCAGACACACGCTGTATATAACGTTACTTTTACTTAATACGAGACCTGAATATAGGTCTCCAAAGCCTGAAGCACAGGCGAAGAGTAGCCAGTCTATCAGTGTTCTACAGGGTACATTTTGGAGAGTGTGCGAGGGAATTGCATGATTTAATTCCCCCATCTCCGTTCGGTTGTCTTTTATACCGCGTACATCGAAAACTGGAATGACTGGACTGGAATAATTTGCCAGCCGCTGTGTTTCCGTTGGACTACAATTTGAGTATCTTTAAGGCTAGAGTGAATAGGCTCTTAATAAAATAGCGTGCTTTACCATCAACGACTACATCACTGCTTACCATCAGGCGGGATTGCGGTCAAGCACTAGTTTATAATTTATAAAAAAAAATATATAGATTATTCAAAATAAACAACTCAATCGATTCCATGCATTTTTACACCATGTTATATTTTTTCCCAAATACATTTAGAAATTCTTGCAGTGTAGTTACCCAGCGCACAACACAGCTGACAGTAGAAGTACTATGCTTTGAGCGTGCGCCGGCTGGACAGGCTGGCATCCCTTCTGAATGTCTGCAATATCAGCAATTAAACATTGGCTAACACTTGAAATAGCACTTGCTTCGGCCCCTTTGACCTGTAAGTGAAAGTTCCGTGTTTTAAATGTTTATAGTTATTTGTTTAACATAAACTTCTGAGGTTCCTAGGTTTGGTTGGCAACAAAAGTCGATTAGCATATTATGATTCTTTAATGTACTTTATCTACTCTCATATCAAAAAATTAAAAATATAAAACTAAAAAGGAGTTTATATTGATGTACTTTACCCATGGTATATCGAAAGGAAATTAAAAAATTAAATTATAACATTATTTTTGTAACAAAATAATGTTATAATAATTTTTTTTTCATTACCGTACAGATTACAAACCATAGATAGCACTATTTCATTTTTTTATCTGTGGCTGCGCGCGCTTTGGCGCGTGCGCGGTGATGCAGGGTGCAGAATTTTGGCGCCAAATACGTTTCTTTCCATTGCAAGTCGTTGTTGTGTTTCGCTGGACACATGATTATTATTGTTTCTTAAAATGTATGAGATTAGATAAAGTAGTGTATGAAACTGTACATAATTAGGTATTACACACTAGTGTGATACTATTAAAAAACTCGCTTCGATCGTTTTTTAAACTCACACTCGTGCTTAATATCCCTCATTATGTAACAGTTTCATAAACTACTATTTTGGCATATATATTTATATACATATATAATAAAAGAGAGATACGGATTTCAGAGTGCTGATCAAATGTCACATCTATAGGTATTGTAAATAATAGAATATTTTACTTAAAAATTAAGATTTACAATACTAAGTGATAATAATCGAGCTTTGATGCTCACATGCTCCACTAGTAGTGTAGTATTAGAAATATTATCTAAAAAATCTTCCTACACAAAAAAATGAAAATATTGCGAAAATACTAGATACCAATTTTGAAATATTATGGAATGCGAGAAGAAGGTCCCAATTGGTTCCAAGTCGTTTCATATCGAGAAGTGCCGGAAAATACTCCACGGTTACTTCTGTAGGTAATGCACAGTTGAAGGCTTTTACAAATGTTTTCAAATGACAAAGTAAATAGGTATGGAGAGACAATGTAGGCCTCCCCATAAGTACTAACAAAATAGAAAATGGCCGACATATATCTACTGTCTTAGAAGCTTACAGCATTCTTACATTTACAAAATATAATTGAACCGTTTAAGTTGGAATGAGAAAGAGGAAGTTGTAGCAGCTGGAGCATGATGTAGACTAGTACAAATTAATAGAAAACTTACCCAACAGCGTATTTTTTTTAATGGGACAAAACCTGCCACACTTTTTCGAACCCACTGGAACTCCTGAAAGCCAGAATCAACAGTGGAAACCGCCAGAAAAACGCCGACCAATGAAGCACGACGAGTCCCGGAGAAACGATTCAACGGTCTTGGGTCCCGCAACGAAATTAATCAGAAAAGAATAGCGGAGGAGTAAGAAAAAATATATTTTTTCCACCTCCTCATAACAAGCAGGAGACAGAACAGAACTAGGCCAATCGGCACAAAGGGACATTATTGCAACTGGGAGAAGTCCAGATTGCCAAGCAATTCGACAGGGTATGTCAAAAATCTTCCAGAGCGTTTATTCGAATAATATTATATTATCTAAAATTCACAGAACAATACTTTAAGCCGTAAAATTAGTATACATATCAAATTGCAACCAGCTTTAAGAAAGGCACTCATAATACCAATTAACCTTGATTCAATAATTTATATCTAATAAAACCATTACTTACAACCACAAATCTTACTAAACAGTGAAAAAAGTCGATGACAACATAAAGATAAGCGAAAAAGCCTCTCAGAATCAACATTTAAATTATCAAACATGCAATTTGTCCAACACAAGATCGTTAACCTACCGCATTTTTTAATATATTAACTAAAAGTTTTTGTTAAGTATACACGATGGCTGATATTTGGGTCGATATACAGTTAATCGATGTATAAGACCTTCTTTCTTATTCCTTTTTTGTTTAGTACCTTGTAGTTTGTACCCTAAATACACATTTAATATATTTAGGCCGTGAACCTAAACAGACTCTTCGCATCATCGCCATTTGGTTGAGCCAGGATTTTATGGAATGTGCCTATTTCAAGTCTGTTCAGCCTCAAGACCCTGAACAAATCATTTAAAAAGAAAGAAAAGAAAGTGTTGTCACTTTTTTAAAAATTACCAAATTTTGGGGAAGTTGGAATTAATTCGTGGCAAAAAACATTATTTCAAAATTCATTAGTAGGTATTGTCACTATGATGATCACGTAAAATTTCTTATTTTATTTGGTTATGTGTATGCCTACATTTATTATCCTTTTGGGTCGGACGGGGTTTTCTTTACATATTGTATATAAATACATACATCAGAAAAAACAAAACAAAAAGAAATACATTTTTTAATTCTTTAAAATTTCAAACTTAAAACAAAAACAAAACTTTACAATACAAACCTGGAAATGGACTGTAGTACCAATTCCCTCGTTCACAAACTAAAATAAATATATGTTCTGTGCTATCTTTTTCTTCCTATTTCATTGTGAAAAAGACAGAAGATAGAATATTAGTTTAGACCTGTGTTTAAGATATTCCATAGACAGCGTATGTAAGTAATTGTGATTTAAAAAAAACATGGCGACCAAAAATACGTCACTTTAGGCGATGGCTAATTTACAAACTGATGGCTGACAGGCCTCCTCTCAGCGATAGGAAAATAATTAATTTATATCTAGTATTCTTCAGATTTGATCAAAAGTCATAATCGTAAGCGACACGACACGATCACCAATGAAGTGTTAATTGTCTATTCGCACCCCTAAAGCATTATAACAGATTATAATCTAAAATTAAGTGTCCATTACAGCGTAACAGTAAGTTGCGAGTAAGAGTCAATTATGGTGGAGAGGTTAATAGAGGTAGTAAAACGCGATCCATCAACTTTAGTCGATGTATACTGTAACTTGACACGATGGGAGTGGACCGCCGGCGTGGCGTCGCGTGTCAAGTGGGGTTATTTTTTTGGGCTTCGGTAATCATCTTTTGTGCTTATAGCTGTTAAGGTTCCGAACTTAAAGGTAAAAAGTTAGTGTGGCGTGTTAGTTTAATCCTTCATGTTTTAGCATTAATGGACATTCATATACAATATGTAAAGAAAACCCCGTCCGACCCGTAAGGATAATAAAAGTTAGGTAAACACATGACCATATAAAATATGAAATTTTATGTAATCATGAGAGTATCAATACTAATGAATTTTTAAAGCGAATTAATTCCAAATTTATTGAAAAGTGACAACACTATTTTCCACGATATAATTATGAGCGATGCGGCCGCATGCCGCGTGCCCTACCCCCCTTCGCTCGCGCATGTATTGCCTACCGCACATATAATAAGCCAACCGCCATTTGCGAAATAGTATTTATTTTTTTAGTGGGATTTTTAAGCTATTGCATAGCTTCTATCGCGGGCCTTGAGCGCGGGGACCGAATCCAGAAATTCCGTAACGAAAAAACCTCACGCTCCCCATCGTCTAACGTCGTTTCAGTTCGGCAGTCTTCGGCACGGTATGTTTGTGTGCGTGCGACTACATCTTTTGAAAACAATTTATAGATTTTCAAAAAGAGCATGCATATTGCAGGACGCGAAGTCAGTTCTACACACTTGCCATGTTACTGATAGTCGCGATGTGCTAAACTTGCGATTAATTTTATCTCTGAAATAGGTCTTCTATAGAGATATGACATAGACGTCATCGACGTTGTCATGGCTACCTTAAAAACTTTTCATATAATTAAGTACTTTTATTCAAATTAATTTAGTAGTGTTTTTATAAAATAGCTTTTTTTTTAACGGAAAAGCTAAGATGAATGTCACGCTAATTTTTCATTGGACTTTTAAATTATTTATAGTGTTGTTTACTAAATAAAAGCGCGTGATTTTATAGAGTAAAAAGTGCTCACGCGGCCGTTTTTTCAATTGTTGCAAGAATTCAAAAGACTGTCTTTAAATAGTGTTCAGACGATTGCTCAAAGTGTATTAGATTTCATTAGTAATAGAAATGGCATTTCAATAATGACTTTCAACTGCCAAAGTCTAAATAGTCATAAATACGATTTACAAGATTCAGTTACGAGACAAACAAATGTGTTACTTCTTACCGAAACTTGCATGACGCATGATAATCCAATTGAAATACCTAATTTTAATTGTATTGTTCAGTTCAAACGAGATACTGTTTCAAAAGCTGGGGTAGCTATTTACCAAAATAAAAATGATATTACTAATATTATGACTCCGAATATTGAAATAAATATTGCACACGTTAGTGATGTTAATGTTAGGCGCTCAGTTGTTGGAGATATTTGTGCGTGCTTATGCAAACTTAGAAATGGCCTACAAATAGTTATGGTAGCAATTTACATTTCTCCGAATCCAAAATTGGACGAGGTAGAGCATTTTATTCATCGCACTTTACTGGAGTACACTGAAGAAGGCTCGAAAATACTTGGTACAAATGGTAATAAATTTCCACTTATCTTGGCTGGCGATTTCAACATTAACTTCGCTGATAAAAAATCAGAGCGGTTGACAACTTTTCTATCAAAAACATTGAATTTGAAAATGAATAATGATCCACAAGAGTCCACAACAAAATATGGGACCACCATTGACGCGGTATTTTCTAGGTATTTAGAGGATATTAAGTCGCAAACTTATGTTTCTTATTTCAGTTATCATAAACCTACGGTTTCAATGATAAATATTCCTGAATAACCAACAGCTACTGTAAGGTAATAAAACCCACATGTATTGTAAAATAATAAAAATATTTTAAATAATATTAACTTTTAAGCTATTGCATAGCTTCTATCGCGGGCCTTGAGCGCGGGGACCGAATCCAGAAATTCCGTAACGAAAAAACCTCACGCTCCCCATCGTCTAACGTCGTTTCAGTTCGGCAGTCTTCGGCACGGTATGTTTGTGTGCGTGCGACTACATCTTTTGAAAACAATTTATAGATTTTCAAAAAGAGCATGCATATTGCAGGGCGCGAACTCAGTTCTACACACTTGCCATGTTACTGATAGTCGCGATGTGCTAAACTTGCGATTAATTTTCTCTCTGAAATAGGTCTTCTATAGAGATATGTCATAGACGTCATCGACGTTGTCATGGCTACCTTAAAAACTTGTCATATAATAAATTATTAAGTACTTTTATTCAAATTAATTTAGTAGTGTTTTTATAAAATAGCTTTTTTTTAACGGAAAAGCTAAGATGAATGTCACGCTAATTTTTCATTGGACTTTTAAATTATTTATAGTGTTGTTTACTAAATAAAAGCGCGTGATTTTATAGAGTAAAAAGTGCTCACGCGGCCGTTTTTTCAATTGTTGCAAGAATTCAAAAGACTGTCTTTAAATAGTGTTCAGACGATTGCTCAAAGTGTATTAGATTTCATTAGTAATAGAAATGGCATTTCAATAATGACTCTCAACTGCCAAAGTCTAAATAGTCATAAATACGATTTACAAGATTCAGTTACGAGACAAACAAATGTGTTACTTCTTACCGAAACTTGCATGACGCATGATAATCCAATTGAAATACCTAATTTTAATTGTATTGTTCAGTTCAAACGAGATACTGTTTCAAAAGGTGGGGTAGCTATTTACCAAAATAAAAATGATATTACTAATATTATGACTCCGAATATTGAAATAAATATTACACACGTTAGCGATGTTAATGTTAGGCGCTCAGTTGTTGGAGATATTTGTGCGTGCTTATGCAAACTTAGAAATGGCCTACAAATAGTTATGGTAGCAATTTACATTTCTCCGAATCCAAAATTGGACGAGGTAGAGCATTTTATTCATCGCACTTTACTGGAGTACACTGAAGAAGGCTCGAAAATACTTGGTACAAATGGTAATAAATTTCCACTTATCTTGGCTGGCGATTTCAACATTAACTTCGCTGATAAAAAATCAGAGCGGTTGACAAATTTTCTATCAAAAACATTGAATTTGAAAATGAACAATGATCCACAAGAGTCCACAACAACATATGGGACCACCATTGACGCGGTATTTTCTAGGTATTTAGAGGATATTAAGTCGCAAACTTATGTTTCTTATTTCAGTTATCATAAACCTATAGTTTCAATGATAAATATTCCTGAATAACCAACAGCTACTGTAAGGTAATAAAACGCACATGTATTGTAAAATAATAAAAATATTTTAAATAATATTAACTTTTTATTTATTTAATAAAAGAAAAATTTGTTTTCTTATCGGTCACCACGCTCAAAAAGTGTAACTTGAATTAATATCAAAGAAAAAGAAATACTGCATAAATAAAATAAATAAATAATTATAATTGCATAAATTGATACAAAATGCTATGCAATAGCTTTACCGCGGCAGTCCCCGAGTGCCACACGTCTTTTTTTTATTTATTTAATAAAAGAAAAATTTGTTTTCTTATCGGTCACCACGCTCAAAAAGTGTAACTTGAATTAATATCAAAGAAAAAGAAATACTGCATAAATAAAATAAATAAATAATTATAATTGCATAAATTGATACAAAATGCTATGCAATAGCTTTACCGCGGCAGTCCCCGAGTGCCACACGTCTTTTTTTTTTAAGTTTAGCCCCGTTTTGTAGGCATTAGTAGAATCAGTTATCGATACCTTACAATACCTTCAGGGGTTTTCTTTTCTTTACATATTGTATTTAAAACATATATAACAGATAGGGGCAAACGTGATGCTTATTTCATAATAAATGCTTTCTGGCATACTTGCGATGGGATAATATATAATCAGCATGTGAAAGAGTAAAAGAGACAAAAAATAAACACAAAATAATAAACAAAAGAGATGTTTCCTGGGTAAAAAAAAAATATTCTATTCAGTTCGTCATTCAGATTATAAAAAATATTGGATACGTATATTTTGTTTTATTAAATCATTAAAAATTGACAAATATAAAAGGCATCAAAGATCAGGAGTAGTGGCTAGTGACGTCACTGGTTGCTACAAAGTGTAGCGCGCAGTGAGTCTCACACGAGTGTTCAACGCTATGTGTCGTCTTCATTTTTCGTTTATATGAAAAAAGTAAAAATACGTGTCTAGTATTTTTTGGAAATCTAACTGACAGACTAATTAGTTTTTTTTAGTCAACTCCCCTATTCCCATAAAAGATAAACAGATATGACGCCAATATAAGCTTGCTTCGTTAGGCCTCATTCAACGTTTAAGCGTTTATTTGAAATAGGCGTATTTCCTTTTTATCATTTTTAACGTAGAATTTTACAGCAATGGTGTTGAATGAGCGAAAATCTTCACCAACTTATTGTAATTGTTTTTTTTTTTAATATTTTTTATGAAGTCGGGCACTAAAAGCTCAGTCAATTGAACAATCTTAGTTAATTCCTTATAGAATTTCAAGATTCTATGAAAAATCAGGGAGTTTTTGAACTGAAATGAAAAACATATTTAAGGGACTGAATACTACCTACCTGAGACTTATATATAAAATATTATTTTTACTTTAACCTTCCAGGTAAGTTTGTTCGTTATTTATGCATAAAGGTAGTTTATAAACCTATTTGAATAAACATTGGCTGGAGTTAACCCTGACCCAAATGTTGTGAAATATTTCAGCAAAATACAATTTGCATAGTAATCCTCTTTTTTGTATAAATCCGCTGTAAAAATTCTAGGCAATAATAAAAATTTCGATCATAGCAAAGATGTTTTTTATTGTCATAATTTCCAAAAATAAATTGATGTTTTAGTAAAAATTATTTCAAAGAAAGACTAGTTAGTAACTTAACGGGCTATTAACCCATAAACCTATTTACCTAACTGCAGGGAGCTGTCATTAAACCTATAGTTTAACGATCAGTCAAACAAACAATAAAACAAAGTTAAAACCGGTAGCTCAGCCGTCGAACTTAGCCAGTTGTCATCCATTTATTCAAGCGCTCATGACGAAGTTGTCACTTTATAATAAACGTCTGTGGGCCATTTATCTCGGTGTGACAACGTAACCAATGTCGGCAGCCAAGTAAGCGTATTAAAACTAAGCCTACATCGTTATATGTTCTCGTACCTTATTATGCTACAACGATATTAAACTTTATTCGAAGGCAATAAGGGCTAGAGGCCTCTGAATTGTGTAGTTTGTACAAGGCATAAATCTTCAGTCTCTTAAGTAGTGTACTTGGAATGTTTGTTACAAGTGTACGATATCGCGAATAAATCTTTTAAAGGATCTCTTGCGTCTTGCTTAATGAATCAGCTACTTGTAAGACTTGTACATTTTCCACTAGTAATTTGTTAACATGTGATTTGAGTCCTTAAAAGGTCTTCGAACCATGACCTCTTTTTGACTTTATAACTCAATCAAATACAAGGTGAGTATTTTAATTTAATGTTATTAAAAGAGAAGTCCCGTTATGGTTGGTGCAATAAATGAGCATGACTTTATTAGAAGCTAATGAATTTATAGTTCGCGCATAAAGAGACTTGAGTTAACATTATGAGTGACAGGATAAAGTATTTTGTTACTTGAACTATGATATTTGTCTGTTTGATATAGAAGTGGCGAATAAGGTTCCCGAAGGTTAGGCCTTTCAATTATATGAGACAGGCTCAGTAGGAATGTATCCAAGGTATGAAAATCAAAAAAATAATTAGTCCGTAGAAATTACCAAAACCTACTGAGATATAGCGTATTAAAGTAATGGAGTGGGGGCTAATTACGTCACGCCGTGGTATATTTTGTACCACGGTGTGACATCATGCGACATTTCAAATCAATATATCTTCCTAAGTATTTGAATTAAGGAAAAATTAAAAATTGATGTTCAATATTTTATATATTAAGTAAATCTATTTGATGGACATTATATTATTTTTAGGATACAACACAATTATAATGAATGCAGATTTATTGAGCTCAGTAAATGGCTGTGCGGGGTCACCAGTATAGAGGTATGAGGAACAGGATGTAAAGTTCACTCACCCTCCATAGATAAGGGAGGATCCTCCGATCAGACGAATGTTCTATCTGGCAGGCACTTGTTCGACGGTTGATCAATTCAGAATTTACGTAAATGTATAAAATTCAAAATTTGCCATTTGCTAATACGTATTTTTGGCATTGTTGACTCGCCCACAAATAAATTAAGTAACATAAGCTTAACATAAGCTAGTTGCGCAGTCAACTCTGCTTGCGAGATCTGTGACGTCACTATGACCTGTTATTCAGATGTGGCGTTGTAGATTCCGTTACAGTCATATAACATGAAGATGTGAAGAAATTGAAGTTTTCGATAAAGTATTTCAGTTTGATTCCGACCAGTGGACCGGATTTAGGGGGTCTGAATTGGAGCAACTAGGCAGAATTGCTATGGATAGAATAGGATTTGGCTGCAGTGCAGCAAGCCGTGAAAAGTCACTTGCACAAAAACTTAATAACATAGCTTTGATAGAAAGAAACCGTCACGGAAAGGTTAGTCAATAATGGTCGTCTAAATACATGGCGTTTTTGACATCTAAATGACAAATACTGGTGAAAATGACAGAGGTTATAATCTGACAGAAGGGGAAAAGTAATGGGGATTCTGAAGCATAACTCAGGTACGGTTATCTGGGAGCTGAATCTCATGATACGGTAAAACTTTGCCCAATTTTGATTTAATAGTAAACGTAACAGGCATATCAACTCAAGTATATAAATGACGAGCTCAACTCATGACGTATTTGAGTCCAATACTAGTCGGACAATCCCGAAATTATAACCATACGGCAATCATACAAAAAAGCAATCTAGAGAACAAAACAGAGCTGTACCTAATAGACGCTAATATTATTTACACACAAGAAACGGGTTAAAGTAACAGATAATAGACCAATCATTTCAATATGCGGTTAAAACAAACAATTGAACGCTACAGAAATGTCAGTAAAGCAATAAAAATCTCAACAAGGTTATTATTAGATCATGTAAGAACTTTTAGTGTTGAATGTACCAGCGACATGGTGAGTGAACTATTTCATGTGGCGACTGCATCTAACATTCGGTGTGGTTAAACATACGCTTACATTACAGATGCACTGACTGAGCAGTTAGGAGGTGTGAAGGGATTGGTTGGTGATATGTGTGAGGAAAGCGTAGATCATTAACATAAAGCTGAGGAATAGAGCAAACAGGGATTAATGAGTCTTCTGTTAGAACAGAAGATTCATTCTAGACACGATTGTTTGTAAGAGTAGATACAAATGATACCAAAAGCATTTTATAGAATGAAATCTATTTAGAACCGATTTTTCCAACACTGGATGATTTTATTGCAGGAATAATCTTGAATATTTTAGGTAATGGAATGGAATAAATTTGATTATTTTAGTAATATTGAATTTTTTTTTTAAGTCCTTAAGCAATTTAGTGTTTTAGTAGTAAAGTGTCACTAAAGCCTAATTTTTAATCGACAGATATGTTTTTATTCGACTTAGAGCTGTAAAGTGTTCAAAATTATTCCTATGATAAAATTAACTTGCGTTGAGAAAATCGATTCTAAATCGATTTAATTATATGTAGATATATCTATTACCTTGTCAATGTAACTTCTTGATTCTTCTTCATGCAAAATATCACCATCATAGATGTATTTGCTATTTCTATAAGAATAATTTTTCCTGGTCCAAGATAAAGCTAAAATGAAAAATTATAATAATAAAGTTAATTTTTCCACAACATAAGAATATAATGTACATCTATACTAATATACAGGTTGGCGCAATAGAACGTGCATTTTTAAAATAATTATTAAAAAATAAATACAAAAGGTATACTTAAAATAAAACTAAGCAATTATTAAGTGATAACTGAAGTTTATTTTTTTAAAATAACATCATCTAAATGATGACCCTCTCTACGTTGGCACTCCTCTAACCGCAAACGGAAATTACCGAAAACTTTCTTAAGTAGTGCTGGTATGATTGCTGCCATTTCACCACGAATATTCTCCTTGAGCTGACTGATGTTTCTCGGATTATTGGTGTAGACTTTGTGTTTGAGGTATCCCCACAAAAAAAAGTCAGGAGGCGTCAAGTCTGGACTGCGCGGAGGCCATGGGATATCACCTCTTTTCGAAATCAGTTTGCCAGGGAACATCTGCTTCACAACCGCCATGGAGTCATTTGATGTGTGACTGGTAGCTCCGTCTTGTTGGAAGCAAGTCCTAGAGTTCTTTATTCTTGAATTTTCAAGTTCTGGGGCCAAAAAAACCTTCCAACATCGCAACATAGCGTTCGGTATTAACAGTGATGTTTTGCCCCCGTGCGTTTTCAAAAAAATAAGGACCAATTATTCCTTTGGCAGAGATTGCGGCCCAAACTGTCACTTTAGGGCTATGTAACGGTTTTTGATGTTTGAGTCTGGGATTATCACTATTCCAATAACGACAATTTTGGCGGTTTACGAACCCATTCATATGAATATGTGCCTCATCAGAGAAAAGGATGTTTTCAAAATTTGAAAACCGATTGAGCATTTCATTAGCAAATGTGAGCCGTGCTATGAAGTCAGAGTCTTTCAATTCTTGAGTTAATTGCAGCTTGTATGGATGCAATTTAAGATCCAAGTTTAAAATTCGTTGCAAACTTCGTCGCGATATGTTTAGGACAGACGATCTCTAGCGAGTAGACATTTGTGGATCTTCTCGTACCGACTGCTTAACACTCTCAATATTGTCTTCGGTCCTAGATGTGCGTGGACGACCTTTTGCGTGTGGTTTAAACGTCGATCCAGTCTCTTCAAACCGCTTTATCCAGATTATAATTAAATTAGCACTCGGAGCCTCCCTAATTTGCCGTACACCATACTCAGAACAAAATAGTCGCCTGACAACTACGTACGAACGAGAGTTTTCGTAAAATGCGCGCACGCAAAATGCGCGACGCTTCCCGTCGAAGTGACTCATAGTGACTAAAACTTCATGAACCGCGTTACCCAACGATATCGGTCTCCCCTCGCCCACGCCCCTTCTACCCCGCAAAAAAAGATGATGCAATATGCACGTTCTATTGCGCCATCCTGTATAAAGCTAAAGAGTTTGTTTGGTTATTTGAACGCGCTAATCTCAGGAACTGCTGGTCCGATTTGAAAAATTCTTTTTGTGTTGGATAGCCCACTCATCCAGGAAGGCTTTAGGCTATATAACATCACGCTGCGAGCAATAGGAGCGGAGCATAACTGTACCACGCGTACGAAGTCGCTGGCGGCCTCTAGTAAATAATAAAATGGATATAACATAACATCATCATCATCAACGTTTTTACCGTCCCACTGCTGGACACAGGTCTGCTCTCAAACAGAGAAGGAACATAATCATAACATAACACAATCAGCCTATAATGTTCCCACTGTTGGGACACAGGCCACCTCTCGATGAGAGGAAGTAGGCTATAATCTATCAAGCGGGCAAAGTGCGGTTTGGTAGATGTCACAGTCATGTCTTCGAAGTCCTCTAGCTAGGACATGCCATACGGAAGGTATCGTGACGAAACCTTCACCATTTTGCCGCAGAGGTGATTAAATCTATACTTCCTAATCTCGGAAACTGTTGGTTCAATTCGAAAAAATCTTTTTGCCTTGGACAGCCCATTAATCCAGGAAGGCTTTAGGCTATCTAACATCATGCTGCGACCAATAAGAGTTGAGTATAACAAAAATTTAAAATGTATGCTGTATTATTTTTTTTGGGTCAAAATAAAATGTTCGGCCGCTAGTAATTTATACAAAGTGAAGCGCCAGACAGAGTTCGAAACTATAACCTTACAGCTTGTAAGTCGCGGCGGATACTATTAGGCCACCGCTGGCGCCTCTATGAAATGGATATCATCAATATCATCATCATCAATCTTTTATCGTCCCACTGCTGAGCACAAGTCTCTTCTCATACAGAGAAATCCTTCTCTGTGAGAACCAGAAATGGATATGATTGACATGAACTACTGAAAACCTCAAGTCAGTGCTGTTGAAAATCATTAGAGAACTACAAAAGTTATGAAAGCAAGTGTTACTTATCTAGCCATAAGGTAAAGTCCTGCACGGTAATTGCGTAACACACGGGTATTATCTACCTATTGGAATAATTTTGAAGCATATTGCTAATTCATTCTTCTTCTTTTTCTTCTTCAGCCTATGGATGTCCACTGCTGGACAAAGGCCTCCCCCACGGCTTTCCACGATGACCTGTCTTGTGCTGCCCGCATCCATCGGCTTCCTGCGACCTTCACTAGGTCATCGGTCTACCTTGTTGGGGGCCTCCCTTCGCTGCGTCTTCCAGTACGTGGCCGCCACTCCAGAACCTTACTGCCCCAGCGGCCATCGGTTCTACGAGCAATGTGCCCTGCCCACTGCCACTTAAGTTTAGCGACTCGCAGAGCTATGTCGGTGACTTTGGTTCTTCTGCGGATCTCCTCATTTCTGCTAATTCATTGCTCCATAATATTTGAAAATTGTGTCTATCTAGTTACGTAGAGAACGCAATGAATGATGTTGAACCGTCAGAATGAAACCCATAGCTTCTGATAATGCGTTACGTAATCACTCTACGGCTTCTATTTTCAACCACTACATTCTCAAACAATTCCTTACAATTGAGCCCGCATTGGCAGCATTATCTACAACCACAGGTCGCTCGTTGACGGCTGTCGTTTTGGGCCTCCTGTTAACATTTCCGCATCGTGTTCTCCTATCTTGAAGTTTTTTACGTGCTGCCATTGTTTTACTGCTAAACTGTTTTGGAATACGGCCAATAGTAGTATTTGATTTACCTAAAAGTACATCTGTATGTTTAATGTCACGCTTATGTGTCCAAACGGGTTAGACTGAGTTATACCATGTGTCATTGCAGTAATAGAGACAAGATTCAAAATTATTAGCTAAAGTTTGTATAAGCAATTACACTTCATTAATTTACCTATTAATGTAATCTACTGATGCGTTATGTCTCTAAAGCTCGGTAGTCGTTTCACACGAATTTACTTCATTGCATAAATATCAAAATTTGACAATCGTCTAATACATATTTTTATCGACTCGCCCACTAATAAATTAACTTCATGGAAATCTTCTTCTTATGCTGAACAAAGGGCTCCCCAAGGCTTTCCACGATGACCAGTCTTGTTCTGCCCTTATCCATCGGCTTCCCGCGACCTTCACCAGGTCATCAGTTCACCTTGTTGGGGGCCTCCCTATGCTGCGTCTTCCGGTACGTGGCCGCCACTCCAGAACCTTACTGCCCCATCGGCCATCGGTTCTACGAGCAATGTGCTGTGCCCAGTGCCACTTAATTTTAACGACTCGAAGTGCTATGTCGGTGACTGGTTCTTCTGCGGATCTCCTCATATCTGATTCGATCACTCAGAGAAACTCCGAGCATAGCTCTTTCCATCGCAAATCATATAGAGAAAAATATATTATTTAAAAGTGGTAAGTTACCCTTTTCCCGCGCGTACATAATTCGTGACAATCGATTAATAAGCCGTTTC
This sequence comes from Sesamia inferens, assembly GCA_037179545.1. Lineage (NCBI taxonomy): Eukaryota > Metazoa > Arthropoda > Insecta > Lepidoptera > Noctuidae > Sesamia > Sesamia inferens. Next base: position 11,434,758 of record CM073939.1, read on the forward strand.
TCAAAGATCAATTAAACAAGATTTTAGAGGTATGAGAAATAGAGTTCACACATTCTCCATAGAACAGGGAGGATCTTACGACCAGAAGGGGTTGCGTCTGGTGGGCACTTGCCTCGGGGGTTGCGGAAGCAGTATTAGTTCTCGCAGCCCCCGGTGTAGGTGTGAGACGGAACACCCGGGTGGTTTTTAGTCAGTAGGAGTCTGACAGACCCCGTCGTCCACCCCAGGGCGGCGGCCCCAGCGGTTGATGTTGGGAAGTTGTATGTAAGTATGCTAATCGCATGGTAAACTCTACTTGCGAGATGTAGAATTCGTGTGACGTCATTACGACGCATTGTCCACATGTGGCGGTTGTAAATACTGCTACAAAGATTAACATAGCATAAGCTTCTGTTAATATATAGGTATATAATATAAAAATAAAAATATAAAATAAAAAAATATTTATTTCAGATTAGATTAGATAGATTCCATAGATTCTTTTATGCTATATTAATAATTTCGGTTGTTGACTCTGATCTTTACCAAATTAAGCCTACGCCGTCTCCACCAGTCTCGTGATGAGGCAGTTTGGTCTCGCAACAATCATCATCAGGATGCCATTCCGACTGTTAGATAAATGTTGTAGTACGAATGCTGCTGTCTTACCCATGAAAGCCTTCCGCACGTACTACCATGTGTGCGGAAGCGATGCAGCATTCTAAAAGCGTTGTACTATTGTACGCGCAGGACACCTTTTTTATAAATTATAAACTAGTGCTTAACCACAATCCCGCCTGATGGTAAGCAGTGATGCGATCGTTGATGGTAAAGCGCGCTAGTTTATTAAGAGCCTATTCACTCTAGCCTTGAAGACACTCAAATTGTAGTGTAACGGCAACACCGACGCTGGCATATTGTTCCAGTCCCTCGATGTACGCGGTATAAAAGAGGAAGCAAAACGCTTCGTCCGGATCGTAGTGGTGTCAACAACGTAAGGGTGGAAAGTCGCCGTACGACGGGTCGTCCGATGATGGAACGGAGATGGGGGAATTAAATCATGCAATACCCATGAACGTTCACCAGAATACATCCTATAGAAGACCGAAAGGTTGGCTACTCTACGCCTGTGCTCTAGGCTTTGGAGACCGTTTCGAGTTAAATCTGGATCGCCAATCAGCCTTTTCGCACGCCTTTCCACTGGATCCAAAGCGGCCTAGTGACATTTCGCAGCACCAGCCAACTGTGGCTGCAGTACTCCACACACGAGCGGACCTGTGCTTTGTACAAAATTAGAAGCTGCCTTGGTGTGAAGACGCCAAGTTTTCTGGCAGCCACCTTGGCCTTGGACTCAATGAACCGCCCAAAGTTTAAGTTCGAGGAAATCTCAACTCCCAAAAGCTGAAGGCAGTCGCTGTACTCCAAGGATACATTCTGAAAAGTAGGAGCCAAAGTGAACGGGCTCCTTTTGGCGGTGAAAAGACACGCCGGTGTTTTGGCAGTATTGAATGCTACAAGATTGGCTTTGCCCCATTCGGAGACCGCTCGTGTACAAAGACTGGCAAAACGCCTTATACGTCTACCGTATATCAAGTTAACCTAGGGACGAGCATAATGCGCCTCACTACCATCTGTATATAAAAGTTCTTTCTTTTAGCAAACAAAACCGAATCAACCCCTTAAATTTTTGCCAAAAAAATATGTAGATTAAAATGCATATATAAAATCACTCCACGCCCATGGTCAGTTATTTCTTCTTCACACTGAGCTCAGTAAATTTGTGGAACTAACTGGAGAGGAAACACGCATTCGTAATGAAATTAAACGCGAGTATAAAGCTCTTAGAATGGAGCAAAGTGGCGCCACCTGTGACCGAGTATAAAACGGACGTAACACTAATATATATGTATGAAGTGTGTGTGAAGTATTTCCTACGGTCTCTTTGGATAATTGTGTAAATATTTTAAGGACTCTCGCTAAATTGGATGTTATTTAGTACTTGGATCTTTGGCTAATTTCATAATTAGATATGCCAAGTAGAACAAGCAAGTTATGTCTCTCACCTGTTTAGCGTTTTCCCAATTATGCTGAAGTCGGTTTCTACTCTAACTGGATGCAGATAAATGAGTACATGGCGTATGCATGTTGTTTACATGGAACGCATATCTGACCTCCACAACCCACTTCTACTGGGTGACAAGATAAACTGGTTATAAGATATTCGGGCTTCTGACAACCCGTAACGACTGTCAATAATCCACGAAAGACAGCCCTGGCCCATGCCACGGCTGTCTTTCGTGTCTTTCAGTATATAATAAGACTCCATGGTCTTCCACCATCCACGAACCAACCGCGGTAAGCGTAACTTAACCCGATGGCCGTACGGCTATTATTATCCATATTTTTACTTCATGTCCATTTACAAACATCTACTTCATTTGATGTTCAATATTAAAGCTGAAATTCAATTTTTGCTTCAAAGAGCGTTTTTATTAGCAAGCGAAAGTATCTAACCGACGAACACCTAAGTGACGTGTTAAACTAAAATAATAGAAAAGGTGGTCGTTTTAATCACTCAAAGTTGGCATATCAATTACAAAGTGCCAGATGTCCTGGAAACTCAAGTTTGTTCCGCGGAGTTCTAGAAAATACGTGACCATACTGCTTCCGAAGTTCTCTCCTCTGCAGAATTACGTAATTTCCTAACTGAGATAGTTTTATTCCGAGAGCTTCCTGCAGGACCTCGTTATTCGGAAATGTGAGAGATATCTTTGTAGGTGATCTGGGTAGCATCATATACAATATGTAAAGAAAACCCTGTCCGATCCGTAAAGGTATTGTTAGGTTTCAATAACTGATTCTACTAATGGATACAAAACCGGGCTAAACTTAAAAAAAAAATCCCTCTAAAAAAATAAATATTATTTCGCAAAAAGTGGTAACTTAATACATATGCGTTAAGCACCCTTCCGCGGGCGGCGGGCGGCTGGGCACGGGGCACGTGATCGCATCGCTATTCGGTCATAATTTCGGGGAAGTTGGAATTAATTCGCGGGAAAAAAAGATTATTTCAAAATTCATTTGTATTGATACTATGATGACTACGTAAAATTTTATATTATATTTGGTCATGTGTTTACCTAACCTTTATTATCCTTATGGGTCGGACAGGGTTTTCTTAACATACTGTATATCCTACACATAATCAGCCTGTAATGTTCCCACTCCTCTCGGTGAGAGGAAGTGGGCAGTAATCGACCACGCTAGCCCAGTGCGGATTGGTAGATGTCACATGTCTTCGAAGTTTTGCCTCTAGGACATGAAGGTTTCCTCACGATCTTTTCATTCAACGTTTTGAGAGCAGCGGTGATGAAATAATTTACACAAAGTAAAGCGCCTGATGGGGTTCAAACGTACGACCTACAACCTGTAAACCGCGGTCGAAGCCACTAGGCCACCGCTGCTCATACATATATCTTAATTCATATTTATGAGAATTAGGGAGTTCCCTATGTTTGTTATTTAAATATGTGTATACTTCAGGCTATATCATTGTTTATCGATTTATCAAAATTAAAATTTTGTTTATTTCAAATTAACCATCCGTTGGTGCTTTTGAATAGTCAATGTCGGTCAGTCCAAGAAAAGTGAAGCTAAATTGCACGTTCCAAAGCGTAGATCTCTATGGAGAAGAACGTGCAAGAAACTCCATGGACACTCTTTTAAAATCATAGTACTTATGGGTTACATTTCTTCGTTACATATTTCTGTTGCTTCTATCATGTGAGCACAATATATATATATATATATTTTTTTTAATAATTATAAACTAGCGCTTGACCGCAATCCCGCCTGATGGTAAGCAGTGATGCGATCGTTGATGGTAAAGCACGCTAGTTTATTAGAATAGGAAGCAAGACGGCAGTTGAGCGAGGTGATGCAATGTTAAACCTAACAACACGACCAACGATGCTGGGCCAAAGGGAGATTGATCTGAAGACTCTCCACGACCAAACTCCCAACACAACAACATAGGCGCATCGTACCCGGCACACATCGCAACACAACTGCTCAGACCCGTCCTCCGTACGGCTTCACCAGACATCATGCCGGAACACGACAAATCGCTTGGTGGCAAGACTTTGTCTGGTGGGTGGTAACTTCTTCTTATGGCCTACCACCGAGTAAAAAAATAAAAATATAAAAATTAATTAAAAGATAGAAAATGAATTAAGCCCACTGGCAGCTAAGAGATGTTATACTAAACATAGCCAAATTAAACTCTGCAGAAATGATGGCTATTTATATATCATAAATAGTACATCTATATAGCTATTACGTTCTCTACGGTACCCCGGTCGAATGCGGTACGAATCTTCAATAATTATTCTTTTCTATAAATTCTAGCTACGTTCCATCCGCATAAATTTTGATTCCGCGGAAGTACTGGAAAAAAGTTATTCTAATGTTAATCCTCTTTACAGACTATCTGTGTGCCAAATTTTATTCAAATACATTTAGTAGTTTTTGCGTGAAAAACATTCATTAATAATATAATATATTAATAGGATTACGTATCTTACATGATAATCCTTTTGCTTGTCAGCGTAATCTCTTTTAAACTTAATTCTTTATTTTTGTCTCGTCTTTTAAACCAATTATTTTTCAACAAAGTCGTGGAGGTTGGATGTTAGTACCAAATAGGCTATAGTCTTTACAATACAATAGTCTTTATTATGTACACCATATAAATAACAGAACATAAATATGAAGATATTACAAAGGGTGACACTAAGTGCAGTCTTATCGCTATGAGTGATATTTTACAGACAACCTTGCGATGGAATAGCTAGGGGAAGGAGAGAATGTAGATAGTCTAGTGTGTTAATGTTAACAATACCGTAAAATAAAAAAGGTTTTAACTACTCAAATACTAAAAATGTATTAGATATCGTGCATTGGAATATTTTTACTTGAAGTACAAAGAGATTTAAGGTAATTTTAATGTCTTTGTTGAAGTATGGTTTAAGAAAACCTATTTTCTTTTATTTTGTAGCATTTAGGTATCGGTACATCTATGAAGTGTGTATAAGCTTTTGTTTCAAGTGATTAGGCTAACAGTGGTCATCTGTTATATTAAGGTCGTCAGAACACGTTGCTAAAAAATGCCTTTCCATAGTTACAAACAAAAGGGGTAGAGGAAGACCCTAAATAATTTGGATGACAAATGTCCACAAGGACATGACAGGTTTCCGCGAACAAGACGTTTAAGAGGGAAGTAAATCGTGTCGCATGATTGGAAATGCCGAGCCAGTGTAAAGGGGAAATAAGGCGAGGCAGAAAAAGAAAAAGACACTAACTATGGTTATTGACCCACAAAAATGTCATCAAATTAACTTCTGCGTTGTTATGCCGTGTTTAAATATCACCTAATTTATTTCTGTATAAACGATTACAAAAAAAAAGATGCTCAACAATCAGTGGTCAGGCATTGCTGGCCAGATACCGAGCAGTTGAATTGTTTGCAAGTCACTGATTTGAAATTATTAATATATAGTCGAAATTATTAATAGGTAGTCATTTATTTAAAAATAAATTGAAATCCTCAGTAGCGGGTTTGATGTCAAATGTTACATAATAAATAATGTACCAGTAAACACGCTGTATCGGCTAATGGAAGAAAGACGGGAAAAATCTTAAAATCCCCTGATGACGCTTCGCTTCGCAAACTGAGCGAATAGGAAGGAAGATGGCAGTTGAGCGAGGTGATGCAATGTTAAACCCAACAACACGACCAACGATGCTGCGCCAAAAGGAGACTGATCTGAAGACCCTCCACGACCAAACTCCCAACACAACAACATTTGGCACATCGTACCCGGCACACATCGCAACACAACTGCTCAGACCCGTCCTCCGTACGGCTTCACCAGACATCATGCCGGAACACGACAAATCGCTTGGCGGCAAGGCTTCGTCTGTTGGGTGGTAACTTCTGCCGGCGGCCGATGTTATGGCCTACCACCGAGATCCCAGGAGTCAGAACATTATACGCTGATTAATTAATGAGTCGTCCTTCTGGATGATCTGTTTTGTGCCTGGAATCAGCACTTAGGGACGTCTAAGTAACTAGGACTGTTTCCGAATGGTAGGTATCGGCTGAAAATAGTTTTAATGAAGTAAGATCTACTTTTTCATTGATGATGTCTTTAGTAGCTTTTATAGTATTTACGATTTATCATTTGTTAATTTTTTTATTACAGGTATGGAGGCTGGTGCTCAAAGTAAGTAATTACCACGAAATACTATATTTATATCTCGTTATACATATTCAAAGTAATTTACTTCTAATTAATTCTAATATACGGTCATTTAGTAATTAATTCTAATATATAGTAATTAATTTTGACTGATAATTAATTTAGTAATACAGCTTAAAAACTGAGGAGATCCGCAGAAGAACGAGAGTAACCGACATAGTCCGAAGAATTACAACAATTAAGTGGCAGTGGGCTGGGCACATTCCCCGTAGGACCGATGCCCGATGGGGCCGATGGGTTCTCGGGTGGCGACCACGCACTGGAAGATGTAGCGTGGGTAGGCCCCGGACAAGATGGACCGACGACCTGGTGAAGGTCGCGGGGAACTGCTGGATGTGGGAAGCGCAGGATCGATCGTCGAAGAGATCCTTGGGGGAGGCCTATGTCCAGCAGTGGACGTCTTTCGGCTGAAATGATAATGATGATGAATAATGACTAGCTTCTGCCTATAATTTTGCCCTCGTAAAATTTATTGTTATCTCGTCGCACATAGTTACATTGCATTTACTTTGAATGATTTATTTTCTGTAAATAAGTTTATACCTAAACACTATTGTAAGTCGACCATATTCTTTTTTTAAACTTGACGAGTTCGGCGTTGCCTGAATGCGTTACTTGACGAGGTCACTGACCTTTTTAATGTCCTGTTTCAATATTTATTTCGTGTTACGTTGTTTTTTAGCGTTTTTTCTATATGCTCAGTTCCATAGATTATGTTTTTTTTTTGTTAATTAGCTTACAACCTTTTTCAAGAATCGAGCTATTTAGTGCCAAAAGAAATTTTTCACACACGACTGGCAGTCCAGAGTTTAGCACCTTGAAACAAAGCAAAAAGTCAAGCCACTGCTTACCATCAGGCGGGATTGCGGTCAAGTGCTAGTTTATAATTAAAAAAAAAAAAAAAAAAAGCTAGTCTTTATTATGTTCATGGTATATTTATATTATATCTCATTCTTATATACATGAAATACTAATGCCAATATGAAAAGGAAACAAAAATAAACCATCCTAGATAAATATAATTAGCTACCATTATATATAATATATGTCGGAGACAGCGACGGCAGAGCGGTAGGGTCGACAGCATTTTGGTGTAGTGGTACAGGTTCCGTTTCGTAGGCGAGTTTTGAGTTGAAGCACGACGTGTAGATATACCCTCCAATCTTCAAATTTGAATAGGCAAACTGACAGTTTCGGTTCGGAGAAGTGCCTTGGTCCGCGTCTCGATGCAAAGTCACCGTTCGACGAACCCCACTTTCCAAAGCGACTCTGTCCATGTGCCGCCATCACAAAATAACGTCACAAGCGTTTGCCCCTCTACTACGTAAATCAAATCAGCAACTTCTATTAAAATTAAACGACGATCTCAGACACGGCCAGCCTGAAGATTTGCACGTCCTCGTGCATCATCATCATCATCATCCCAGCGCCAATCCAAGTCGCATCCGAAGCTCCCTCAACCACGGAGTCCGGGATCCGGTTCCCCAGGCCAACCGCTGATTCCGGCCAAACTTCGATATTTGCACGTCCCCGTGCATGTCTGTAACAAATTAAAAAAAAAACACAGAAAACCGACTTTGAAGCATTTTTGCGAACTCGGCCCACCTGACCGTCACAAGTCACGTTTAATTACAATGACTATTAGATAACCAAACAAGCTTAATCATTTTAACAACTTAAACGCCAGAGCATCCTTCAAGCCTCATAATTGTCAAAATTCAAAAAGAAAACAAAAGGTTCCTCCAAGCCTCATAATTATCAAATCAAAATCATAATCTTCAATCAGAAAACACACCATGGTCCGCTACCACAGTAGCTAGTGACAACTCATAGTTGATACCCATATCGTCATCACCTCATGTGATACGACCAACTCTAGAGTCCACGACTCCCAGGTCAACACATGACCGTACAACTAATAGTCTCCTCTGAGAACCAGGTCCCCGCCACATCACTAGCTGCCCATCGCCCCCTGAACAACTCCTCACTGAGTTGCAGTTACGACTACAGACTAGTGCATGCAGTGCGACCATATCTACCAGAGTCCCCGCCACATCACTAGCTGCCCATCGCCCCCTGAACAACTCCTCGCTGAGTTGCAGTTACGACTACAGACTAGTGCATGCAGTGCGACCACACCTACTAGTGTCCCCGCCACACCACTAGCTGCCCATCGCGCTCTGAACAACCCCTCACTGGGTTGCAGTTACGACTACAGACTAGTGCGAGCAGCGCGACCACATAGCCATGATACGTGTTCTACTTGCTGGCGGAGGCACCCTCCTCACCATCTTCTACATTTTGAAAATCTAACTCAGCAGACATTACTTGGAAAATGCTTTCGTACCTATGCGATCGTGGGGTACTTATAAGTTCTGTTTCCAATCAACGATTTCAATAGGTAACGATCGCCATTATCGCTATCAAACAACTCACCAATATTAAATTTCATTACTTTAGCACACTTCTATCAAATTTAGATTTTTCGTAAATAGCACTCATTTCTATGTTCGTTACCGCTTGTTCTCTTGAGAAGATTTAATAGTCTAGCCACACATACTATCAGAATCTCAAGTGAGCTCGTAACTATAGGCCACAGTGAACTTTAGTTTTGAAATAAAGACAAACCAGACATCATAATTTTAAAATCCTGATTTAAAATTTCGCAGCCCATTATAACAAACAATAATCGGGTAGTACAAGAAATAAAATTTGCAAAAATAACTCCTATTATCACGTCGCAAAGAAACCGTTCAGCACACCGGCCCAAGCCCGCACACTGCATATATACTGGCGCGTGTGTACATACACCAATGAAATTACAGATTGCTTGACAAGAGAACATTCGGCCACGGAATCAAAATAAAAATAGTACGACTCACCGGATTGTGGCAATTTCTCGCAAACACCTGCCACTTGGCAGTTATCAACCATTGCACACCAGATATCTCGGAGCTCTCATAAAACCCCATTACGTTACCATAAACGTTTTGGGTATTGTGAAACCTTCTCATCGCCTGCAGAGTAGATGCTGTCCTGAAATCTTCTCATCGCCTGCAGAGTAGAGGCTCAAGTCTTGAAACCTTGGGCGTTCAGCAAAACGCACGCAGCTCCAGCAGCGCCACAAGCCATTGATGCGATTCACCAAGCTAGAAGCGCACTTTGCACGCTCCGCAAGTTCACCTTGCGTGCTCCGCAAGCGCACCTTGCATGCTCCGCAAGCGCACCTTGCATGTTCCGCAAGCGCTCCTCGCTCGCCAAGCAACAGCCAGCACTGTTGCACGCCAAACATCAGCAAACACTGTCGCGCACCAAACAACAGCCAGCACTGTCGCGCGCCAAGGATCAGCCAGCACTGTCGCGTGCCAAGGATCAGCCAGCACTGTCGCGCGCCAAGGATCAGCCGCACTTGCACGCCTGCAGCGCACACCTGCAGCGCACTCCTACAGCGGACCATCACGCGGAGCGATCTCTGCGCCAGCTATTGTGCGCACCTCGTAACTTGACGTTCACTTCCAGCCTCATTGCCAGTACATCCAGTATTTACAGAAGCTCATACAAAGGCAATGGACAACTAACACACAAGTAATCACACAAGTACCCACACACAAGTACTGTAAAAATATTGGCAGAAAGTGATTATTATTCCGTTGCTTGATTTAGAACGAGAATGTGAGTAGTGTAGTTCTTTATCCAACTTCTGATGTCGGAGACAGCGACGGCAGAGCTGTAGGGTCGACAGCATCTTGGTGTAGTGGTACAGGTTCCGTTTCGTAGGTGAGTTTTGAGTTGAAGCACGGCGTGTAGATATACCCTCCAATCTTCATAATAACAATTTGAATAGGCAAACCGACAGTTTCGGTTCGGAGATGTGCCTTGGTCCGCGTCTCGATGCAAAGTCACCGTTCGACGAACCCCACTTTCCAAAGCGACTCTGTCCATGTGCCGCCATCACAAAATAACGTCACAAGCGTTTGCCCCTCTGCTACGTAAATCAAATCAGCAACTTCTATTAAAATTATACGACGATCTCCGACATATATTATTTCTCAAGGGCTTTTTTGTCGGTACGTCATAACTTCCTTCATACTTTATTAAGCAATATATATATAAATGAGGCTTCATTTTAAAGCTTTTCTGGACCACATACACATCGAATATACAAAAAACTCACATTACAGTGGCTTTTCAAAAATTTACGATTGAAAATCAAGGATTTTTCAAATCCCGCCCTCAACTTATCGATCCTATATCGTGAACATCGAGATTTATCGAAATGGAATTGACTTCGATTTCATGCATTTATTATCACATTCTGCATTCAATTTCAACTCTAAATATTAATTAAAGGAATTTGATCTGCTGATCGATTTATGAAATTAACTAATTATTTCGTTTTATCCATACTAATATTATAAATGTGAAAGTGTGTTTGTTTGTTTGTTTGTCCTTCCTTCACGCCGTAGCTAAGCAATCAATCGACCTGATTTTTGGCATATAGTTAGTTGAAAAGATGGAGAGTACTTTTGGTCCTAAAAAAACATCAAGTTCCCAAGGGAGATTACTGGAATATTTGTATGTGTACACCAAATATCATAATATTATAAATGGGAAAGTGAGTTTGTTTGTTTGTTTGTTCCGCTTTCACGCCGTAACTACTAAGCCGATTGTTTTGAAATTGCAGACGTAAAGTTAGAAGTCCGGGTCAAATAATAGGGTACTTTTTTATCCCGGAAAAAAATTATATTCACGAGGGAAATCTAAAAGCGCGATATAACCGATCTCCATGCGAGCGAAGCCGCGGGCGGAAAGCTAGTATTTTATAAATGAAATGAAATGAAATCGTTTATTAAGCAAGTAGGATCACTGATCACTTTTACACGTCATATGTTTTTTTTTTAACTAGATGAAGCCAGCATTTCCTAACTGACTACCTCTGAGAAAAAATAGCCGAAACAAACTCAGGGATCATCGTCTTTTTTCAAGTCCAGACATTAAAAATGAAAATGTTTACAATAATTTACGTTATAATTACGCATATTGCTTAATAACAATGCTTAACAGACCGAGCAGCTCAGTCCCAAGCTTGTTTGTCTTCTAAATCATTTGAGATTTTATAATACCCCTTTTTGCAAAGTTTGGCCTTTATATAGTTTTTATATCGTTTAATGGGTAAGTTCCGAATGTGTATATGCGTGCCTCAAACGCAGTCATTTATGTGGGAATACTTCGCACGGATCACCAAGTATAAATATAAAAATGAATAGCCGATCCTACCAATGACTAAGGAATTTGTAATAGTTATTTCTAAGAACTCTCATCTAAACATGAATAACACTACAGTAGAAAAACCATTCAAAAAACTTTTGCTTCTTTCTGCGAATGATAAAAGCTTTTTCGACGAATTCTGTAGCATTTACCTACTATATGGAACCTTAATAATAAAGACTAAATGAACCGTTGAAAGTGGTTCCAAAATAATTCCACCGGAGTCTATTTGCACCGAAATTAACTGAGAACTCTATTCAGGAGTTTGTAAACTTTCAAAATGTAACGTAATCGACTGAGGCTTGCCCTGTAGAGACAAAGAGCTATTGTAATGGGATATTTACAGAACAATCCTATAGATATTAGGAATGTTTAATTGACTATTGTCCTGTTAATGTATTTCCAATAATAACAATTTCGTTGTTTGCGATTTAAAGACTGTTCTTCATTGTTTAACTTAGTCCTGCTTGGATTTCTGAATTCTTTTTAGATTGATGATAACCCAATTAATGATCTCACGTATATTCACGATAAGACTAATATCTCGTAGCGAACGCGGCCGCTGCGCAAGGAGGCGCGGGTTCGATCCCAGCGCAGTGCAAATATTTGTATGCATGAATATGAATATTTGCGCTGGTGTGGTCTTGCCTCGGAAAGCACGTTAGGCCGTTGGTCCTGGTTGCCATACGAACATCTAAATGACAGTCGTTGCGGGTAGTTGGAGCACTCAAATTTCAACAATTGGTCTAGCTGCACTACTTGAAGTATTGCAGCTACACCAATTCGCCGATCAATCGCCTTCGGGTTGTGGAGGTCAGACGACAGTCGCTTCACGGAAAATATCGAAGTTTAGCCAAAATCAGTAGTTAGACTGGTAAACCGGACCCCAGACTCCAAAGCTGAAAAGCTTCAAATGCGACTGGGATTTACGCTAAGATGATGATAATGACTAATGTTAATGTTAAGAGATCGATATAAACTTCTCTCAATATATATTTGGATAGGAAGTAACTGTTAATTTTCAGGTCAAAGCTTTGCTGGTTCAACTTTCATAATAACTTACTCAACTGATAGGATCAACCGTTACTTTATCTACTTTTAAATATCAACATAATGTATGTATTATATTATAGGTATCATATACAAAGATAGCCATTAATGCACCATAGCCAAACGAGCATCGCACCAATGACGAAATCGTAAGACAATAGACGATCATATCAGCCGAATGGTGTTTGAGCAACAGAAATATTTAGATTAACTGATACGGATAATGTACTAGAATCCTAGTTCTGTGATTTTTGTTCCCCATATTACAAAGAATACGACTAATTTTTGACTCGACAATAATCTTCATTTATCGCGTAGAAACAATTCTAACTAAATACAAAATTAAAATGAATACGCGTGGGTTGCCCCAAGGGTGCATCTTAGGTCCTAATGTGATCCATCTATTTAGAATTTCACATAATTAAGATTTAAGGTCATTTAGACGTTTGTTTAAGCTATAAATTATGATAACCATGACAGATTTATAAAGCTTTGCATTTACAGCACATTTGCTGTGATCGAAAATTTCAAAACGTGTCCACAAACCTAAGCAACGTGATTTATAAAGACTAATGCGGCGTTAGTGACCGTTGCAGAATCCGATAAACCTCCATTCGCAATACCCACTTCGATTGTCCGTGTTTTATTGTCTTAAGTTGATGTATGACCTGCCATGGATCGCGGCGACAATTCTGACTGCCTTTCGTGCACACGTACGGTACTAATACATCACGATTCAGGTTGTACTCTGTCAATAGATCATGATGCTTAGTTCATTGCTGTCTATGGGTAAGAATGTTTCGTTGTAAGCCTTGTTTGGGAAATAGCCACTTTGTAAGTTTTAGTGTGAGTTGAATTTTAGATTTCAAGCTTTCTTCGATATTCTTTTTAACTTTTGTAATAAGAAAAAATCTCAGCGTTAATTGCGGTCGCATCCGAAGCTTTTTCAGCTTTGGAGTCTGGGGTCCGCTTTACCAGTGTTGAGAAAAAATAATTCGCCCAATTGCAATTCGGGGCGTGATAGACTGAGAGTGGAGATTGAATATACCATTAATATTTTGGCGGATTTATTTATTTATTTAATCTTTCGCACATGAAATGTACAGAGGTGGACTTAATGCCTTAGGCATTCTCTACAGTCAACCATAGGTGGTGAAGAGATAAGATGGTGGAGGTGCTTTCGTTTGCAAAAAAAAAATGTAAAGATTAAAAGTCGTGGTGGCCTAGTGGTTAAAACAGGCCTCTCAAGTATGAGTGCGCGGGTTCGATTCCAGATCAAGCAAGTACCAATGTAACTTTTCTAAAGTTATATGTACTTTCTAAGTATATCTTGTACACCAATGACTGAAGGTGAAGGAAAACATCTTGAGAAAATCTGGACTTTATAAGTCTGAAATCGCCAACCCGCATTGAGCTAGCGTGGTGATTACGCTCAATCCTTCTCTATATGAGAGGAGCCCTGTGCCCAGCCGTGGGACGATAAAAAGGTTGTTGTTGATTATTGTCCGAAACGAGGTTGTGAGTTTGTGAGGTAAGAAGTAACTTTCTCCTCAAAAATTATTTTAATTTAATTAATGTTGCATTTTAGTATCAAGGTTGGTCCCTTATCCAAGATAGCCAAAAAATTATATAAAATTGTACACTTATGTGTTAAGTGTAAATAGACATAAAAAGCCCTAAAGGCTTTTGAGAAGCGAGCAGTAGGCAGCTCGCCGCCCAGTAAGGACCAGGCCGAGTCGACGGCGCTATGTGTTTCACACGCGCCTCAAAGCAATGTCAGCACATCGTGACGGGGTCCACAAACATCCTGGCACACAGGCAAGTGAATAAACACGGGTGGTTTTTAGTCAATAAAAGTTTGACACACGCTTCCACTCCGCTCAGATCGGGAGGAGAGGATCAGAACAAAAAAAAGGCCCTTATTAATGTGTCATCTCTCATAATCTGCCTGGCCTTCTGCCAACTATGATAGGAATGGCTTCCAGTCTAACGGGAAGCAGCTGAATACCTGAATACCTGATTTTTAAATGAAGCAACTTTGTATCTGACCTCCACACCCCAATCGCTAGGCAATAAGACAGCACTTGGTAAGACTAGTTAACAGACTTTCGGATTTCAGACTAACCATAACAACTGTCAAAGATTCACGAATGTCAGCCGGAATCAATGACTGAAGGTACGGACGCCTACAGGTCAATCAACCCGAAACTGTCAGATATTCCCAAGCAACCTTGAACCTTAATACTTTAACCATAGAGTTGAAGATCTAATAAACAAAGTTCACAGATGTAGCTTAATGTGTTGTAAAGATGGTCATCCGTCGACAGACCAAAGCGACTGAACTGTACAGCTGTTATTATTTTGTAACAGACCCCTCTAATCCTGATCAAACCCTCTATCCTTATCCTTACTTCCTTACTTATAAATGGGAAAGTGAATTTGTTTGTTTGTTCCGCTTTCACGCTGTAACTACTGAACCGATTGCTTTAAAATTTTGCAGACGTAAAGTTATCCCTGAAAAAAATTATATTCCCGAGGGAAACTACAAAGCGCGATATAACCGAATACTAGAATAATACCGAATAGTAGAATAATAAAGATACAAAAAAAAAAACTTTGTATTACTGATATCCTAATTTCTCATTACGACGACGGTCGACCTGACGACCATAAAATTTACCTTTAAAATCTAATTTACGCTTAAGGAATATGCTCATAAAATCTATATTCTATTCTATTCTATTCTATTCTATTCTAGTGCACCCATATTTTTTTTTATTAATCATAAACTAGTGCTTGACCACAATCCCGCCTGATGGTAAGCAATGATGCGATCGTTGATGGTAAAGCGCGCTAGTTTATTAAGAGCCTATTCACTCAAAAAAACTGAACGAATAGGAAGGAAGATGGCAGTTGAGCGAGGTGATGCAATGTTAAACCCAACAACACGACCAACGATGCTGCGCCAAAGGGAGACTGATCTGAAGACCCTCCACGACCAAACTCCCAACACAACAACATTTGGCGCATCGTACCCGGCACACATCGCAACACAACTGCTCAGACCCGTCCTCTGTATGGCTTCACCAGACATCATGCCGAAACACGACAAATCGCTTGGCGGCAAGGCTTCGTCTGGTGGGTGGTAACTTCTGCCCGCGACCGATGTTATGGCCTACCACCGAGAAACATCCCATATAACCAGATTACTGTTCATAATATCGTAATTCATAACATAAACTCGGGCGGTTGTATTGTCTTTATTACAACACAAAACTTTATAGACTGAACGGGTAAAGAAAAATACTGTAATTTTATTCGAGATGAAAGTATATGCTTAGTACGTTCGTTTGCATTCAAATGTTTACTAAAAATAGTTTTATTAGTACTGCTAGTAAGCTATTATGCTGGACCATTAGCGTCTTTATCTTATCACAGGAAGCTGTGCAGACCTTGTGATTTATTATTTTTTAATTGCATTATATCATTTACAGATGCCTTTGCTGGCGGTACAAAAAGGGAATAAATTTTTACATTTGAACTATTGGTCAGCTAAAAATGGTCCAGATAATTTCTTTTAGTGAGTGGTAGTATCAGTTACGATTCCTTGAGAATATCTGGATAAAAGTATCCTACGTGTTAACTCCAATGGCTAAATCTCGTAATTTTGTTAAGTTCTTTTTTTATATAAATTACAATCTAGTGTTTGCTCGCAATCCCGCCTGTTGGTAAACAGTGATGCAATCGTTGATGGTAAAGCGCGTTAATTTATTAAGAGCCTATACACTCTAGCCTTGATGGCACTCACATTTTAGTCTGACGGAAACAACGTCGCTGGCAAATTGTTACAGTCCGTCAATATACGCGGCATAAAAGTCGAGGCGAAACTCTTCGTTGGGATCGTTGTGGTGTCAACAATGTAAGGGTGGATACTTCAGTACGAAAGGTCGTCCGATGATGGAACGGAGATGGGTAATTAAATCATGCAATGCTCTCGTACACTCTCCAAAATCCATTCCATAGAACACCGACAGGCTGGCTACTCTTCGCCTGTGCGCCTGGCTTTGGAGACCGTTTTGAGCTAAATTTGGGTCGTCAATTAGCCTCTTCACATGCCTCTCTACTGAATCCATAGCAGCCAGGTGGTATTTTGCAGCACCAACCCAAATGTGGCTGCAATACTCCACACACTAACGGACCTATTCGTGTGTGGTGAGTTCATAGTCAGATATGTCCCATTCTTTGAAAAAATATTTTAAAATTTTCCTATATTTAGACAAGTTTCTGGCATTTATTTATCGCCGAAATGAGACTCAGACTAGATTAAAATTTATTTATTTGTTACATTTTAAATTACGGAATTTTTGGGCCCTAATTCTCGTAATAATGTTCACATCGATCCATCAAGCCATCTATGCACTCCATTTATATACCTATAGTTTTTTCCATTTTATAAGAGCAATGGGATCGAATATTATTTAAATGTCTAATGTTATCGCGTCTGAGTTCTAATGCTGAGACGAGAAGGAAACTTATGCGCAAAACAAAAGGCATAGTAAGCGATTAAAATCGAACAATAACAATGAAAGACTTATGAGACACAAATACAATGTTGATATTTCATGAAACAACAAACCGTTCAACACCATATACGGAAGATGTTTGCAAACAGTAAAAGGAATTTCACATAAGTTTAGAAGATTTACAACGGTGAAATGTACTGTGGATTCTAAGAATTGATAAATCGGCGTCAGCTGTCTTTGCACCGAATGTGTCCAAATCTGCACAACAAAGTGAGAGAGAGTAGTTCTAAAGGACAGCTACAATATTAATGGATATTGTAACGCTTCAGTCAAAAATACTGTGAATTAAATTAAGCGTAAGATTTACGTTCGTTTCACGTGTGACAGGAAAATAAAATAAAAGTAGGGCAGTATTTAAAGCGACCTTTATATTATGCTAAATTCAGTAGCTTTATTTATATTGCAGAACTCGGGAACTGCTATGATATATTACACTATTTTCCATAAAGACGTATATTATATTGGGGCTTGAACAGTTTGTTAAGACTATTTGGGTATATTTACTAAATAATAAACGCTCATTCAATAATTATGTAGTTTGAGCCTAAACTCATTATGCAAGTCTCCGACAAAATCCAAGATTAAACCACCACGCAATGATTAACAAATATAATATCAATAAAATAGCAAATTTGAACACATTCTCAAGAATATTTCAACAGCATTCACATAAATCTAGACGATATTGATCGCAATTTTTACAAAAGACCATAACAATAGATATTATTTCATCTTTCATCTCAACTAGAATTGAAGTGTCTTTTGAAATAAAACCTAATTGGTATCTCTATTTGAACAACTGCAATTTATTTTGATACTTTATGACTCAAGTGTGATTCATGTATGTAGTACTATTGACTCCACGAGTGTAGAATAAAACAAAGGATCGCGTACTGAACATTTCCATTTTAAGAGAATCGGTTAAGTTGTGTCACAAATCAGTGTTGCTTTTGATCTTTGTTATTCTATATTGTTTTTAGATTTTGGTATTGTGCGCTACACGGTTGTTTTAGGGATGTATTCATGACTAGGTGTTGTGTTAATGCTTGCTCTTTGTGCGACAATTGCACTAGTTACTGTAACCTCATTGGTAACCTGTGTGTTGTTTGTTATTAGCTAGCATTGCATAAATTTCTCATTCCATGCACACTATAAGGAGTATATTGCATATTCCAGTATGGAATCTTCAATATTATCTTTGAACTATGCTTTTGATACGTTGGTTATTGGAATCTTATGGGAATATTGATTTTGATTCCTAGAATATGAATTGGTGAAAACAGTTTACAGACATATGCCAATTAATGGAGTTGGGTTCCAGTCTAACCTTAAAAGTTGAATTCCAAATATTTTACATCGAGCGACTGCCTGTCTAACCTAAAGAATCGAGTGACTGGGTGAGGGCGCTGGGATTTTACTCCCTCACGCGCTCCGCCTCCTCCTTTGTCAACATCACTGCTTCGCAGAAGGAGGTGACGGCCTGCCATGCACTCTCGCACCGGACCATGGCCTGGACCAGGGTTGGACGCGAGAGATTGTCACCGCTCGCCGCCACGAGGACACGGCGGTGGTCTAAGCCGGGCAGTCCTCTACCGTATCCTCAGAGCGATCCACACAATGGAGTTATCGATACCTAACAATAACTTCACCGACCGAACAGGGTTTTCTTTACATATTGTATAATTATATCTATTAGTGTGTACGTTACCGCTTTCTGTCACAATACTCCCTTAGTGTATCTCTAGCGGCGAGTGATAAAGTACTGTCTTAAACTATTGCATGGTTAAGCCTTCCAAGTCATAAGCGAATATGTCTTCCAGGCAAGCTTAGTAGTGTGTAGCTTA
Source organism: Sesamia inferens (assembly GCA_037179545.1). Taxonomy (NCBI): domain Eukaryota; kingdom Metazoa; phylum Arthropoda; class Insecta; order Lepidoptera; family Noctuidae; genus Sesamia; species Sesamia inferens. The sequence goes on from CM073939.1 coordinate 11,453,802, forward strand.
GTACATTGTATTCAACATCCCATTTGTGGTGTAATTATAACTAAATGCAAGCTTATCTGGAATTAGGTAATATAATAGTATTATAATACAACTATGATTAATACTATAACATCAGGCAAATCCACTGCCTTGATAAGCAAACAAATTAATACCCCACCTAATTGTGAACAACCAAATCAAAGAGAACCACAAACGTCAGTTTGCTGTTATCCTCAGTACAAAATTCAGAACCCTTTGTGACAAAACCATTGTTTTCACGTAATTTATAATATGTCACAGTACTTCGTATGAAAGACAGGTAATTTCATGTGTCGCTATTATTCTGAAACAAAAGGGGAGTGTGTGTGTGACAGTCCATTAGGGCGGCCCATCATACCGACAATAGAAGACTATCTATATCGCTTTATTAATGATTAATATCGAAAAACATTGATAGTGTTGGGTTTCGGTATTAATTGTCTAGGCCGTTTGTCTTTTGCTGGTGTTCTATCAGTTATTGTTTCAGTTTATAATTGTTTTGTTTATTTGTGTGTTTATCAGCGACCACCAAACTTTTTTGGAGATGGTTATGTTGAACCACTACGTAAATAAAATAAAAAAGTAGTTTTAAACAGACTTTTAATACACTATATTGCTCCTTTGCTCGTAGTTACCTCAAGTATGTCTATAAAGTCTGGACCCTCAACTACGTATTTATATCGATCGTTAAGAGTGCATACAAAATTGCAAACGGAACATCAATGAATTGTTGGGCACAATTGGCCTACGAATGTGTTCTTTGTTTTTGTACGCTCCAATAACAAGAAAAACTTACAGACAAAACTCCTCTATGATTAGGGAAAGCAGTATGTATAATGAAATACATATATGTATATATTTTTAATACTTGATTTTTTTATATACTTAAATTATAAACGAGTGCTTGACCGCAATCCCGCTTGATGGTAAGCAGTGACGCAATCGTTGATGGTAAAGCGCACTAGTTTATTAAGAGCCTATTCACTCTAGCCTTGAAGACACTCAAATTGTAGTCCGAAGGAAACACCGCCGCTGGAAAATTGTTGCTGTCGCTCGATGTACGCGGTATAAAAGAGGAGGCGAAACGCTTCGTCCGGATCGTAGTGGCGTTACCAACGTGGATGGAAACTCTTCGTACGACGGGTCGTCCGATAGTGGAATGGAGATGGGGGTTGATGGTTTCTTTGCAATTACTTCTTAGACAAAATAATTGCTGCATTTACATTATATACGAATATACAGCATAAGAATGGCGCATGATGTGTGTTACCTAGTAGCATAGTTAATTATTATTCTAAATGTGAAAACTTGTAATTGAGCATCAACATGTTAAAGGTTTTGAAATTTACCAATACTAAAAAGTACAATAAATTATTGATCTTATAACCGTATGTTGGGTTGGATTATTTTCTAAAGTGATGAATGGACTAAATAGCCTAAAGTGGTACGGATCGATTACGTTAGTGTATTTATAAAGTAGGTTTTCATGCGGAATGTAGGAATTCATGCGGAAGATTATGACGGCTTGAGTTGAAGGATTGGGAGGCTTTGCTAATTTATGATGCCACCTATTCTTACTTATTACTCACAAAGACGAGTCGTGTGTCCCAGCAGTGAGTTAGTAAGTTAGAAAATACTAATAGGTTGGAATAGTTTAATAGTGTATGTGCATCAAGTAACCTACGTGTGTTCTGTTTTGGTAATAAAGTTTTTTTTTTTTTATAAATTATAAAGCGCGCTAGTTTATTAAGAGCCTATTCACTTTAGCCTTGAAGATACTTAAATTGTAGTGTGACGGAAACACCGCCGCCGGCTTATTTTTCCAGTCCCTCGATGTACGCGGTATAAAAGAAGTGAAACGCTTCGTAGTAAGGGTGGAAAGTCGCCCTACGGCGGGTCGTCCGATGATGGTACGGAGATGGGGGAATTAAATCAAGCAATTCCTTTGCACACTCACCAGAATGCATCCTATAGAAGACCGAAGGGCTGGCTACTCTACGCCTGTGCTCCAGGCTTTGGAAACTGTTTCGAACTTTTTTGATAATGCTTTTCTTCACCGTTTTGAGAGCACTATAGATAAAATTTTACACAATAGAGGTTGAATACGACAAATTTCAGATCCATTACCGTGTGTAACCTTAGTAACAAGATGTACCTACTATGAATCAATACCTCTGCTGTGTATATTAATGTAGGATTACGCGAGCTTTAAGGCTTTCAGTATAAGCCTCTCCAAGTAATGGATAGACGTTCACGGTCCAATTGAAATCTATGGAATACAACCCATTCAAATCCGACACTATCCTAAACGGGAAACAAATACGATTTACTTAGAAAACATGTTCCTAACAACATAGATCTTAGTATGGCACACAACGTCTCTTAAGGGAAAATAAGAAACACTAGCAAAATCCAAACGGGCATAAGTCCAAACTAATGTCAAAATCCTTGTGTCTTTTGAACTCATAACTTATCTAGTTTTTTATAAACAAAAAATATTGAAACGCTATAAAAACAAAAGCAAAATGCAATTTTATTGCACCTCAGCCTTAAGGTTCAAAATCGCTATTTGGTCAAGAATATCTTAGGTCACTTACATCCTTCTTGATCACATAGTCTGATAGTGCTGTTACAATTTGAAACACGGTGATGGGCGTTACAAAGGAACATTGATTTACATCTGAATCCGATTCTTTCTTAGAATTTTTGCGTATGTTTTTCTTTCCCTAATTCGATTTATCTATTATGTAACTGGAAAATGTTTGGAGAATACTGATTCTGTGTAATATATGTATATTGTAGTGCAGTCATGTTAGTGGTAACTAGTCTATCAATTGATAGATCTTTACAAGTCGTACTGAGAATTTGATGCAATCACATTTGCTGGAAGTCTGCCTAGTCTTTTCCCAGTTCTATTGAAGTCAGCTTCCAGTCTAAGCGGATCCAGGTGGATACCAGTATTTTACATAGAGATACTGCCTATCTGACCTCCACAACCCAATTACTGAGTAATACTATATCACTTGGTAAGACTGGTTGTAGACTCACAAATTTCTACACACACACACACGACCACACACACACACACACACAATCTTATTTGCTGGAAGATCTAATAAATACATATCTATACTAATATATAAAGCTGAAGAGTTTGTTTGTTTGTTTGAACGTGATAATCTCAGGGACTACAGGTACGATTTGAAAATTCTTTTTGCGTTGGATAGCCCATTAATCCAGGAAGGCTTTAGGCTATATAACATCACGCTACGACCAATAGGAGTGGAGCATAACTAAATCTGCTACTAACTGGTTACTTATAAGTTCATCTGCACACTTCAAAAGAAGCTACTATTATTTTCATTTACAGTCCATCTACCAATCCGTACTGGGCCAATGTGGTAGATTTACGGCCCACTCCCTCTCTATTTCCCAATTGTGAGAACATTATAGGCTGCTTATGTATAGGCCATCAACCAAACTGAAGGGCAGTTCTAATTTTCTAGCTTTTTGGCAAGTTCTTGACATTGACTGTGGTTGTAATTAAGCTAGACTTTGAAATCATTTCATAACGGCAATTGGTCTACTGATTTAAAATTAAAAACAACTTGTTGCACTCCGGGGGTGTTGGCAAAATTGAAAACATGAACATTAACGTATAACATTTTTGAAAAATTTGTAATGGTTACGGAATTATTTTCTTACGAATTACTTTATTAGGAAGTAAACACACAGTTGCGTAATCGCGCCACTTAAACGAGACAGCAGAAGTGGGCATACGTTTTCGCCGCGCGGTAGAAAGAGTGGGGATATTATTTCCTCTCCTACGCTAACGGTTTACTCTACTCTTCATTTTACGAATTTTCGATCAGATCACGTGTCCTGACGTGAGATTTTTAACGTTTTAAATCTATCACAAAAAAAGTGCACAACGCTGCTAAACTAGTCGTATTTAAAAAAAAAACTCAATATTTTCATCATAAGCTGTTTAACTTATTAAAGTCTATTTCATATAGCGATCTTAGTCATGCAGCAAAATAAAAACAAACACGCAGGGATTACATATGTAACACAAGACAGTGTACCATCACTCCTTAAAGAAAAACGAAAAAAACCTTTTTAATAAAAGATGATCTAAAATGGGCTTCAGACCATATTACTCACACACTTTAATCATAAATCTAAATGTGCACTCGCCAATCACGCAGACACTTTGCAGCTGCCTTTAATTTGTCTCGACATTTCACGCTGCATACGTACAGAGTACTCTTTGTTAAGGCCCTTTTAGATCTAATCGGGAATCGCTGCGTAAAAAGATCAAATGAGTTTATGGTTGGTCTGTCATAACACAGATGGTTGTAGTCTTGAATTTTGCTTTTGCTTTTCTTGTAATTAGATTTACTTAGAAGTATTTTCATAACGACTTTCTGGTGAATTTATAGAGTGAATATTTATACCTATTTAAATCCTATTTAAAATAAATTATGCGGTCATGTATAACGTGAAAGGGAAGACACGTTATTCTGCTTTAGGTTGACAAAAGCTTTGAATCATGCTTGTGATTGTGATCAGTACAAATATTATGTATATACATCTCTTTAGAAACTTACTCCTTTTTGTTTCATGCAAAGTCTTTTAAGGTACAGACAGCACGTCAAGCTACTACATACTGTTACATTTCTTTATTAGATTTTCACCTTTTTCTCCAAAGCATTAAGGCTGAAAGTAGACTGGGAATATTTGACAGTGTCGGGTGCTTGGCCTACTATCTAGATCATGTTGCTTTATTGTGTGTAAACAATGCAGCGATTTCCCATCGCTAAATTAAACCATTCCGCAAGATCCTTTACAATGTCTATGTGGCGTATCCTACCATACTTGTTCATTTTGCTAATCAACAAATGTGTGTAGTTCCCTTGTAGATTTTTCATTGAGTCAATTATTTAAACCAAGACGACTCTTTGTTTATGAAGATTAAAATAAATGTGCATACGGATTTAGATGTGTAATTAGTATGTAGATAGATTAATGAGAATCATTTATAACTGCGAATAATTACAACGATGCGATCTTTAGCCGAGATGTTGAGGTATTAGGGACTTCAAACAAGATGGACACCTGGAGCATGTATAGATTTAAAGTGCAATTTATCTATCCTGTCGTTTTCATCTAGTGGAGGCAGGTGTTACATTTGCAGGGATGAGGAACAGGGAGTAAAGTTCACTCATCTTCCTTAGAAAAGGGCCGATCCGCCGACCAGATGGGTGTTATGTCTGGCGGGCAATTGCCCTACGGTTAATGTTGGGAAGTTATGTGTGTGCTAATTGCACGGTTAACTCTGCTTGCGTGATCTAGAATCCGTGTGACTTTAGTATGACGCGTTGTTTGCTTTTGTAGCGTTTGTAGGTATCGCTAGAATATTCACTTATGTTGTTATGCATAGGCAGTGTAAGATCTTACATTGATAGTAATAGTAAGAGCAGAAGTACCTCTGTAACCATCTCACAATGAACACTTTAGTGTAGTGAGAACAAAGTAAGCTGTCATTCGAACCATTGCTAGGGATTAACACTATTACAGCCTAAAGGCAAATGTCCTTAACCAATGTGTATTACCCATCGATATAGATGTGTGTGACATATGGATCAGAAACGTGGTCATTCACTATGTGTCTCATAAGAAAGCCCAAGGTCGCGTAGAGGGCTATAGAGAACCTAACATAGTCCATGTTAGGTATTTCTCTACGTGATCGAATCGGGAATGCCGAGATTCGTAGAAGAACTAAAATCGCCGACATAGCCCAGCGGATTAGCTCTTTAAAATGGCGGTGGGTGGGGCACATATCTTAGAGCCGATGGCTGACGGGGCAGAAAGGCTCTTGAATGGCAATCACGTACCGGAAAGCGCAGCGTCGGACACCCGCCGAGTAGGTAGTCGGATAACCTGACCAAAATAGCAGGGAAGCGCTGGCTGCAGGCCGCGTCCAACCGTTCTTTTTGGAAATCCTTGGGGAAGGTCTATGTCCAGCAGTGGACTTCATGTGGCTGAGTTGATGATGATGATGATGAACACTATTAACAACTCATGCCCAACTCGCTTTTCTTTTAATAATTATAAACTAGTGCTTGACCGCAATTCCCCGATTAATCTGGAGACCCTCCATGACCAAACTCCCGACACAACAATATTTGGCGCATCGTACCCGGCACACATCGCAACACAACTGCTCAGACCCGTTTTCCGTGCGGCTTCACCAGACATCATGCCGGAACACGACGAATCGCTTGGCGGCAAGACTTTGTCTGGTGGGTGGTAACTTCTGCCGGCAGCCGATGTTATGGCCACCGGTTACCTAACTTTTCACGATAATATTTTAGACAATTGATTAGAGTGAGCGGGGATATCGGTTCTACCTTCTGGTAGAACCGATATCCTCGCTCACTCTCTCTTCTGGCTATAGACATGATTGCTCCACACATTTCACGTACATCAGTTATAATGACTTTTATTTTGATAATCAAACAACATTCGTTACGTTATTACCGTCGTTGAGCGGACAAATTCTTAGAACGTAATGAAGCAATGGTTTATGAATATTCTTCTTACGATTCAGATTAAGATTGATTGTGTGTTACGCAATAGGTGACGTCGTCGGGTTCAAGATACTGATCTAAACAATAAAACAATTGCATGTCCCATGTAAGTTAGTAGATGTATCGTAGAGTTTCGTAACTGACTTCTCGATTGAGTGACTAACATGTATATAATATGTTCAAGCACAGACGACAGCACATCAAACTATAACAATCTGTCCAATTTCTTTATTAGATTTTTAACTTTATCGTTAAAGCATTAAGGCTCAAGGTTGATTGGGAATATTTGACAGTTTCGGCTAGCTTGATCTGTTGTCGTACGTACATTATAATTCTATAATGTCTCCACTGCTGGGACGCATTCCTCGTCTCATCAGGGGGAGTGGGCCGTAATCTGGGTGCAGGCCCAGTATGGGTTGGTAACATGTATAACATGTCACATATCTTCAAAGTTTTAGCTCTGGGATGTGCCGATTTCCTCAGGATGTTTTCCATCACCGTCTTGAGATCTGACGTGATGAAATAATTTACACAAAGTAAAGCGCTTAATGGGGTTTGAACCTATGACCACCCACCTGCAAGACTCGGCTGACACCAGTAGGATCGGTATCGAGCTACTTATACAGTATGTTAAGAAAACCCTGTCCGACCCATAAGGATAATAAAGGTTAGGTAAACACATGACCAAATATAATATAAAATTTTACGTATTCATCATAGTACCAATACAAATGAATTTTGAAATAATCTTTTTTTCCCGCGAATTAATTCCAATTTCCCCGAAATTTGGTAATTTTTAAAAAAGTGACAGCACCGGTATTATTATGAGCGAATAACGATGCAACCACGTGCCGCGTGTCCTGCCGCCCGCCCCCCGCGGGCGGCAGGCGAAGGGTGGTCAACGCACATTTATTAAGTTACCTCCTTTTGCGAAATAATATTTATTTTTTTTAGGGGGATTTTTTTTTAAGTTTAGGCCGGTTTTGTATGCATTAGTAGAATCAGTTATCGATACCTAACAACACCTTCACGGGTCGGACAGGGTTTTCTTAACATACTGTATAAATCGTTATTCGGAATCGTTCATCATTGCGTCTGATTCGTAAACAAAAATTGAATAAACATTTACTCCGCTATTCTTTTCTGATTAATTTCGTTGCGGGACCCAAGACAGTTGAATCGTTTCTCCGGGACTCGTCGAGCTTCATTGCTCGGCGTTTTTCTGGCGGTCGCCACTGTTGATTCTGGCTTTCAGGAGTTGCAGTGGTTGGGAAAAGTGTGGCGGGTTTGTCCCAATAAAAAAAAAAAAAAACATTTACTAAATGGTTTCATGAAATTATTTGCCAACGAATGAGAGACATTAATCATAGTTTTATTTAAAGCTATACATAAATCGGCTTCTCGGTGGTAGGCCACATCGGCTGCCGGCAGAAGTTACCACCCACCAGACAAAGTCTTGCCGCCAAGCGATTCGTCATGTTCCGGCATGATGTCTGGTGAAGCCGTACGGAGGACGGGTCTGAGCAGTTGTGTTGCGATGTGTGCCGGGTACGATGCGCCAAGTGTTGTTGTGTCGGGAGTTTGGTCGTGGAGGGTCTCCACATCAATCTCACTCTGATGCAGCATCGTTGATCGTGTTGTTGGGTTTAACATTGTACCACCTCGCTCAACTGCCGTCTTTCTTCCTATTCACTAAGTTTTTTTAAGTGAATGGGTTTAATAAACTAAAGCGCTTTACCATCAACGATTGCATCACTGCTTAACATCAGGCGGGATTGCAGTCAAGCGCTAGTTTATAATAAATAAAAAAAAATAACTGTGTAGCTTATAAACATGTGCAATTTGTAAAATGTATACAAGTTTACAGCTTAATTTATGGTGCAATATGTTTCTCTCAACCTATAGAGGTCTAAGGCTTTCATTCCATGGAGGGATTTGCCATAATCCCCATGCTTGGCAGACAGGTTGGGGATAGCAGTAATTTGATATTCCACGGGAAAAGCGCTGCTGCCCGCTTCCCTGGTGAGAGTTCACATAGTCGCCTCTTACGATACCCACGGGAGGTTATGGGTTGGTACTATTCTAAGCCCGGTACCATACGGTAATGTGGTTCATTCAAAATGGTTTGAACTATTGGGGATAAATATATAGAATGGAACACAATAAATACTCTTTATTATGTACACCATATAAATTACAGAACAAATATGATGATTTTCCAAAGGGCGGCACAATGGGCGATCTTAAAAAAAATATGAAATTGATAAAATTTCCGCCAGTTTATTTGAAATTTCATGCTTTTATTTTTTGCTTTGATTTCATGGTTTAGGCTGTCCGTTTCCTGTCAGTGAATGGGGGAATGAATTCATTCAATTTTTTTAATAAATAGCCGAGAAAACAATACCAACATTTTTTTTGGATTTTTTTTTTACTTTTAACTTTCTGTTATGTAAATCAATATAATGCGTAATATGCTTTTCGCTAATGACGCAATTGTAACCGATCTTCACTTATTTCTCTTCTATCATATTAAAACATATCTAGGTCTTTGAATGCAATAAATTAAGTAGTCGTAATCAAGTCGTGATGGCCTAGTAGTTAAAACACCAGCCTCTCAAGTATGACTGCGCGGGTTCGATTCCAGGTCAGGCAAGTACCAATGTAACTTTTCTAAAGTTATATGTACTTTCTAAGTATATCCTGGACACCAATGACTGAAGGTGAAGGAAAACATCTCGAGGAAACCTGGACTTTAATTAAGTCTGAAATCGCCAACCCGCATTGAGCAAGCGTGGCGATTACGCTCAATCCTTCTCTGTATGAGAAGATACCTGTGCCCAGCAGCGGGACGACAAAAAGGTTGAGGATGAATCAAATTTAAATACATTTCGTAATAAACGATGCTATGTAACTTATTTTATATAAGCATCTTCGAATCTTTTTTTATGTAGGTATGTTCACCGATTACTTACTCAAAGATGTTTGGATCGATTTGCAAAATTCTTTTTTTGGTTGATATACTTCCCAAGTAGTCCCTGGTGGTTATCAGGTCAGGATCTGATGATGAAAGACCATAGATATCACGGGGAACTTTTAAAAACCATTGGGGTAATTAGCGCATTACAAAGTGAAAAGTAACTAATTTCCGAAGTCGTCGTCAATAACAATGAACAAAAATCAAAGACACCGACTTCCGAAATTAATTATTTTTCACTTTGTAGTGTTTTTTTAGAAGTCGGTTGTTTTTTCTTTGTAAAAAGCAATATACATTTTATTTTATTGCGATTGGGTATCTTATTGCTATCAAATACAAAAGTAGATAGTAATGAGCGGATTGACTGCAAGCTATTATTGACAAATCTCCAAAATTAGTACATAGTAGAGTATTGTTGTACACATTTGCATAATAACTAACTTTACGTTAAATATAACAAGCAAGAGTAACATTAATTACCTAATAATATATGATGTACATAAAACAGCGCATGTCAGAGCGTTTCAGAAACAATATTAAACTGTTTAGATAAAACAGTAGTAACGGAATTCAAGGTAACTTTTATGAAGGAAAACATCGAAATTTCACAGGAATTATAAATGATATGTTTTTTATTTTGCTACAATACTATATTAATATAAAAATACAATATGTAATGAAAACCCTGTCCGATCCGTGAAGGTATTGTTAGATATCGGTAACTGATTCTACTAATAGATACAACGCCGGGATAAATTTAAAAAAAAAATCCCCCTAAAAAATAAATATTATTTCGCAAAAAGAGGTAACTTAATACATGTGCGGTAGGCAACCCCTCCGCGGGTGACGGGGGGCTGGGCACGCGTCACGTGGTCGCATCGCTCTTATAGTAATACCGTCAAAATGGTATTGTCACTTTTTAAAAATTACCAAATTTCGGGGAAGTTCGAACATATTCGCGGGAAAAAAAGATTATTTCAAAATTCCTTAATATTGTTACTATGATGATTTCGTAAAATTTTATATTGTATTTGGTCATGTGTTTAGCTAACCTTTATTATCCTTATGGGTCGGACAGGGTTTTCTTTACATATTGTATACATATGGCATAATTAACTACTGCTAATGCTTTACCTAGCGCCTTAAAAATCTACATCATTCTGCAATCAAAACAAACCTAACTAAACCTCTAAATCACTCACGTTTCTCAAAAGTTTAAATGTATAATATTTATATGCATCCAGAGCTCTATGTGCGATTTGCACCCACTTAACTTATAATTACAGATGTTATATCCAGCCAACAATGGGCTCAGTTGAGACACTCGACAATCCTGAGGCCGATGAACTAAGTACGTAGGTGTAAATGCGTTACGAATTGCGGGTAGTAGAATTATAAGGCGCAGATAAATTATTCTCCAGAGTAACTGTTTAATACACTATCAGTAGCATTGGGTTTAATTTTGACAGTTCAACAATATTCATTGCGTTATTTACATGGTTGAGCAGATACATTTGTCGAATATACGAAGCAATGGATTAGCAATATGCTTCAAAATTAGTAAAGTAATCACATACAAGCAGTAGTAGCGTGTTACGCATTTAGGGTGTATCCGTATTTACGTTGTATATTTAGAGGGAATCTCCTTTACCCAGTTTTTATTGGAACTAACCCAACTCTCAATAAAATTGAGATAGTTCCATTGACCTTTCTTTCATATCTACTGTTAACCCAGCACTGTCAGGGCAGTACTAAGGAACTAATAATAATAAATCATATTTTACGCACAAGTTTCACTTTTCATTATGATCATTTAAAATTTTCAAAGTTTGTATGACAGAATTCTCAGAAAAAAAAACTGTTTGTAATGGATTGAAGTTTGCAAGAAACATTTTATTAAAACCAGCCAAGTCCGAGTTAATTTAGATATTTCTGAATTTAAAATTAATGATTATTTTAATAATAATAATAACCAACACAACTACCGGCCGCTGGTACCGGACTTAGAAAAGTACCAACACATATCCTGTCCTAGGTGTCATAAGAGGTGACTAAGGAAATTCCAGCGATCTCCAACCCGCCGTGTAGGAAAAAAGACACCTTAATTTTATACCATTCACTGCTTCTTCCGTCTTTCATTGCCAATAACAAAACTGTAGCAACTCATCATGAATAATGTATTTTCTGTTAAAATGTGGGCAAAACGGATCATCACTCATAATAACAATGTTCAAATATGTACAAACAGCTGCATTAATTATTTGCCCTTCTCAAAGGTGAATTTATATGGAAAGGATGTCAGAGATACCCACCCAATTAACGCAGCTGTCTATACCATAAACATCAAATAATGCATCGAAAATTAGGTATGATCCCAACACCTGGTCAAACATTTGGTGAAACAACATTAACACGGGATTCTATGTGGTACCAATATACCAATATTGGCTGAGTCTTCGTGCATGAGAAATTATAAAAGTGACTCTATCGTTGCTCCTTATTTTAGTTACAGGCTACCGTTGTTCGAATAGAAAGCACGACACGGTGGAGCATACGGTGGAGGTCTGCCCGGCTTGGGTAGAGCACCGCCGTGTCCTCGTAGCGGCGATCGGCGGCGATCTCTCGCGTCCGACCCTGGTCCAGGCCATGGTCCGAAGCGAGAGTGCATGGCAGGCCGTCACCTCCTTCTGCGAAGCAGTGATGCTGGCAAAGGAGGAGGCAGAGCGCGTGAGGTAACGGGAATCCCAGCGCCCTCGCGCCACTAGCCGCCGCAGTAGACGCCCTGCTCGGGAGACGACACCTAACTCCCAGCCACCGTAGGCGCGGGCCTGCAGGCGGTGAGCAGTGGGCAACTCGCCGCCCGGTAAGGACCAGACCCGAGTCGACGGCGCGTCGTGTTTCACGCGCGCCTCAAAGAGATGTCAGCACATCGTGACGGGGTCCACGAAGACCGATGCCTCCTGGGTCAAGGTTGCGGGTTGGTTAAACAAGAAACCGCGGCCCTGGCCGTCGCACAGGCAAGTGAAGAAACACGGGTGGGTTTTAGTCAGTAAAAGTATGACACACCCTTCCGCTCCGCCCAGAGCGGGAGAAGTCATTTTATGATTTCCCACCCCAACAACAAAAAAAAAAGCGTAGCAATATTCATATATTAATAATGGCATAATAAGCCTCTAAAGTGCCCGCTGCAGAGCCACAGGTATTTTCTCTATGAAATGTAGTTGGCCACCACGCGGTAATCCACCTCGCAGGCCTAGTGCAGGGTTGTACTTATCATATTCTTTTCTTTCTTTTCTTTCTTCACCCTATAGAAATCCACTGCTGGACATAGACGTCCCCCAAGGCTTTCCAAATGACAGGCCTTGTGCTGCCCGTATCCATCGACCTCCTGTGACCAGTACGTAGCCGCCACTCTAGAACCTTAATGCCCCACCTGCCATCGGTTCTACGAGAAATGTGCCCCGCCTACTGCCAGTTAATTTTAGCGACTCGAAGAGCTATGTCGGTGACTTTGGTTCTTCTGCGGATCTCCTCATTTCAAACTCCGAGCATAGCTCATATCACATATATTCGAACTTCTGGGAAAATAAAAACATGTATGCGCTGCTGAATGGGTCGTACACACATTGGATGTTAGCTTAAAAGATAGTTAGAAAGATACATTTTTTTTTATTATTATTATAAACTAGTGCTTGACTGCAATCCCACCTGATGGTAAGCAGTGATGCAATCGTTGATGGTAAAGCGCGCTAGTTTATTAAGAGCCTATTCACTCAGAAAAACTGAGCGAATAGGAAGGAAGACGGCAGTTGAGCGAGGTGATGCAATGTTAAACCCAACAACACGACCAACGATGCTGCACCAGAGGGAGATTGATCTTAAGACCCTCCACGACCAAACTCGCAACACAACAACATTTGGTGCACCGTACCCGGCACACATCGCAACACAACTGCTCAGACCCGTCCACCTTAAGGCTTCACCAGACATCATGCCGGAACACGACGAATCGCTTGGCGGCAAGACTTTGTCTGGTGGGTGGTAACTTCTGCCGGCGGCCAATGTTTCTAACATTTTTAACATAATTTATTTTTGTCAAATTCAATTCTCTTTTATACATAAGCGTAAATTAATAATTCATTCATTCATTTAATTTAATGTCGTAATGTCGTCTCCAACTTGACATTCATAATTTTAAACAAAATTTTTTACCCCATTGTTTGTAGTTTATTAATCGCGATAGAATTTTCATAAAGAGAAAGGCAGAAAATAGAATACAAGGAAAAACATCTCGTTGCTGGATCAAGCCACTAAACACGTTTGTTAGTAGAGTATAATTATTCTTAGAACCTCGCTTTGTAGAAATTATTTCAAGAAGAAATTACTTTAATAGTTATCACAGAGCTGCGAGAAATAACTGTTAAAAAGATACTTGTTTGATTGAAGTAGTTGTGTGTTCTAGAACTAGTTTATTTTAATCCGTTGCCTAGACGATTGTGAATCAAGTTGACATTTACATCTAAGACAGCTATGAAGTATTTTGGTCGTACCATACATATTTGTACAACACTAGTAACATGTATTTTGTATTTGAAGTTGAAACTTCCTAAGCATATGAATAGGGTATTCGACTAAAAAAACTAATTAGTCCGTCAGTCAGATTTCCTAAAAATACTGGACACGTATTTTTTGTTCTATCTAATCAATAAAAAATACAAATATAAAAGGTATTAAAGATGAGGAGTGGTGACTGGTGACGTCACTGGCCACACCAGTTTTCAACGCACTGTGTCGTCTTCATTTTTGTTTATATGAAAAAAGAAAAAATACGTGTCTGACGGACTAATTAATTTTTTTTAGTCAAATACCCTATTGCCATTGACACGTTACGAGCTGAGTTTTCAATTACCTGATAACTTTGTTCGAGGAATAACTTCACACAATAACTGTCAATTGACTATTTTATTACATACATTGATAAAATGACAAAGTGCGTTTAGCATGTGGCGTTTACCTGTAATTGGTTTGTGGAGGCATGAGGAACAGGGAGTAAAGTTCACTCATCCTCCATAGAAAAGGGAAGATCCTCCGACCAGACGGGTGTTATGTCTGGCGGGCACTTGCCCAACGGTTGAAATTGGGAAGTTGTTTGTATGCTAGTTGCACTGTAAACTCTGATTGCGAGATGTAGAATTCGTGTGACGTCAGTATGACGCGTTGTTCGCCTGTGGCGGTTATAGCTACCGCTACAGGTTCATCATTATCATCATCAACATTTTTATCGTCCCACTGCTGGGCACAGGTCTCTTCTCATACAGAGAAGGATTGAGCGTAATCACCACGCTTGCTCAATGCGAGTTGGCGATTTCAGACTTAAACTACAGGTTTCCTCAAGTAGTTTTCCTACACCTTGTTATCAGTTATTGATGTTCAAGATATATACTTAGAATATACATATATGTTAGAAAAGTTACATTGGTAGGTACTTGCCTGACCTGGAATCGAACACGCATAGTCATACTTGAGAGACTGGTGTTTTAACCACTAGGCCACCAAGACTATACTGCCTGCTGACAGTAATTGGTTCTGCAGTTAGATTTAAGACACAATAATTTGTGTATGTATTTGTAACGTGTAAAATTTCTGTAGCAACTTTTGGTGAACCTTTATTAAACAAGTAAATAAATTACTGCAATAAAAGTTATCTGGCATTGACTTGAAAATCAGCCTTAAGAAGAAGATGTAGGCCTAGATTCACAGTTGGATAAGTGGTACCTATCTGTCAAATTTAAAACAAAATGGATACTGATATTTGTGATAACTGAAAACCCAATAAAAAAATAACGACATAAAACACCGTAATATATTATCGCTTATAAAGTATACCATATAATGAAACACCTTTAAACGGAAAACCTGGTAAATTGCATGCACTCGCTGTTTCGCTACGTAGGTACGAGTATTTGTCACTAGAAATACTGGTAGGTAGCAAAATGACGGGCATAAAATAAAAAACATTTATTGTTTCTGTTACACAATCAAACTTTTTAGAGAAGGACCTGTTTCATAACATGTTATGTACATTTCTTCTGAGTACAAAAACATGTTTTTTTTTTTCATCTCTCTGTCCAGATGTCTCTGTCCAGAGCCTGAATTTGTGACACTCTGTTCAACCGAAATATTGGCATCATGTAAAGTAAATACAAAAACAATTTATTAACATGATCAAACAGCATTCTGCATTTGAAAATACGTCAGCCAACAAACGAAATATCGCATTTTGTAAATGAAACAGAATGAAATAGAATAGAATACTCTTGATTTAAATGAATGATTTGCATGAAAATTGAAGGCTTCATTTAAATTGGTTATCATTTTTTTTATATTTTCTGTGGGTTATTGAGCTGTGAGTTGAAATCTTTAATTATCGTTACGCTTAAAACACACAGTTTTTAAGAATTCCGCACCACTAAACAAAAACGGAATCTTTAGAAAATCATTTTGTTGTCTGTCTTTCTATCTGTCTGTGCAGACCCTTCTCTCGAGAGAATAATTGGAGGTATCAAGTTTTTAATATCAAATATTCGGGGCTGCAATTCCTTGAAGCTTTTAAATAATTAACATTATAAGTCAATGTAATCAAAAGATACGGGCGTTTATGTTCCGCATATACTTTTTGCATATCTTCACGCTCCCAAGGGCATCAGAAGATTCGGAAGGTTCCTGTTCCAGATAAGGCGGAAGGAAAAGCCGGGGGTCACTACTGTGGGCATCACCATGAGGACACAGTGGAGCATATGGTGGAGGTCGGCTTGAGCGGAGCAAAGCAGTGTTCTCGTGGCGGCGAGCGGCCGCGATCTCTCGCGTCCGGCTATGGTCCAGGCGAAGCGAAAGTGCGTGGCAGGACATCAGCTCCTTATACGAAGCGGATGATTCTGGCAAAGGAGGAGGTGGAGCTCGTGAGGGAGTGGGAATCTCAGTGCCTTCACGCCTCTAGGCACCGCAGGAGATGCCCTGGTCAGACAACATCGAACTCCCGCCCATAGTAGGCGCAGGCTTGGGGGCGGACCAGGCCTGGGTCGACGGCTTGTTGAATTTCACGCGGAGCTTGCTGCGCATGATTTCGCATTCACACCAATAAAAAAGGGCATCAGAAGTTCGCGTTGACCTAGAATTATGAAATTTTAAATTGTGAAGTCAAAAATCCGAAATTCCCAAAGTTATCCTTAGAGTATAATGAAAATATATTTATCAGCCGTTAAAAATTATCTATAAATTTCAACGGAACCATCAGTATGCGAGTCTGGCTCGCACTGTACCAGTTTTATGTTTAACAAATTCTCGACTTGTCAAGCGTATTTTCCAGGAGAAAACCAATCATGTGGGATTTAAACATTACTGATGGAATTAAGATTGATAACACACCTCTGTATAATTCTTCGAGGAATACAGTCGTGATGTTATGTCATCTCTTCGTCTATTAGACGCCTAATGACGAATAAAAACAATAGAAAACAAAGGGATTAACGCTAAGTAATAAAAG
This sequence comes from Sesamia inferens, assembly GCA_037179545.1. Lineage (NCBI taxonomy): Eukaryota > Metazoa > Arthropoda > Insecta > Lepidoptera > Noctuidae > Sesamia > Sesamia inferens. The sequence continues at coordinate 11,470,930 of CM073939.1, forward strand.
CAGAAGTGTCGTGTTGGCCTAGTGGTTAAAACACCAGCCTCTCAAGTCTGATTGTGCGGGTTCGATTTCAAGTTAGGCAAGTACCAATGTAACTTTTCTAAGTTATATGTACTTTCTGAGTATATCTTGAACTCCAATGACTGATAACAAGGTATAGGAAAACTACTTGAGGAAACCTGTAGTTTAAGTCTGAAATCGCCAACTTGCATTGAGCAAGCGTGGTGATTACGCTCAATCCTTCTCTGTATGATAAGAGACCTGTGCCCAGCTGTGGGACGATAAAAAAGTTGATGATTATGATGACTTTCTTTTTTACTAACAGACTTCAGTTAAAGATAAAAGTTTACTAGTTAAATGCTATTGTTTCTAGCTTACTAACAAAAACAATGTATCCAGGACTTTGTATTATCTGAATTTAAAAAAAGTGTTCTTGGATTTTTTTTGTCAATTTTGCTCCATTGGGATTTACGTTTTGGAACGCGCAACTAACTAGCTTCAAGTTTCTGAGTACCTGAGCGAGTCTTTGGCATTTTAAAAGTATACATTGTGTCTGCATAAAGTATACTTTTAAAATGTCAGACACAAAGCATTACTTCAGATGTGTGTATCTATGCAACGTTATTTTTTCCTTATACGGAACCTTAATATCATTATCATCATCAACCTTTTTATCGTCCCACTGCTGGGCATAGGTTTCCTCTCATACAAAGAAGGATTCAGAGTAATCACCACGCTTGCTCAATGCGGGCTGGCGATGAAATTGCCTACTTATTAAGTCCAGGTTTCCTTAAGATGTTTTTCTTCACCGTCAGTCAATGGTGTCCAAGATATACTTAGAAAGTACATATAAATTACATTGCGCAATCATACTTGAGAGGCTGGTGTTTTAACCACTAGGCCACTACGACTTTGTGTCCTCAATATAGTTTGTTCAGAATAAGCAACTGAATCAATTCCAATCATGTTTAAACCATGTTATATTTTTTCCCAAATTTATTAAAAAATTGATGCAGTGTGTTTACCGAGCGTAAAACACAGTTTATAGTGTCTTAGGGTCCCCGCCGCGCTACACACTGCAGGTGCGAGCGGGCGATCGGTGCGTTGATCAAATTTTTGTTGGAACGACTAGGTAACATAACAAGCTCATACCTTTGTGATTTTTCATGATAACCTTTTGAAATTTTCTACACAGTTTACTTAAAAATACTGGACACGTATTTCGGGCTTCGCATATACAAAATAAGAACGTTATATAGTGTTTGTCGCATTTGATTTTATTCTTTTAATAAAATATTTAATTATTATAAACTTTTCTTGCTTCAATAGAGGTGTATTGAAATTCTAACCCAATATTCAAATTACAGTGTCCGAGCTTTCGCTCTTATTCTGTGTCTCACTCTATAATTAATTAAAATCTAAGCACAAGCTTTTACCACAACCAAGTCAATAATTAAAATGCAAAAACAATCTCATTTATAAACAAATCAAATTGTAAAACAATGCGATCCGCTTCCGAAGTCAAGTCGTCTGCGCGGTGGCAGCATCGCACAGTATGGCATTTTATGCAACGAATGAGCATATATCATCTGCCTAGCTTATTCCAACTAAGTTGGATACGCTTCCAGTCTAGTTGGATACAGCTAAATAAATGTTAGAATAGGAATATACATTAACTGAAGTCCAGTCAAGAGAAAAACTGTATAATTTTCAAAAGCCATTTACTTGCGACTTCGTTCGTGCGTAGTTAATTAATATGCTCCGCTCCTATTGGTCGCAGCGTGATGTTATATAGTTTAAGCCTTCCTGGGTTAATGGGAAATCAAACGCAAAAATAATTTTTCAAATCGGACCAGTGGTTCCTGAGATTATCGCGTTCAAACAAACAAACTCTTCAGCTTTATATATTAGTAGAGATTATTTTTTGAATACTTTAAGTTCTTGCGATTATACTATTCTTCAACCTATAGCGTTGTATAATGTGTCATATTTTAAGGTTTAATTTCTTTTTTATTTACATAAAATCTTAATTAAAATTTGCTAATTGTTGACATATTAGTGCTATAAAACTTAAATTTCAAGGATAATCGTTTTAAATCAAAAACCAAGCCTCATAACTTCGTTGAAATTTTAATTTTAATGACAGAGTATTAAGGTATAGTATTCCTATTCGCTGTCTGAAAATCCCTTGCGTAACATACCACCAGTGGGCGCAGGCTAATAGTCTTACATTATACTCTAAACCGCTACCCAGGGCTGTTGCCTTCCATAATTTACACTCTAATTAGTTGTAAATCACTCATAGGAAACAACTAAGGAATTACTGTTACTTTCTTCCTAAGCAAATGTCTGAAACGTGCTTCATACTGAATTTCTAAGCTTTACTTTGCGTTTGAAATAAACGAATAGTACAGTCATGAGCTTCATATATTAATAACGTCTTTACGCTAAGGTGATTTTCTTCCGAATTTTTGATTGGACTTTATGGAGTCAATGATAGCGAGACGATTGACAAGAGATTTTTAGTAGGTATAGTTTCAAAATTGATGTCTCGACCCCTGAACTATAACATTCAGTACAATAGGAGTCGAAGTTTCTCCAATCACATGGATCAGATTACAAAAAAATTTAAGAATGACATGGTGAATTTTTAGATTGTACAATCATAGTATTTTTGAAACTAAACTCAAAGCTCAAACTCATTTATTGCAAAAATGGGTAATTTAGATAATTAACATTGATATATAAGATAGTTTGGCATCTCCATAATCCGCCCGAAGGCATGCAATTTGAATTGGCATTTCTTTCTACTTATTGTATTTACATTACTAATTATACAAACTATAAATTCATTCAAAATAAAATAAAAAAGGGAATAAAAAAATGTCTTCAAAATAATAAATGTCAGAAAATTTTGACATGGACAGGTCAATCCAGAATTTATAAATATGTCAAACAAAAATTAATAATTAAAACAAGTCAACTCAATTAGTTACGTACCAAATACAATAATGTCATCTATCATTATTAGATTTCTCGGTGGTAGGCCATAACATCAGCCGCCGGCAGAAGTTACCACCCACCAGACAAAGTCTTGCCGCCAAGCGATTTGTCGTGTTCCGGCATGATGTCTGGTGAAGCCGTACGGAGGACGGGTCTGAGCAGTTGTGTTGCGATGTGTGCCGAGTACGATGCGCCTAATGTTGTTGTGTTGGGAGTTTGGTCGTGGAGGGTCTTCACATCAATCTCCCTTTGGCGCAGCATCGTTGGTCGTGTTGTTGGGTTTAACATTGCATCACCTCGCTCAACTGCCGTCTTCCTTCGTATTCGCTCGGTTTTTCTGAGTGAATAGGCTCTTAATAAACTAGCACGCTTTACCATCAATGATCGCATCACTGCTTACCATCAGGCGGGATTGCGGCCAAGCGCTAGTTTATAATTATTAAAAAAAAAAAAATATAGATTGCATGTCATTTATAAATTCGTTTACCCTATAACAGGCCTTTTGCATGAGATTTTTTTTAACTTTTTCCCCTTTATTCATAAATGCTGCTTAAAGTTGACTAGTGATTAGCGATTCTTTAACCATTCAATTTTGACCTTTTAACGTCACTTAACTTAAATCATCCTTTATGAATAAACACTACAATGTTTAAGGGGTTTATTCATAAACAAAGATTAAAGTTAAGTGACATGCAAACGTCTATAATGTATGGTTTAAGAATCGCTAATCACTAGTTAACTTTATACTGTTACTTAAATATCTTTTATGAATAAGGGGGTTTATGTTTAAATATATTACAGCTTATGCATTCTAATAATTGTTTTGGTTGGTGATTGTAAACAAGTGGCGCCATACCTACAGAATACACTATTTTTCATCAATGCAATTGAGGACAGTTAACTTTTTAATTGTGACACTAGTGTGAAACTATTATGTAATATATCTTACAAGTACCAATGTTGCAATCGTTATGTCTTAAGAAAATCACTTTCAAATTTTTAAGCGATTTTCCTCGGGGATTCGACATTTATGCTCGTGAGTGTACTACTATGTATGTGAACCGCAATTTAATTTTAACTAGCTTTCACCTACTTCGATCGCGGAATGTTAATTGATTTTGATCCGAATCGATTTGTGTAACTCAATTCCGTTAAGCGACCGTCTGCTGCAGAAACGGGTTGGTTTGATTTTATTGGATGATACATGGAAAGGGTTAATAAAAAGGTCAAATGTCAAATGCACTATAGATCTAATATAATATATGTATGTATATATGGATTTCAATAATAATTATAATCAAAAGTAAAGCCATTACAATACGCTTACGGAAACAATACAGGGAAAAGATGGTGGTCAACTATATCTCATAACGATTTAAAAGACAAGCCTACCCTAAAGTGATAAAAAACCTTGCTAGTATTATAAAGCTGCTATTGAGGAATTCATAATGGCAAAACACAAGAACACTTTGCCAGATCACGTACTCATAATGAACACTAGAACAACGAAATAAATAAGTCAAGTACAAAACGCCGGTGTTTATTTACGTCAGTTTATTTAATCAGCAAAAGGCTCACTGATTAGATACGCCAGCAAGAGAACCTACCCAAAACTTTTCCTAATTAACCTTGAAGCTTAATGTTTTAGCGAAAAAGTTGAAAACTTAATAAAGAAATTTGACAGATTGAAATAGCTTGAGTGTTGCGTCTGTACCTTCCAAACATAAGTCACCTATAAACGAAGTAATTAGTATTCAAAAGTTTTTAAACACATTCATGTTTGTACCCGATGCATCAACCATCACGAAATCAAGACAAGGCAACTTTGAATGAACAATGGAGAACACGACTTTTTATTGTTTTTTTTTTTTTTTTAGCATCTGTATGCAAGTGTGGCTTGCATTAAAAATGAGTTCGTTACTCCAAAGAGTTCTGTTTCTTGTAATTATTGGAACTTTTTTAAATAAAACAATAAGGTTTACCACCTTATTGTTTTATTTGTGTTTTAAAGGGTGCAAGAGGTCAATGTTTAAAATGTTTTCAGAAGATGAAAAGGGATAATTATACCTAACCTGGCAACGTTTTAAGACACAGACACCAGTTTGGACAGTAACGGACATGCCGTAGGCATATAATCGGCAGTTTTTTTTTTATTTCAAAAGAGTGAGAGAGATGGCCTATGCTTTCGGTCTAGCACTACCTCTTTCCTCATAGATAGTTGATGATTTTGAGAGAGATAAAAATAGATGAAACTTCATATCCTCTCTTTCTTTTGGAGTGCCACAATTCTCATCTCTAAGGTATGTCCATTAGTATTGTATTTATATGTCGATGGACACCAGCACATCAAACTACCCGAAAGTGTAAAAAATTCTCAATCAATTAACAAATAAAACTTCAACAACGTACCTTAACTTTTCAGCTATAAAGTTGAAAATCTGTGGAAGCAATTTAACAGACTAATAAATTCAAATGCATTTTCATATCAATAGTGTATGCTGTGTATCATAATGGGAACCAAAGGTGATTTTGATCACGCCTGGACCACATTCGCACTTGTAAAGGCCCAACCCAGGCCCAAGCATGCCTCATAAAAATAAAATCTTTGTACTTTTTTCTATACAATATGAATTTCGCGGAAAAGTCAAATTGTAGTTTTTAGATGACAATGATGGAAACAGTAGGGGCACCAAGATCTTACACAGATGTTCTCGTCAATCCAGGAGACTTAATGGGCTTCTAGAGCGAGGTGGGCTGGGTGGAATAACCGCCAACGGCCGCCATAGCCCACGCACAATGGTCCACTGGCAGGACTAAGTGTGGAAACCAAATCTGTAACAGATACCCACGATATGGAGAACGGATCATCAGAAGCTTGAAAATCGGACAACCAGTCTTATAAGAGACTCGCGGCCGCCTGTGACTTCGTTTGCTTGGAGTTAGTTTGAACATTTTATTTTAAACCCAAAATATACAGCATATATTTTAAGTTTTTATTATGCTCCGCTCCTGTTGGTTGCAGTGTGATGTTATATATAGCCTATAACCTTCCTGAATTAATGAGATATCCAACGTAAAAAGTATTTATGAAATCGGACCAATATTTCCTGAGACTAGCGCGTCCAAACAAACAAACTCTTCAGCTTTATAATCAGATAGTCAGTCTTACCATGTAAAATCCAATCAGACTGGAAGCCGACCCAAATATCTATTAAATGAAGAGAGAGGGAAATGGCTAGACAGGTTTTTTATTGTGTGTTTTGGCAGGTTACTGATCGCTGTTATATAGTGTTGTAACTTTAAATATGAACTTAAAAAAAGTATTTTTGTATGTTTCATCGTGCTAAGATATCGTCAGGTTTTAAGCTTGACAAAAAACAAATATTTTCTAAACTAATATATTACTACAAAAAAAACCCCACAAAAAACATCATTATTTTTATAGGATGAATAAAAAGTTAATGTCGATACGTTCGAAAATTTAAAAAAGTTATGCTGTACTGGTAAGCCAGTTAACAAAATATAACTTTAAAAATTAACTGGAATTATTTCACGAAGAGGTCTCGGTGGTAGGCCATAACATCGGCCGCCGGCAAAAGTTACCACCCACCAGACAAAGCCTTGCCGCCAATCGATTTGTCGTGTTCCAGCATGATGTCTGGTGAAGCCGTACGGAGGACGGGTCTGAGCAGTTGTGTTGCGATGTGTGCCCGATACGATGCGCCTAATTTTGTTGTGTTGGGAGTTTGGTCTTGGAGGGTCTTCAGATCAATCTCCCTTTGGCGCAACATCGTTGGTCGTATTGTTAGGTTTAACATTGCATCACCTCGCTCAACTGCCGTCTTCCTTCCTATTCGCTCATTTTTTCTGAATGACTAGACTCTTAATAAACTAGCGCGCTTTACCATCAACGATCGCATCACTGCTTACCATCAGGCGGGATTGCGGTCAAGCGCTAGTTTATTATTATTAAAAAAATAATAACAAATATTGAAAGCAGTGAGGCTCACACTTATTGTACTTAATTATAAATGACTCACTTCGAAAACAAACTATACGAACATGCTTGTTCGAAAATTATCATCAACATTATTCGTGCCTTTGTGTTAACGGAATAAAAATTAACGGAAATTCACACTATTTATTACCCGAAGAGAGATTTACTCGTTGAAAATCGTGCTGTATCTTTATCATAACATTGCGTCGGAACAGCATCACCAGAAACTGTGTGATGAACAGCACGGCACTATCGGGCTCGAAGTTGTTGACGAGTATATGTACCTAACAGTCCAACTAGGTAGGTCCAACTTCGAGGAAGAGGTGTCTCGTCGAATCCAGCTCGGCTGGGAAGCGTTCGGAAAACTACGCTACATCTTCCCGTCTAAAGTCTTTGACCAGTGTGAGTTGCCAGTGATGACTTACGGTACTGAAACGTGGTCGCTCACAATGGGCCTCATAAGAAGGCTCAGTGTCACACAAAGGGCCATGGAAAGAACTATGTTAGGAGTTTCTCTACGTTTCTTTCTCTACGAATCAGAAATGAGTAGATCCGCAGAAGAAGCAAAGTCGCCGACATAGCTCTTCTAGTCGCTAAACTTAAATGGCAGTGGACAGGGCACATTGCTCCTAGAACCGATGGCCGATGAGGCAGTAAGGTTCTGGAGTGGCGGCCACGTACTGGAAGACGCAGCGTAGGGAGGTCTCCAAAAAGGTGGACCGATGGTCCACCGTGAAGGTCGCGGGAAGCCGAGCCGGGCAGCACAAGACCGGTCATCGTGGAAAGCCTTGGGGGAGGCTTTTGTCCAGCAGTGGACATCCATAGGCTGAAGAAGAAGAAGAAGTGTAAAGTTTAGCACTCATCATCATCTCAGCGTTAATCTCAGGCGCATCAGAAGCTTTTCAGCTTTAGAGTCTGGGGTCCGCTTTAACAGTCCAACTGCTGATTTTGGCTAAACTTCTATATTTCCCGTATGACCTCCGCAGTTAGACTAATTGTTGAATTTTTTAGATGTTCGTATGGCAACATGGATCAACGGCTTGACGTGCTTTCCGCGGCACGACCAGGCTAGTGCAAATATTCATATTCATGAATACAAATATTTGCACTGCGCAAGGATCGTACCCGCGCCTTCTTACGCAGCGGCCGCGTTCACTACTGCTACGCCACGGAGGCTATCGCACTGGGTCCTCGTAAATACTAGATTACAGTACAAAAGGAGGCCTTTGTCCAAGCAACGGAAACATGGTTCACCCGCATTAGTTTCGATACCAGGGAAATATCTAAAGAACAATCCTATAACTTAATTCTGGTTATAAACCGTCTGTGTACCAAATTTTATCCAAATCCGTTTAATAGTTTTTTGTGTAAAAGAGATAAATATACGCTATAGGGATGTTTCCTGGGTAAGAAAATTGATTCTATTTAGTCCGTTTTTCAGATTATAGAAAAATATTGGATACGTTTATTTTGTTTTATCAAATCAATAAAAATTGACAAAATATATAAAAGGCATCAAAGCTAAAAAGTGTAGCGTGCAGTGACGTCACAAGAGTTTTCAACGCACTGTGTCGTCTTCATTTTTTGTTTATATGAAAAAAGAAATAATACGTGTCTAGCATTTTTTGGAAATCTGACTGACGGACTAGTTTTTTTTTTTTTAGTCAAATATAGTATTAGTAGGAAAATGTTGTCAATCTTTTTGAAAGTCATTCTAGAGGTACAAAATACTTTGAAAGCAAATTGTTCGTCTGAAAGAAGTAAAAAAATATTATTATTAGCTAAAATTAGCCTTGATGAGTTTACTAAAGATTCGCTGACGCAAACTGACGTAATTAGCCACGCTAATGACCGATCAGTTAATTTCTGCATTTCTGCAAATATTGTACAATCTATACAGATACAAGAAATTCAAACGAATTCTAAAAAAAACAGATTATCTATAAACTTAAGCGAAATACACTTTTATGTTGCATCAAAATTAACATGGACAAGAGCCACTCGGTTCAGGCAGCTGCTCATTAATTCACTGGTACCGTAATTTAAAATCAGTAATAAACACAATCAACTCCCTTATTGATGGGTTCCATGCAAAAATAAATAGATTAAACTCTTCAGTATTTAAGTTAACAAAAGATTTCAATCAACGACACAATGTTTCCGGCCGTATTTCGCGTCATTTGCGTGGAAACGTTGCGAGGGAGCTCTTGGCGGGAGATGAGCGAGAAATGAATGAGGTCGGAAGGGATTTACTCGAATTAGTGCATCACTTTTGTTCGCACTGAGTCAGAGTGTAAATTATGAAATGAATTACTTCAGGGTAGATATTCAATGTGTATTGAAGTATGCAGTACCTACCAGACCAGTAAAATAACGCTCAAGTTACAGTGTGAAAGTTATATGACACTTGTCACATTTTCTTCTCGTTCCCTAATGAAGTTTTGTTTTCATCTATACTTCTATACTAATATATAAAGCTGAAGAGTTTGTTTATTTGTTTGAACGCACTAATCTCAGGAACTACTGGTCCGATTTGAAAAATTCCTTTTGCGTTGGATAGCCCATTAATCCAGGCTTTAGGCTATATAACATCACGCTGCATCCAATAGGAACGGTGCCTAACTAACACCACGCGAACGAAATCGCTGGCGGCGGCTAGTGGTTAATAATAGAGAAAGTTAATATTAATTCCTATCTTTCTTTATATTTTTATATGTTTTATTCCATGTAAATACTTATACATTACATTTTTAAAAAGCAAAATCCTTACTTCCTTAGCAATATTATAAATGGGAAAGCGAGTTTGTTTGTTTGTTTGTTCCGCTTTCACGCCGTAACTACTCAACCGATTGATTTGATTTTTTGCAGACGTAAAGTTAGAAGTCCGCATTAAATAATAGGGTACTTTTTATCCCGGAAAATTTTGATATTCCCGAGGGAAATCTAAAAAGCGCGATATAATCGAATTCCACGCGGGTGAAGCCGCGGGCGGAAAGCTAGTGTAAACATAAACAAAAAGATTTAAAATATTCGTTGATCTAAATGCATAATTTTGACCAACTTATACATTTTATCTGCAACATACCAGTATATATCCCTTTTTCTTATCAAAATTTATATCCGTATATCAACGTAGCAGGCTGTAGTTTAAACACACACGCACAATCGCGCAAGCTTCCTGCGCCGCTTAGACAAAACAACAGAAGCAGGCAAAGACATGCATTTTCACTCCGCGATGGAAAGAGAGAGGAATAATACATCCTCCGCTATGCCGCACGTATTACGGTTTATTCTTTCTCCGTCTTACGAATTTTTGGTCACGTCACGTGTCCGACGCGGGTTTAAAATTTTTTTGTCATCCTAAAAAACTGCGAACAAAAAAAACATTCCTTGTTATAGTGTTCAACGCCACTAAATAAATTTCACTTTGAAATAAAATGCTCCACAAACGAAATTAAATGCTCCACACCCCAGCTCATCTCACACAGGCACCACACCCCAACATGAAAATCGCGCAAATTATGGAGCTCATAGTGTGACCAGTCATCCGCTAGAAGATTGCAGGTACACGTTGAAATTCCATTTTCTCTTTGTGAATTATGCCGCAGCTTCTCGACACGGTCAATTACACGCATAAGGACAATGACAGTGTCGAAATGAGGATTTGTGACTGTTTCCTTTCGTATTTTGTATCCTTTTCGTATTTTCTTTTGGTTTTATTTTTTTTTTTTTGCTTGGGAATTGGTATGAAATAAATAGTATCACTTCTCTTCTTGGTCGCCTGCTTACTGAAATGCTTCATTCTTTTATGAATGATGTTTTCCACTTTGCTCGAACTTTTTTTTTAGTTTTTGGACCTCTCCTGCTCTGGCCGGGGCGGAAGGGCGTGTCAGACTTTTACTGAATAAAACCCATCTGTGTTCCTTCAATCGCCTGTGCGTCAGGGCCCCGGTTTCTCTTTTAACCAACCCGCAGCCTTGGACCAGGCATCGGTCTTCGTAGATCCCGTCACGATGTGCTGACATCACTTTGAGGCGAGCGTGACACAAGACGCGCCGTCGACCCGGACCTAGATCTTACCAGGCGGCGTGATGAAAACTGCACACCGCCCGCAAGACCGCGCCTACCGTGACTGAGAGTTCGATGAAGTCTCCCGACCAGGGCATCTCTTGCACTCTCCATGTCGCCATGAGATCCCGCCGGGGCTCTATCCGCCGTACCTTGATTTCTCGAGGCAGCAATAGGCCGCTTAGCAGACGGAGAGTCCGCACTTACACTTTTCCTTTTGTATTTTACCAGTGATAATACACCAACTGTGAGGTTTTTAGTTTGCTAAATAAATTTAAAAAATTCTCTCTCCTTTTTTTACTTTAGTATTCGTATTTAAATAGGTACAAAAGGATCCGCAAATTTTCAATTTAACATTTTACATTGTTACAGCTAACGATGGAAAATGTAGAATTAGTGCTTTAATTTAAAATCTGATACATTGTGGCATCAATAATTTTGAATTATATTTTATTCTAAAATACACAAAGATAGTTTCTACAATTTACTGGCTCTTAAAATGCTTAGGATGTTACTCGCACTGGTACGTATACACTGCTCACACAGCTGATAACATACTTTGGATCACTTCCAAAGGTTTTGAAGGAAATTTCCAATCTATTATTACATAGGTTTAAAAAAAAATCGTCTATCCGACGATGACAAATTTGAAAGGTATTTCAATTTCATGTGTTACGCAATTGCCACGCAGTTTGCCATCGAGAGCAATTTGACGAGATTTCATTGTCAAATTTCCGAGATTTTCTTCTGCAAGGAATTACCATCACAAATTCGTCATACGTACTAAATAACCCACAAAACAAACCTCAACAGACTTAATTTCAGTTCAATATACTTCCAAACACTTTACGACTGCCAACGAAAAAACCTCGTATTGAATTACTCCTTTTTTATGGTTACAATATACTTTACGCAAATGTCTCGAGACGGATGTAGCACAGAACAGAAAGTTACAGAGGGTTAGTTCAATAAGCAAAAACAGGACAACGCAAATACGAGTATATTGCAAAAACAGCCTATTATGCTCCCACTGCTGGTACATCTGAGCCGGAGGTCCAGAAGAGTCTCGAAGTAATAATCTCGGCGGTACTTCACGCCAAGGCAGCTTCTAATGTTGTACAAAGCACAGGTCCACTCGTGTGTGGAGTACTGCAGCCACATTTGGACCGGTGCTACGAAATGTCACCTGGCTACTTTGGATTCAGTGGAGAGATTGGCGACCCAGATTTCACTCGAAACGGTCTCCAAAGCCTGGAGCTCAGTCGTAGAGTACCCAGCCATTCGGTCTTCTATAGGATGCATTCGGATGAGTGTGCAAGGGAATTGCATGATTTAATTCCCCCATCTCCGTTCCATTATCGGACGACCCGCCGTACGGCGACTTTCCACCCTTACGTTGTTAACACTACCACGATCCGGACGAAGCATTTCGCTTCTTCTTTTATACCGCGTACATCGAGGGACTGTAACAATTTGCCGGCGGCGGTGTTTCCGTCACACTACAATTTGAGTGTCTTTAAGGCTAGAGTGAATAGGCTCTTAATAAACTAGCGCGCTTTACCATCGCATCACTGATAACCATCAGGTGGGACTGCGGCCAAGCGCTAGTTTATAATTAATAAAACCCAATCCGGTACAAAAACACATAAACAACTACAAAATAGACGTGTATATCTACATAATTAATCAGTCTATAATGTTCCTACTGCAGGGACGCAGGCCTTCATTCGGTAAGAGGAAATGGGCCGTGGTCAACCACGCGGGCCCAGTCTGGCTTGGTAGATGTCACATGTTTTCGAAGTTTTGCCTCTAGAATATGCTGATTTCCTCGCGATGGTTTTCCTTTGTACGGCACACAAAGTAGAAAGAAGAAAAGAACCCTAAAGAACCTACGATCTATAACATATAAGCCAGCTGATACTACTAGACCACTGCTGCTTTACACCAGACTAGTTTCTACATAATTAGATCTCAAACTGTTAAACACATGGCAGTCGCCAGTGCCATTACATGACTGTACCAACGTGAAGCTTAGGCGTTGGCTTGAGAGGCGTCACGGCGCCCTCACCTTCCACCTGACGCAGGTCATCACCGGATACCGGATACGGTTGTTTCGGGAGATTCTTGTTCCGGATAAGGCTGGAGCCAAGGTATCACTATTGTATGAATCGCCCTGAGGATACGGTGGAGCATACGGTGTATGTCTGCCCGGCTTGGGTAGAGCACCGCCGTGTCCTCGTAGCGGCGATCTCTCGCGTCCGACCCTGATCCAGGCCATGGTCCGAAGCGAGAGTGCATGGCAGGCTTTCACCTCCTTCTGCGAAGCAATGATGTGGCAGCGGGAATCCCGGCACGCTCACGCTTCGAGCCAGCGTAGGAGACTGGTCGGGAGACGACATCGAACTCCTAGCCACCGCATCTGCTTGCGGTGAGCAGTGGGCAGCTTGCCGCCCGGTAAGGGCCAGGCCCGAGTCGACGGCGCGTTGTGTTTCACGCGCACCTCAAAGAGATGTCAGTACATCGTGACGGGGTCCACGAAGACCGATGCCTCCTAGGTCAGGGTTGCGGGTTGGTTAAAAAAGAAACCATGGCCCTGGCCGTCGCACAGGCAAGTGAAGAAACACGGGTGAGTTTACTCGAACATAACATATTACATACATAATACACACAGAATAATATACTTCATCTGATTGATTAACCACCATTTTAGTGATCATTTTAGTTCCTACTAATTGAAGTACGAAGAGCTTAGGTTTATTTCCGTAGTACATCCACGTTTCGCTAGAAGGCAGGTCGATTCAATAGGAGGCCAGTCGGTAGCAATAAAGACCCGCTATTGCCATCATAATCGTAATCATAATATATATGCATAATTAGCCTATAATGCTCCCACTGCACCTAGGCCTAGATCTCCTCTCGGTAAGAAGGAGGAGGCTGTAATCTAGCACATCGGCCCATTGTGGGTTGGTAGATGCCACATGTCTTAGAAGTTTTGAAAATCTAAAGTCTCCACTGCCACTGAAAAATTCCTGACGGAAATTCCAAATGGAACCCAAGTCATTTTGCTTATAGGTATAGGGCTTTAATGCGTGTGTTTTCGTTCGTTGTACAGAGTAGAGTTTCTGTTACCTATATATTTTGTATTAGTAGCGAGTGCAGAACTTATTGCTCCCAAGGGCCTCACAAAGAGAGGTGACATTTCTTTTTTTTTTTTTTTTGTTACCCAACGGGGAAATGTCTCCTTTTTAATAATTCATGAAGGAGTCGATAGTTTGTTTTGGGGGTCTTAGCACGCGAGTCTTTTGTTTTGGACTTGGTGTCAATCGTTTTTTAACGAGGCTTCCTGATTTCCATAAGACTGGGGACTTCGGAGTTAATAGGGGGCTTTTTAATAAACGGTTCTTTGACGTGGTTACGCCTGGAAGTTGTTTTTCTTTTTACTATGAATTGAGAATTTGTATCTCAGTTTTTCTATTAGGTGATAATTATCTGCTCTGAAAATATTTAACAGGTAAACTCATTTTGAGGAAAGGTGAGTCTATTGTTCTGATTGGCTTCAGCCAATAATTGCATAAGACAGCTAGATAGATAGTCAAACCTTTTATTCAATACACACAAAAGAAATAACTACATACAGAATCTTTCTTAATAAACTAGCGCGCTATACCATCAACGATTGCACCATTGCTTATTGCTTACCATCAGGCGGGACTGCGGTCAAGCAATAGTCTATAATTTATAAAAAAAAATACATTTAAATGATAATAAATTACATGCATAAGTATGTATCTATATAACTTTTTTTATAAGTTGCCCCTAAACTTTGGGCGGTTCATTGAGTCCTAAACCAAGATAACCAATAATAATAATAGTTAAGTCGTGGTGGCCTAGTGGTTAAAACACCAGCCTCTCAAGTATGAGTGCGCGGGTTCGATTCCAGGTCAGGCAAGTACCAATGTAACTTTTCTAAAGTTATATGTACTTTCTAAGTATATCTTGGACATCAATGACTGAAGGTGAAGGAAAACATCTTGAGGAAACCTGGACTTTAAGTCTGAAATCGCCAACCCGCATTAAGCAAGCGTGAGGATTACGCTCATTCCTTCTCTGTATGAGAGGAGACCTGTGTCCAGCAGTGGGACGATAAAAAGGTTGATAATGATGATGAAAAAAAAAATATTTATTAGGCTTATACTTTGTTTAAAAAAACATACGATTAGTAGCATGCAGTTACAAAGAGCTCTTGGTGCCCCAACACTATACATATTTATTGTTACTGATTAAGTTCTGCTAGCGCAGTAAACAATTTTATTGATACGTTACTATTATATGACAAAAAAAAAACAAATATTTAAATATTTGATCATTTTTTCTGTTTGAAATTTAAAAAAATACATAATCTTATCAAGGAAATGTTTCAATCATCAAAAGGGTCTATTTACTATCTATTTATCAATCATCATAATCTCAATTCACTCTTCGTTCAAACGTGTGAATCTGTAGAAATAAAATGACGTCATCGCCACTCAATTATAGATACCATCAGATATTGGAAAGTGCTGACTCGTCATTATCTGATTTTGAGTTGAAATTGTCTAACAATGAAAGTAAAAAATAAACTGGTAATATCGATTGAATCTTCAATCTTTCAAAAATGTTAGAAATGCACTTCACGCTGTCGTAATCTATTTTAATTTAACATTAGTAAATAACTGACTGCGTGCTATGAGTGTTTCTGTGGACTTGATCTTTTCAAACGACTTCAAAAAAGGAGGAATTTCTAAATTTAGTAGAATATTTTTTAGGTTGAGGTTTGTGTGTTTGAGGTTTCCCCCGAGTAAGTTTCGATTTCTTGGGAATATTGAAAAAAAAAGCACATAGAAAAGTAGCCATAGTTAATTAATCCTTACTAAATCAGCTACGGGCCAATAAAAGTCCCGTCAAAATCGGTCCAACCATTTCAGAAATTATCCGGAACATACAGACAAACAAAAATTGTAAAAAATGATATTTTGGTTAAATGTTAAATATTATTTTGGGCTTGTAGTAAGAACCGGTTATTTCTACATTACAAACATAGCTCCAATATTATTTATTTGTATAGATTTTTGTGGCCTGAAAAATCCGTTATCTACCTAGGTACCTAGGTAGGCTGACTCGCAAATTAGAAATATCATCAAAATCGGTTGAGTAGTTTGGTTTTCATGCAAAAATTCCGGATAAAAATTCAAGTAGGTACACACCTAAACGAAATTGCGTCGTTTGCTTTCACAGTTAAAAAGTGGAAAATGAAACCATGACAAACGACTCCACAATTAAATTTCACTTAAACGGTCAAAACATTTAAACTTTAAGAATTCTTAAGACTTTATTTTTTATGTTAATGTTATAAACTAGTGCTAGACTACGATTCGGTCTGGTAATTGGCAGTGGTACAATTGTTGATAGTGGTAGGCCATAATTCTGCAGCCAGCAAAAGTTACCACCCACCAGACAAAATCTTGCCGCCAAGCGATTCGTCTTGTTCTGGCATGATGTTTGGTGTGGTGTTGTGTTGCGATGGGTGCCGGGTACAATGCACCAATTGTTGTCGTTTGGTCGTGGAGGGTCTACAGATCAATCTCCCTCTGACACAGCATCGTTGATCGTGTTGTTGAGTTCATCATTGCATCACCTCGCTCAACCGCCGTCTTCCTTCCTATGCACTAAGTTTTTTTGATTGAATAGGCTTAATAAACTAGCGCGCTTTACCATCAACGATTGCGTCTCTGCTTACCATCAAGCGGGATTGTAGTCAAGCACTAGTTTATAATTTATAAAAATGTAAAGCGCATTAGTTTATTACAAGCTTATTCAATATTCCTATTACGATTTGTAGGAAACTGATCTCATGTAAAAGTTTTGTTATTGTCTACAAACGCACAAAGCACCCACGCATAGAAATCGAAAGTTTGATTGTATACACACACATACGTGACAACAGACTTCTTTGTTTTTCCCACGGTCATTCTATGTCTAGCCTTTTTGTACTTGAAACAATTGCCTATCTGACCTCAGAAACCTAGTTACTGAGTAATATGATATCCCTCCGTATATTTGTCAGGAATTCAGGCTTTTGTCCACCGATCTATGATAGAAAGCCAGGACCAACCGCTAAACGTACTTTCCGAGGCATGAAGGAGACCTTGATATTTAAAGATGGGGACACATCCAAGGACCAAATGATGAAAGCTTAGCTTGACCTGGTCGACCGACTCGTTAGACTATTCTTCGGAGGACAGGTCTTAGCAGTTATGTTGCGATGTGTACAGGGTACGATGCGCCAAGTTTTGTTGTGTCGGGAGCTTGGTCGTGGAGGGTCTCCAGATCAATCTCTGTCTGGCGCCGTATCGTTGGTCGTGTTGTTGGACTTAACATTGCATCACCTCACTCTACTGCCGTCTTCTTTCTTATTCACTCAGAAATTAAATTAAATTTATTAAGACTCAGTTTTTTTTTTTCAGTGAATAGATAGGTCACTGAAAAAAAAACTGAGTGAATAGGCATTAATAATCTAGCGCACTTTACCATCAACGATTGCATCACTGCTTAACATCAGGCGAGATTGCGGTCAAGCGCTTGTTTATAATTACATAAAAATAATAATATATTATTATTAGTTTAGCTACCCTTCCCACATTTTCCCACGAACTAACTTAACAAATCTGCTTCAAATAACATTGTGAAATGAGCTCCAGAGCTCATTATGAAGAACTGAGAAACATAAACAAATGAGCGCTTTATTCGAACTTCAAATAACAAAACCAGCTTTAATTATTTAAGTACACGAAACACTTAATTAAGACCTTTCAAAGTCTCGGAAAAATTATTTTATAATGAGCACTATTCACTTGCCAATTAACTTCGATTCCTATTAAAAGCTAGTTGTCTTTACAACGGAAAATATACCTTAGTTTGTGGTGATAAAGGTGATATTATATAAATGTCAGTTAACGATCTGATTAGTACAATGTTTGGTTATTGCAGTATTGCTTTGCTGTTAGCAGTGTGGCCATAAAAACAGTAGTAATGGAGCTTGTTTATATAACTTCAGCATTTCCTACTTTCGGACATAAAATCATGCTATATTTAGCTGCTGCAAACAGCAGGATTCTAAGATATTAACATGAAATTGGTTTAGCCGGCGATTTGTAAAAGTCATAGAACACTTAAACGACTTTGCTCCAACACCCCTCCCACCCAACGCCGCCCTAAACTAAGACGGCTGCTCGCAAACCACGCCGCGACAACTAGCAGGCACCCAGCAGTTGACGCGGAGACTGTTAGCAGACACCCAGCTGTCCACCGGTCGACCGCTCTAGCTTTTCGCGGTTAACATAGTTCGCGATCGGTTTACATTGAAGCAACTCGTTTTTTTTTTTACAATGTCGCGATTCACAACTCGATTCACTAGCAATTATTGTTATTGCATTTGAGGATAAAGAGAGAAGCGCAAGAAATTATAGACGAAGATTTTGGGTTGACCAGTGGCGAAGGCGCGGGCGCCGGTGCTCGACTGCTAGCAGACTGCTTGCGGAAGACGCTCCGACCGCTCGGCTACAACGAGCGGCCAGCGAGGCGTTAACTACCGAGCAGTCTGATGGCGGTAAGCTCGCTGACAGCGAGCTGTCTGCTAATTTATGATGCCAATGTAAAATATATCTAAAGTGCAATGTTTAAAGCCCATATTAGAATTATATTCTTTTTGCCGAGTGGGAGCAGAGTCGTTTAAGTTTGCTATGTATATTTTTACTATACGAAATAGGAAAGTTAACAGTTCATCCCTTTTTTTTCTCGTTTAGTTGATATGTATTGTCATTCGTGTCACTTTATTGGGGCCACACAGCGTCGAACCGTATACCAACTAACCTGAATACCAATATTTTACATGCAGCGACTTCCTACCTGTCCCCCATAACCCAGTTACTGGGTAGCATGATACCACTTGTTATAACTGATTATATAAGACTTTCCGTCTTCTGACGACCCATGACCATTTTCATATTTTTTTGGCATGTAAAGACTAAAAAAACTAATTAGTCCGTCAGTCAGATTTCTAAAAAATACTAGACACTTATTTTTTCTTTTTTCGTATAAACAAAAAATGAAACGACACAGTGCGTTGAACACTCGTGTGACGTCACTGCACGCTACACTTTAGCGAGCAGTGACGTCACCAGCCACCACTCCTGATCTTTGATGCCTTGTATATTTGTAAATTTTTATTGATTTGATAAAAGAAAATATACGTATCCAATATTTTTCTATAATCTGAATAACGGACTAAATATAATCATTTTTTTTTACCCAGGAAACATCCCTATTGTCGATGGCAACCAATAAATAGAAAGACGAATCCATTCGATATGATAGAAAAACTGCCAATTCCTATTCTTTCTTTATTTTCCAACTCTCTATTTGCGTGGCCCCATTTCAAAATATGCACGGATCGCGTACACTAATAATTCAATCAATTCACAAGTAGGTGCTCGGAATGTCTGCAGTAATGTTAGCAGGAATTAGTAAGTATGTCTTAGGCTACCAATCAATCGTAGTAATTGACATGAGCACATTGTTTATTGACTAAACTATAAGCGAATTAGACTGGTTGGTTGATTCAGTTTATAATCATTCGAAAAACGGTTACTATGTTTTGTATTTGGTCAGTTTGCTTTGCGATTTAGGTTCCTAATTGGCTTTTGAATAGAGAAATAATATATTACTCATGTTTGTAAAAATAGCTAATACTTTCAAACGATAGGTTCTTGTCAGTATCATCATCAACCTTTTTTTATCGTCCCACTACTGGGCACAGGTCTCCTCTCATACAGAGAAGGATTGAGCATAATCACCACGCTTGCTCAATTTAGGTTGGCGATTTAAGACTTAAAGTCCAGGTTTCCTCAAGATGTTCTCCTTCACCTTGTAATCAGTCATTGGTGTCCGAGATATACTCAGAAAGTACATATGTATAACGTAGAAAAGTTACATTGGTACCTACCTGACCTATAATCGAACCCACACACTCATACTTGTGAGGCTGGTGATTTAACCACTAGGCCATCATGACTACTGGTCAACAATGTATATTGAATGGAAATTACTACCACCAATACCGACCAGTAGGTCGGTATGGGTGGTAGTAATTCCCATAGTATTCAAAGGTATCTGAAATATTTTGAGCGAATGATAAAATAATCTTAATTCGATTTTTTGATATTATACCAATAATGAATAATATGGCGTTTAACATTAAGTGTCATCGCCTTACATGACGAGGATTTCCTCTCTGGCAATGGCAATGTGAACTCGTATAATCGAAATTCCCACCTTTTTCATGGACCTTGTAAGTAAGTATATCTTGGACACCAATACCTGATTACAAGGTGAAGGAAAACATCTTGGTGAAACCTGGACTTTAAGTCTGAAATTGCCAACCCACATTGAGCAAGCGTGGTGATTACGCTCAATCCTTCTCTGTATGAGAGGAGACCTGTGCCCAGCAGTGGGACGATAAAAAGGTTGATGATGATGTTGATGATGACATGGACCTTAAGCTGGAGTTCACAGTAGTCCTGCTTACCCTATTACGAAATACTGTCGAGTTGTTACGTGTTTCTTTAATAAGAAAACTATCGCCCTACATTTTAAGTTTGTAGCTAATTAGAGAAGAGTTAAAATAAACTTAGCACATGAATATCCGAGCGCAACCAATTATTTGCGTTCTCCGCGCCAAGTTTTGTGTAATATTGAATCTAATGTTCTGTGAAGTACTGAAGTGTTGGAAATTCGTGTTGTTATTTGTATCGTTTTGTCGTACCCAAAGGATGTCAACGGGAACCTTTTAGGTATTAATGCTTCCCTGGTCGTCCGTCATAGGATTGTATCGTTTGAACCGCGATAGAGTAAGTGAGTTAAAAATATTTGCATAGATTCTAGATCTAGGTAAATTAAATAAAACAAATAGGTAGGTAAATATTTGTATGCATGAATATGAATATTTGCACTGGTCTGGTCGTGCCTCGGAAAGCACGTTAAGCTGTTGGTCCCGATTGCTATACGAACATCTAATGGCAGTCGTTACGGGTTGTTGGAGCCCTCAAAAGTCTAACAATTTGTCTAACTGCAATGCTTCGATATCACCTTCGGGTTGTGGAGATCAGACGGCAGTCGCTTCACGAAAAACATCGAAGTTCAGCCAATATCAGCGGTTAGACTGGTAGAGCGGATCCCAGGCTTCAAAGCTGAAAAGCTTTGGATGCGACTGGGATTAACGGTGATGATTGTAGATAAATGAAATATGTAGGATATACCAGTAATTGAGCGAGCCTTGTACAATATGATATTAGGCATGCAAGCATAAATGAGGTTGTTAAGAAGAAGATTGCGAATAATCCTATTAATATTATAAGTGTGAAAGTTTGTGAGTATAGATGGAAGTTTCTTACTCTTTCACGCCAAAACTACTGCACAAATTTAGATGAAATTTGGCACACAGATTGTTTATAATCAGTAATAATATATAGCATACTTTTTATCCCAATGTTCCTGCGGAATCGAAACTTACGCGCGGCGCGACTAATATCAAATAATTGTTTTTGATTAGAATCAAGCTTTTTCAGTTTTAAAGGTCGAAAATTCATAAAGTTTGTATTCTACCATATCTTTAAGGTAGTATAGATACTAGACTGTATATGTGTATGATATAAGCTTACTTCTTCGATACTTGTTATTATTTTTTTATTTATATGCCAGTACGATTATTTCTCAATTCATTCATCGTGTTCCAAATAGGTACATGCAAGATTTTAGGCTATGATTTTTCAGATATCAATTCAAACTTTCAAAAAATATTTTATCTACAGTCTAAAATTAAGTGTAAAAAGTTTAAACATAGAATAACACTTACTGTAGCTTCAAAAAAAAAAATATTCGGTTGATTGAAAACAATTATAGTACGCTCGATTAATAAAAGATACTTATTGAAAGGCAATATGAAGTTCCTAAGAATTCGAAAGTTAGTTAAGAACATCTTTAAAAATTAAAAAAAGAAACTTTTTAATTCAAAGGGGTTCAGATATACACTATGTAAAGAAAACCCTGTCCGACCCATAAGGATAATAAAGGTTAGGTAAACACATGACCAAATATAATATGAAATTTTACGTAATGATCATAGTGATAAATAGTAATGAATTTTGAAATAATATTTTTTTTTACAACATAAAACTCGATCGTTTATGTGTTTCATTTCATAATTTTGATTATAACGTGCGTGTTACGTTATAATCAAAATTATAAAATGAAACACATAAACGATCACCGGTCTCCGAGACTACTTATAGTTTGTTGCACACATATTTATAAGCACATCTGCACAATAATTTGCTCAAAAAGTAATGATTTTATTTTTCTAAATGTAAAACTTGTAAAATCAGATGATTTTTTTGATTAGAAATAAACATTAAGGGGGGCTAGAGCCGCGCTGTTTGATCGCTCAGGTTAAGTATCACTCGCCACGGTAAGCGCGTACATGGGTGGACTATCTTTATATACCAAGACTCCTTCGTGCTTAGGAAAGCACGTTAAGTCGTTTTTCAAAACCTATAAAGGCGAATGGCTGAAAATGATGGAAAAAGAGACAGACGTAATTGGAATAAAAAGACAGCGCTTAGGTAAAACATAGCGCATATTCCATTGTCCACTAACTAAGCTAAATTTAACTTTGGAGCATCTTTTTCTCTCTATTTCTGTAAGATAAAGAAGATAAGGACACTCGACGTAAATTGACGTATTCTTAATTCATAGAATAGAATACTCTTTATTAATTTTTTATTTATTTAAGTCCTGGTGTATTTTCCGTAAAGCGACTGTCGTCTGACCTGTGAAGGTCAGACGACAGTCGCTTTACGAAAAATGCGAACCGAAGGCGATATCGAAGCACTGCAGTTAGACCAATTGTTGGACTTTTGAGGGCTCCAACAACCCGTAACGACTGCCATTGATGTTCGTATTGTAATCGAGACCAACAGCTTAACGTGCTTTCCGAGGCACGACCAGACCAGTGCAAATATTCATATTCATGGATACAAATATTTACCTACCTATTTGTTTTATTTAATTTACCTAGAATCTATGCAAATATTTTTAACTCACTTACCCTATCGCGGTTCAAAAGATACAACACTATGGCGGACGGCCAGGGAAGTCTGACCACAATTTAAGCGCCTCTTATTATAACATTGCATCACTGCTTACCATCACACATTTATGTCTGACTACAATTTATGTGCCTCTTATTATAACATTTTATCACTCCTTACCATCACATATTTATAATATGTAAAAATAAAATATAACTAGTTCATTTTTTTAAAAACAAATATGGTTTCCGTAGGATATTTTATGATTGGCGAAACTGCAGGCAAATGTTACTTGAATTAAGCCCTATTTTTGGTTCATTCACGAACCGATCTTTATTTTTTTTTGGGGATGGGATATCTTTAGTGTGTCACACTTTTACTGACCAAAATCCACTCGTGTTCCTTCATTTTCCTGTGCGCCAGGGTCACAGTATCTTTCATTCATAAACCGATCATAGTTTGAATAACGCTTGTGCTAACAGCGTAACAATTGGAATAACAGTCCAAAATCGACAGTACTCTAGAACTACTTATGTTATTTCTTGCAAATCACATACGTACACAAATGGTCCGATTTGGAACACTGATATTTACATACATGAACTTCCAAGCCCGGAAGCAATGTCGGTCAGTTCACTCAAATATTTGTTTTAGCGAGAAAATTTAACACTTAGCTCACACAGAGACTAGGAATTTAATATAATATTACCAATTTCATATTCCTAGGACTTTCACGTTGTTAGTGTGCAATATTTTTTTTTTAAATAATAGATCAAAAGATTTGATGGATGTGTCGATCAGTCAAGACATTTGTTACTGTTGATTCGTGCATACATAGTACGCATAGCTGAATGCATATTAGGTAGAAATTTTAAAAAAAACTTCTCTTTTTAGGAATTTTTCCTGTATCGTGAGTGAGTTTCATCATCATCATTTCAGCCGAAAGACATCCACTGCTGGACATAGGCCTCCCCCAAGGTTCTCCACGACGACCGGTTCTGCGCCTCCCGCAACCAGCGGTTTCCCGCGACCTTCACCAGGTCGTCGGTCCACCTTCTCGGGGGCCTACCCACGCTACGTCTTCCGGTGCGTGGTCGCCACTCGAGAACCCGTCGGCCCCATCGGACATCGGTCCTACGGGCAATGTGTCCAGCCCACTGCCACTTTAGTGTTGCAATTCTTCGGGCTATGTCGGTTACTCTCGTTCACTGCGGATCTCCTCATTCCTGATTCGATCGCGCAGTGAAACCCCAAGCATAGCCCTCTTCATTGCCCTTTGAGTGACTTTGAGCCTTCTCATAAAGCCCATTGTTAGCGACCACGTCTCAATTCCATAAGTTATCACTGGCAACACACATTGGTCGAAGACTTTTGTCTTGAGTGAGTTTACAAACATATTAACTCACCTAAACAAATAGCCAGACCCTACAAGTAGTTGTACCCAACTACTTGTAGGTCATACAAATATTTGATCCGTGCGGGAATCGAAATCGCTATCCGAAGCGCAACAGTCGATCGCTTATACAGCGCTAATCGTGCCGTCAATACATTATCAATAGGAGTGGCTTTCATATGACAACATACATTGCGTTACTTACGTTGCTGAGCACAAATTTTTTGAACATATGAAGCATTGGATTAGGAATAACTATAGTTAGTACATAGCCCGATGAATTGCAAAACTTAAGTGGCAGTGGGTCAGACACGGGTTCTCGAGTGGTGACCACGCACCGAAAGATGCAGAATGGGTAGGCCCCCGACAAGGTGGACCGATAACCTGGTGAAGGTCGCAAGTGAGGCGCAGGACGGGTCGTTGTAGAGATCCTTGGGAGAGGCCTATGTCCAGCAGTGGGCGTCTTTTGGCTGAAATGTTGATGATGATAGTTAGTGCGGGTAACGATTTGTATTTTGACGTCTGACCGATTGTGTATCTGTCTGTCAAAAATCAAAAAATATTTCTAGTATCGTGTTATAGTTTTCTGGCGTTATAAAACTACCTTTAAGTAGTTAGTTATCTATAGATACAATAAAATGAATGATGCTTCAAGTAAAGTATATTGATGTTGAATATAAAACCAACCTGTTGCTCCCGCCAACAATGTTTAGTATTCAATCTATTCAATACAAGTCGTCAATCATGTTGTCGATACATAATTTGAACGAATTTACTTATAATGGGAAGACGATAAGTTACTTATATGGTTTATGATTAATGGTACTTATCTTTTTAACAGACAACACAAATAAATGTTGCATTTTTTTTTTCTTTTATGGCTAACTGCTCTGAGCAGTTGTGTTGCGATGTGTGCCGGGTACGATGCGCCTAATGTTGTTATGTTGGGAGTTTGGTCGTGGAAGGTCTTCAGATCAATCTCCCTTTGGCACAGCATCGTTGGTCGTGTTGTTGGGTTTAACATTGCATCACCTCGCTCAACTGTCGTCTTCCTTCCTATTCGCTCAGTTTTTCTGAGTGAATGGGCTCTTAATAAACTAGCGCGCTTTACCATCAACGATCGCATCACTGCTTATCATCAGGCGGGATTGCGGTCAAGCGCTAGTTTATATTTATTAAAAAAAAAAACCGGTAAGCCCTGTGTGGTATCGCGCTTAGAATAATATCAACCTATATCCACCAGTGGGTGTCGTAAGAGCCGACTAAGGGAACTCTCATCAGGGTAGCGAGCAGCAGCACTTCTCCTGTGTAATATCAAACTACTACGTAGGGATTATGGAAATGTAATAAAAGCCTCGGAGGAGGCCATTGTCTATCAGTGGATCTCTAAAGGGTGAAGAATATGAACCGGTTTTGATCAGAGGGGCAATTTTAGGAATGTTCTCAGTCTGATCTGTCACCATACAGCAAACATACTTCTAATTTCTCCACTTTTTTCACATGTTCTTTAAATTGCTTTCAGTTTAGTAGAAAGAAAAACGTTAACTCTTGCACGCAAAAAATATTGCACAGATTTAGATGAAATTTGGCACATAGATATTTTATAATTAGGAAAAAAACGTAGGATACTTTTTATGTTACAATTTTCGCGCAGAATCGCAACTTACGAGGGTGAATTACAACTTAAAAAATGACTATCAGTCATGTTTTTTCGTTGAATGTTAAACGTAGGAGATTAATAATATAGACTTTATTGTAGATCGACTGCTTTACTAAGCCGTACCTGCGGGGTGCCACAATAGCGGCGGTAAGTCCCTTCTTTGACCTCACCTTCCGCCTGCCGCAGGTCCTCACCGGACACGGTTGTTTTGGGAGGTTCCTGTTCCCGATAAAGCGGCAGGAAACGCCAGGGTGTTGGCGCTTTGTGTTTCACGCGCGCCTCAAAGAGATGTCAGCACATCGAGACGGGGTCCATGAAGATCGATGCCTCCTGGGTCAGGTTTGCAGGTTGGTTAAAAAAGAAACCGTGGCCCTGGCCTTCAGGCAAGTGAAGGAACACGGGTGGGTTTTAGTCAGTAAAAGTCTGACACGCCCTTCCGCTCCGCCCAGAGTGGCAGAGGTCATTTGATGATTCCACATCCCAAATAAAAAAAAATTACCTTTCGGGTACGGGACGAATGATAGTTGTCAAAAGTTGCCGAATCACTGACCTCTCGCATCAAGTCACCTCCATCCCTCCTGTGCTACGCTGCTGCTTCAGACAACATCTCATTTAATCGGTTAGCCTATATTAGGACATGCACTTTTCATGGAATGAAACAAGATGCTTCTGACAGTCAAATAAGTGATATAGTATCTAATAAATAGCCCTGCCATAGTTCTTCACGTTTCAAAAGTTAATGTTCCTAGCTCATTACTCAGATCAACGTGTGGGGTGTGTAGAAATTATACCATCTCAGACGTCAGTAGATTTCACTTTAACATTCTTCGAAAGACAGGAATTCCCACACGTTTCCCGGTTCGACAACAAAACACGTGTATTCTTAGGACATGTAAATGCAAAATAGACATTGTCTTAAGTCAAACGTTCGCAATAATGGGACGAGTCCCCTAGGGTTGAACGTTTCCAGGAACATTACATTATTTATTTTAGAGTTTCCTGTAAAAAGGTTCTTATTTCTTATGGTTGGATAAAACCAGACGAAGTGTTTTGCCTCGTTTTTTATACCGCGTACACCGAAGGACTGGAATAATGTGCGTACAACTACAATGTGAGTGCATTTAAGGCTAAAGTGAACAGGTTCTAACTAGTGAGCTTTACCATAAATTGCATCACTGCTTACCATCAGGCGGGATCGCGGTCAAGTACTAGTTTATAACATACTCAATTTGTCAAAAATATGAAATATTATATTACAGTTCTTCAAATAAAAGAATTGCAATTTGACGTTTCATACTTTTAAAGACTACACAAGATTGTACATACGTAACTCAAAAATGGTCATTTATTTCTTCCGCAAAACCACGTAATTTTAAAGTTATTTTATCACAAACTGCACAGTTCTTAATCTGTGTAATCACTTAATTTACACTATTTTTTTTTATAACAAATCAATATAAGTAGTAGCGGGAGTACTTACGCAAGAAATTGGCAGATTCATCAAATATTTAATTTATTCTTTTTCTCTATCTATTTTTTTTATCTCTCTCTACTGTTTGTATTTTGTATGTATGTATTTATGTATTTATTATAATATTTTTTTTGTGTTTCTCTTTTAACTTCTCTTTCATATCGTTGCATCTACCATATTTTGTCTGCATCACCTTAAGGTAGACTGGTAGAAAATGCCTAAGGCATTAAGTCCGCCATTGTACAATGTTTTTCCTTGTGCATAAAGTTTTTAATAAATAGTAATAAATAAATATAACCAATGTAGACAATAAATAGTATTTTTCTCGACGTCGTATCAAAGTCACGTAGTAAGGTATATCGTAGTGTTGTGACTATTCAAATTCACTTGTATACTAATAATCGTTAAAAATGACCGAATAATCGAACTTACAAATAACGATCGTTTTCAATGAAAATGTCCTTTATTATTTAATTACTTTTTTTTTCATTTATTTACCCTCAAAGTGTTTTGAGGGTAAATAAATGAAAAAAAAGTATATATCGAACAGAGTAAGAAAAGTTTTAATATATTGTCATCTCTGTTCTGTCTCACGAAACTCAAAATTAATAATGTATAAAGCAAAATTTATAATATTTAACATTGTCTGTAATACAATGTTGCTTAGTTTAGGATGGAACTAAAGAGTTTGAGGATTTCTTTCATCTAAAACTCAGACATTTACAGTCATAAAATAAATAAATCTGTAACTTTAATCGATTAGAAATTACAAAGAAATGGAATCAATATCTCGTATAGATCGGATATTGTAGTAATCAATTTTTTTAACCCAATCCCTATTCTTCGGTACGTTATAAGTGCGAAATTGCACTTCTTATATTTGAGTAACTGTAACAAATTGATTCTGAAAGTGAAAAATAGAAAATCAGAGAATTTCCTGACATTTTCGATAAGTTTTAGACAAAGCTGAAATGACTTTGTGACCAGATTATGTATTTTTCTTTAAGTGATTTACTCAGTCTACAGTTAATAACTTAGTGTCTATTTAAACGATCATTTTCCCTCATTTTCATGGCAAAAACAATCATAATAGAATCACCCACAAAATTCCTTACTACAAAGTAAAGAATTGTCTGAATGAAGTGTTTACTCTTGAAAGCCAATATCAAAGCGTATATTTATAGATGTAACGATGTATTTTGTTTTCTGACGATGAATTGGAAAAGGATAGACAATGAAGTCGGAGAACCGATACCTCTCAGCCTACGCACATAAACTTCCCACGCAGAAACTACAGAACATCGATTACCACAATCACATGACCCTTTTGCTTCGCCTACGTCCATTTAGCAACACCCCGATCGCGCTATACCCTAAACTTTAATCAGTACCCTAATTATGTAACAAGCTGTTACTAAACTCAATTGGAATCCAAAAAGGACATAATTGTAAAAACCGTATTCCTTGAGTTATTTGCATTATTGAGGAGACACCTCGATAACGCAAACGCAATTAATGTTGTTGAACTGTCAAAAGGAAACCCATTGCTCCTCCGTATATATATACATACACAGGAGGACTTGTAGTGTTGGTTACAAATATCGGCCTATAATACCCATAGGAGGACCTGTGGTTGTCGTACGGGGCAACAAAGGGAATTGTCACCAGGAAAGTGGGCAGCAGCGCGTCTCCTGTGGAATATTAAACTACTGCGATACAATTCAATGAAAGTCTTTTTTTTTATAATTATAAACTAGCGCTTGGCAGCAATCCAGTCTGATGGTAAGCAGTGATGTGATCGTTGATGGTAAAGCGCGCTAGTTTATTAAGAGCCATTTCACTCAGAAAAACTGAGCGAATAGAAAGGAAGACGGCAGTTGAGCGAGCTGATGCAAAGTTAAACCCAACAACACGACCAACGATGCTGCGCCAAAGGGAGATTGATCTGAAGACCCTCCACGACCACACTCCCAACACAAGAACATTAGGCGCATCGTACTCGGCACACATCGCAACACAACTGCACAGACCCGTCCTCCGTATGGCTTCACCAGACATAATACCGGAACACGACAAATCGCTTGGCGGCAAGACTTTGTTTGGTGGGTGGTAACTTCTGCCGGCGGCCAATGTTTCTAACATTGGTAACATTGGCTTTGGTAGACTCTTATCTATACTTCTATACTAATATATAAAACTGAAGAGTTTGTTTGTTTGAACGCGCTAATCTCAGGAACTACTGGACCGATCTGAAAAATTATTTTTGAGTTGGATAGCCCATTAATCCAGGAAGGCTTTAGGCTGTATAACATCACGCTGCGACCAATAGGAGCGGAGCATAACCAACTCCACCCGAACAAAGTCGTTGGCGGCCGCTAGTGTACTCTAATCTTAATCATGTTCAAAAAATTTTACTGCTCATCAACTCAAATCTGAAATAACGCAATGAATGCCACGATACACACGCATGCCGTTTTATTGTTCAGACAACAGTACATCAATCTACTACAATCTGTCAGATTTCCTTATTAGATTTTCAACTTTATCTCTAAAGCATTAAGGCTCAAGGTTGATTGGGAATATCTGACAGTTTGGGGTAGCTTGACTTGCTGCCGTCCGTACTACTACCATTTTTATTTCTATTGTGGTTTTATCATCCCATACAAAAGGTACCTATGGATGGCTGTGAAATGAAATGCCGATAACTCTTTTTATATGTAGGTTAGATGCTCAATGCATCGACACGTCTCCCATCTAAGGTAAACGTGACTAAGGAGCCATTGCAGTGTCATAAAATGCATAGGTTAACGCATACAATCAAATAAATGATAAAAACATAGATTCTCTATTTTAACACTCTACGAAAGTTTGAGACGAAAATAGCTTATGTTGTTAACACGAAAACACTTTTTTTTACGCTTACGCTATCCCACTACTGGGTAAAAGCTTCCAAAGGCTTCTTTCGAGAGCCCACGCCACCTTCTTCCACGTCGAAGGAACCTATCTAGCTCAACCCGTCATCTCCTACGTGATTTATGACGACTCCGGCTCACTGTCTCAGGGCACTAGTTCTATAAATGCAATACCGTGGTAGCATCGTATAAATGTTCTGTTGACTAAACCTCATGAGCACCGAATACTTATCACAAAAATGTCCATAATTTTGTAAGAAACTAGGTACTTCATGTATCATATCATTAGCACTAATTTGTCCTTGCCCTAGACTTTTTACCATTAACCGAATATATAATGCCCATTTTAAAAGTAATGTTTCGCTAGTTGACTCTTGATTTACCTAAGTGCGGCCATAAAGTCTATTATAACAATATTTTCACACGATACATCTATGAGACACCCACTCAAGTATTGAAACACGAATATTTCTAGTGAGGCTATTTCAAATGCAAAGTAGACATTGTGTCTTGTCAATCGTTGACAATGATACGATGACTTCTAGGGCTGTCTATATTAGTGTACGTCAAATACTCCTATAGAAATTGTATTTATTTATTTATACACTAACTTACTGCGGCTTCGCCCGCGTGGAAATCGGTTCATCATTATCATCATTTCAGCCGAAAGACGTCCACTACTGGACATAGGCCTCCCACTAGGTTCTCCACGACGACCGGTCCTGCGCCTCCCGCATCCAACGGTTTCCCGCGACCTTCACCAGGTCGTCAGTCCACCTTGTCTGGGGCCTACCCACGCTACGTCTTCCGGTGCGTGGTCGCCACTCGAGAACCCGTCGGCCCCATCGGGCATCGGTCCTACGGGCAATGTGTCCAGCCCACTGCCACTTTAGTTTTGCAATTCTTCGGGCTATGTCGGTTACTCTCGTTCTTCTGCGGATCTCCTCATTCCTGATTCGATCGCGCATTGAAACCCCAAGCATAGCCCTCTCCATTGCCCTTTGAGTGACTTTGAGCCTCCTATAAGGCCCATTGTTAGCGACCACGTCTCAATTCCATAAGTCATCACTGGCAACACACACTGGTCGAAGACTTTTGTCTTGAGACAATGCGGTATTTCGGACGAGAAGATTCTACGTAGCTTCCTGAAAGCAGCCCAGCCGAGTTGGATTCGACGATTGACCTCTTTCTCGAAGTTGGACCTTCCTAACCGGATAGTTTGTCCCAGGTACACGTAACTGTCAACAACTTCGAGAACAGAGTCTCCAATCTTTATAGGAGTCGGTACAACATGGGCATTAGCCATGACTTTCGTCTTGCCCATGTTCATTTTAAGACCGACTCGCTCGGAGGCTCTACTTAGGTCTTCGAGCATCGTACTGAGGTCCTAGTACCTAATTAGGCAAAAATTTTTAAAATATCTTCGTTAATATCGTCGAAGCGTGTTGCTTGTGTATATGCCACTTCGTTTTGTCCAGTAAAGAAGTTTGTTTTAATTATTTTCATAGTTAACACTAAGCCACCAAGCCATCCATAAACCATCTACCAAGCTGAACAGCTTGGTAGATGCACAACACCAACCACTCACAGCCAGAGAATTTTTCTATAAACATAGAACATCAGTAGTGGTAGTGTGTGATACCGTGTTGATTTATAATAATTTCTGTACTTTCTCTTTCTCTCAGAAAATAAACCATTTATTCTTTATCATTAGCTTAATTAGCCTAGCTTTCCTAATTTAAAACCCCAATCATAAGACCCAACAACCACTACCAACCAAGCATTTCCAATTCCATATTCATAGCGTCGAAAAGCACAGCTAATATAACTACTAATTCTTCCATTCACAAGCCACTCCTCTTTCATTCATCCGTTACTTCATTTCAATGGGTTCTGTGAATCAAGCTTTCGATAAAATCAATTCGTGACTATGAATACGATTGGAGGTAGCGGGCTTGTCGGAGTTAATTTATAGCTGAAATGTGTACGTAAATGATCAGTTAAGTGCTTGTAAATCAATCGAAGAAGGTTATTCGCTATTGGTAATTAGATGTATTTCTATCTTCTTTAAGAATGTCTGGACTGCCTCGTTGAGCTAGTACTGCTGAGCATAATGTTAATGATTCGATACCCAAGTCGTCCAGTGTTATTAAGTTATTTTTCAGAATTTTCTCAGTAACAGCCTGAAGTCTAAAGTGCCCGATTGATTGCAATATGCTTGCCCTCTGTTACAGAGAACTTAATACAATATGTAAAGAAAACCATGTCCGACCCATAAGGATATTAAAGGTTAGGTAAACATATGACCAAATAAAATCTGAAATTTTACATAATCATCATAGTAACAATACTAATGAATTATGAAATAATCTTTTTTGCCGCAAATTAATTCCAACTTCCCCAAAATACGGTAATTTTTTAAAAAGTGACAACACCATTTTCGTCTGTGTGACGACCGCGTGCCGCGTGCCCTGCCCCTCTTCGCCCGCAAGTATGTTGCCTACCGCACATGTAATAAGTTACCGCCTTGTGTGAAATAATATTTATTTTTTAAGGGATTTTTTTTTTGTAAGTTCTGCCCGGCTTTTTAGGCATTAATAGAATCAGTTATCGATACTTAACCATACCTTCACGAATGGGACAGGGTTTTCTTTACATATTGTATAACTGCCTAAATATGGATTAGATATGTACTATACGCGTACACTTCTGCCATTTTTTTTAAGGATTACAGGTATGATGTTATATTAATGGAAACGCAAATGCTAAGTTACTGTTCTGAATTGTTGAGCAAATTGGGTTGCGTGTTCCATCCTTCACTTTAAGGAATCATCAGCCTCTGTATGTTCCCTCTGTGCGATGCGTATACCGACAAAATTCTTATATGATAAGAGCTAGCAGAGCATATAATTTGTTGTATCGGAGGGTTAATGATCTCGATTTATTCTCCACCAGTGTTCCCAAATTAAAAAAAATACTTTGCGATAACTTCTTTGTTAATCACTAAAAGATTTTCAGTATTTGCTAAATACTCTCAGAGTGCTTACTTGTTCTAAATTTCACTTTCCTGTCATGTGCTGTACATGTTACTGTGCCTTGTGCTAACCTAATGTTATCTGTGGAAACTTTTAACTGGCCTTCTTTCACTAATTGCCTTCTATCTGTATATATGCTAGCTGTAAGTTTCCTTAAAACGAAAAAAAAAATAATAATAAAATATGTTGTTGTAAATCGATCAGATACTATTGTTATGTTGATTTCATGTCTTCCTATCTTTCTTCTTATCAGCATGGTAATCGCATAATACACTATCATTAGCAATTAATTTCATTTTGGTTTCATTGCATTATTTAAGCAGATACCTTTTTCTAATATATGAAGGTTCAGATTAGCAATGTGGTTTTAAATTATTCAAAGTGAGAGTAATAATGTGTTACGCAATAGGGGTTCGGGTTTGGAATTTATAATAAGCTTGAATATTTTGTGATTAATTTTATGTCGTCTCAGGATAATTTGTAAGCAGGCTTATCTTCTCTTTCGTGTCATTGGCACGACATAGTTTTATTTCTTGTTGGCCTAAAACTTTGGGCCTAAACTTTACGACTTTGACGATCACGTCATTTTGACTGCATATTTAGGACAAAGAGGGCAGGATTGTAGGCGGACCATGGCTCAGTTTTTTTTTTTTTTTTTTAATAATTAGAAACTAGTGCTTGACCGCAATCCCGCTGGTAAGCAGCGAAGCAATCATTGATGGTAAAGCGCGCTAGCATATTATGCCTATTCATAAAAAAACTGAGGAAATAGGAAGGAAGACGGCAGTTGGGCGAGATGATGAAATGCTAAACCTAACAAAACGACCAACAATGTTGCGCCAGAGGGAGATTGATCTGAAGACCCTCCACGACCAAACTCCTGTCACAACAACATTTAGCGCATCGTACCCGACACACATCGCAACACAACTAACTGCTCAGACCCGTCTTCTGCACTACTTCACCAGACATTATTAGAACACGACGAATCGCTTAGCGGAAAAACTGTCTGGTGGGTCGTATCTTCTGCCGGCAGCCAATGTTATGGCCTACCACCGAGAAAAAATTGCAAGATTTGCTCAAATAACTAGCTGTATTTCTTTAATAATAATATCACTAACCCCTGTTTAGCACTTTAACATGTGTCAGCAAATATATACTAGGTACATAAGCTCTTTATGGAGACGAAAAAATGGCCTAAAATCTGTAACGAAATTAATTAAAACACTACTTATGTCCTTTTCCTACAGAGCCCACAAAATAAACAGAAGCATGGCCAAGAACTTTTGACAGGACATAGTCTCGAAACAGCTACACGTAGTAGACAACGTCTGTTTAAGGGTGTTACCACACCAATCGAGCGATCGTTGATCGAATCCATCGATCGATGGTAGAATGGATAAGTACACGTCGATCGATAGTTTCTACCACACCAATCGATCGATAGCCGATAGATGCCATGTATCGATGGTAGAATGGATTGGGTGACGTCGATTGATAGTTTCTACTAGACCAATCGATCTATTTTCGATCGACGTTTGCGTCTTCGTAATAATAGTACGAGTAACTACGTAGTGGCCAACAACAACGCATCCTCTTGTGAATACATTTCGAAAGAATCTGATGACCGGGGTTAATCGATCTACGTCGACCGATCCCATCGACCGGCAATCGATCGATTGGTTAGTCGACCGGTATCCGTCGATCAATTAAGGCTACCACACCAATCGATCAACGTCGACCGTAGTGTGGTATCACCCTAATAACGCCCACGAAAAATATTTTCTCTGGTTTAATCACCTAATAGAATGGGCGCGTATAACAATAGCTTAGTACCTATGTATTACAGCAGGTCAAGCTACCCGAAACTGCCAAATATTCTCAGTCAATGTTGAGCCTTAATACTTTAAAGATAAAGTCAAAAGTGTTGTAGTCTGTACATGATATTGTACAAGTAAATAGGACAAGAATATACATACCTATGAAAGAAAATAGAACCTCACTCACAAATACATATGTCTGATACATATATATACTCTCAATTACCACTCTGCTCGTTGGGGCTCACTGTCAATACTAATTACATAAGTATATAACGTAGGTAGCTTTTAATGTTTAATTATTTATTGTTTTAAACTAAGTATTCTTGTTCTTTTTTCCGCGGTCCCGTTAATTTTTTTTCTCTTAACTTTGTAATACAGAGTGGAGCAGACAATACGACAATAAATTAAACATCGTGTACCTCAACACATTCTCAATCTACCCATAAAAAATTATATAAATATATCCATTAGTTTAGTCACAGGAAATTATTTTTCATTTTTCACATTTTCTACATGATGTACATGTTGATAAGGAAGCGTTTGCAGGTTAATGACCGCCAATTGCTGCGGTACCAAACTTTAATAATAATGACGCGAAAAAAAACAAGTCGATATAGGATCGCGCTGTCGCCGATCGGAGGTCAGTGAACCATGTAAAGGATGTGCTATTCTGTTTGCAATTTAGTTTGTTTGAAATTTTCATTTTTTTTATTTTTGATGCTAGGTTTTTTTCTATGGTTTATGATTATTCCTATGAACCAGCATTGTTCGTGTTTTAATTTATTATCGTATTGTCATCACCACTCTATATAAAGTACATACTCACACTGATTTTCATTTATTCTTGCAAGTCGGATTAAGCATTCCAGTACTTTTAAGCGCTGTTCTGGTGATTTTCCACGACACTAGGACTGCGCCAAGTTATCGTATCTCAAGTTGCTGGTTAAAGCAATTGGGCCTTTCTGAGGTCTCTTTTTATTTATACCACTTTAGTACGACTTGTATCCCATGATCTTCATGGCATCTTTTAATATTTCCATATCATCTGGGGCGGTTTTCGATCATATTGTCAAGTTTAATATTAACTATAATGATGTAATTCATCCATGTGTATTCATCATCTCACACACAGAACTACTTCGACCATAGTTAAATATACGAAACTCTTTTCATATGCCAGTCCCCACGCTCTTATGAGAGCCGGGTAAATATACCACCTCTCCTAATCATCAGTAATACATTTATATTATATTTCTAATTTGTTTTGTTCGCGTGAGATACTCGTATGCTATATTCATTTCATGCTTCATTGGATACGCTTACATGCCACAGAGGCATATTAATGAACAGTTCGCGTTATTTTTCGGGTAGATATTAGTGCTAACACTAGTTTCTATATTATTTATATATCATCTGTCTACAATATTCCGAGGACCACTCTTGAGATACAGGCTTCCTTTCGGTGAGAGGGAGTAGGTATCCGTAATCTACCACGAGGGCTTAGTGCAGGTGTGTCATATAAAGAAAAGAAAGAAAGAAAGAATTTTTTTTATTCCGCACGAACAAAACGCACTTTAAAACTAAATACCATAAAATACCAAACAAAATACAGGAAAAAAAAATAATATCATCAAAAGTCTTGTACCCTAACATACAAAACTGCCAAACTATAAACTAAGTTGATTTGATGTCAAAGCCAGGGTCATAGACCATAGACGATGGAAGTAATAAGTACTACGTACAACGTAGTACTTACTACCTCCATGCCATAGGCATTAGACAGCACACACTATGCTGTATATGTCCTCGAAGTTTTGCCTCTAGGAAATATCGGTTTTCTTGTTTTCCTTCGCCGTTTTGAGGTCAGGCAAGTACCAATGTAACTTTTCTTTGTGATATGTACTTTCTAAGTAATTCTTGGACACCAATGACTGATTGTAAGGTGAAGGAAAACTTCTTACAGAAACCTGGACTTTAAATCTGAAATCGCCAACACGCATTGAGCAAGCGTGGTGATTACGCTCAATTCTTCTCTATATCTGAGGGTACCTGTGCCCAGTAGCGGGACAATAAAAAAGGTTGATGATGAAAGCGGCTTAGGCGGTACCTACGATCTACAGCTTGTAAGGATACTTAAGGCCACAGCTACTCTCTATCTACGTTGTGTTTAATATAATAATAATAATTTATTGGCCAGAAAATATACTACTAAACAACATAAAACCTCGTAAGGTACATAATAGGTACATATAATATTAGATAGGAGCATCTGCAATCGAAGTAGGTGAAACCAATATCTGAGCCCGTATACTAACCAAATGCATTACACTAATGGGCCGCAATAATAGATTTGATTGATTGATAAAACCTCATTGGAGACAGTCTGGTATCAAAGAGATTGTTAGTAGGGTCGAAGATCTAGAACAGACAGAGAATTAATTACCTTGACAGGGTTATCGGTACCTAGCTGTAGGTATATGATAATTTACATAGATAATGCTGTTACTGCACAATGGTCATAGTTTGCATTCTGTCTTCGGACAACCTGTCTTTGTTAATGATAACAACGAGTTTAGAAATGTTAAAATTTATTAATTTCAACCTTAAAGTTCAGGAACTACTAATGTGTGTTATGATTTTGCCAATTAAACAATCTTCTGAGGTACGAGTAAATGAGTAAAGTTCAATTATCTTCAATAAAAGTATGAGAGGATCCTCCGATTAGACTGGAGTTGCGTCTAGTGGGCTTCGATTTATTGTAGAACTTTAAACTTTGGAAGGAAAACATTTGGAAATGTTCTCTTGGGTTTTAGAATAGAATAGAAACTTTTATTTCAGACAGGATTCATAAGGTAAGTTAGCCATAGTCTAGTGTTAGTAGGTTACAGACACAAATGTATGACACAGATGTAGATACAACTAAAATTAATACTTAGAGTGGAGCTGCACCCACCTCCGCTGTATGATTCTTGTGTTGGTAAATATTAAAGACTTTAGATAATTAGACTGGTTTATTACACTTGTATAATTATTACATAATAATCGACATCTTCCAGGTCAGATCCTAAGTTACAATGACAAGACTATAGACAATATTCATAGACACTAATACATAGAGATGGTATTAGTTACTCGACTACAGAGTAGTGATGTATGATACAACATCCCCCTTGTTTAAGTTTAAATTAACCCTTGACAAACAATATTATAGAGACCTGACTTAGTTACAATTTAGACAATGACTTAAGACTATGGTTAGGTCTTAATCTAGGATACAATGTTCTACTTAATCTATTTCATCAATTAGCCTTCTGGTTGGCTTTACAACTCTTCCAGAACGAGTTACATGTTGACTGACTGAGGATTGAGATGAGAGCTCTTGAGGTCTAGACTCCTGCCTGTTACCTTCCTCTCTCCCCTGCGACGAATTGGATAGCATAGGAGAATATTTGTGTCTTAAATGAACCCTATTCCTCCTATACCTAACTCCATTGACATCCTCAACGACATATGACCTATTATTAGCCAACCTTAGCTTGACAATGGCTTGTTCCCAATTGCTATCAGGCTTTCTTTTAAAGTATACATGATCATTGGGATACAGTAATGACAATGACTTTGTATTTCTATTATAATATTTAGA
Organism: Sesamia inferens; assembly: GCA_037179545.1. Taxonomy (NCBI): domain Eukaryota; kingdom Metazoa; phylum Arthropoda; class Insecta; order Lepidoptera; family Noctuidae; genus Sesamia; species Sesamia inferens. The sequence continues at coordinate 11,510,114 of CM073939.1, forward strand.
CTTATTTTTATTATTTTGCTTGACACATTCTTCATAATTTTTGAATGTAACCACTTTAGGTTTTAATTTCTTATAAGACATAGGAATGTTATTTCTTAAATTCCTGGACATTAACAATTGAGCTGGAGATGGTAAATTATTCTTAGGTGTGTTTCTATACTGTAATAAAGCTATGTATGGATCAGATGAGTTTCTTTTACATTTTTTTAACATATTTTTGATAATTTTGACTGAACTCTCTGCTTGACCATTTGACTGTGGATGATATGGGCTAGTTACAATGTGTTCTATGTCCCATTCATGCATAAAATTCTTAAATTCTAATGACTGAAAAGGAGGACCACCATCAGACACTAAAGATAAAGGTATTCCATGACGAGCAAAAATGGACTTTAAATGTGTTATTACATTCTTTGCTGTACTGTTTTTATTTAACAAAGCTATTTCTATAAATTTAGAATAATAATCTGTGACAATTAAATAAGTGAGGTTATCAAAATACATTAAATCAACACCTACTTGTTGCCATGGATATTTATTTATTTCAAAATTTTTTAGTGGTTCCTTTGGATTATTAGGTTTAAATTGTGCACATACATAACATTGTTCTACCAAGTTTTTAATATCAGCTGACATGCTTGGCCAGTACAAAGACTCTCTAGCCAGTTTTAAGCATTTATTTATACCTTGGTGACCTTCATGAATTTTACCTAACATCTCCTTATACATTGACTGTGGTACTATTAATTTTGACCCTTTGAACAACAAATCTTTGACTACATGAATTTCAGCTTGTATGTTCCAAAATGGTTTTATTGACAGACTGACATTATTTTTATTTTTTGGCCAACCTTCATAATAATACTTTTTTAACAATTGCAAAGTATCATCTTTCTTAGTGTTCTGTAACAATTTTGTACAGTACTCCTTTGTGACTGCTAGACTTGAATGCATTAAATTGACATGACAAGATATTTCTGACTCATTCTCAGGTATATAATGTTCTTTTAATGCTGCTCTAGACAGAGTGTCAGATATAAACATTTCTTTACCCGGAACATGTATAACTTCCAAATCATATTTTTGTAAAGTTAACATCATACGTTGCAATCTTGCTGGTACATCATGTAATGGCTTTTTAAAAAGATAGACTAAAGGTTTATGATCAGTATGAACAGTTACTTTATGACCGTACACATACTGGTGAAATTTTTCACAACCAAACTGAATGGCTAACAATTCTTTCTCAATTTGAGCATACCTTGACTGAGTTTGAGTTAATGTTTTTGAACTATAAGCAATAGGTTTATTATTCTGCATAATGACTGCTCCTAATGCTGACTTTGACGAATCGACTGACAAGACTAATGGTACATTGGGATTATAATGAGCTAAAACTGGTGAATTTGTAATTTCATCGATTAAACTCTTAAGACATTGACTATGATTTTCATCCCAAGTCCAGACTGAATCTTTCTTCAAAAGATTTCTTAAAATTTGAGTTTTTTGAGACAAATTGCTAATAAAGGGACCTAAATAATTGATCATACCTAATATTCTTTGCAATTCTTTGACATTTTTTGGTGTGGGCATATTGACAATTGCTTTTACTTTCTCTTCATCAACCCTAGCACCATCTTTACTAAAAACATACCCTAAAAAACAGACTTCTGAAACTAGAAATTTACATTTAGACTTATTGTACTTTAAATTGACTTCACGTGCTCGTTGCATGACTTTATGTACTCTCTCATTATGTACTGACTCGTTTGGTCCATATACCAAAATATCATCGATGAATATTAGAACTCCTTCTAAATCACCGAACAAATTCATCATGACTCTTTGAAAAATTTCAGACGATGCATTAATACCAAAAGGTAACCTTAAATATTTATATCTACCGAAAGGTGTTTGAAATGTACATAAATCAGAACTATATTCATCTAGTTTAAGCATCCAAAATCCTGAAAATGCATCTAAATGAGAAAAACAAACAGCTCCTGCTAGTTGAGATCTGATCTCATCTATTGACTTTAGTGGATAAATTTCCCTTACAATATTCTTATTCAAGTTTCTAGGATCTAAACAAATTCGTAACTGACCCGTGCTTTTGACTGTTATGACTATACTGTTCACCCATTCTGTAGGTTTAATAACCTTTTCAATGACCTGCATTTTCTCCATGCGATCCAATTCATCTCGCAGTTTGTTCAGTAAAGCGAAGGGTACTCTTCTCGGAGCATCCACGCATGGCACTGCTTCAGGTTTGAGTTTCAGGCGACAGACTTGAGGTAGACATCCAAGACCCTGAAATACATCATTGTATTGTGTAAGAATTTGTTCACTAAAATTTTGTTGAGACACAGAGAAAACTCTTTGAATTATACCTAATTTTTCACAAGTTGGTAGACCTAAAACATTCGGACAAACTAAATCTGCGACTATAAACACTATATTTACACTAATAGTGCTATTATTTAAAGATAAACTACATTTTATATTGACTTTGCCCATAATGGGTATTGATATACCACCAAACCCACTAACGTTTATTTGACATTTCTCAAGTGACATTTGACTTTGACATTTCAAAAATTGAAAAGTTCTCTTTGACATAATATTGATATCAGCTCCCGAGTCAATAATGCAATTAATTTGTGTATGACCAACTAAAATGTTTATGTTCCATGACTGTTTAGAACAGTATTTGTTTTGTTTTGACTCGACTGTATTGACCTGTTTACTATGTGCTGACTTTGCTGTAATAATTCTACAAGGGTTTGTTGTGTGAGATTCCTCAGACTTGTGTCTGTACTCATCATTAAGATATGAATCTCGACTAAGACTTTTTGACTTTTTTGACTTGACTGTGAATCTCTCAGACTGTTTAGTGTTTTCATCATTGAGATACGACATATGACAAGATGAGTCTTCATGAGATCTCTCGGACTTATCAGTCACCAGACTTTTTTCATCACTGAGGCATTTTTTATTAGACCTCTCAGATATGACATTATCACCACTTTCATCACAGAAATATGACACAGGATATTTTTTATGACAAGATGAGTCTTCATGAGATCTCTTAGATTTTGACTGCGACTGGCCTATGTGCGACCTGACCGTTGATTGTAACTTGGGATGTGACTGTGACTGTGTGTATGACAACCTGCTATGTCTGTAATGATTTTGATTGTGATGACTTTGTGACTGTAAATGACAATTATATTGACTAGACTTATGACTATGACTGAAATTATGACAATTTAAAATTCCAACAAAATTATCTTGACTACCAGTTGAACTAAAAGACTCTAAATGACTGACTTTTTTATTATTTGAGTAACAAAATTTTGCAAAATGACCATAAGAGTTACATGACCTGCATTTAGCTCCCTGCGCTGGACATTTGTAGCGGTGGTGTTGTCCACAGCGGCTACACGTCTTCGAGCGCTTCTCAGGACTGGGACTTGACTTTGACCTCCCTGCGCTGGATCCCTGCTGACTGACTGGTGAAGCTCGCCGTCGCTGACGCTCCGCTCGACCACGGCTCCTCCGACGCAGATGCATGACTTTTTCAGACTCTTGACTAGTGGACCTCTTGACAATTTGGTCTGCATCCTGCTGTGCGACGATGAGTGTCCTAGCTAGCTCTCGCATCCTCTGATATGTCAGATCAGGTTCCTGCAGCAGTCTCTGACGTACATGTGCTAAGTCCAAACTCAAGTTGGCGATAAAAATATCTCTGATAAGAGATTCTCTGAGCGTTCCAAATTCGCAATCTTGGCTCTTATTTTCGAGATCGGTTAAGAAATCCTCGATGCTTTCCGATTTCTGTTGACGTGTGGTAAAAAACATGTAACGATACATGGTAATATTTTTTCTGGGTTGAAAAAATTCGTCGAATTTGGCTTTGACGTCATGTAATGTGCTTTCTCCAATATTTATGTTGAATGTGTTGAAAATATTTAAGCATTTTTCACCAATGTGATGTAATAAAATGGCGATCTTGCGTTTCTCACCGGACTTGTCTAAACCCGTTGCCAACAAGTATAATTCGAACTGTTGCCACCAGCGCTTCCAGGCTTCGTAATTGTTGTTTGTTGCATCTGACGATATTTTAAGCGCCTTCAAGCCACTGTTCATTGGAGCTTCGGTGTCATGGCTGCCACCGACGCCATCCGACTTTTGCATTTTTTGAATTTTCTTTCTCCGTTTTCACTTCTGACACCATGTATGATTCTTGTGTTGGTAAATATTAAAGTCTTTAGATAATTAGACTGGTTTATTACACTTGTATAATTATTACATAATAATCGACATCTTCCAGGTCAGATCCTAAGTTACAATGACAAGACTATAGACAATATTCATAGACACTAATACATAGAGATGGTATTAGTTACTCGACTACAGAGTAGTGATGTATGATACAACATCCATACACTAATGGGCCGCAATAATAGATTTGATTGATTGATAAAACCTCATTGGAGACAGTCTGGTATCAAAGAGATTGTTAGTAGGGTCGAAGATCTAGAACAGACAGAGAATTAATTACCTTGACAGGGTTATCGGTACCTAGCTGTAGGTATATGATAATTTACATAGATAATGCTGTTACTGCACAATGGTCATAGTTTGCATTCTGTCTTCGGACAACCTGTCTTTGTTAATGATAACAACGAGTTTAGAAATGTTAAAATTTATTAATTTCAACCTTAAAGTTCAGGAACTACTAATGTGTGTTATGATTTTGCCAATTAAACAATCTTCTGAGGTACGAGTAAATGAGTAAAGTTCAATTATCTTCAATAAAAGTATGAGAGGATCCTCCGATTAGACTGGAGTTGCGTCTAGTGGGCTTCGATTTATTGTAGAACTTTAAACTTTAGAAGGAAAACATTTGGAAATGTTCTCTTGGGTTTTAGAATAGAATAGAAACTTTTATTTCAGACAGGATTCATAAGGTAAGTTAGCCATAGTCTAGTGTTAGTAGGTTACAGACACAAATGTATGACACAGATGTAGATACAACTAAAATTAATACTTAGAGTGGAGCTGCACCCACCTCCGCAACATCGGGAACCCCACCGATCCGCGAATACAACTAACGAAATGAAATGAAATGAAATGAAATCGTTTATTAAGCAAGTAGGATCACCGATCACTTTTACACGTCATATGTGTTTTTTCTTTTTTTTTTTGTTTTTTTAAACTAGATGAAGCCGGCATTTCCTAACTGACTACCTCTGAGAAGAAATAGCCGAAACAAACTCAGGGATCATCGTCTTTTTTAAAGTCCAGACATTAAAAATGAAAATGTTTTATTAAAAATGAAAAGATTAACACTGTTGAGGCTGCCGCTAATGATCGCTAAAAACACAAAGCTTAGAAATATTCGATTTTCTGGCCTTCTCTAAAACAAAAAACTTGAAATTAAACCTCATATCTATTTCCGCCTTTATGGTTCGGTGCATAGAATAGTACCAACCCATATCCTCGCGTGGGTATCGTAAGAGACGACTAAGGGAACTCTCACCAGAAAAGCGGGCAGCAGCGCTTCTCCTGTGGAATTGCCAGTTACTGTGATTCCCAACCCGCCTGCCAAGCGTGGAGATTTAAGACTAGTAGCTGGTAATGGCTGGCGGAGAACTGCTCAGGATCGAGCTTGTTGGCGTGCCCTGGAGGAGGCCTATGTCCAGCAGTGGACAAGTATATAGTTGTAGTATATATTTGAAAATCTTATGTATGTACATAAAAATATATCTAATTTTAAGAAAATAAGCGATATTCATAATATAAATACCAGGAACAAACATAATCTTGCTGTACATCACACTCGTCTCCACAGAGTAGGCAACTCGTTCATGGGTCAATGTATACACTTTTACAACAAGCTTCCCATGGACATTCGAAACTTACCCATTAAACGATATAAAACCTATATAAAGGCCAAACTTTGCAAAAAGGGGTATTATAAAATCTCAGATTATTTAGAGGATAGAGAGGCTTGGGACCGAGCTGCTCGCTCTGTTAAGCATTGTTATTAAGCAATATGCGTAATTATAACGTAAATTATTGTAAACATTTTCATTTTTAATGTCTGGACTTTAAAAAAGACGATGATCCCTGAGTTTGTTTCGGCTATTTCTTCTCAGAGGTAGTCAGTTAGGAAATGCCGGCTTCATCTAGTTTAAAAAAAAAAAAAAGAAAAAATAAAAACATATGACGTGTAAAAGTGATCGGTAATCCTACTTGCTTAATAAACGATTTCATTTCATTTCAGTAGAGGCTGATGATGGTGATGATGATGAATAAGTATTTATTTCACAAAAAATACATAGCACTATACACTGTATTTTACACTTTGCACAGATTATGGCAATGCCCTCCCTAATGGAATGAAAGCCTTGGGTTAGGCCTTTTTCCAGCAGTGGACCTCTATAGGCTGCGAATAAGAATAAGAAGATGTCTATTTCTGGCATGCCCTAGAACTAAAAACTACGAATACATGTGACATCTACCAACCAGCACTGGGCGAGCGCGGTAGATTATGACCCAATCCCTTTCATCGAGAGGAGACCTGTGTTCCAACAGTTAGAACAATACAGGCTGTATCTGAAATCGTAACGCAAACTTCGGTAAAAGGTTAGACCACATGCCACTAATTAAATTATGATAGTCATTTATGTCGTTAATGAACGGTTACAGAATTCACAGTGTTTAAAAAAAGTTTCGGCTCGGCCTTTGAACGTTGCAAGCGTGCCGCCGTGCGGGTTTGTAGGTATGACGTTGATCCCTGATGTGAACTCTATTAAATCAGCTGATAAGATAGTTTTTCGAGTTTTGTTTTCATTGTGTTTTTTTTTTTGTAATTAGCGAATTAATTAATGTTTACTTTAAAATCTTATTGCGTTATAAAAGTATGGCATCTATGAACGGTCTGAAATGAAAAATACTACGTATATGTTTTTGTTAATCATGAAAAAGCCGACGAAAAATTCCGTCATTACTCGTACTATATGGTACTCGTTTGTGCGTCGATGTCAGATACACCCTTTATAGGCTGATTACATATGTATGTTATGTAAGTCTAATTGCAAGATTACACAAATGCCTAGTATCCAAGTAGATCATAATAATAACCTACAAAAACGTAATCAACACCACCACAACATTATTTATTTCCGCCGAACGTACCATAATTACATGTCTGTCAAAGGTGAACAAGAATTAGGGTCATAATCCACAAGGGTAACGGTGAAGGGCTTAATGATAATAAATAATACAAAGATACCGCCACAAAATTCATATAATAGGTTGTTACAGAAGGTTGGCTCCGTGCAATGAGCGAAATCTCACGTATAAATAGACATTTTTAGAGAGAGCAAGCGTCACAAGCAAATGTAGAAAGACATTCGTTTCAGATACAAATCCACCTGTTTATGCCTTTACCTATGACGAAATTTCAAGCAATATATCTCTAGTATTAGCTGATAAGAAAAGTCATACTTCATAAATTAAGTCGTACATTTCCAGTATAGAATTAAAATGTATAGGTTAATGATGTCATCGTGTATAATCTTTTTCATATAATACAGTTTTGTTTTTATTGGAAATCATTGATTGGAAAGATTTTTTATTTTAATTGGTGGCTCTGTGGTATACCTACGGCCGTGTTAGTTGTAGGTCGTGGGTTCGAACCCTGACAGGTGCTTTATTTTATGTAAATGATTCATATATAACTATCAGCATTTACGGCCCACAACTCTCAGAAAAAGAAGGCCGTCGCCCCAGTAGTGAGAACATTATAAGCTACTTATGCTGCATGCATAAAACGTACAATATTGTAATACTAAGTCGGAAATGCAGATTCTATCTTGCAGACATATTTATAACTAGCAACCCGCCCCAGGTTCGGACGGGTGCAAAGCTGATACTTATTACACTACAGAAAAACTGTGAACGTTAATGAAACGAAATTACTTACGACATCACATTAGAAACCTCAAAAATAATAGTATTTCTCCACAATTTAATGGATGTGATTATACATATAAACCTTCCTCTTCAATCACTGTATCTATTAAAAAAAACTGCATGAAAATCCGATAGATAGGGATGCAATAGGGATATAGGGACAAAGAAAGCAACTTTGTTTTATACTATGTAGTGATTTAGTTGTGCCTTTTTTTGCGGGTGGAATATCTTCATGGTCAAGGTCTGTCAGACTCTTACTGACTAAAAACCACCCTGGTGTTCCATCTCACACCTACACCGGGGGTTTCGAGAACAAATAGTGCTTCCGCAACCCTCGAATGGTGCTGGCCCGCCACCATGTTTGGGGCCGCCATGTTTGGGGGGCGACAGATGTCATCGTGACGGCAGGGCGTGAAAGCCTGTCCCGCCATTCCGCCATCAGGACCTCGCTGAGCTGCGACCGACGCGACGCTGCTCGAGCTGACGCTGCATCAGCAGTTCGCCCCGCTCTCGCGCCTGCTCGCGCCTCCGGTATGTGGCTGTGCCTACGCTAACACTTGAACCTTCTGTAACTGTTCTGTGGTACCGAAATCGAAACGACGAACTTTCACCTTAGAGATTATTAATAACAATAATTCTTTGTTTGAGCGATTTGCTACGGAATTTACAACAATACATGAATGCGTTAATAATTTTTTTTTTTTTATATTTTGACACGTCATGCTGCGATTAAAGAATGGGAGAAAGATCATGCTATTTCTCTAAGTCATTTGTTGGAGGTAGTCAAGTTACAGATACCCAAGATTTAATGCCCTTAGGTGTTGGGTCAAGACCACCGCAATTAATGTCTTGTGCCTTAATATTTACAGTTTTCTTTTATCCACATTTAATCGATATCAATGAATCAAAAATTTGGCTCGTTTGTTTCCGTTAAATACGAGTAAAATGATAAATATAGATATAGATAATAATAAATATAGATAATAGAAACTCAGAGACAGTTTAGACGCGATTGGCGACCACAAATACTTCAATTTACGCCAGGAGCGGGCTAATTTGACAGGCCTAAAGTGACATTTTATCTTCTGTCCTTTTCTTAATTAAATGGAATAAAAAAGATGCACTGAACTTTAGTTTAATTTGTTCCCAACAAGGGAATCGGGGCCATTGTCAAAAAATTACACTAAAATTTAATAAAACAAAAGAATAAGAAAAAATAACTTACAAAGTCATCAGATTGTTGCTTAACGATTTAATCATATATATATAGAACCGCGATGAAACAAGGGACATTTATGTAAGAACAGAGTCACGGGCAAGTATATACCTTTTCATTATTGACTAGCTGCGTCCTGCAACTTCAACGCGTAGGATTCAATTAGATTTTTTTTTTATATGCTTCGCTCTTGTTGGTCGCATCGCTAAAAGTATTTTTCAAATCGGACCAATAGTTCCTGAGATTAGCGCGTTCAAGAAAACAAACTCTTCAGCTTTATATATTAGTACTAGCGGCCGCCAGCGACTTCGTTCGCGTGTAGTTAGTTATGCTCCGCTCCTATTGGTCGCAGCGTGATGTTATATAACCTAAAGCCTTTCTGGATTGATGGGTTATCCAACGCAAAAAGAATTTTTCATTTCGGACCAGTAGTTCCTGAGAATAGTGCGTTCAAACAAACAAACTCTTCAGCTTTATATATTAATACAGATTTTATTCACAGAGTCACTAGCAAGGATGAGCGTTTTTTATTGGCATCTCCCAGTTCAATTCAGATTGTCGTCTACTTCTCCGGGGTTTCATCAAATTACAAAAAACATTATTGTGTGACAAAAGTTACACAACAATGTTGTTGAAATACTCAAATAAGTAGGTAAACTCCCACGTTAACTGAGAGGCCAATTTGTATCCGATTTATATTATCATCAGAATCGCATCAACGCAGTGGGTGGGTTCAGTCACCGACCTTTAAATACGCTGTCTTTAATTAGTAATACATTTAACAGTATGGCGTAATGTTTTCTTTATCAAAAAGCACTTACTCATTTCTTCATCAAAAATGTTATTGTATATACGTACTCCACAGTTGAGAAATTTCTACAGCAAAACAAGCAACCCGCGCCTACAGCCTACTGACGTGACGTAATTTGCCATAATGTGGTATATCTAAGCTCAATAATGATTAAATTAATACAATTGTCATCATCCTTGTCGTCCTCCATGGCGCAGCGGTCAACATGCCTGCCTGCGCCGTGGAGGCCCCGGGTTCGATCCCCGGCCAGGTCAAGATGGAAAACGATCTTTTCCTAAATGGCCTGGGTCTTGGATGTTTATCTATATATGTATCTATTATATATATAGTATCGTTGAGTTAGTATCCCATAACACAAGTCTCGAACTTACTTTGGGGCTAGCTCAATCTGTGTGATTTGTCCGTACATATTTATTTATTTTATTTTAATTATAAACCTTCCGTAATAAATAATTAATTTAAATAATGAGGAAAATCGCTGAACAGTCTTTCTTCTTTGGTTAAAAGCTACAGGCCCGTGACAATTATCGGTCGAAAATATCGGATGCGTTATGGCGACATCTCGAAATGAAGTAATCGGAGATACACACTGCTGCAGTAATAATTACGTAATAGAAGTAGGTTACTTGCGTCCCTTAATCTTACGATATTCAGTTATGAGGTCTTAGAACATTTAATATCATGAATTCGTGACGTCACATGCGGTACACACATCTACGTCTTTAACGGAGGACTTGTAGTGTTGGTTACAAATATCGGCCTATAATACCCATAGGGAGGACCTGTGGGTGTTGTACGGGGCGACAAAGGGAATTCTCACCAGGAAAGCGGGCAGCAGCGCGTTTCCTGTAGAATATTAAACTACTGCGATCCAATGCAATGAAAGTCTTTTTATTTTTAATAAAAATTATAAACTAGCGCTTGACCGCAATCCCGCCTGATGGTATGGATGGCGCTAGTTTATTAAGAGTAGGCTCACTCAGAAAAACTGAGCGAATAGAAAGGAAGACGGCAGTTGAGCGAGGTGATGCATTGTTAAACCCAACAACACGACCAACGATGCTGCGCCAAAGGGAGATTGATTTGAAGACCCTCCATGACCAAACTCCCACACAACAACATTAAGCGTATCGTACCCGGCACACATCGCAACACAACTGCTCAGACCCGTCCTCCGTACGGCTTCGCCAGACATCATGCCGGAACACGACAAATCGTTTAGCGGCAAGGCTTTGTCTGGTGGGTGGTAACTTCTGCCGGCGGCCGATGTTATGGCCTGCCACCGAGTCTTGGTCTTGAAGAAGCAAAAGTGTGATAAAGTACCGCATGGATTTTTGCAATAATGCATCTGATACTATCGAATGATAAGGGGCTTGTGGGGGAAAACCTTTAAACTATAATTATTTGATATTAATATCGATTAATGTTTCGTATATATTTTTGTAAATCGGAACACAAAGCGTCAAAAACAAACCGTATCTACATTCGTAACTGTACGGACAAACGTACATTAGTTTTATATACATAATTAATTTGGATGACATAGCATAGCATCGATCATGCCCGACCTACATTTAATATTTCCTTATTTCTTGTAAACTGTGTATGATCAGTGAATTAAAGACACTCGCTAATAAAGTTTTATCTTGACAACATCCACCACTTCCTACTAGCTGACATCATTTCATCTCAATATTGACATTCGTGTATCGTGGTCATACAACCCGTGCATATTGACATTTCGTGTATGTGGTCACACAACCCGTGCGTATTGACATTTCGTGTATGTGGTCACACAACCCGTGCGTATTGACATTTCGTATATGTGGTCACACAACCCGGGTGTATTGACATTTCGTATATGTGGTCACACAACCCGGGCGTATTGACATTTCGTATATGTGGTCACACAACCCGTGCGTATTGACATTTCGTGTATGTGGTCACACAACCCCGTACACTAACAATAGGGTAGTTGACTAAAAAAACTAATTAGTCCGTCAGTGAGATTTCCAAAAAATACTAGACACGTATTTTTTTCTTTTTTCATATAAACAAAAAATGAAGACGACACAGTGCGTTGAAAACTCGTGTGACGTCACTGCACGCTGCACTTTTAAGCGAGCAGCCACCACTCCTGATCTTTGATGCCTTTTATTTTTGTCAAATTTTATTGATTTGATAAAACAAAATATACGTATTATTTTTCTATAATCTGTATGACGGACTAAATAGAATCATTTTTTGTTTTCATCCAGGAAACATCCCTATTATTTTAAAATACTTAGGACTGAACAATAAGAAGTTAAATATAATAACCCACTTTTTATCTATCACGCTTATACGGTCTCCATTTTCCAAGATTTTCTAAAAAAAAGTATAGTAATAGAACTACTAACAATTAATTAAACGAAGTAATTACACCACAGACCTAACAAATAAACCGTCCAATTCTGACCTCAACTAGAAAATTCCACACATGCCTCTCCATCATGGTGAATAGTGCACAAATTGGACCGTTGTCCGTCCTCCTTCAAGCCTTGATGGATTAGTTCTCGGGACTTTTGTTCCCCTTGTGATAATTAATTTCGACGGTTTCCGTAATTCAAGGTCCATTCATGACAGAATGGTCCCGTATCTCAGATGTTAGGGTTGAACAATAGTATGATAACGCGATTATGTTGAATTGTGTTGTATTATAAACGTCTCGTCATTGTTTCCCTAAAAGGGTTGTTTTCGGGTATCCGTGACTACCATTGGGCTGTTTTGAAAGAGGAATTCATTATTGTGTTTTGTGTAGTAACAATAGATTTTATCTTTTTCACAAAAGTCATTTATTGGATATATAAGGCTAGGTGACCTGATAAACGTTTTCCTGTTCTTAAATTGTAAGTGATAGCCTCGAGTTCATGCAAAAATCTCATGGAATAAATGGCCTGAAATTAAGCAATTCACAATATGATTAAACTTTTCACTATCAAGGTTTTAAATATATTATTTCAATATAAGGCTTTTGGCTGTTTTGTAATAGTGCGTGTTTGTGTGTGTGTGTGTGTTTTTTTTTATTTATCCCTCCATAAAACCCAATTCGGATTATTACGAGCATTTTAAAATATAGCAATATCCAAATCCATCCAGCATTTCATTTATTTAAATGAATATCTTTTACTTTCAAGTAAATAAACCAGAGAGCAGTGGTGGCTTAGTGGTAACGGCCGCGACTTACAAACTCTAGGTCGTAGGTTCGAATCCCGTTAGGTAATTTACTTTGTGTAAATTATTTCATCACCACTATTCTCAAAACGGGGAAGGAAAACATCGTGAGGAGACCGGCATGCCTTAAAAGTAAAAACTTCGAAGGCGTGTGACATCTACCAATCCGCACTGGGCCCGCGTGGTAGATTACGGCCCACTTCCTCTCACCGAGAGGAGCCCTGTGTCCCAGGAGTGGGAACATTATAGGCTGGCGTGTAAATAAACCTGCAAATTAATATACCGTACCGGACCAAATTAGTTTACCGTACCGGACCAAAATAATTTACCGTACCGGACCATATTATTATACCGTACCGGACCAAATTAATATACCGTACCCGACCAAATTAGTTTACCGTACCGGACCAAATTAGTTTACCGTACCGGACCATATTATTATACCGTACCGGACCAAATTAATATACCGTACCGGACCAAATTAGTTTACCGTACCGGACCAAAATAGTTTACCGTACCGGACCATATTATTATACCGTACCGGACCAAATTAATATACCGTATCGGACCAAATTAGTTTACCGTACCGGACCAAATTAGTTTACCGTACCGGGCCAAATTAGTATACCGTACCGGACCATATTATTATTATACCGTAACGTACAGTATAAAGTACCTAGATTATGATTTTAATTTATGAATTACCCAGTTTTGCAACAAATGTGTTTGAGTTTGAGATTAGGCAGATTAATTCAATGAATGAACAAAAACTAACATTACTCTCTTTCTTTAAACTCAGTCTATCTCTTACTTATCATCCCAAAACACATAAACGTAAGAATCCAATAACTTACTATGTTCGATGATTTCAAACAAACCAGTTAACAATTAACTTAATTAACGCCAATTAAAATCTGTGTTAAATACGTTTAAATGCAGTCATTAATACGGAACTTTACAGAAACCCAGATGTTTCAATTGATTTCCATATTCCACATGATAATTTAACTTAATAAACTGGAAGTTAAGTATACTTGTCCCGTCGATAACAAATTATCAATTCCTATTAATAAATTGGAACTCAATTATCAACTGGAATTATGAATAATACCGTACGAGTTTCCCAAATTGACGTCATATATGTACTAGTAATTAATTTACAGTAATTTACGAGTCTTTCACAGGTTCTTTCTCTAAAGTTTATGATGTCTATTAAAATTATTGGCTATTGGGAGGTATTGCCTTCAATATTACAACAGTCTCAGTCAGTTAAGTTAAGTGCGCTAGGTAGACGGCAAAATTGTAAACTTCTTTCGGCTTCTGTCTGCTTTAATCCTAAGCCAGGCAACTATATCGGAGGAATATGAATGAACTTTTGATAGCTTTTTCCATCCAAAAAACGTAAATTTTATTGGTAGACTGAAAAGCAATGTTTAGAGATCTGTATTGATGATTTTATTCTACGGATATAACATATTAAGGTAGATTGAAAAGCAATGTTTAGATATCTGTATTGATGATTTTATTCTACGAATATAACATATTAAGGTAGATTGAAAAGCATTCTTTAGAGATCTGTATTGATGATTTTATTCTACGAATATAACATATTAAGGTAGATTGAAAAGCAATCTTTAGAGATCTGTATTGTTGACTTTATTGGTGCCCGTGTGGTACCGGGCTTAGAATAGTACCAACCCATATGGGTTGATACTATTCCAAGCACCCACGGGAGGATATCCTCCCATGAGTGTCGTAAGAGGCGGCTAAGGAAACTTTTACCAGAGAATCGGGGAGCAGCGGTTTTCATGTAGATTATCAAATTATTACGATCCGCAACCCAACTGCCAAGCGTGGGTATTATGGCAAACCCCCCTAAAATAATGAAAGCCTTGGGGGAGGTCTTTGTCCAGCTGTGGACCTCTACAGGCTGATGAAGAAGAAGATTCGTGATTATAATGATAATAATTATAATGATAATAATTATAATGATAATAATTCTTTAAAAACATAGGTATTCGTTACGCTCGCGATAGCAAAAAATATGATATTTTATTCAATATACCACCATCAGCCTGTTTGCGAAATACACTATTACTATCAATTTTTTTTTTTAATAATTATGAACTAGCGCTTGACCGCCTGATGGTAAGCTATGATGCGATCGTTGATGGTAAAGCGCGCTAGTTTATTAAGAGCCTATTCACTCAGAAAAACTGAGCGAATAGGAAGGAAGACGGCAGTTGAGCGAGGTGATGCAATGTTAAACCCAACAACATGACCAACGGTGCTGCGCCAAAGGGAGATTAATCTGAAGACCCTCCACGACCAAACTCCCAACACAACAACATTAGGCGCATCGTACCCGGCACACATCGCAACACAACTGCTCAGACCCGTCCTCCGTACGGCTTCACCAAACATCATGCCGGAACACGACAAATCGCTTGGCGGCAAGGCTTTGTCTAGTGGGTGGTAACTTCTGCCGGCGGCCGATGAGAAAAAAAATTAATCATTTCGAGAAAAAGAATTTTAATCATTTTGAAGCATAATGCCAATACATTGCTCTAGATGTTAAAAAATTGTGTCTACTCACCATAAATAGTCACCGTAAATAACGCAATGAATATTGTTGAACTATCAAAGTTAAATCCATTGCTATTGATAGTGTGATACGTAACTATCGTGCTGATAATGACAAAAAACGTCAGAAAACGTAAGAAAATTTGGATTTCACCTCCTTAGTGCATTCCCCTAAGGTTGCACTTCGACAGAACATTAAACTATAGAAATGTAGGAAAATGGCACATTGCTCATCCTGTCGCTGCATGATAAATAGGACCGCACTTCCATTCATTCAACTAGTATGCATATTCATTCAATTAATGAATTCAAAGGACCTTCTCTCACGTACTTTGTAGGTAAATATTCACTGTCATTGTACGTGTGGTGTGTAAAGCGTACCTTCCATTCACATCCGTTAATGTACACAGCAGGACACTGACTAACTTAAGTACTTCGTTTTGTCCTAATTACATACATAACCAAGGAATCCCAAGTTTAATACCTAAAATACATATATACGGTACACCATTGTCATATACGCTGCTCTGTTTACTAAGTTTGTTGTGCACGATGAAATTCTATGAGGGCAAAAGTCGGTACTTGCGCTTACTCTCACCTGTTGTGTAATCATCTGAGCTGTGATCGCCTACATACCCTACAAATGACTTGTAAGTAATTACTGTGAGTAAGATTCACACGTCCCATAATAATAAACACTTTAATAATAATAATGAATCAACGCTTCCCACGCATTCATTTATTATTAGAAACACTCAGTATAAACACCTATTATAAGATAGTGAAAGCAAAGTGTTCTAAATCGTTAAGTGTGTTTTAAGGTAAATCGACACTTTTCTAAACTCAGGCATTAAAATAACAAGCGTAGGTATGTATAATCCAATTTCAGCAACAAAACTTTTTGAATTAAATTCCGAGCGAATAATGCAGCTTGCACGAATAAATTTTTGAGTTTATTAGGTAGCAGCGAGCTGCAAATCAGGGGACCAACTCCCTCGTTTATGAGAATAAACGCATAGTTAAGTCTCAATGCAAACTATCTCCTGTTTGAAACTTTAGACTCGGTTCTGTTTTCTTTTGTCTGTGCTTCTAACATGAACATTGAAAATGCTTTGTCCGTTGAAAACAAAACAAGTTGAGCTTCAGTTGAAACTGAGTTTTATTAGATAATATGAACAAATTTTCAGAGACCAGAAATTTGAACATGGAATTGTTATTTTTAAGCAAAATATTTGTTTGTTTTATTTGAAAATATATGCTAAGATTAGTTTGTGGCTTCGTTGTTATCATATAAAGGATTTCACAAAAACTAAGAAATGGCAAGTTTTTGGGCCAAAGAATCCGCATTGCCGTACAATGTGGTAATATTATTCTATGCCTTTTAGGTATACGATATCGTCGCTTGTTGAGAGCGATGCGGACGAATTTTTCATGTCCTAGAATTCTTACCCGTTCATTTTTTGTATACTTGTACAGATCCCCCTTTATTTAGCCTTGCTCATAGTTAAGTAGTGATAGTTGTAGCAATTATCTATTTACACATTGTTGACATTTTTACACCTAATAACTTTAAGCAACGTAACTAAATCCCTAAATTAATACTGTTTTAAGACTGCTAATTTTTAATGTATGGAGATATGAAGAAAGGGGCGTAATGTTCACTCATCCTCCATCCAGACGGGTGTTGAGTCTAGCGGACACTTGCCCAACGGTCGTGCTAGTTGTTTCCCACGAACGCAACAAAATCATAAATTGTAATTAGCCATTAGTTATTACTCTTATAAAGATTTGCGTGATCTACAGATGACGAAATAAATAGGTACTAACATTATTATATTTATTAGTTTCTTCAAACTAACTAGACTCTGTGAATTGCCATAATCTAATTGCAATACTAATTCCTCTAGCTCCAATCAATTGCGGAATTCCGATTACCATATAAAGGCTTGACATAAATGAGAACGTTCTCGTATACTCGACTCACTGACCGTTGAATCGACTCGTAAAAGTTACTACTGGTAATTAGCATACGACTCATCACATAAACCGTTAATCGCACGCATAATCAAGTGTAATAAAAACGTGTCGTGCGATCGTGTATTTTCTTACATCTAACTTTATACGTTTTATTTGATCGTTCTTTTTTTGTTTTATCTGATTTACATCTGATATCTGTCTAATGTATTTGTGTGACTTTAGGTTGTCTTAAATATACCTATGATATTCATCGACATAGCACTGCGAGTCGCTAAACTTAAGTGGCAGTGGGCAGGGCACATTGCTCGTAGAACCGATAGCCGATGGGGCAGTAAGGTTCTGGAGTGGCGGCCGCGTACTGAAAGACGCAGCGTAGGGAGGCCCCAACAAGGTGGACCGATGACCTAGTGAAGGTCGCGGGAAGCCGATGGATGCGAGCAGCACAAGACCGGTCGGCGTGGAAAGCCTTGGGGGAGGCCTTTGTCCAGCGGTGGACATCCATAGACTGAAGAAGAAGAAGAAAAAATATACCTATGAAACAATAATAATTAAATAAATGAAAGAAAAAAACAGAAGAAACAAACAAAATAACATAAAAGTTATAAAAATATTCTTATACAAATACAAAAATATATATGTTATTGCCCAACTAATAACTAGGTATATGTGGGACTAAAAATATAATATAATATTCTTTCTTTCTATACCTACACTAGTTCTTCCTAATATTTTAATGTAACATTGGTGGTGTATTCCTATTGAAGGCAAACGTAACAAAAAAGGTTTGCTTATATTTTATAAGGCATCAAACAGAACCTATCAAAAAATATAGATATTATAAATCTAATCCAACTGAAAAACTTCTACCACCAGACTATCATCGTAATAGCGAAAAATTTCAATATATCCTAAAATTTCAATACCTACTCGATCAGCTGAACCTGACCAGAATATAGATCAGCTGTGTATATTTTCGCGATCAGGATGTTTATTCACTCGAAAATATTGTTTAGTTTGATAGTCTCCCACAGTTTTAATTAATTTATTTATTTATAATTAATTAATTAAAATGGCTTGCGCCAATGACAGTAATCAAGAGATACACACATAAAAATAAACATAAAACTAATAATGATAAAATTAAACATATTATATGAGCAAACATTATTTAAGAAAAAAATAACAAATTAGAGATCAGACAAAATATTTAACTTAGGAAATTAAAATAAAATACCCAAAATAAAATAGAAAAAGTTATTACAACATATAAATTATTTACAAACAAACATATTTCTATCCTTCTCTGTATGAGAGGAGACCTGTGCCCAGCAGTGGGACGAAATTTGATCAAACTTTTCTGGTGACAATAGCGTCAAAACTAATTGATTTATTGCCAAGCGTGGGGATTATGGCAAACCCCCCAATGTAATGAAAGCCTTGGGGGAGCCCTTTGTAAAGCAGTGGACATCTATAGGCTGAAGAAGGAGAAGAAGATTTAATTTCTTGAACAGAGATCGCGTATCGATAAACGTAGTAATCGATAACGATGTTTACCGATTCGGCTTAGGGCTAAATGTTACAGCGATCTCTAGATGATGGTTGCCGAAAATCAAGTTGAAAGGCGTTGAATAGAAGAGGCATATATCTAGCAATGGACTGCTATAGCCTGATGATGATATAAGTTCTTAATATTTATTATTGGTTAATTTTTTTTTTAATAATTATAAACAAGTTAATCATTATGAATGTTTGGGACGGTATGCGCCATCTATTGGCGAATGAGGCGAACTAGCATTCGATTGAACTCTTCACACCGTTCAACGTTGGAGTTGTTCGTTCTCTCGGTTATACCCAATCATTCGTTTAAAATTTTCAACATGTCTTCTGCTCGATTCCTGCACTCATTCGAAAGCTATGTTATAAAAACGTTGTTCGTTAAAAAAATCGTTTCTATCACATAAGAAAAATAAAACCGTTCATTGAAGAAACCCTATTTCCATTCCGTTGGATTCCAAGAGGAGTAGGCCTAACAATGAACTAATGCTTACTACAATACCGCCTGATGGTAAGCAGTGATGCAATCATTGATGGTGAAGCGCACTATTAAGCCTTACTTATTAAGCCTATTCACTTAAAAAACTTAGGAATAGGAAGGATGACGGCAGTTGAGCGAAGTGATACAATGTTAAACCCAAGACCAACACGATCAATGATGCTACGCCAGAGGGAGATTGATCTGGAGACTCCACGACCAAACTTCCGACACGACAACATTTGGCGCATCGTACCCGGTACACATCGCAACACAACTGCTCAGACCCGTCCTCCAGTATAATGTACATGTAATGTAATGTAATGATGATGATGTACTGGTGATTTATGTAATTTACATCGGATATAATGTTTCTTCGCCTCACGGTACGAATAATGGAACTGACCTGAATGCTTTAAAGTTCCCATTCGTTTGATAAACACGATAAATAAATGCTTCTTTCCTTTTGACCGGTCTACTTATGATATCTGTGATATTCCTAATTGGTACCTAGTCAAAAGCCCAATAGTCTGCCAATCAGTCAACTTGTTTGGGACGGTCAGATAAGGAGTCGCTTCCAGTAAAATAATGGTTTAGCAGCATCCGACTAGACTGGAATTCGACCCAAAAATGTTGAGCAAAGGTTAGGAGAAAGAATTTAAGGATTGATCTCATGATAACTTTGATATAATGCCTGGATCACAGACGAAGAGTAGCCAGCCTGTCGGTGTTCTATAGGATGCATTTTGGAGAGTGTGCGAGGGAATTACATGACTTAATTTCCCCATCTCCGTTCCATCATCGGACGACCCATCGAACGGCGAGTACCCACCCTTACGTTGCTGACACCACTACGATTAGGACGAAGCCTTTCGCCTCGTCTTTTATACCGTGTACATTGAAGGACTGAAAGTTTGTTAGCGGTGGTGTTTCCGTTTTACTTCAATTTAAGTGCCTTCAAGGCTAGAGTGAATAAGCTCTTAATAAACTACCCCGCTTTACCATCAACGATTGGATCACTGCTTACCATCAGGCGGGATCGCAGTCAAGTATTAGTTCATTGTTAGGTCTACTCCTCTTGGAATCCAACGGGATGGGAATAGGGCTTCTTCAATGAGCGGTTTTATTTTTCTTATGTGATTATGTGAACGAATTTATTAATAAACAACGTTTTTATAACATGGCTTTCGAATGAGTACAAAAGACATGTTCAAAATTTTAAACGAATGATTATAACCGAGAGAACGAACAACTCATTCAGAGTTCACTAGATTGCCAGTTCGCCCTATTCTCCAATAGATGGCGCCCACCGTCCCAAACATTCATAATGACAAAAAAAGCCTCCGATTGACAGCCACCGAAGTCAATTCTTCATCAGTTCCATTACTGGATATATAAGTTTTCCCCAATCAATGAATTTCAGATGCCTTCACAAAGTCTACTTGTAGGGTGGCTTTCTACCGCTACATGTGCAGGTACGCGGTCGCCACTCATCAACATTATGGACCATCTGAGCTACGAACAATGTGCCTTGCCCACTTCTTCTTCTTCTTCTTCAGCCTATGGATGTCCACTGCTCGACGAAGGCCTCCCCCAAGGCTTTCCACGCTGACCGGTCTTGTGCTGCCCGCATCCATCGGCTTCCCGCGACCTTCACCAGGTCATCGATCCACCTTGTTGGGGGCCTCCCTACTCTGCATCTTCCAGTACGTGGCCGCCACTCCAGAACCTTACTGCCCCATCGGCCATCGGTTCTACGAGCAATGTGCCCCACCCACTGCCATTTCAGTTTAGCGACTCGCAGAGCTATGTCGGTGACTTTGGTTCTTCTGCCTTGCCCACTACCAGCAGGGTAATTGTGTAACACACTATCAGTAGCAATGGGTTTAATTTTGACAGTTCAACAGTATTCATTGCATTATTTACGTTTTTAAGCAGACATATTTTCGAACATATGACGCAATGGATTAGCAATTTGCTTCAAAACGATTCCAACCAATAGTAATAGAAACACAATTTGGTTGCAGTTCAGTTTGGCAGTTTTTCGAGCTTAATTCAATTATTATAAATTACTAGCTGCACCTCGCAGTTTCACCTGCATAATTTTTAATCCTCTACGAATCATCATCATCAATATCACCTTAGCGTTAATCCCAGTCGCATCCGAAGCTTTTTTTTCAGCTTTGAAGTCTGGGGTCCGCTTTTACCAGTCTAACTGCTGATTTTGGCTAAACTTCGATATTTTCTGTGAAGCGACTGCCGTCTGACCTCCACAACCCGACAGCGATATCGAAGCATTGCAGCTACACTAATTGTTGGACTTTTGAGGGCCCCAACAACCTGTAATGATTGCCATTAGATGTTCTGATCTGTGCGCTAAATTTCATCAAAAACCCTTCAATAGTTTAGCGTGAAAGCAGAACAAACAAAGAAACTCACTTTTACATGTGTAATGATTCTTCGCCAGTTATTAATACAAACCTATTTCGTTTAAATCTAGTGATTGTACTGAGGACCTTAGGCTTATTAGTTAAACCTAACCAATTATTCGCTTCAACTCGTACATATTAATTAAATAGGTAGGTATTCTAAGTATAAGTGTCTTACGTTCACGACTTGATAAGCAATGATTATAAAATTAAATGATAGGTTAAAGTTTACAATCGTGTTATTGAATTGCAAATTAACATCTTATAGATTTATTGTTTGTTGCAAAATTTTGCGCGATTCATTGGGAATAATCCTTATTGTGATATATTTGGGTTATGAGGCGCGATTCAAAAGACTCCTACGCAAACTATAAGAACGAACTTAGAAAATAGGTTAGGATTCTTAGGCAATAAGTTGTTCAGTAAATCAATGTTTATGAATATAATTATAGTGATCATTAAATCCTCTTCGGTAATTCTGCTGCAATAGAAATTCTAAAAGGTGCATATTGATTCACCGTGTTTGCCGGTTGCTTCAACTACTCGCTGCAATAATGTTTCACGTGTCCTTTTGCTTCCGCGTTACAGGAACTATCCTAGCAAAAGGATTCTCAGAATATGGTATTGTTATGCTCCATTTTTTGAGCACTTTCTGAACTACATTTGACACGCTCAGTCTGGTAACAATTCAGTATAATGTACTATAAATCAACATCATCATCTCAGCGTATAATCCCGGTTGCAACCGCGGCTTTCGCGTTGGAGCCCAAGGTCCGCCGCACAGTATTATGTACTATAAATAGATAAAAAAATGATTACGCATTATTGCACCGACGCTGCTTAAGGTACTAATCTCGTAGCCAAATTCTGGGACGAGTCCATAAAGGGTGACAGGGACATTCACGTGCAAAACTAGATCCAATAAAACAGCATGTGATTCTATATAGATCCCTATCGTAAAATATATCGTAGTTTATCGATAAAAACAATTATTTCATAGAGAAAACTACAATACTTCCGTTGTCAAAATGTATGAAATACCTGTAACACAGGGTTAAGAATTACAAACTAAGAAAGCCTTCAGAAAGCTTAACAAAAAAAAAATATTAAATACCCACAGGATATAATTCAGTTGACTGTTTTGTCTGTTATACATCTGTATATTGACTGATAAAAGTATATTCCTAAATTAACTTAAATTAACCGTTTCTGTTACTTTTCAAGCTCGATTTTTACGCTTTAATTAATCTTGCTGCAAATATCGTCAATCTATTTAACCCAAAATAACGACAGCAATAAATTTCAAAAACGTAAACTACATTCGGCAGCGACGCCAATATTCGTATCAATTAAGCTCTCTTCAGCCGACCGGTTTCAAACACGATCTGAATTGCAAATACACACTTTTTCTTCTCATCTCCAATGTACGAGTACGTCTAAATGGCTCTAATTGGAATTTCAACGCCTCTTAAATCGTCCAAGTCTGTTTCCAGAAGCGAATTCGCTTCAGAGGACCGATCGGTCCTTTTACCGAATACGCATTCTGTGTATTGAACGAACGCTTTCTATAAATCGAAAGGTACACAGATAACCTAAATTTAAGGTTTCTTTCTTTCTTTGTTTTTTGGCTTCGCACGGTCTGTGCATTTAGCCAATGTCAAGTAATTATGAATTATTCATGTAGAAAAAGACTGCAG
Source organism: Sesamia inferens (assembly GCA_037179545.1). Lineage (NCBI taxonomy): Eukaryota > Metazoa > Arthropoda > Insecta > Lepidoptera > Noctuidae > Sesamia > Sesamia inferens. Next base: position 11,534,058 of record CM073939.1, read on the forward strand.
CGTGACCAGTCTTACGTGTGAGGTTTGGGGCTAAGTCATGATGTGGCCACTATGCTGCGATATTTCACTGTTCTTTATAAACTATTTACTAAATTCACTTTTTACTACATAAATCACGCACTTTTATTTAGTAAACAACACTTTAAATAATTTTAAAATTCCAATGAAAAACGAGCGTGACACTCAGCTTGACTTTCCCCCAAAACTCCCAAATTTAAGGTTATAGTCATTCATGTGAACTAATGAACGGTTTGTGTTGAATGCGAACTCAAAACAAATGATAAATATTGACAGTTTTATTTAGTGAGCCAAATGCTGGTTGAATAGAAAATTCCGCACGTATTGAAATAAATGGTGACATTTAAAATAACTAGGTTTTTGCAAAGTAAAATATGACTGCCCGGAGCCGGCGGAAAGAGAAACTTTTCTGTAACAGTGACTATTAGTGGAGTATATAAAACGTTTCTATTTTCAAAATCGAATAGTTTTTCATACCAGCCAAAGATTTGTTAATTTGCGTATTTAAATTTTTCAAAAAATGTTTTTTGTATTGTACAATATGTAAAGAAAACCCTGCCCGATCCGTGAAGGTATTGTTAGGTATCGATAACTGATTCTACTAATGTTTACGAAGCCAGGCTAAACTTAAAAAAAAAAACCTCCTAAAAAATAAATATTATTTCGCAAAAGGAGGTAAATTAATACATGTGCGGTAGGCAATACATGCGCGGGCGAAGGGGGGAAGGCAAGCGGCGCGCGGTCGTATTCGCTCATAATAATATCGTCAAAAATGGTGTTGTCGTGTGTTTACCTTTTCTTTACATATTGTATAAATATAAAAAGTATCTAAGAGAGCAGGTCTGTATCTCAGCAGGGAATGTGCTGATTAGGCTAAACAGCGTTCATACCTACATGTCGCTATGAAAACTTTGCCAAAGTAACGGGTGTGTTAATTCAAGTCAACAACGACCAATTTCATTAATGGTTTTTAACAATATGATTATTTTCTTTCCAGGTATCAATGGTTCCTGATCCTGCTGCTGTCGTCACTGTGCTCCGCTAACGATGGACTCTTTGGTTCCAAATTTCAGACCGGTAAACCTTTTCCTTTTGGTAATTATATATTATTTTTCTTTTATTATTATTTTTCTTTACACTTAACCTCGTATCCCTTTTTTATTACTTTTTTCGATATCAATACTTTAAGCATGCTTTTTAACTGCAATGTTAAGTTTAATCTTGCGATAAATACAAACCAACCACCGTTATTTCCCCTTATTCATGAACGTTGTTTAAAGTTAACTGGTGATTAGCGATTCTTTAACCACACTTTTTTGACCTTTTAACGTCACTTAAATTTAATCATAGTTTATGAATAAACACCACAGCGTTTAAGGGGTTTAATCATAAACGATGATTAAAGTAATAAACGACACGTTTTTAACGGTCGGTTTTTTTTCGAACGTTTTCTGTCATTTTATGTTTTAACATTATTTTTGGGAAATCTACAGCCAATTTCTATAGTATTCAACAAGTTGCATCCTACTACAAATACTTAAACACTTACTCAACTTATATTAATATCAAAGTTAAAAATCCATAAATAATATCATGTTTCAACTGTATTTTTCCTACTCAACTGTTTTGTGGTAGGAAGGTAATAGATTGGAGGCCATTTAGAAGTGTCATTCTTAGCAATTTGCTTTCATTCAAAAATAGTTTTATCAGGCCTCTGTTCACCCACACAGCTGTGTATCATTCCCGTTAAAAAAAATTCAGTGAATGTCTTTCATCGTTTAAAAAACTCATAAATACTTAATAGCAATGCCTTTAAACGGCTAATTCGTCTATAAATCATAAAAAGCGATAACGCGCCTACAGTAAATACGTCGTTACACGAATTAACAACTTTATTAGATCGTTTATTATTCATTAGGATTGTTAATGTCGTTACTGAATCAAAACTTATAGATAAAGCTGACTTAAACTAATATTGGACATAATTCTTGCTTTGATTGCGACATTTATACGATTGAAGTTGGCTTAAAATTCTTTCGGTGATTTGGGATAACGTAATCATCTTACGCTGTTAATACCCCATTTCATCTAATTCACTCTCTCTCGTTCAGAAAAAGCATGATCATTGATAGCCATGCTTAGCTGGCCACAGCTATGACTTTGTTCTATTTGGTTAGTCAAAATGCCGTCTTCACTCTCTTCTATACTATCTCCTCTTACCTAGTTTACATTAAAACAACTGATCATACAAGTTGCAAGTACTACGAGATATCAAGATAGGTATTCGTTCGAGAAAAAATTAATATCTCGGCTGAGACCGAGAGTAGACATAGAGTGAAAAAACATTAAATCCTGTTAACTTTTTAATACAGTACTAACTGTTTAACAAAAATGACTATTTTAATAATCACAATAACATAAAAAGCAATTTTTCGGCATTTTCGCCTTTCAAATGTCGCTTTTTGTCATACAATTGTCCAGCTTTGCTAAACTGCTACGTTGTACACTTGCTACGCCAGTAGACAACGCGGATAAAAACTTATTTACTGCAGGCCTAAACGCCTTATAAGGTGAAGAAAACCAATAATCAAAAAGATTAGCGTCTCTTTGCAGTTTTCGCTCTGGCTCTCTATGAAAGAAAACCGAGACAAAATTCTCGGTTAGCTTCGTAGCCGAGAATGCCGAAACCGAAATCTCGGTCAGCCATACATCTAACCTTTCTGATGAACATCACTTGCTTAGCTTACTATGTGTGTTATGTTGAATCCATACATGGGTTTTATAACTTGACTCAAGCTCCATAAATGAAGTAGTGGATGTTGAAGATAAAACAGCCAGGCTAAGGTGGAAGTGGTCTAAATACGTCTCGCAAATGCAACCCAAGTGATGGTCAAAGATTATCCACTCACTGGATACCTGAGGGGGTAAAGGGGGAAGCCTTTGCCCAGCAGTGGGACACCAAATAAGCTACCAAAAAAAGTTGGTTCAGATTCTGATGAGATCTGATGATCTGTACTACAGGTTTTCCTGAAACCTACTTCAGACACCAGCTCTCACAAAGGACTTGTAAATATTTAAACTGTTATCTTAGTAGAATTGTAAATACCTTTGTGGAGAAATAAATAAATTTATTATTATTATTATTATTATTATTCTCAAAAATTGTAGATAAGTAAAATAAAATGGCAGAGATCTATAAAAAAAAAATACAAAGTGGGCGGCCAGGTCATGATGGGAAACGATCTTTTCCTGATTGGCCTGGGTCTTGGATGTTTATCTATATATGTATCTATTATAAAATATAGTATCGTTGAGTTAGTATCCCATAACACAAGTCTCGAACTTACTTTGGGGCTAGCTCATTCTGTGTGATTTGTCCGTATATATTTTTTATTTTATTTATTATAATTATAAAGATTTTTGACATAACACTGCCATTAGATAAACCTTAAACAAGTGTTTAAGTTTTTATAGTAAGACCCATGGTGTACATAATAAAGACTAAATACATCTCTCATATTCGGAAAGTCATTATTACCCCTAAATAGGGCTGGCCAATTAGCACTCTAGGATAATAATGTAGCTAGAAAAGCCATAGGGCGGTAATTAATTTAAAAAAATTCTTCACTATTTCAAAAACCATCATACTGGCAATAGAAACCATGCATTCACCCCAATGATAAAATAGGTCGCTTCGCCATTCAGCCTTGTCTTCGTATGGGTATAATAGTCATCAATTTTAAATATCGAAAGACGAAGCTCAATTATTTCGTTCTTGAAAAAATTATCTTAAGAAAAGGTGAAAAATGACGGGAATAGAAAACTTTTACTTTAAATATTGTTTATTATTGTAATGCTGATTTTTTTCTACTTACCTCACAACCGAGATATAAAGCAGAGTAGTTAGCTCGGGTGAAAGCATCAATTGCACCCTCGAACTATAGGCGCCCTCACTGCGCTCGCGCGTACAAATATCTCGGGCTGCAATTGAGGCCTTACAGCCCTTGGCTACTAATCTATTATTCATTCTGTTCTGTCTGGTAGTGACTACCTACAGGTTCTCTGTAAAATATCGCTCTTATAAGATCGATCGATAAGACCGCGCTTACTTGTGTTACTCTTTATAAAAAAACTTCATATTTACGTTCTATAAATAATTTATATAATGTACCTAAGCTTATGATAAAGAGTATTACATTCTATTAGTAAAATCTATTAATAAAATTTAATTATAACTAAGACAGTGGTTGAAGAGCAGACAAGATTAATTGATCATGATTACACATTTAGCTTAACAATATCCCAATCAATGAACAGTATATAGCTATCTACAATATTCTATATCTAGACATTATTGCTCATTCATTATTTAACCTATTCTAAATCCTTATTATAGTTGCATGATATATTGCATATATGGGTCAGGGTTTCGGGCTGGTTAAACAAGAAATTGTAGCCCTGGCCGTTGCACAGGCAAGTGAAGAAACACGGGTGGGTTTTAGTCAGTAAAAGTCTGACACGCCCTTCCGCTCCGCCCAGAGTGGGAGAAGTAATTTGATGATTTATATATATATATTGCATATGTATTATCATAGCCATAACATAAAAAATAGTATAAATTAGACCCTAAGATAAAATATATCGGAATTAGCATAGGTAGACTAAAACAAATATATTACACTATAAATAGTCAATATAGTAACACAATTATATTATAAATAGGTAAATAGTTAATATAGGAAAATAAGTTATTTAGTTAAATAAGGAGTAACCTTCCGACTACCTTACCAAAACAGCGTGACACTCAAGAAGATAGAGGAATTTTCTTCTTGTCATTGCCCGAAGTCCGCTTCCAGGAATCTGTAGACCAGCAAAGGGATACCACCGTCAATTAAATAAAACTGCAAACAGGAATCAGAACGTTTTCGCGCACAAAAGGTCTCTTATCATGTCAGAAGGACACTGAGCAAGGGCAGGAGTAGGTCTTAGCCGGTAAGGGAGGTGTGCAGTCTGGGCGGCCACAAGGATTTCCCACTCCTGCCGAATAAAAAAAAAAGTCCTTATGAGAGACTCGATCGTAAATTTTCATCACGACACGAAGAATTTAAATTGCGACGAAATATTCTGAGCTGTTCTATCTATATAAAAAACAATGCCACTCTCTTTGTAATTTTATAACTCAAGAACAGACTCACCTATCCAAACCAAATGTTTAGGCTTTGTTGTGACTAATTAGTAGATGGTTTATGTGAAGTTTGAACAGAATCGGTCAAGCGGTTCTTCATTTATCACATTTTTTGTAACAAATGAATTCAATGAACTGTGGATCATCATCTCATCTATATATATATATATATATATATATATATATATATAACTATATATAACTTCTATATATACAAAAATCAATTCCACTTTCTTTGTAGTTTTATAATTCCCCAAAATTGCACCAGATTGGCAGTGAAAAACTTATTGTCAAATATAATTGAAGCTACCATCTTAACTAGTAAATCAAAAGGAGAAGTTTGTTTGATACCGCGTATCCCTATGATCCCAACTGATATGCCATTTGAGTTCAAACGATTACAATATCCTCTGCGTTTATCATTTGCTATGTCCATCAACAAAGCCCAAGGGCAAACATTTCACGTTTGTGGTCTGAATTTGGAGGAATCATCTTTTTTAAATGGCCAACTTTATGTTGCCTGTTCGAGAGTCGGTACCCCAGTCGTTTTTTTTTATAAAATTCCTTGCAATTAAAAAAAAATATTTTATGTTTCAATAAATAATTCTGATGATCCAATAAATTTATTTTTATTATTTCACTTTATACGTAACGAAGCACGTATCGGGCCGCTAGTATATCTATATATCCTTAAATCTCCTCCTCATAAAACGATTTACTATTCCTATTTTCTGTTCATGCTGTAAGATTGTGGAACTCACTCCCGCCTAACATTCGTGATTTAAACACTATTTCTATATTTAAACGTCGATTAAAATAGCATTACCTTTCTTCTAGATAGTGAGAATTTGTTAATTATATACATATTTCGCCTCTTCCTTTCGCCTCCTCCTTTATACCGCGTACATCGAGGGACTGGAACAATTTGCCAGCGGCGGTGTTTCTGTCGGACTACAATTTGATTGTCTTCAAGGCTAGAGTGAATAGGTTCTTAATAAACAGGGGCGCTTTACCATCAACGATTGCGTCACTGCTTACGAGGCGGGATTGCGGTCAAGCGCTAGTTTATAATTTATAAAAAAAAGATGTGTGGCACTCGGGGACTGCCGCGGTAAAGCTATTGCATAGCATTTTGTATCAATTTATGCAATTATAATTATTTATTTATTTTATTTATGCAGTATTTCTTTTTCTTTGATATTAATTCAAGTTACACTTTTTGAGCGTGGTGACCGATAAGAAAACAAATTTTTCTTTTATTAAATAAATAAAAAGTTAATATTATTTAAAATATTTTTATTATTTTACAATACATGTGGGTTTTATTACCTTACAGTAGCTGTTGGTTATTCAGGAATATTTATCATTGAAACTATAGGTTTATGTTAACTGAAATAAGAAACATAAGTTTGCGACTTAATATCCTCTAAATACCTAGAAAATACCGCGTCAATGGTGGTCCCATATTTTGTTGTGGACTCTTGTGGATCATTATTCATTTTCAAATTCAATGTTTTTGATAGAAAAGTTGTCAACCGCTCTGATTTTTTATCTTGAGGAAACCTGGGCTTTATAAGTCTGAAATCGCCAACCCGCATTGAGCAAGCGTGGTGATTACGCTCAATCCTTCTCTGTATGAGAGGAGATCTGTGCCCAGCAGTGGGACGATAAAAAGGTTGTTGATGATGAACGGCATCGGTGTGGAATTATTTGTTATCAATTTAATATTTTCGAGCTGATCTTTAGTAACATAATCACTTCTGATTGCGTTAACATCTGACCGTAGAATTAATAAATCCTTCATCAACTTCTTTACGTACGTTCTACGTAGTCAAAGCAAACTGGTGGCAATTTGTGAAGGTCATATGCCACAAAAACTGGGATTGTTCGGGATCCGTGATTTTAAACACCGTAATCGTATATTTTAGATCTTTCTGCTTTTTGTTCTTACGCCTCGATACATGTTTTTGTCTTGTCTTCGTAGAAACAAACAATAACTTTTTTGCCTCATCAATGTCTTCCTCAGAAAAAGCCGACGAGCATATTTTTATTAAACTTTCGTTGTTTCATTTCGGAGATAACAATATTACAACTCGTACACTTAAATGTACTCGTATTAACATTGTTCACCGACATCTTTCTGTAATATTTTATTTAATAAAAACTTCAACTTCAACTCTTGATCTGGTCCCTGTGGATAGATACCACAATTTTGCCAATAACACGTGTAACAAATTATAGAAATTCTTTAAAAAAATATTTCACAATAATGGCGGATATCGCCAATCACAGTTGAAAAAACGGCCGCGTGAGCACTTTTTACTCTATAAAATCACGCGCTTTTATTTAGTAAACAACACTATAAATAATTTAAAAGTCCAATGAAAAATTAGCGTGACATTCATCTTAGCTTTTCCGTTAAAAAAAAAAGCTATTTTATAAAAACACTACTAAATTAATTTGAATAAAAGTACTTAATAATTAATTATATGAAAAGTTTTTAAGGTAGCCATGACAACGTCGATGACGTCTATGACATATCTCTATAGAAGACCTATTTCAGAGAGAAAATTAATCACAAGTTTAGCACATCGCGACTATCAGTAACATGGCAAGTGTGTAGAACTGAGCTCGCGCCCTGCAATATGCATGCTCTTTTTGAAAATCTATAAATTGTTTTCAAAAGATGTAGTCGCACGCACACAAACATATCGTGTCGAAGACTGCCGAACTGAAACGACGTTAGACGATGTACGGCCTTCAAGCCACACCTCCGTGCCCGTTGGAGTGGGGAGCGTGAGGTTTTTTCGTTACGGAATTTCTGGATTCGGTCCCCGCGCTCAAGGCCCGCGATAGAAGCTATGCAATAGCTTAAAAAATGTAAGCATTATGTATTTATTTAAGTATGCTTGTGTAAATATTTTTTGATTATATATTTAGGTTTGTTTAATATTATCACTTTCATATTTTTTCCCCTTGTTCTTACACAATCTTGTCTACATTTCTGTTTTACTTTTCCTTTCGCGGGTCTGCTGGAAGAAATTTCTTAAGAAATAAGCAGCACCTTTATACTTAGATCTTGATTTTGACATATCCTTATGTATTTTATTGTGTGTAGGTACATAAATAATAAAATAAATAAATAAATATTTTACACATATACGCTGAAAAGCCATTTTCTCGGTGGTAGGCCATAACATCGGCCGCCAGCAGAAGTTACCACCCACCAGACAAAGTCTTGCCGCCAAGCGATTTATCGTGTTCCGGCATGAGGTCTGGTGAAGCCGTACGGAGGACGGGTCTGAGCAGTTGTGTTGCGATGTGTGCTGGGTACGATGTACTAAATGTTGTTTTGTTGGGAGTTTGATCGTGGAGGGTCTTCAGATCAATCTCCCTTTGGCGCAGCATCGTTGGTCGTGTTGTTGGGTTTAACATTGCATCACCTCGCTCAACTGCCGTCTTCCTTCCTATTCGCTCAGTTTTTCTGAGTGAATAGGCTCTTAATAAACTAGCGCGCTTTACCATCAACAATCGCATCACTGCTTACCACCAGGCGGGGATTGCGGTCAAGCGCTAGTTTATAATTATTAAAAAAAAGCGATTTTGTTGTATCTCGAAAAAAGGCAGTTTTGTTTTATTGCATAATTGAATTCAGAAAAAATACTGCATCGGACGGTCTAATCAACGTATTCCTATGATGTTTCTTTTTTTATGATAAGGCCTTCACTTTTACTAAACTTTTTTCTGATTTGAATTATGCAATAAAACAAAATTGCCTTTTTTCGAGATACGACAAAATCGCTTTCCAGCGTCGAATTTTAAAGATGTAAACGTTTAGCAAATGTAGACACAGAATGTGATATAAAACATGCCTTTCAAAATCAGTTCAGGCTCCAATGAGAAACTATTACCCAATTCTGTGAAACGTTGACACTAAATTATTAACATCTCCCACTTACTCAACATACAAAATATAGAGACGCACTCCACAATTACACAGAGATGATAAACCTATATTGCCTCGTTTGAAATGCTCATCCCTATTCTCAGAACCGCAATCGTTTTAACTGCGCCATTTACTGTACAAAGCGGAGAAAACCGTGGGGCGTTAATTGTCTCAACGCTGCTAACAATCCGTATGAAAAGTGCCCAGTTTCGTGGAACACTATAGCGGAGTATTTAATTTTATGGTTTAGTTTACGTTATATAACTGTTAAGGGACTTGGCATGTGAGAACGCTTGTGGGATTACCCCGTGTTATGTTGACTACTTTATTTGTTTACGAGTTTCTGTTAATTGTGTACAAAGGGCAGCGGTGGCCTAGTTATCGGCCGCTATTTACAAGTTGTCGTGGTGGCCTAGTAGTTAAAACACCAGCCTCTCAAGTATGAGTGCGCGGGCTCGATTCCAGGTCAGGCAAGTACCAATGTAACTTTTCTAAAGTTATATGTACTTTCTAAGCATATCTTGGACACCAATGACTGAAGGTGAAGGAAAACATCTTGAGGAAACCTGGACTAAAATTTGAAATCGCCAACCCGCATTGAGCAAGCGTGGTGATTACGCTCAATCCTTCTCTGTATGAGAGGAGACCTGTGCCCAGCAGTGGGACGATAAAAAGGTTAATAATGATGATGATGATGATGACTTACAAGTTGTAGATCGCAGGTTTTAACCCCATCAGGCGCTTTGTGTAACCACTGCTTTCAAAACGGTGCAGGAAAAAATCGAGAGTAAACTCACATATTCTTAAGGCAAAAAGTTGTAAATAGACATAAGGCTAAATTGTAAAAGTTTTCTTCACGAAAATAAAATCCTGTCTCCCTGTTTTACTATACCCCCAAAACCGAAGGAATACATAGATCTATAAGGATACACATAGATTAAAAATATTATATAAAAAACAGTTAGATAATTAGAATAGTCAGAAGATTATAGTTAACTTATATATTAATTACAGGGAACCCCACCCATATAAGGAATGACTGAGGATGAATGGAAGAAAGACCATGTATGAAGCATAAAAGTACGAGAGGAATAAACGCGAGAACTGGAATGAATGGAAAACTGAAAGAATAGGATCCGACTCAACCGCGTCGGAGGTAGCAGAGAGAAAAAAAAATAAAGTTACATACAGAAGACATGTAACATCTAGCAATCCGCACTGGGCCAGCATGGTAGATTACGGCCCACTCCCTCTCGCCGAGAGGAAGTCTGCATCCCCAACAGTGGGAACATTATCGGTTGATTATATATATAGTAGTAGTTACTAGTTATCTGGAAATCGTTCTGATTTTATATCTGAACTCTCGAATCTTTCAAACTATGTTAGAGTTGGCTTCTTATCTGACCTCCATAAACCCTGTCCTGAATAACACGACACCTCTTGGTAAGGCTGGATATCAGGCTTTGGGCATCCTATCCACGAAGCGACCACAGCAAATGTGTTTAGCTAGTAATAAGTGTGGAAACATGAGGAACGCGAAGTAATATTCACTCATCCTCCATAGATAAGAGAGGTTCGAAATTTGTAATCAAAATGAGATATATTTTTATGTATATTTTTTTTATTTCTGAATGGGCCTTGAACTCAATCACGCCTGATGGGTAGCGATGGATGAGACCTATGACGAAATTGGGCACGCGCCCACGTTTTTATTCAATGAATAACTTGAAGTGTCATCATCATTCCCCCCCCCCCCCACTTCTAAAAGATGAATTTATTCTTATTCATTTTAAGCTCATTATGTCTGCCATACAGAATTCATTTTTACTTCAGTTTTTTCGTTTCGAAAAAGGAGGATCCAATCTTGAAAGTAGACTCAGTCATGGTCGACCACAAGCAGCTTATATGCAGTCGTATTGTGTCTATAAAATGCTTACTTCCATTTTCTAATGTGCTAGAGTAAACTTCCGATTTTCTTTTTCATTTAGTTTCCTGAAAAAATTCGAGGTAATTTTCTGTGAGCGTTTAAACTTCTTTGCAAAATGCTTTCGATTTATATTACAGATACTATTACTTAATGAAAATAATGTGCATATTTTCTGTTCTAACACATTTACTCGTAAAGGGTATCTTTTTTCACCAATTTTAATATCGTGTTGTATATATCTCATTGCGCACTTGTGCGTAGCTTTAATGTAATAAGTACGATTTTTTTATTAAAGTAAATTGTACGATTTACAAGTTGCTCCGTCTAAAAACGAACGGTATTTTTTAAATTCTTAGCAAAGAGTCTTATTGTCAGAAAAGTAATCAACATTTTATGAATGAAATTTAGGTACTTTGAAAGACAAAATATATTAATTTGCTTTTTTAGTAATACGGGGCGTTTTTTTTGTCTATGACTAAAAAAATAGCGTTGACGCGCGCTCATCGCTAATTTGGTGAATAACTAAAAATTATTGCGCGTTATTTCTTTTCGCTGTATTGTTTTTATTTCAAAATGCCGTCAAGTAATGATAACTTTGTTAATTTGAGACCGTCAGAAGTCTCCAAGGCAGCGATTAAGGCTACTCTTAGCTTCTTGCACGAAAAATCGACCGAAAACGTATCAAAATTGCATCATATTATGGAAAACAACAGTAACAATAACTAGGCAATATTAAAAATACCAACTGGCAACGTAATAATCTATTTTACAAATTTTTATAACTTCGCTAACAAGTGATTAAAATTAAGAAAGTCCAAGTTTTATTTATTTCCTCGCAAAGATGTTATAAAACGTTGCATCACATACAAACTTGTGCTTTTGATAAATACCTCTGCTTTCCTGTAGCCCTCGCCTTACAGTAAGAAAAACATCGTGAGACAATCTATATCTTAAAGTCTTCAAGTAAACGACAAGTTAACGGAGGATGAGTGAAATTTTGTGTTGATGATGGCCATATTGGAACTTGCACTCGGGCCCACAAGGGTTGCGGACCCTAGGTAGCGTAATACCAACAGCTCGGCAACTATATTGCAAACATTAACCCCTTTAGACACATCTTCTTCTTCAGCCTATGGATGTCCACTGCTGGACAAAGGCCTCCCCCAAGGCTTTCCACGCTGACCGGTCTTGTGCTGCCCGCATGCATCGGCTTCCCGCGACCTCCACTCCAGAACCTTACTGCCCCATCGGCCATCAGTTCTACGAGCAATGTGCCCTGTCCACTGCCACTTAAGTATAGCGGTGATACCCACGGCCATCACCCAATGACTAATATAACAGCTTACCCTCGTTTCCAAATCAATATAACGAAGTCTCAGTTTGAAACTTGGAACCCAAAGTAACGAGTGCACATGATGCAGGGAATAAGGTTCTGTTCCCAGGAGAATTAGTGTAGGACCAGCAGGAAGCGGCATGCAAATATATGGGACCTAAGATGTACGAGTTACGTGCATAGCATGCATTGGCGACTCATTAATCGTGCCGTTTGTTGTTAGACTCTACTGTACTTTAAATTCTGTTTGTTCTATGATGTCTCTTTATTTACTGGGAAATCTGCTTCGAATTATTATTAACCAGCTGCTACCTGCGGTTTCACGCGCATAGGTTTTGATTCCGTGGGAATATCGGAATAAAAAGTATCCTATGTGATATTCCCGGTCATAAACCATGTTTTCTTTTTGATGTGAAACATCTATAGGCGCACGTGAGACCGATTTCTGGCGTGGCGACGCATCGACTGTGCGTTTCTCTCTCACTCGATCCGGCGTAAAGCCATCTCTTTCGCTCCACTGAGCTCGGAATCGACTGTGCGTTTCTCTCTCACTCGATCCGGCGTTAAGCCATCTCTTTCGCTCCACTGAGCTCGGACTCGGATACCTATAGTGTATACTCTGTTTATTACAGTACTCATAACCTGTGTTTTTCTGGTAAATAAATCATTTTTCTGTTCTGATAATAAAATGTCTGACCGTGATAATTTAGAGAGTGGAAGTGATCAGCCTCCTGCAAAGAAAGCAAAATCACACTATGACACATTATCAAGTCATCAGTAAGTTAATTATATTTTTATAATTAAAGTATGCATTTATCTGTGCATTTAGCACGCGTATATTTGGTGTGTATTGAGCGCCAGTAAATGTAAAATCTACTCTCTAGGTAGATTAAAATTCACATAAATTTCATTGCATATCATGTTTTTAAATTAATTATTAATTTTAATTTCATTCTTATTGAAATTAATGCATTAAAACAATTGCTTAGAGAATAAATTTATTAAGACTGACAGAACTTTATTTTAAAATCAGCTGATGGCGTGCAGCGCACGAATCTTTTTCTTATTTGTTATTAATTTAAACTTTAAAAAATTAATTAATTTTTCTAATCATAATGGAGTTTATAGTGAAACATTCATTATTTATATTTATAATTTACGATCTTTAGTAGTATATTGAAATAACTAGCTAAGATTCTTGACAATAGATGCTGTATTTATTAGATATCTTAATAATGTTATGTCCAATACTTTCGTATCGTACTTCAGTTACCATCGACCAATTGTCACAGTAATACCGTTCTCAGAGGCAACATCGAATGTAACTATTACCGAAGTCACTGATTAAACTAATTGAGTAGTTTCGATTTAAAATAAATATGTAAATTTTTGTATTGAATGAAAATGAATGTTTATTTAATAAAAAATCATCGTTATCTAGAAAAAAAAATCGTTATATTTTTTATTTTATTTTATTGACATTTTTAGTTCCTACCACAATCTGTTCTTTTCTGCATACTACTTTTACGAAATAACGTCGATGTTTCACATCTACCAGGCGTCCCGTGACGGCTCCATTTTTTTTTTTTAATAATTATAAACAAGCGCTTGACCGCAATCCCGCGCGCTAGTTTATTAAGAGCCTATTCACTCAGAAAAACTGAGGAAGAAAGGAAGGAATAGGAAGGAAGACGGCAGTTGAGCGAGGTGATGCAATGTTAAACCCAACAACACGACCAACGATGTTGCGCCAAAGGGAGATTGATCTGAAGACCCTCCACGACCAAACTCCCAACACAACAACATTTGGCGCATCGTACCCGGCACACATCGCAACACAACTGCTCAAACCCGTCCTCAGTAAGGATTCGCCAGACATCATGCCGGAACACGACAAATCGCTTGGCGGCAAGGCTTGTGTTTGCCATTTTCATCCAAATCCGTTCAGTAGTTTTTGCGACAAAGAGTAACAAACAATCTTGCATACATTCTCATAAAACTTTCGGATTTATAATACATATTAGTAGGATTCGACATTAAAGTTATTATTTTACCTCACCCCAGCTTCAAACTATTGTCAAAAAGGAAACGATGTTTGTGTTTTTTAGCATAAAAGCAGTTATTGATTTATGATGCAAGCGAGAGTAAATAGCAAAATATAAAGCATTGTGTGGCCTATATCGTACAAACCTCCTATCTCCGAGAGAGTGGGCTAAGGAAATACAAAAATCTCTTCTATCTATAGAGTGGACTGACCTAGTGTGGATTTGTAGATGTTACACGTCTTTGAATTTTTTTATTCTAAAACATGTCGGTTTCCTCACTGTGCTTTCCTTCGCCGTCAAGAGAGCTGTGATGATGAAATTAGACAAATTCTGGGGCTTTACCCCAGACTTATTTCGATCTAACGACCTCCAAGACTCGAAAGCGGAGGAACAGCGGCTGTCCAGTATGACAATACCCCACGTATTGTCATACTGGACAGCCGCTGTTCCTCCAAGACTGAAATTAGAATCATGTCAAATTTATACTACATATAATTATAAAGCTTTATTTGTTTGAACGCATTAATTTCTGGAACTACTGATACGAATCGAAAAAAAAAATGTTGAATATTTCACTTAACAAAGATGCCTTTAAAATCGACTAATAGAAATAGAGGAAGGCAAGAGATGGTAAGATGAACTAAAATTGACGACAGGCCCAAAATGGAGAAGGGTTGCTAGAGACATAGTACAATGGAAATTGTGAGAGGAGGCCTTTTCCAAGAGGCACACTGAACTCAGAGATATTTTATAACTAAAGAGACAACGACAATACAAAGAAAGCAGCTCAGGATAAGAGGCTTATTATAGTTAAAGTTATAATAGGAGCAGAAGAATCAACAGAAAATTTGGAAAAAAACGGGGAAAGTTATTCAACAAACAATATCGTAATCACGATCTTAATAATAGTAACTAACGCCGTGGGGAACAGCTAGTTAATATGATGTTTAGTTGTGTCTGAAAATTGTCAAAATGGAAAAATATGTAAAACAAAGAATATCGCAACTTTTTCTAATCTTAGAACCAATCGGGATCCATGAATATTGTAGGAACAGTAATAGTGCGCCGACAACAGCTACATAAGAGGACGGGCAGTTTTCATGTTAACCATAAAACGAGCAAAGAATTTCTATTATGTCTTCCTCAGTTCCTACAAATGTGTGTACAAATATTTTGTTATACTCAGTACTGTGAAATAGACTTGAAAATTCCGGAAAATATTTCGCATGCATGAAGAACACACTACGACCTCGTTCGTAGAAAGATTTGAATTATTTAGGTCCGCGTCCGTAAGGGCTTCATTATTTCCCTCGCAAGGCAAGGTATTTTAAGGTATGGTGTTTCAAAATATACAGAGAAACAATGTAGAATTTATTCATAAAATGGATATAATGAATCCACACGTTTATTGGTAATTTATTTGTTTATGTGGCGAGTAGAGATGATGCCATTTTCCGCGCAGAATTATGTGCTATTTATTTTAAAACTAACTAGTCACTTTGACGCACTAGTGCTCGTCTTTTGTACTAAAACAAAGAAAGGGATTAATGCTCTTTATCTTTGTGTCAGAAAAATACTAAAAGGATTTCTGAAAACAAAACTGTGAAAAACATTTGACCTTTTCATAATACTTAACTAGTTAGCTGAAATAAATGTTAGATCTCGACAAAGATAGAAAAAAATACGATTAAAAAGGACGACAAGGTATTAACATTATCTACCTCGGTTTCACCCTCTGAACAGCTGGAGGGATGATCTTCGCAGAGTGAATGAATGATGCCGATCTATATCATCATATCATATCACGCTGCGACCAATAGGAGCTGGGCATATAAAAAAACGCGGGTGAAACCGCTAGTTTCAAATTGACCAATTTTGGATTATCAAGAAGTCGGTCAGTCACCGGTGTGAGCGCGGTCGCTAAGGAAGCGATCAGCCCGATGCCTGACCGCGTCCCAGAAGGTCATGGCTATTCGGTAGGTCTGAGCATACCGCACGGTCTCCGCTGAGGCCAACACCCTCGCCCACATGTGGGAGTGGCGAGAGGTGGCAAAACGCCGGGGCATAACTCCGCTGCCGCGAGAAATCGCAATGCTTCGGACAAAGCTCCGGTGCGATCTCTCGGCGACATGCAGAGCGCGACTGTCGCAGCTCAGCGCTGGGCAAGCCACAATAGTGGCGGTAAGTCCCCTCTTTAAGGAATGGCTAAGTGGAGCCACGGCACCCTCATTTTCCGCCTGACGCAGGTCCTCACCGGACATGACTGTTTCGGAGGTTCCCGTTCCGGATAAGCCGGGAGGAAACGCCAGAGTGTCACCACTATGTGGATTGCCCTGAGGACACGGTGGAGCATATGGTGGAGGTCTGCGCAGCTTGGGTAGAGCAACGCCGTGTTCTCATGGTAGCGATCTGCGGCGATCTGCGGCGATCTCTTGCGTTCGACCTTGGTCCAGGCCATGGTCAAGAGCGAGAGTGCATGGCAGGCCGTCACTTTCTTCTGCGAAGTAGTGATGCCAGCAAAGTAGAAGGCGGAGCTCGTGAGGAAGTGGGAATCTCAGCGCCCTCACGCTACTAGCCGCCGCAGGAGACGCCCTAGTCGAGAGACAACATCCACCAGCTACCGTGGGCAGCTCGCCGCCCGGTATGGACCAGGTCCAGGTTGACGGCGCGTTGTGTTAGACGCGAGTCTCAAAGAGATGTCTGCACATTCGGACTAGGACCGATGTCTCTTGGACTAGGGTTGCAGGTGGGTTAAAAAAGAAACCATGACCCTGGCACACAGGCAAGTGAAGAAACACGAGTGGGTTTTAGTCAGTAAAAGTCGTTCAGAAAAGTGAAGCTTTGTGCCCATTCCAAAGCGTAGAAGGTACCTATGGAGTAGAACGTGCAAGAATAACAGTTAAACTCAAATTGCCAAGTCTACCAACGTTACAATATTTAATATTACAAAATTGTTGACGACCTATACTTAGTTCTACACATATTTCACACGACTTTTCTTACAGGAAATGAGAAATGTATTTCGTTTTTAAAGCAATTACTGTCACAGTCACAACGGGCGGCAATTTCGCCGTCTGTTATAACCCTCTATACTGCTACTTCTAAAATGGATCCATGGAACGCGTGCTACCATTAAAGGATTCACGTTCCATGGATTTTTTTTGAAGTGAAACTTCTTTACGCACGTTTGACTTGGGGAGTAAGCTGGCGAACGCGTGACGTAAGCGTTACGAAAAGTGATCGGGCAAGGCGAACGGAAGTTAAGTGGGGGATATAAGCACAGAAGCGCCCGTGGCGCGAGCTTGGTACTACAAGGTCTACAACGAGTTTTTTTTTTTTTTTTTTTCAATAAAAATAGAAGATATATGCAAAAATATTAATTTACCAATGAAACCATGAAATAAATTTAAATATTTATAGAAAATTAATATATGTATAGGTGTATACATGTATATATTGTACACACATATATATATACTTACATACAGATGGAGCGAAAGAAGTTTCACTTCAGTCGTGTGGTCATAAGCACACTCGTTTTTTTTTTTTTTCTATATCAGTCTATTATGTTCCCATTCCTGTGATACAGGCCTCCTCTCAGTAACAGGGAGTGGGCCGTCATCTACCACGCGCGCCCAATGCGCGTTGGCGGACGCCACATATTTTGAAAGTTTTTGCCTCTAGGACATATCAGTTTCCTCACGATGTTTTCTTTCACAGTTTTGAGACCAGTGGACACAAAGTAAAGCGTCTTTTCTAAGTTATATATACTGTCTATCTTAGACACCAATGACTGCTTATAAAGTAAAGCAAAACATCTTGAGGAAACCTGGACTTTAAGTCTGAAATCGCCAACAAGCAAGCGTGGTGATAACGCTCAATCCTTCTCTGTATGAGACGAGACCTGTGCCCAGTAGTGGGATGATAAAAAGGTTGATGATGATGATGATAAAAGCGTTTGACGGGGTCCGAACCTACGATCTACTATTTGTAAGTCGCGGCCGATGCCACTAAGCTACCGTTGTTTTTCCATCGATCGCGCCTTTCTAATACAATTTTAGTATCTAGAACCTGGTTTCTTATTCAAGACACACTCTAGACTTTTTAAATGTTGCTTGGATAACGTTTATAGCTGGAGAGAACCACGCTAATACCACTTAGGGTGAGTGTCTACTTACCAAGTTGCATTGTCTGAACAGCCAGTTGAATTAAACAATATAATGGGTATTTTATTTTAAAATAAAATAGTGGCTAATAAATGGTTATGTTATTTAAAAGTCATTATTGGGTTTCAATTATGTGGAGTTTTAATGCGAATAGTAATATTTGTTGCTGAAAGGGTTTGCAATTTATTTTTATTCAATTGCGAATAGAGAACCTCTTAAGCATGGCTGTTTAAAACAAAATCTTAATTTTCGTAAATGTCTTCAAACAACTCAAGGTTTCTTATTTTATTCTTATTTATTTATAGATTATTGTACATTAAAAACAAACATCGACAAAAACAGATTTAACACAACAAAACATACGATGGGCGGCCTTATCGCTAATGCAATCTCTTCCTCTTCATGTTCAGATTCGTCTCTCGTCAGATTCTTTTCTAAGGGATGATGTGATTGGGCACGCCACAATAGCGGCGGTAAGTCCCCTCTTTTAGGAGTGGCTAGAGAGGCGCCACGGCGCCCTCACCTTCCACCTGACGCAGGTCCTCACCGGACACGGTTGTTTCGGGAGGTTCCTGTTCCGTATTAGGCGGGAGGAAACGCCAGGGTGTCACCATTGTGTGGATCGCCCTGAGTACACGGTGGAGCATACGGTGGAGATCTGCTCGGCTTGGGTAGAGCACCGCCGTGTTCTCGTAGCGGCGATCGGCGGCGATCTCTTGGGTCCGACCCTGGTCCAGGCCATGGTCCGGAGCGAGAGTGCATGGCAGGCCGCCACCTCCTTCTGCGAAGCAGTGATGTTAGCAAAGGAGGAGGCGGTGCGCGTGAGGCAACGAAAATCCCAGCACCCTCACGCCACTAGCCGCCGCAGTAGATGCCGTAGTCGGGAGACGACATCTAACTCCCAGCCATCGTAGGCGCGGGCCTGCGGGCGGTGAGCAGTGGGCAGCTCGCCGCCCGGTAAGGACCAGGCCCGAGTCGACGGCGCGTAGTGTTTCACGCGCGCCTCAAAGAGATGTCAGCACATCGTGACGGGATCCACGAAGACCGATGCCTCCTGGGTCAGGGTTGCGGGTTTGTTAAACAAGAAACCGCAGCCCTGGCCGTCGCACAGGCAAGTAAAGAAAGACGGATGGGTTTTGGTCAGTAAAAGTGTGACACACCCTTCCGCTCCGCCCAGAGCGGGAGAAGTCATTTGATAATTTCAACAAAAAAAAAAGAGAGATGATATGATCACCTATTTCTATACACATAATCTGGTTTGGTGTTTTCCCCTTAATTAATCTAATTAGAGTATCAATCAGGATAATTTTCAAATTTTCCGACTGTTTTTCTGCTTGATTTGTAACTACTTGATATGTAACAACAAAATCTTGTCCTATACACCTAATTTTAATTTTAAAAAAAACTGTAAAACGTTATCTCGTCAATGTAACTCGCATGACAAGAAAATCACTACCGGAGGTTGTTCACCTCACAGCTGATATCGTGTGTTTAGTTAGTATCACAAAAAAAAACATTTTTTTTCTAAATGATGGCAACAAGACATCATCGACGTTCGAAACGGTAATAGTAGATTGTTAACCGAGGGTAGAAAGAAGCAATTCCCGAGGTATTTAGATGGCTATAGGAATAGGAATTGATTCTTTTACCCGTGGAAAATAAAACTAGTTGTTTATCTCCATTTTTTATGGATAACACTATATAATAATGTTAGTCCTAATTTAACTATTCATTTTAAATAGGTACTCTATTTAAAATTAATAGTCAAATTTGGACAATTCGTGAAATTAATAGTTACATTTTTATTTGGAATGTTTATACTATTTGATATATTATGACAAATTTGGGTGTTCTGGATATCTGTAAAAGTAGGTAGGAGACTCTAGTATTTCATCAGGCGGATACTCCGTGGAAGTTGACGGCTGAAGCGAATTGTGGTGTATTTTTATAGATTCAGTTAATTTGTTCGAAGTTTTTGTTTTATTTTGGATTGAATCCTCAATGTAGCCTTCGGCGACTGTGCTGGATTTCTAGCCTCCGTGTCTTTTTAACGTCGACATGTTTGCCCCAGAATCGGCTAAAAGAGTTGCTGACGTACGTCTATAACAATGTCCAGTATACTGCTCATAATTTGATAAATTCAAATATGTTGCTATCTGCTATCTATCTATACCTGAGATTTTATTTTTCCCGATCACTTGTTTATAGCATTTCCCATACAGGTAAATGAGAAAAAAACGGCCTGTATTTAGATGACTGGGTCTAATTTTTTGATATTTCTTAACTATTTGTGTAAAAGTCTTCGACCAGTGTGTGATGCTAGTGATGACTTATGGAATTGAGACGTGATCGCTAACAATGGGCCTTATAAGAAGGCTCAAAGTCGCTTAAAGGGCGATGGAGAGGGCTATGCTTGGGGTTTCACTGCGCGATCGAATCAGGAATGAGGAGATCCGCAGAAGAACGAGAGTAACCGACATAGCCTGAAGAATTGCAACACTGAAGTGGCAATGGGCTGGACACATTGCCCGTAGGACCGATGCCCGATGGGTTCTCGAGTGGCGACCACGCACCGGAAGACGTAGCGTGGGTAGGCCCCCGACAAGGTGGGCCGACGACCTGGTGAAGGTCGCGGAAAATCGCTGGATGCGGGAGGCGCAGGACCGGTCGTCGTGGAGAGCCTTGAGGGAGGCCTATGTCCAGCAGTGAACTTCTTTCGGCTGAAATGATGATGATGATGATGATTTGTGTAAACTCTTCTTGTACCACAAACGAGCGCACAATATTTGATTTTGTTTTAGTCAGTTTTACTAGTAATAATTGGCATTGACTTTCAATATCCTTAATTGTCAAATTTGTGAGTTCACTGCCTCTGCAGGCGTCGCTTATACCGAGTATCAATACCACCTGTGAAAACATATATTTTTTTAGTATTTGTGTAATAAATACATTCTTATTTAGAATAAATCCATAAATACTTAGGTAAACTTACCTTCACTGTCAAATATATCTTGTCAGGACCATCATATAAAAATGTTTCCACTTCATGAGAGGTAAAAACCTTAAATTTTCTACTCTTGACCCCTGAGGCTGTCTTTTCAAAAAGAATGTTAAATTATGGATTTTTTTCAAATTTACTTTGTGTTTTACACCAAGTGTCGTGAGCATTGAATATCGTCTCCATAGCGTAGAAGGTTGTAATTTGCTAGACAGTCCTTTAAAATATGTAAGAAATACACTTTCGGAAAATGATTTTATATTCTTCTCTGCTCGCCACTTTATAAAATCATTGTATGTGTTTATATCTTTCTTTTGACATTTCTGGCAAAAATTGTTAATAACACAATTTGTCTCGTCTTTAATTGAATCTGGTATATATTTCAGAATCACTTGAACTCATTTTTAAATTAAAATTTTAGCATAAAAGGTTATGTATTAAAGTAACTTTTTTTAAATTCCGTCAATTAATAAGTAGGTACTATCGTACTTCTTAATTCTATGGTTGCGACCTATTTTGCTCAATGAAGTTTGCTCTAAGTTCACACTGGCTGTTTAGAAACTCACATTGCCGCTGCATTTTTTTTATTAGTTTTTTTTTACTCAAATTTCTTCCCAGCTGACTGCAGTTCTATTTTTAAAGTTCATTCCGACTGGAAGGAAAAAAACTTACTAAAAAAACTCATACAAATTACTTCCGGTGGGAAGTAATTTGTATGAGTTTTTCCCGTTCTAGGGAGGGAAATAGCACTTTCTACCCAATAATCAGATCAAGAAAATATTACTTTCCGAATATGAGAAATTAAAACATATTTCCAAACCAAGGTTTTTAAATTAATTATTTTGAGAATTAATTTATTTGAGAATCAATTATTTCTCAAAGCTCGTGTTGCAATTTACTATATTATGCAATAGGAATCAGTCGATTTTGATACAAACATTTTCAATTTGGAATATTATAAAGGTTCATTAAACGGCACCGACAAAATGAATTCCATTGAAATAACTAAACACTAATTGCCTTTCAATATTTATGAAATAGCCCGTGAAGGGTTTCGATTGTTCCAATCGAAATATAAGTAATATATGATACATTTTACAATTGCAGATTTAATTTACGTTGTTGAGTAGACATTAAACAACCATTAGAAAATACTTTGTGCCCAAATTATTTTTTCCAATTTAAACTTATTATATTTATTTCCAGATATCCCCGAATACGACCTACTACACGCAATTGGAGTACCATTCAGTAATCCGAAAACCCAGTACTTCGATGAAGGTCTCGACGGGTTTCCTGCATACGGTCTCATGCCAGGATCCGATATAAAATCACCGTACCGACTGTTCATGCCAGAGAAGCTTTATGCAGAATTTTCCATAACAGCAACTGTCAGACCGGCAAATAAAGATGGCGGATTCTTATTCTCAGTTGTCAATCCTTTAGAAACTGTGGTGCAATTAGGGGTACAATTGATACCTTCTGGCCCTGGCTTAACAAATATATCATTGCTATATACCGACGCAAATATCTACGCGTTATCCCAAACGATTGCCTCATTTGTTGTTCCATCATTTGCAAAGAAATGGAGTCGGTTTGCGTTAAGGGTTACAACTGAGAATGTGACTCTGTTCTTGAATTGCCATGAATTTGATACTGTTGTGGTAAAGAGGACCCCGATGGAGTTGGTCTTCGATTCTGCTTCTACGTTATATGTAGGACAAGCTGGACCACTAATTAGAGGCGCTTTTCACGTGAGTACCATTCCTTTTATTTTTATTTTTCTACTAAAGATAAACTCATAATTTATCAATTAAAAATCATTTTAGCAATAGAATTTGATGTCATTAAATTCTTGTTTAAATTATTCTGTTCTTAGTTTTAAGTATTATTGAACTGACAAGTAATCGGCCGTTCAATTAAACCGATAATAAAATTAGAATAAATAGGTACCTACGTTAACATTATACTCAATAATAGTACTGGCACTAAACATTCAATCAAAAACTTACAATACGTTTAAAAACAGTTTGAACTAACTTTCACTTTGAAACAGTTGGTATAAAGGTTCCCTAGTGGCAATACCAACAAAGTTTTCTATTAACTTGTAGTAACGCGTAGTTCGAAACTATGAAATCTCACTGCATCAAATTGTTTATATATCGAATTATCGATACTAGAGAAACTGGTGCTTTCCTTTCTTTGGACTTCAAAGGGAAAATGTTTAAAGGTATAAAATAGTAAAAATTGTCCCATACAAAACTCGATGCAGACTTATGGGACAGTTGGTTATCTTTTCGCAATTACGCTTGTCCCATGGATAGTAAGTAGTTCAATTTGTTTTCTCTGTACCACGCTCTTTAATTTGACCACACCTTTCTGGTACACATAATATACCTAATCAGAATAAATTGTTTTCGCTTTTGGGATATACATACCATGTATACCTTTGAAAGGGAAATCTTTAATACTGTTTATTATAATGAATAATTTTGTTTTTAAAGAATTGTTTTGTTTCAACCAACCTTTAAAGAAGAAGGTTATATTTTTAATTTTATTTTGTTTATTTATTTATTTACCAATAAATATACAGACTCCACAACAACATAAACCTTAATAACTATAATATACGCTGCAAAATAGGAGCATCTGCAACCGGGACTAGGTAAAACCTACACTCCGCGTGCAGCGCCAAACCTCTCAGTAAGTTAATATCGTAAGTAATTAAACAAACGAGAACAGCTTTGTGTCAATAAAAGAAAAAGCAAAATAAAACAGAATAAAATAAACTATTTTAAAAACTAAGTGTATTAGAAATAATTTTAAATAAAACAATATAAAGAAAATTAAGTTCAAACTTAGTGAGTTAAAAACAAAGCTAAGTGAGTTGGTGTTTATGGATGCGTGATTGTGTAACGGGTGGTGAGTGTTGGAGTATGTGTGTGCGTGTTCTGTGAGGAATGATGAGTGTATGTGTGTCTAAGTAGGTAATATGAAGAAGAAAATAAAAAAAGGAAACACTAAAATATCTTCATACAATATAATCGATGTTGTTGAATGCTCTCTGTTATTGTATTTTCATTAATGAATATTATTATAAATCCCGACACCCACTGGTTTGAATAACACTACGAACCAATTTTGCCATCGCAAGATAACTTTTATTAGGGTAATAAAACGGACGTTTTTGTACAAAACAACTGTCAAAATTCCAGCAATACAACAATCAGATGATTAAAAATCAACCTAAAAGTAAATTAACCAAAGATATTATTCGCTTTTGGTTAATTTCAAAGTTTTATTACAATCTCAGCTTTGATTCCAACCGTTATTCATAAGGAGACCATTTTAGGATAATTAAAATGAAGCTAAACAGGGATTAATACAGACAATTCCACTAAAAAAATATAAAATAAAATTCTATACTAAACACTTCAATTAAAGAGATAAATGAGCAATTTTATAAACAATAGAACTGCAATTCTGAAACACACTATTTGACAAACAAAAGACAGTCAGAGACAGTCATTTGTCTTGAGTAGTCTTGACAACAATTGAAGCTTTGAATAATTATAAATAAAGACACGCTACTGAAGGGGATAACGAGACATCTCTGGTCTCTTTGCGGAAAGGCGAATTTCTAAAATCCTTTTTTGTGGAACTAGCCGAAAACGTTACCGATAAACATGGTAATTGCTAACGAAAGAATAGCTTTTATTTTGATAGTTCAACAAGATCCATGGCGTTATTTACGTTGGTTGAGCTGACAATATTTGATCATATGAAGCAATGGAGCAATATCCTTCACACTGACTCAGATTATGATTGATTGTATGACGCAATTAGGGTGCTCTTCGGGCAAAGTTTTGTGAGATTTTTCTTATTTCAGAAGAATTTATCCGAACTAGAAGATAAAGGTATAACATAGGTTTATACTTAGTGTTTGGGACAGGTTGGCAAAAACTGAAACAGTAATTTCAGACCATGATTTATGATTGAAAGACGTTGAAATGTTTCTCAAATTTTCAAATTTTCCGACTGTTTTTCTACTTGATTTGTAACTAGTTGATATGTAACAACAAAATCTTGTCCTATACACCTAATTTTTATAATAAAAAAAACTATAAAACGTTAACTCGTCAATGTAACTCGCAAGACAAGAAAATCACAACCGGAGGTTGTTTACCTCACAGCTGATATGGTGCACTCAGTATCACAACAAAAAAAAACATATTTTTCCAAATGATGGCAACAAGACATCGTCGACGTTCGAAACGGTTAACATATTTCCAAACCAAGGTTTTTAAATAAATTATTTTAAGAAATAATTTATTTGAGAATAAATTATTTGAGAAATAATTTATTAGAAAAAAATTATTTCTCAAAGCTCGTGTAGCAATTTACTATATTATGCAATAGGATTCAGTCGATTTTGATACAAACATTTTCAGTTTGGAATATTACAAAGGTTCATTAACGGCACGGACAAAATTAATTCCATTGAAATAGCTAAACACTAATTGCTTTTCAATATTTATGAAATAGCCCGTGAAGGATTTCGATTGCTCCAATCGAAATATAAGTAATATAATAAGATAAATTTTAGAATTGTAGATTTAATTTACGTTGTTGAGTAGACGTATTTTTCAAACATACGGAGCAATGCAAATGTCTCAGTGGTAGGCTATAATATCGGCTGCCGGCAGAAGTTACCACCCTCCAGACAAAGTCTTGCCGCCAAGCGATTCGTGGTGTTCCGGCATGATGTCTGATGAAGCCGTACGGAGGACGGGACTGAGCAGTTGTGTTGCGACGTGTGCCGAGAACGATGCGCCAGTTATTGTTGTGTCGGGAGTTTGGTCGTAATGGGTCTCCAGATCAATATTCCTCTGGCGCAGCATCGTTGGTCGTGTTGTTGGGTTCAACATTGCATTACCTTTTTTTTTTTTTTTTTGACGCTGTGGAAATGACTTTACTCACCATACCCCGAAGGGCGTGTGTGGGACTCGTCCAGCCGAAGCCGGGAATACCCACTAAAACCGAACAGCGGCACACCGACATCGCCTTAGTGGCGGGGTCATGGGAAATAGCAAGCCTGCCTACCAATCCCCCGTCGGCGATTCCCGCCAGAAGGCGGGCCCACAGTGGGCCCTCCATAGGGAGGGGCCCGGCTGGGTACGTCTTCTTGTGCGAGAAGACGCAGCAGCCAAGGGTTTTTTAGCGAGGTGTCCTTCCTCTTAGCCCCACTCGTTTGCCCGGAAGCAAACGGGGCCCCCAGCTCCTCTCAGTGAGGAGACCGGGTTGCCCGACGGTGACCCGGAGTTTGGGTCACGTCAGCCACCTGGAGTGGTGGCCGACCCGCCGCACGTGTGACCGCCGAAGCGGTCCCCACTTCTGGTTTTGGTCTGCGCCGGTAAACCGGTAACCCCCATATCTGGGGGCCGTTCCCCTATCCGCCACCTGGGGACGCGTCCGATGGCAGGCCAGAAACTGCACACGGAAAATTGCATTACCTCGCTCAACTATCGCCTTTCTTCCTATTCAATGATTTAGGCAACATGCTTTTACAACATCAGGCCGGATATGATCAAGCACTAGTTTACAATTATTAAAAAAGAAATGGAATAGCAATGGAATGGAATAGAAAAACAATATGCTTTAAATTATTCAAATTGCTAGTAACAGTATGTTACATAATTAGGGTGCTGGCCGCTACTGAGTAATTCCTGGAAGAAAAACTAAATTACTCGACCTGGGAAACGAACTGTGAACGTTACGTTTAGTAGTACACTCGCGAGGCAGCCATCGACTTAATAAAAACGAATTAAGTCAAAACTTAAACCTTAAGTCAACGTTAAAATAAGCTCACCCCTAGTACATAACTTAAACAGGTCAACACAGGGCATGCGTCTCCGTTTTATCGCATGCCTCCGTAAACAAAGCAGCTTTTACTGGAGACAGATAAACAAAATTTTGTCGCTGAAGCTTGGGTTAACAATGTTTGAGACATACTGATATTTTGTTTCGACAATAAGGTAAGTTTTCTTTTAGCATCGAAACGTGTAAAACCAGTGTAAGTTTCGATTCTGGGGAAATCATCATCATCATCATCAATGTTTTAACGTCCCACTGCTGGGCACAGGTCTCCTCTCATACTGTGGAAATATCGGGACAAAAAGTATCCAATGGCCCCGATTATTTTATTCATAAGCTAAACTAAATTTAATTTCAGTGCATTTTTTTATATTTCATTAAGAAAAGGACTGAACATAATATGTCAGTTTAGACCTGTCAAATTAGTCCGGGTTTGACGTAAAATGATGTATTTTTGGTCGCCATTTTTATAATCGCATCTAAACAGTCTATGGAATATCTTAATTTGACAGGATTAAACTAAAATGTTATCTTCTGTCCTTTTCGTAATGGGACAGAAAGAAAAAGATACACTTAACTGAAAATGAGTTTAGTTTGTGAAGCAGTTATTTCTGGTTATAAACCATCTATGTGCCATATTTTATCCAAATCCGTTCAGTAGTTCAGGCGTGAAAACGGAACAAACAAACTCACTTTCACATACATAATATTAGAAATGATTAATAAGGTTGCAAAACAATTTTTATTTGACTTAATCATTTTCGAATACCTTAAACACAGATCGGTGAACCAAAAATATCTATAATTTCACTTCTGGTTGGCTAAACACAGGAACATTGAGTGTTCCAGCTATCGTATTTTGCCAGAAATACCAGTCCCGTTCTTGAATAATTTAGTTCATTCTCTGTACAATGGGATTATTTTCCAACACAAATCATGCGTGTCGGTGACAACGTCTCAATTTTATATAAGCGAATCAATCTTATTTGTGTTTTTGAAGAAGTTTGTTATGTTTTTGTTTTTGCGAATTTTCTTGTAGGTGTAGCTTATAATGTACTTATTAAACCATCATCATTAGGGCCAAATCGTTCCTTCACAAACTAAACAAATTTTAGGTTCATTGACTCTATTTCATTAATAAAAGGACAGAAGATAAAACATTAATTTAGTCCTACCAAATAAGATACTCCATAGACAGTTTAGACGCAATTAAAAACACGGCTACTAAAAATACGTCAATTTACGTCAGGCGCGGACTAAACTCTCGACACAACAACATTTGGCGCATCGTACCCGGCACATATCGCAACACAACTGCTCAAGCCCGTCCTTCATACAGAAGTAAACGCTTTCACCATTAATTTCTCTTAAATGCCTCTGAAAGATAATTCCCAAAAGTTATAATTAAAACTATGGGAAGCTGTGCAAGTGCATGCGCGTGAGATAAAACTTTGGAACGTGTTACCTTAAGTTTTTGTTTTTCTTAAACTTGGTGTTAGCCATAATCGCCAAGTTTATGTTATGTTAGGGTTGACGGGAACTAGTTTGGAAAGTTGTAAAGATGAAATGGGTTGGTTTAATATTCATAAATTTGTTGATCATGTTTGCACTAAGACCTTGGTTAGGCTAGGCAAAATGGATTCCTTTTTTATAAATTGTTTTTTTTTTATAAATTATAAACTAGTGCTTGACCGTAATACCGCCTGATGGTAAGCAGTGATGCAATAATTGATGGTGTAGTGATGCTTAGAACGCAACACGCGAACAACGCGTCATACTGATTTCACGCGAATCCTACATCTCGCAATCAAAGTTGCGCCAAAGTGCCCGCCAGACAATCCCAATCTGGTCGGAGGATCCTCCCTTTTCTATGGAGGATGAGTGAGCTTTACACACTGCTCCTCATACCTTCACAGTGATAAAGCGCGCTAGTTTATTAGGAGCCTATTCACTCTAGTCTGGAAGACACTTAAATTGTAGTCAGACAGAATCGCCGCCGCTGCCAAATTGATCCAGTCCTTCGATGCGCGGTATAAAAGACGAAGAGAAACCTAATAAAGAGTTACATTATCTGCCATAAGTTTTCCCCCCTATGTTGAGGTCGACAGTCGCATTGAATACAGCTAAGTAGTATTTTTCATGCCTATCTGACCTAAGCAATCACATTCAGACTTTTGGCGACCCGGAACGACAGTTACGTCCATGTGGTACCGGGCCTAGAATAGTACCAAACCATAGGGAAGCGGGCAACAGCGCTTCTCCTGTGCAATACCAAATTACTGCGATTCCCAACCCGTCTGCCAAGCGTGCTATTATGGCAACCCCAAATGTAATGGAAAACGGAAAACCTTGGGGGAGGCCTTTCAGCATTGGGCCTACGAGATGCCAATAAAAAAAAACTACGGATCAACCGCAGCAGGTCTATCTCAATGTAATTGATCGAGCTATGCACATGCTACTGTTGTTACTAAGTTACGAGCATTTCACCTTAATAAAGCGGCACACTAAACTCTATGGGCACCAGTTCTTCTTGTTCTAGACTCATCATCATCTCAGCGTTAATCCCAGTCGCATCCGAAGCCTTTTTCCAGCTCTGGAGTCTGGGGTCCGCTTTGCCAGTCTAACTGCTGATTTTGGCGAAACTACGACATTTTCCGTTAAGCGACTGCCGTCTGACCTCCACAACCCGAAGGCGATATCGAAACATTGCAGCTAGACCAATTGTTGGACTTTTGAGGGCTCCAACAACCCGTAACGACTGCCACTAGATGTTCGTATGGCAATCGGAACCAATGGCTTAACGTGCTTTCCGAGACACGACCAGACCAGTGCAAATATTCATATTCATGCATACAAATATTTGCACTGCGCGATCGAACCCGCGCCTCCTTCTTCTTGTTCTAGACTATATTACATGAAACGAACCTTGAAAGTCTTACGGTGAAAAGTCAGCAGTCAGTCCATTTTCTTCTACAGCCTATACAAGTCCACTGCTGGACAAATGCCTCCCCAAGGCCTTCATTACATTGGGCGGTTTGATATAATCCCCACGATTGGCAGGCGGGTTGGGGACCTCAGTAATTTGATATTCCACAGGAGAAGCGCTGCTGCCGGCTACCCTGGTGAGAGTTCCCTTAGTCGCCTCTTACGACACCCACGGCAGGATATGGGTTGGTACTATTCGAAGCCTGGTACCACAAAGATCGTCCCAGTTTTACCATCAATCATTTTATCATGTTATGCCATGATAACGTTAATGTCTGTTATTATTTCGTACTAGCTGCGCGCAGCGGTTTCATCCGCGCAGGTTCCGATATTTTTTTTATCTTCTCCGCTCCTATTATTCGCAGCATGGGCTATCCAACGCAAAAAGAATTTTTTAAATCGGTCTAGTAGATCCCGAGATTAGCGCGTTCAAACAAACAAACCAAACAGACAAACAATTAAACAAACAAACAAACTCTTCAGCTTTATATATTATGTATAGATTAGATACGCCCTGTGTAAGTTTTGATCCGGCTGGAATATCGGGGTATAAAACCGGGGTATCCTGTCATATTAACCTACTAAAATCTGTCAGATTACTTTATTAGATTTTTCAACTTTATCTCTAAAGCATTAAGACTCAAGGTTGATTGGGAATGTCTGACAGTTTCGGGTAGCTTGGACCTGCTGTCGTTCGTACACAAAAGAATCAAATATCATAGTTGCGGATGAATACAATCAGTCATCCGCAAATAAAACAATCGAAGAATTTGCAAACTATAAGTCTAAAGAAGCAGCCCTGACTTGCGCACAGGTAGCCAAAGTTTGTTGCAAAGTTTGGCGATGTGAGGCCACGTTTGCATATCAAATGTAGGAGTTTAGTTTACAAATGTCGCTAGCAACGTGCAAGTTTCATAACTAAGTACTTAACGTTAAAGGAAGCCAGCGGATTTGCGAATTATCGCGGTAATAGGTTGGATAAAGTTTTTTTTTTATTTTTTTAATGGTGGCGCAGAAACTTTTTTTTTCGGTGGGTAAAGTTCTCAGAATTCGTTGTGTTTGTACCGGGTGTATGTAATTGAGGAGAGCTTAAATCCTTTAAAAACGATTACATTTTTCAACAGTCGTGGTACCTACATTTTACCTATTAAATATTTTGTTTCGTGTCTACTTATATTTTTTTAGCTTTAATGTTTAAAACGACTATTCTGTTAACGTATTTTTTTTCTTAAACTTTGAAAAAATTGTTTTTGATTTAACAAAAAAGGGCGGGCATCATTCATTATGTACCCAAAAATGAAACTGCCAGAATAAAAATATAGTAGATTCTCATCGGAAATAATGTCCTGAACATTTTTTGACTATTACAAGGATCGTCTACGATTAACTCCCAGGCTGCTATATGAGTTTAAGGAGAAGTGCCTTCAATAAAAATTCTATACTTGAATGTTACGAGCAATAACATCTATAGGATTTTTTTAATGACCGAACGTCTACGATTGCCCCCTGCTACACCGAGGTAGAATAATAGATTTGCGAGTTAGGTTATACTAACGTATGATCATAGTAGGTAGGTAGTAAAATAACAACAAAAAGAGTGGGGGAATCTTTTATTATTATTAAATATAAATGTTTTTATATTTCAGTAGACCTTATTATAACACTTTCTAACCCTATTGCGGGTGGACTTATATGAGGTTCATGTCTTGCTAAGCTCATATACCATACCAAACACATTGCGTGAGAGCAGCAACCGATGGTTCATTTGCCTACATTGCAATACAAGTACAATAATAATGTGCTACGGCTTCCCAACCAATTAATCCTTAATTCCAGTGCAGCATACGTAATTTTTTCTGGCTCTCACATGGCGAGACTGAATCCTTTACTTTATTATAACTACATTTACGCCCAACTCTTTGGCATGCTCAATTGCTCAGTTAGAAGTACGCTTCCGATTTCAATAATAAACTCACCATGTGGGTTTAAATGTTCACCGTAGTAGCTCCTCGCTTGTTTCACTTTCATCTAGTATATACCAAGTGTTCGAGTTTTAATCGAACACTCAGCAAAAATGCATAATTGCATAGAAGGCAAATATGCACATTCGCTCGTTATCAAAATGTGGGACAGTTCGGGGTAAGATCTCATCAGAGATACCACGTACTCATTACGATAACCATTTTACCATATTTTACCAATAACTGTGTCTAGGTTTATCCAATATGTAAAGAAAACCCCGTCCGACCCAAAAGGATAATAAATGTTAGGTATACACATGACCAAATAATATATGAAACTTTACGTAATCATCATAGTGACAATAGTAATGAATTTTGAAATAATCTGTTTTTTTTTCCGCGAATCAATTCCAACTTCTACAAAATTTGGTATTTTTTTTTAAAGTGACAACACTGTTTGTGACGGAGCGAATAGCGATGCGACCACGTGCCGCGTGTCCTGCCCCCCTACACCCGCGCATGTACCCCTAACGTGTTGCCTACCGCACACGCATTAAGTTACCTCGATTTTTCGAAATAATATATTTTTTTAGGGTTTTTTTTTAAGTTTAGCCCGGCTTTGTTGACATTATTAGAATCAGTTAACGATACCTAACAATACCTTCACGGATCGAACAGGGTTTTCTTTACATATTGTATATTTATTACCATTTCTTGTTATATAGTGATTTAATATACCTATTTCGTTTATAATCCAAGACTTTAACTTTTACCATATCCTATTACTAATAGAAGAGTGAGCTAGGTTACCATAGCGCCAAGAATGCTTGGCTCTTCTTCTATTCTTGACTCTTTTCACCAAAACTAAAAAGCACCAAGTCTTCTTCCGTTAGCCTCGGGAAGTCATTTCATTCTGGCACATCTACTGATAGTGAACTAAAACTGTACTCGCCTTCTATTATAATTATGTCTTATGACTATATCTGCCAGTATGTTTGTAAGGGTCAATCTTTCGTTAATTATATTTATGAATGTTTGCGCATGAATATTATCTTCTATTAACCTGTGATAGTATTTTATTAAAGCAGCAGCTATTTTGAAGAAATTAAACATAGCTAGATTGTTTGTCAACTTTAAAGAGTAATGTATTGCTCCAAATATTGTAGGAAAAGGTTTTTAAGCTATTGCATAGCTTCTATCGCGGGCCTTGAGCGCGGGGACCGAATCCAGAAATTCCGTAACGAAAAAACCTCACGCTCCCCACTCCGACGGGCACGGAGGTGTGGCTTGAAGGCCGTACATCGTCTAACGTCGTTTCAGTTCGGCAGTCTTCGGCACGGTATGTTTGTGTGCGTGCGACTACATCTTTTGAAAACAATTTATAGATTTTCAAAAAGAGCTTGCATATTGCAGGGCGCGAACTCAGTTCTACACACTTGCCATGTTACTGATAGTCGCGATGTGCTAAACTTGCGATTAATTTTCTCTCTGAAATAGGTCTTCTATAGAGATATGTCATAGACGTCATCGACGTTGTCATGGCTACCTTAAAAACTTTTCATATAATTAATTATTAAGTACTTTTATTAAAATTAATTTAGTAGTGTTTTTATAAAATAGCTTTTTTTTTAACGGATAAGCTAAGATGATTGTCACGCTAATTTTTCATTGGACTTTTAAATTATTCAGTATGTTACAAAAACCCTGTCCGACCCGTGAAGGTGTTGTTAGGTATCGTTAGCTGATTCTACTAATGCGTACATAACCTGGCTAAACTAAAAAAAAATACCCCCTTAAAAATAAATAACTTAAATAAAATAAATAGGTAATTTCATGGCAACACAGGTACAGGTTATGACCTCAGTTGACCTCATGCATGTAGGTATTGGTAGTCTAACCACGTTTATCGACTCTAGAAAGAAACAATGATACCTACTTAGGCAGCTCGTGAAAAGAACTTTTTTTTAAATAGAACGGTCGTCTGACCCTCCGAATGTATCTTCGAATTTCATTCGATGAGCACAATGGCTGTGGCGGAGATGTTGTTCCATATTTCGTTCACTAAGAACGATACCGGCCTGACACCGTCCCACGAGATTAGCACGGTGTTTCACAACGTTAGTCCACTCCTACCAATCCACTGCTCGCCGAACTGATAGTGGAGGTACTCACGTACAGGTCGGCAAAAATATGGTGGGGCACCGTCATGCTGGAACCACATTGACCAAGAAGTAGTCACATCCGAATCGTTCAACACCTGATCACAACACAACACAATTGCAGTTTCACTAGGTACCTTCCATCAGCAGGTTACATTACGTTAGAAAACTATGTGATCACACAATAAACGATACGTCTACACGGACGCCATGTCTACGCGAAACTAATAAATTTAAAATAAAAATGATTTTTATTCCATAAAAATAGGTACTCTAACTGCACGGCGGTGCCCTTTGACTAGAGGTGTGAAAGTATTCAAAATATTTCTCGTATCGATTTTTGGTATCAATTTTGTATTTCAGAATTTCACGCATCGATTCAACATCGCATGGCATTCTTTAGATTTTAGAACTTTCACATAACTTTAATCAGGTGAACTTAAATGCTTTACATTGTTTATAATATTCTCCTAAAATCGTATTTCAAAAAGACCTTTCTAGTTCCTATTTACTAATAATAGGTACTTGTGTTACAATATTGTTATGAGTAATTAATCGATAATCAAAAAAAGTACTTTTACCATTAGGTAATCTGTGTTTTTACAACAAATCATTCGGCCAGGTACAGTTTCGAATAATATCGACAAAAACAAAACGTTATTACGCAAAAATTAGTACAGCTCTAATTATTCCTTTGCCGCCGTCGGCGGCTAGACACACTGACGCCGCTAAAGAACCTAAAAAAATAATCAAAAGAAAGCCGACAATTATAAGGTCTAAAATGGTGTTTACACTTTTTTAAATTTCCCGAATTTTGGGGAAGTTACAGGGTTCAAAAGATTATTTCAAAATTCATTAGTATTGTTACTATGATGATTATGCAAAATTTTATATTTTATTTGGTCATTTGTTTACCTAACCCTTATTATCCTTGTGGGTCGGACAGGGTTTTCGTAACATACTGTTTATAGTGTTGTTTACTAAATAAAAGCGCGTGATTTTATAGAGTAAAAAGTGCTCACGCGGCCGTTTTTTCAACTGTGATTGGCGATATCCGCCATTATTGTGAAATATTTTTTTAAAGAATTTCTATAATTTGTTACACGTGTTATTGGCAAAATTGTGGTATCTTTCCACAGGGACCAGATCAAGAGTTGAAGTTGAAGTTTTTATTAAATAAAATATTACAGAAAGATGTCGGTGAACAATGTTAATACGAGTACATTTAAGTGTACGAGTTGTAATATTGTTATCTCCGAAACGAAACAACGAAAGTTTAATAAAAATATGCTCATTGGCTTTTTCTGAGGAAGACATTGATGAGGCAAAAAAGTTATTGTTTGTTTCTACGAAGACAAGACAAAAAAAAACATGTATCGAGGCGTAAGAACAAAAAGCAGAAAGACCTAAAATATACGATTACGGTGTTTAAAATCACGGATCCCGAACAATCCCAGTTTTTGTGGCATATGACCTTCACAAATTGTCACCAGTTTACTTTGACTACGTAGAACGTACGTAAAGAAGTTGATGAAGGATTTATTAATTCTACGGTCAGATGTTAACGCAATCGTGAAGAAGAAGTGATTATGTTACTAAAGATCAGCTCGAAAATATTAAGTATTGATAACAAATAGTTCGACACCGACGCCGTTCATCATCAACAACCTTTTTATCGTCCCACTGCTGGGCACAGATCTCCTCTCATACAGAGAAGGATTGAGCGTAATCACCACGCTTGCTCAATGCGGATTGGCGATTTCAGACTTATAAAGCCCAGGTTTCCTCAAGATGTTTTCCTTCGCCTTCAGTCATTGGTGTCCAAGATATACTTAGAAAGTACATATAACTTTAGAAAAGTTACATTGGTACTTGCCTGACCTGGAATCGAACCCGCGCACTCATACTTGAGAGGCTGGTGTTTTAACCACTAGGCCACCACGACAAAACAGTGGGGTATATTGAAAAAGAACCTCGGAGTATTTGAGTATATTTCGTGGTGCTCCCTGTGCGCCGTTTCCGAGTCAACGAAATACCAGTTGGCGGAGTCATAAGGATACTATAGCTGTCTTGCCTGCCCCTCAGTGCCCGGCCGGTCTTGCGATTGCACCGAAACAGCACACAATGACAGAGATTATAAGTCATAGCATAGACAGACCTTACGGAGGAATTGCCCTATTGTAGAGGAAGTCCGCTTTCTGCTCACACGGATCGTTCTATGTTAGTTTTCTCATTTTCGAGTGATAACTGTACTTGTAAAATTTGTGTATAAAGTGTTTTGAATATGAATGAACAAAGTGCATTTATTATTTATTTATTTAATAAAAGAACAATTTGTTTTCTTATCGGTCACCACGCTAAAAAGTGTAACTTGAATTAATATCAAAGAAAAAGAAATACTGCATAAATAAAATAAATAAATAATTATAATTGCATAAATTGATACAAAATGCTATGCAATAGCTTTACCGCGGCAGTCCCCGAGTGCCACACGTCTTTTTTTTTTTTTTGTTTTTTCTAAATCAAATACCAGTCTGGAGATAAGTTGTAGACGATCTTTGTAACAGTAAAAAATGTTATAAAGAGTGTCTCTGACATCGACGCACAAACGAATACCATGGATCCAGTACATGATTCTGAACCCCCCAGTGGTGGAATTTTTCGTCGGTTTATTTCCTGATTAAAAAAAAAGTGTTTTTTTTTTCACTTTAAACCATTCATAATTGCTATACTTTGATAACCCCATAAGATTTTAAAGTAAAAAATAATTAATTCGCTAATTACACAAAAAAGCGCAATGTGAACCAAACTCAAAAAACTATCCTATCAGCTGATTTAATAGAGTTCACATCAGGGGTCAACGTCATACCCACAAACACGCGCGGCGCCACGCTTGTAACGTTTAAAGGCCGAGCCGACACATTTTTTTCAACACTATTATTTCTTTAACCGCTCATTAACAATATAAATGACTATCATAATTTTATTAGTGGCATACGGTATAGCCTTCTCGCGAAGTTTGCGTTACGATGTCAGATACAGCCTGTATGTGATAATGTAAGAATCTAATATTAATTTATTTCTGGTACTTTCCTTTTGGGTACAAAATGTAGGAGACTTGAATGATGTCCTTTAGTTAAATTATTTAAAAAAAATACGGTATTCAGCAACAAAATACTTTCCATGCTATCACATCAATAAGTTGATTTTCAGTTTACACAGCAGTATATTATAATATTCACTAACTGATATTATAAAATATATTCAGAAATTTATATTGAATTATGTAGATGCTAATGAACGTTATCTGTGGTCAAAAGTTTCCATATGTTCAGTGTTTCAGTTGAAGTTTGTAGATAGTTGTTCTAACTTCTATGTTTGCACAATTGGTATCCACTGTGTAAATACGTCGGTTATCTGGATATGTAAAAGTTTGAGTGGTACTTTAGGAGTACTTAGATAAACTCCGCCAGGATAAGTTGCAATCGTGACGACCAATATTTTTTTAACGTTATAAATCAGTTTTTGACCGCTTACCTGAAATCGCAGATGAAATCGTTGATGGTAAAGCGATATAAAAGACGAGGCGAAACGTAGTGGTGTCAATAACGTAAGGGTGGATACTCGTCATACGATAGGTCGTCCGATGATCATCCTATAGAATACCGAAAGGCTGACTAAGCCTATGCTTCAAGCAGTAGAATCTCAGCGGAGACCAGCCTTCTATAACATATTACAGTGCGCAGACATAGGTACACTCTCTTTTCTCTCACTCTCCTTGTCAGATGGACGACAATCCAACACGGCCAGAGAGAGATACGGCATAGGACCAACGACTTAGGGTGCATCCACCTCCTGGCAAAGCATGCTAAGTTGACCTTATGTCGTATGTCTCACCTTCTGTGTCACACCGTCTACATCCAAACTCTGGGCTGTTATTAATAAATTCTCAATTCATTAACCCAACAATTCTGCCCAAACCAGAAATCGAACCACGGACCCCTCAGTAGTCGTCGACCATGCTGAGGGGTCTT
This sequence comes from Sesamia inferens, assembly GCA_037179545.1. Classification (NCBI taxonomy): domain Eukaryota; kingdom Metazoa; phylum Arthropoda; class Insecta; order Lepidoptera; family Noctuidae; genus Sesamia; species Sesamia inferens. The sequence goes on from CM073939.1 coordinate 11,572,689, forward strand.
TAGTTTGACCAACGTCGTAGCACCGCATGTAATAAACGCAGTTTCTTGATCATCATTTAAGAAGAAAGAAACCTACTGCCAAGCAATTTGGACCGGTCCAATGCTTCCCGTATCCAGTCCTCCTGCGACCAGTATTCCTGCGACCTTCATAAGGTCCATCTTGTAGAAGGCCTTTACTGGGCCATAAAACAACAAATTAATAACTTTAGTAGGAACTAATTTACTTTACTTAGGTTTCTTGCTAGTCGAAGTGTGAATGTTAAGTTTATAGTGTGTTGATGTTCCAAAATATGATTGCAGTATGTTGTGGATGAATTGGTCCTCATCATAGTACGATGAATTGACAGAATTATTCAGTTGAACGCACACTAATGATTTATACACCCCTCATCGATTCCCGTCTGTAATCGTCGAAATACTAGTGGGCCTATAGTATTGGTACCCACATTTCTCCTAAACAAAATAATCGCAAATCAAAACTGTAGCTAAAGCAAAATAAAAATAGTGGATAAAAATATTTCTAAAATAAATAACTTCAACCACAGCTTGGGCGTCTAAAACTCTCTCTAAAATCTTGACTGCAAAGTCCCTTTTGAAATTCTCTTAAAGATTAATTCGGCGTATATAAAACGGTACCTATGTACCTTTCAGGAACCGGGTGACTTTCGCACGCGCCAACGCTTTTATTTCGGTTGAGCGCTTCCGTAAAACCGCTCTGACTTATTTTTTAATGTTTTCCTGATCTTGATTTGAAGATTTTACAGATATGGGGTACAGACTTGATGTAATGGAATTGATTTGTTTGACGATACTTTTGAATGGAAAACATGAATGCACCGAAAAGATTTTTGAGCAAGAAAAACTAAAGGTTTGGGCGAAACGCCTATTGAAAAGATTATAGCAATAGTGGAGCAACGTGTTTCTTAGCTAACGATTCTTTTTCTTAATTAGATATTACACATATTTTATTACCCTTCTACCAACACATCTAACAAAAGCGTGCACGAACTGCAGAGGTTCTCTCAATCTGTGTGGTTTTTTGCTCAAAAAACAACGATCTGCATGGTTTTCATTTGATTTGGCCAAAATTATGTTTCGACTTGTATTAATTGCATTCTTATTATTTCATCCAAATCCTAGTGATAGGAGTTGAAAAGTGGAACGGTTATTGTGATCTTCGGCCTTTCTTCTAAGAATAGTCAAATAGGCGACGGCAACTTTATCTAGTTTTTATTAAATATGATTGAAATGTACGTAATACTATTTCTAAAAATCTACTTACAAAATAAAATGATTTATCATCATTTATCAATTAGGGTGCTGATGAGAAACCTAGAAAAGAGAGAGCTAACATAGGAATGACATAGGTATGTGTAAGTATACTCTCTAAAACTAGGTCACTAACTAGACCACTACAGAACAGCCCAATTATTTACGAGTTTCGGTAGTTTATTCCCACGTTAGTCTGAATTAAATAGACATTGAGTGCATTAACTACTGGGAGTCGTGGAAGTCAATTAAGGAACGTAGTTCACTATAGTTCTGAGTGCATGAGTTGTTAGCTAACAGTTTGTTGATTTATTTAAACGGGCCATAGTCATATGACATCATTGGAGGAAAAATCGTCAACAGATATTATATTCTTAATTAATTAATGGTGGCCTAGTGGTTACAACACTAGCCTCTCAAGTATGAGTGTGCGGGTTCGATTCCAGACAAGTACCAATGTAACTTTTTGAAGTTATATGTACTTTCTAAGTATATCTTGGACACCAATGACTGATTGCAAGGTGAAGGATAACATTTTGAGGAAACCTAGACTTTAAGTCTGATATCGCCAACCAGTATTTGAGTAAGCGTGGTGATTGACCTTCTCTGTATGAGAGGAGACCTGTGCCCAGCAGTGGGACGATAAAAGGTTGATGATGATGATGATAATTATCTACGTATACGTTTTAATGTTACATTCTTACAGGTATTTCTTTTAGTGTACTTATATGATCAAATTTCCCGGTGGTAGGCCATAACACCGGCCGCCGGCAGAAGTTACCACCCACCAGACAAAGCCTTGCCGCCAAGCGATTTGTCGTGTTCCGGTATGATGTCTGGTGAAGCCGTACGGAGGACGGGTCTGAGCAGTTGTGTTGCGATGTGTGACGGGTACGATGCGCCAAATGTTGTTGTGTTGGGAGTTTGGTCGTGGAGGGTCTTCAGATCAATCTCCCTATGGCGCAGCAGCGTTGGTCGTGTTGTTGGGTTTAACATTGCATCACCTCGCTCAACTGCCGTCTTTTTCCTATTCGCTCAATCTGAGTGAATAGGTTCTTAATAAACTAGCGCGCTTTACCATCAGGCGGGATTGTGGTCAAGCACTTGTTTATAATTATTAAAAAACAAAAACAAAAAGTTCTTAGACATGCGACATCTACCAACCTGCGCTGAGCCCACATGGTATATTATGGCCCAGTGTTTCTTCACCCAGAAGAAGCCATTGTTAGAACTGGACTAAAGTGTGAAATTATCATATCGGACCACACGGGAAGCACTATTTTTCAAATAAATAAAAAAACGAGTGTGCTTATGACCACACGACTGAAGTGAAACTTCTTTCGCTCCATCTGTATATATATATATGAATATATATATATATATATATATATATATATATATATATATATACTAGCTGACCCGGCAAACTTTGTTTTGCCATATAAATAATAAAAAAAATTTACGGGTGGACTACCCCTAACCTTTAGGGGGATGAAAAATAGATGTTGGCCGATTCTCATAGATACGGGTTAAGCACAAAAAATTTCATCAAAATCGGTCGAGCCGTTTCAGAGGAGTTTAAAGTCGAACACCGTGACGCGAGAATTTTATATATTAGATATATATATATGTATATATATGTGTGTACAATATATACATGTATACACATATACATATATTAATTTTCAATAAATATTTAAATTTATTTCATGGTTTCATTGGTAAATTAATATTTTTGCATAGATCTTCTAATTTTATTGAAAAAAAAAAAAAAAAAACTCGTTGTAGACCTTGTAGTACCAAGCTCGCGCCACGGGCGCTCTGTGCTTATATCCCCCACTTAACTTCCGTTCGCCTTGCCCGATCACTTTTCGTAACGCTTACGTCACGCGTTCGCCAGCTTACTCCCCAAGTCAAGCGTGCGTAAAGAAGTTTCACTTCAAAAAGGATCATCAAAACCCGTTACCACTCGAAAGTTCTGGGGTTACAAACCTAAAAAATAATAAAAAAAAACCATTGAAATGAGATCCTCTTCCTTTTTTAGAAGTTGATAAAAAACTCAAGCCAAAGTCTTTTCGGGCAAAAAAGTTTCAGCAGCGATTTCATATCAGAGAGTTTTATGTCCTTATTTGAAGCATTTTTTTATCAGAGTAGCATAGGATACCATACCCCTCCCTGTAAAAAGGGCAACAAACTCATAGGTTGTCCTGCGGTCTATGCAATTTATAAAATGAAAATATTTCATATTGCTAATCCCTTTCTCTATATGTTTGGTCATGGACATTCGAAACTTACCCATTAAACGATATAAAACCTATATAAAGGCCAAACTTTGCAAAAAGGGGTATTATAAAATCTCAGATTATTTAGAGGACAGAGAGGCTTGGGATTGAGCTGCTCGCTCTGTTAAGCATTGTTATTAAGCAATATGCGTAATTGTAACGTAAATTATTGTAAACATTTTCATTTTTAATGTCTGGACTTGAAAAAAGACGATGATCCTTGAGTTTGTTTCGGCTATTTCTTCTCAGAGGTAGTCAGTTAGGAAATGCCGGCTTCATCTAGTTAAAAAAAAAAGAACCAAAAAAAAATACATATGACGTGTAAAAGTGATCGGTGATCCTACTTGCTTAATAAACGATTTCATTTCATTTCATTTGAAAAACGTGTCTACTCAATAACGTAAATAACACAATGATTTTTTTTTTTTTTAATAAATTATAAACCAGCGCTTGACCGCAATCCCGCCTGATGGTAAGCAGTGATGCGATCGTTGATGGTAAAGCGCGCTAGTTTATTAAGAGCCTATTCACTCTAGCCTTGGTGGGAATTTTGGTGCTACGCAATTATCTTGTATATTTAATATCAGATTTTAATCCATTCAATTCGATGTCTTTCAGTCGTCAGAATAACAACATTCAACGTTATACAAGTTAGAAATTTTTCTAAAACATTTTCGCTGATAATAGAAAAACGTAAGATTCCTTGAAGAACGTCATTCACGACATCTCAGTGGTTTCACTAGTCAAATATGTACTACAAGCGAATGTAGGACAGGTGCCCGTAAAACGCCTAAAGCCAACTCACTCAGCCGTGACCCGTGACACAGAGTAAGGGAAAGAGTAACTTTAATCTACATATGTACCTACATTATAAAAATGAACATGTCAAAAATGTATGCAGAATCAATGTGGATACGTACATACCTTTAAGAAAGCAGGGATTCGAAAGAAAATATTAATGATTTGTGTAAAGAAAGATGTGGAAGAAAATAAACATAAAGATATTTGGAGGAAAAGGACATGATAAATAATAAACGATTTTATTTCTGTAACGTTTGTACAAACACTTTTACACGTCGATGTTTTATTTTTAAACTAAATCCGTCGTATTACAAAACGAAATCTAACTTTAGTTCAAGCCTTACCTTTCAGTTAGTATTTATATTTCGAACTTTATTTAGATTGTGTAGACTTCTTAATACAAAAGTTACAACTTAGTATTGAACTAAGCTATGACTTTTATATAAATAACTGATTTTTATAACGGATAGGTTAATAATTCAATAGTTATTTAAGTGTAATAGTGTTCTTAACAAATTCGTTGTTTTGTAATAAGGGGAATGAGTTTAAAATATAAGTAAATATTGGGTAGGGGAAAAGTCTTTTGGAGGTATAGTATGTATGAGCTTGTAATAAAATCTCTTTTTTTCTTTCTTTATTTTTTGGCTTCGCACAATTTGTGCATTTAGCCAATGTCACGTAATTATGAATTATTCATGTCGAAAAAGACGGCCGCATGACCCGTCTTACGAGTGAGGTTTGGGGCAAAGTCATGACGTGGCTCATTATGCTGCAATATTTCACAGTTCTTTATGAACTATTTACTAAATGCAATTTTTACTACATAAATCACGCACTTTTTTATTTAGTAGACAACACTATAAATAATTTTAAAAGTCCAATGAAAAAAGAGCGTGACACTCAGCTTGACTTTCCCGCCAAAACTCTAATAAAATCTCTGTGGCTATACTATTTGTAGGTATCTGGCTGTTATGGTATCATTAAAAGTTTAAAGAACATAATTCCAAATTCAAATTAGGAAAATCGTCGCTTAAGTTCTAACACCGCGAAACTCAAAATAATGAACTTTTCAGGAGACTAAAAAAACTGTCTAGGTATACAAACCTAGAAGTTTTTTTAGACTAAAAAAACGGTCTAGGTATACAAACCTAGACAGTTTTTTTTAGTCTCCACCGCGTAACTCAAAATAATGAACTTTTTAACTAAAAAGCTGTCTTTTTTTAGTCTCCTGAAAAGTTCATTATTTTAAGTTACGCGGTGTTAGAACTTAAGCGACGAAATGTGTTATTTTCATTTCACATTGCCAGCCGGTAGCCAAAAAGTGCGATTTTTATGAACCTAGTGCAGTGTCTGTGAGAGCAGCACAAATTAGGTTTAACCGTTTTCAATCCGGAAATTTTCATGGCAAAGATGCACGTCGCTCTGGTGTGAAGAAACTTTTCCCCGAACTATTATATTGAGAAAAGGACAGAAGTTAGATGTTAATTCGTGTTTTGCAAACATAACTATGTACGTGTTCATGAGCCATAAATTTCTTGCAATTTGGTGCCTGACTTAATCTTTTTGCATATAAGTTAATCTCATATGTATATCGCTTTTGGCAGACGCGAAAATACATACAGCTGCCCTGTCACTTTAAGGGAAGACGGTAGGCTTATCTCTACTTACAGCTACGTCCGATGTGATCGACCCGCTCAAGATCGGTTGTACGGATGGCAGTAGGTCAAGCTACCTGAAAGTGTCAAACCTGTCACCTTAAACCCTAATCACCATCATCATCATCATCTTCGCATCCGATGCCTTTTTCCAGCTCTGGAGTTTAGGGTCCGCTTTACCAGTCTAACTGCTGATTTTGACGAAACTTCGACATTTTCCGTGAAGCGACTGCCGTCTGACCTCCACAACCTGAAGGCGATATCGAAGCATTACAGCTAGACATATTGTTGGACTTTTGAGGCCTCCAACAACCCGTAACGACTGCCACTAGATGTTCGTATGGCAACCGGGACCAACGGCCAGACCAGTGCAAATATTCATATTCATGCATACAAATATTTGCACTGCACGGGGATCAATCCCGCGCCTCCTTGCGCATGGCTACGCCACGGAGGCTGTCAATCTGTCACTGTAAATCCTAATAGCTTGAGGATAAAGTTGAAAATCTATTCAAGACATTGGACAGATCGTAGTAGCTTGATGTGTTAGCGTTTTTACAATAATTGCCGACCATTAACAAAAGTATTTCTTTTTTTATATGCTCCGCTCCTACTAGTCGCAGCGTGATGTTATATAGCCTAAAGTCTTCCTGGATTAATACGCTACCTAACGCAAAAAATTTTTTTAAATCGGACCAGTAGTTCCTGAGATTAGCACGTTCAAACAAACAAACAAACTCTTCAGGTTTATATTTTTGAAGCGTTTTTTTTTTATTTTTTGTTCAGTGTATGTTTTATATTTTACTGCTCTGTGGTTTCAGTTTGCATTTGAGGTAAAACTAAAAAGCTTTAGTCTTGTTACATAATCATGAGGACTGTTTTAAGCGGAAAAATATGTTTGCGAACATTATTAGCTCGGTGGGAAATGGAGAGAAAAATTAAGTAGAATAATAAGAACTTTTATAGTGACGGGAATGGCGATTACTTGAGTAGGGAAATTATATTCCAGGCACCCGTTAAATATGGAAGTAAAAAACTATTTTGTCGCCCAACTGCTTAATCTGATATAATATTTTGGTTATTTCCTGTATTTATGCTCTAAGTGTATGTATTTATAAAATATCTTAAATATAAAAAATATATATATCAAATATCTTTCTCGGTAGTAGGCCATAATATCGGCTGCCGGCAGAAGTTACCACCCATCAGACAAAGTCTTGCCGCCAAGCGATTCGTCGTGTTCCGGCATGATGTCTGGTGAAGCCGTACGGAGGACGGGTCTGAACAGTTGTGTTGCGATATGTGCCGTGTACGATGCACCAAATGTTATTGTGTCAGGAGTTTGGTCGTGGAGGTTCCCCAGATCAATCTCCCTCTGGCGCAGCGTCATTGGTCGTGCCGTTGGTTTTAACAATGTATCACCTCGCTCAACTGCCGTCTTCCTTTCTATTCACTAAGTTTTTTTTTTTTAAGTGAATAGGCTTAATAAACTAGCGCGCTTTACCATCAACGATTGCATCACTGCTTACCATCAGGCGGGATTGCAGTCAAGCACTAGTTTATAATTATTAAAAAAAAGTATTAAGATATATTTTAGATGTTAAAATTTCAATTAAGGTACTTTTTGCTATTTAGATTTACTGTTAGCTAGCATCATCCCACTCTTGGGAATGGACATCTCGCGAATCAAAATGTCCTATTCTCCTCTTGTCGACATAAAATACCCGAATTCTGTGCTAACAACTTAAGTCTTGTTTAAACAAGTCTTTTGTTATTTTAAAAGATAAGCTACACTATAGTTAATTAGAAAACTAAAACCAATGTTGCCAGCGTAAAGTTTTAAATTTTAAAACAAAAATCCTTTTTGCCCGTTTTTCAGACATTATACATTCTTATACATTCATGCATATTCTATGTGCAACATTTTTATGAATTCTCGTTTGGAACTGTTTTGAATTTTACTGTGCCGTCTGCAATTTCTAAACAAAATACAACTCGCATATGAAAGGGTTCTGATTAATTTTTGTATACTAACGCCATCTATACTTTAGTGCTGGCAGCACTGTGCCTAAAGTGACTCCATCTATTGATTTTATAATTTATTTATTTATTTATTTACACATCCATTTCAGGCATCACAGCCCATAAAACATAAACAATGCAATATTAAATTAAATCAAAAATACAAACAATAACAAACTACAAATACAAATATATTATACAAATTTTGAAATGTCAAAAAAAAAAAATAAATCAGAAATACAAATAATAATAAACTACATATACAAATATAATTATGAAAATTTTGAAATGTCAAAAATAAAGATATAAAAAAGTCAAAATATTTAATAATACGCCTGCCTCTGAGTCATTTGTTTGTTTGTCAGTACATTAATCATATAACAATGATTAATATATTGACAATCAAACCTATTCGCAAATACGCTCAGGATAGTGTTGGAGCTGATCCGGAGCCTGCGCCCCAGAGACGCGCACCGCTTTCGCATTGTCGTGTAAAAACAGTCGACACGGGCATCGGCAAACATACCCGAGGCGCTGCAGTGCCGGGGCAGCCCCAACAACACCCTGAACGCATTATTATACTGTACACGGAGAGCGTTGTACTGCTTCTGGGTATATGACACCCACAGGCCCGCCGCATACAGGGACATACAAAATGCTCTGAAAAGAGTTATTTTGACGGCCCCCGAGCAACGAACAAATCTGCGGGCAATCATATTGGCCCTCACAGACAATGCCCTCCGCTCTCTATCGATGTCCGCATCATCCCTCAGGTCAGAGGTCACGATATGCCCGAGATATTTAAACCGTTGAACTCTATTTAATCTAACACCGTTCAACGAAATAGGCGGAACAGCATCCAAGCAGCTCCGACCCCTGGCCTGAAAGACCATGCATTCGCTCTTCTTTGCGTTGTATACCAGGCCATGATCCTGCGCGTAACGCTCGCAGACACCCAGCAACCTAGACAGACCACACACGGAAGCGCTCAGCAGCACCATGTCGTCCGCATAACTAATATTGTTGACACAAACACCGTCAATATGGCAGCCGACACGGGTGCTACTGAGCTCCTCTATCAGTGCGTTTACGTACAGGTTGAACAGCTTCGGCGAGGTCAGCCCCCCCTGCCTCACCCCGCACTCCAACCCGTACGGCTCCGACAGAGCACCCGACCATCGAACTACGTTGACCTGGTTAAAATACCAGTACCTGAAGATGTTTATTATTTCAGGGGGCATTGAGATGTTAATTAACTTTTGCCATAGGATGTCATAGTTAACCAGGTCGAACGCCCTCGACAGATCGAGAAAACAGGCATAGACAGGTATGCTTCTATCGGAGTAGTACCTGACAGTTTGCTTCAAACACAGGATCGCCGACTCGGTAGACAGTCCCGGTCTAAACCCAAATTGATTATCATGAGTAACTAAATACCGGTCAAGCTGTGTATTAAGCAAACCGTCAAGAACCTTAGCCAGCACTGTTGCTAATGAGATTGGCCTGTAGTTGCTGGCGTCGCTTAAGTCCCCGGTCTTACTCTTCACAATTGGTACCACCACGGTCCTCATCATTTCTGCTGGTAGGTATGCATGTCCTATACAGAACGTATATAGCATGGCAAGGACTCTGGGCAGGTGGACGCCAGCATTCCTTAAATGTTCAATGCTCAGACCATCATGGCCAGGAGACTTACCTCGTGACATTGTCTTTATAACATCCCGAACACTCTTGGATGTGAATCTGGTGTTTATCTCCTGTCCATGTGATCCTTCTGCACCGGATGATCGTGATGGCCCCAATGGCGATTTCACTAAAAAGTGATCCCTAAATATATCAGCAATACATTTCGGTTCACTCACACCGTTGACACTCACGGGTAAACCCGGCTTATTATTGAGCCTACTAGTAGTATTCCAAAAGTTACGAAAGTCATGTTTCGAATGTTGAGAAGCGAGAATGTCCATCTTTATCTGCTCCTTTAACGAACTAATAATAATGAACTTTTAAGATAAATGGAAGCGGGAAATTGATTTTAATAACTATCATTCCTTAGTTATGAGAATGTATGTTATATTCTTTATTCATCAACCAAAAAGTCATATTTTATTAAGTTATAAATTACAATAAAGCAATAGTACCAATTTAAAAATAAAAAGTCGATAGTCTAGGGCTACAATTCTGCCTTGTTGGTGCTTCAGGAAACCTTTTAACATCCATACGAGTGGGGAACCCACTCCGTTTTAATACCGGCTCCACTCTGAATCTAACATTCGATACTGCGGTGTATCTTTCAAACGAAACCCAAGAGTTCCCTCGATGCGGCTGTGCAGACTTGCGATTTGTCGCAAAGACTTATGAATTATTATTTATTAGTTTGCAATGTTATAACAGATTTTCACTAAATGGATATTATATGAAAGTATGTACATTTGTACATATAATATATAGTACTTATAACGACAGATTAATTTGGGTTCCGGGCAATAAAAAAATATTTAACACACGACAAGCACGGGAACAAAGCTGCGGGCACAGTTTTGTACTCACATTGTATTATGGTTGTATGGTGTTACATATTTTGTTCACATCAAGTTCTTAATACGATTAGATACTTTGGAAGTCTTATACGTTTTATTTGCAGATTCCAGACATTTCTTTCTCGTGTCACGTTCTCAAATAGAATAGAATTCCTAATACTAATATTTCTCCTATTTTTCCACAATTACACTCTGCTGGGGACTTGGTTGACTGTATTTTCACACTCTCATTGATAATTTTTGTTAGTCAAATAAATGTCTTGTGAAATACAATATTTATCTTTGTTGGTGGTAAGACATAACAACGGCAGCCGGTAGAAGTTACCACCCACTAGGTAAAGTCTTGCCGCCAAGCGTTTCGTCGTGTTCCGGCATGATGTCTGGTGAAGCCGTATGGAGAACGGGTCTGAGCAGTTGTGTTGCGATATGTGCCGGGTATGATGCGCCAAATGTTGCTGTGACCAAACTCCCGACGCAGCATCGTTGGTCGACTTGTTGGGTTTAACATTGCTTCACCTCGCTCAACTGCAGTCTTCCTTCCTATTCACTAGGGTTTTTTGAGTGAATAGTCATAATTTAGCATGTGGGACGTTGGAATAATCCAAAATATTTTGGTACATCCAACATATTTTAGTGCATCCTAAATATTTTGAATTAACCAACTCAGTTTCGTTCAGAAAGGATTAAACAGATTAAAAGGATCAGAATAATGAGAATAAAAAACCAAATGTATTATTTTTCTTATAGTGGCAATTATTGAAATACACACACTCTGAACATTTTATCTGTCTACTTACTCATGAGAATCGTTGTTAATAGAATTCGGATCGCTCTGATTACGGTATGGTAAAAAAGAAAAATTTCTTCGGGCACACAGCATTAACGCAGTTTAACTAAAAAGATAACAAAGCCTGGAGAAGCCGTACGGAGGACGGTTCTGAGCAATTGTGTTGCGATGGTGACGGGTACGATGCGCCAAATGTTGTTGTGTCGGGAGTTTGATCGTGGAGGGTCTCCAGATCAATCACCCTCTGACGCAGTATTGTTGGTCGACTTGTTGAGTTTAATATTGCATCACCTCGCTCAACTGCCGTCTTCTTTCCTGTTCACTCTGTTTTTTTTTTTTTTTGAGTGAATAGTCTCTTAATAAACTAGCGCGCTTTACCATCAACGACAGCAACACTGCTGCTAAGCAGTGCTTGACCGCAATCCCGCCTGATGCTAATCAGGCGGGGTTGTGGTCAAGCACTGGTTCATAATCATAAAAAATATATTGCAATGGGTGGACATCGTATTTTGAAAGCCATACTTTCATTATATTAATAGGTGTTCAAATAAGTTTCTGCCGTTTTTTGAACATGCGAACGTACATTATCACATAAGACAATAATTTTGTCATGTCTGAAGTAGTAATGGGCACGTTTTCCCTCCTCCTTCTATTTTCCTCCAATAATGCTTCCAATTCCGTGTCTTCGTAGGATTTCGGTCTTCCACTACGTTCTTTATCTTCTACATCAAAGCGTTTCTAAACTTTTGAAACTTTTTTGGTTTAAAACCGTTTCACCGTAAGCTTCTACAAGCAATCGATGGGCCTCAGCTGCAGTTTCGTCAAATTAAAGAGGTACATCTAAAGTTAACGCAAATGACGCTTATTCGGGACAAAACTTGACATTTTTGCACAAAAAGAAATAGCCATGTGATACTGATAAGAAGTCACTAATACTCTAAGTGTATACTTTTACCTGATATTCGAACTTACCATAGCACATTTTACATCTGGCAATTTCAACGTAACTTCTTAGCGAGGACATCTTTTGTTAAACAGCGGAAAATTATTTGATTAACTTCTGCCTGCGACTTTAAACGATGTTTTAACTAATAAGCTCCTTAGCTTTATTTTTAAAATAAAATTATAATCAACGTAAGGCATTCTCATTCATTCATTTTTTACGATTGTTTAAGTATATTCCCACGACAATCGCAAATTTCTATTATCAGTCGCAAGTCTACCCATCTGTCTAGCACACAGAACTACAATCCGAACACTCAGACGCACTCAATACAACAAGTACATAACGACAACACATGCAGACGTATTGAGTGCAGTTTTCAAATAACTTGTGACTCAAATTAACACTTTAACCCGAGGGTTTAAGGCTGGATTTCCTTTTTTGGGAAGTAAAAATATATTTATTGACTTGTAAAGAGCTATTGACGTGTTGAGTACAATGTTTCAGAGGAGTTAGTAAATGAAATGCTGATCGTCATTATAGACTAGTTTGTGAATATCCTCGTGAATATTTTGTTTTCTTTTGGGAATTTTCTACAGCGCACACACTGATTGACATACGCAACTTACCGAATCACCACAAGGTCGAGATATTTTCGTGTTTTTGCGAGGCAACAGATTTAAAACTTATTAAAGGGCAAACTATTGGGGGAGGCCTATGTCCAGCAGTGGACGTCTTTCGGCTGAAATGAAAAAGGGCAAACTAAGGTTAATCAGTCATACGTATACAGAGGACATTATTCACATAGCATCATAACTAAGTGTTCGGAAGCTAAACTATATTTATAATTCATAACTTTTCTATCGTTTGCTATTATTAACGTACCTACCGGTGCAGGTCTGTACCCATTTTTCACCTACAACTAAGTATGATAATGTAATGTAGTGTTTACTCACACATATTTTATAGACCATATTGTGCAAAGGTTAGAGGTATACACCATCGCCGCTTGCTTCAACATAACACTCCATTTCACTAACTCCTCTATGGTCAACCGCTAAAGCTCGTCTGTAAAGTTTCAGGGGAGAGTGCAATGTTTGCTTTGTATCGTCAATCGTTTTTAGCCTTAATATCAACGCTGGAGCGTAAATGCGGTCGAAATGCTTTTATAGATATTTAAACAGGTATTTGCAGGAATTTGTTGTTGGTCGTTGTTGTGCATTGTGTTTCTTCTTACTTAATTTAAATATTTACATAATTACAGAGTGGTGCTGACAATACGACAATAAATGAAAACACGAACAATGCTGGTTCATAGGAATAATTATAAACAATAGAAAAAAACCTAGCATCAAAAATAAAAAAATGAAAATTTCAAACAAAGTAAATCGCATAAAATTGCAAATTGAATAGCATCCTTTAAAAATATTAGTTCACTGACCTCCGATTGGCGACACCGCGATCCTGTATCGACTTGCTTTTTCGCGCCATTATTATTAAAGTTTGGTACCGCAGGATGCGGCGGTCCTTAACCTGTAAGCGCTTCGTTATCAATATGTACATCATGTAGAAATTGTGAAAAATTAAAAATAATTTCCTGTGACTAAACTAATGGACATAATTATATGATTTTTTATGGGTAGACTGAGAATGTGTTGAGGTACGCGATATTTAATTTATTGTCGTATTGTCAGCACCACTCTGTATACATTCTTATGATATCCGACTATACATCATTTCATAATAATAAAAATAATCAATCTGTAGAGCGAACCGACGACCACAGGTCGTCGGTTCGAAACCCTTCTGGCGCTTGACTTTGTGTAAATTATTTCATCATCACTACTCTAAAAACGGTGAAGGAATACTTCGTGGAAAAACTAGCATGACCTAGAGGCAAAACTTCAAAGGCGTGTGATATCTACCAATGATAGCAAATTGGCACATAGTTCATATTTCGTAGCCTACCGTAGCCCACTCGTAGCGGTCTCGTAGAGGCCTGGCGCTTCACACAGATCAAAATCCGTAGCATAAACAATACCCACAATATTATAAGTAAGTTAATGTATATACATGCATAAGATTATACATACAGGGTGTATCTGATATCGTAACGCAAACTTCGTAAAAAGGCTACACCGCATGCCACTAATAAAATTATGATAGTTATTTATGTCGTCAAAGAGCGTTTAAAGAAATTACAGTGTTTAAAAAAAGTGTCAGCTCGGCTTTTGAACGTTGCAAGCATGCCGCCGCGCGTGTTTGTAGGTATGACGTTGACCCCTCATGTGAACTCTATTTATTCAGCTAATAGGATAGTTTTTGTAGTATTGTTAACATTGCGCTTTTTTGTGTAATTATCGAATTACCTAATTAATTTTTACTTTAAAATCTTATTGGGTTACAAAAGTATAGCAACTATGAACGGTCTAAAGTGAAAAAACTGCATTTTTTTTTTTTTATTCGGGAAAAAGCCGACGCAAAATTCCACCACTGGGGGGTTCAGAATCATGTACTGGATCCGTGGGATTCGTTTGTACGTCGATGTCAGATACACCCTTTATATCATACAGTATGTTACGAAAACCCTGTCCGACCCATAAGGATAATAGAGGTTAGGTAAACACATGACCAAATATAATATAAAATTTTACGTATTCATCATAGTACCAATACAAATGAATTTTGAAATAATCTTTTTTTCCAACGAATTAATTCCAATTTCCTCGAAATTTGGTAATTTTTAAAAAGTGACAACACCGGTATTATTATGAGCGAATAGCGATGCGACCACGTGCCGCGTGTCCTGCCGCCCGCCCCCCGCGGTCGGCAGGCGAAGGGTGGTCAACGCACATTTAATAAGTTACCTCCTTTTGCGAAATAATATTTATTTTTTTTAGGGGGATTTTTTTTTTAAGTAAAGCCCGGTTTTGTATGCATTAGTAGAATCAGTTATCGATACCTAACAACACCTTCACGGGTCGGACAGGGTTTTCGTAACATACTGTATAGGTTGATAGAGATATACGGGTCTACCTAACAATATTTCGGTATTAAATGTTATTATTTTTTGTTTAAAACGAGGCTACAAATGCCCAAGGGGGCCTTATAGACCAGTATACGTGATAGTACTTAACTACCCCAAAAAGTATGCATAGAATAATAACCCTCTAATGGTATTATTGCTTGGACACAGGGCTCTTCTCTCTTTTTTTGACAGCCTCCGTGGCGTAACGGTAGCGAACGCGGCTGTTGCGCATGGAGGCACGGGTTCGATCCCCGCACAGTGCAAATATTTGTATGCATGAATATGAATATTTGCACTGATCTGGTCGTGCCTCGGAAAGCACGTTAAGCCGTTGGTCCCGGTTGCCATACGAACATCCAGTGGCAGTCGTTAGGGGTTGTTGGGGCCCTCAAAAGTCCAAACAATTGTTCTAACTGCAATGCTTAGATATCGCCTTCGGGTTGGGGAGGTCAGATGGCAGTCGTTTCACGGAAAATATCGAAGTTTAGCCAAAATCAGTAGTTAGACTGGTAAAGCGGAGCCCAGACTCCAAAGCTGAAAAGCTGATGACGGATGCGACTGTGATTAAAGCCAAGATGATGATGATGATGCAGGCCTCTTCTTTATGAGAGGCAGTGGGCAGATTTTTAGTCCTTTTTTAAATGAAAACTTTTAACGATGTTGATCACTTTTATTGGATGGCGTGAGTGTGACCGACCGATGTGGCCTCCTTTATCATCTGCCAAGCTTTTCCCCTACTGTATTGGCGTTCCCAACTAGCAAAACAGTCTCAGAACTAGCACTTTTTAAGAGCGGTAGGCTTAAAGCGCTTTTATATTTGTTTTAGAACATACCATCGATTCTATATTACTCTTAGACAAGCCAGTATGGCCTCAAGAAAAACTTACTTATATTTTCTAAGCCTAAGGATTTTACATTAGACTTGCTAAATGCAAACTTGCTAAACTTGCTAAAGAGAATCAGACTAATATCAGCATAGCATACTGTGAGTACGTGCATTTCTGATCTTATTCGAGACTAATGTAAGATAAATAGCACTGGATAAGTATGATATAAGAGTGATTTTGGATCAACATATTTACAATACAACAGATAAGACCCATCATATAAGAGCGTTTGATCTTAAATCGATTTTAGGAATAACTCCTCTTAGGTTAAGAGTAATTTTGCTGGTCATGTTTTTTTTTTATTTGTATATTTTGTAGTTATAATGGGTTACAAAAACTGAGAAAGATTCAAGAATACTGGTGGCTACAGGAGGAAAGTTGTTAAGAAGTACAATGAAATGTTAAAAAGAAAAACAAATATACCGCTGCTCTTTTTTTTCTCTCTCTCTCTCTCCCTCTCTCTCTCTCTCTCTCTCTCTCTCAAGGTTTTATGTAACTTTGCGAGGAAACCTAATTTATTCCAATATGGAGTTGTCTTTAGTATACTTACCGAATGCTAAAATAAGAGTAAACAATCTTATATTACTTTAAGAGTGAGTCTTAAAATAATAATACATTCTATTATTATTTTAAGACCCACTCTTAAAGTAATATAAGATTGTTTACTCTTATTTTAGCATTCGGTAAGTATACTAAAGATACGATTACTTGCCTTAAAATTACTTTTAAGTTACACAACTTTGGATCTGACATAAAATTCAATATAAGCCGATGCAGGCTTATACTTACCTACGTAAAAGCAATATTAGCGTAAGTCGGCTTAAATTAATTTTGGCTAGATTTCAATAAGTGCAAACAGCATTCAAATAGACTGATATTAGAACGATATAAAACTAAATATGCTTATAATATTGCCCAAATGCAGGCTTATATCATTATATAAGAGTGATATAAGACCAAAAAAATAGTAGTCTTGAGATTGTTGTAAGAGTATTTTTTGCTAGTTGGGTTGGATTCCAGTCTTATCGCATTCAGCTGAATACCAA
The DNA here is from genome assembly GCA_037179545.1 of Sesamia inferens. Classification (NCBI taxonomy): domain Eukaryota; kingdom Metazoa; phylum Arthropoda; class Insecta; order Lepidoptera; family Noctuidae; genus Sesamia; species Sesamia inferens. Next base: position 11,589,949 of record CM073939.1, read on the forward strand.
TTACATTACTTGAAGTGACTACCTATCTGATAACTGAGTGACTGCGTAATCTGATTATTATTATTATGAATTACAGTGCTAAAAGCTAAGAGAAGGAGATGGAGACCATGCAGTGCTTATTGAGAAAATTGTGTTGAATTACAGTTGTTTGAATTACAATTACAATTTTTTTCTTCGGCCATTGCTTTTGGCAGGAGTTCACTTTGACCCACTAGTTTTGCCTGGTTCATTTACTCAATTTTTCAATCTGAGAGCGGCAGATAAGTCTAGACTAATATTTCTTAAGCTTCACGGCTTTCAGGGTAAACCATACCTAAAAATTTCTCGTGACATAACTTAAAAACCATCTAAGTGCATGTCGACATCTAACTCGAATGGCATCGTACCACAAGGCAAAACACGCCTGAAAAACCACGTGAAACGCCTTTCAATTTGTATTAACTTTATTAAATTTGTATTATTTAACATGTGTGCGTTTAGTCTTTTTTGAACAAAACTGAGTTGGACTAATCTAAAATATTTTGGTGCACCCAACATATTTTAGTGAAACCATAATATTTTCGATTAGTCCAAGTCAGTTCGTTCAGAAAGAACTAAACGCATAGTTTGTGTCTTAATTCAGAATGATGAGTATAAAAAACAAGCAAAGCAATGTATTCTTTTTTTATTTTTGTTCTAATGGCAATTATTGAAATACACACACTCTGAACATTTCAACTGCCTACTTACTCATGAGACACAGACAGTGAATCCTTATTAATAGAATTCGACGATCGCTCTAATTGGGTGCGGTACGGTAAAAAAAGAAACCTTTCCTCTGGCATACAGTATTAAGTATTAACGCAGTCTAACTAAAAATGTAACAAATTTCATTTTCACGGGTAATCAACTATTTTTTTTTCCACCGTCCTGGGGTCTTTCAGACTCTTACTGACTAAAACCATGCCGAAGTTCCATCTCACACCTACGCCGGGGTTCGCTGGACTGGTCTGGATCTGGCGCGCAAGTAATAAACTATCCTGCCCCTAGTTCTACTTCCAAGTTGTTTTGTTAACTCGGCTATAAAGACCTTTCATGTAAGTTAGCCGGTGTTCTTAACAGAGTAATAAACTTGCACATGTTCAGGACACAATATGGCTTGCAGGAAAAGTTAGTAGTCTTATGTGAGCAATTATTTGTGTCTGAACCTTCTACCCTGTGTGTCAATGGTTTTTTTTTTAACTATAAACTAGTACTTGACCGCAATTCCGTCTGATGGTAAGCAATGATCATGGGCGTACCAAGATGGGAGGCAGCTGCCTCCCCTCGGAAACCTCGCAAATCATATATGACCTCTCCTAATTAGTAAAGACAGTATAAACGAGTATATCTGTGGCGTAGTGGTTAAAAAATACCAGCCTTGTAATGTAACTTTTCTAAAGTTATATGTACTTTCTAAGTATATCTTGGATACCAATGACTGAAGGTGAAGGAAAATATCATGAGGAAACCTGGACTTTAAGTCTGAAATCGCCAACCCGCATTGAGCAAGGGTGGTGATTACGCTCAATCCTTCTCTGTATGAGAAGAGATCTGTGCTCAGCAGTGGGACGATATAAAAGGTTGATAATGATGATAATGAAACGAGTTTTTATATATTATATAGTTATTTCCTGTATCTTTTAAATAAACCATATAACCAGTAGACACTAAGAAAATGTATGGTGTAATTTTTTTTTTTTTTTTTTATTGGGACAAACCCGCCACACTTTTCCCAACCACTGCAACTCCTGAAAGCCAGAATCAACAGTGGCGACCGCCAGAAAAACGCCGAGCAATGAAGCTCGACGAGTCCCGGAGAAACGATTCAACTGTCTTGGGTCCCGCAACGAAATTAATCAGAAAAGAATAGCGGAGGAGTAAGAAAAAAGATATTTTTTCCACTTCCCTCCATAACAAGCAGGAGACAGAACAGAACTAGGCCAAACGGCACAAAAGGACATTATTGCAACTGGGAGAAGCCCAGATTGCCAAACACCACGGAATAAAATTTGATTAAGTTAATGGGTCTAGTAAGTAGGTATTAGCTGTTACAATTGATTCCAATAATAGGTATGGCAAAAGCGCCTGAACGCACGGAAATTGGTTCTAGTTTCTACAAGGTCCATATAATAAACGACTCCGGATGTAACTTGTACACTATCCAACATAATATTGCGTTCATTCTGCCAAAGAACACACTCCCACAAGATGTGATGTGCGGACTGTTCAAATTCACAGTTCGATGTAGAACACTGACACAAAGGGGAAGGAACAAGTTTAAAAGAATACAGTTTACTTTTAAAGTTGCCATGCCATTTCACTTACTGGTTACGCGGACGATGGCCTACTGCTCATTCAGTCAAGTACCCGAGCTGGACTTGAGAACTTGGCCAATACTTGCCTAAATTTAATATCTCAGTGGGGTGATCGTAACCGCCTAGCATTTGCGCCACATAAAACCTATCAACTTCTACTAAAAGGTAATCTTAAATCATTGCCTACTATTAAATTTAACAACGTTCCCATTAAAAAACAGCAATCCGCATGCTACCTTGGTATGATCTTAGAAAGGAATTTTTCATTTATCGAACATATAAAAATAGTTGGTGAAAAAGCTAAAAAGAACTTTTATGCCCTAACTAGAATATCCAAAGCAACTTGGGGTCTATCATTCCTAACTTTAAAAACTATATATGGAGCTACCTACTTAGGATGTATGTGCTACGGTGCACCTGTTTGGGCCGATAGGGCCAGCATAGGAGCGGCACGACGTAAACTGCTTCAAAGCCAACGTTTGGCATTGATATTTTTATGCAAGGCGTATAGAACGGTCAGTACTGAAGCCTTACCGGTACTGGCAGGTGTACTTCCAGTCGACCTTGAGGTACAGCGACGTGCTTCAATGTACTACTCCGCGAGGGGGGAGGCCATGGACACTAATTTTGTTACACAACGCGACTTTAATAAAATCTCTAGATTATTTAAACCTCAGACTGACGTCTGGGAGGACCTCTTATCCGAATGGCAAAGTAGGTGGGATAATTCCATCAAGGGCCGGCACCTCCATCTGTTCTTTCCATCCGTTGGCGATCGGCTGGCTAAGACATGGCTGGTGGTTGACCACTGCGTTGCCCAATTTCTCACAGGTCATGTATGGTGTAATTGCCAAAAACCCGCGTGCGACTATAACGCACAAAGATTATCCATTTTAAAAATTTGACTTGCCCCGTCCTAGGCCTGACTTGTCTTCCCCTAGGCCTGACTTGTGCTTGACTTGTATTGACTTGTACGCCGTACGTATGGTAAAGCTCGCTAGTTTATTAATAGCCAATTAACTCTAGCCTTGAAGATTCTTCTTGGTGGTAGGCCATAACATCGGCCGCCGGCAGAAGTTACCACCCACCAGACAAAACCTTGCTGCCAAGCGATTTGTCGTGTTCCGGCATGATGTCTGGTGAAGCCGTACGGAGGACGGGTCTGAGCAGTTGTGTTGCGATGTGTGCCGGGTACGATGCGCCAAGTGTTATTGTGTCGGGAGTTTGGTCGTGGAGGGTCTCCAGATCAATCTCCCTTTGGCGCAGCATCGGTGGTCGTGTTGTTGGGTTTAACATTGCAACACCTCACTCAACTGCCGTCTTCCTTCCTATTCACTCAGTTTTTTAAGTGAATGGGTTTAATAAACTAGCGCGCTTTACCATCAACGATCGCATCACTGCTTACCATCACGCGGGATTGCGGTCAAGCGCTAGTTTATAATTATTAAAAAAAAAATGACTTGCGCCCTTCTAGGCCTGACTTGTCTTCCCCTAGGCCTGACTTGTGCTTGACTTGTATTGACTTGTACGCCATACGTATGGTAAAGCTCGCTAGTTTATTAATATGCCAATTCACTCTAGCCTTGAAGATACTTAAATTTTAGTCTGACGAAAACACCGCCGCTGGGATTTTGTTCCAGTCCCTCGATATACGCGGTATACAGCGTCATCATCATCATCATCATCTCAGCGTTAATCCCAGTCGCATCCGTAGCTTTTCAGCTTTGGAGTCTGGGGTCCGCTTTACCAGTCTAACTGCTGATTTTGGCTAAACTTCAATATTTTCCGTGAAGCGACTGCCGTCTGACAACCTGAAGGCGATATCTAAGCATTGCAATTAGACCAATTGTTAGATTTTTGAGGGCTCCAACTCCCGTAACGACTACCACTAGATGCAGGGGCGTGCACAAAGATTTTATTGGGGGTATGCATAAATATACCTATCCAAATCTCTGTGCTTATATATGGTAAAACTTAAAAAACGTAACTTAGACGTAGTTTCAATTTAACATAGTCGCGTACTTTTTCGCATGTCAACATTGAATTGATGTTTGTGCGTGGCTACAATGAACATCTAAGTATGTGATTGATGATAAGAACAAGTCAAATAAATGATATACGTGGGGTATTAGGTATTTTTTATTTGCCCAAATGAATACAATGAAATCATCATCATCTCAGGGTTAATACCAGTCGCATCCAAAGCTTTGGAATCTGGGGTCCGCTTTTCCAGTCTAATTGCTGATTTTGGCGAAATTTCGACAATTTCCGTGAAGCGACTGCCGTCTGACCTCCACAACGCGAAGGCAATATCGAAGCATTGAAGTTAGACCAATTGTTGGACTTTTGTGGGCTCCCGTAACGACTGCCACTAGATGTTCGCATGGCAACCGAAACCAACGGCTTAACGTGCTTTCCGAGATACGACCAGACCAGTGCAAATATTCATATTCATGCATACAAATACTTACACTGCGCGAGGATCGAACCCGCGCCTCCTTACGCAGCGGCCGCGTTCGCTACCGCTACGCCATGTAGGCTGTCAAAATACAATGAAATGGTATTACTAACTTAACTGTAAATAAGTAATAATTTATTTCTCAAAAAACTAAAAAAAAATATTTCACTATCTATAAATTAAATCAACGCGCCTATCTATTTTTAAATAACTCTGTAAAAATCAAATATATATAAGATCGTTTTGAAATCGCTAAAAGTTCTTTTAAAATGGACAGATAGACAAATCTATGAGTCTGCTTTGGCTTTTCATAAATATGCGTAATGCACTACTCATTGGAATCATAACTATTAAATTTTGCTAATTTGTAAACTTCAGGAAAATTATTACAACATAAAGTATAGTATTGAAATTCAAAAGCAAGTAGGTTGAAAAACTTAAGGTCTTTTAAGTTTTTATAACGTCGAACTGTCAAAGCCGTGTTTTAAAATAATATACCTATACGAGAAACAAAACAATTTATTTGTACACACTACACAACCTGCTAACCACATATAATTATCATAATACTTTTTATAAAGACAACCTTTCTTTTGTGTTAAACCAAAAACTCTAAAATAAATGAATATTCAATTCCGCTTAAAACAATCAATACATATTTAACCCATACACCAATAATGAAACAACATAAGCTGCTAAAATAAAAAGGTATTTGAACGAACAACAATCATGCTATATTTCTGAACTTCTTAAATTCGTCGCATTATTAGAAGCTGTGCTTATCATGGGCTTTAAACCCAAAGAAATTTCACGCACACGTACACAACAGTTTAGGTACACAAGCAAATAATTTTATACACAGACAGATACGGAAGAGGCACATTTTGTTTATGCTTACGCCGTAAGAGGCGCGGGTGTCGCGCCTAAGGCAACTAATGTGCCTCGTTAGCACTAGGCCCAATAGATGGCAGTGTTATCAATAACTGATTAACAAAGTCTTTTAGTTTTAACTTTGTAGTATATAAATTATTTTACAGTATATTATAATTTTAGAAGACTATTAGGGTATGCAGAGCTTTTCTGCTTGTAAGGAGCGCACGCGCCTGACTAGATGTTGCCATATGGCAACCAGGACCAACGGCTTAACGTGCTTTCCGAGGCACGACCAGACCAGTGGAAATATTCATATTCATGCATACAAATATTTGCACTGTGCGGGGATCGAACCCGCGCCTCCTTGCGCAACGGCCGCGTTCGCTACCGCTACGCCACGGAGGCTATCGTATATGTCGTCACGCGGTATACAGCGTACCAGGTCAAACTACGTTTGCCACGGCTTATACGTGAATCGGAAAGCACGTTTACTGGGGGTTCCGGCTGTCGTTGTCCTCAGTAGCCCGAAAGTCAGACAACTATTCTTACCTAGAGTTTTGTATTACACAGCAACTGACTAGTGAAAGTAAAATTGACAATCACTCTATGACCGGATGGTCAGACTGGAAATTGACCCCAACATAGTTGGGACAATGCTAACCAGATTGATTTATTTGCACATGACATAACTAGGACATGTTACAGACAGACTTATCTAAGTGAGTGTAGCCAAGACGGAGATGTCGCAATAGATCCTTTTTAAAAAAAAAAAAAAAAAAACGTTACCCCACTTACTTACTTACACTAGGACTTTTTCCTGTATCGTGAGTGCGTTTACAACCATATAAAACTCACATACACAAACAGTCCGACCCGAAACAATTACTTCTAGGTAATAAAAATATTTGTTCCATGCGGGAATCGAACCACTGTGCTAACCCTGAAGTCACTGTAGTTATAATTTAAAGGGAAATATACAATTTTCTGAACTATGCTTCTATATTTTTATACCTATACTTATCATTTCATGGGCACCTTCGCCCCGTCCTTCAGTTTTCGTGCCCAGTTCTTACCAGCCACCTATTTAGGTCATCAGTAAGGACGACCTAAAAAGGTGGCTCGGGAACTAATTGCTAGCTATCCACAGATAGACTAAAACTAAGTGAGTGTGCTGAATCTGGGCACAAATAAGTAAATGTGTTATTTTTTTTAAATTACAAATTGTATTAGTTCCTGACTGCAATCCCACCTGATGGCTAGCAGTGATGCAATCGTTGATGATGGAGTGCGCTAGTTTATGAATAGCCTACTTTAAAAAAAAACTGAGTGAATAGGAAGGAATACGGCAGTTGAGCGAAGTGATGCAATGTTAAGCCCAACAACACAACCGACGATTCTGCGCCAGAGGGATTGATCTGGAGACCTTCCACGACCATACTCCCGACACAATAACATTTGGCGCATTGTACCCGGTACACATTTTAGCATAACTGCTCGGACCTGGCCTCCGTACGGCTTCGCATGGCGGCAAGACTCTGTCTGGTGGGTGGTAACTTCTGCTGGCAGACGATGTTGTAGCCTAGTTCCTATCCTAAGAGTGATAAATTACACTGTATCGGCTACTTACCCTGTGTTGCATAACGGACGCTTTTAACATGCATGTCTTTCTGCATGTTCTCACATGGATAAATTCAACATAAATGACGTAATCAAATATTTTGTAATAATTTTATGACTTTAAAACAGCGTCAGTGGAGATTCTTACCCGTTCTTCTCCATAGACAGAGACCTACGATTTGGAATGACTTACTAATTTCATCCATTCATTCATCATTCTTCTTCATTCATTTTCAGTAGTCCATTCTAAAGCGTAAGTCTTTGACAATTCAAAAGTACAGGTAACTGGTTCATTTGAAATAAATGCTGTGATTTTGATTGAGTTTTGAATAACTGAAATCAAAATCTCGATCGATGAAATTGAACGCGTATTTTTGGAAGAGACCAAAATAGTCAGCGTATAGACCTACCATGGTTAGATCAAAAGAGAGTTTATAAACATCTGAACACAACATAATGTATGTCGGTAATTGCAAACATCGCTACGAGCATTACGCTGTTCAAACAGAGAGCAATTTCGGGTTCCCTCAAGAAAAATCCATTTATATTTAAGAGCTAGCCGTCGTGACCTTTTTATAACCTTTACGATATAAACATAGGCAGAATAACTAGTAATATAATTTTAAAACTGTACTAAACATAATATAAGAGAATTCTTGATCCTTGTATGTACAATGGAGTGATAAAAAAATATGAAATAAAATAACAAAAACAAACAGAGAAAAATAAAATTCCAAGTCCCATAAACTTCTACGTAAAATTCAGGGTGTGGTGTTAAAAATACTAGCACCTCCTTATAACCAGCGTACTCATAACATTGCTAGTAAACTTTATTTTATGATTTTCTGTCTCCACCATAAAAAAATACGATATCTAAACCGACGCCTTCCCATGCATCCACATTACTCTTATTACCGCGAAAAGAGGTCCAACCCAAACATTATAAAAATTTCAGACTACAATCAGCGCGGTCCTTCACGGGGTGATGACGTGTTTACTTTAATCATTCGGGTTCGTCCCTCGTTGTGTATTCAATCCCATCTAGCGGCTCTAGCCGGACGGTGGAAGATTGCTTCATACAGAGAGAGGTAAAACATTTCTAAAACTACAGGTGGCGAAGGTTTAACGAAAAAATGTAGCTGGCACGTTGGAAGATGACTTTATAATGTTCTGAATTCGAATTTCGAATCTCGAATTGTTGTGTTCTAAATTCAAACACTTTGAATTAGCACGTTTCCTGTTTCAGATTCTAATTGCAGTTAACTTTTTATTTATTTATTTATTACCTACTTAATTTATTTCATGAGGACTGGTCAAAGCATACCGAATATGAAACACATAGTAATGCATCTAAGTAATTTTTTTAGATAACTCTAATATTTTATTTATGTATTATAATTTATGACCGAAATAAAAATTTCATCTCTGTAATTTGAAGCGATTAAAGCGCATTACACCACGAATGGTTTAAAGTAGTTTTTTGACAGGAAAGCTGAGTGTCACGCACATTTTTCATTGGACTTTTAAAAACCACATCATGGCTTTGCACAAATCTCCTAGCAGTCGGCTCACGCGGCCATTTTTTCAACTGTCATTGGCGATATCCGCCATTATTGTGAAATATTTTTTTAAAGAATTTCTATAATTTGTTACACGTATTATTGGCAAAATTGTGGTATCTAATTACAGAGGCCACTGAAGAGTTAAAGTAGTATTCACTCTAAAGAACAAAAAAAAAAAGGTTTAAAGTAATTATACAGAAATTCGAGTATGTTATAAGTAATACGGGCTGGTGTCTGCAATTCCACGATAATGCGCGTATTTTGCAAAGTTATTAAACTTTCTCATTCAAACATTTGAGTGCCTAATAACTCGTCTCAAGAAGCTCATTTTACCGAAGTTTTTTAAAGAAATTATCACATCACATATCAGTCAAAGTTTAGTCACAACACAAGCTCAATAACTAGAAAAGTTTGTATGTCTACTCTATTATAAACTTTACAGACGGTGGGTGTAGATTTCAACTTGATTTGGACTAACACTGACTCGAGACTTGTAGAGACTAACTTTGGGCAAAACTTTTTGATACCTACTGAATCTAGTCACTATAAGTGTGAATCTAACTAAATAATTGGCAAAGGAGTTAGTAAATAGAAGTAATACTCTGTACATTGCTGATAAATTCGAAAAGGTTTTCAAAAGGTCAACATCTTCTATTACTAGTTTTCTAAGTTTTATTGTTTTGAATAACTGAAAATCTATTCAAATACTAAGACATATATTCAAATACTAAGAAATCTAAATAAATACAAGCAAATTCGAGTTTGTTTCAACTTTGATTCAATAATCAACTTGAAACAAGTTATCTCAAGAAAATGTTATATCAAAGAACTTTAGTTTGCTTACATAACAGAGTTTGGCGTAAGTATAAGATCTTTGTACCACCAACCCCTCAAACCAAAGATAGCTTATTCCATTATCGGGTACACGATAACCACATCTTTGGCTCTTTCGTCACATAATCAACCCAACTAGGTACTTATCCCGACAAAAATAGAGACAACGCACCAAAACTTGTTACCTTAACAAGTCCATCCTCGTTCGAACTTCGTCCTAATTTAATGTACCGTAGTTTGTGATACAATGGCGTTTTTATCCTTCACGTATATTTTGGCAAGTGTATAGCGAGAGAAGTGGATTACATCTCAGTCTAGATCGGTCGGTTGCGGGGCGCGCACGTAATATAGATAGTTATAGTTTCATAGCCCACGTGTCGTATTGACATGAGGGTGACGTGAAGTGACGTTTACCGCGTAACACGCCGGTGCGATCCGCCATGACAGTCACGTGACTCGAGCAAAATGAAATGACAGTTACGAACGTATTTTGAATTTCAAATTAGGAGTGCATTAATTAGCCGCGTTTACGTAAGGCCAGTATTCGAATTGTGAACTTAATAATGGCTGCGAAGTTTTAATTTTGTTACTGTCAAGTGGTAGTAACCTATAAAGTTTCTGGCAGCTGTTAAAGTTGGTAATAAAAACAGTTTTCAATTAGAATATTGAAGGCGGGACTCATTTGGGAAAAATATTACGTTTTGGAAGAACACTTTGAATGGTGTCACATCCGTCTCTAAATCTGTGAATAATGCAAAAGTAATGAACTTAGCCTAATTGAAATGGAAAAATCAATCGATTTCTACTTAAAATAGAAATACTCTGACTTTAAACGGCTGTCATATTGATTCCAATATTATGTTTACTCAGTACCTATTAACAGTTTTTTTTAGCAATTAGCAAAGCAATAATCAATATAAAGTGTTGTTTTAAATCCAAACTGTCACTCATCACTGTGGAACTTTAAGCAACTTGTATGAATAAAGAACTGTAATGTTCCCTACGGCTGGGACACACGACTTCCTCGCTCTCAAAAGCCTGCCTGTCAAACCAATCCGTCAGTCAAATACTCTGAGTACCTTCGAAATATCTATCTAATCTTAATTGAAGATTGAAAAAGTTTTTAGTCACTTTCTAAGAACAATAAAAGAAGTTTAAGCACGTAGATATTTACCACAAACTAAATTGAAACAAATAAAACTTTACAAGGTTAACCTATGTTAGTAGAATTTTATGGCAAAAAAGCAATATCTCACTTTGCAACTTTTAATTTAAGGCAAATAAATAAAGGAGAATGTATTCCGAGGCGATGTAAAAACGCCGTTTAGTGGGTAGTCTGTACACTGCGGTATTCTGAGATAACTGGGTCAGTTCTGTAGACTGAGAGGCGCCGGGATTATTGACTAGTCGCCGTAGTGCGGAGAATGTGAGAAAAATAACATTAAAATATATCACTAAAATCCGAGAAGATGTATACAAGGGACAGTTAATGCTTATATATTATCTTTGATTGAAGGTACATTAACTTTAAAGCTATAAATAACATAAGTATTTAACTGAATCAATGTTTATAAGTAAACAAAAAAAATTTATAAAAGTATGTACATACTTACGTAATTAATACAAAACTGGAGACTTTATGTTGTAGACAATAGATGGCGCCACTTATACATTTAATGGCGGATGCGAACATGCGATCGTTTTAAGAATAAACGATCAACATTATCATTAACAAACAAATGTTTATTAAAAATGGTAAATAAAAAAATACTTATTATACTGATCGTAATTTCCCTTTTAGTTTTCCTAAGTCTACTTAGACTCTGTCAAAGAATTGTAATAACAATAAAACTAGAAAAGATGCTGTAGCAGGTCTTTAATACTTGCCTAAGCTTTCCTCGATGTAATGGTTATAAGCAATATTCTGTATAGATTTATGAAATAAATACAGAAATTATAAAAATAATACAATTTAATCTGTTTTTTTTTTATATATGAAGCTGAAGAGTTTGTTTGTTTGAAAGCGCTAATCTCAGAAACTGCTGGTCCGATTTGAAAAAATATTTTTGCCTTGGATAGCCCATTAATCCAGAAAGACTTTAGACTATATAACATCACGCTGCGACCAATAGCAGCGGAGCATATAAATTAATCCATCCAATTAGTAGCATTTAATTTTGAACAAAAATGTCCTTGACATCACTTAATTTCGATTAACGTCTTATAAGATACTACAGTTTTAAAATAACCCTTTAGGGGTTAAAATAAAATATTGCAATAACTCCACGCGAACGAAGTCGCTGGCCGTCGCTAGTTGATTGTTAAAAACATAACAATATTTGCATAGCTCTAGTCTAAACACTAGGATTCCCTGTGCCGTGGAGACTAGTCTCCTTCGTCTATCAAGATTATTAGATCCATCCGTCCTGGAACCAGTACATGTAATAAGAAATTTTAGTCATCTGTCGAAGACAGAGCCGCCCCGCAACCAGAAGCAACATACTTAATAAAACAACGATGAAAACAGCATAAAAACATCCAAAATTTCTGATATCCCTGGCCTTTCTTGTCTTCGTATATTCCTCTTTTGTTGTTTGTGTATAAGGTATTTATATTAAGCCCGTGGGTAATAAGTCACTGTTGATGGAACAATATAAGGCCTAGCTTCAAAGCTTAACTTGTAAATTGGTTGTATGTTGGATATTCTATTTATTATGTACCTACCTGTGATATTACTCTCTTAGACCCACGTTTTATTTTTCAATTATATCATTATTCTCTTTTTAGGCAGATATTAGTTCTTTTTATTTACCTTTTTAGGGTTCCGTAGCCAAATGGCAAAAAACGGAACCCTTATAAATTCGTCATGTCTGTCTGTCCGTCTGTTCGTCTGTATGTCACAGCCATTTTTTTACGAAACTATAAGAGCTATACTGTTGAAACTTGGTAGGTAGAAGCAAAAAAAAATAAAAAATATTAGGGGCTCCCCATACTTAGAACTGAAACTCAATTTTTTTTTTCATCAAACACATACGTGTGGGGGTATCTATGGATAGGTCATCAAAAATTATATTGAGGTTTCTAAAATATTTTTTTTCTAAACCGAATTGTTTGCGTGACAGACGCTTCCAAAGTGGAAAAAAGTTGGTCCCCCCCTAAAAACTACCAACGAAAATTGTTTTGAACGAGATCTAGTAAGTAGTTTTTTTAATACCTCGTAAATCGTAAACCGCTTAATACCGTGTAATCTTTTATACAAGTAACAATTTCATATACATGAATCAACGGTACGGAACCCTTTGTGCGTGAGTCCGACACGCACTTGGCCGGTATTATTTTTTTTATATTCTTTATTGTCTTTCATGAATCATGATTTTTTCAAGAAAATAATACAATTCCTATATTTACTTTCATAAAAAAAATATTCATTTGTCTTATTTTATCTTTTTTCTCTTATTTTAATATTTTCCACTACATACAAATAACTGAATTGAAGTGTCTGTAATTTGAAAGCAACGGAACTGACTGTTATCGGGAAAATCTCCTAAAGGGCTGGGTCGTTTTTAACAGTTGGGTTGTTACTGGCAGGTATTATTATAAAGAATAATATAGGCTACTTTTTGTCGTAAGTCTTCAGCATTCTCCTGCCCTTATTCCAAATCTGCGGGCGTAAGTAAATACACTTGAAAAATCTATCCCATGGAAAGAGTCAGTTTTTAGTATAACATAACATTTTCTAAGAGAATTAAGCTCCGTAAACCTAGTGAAAACCTCTGTCTCCGCAAGATAAACCCTAGCGTTTCCAAAAAGAAGAGATATAATAATAAAAAAAGATATCACTAAAAGTATAAGTTTTCTTTGTCATTGACTATTTTTCCTTGTTTCTATTATGTTATATAATAATAGGAATGAAGCCCATTTTACCTTCATTGAAGCCCGAGACAAAGACACTGAAGGCTACGTTTATTTTGAGAGGAAATGTTTTCTAAAGTTAGAGCAACTTACAATAGACAAGTTATTATTACTGATACTTAGGAAAATGCTTGTCCTTTTCAGTTTCACTATTCCCCCACTGATTTATTGAAGTAGGTATTGTGAAGCCCTATGCTAGACAGACAGACGCCTCCATTATCGAGCCCCGTAGAATCGTTGCGTAGGTAATATTTCAATTATGCTGAGGCTACATTAGCGGGCGAAGATTCGTATCGCGTTGGCGCGCAAAATATCCGTTGTCGGACATACACGATGTTCTTGTCTACATTGGCGGGATTCAGAAATCGGCCTACGGCGAATATTCGTTGTTTAGTTGTGCAGCCGAGACGATGGAGGAAGCAGTGACTTTGCATTATATGTCAGTAAATTATTACTTATTACATGTGCACATAACAAACAAAACAAAAATAATGAAAAAAAAAATGCAAAAAGAACGTTAGTGCCGTTTCAAAGTATGGACGACATTGAAGTGACGTAGGTGTGGCCACTCCTGCGAATATTGTCGCGACAAGTCCTTTGAAGCGCGCCACTTTACCGACAGTGCTCCGATGCTACGAGTACATCGTCTGCGCACGAATACATTGCGGTGCAACGTTGTACCCGGCCACATACATCACCGTAGCCCGAATATTCGTCGTAGAAATCGACTGCTACATACATAATCCAGAACAGTTGATAATCGATAAACAATTGAATAAAAAGAACTAGATACTTGGGAAAGTCATGCTGAGTGTCACGCTCATTTTTATTGGACTTTTAAAATTATTTATAGTGTTGTTTACAAAATAAAAGTGCGTGATTTATGTAGTAAAAAGTGCATTAAGTAAATAATTCATAAAGAACAGTGAAATATCGCAGCATAGTGGCCACATCATGACTTTGTCTCAAACCTCCATCGTAAGACGGGTCACGCGGCCGTGTTTTTCGACATTGAACAATCCATTACGTGACATTGGCTAAATGCACAAACCGTGCGAAGCCATAAAAGAAAGAAAAAAAAAATAGATACTTGGTCTCTGGATAATGATCATATATTTAAAACTGTTTACTCATTACATCACATGAGTGTTTTCAACGCACCAAAATAAGCATAACACTACCCAGATGCTGCCACATATAAAAGAAAAGTGCATCTTTCTATCGACAGAGTGTTAAAAGAGCACAATTACGAGGTGTTACCAATCTTATACATACGCACTAGAATAGTTTTAATTACAAAGTCTTTAAAAAAGTTCTTTCACTATCGACTAGTGCGTCTAAAGTTGCATATACAGGAAATTCAGATAGTTCATCGACGGAGCGAAGATTCTCGAGGATGCTTGAGAATTTTCTAGAAGACGCGCTCCCTAGTTTGGTCTCATGTCTACATCTACACAACGAAGATGAATTCAAAAAGCAAAACTAAATAAAATTCGCTGTCTTTCGTAAATTAACTCCAAATATCCACGATTGTTGTTTATCATCAAACTTTTTTTTATCATCCGTCTGCTGCGCACAGGTCTCCTCTCATACAGAGAAGGATTGAGCGTAATCACCACGCTTGCTCAATGCGGGTTGGCGAATTCAGACTTGAAAGTCCAGGTTTCCTCAAGATGTTTTCCTTCACCTTTCACCTTTTTTTTCATTGGTGTCTAAGATATAATTAGAAATTAAATATAACTTAGAAAAATTACATTGATACTTGCGTGACATAAAATTGAACCAGCACACTCATATTTAAGAGTAGTTATTTCGTTAAAAACCTTATAGTGGCCCATATGCAATATAACCGATATAGTTCGTATCCACCCTTACGTAACAGTTAACAGCGCCATGTAATTCTTCGGTTGCGGAAACTAGGCTTCCAGACAATGGGGTCAGATCGGGAGACGAGACGACGCCATCGGTATCGATGTGAACAGCTGATGCTCCAAGATTTCAGTAACAAGAAAGCGGAGCCGGCCCGCGTGCACGCGGATTCCGAACGAAATTACGCGCTGTCGAAATTCCGGTTTTTTTTTGTGAAGTGTTTTGATGTTAGCGAATTAGACTGATTTTTCAGTGTTAACTTTTGTTTAGTAACGTATTAGTTCAGTTTGATTGTTTGTTGCTTGTACGATAGTTGTGTTAATTATTTATTTGGTTCGTGCGTGGGTTATAAGTTATAGTAGTCATAAGGTACAATGGGATCGGCGTATCGATGTGGCTAAAAACCCCTTATATATATTAAAAAAAAAAAATTCAAAAAACAACGCGTTCGTCGTTCAGTACTTAATAAAAAATTTCTAGCTTATAACTTTATCTAATATTTGTTCTGTTTTACATAATTTCGAAAAATTCAACGGCGTCAATTCTCTTGCTCACAAACTAAACTAATTTTATGTGCATCTATTTCATTAAGAATAAAAGAAAATAACATATTAGTTTAATCCAGTCCAATTAAGATACTTGAGAGACAGTTTGGACGCGATTATAAACATGGCGACCAAAATAAGTCAATTTACGTTAGGCGCGGACTAATTTGAAACGTCTAAACTACTAGCATTTTATCTTCTGTCCTTTTCTTAATGAAATAGAAACAAAAAGATGTACTGATCATAAATTTTGTTTAGTTTGTGAACAAGACAATCGGGCCAATATCAATTTTGTAAACCAAAATTCAATAGAGTGGCACATAACAAACAGGATTGTGTTATCCTTTATCTTTTTGCATACAATTTTGTAATCAATGTTCATAATTATCATCTTGGTAATACGGTATTGATCTAGAATAGTGGTTCCCAAATAGGGTTTTCTACGTACCACTTCAAGAAAGACCACAAACTTGTGTACCCAGAAATTATATTGCAGGAATGTTACATAAAAAATTAAGGTGTATTTTATATTTATTAACATCAAATGAAACATGTGTTCTCTGTCATTAGAATCTCACATTTATCATATTAATGTGACAAATGTAAACGCTTGTCTTCGCGAAACCTTATAAAATTTGGTTGTATTTTGGTTCTTCGCGTACCTCTTGATGCAATCTTGCATACCGTGACACACTGATCTAGAGCATTATAATCGTGATTATATAATTTAGTTTCGATAGAAATTGATACAAGATTTTACGGAATGTTTACAATACGGAGTTACAATGAACTATATAAAGAATTATAGTGTTCATTATAACTCCGTATATTTTCATTTGAGCTTTAGAAAAGAAGTTTAGGTTCCTTTTATACAAATATGACCAACATTTGACGTCTTTAATATAATCACAGACAATAGAATACTACGATATTTTGAAGTGAAACTTCTTTAGGCACACTTGACTTGGGGAGTAAACGGGCGAAAGCGTTACGAAAAATGATAGGAAAAAAAATGATGAAGGCGAACGGAAGCAGAGTATAGTCCTATTTCGTCTGTACTACAAACAAGGAGCTGGCTCAGGTAAATATTGCATGACATATCGAGTCTGAAGATGTGAGTTCGCATCTCGCCGAAGGCAATATATATTTTTTGGATCTTTTTAAGATTTGTTAACAATTGAGTCGAGTATGAAGTTGTGAGTTCGCATCTCGCCGAAGGCAATATATATTTTTTGGATCTTTTTAAGATTTGTTAACAATTGATTACCTAAGAGCACAAATAATTTATAAATTTCGTTCTGTTCTGGCTTTTATATTGTTTTATATATTTTTGCTGAACATTTCTGATATAATTGAAAGTGTAGAAGCTTGAAGATCTCGTCACAATACGATAATTGGACACAAAGTACAAAATGCTTTCAAGCCTCATAAGCTCAATTATTAAGCTAAGTACCTTGATTGATTAAGAACTATGAATTTCTTCGAGAACATGACGCTGCAAACACCCCCCGACCCCCCTCATTGATTACCTCACCCCCCCGTGGATTATCTCGGGAACCAGAGGTCGTGGACTACCCGAGTTTGAGGTCCCCTGATTCACGAGGAAGAGCCCGACCTTTTGGCCCCGTGGAATCCACTACCACCCCCCCCCCCCTTTAGTTACCTCACCCCCCCGTGGATTATTTCGGGAACCAGAGGTCGTGGACTACCCGAGTTTGGGGTCCCCTGATTCAGGAGGAAGAGCCCGACCTTTTGGCCCCGAGGGAATCCACTTTTTTTTTTTAAATTGGAGGTCTATGCAAAAATATTAATTTATAAATGAAAGCATGAAATAAATTTAAATATTTATAGAAAATTAATATATGTATATGTGTATACATGTATATATTGTACACACATATATATAGATATACATACAGAAGGTGCGAAAGAAGTTTCACTTCAGTCGTGTGGTCATAAGCACACTCGTTTTTTTTTTTTTATAATAATTATAAACTAGCGCTTGACCGCAATCCCGCCTGATGGTAAAGCGCGCTAGTTTATTAAGAGCCTATTCACTTAGAAAAACTGAGCGAATAGGAAGGAAGACGGCAGTTGAGCGAGGTGATGCAATGTTAAACCCAACAACACGACCAACGATGCTGCGCCAAAGGGAGATTGATCTGAAGACCCTCCACGACCAAACTCCCAACACAACAATATTAGGCGCATCGTACCCGGCGCACATCGCAACACAACTGCTCGGACCCGTCCTCCTTACGGCTTCACCAGACATCATGCCGGAACACGACAAATCGCCTAGCGGCAAGGCTTTGTCTGGTGGGTGGTAACTTCTGCCGGCGGCCGATGTTATGGCCTACGGTATTCTGTATTTATTTTTATGTTAATATTAAAAAGCACCCTAATTGTGTAATAAAATATTACTAATGAATAATTTTGAAGCATATTGCTAATCCACAGCCCAAACATTTGTTAAATATACAGTATGTTAAGAAAAACCAGTCCGACCCGTGAAAGTGTTGTTAGGTATCGATAACAGATTCTACTAATGGATACAAAACCGGGCTAAACTTAAAAAGAAAAATCCCCCTAAAAAAATAAATATTATTTCGCAAAAAGAGGTAACTTAATAGATGTGCGTTAACCACCCTTCCGCGGGCGGCGGGCGGCAGGGCACGCGGCACGTGGTCGCATCGCTATTCGCTCATAATAATACCGGTGTTGTCACTTTTTTAAAAATTACCAAATTTCGGGGAAGTTGGAATTAATTTGCGGGAAAAAAAGATTATTTCAAAATTCATTTGTATTGGTACTATGATGATTACGTAAAATTTTATATTATATTTGGTCATGTGTTTACCTAACCTTTATTATCCTTTTGGGTCGGACAGGGTTTTCTTAACATACTGTATGTATCCTCTCAACATCTTAAATATACTAATGAATGTTGTTGAACTGTAAAAAATTCATTGCAACTGATAGCGTGTTACGTTATAACCCTGCTGGTTAAATCTATTTGGCTTAAACTGCCAACAATTTTACACGTCGTGGTTCATTGTGATATTCTCGCAAATAGTAGATGGCAAAGTGGGGAAGTGGATTTTTTTTTGTTCCTTATTGTAAATCATCAAATGACTTCTCCCGCTCTGGGCGGAGCGGAAGGGGTCAGACTTATACTGACTAAAACCCACCCGTGTTCCTTCACTACCCTGTGCGCCAGGGAGATAGTTTCATTTTTAACCAACCCGCAACCCTGACCCAAAGGCATCGATCTTCGTGGAGCCACGTCAAGCTGTGCTGACATCTCTTTGAGGCGCGTGTGAAACACAACGCGCCGCCGACTCAGGCCTGGTCCCTATCGGGCGGCGAGCAGTGGGCAGCTCGCCGCCGAATAAGCACAAGCCCGTACCCACGGTGGCCGGGAGTTCGATGTTGCCAACCGACCAGGATGCCTCCTGCGGCGGCTAGAGGCGGAAGGGCGCTGGAATTCCCACCCCCTCGAACCTCGAGTAAAGCTAAGAGAGTGAGAATTACACGTTCTCAAGAATCGGCAGAGGAAAGAGCACATCAATTAAACTCTATGACAGTTAGTGCCTCAACTTCTCGAGCCAATGAAAGCTCTCCAGAGAGAGAGAGATGCGATTAACAGCTGATAGAGCGAGAAGAGCTACATCACGGGCGTATCAAAGCTCTTCTCAACGAGAGCTAAGGCGTACCATTGACCGAGGACCGAGAACAACATGCGTTATCCCGAGAAGTCGAAACTGATACACAACGAGAATTACGGCTCACAGCTGACCGCGGACGGCATACATTATCTAGCGAGTCCGAAGCCTTCACTGAGAGGTAATAACGTCTAACAGCTGACCGCGAACAATTTACAACTTTCAACAAAAAAAGAAATGAAAATAAAGCTTAAACGCCTGTCCAATATTATCTACTTAAAAATAAAACACCTGTCCAATACTATCTCCCTACACCTACTTCATTTAAAAACAAATACCTATAACTACTATAATTAATAAAAGTATCTACGCTTTTACCTATTTAATACAAAAATAAAATTGAACATAAATAAGCCAAAACTTAGCTATCGGTATCTAATAATAATAAATAATAATAATAAATCGTTTATTAACCAAATAATGTTTTTACATTTCCTTATAAATAAGTACAAGCTATTTCTAAAATTAATGTTTCGGTGGAAACGTAATTCTGCCTGCGAGCCTGTCTCGTGGAGTCCTTGAGAGTTGTTAACAATTAGAAATACATATCAAGTTCGGTACTGTAATATGAATCCTGTGGCTTTTTATTTTAATAAAGTAAGCATAAAGTAAAATTAATTAACCTAAAAAAAATCAAAAATGTAGACTAAAAAGTAAAATTAATTAATCCTAAAAAGTACAATGTGTCCAGGAGAATGATGATATAAAAGTTCTTGTGCATGAAGTGGTTGGGGTGTATGGTAGTGAGTGCAATCTAGTGGTTACGGTAAAATGTGTTATGCCATTACTCTAACGAAGGCTTCGGTTTCTGCGTAGGATTGGGCTTGCAGACATTCTTTAGTCATCTTTTTAACTTGATTTAACCTACAATTTTTAATATCGTTGATCTTTGCAATTTTATTATAAATAAACCTGAGCATGAATTCTTGCATATGCTGAGCAAAAGCGGTTTTTACAACAGAAAGTGGACACTTATAAATGCGTTGTTTAAAAATGTTGTTTGTGTAAAAATCTATGCGTACTACTTCCACTTCACCTAAGAAGAAATAAAATGCAAACTATTAATAATTTGTAATTTGAACGAATATTGAACAAGTACCAAAACAACTAATCTTACCTATTTTATAAAATAACAACAAAAGAAATTCAAATAAAGCTGGTAAGGACGATTTGTCAATATCAATTATTTGTCTGTCAATAAGGTCGAACGATCTAAACGCATCAACATCCAAAAATTTAATGAATTTCGCGCCTATACCCTACCGCCGCGACCCGAGTCGAGCGCGGCAACCGCTAGACAAAAATAATCCTTATAGCATGATTCAGTATTCACGCGCGATGGGCGCGATGGCTTATTAGCGTATTTCACATAATTAGGTATAAGTTTGGTGTTTCTGTGCTGATTTCTATGATTCTTTTTTATTAAATAGGTAATAATGTTAACTTTTTTAATTATGGCTGATTGAGAGTAGGTACATATTATAAACGTAAGAGTAAACGCAAAATAAGCAGAAAGCTCCGAACTGCTAAGCTATCGGGAGTTACACGTGTTATTGTGAGTCAACCATAAAAGATATATATATGCTGTTCTGAGATATTTTTTAGATAATTTTATGTATAACATTTCCGTCATCGGCGCAGCATCGTTGGTCGTGTTGTTGGGTTTAACATTGCATCACCTCGCTCAACTGCAGTCTTCTTTTTGTTACAATCCATAGAGTAGGTTTTGTTTCTATAAGGAACATACAGACAGACAAAAAATTTACTGATTGCATTTTTGACATTATCGATCACTAATCACCTCCTGATAGTTATTTTGGAAATATCTATCATGTACTGAATTTACCTCTCTACAGATTAATAATAAGTATAGATGTTTTGGGAACTAATTTCACTTGAAGTATTTCAGGGGTTGACACGCTTTACTTTCCAATATAATTAGTCTTTCATCTCTGTTTCAAAGAGATCATTTCAGATTTCTACTTATGTAATTAGCTTTTGAAGATAAGGTAGAACATTATAGACATATCATCTAAATGAGAATACAGCTCGAATGCTTACTTTTCGCAAAAGATGAGATTACAGGAGCAACTCATAACTCTGCAAGAAATAACGATCTTGTTTAAGTCTTCAAAATCACACAAGGTTACGTATATTTAAATATTATTTATTAAATTCCTCCAGTGGGAATTGGTAAGATCAACGGGAATCTAATAAATATATTAAATTTCCTGTTTGTCCTTGTAACAAAAAATCAGTCAGACGAACGTGCTTAAATAAATAAAACAATCTATGTACGTATCAAAAATAATTAAGTATAATATTAGTTCGGCTAAATGAACGTTTTCTTTTACCATTGATCGACCAGAAAGAAGATTCAAATTATTTAGTGGAATCAATATTGAGGGACTTAGTACCAAAGAGTCAAAATCAAATCAAAAGTCATTTATTCAAATTAGGCTGAGAATCAGCACTTATTGGACCTCAATATTACATAAGACAGTCCCCTTACGCTTACACTGGGAAGAAGAAGAAGCGGAATAAACACCCCAGCACAGCAGCAAAAACACATGACTTTATACAATAGCATGTAGGTACAGAAATGAACAAGAAAACGCAACAATGAAATTAATTATATCATGCCAGTTAGCCACGCCAAAATACCAGCAAAACAAAACTAGCGACGCGAGCTTTGGTAAAACTACAACCAAAATGATTGCCATTCATTCCACTCACAAAATCAGTTGGATCAATTTGAAATTACTTTTTATACTCCTGAGTACAAACCAGCACTCAAATTACGTTACACCCTATTACTATCAGTTGGAATCATTTTGAATCATATTGCCAATCCATGTATTCGAAAATCTGCTCAACAACGTAAATAATGCAATGGTATACGATTAGCCTGCTGTTGATCCCACCATAACATGGCAGCAACAGGATAAACGGGTATCCATAAAACATTTGACTCAACCTCTGCTACCCACTTACCCTATTTTAAATCCAAATTCTTTACTCCAGTTCTTAAAATAGTAATTCCAATGCGTCAATCGTTGAGTGCAGATCAATCACTTTGCCAAATCTCGAGAATTGGGGTCACGATACTTTTAATGTATCGATACCTGTGTAATAAAATCATTGAACAGGCTGAAACATGTACTTCTTAACATAAACCACAAACTATGCATCATTTGTATCTTGTGGCTTATGGGTATTAAGTACTCGCAGCGCCTCGCGGTTTTTTAACCGACTTCAAAAAGGAGGAGGTTACTCATTTCGACCGTATACATAAAGGGTGTATCTGACATCGACGCACAAATGTGTACCATGGATCCAGTACATGATTCTGCACCCCCAGTAGTGGAATTTTCCGTCGGTTTTTTCCTGATTTAAAAAAAAAATACGTATTTTAAATAATTTGAAGTTTTTTCACGTTAAACCGTTCATAACTGCTATACTTTTATAACCCAATAAGATTTTAAAGTAAAAAATAATGAATTCGCTAATTACACAAAAAGCGCAATTTGAACAGAACTCGAAACTCTATCCTATCAGATAGAGTTCACATGAGGGGTCAACGTCATACCCACAAACACGCGCGGCGGCACGCTCGCAACGTTCAAAGGCCGAGCCGTCACAATTTTTTAAACACTCTTATTTCTGTAACCGCTCATTAACGATATAAATGACTATGATAATTTTATTACTGGCATGCGTTACGATGTCAGATACATCCTGTATATGCTTTTTTAAGTTGTTCGCAGATAAATTCGTCGATTATGAACCGATTTTGATAATTATTTTTTTGTTGGAAAGAAGATATTTCCAAGGTGGTCCCATGATAAGGACATGAGGACCTGATGATGGAAGACCAGAGAAATCATGGGGAACTTTCAAAAATCGTAGGGGCCAGTAGTGCATTTGTTTAGTATTTCATTGAGTATTTTAAAGCACTACAATTTAATAAAGGTCTGATGATGGAGTCGGGGGACAGTCGAAGGAACTCTTCAACAATTCATTGCAGCTACCTTGTGTTTGGGCTTGATTAATTTGTATTGATAAGAACTTTACACCTAGATGGGTTGTTTGGACTTCATTCATTTATATTGATGAGAACTTTGCACCCATTGGGTTATAATAATGGTCTGCAGTAAATCTGACGATCAAGACCAGAGGCAGTTGAGGGAATTCTTCAAAATGGCGGGTAAAAATTAAAGTAAACACAATGACGTCGATTCCCAACTATATTTACAGTCTGAGCGGATGCAACTGAATACATTTAATACTTTTTTCACAACTAAAAGTGTAAAATAAAAACTTTTTTACAAAAAAAAAAACAAAACAACCGACTTCCAAAAACCACTACAAAGTGAAAAATAATTAATTTTGAAAATCGGTGTCTTTGGTTTTTGTTATGTTCGTATTAGACACCTACTTCCGAAATTAATTATTTGTCGGTTGTTTTTTAATCTGCTATGTTTTGATCCCGTTTGAATATCTAATAATAAAGTATCTGTATGCTAAATAGTAAAAAAGTAACACGTTCATGATGATAAGCAGAGATATTTTCCCTGGCATTACCTTATTGAAAACCTCAATCGATAGCCTATTAAAAAGGAAGTCAATGCTACCACAATATGGGTCAAAAACCTCGAACATATCAATAACATTTAAGTGTATAAGTATCAATACATAAACAAGAACCATTCTATTATTAATTTCGTTCGATTTAAGACCGTGGAACGATAAGGATTGGATTACTTACGGTCGCAGATTGTGAAGATTAAAGATTGGAATAGATTTTACAAATTGAAGAAAAATTGGTACTTACGTACTGATGTTGGTATCTACTGATAGGTACCAATGTTAACTTCATTTTCATTTGTAGGATGCCAAACAATTATGGTACCTATGTGGTTCTTTTTGCCACATTTTATTTTCTATGTAATAATATGTATATCATAGAAAATTTGTTTACTAGAACTGATTATTATTTTATTAGTCTTTGTAGAACTCACAAACAGAGTAACCGAGTAACCAAACCCAGTAGCCCCGATTCCGTAGTTCATAAATTAAACTAAATTTAAGTTCAGGGCATTTTGACGTGATAACGTCTATTAAATCGGTATGCTGGGAGTCATTCGCGAAAACTGCGTAACGGCCGAATCTGACGCTACACGGAGTCCACGCCTACTAAAACTAACCTTAGCCTTGTAGCTTTAGAGTGCAATACAAGGTGTCTCAAAAGTAAGTTCACATTTGCTTATCTTATTACGCGAAAGCAACTATTCTGAGGGGCGCGGGGGGTATGTCAGTCGGTAGTCTGGCTCTTGGGAATTTAGTCGCTATGGAGCGTTTCTCTGGTGCGGACCGTGCGTTGTGCGTACGTGAGTTTTACAAAAACGGTAATTCGGCGACTGTAGCGCGTAGAAAATTCTGCAGTATTCGACATATTCGTCACTTAAATGATGCGCCTAGCACTCGTCTCATTGCAAAATGGGTTGAGAAGTTTGAAGAGACTGGGTCAACTCTGGAGAAACCAAAATCTGGGCGACCAAGAACATCAAGAACAGCCGAAAACGTGGACAGTGTTACTCAGTCTATTCGAGATGATCCAAACCTCTCGATTCGGAAGCGTGCTGTTGCTTTAAATGTGCACAGATCTTCATTATGCCGCATTTTACACAAAGATTTAAAGCTGCACCCGTACAAAATTCAGTTAGTGCAAGAACTGAAGCCTCAAGATGCTGGTCAGAGGCTTGCCTTTGTAAATCAGATGATTGAGCGCTTTCCAACGTTCACCAACATCTTGTTTTCCGATGAAGCCCATTTTCACCTGAATGGGCATGTAAACAAGCAAAATTGTCGTTACTGGAGTGCAACCAACCTAAAACAAAAACATCAGAAACCGCTACATTCACCCAAAGTCACCGTATGGGCAGCGATGTCGGCGCGAGGAATTATCGGCCCTTACTTTTTTGAAGATGGAAGGGGACGCACACTCACAGTGAATTCAGAGCGTTATGTGGAGATGTTAGACGAGTTTTTCGTACCCCAACTGCAAAACTTTCCTAGTTACAACCAAAGAACATGGTTCCAGCAGGATGGAGCAACTTCACACACGTCCAACAGATCTCTGCCTCGAGTTCGAGAAATTTTTCCGAACAAATTAATCTCCAGGCGAGGTGACATAAATTGGCCTCCACGGAGTCCCGATTTAACGCCTATGGATTTTTTCCTGTGGGGTTATGTCAAATCAAAAGTTTACGCTAATAAACCGACTTCCCTGGCACAATTAAAAGAAAATATCCGTCATGAAATGGCAGCCATCACGGAGACTACCTGCCGAGCTGTCATAGGCAATTTTAGTGCCCGACTAAATGAATGCCGAGAGCGCAACGGTTTACATTTGGACGATGTTATTTTTAAAAAATAAATTCCCAAACAGTGTACTTCAATATAAAATAAACATTTTTTCAATAAAGCTAAGACTTTTCTTTTAAAAAAAGATTTAAATGTGAACTTTCTTTTGAGACACCTTGTATTATTTACCTAAAAGCACGGTTGTAAACAATTAGTAGCAGTTTTTCGCATACATGATTAAAGCATTGATAGCCGAGTGGTGAAACGCTCGGATTAATATCGACTCACTCAAGAGGTGCCGCGGATCGATTCCTGACGGCAACAGACGTTTTTTATCCTTTTTAATTTTTAAATTTTTCCTTTTTAATTTTTAATTTTTCTTTTTGTTTTTTTTTTTATTTTTTAGAAAATTTAAACAAACTATTAAATAAAAATAAAAATGTTATACATTACTTTATTTTAAATAATTTCATTGCACCCAGAAAAAATTACCATGTAATAGATGTTATCACGTTCAAATATCGGCAGTAGACGGAGTTCTACAGACAGCCAATTTTTTCTTTATATTTTAATAGAAGAGGACAGAAGATACAATATTAGTTTCTTCTCTCAGCCTATAGAGGTCCACTGCTGGACAAAGGCCTCCACCAAGGTTTTCTTGCATGGAGGGAGGGGGGGGGGGGGATGACAGTACTAAAATTTTAGTTTAGTCCTGTCAAATTAAGATATTCCATAGACAGTTTAGAAGTGATTAAAAACATGGCATCTAAAAATACGTCAATTTACGTCAGGCACCAAAAATTTGGACAGGATTAAACTTCTTCTTTATCTCAGCGTTAATCCCAGTCGTATCCGAAGCTTTTCAGGTTTGGAGTCTAGGGTCCGCTTTACCAGTCTAATGCTCATTTTGGCTAAACTTCGATATTTTCCATGAAGCGACTGCCGTTTGACCTCCGCAACCCGAAGGCGATATCGAAGCATTGCGGTTAGACCAATTGTAGGACTTTTGAGGGCTCCAACAACCCGTAATGACTGCCATTAGATCTTCGTATGGCAACCGGGACCAACGGCTTAACGTGCTTTCCGAGGCACGACCAGACCAGTGCAAATATTCATATTTATGCATACAAATATTTGCACTGCGCGGGGATCGCACCTGCGCCTCCTAGCGCAGCGGCCGCGCACGCAGACTGGCGGACAGGATTAAACTAATATAATTATATTTATCCTCTGTCCCTTTCCTAATGAAATAGAAAAAAAAATGATGCGCTGAATATAAAATTAGTTTAGTTTATGAACAAGGAAATCGGCGCCACTGAATAAACCGAATTCATATTAACTTGTCCGGTTGAATGATGTAATTACAGAAATAATTAAAAGTAATTATATCTTGCGTAGATCTACGTTCCGGTAATGCCTGAAGGGTTAATGCTTGTCATTGCCAGTTTCCCGTCTTCATCTCTTCATTTTGAACTTGAATGAAGCACTTAAGTACGTAGGACCTGAAACAAGGGAAACACTAAAACAGTTTAACATTTGCTAAGTATCATCTTCAGGTTAAGACAGCAAATTGAATACAAAACTACGTTGTCAATTTGTTACAGAGCGTTAAAACAACGGCTAAGCGCCTTACACTTTATCTATCTAACAGTGATGGAATACCAAATTGCCTTTCACATTTTAGTAGGCGCTTGGACATTTTAAGCGACATCGCTGGTGTTGAATAAACGAATCTCGAATTTAATGGACCATAATAAAGAAAAATAATAATTTAATAATAAATTAAGATTTATGTAGATACTAAAATAGATTTTTTTTTTATTAATTGGACAAAACGGGACTTCATGAACTTTGAAATGTGTTTTGGATTTTGAACGAAGTCTAAGAAGTCGAAGTCAATGGTCGATTTTCTATAGATTTGGTTATAGTATTAGGCTGCTTTATATAGTTTTGTTTTTAATCTGATAAATAACTTTGCCGTCTATATAATAAATTTCAGTTTACGCTACAATTTCTCACCTTTTTTATAACTTTTTTAGTAACCCTAGTAACTTTGTAATCAACTTAAATGACATTGAAATAAAGTTGATATACATTTCAAAGTGTACAGTGTTAATATAGATAATTGAATCTCAAATATTTGGTGTTTGATTAATGCTAGTGTATTTATTTAAAATGATATTTGTATTTCTGATTAAGTAATTCATTTGTTTTCACGCCATTTGATTTTTCTTTGATAATTCTCTTCCCGAAAATTGGGAAACTTAAAATATCACGAATACGTGTTCCACTGTTGCAGAAGCGTTGCAGGAACAGCTCGAAGAATTTATTATGTGTATGAAAAAACTAGTATAAAAGAAAACACTGGCCATTTTTTGTTAAAAAGTTCAAAAATGCCTGTTCTTAGTGTACTTAAAATAAATGCTTTGGTTATAATTTTCAACAAACCCCACCGACAGTCGGAAGCCCTAGTAAGCAACTGGCTTGTAAAACAATATGGATAATCTTTTTAGTTTAATAAAAATAATAGATACATATTGCAATTGACATATCCTTCATCAGCCAATCTTAAATACAACTACATAACACAAGTCCCATCCAACCCCCTAATGATACCTGCTTACAACCCTCATCAAACCTAACCCTCCCTTACCCAGTATCTTGTTCATTCATATCCCCAGCATTGATTCCGTCTTTGACATTGAAGTGCATACAGACTGAATAGGTTGGTAGACCGCGCTTTCTGAATAGCTGTCAGCTAGTGAAGTCTGAAATAGGACATAATTGTATTCAAGCCGTTTGTATTGCCTTGATGGACTATCTATTTGGGCGTGAAGGACGCCAATGGAGAAGTAGTGTCCACTTTGAATGTAGGAAATTTATTGTTTATGCTACTACCGGCTTAATTTATCCGTATAATCAAATCTCAACTATCTCTCTATGGCGATTATATTATGAATTACGTAGTAGTTGTGGCGTACAATTTAGTTCATTGTTAATCTCGACAAAATTTAGAAAATTTGTCGTGTTCCGTCATGATATCTGGTGAAGCCCTTCAGAGGACGGGTCTGAGCAGTTGTGTTGCGATATGTGCCGGGTACGATGCGCTAAATGTTGTTGTGTCAGGAGTTTGGTCATGGAAGGTCTCCAGATCAATCTCCCTCTAGCGCAGCATCGTTGGTCGTGTCGTTGGGTTTAACATTACATCACAAAACGTAGAAACGTAAGAAATGTGCATATTAATCTATGGGCGGTCAGGAGGAGGCTTCTCGTTGCCAATATACGTAGTCACCGCCCGACCCGCGGCCCCAAATTACTCCGTGAGCACCGAGTTCACAGGCTTAGGTTCGCTAGAAATTATGAATCATGGACTCAAGAAGATTGGAATAGGGTTTTGTTCTCTGATTAATCTCTGTTCGGTGAAGATCGACGTCGGTGAGTGCTAAGAAGACAAGGCGAACGCTTTGCAGAGGCATGTTCCGAAGAAATCATACCTTATGGTGGGGGCTCTATTATGTTTTAGACAGTAATAAATTAAATGGATCGTACAGAGTTAGTCTTCATTGAAAACGGCTCACTGACTGGGCATCGATACATAACGGAAGTTCTAATTCCTCATGCACAACCCGCATTGGCCGCTCTAGCTGAAGACTCGATATTTATGGACGACAATGCTCACGACGTTGAAGCGTATGTGCAAGAGGTCGGCATTCGTCGTTTGGATTGGCCAGCTCAAAGTCCCGACCTCAATCCCATTGAGGATGTCTGGGACGTTCTGAAACGGCGTGTGAGATCAGTTCAACCGGCTCCGCAGACCATCAGAGAGCTGAAGAATGTAATTACTGCGAAGTGGGAACGTATTCCGCAAGCAAGTATCCGGGATATACTCGCTAGCAGGCCCAGAAGAATTCAAGTTGTGATTTTAGGTAGAAGGGGTGGTGATACTCGATACTAAACATTTATCTGCTTTTACTTTATTAAAGAAACAAAAACAAAAAATCTTTTTCATTTTTAACTTCATGAACATGTATATGCACTACTAGCGAACATACACTACTAGCGAGGTTTAGCATTATTTACCATAAATTTTATCAAAAACGATTATTTTCTTATTAATTTACCAAATGATGGAGATAAAACTACAAATAATTGTCAAACGAAGCAATATTAACATTTGAAATGGTTCACTGCTTAGGTGCCCGTTTTTTTTTTTTGCAAATGAGTTTATTATATAAAAAATACTTCAATATTTTTTTTGGAGATGCATGATATGAAATGAAATCGTTTATTAAGCAAGTAGGATCACCGATCACTTTTACACGTCATATTTTTTTTTTTTTTTTTTTTCAACTAGATGAAGCCGGCATTTCCTAACTAACTACCTCTGAGAAGAAATAGCCGAAACAAACTCAGGGATCATCGTCTTTTTTAAAGTCCAGACATTAAAATTGAAAATGTTTACAATAATTTACGTTATAATTACGCATATTGCTTAATAACAATGCTTAACAGAGCGAGCAGCTCAGTCCCAAGCCTCTCTATCCTCTAAATAATCTGAGATTTTATAATACCCCTTTTTGCAAAGTTTGGCCTTTATATAGGTTTTATATCGTTTAATGGGTAAGTTTCGAATGTCCATGGGAAGCTTGTTGTAAAAGTGTATACATTGACCCATGAACGAGTTGCCTACTCTGTGGAGACGAGTGTGATGTACAGCAAGATTGTGTTTGTTCCTGGTATTTATATTATGAATATCGCTTATTTTCTTAAAATTAGATATATTTTTATGTACATACATAAGATTTTCAAATATATGGGTAGTCCCATACCAAAAGTCGTTCAAAATAGGCCATTCAAACAGGTTTTCTGTTGTTCATAAATAAATTCTTCGATGACTCAAAACGGACGGACGTGGTAGATTATAGGCCTCTCCCTCCACCCTCCACCATCTCGAAGACAGAGGGCTTGTTTCCCAACATTGGAAATATTGTTACCTGAATAGGCTAAAATACATACCTATGTACTTCGAGTTGCGATTAAGTTTAGAATAGTCACTTACCGTAGGGTAAGTGACTATTCTAAACTTAATGACAACTTCTTCGCGGCTTCTCTTTGCTGTTTTAGCCCTACGGCTAACAACAGAATCTAATCGATCCTGAATCTAAAACAGCAAAAAGAAGCCAATCTTCTTTTTCGTCCGTCTTTTGGAAGGTTTTAATGATGATTTAGTCAGTTTCAACCCTATTCCGGCGCAATCCAGCCGTAATCTTGTTCCTAGCACATCTAGCTTATGTTAATATATGGAATGTTAGTAATACATCCGTCTTAATTAATGGCGCGTAGAATGGATTGAATTTAGGCTTTAGTGTTTAAGTAAACATAGATAACACATGTCTTCAACTTTCTTAGTGTTTTCTCTACTCTGTTGGGGTCGGGTTCTAGTCTAGCAGAATACTTTATAGGAAGCAGGAAGCTGCTTCATATCAAATCAAATCAAAGCATGTATTTCAAATAAACCAGTTAAGTACAGGCATTTTTGAATTGTCAGTAGGTTGGTCAGTCAGTAAGATGAAGCTAGTCGCCCCTTCCAAAGAGTAGGTACCTATGGAGAAGAACGGGCAAGAAACTCCATGTACACTCTTTTAAATTATCAAGCTATTGATACAAATATTACATCAATCATGTTGAAATCAACCGTGTGAGAACGATGCAGAAATATATTGTACGCTGCGAGCGGCCATTATGGAAAACACAAAAAAACAACAATTCAGAAATTAAAATAACCCAACAAATAGATGCTTTACAGCAATGTACATTGTGCTTACACGTGTGCCATGGAATTATACATTACTAAGAAATTGAATCTACACAATGCAAAGATAGTTTTGTCCAAAGTTCAGCAGCTCCAACATCTCATATACGATACCTCTTATTACCTCTACCGGTTGTGGAGTTAATTTGCGTCTAAAGGGACTATGACCAGCAGAATAATTACGTAACAGACTATCATTAGCAACGGGTTTCATTTTGACAGTTCAACAACATGCATTGCGTCATTTACGTCATTGGGCAGACACGTTTTCGAACACATGGAGCAATGGATTAGCAATTAAATAATAATGATGGCAATTTGTCCCCAATGGAAAACAAACGACTAGTAGTCCGCTTTAGCCCTGATGCTAGAGAATTGGGAGTTATAGCGAGAGGCCTTTGTCCAGCAAATATGCGGATGATGCATGCGAACAGTAAACCATTCATGCTCGTAGATAACCTTTAACTACATAAGTTTTTAAATGCAGGGAATTACTTACGTAGCTGATATTTTCTTAATGTATTCGAACGACCCTAAACACCTGGTTACTTTTAAGTTACTTCGGTAACGTAGTTATATATTAAAATGTCTTTTTTTACGCGTTTCTACGCAAAGAAGTCCCATCCTATTTGTCAATTTAGTTGTGCTCTAGTACGGTTATCATTTGTTTTTGTTCTGCCTTCTTGATTTCCATTAAAAATAGAAGACAAAAAATACATGTTTTAGTGAAATGTTATAGTGTAAAAAATTAAAGACTGATTCGTGCCAAAGAAACATTGTTATAAAAAAGTGCTAAAACTCTATAAAAATGGCGATGGTAGTGTCAAGAAAATCTAAGTGTTGTATATTCGCGCTGTTCTTATTAGTGACTATGGGCATAGTGTTGGCCGTGGTATCGACGCTGGGACTATCAGAGAAAAAGAAGGAGCATCACTACGCTTTGGCTGAAAAATATAGTCAGACGTCGGCCCCACGGATCGTGGAAATTAATCACGTAAGTAGATTAACTACTGGAAAATTATTTGGAGAATCTTATATGTTATAAGTAAATAAAAGTGATCATTGGTTTAACATAACCGGTTTAATTAAAATGACGCTGACGATCAATCGGGTATCGATAAAAAAGTAGAAAACAAAGGTTTTGAAGTTGATAATAGTATGTTGAAGAAAAAGGTATTGTAAGGTGAGTTTTTAGTCCAATTACTAAAGATCGTCAAACAGTTTATTTTTCATATTGTGAAATAAAACCTAAAACGTAACTTAATTAACATAAAAAAGACAAAAAAAGAAACTTATTTAATCAATAATAAACTGAATGCTATTGAAAATTTTTAAACGTTCTTATTTTGAACAACACACACCCAATGATTTTTATGAACCCAATTAATTTTAAGACCAGACAAGACTTTACGTACTGAAACGGTTAGCACCTAATCACCCACCAATTGCTCATTCCTCATAGAAATTTTTAATAAACTGATAAACGGCGATAGTTGCGATAAACCGGTACAATCCTTCCGTAAAACCGGCTCTTACCGAAATGACCGCACTTTTACATTACAAAGTTATTACATTTCACCAGGTTACTTTGACCTGTCTAAGTTCAGTGTTAAAAAAGATTTATGGGTTCGGATTTATTGGCTACCTGTGACGTGACACCTCTATAGTGCCGACGAGGTATAAAATTAATGGCATTCGCATGTCTTTCCAAATGGTTGAGAAAAGATAGCCTATTCAATCTTATCCCTTCTTTCGTTCATCCCTCACGTGCTTGCGAGAGCAGAGTTAATGGGATTTTAGATCCTTGAAATATTGAGAGGCCAAAACTACCTGCTTTTGTTTTAATGTGAAGCTGAACGCATTTTCTACAAAGATCAGAAAACGATTTAGTAATGCGTCAATCGTCAATGGTCGGAGAAAGCGAGATTTAAATGTCTATGAATTTAGTTCAAATCCTGGAGTGGAGACCGCGGCTCGGCAAGCATAACGTGAAACGTACCCATGTTAGATGGACTATGTGTTGATTGAAGAATTTTTTACTGTTGGAATATCGAAGAACATCCTTCAAAATAGTTTTAAACAGACTCGAGGTAAACAGACTCGAGCAACTACAACTTTCAACTTACAATCCTATCATAATGCCCGAAGGGATAGAAAGACTTGTTTTGCAAACCCACATTTCGCCAATTAACTCTAAGGCCCATGTAATGCCCAAAGACGGCATTCAGATCCCCAGAATTCTAAATGTCACTCAACCTAAAAGCACCACACGCATATCATTTTCCATGATTTGTAGGCATATTTAAGGTCTTTATTACACCTATTCCTGGTTCAATCTAGGAGATATGAAGTGTCATTACTACGGATTGTATGGTATACCCGAATCGCCTAGTTCAGGGTAACTACGTGTTATCGTCAAACTACATTCTGGTAATAACAATTTGTAGCTATATGCGGTAGAAAAAGTTGGAGGCTGTTAACAAAAAGGGCACTTGTGGGCCTCGTGAGATCTCTGAAGGCCTTCGGTATATCGGATGTAGTATTATGGTAGGCTTTTTTTGATGTAGTTGTTTGTATGGACACGATGGTAAGGAGATAGCATTTATGTTGAAGGAAATGGTTTTTGTGTTGAATAACTTATTCTGGTTATTGTTTTCATTTTGAAAATTGCTTTATTTTATTTCATAACAAAAAACAAAATAAACGAATATCTACAATTTAATATACAGTATGTTAAGTAAACCCTGTCCGACCCATAAGGATAATAAAGGTTAGGTAAACACATGACCAAATATAATATAAAATTTTACGTAATCATCATAGTACCAATACAAATGAATTTTGAAATAATCCTTTTTCCCGCGAATTAATTCCAACTTCACCGAAATCTGGTAATTTTTTAAAAAGTGACAACACCGGTATTATTATGAGCGAATAGCGATGCGACCACATGCTGCGTGCCCTACCGCCCGCCGCCCGCGGAAGGGTGCTTAACGCACATTTATTAATTTACCTCTTTTTGCGAAATAATATTTATTTTTTTAGGGGGATTTTTTTATAAGTTTAGCCCGGTTTTGATTCCATTAGTAGAATCAGTTATCGATACCTAACAACACCTTCACGGGTCGGACGGGGTTTTCTTAACATACTGTATATTGTTAGCTTAGTTTTGTCTCTACATCACCCAACAGTCGAATTGTAGAACATGCTTCAAGCATTAACAAGCCTTCAGACCTTTACAAAAAAAAAAAAGACGTGTGGCACTCGGGGACTGCCGCGGTAAAGCTATTGCATAGCATTTTGTATCAATTTATGCAATTATAATTATTTATTTATGCAGTTTTTCTTTTTCTTTGATATTAATTCAAGTTACACTTTTTGAGCGTGGTGACCGATAAGAAAACAAATTTTTCTTTTATTAAATAAATAAAAAGTTAATATTATTTAAAATATTTTTATTATTTTACAATACATGTGGGTTTTATTACCTTACAGTAGCTGTTGGTTATTCAGGAATATTTATCATTGAAACTATAGGTTTATGATAACTGAAATAAGAAACATAAGTTTGCGACTTAATATCCTCTAAATACCTAGAAAATACCGCGTCAATGGTGGTCCCATATTTTCGAGCTGATCTTTAGTAACATAATCACTTCTGATTGCGTTAACATCTGACCGTAAAATTAATAAATCCTTCATCAACTTCTTTACGTACGTTCTACGTAGTCAAAGCAAACTGGTGGCAATTTGTGAAGGTCATATGCCACAAGAACTGGGATTGTTCGGGATCCGTGATTTTAAACACCGTAATCGTATATTTTAGGTCTTTCTGCTTTTTGTTCTTACGCCTCGATACATGTTTTTGTCTTGTCTTCGTAGAAACAAACAATAACTTTTTTGCCTCATCAATGTCTTGTCTTCCTCAGAAAAAGCCGACGAGCATATTTTTATTAAACTTTCGTTGTTTCGTTTCGGAGATAACAATATTACAACTCGTACACTTAAATGTACTCGTATTAACATTGTTCACCGACATTTTTCTGTAATATTTTATTTAATAAAAACTTCAACTTCAACTCTTGATCTGGTCCCTGTGGATAGATACCACAATTTTGCCAATAACACGTGTAACAAATTATAGAAATTCTTTAAAAAAATATTTCACAATAATGGCGGATATCGCCAA
The DNA here is from genome assembly GCA_037179545.1 of Sesamia inferens. Lineage (NCBI taxonomy): Eukaryota > Metazoa > Arthropoda > Insecta > Lepidoptera > Noctuidae > Sesamia > Sesamia inferens. The sequence continues at coordinate 11,626,047 of CM073939.1, forward strand.
TCACAGTTGAAAAAACGGCCGCGTGAGCACATTTTACTCTATAAAATCACGCGCTTTTATTTAGTAAACAACACTATAAATAATTTAAAAGTCCAATGAAAAATTAGCGTGACATTCATCTTAGCTTTTCCGTTAAAAAAAAAGCTATTTTATAAAAACACTACTAAATTAATTTGAATAAAAGTACTTAATAATTAATTATATGAAAAGTTTTTAAGGTAGCCATGACAACGTCGATGACGTCTATGACATATCTCTATAGAAGACCTATTTCAGAGAGAAAATTAATCGCAAGTTTAGCACATCGCGACTATCAGTAACATGGCAAGTGTGTAGAACTGAGTTCGCGCCCTGCAATATGCATGCTCTTTTTGAAAATCTATAAATTGTTTTCAAAAGATGTAGTCGCACGCACACAAACATACCGAAGACTGCCGAACTGAAACGACGTTAGACGATGTACGGCCTTCAAGCCACACCTCCGTGCCCGTCGGAGTGGGGAGCGTGAGGTTTTTTCGTTACGGAATTTCTGGATTCGGTCCCCGCGCTCAAGGCCCGCGATAGAAGCTATGCAATAGCTTAAAAAAACTATATATTTATTAAACTTCTGCATAAAGTTAATAAGTACATATTAAATTTTACAAATAAACTTCCAACTACATTTTATAATGGCTACGGACATTAGAAATTTCTGATTTGAGTCTAATTATTGCAAACATAATATTTTTAATGAAATTAAACTGCACTGGTCAAATATTTTAGTCTTGAGACACTGGTATCTTGGACGACGAGAAGATGTAGCGTAGCTTCTCAAACTCTGCCCAGCCGAGCTGCATTCGACGACACAACTCTTTCTCGAAGTTGGACCTACCTAGTTGGACTGTTCGTCCCAGGTAATATAATACTCGTCTACAACTTATGTGTGTGTGTGTGTTACCAGTGATAACATACGGAACTAAAGTATGGTCGCTCACAACGGGCCTCATACGAAGGCTCAAAGTCACACAACGGGCGAGGGAAAGAGCTATGCTCGGACTTTCTCTGCGCGCTCGAATCAGAAATGAGGAGATCCGCAAAAGAACCAAAGTCACCGACATAGATCCTTGAGTTGCTAAAATTAAATGGCAGTGGGCAGGTCACATTGCTTGTAGGACCAATGGGGCAGTAAGTTTCTGGAGTGGCGGTCACGTACGTAGAAGAAGAAGATTCGATTTTAGAAACATTTGGTCGTATGTATAGTAGACTATACGGGTACACCTATATATACGATCTAATGCTGAACTCAAAAGCTCCTTAACGTTTATTGCTACCATAACACGTGCCAAAAGTAAGATTGCATTTTCAACTTTTATTTTAGAGTACATTACTGTAACAACTACATAAATCAAAGGTGTATTGTTCTTTTACGAGTTTTCGCTGGCGGCATCCTTGGTGAAACATACATTTTTCAACTAGAAAATTTTTTTCATGTCTGGCCATCAATTTTATTTACACGGCCAGCCTATTGTGAGATTTTATACGGGTGTCCTAAATCCGTTTAAAATCGAATAAATCATGGTGTTGAAAAAATTAGCGTTATTTTTAGCGTGGTAGGCCATAACATCGGCCGCCGGCAGAAGTTACCACCCACCAGACAAAGCCTTGCCGCCAAGCGATTTGTCGTGTTCCGGCATGATGTCTAGTGAAGCCGTACGGAGGACGGGTCTGAGCAATTGTGTTGCGATGTGTGCCGGGTACGATGCGCCTAATGTTGTTGTGTTGGGAGTTTGGTCGTGGAGGGTCTTCAGATCAATCTCCCTTTGGCGCAGCATCGTTGGTCGTGTTGTTGGGTTTAACATTGCATCACCTTGCTCAACTGCCGTCGTCCTTCCGATTCGCTCAGTTTTTCTGAGTGAATAGGCTCTTAATAAACTAGCGCGCTTTACCATCAGCGATCGCATCACTGCTTACTATCAGGCGGGATTGCGGTCAAGCGCTAGTTTATAATTATTAAAAAAAAAAAAAACTTCGGCGTGTCCTTTCATCGCCAGGTTGGATCGAACCGCAGGGTTAGTCATTAGAAGCAGAATACGCGATAAAGGGGTTAACGTTTTGACCTTATGTAATAGGATAAAGGGTTGTGGAAACGGCTTGGTGTATATTCTCAACTTTCTATTCAGTGAACCAGATTGTACCTAATATCTTACGAGAATTAATAACTTACACGAGATTTAATAAAATTCTCAATAATTTCGCAAAAAAAAAAAGAATGTTTATTTTATTTGCAGAAGAATATTTCGACGCCATATTTTAGTTTGTTCAGAGTTTTATTTCATTTACGATATTAATCTTTAGGGTAACAAGAAAAAAATATCTGCATATTTTTAATAACTGAACAAATAATAAAAGCTCAGATTCATTCGAAATTCAATATTTAATCAACTCGGAAAATAATATAATATGTGCTGGAGTATTTCTTGGAAGTTATATTGAGAAATTTCATTTGTACTCACCTAGCATTGCCGTTGAGTTTTATTTGCCGTCTGAATAAATATGGTTAACCTACATATATATACATATATATAGTGAATAAAATAGCTGCCACCGGGAATTACTTTTAGTCCAGGCTTTGGTGTCATGAAAATAGAGGTGAGTCCGCCAAACTCACTTTTGGTGCGCAGTATTTTTAATTAAAAACATGTTGGGGATCGAAATTTCTGTGTCCTTTTTGTATACGTTTGCCTGCACGGTTTATTTGCGATGCGACGCTTGCTGAGTATGTTACTAAACTTATCTAAGGTTCCTGGAACAGTCAGTACAAGGGAAGGAATCAGTAGTTTTCAATAAAATAATGCTTTGCCATTAAAAACTTTTTGAAGTGAAACTTTAACGGCGTTGGAGAAAAATTTACCGTTACATTTTTCCGTTACTTTTTTACTATATTTACCCACCTCGAAGTCCTTCCCCATATCCCTACCTAAAATCCCGGATATCTCGGAAACGGCTGGGAATTTCAAAATTCTGACAAAATTCCCCCCTTACAAACTCCCCTCCCAGCCGGAACCTATATTGACCCCATAGTACCTGACCCCCAATACCCATATAGCACATACATTTCGAGATTCCAGTGTCCTGTCCCCTCCCACTCTCCCGTCATGTTGTGACCCCAGGTGGACAGGATCCTCCCAACACTTAGACAACCCCCCTCACCTACCCCTCCCCTAGATAACCCCTAGATTCAAACTAGCCTCCCCACCCCTCTCCTCTACACTCCCTTACCCCCCCCCCCCACTTGCTCCTCAGGCCACCTCACCCCCCCGCGGCCTATCTCGGGATCCGGAGGTCCTAGACTAGCCGAGTTTGGGCTCTTCGGAATCGGGAGGAAGAGCCCAACATTCTGGCCCCGGGGGATTCCACATCCCGCATCCCGCATTTCGCATTCCACACTGACTCACCTGGTGCTGGCGCGTGCAATTGTTGGGACATACAGGCTGTATCTTTAGGTTAGCTTAGTTTTAAATTTGGTGTTGTATTTAGTCGCGGACCGTCCCCCTATTGGGGACGCTAAGTTTTAATCTTTATTAATGTTATTTTACGCGCTACGCGCGTTACGCGCCACCTTTTTCCAAGAAGTTTCACTTCTTACGTGTGTACACTAGTACACGCACACATTTTTTGAATAGTTTTCTTTGCCATACTATAAATCATAACATATAGATATACAGGATATATTAACTACTTACCACGGATTCACTAAAAAGCCTAAAAAATATATATAACGTTTTGAGCTTACAGTTTTCTATAAAATAGCAGTTTTTTTTTAAATCGACTTAATATTTATCTATACTAATATATAAAGCTGAAGAGTTTGTTTGTTTGTTTGTTTGAACGCTCTAATATCAGGACCTACAGGTCCGATTTGGAAAATTCTTTTTGCGTTAGATAGCCCATTAATCCAGGAAGGCTTTATATAACACATCACGCTGCGACCAATAGGAGCGGAGCATAACTAACTTCACGCGAACGAAGTCGCTGGAGGCCGCTAGCGCCTAAAATCTAAATTCTATTTGCGATACTTAATATTAGACAGACAAAGATTGTTTTAAGGGTACATTTTGTATTAAAAGTACAATATATGTATACATATTGTCCTTTATTACAGTTAAGATTGGTGCTGAATTAATTATAATAGGGTAGTTCACTAAAAAAAACTAATAAGTCCGCCCGTCAGATTTCCAAAAAATACTAGACATGTATTTTTTCATTCTCATATAAACAAAAAATGAAGAAGACACAGTGCGTTAAAAACTCTTGTGACGTCACCAGCCACCACTCCTGATCTTTGATGCATTTTATATTTGTAAATTTTTATTGATTTGATAAAACAAAATATATGTTTCCAATATTTTTCTATAATCTGAATGACGGACTAAATAGAATCCATTTTTTTACCCAGGAAACATCCCTATTAACTTATAAACCAACCCACCTAGCAACCTACTTAAATCAACTCATTTGAACTTTCTGTTTTCTGAACTTACTTTTAATTAATTGAATTATTGACTTTTTACTCAATTTACTAGTGTCAATGTTTGATAATGGTACTGATATATCTTCGATAGTTGAACTGCGTTTCTTAGGCGCGATTTTGGGAAATTACATGTGGCACAGTCAAACGGGAAAAAAAGGAAAAGGACTTACTGGAATTTTCAGCGCTGCACACTCCGGGTAGTGATGGAGGCCTCCATAAATGTTCACTGGTCTTATTGGTTGTTGGATTCAAGGGGTAACTATTGATTTATAGAATTTTTATATTTGACGGCCCGACGGTACGATGATGTAGCTTATTTGATCAAGTGTTGAAGCAGAGAGAAGTTGGTGTTTTTTTTTTTTGTTAGTTATTCTGGCCCAATCTCTAGGCCTTTAAGCCAGAAATGTATGGAATTAGGAATATATGGAATCAAATGGGAAGGAATCGGGAAATTTGAATGTGCTTGATGTAAGAATGTTTGCATGCTTTAACAATCAATGTTAAAACGTAATATAATCAGGGCTAGTCTACTAATTCTTTTTTTTTTTTAACATTGCCCCACACTAGGAATTTCTCCTGTATAATGGGTGTGTTTACAAACATACAAACATATACACAAACAGCCAAAACTGAAACAACTACTTATAAGTCATACAAATATTTGTTCCGTGCGTTTTGCTGGGTTATAATGGCTTCCACCAAAATATATAGCTGTGTTTTCACTTGTCGTTACTTGTGAATGCTACCTTACTTGTCTTTTGCTGATATTTTATATTCCGTTTTTTGTTAACGTGTGTTTTTCTTTTGATATTTATTAAAATTGTTTGAGTACCTCCCTGCTTCTATGAACCTCTATTTTTCTAATGCTTACGGAGTATAAATGTGATGTATACCTATAGATCACCTTTGCAGATACCTATTTTTTTTTTAATAATTATAAACTGGTACTTGACCGCATTCCCGCCTGATGATAAACAGTGATGCAATCGTTGATAGTAAAGCGCACTAGTTTATTAAGAGCCTATTCACTCTAGCCTTGAAGACACTCAAATTATTGTCCGTAAGGGTGGAAACTCGCCGTAAGATGGGTCGTCTGATGGTGGAATGGAGATGGGGAAATTAAATCATGAAATTCCCTTGCACACTCGCCAAAATGCATACTATAGAACACCGAAAGGCTGGCTACTCTACGCCTGTGCTGCAGGCTTTGGGGACCGTTTTGAGTTAAATCTGGGTCGCCAATCAGTCAACTAATATAACTTTCATACCAAAACAAGACCTACTTTTGATCGTCAGTAATTTGCGAGTATTTAATTAACTCCGACAGACACACTATCTAGACAGAACTAGAAGCACAAAGCTTTAATGTTCTATTAGCTAACGAATGCCAGAGAACTATTCTCAAAGTGGTCGAGAAATGTGCCATAAAGTCGTATGTGGTATTCAGAGTAAGAAATGTGCTTAACATTACTCGCTTTATTGTATGTTAAAGCCTAGTTTATTGCGAGTGCCATCTTGCTGCGCTGCTTTGTGCCTATTTATTATATTTTATGAAAAATGCAACAGTTAAGAAGTTAGGTTGTAGAGACTTTTACATTTCATGAACATATTATTATTAAATGACTCAGAACTTCAGCCTTTTGGGGTATATTAAACTGCAAAATTATATTAGCAGCCCTAATATTACATACTAATTAAGACAAAGGGTAAAGAATGTAGCCAACCTTTAACGTTCTCTGTTCGTTCTCTATAACTAACTACTACATGAGTCCAGTGCATTCTGGGCACGCCACAATAACGGTAGGTCCCCTCTTTGAGGAGTGGCTAGAGAGGCGCCACGGCGCCCTCACCTTCCTCCTGATGCAGGTTCCCACCGGACAACCGGCCTCGGCTGTTTCGGGAAGCTCTTGTTCCGTATAAAGCGCGAGGAAACGCCAGGGTATCACCACTAAGTGGATGGCTCTAAAGATACGATGGAGATCTGCCTGGCTTGGGTAGAGTACCACCGTGTCCTCGTGGCGGCGATTGATGGCGATCTCTCGTCCGTCCGTCCCTGTTCCAGGCCATGGTCTGGAGCGAGAGTGCATGGCAGGCCGTCACCTCCTTCTGCGTAGCAGTGATGCTGGCAAGTGAAGGAACACGGGTGGGTTTTAGTCAGTAAAATCTGACACGCCCTTCCGCTTCGCCCAGAGCGGGAGGTTATTTGATGATATCCCATCCAAACCTAAAAAAATAAAATAAAAGCATTCTTGTGGATGGCACATGTCTTCGAGGTTTTGTTTCCGGTAAAAACCGGTTTCCTTACAACGTTTTCTTTCACTCTTTTAAGAGCAGCGGTCTTAAAATAAATTACAGAAAGTACTCGTAAGTAACGGCTGTTTCTACTGGATCACGATTGTTCAACCCAAGCCAGCAATCTTCAGATTTCTGGACTAGACAATCGTAATTCATCATAATTGATTTGTTTGACATTAATGCCAAAAAAGTCAAAATCATGCTTTAAAGCTATTAAATTAATATTTATAAGTCGCCCGTTAGTCGACTGACTGAGTTATTCAATAAGAACAGCAGGGTAATTGCGTATTCACACTATCAGTAGCAGTGGGTTTAATTTTGACAGCTCAAAAACATTCATTGCGTTATTTACATTGTTGAGCAGACACATTACCCGAACATAAAGAGCTATGGATTAGCAATTGGTTTCAAAATAATTCCAATTGATAGTAATGGTGTATTACGTGATTAACGTGCTGATTTTGTACAAGAGAATGCAGACCAAACAACTCGTAATTATATCGCATGACAGCAAAATACGACCCACACACTTCAATTCTGACAAGTAGCAGTAATTAGATCGCGCTACCCGTGAATAGAACTTAGCACTTTGACAAAGAGATGTGCAGTTGAATAGGACTGGTGACTGCAATACCTCCGTAATGAATTTCGGCATCTATGTGGCGCTGGCGGTAAAGTGCCCAACCTATTCAGTTTTGTTTCAAATGAAACCTTTTTGAATAGAAAATACCCGTCTATTGAAATTATATTCAGGTTCGGTGATGTTATCATTCAGCATGTGTCAATTTAAATAGAATGGTACTTAATCTACAGAATATAAATGTTTGAAAACAACATAGAACCAAGGAAATCGAAAAACACTTTCAAATTGTCGGTCTCCGTGGCGCAGCGGTCAACACGCCTGCCTGCGACGTGGAGGTCCCGGGTTCGATCCCCGGCCAGGCCATGATAGAAAACGATCTTTTCCTGATTGGTCTGGGTCTTGGATGTTTATCTATATATATATATATATGTATCTATTATAAAATATAGTATCGTTTAGTTAGTATCCCATAACACAAGTCTCGAACTTACTTTGGGGCTAGCTCAATCTGTGTGATTTGTCTAAAAAAATAAATAAATCTATACTAATATATAAAGCTGAAAAGTTTATTTGTTTGAACGCGCTAATTTCAGGAAGTACCTACTGGCCCGATTTGAAAAAATCTTTTTGCGTTGGATAGCCCATTAATCCAGGAAGGCTTTAGACTATATAACATTTCGCTGCGACCAACAGGAGCCGAGCATAACTAACTCCACGCGAACGAAGTCGCTGGTCGCCGCTAGTTTAATATAAAGCATTTCGCTTCCTCTTGTATACCGCGTACATGGAGGGACTGGATCAATTTACCAGCGGCGGTGTTTCCGTCGGAATATAATTTAAGTGTCTTCAGGGCTAGAGTGGCTATAGGCTATAATAGGCTCTGCATAAACTAGCGCGCTTTACCATCAACGATTGCACCACTGCTTACCATGAGGCTGGATTGCGGTCAAGCACTTGTTTATAATTTTTAAAGAAAAACGTTTTTATACACTTTTATTAGTAACTAAAACGACGGTCTTTGTTAAGTAATTCTATTTGAATAAAATTGAATATTTAATTGTATTTGGAACAAATTAAAACTTTTAAATGTTACCTTTAAATGTTTTAACATTAATGATTTACTTTTAAGGCCTTAATTTACCACCACAAATTACCACATTATCATCCAATTTAATCTGAACCGTTATTTTCAGGAATTCAAATTAGAAACGTAGGGAATGCAAGGGTCAAGCATAGCTGGTCATTCATCTTTATCCTTTAGATTGCTCCGTTTTAAATTTAGTGCATCGCGGCGCATGCGATCGACTGCATGCGTGGACGCAAACTTTTACATACCGGTTTGCGTTTAGTTTTTTTTTTCAGTATTACGCAAAGGTTAATGCTCTGTGAATATTAAAATGTGTTAAAGTTATATTAAATCTCTTGTATGATAGATTTTAAAATGGTTTTAAAGTTAAATTTGACAGTATTTAAAATAGTATTTTTACTGTTTTAAAACCAGAAGTTTAGTTTTAGTTGATGTAAATTATTTTTAATTTCATTGGCTTAGTTTTTTAAACCGATCTCATCAGATAGGTTGTTGGTGTTCCTTACTATTTTCTAGAATGTAAAGACGAATTTGAAATTAATAATTTTACTTCTAAGCACATACTACATAAAGAGTTAATTGGTTCGAATTTTTTGGGAAAGTAATCACTGAAGACTTAAAGATGTAAGATGTTTCGAAACTGCGAGAACATAAATGTAAAAAAACTCACTAAAAGTTTTATTTAATTATTATTAAAAGTTTATATGAATAATTTGTTTTCCAAATTTTTTACTGTTTGCTTAAAATTTATTTTTTACTAGACTAGCGACCCGCCAGGCTTCGCACGGGTGTAATTGTTGGTACTAAATACTCTACAAAAAAACTGTGAACGTTGCGTTAAAAAACCGCCGCGAACGCCGCGCCGTGTACCGTCGCAAATGCGACACCTCGCAATTTATAAATCTGTAATATCTTCGAAAATATTAAATCGTGCACTAATATGTAGGTAGTGATTTTGTCAGCACCTTCACTCATATGTGTGTCCAAAATTAGAGTATCGATTACCAGGGTAGACCATAATCCAGCTAAATTAACCACTTGGTCGATATTAACTAACGACAGACCCATTAATTATTCAAAAAATTGAAAATGCATTAGCGATAACGCCGCTCTGTATATTTTGTAGTGTTCAGTGTAATTTTTAAGTAATGTATATTTTGCTGAACAAAAAGTATATACCTATACAAATACATAAAATAATAGAAATGTATAATTACATCATTAATGTTCGAAAAGATTATTAATTTGACATGAAACAATCTAATTCTACGAATTTCCCTGTTACCGTAACTCACCTAAAACGATGGTTGTTCATGAACATCCTGGTATTACATTTCAATTCAAAGGAATTAAGCTATTAATAGAATTTAATCTATGAACAGGAGTTTATAATTAGAACACGAAATGTCCTTTCAATTATAAGTTTACAATCAAATCAAAAGTTTATTTAGAGTGATTTGTTAGTTAAATATTCAATAATCACTGTTATGTTGTCATCAAAGGTACGTAATTTTGTTTGTTCCCTTGTCTGATATGCAAGCTTGGTAAGTTTGGTAAGAAATGAAAAAGTATCTATGTAGGTAATTTAGTTTCATTAATGACAGTCCCAGCGAAAACACTAGGAAATGGTGAAAGGCGGGCGTTTTGTGGGGACTGTCTTATGTAATATTGACGTTCAAAAAGTGCTGATTCTCAGCCTAAATTTTTGAATTGAATAAATGATTTTTGATTTTAATTTTGAGGTTTTATATTCCTGTTTGTCTACACCTCAGAATTCTGGGTATAATTATTCAATTTTCTATCCTTACTTCCTAATTGATTTGAAAGACTACAAAGAACAACACATAGAAAGTGCCAGTACTATAATGCGTGTAAACGGTGTAATTGAACGGTCGATAAACTGTCAGTCGATATGAGATCGACGTTGCGTCAATTGCTAACCATTCTCGTGGTACAGGGTGCATTCCAAGAACTGAAGTTGTACGGCTCCCCGACGCAAGCTGAAGTGCAATGTGTCAACACATTTGAGGTAAGCTGATTTTGTTTTATTTTAAATTTAGAATAATAAAACCTCTTTACAAGAGTCACAAAAATTAAAACTCTTTTCAAATTCATTGATGTGAACGTAGCTTTTCTGTTTGTTAATTTAAAAATTGACTTCGAAAAAAGAATATTCATTCAAAAATAAATTTTTTTAGGGCTGATTTTTTAATAGCTAGATAACTTTACCTCAAGATTGTTTATGAGAAACGCTATTTTTTTACCGCCTTGTCATCAGTATTATAGTCTTCTTTCCAAACAAGAGGATCTTTAAACATAATTAAGATTGACATTTTTTTTATATACAAAAACAAAGAGCTGTTTGTATTGTTCTCATACTATTGAAAAAAAAAAGACCTTAAAAGGTTGTCAAATATATTATGATGGATTAAGATCAATTTGTTTTCTTTTTTTTTCAATAAATACACTAGATTCTATGCAATTGAAGCCACAACCATGATATCTGTTCCACAGAGTTCACAGAAATGTACAATTTTCAACGTTTTGACAGGAATCCGGCGTTGGAGACGAGATTGACATTGACAATTACTTGGTGATTACAAAAACTATAATTGAACGCTTTTCACCAAATGCTGTCACTAACATGGTGTGATTTTGAAGTCCTAATTAATTCACTGTTCATTACCTGTTGCCCTAATATTTACCCACTAACAAAATTATGGTTGCACTATCCTGACACAATTATACATGCGTTGAAATTGGATAAATATTATCAATCGCTGACATCTGAAAATTATCTGTAGAAATAGTCATATACTTCTTCTTTAGCCTATGGATGTCCACTGCTGGGCAAAGGCCTCCCCCAAGGCTTTCCACGTCATATACAGAATAACTATAAAACAAATCAATGATATTACAATGTGTTCACAATATTTACACAGTTTTAATGTTGGTATGTTCAAGGATATCAATAATTCCAGCAAAAAAAATCCACATGAGATTTATTATATTTTATTATTCTCCGTGGCGCAGCGGTCAACACGCCTGCCTGCGACGTGGAGGCCCCGGGTTCGATCCCCGGCCAGGTCATGATAGAAAAAAAAAAAACGATATTTTCCTGATTGGCCTGGGTCTTGGATATTTATCTATATTATGTATCTATTATAATATAGTATCGTTGAGTTATTATCCCATAACACAAGTCTCGAACTTACTTTGGGGCTAGCTCAATCTGTGTGATTTGTCCATATACAGTATGTTAAGAAAACCCTGTCCGACCCATAAGGATAATAAAGATTAGGTAAACACATGACCAAATATAATATAAAATTTTACGTAATCATCATAGTACCAATACAAATTAATTTTGAAATAATCTTTTTTCCCGCGAAGTGTTATTAGGTATCGATAACTGATTCTACTAATAGATACAAGACCGGGCTAAACTTAAAATAAATCCCCCTTAAATAATAAATATTATGTCGCAAAAAAGAGGTAACTTAATAAATGTGCGTTAAACACCCCTCCGCGGGCGGCGGGCGGCAGGGCACGCGGCACGTGGTCGCATCGCTATTCGATCATAATAATACTGGTGTTATCACTTTTTTAAAAATTACCAAATTTCGGGGAAGTCGGAATTAATTCGCGGGAATAAAAAGATTATTTCAAAATTCATTTGTATTGGTACTATGATGATTACGTAAAATTTTATATTATATCTGGTCATGTGTTTACCTAACCTTTATTATCCTTATGGGTCGGACAGGGTTTTCTTAACATATTGTATATTACTATAGATTTCGCTCTCGTGAAAAGTGTCATGCAAGTCATGTGCCGACAAGGAACATCGTCCCAATAAAAGTCGTTTGAGTTGATCATACAAACAACAATACGAAGAAAATACTTATTGAAAAGCCTTATTATGCCACAATAATCGCGATAGAAGTTACCCCACTCAACGCTATCTCAGTAAAAATAAGAAGAAATAATAATACCTAACTACATATCTACAAGTCATTGACATCGATTGGAACAAAGATGTTCTTTATTCCTCAGCGGAGATAATTACACTTATCCACTAACGTGGCACCCGTATATGCTGCAATAAAACAAATTGCCCGCAAAATTATACTTATTTACTTAAGTAAAAAGGGCACAAATAGACGCTAAAGGATTTATTTTATTGACCCTTGGAGCCTTAATGTTTTCCATGACACTTATTTTTAAATTGATATTGGACAGCAGAAAAATAAAAATGTATTGGAACGAAAATTATTTAGACCAAAACCGGTAAATGCTTAGTATTTTCAGAGCAGTCTATAATGTTCCCACTTCAGAGTTTCAGCCTTCCACATGAGAGGGCCTTAATCCATCGTGCGAAAACAGAGCGGGTTGGATTTTGAAGAAGTGTCATAATCCAAGTCTTCATAAAACTTTCTGGGCTCATCGTATGTCCCTTGAGTTGGAATAAATGAAATAATTTTCAATTTCATTAAATATTTAAAACGAAAGTAGTATAACTTTGGGAAATATATTACAGAACATTTAATGAAATTGGATAGAGAAAAATCTAAATCGTTTTTTCGAACCCATCTGTGAAGTCCATTTGGTTGCTATAGGCACACGAAATAGAAAACGGTGTCATGTAGGCGTATCCAATGCTCCAGTACGGGGCTGTCCCACCTATCAGCTATGTTTTTGTCTCAAAACTAGCAGCAGCATTAAACTGGGCTGCAGCATTTGGGAGGCTTCGTAGCATATTCCACAGTGCCTAAAGACATCTGGCTTCAATCAACACGTCCTACCAGTTATGAATTACGGAGCAGAAATGTAGACACTCACGCTACGGCTGGTCCACAAATTCAAGGTCGCTTCGCAAGCTATGGAACGGGCTATGCTTGGAGCCTCTCTGAAAAGATGAGGTCATCAGGCAGAGAACCAAAGTTGTCGATATTGCTCACAGAATAATCAAACTAAATTGGCAATAGGCCGGCTGTATTAGCCATAGAACCGATTACCGTTGTATTAGACGTATTCTAGAGTGGAGACCACGAATCGGTAAACCTAAGGTGGGACGACCTCAGGCTAGGTGGACCGAGGATCTTCGCAGGATGACTGGTAGGAACTGGATAGGAGTTGCCGAGAATCGAGTTTATTGACGTGAAATTGAAAAGGTCTATGTCCAGCAGTGGACAGATACATGTTGATGGTGATGATGATGACTGTGTAGCGGTACCTACAAACGCCACATGGAACAATGCGTCATACTGACGTCACACGAATTCTGTATCTCGCAATCAGAGTTTACCGTGCAACTAGCATACATACAACTTCCCAATTTCAAGCATTGGGCAAGTGCCCGCCAGACATAACACCCGTCTGGTCGGAGAATCCTCCCTTTTCAAAGGAGGATGAGTGAACTTTACTCCCTGTTCCTCGTGCCTCCACAACTGCTTAAAAAGACAAGTCTAAAACATGAATGGACAAAAACTCCTTCAAAAGGCTCTAAAGGGTCTAACGTTCTTTCAATTAACTACACAAAACATCTAGATGACTATCTACCAGCCAATATGGACATAACCAGAATATCCACTTGACATGAGACCGATCTAGATCAGATGATTTCTAACCTCAGTTGCAAGTTGACACTGCTAAGCACAAACAGTCATATCGTAAACAAACTCGGTAGTAGAACACAGGATTGTAATCACATGGATTGAGGACTTAGTGAGGGGAGCGGAGAAGCAATAGACACTTAAGTATTTTTGACTGTTTATGAAAAATCCTACCTATCTTCAAAGACATGTGGCATATACCAACCCACGCTGGGCCCGCGTGGTAGATTACGGCCCACTTCCTCTCGCCGAGAGGAGGCTTGTGTCCCACGAGTGGGAACGTTATGGCCCATTTAGACGCTGTTAAGTAGAAAGTGCAGGTGTAAGTGATTAGTTGGCAATGTTACGTGTCAAGTGTTAAGTAATAGTTTACACGGTGTTTAGTGATTCCTGATAAGTTCAAAGTATGTATACTATGCACTTGTCAAAGCAAAACTGTTTACATGGCGTTTAGGACGGACAACGTTGCGAGTGCGGGGGTAACTCGGGTGTGCGGGGGAAGTTACTTAACAGCAAAAATAGAGCAGCATTCTAATCATTTTACTTCGCATCTGCACTTCGCACCTAACAGTGTAACACCTAACAGTGCGACCGTTTACACTTTGGTTTTACTAATCACTTGACACTTGCACACTTGCTACTTAACAACGTGTCAATGAGCCTTTATAGGCTGATTGATTTTGCCTATAATAAGTGCCTGCTGGGACAACCGATATTAATCCATCCTGTAGACATAATGTAAGTTGGTAGCTGTCACTTCTTCGATTTTTTGGCTCTAGGACATGCCAGTTTAACTTCAGCCTCTTAAGAGCACTGTCTCACACCTGTCTGTGTTTCAGCCTACGAAATCTACAACTCGCAAATTACAATTACGGCAGTGGAGGCGTAGTGGTAACACTATGTCACTGCCCATGTCACTTAACTATGTTATATTGGAATCATTTTGAAGCATATTGCTTACCCATTGCTACATATCGTCGCTTAAGTTCTAACACCGCGTAACTCAAAATAATGAACTTTTCGGGAGACTAAAAAAACTGTCTAGGTATACAAACCTAGAAGTTTTTTAGACTAAAAAAACTGTCTAGGTATACAAACCTAGACAGCTTTTTTAGTCTCCACCGCGTAACTCAAAATAATGAACTTTTTAACTAAAAAAACTGTCTTTTTTTTTAGTGTCCTGAAAAGTTCATTATTTTGAGTTACGCGGTGTTAGAACTTAAGCGACGATATGTTAGTGTAGCGGTATCTACAAACTCCACATGGAACAACGCGTCATACTGACGTCACACGAATTCTACATCTCGCAAGTAGAGTTTACCGTGCAACTAGCATACATACAACTTCCCAACATTAACCGTTGTGCCCGAAAGTCACTACACCATGTTCCTTACATCCCTAAAGTTGGAAAAAATGTTGCTGCTCAACAAATTAAAAAACACAATGAATGCTGTTGAACTGTCAAAATTAAACCTATTGGTACTAATAGTGTATTACGCAATTACCCTGCTTCACTGCGTTACATAAAAAAAAAGATCTAAATAATGACTTCCACGATCAAAATGAAAACCAATGATAATTACTTATTAACATACGTCTGATTCTTTCCGTCTACCCGTGTGGAATCGGCTTTAGAATAGTACTAACCCGTATCCTTCCATGGATGTCATAAGAGGTGACTAAGGGAACCCTCGCAGCGCTTCTCCTGTGGAATATCAAACTAATGCGATCCCCAAACCCAAAGCGTGGGGTTTTTGGCAAACCACCACAAAGCAATGAAAGCCTTGGGGTCGTCTTTGTCCAGGAGTGGACTTCTATATCCTCTTTCTCGGTGGTAGGCCACATCGGCTGCCGGCAGAAGTTACCACCCACCAGATAAAGTCTTGCCGCTAAGCGATTCGTCATGTTCCGGCATGATGTCTGGTGAAGCCGTACGGAGGACGAGTCTGAGCAGTTTGTGTTGCGATCTGTGCCGGGTACAATGCGCCAAGTATTGTGGTATCGGCAGTTTGGTCGTGGAGGGTCTTCAGATCAATCTCCCTCTGGCGCAGCATCGTTGGTCGTGTTGTTGGGTTTAACATTGCACCACCTCGCTCAACTGCCGTCTTCCTTCCTATTCACTAAGTTTTTTAAGTGAATGGGTTTAATAAACTAGCGCGCTTTACCATCAGCGATTGCATCACTGCTTACCATCAGGCGGGATTGCAGTCAAGCACTAGTTTATAATTATTTAAAAAAAAAATAGGCTGTGGAAGAAGAAAAAGATACGTCTGATTCTACTATTTCAATAATTATAAAGAAAAGAGTTGTCTACTATAAACTTACAGCAACATAATTTACCGTAACCGCTTCCGAGTGCACCCACACCGCACCCTTATGTTAGGTATCGATGTCACATTGTCAATTGAAACTGCATCATACTGTCGTGCTTACGTCCGGTATAGATATCAACTTCCAATAAACCACATCACAGATTCTGACTGTTTTAGTGGACCCCGGGCTCCAACACGAAAGCTGCGGATGAAACCGGGATAAACGCTGAGAGGATGATGATGACAGATTCTGACTGTAACAATTCTTCTGGGTATTCTATGTACCTACTTAAAAATAAAAAATAACAGGCGTACTACTGACCGACACAAGTGAACACTGAAATCATCAAACTCCGTGGCGCAGCGGTCACCACGCCTGCCTGCGTTGTGGAGGCCCCGGGTTCGATCCCCGGCCAGGTCATGATGGAAAACTACCTTTTCCTGATTGGCCTAGGTCTTGGATGTTTATCTATATATGTATCTATTATAAACATAGTATCGTTGAGTTAGTATCCCACAACACAAGTCTCGAACTTACTTTGGGCTCAATCTGCTCAAGCTCAATCTGTGTGATAGTCCGTATACATTTATTTTATTTATTTACACAAAAAGTATAAAACAAAAAAATATCATCTCGGATCGGCCACACTGGGCCTGCTATGGTCCGGAGCGAGAGTGCATGGCAGGCCGTCACCTCCTTCTGCGAAGCAGTGATACTGGCAAAGGAGGAGGCGAAGCGCGTGAGGGAGCGGGAATCCCAGCGCCCTCACGGCTCTAGTCGCCGCAGGAGACGCCCTGGTCGGGAGACGACATCGCACTCCCGGCCACCGTAGGCGCGGCCTTGCGGGCGGTGAGCAGTGGGCAGCTCGCCACTTTACCGAGTCCAGGCCAGGCTTAACGGCGCGTTGTGCTTCACGCGCGCCTCAAAGAGATGTCAGCACATCGTGACGAGGTCCACGAAGACCAATGCCTCTTGGGTCAGGGTTGTGGGTTGGTTAAAAAAGAAACCGTGGCCCTGGCGCACAGGCAAGTGAAGAAACATGGTTGAGTTTTCCTCAGTAAAAGTCAGATACGCCCTTCCACTCCGCCCAGAGCGGAAGAGGTCATTTATTGATTTCCGATCCAGAACATAAAAGGGTCGGTCACGCTCACGCGAATGCATAGTTTTTCCCCATCCAACAAAAGTGTTGAACGTTGGATATGGAAAATGCGTTATGTCGTAAATGTCCCAGCGTGGCTGATCCGCCACCGTGATCGTTTTCACTTTAATAAACACATTTTTAGTAGCATTGATTTTGAAAGCTAATAAGTATGTGCGTGTGTGTTCTGGACAGCAAGTCTTGCGAGTCACTTCTTTTTTTTTTTTTTTTTTTTTTTTTATTTAAGTATAAACCAGCGCTTGACCGCAATCCTGCCTGATGGTAAGCAGTGACGCAATCGTCACATCACGTCGTTCTTCTTCTTCTTCAGCCTATAGAGGCCCACTGCTGGACAAAGGCCTCCCTCAAAGCTTTCCACGATGACCGACCATCAGTCCGCCTTGTAGAACGCTGCTTCTTCTGGTACGTGGCCGCCACTTCAGAACCTTACTGCCCCATCAGACATCGGTTCTACGAGCAATGTGTCCCGCCCACTGCCACTTAATTTTAGCCACTCGTGCGAGTTACTTCAGTAGACCATAAATGTTCCATCACTGGTCTTATACAAGCCAAGTGTACGAATACATTTGAACATAGTTCTGTACTGACTAGAAGTCAGTCAGTACGCTTGAGTCATCGGTATAAGCCACTAAAGTAACTTACTCAACTGACGCGTATATATTTGAATAAATGTAATTTCTTTCTTTTATACTGGCCTCGTGTCCGAAGCCTATAAAGTAATTTTACCACTGAAAAAACTTATTAAAGAACCATTTCATCTCAACTGATACTCTACTCATTATGAGTCAGTTGAGACCCTACTTATATCTAAATTAGTGTGTAGGTAGGTACTCTTAGGGAAGTATTAAGTTAATTATGAAGAATGGAAGACACTATTATTTGTTTCATTAACAATTTTGAAATGTTAGTTAGTTTTAAAATAGGTAACATACCTATACTCAGATTATTTGTTATTTTAATTTGTCAGATCCCTATGTATTTTATTGTGTATTCATAAATTAATAAACATGAAATCTGATTTAAAGAAATAATAAAATTATTATTACAACCTTGGGGTATTATGAGGTTTTATTATAAATAGAATTATGATTTTATATGATTCGTCAAGGACTGACATACTAATATTTAAACACATTACTTTACCAATTAAAAATAGTATAGTATTGAAATATGTCTAAGTATATTATTGTTATACCGTCGACGGAATTTCCAAAGCGTCTTCATAATATACTTCACTTCACGTTAATAGTAATCACGTTAGAAATTATAAAAGCTTACCTACAATGTGAGATACGCTCAGCGACTTCCCGTCTCCCCTCAAAGATTCAGTGCCTAATCAAAGCCCAACGTATCCAAACGTTGGCAAGTACAAACTTCCTTCGAACCTTTGTTCACGACACTTGCATCGTGCGCTAACAAACCTCGTGTTCACGGAATAAGTAACTACGTACTCCAAAACATAATAGTCAAAGAGAGATTCACGTAATTCGTATAACAATATGACAGTTGGGTTTTATACATTTTTAGTTGTAGATTTTCTATGAATGCGATAAGATAAACAGCAGTGGTGCCCTAATGGTCTTGGCCGCAACTTACAAGGTCGTAGATTGAAACCCTGCTAGGCGCTTTCTTATTTTTCAGCCTATGGATGTCCACTGCTGAACAAAGGCCTCCCACAAGGCTTTCCACGATGACCGGTCTTGCGCTGTCCGCGTCCATCGGCTTCCCGCGGTCCACGTTGTTGGGGGCCTCCCTACGCTGCGTCTTCCAGTACGTGGCCGCCACTCCAGAACCTTACTGCCCCATCGGCCATCGGTTCTACGAGCAATGTGCCCTGCCCACTGCCATTTAAGTTTAGCGATTCGCAGAGCTATGTCGGTGACTTTGGTTCTTCTGCGGATCTCCTCATTTCTGATTCGATCACGCAGAGAAACTCCGTGCATAGCTCTTTCCATTGCCCTTTGTGTGACTCTGAGCCTTCGTATGAGGCACATTGTGAGGCGCTAGGCGCTTTACTCTGTGTAAATTATTTCATCACCACTGCTCTTAAAACGGTGAAGGAAAAAATAGTGAATAAATCGGCATATTCTAGAAGCAAAACATCGAAGACATATGACATCTACCATCACCTAGTGGAGGCCTGTGGCCCAGGAGTGAGAACATTATAGCCTGATTATGTGTGTACTAGCTGTTGCCCGCGATAAATATAAGCGCCTGTTAAAATAATGGGAGCAATATGTACGCCCGCGTTCACTCCCGTTTTCGCAACATTTTTTGTTACTGCTCTGCTCCTATTGGTCACAGCGGGATGTTATATAGCCTATGTCCATTCTCAGAAAGCCGGACAGAGAGACAGACAGACAGACAGAGATATTTTCGTATTTATAATATTAGTATTGATGATAAAATAAACATTGAAAAACTATCTTCAATTATGTAGGTAGTACTTTACTTTGCCTTTATAACTTGTTCCAACAGTGCGACATAATAGGTACAAGTAGTGGTAATGTCAGTAAGAACCCGGAAACAGAAAGTCTATGTCTAAAAAATAGTAAAATCGATTGCAGGAGTAAGAAAGATGATTAGCGAAAACGTGCGAGAAATGATAGAAAGCCTATATTGATAATATGATAATGGCGCCGATTCACAAACTAAACAAAATTTCAGTTCAGTGCTTTTGTCTATTTCATTAAGAATAGGACAAATATTAGTTAGTATTAGTGTCCAATTATTCCGCGCCTGACATAAATTTACATAGTTTTACTGTCGTTGGCGCCAATGGCGCCGATTCACAATCTGAACTAAATTTACGTTCAGTGCTTTTTTTCTTTATTTGTCTATTTCAATAATAAAAAGACGGAAGATAAACTTTACTTTAGTCCTACTAAATTAAAATAGCACTCCATAGACAGTTTAGTCGTGATTAACAAAAAATACTTCAATTTACTTAAGTCGATGAGTAATTAAATAAATAAATAAATATATACAGACAAATCACACAGATTGAGCTAGCCCCAAAGTAAGTTCGAGACTTGTGTTATATGATACTAACTCAACGATACAATATTTTATACATATATAGATAAACATCCAAGATCCAGGTCAATCAGGAGAAGATCGTTTTCCATCATGACCTGCGCGAGGATCGAACCCGGGGCCTCCACGTCGCAGGCAATATTTTATCTTCTGTCCTTTTCTTAATCAAATAAAAAGTAAAAGATACACTGAACAATTTAGTTTAGTGTGTGGACATGGGAATCGGAAAAATCACCATTGTACAGATCACAACACATCAAGGTACTACGTCTGTCAGATTTACTTATTAGATTTCAACTTTACCTCTAAAGCATTAAGGCTCAAGGTTGATTGGGATTATTTGACAGTTTCGTGTAGCTTGACCTGCTGTTATCCGTACGTATGTATGTGTAAATTAAGTCACACTAACTCACTAACAATTCTGTGTGTATCACAATAATTACCAACACCTGAAATAGCTTCACATGCAAACCTAATACATAATAACATTTTAAAATAACACCTATTCACAAGCTAGCCATTGTACAACTAAATACGCTTTAATCCAAGAGCTGTATATTAAGCATACGTACTATTTACTAACATCTTAACCCTAGGAAATCCTATTGCATTAATTCAAAGACAAATCTTCTTGTTTACTTAGTACACCCGTCACTAATTGCGGGGTTACATGGTTGAATATTTGAACACTCAAACACCCAGTCCTATGTAATCAAAAGATTAGGAAAAGGGGGTGTCCACAAATATGTATCTTTCGCTAACCTCCGAAATGGCTGCCCTGATTTTGATGAGATCTGAATTTAAAATTTTGCTCCTATTGTCTTATTGGAGTAATTGTTTTTGGGATGAAATTTAAATGATTCAAAGTGAGGTCCTGAGACTGCATTATTCGGCTCGAAGATATTTGAAAATGGTTTTAGACATTCTTACACCAAATAAATAATAATTAGCACAGACTTTCAGTAGCTATTCGCAAGCGTGCATACACACAAATGACACGAGTCGACGGCAGAGGCAACTGCAAATGTGGACGCATCGACCTTGTTTGGCGCTCTCATTGGTTGACAGTTCTGACAACTTTGAAGCGGGCGAATCAATAAGCCAAACGCGGTCGATATCGATGATCGAGTCTTCGTGATGAAAACTCATGGTGGCCACACTGGACTCAAATACATGAGCAGTTTGGCGACGCGCGTTGGCGGCTATCGCAGAAAGGTACAGTATGGGGTCAAAAGTGCATTACCACTTTTGAACTTTATTGCACTAACTCCACTTTTGACCCTTACTGTAAACGTTAAGGCTTGCCATTGTCTCCATCGTCGACACGTGTCGTCCGTATGTCGAAAATGTAGTCTATCTCAGAGATTCAGATTTGTGTCAGTACATGGAAACTTAATATTTTTTCAAATATCTTAATTATCAGTAAGTTGTTGAATACAGGTCGACCAAGAGGAAGGTGATTCTGAGGGCTCGGGACGGTATGGTACCATACCGCCGTTTCCTCCACCACCACCAGGATTGGACGGAGGTAAGTTTATCTAGTTAATGTTTAGAGTTACGTCGTTGAGGATTTTCTGCTGTAATATTAATATCTTCCTAGAGGCTACTTTTTGCTGTCTTCAGGCTTGATGGATTTGAGTACCTATGTTGTATTTAGCTTGATCTTTGGTAAATAGGACATCGCTCGTGTACCATTCAATAACATAAGATAGTGTTATGTTATAAAGAGTATTCTATTCTATCTTAAAGGAACTTAATACCCGAATAATAAACGACGCTCAGTTCGACTTTCAAGGTTAAACCAACCTTGCCAAGGTCGGTTCATGGATGAATGATTGTGAAATTCATATCGAAATCTAATCATGACTCAGAAAAAATTAAGCCCTTGCTCTCAGATGTATTATGTTCATATCTTGCAGTTGTTACGGTAGTCAGTAGCCTGTAGATCTGACAACCGCAAATACGCGCATTTTTGTACATTTGCGGATACCAGCCCATATTACAGTAGGACTCCGATTATCCGGACCTTCGTTATCCGGATTCGCCATTATCCGGACTGCCAACCGTGTCGAGTTTATTCTAACATGAACGTATTGGAACTCGGAACTGGCATAACGCCACGCCACTAGTGCCGTCGGCAGCGTCCGTTGATTTTCGCTAATATGTATTCATTGGTTTTAATAAACACCTCACATTACATCTGTATGTACGTACATACTATATATGTATGGATAAAGCCCGCTTTTCTTCATATATTGGATTATCCAGACTTTCGATTATCCGGATGCCTACCGAAAACAATTAGTCCGGATAATCTGGGTCCTACTGTACTTACCTACCTAAGTCTGATACCCAGCACCCCAATATTGCGTAACACACCATTACTGTCAATTGGAATCATTTTGAAGCATAATCCACTGCTCCATATGTTCAAATAAATTATCTGCTCAACAACGTAAATAACACAATGAATATCATTGAAGTGTCAAAATGAAATCTATTGCTACAGATAGTGTTTTACTCAATCACCCTGCAGTTTACTAAGCGAGACTGAGGCTCATAAGTATAATAGTATAGTTTTATAAAGGTTGTCTTCAAAGGACTTGATGTTGTGTATATCTAGTAGATTATTATGTTATATTAGGTGTCAATGAACACTTAAATAACCCTTGTTAGGCACACTTCAATCACGACGGACAGATTGATATAAACAATCGATCAATTGACTAGTTAATCGATATGATCGATGCGGAATGTATTTAGGTACCAGTCATATACCTAATACGTGTAGTGAGATCCCCACTATACTGAAAGTTGAAACAAAAAGTTTTTTAATCTCTTTTCTATTTTTATTTCAGGCTACTCGTTGCGACTGAAAGGCGAGAAAGGAGAACGTGGACCAAGGGCAAGATACTAATTATATTTGTCTAATGATTCATTATGAATTTTATTTTTTTAAATAAGGGCATTTTTTTCCACAATAGGGATGTATCCAAGGTATGAAAATCAAAAAAATAATTAGTCCGTCTTACAGGTAATAAAAAAAATTAAGACTCGTATTTTTTATTTTGTCGTAATTACCAAAAATTACTGAGATATAGCGTATTAAAGTTACAGAGTGGGGGCTAATTACGTCACGCCGTTCTATATTTTGCACCATGGCGTGACGTCATGCGACATTTCAAATCAATATATCTTCCTAAGTATTTGAATAAAAGAAAAAATAAAAAATACGTGTTCAATATTTTTTATAAAGCTATCTGACGGACATTAAATTATTTTTAGGATACAAGCCAATTCTATCTATGTGTAAAAAATTAATGGTGCATAATCTAATGAAAACAATAATACAACAAGTAGTCGTCACAAACTAATCCTTAGTCGCACCTCCGCGGTAGGCAGTGAAGCGAGTCTCTAATAAATCTGTAGATGCCTAACACACTATACTCCGGCCGACCTAGCGGTCGAGCTGTACTCTCACCGCCCCTCCGAGCTGCCGTCCGCGCGGTGGAGCAGCGCCTCACGTACAGGGCGCCGCATAACCGCACGGATCTTCGTGGGTTCAGGTTGAAGATCAGAAGATTCTTGCTAGTGACTGTGAACAAACTGGTTAAAACCGTGTTATATCCATCCGCGCGAACAGGCGCGTGAACCAACTTACCGCGCGGGACATCGCTACGAAATCCGCTTTACCGTCGCCGCCCTCCGCAGCGGTACGCGGTGCCGTGTATTAATCGCCACTGTCACAAAATTGCGTTTATCAGTGTTTATGCTAAACACCTTTTAAACAGGACATTATTATGTAGACTTTGAAATAACAAAGATACGCGCTAAACAAGTGTCTAATGCGTATCTAGTGTTATTGTATTTTTGTAGTCAAACCCAATAAATTTTCACAATGAAATGGAATGGGAACACAAATTGTGTGCAAATATTTTACTCACTTACACACAACATACTAAAACATTTTCCGAGTTCCAAACATATTTTGAAACATTCCTAGTTCAACATTAATTTACGCATTAAACGCTGAAACGAATTTTTCAGAGCGATTAACATTTTTCAAACAATTGAGGTATGGATTTAAAACGCCATTTAAATTCCAAAACGCCTCACAGTATAACCATTTATTATAAACAAATATGTGATCGATAACACAAAGCTGGTCGTTTTAATACAAAAGGCGGTCGTCCATTGTATTGTCTTTGGATTTATAGCGTCCCGACCTGCTATAGGATTTGTGTTTAGGTGCAACGGGCATGCATATGTAGGTAGGTATCAATATGGCTGATGTTATGATAACAAGTCGGTTGTCTGTAAAGTTGCTTCACTGACGGTACTTAAATGTGACAACGTCATAAAATAATACTGATGGAATGGTTAAAGGTTATTGTTATAGTTTTGTCAATTAAACCTAATATCTGTAAATAATGTAACTTCTTTGCTAGATACTAATTTATATGCCCGCGCTAGTAATAATTAATTGTAATTGATAAACTGTTTGTTCCGTTCCCACAGAAAACCCGTGAAAACGGTTTTGCGGGGCATGGCTTTTATCTCAATGTTTTGTAAACTAGATTACTAGCGGACCGATGTTATTTATTTTAATGATGAAAGCACGAATATTCGAGAATATATCACTGAACATATATTTAATATCGAAAGAATCATTTTTTATCGCCGCAATTATTGTTAGCTACTATAAACAATTGACACCACATTCATTTTTCACTGCATTTAATACTTGACGAAAACATGTAAATCTATTATATTAGCTGTCCACGCGGACGCATAGCTCACTCAAGTAGGAGAGAGACAGATTTCGAACGCTGCCGAATG
Source organism: Sesamia inferens (assembly GCA_037179545.1). NCBI lineage: Eukaryota > Metazoa > Arthropoda > Insecta > Lepidoptera > Noctuidae > Sesamia > Sesamia inferens. Next base: position 11,651,484 of record CM073939.1, read on the forward strand.
CGGAGGCCGATTGTACATCTTTGTCGCTCATTCCGCGCTCTTGCTTGCACTACAATTCAAGCCTTAAATGGAACGCTTCAGAGCTGAGTAACGACGCCGCATGAGTTATATATTTTCGTGCATGCAGCCGGCTGCATCAAATTATAAGACGTTGTCATTTTCAAAAATTTCAAAAAGATATAATGAAAAACCACGAAGTTATGAGATTGTTATCCTACTTGGTTGTCCGAACAAAAATATGGTCAACACTCCGTTCTGGCGGGCGAGCTGTGCGTTGGCTTGTGGCGTCAGCTGTTGCGCGGCCATGATCACGCGCCATGTACTATGATCTAACGTAAGCTGCGTGGCGTGCTTGGAAACCACAGTGCAACAATCTCTAAATATATTTGGGAAAAAAACATAATGTGATGTAAAAACGATTGGAATCGATTTAGTTGCTAATTCCGAACAAACTATAATTATTCAGGTTTAGTACACTTAAAGAACAAAAAAAAAACCGTTGTATACAGAAAGTCGTGCCTTACGGCATGTTAGGGTCTCAAAATACGCTACGTAAACCGAAACGACGTAAGTCGAGGACTATGGCAATTATGTTATTTTGAGTGATTCGAGAAGCGCTCTTCAACATTTGGTTCGGGTTTTCGAGGCACCCCGATTGCCTACAGCGTGATCAAGTCAATTTGTAAACTTAGTGCTAAGAACAAGAACATTGTACTGCAGTGGCTGCATGTTGGCTTGGAAGATAATGAAGTAGTGGATCGATTGGCAAAAGAGGGTTGTGGTGATGGGTTGGATTGTTCTCTCTTTCCCGTGCACGGTGATTTTTTGTATGTAGTTAAAGAAGAATGCGCAAAAATGTGGCACGAACACTTCGACCAGAGGTCACTGAGCAAGGGAATCTGTAATCGCACGATCCAGCCAACACTTTCGCGTTGTGTATGGTTCGACCATGCAAATATGAGTCGATCAGAAATTGTTATGGCTCTTCGACTTCAATCGGGACACATGCCTATGAACAATTTTGGTTTCCTCATGGGTAAAGTTGCATCATCAAATTGTCCGGAGTGCAATATAGTAGAAGACACTTACCATATACTGATGGAGTGCATCCGAAACGAGGTCGAAAGAACCATATTGGTACCCAAGTCAATAGATGTTGGAAGATTTAATAGTATTATTGCGTCCCCATTGTCAAAAGATGCCAGATTATTCAAATTCAAATTCAAATTCTTTATTTCAGGCAAAGCCCATATATTGTTAGTTAAAAAAAAAAACTTATCCTATGTTAGTAAAAAGAGAAACAGGGTTCAACATCAGTTGGCGACATGAAAGTATGCGCGCACATGTCTATCCGCCCAGAGCCTAATAAAAGATCCGTCGACCTTATCCACCAGTGTAGCTAGGATACTGTTTGGGCTGCCCCGAAATCGCCGCAACATCGAAGCACACCGTTTGCGTATGATGGCATAAAAGTCATCAATTCGCGCTTCCGCGAACATGCCTGATGCATTGCAAAATCGAGGCAGCCCCAACAACATCCTCAGCGCATTATTGTACTGGGCGCGCAGAGCGTTGTAAGCCTTCTGCGTATACCTAACCCACAAGCTGCACGAGTAAAACGACTGGCAGTAAGCTCTAAAGAGCGTCAGTTTTACCTGCTCAGTACACCGCGCAAACCTGCGAGCAAGCATATTGCAACGGGCTGCCAACGCCCTGCGCTCCCTATCTATATCTTGGTCATCTGTGAGAGAATCCGTCACCACATGTCCGAGGTATTTAAATTGAGAGACCACTTTTAATGGTGTTTCTTGTAACATCAGCGGAGGTATATTGGTGGGTGTGGGGTGGGCCATGGGCCCCCGCATACCTCTCACACACGGCCACTAACTTCCTTAGTCCACAGATTGATGGGCTGAGCAGCACCATGTCATCAGCATAGCTTATGTTGTTAATCATTTTACATCATCATTCATTATATAAGTTAGCAAAAATAGGTTTTAGATCATAAGTAATACGTTTGTACCGATGAGGGTGACATAATCAATTTGTAATTGAACCCTCTATAAATAAAACAGATAAAAAAAGTCGATGTCTTTCTGTAAATAAACATACCTATAAATCTCACACACAGAAACAAATCTGCCACAATATTCCTGTCCCTTACTAACAAAGTTTGTAAGCTCAACACTAGCAGTATGATATAGAGACCTTTACGTCGCACTTAACTGTGTGTTTGCCTATCGTCACGACCCTACACGCTCTGTTCACCGTCGAACCTGTTACGCACTCCTGACTATGTGCTAAGGGTGTATAAACACGTAATAATGTAGGGAATGAGAATTTATACAGTGGAAAATAGTATCTGTAGCGGCAACTTGCCTACCACGAAAGATTTTAAACAAGATTCAAGTGGACTGTATTTAGGATAGCGATGTATTAAAAATTACAAGTAAATATGTGATAGAAAAGCCTTCGGAGTATATCTCCCTGATTAAGGTGCTAAAAGTGGCAAACCACTTACCTCCAACTTTCAGACGCGGTGTTCGTAGACCACCAGATCAGATCGCGAGGAGACGCACGTCGACACATTTCACTGGCAGAGTTCCTAACTGTATTTATTTTCAATTTTGAGGCCCAAATCCACCGGGGTTACTTTAAAAACTTAAAACTAATTACAATTTTGTGACCGCGGTGTGTTAAAGATCGCGGCCATCACTCGCTAGCTTGCCAGTTCGAAAGGAAGTCCGTTCGCCACGCCGTTCGATGATCGGCGGAAGAATGCGGTCTACTTTGGCCGTGTTCCGTTTTCGACAGTGTTCAACGTCGATAAACACAAAAATCAAAAGAGATATTCAACAGTAGCAATTCCATAAAAATTATTCGGCGTACATTCTTTCTCTCTCTTTGTAGGAAGTCCTGTCGACTATCTAAAAATGTATGGTGTTTGGCAATCGTTACAACCCCTCAGGTGGCAGGAGAAACTGTAACGGATCCTTAACCGGACAAAGCGTTTCGCCTCGTCTTTTACACCGCATACATCGAAGAACTCGAACAATTTGCCTGCAACGGTCTTTACGTCTCACTACAATTACGTGTAGAGTGTCTTCAAGGCTAGAGTGAATAGGCTCATAATAAACTAGTGCGCTTTACCATCAACGATTGCACCGCTGCTTATCATCGCGGCACTTAAGCAGGATCGCAGTCAAGCACTAGATTATAATGTTAAAAAAGTCATGTCAGCAATGAGAATTCAAAGTAGAAAATAGTATTTATTATCTTTCATTAAAAATAGTATTCTGATTCGCTGTGCTCCACTGAAAGTCAAGTCCCCTCAGTAACAAGAAGATATATAGACCATTCAGAGCCCTACGCTATGTATACGCACTTGAAACTTATGCACCCCTTAATATACTTATGGAAGTCATAAGTACGTAATAATGTCAGTAGTGATAGTTTATAGAGAGAAAATTGTAGTATCTCCCATCAAATTCATGAGTCGCTTTGGCGAACTCGCGTCGCCTCTCTATTAGAATGATATAGAGACCATTCCACACTTTATGCACCCACCTGAAGCTGTTACTCATCCCTAACTATCGTGTTAAGGGTGTAGAAAAACGTGATAAAGTAGGAAGGGACGATTTATAGTGACAAAAAAATAACCATCTTTTATCAAAAATCATACGTCTGTTCGTCGTGCTCTGTAGGAACCTAAGTCACTTAACAGTGTGTTTACTGATATTCACAGCCCTATGGTTTGTTTACACTCTTGAAACCGTTGCTCAAGCTTAACTATACTGTAAGGGCACAGTGTAGGGGGCGTAAGAAAGGACAGAACAAATGTTTTGTTAGCTTTCTTTTGTTTCGAAAACGATCATTATTTTGACTTAACACAATACACATAGACATGTCCTTAAATAAGAGAGTACGGTTGATCATTAAGAGGAATGTAATAAATTGTAGTTTAAAAAACTTGCTTTGATATCAATAGAACCCATTTTTTGTGTTTTTTTTTTATAGTATTGTATTTTCATCGTCAGACTCGTAGAAGTAGGTAAAAATAAAGTTAAAACATTCAGTTACATACGAATACTTACAGGTGAAGCTTATTAAGGCGTGTTAAAAAGATATTACGTTCAATACCTTTTTCTTCAACTTCAACCATTAAATTTTAATGGAAAAAATATTAAAGCTTTATAAAATATTATACAAAAAGATGTACAGTGTCACTTTTACATTTATACTTCTAATAAATATGATGCGCAAAATAAAAAGATGTCTTTACTACTAAGAAATACAATAATATTTTTAACCACACTAATACAATTTTCTGTTAACAGGGTGCTCCGGGGGAATCAATAAGAGGTCCGCCGGGTCCACCTGGACCTCCAGGCCCACCTGGGGTCTCTGGCACTCCTGGCGTAGTCGCTGAAATATCTGGCTCTGGTGATGATGTAAGTATAACTGTATTACCCATTATTTGTAAAAAGTTATCATCCGCATTTCAGTCAGAAATGACTCACTTTTATATTTTTGCCGTATCTGATCTATGGATGGGTTATGGTGGGACCACCTGGATATACTGAGACCCCTTCGTACCTCGGAAAGCACGTTAAGCAATTGGTCCCGGGTTTTCTTTGTAGATCTTTGATAGTCAGAAATCACTCACTGCCGGAAAATAGGAAAGATTTTCTTTTCCCTCTTCATTGGGTCCCAATATGAGACTACATTCTGCCCGAAACGTCATCCTGGTCCGCTTCACGGCGCTTGATCCTCCGCGTCGCATCCTTTTTTTTTTTGTTCCGGGTTGGGAAGTCTTCATCGATGTACGCCGCCCTGGATCGGGCGACGAGGTCTGTCAGACTCTTACTGACTAAAAACCACCCCGGTGTCTCTTCTCTTACGTTCGCGCGGGGCCATGGGAATCCGGATTCTACCGCGGCCCCACAGTGTCGTGCTGGCCCGGTCTGTCCGGGGTAGTGAGATGTTAAACTACCCTGTACATCACCTTTGAGGCGCGCGCCTCCGCCTAGGGTCCATCTCCGCGTCGCATCCAATCCCAACCATGTAATATGTATTTACTTTTTTCGCTCAGCTTCTAAAGGCCTCGGCGTGCCATTTTACCTTATAATCTTCCTCAATAATTGAGCTACTACACGCAGAAATTATGTGATTATTAAAACACACAGTGTTGCTGGATGTAGGCCGTGACTACTTAACCGGACTTTCCTGTGGATGCCTTAAGTAATATTAAAGCCTCCAGCCAGGGGGGATGTAGAAGCTGATGTAAACTTGCCTTTATATTGATATCGATGGTTAAAAGCTTAGCGAATTATCCATGGTTTTATACCTGTCTCTGTCTCTCACTAGCATGCGTCCTTTTCTAATCTAAAAGGACGCTTGTCGCGAAGCTGTCAATGTCATAATGATCTACAGCTCACCAACACTGTGTGTTTTATTTACACATAATACCTTTTTTGTTGGAATGCAAAACAGGCATACTATATTTAGAATCCGACAAGTAGTTGCAGAGATAGAAAAAGCGCGTTTATATACACTGACGAAGCTCTCTAGACACACATATTTCGATAACTGTCACCATTTTAGGGCTCCAAAATTCACGTCTCGAAACCTTTATAGTTTCCTCTTGTCTATTCGTCCTCGGCTGCCCAAACGATTAGTGCTAGAAAACGAAAGGTTGCATGAATTCCCAATGGTTATTACCGTGATAATGAAGTGCCAAAAATAAAATCACAAATCATATGTATATTTCTTGAGCTAGTTCGTACCTTCCCTCCGTATAAGAAGGATATTTTAAAAACGATTTTTTTATTTAGGTAAATGTTTGAAAGATTTATCTTTAAAAAGTATCGACTGCTGCGCCGTAGTAATAGGGTATTTGACTTAAAAAAACTAATTAGTCCGCCAGTCAGATTTCTAAAAAATACTAGCCACGTATTTTTTCTTTTTTCGTATAAATAAAAAATGAACACGACACAGTGCGTTGAAAACTCGTGTGACGTCACTGCACGCTAAACTTTTTAGCGACCAGTGACGTCACCGACGACCGCCAGTGACGTCTTTGATGCCTTTTATATTTGTTAATTTTTATTGTTTTGATAAAACAAAAAATACGTGTCTAGTATTTTTTGGAAATCTGACTGACGGACTAATTAGTTCTTTTTTAGTCAAATACCCTATTCCTAGTATGGGGCAAAGTTATTTTATAAAAAAGTATACTAGTCATAAATATTAAACTATTGGCTACAACCAAATCGTTTATTTCAAAACTTTATCTAACCACTAAAAAGTACAACGAACTTCATATCTGCAATACCACATGTAAATACAACTCATTAAGTTGATTACGAGGATGTCTAAACAGGACCTCGTAAATGTCCAATATTAACCAAAGAATATAAGGATACAGAAGCTCAACTCTGTTCATTACAAAAAGCGAAAACAAACGCACTCGTTAACACATATGTATAGTCCGTTCAAAAGTATCTGTAAAGTAAAGTAAAGTATATTAAAGTTTAAAAACCCGTTTTTGGGTTAATTTATTACGCAATAACTCACTAAAGAAATTTACTAACGTATTCTGTATTTTGTAGGTTTCATTATTAAGTCTCGTCCATTTTTCAATACTAACTACTTAAATAAAATAATTATTTTTATTTGAGAGGTGACATCGAAAATTGTGTTTATAAAATTAACCTTAATTTTTGCGAAATGAATTAGATGCATCATTAATGCTATTTAAAAATAGAAATTTAGGTTTCAATTTTCAAATAATAGTTAAATAGTTCCAGAACTATTAAATTAACAGGCTATATAATAGGGATGTTTCCTGGGTAAAAAAAAATGATTCTATTTAGTCCGTCATACAGATTATAGAAAAATATTGGATACGTATATTTTGTTTTATCAAATCAATAAAAATTTACAAATATAAAATTCATCAAAGATCAGGAGTGGTGGCTGGTGACGTCACTGCTCGTTAAAAAGTGTAGCATGCAGTGACGTCACATGAGTTTTTAACGCACTGTGTCGTCTTAATTTTTTGTTTATATGAAAAAAGAAAAAATACGTGTCTAGTATTTTTTGGAAATCTGACTGACGGACTAATTCGTCTTTTTTAGTCAACTACCCTATTATAGATACAGCGACTGTAAATTTTTGACTTGGCTTCATATCGCCTTATGTACACGGTAATGTAAATGCATGCGTTTTTTCGAAGGAGGTGGCCTTCTGTAACCATCTATTCTGTAACCCCTGCCCATATCAAAGACTAGACCACAGAGTTGTCATTTATCTTGCGGACATCACCTGTCTCCCTCGTAAGCAAGCATGCGAATACCTGGATTGTGGTGGAATTAGTGGAAAGAGGCGGACAAAAATCGCCGAAATGAAAGGACTTATTTTAATTTATTATGGGATAATAAACAGTTACAATATAAAATATTTACAAATAATAGCATTACATTATAATGTAACAATATTGCAGCCCACTACATTATCCATCTACATATTGATTTAAAACCAACACAATATAGGTAAGGCCAAGCGATTTGTCGTGTTCCGGCATGATGTCTGGTGAAGCCGTACGGAGGACGGGTCTGAGCAGTTGTGTTGCGATGTGTGCCGGGTACGATGCGCCAAATGTTGTTGTTGGGAGTTTGGTCGTGGAGGGTCTTCAGATCAATCTCCCTTTGGCGCAGCATCGTTGGGTCCGTGTTATTAGGTTTAACATTGCATCACCTCGCTCAACTGCTGTCTTCCTTCCTATTCGCTCAGTTTTTCTGAGTGAATAGGCTCTTAATAAACTAGCGCGCTTTACCATCAACGATCGCATCACTGCTTACCATCAGGCGGGATTGCGGTCAAGCGCTAGTTTATAATTATTAAAAATAATAATAATAATATTCTAATTTGGGCTTATTCTTTATTATCAGACACAATAATTAAAATTTAAATATGTTTTATATGTTCTATCTTTTACATTCAATTTAGTCCACCTCAGAATTATAAAGTTGTTGGAATAGTCCATCGATTCCATTTTACTAATGTGAATTCTATAAGAAGAGGTAATTGTTATAAATTTCTAATTAATATAAAACGATGCTATTGGTAATTAAACTGGTGCTATGTGGAACATTGCTATATTCCACAAACTGCATTGGTCAATTTACTAAAACAGTGATTCATCCATCCGTGTATCTATCTTGTATCGTGTTCTGGTTTCCTGAGAGATGAGCCTCCTAACGATACGCCAGAAGTATCTACTTGATTCAGCTACCTGTGGCCGCCTCAGGCCTGCCAGGACCGCGGGTTGTACGAAAAAGATACTGTAGACCCTGGCGCATAGACAAGTGAAGGAACACAGATGGCTTTTATTCAGAGATGTCATTTGATGATTACCCACCCAAAACAAATAAAAAAGGCTTCCTCAGGAGCCTTTCGACAGCTATTATGTCGCTGGCCGCCATTATGAATACCTAATTAAATCTAAGTTTTAAAAAGTTTAGATTGCCATCCACAGGCTAAAAACAAAACATCACATTTTATCGATATAGCTCTCACATGCCTAGGTAGTTGAATGAATTTGTGAAAAAGAAAGGCTATCATTACCCATGTTTGTCAGTATTTCTTTTCTTAGTTTATTTATTATTAGTTTTTTAGCAATATTAATCAATATTACATTATTTTTGTACATACTCGTAATCATTTATATTTATGTAACACGTATTTATTTTTATTTAAGCATGAATACACACGTTATGCTTTTGTCTAAAACTGATTTACATCTGTCACCACACATCAGGTTCAGTTGAAAACCAGCCTCAGGCACTAGTTGTCTTTCATTTTTGCTGAACTGGACCTTTTTGGTGCAGCCACGAGGCACACTTTGTTGCTATTTTTTACACAAGGGTTTAAGGGTTTTCTTTTACTTTTTATTTGGCTTTTTTATTTTATTTAATTATTTGGTTTTTTGTTTTATGTTTTTTATTATATTTTTGTTGCTACCCGATGTGTGTTTATGCTAGATGTATTGTATTGTGTGTCAAATATGTGCTGAATAATATATTTTCTTTCTTTCTCCCTAAATAATAAAACTGAAGTAGCAATGGGGCAGCCATATTATAGAACCGATGACCGTTGAAGTAGATGTGTTCTTTAGTGGAGGCCGCGAATCGGTAAACGTAAGGTGGGCTGCCCTCAGGCTAGGTGCAGCAACGATCTTCGCAGGATAGCTGTTAGGAATTGGATGAGTGTATTCGAATATCGAGTTGACTGGGCGTAAAATAGGAAAGGCCTATGTCTACTAGTGGACTGATCTGATATAGACTGATGATGATGATGGTGACTATTTTTTAATATTATACAATATGTAAAGAAAACCCTGTCCGACCCGTGAAGGTATTGTTAAGTATCAATAACTGATTCTACTAATGGATACAAAACCGGGCTAAACTTAAAAAAAATCCCCCAAAAAAAAAATTTATTTCGCAAAAAGAGGTAACTTTATAAATGTACGTTAAGCACCCTTCCACGGGTGGCGGGCGGCAGGGCACGCGGCACGTGGTCGCATCGCTATTCGTTCATAATAATACTGGTGTTGTCACTTTTTTAAAAATTACCAAATTTCGGGGAAGTTGGAATAAATTCGCGGGAAAAAAAGATTATTTCAAAATTCATTTGTATTGTTACTATGATGAATACGTAAAATGTTATATTATATTTGGTCATGTGTTTACCTAACCTTTATTATCCTTATGGGTCGAACAGGGTTTTCTTAACATACTGTATATTATAATAATATATGTTTCGATCACCTTCAATCATAGTTTTTATTTATTTTTTAATATTATTTTCGATCACCTTCAATCACAGTTTTTATTTACTTTTTATTATTATTTTCGATTACCTTCAGTCACAGTTTTCCTTTATTTTTTATATTATTTTCGATCACCTTCAATCATAGTTTTTATTTATTTTTAATATTATTTTCGATCATATTCAATCATAGGTTTTATTTATTTTTTAATATTATTTTCGATCACCTTCAATCATAGTTTATAAAACTTAAACTAAATTATTGGAAAACACATGTTTCATTTATTCTTGTACGATATCAAACATTAACAACATTATTTGACATTAATAATGATGTCAAAATTGCTTGATTCAACCGTTCCATTATTCTTAATATCCTTTAACTTGCACCACATTGCATAGACATAATTACACTATCTCTGCTTACCTACTCCGGTGGTCACAATGTGCATAGTTGTATCCAACATGAACCTGAATAGCCTATTGAAAAGCAACTTTTAACATTATTCTCGTGCACTTGAGAGTGAATCTCACTGTATAAAATGAATACAAACTTTTTTGTTACATTTATTTCATTTTGCTATGATAGTGTTTTTCAATGGACTTGTTTTTTCCTTGTTTCTGTGTCTTGAAAAGGGAAAGTTGGATTTATTGCTGTTTTACATACTTAGTTTTGGCCTATTTCGCTTACTGTCTTTACTTTGTAGGGTCGTGTAGCTTCCGCCCGCAGCTATTTTCGACTTTGGAAAATACGAGTATAACACGAGAACGTGCTATCGAAACCAAAAGTAACTAATATTCTTATCAATTTTTAGCGAAATGCGTTGCGTGGTTTGGTGGTTTCGAATCTATAATATTTCTATGGATAGTGAAAGTGAAATAAACGCGATAATTCGTACTTTAACTTTAACGTCTCAAGGAATTTTTTATCAAATTATTTTTCATTATCCTATCATACCTGGGATTGCCGCAGCATGTCTACTTCTCTGATGCTTTTATATGGGGCATCTTATTATTCACCACCTTTTTAACAATTTACTTAATATTTCAACAAATAATCTTTATTGTTTTATTTATTTATACATATATTCACACTTTAATCAAATTCGGCAGAAAGGACGCATACACTTCAGAAACTTATATAAGAAAATGTAATAAAAACAGTTGTAATAAAATTTTAAAATAAAATAAAAACCATAACAAGTAATAGAATAATTTAAAACATTACTATTCAGCAGGGTAATTGCTCAACACACCATCAGTAGCAATGAGTTTCATTTTGACATTTCAATAATATTCATTGCATTCTTTACCTTGTTGAGCAGACACATTTTCCGAACATATGGAGCAATAGATTAGCATTTGGCTTCAAAGTGATTCCAATTGATTATAACAGTGTGATATACAATTAGGGTGCTGGATAGCACAGTATGTTTAAAAGTACTAGAATCTCCAACAAAAAATTACAACGATAGTCTTCCCTATTCTTATTAAAAATATACTCATTGGCCGTCGACATCACCACAAAAACTCAAGAACCCAATTATATTCTGCGTTCCCATAAAATAAGTCATCCCTTATTAAAGGACCTATAGTGAGACCGTTCGATATTGGCGACTAAATTGGAACATTCTGCCTGTTACAGTCGTAACAAAGTTTATTATACTCTTGGCGCCCGTCCTACATTCGATTTGACAATATCGATTCAATTGATTCGCTATTTTGAGTCGAATCGTCGGTTTAACGAAGTTAACTAATCGAGTTCGCCAATCTGTATAGTCAGTTGTATTCTTTTAGTTTCTTGAGAACTAATTTCATACTTGTTCTGGAGTACTCCCAATACCCCCAGTATCAATAGTTTTTCTATTAGAATCTAACCTGCCTGGATTATATTAAGAACATTTTCTTGAAGCCACTTCGAGTATTAGTCGCTTTCTTTCTGAAATAGATATTCTTGAGGAATATGATCAAATGAGGTGAACCTGGGACTTCATGTCAATTCAGTCTATTATACTGCTGAAAAGACTTGGCTCTAGACTTACAGGAGATTGCTTCAGCTTTCTTGAACTTATCATTTGTATTTTCATTGCATTGAGCATACGAGATTCAAGGTTCTTGCTGAACGTGTATGAATTCGATAAATTACAAATCAAAATATTAAAAGGTGACTTATCTTTGACTTTTCAATAAACCACGCAGTATACACTGGCAAAATGTACGGTGTAATTGCCAAAAAACCGCGGCGACTATAGCGCGCAAAGATTACCGAATCTAGCCGAGCGTTTTAATGCTTGCGCTCGGTTCTAATCGGTAAACTTCGGCAGGGAGTTGCGAGCTGAGTTTGCGAGCGATTAGCATTTATTTTATTTGACGATTTCGTCCTAAAAATCTGACTTGACGCCCCGAGGACCGATTTACTGACTTGACCCCCCTGCCCCAAGTATGAAGCTGGGTACGCCCATGGATTCAAGTTTAATATATGATAAAATAATAACCATAAATAATTTATGTTTGCAACATTTCGATTTTGAACGACATTTTTTTTTAATAATTATAAACTATTGCTTGATCGCAATCCCGCCTGATGGTAAGCAGTGATGCAATCATTGATGGTAAAGCGCGCTAGTTTAATAAGCCCATTCACTCAAAAAACTGAGTGAATAGGAAGGAAGACGGCAGTTGAGCGAGGTGGTGCAATGTTTAACCCAGAGGGAGATTGATCTGGAGTCTCTCCACGACCAAACTCCCGACACAACAACATTTGGCGCATCGTATCCGGCACACATCGCAACACAACTGCTCAGACCCGTCCTCCGTACGGCTTCACCAGACATCATGCCGGAACACGATGAATCGCGATTCTTGAACGACACTTTTATTTTATTTATGCTATTACATGCTTCTGCTTATTGAGGAAATTTCGGCTAAATAATGTTAGTGTCCTGGATAGAATAACAAGATCCTTCCGTGTCTTTGAAAGCACGTAAAAGCCCCCACTGTCTTTCATGGTCCTTTGATTGCTGTTACGGGTCGTCAGACTCCCGAAAGTCTGACAGTCTGTTTTACCAAAGGCTATAAGCAAAATCAAAAGTAATTTATTAAAATTAGGCTGAGAATCAGCACTTTGTGAACATCAATATTACATAAGACAGTCCCACCATAACGCCCGCCCTTCACCAATTTCTAGTGCTTTCGATGGGAAAAAGTGGGGGAATAAACACCCCAGCAGCACAGCTGTCTGTTCATTAAAAAAAACACATGACTTAATACAATACTATGTAGGTACAGTATAGTATAGTTTTATCAATCACTGGATTGTGGAGGTCAGCTAGATTGTGACTCTAATGAGTATTCAGCTATATCTGGTTAGACTGGTAGCCAACCCCAACATAACCAAGAAAAGGCTAGGCAAACGACATCCTCCTGATTATTATTTTGACCTTTAGAATAGAATACTCTTTATTATGTACACCATATAGATTCCTAAATCCTAAATTCTTATCAATTTAAAAATATCGACAAGTTTTGCTCTTCCTTCTATCTAAGTGTATCATTTCATATCTACTTACTAAAACCGTATAATTATGTGTACTTCACTATTTATTTACATTATTATTTCTGTTTCTTGCATCGCTTTGGCATCGACACAGAGGAGTTCAGTCAAGGTTAGTGTATTTTTTTCAATTAAAAATTAACTATAGTGTGACCATCGCAAAAATAATTAAAACGGAGACAGGAGACAAAAAAAAGACCTCAAACCATAAGTCGCATTGTGCTTTCAGTCCTTTCTGTTTAAGTGCGTCTAATTGAAGGCTAATCCCAGTGATTAAAAACGCTTAAAATCTAGTTGAAATTTCAGCTCAGGGCCAAGCAAGGTCGTAAATTTGTCAAAACTATAAGAAACTTATTGACAAATATCTGACTGTGAACGTTCTTAATATTACGAAAATTGAAATATAAAGAACAATAGATATAAACACACAATTTAAAACGAACACTTTCATCGTCATCATCATTAACCTTTTATCGTCCCACTGCTGGGCACAGGTCTCCTCTCATACGGAGAAGGATTGAGCGAAATCACTACGCTTGCTCAATGCTAATTCGCGATTTCAGACTTAATGTCCAGGTTTCTTGTGATGTTTTCCTTCACCTTGTAATCAGTCATTTGTGTTCAAGACATACTTAGAAAATACATTTAACTTTAGAAAAGTTGCATTGATACTTGCCTGACCTGGAATCGAAACCACACACTCATACTTGAGAGGCTGGTGTTTTAACTACTAGGCCACCACGACTATACTTTAGCTTCCCAGTATATAAAAAAATAAAATAAACACCGTTCCAAAATTTCTATTCCCTACCTATATTAACTGGAATAAATTCGGCAAAGCAAACTATACTGAACCCCTATTAAATGAAAATGCTTCCGGCTGAATGAGTTTTGCATAAAGAAAGATAATGCTTGACACCCTTAATGAGGCCCGGATCCTTTGCAAACCCGAACACACCAACATGAGGACAAACACTACACAAAGGCGAGGGTAGCTACTCAATAAAAATAATCACTGCTGTTATGCTTGAATTACACTTGGTCATTATCTGCCACACATTGGACGATTAAATGTGTAGCTATGGTACCTACTTAATTCAACAAATTCAATTTGAACCACATTCCTATATTGCAGAATTTGGCAGTGTGCCCCATTTGACTGACCACCACATTTGGGAGCCACATTAGAGGTTGCTTTGATCAATACAACAGCCTATTTTGCAAATCGGTGTTTTGTTAAAACTGCTGCTAAATAGTTGTCAGAAATCGTCCGACTTTTGAATAATATCCAGTATGTTAAAAAACCCTGTCCGACCCATAAGGATAATAAAGGTTAGGTAAACACAGGACCAAATATAATATAAAATTTTACGTAATCATCATAGTACCAACACAAATGAATTTTGAAATAATCTTTTTTTCCCGCGAATTAATTCCAACTTCCCCGAAATTTGGTAATTTTTAAAAAAGTGACAACACCGGATTATTATGAGCGAATAGCGATGTGACCACGTGCCGCGTGCCCTGCCGCCCGCCGCCCGCGGAAGGGTGCTTAACGCACATTTATTAAGTTACCTCTTTTTGCGAAATAATATTTATTTTTTTAGGGGGATTTTTTTTAAAGTTTAGCCCGGTTTTGTATCCATTAGTAGAATCAGTTATCGATACCTAACAACACCTTCACGGGTCGGACGGGGTTTTCTTAACATACTGTAAAAGGATAATTTTGCAATTACATTTCAAAGTTTTGGTAACAGTTCAAAGGATTGCTTTATAAATTTCTTCTTATCATTAATGGTCTTTCGAAACACTACACAGACTCGGTTCGGTTGTGGCAATTTTGGTTTAATCGTCTATATTTTTTTGTTAGCTAGTTACCTGGGAGAGAAGTTATTTGAATCGTAATTTGTACGTTTGTCTATGTAAATATACAACAATGTTGTAACTAAAAATACGCTGTAATAGTTATAACATTAATTCAAATTCTTCTTCTTGTGCTTCTTCCAATGCCTCTTCCATCCTGAAGGTTTGCCGTCAGCTTACTGTACTCGGTCATGTCAACCGCGAGTCGGAACAGTTTTTCGACATAAGTAATGCCGGTGATGTTTCGCAGACACGATTTTCTCAGAAATCAGATAAAAAGTGGCCGCGTTCTTTCGGTCTTCCGCAAGCGGTTTCCATCTAAAGGCAAAAACAAAAGTAAAATATGTATAGGTATATCACAACTGTACCCAAATCACATATTCGAAATCAAAACATCGCTATGATTGGGCCAGATACCACACGTATAAAAATAATCACTCGTAATTAACTGATGGTATGTAAGTTATAACAAATATATATAATTATACATCATACAATCTATCTATCTATATATACATACATAAAACAGAAACGTAAGAAAAAATTGAACCAAAACACTTTTGACTGTTTAAACAATGTGGACTCCCCACATTGTTTAAGTTACCACATTACGTTTTAGTAGCAGGTTCTTTCCTTATTTTCATCTGATTTCATGCTTTTTGCTTACCTCTACCCGAACAATATAATTTTATTGAGTTTTGTTACTAGATATTAACGTGATATTTCCGGAATTTTTCTTAACGACTCTGACTCTGGATCAAGATAACTTGTTTCAAAAAAAAATTCATTTAATCTTCGACTCACCATTCGAATGAATAAATGTGTAGAATATTGATTATGTATTGCCTTCCTCAGCAGCAGATATTTGGAGAGAACTACGCGTCACTGGGTCAATGTGGGTGCAATTCCAGCACTATTCTGGCTTTACTACAAACGGCTCCAGAACTAAAGGGACCTCCTGGACCACCTGGAATCACTGGCGCTGATGGACGCACGGGCTCACCCGGGTTGCCTGTATGTATTGTACTACATACATTTTATGTAACTGATAAGAAACACGAGATTTCGTATAATAGCTTCAATGCCAGAATGCTGGAAATCAAGTAAATAATATGCCCGTACTCAACAAAAATGTGTGCGTGTACTAGTGTACACACGTAAGAAGTGAAACTTCTTAGAAAAAGATGGCGCGTAACGGAAAAATGTGTCGCGAAGTTTCACTTCAATAATAACATTAATAAAGATTAACTTAGACTTTTAAAAACTTAGCGTCCCCAATAGGGGGACGGTCCACGACTAAATACAACACCAAATTTAAAACTAAACTAACCTAAAGATACAGCCTGTATGTCCCAACAATTGCATGCGCCAGCACCAGGTGAGTCAGTGTGGAATGCGAAATGCGGGATGCGGGATGCGGAATCCCCCGGGGCCAGAATGTTGGGCTCTTCCTCCCGATTCCGAAGAGCCCAAACTCGGCTAGTCTAGGACCTCCGGATCCCGAGATAGGCCGCGGGGGGTGAGGTGGCCTGAGGAGCAAGTGGGGAGGGGGGTAAGGGAGTGTAGAGGAGAGGGGTGGGGAGGCTAGGTTGAGTCTGGGGAGGGGGTAGGTGAGGGGGGGTTGTCTAAGTGTTGGAAGGATCCTGTCCACCTGGGGTCACAACATGAGGGGAGAGTGGGAGGGGACGGGACACTGGAATCTCGGAATGTATGTGCTATATGGGTATTGGGGGTCAGGTACTATGGGGTCAAAATGGGGGTCTAGGGGTCCTATCTGAATATAGGTTCCGGCTGGGAGGGGGGTTAGTAAGGGGGGGGGGGGGGGAATTTTGTCAGAGTTTTGAAATTCCCAGCCGTTTCCGAGATATCCGGGATTTTAGGTAGGGATATGGGGAAGGACTTCGAGGTGGGAAAATATAGTAAAAAAAATAATAAAAAGATGGCGCGTAACGGAAAAATGAGACGCGTAACCGAAAAATGTGACGGTAAATTTTTTTCCAACGCCGATAAAGAAGTTTCGCTTCAAAAAATCCGAAACTTGCTCAGTAATAAAGAAGGGAGGACCATAAGATTTATATTAATTCATTCATCAGATCCACCACGAAATCATTCCATCTTTTAATTTTCTCTGGACATAAGAATTTTATGAAGCGAATATTTATTTCTATCGGGTACTAGGTTGAACCCGTAGCTTTAAATGTATTCATTAACGTATAAACGTCATTGTCTTATGTCATTTTTTTAACACTTTACAGGGTCAACCAGGAACACCAGGTGAACGTGGACCTCCTGGTTCTCGAGGAGATAAAGGAGATCGAGGAGATAGTGGCCCTAGAGGGCCCGAAGGCCCTACAGGTGCTAAAGGGGAAGCTGGCGTAGATGGAAGGCCAGGTATAGCAGGGCCACCGGGACCCCCCGGTCCGCCAGGGTCTTCAGATTATAGTAACTTTGATGTAAGTGGAAATTTTATATTAAGTTTTGCTTATGAAAGCTGTTGAAGCTTGATTTAATAGCCTACATGTTTCTGGTACTTTTAAGCCAAGAAATAGATTAGAAATTATGCAGGGTGATAGAGTCATTGACATGCAAACTGAACGGATTTTTATAGTAAGGTGCAATGCATTTGCGGTCAAAATATCTGAAAAAGCATTCTTTATAAACCACAGTATAAAAATATCAATGTAGGGCGGTTCAGAATAAAGTTAACAGTTTGTATGCCTTTGCCTCCCACAAAATCGTGTCTAAATCTTGAGACCGCCTGTAATTATACTCATTAAAATAACTATGTAAAGCAAGTAATAGCAAATATTCCAATTCATATTGTTTTATCACTTCTCGTGCGTATTTTTGTGGCGTTCCGAAAAATATTCAAGAATTCATATTAATGAAAAATACTTCTGCAATCAGCATGGAACAAATATTTGTATGACCTGCAAGTAGTTGTTCCGATTTGGATGTTTCTGTATGTGAGTTATATGTTTGTAAACGGGTGCGTTTACAAAAGGGGTTTTTTTTAAAAAAAACATGATGAGGAAGTGATGAAATAATTATGATATAAATTGCAATAAAAGTATCTAAGCTAATAATGTGTAAACTGTGATATTTTCCTTTTGCTATTGCAAAGTAGATTCATTGCCTTATTAATTCTAATGCCAGTGTGATTTTTATCATTTTCATGCCATCCATTTCTATAAATTTAGTCAAATTGGAAGCCTAGACAAATATACAAGGTAAGTTTTAGGAATTGTTAAATTGTTATTTAAGATGTCACTGTCGCTTTGTCAAGCTATAAAATATACATTATTGTAATTTTAGTACAAAAAGCTTCTAGAACAGTATTATTTAAAAGTAAAAAGGGTTGTAATGACGTAGAATATGTAATTCCGTGAATGAATAATGAGTGTCTTACAGATTTATATGAATTTTTATATCAACTAAGACCGCTACTAAAGTATATCAACCGCCCGTTCTCTTGTTACCTTCACAATTTTAATCGCCTCTAAAATGTGATTCAAATCAGTGCTCTAAATGGAATACCAAGTGTTATTCAAATGAGTGCTCTAAGTGGAATAACACATATAATCGCCAGCCAACCCCAAATAGTTGTCGAGACAAAGAATACAAATCTGAAAACTCATATGCAGAAAGTAATATATTTATTATTTATGTACACACAATAAAATACATAAAGAATAACACAAAATTAAGATCTGAGTACAAAGGTACTGCTTATTTCTTAAGAAATTTCTTCCAGCAGACCTGCGAAAGGAGAATTAAAACAGAAATGTAGACAATAGTGTGTAAGAACAAGGATGAAATAAAATATGAATATGATAACTATTAAAATAATAATATTAAATATATCTACTTAAACATATAATCCAAAAATAATTATATAAGTATACTTAAATAAATACACAATACTAAAATATATAAATATGTATAAATAATAAACAAACTCTCACAGTATAGAGGAAAGGTTATGCTCTTTTAATCGCCGTTTAAATTTAGAAACAGTGTTTAAATCACGAATGTTAGGCGGGAGTGAGTTCCACAATCTTACAGCATGTACAGAGAAGGAATAAGAATAGTAAATCGTTTTGTGAGGATGAGATTTAAAGATCGATCTTAGGTCTGATCTACAGGTTGCGCCACTAGAGCGCGCGTAAGAAAAACGCTCGCGATTTATGTTTTTTTTTTTTTTTTTTTGTTTTACATTATATTTTTTTAAAGACGAATGAAGACGTCGCAACTGCTAAAACGGCAAACATTATTTACAAGGAGACAACCAAAAGAATCGATCTTCGGTTCCCGATTACCTTCATTGTTGAGTCACTTTGTTTGTGACTGAAACGAATTGCTTTTCGGAGGCAGCGATTGTGCTCGCTTTAGCAAACAAACCACTCCGAATAACTTGGGCAGAAGTGTGAAAGTAGCTTGTTCACTGTTGATTTATACCGACGACAGGCCCAGATAAGGGAATTTATTTGAAAACCCTCCCAAAGTTTTGTCATGTGTATCGTTTATATAAAAAATAATTTCAATCTCCCTTCCAGGCTTCTTTGTTGAAAGTTGTGCTGTTATTCCCAGTTTCTTTATAATCCAAAATGGGAATAAACTGTAGTTGTTTTTTTTTTATACAAAGTTGTAGGTAGCATTTTTCCATATTAAATCCAATTAAAACAAGTTTTATTAATGTAATAAACGTAAAATCTGGGCCATTACGAAGTTTTAGTGCTGAAATAAAAACGGCCATAAAATCTTTCCATTCAATAAACTTTTTAGGTATTATGCCCATTTGTGTAATTTGTGTATCTAAAAATAAATAATAATATTTTTTATTAATTTATTTTATATAAACATAACACAACTCTTGTAATTCGGTCACGGTTAGATAGAGGTGTTCACATTCAATCAGGGAATCACTTTTCGCCCGAATTGTCAGTTATTACAGTTTCTTTGACTGCATAAAAATTGAATATTTTTTGATAAACTAGGAGTCCCTCCTTGGCTCGTATGGCGGTGCTATTGGCAGACCTGGAGCCCCAGGACCTAAGGGTGATGCAGGTCAAGTAGGACCTATAGGCCCACAAGGTGAACGTGGCTTTCCAGGCCAGAAAGGAGAGAGGGGTCAAATGGGCATCGGTGGAAGTAAAGGAGACAGGGTAAGTTGAGTTCCGACTTTAATTGCTATGAATCTTACATTAGTATATACACCGTGGAGAGTTAGTCGTCTTAACAGACAGCCCACTTCATCTATCTAATAACTACTACCTAATAGTTAGTAAACAAAACAAATTAATAATAAATAAAAATATCATCCATTATTATAATGCATGGCGTAGTTTGAAACAACCTGTATTCGAGCGCAGAGTCTTGTGTTCCAAGGAAACACGTAGCGGCAACTTTATCTTTACCAGAGTTCATTCTCCTTAGCTCAAAAATCAATTCTATTTAATAATTTTTAGTTTTTCAAAATTCGTATTTGCTTTTTTTTTTCATTCATGTTTACTAGTCATTGGACTGTTCAAGTGGCCTATCTTTGTAAGGCGGCTAAATTACCACATGTTAAAGTACGTAGACCTAATAAAGTAACATTTTGTAAAGGGTTATGTAACTTTTTAATTACCTAAGTTATTCAAAAGAGGCCGTGAAACAAACCGTCCAATTATTTTTAAATGAGTCAATTAAAATTGCTGTAATTTAAATAATGAGCGTGTAAAACATACCATTATTATAAACTTAATCCTTGCATCAGATTATTATGTACTATTGTTATTTGTAACCTAAGTATTATTTAAATAATTATGTAATTGTGCTGCGTGTAGTTAAATTATTCATAGCTTATTGTCGCTTATTTGGAAGATAATCTCTACACCAATTATGAACTGATCATTACGGATATGACGCTCAATATTTCATATGCAATATTGGTGTGATAGTGAAAAGGGTATTATAGTATTCAGTTATAATTGTGTTCAGTAGTAATTGCTAATTGTGGAACACAATATGATAGGTACCATGTCGGGAGTTTGTGGTTTCCTAGCCATTTCTTCTACATCTTTGTATAGTGTCGTACAGGAAAAGACACTGAATCTTAGAGATTATGATAATTAGTGCCACTGATCGTAGGCAGGGTTATTTTAAAATGGCTACCTACACTCTGCTGTTATGATAGGTCTCAATATCCAACAAGACAAAAATATTGATAATCTTTTGAAGGGGTCCATGAGATCGGCGGTGATCTCTCGCGTCCGAGCCTGGTCCAGGCCATGATCCGGAGCGAAAATGCATGTCAAGCCGTCACCTCCTTTTTCGAAGCAGTGATGCTGGCAAAGGAGGAGGCGTAGCGCGTGAGAGAGCGAGGATCCCAGCGCCCTCACGCCTCTAGCTGCCGCAAGAGACGCCCTGGTCGGGAGACAACATCAACCTCCCGGCCACCGTAGGCGCGGGCTTGGCCCTTACCGGGCGGCGAGCTGCCCATCGCTCCGTCCGGTAAGGACCAGGCCCGAGTCGACGCTGCATTATATTTCACGTGCGCCTCAACACATCGTGACGGGGTCCACGACGACCGATGCCTCCTGGGCCAGGGTTGCGGGTTGGTTAAAAAAGAAACCATAAATCTGGCGCACAAGCAGGTGAAGGAACATGGGTGGGTTATATTCAATAAAAGTCTGACACACCTCTCCGCTCCGCCCAGATTGGGAGAGATTGTTTGATGATTTAACATCCACAAAAAACAAAAAAAAGGCCATCTTCTATTTGATAGGTCTGGGGAATATTTTAAAGTTCTTAATAGTATAGAAATAACATTATAGCAACATCTGTTGTGAAATTTGCACAGGGCTACCCAGGACCGCAAGGAGAGCGAGGATACAAAGGTGACCGTGGAAGCCCTGGATTAGATGGCAGACCAGGAATACCAGGCGCTAGTGGTAGACCTGCTGAAAAGGGTGAAAAAGGTAACTTATAAATCATTGTTAAATTTAAAAATCTCATAAACACTACGATTTTTATTTATAAGGGATGATTAAAGTTACGTGTATAAGTCAAAATGATTAATCACTAATAACAATAATAACTAATAAAGTAATCACAAGGAACGTTTAATAAAGAACCTTTAATGTTGTAAAAATGAAATGACCCTGGTCATTTCATTTTTTTCCAAGAAAACTCAAAAGCCACATGATTTACATGCATTGTTTCGATCTTATATCTAATTAAATAAATATCATAGGTGAACGCGGACTGCCGGGACCTCCAGGTCCACCAACGAGTGGTGCCTTCAACCCTGAGGACGCTGAATTCCTTGTAGCTGGTATGAAGATTTGAATATAATTTTGTTTTACTTCGTGCTCATCTCTTAGAGAGGCCTACTAAGATGGGTTAAGAACCCAGATAATTACAATATTTCTGCTTTAAATTAGTTGTAGAACCAAAAACAACGGATTCATGATTGGAACTTGATGTAATTTATGAGAATTATGACGATTCCAGTACTATTTAAAATATTAAGTTAGTTAAAATAATAGCTATGCTTTCATCAGTATGGTCAAAAAGTATTTACAAAATAAGTGCTATGTTTGAACCTACGAATTCATAATACTTGTTATAGCGAAATAAAAGGGCTAGAATACGTTTTTAATATGATTATAAAAAATATCACATTCATAAAACACAATACATTGAAAATCACACGACGGTTTTAAAAGTAGTCTATAGTTTTTTTACCCTATATTTTTTTATGATATTGTTACTCATCGGCTGGGAATAGTTCGCAAAGTAGCGAATTTTGATCAAAATTCTACAAAATATCTGAAAAATCTAGTCTAGTTCCACACTGACTATTTTCAGAGTTCACACTATCGGCAAAATGAATCGTCTTAAATTGGAAGCTAGTTGTTCACTGAGCAGGAAACGTGAAGAGCTGCCGATCGGGTGAACCAAAAAAGATCGACCTGTAAATTTTGGACGAGAACTATATTCATTATCAACCTTTTATCGTCCCACTGCTGGGCACAGGTCTCCTCTCATACAGAGAAGGATTGAGCGTAATCACCACGCTTGCTCAATGCGGGTTGGCGATTTCAGACTTAAAAGTCCAGGTTTCCTCAAGATGTTTTCCTTCACCTTCAGTCATTGGTGTCCAAGATATACTTAGAAAGTACATATAACTTTAGAAAAGTTACATTGGTACTTGCCTGACCTGGAATCGAACCCGCGCACTCATACTTGAGAGGCTGGTGTTTTAACCACTAGGCCACCACGACTTCTTAACGGACGAGAACTATCCCATCCCAACTAATATTATAAATGCGAAAGTGTGTTTGTTTGTTTATTTGTTTGTTTGTTTGTTTGTTTGTTTGTTACCTCTTCACGCTTAAACTACTGCACCGATCATCACGAAAATTTGCATACACATAGTCTAGGGTACGGGGAAGGATATCACATTTTATCCCGGAAGAAAGTAGCTACTGTTCCCGTGGGATCGAAATTAACGCGGACGGAGCAACGACGGGCGGAGCCACGGGCAAGAAATAACAATATAATTATTTAATAATATTTAATATTTGCATACACATAGTCTGCGGAACGAGAAAGGACATAGGACACCTTTTATCTGTTCCCGTGGGATCTAAATTAACACGGGCGGGCTACTAACAGTGTAATTATTTATATGTTTGTTACCTCTTTAACTTAGTCTGTGGTACGGAGAAGGATATAGGATACATTTTATCCCGGAAGAAAGTATCTACTGTTCCCGCGGGATCCTCTTTAACTGTTACCTCTTTAACTGTTTTCTTCACGCTTTATCTACTCAATAAATCTTTTTTTCACATGTACAACGTGTTAATAAAAAAGCGCAAAATGAGAAAACCGTTTCTCCCTTTGGGGTCACTGACTCCGGGAAAAATACTTAAAAGTTCAAATTCTCAACTTCATTTTTTCATTTTTCATACAAATCCAAAACTCGACTCTGTCAATTTGTATGAAAAATCAAAAAATAAATGTAAGAATTTGAACTTTTTGTTGTTTTTCCCGGGGTCAGTGAGCCCAAAGGGAAAAACGGTTTTCTCATTTTGCGCTTTTCCATTAATACTATGTATGTATACAATTAAGAGTATGGACAAGGGTACTTTTCATCTCGAAAATGTTACCCGCAGCTTCGTCCGCGTGGATTTTCGAAGTACTGCTATAGTTATTCCTAAACGAACTTTCAATCTTTTCGGGATACAATGTACCGTGCTGACAAAAATTTTCTAATTCCACGCGAGCGAAGCCGCGGGCGGAAAGCTAGTATTAAATAACTTAAAATTATGAACCGAGATACAGGCGGAATCTTTGATAACAAAGTAGCTGAAGATAAATAAAATTTCTAACCAGAATCAAAAAACAGACTCGCCGCATGATATGTTTTTGTGCTGCATAGCTTCCTTGAGTTATTAACAAAATGAGTTCTGCAAAAACACTGCCTCTGGCACAGAATTAGTAAGATCTTTCCTCGGTGGTAGGCCATAACATCGGCCGTCGGCAGAAGTTACCACCCACCAGACAAAGCCTTGCCGCCAAGCGATTTGTCGTGTTCCGGCATGATGTCTGGTGAAGCCGTACGGAGGACGGGTCTGAGCAGTTGTGTTACGATCTGTGCTTGGTGCGATGCGCCTAATGTTATTGTGTTGGGGGTTTGGTCGTGGAGGGTCTTCAGATCAATCTCCCTTTGGCGCAGCATCGTTGGTCATGTTGTTGGGTTTAACATTGCATCACCTCGCTCAACTGCCGTCTTCCTTCCTATTCGCTCAGTTTTTCAGAGTGAATAGGCTCTTAATAAACTAGCGCGCTTTACCATCAACGATCGCATCACTGCTTACCATCAGGCGGGATTGCGGTCAAGCGCTAGTTTATAATCATTAAAAAAAAAAAAAAAGATAAAGTATCTAAAATGAAAAGAACTTTCGATAATTGAGTAAGGAGCAAGACAGAGAACTTATATAATCTCAACTCCTGTGATTTACCACATAATCAGCCCAACCATTTAATTGATTACTGTCGTGTGTCAAAAAAAAAAAAAAAAACACTAGACACTAGAAATATCCATTGAAAGAAAAGACTTTTGAGATTCATAATTCAAAAGAATTGAAGAAAACCCATTTTCCGTTAGATAAAGAGATTTAATTTATTATATTATAAATGAAGGTTGATTACGATAAAATTTTAATATGGCATTTGCGAATGCTGCAATGTAGGTATAGATAATGTGACTAGATAATGTTTGAACAATCACAAAGCAATCTAATTCGCGATTGAATCCATACATAAACAAAGTTCTAATCATCGAACATTTTGATGACAGTGTTCCTGATATTGTAGATAATAGAATACACGGCACAGGCGTAGGGTTGCCAACCTTTCGGTATTCTATAGGATGCATTTTTGAGTGTGTTTGCGGGAATTATCTGACATAATTTCGCCATAACAATTACGTCATCGGACGCCCCATCATAGAGTGTCCACACTTGTACGTTATTGACGGCGTTACTATCCGAATGAAGCGTTTCGCCTCGTCTTTTATACCGCGTATATCCAGGGACAGGAACAATCTACCTTCGGCGGTCTTCCCTTCAGATTCCAATTTAAGTGTCTTTAAGGCTAGAGTAAATAGGCTCTTAATAAACTAGAGCACTTTACCATTAACGATTGCATCACTGTTTACTAAGGCTGGATCAGGGTTAAGCACTAGTTTATAACGTTTTAAAATATACCACGAGACCTAGGGCTAGATTTTACCTTGACCAGAGGCGAAGCATTGCCGTACAACAAGCTAACGAAGTAATCCCACCAATCTCTCGCTAGCACATTAAACTAATCTTTAATCTATAATTTTTTTTTTTATAGATTTTCAACTTTATCACTAGAGCTTTAAGGTTCAAGGTTGATAGGAAAATTTGACAATTTCGGGTACCTAGCTGAGTTGCTGGTGTCTGTATATTACCAGTCATGAGAGCGATGCGGATGAATTTTTAGACGCTATATTTTAGTTTTTGATGATTTAGGATATTAGTTTGCTACTTATATTAAATAATTATATATTTATCGTTGTTTACTTTCATATTATTTTAATTCTAAATGAAAATACTGATGATGATGTAATTTTATAGTAAGTGTATTCCAATTTTGAAATTTTACGTAGGTATATATTTGTACAACACAAAGACCTGTGATAAAATTCATTTAGATGTATACTAACAAACAGAATTTCATATTTAAAGGACAAAGGCAAGCTGTGGCTGCCTCGAAAGGAGACAAAGGTGAAAAGGTGAGATTTTGAATTTATTATTCAAACACCAATTAGGTTGGGGCGAAATTGTGAACGCTCGAGAATCCCTCAATCTTATATTCATTGATGGCAATGTTATGAGTTGTGAGGTGACTTTTAATTGCATGAGAAGTTTTCAACTCTATTATTTTAAATTATTTATTACACACTTTATCTAAATTATACCTAACTACTATATTATTTAAATGTTAATTTCAGTTCTTAAATAATATTCATTATCTTAGACTTCTTAAATGGTTTTTATTAGTTTATTAAATTTTAGCATTTGAAAATAAAATTTAAAGAAATAATATGAGAACTCAAAATTTGATTCTCATTATTGTTTTAAGCACGTATTTATAAATTTGAAAATAAAGTTAACATAATTTACTTTATTTCATCAAATTCAAATTTCAACAGGGTGAAAAAGGCGCTCGAGGTAATGATGGACCTCCAGGTTTCCCGGGCAAAGATGGAAAGGCGGGCGAACGTGGTGACATTGGACCGTCGGGCATGCCCGGCACATCCGGCCCACCTGGAACTCCTGGCCTGAAAGGAGAGAGGGGAGAGAGAGGACCTCCTGGACCTATTAGCGTTACTATGGCTGGATCTGATATTGTTACAATTAAGGTATGATTGAACAAGCATTTCCCTTAATTTTTATTTATTACCAACATACTGGATTGCCTTATATTGCCGTGTGAAATTGTAGTCAGTGTATGTGTGTTCAAATTTAAAAAAAAAATATTATTAGTATCTTATATGTATCTGTTTGAAGATGAAATAAAGATAAGATCATTTATTGTATAAACACGTGTATGTTAAGATGGAGATAATGTTAATACAGTTGAACATGTTTTGCCGTGGATGGCGTACAAAATAATTTGAGAACATTTAATTTGAATAATATTTAAATGAGAGAATTTTTTTTTGTCGCTCTATTCAATAATAATTTAATACAAAATAGTCAAAACTTAGTCACACTCTATAATACTATATTAAAAAAAATTGTCCAAATTCAATTACAATCAATACAGGAAATAGTCAATATTTAATTACAGTGAATATAGAAAAAACGTCAATATAGAATTAAATTAAATTTATTTAATTGAGCAAGTTCATAGTCTGTTCTCAGCCTATATGTTAAAAAATATCATAATTGTACTTTCCCTAAACTTTTGCATTATCACTGAGATTAGATTAAAACTAAAATTTAATTACGATGTCTTGTGATTTTTCTAAATCTGTGATAATGAAACTCAGCTACGTATATTGTAATAACACTGTAATAAAAAAATAGCAATTTAATGTCTACAAAGTTAATGAAAACTTTTTAGATTTTTTTGCGTATGTATGATCAAGTCGCTCACCTTCAGACTAAATGCAGTCTGAAGGTGAGCGAATAATTGGTGGTTATAACCAGTGGGTTATAACTAGCACTATGAACATTAAGTATTCTCTTGAACCTTTTATACATATAATAAGTAATAACACATTCTTTGTCTACCTAAGACCCTATTTATTATTTACCTCGGTGGTAGGCCATAACATGCCAGCAGAAGTTACCAGACAAAGTGTGGCCGCCAAGCGATTCGTCGTGTTCCGGCATGGTGTTTGGTAAAGCCCTAAGGAAGGCGGGTCTGACCAGTTGTGTTGCGATGTGTGTCGGGTACGATGCTCCAAATGTTGTTGTGTCGGGAGTTTAGGCGTAGAGGGTCGATCGTGGGAGGCCAGATCCATCTCCCTGTGGCGCAGCATCGTTGGTAGTGTTGTTTGGTTTAACATTGCATCACCTCGCTCTACTGCCGTCTTCCTTCCTGTTCACTCGGTTTTTTGAGTGAATAGGCTCTTAATAAACTAGCGCGCTTTTCCATCAACGATTGCATCACTGTACACTTTATGTATCCAAAAGTAATCCAAATTCATATCAAAATTACTGATTGCACAGCAAAATACTCAACTGAAAATATTACTAAATAAACTACAATTTATATTCGTGGCGTACCGCTATTTATCTCAAAGTAAAGCTTTTATATTAATGCAGAGCTAATAATGTCTAGCGCACATTATACCTTGTAAGTCATTTTTAAGGGATATGGCGAAACAGTTTGCGTGATTTTTAATTTACTATGGTAAATTGATTTATTCAAATTAGATTTTAATAAGAAATAAAAACAAACATTTTGTTTTTCTGGCGCTTCGCCGGCCGTTGCCGCGGCAGGCTCGTTTCGCTCGCTCGGCTCACGCGCTGTTTTGGTCACATTTCTAACCTAACCTAACCACGCTCTGGTTAATTTGCTGTGCAGTCAGTATTTATGATGAGATTGTCGTATTTTTGTACCTTAAGGAATTTATTATTATTTTTGTACGGACGGGTCTGAGCAGTTGTGTTGCGATGTGTGCCGGGTACGATGCGCCTAATGTTGTTGTGTTGGGAGTTTGGTCGTGGAGGGTCTTCAGATCAATCTCCCTTTGGCGCAGCATCGTTGGTCGTGTTGTTGGGTTTAACATTGCATCACCTTGCTCAACTGCCGTCTTCCTTCCTATTCGCTCAGTTTTGAGTGAATAGGCTCTTAATAAACTAGCGCGCTTTACCATCAACGATCGCATCACTGCTTACCATCAGGCGGGATTGCGGTCAAGAGCTAGTTTATATATATTAAAAAAAAAAAAAATTTGTACCTTAAGGAATTTATTATTATTTTTGTACCTTAAGGAATTTATTCGTTTCGCATTAGAGAAAAAAAGTAATGTCGTGCTGGTGTATATTTTCGAATAATCTGCAGTACTAGCTTTGTTAAACATTTATTTTATTTGTAGTGAAATAATTTATTTGATATAAACAAGTATATAAATGATATAAAGAAATTGATAGGTAACTCTTTATTTGATGTGCAATTAATTATATCCCAATAAAATATGTATATAATTTAATAAATAAGTATAGAAACTGTTTACAAACGCATGTTTCGTTTGAGGCTTTACGCTAACCAAACCTCTCCATATCTCCTGTCAGAAAGCGCTGGCTTTGATTCAAATGTGCTGGTGTAATAACGTATGCAGTATAAATAATTGCAGGACTGTTAACACCTCACATGCAATGTAAAGCTGATGTGTAGGAGATTTAAATGGCTTAAAGATCGCTTTTGGATAGCACTTTGAGCGCGTTCTAGAGGGAGTAAAATTGATTTTGCAGCACAAAACGGGTAGATATGAATAGGTAAGAACAGATTGTGAAAAATGTTTGAGACTCATTTTTCTCTAATAATTAAAACTAAACATGTAAATTCTTTTTTTTTTTTTGATGTGGAAAAATTTTTCGTGATTTGAAAGTCGATGAAACGCGAAAGGAAAAAGCGACAGTAAAAAGAGGCCACAGAACAGATGAAAAATATCTTACTTGTCTATTCCGTGAAAGAGACAGACATATAAATTTGTAGCAGCTGCAACACATTCGGACTGGACGACCCGATGACCCGTTGTGAAGCGCCTATAATTCACATTAGAATCGCGGAAGTCATGGCGGGCGTCGCTACCACCCATCGCGAAGGTGCCTATAAATCTCACCACAGGAGCACATCTGTTGCCCATCGCTGATGTGCGTGGGAAACCACTAGCGCGCTTCTTGCACGTGAACTATGAATTGGCGCGCTCTCCACCGACCAATCACACGCCGCGGCCTCTCTTGATCAACGAATCAACATCGAGAACGCACGCGCCACCGCGGGGATTTCTGCGGCACAGCAAACTATTTTCCTATTGGTTACCCCACTATTGTTTAGATTTAGCTAAGTTTATTTAAGTCAGTGCATAGCTTATAAGAGACATTCTTATTCACATTCTTGTTGAGATTCTGGTTCACACACTGAGATATTCCTGTATACATTCTAATACAGACTCTTGTCCATATTGATCTATACATCACACTCTTTTACATGTTATACACATTGTACTCTCATTGTATCATTTATTTTATTTCTGAGTTTTAATTAGGTACGTAACACGCCCTACTACACACTACAATTTCTTAAGGTTTAACGTGGGAGATGAGATAGGACATAGGAAGCATTAAACAGTGTTTCTTTTACACTCGCTCATTTTTTAAGTGAAAACTCCTTTAGTATCCGTTTTGTTTTGATTTGTACTCTGTTTTGTACCCCCTTCGTTTAGCATTGTACGTGTGCTGATAGCACGTGTGAATTGCAAACTTGCTTTAATTCTTGTCTTTATTTCACTGCCTCAATTTATAAAGAAAAAATAAGCTGTGAATTTTTATTTATAGCTACTTTATACTTTGTAAATTGATATAGATCACTCTCACAGATAGGCCCGTGTCCTAACAGAGGAAATATTATAGGCTGATAAAACATATGTGTAAGCCGTACGGAGGACGGGTCTGAGCAGTTGTGTTGCGATGTGTGTCGGTTATGATGCGCCAAATGTTGTTGTGTCGGGAGTTTGGTCGTGGAGGATCTCCAGATCAATCTCCCTGTGGCGCAGCATCGTTGATCGTGTTGTTGAGTTTAACATTGCATCACCTCACTCAACTGCCGTCTCCCTTCCTATTCACAAAGTTGTGTTTAGTGAATAGGCTAAATAAACTAGCGCGTTTTACCATCAACGATTGCATTACTGCTGCGGTCAAGCACTAGTTTATAATGATTAAAAAAATGATATCTTAATCTTCTTACTAGCTGTTGCCCGCGACTCCGTCCGCGTGGACTTCAGTTTACAGGAGCTCAGTTGACATAAAATAAGCGCCTGTTAAAATAGTGGGAGTAATATGTACGTCCGCGTTTGCTCCTGTTTTCCAACATTTTTTGTAACTGCTCTGCTCCTATTGGTCATAGCGGGATGTTATATAGCTTTCTCAGGCTCTAGACTATGTGTATACCAAATTTCATTACAATGGGTTCAGTACTTTTGGCGTGAAAGCCAGACAGACAGAGCTACTTTGGCATTTATAATAGTAGTATAGATGTACAGCCCGCATCAAAAGTCGATTAAAACTTATTTTTTCGAAGTCCTTATGGAACAAAATATTGCATCACAATCAAAGCCGAAGTTACATTTAAGAACTGCCCTCTAAATATTTTTCTGTCTTTTTGACTCTTTTTTTCTATCTTTTTCTCTTTAATTTTGAGCTTCTATTATAAAATGCTAAAAGTACATTATCGTATCGCATTATGTTGATCGACTTTGATGCTGACCGTAACTACGGTACATTTTATCCATCACAGTACCTACCTATTATCAAACCAGGGTTAACCTCCATACTCGTAGTCTATTCATAGGTTTAAATAAATCAAGGCTACTGACAACGAACTTTATTAACGTGTTCTTGACTTCGTTCAATGTTACATAACTTTAAAAAAACAATTTAAAAAATATATGTGTTTTGGGATTTATTTTTATGTGATTGTGTTATATATGTGTTGGTGTAATATTTAAAAAATATTTGTATTTAAAATAAACTTTATTTATATAAGTAAGTAACACAAATATATATATATATTTTTAATAATTATAAACTAGCGCTTGACTGCAATCCCGCCTGATGGTAAGCAGTGATGCAATCGTTGATGGTAAACTGCGCTAGTTTATTAAAACCATTCACTTAAAAAACTTAGTGAATAAGGAAGACGGCAGTTGAGCGAGGAGGTGCAATGTTAAACCCAATAACACGACCAACGATGCTGCGCCAGAGGGAGATTGATGTGGAGACCCGCCACGACCAAACTCCCGACACAACAACACTTGGCGCATCGTACCCGGCACACATCGCAACACAACTGCTACGAATATTGAACGAAGTCTGCATTAGTACACATTTAATATGTTTATTTAATAAACTACATGTACTTAGTTTATAAGTACATAAGCCTGATAAAATTATCAATAATTAACTAATACGATAAGGTGAAGACAAAAATGCTTAAAACACTGACGTCTTATGAATAATATTAAATAATGAAGTACGAAACATATTAACAGGGTGACAAGGGCGACCCAGGCTTGCGAGGAAGGAGAGGACGACCTGGTCCTTTAGGACCTAAAGGAAATTCAGGGAATCCGGGGCCTCCAGGACCACCTGGAAGACCAGGAGATAAAGGCGATATTGGATTACCAGGATGGATTGTAAGTAGTAAATTAAACACTTAAGGTATAACTGGAGAAAAAATATCGCACCATCATAATATTTTTGTCGTCCTCCGTGGCGCAGCGGTCAACACGCCTGCGACGTGGAGGAACCGGGTTCGATCCCCGGCTAGGTCATGACGGAAAACGATCTTTTCCTGATTGGCCTGGGTCTTGGATGTTTATCTATATATGTATCTATTATAAATATAGTATCGTTGAGTTAGTATCCCATAACACAAGTCTCGAACTTACTTTGGGGCTAGCTCAATCTGTGTGATGTCCGTATATATATTTAATTTTAATTTAATTTAATATGAGGCAGAAAATATTTTCATGAGGTTGCATAATATAATTACGTAACACACTATTAGTAGTA
This sequence comes from Sesamia inferens, assembly GCA_037179545.1. NCBI lineage: Eukaryota > Metazoa > Arthropoda > Insecta > Lepidoptera > Noctuidae > Sesamia > Sesamia inferens. The sequence continues at coordinate 11,684,565 of CM073939.1, forward strand.
ATGGGTTTGACAGTTCAACAATATTCATTGCGTTATCTATTTTGTTGATCAGAAACATTTTTCGAACATACGGTGCAATAGATTAGCAATATGCTTCATAATGGATCGAATTGATAGCTTTATAATATAATAGATAGATACATTAAATAAAACGACTTGCTCGTGTGAAACCTAATAATGGAATGCACTTTATTCAAAAATTGTACAGGTTTGGCCACAGACAATATAAGTTATATTTGAGCCAAATTCGATAAAGAATAAAGGTAAATAAACCGTTGCTAGGCAACGAGTAGTTTATGCCTAAAAGACAGATGTTAACAACCTTTTCTACATAGATGATTTTCATAAAAGTAATAATCCTACTTCTTACTAATCTAAACAGTTTCTTTATGTTTAGATATTTATGATTTGCGTAGAACGCTTAACCTATTTGAATGAAGACACACATGTAATCTAATTTCCTAATAGGTTAACTGTTTATATACATATATATTATAATTAATCCAACCTTGAAAGAATTACAATGCATGTGTTATGAAGTTGATTTGAAAGTAATTAAAATACGCAAAATTGTATTGACAAATGCCTCAACTTTATTCATTGGTTGAATTCCACAAAATGTGTTTAATACCTGGATTCCATCCATCTTTCTTTTTTTGTATCACGTAAAATTAATGTCGACTTTTTAATGGTTTTTCGAAATACCAAGTTATTATGCATGTTATTTTAGTGATTCTATTGAAATATACTGCAATAGGAATTGTTGATAAATAGTTAGCGTGTAAAAGTCTATAATCATGTAAATAACAGGAGATTTGTAAAACGTGAGTTGTGATAACCCTAAATTGGTTTGTTTACCTCAATTCTTTATGGAGTTAGGCGATGGTATAGGTACGTGTTTGTTACTAAAGAGGGTGTAGCATGTTTCTTTGATGTCACCATTATAAGATAATACTTTATTCCAACAATACTAATAGTATGTTACATAATTAGGGTGTTGGTGTAATATCTTTGGAGAATGTTTTTTGTTTTGTTTATATAAATATGCAATACACTAAATTATTTTTATTTTTCCATTTGCTGCTCAGAATGCAAAGGTAAATTGTGTTTTATCTCTAACTGCAGGTCAATAATGTCGATACGATAGTAAAAAGTGCAAACAATGACGTTTAATCTTTGCAGAAATTAATGACTATTATTATTGTAAACAATTGATAAAATACTGCTAAACTTAAAGTGGGACGACCTCAGGCTAGGAGCCACGGTCTTCTCTCATACAGAGAAGGATTGAGTGTAATCACCACGCTTGCTCAAGTACTTAGTCCAGGTTTCCTCAAAATGTTTTCCTTCGCCTTCAGTCATGGGCGTCCAAAATATACTTAGAAAGCACATATAACTTTAGAAAAGTTACATTGATACTTGCCTGACCTGGAATCGAACCCGCGCACTCATATTTGAGAGGCTGATGTTTTAACCACTAGGCCACCACGACTTCGCAGTATTGCTCGTAGTAACTGGATAAAAATTACCGAAAACCGAGTTGGATGACATGAAATCGGAGATACCAGTGTCCAACAGTGGACTACTATACTCGTAGGTTGATGATGATGATTAACAACGGCTTTTAAAAAAGCATGTCGATCACAGATGTCATTTTAGTTTTGTTAATTTACAAAACTAAAATGACATCTGTGATGTGAAATTAATTACTTGAAAAAATTATCCCGTCGTGCTGGCCTAGTGGTTAAAACACCTCTCAAGTATGAGTGTGCAGGTTCGATTCCAGGACAGGCAAGTTCCAATGTAACTTTTTTAAGTTCTGTGTACTTTCTAAGTATATCTTGGACACCGATGACTGATTAAAAGGTGAAGGAAAACATCTTGAGGAAACCCGGACTTACAAGTCTAAAATTGCCAACACACATTGAGAAAGCGTGGTGATTACGCTCAATCCTTCTCTGTATGAGAGGAGGCCTGTGCCCAGCAGTGGGACGATAAAATGGTTGATGACTTGAAAACCCAGTAATTAGCGACACTTCGCGATTTAAATAAATGACAGCAAAGTATACATTTAGCCTTAGATATGTCAAATAATTAATAAATTGAATTGTTTTAACTAAAAGAAGTCTCCTATCAGGTTAACACAACGACGACGGTTAGGACAACGATATCTTACATATTATATATTTTTACAGGGTCGTCCAGGAACGTTAGGACCACCAGGTCACACAGGACCAGTTGGGCCAAAAGGCGAGAAAGGAGAACCAGGAGTAAACATCTTGGATGTGTCAATGGTATGTTATTAACCTCACAAAATAATTAAACTGTTTGCATAAAAGTAGTTCGTCTCTACTCCTATTGGTCGCAGCGTGATGTCATATGTTTTTTCAAATCGGGCCAGTAGTTCCTGAGATTAGCGTGTTCAAACAAAGAAACACACAAACAAACTCTTCAGCTTTATATATTAGTATAGATAAAATTCAGTCTATAGAAAACAATTTAGAATCACAAAGTTCTCTTAGCTTAATCATTATTTCACACGTCTCGTTACTTTTAGAGGTAGGCCTCCAACAAATCCTTCGGAGACAATTCCTGTTGGATCAGGCAGTGGCTCCTTCAGAGTACAGGCTGCTGGTTCTACTGAGTATTTCTGTAGGATTGCTGCAAGTCCTGCCATTGACTGCATCAGTCCTAATCTGGCACCTGGAATAAACATTAACGATTTTTATTATTATGTCGTCATTATTATGGTTAATATTATCATTTAGGAAACCGTTTCGCCTTGTCTTTTATACCGTGTAAACCGAAAGGACTGGAACAATTTGCCTGCGGCGATCTTCCCGTCTAATTACAATTTAAGTTTGCCTGGAGTGAATATGCTCTTAATAAACTAGTGCGTTTTACTATCCACCATTGCATCACTTATTACCATCAGACGGAATTGCGATCAAGCACTATTTTATTACATTAAAAATATAATAATCATAAAACGTAACAGTGCTGTATTCAAGGCGTCTTACTTTGTTTTTCAAAATTTTCTTTGACACTTATAAGTAGTAATCAGTATATTTTTTGATATCGAAAACTATGTAAGAATTTACTTTTAATGATTGTGCGGTTATTTTTCGATATAAATATTTTTTAATCAGTCATTTTGTAACACTCGATCGACACTCAAATAAGAAAAACGACTAACCAACACAAGACCGAGGTCCCTCTCCAAAAGGTAAATATACAAAATTCTTGATATCTTCTTTTGTACCGTCACTAAATCTGTCAGGATCAAACTTGTTTGGTTCTCTGAAATACTTCTCATCTCTATGAATAGCTTGTATAGGTATCATGACCTTAACATCTTCCTCGATGGTTAAGTTAATCTCTGGGAATGTATATTCAGGTACACAGCACCTTCTAATTAAATAGCCAACTGAAGGATACAGCCTCATTGACTCGTAGAACGCCATTTCCAAATGTTTCATTTCTTTAATAGCATCGTACGTTAGCTTATTATTATGTTTAACTAGAACTGAGTCTATTTCTTTTTGTACTATCCGCTGGTATTCAGGGTGGAATGCTAATTGATGTAGAGTGTAACTTGAAGTGGTTGAAGAAGTTTCAAAACCAGCTCCGAAGAAGACGAATGCTTGTGCAATCATTAATATATCATCCATTTCTAAGTCGACTATTTTGGGTGATCCGTCTGCATTCTTAAATTCAATAGACTCGCCGATAATTTTGCCTTTCTTTCTGAGCTCCAACATTAAATCTATGAAATCGTTTCTACCTGATGGTTTATAGTTTCTATTTTTTAACACGGTTTGTACTAAAGTTGTCATGTTCGTTTCTATCTCCGGGGATAAGAGATACATATATTTAAAGAGTTCTGGAAACATAATTTTCAGAGCTCCAGCCACGCCGTCTCTAAATCTTCTTTCAAAGATTCTTTTGCCAAGTTTTCTAAAATGGGAATTTTCATCAGTTAATGAATCCATATCGATACCAAAAGCACATACGCCGATAAAATCTGTTGTATATCTTGCCATGAGCTCTTTGACGTCATAGTAATCCCTATCAATGACCTCTTCTGTGATCAACTGCAACTTTTCGGCTCTGTCTGTGATGATGTGGAACATTGCCTTCAGCTTGCCCGTGCTGAAAGCGGGGGTAAATCTCTGTCGAATCAAGCGCCATAAATCTCCGTCAGCAAAGAAGAGATTCCTTAATAAAGGTTCTATAACTGTCTTGTGGGGATTGAGTCCTCTCGAGTGGAAAAATTGGAAGTCTGTGGTGAGGATTCTTTTGATTATTTCTGGATCTCTTATTACTAATTCTGGATCAGTTCCTCTGAAGAATCCGACAACTTTTTCTTCTGGATATTTGTTGTACATTTCAGTAGCCATCATACACATACTCGCGTTTTGCATGAACTGTTTCAAATTTGTACCAACGACGGGTAATGGTTTGTCATGTTTAATGCCCCTTTTTTTCCAATAATCGAATGTCCGGGTTCCGTAAAAATAAAGCGCTATTAAAGCGACTATCACCAAAGTCAGGAACATTTTTCTTGAGTTAAATCATATATATATACACACACACGAGTTCTGTTCTCACAACACGCGAATCACATATAAACTACTGGCAACACGAGTGAGCAAACGTATTTAACGTTATAAGAGTGAACTCGGTAAACAATACACGTCACGACTTATTATTCTTGTTATCTTAATTTTTGTTAGAATATTTATCTTAAGCTGATAATTTTCACAAAAAAAATAATGTTTTGTCTGCAAGACATTACTTAGGAGATAAAACATATAGTTAATGTAAGGGACACGCGACTTGGTATTGGCGGCCTCTCATATCGATATACCATTCAAATTTAGTTCAACCAAAGAACCAGAGAAATCGCTTTGAACTCAACCAAAGAGTATTCATGGGGTTGAGTAGAGTATTCAAAATTTTCTATTCAACATCGGTCTACCTGACTAACAAAAAATCCTTCAGTAAACTACAAAAGGTCGTGTTTACTGATGTGAAATTCAGTATACGCCCATAACTGGCTGTTATGTAAATATAATCAAATACAAAGAGACAGACAAGCTTAATGAACCCACTTAAATCTAATGTGACCCCAGGTACAGCTTTCTAATTAATACAAAGAGTGATTATTACAAAAGCAAAGGTAAAGAGTAAAAAAAAAGTTTAATGTTTTGGATTTTTTAACGAAAATAAATAAAACACTAACATATAACTTTTCTAACTTATATGTACCTACTTACTAATTATATCTTGGACACCAATGACTGATTAAAAGGTGAAGGAAAACATCTTGAGGAAACCTGGACTTTAAGTCTGAAATCGCCAACTCGCATTGAGCAAGCGTAGTGATTACGCTCAATCGTTCTCTGTATGAGAGAGAGAGACCTGTGCCCAGCAGTGGGACAATAAAAAGATTGATGATAATGACTAACATATTATAAATAACATGACTAATATTATGTGACTTGAGTGATAAAGTGGCCATTGTATTACCGTTTATCCAATCATACTTTATCTGTATTTATATAGTGTACCTACATAATAATAAATAATCTATTATATACTAAAAGAGGACACTACTAAATTGAGAAGGGAATAAAAATACTTAGATGTATTAAAACAACGCTTTTAATTAAAAAAATAAGTAGCAGTTATTAATTTAGATAATGCCAAAAACACTCAAAATACTAAATGCTAAATTTACATAGACAATGGCCCCGATTCTCTTGTTCATAAACTATACTAAATTTAATTTTCGTGCATATTTTTCTTTATATTCTATTAAGAAAAGGACAGTAATATAATATGTCAGTTTAGACCTGTCAACTTAATCCGCGCCTGACGTAAATTGATGTATTTTTGGTCGCCATGTTTATAATCGCGTCAAAACTGTCTATGAAATATCTTAATTTGACAGGATTAAACTAAAATGTCATTTTCCATACTTTTCTTAATGAATTAGAAAGAAAAAGATGCACTTAACTTAAAATTAGTTTTAAATTTAGTTATTATTAATGAAGTTTATCCTGGTACTTGTTATAAGATAACTTTGTACAAGAATAGGACAGAAATGTTTTTGAGATCGAGAAATATTCTATCAGTACGTACTACTGGAATAAAAAGTATTCTCCAAAGCCTGGAGTGCAGGCGTAGAGTAGCCAGCCTTTCGGTCTTCTATAGGATGCATTCTGGTGAGTGTGCAAGGTAATTGCATGATTTAATTCCCCCATCTTCTTTCCATCATCGGACGACCCGTATTTCGGCGACTTTCGCCCTTATTTTGTTAACACTACTACGATCCGGACGAAGCCTTTCGCTTCTTTTTTTATACCGCGTACATCGAGGAACTGGAACAATTTGCCGGCGGCGGGGTTTCCGTCACACTACAATTTGAGTGTCTTCAAATCTAGAGTGAATAGGCTCTTAATAAAATAAGCGCGCTTTACCATCAACGAACGCATCACTGGAAAAAAATATCTTTTTTCTTACTCCTCCGCTATTCTTTTCTGATTAATTTCGTTGCGGGACCCAAGACAGTTGAATCGTTTCTCCGGGACTCGTCGAGCTTCATTGCTCGGCGTTTTTCTGGCGGTCGCCACTGTTGATTCTGGCTTTCAGGAGTTGCAGTGGTTGGGAAAAGTGTGGCGGGTTTTGTCCCATAAAAAAAAAAAAAGAACGCATCACTGCTTACCATCAGGTGTTCCACCTGCGGTTAAGCGCTAGTTTATAATTTATAAAAAAAAAAGTATTCTATGTTTCAAATTGCATTTAAATCCGGACAGTCCATAAGTTGTAGTAACAGAAAGATAGAGTTGTTATCGCAATAATTTATTATTAAGAATTAGTATGACTTATGGTCAATTACTATGCTGTTATTGCCAAACTTGAGTGACTGACAGCAAATGCCTGATGGAATCGATAAGTTCTATAGTAGCGTCCGATCGACTACGTACCTACTCGAATACGTAGCGTTAGAAGGACTTCTGGCAAAATGAACTGGATATCTTGTGAAGGCCGCAGAAATACTACGGTTGAAGTAGCATTGCTAGCTGAACGTAGACCACGTTCAGCAGTGGACGTCATTCGACTAAAATAATGATGACTAATATAGTAATTATTAAAATGAAAAATCACGAAGCGGAACAGTAGAACCAAGACAAATAAAGTAAAATCACATGCAAACCGAATACAAAATTAATTATATTATATGAGTTAAGTTAATTAAAACTAAAAAACATCTTACCTTGTTACATAATATTCAATACAGCCCCTAAAGCATTGTTTTGGGAAAAACATCCCTTGTGTGGGAAAAAGGATAACTTTCCCAGTGTGACCGCCACCTCTTTATAGCGAAATTATCCCAAGGAGAGAACCCCATAAAACAAAGTTACCGCAGGACCGTAAACTGAGATTTTCTATGTCATCTGTAAGCTTACAACTTTGGAGTTTATAGGGAACTCGGTTTACCATGTTTATGCGGTTATATCTTTTGACTTATGAATTATACAGAACGTTAGCTGGATTGACGTGATGCTGGAATTCGTGCTTTGAATACTTTAGTTCGCTTATCTGGTTAGATACTTTTTGTTAGCTTGTTACATTAGCGCGTCGTGCCGCGTACGTGATTTCATGGGCGTGAATTTAAATTGACCTGTGTTTTGTTCTTCCAATTTTGATGATGGTCGAACGAGACTGACAAGACGTATAGACGGAGTAGCGAGTTGGTTTTTTATTGTCCCACTGCTGGGCATAGGTAGGGCACCTGTCCTGACCTGACCTGTGACCTGACTTGTGACCTGACTTGACCATACAGAGAAGGATTGAGCGTAATCACCACACTTACTCAATGCGGTTTGGTGACTTTAGACTTAAAGTCCAGGTTTCCTTAAGATGTTTTCCATCACCTTTTAATCAGTCATTGATGTCCAAGATATACTTAGAAAGTATATATAACTTAGAAAAGTTACATTGGTACATGCCTGACCTGGAATCAAACTCGCACGCTCATACTTGAGAGGCTGGTGTTTTAACCACTAGGCCACCACGACGGATCTCTTTAATTGGTGTAAATACATAATTTCACTATCACCACTCCCAAAACGGTAAAGAAGAACATCGTGGGGAAACCGGCATGTCTCAGGACCAAAAATTCTAATACATGTGACATCTACCAATCCTCACTAGGTCTGTTTGGTAGATTGCGGCCCATTCTCATTGGTGGATGGAGACCTACGAGTATGTTTCAGCAGTGCGAACTTTATAGGCTGATTTTGCTTTACGTTTTGACTTATATAACCTTCTCTTAACAGTTCAAAGGCGAAAAAGGCGAGCGTGGCTTCGATGGACTCCCAGGTTTACCCGGTGCGCCGGGTCCAGCTGGACCCCCGGGCCCATCTGGGTCCCTGTCCGAAGCAGTTCAGTACCTCCCTGGACCACCTGGGCCTCCAGGTCCACCAGGGCCTCCGGGGTCCCCAGGTGTATCTATAGTTGGACCTAAAGGCGAACCTGGATTCAGCCATTATGAAGAACATCCAGTTCATGGAAATACCAAATTCTATGGAAGACCAAGTAAGTTATTATGATTATGATATTCTGTAATGATCGGTCTGTTTCTGTCGTTGACATATCTTCTAACTAAATCTTAATACCGAAAATCTTAGTAACATAAATATTTAGGTGGTTTAAATCTGTATAAACAAAATCCTTGTTTTGTAATAAGGGCGAAAATGTATTATGCCTATTTAATTAACAATGTTTTTGTCAGAATAATATTGGCTGAACTAAAAGACTTCAAATGATTTATAATTTGAATAGCTAGGTACTGGAGACATTTGACAGGAAAGCCAAGTTGAGTGTCACGCGCATTTTCCATTGGACTTTTTAAAATTATTTATAGTGTCGTTTACTAAATAAAAATACGTGATTTATGTAGTAAAAAGTTCATTCAGTGAATAATTCATAAAGATCATTGAAATATCGCAGCATAGTGGCCACATTATGGCTTTGCATCAAATCTCCTAGCAGGCGGCTTACGCGGCCGTTTTTTCAACTGTCATTGACGATATCCGCCATTATTGTGGAATAAAAATTTTAAAGAATTTTTATAATTTGGTACACGTGTTATTGGCAAAATTGTGGTATCGACCCACAGAGGCCATTGAAGAGTTCAAGTAGTATTCACTCTAAAGAAAAGAAAGAAGTTAATAGCTACTGGAAACTAATTAACATAATATACAATAAAAATTGATACTATTACACAATGATATTGCTTAAAATGTTAACAAAACTATTTGATTCACGATAATAATAGATAATAGTTGAATATTATCTAAATTCGGAGACATAATAAATAATTCATACTCGTTGCCTGTTATTTACGCAAAAAGATAAACACGGACCATTTTTGGATGGCAGGTTATCAAACAACTGCTCCCGCCCTGTGCGGAGCAGAAGGATATGTTAGATTTATACTGACTAAACCCACCGGTATTCCTTAATTTGCCTGTACTAGGGGCCATGATAACTTTTTCGAACAACCCGCGACCCTGTAAGGTAATTGTGTAACATACTACCTACCTAGTAGCAATGACTGTCATTTTGACAACATTCATTGCGTTATTTACCTTGTTGAGCAGACACATATTCCGAACAATTGGAGCAATGGATTAGCAATTGGCTTCAAAATGATTCCAATTGGATACGGAATTAGAGTGCTGGTAGCAATCGGTCCTAACAGAACTCCATCAATCATTGTTAGTGCTGACATCTCACACGTAGTCTAAAATAATCATAGCCCTCGCTGCTGTCTTTGTATCACTAAAATAATCCCAATGATTATTATATTTGTAGATATTGTTATCTTGTTTAATGTTTGGAACCGAATATGTTCACCTTGAGCAGAAACTGATTGCAATAACAAAACGATTTGCTTTAATTTATCCATAAAATGCCTAAAAGTTAACGTGGGCTATCCAACAATTTGCCATATTTATTTTGTTTTTCTCACATAATATACTAGCAACGGTTAATGGTTCCGCGTTAGTTTCGACCGCGTGGGAATATCAGGGATGAAAAGTATTCTATGTATTATTCCTAGTTATAAACTATCTATGTGCCAAATTTCACCCAAATACGTTCAGTAATTTTTGGGTGAGGGAGCAACAAACATCTATCCATACTAACAAAATTTTGGATTTACAATATTAGTAGAATTATTATCAATCTCTTCACTATTTATTGGCGGAACATCAGTACCTAGGGTGTGGTCGAGGATCTAAGTCACAAATATTTTTTTTAACAACTTCACCCGCTTTGCCTCAAGACATGTAGCCAAAAAGATCTCTGGGCTGACCCTGCCGACATTCTGGAAGTGGCAAAGTTTTGGGCCTACCGTGACATAAAAAAGGAGTAGACAGTCGTTAATACATGTTGTTTTTTTTTTAATTATGGCATATCGTAGTTGACCTTGAGAGGTCGTGACTAATTAACCGGACTATCCTGTGGCTGCCTTGATTGAATTTAAAGCCTTCAGCCAGGGCAACTAAAAACTAAGCGACTACACGCTAAGGGCACCCCCTGTGGAGTACGAACCTCGGCTTAGGGCGTCACTGGAGAGAACAGCAAGGGACAGCTGGATCGAAGTTTTATTTTAATTCGGTTTGATGACCGCGGCGTTTCCTAGTACTAGCTCTGAGAAGAAACGCCGAAACAAACTCAGAGGTCATAGTTGGGAATTTATATTTACTGGCTCAGCTGCGGCGCGGGCCGACCTTCATCGGACAAGGAATACATACTGTATTACTGTTCATGTTTATTAATATTATCTGTGTTTTTTCACGCTGCCAAATAAGTCGTAAAGACCCCTCTAGACGCACTCAAAGCTTTGAAGGAACTCAAAGACCTAAAGGATAAAGACAGAGATGAACACGGTAAGTTATATTCAGCACTAAAGGAGTTAACAGCGCTGACTGCCTAGTGGTAACTTACTTACAGTCTTTGAAGGTTTTTATATGGATGAGAAATTACCACAACACAAGAAGTGTCAGATCGACTTAAACAGAACCTACTCGTATTCCTTGTGAAGGAATTCTACATCTCGCAAGCAGAGTTAGTGCAATTAACATACATACAACTTTCCAAAATCAACCATCGGGCAAGTTTCCGTCAGACATAACACCCATCTGGTCGGAGGATCTTCCCTTTTCAATGGAAGATTAGTGAACTTTACTCTTTGTTCCTCCTGCCTCCCGTCATAACACCCGTCTGGTCGGAGGATCTTCCCTTTTCAATGGAGGATGAGTGAACTTTACTCCCTGTTCCTCATGCCTCCAAACCTTGCGTGTGTCATGGACTACGGTCATTCCTTCGAAAAACTTCCGATTCTAGCAGGAATCGGCGTTAACAAACCCCATCAGTTATTGCTGAAATGCCTTTGAGGCGCGTGGAACAAGATTTAGGTCTTAGTTTGGAATCCAGATATGCGCTATACTGTGTGTAAATTATTTTATAATTTTCGACCTTAGAAGCATTAGGTCGTATAGGTCCGACGATCTATACATACGACCTAATGCTTAAGGTCGACAATTATTTATCTCAAAATGGTAAAGGATAACATTGTGATGAAATTTATATGTCTTTGAACCAAACAATCAAATGCATGTGGAATCTACCAACCAGGATCCCTAGGTTGCTATTTTTATAAATTTATCAATCCATCACGATTCCATTGCCATTTCATAGTCATTGTGCTTAAAAGTTCGTAATCTGCTAAATTAATAATGATCGATCAATTATCTCAGTCCTCTCGTAACGAAATGGTGATAGAATGACTTTGCCGTATTGCCATCATTATAAAACTCGTTAATAGAAATGATTTTCTCAAAACTAATACCTACTCAATTTGAAAAAGAGGTGGGTTGATAAGAGCCATTTTTCGCCCATCATACACTCGAAAAAAAAAAGTTACTTTTTTATTAATTTTGACCGCTTATAATACTACTCTTCACAAGCTTTTTTATGACTATTTCTTTACTAAGGTTCATGGAAAGCTTTTTAATACAATAATAATTCGAAAACTAAAAAAACTACTAAAATGTACAAAAAACCCAAAAACTATCTTTTTGGGCAATAATTTCTTTGACTCACTGTTTTATTTATCACGTCAATCTTATATTGCAAGAAAATACATATCTTCAAGTTTACAAATACATTTAAAAATTGCCGGATTGCGAACCTTCTTTTTTTTTCGAGTGTATGATGGGCGAAAAATGGATCTTATCATCCCACCTCCTTTATTAATATGGACTGGAAGGTCATAACTTTCCAGTGGTCAATCACTGACACTTCAGTGGCACTCCAAAGGCATTATGATTCCTTTGCTACAAATCTGGTACTTCGGTACATTACAAAATCAGGGCATTTGAAGCAGTAACAGTACTTTAGCATAGTTCCCGGCGCACGCGCACCAAGGACAGTCACCAATCGACCAAGTTGGTTAAACAGACTGCACTGAAAAGAAAAAAACATACATTCTTTTTCTTTTCATTATAAATTGTTGACCACCAGTGCCCAGCAGTGGGACGATAAAAAGGTTGATGATGATGATGATGATGATTGTTGTATATCTTTTAAAACTTCCTTACAATTTCAGGGCCAGTGCAATCGCACCCAGCTACCCACACAGAAGACTCCAACAAGTCAGTGCCAGGCGCAGCAGTGTTCCAGACTACGGAGGAAATGTTGAAAGTATGATTAGTTTTGACTACTTACACATATATAAATCCACGAAGTTAAATTACAAAAGGAATATTGCCAGCACTACAATGAAACTAAAAAGAGACAGACATATAAATTTTACATGCGTCTCATTATCTTAAATGGTGGATGCTGGTGGCCTAGTAACACCAGCCTCTCAAGTAAGAGTGTGCGTGTTAGATTCCAGGTCAGGCAAGTACCAATGTAACTTTTCTAAGGTATATGTACTTTCTAAATATTTATTTATTATTTATTTATTTATTTAGAAACGAACAATTATAGCACTATTACAGAGCATTCCAATTCAGTGCTATAAGTAAGATAAAACATCTTGAGGAAACCTGGACTTTAAGTCTGAAATCGCCAACGCGCTTTGAGCAAGCGTGGTGATACGCTCAATCCTTCTCTGCATGAGAGGAGACCTGTGCCCAACAGTGGGACGATAAAAGGTTGATGATGATAGAACAGCTGATTCTGCTGGGGATTTTGTTGCGACTTCTTCTTCCTTGCGATAGCACTAGGTATCTTTTATAATGTTGACGTTCGAAAAGTGCTGATTCTTATCCTAATTAAACGACTTTTGATTCGCGACTGACTATCGCGAATACGGTGTAGATCCCATAAAGAAAGACCACACATATGTGATTCTCGCTCTATTTACGTTACACTCTTGTTTTTTTACCCAACATTTTGTTTCTAGCTTGCATCATCGAGTCCCGTCGGTGCTCTGGCTTACGTTGTCGAAGAGCAGGCTTTGTTTGTCAAAGTTAATTCCGGATGGCAATACGTACTGGTATGTTTTGTATATGTATAGCTACTGCATAAGCTACGGATTTTCACTAAATTGAACTGGAGGATAGAATGGTGACGATTTGAATGTACCGTCTAAACTAATCTCAGTTTTGGTTCAAACTTTACAACTAGGTACTGGAATATTTTGGGAACAATACCGTTGACAACTTAGTGCCAAGTGAGAAGCTTGTGGCTAAATATTAACAGTCGCGCTAATCAGGTTAAGATTTTCTTACTTTGGTGGGTCAGTATATGGACAACCATCTTAACATACTAAGATTCATTAGTACCTTAAAAAGCACCATAAGCCGATGGTTTAGTCCTTACGGGTCGCATTTTTTTTTGTTTATATAATTAATAACCCAAACACTTGCGCATGTAACACTGCACAATGGTATCGAAATGAACATGGCATTATTAATATATTTACTTCTTTAATACCACCATATCGAGTCATTTGTCACCTTAAAAGGGGATCATTGCAAATATTTATTGTATGACAAAAAATTTACATGAACGAAAAATTACGTTCTAAATGACGTTTTTCCCTAACAGCTAGGCTCCCTGGTCACCCAGTCTGCACCCACACATCCTACACCGGCGCCTGCGCAGCCCCCACCAATGCCAGCTGCCAGTTTAGTACATGTACCCGCAATATCCAACCTCGTTGAAAATTCACCAGTTCCTGGACCTAGCGTGAGTTTCTTTTAATATATTATTTAGTTTTAAAAGATACGACTTACATAAGTAACTGTTCTCGTATTGATAGAAAAATACATATATTATCATACATTCAGAAAAAATTATATGTTATATGTATGTATGTGTGTGTTAGGTGTGGAGTCTCTTCTTAAGACTCCAATGGAGAAACGGACGTATTTTTCTAATACTAGCTGCATCACTGTTGTGGAATGTAAATAATAATAATAATCTTCATTTTATAGTTAATAAATAATTTCTATATAACGTGTAACATATACAACATGTAAATTTATTAACGTACTTCCATAGTTTGTTCAGAATCGTTTACTGAATCGGTTAAAAAAAAAAACAAAATCCTTATTTCAAGAACGTTAAGGACTTCGTTCTCCAAGAATTGGTATTAATATGTAACAATATGATAAAGGTAATTTAATAAATAATAATGCATATACAGGAAAGAATTTTATCCAGTGCGCAAACTTTGTCAACTTATAGTTAAATAAGTTTTATAGATAAAAATATTATTACTTTGATATGTTTTGGTACAAAAAGAAATAGTTATTGATAACGAAAGATGTTTATTTTGAAATCGATGTTATTGTCACCGCGCGCGCTGCCATTCAGTTTCGGCGGACGGCGGGAACATCACAGGCCCCCTTGCGCGCCCGCGCCGCCCGCATGTTCACTACGCGGCCTAATACCGTACCGGCACCCTACACGGCCCCCGCATATTCAGTATGCGGCCTATTACCTACGGTCAACGCCCATTATTTTTCATTCAGGACATTGTTATTTTATCAGGTTCGAATTAGCTGTTATTTGCAGAGTAATTCCAAATTTTCCTTCATACTTTTATGGGCTTAGGACCATCGAAATGCAGAAAATAAAGCTTAGATTGACAATAAACAAAACAGGTGAAAAACGGCTGAGCAACTCAGAGCTCAATTTACGCAATTGTAATCAATTTTTTTTCCTTAAAGTGTAGCTCATGAGGCACAATTTTATGAATACAAAATTAGGGACTACGATGTATTTTAAAAACTATGTATTATAAACAACGCGTTAAGGATTGATGTTTATCGAAAAAATGAGTTAGTGCACTTTTAATAAAAACGTAATAAATTCAAATTATTGGCATCACGTCAGCGCATAGATAGGTACCGTCGCCGCACATCAAGCTACTACAATCTGTCAGTTTCTTTAATAGATTTTCAACTTTATCGCTAAAGCATTATGGTTCAAGTTTGATTGGGAAAGTTTAACATTTTCGGGTAGGTTGACCTGCTGGCGTCCATACTTCTGCATTAAGGCGTATTTAAAAAATTGGAATCAACTACTTGTGTACAATAATGTTCAATCAAAAACGGTAAAAAAATCCTTACCCCTAAATAATGTCAATCAATCTTAAATCAATCACTGTATTTTAATATTTGTTCAAAATAAATTGTCATTTAGTTTAGTGGGGCGAGGCCCTCAAAAGAAATGGGGAAGCGATTGCTGTCTCCCTTGATGTCTCGAAGGCCTTCGACCGGGTATGGCACGCTGGCCTTTTGAGTAAGCTTCCAGCGTACGGCATTTCCCCTAGCCTGACTGGCTGGGTAAAAGACTTCCTGACTGAACGGTCCCTCCGAGTTGTTGTCGACGGATGCTCATCTGAGCCCATGTCGACTAATGCCGGTGTTCCTCAAGGGTCTGTTCTCTCTGCAACTCTGTTTCTGCTGCATATTAACGATCTGCTGATGCCCGGTATCTATGGGTATGCAGATGACAGCACAGTTGTGGAGAGATACCTGCCGGATGCTCGGGCTAGTAGAGAATCAATCCGGTCCGAAAGAGAGGCCATGGTAGAGCGAACGAGTGTTGCACTTCAGGCAGTCTCCGAATGGGGCAATGCCAATCTTGTAGCATTCAATGCCGCCAAAACGCAGGCGTGTCTTTTCACCGCCAAAAGGAGCCCGTTCACCTTGGC
Organism: Sesamia inferens; assembly: GCA_037179545.1. Taxonomy (NCBI): domain Eukaryota; kingdom Metazoa; phylum Arthropoda; class Insecta; order Lepidoptera; family Noctuidae; genus Sesamia; species Sesamia inferens. The sequence goes on from CM073939.1 coordinate 11,700,820, forward strand.
TCCTACTTTTCGGAATGTATCCTTGGAGTGTACCGACCGCCTTCAGCTTTTGGATGTTGAGATTTCCTCGAACCTAAACTTTGGGCGGTTCATTGAGTCCAAGGCCAAGGTGGCTGCCAGAAAACTTGGCGTTATCGCAAAGGTCCGGCAGTACTTCACACCAGGGCAGCTTCTAATGTTGTACAAATCACAGGTCCGTTCGTGTGTGGAGTAACTGCAGCCACATTTGGGCTGGTGCTGCTAACTGTCACCTGGCCACTTTGGATTCAGTGGAGAGGCGTGCGAAGAGGCTGATTGGTGACCCTGTTTTAACTCGAGTTGGTCTCCAAAGCCTAGAGCACAGGCGTAGAGTAGCTAGCCTTTCGGTGTTCTATAGGATACATTTTGGGGAGTGTGCGAGGGAATTGCACGATTTAATTCCCCCATCTCCGTTCCACCATCGGACGACCCGTCGTGCGGCGAGTTTTCACCCTTATGTTGTTAACACCTCTACGATCCGGACGAAGCGTTTCGCCTCCTCCTTTATACCGCGTACATCGAGGGACTGGAACAATCTGCCGGCGGCGGTGTTTCCGTCGGACTACAATTTGAGTGTCTTCAAGGCTAGAGTGAATAGGCTCTTAATAAACTAGTGTGCTTTACCATCAACGATTGCGTCACTGCTTACCATCAGGCGGGATTGCGGTCAAGCGCTGCTTTATAAAATAACAAAAAAATAATAATAATAATTAAAACACTAGTGTCATTTTTCACTTCGTCAAAAGCATTTATAATCCTAGATTTAGGTCACCTAGCCTTTGAGCCTCTTCCACATATACCTGACGTTTGACTTCACTCCACAAATAAAAGTCACAAGGAGTAAGATCCGGTGATCTGTCAGGCCACGGTACAGGGTTACCACGACCGATCCAGTTTTGCCTGTATTTTCCGTTCAGGTAATTGCGTACTTGTACAGCGTAGTGAGGCGGAGCGCCATCGTGTTGATAGTAGAAGCTCGTATCCTAGATATGCTCTCCGACGCGTACATCACGTAAACTTTCACCACTTTGTAAGTACACTCGCAACATTTCGAAAAACTCGCGGTTCGTGTAGTCTGGCATAATGACTGATGCGATTTTTAGAAATACACAATTCGTAAACGGAGCCCGTTAACTGGTGGCGGCGAAGTTTGCGCGCGAAATATTGAAACACACCGCCAGGACAGCGCGCGCGGGAATCACTGTCGATGTCGTGTCGCAACGAGCTATGGCCTACGGGCCCTACGATAGCGCGCGGGGTACGGACGGCGGTAGCGCGCAGTACGAGCATATGTAGGTATACACAGTACACACAATACAGTGCATAGTAACAATCAAACCGCGCCCGCGCACGCGGCGCTAATACTACGACATTGATAAGACTAACTGGTGTCTATCATTTGCTGATTTTAGGGCGGATAAAAACAAGTTTTTTTTTTTTTAACTAATGATGCAGATTTGTTCTGTTATTGATTCTGAGCCACAAATATCTTTTTGCGCACTAGAAAAAAAATTCTCTGTATATGTTAAAATATAAATTCAGTGTATGTATTATTATTATAACACAACATTCTAATTGGGGTGTTTGAGGCTGTGCGTCAATTACATTACGTGTTGTATATCTAACAAGGGCACGGCTTTTTTGGGAAATATCATAAATAAAGAATTTTAATCGAAGATTATTGCAGTTTAAAAGAAAATTTGATATTGATGTGTCTCGTTTAGGTGTAAAAGGGTATCTACACCCTTTTACACCTAAACGAGAGGTGTGAGGTATGAAGAACAGGGTCACTCATCATACACTCACTCAGCCATAAAAAAGGATTTTTCGAACAAACGGGTGTCTTCTCTGGTGAGCAACTGCCTCAACATTCATGACAGGCTGTTGTACATGCTTGTACCGCAGTAAACTTTGCTTGCGTCTGAGGCGTCAGTATGATGCGTAGTTCGCAAGCAAAAGAGTAGATACCGCTACAGATGAATATAATATTATTAAATTATTTTCTTCCTCCACATCTTCCTAAAAAGCAAGGTAAAACGAGCAACTTGTCTGAATTGCATTTTCAGAGTGAACAACACTTACATCTATTTCTTTGACGAGTATTCCTGCGATGTTTTACAGCGTGATTATAAAATCGTGTCGCAAAAAAAAAAAAATAACTAAGTACTTAACATCGTGTATCTTCAAGAATTCGCTTGAGGTTGAATCTGCATTCCAATGAAGTTCATTCTATTCTATCTTAAGAGTTTCTTTTTATTGACAGCTCCACCTAGCGGCACTAAATGAGCCGTTGCCAGGCAACATGCATGGTATACGTCGCGCCGATTACGCGTGCTATCGTCAAGGAAGGCGCGCAGGCTTTAGAGGCACCTTTAGAGCTTTGTTAACTAGCAAGTAAGTGATACTGATAGTTATTAAGGGCTTATTATAAAGTGGTAATTAGAAGGTAAATTCCCTAATAATAAATAATTTTGTTTAAAATTTTCGATGTCGTCATTTCATCAGAAATGTTCGATGTAGCCTTAATCTCTCTTGCACAAAATTCGCTTATTCCACATTTTATTTGAATAAAATCATATGTTCTAATTTCATTAACACTGCACATACTGTAGTACTACTTGCAAATGAAACTACTAACCGATTACTAATTCAAAACCGCGTAATTTGTTATCTATTTCAAACACGTAATAAGTTTTTAGTTAATTACATTTTCATTTAAATATATATATGGGTATTTCTTATCCAACGTCAAAATTTCAAGTATTATTGAAAAAAAAATTTTTGCGCATATAAATTGTTCTTTTTTGCAGAAAGCTAAAATGTAGGTATAAGAGGTTTATTAATGAGAAAAAGTCTTCCATATTTTTATCCACAGTCTATATAAAATGAGTTTAAAAAAATAAGGAAATGAGGGAATGACTAAGGGAGTGAGGGAATGATTTTCAAATATTTCTAATATAGAAACAAACAATAATATATGAAATTATGTAACTTTTATTATATTAAACATCAAGTATCATATTCTAAACAAATTTAACTCAAAACTTCGTACTTATAATCAAGAAAATAAACTCAAATTCTTTAAAAAAATATATAACAGACGGTAACAAATGTTTAATCTTTATATGCTTACCTACTAATATTTATTTTTAAAATTTGTACTTAACATTTCTCTTAAACTTAAAAATATCTTCATAGATAGTTTTTTCAACTTTAGTTATTATTAATATTTCTCTAAATTAGTCTTTGTGAATCACATGTAATTTTAGGTATTTTAGATAAAAGATCATTTTAAATAAGAGCCATCTAACTCTGTAATGACATAATTCCCCCCCTTAATCAACTTTGGCATTTTTATTTTCTGTATAACGTCTTCCCAGCGATATATCTGTTCATCTTTAATCGTAGGCCATTTCCAAAACTTCAGTCCCCGCTTCATGCATCTTACCATTAAACCATCTTCAAAAACAGAAAGAACCTCTCCAGGATAACTTGCCTTGCCCCATTTAACCAGGACATGATCTCCAATGTCAGCAATCTGATGGCTGTCAGAAGCAGCTTGAATGCGCGAAGAAGACGGTAGAGATACTTGGTGATACTTATTATCTATATTGATTGTATCAATATCTATTGACTATTGAGGATGTGGATTGCGCCTCTTGGTCAAACGATTACTCTGGTTTTGTTGAAAGTATCCCAAATGATAGTGAGTACAATCTTCTTTGCAATCTGTGCATGAAAGTCTTCTACATTGTAAGGTGTTATTAAAAAATACGAACTGGCGTATTTTTTGTGTTCCCGGGAATGTAGGAATAGTCCTGGATTGTTTTATGAGATCATCCATCAGTGAAATATCTTCTGAGGTAACTTCAAACAATAAAATAGATGGACATCTGGACTGAAGGATGGGTTTCAATGAATTCAAGTCTACGATATCATGGCCTTCTGCTACGACTTTATCAGCTGTTCTTTTTAGTGTTCCACCGACACCGTCAGGTGCTCCCTTACCGTGCCCGGGTTCAGAATAATGCCATGAAAAGTGTGTGATTTCTGGATAGAAATCTTTTAGATGGCGACACACCATTTCAAACATATATTTATTTTTATACTGATTAACAGGCCCGTCACTCAACATATGTAATCTGTAAATAGGTAAATGTTGTGTTTTAATCCAGTCAAATATGGGCTTTAAGTGTGCCCATACAGCCATTGTGTCATGTCTATTATTACTAGATAAAGAACAAAAAGATACAGGTTTGACTGCATCATTATTGCGCAAGTACAGTACTCCTGTATGCATTGTTATCTGCTGTCTTGCTCCTCCAAAGTGGACAGCTTGAATTTCTTCATTATACTTACAACAATAATTTTCACTGTAATCCACATGAATCAGAACATCATTTATTGTTAAATTGTTCTTTTTATTTTGAATGGCTTGATATTGATGTGCAATAGTGCCAACATGTTTGAAAAAAAGTGGTAATGCTGCTTCAAAATCTTGAACAAGCTGTTTCAATTTAACCCTATACTCTTTCTTGACGGGTTTACGAACTGTTTTTTGTTTTCCATCCTTTTCAAATGATGTGACTTCATAAATCCATTGTCGATAGGTCACCAACTGATTAGGCATTGGTAAGTAGTATTCTAAAGTGCGTTCCTTGCAGGTTGAACATTCCCTGAATAGACATTTTGTAGAATGCACATTGCAGGTTACAGTTGCTAGAGCTGCAGTCACGGTATAACATTTCAAAGCTTTGAGTTCATGTAATTTAGATATCATCAGTTCAATATTGGCATGCTGTACGCATTTGCAGGTATTTCGCTCATTCACATTTTGCCAGGTAATCCAAAAAGGTTTGAATCTGCAAAAAGTCGCTAAGCTTATCTTGTAATTTACTGTGCCTAGAAACTTTTGGTGTAAGTTATGAAGTGTGTCATATAAAACACGCTTTTGTTGCTTTTTGCCTTCTTTAGATTTAAGGTAGTCTCTTTTCCCTGGGCACATTCTTGTGTTTTCATCTTTCTCCAAAAATTTAATAACATCGTCCTTTACCATCAGCATTTTGGCGCAAATTTGTCGAGGTTTTTGTCTTTTGGAAGTATCATGCTTGAAAAAAGGTTTCGCTTCATGTAGTAATTTATATTTCTGCAATAATTTCAGCTTCAATATGTTGTAATACTTTTTCTTTTTTTCATGTTTCTTTCCTAGATCATCGTAACTAGTCTTTAAGTCTTTTGATAACGTTTCTCCAAAAAGTAACTTCTTCTTCACAATATCTGGAACTTGTACATTCTTTAGTAACACATTTACTTTAGTTTTAGGAGATTCTGGGTCAGCATTTTTTGTTTTCAGTCTCAAATATCTTTTCTTGTATTTTTCGCTTAACTTAACTGCATTCTTCACTTTTTTTTCCAAATTGACAATCCTTGCATACAAAATAGCTCGTCGCCTTCGCATGTGACGTCTATTACGGGCAGCTATATCTTCTCTACCTTGCTGCAAAACTAGTGCTGGACTTTGTGGAGGTGTATCATCAAGTATTCTTTGTAAATTTTTGCGTGCTATAGCTTTTTTGTCCCTATACACTTTACTATTTTCTTTCCATTGTTTTCGCTTTTGTCTACGTTCTCTAGCATTCATAGCAACGACTGATTTTACCTGACCCTTTTCCTTTTTCTTTATATATTTTAACCTTTCCTTTTCCCGCAGTTTTTCCAAAGATTCCGTATTATTTTTCATTTTTTCTCGTCTTTTTCTGTCATACTCTTTCTTTTTTAATTTCTTTTCTACATCACTCAATTTCTTTTGCCGTGCCATTTTTCTTCCATATAAAATACCTGTATAAAATTGAATGCAGTTAAACACAAATCGAATAAAATAAATGAAAAATCTAAAATAACTCTGTATAAATTATTTATTTATTTATTTATTTATTTTTCCTCACACTGGAACGCCATGCAGCAATTACACCAATGGGGCAAAGACAATTCATGTGCTTCTTTCCATCCATCATGCGTACAGTGGACATCGAAGGATTTACGATGGATGACGCTTACGCAGTATGGTAGTGCTGTAACTGGATTTCTTCTGCTTCTTCTCCAGTAGCTCATCAGAGTCTGTGTTGGATCCCACTAGCCTTGCCAGTTCTATGACTCCGTCTCTGCTATTTTCAATCATCTCGTGATGGCCTTTTGTTCTTTCTCTGTCGCGCCTGCGCGACTTGGACCTGATCCTCCGTCCCCTGCCGTTGGTCATAGTTTTGGTCCTGCGAGCTGTGGAGCATCCTTGAAATATCCTCTGAGCGCAGCTACAGCAAAATATCACCCCTTTGAAAACTTCTGCGTTCAGGAGGTTGGTTTCGCTGCAGACATAGCACTTGTGGCATTTCTTGTGGTAACTGAAGCCCTCTCGTATTGTGATCTTATCATCTTTGTAGATAGGACTTTGACAGTGCTCACATAACTCGCATGCCATAGTTTTTCAATTTTTTTGTTACTATATCTACATTTTATAAAGACGAATGTCTACACAGATTTTTTAATTTTGCACCAAAATTTTAGACATGTTTTTTTATTGACAATTGGATACCATAAATAATTCCCTCATACAACCGTCATTCCCTCACCCCTGATTGCAGTGAGGGAATGACCGTGAGGGAATGACGAATTTTAACTAAAGCTACAAAAACACCGGCACATAACCTCAATTTGCTTTTAACGCTTTGAAATATTATTTTACTCCCAAAACGCATAAAAACTACAAAACATAAACAAGTATACTAAAATACCTTTAGCTTATATGTGATGTGAGGTAATGAGCGCTATAAATGTAATACTTAAGTATTTTCAACAAAATATTTTTTTGCACAAACTCACCTATTGTTGAGAAGAAGTCGTCATATTGAAACGTTTAGGAGTGTTGCCAGTTTGAAAAAACTTAAGGTTGCGTTCAAAAATCACTTTCGATACGATCAGGAATCGAAAATACATAATATGGTGAGGGAATGATTTTATTTGGCGGGACATAATTTAAGATAGCATTTTCTTTTTACCTATTCGTCATAGTGTAATGAAAGTTTATATAAACAATAACACTATCTTTCTAATATATTCACAATATTTAATTTATAACAATATTGTTTCATTTGAGATGAACAGGCTTCTTAGTAAATGTTTTTGGACTAAGGGACAAAGTGAGGGAATGATTTTTAAGGTAACAAAGTGGCCATATTTTTTTTATTCATTAGTGGTAACACGTTTTCTTTTTTAACAATAGTAGCATAGCTAGCTTACATTGAAATAAAAAAGTAACATTCATAATTAATTCATATGTCTTAGCACCAATGACTCAGGAATCAAATTTCGAAATTTGTTATGGCAAAACAATATATATATTGTTTTGCTTTGCTGGTATTTTGGCGTGGTAGCTGGCATATGGTAAATAATTTCATTGTTGTTGTATTTTATCGTGTTCATCACTATACGTAGTATTGTATAAAGTCATGTGTTTATTTTTAAATGAACAGACAGCTATGCTGCTGGGGAGTTTCTTCCGCCACTTCTTCCCAGCGAAAGCACTAGGAAGTGTCGATGGGTGGGCGTTTTGGGGGACTGTCTTATGTAATATTGACGTTCAAAAAGTGCTTATTCTCAGCCTAATTTGAATAAATGGCTTTTGATTTTGAAACAACAATGTTACGTTCAAAAATAACTAATTGTAAAAACCTATTCTAGGATCCAAAACCTGAACTCAATAGTTCGGTACTCCGATCGACATCTGCCAGTCGTGAACACTAAAGGTGAAGTCCTGTTCAAATCATTCTCGGACATGTTCGATGGCAATGGAGCATTGACGGCTGGAGCCAGAATATACAGTTTCAATGGCAGGAATATTCTGACTGACTCACACTGGTAAGCAAGTAATTTATAATTCACCATCATCACTCATAATTTCAGCCTCCAGGGGTTTCCCGCAATCTTCACCATTTATGATTATATTTATTTAATCATTATTTACTTTAGATTAATGTTCTGTTCACCCTGACAGTGGTTGTGTCCATGTCTTTTCTGTATTTATGTTCTACATTATGAAGTTTTAATTATTATAAACCAACTTTAAAACATCATAATTTGTTATCAACACGCATTAGAAATCATTTTTCCCCAATAATGGGGTTATTATTCGGTGATACACTATCCGTGGCAATATCTTTCACTTTAACAGTTCATTGACATTTATTGCGTTATTTACATTGCAATTTTTCAAAGATATGAAGCAATGTGTGTTTTCCAATTTAGGTGAACCTACCTGAGGTTAATAGGCATTATATTACTATTGAATTGATTATTATATCTTTATCACCATCAGCGAATTTTTGGACAACTCAACGCTGAGTTTGGGCTTGACCTCGCAAAGCATTATGCTGGGGATTAACTGGTTTCGTGGATGTGACGCATATTTTCCCTAAAATTGCTCTTTTTTGCGTACCTATCTGTTCTTTCTCTACGTCATGTTGGTGAACTTTTTTAATTTTATTTTTTTTACTATTATATCCTCCTTTATCTCTAGGCCACAGAAAATAGTCTGGCATGGCTCCCGCGCAAACGGAGAGCGTGCTCTTGACAGCTACTGTCAGGAATGGCAGAATGGTGATCCTGCCAGTCGCGGTCTTGGCTCCTCGCTACACTCATATAAACTTCTTGCACAGGAAAGGTAAAACACTTAATACTTTATAACTTTTGTTTATAGAACTTCACATTAATTAAAATAAAGTCATTAACTTCTCTATTGCCATTTCCTTAATGACGTATACTTCACACTTAATTCTTCATTCGGATCAGCTTCTACCATCTTTTATAATTCATCGTTATTCCCCTGTATGGGCGGTCTTTCTCATGGCTCGTTCTTCAAGTCGAAGTTTCCATCGTGAAAGCGTTTAGTAGACCCCTCTTCAAACGCAACATTGATATTGCGGGCTGTTTCTGCCACCTTACTTCCGCATCGGAATTCGTATTCAGAAAATCAATCGAATTTTCGCAGTGTCCGTCTTTCTTTTCTAAGTTGAATAACAAAAACTATTGAAATTCGATATTCAAATTTTCACATTTTTTAAAAGAACATCATAGAAACCATGTGATAAAAGTTTCATTCGAAAACCTGAAGCTATGAAGATTCTATGTCAATTCAAAGAAACAATATATGTATAGTGATAGTTTCAGATAACTAGGAACCACCTGACTGGCATAGTTATGTCTGACAAAGCTCTATTATCTATTAAATTATGTTCAAGTGTTTGATTCATTTTAATAGTAAATCGAGGCAACTCTATTTATGAATTAACTGAGAAATTCCAATAACAAGCAAAGGTGTGGAAAATGTTTGCATAACAGAAGCGCGCTCCAAATGCTACTGTCCTTTAAGACTCTAAACGTAAAGCGTCATTCAAATGTATTAGAAGTCCGTTCAACTTGAAATCGAAGCCCTTTAATTGTTAGTTTTATTATATTAACCAGTATAAAACCTTAGTTCCACACCACAGAGTTTAAAATTCAAAATCACGACCACCCAATCTACTGGCTGAAAACTTGGGGCCCTCCCGTCCATTTTGATAATTTAATTTAAAGCAGAAGTGTATTTTGTTAGAAGGGTTCAAGGAATTAGCAAAGTTTATTCGTTGCTAATTTGCTACTGCTTGACAAAAAGTTGATGAAGTAACGAGAAGGAGGTTTACATTAGACAGTATTTTTGTTTACAGATATCCCTGCAGTAGTCATTTCATTGTTCTCTGCGTAGAAGTGGCTTCTGAAGTAAATTCAAGAAGAAAACGAGAGACACCAAGGTAAGACATAATCCGGCAGTGCAGCCGAAAAGACCAGAACAATAAGAAAACTTTAATCAAAAATTTAAATGCAGGACTAATCTAATAAAATAAAATTTACTTACAAAATCCATTACAGATTTAATGCGACTGGCATACTCGATGATGAAGACTATCTTTACAATGCAGCGGAGTATCAACAGCTACTGAACGAAATATTTGCTCAACCGTTTAGAGAAAATTAGGTTATGCCATCACCGTGTTACGTCAGAATGCACCAACGGCTGGTAATGTTCGAAATTCGTATGAGTTGTATTCACGTTGTTTGCTATCTGTGTAGGCGAATAATATTTTGTCAACTTAAATACGATTTTAAAAAAAAAAAGTTAACAACTCTTTCGTTGTACGATAGCTTCGAACGTTGACTTTTTGGTATTTTGTCTTTGTATTCTGATTCGAAAATCACGCCCATAAAAGTATATAGCCAAATTCTGAAATTGCGGGCGATTTTGAAATGAGATTAAAGTATCAAGTCTCTGAGCTTGGTGTTCATATGAGATTCCTATTAATCTAGGCGACTAAGTTTAAGCCATTAAAAGTTACTACAGACCTACATTTGTATTACTGTATGTATAGAGAAATATACTTAGTTTGCGCTTCATACCGCGCTTAGGATGTGTGTAAATAAATTTTGTAAAATGTATCGATTGGATTTTACCATTGGCTGGATTGCGAGTCGTCTTGAGTTAGAATAATATAATTTATTAAGTACGAAAAAGGTTTTGATGAGTTTGATTGGCAAGCTATTTTAATTAGTAGATATTGTGATTAGTAAGTGGTGACATATTTAATAATTTCTTATTCAAAATATGTTTTAAGCGACCAAGTACAACTTATATTAAGTTTGATGGAAGGGAATATATACAGTTATAATAAGACCGTAGAAAGGAAAATGATTTCTTTGATTATTACAACTGTTTTCCAGAAATAGGTCAAAGTATAAAGCAAAATAATTTCATTAAACATCATCATTATTTCAAGACGATTCGTAAGCCTACTTAATTATTTATAGTTTTAGACACAATACCAATGTTTGTGATTTTTTTTTTTCAAGATGTTATTAATTCGGGACTGTATATAATATTATTATTCGAGATCTTTGAATTTAAGACGATTAAAGTATTTCAACTTAGTAAATTGTAATGATTTAAAGTCCTTAGTAGCAAAATATGTTTTAACTGGTACGCAATTGACTGATTTTTTACGTATGCATTTTTTAAATTTGTTCTTTGCAGACATGATAGCTAAAATTGACTGAGTCACTTTCATCGTTAGGCACAGTGCCAGAACATTTGATAGAATAATTTCAAACGCACCCTTAAATAAACAATATATGTGTGAGTTACCTCCAGCAAATAAATATACGCTTATAAGTTCTAATCTACTACAACAAAAAAGCAAGAGCGATAGAAAACTAATCGATTTTATTCGTGTTCGTTCGTTTATCTTCATTAAAATATACGTTCATTTTAAAATAAGAACTCATATTTTTAAAATAAGAACTCATATTTCCATGAAAATCTCATCTCTTCTCATGTCTGCATTTATTTCCAATTTCGACAATAAAATATATTTTACTGAATATTTTTGAAATATACATCTTGTATCACACGTTCTAAATTGTATTTGTATGTACCTAATGTTATTCTTAAATAATTTTAATTGTCTAATCTTATAAGTGAAACTTGGTCCATATACTTGACTTCTAGAAAATTAGTAGGTACCTTTGATATCTTTTTAACTATACACCTAGCCCAATATGCCTTTTTGTAGTTATTTTAATGAGCCTATGACACAAGAAGATTGGTAATAGTTACACGGAATTATAACTCGCGCGAATTAACTGTGCACCTCACTCTGTGACGTCATTCGGACGGTACCGGTTGCAAAAAATAAGGATTGTGTTTAAAAAAAAATTTTTTTTTTTTTTTGTTATGTTAATAAAGGGTCGTTTTGATAATAAAGCGTCATAATACTAGATCATTTTACGCATGACGTTTTGCAATTAAATTGATACATATGGACTAAAATATAATGTTGATGCAACCATCATTATCACGGCGAAAATGTAAAAAACAAAATAAAACTTAAAAAAAACAAAGCAAAACTCCACAGGCGATTTAAACTGTATTTAGACAATTGCAACAAAGATGCTATCGCTACTCTGTGCTTACGGCGAATACGGGGCGCCGCCTGGGGAAGCGGGAGAGGGGTCGCATTCCAGCAAGGTGCACAGTGAACTCGCGCAGCGGTCAACACGCCTGCCTGCGACGTGGAGGCCCCGGGTTCGATCCCCGGCTAGGTCGTGATGGAAAACGATCTTTTCCTGATTGGCCTGGGTCTTGGATGTTTATCTATATATGTATCTATTATAAAATATAGTACCGTTGAGTTAGTATCCCATAACACAAGTCTCGACTTACTTTGGGGCTAGCTCAATCTGTGTGATTTGTCCGTAAAATTATTATTAATTATTATTATTACTTTACAAAACATGAAAGTCCAATATCAATAAAATTTAAATTTGATCGCATTGGACTCGTGAACAAGTACTTACTTGTTTACAGTCCAATACGATCAAAATTCCATACCCTGCACTCTCTTGTGTCGGTTCGGATCGATAGCCAGTCACAGTAAAGTTGCGTCGTCGTGCATAACAAAAATTTGTCCTTCCATCCTTTCATAACACGTGCCATTCGATATAATACAATGAAAGTCTGATTTATTTGCTATCTAAACATACTTTGTATTTATTTATAGTAGAATTAGACCTAGTGACGTACCTTACCTTTAATTGTTTACCAGTAACTGGGGGGTAATAGCGCTAAATAAAACAGTAGAGGTTCAACTCTTGTTCGTATCTAATCCAGTTAAAGTTATGGTTTAGTTTCGATCAGATTTCATATCGCGATAAAGTTTTAACTTCGGTTGAAGTAAAATCAATGTAGGTATGAGTGATATATTTCATCAGATGTAATAATTAAAACTAAATCAATTATAAGTAAATCTAATCGTTTAGACGCAAGTTTCACAAATGGCACAGAAAAAGTTAGCTTTGTTTCAACTTTTTCATTTGACAGCGGTTATGTTCCAATCGCGATCCAGTTATGGTTAAACCATTAGCGCGATACGAAACATAACAAAAGTTATGGTTTGGTTGCGATCCAATTCTGTTTTGGTTGAATAATTTTAGCGCGATTGCCCCCCTGTAATTTAAATTTACTAGTCTTACGCTGTTTTTGTTAGCGATAAGGGCGAAAATAACTTTGTCAAATGTAGAGGAAATAATATTTGAGAATTAACACAAATGTATCATTTTTATCACTTACAGCACGTTAAAACTCGCTTTTGGACTTTAGCATAAAAGCGAAAAAAACTGACAAAAACATTAGACAAAATTTCCTTTTTATTCACTTTAAAAGACATAAATTATAATGCAACTATGTATTTAGGGAAGTTTTTCAAATACTCGGAAAAACTCTATTGTGTAATTTTTTTTATTTAATTTTGTTTACACAAAACAGTAAAACAATTCAAATACAACATGACATACCGACAAGCATTTACGAAGTATTCGTTAGTTGTATCGCTTTACATCGATTTAATGTAACAATTCGTGTATTATATTACAAACGACTGTATTTATATTGATAAGTAATAAAATAAATGTTTCCACGACACTAGAAAAGCTTGTTTGATTTTGTTCCCAATCTCGTAATAGAAGTATTGCTAATCAATACAATCATAGAAGAAATTATACTCAATAGCAAACAAAAAGAAATAAATGAGCGGCAGAACTACAAAAACCCTTTTTTTTTTTAAAAGCAACAAACGCTCTAGTATTTTACAACACCTTTTCCATATTCTGCGTTAATAACTTAATAAAAATAACTTCAATAGAGATTATTTACCACACATTAAAAATACCTACATACTACGTACGTAATTTAATTATTTCATTTTATTTAGATTCAATTTTTTCGTTTTACAATTATTGTTTTACGTGTTATTATTTTCAAATAATAAGGAAACCAGAGGTTTCATTCAGAACATTTATGTAATGCCGGCAGGGTTGGTGTAGTGGTTAAATGTAGGGTTATACCGCTTCGCCTCTGCTTCCGTTACTGCGGAAGTTCCGCAAGAAATCGTACCTATCTTCGCTTCCGCCTCCGACTCCGCACAATTTTATAAAGTAAATAACGCGCAAGCTGCGACGCTATACAAACGTCCGGCCGCGTTTGAGCGCGAAATGGTTAAGAATCAACTAGTCCGAGACGGGAATGCGGCTAATATAATTTGTTTCTCCTTAATTTTCATTACTAGAAGGTAATATTTTTTTACTAAGTGTACTACTATTAATGTAAATATTTAAAATAAAAAAAATGTTTTAATCTATTATATATTACTAATATATAAAGCTGAAGAGTTTGTCTGGACGCACTAATCTCGGGAACTGCTGGTTCGCTTTGAAAAATTCTATTTGCGTTAGGTAGCCCATTAACCCAGGAATGCTTTAGGCTATATAACATCACGCTTCGACTAATAGGAGCGGAGAATATAAAAAAAAGACGTGTGGCACTCGGGGACTGCCGCGGTAAAGCTATTGCATAGCATTTTGTATTTCTTTTTTTTTTCTTCATTTTTTTTTATCTTTTCTGTTTTCTTTTTTTTTATTTATTATTATTATTTTATTTTAATTTTTTAATTATTTATTATTTTCTTTTTTTCTTCATATTTATTTCTTTTCTTTTTTTTTTATTGTTATTTCTTCATTATTTTTTTTTATTTATTTCATTTTCAGCTATTCGATGTTGTACATAAATACCTATACACCTATATACTTTCTCATAAACAGCTGCTTATGTATTCGTCCGATTTCGGAGCAGCTCGTCTCGATTCGTGCGAGTTTCGTAGAGTCGTACAATACGTCTAATCGCACGCACACAACGCCGAAGACTGCCGAACTGAAACGACGTTAGACGATGTACGGCCTTCAAGCCACACCTCCGTGCCCGTCGGAGTGGGGAGCGTGAGGTTTTTTTTTGTTACGGAATTTCTGGATTCGGTCCCCGCGCTCAAGGCCCGCGATAGAAGCTATGCAATAGCTTAAAAAAGATATCGAAACCTACGCGGGTTAAACCGAGCGGCGCAGCTAGTTAACCATTTTTTTTTTTTTCTAAATCTACCTTCACCTTCGCCTCCACCTCCGTTAACCTCCGCTTCCGCGGAGGTGAGACTCGTCGCCTCCGCATCCGCCTCCGCCTCCGCTAACAAGGCCTCCGTTACAACCCTAGTTAAATGTTTGACTGCTGCGCTGCATGTCGCGGGTTCGATTCCCCCTCGGAACAAATATTTGTGTGACCTACAAGTGGTTGTTCTGGGTCTGGATGTTTGTGTATGTGAGTTTATATATTTGTAAACGCACCCACGATACAGGAGAAATTCCTAGTGTGGGGTAACGTTTAAAAAAATATATTATTATATTTAATTCACAATAAAGAAATAGCACAACAGACAAAATGGCAAAAAAAACGCACATTTTAAAGAAATAAATTATATCCTATTTTGATGGTATCCAGCTCATTTTGATGGTTTCCTCATGTTATCCTTCACTGTTTAGAGAGTAGTGGTGATGAAATAATTTACAAAAAATAAAACACCTGCCTGGGTTCGAACCTATGAGCCACAATTTATAAGTCATGGCCGTTACCACTTCACCACCAATGCTCTCGAATAACACTCCAACAGTCAACGGTCTCCAAAGCCTGGAGACAGGCGAAGAGTAGCCAGCCGATCGGTGTTCTATAGGTTGCATTTTGGGGAGTGTGCGAGGGAATTGCATGATTTAATTCCCCCATCTCCGTTCCATCATCGGACGACCCGTTGTAAGGCACCCTTTTCACCCTTAAGTTGTTGACACAACAACGATCCAAATTTCCGACTAGAACAATTTGCCAGCGGCGGTGTTTCCGTCGGACTACAATTTAAGTGTCTTCAAGGCTAGAGTGAATATGCTCTTAATAAACTAGCAAGTTTTACCATCAACGATTGCATCACTGCTTACCATCAGGCGGGATTGCAGTCAAGCACTAGTTTAATAAAACGACAAGCAAAATAATATTATGAAACATTTTCCTTTTCCATAATGAAAGTAACAAAGATGGAAAGCCTATCATACAACATAGCCGTTAAACAAAAGCTTCCGTGAATCTTCCAAAATTACAACTGTACGAGTAATTCCAGATACTATTGTCGGTTCGTTCTATTGAACCGCTCTCTCCTTGATTTGTAGAGGTAGTCCTGTTAGCTATACGCCACGGGCCTGGGATTGGCAGACTAATTGATTTCAACTCAAACGGAGTCAGGTGCGGCGGATTTTAGCTGCGAAATTGTAACGGCGGTGCAATTTGAACTGCAGAGGAAATTATATATGTCATACTTAAATAGATTAGCTTTTAGTTTGCTGGGGAAGTTAAACGAGTAACTGAGCTATGTATGTACACTCTATTCTATCTATATGTATATATAAAAATCAATGCCACTTTCTTTGTAATTTTATAACTCAAGAACGGACTCACCTAGCCAAACCAAATGTTTAGGCTTTGTTGTGACTAATTAGTAAATGGTTTATGTAAAGTTTGAACAAAATCGGTCGAGCGGTTCTTCATACCTATACCACATAAACAAAGAATGTTGTTTATCTAAATGTTTTGGATTAAATAAATAATTTTGATGATCCCATAAAATTGTTTTATTATTTCACTTTATACGTAGCGAAGCACGTATCGTGCCGCTAGTAATATATTATAAATGTGAAAGTTTAATGTTTTTTTTTTTTTTGTAGTTTGGGACTACATAAAACTTTGTGCCAATTATGACATGTAAAAGTGATCCTGCTTTCAAATAAACGACTTCATTTCTTTTCCAATTTCAAGTAAAATATAGAAATTCTTTGAAAATTTTATTTCACAATAATGCGGATATCGCCAATGACGGTTGAAAAAGACGGCCGCGTGAACCGTCAACGAGGAAGGTTTGAGGCAAAGTCATGATGTGGCCACTATGCTGCGACATTTCACTGTTCTTTATGAATTATTCACTGAATGCATTTTTAACTTTTATTTAGTAAACACACTATAAATAATTTAAAAGACCAATAAAAAATTTGCAGTACACTCATCTAAGCTTTCCCGCCAAAACCTTTAATGCTTGTTTGAATAGTGGATGAAATTTGACACAGATGTCACACAGTCTATGAATTTGTTTGTAAATAATAATTCCATTTCGTCTCTCTTTCCGACAGACTTGGATAAAATTAGGCACACAGATAGACCATCCCCTGGATTACTCATTTTTTATGCCGGTGGTATGTTTCTATGATACTTTTTTTTTAAATTTTGTTCTCTCCCCGATCTATACAAAAGAATTTATGAAGCTTAAGGGAAAAGTAAATATTTTGGTTGAAGTGACAGTAAAAATGCGGACAGCACAACACCGGTCATTGTGGAAAGCTTCTTGGTCTCTATATGCTGAAGAAAAAGAAGAAGACCGTAAAAAGTGGTTCTCTAACTAATAAAGATATTATTATAACTAGGCCCTAGTTATAGTAATCTGACATCAAAAATGGAGAAAGCCATATTGTCACGTTGGACACTAAACAGCTGTTTTCATTTCAAGGATTTTTTTTTTTAATTATTATAAATTCGTTAACTGAAATATAATTCCAATTTACTATACGCGGAACGACAAACAAGATACAATTAGATGTATACAAGTAAACATAGTGAAGCTTTTTTTTTTCAATAATTATAAACTAGCGCTTGACCGCAATCCCGCCTGATGGTAAGCAGTGATGCGATCGTTGACGGTAAAGCGCGCTAGTTTATTAAGAGTCTATTTACTCAGAAAAACTTAGCGAATAGGAAGGAAGACTGCAGTTGAGCGAGGTGATGCAATGTTAAACCCAACAACACGACCAACGATGCTGCGCCAAAGGGAGATTGATCTGAAAACCCTCCATGACCAAACTCCCAACACGACAACATTTGGCGCACCCGGCACACATAGCAACTGTTCAGACCCGTCCTCCGTACGGCTTCACCTGACATCATGCCGGAACACGACAAACCGCTTGGCGGCAAGACTTTGTCTGGTGGGTGGTAACTTCTGCCGGCGGCCGATGTTATGGCCTACCACCGAGAGCTGCCAAGATTTTGGACACTGTTCCTGTTGACAGCGATGCGAATGAATTTTTTGATACCCTATGATTACTTAGCTTATTTTTTCACATGTGCAGACAGCTCATCAAGCATCTACAATCTGTCAGACTTGTTTACTAGATTTTCTACTCTATCTCTAAAAAATATTAAGGCTCAAGTATGATTGGCAATTTTTTGGCAACAGTTTCGGGTGGCTGAACCTGCTATCGTCAGTACATACATATTATAATAAATCTTAACTTACCTAATGTAAATATTATTACCATTTACCTTACTTTTTTTTTAAAACATTGCCCCCACACCAGGAATTTCTCCTATACGTTTACAAACATATAAAAACCTCACATACACAAACAGCCCGACCCGAAACAACTACTTATAGGTCATACAAATATTTGTTCTGTCCGAGAATCGAATCCGCGACACACAGCGCAGCAGTTAATAGGTTAACCACTGCGCTAACCGTGCAGCAAAAGCAAAAGGACTATACACTGTACCTAATAAATGGCATTCCGTGTCAGATAAAGAAAGAAAAGGTATTTATTGATAAATTATATTAAACACAATTAAATATAAAAACGAGTTCCTATCTCAGCAAAATGCTTCGACATTTAAAATTTTCGTAAAAAAGAACTCTCCGTAGGTCTCTCAATGGGTTCAATTTTGACAGTCCAACTTTCAGTTTTTCGGTGGTAGGCCATAATATCGGCTGCCGGCAGAAGTTACCACAATACCACCCACCAGACAAAGTCTTGCCACCAAGCGATCCGGCATGATGTCTGGTGAAGCCGTACGGGGGACGGGTGTTAACAGTTATGTTGTGATGTCTGCGGGGTATGATGCACCAATGTGTCGGGAGTTTGGTCGTAGAGGGTCTTCAGATCAATCTCCCTCTGGCGCAGAATCGTTGGTCGTTTTGTTGGGTTTAATATTGCATCACCTCGCTCAACTGCCGTCTTCCTTCCTATTCACTAATTTTTTTAAGTGATAGTTAATAAACTAGCACGATTTATCATCAACAATTGCATCGCTTACCATCAGGCGGCGGGATTGCAGTCAAGCACTAGATCATAACTATTAAAATAAAAGAAAAAAGACAATACTCATTGCGTTATTTATGTTGTCGAGCAGGCACATCTTTTGAACATAATTATGGATTAACAATATGTTTCAAATTGATGTTATAGTGATAGCTAACCATGCACCTTATAAGAAAGCTCAAGGTCACTCAAGGGGCAATGGAGAGGGCTATGCTTGGGGTTTCGCTGCGTGATCAAATCAGAAATGAGGAGATCCGCAGAAGAACGAGAGTAACCGATATAGTCCGAAGAATTGCTACACTTAAGTAGCAGTGGGCCGGGCACGTTGCCGGTAGGACCGATGCCCGAAGGGGCCGACAGGTTCTCGAGAGGCGACCACGCACTGGAAGACACAGCGTGGGTCCCGACAATGTGGACCGACGACCTGGTGAAGGTCGCGGGAAACCGCTGCATGCGGGAGGCGCAGGACCGGTCGTCGTGGAGCGTCGATCCTTGGGGGAGGCCTATGTCCAACAGTGGACTTAATTCTTTCGCCTGAAATGATGATGTTGATGACAATGATTACGCAATAAAAGTGCTGGTGTGATCTCCTAATAAACTGACGCCTATATCTGTATAGTTGTTGAGAATTATACTAAAATTTGTTAGGCAGTCCAGCCAATCGCGAAAACACACTACGAATGTCATTGGAGTGCAGTCGTGCCGAATACAATATTTTTTTGAATGCGCTAACAAATTCGCGAGTCCATTTTTTTGGTTGCCTTGTCGTATTGAATGTAGCCCGCCTTTACGCAGTGTTCGAACGTTATTATTACCAACAACAGCAGCGTAATTGCATGCAACACATTAGCAGTAGCAATGGATATCATTTTGACAGTTGGACAACGTCCATTACGTTATTTACGTTGTTGGGCAGAGACGTTTTTGAATATAAAAAAAGAAATATTAGTACACTTCAAAAACATACATAAGTACACAGGATTCAAAATCAAAAGTCATTTATTCAAATTAGGCTGAGAATCAGCACTTTTTGAACGTCAATATTAGATAAGACAGTCCCCCAAAACGCCCACCCATCGACACTTCCTAGTGCTTTCGCTGGGAAGAAGAAGTGGCGGAACAAACTCCCCAGCAGCACAGCTGTCTGTTCATTTTTTAAAAAACACATGACTTTATACAATACTATGTATAGTGATGAACACGATAAAATACAACAACAATGAAATTAATTACCATATGCCAGCTACCACGCCAAAATACCAGCAAAGCAAAACAATATATTTATATTTAAATGAAAATGTAATTAACTAAAACTTGTTACTTAACTAAGAAGCCCCAGACATAAAGGGCATGACAGCTTACATATTTATGTAATGTAAAAAAGTAGAAAAGTGATTAAAAACTATTACTAATCTAACAAGTAGTTTTTCCGGGTCTGGATGTTTGTGTATGTGAATTTATATGTTTGTAAATGCACCCACGACACAGGATAAATTCCTAGTGTGAGACAAAGTTAAAAACAAAAATAAAAAAATGTTCAGAGAGTCTTTTTAAAAGGCAAACTGAAGCCTCCTAAACTAGGACTAAAGCCTGTGTTTTAGGAGCTAGGTTTCCTCAAGTTAACCATGTTGCTTTAATGATGGCGCACTTGCGCTCCTCTTCCAATTGCATCCTGAATGTGTTTTCAGACTGGTGGGACTCTACTTACGTAGGTGGACGAAAGTCCAGACCCACTTTAATTGTTTTATTACTAACATAATGCTAAGCTGTACTTTTAATAAACTTGTATGGACAAAATAAAATTTTTGAATTTGAGTTAACACAAAACCCTTACCTTAATTTTACCTTAACTCAAGCCTTAATTTAAATACAGAATTAGATTGTTATTTTAAGGGACAATAGTAATAAGATTCTCGGCTTCATCATATGTCAACTTCTGTAACCAACGTGTTAAGAGGGAACTCTTATAGTGCTTTCTCTATGCAAACGTATTTAGCTGTTTTCTTGGTGGATAATGCTTTTGGAGCAATAATTTTTTTTCTCTACAATTTTACTCCGTGATTATACGTGCCTCTATCATTTGATTTTTTCCGAAACTTAATTAATAAAAGAAATATGATACTTTACAATGATGACTATTAGACAAACGTGATAAGTTTTTGACAAAAAAGATAATAATAATTTTGATATAAAAATAATTGAGATCTGTCGTGTTTAGAAAAAGAAAACAGCGGAATACGAAATGTCTATTGGTCAACGTTTCTGTAGGTAAAATCAGCCTGAGCTGCAACTGTCCTTTTCGCACTTTACCTACAGAGGTTGGAAGCAGCGCGACGGCAATAGTTTCTTCAAATACCTATTTTCCAAATTCCTCGGCATTAGAGTCCCCTCTTATTATCAACATCAATGGTTTAGCAATAGGCTTCCAAATTATTCCAATTGATAATAATAGTAATCACCAATATGGTTGCAGAGTAGGAAATTTATACGTTCGAACACTGTGTAAAGGCAAAAAAGAAGACCAGTAAGTCAGTAGGTCTTATGAAGAAAAAAGACCGTTGTCTATTATGAGGTTCCAAATGGTCCCCAAAGCCTGGAGCATAGGCGAAGATTAGCCAGCCTGTCGGTATTCTATAGGATGTATTTAGGAGATTGTGCGAGGGAATCGCAGAAGAAACCGTACCCCTGGCTTACTGGCAAGTTAAGAAACATGGTTGGGTTTTAGTCAATACAAATACAGAACAAAAAAAAAGTCTAGCAATATGGTTTGGTTACACATTGTATTGGTACCGACTAATAGTTATCATCTACGCTGTAAATTATTTCGCCTATTCATTTCAAGAGATACGAGCGTACCACATTTTAATTGAATAGGCAAAACAAATCAATACGCAATTATGGCATCTATATTCCAATCTGCCAAAATATCGGGCTCCGTCAAAGAGAAAATTGAGACTTCCATACCGAAATTCGATTTCCGATTACAGAAATTGTTTCGGGAACGCAATAAGTACGGGAATGCTCCAGGTGTTTATATAGGATGTAATTTTTTCTCGTTGACAAACTTTGTCAATCGAAGAAAAAGTTTTCTTATTAAAGTGGCAAAGAGGCGTCGGCGCTGTGAGGGATTCTATCTTGCGATTCCATTAATATTGCAGCTACACTGAGGTAACAAAATGGACCTTTTTTTTCTAATTCTTGAGAAGTAGCATAATAAAGGTAGAACTCATCTGAATCAATGGAGGGGAAAGCGTTTTCTTGGATTAAAATGTAGCCACGCCGTGATTGAAGGGATCCTCGGAACTTTGTAAGTGTGTTCACAAGTTAGATCTGTGTGATACGTCTAATGGAATGGTATTTCTTTTGGGTCGTTACTTTTTTATCACCCAAAAGATTTTTTTTTTATTTTATTAATAATAACTTTTAAAAAATATAATAAAAACTTATCATTTTTGTGAGTTTTATTTAGTTTGGTCCACCAGCAATTGTTTACACTGGATTATCTACATAATCGAAAAGGTGAAGGAAAACATCTTGTGGAAACCTGGACTTTAAGTCTAAAATCGCCAACCTGCAGTCAGCAAGCGTGGTGATTACGCCCAATCCTTATCTGTATGAGAGGAGACCTGTGCCCAACAGTGGGATGGTAAAAATATTGATGATGATGATGTACATTAAGTAACATGCAATTTTAAAAGCGGACAGAGTACTGTAACGATCTCTTATAGGTGAAAAATAGAGTTGTACAAAAATTTCACTTAAAAATTAAAACAAAGTTATTGGAAAAGACATCTTTCATTTATTGCCAAAAAGTGAGTGCTAATTTAAATCTTCTTTCAGTTTGCTAAAAGAGTCACAGTGCAGATCAATTTGATCGCTACAGTTGTTCACCACGTTACAAATCTAGCATATGAGTCGAGTTGGCGTCTAAAACCATTCTCCTTTGTGGTGGCCACAGTAGTGTTATTGGATTGCGAGGAATTATTTTGAAAGTTGATGAAAGTAAAACGAGACACACATAAATTCATAAGATTTAACGTATGAGAAAATGATGTAGAAATCACTACACATTGTTTCATTTTTTTTTATTTTTTTTTAGTAATTATAAACTAGCGCTTGTCCGCAATCCCGCCTGATGATAAGCAGTGATGCGATCGTTGATGGTAAAGCGCGCTAGTTTATTAAGAGTCTATTCACTCGGAAAAACTGAGCGAATAGGAAGGAAGACGGCAGTTGAGTGAGGTGATGCAATGTCAAACCCAATAACACGACCAACGATGCTGCGCCAAAGGGAGATTGATCTGAAAACCCTCCACGACCAAACTCCCAACACAACAACATTTGGCGCCTTATACCCGGCACACGTCGCAACACAACTGCTCAGACCCGTCCTCCGTACGGCTTCACTAGACATCATGCCGGAACACGACAAATCGCTTGGCGGCAAGGCTTTGTCTGGTGGGTGGTAACTTCTGCCGGCGGCCGATGTTATGGCCTACCACCGAGAAACTATTCACTCACTAGCTTTGTTTTTCATCATAGGCCTTTCGGCTCGATGTCTGTGTTCCGGCTTGATGTCTGGTGAAGCCGTTCGGAGGACGGGTCTGAGCAGTTGCGTTGCGATGTGTGCCGGGTACGATGCGCCTAATGTTGTTGTGTTGGGAGTTTGGTCGTGGAGGGTCTTCAGATCAATCTCCCTTTGGCGCAGCATTGTTGGTCGTGTTGTTGGGTTTAACATTGCATCACCTCGCTCAACTGCCGTCTTCCTTCCTATTCGCACAGTTTTTCTGAGTGAATAGGCTCTTAATAAACTAGCGCGCTTTACCATGACCGATCGCATCACTGCTTACCATCAGGCGAAATGCGGTCAAGTGCTAGTTTATAAAAATTAAAAAAAAAAAATTGTAAATAGTTACATTTTTTCCGCGTTTGTAGTGCAACGTAAGCTGAACCCTACGAGATATATCAAACTAATGTACTAAATATTATACACATTGAAAAGATCTACAAAAAAGTCCGCGATGGTATGTGTCTGTCTCTTATGGATATCCCACAATTTTTGTTTTAAATTTACTATTAGATAATATTACAGATTTAAAAATTGCGGAGAGTCGGGTTTGCGGCGGTACACGGCGCGGCGTTCACGGCGATTTCTTATACAACGTTCACAGTTTTTCTGTAGGGTTTTTACTATCAGCATTGCAACCGTGCGAAGCCAGGTCGGTTCGCTAGTATAAGAATAAAATATAAAATAATTATTCAACCTACAATAATTTTCTTCCCGAAATTACATTTGTCTCATTTTCTTCATACCAACATTTTTGAAGGTTTCACTTGTACCAAGAGTTTTCGCGTTCGCTACCGCTACGCCACGGAGGCTGACAAACATCTGCAATAGAGTGTTAGTATAAATTTATATAAAATTTCCAATGTCTTTATAGACAGTTTTTTCAACTGTATGGTTTAACTCAAGCGTGAACACTCGAAACATTAAAAGGTATGAAAAATATCGTTAAAAAAAACAAAGACCGATGTAAAATGTATCCTTTTTTTTTAAACTAGATGAGTTTGTTTTTCTAAAAGGAAGTACTGTTTTTAATTTTTGCGAAATTAATTCCAGCTAAAATGTTTCCGAGCTCAAAGGTGGCTATATAAAATTCTAAATACAACTCTCATAAATAAAACATTTTGTACTGACATTATATTTTTATACTAATGCACTTTTCCTTGATTAATAAGACGAGATATTAAAAAGGTTACAAAAAGGAGGATTGAGGTTAATATTTTGAAATGAAAATTCTTTAAAACATTGTGATTTAAAAGTCGATGTCACGAAAAAGCGATAGCAAAAAGAGACAAACAACATAGGAGATTATGAGTTTGGAAGATTTTTTTTACGGTTTTGCCAGCTGTTAATTCCACATATGATTTTTTTCTTATAAGTAGGTAGGTAAGTTGTATTTTTCTTCTTAGTGTGTCTATGGCGATCTAAATAAACTTGGCCCAGCATTCGTCTACATGCTTGTTACTGTAACCAGCATCCATCACTTCCTGTAACGTAAAGTTACTTAGTTACTTATAAGAGAGTAGTGTTGCCCAAATTCAGTTTTGGTCTTGCAGTCTTGGTCTTGTTCTTGCGTTTTTGCAAGACCAAGACCAAGAACAAGACCGCGTATTTTTAGCAAGACCAAGACCAAGACTGACCGTGCAAGACTTGAGCAAGAACAAGACATAGCCTGCAAGACTCTTGCGTCTTGCAGCTAGGACTTAGCGCTATTTCACTGAGTAGTTAGGTGTAACAGTTCGGTGTATAGGTAGGTACGCTTAGGAATTCTATGAGACGCAAAAAACTGTATCAAAGAATATGAAAAACTGGACCTATGCGCATTACGACTAATACCATTAACATAGCGAATAAAAAAATATCTATTAAAATCAAACTGAGTGCATGCATAGTTATGTTTTAACAATCGGCACTTTGATAATGCGGCATCAAAGGTTTTGTACTTACTTCTCAAAGAAATTTGCCGCTTTTCGGAAGTACATGGTTATGATACATGCGCCGGCGGCTTCTTTTGAAATCTAAAACAATCGTTGCCGCCACGCCGAAATCATAACATTTGACACTATTTGATTGCCGCCATAGGGCGTAGGTATACTCATGCAAAATAATTTCGAATTTTAAGAGTACCTACAGGTGTTCCAAAGAATAAATAAGTTTCAGAGTGTTTAGAATGAAAATGAATACATTATACTGATCACGCAAGTAGTATTATGATTAGGATAAAATGGTAAGGATAGGTAGTAGATGTCATATTAATTCATTCTAGTAAGTATATATTATAATATTGATTACTTATATGGTTTTAAACTAATTACTTAGGTACTATTATTGTACATTTAGTCATTATATTTCTTAAGTTTTTACAAGAAAAAATAGCAAAAAAGTGTTCAAATATCACCCGTTTAATAAATATTATAGCCACTTTTAAATATACTTGAAACGTGTAAAAAAATTCTACAAAACTAATAAAATAATATAAAAAGCGTAGGTACCTACTAATAAAATAAAAAGCCTGCGATAAGAGTTTTGTATTACTTACCAGCCCGAATATCTCTGAGAGAGATGATGAGAGTAAGTATTTACTAGCTGTGCCCGCGACTTCGTCCACGAGGAATGGTAACTTTGGAGGTATAGTGACGTTCAGGACTTATTTATTTATTTTAAAACTTCTGTCATCAAACATACAAACGAACTCTTCAGCTTTATAATATTAGTATAGATGTACGCCAAAACATTCACTTATATGTAAAGAATAGTGTTTGGCACTAATTCTTTACATATATTTTATTCATGCGTCGCGTCTGTACAAGTAGGTAATATTGTGTGTTTGTACGCCGCACGCGGCATTGTTTGATTTGCGGCGGCATCCTTTTCATAGAGCCGGCACGTGGCGAGGCGGCGCGGTAGAAAGCAAGGAAACGTACTATAAATAAAGGAATTATTTTAATTCCAGACATTTCCAATTGAGCTGTGCTTCGAGTCTAACTTAATATTTTTTTTTACTAATTCTCGTTGTTTTCTAAAAACGTATCATGTGTACAATTTAATATGAGTGACGAAGATTCAAATTATTCTAGTCCGAGTAACGAGAGTTTGAGTCACAGATCTAAAAGACCCAAATGCAAATTTGAGGAGTTTTTCGAAATAATTCATGCATCCCAAACTGCCTTCTGTAAATTGTGCCAACATAAAAAGATTGAAATAAAAATGAAAAACAGAAACACTTCAGGCTTAAGGAAACATCTAATATCTTTCCACAAAAAGGAATCAGAAATATTTCTTCCTGTTAAACCAAAATTAAGTGGAGATATCACAAGCTTTTTAGTAACCGCTGGAAGAAGAGGACAAGTAAGAATATTTTTTTAACAGTTAAAAGAATTTTAACTCCGCGTAGCTATTCATGCGATACTTTCAAAAACGCCATTAACTTACGTAAGTATTTTTGAGTTAGTGGTATTTTCATCTAGGGGTGCGACATATTAAGTATGTAATTATCGTCTTAAATATTTTTTATAAACACCCATATTTTCATTTAATCGGCCAGTAACAACTAATTATTTTGGTAAATTACAGTACAGTGCAACCTTAATATAACAAATATCAATTTAACGATTTTCTCGATTTAACAACAACAAACCTCCTCCTCTTATACGCTCAAACCTAGTATGTTTTAAATAATAACACAATATTTATTGTTTTGTTTCAGTCGGAAAACAGCAGTGACAACATCACGACAGCTACAGTTGATTGGGTGGTGAAAAAATATCTTCCCTTCTCATTTTTCGATGACGAAGCTACACAAGTATATTTTCGACGTATTTGCCCTAATATGGTGTTTCCTAAAAGGTCTACACTTAGAAGGAAAGTCAAAGAGCGATTTGAAGAGCTCCAATTGAATCTCAAGGAACGACTTCAACAATTATCATCTAAAATGTCTTTTACCATTGATGGGTGGACGTCAATTGCTGGTAGGAGTTACTACGGGGTTACTATTCATTATATAGACAACGAATGGAAGTATCAATCTGTAGTTCTTGATTTTATACCATCACGCGGTCGACATACTGGGGAAGATATTGCAACGATTTTCCATGAATGTTTATTGGAATATGGCATAATTGATAAAATACAAGGTATCACGGTCGACAACGCAACTGCAAATACCATATTTATGTATGAACTGGGCAAACAGCTGCCGCCACACTTTGATTCAGACAATCAACATTTCCGGTACTTTGCTCACATTTTAAACCTTGGTGTACAAGATTTATTAAAAACCTTAGCATTACACTGTGAGTCTGACACTAACGCGCAAGATCAGCAGTACGAAGACTATGCAGACGAAACTGAGGATGAGGAAGATGAAGAATCTGCACCAAATTTTGCTGACTCACGTACATCTGTAACAAAGTTACGCAGTATTTTCAGTAAAATAAAAAGAAGTGAGATAGTGAAGAAGAAGTTTCAGTCTGCTTGTGAAGCAGCTGGCGTGCCATCAAATCTAAATGCCATGCTTGACTGTCCAACGAGATGGAATTCCACACATGATATGATTGGATTTGGTTTAAAAGTGAGAGCGGGCATTGACATATTGTGCAGTTCTGTCACCGAATTAAATGATTTTCAAATCACAGCTAATGAATGGCAGGTACTCGAAAAATTACATAAATTTCTAATAAGCTTTAAACTTTTAAGTACAAAACTTGGTGGAGACAAATATGTTACATTACCGCTAGTCATTGTATCATTCAATCTCTTGCTAGATAAAATTAAATCCATGGTAAAACAGTGAGATGAGAAACCTAATTGATCTGAAGTGGATGAAAGGCTCATTCTAGCTTTCCAAGCAGCTCGAGACAAAATGCTTAAACATTACAAGAAGAGCAACTGGATTCATTGTACTTCTTTAATTTTAGACCCAAGGCATAAGGCTCAGACTTTTGACCTGACAATGTGGGGGAAGCAACTTAAAACAGAAAGTCTGCGCAAGTTCAATGAACTTTTATCATCATCATCATCATCATTTCAGCCGAAAGACGTCCACTGCTGGACATAGGCCTCCCCCAAGGTTCTCCACGACGACCGGTTTTGCGCCTCCCGCATCCAGCGGTTTCCCGTGACCTTCACCAGGTCGTCGGTCCACTTTGTCGGGGGCCTACCCACGCTACGTCTTCCGGTGCGTGGTCGCCACTCGAGAACCCGTCGGCCCCATCAGGCATCGGTCCTACGGGCAATGTGTCCAGCCCACTGCCACTTTAGTGTTGCAATTCTTCGGACTATGTCGGTTACTCTCGTTCTTCTGCGGATCTCCTCATTCCTGATTCGATCGCGCAGTGAAACCCCAAGCATAGCCCTCTCCATTGCCCTTTGAGTGACTTTGAGCCTTCTCATAAGGCCCATTGTTAGCGACCACGTCTCAATTCCATAAGTCATCACTGGCAACACACACTGGTCGAAGACTTTTGTCTTGAGACACTGCGGTATTTCGGACGAGAAGATTCTTCGTAGCTTCCCGAATGAACTTTATGAAGAATATAAAAGTTTACACTCACTAAACAAATCTCTGGAATTACCAGAAAAAGAAAATAAAGTATGTGATAAAGATGAAGACGTAATAGACTTTGATAAACTCTATGAATGTCCCTCGACGTCATCTGGATTTTGTCTTCAAGGCTTAGTGATAGACGAGTTGGAGGAGTACCTGAGAAAACCAAGAACTGCCAGCTCGGAAGACATTTTAGATTGGTGGAGGACGCATGAGACAGAGTATCCGATTTTATCGAAAATGGCCCGTGATTTTCTCTCAATACCTGCAACTTCAGTACCTGCTGAGAGGTTATTTTCTAAAGCATCATTAGTAATTAGAAAACATAGAAATAGGTTAAGTGATGAGTCAGCCAGATGGTTACTTTGTATTAATTCTTGGTCAAAAAAATTGATATAAAGTATCATAACCTAATGATAAAGCTGTTGATTTGTGTTGTATTTTATTTTTTATTCAAATAAATGATAAATCGTAAAACTCTTTTATTAAATTTCTTATAAGTTGAGGGTTCAATCTCTTTCTAGACAGATAAGTATTGTTCTTTAAAATACAGTCAAGTTATTGTAATTAATTTGTTTTTTTACATGTTTTAGCAAATGTAAGCTTATAAATCATAAATGTTTATTAAGAAACAGTTACTTCCATGGAAAATGACATATAGGTCAGTTGATTTTTCGAATTTCTTATCAAATCTTCAGCTATTTATTAATCTGCTTGATCTTTACTATGGCTATGTTAATTCAAGCTCACAATGTTCCAATTCTAATACGTTTTTCTAAGATTTAAAGTAAACTGTAATAAATAGTAATAGACTAATAGGTAATTGCAAGACTTGCAAGACTCTTGCTGCAAGACCAAGACCAAGACCAAGACCAGGTGTATTGGCGCAAGACCAAGACCAAGACTGGCTATGTCTAGTCTTGTTCTTGCATTTGGGCAACACTATAAGAGAGAGAAAAAATAAACTTTCTTTGGCACCTGCAACAAAGGAAATGTACGGGGTTAGTTTTGGATATCTACAAATTGTATGACAATTTCATAAATGCTTACCAACAACGCCTGCTGTCCGTGTCATTTAGGCGCCAAAAGATTCCTCTTAAATACCTAGTATTGAAAAAATAAGATAACGGGTTTAGTTTGTATAATGGCCACGCACCTAAAGATACTTGTTTATTTTGTTGTACTGAATAATGATCTCCACGCACAATGGTCCAATTGAAGAAGTAGGTATAACCAAAGCCGTAACATAGAACATACATACATAACGATATTTGCAAAGTTATTGGTAGCTATGAAAGACACGTTTTTGTCGCTGCATCACTTTCATGCACTCACGAAACTGATGCAACGACACTAAAAAAGTCACAATACCTTCTCTTTATCCCCAAAGAGATGCAGAATAAACAGCCAGTTGTGAACACAAAGAACCATTTTTTAAATTCCTCGAAACTTGGTAAACATAAAGCTGGGACCACACTAGGGAACAAAAAACGGGCAAAATTGAAAACCAACAAAGTTACCGCGAACATCACTGTGCCGAATTTACTTCGTTAAACTATGAAATTCAATTGAAACGACAAAAAAGCGGAGAAAAAATTTTGATGGGGGCAACACTGTATTTTTGCCACACACCGGTGCACGAAAACTCTCCTTGGTTTTGTAACAAAATCCTCTTATGGAAGTTTGAACGGTCGGTGAAATTAAACCGCTTTGCCAACTTGTCCACTCCTGACTTAGGGTGCACTGACTCCATTGTTATTGTAGGACACAAAGTCACGCAAAAATATAAATTATAGCGTAGAAAAGCTGAAAAAAAAACCCTCTTTCGTGAGAAATCAAACTGAAAAGAAAAAAATAATATTTGAGCCGCGCGGCGTAGGATTTTCTGTGCAATATTTTTTATACCTTTCGGACTACATTCGATTAGAGCGACCATTAGAGCGTATAAATCGATCACGAATTTGTTTTTGAATCCATACTAATATTATAAATGAGAAAGTATCTCTGTCTGTCTGTCTGTCCGGCTTTCACGCCAAAACTACTGAACCGAAACCGATTGTAATAAAATTTGTTACACAGATAGTCTAGAGCCTGAGAAAGGACATAGGCTATATAACATCCCGCTGTGACCAATAGGAGCAGAGCAGTAACAAAAAATGTTGCGAAAACGGGGCCAAACGCGGACGTACATATTGCTCCCATTATTTTAACAGGCGCTTATTTATTTTTTTGCACGTTCGTACTTGCGGACGTAGTCGCGGGCAACAGCAAGTTTTTTATAAATAGTGCACTTTTGGTTTTCTTTACTATTTTTGTACTAATTGTACAGGCTGAATTGGTGTATTAGAACTGATATTTTGTGCACCCCACGCCTTTGGAGTTACAAACACAAGCAAGCAAGCAAACATACAGATGAGCGAGGCAGAGTTATAAAAGCGTATTATAATATGCCAAGAGGTTCGTTTCCTATTTACACTTTACTTCGTGTTTAGTATTTTTTTTTTTTTTTTTTTTTGTTGACAAG
This sequence comes from Sesamia inferens, assembly GCA_037179545.1. NCBI lineage: Eukaryota > Metazoa > Arthropoda > Insecta > Lepidoptera > Noctuidae > Sesamia > Sesamia inferens. The sequence goes on from CM073939.1 coordinate 11,732,608, forward strand.
TTCGTTATCCAATACGTAAAACATTATCAGTAGCAATGGGTTTCATTTTGACAGTTCAACAGTATTCATTGCGTTCCTTACGTTGTTGAGCAGACACACATTTCGAACACATGGAGCAATGGATTAGCATTATGCTTCGAAATGATTCCAACTGATTAGGTTGCTAGTCACTGTATTAATTCCTAGGTTTTTGAGGGGTCTATAGTGAAGTAGATAATATTTGTACAGATCGAATAAACACTGCTGCACTCCTTCCTCCTTTCCCAAAAACTTTTTTTTATAAAAAGTCTACTTAGTTGACTACATAGAAATTCGTCAACATGATAGGGATGTTTTCTGGGTAAAAAAAAATGATTCTATTTAGTCCGTCATTCAGATTATAGAAACATATTGGATATGTATATTTTGTTTTATCAAATTATTAAAAATTTACAAATATAAAAGGCATCAAAGATCAGGAGTGGTGGCTGATGACGTCACACGAGTTTTCAACGCACTGTGTCGTCTTCATTTTTTGTTTATATGAAAACAGAAAAAATACGTGTCTAGTATTTTTTGGAAATCTGACTGACGGACTAAATAGTATTTTTTAGTCAACTACCCTATTGCAATATAACAACCGCGTCTTATAAGTAAGTATAAACCCGAGAAAACACTACTTGTATAAAATTGTTTTTTGGTTCACGGATATCCAATTTCCTCTCGATTTTTCCTTCACCGTCATGAGAGAAGTGATGAATTAATTTTATACAAGTACGTATAAACCACTACTTGTATAAAATAAATTCATCACTCCTCTATCAAAAAAACAGGAGACTTTAGCCCAGCAGTGAGAACACCATAGGTTATTAAACGTATACAAAAGGAATTAAACATACAGCTCGTTTCAGATTCAAAAACATCCTGGTATTCACAAAATCTTGGTCAATCTTGCCCTTTCAAATTTGTCACAAAGTCGGTTTTCAACAAGAATCCTGAGGTACAAGAGTGACTGACCACTTCAAAGGTTACTGAATGAATGATGGTGGCAAAATATTAGTTCAGAACGTTCACGACTCGGAACTTTGCTCAAATTCTATGAAGTACGATTTGTACACGTGCCCTTTAGACAGGCTTTTAAATTATTTGATAAAGTTTGTTTGATTAAAAGTTAGATATTTTGGACGTTAATTGTTTTCATTTCTTATTCTATCAGGGGAAAACGTTAATTTACAATATTTAACAACTTTTCAGAAAGACTGATCTTATTGTGCACTAGCGGCCGCCAGCGACTTCGTTCGCGTGGAGTTAGCTATGCTCTGCTCCTATTGGTCGCAGCGTGATGTTGTATAACCTAAAGCCTTCCTGGATTAATGGGCTATCCAACGCAAAAAGAACTTTTCAAATCGGAGCAGTAGTTCCTGAGATTAGCGAGTTCAAACAAACAAACTAGATTATAGAAGGGTAAATAAATATACTAACGGAACTCTATAGAGTTTATATATCGCATCTATCAATTATTTTAACACAATCACTAAGACACATGCCGCAAGAAAAAATCCTATTCAATGGCTTCATGTAGTTCTTCTATTTAGAACGAAAGAAAAAAAGAAAAAAAAATGTTTACTTTTGCCGCAATTAAACGTTTTTTCTTTCAAAAGTTCTTTCTCAAACATGACGCAAAAAATTACAAAAACACAAAACAAATAAGAAATGGTTGAAGTAAACATCTGTCACATCCACGCCCAACTGCTGTCGCTCAGCATTATCATCAGGTCTGCCACAGGAAGTCCACTGCTGGACATGGGCCTCCCCTAAAGATTACCAAAATATCCAGTTGGACGTGGCCTGCATCCAACACTTCCCTGCAATTTTGGTCAGGTTATCCGACCACCCAGTCGATGGGTATCTGACGCTGCGCTTGCCGGTACCTGGGCGCCATTCAAGAGCCTTTCTGCCCCATCAGCCATCGGCTCTACGAGCTATGTGCCCCGCCCACTGCCACTTCAAATAGCTAATCCGCTGGGCTATGCCGGCAACTTTCGTTCTTCTAGGAATATCCTCATTCCTGATTCGATCACGTAGAGAAACACTTAGCATAACGCTCTCCATATGATAGCTCTTTGTGCGACCTAGAGCTTTCTTATGAGGTATACGTTATGAGTGACAAACACGACCATAGTGAGGGACCATGTTTCTGATACATATGTCATCACTAGTAACACACTAGTCCAAAACCGTTTTCTACGTAAAGCCACAAATGCCCCTTGGTTCGTCCTTAATGAGATCCTCAACCTTGATCTCAAAATCACCACCATCCAGCAGTTCATGAAGCGTCTTTCCAAACGCTTCTTTGACACTGCCGCCAAGCACCGCAATGCCCTTATAGTAGCGGTTGCTAACTATACCCCCTCCAACATCTCCAAGCTTCGCCGCCCAAGGCATGCCCTCACAGACCCCGATGACCCCATAACCCTCCTTCAAGAGGCCAATAGGGCCACCAGCACAATACACAAAAAAACCGACCTACCGACCTCGCCGCCGAGGCCCATCGCGACGCGTTCAACGTAGTAGCCCCGTCCCCCGTCCCTTGTCCGATGAAGGCCAGCCCGCGCCGCAGCTGAGCCAGTAAATATAATTTCCCAACTGTGACCTCTGAGTTTATTTCGGACGTTTCTTCTCAGAGCTAGTACTAGGAGACGCCGCGGTCATCAAACCGAATTAAAACAAAAATTCGATCCAGCCGTCCCTTGCTGTTCTCTCCAGTGACGCCCTAAGCCAAGGTTCGTGCCCCACGGGGGGTGCCCTTAGCCTGTAGTCGCTTAGCTTTTAGTTGCCCTGGCTGGAGGCTTTAAATTCATTTAAGGCAGCCACAGGATAGTCCGGTTAAGTAGTCACGACCTCTCAAGGTCAATTACGAGATGCCATATCAAAAAAAAAAAACGAGTAACACGCACTGGTTAATATAAATACTTTTGTCTTTAGGCACTGAGGTATTTTGGACGAGAAGACACCACGAAGCTTTTTGAACGCTGCCCAGCCGGTCGGATTCGTCAAAACACCTCATCCTTGAAGCCGGAAGTATCGATCTGGAACAGTAGTCCCAGATATACATACTGATCTACAGTTTCAAGGATGATGTTCAGCATTATGCTACGACCCTATGCAAAACAGAGCCTCAGTGCTGGTCTTCAGCAGCGGCCGGCGCTGACATAATGACGCCACCCGGCGCAAAAAACAAACCGAATTGATAATTCTCCAGGAACAACAGAGAATTCTCTTAACTCCACAAATTCGCCTTGTTATAACATACTAGTTTATTAACCGTAGCTCTCGAAGTACTGAAGTACTTACGTTCGTGTATCGGGAACGTTTTAGAGTAAATACTATATGGAAGTGCAGTAGTTTAGTTGTAGACTTGGTTGTTATGCTCGCACTCACTTGAGAATCGGCGAAATGTAGTTGAACTTCGAATACTCGAGTTTTGATCTATCGTATAGTAAGTGATGGTGTAGAGTGTATGCTTGAATGAATCTTGAATTAATGAATGCAGAATCCTTTGTGTTTCGATGAACTTTGCCGCTTTATGACTACAGCCTTTATTTACTAATAATATTTATGGTTCTGTACCTCGAAATGAAGAAAGGGTAAGGAAACCCTTACGATCACTTTGTTGTCCGTCTGCTCTTTCGTCTGTTTGTCTGTCAAGACCCTTTTTCCCAGGAATATGTGGAGGTATCAAAACCTCCTGTAAACGTGAAAAAAAAATCAAAATTATAAGCTAACGCAATTAAAAGATATAGCCAGATTATGTTGCAAATTTCCGCAAATTTTCGATACTCGCAAGAGAATTAAAACATACCAAATAGAAGAAGAAATAAAATAAATACGAGTAGGTAATACAAAATTTAGTCTTATTAATTTAGACGTAAATACAAATTCACCTCCTTCTGCGAAGCAGTGATGCTGGCAAAGGAGGAGGCGGAGTGCGTGAGGAAGCGGGAATCTCAGCGTCCTCAAGCCTCTAGTCCCCCATTTTGTTTCACGCGCACCTCAAAGAGATGTCAGCACATCATGACGGGGTCCACGAAGACCGAAGCCTGCGGGTTGCGGGTTGTGGTTGCGGTTTGGTCAAAAGAGAAACCGTGGCCCTAGTCGTGGTTTTAGTCAGTAATAGTCTGACACGCCCTTCCGCTCACACTAAAAAAGGGCTACGCTGACGGAATATTGAAGAGTGCAGTTTTTTCTTTTTGTTTTTTTTTTTTTTTGTTTTGGTTAATCGACACTACTATATAATCAACACTATCACCATGTCCCTAGTTTGTTTACTGAAGTAACTAGGTCCCACGATACAGGGTATCCTAGTGTGGGATCTAGCGCTACTACATTGCACGACATATTTCTTGTTAATTTTAAATTATGTTTTCCGGTCTATTGTCTGTTGTGCTTATGCTATCAACAAAATGTGTCTAAATATATATATTATATAAATGAGAAAGTTTGTGTGTCTGTTTGTTAGTACCTCTTTAACGCCAAAACGGAGTGACGAATTGACGTGAATTTTAGGCGGAGACAGTTGAAGGAATGGAGCGTGTTATAAGGCTACTTTTGGTCTCTTTCCAACCCCCCACTTCCCTAAAATGCGGAGTGTATGGAGCATTCCGCAGTTTTCAAGGTAGAAAACTAAAACTTGGTATGCGGATTATTACTAACAAAACTATGACTAACAAAAATCGTGCATATTTTTTTTAAATCCTCACTCAATTCTTTATAAGAGGAGGAGAAATTTTTATATGGGACTTTTCAAGGTGAATGAAATCGGTAAACAGACTTTGTTACCAACGACAAAATATAACCGCCTTATGTTTTATAGAAATCTTCCCTTTGCTTCTTAAAAATAGGGGATTTTAGGGACTAAGGGAGGTTTAGATGAAATGGTGGGATAGAAATTCGGGAAAGGGGAACCGTGTTACCCTAATTTAATAGGAGGAAAGCCGCAGGCAAGAACTATTAGACAATAATTTGCAGTGGTCTGGTCGTGCCTCGGAAAACACGTTAAGTCGTTGGTCCCGGTTGCCATACGAATATATAATGGCAGTCGTTACGCTTCGCTGGAACCCCCAAATGTCCAACAATTGGTTGAACTGCAATGCTTCGATATCGCCATCGGGTTGTGGAGGTCAGACGGCAGTCGCTTCACGGAAAATATCGAAGCAAGCGCTTTACAAGCAATTAGACTTGTAAAGCGGACCCCAGACTCTAAAGCTGAAAAAGCTTCGGATGCGACTGGGATTAACATTAAGATGATGATGAATAATTTGCAAAAGTATATCGTCAAAATATTCTTGATGGAAAATAAAAATACCTAGAAAACTGCCTCGAAAAGTCGTATCCACCATACAAAATAATTCATTTAATGCAATATTAAAATATGCAGTCGCATAAATCACGCTACACTGGATTGTAATACAGTCATTACAACATAATGTGCAATAAATTTACAGACATTTTTATTCGGAATTTACTGTATTTAAAAAGGCGATTTACACAGCAACTAAATATAGCATTTACAGCGTTCCAATTAATTCCGGAGTGCACGTGTTTTTATTTAGTTTTTGGTCATTGACTTATTTTAGAGTAACTCAGTCAAGGATAAAAGGCCAGATTTTGAAAGTTTCTGTATCATTCCCTTCCTTAAGGGCTGGTGTTTTTAATTGTAATTTGAAGCAATATTGTTTCATTTGCATTGACGTTATTTAGCGCCGTTTTTGATATATATGCATCGGTCAAGTAAGCGTAAAAAAAGTAATGAACTTTTAAACCTATTTTAAACTACTGCTCTTCCTGTCTGTTTTCCTGATGAAAATGTCTACTCGTTTCTCGATAGACGTTAGAAGGAAATACTTCACATTATTTACAGCGAGACCTTTGAACAGAAATTCTGAGAAAGTTTCCAGTGTCCCAAGTCTTAAGAGAGCTTTCAATGTCCATCGTAACGAGATATTTCTTTCATAAAATATTAATTTTCAATTCATAAATGTGTATTGTTGATTTCTCCGGAACAATTTACCTTATTTTTATTTCGCTAGAAAATGCACCCATTATGAGAAATACTTATTTAAGTTTCCTGCTGTGCTGTAGGCATGTAGGCATACGCAGTGATCTTTGAATATTGCTATGAATATTTATTAATTCCTAAAGATCTTCGATGGGTTTTGCCGCAATCGATCAATTGGGGACTTACTAGTGTATGGCACTCACTTGTGGGGCGAGGCCCTCGAGAGAAATGGGGGAGCGATTGCTGTCTCCCTTGATGTCTCGAAGGCCTTCGACCAGATATGGCACGCTAGCCTTTTGAGAACAGTCTTTCCGAGTTGTTGTCGACGGATGCTCATCTGAGCCCTTGTCCACTAATGCTGTTGTTCCTCAGGAGTCTGTTCTCTCTGCAACTCTATTCCTGCGGCATATTAACGATCTGCTGATTCCCGGTATCTATGGGTATGCTGATGACAGCACAGTCGTGAAGAGATACCTGCCGGATGCTCGGGCTAGTAGGGAATCAATCCGGTCCGAAAGAGTGGCTATGGTAGAGCGTACGAATGTTGCACTACAGGCAGTCTCCGAGTGGGGCAATGCCAATCTTGTAGCAGTCAATGCCGCCTAAACACAGGCGTGTCTCTTCATCAATAAAAGAAGCCCGTTCACCTTGGCTCCTACTTTTCGGAATGTATCCTTGGAGTGTACCGACCGCCTTCAGCTTTTGAGAGTTGAGATTTCCTCGAACCTAAACTTTGGGCAGTTCATTGGGTCCAAGGCCAAGGTGGCTGATAGGAAACTTGGCGTTATCGCAAAAGTCCGGCGGTACTTCACACCAGCGCAGCTTCTAATGTTGTACAAAGCACAGGTCTGTTCGTGTGTGGAGTACTGCAGCCACATTTAAGCTGGTGCTACAAAATGTCACCTGGCCACTTCGGATTCAGTGGAGAGTAATTTTGATCTTGTCTAAGTTCATCCGGAGACCGATGCGTTGGGAGGAGTCAGCTAAGTTGGCCAGCATTTGTTCCAGCTCTTGCTTCGTTTTCCCCATGATGACGATATCGTCCGCAAATCGCAAGTGTGAGATGTACTCGCCATGGTATAAGTGTTGATGTTTAATTGAGTGGATATAAACATGTTAATAATTATTGTTTAAATTAATATTGTAACCATTTTGTTATAACCAGAGCAGAATTGAATCCCTAACATAGAATAATTGTTATTGTTCAATGAATTACCCACCGATAGATGGTCGCATGACCAAACCAAAATCGCAGGGTAGCGTTGGATGCAGGCCGCGTCCAACCGGGCTTTTTGGAAATCCTTGGGGAAGGCCTATATCCAGCCGTGGACCTCTTATGGCTGACATGATAATGATGACGATGTTCAATGAATTTGTATGCCCAAAGGGCTAAACGCAGCGCAAACTCACTTCGTATTGTAAGACCTATGTTATACAAATAAACTATTTGATTTGTGTTTACTCGAATCAAATTGGAGTAAAAACATCGCAGCATTGGGCTATTTAGCTGGAATCGGAAGATATTAAAGCGTCTTTCGCTATTTTTAATTTCAAATAAAAATCCAAAGAAACATTCAGTAAATTTTTCGCAAGCAAAAGCGCTAGTCACGTTATTGCTAGTATTTATGTCACAGGCGATTGTACGTTGAACCCGCTTAACCTTTCTAAGTGTTCTCTAAAGTCCGACTTTAATTCTATCCTACTGTCGGAGGATTTAAGACGTCCGACCCTGTCGCCCAGCTGACAAGTTACTGGCTGGCGAGAAAGTTATTAAAAATATGACTGAAAATAAATACAGATAAAAAATACTGGCCAAGAGCGAATCGAGCTCTCACAGTTTTGTCTTAAGCAGCTTAGAATTTTGGTTTTATATTATATTTCTTCTTCTTCTTCTTCAGCCTATAGAGGTCCACTGCTGACAAAGGCCGGTCACCGGTCTTGTGCTGCCCGCATCCATCGGCTTCCCGCAGGGGTTTTGGCGGGAAAGTCAAGCTGAGTGTCACGCTCATTTTTCATCGGACTTTTAAAATTATTGATAGTGTTGTTTACTAAATAAAAGTGCGTGATTTATGTAGTAAAAAGTGCATTCAGTAAATAATTCATAAAGAACAGTGAAATATCGCAGCATAGTGGCCACATCAAGACTTTGTCTCAAACCTCCATCGTAAGACGTATCACGCCGTCTTTTTCGACATGAACAATTCATTACGTGACATTGGCTAAATGCACAAACCGTGCGAAGCCATAAAAGAAAGAAAGAAGAAAAAGAAAAGGCTTCCCGTGACCTTCACCAGGTCATCGGCCCACCTTCTTGGAGGCCTCCAAATATTATATTTATTAAAATATGATTCGATTCTGTAACAAGTACTTACGTGTTTACATAATTATAGATTCATAGATCAATTGAGATGCCTTAATTCCTTAAGATGGTCCAAAATATAGGACACAATTTCACATTTTTGGCATATTTATTAAAGGTTCAATTTCGTTAATTTCACAATATAATCACTAGTTTTTATACCCGAAAATATCTTGATATTTTCACTTCAATAAGAACAGTGCTGTTCCTCCTCTCAACGTAATAGGATCGAAACATACATATAAGTACGTACTTAGCGATAGGAAATGCTCTCTTCAGTAATTGAAAATGTAAGAGACGCTCTTAGATAAATAAGGTTTCTAATATTTTATAGTTTCCTTTCAACGCTTTATTCTTGAAAGGTAAAGTGCTTAATATGTTTTACGGTAGTTAATGGTACATACTATTATATATATTGATATCTGCACTACCTTAACGCCATCCGCATCGCAAATTAAAAATCACTCAGAAAGATTTGCGATAATAAAAAAATGTACTAAAAAGTGATGATAACAATACGACAATAAATTAAACATTGTGTACCTCAACACATTCTCAGTCTACCCATGAAAAATCTTATAACATATCCATATCATATCCATTAGTTTAGTCACAGGAAATAATTTTTATTTTTCACATGATGTACATGTTGATAAGGAAGCGCTTATAGGTTGATGACCACCGCATCCAGCGGTACTAAACTTTCATAATAATGGGGCCAAAAAATAGTAAGTCGATACAGGACCGCACTGTCACCGATCGGAGGTCAATGAACCAATATTTTAAAGGATATTCTATTTCGTTTAACACCCTCCGTGGCGGTAGCGAACGCGGCCGCAACGCAAGGAGGCACGGACTCGATCCCTGCGCAGTTTAAATATTTACGGTTTGAATTCATTTAGGTATTTCTAAAGATTACAAATCACTTTACAGAAATAAATACTTAATTTGACTAAATTAGGTACATTTTTGTAGTCCAGGAATAGCAAGAACAATGTTAACATTTTGGTAATAATATTGTATAGTAAGAAGGTAGTTTCTAAAAGTTTTGTGACATCGCGCTCGCTGTACGATGACTAGTTACTTTGTTTGTGATTCTAAATCTAAGGGCACGTTTACACTATGAGCAAATAAATTTTTTTTAGTTATTTTAATTAATTATTTTATGACTTTTTAAGATGTGGCATTTTAGTAGTTTTTTAAATAGTAATAACGATTGTGTATTTTTAATTTCTTTTGGTAGTGAGTTATAAAGTTTTGCTCCCTCGTGTATAACTGTTTTTTTTCCATAGTTGGTTCTAGTACTAGGAATGTGTAAGTCTTGTGCTCGCCTCAGAAGACGTTTTCGCACCTGTATATTTTTTGTGAGTGTGATTTGTGTGTGTAAGTCTCTGGAAAGAATTTTACGGACTAAAATACATGTATTATAAAAATATATGTCAGAAATGTTAAAAAGCTTTGTTTCTTTATAAATTTTGTATGTAGGGGTCAAATAGTGATAGTGAAATAGAACTTTTATAATTCTATTTTGCGCTCTTTGTAGCTTTTCTAGATTAGTTTTAGCTGCTGAACCCCACAGTTCTATAAGGTATTCGATGTGCGGTTTCACCAGTGAATTGTAGATAGTGTGGCGGACTTTTAGAGGAAAGCATCTCACAATTCGACGTAATGCCCCCGTTAGGCTCAGTATTTTAGAACGGGTTTTTTCTATATGTGGTTTCCATGTCAGTTGATTATCTAGAATAAGTCCAAGATATTTCTCTTCATTTACTTTGTTTAGATTTACTCCATTGATACTAAGAGGTTTGTGATCTGGGACTTTTTTGTTTTTAGCTGCAAATATTATATAGTTAGTTTTAGATATATTGATTGTTAACAGGTTATTTAAAAACCACCTTTCCAAGATTGTGAGATCTTCTTGTGCATCTTGTATTATTGAGTCAATTGAGTTACCATAATAAAAAAGGCAAGTGTCATCAGCATATAAAGAAATTTGCCCCTTCAAGCCTATCTTGTCTATGTTGTTAATATAGATGAGAAATAAAAGAGGACCACAAATTGAGCCTTGAGGCACGCCGTAGTTGATTATCCTAGGCGTGCTAACATTGTCACCGATTTTGGTAACCTGTCGGCGCCCCTGGAGGTACGATTCAAAAATTTTTAAAGCAATTCCAGTTATACCGATCGAGGCAAGTTTATTTATCAACAATCTATGACTGACAGTATCGAACGCCTTTTTTAGGTCGATGAAGATCCCTAAAGCAATGTGTCTCTTATCTATGTTAGTCTTAAGATTTGTAATTAAGTCTGTCGCAGCTGAAAGAGTATTAGACTTTGATCTGAAGCCATACTGTCGTTGAGAAAGATAGTTATGTGAATTTAAATATAGACTAAGCCGATTATGCAATAGCTTTTCAAAAACTTTAGACAGCACAGGCAGGACCGATATAGGTCTATAATTGTCCGGGGAGAGTTTAGAACCAGCTTTAAAAATAGGGGTAACTTTGGCATATTTTAATGAGTCAGGGAAGTGACCTTCAAGCAAGCATTTGTTGATACATTGAGTAAGACTAGGTAATATGAGATTTATTTTATTTGTATGCATGAATATGAACATTTGCAGTAGTCTGGTCGTGCCTCGCAAAGCACGTTAAACCGTTGATCCCGGTTGCTAAACAAACATCTAATGACAGTCGTTACGGGTTGTTGGAACAATAGGTTTAATTGCAATGCTTATATACGGCAGTCGCATCACGGAAAATAACGAAGTTTAGCCATAATTAGCAGTTAGACTGGTAAAGCAGACCCCAAACTCCAAAGCTGAAAAAGCTTCGAATGCGACTGGGATTAACGCTGAGATGGTGATGATATTCTATTCTGTTTCAAATTTTATGCCATTTGGTTTTTTTGAACTTTTCATTTTTTTATTTTTAATGCTAGGTTTTTTTATATGGTTTAGGATTATTCCTATGAACCAGCATTGTCCGTGTTTTCATTTATTGCCGTATTATCAGCACCACTCTGTGTATGGACGGGCGAAAGCAGATCAAGCTACCCTAAACTGTCAAATATTCCCAATCAACCTTGATCCTTAATGCTTTAGATATAAAGTTGAAAATCGAATAAAGAAATCTGACTGATAGTAGTAGCTTGATGTGCTGTCATCTGTACTTGTATTTTTATTACATCTTTTCAAAGTACTCTCCACCAGCATCTGAACAAAGTTTCATGCGTCTGAACCAGTTTTCCAAACACTTTCTCCAGTCCGCCGCAGACACCTCGTATTCAGCCTGCTTGAATGCTGTCAGCACATCATCTGGCGACGAAAATTGTATCCCTTTGAGCTGATCTTTTATTTTTGGGAATAAGAAGAAGTCACACGGTGTCTAGTTATATTATTGTCCAGGAAATCCCTCCTTTTGATTGCCGTGTGGGCGGGCGCATTGTCGTGGTGAAGCAATAACCCGCGAAGCCCTGTGTTTGGTCGCTGGTTGCTCACAATAGAGAAAACTTCTATCAAGCATTTGGTAGTATACCGCTCATCGTTAATTCTTCTTTGGTTTCCTAAATAAAATGAGACCAAGTAGCCAGTCAAACTAAAAAAGCTCGCGATCAAAATCATAGCCCGCTTCCAGATCGCTTCATTTTTGTATTCGTTTTGAAACATCCAAATTGTCGACTGGCACTTCGTTTCTGGATCGTATTGTTAAATCCAAGATTCATCGTAACGATGTCTATCATATCATGGCACCATTTCACCCGTGCCTACTTCTGAGCATCGCTGAGAATGTGCGACACCCAGCGTGAAGATATCCTCCGCAACCGAAGATGCACGTGTAGAATATCGTGAACGCTTCCTGATCCAATCTGCAGTTTATGTTGAATTTGTTGGTATGTATTTTACTGCTAGCAAGTTTTTTCTGTAACAGCCGTCAAAGGGCGTCCACTTCTTTCTTCATCCCTCAAAGTTAGTCGGCCGCGCTTAAATAAATTATACCACCGATCCACGGTTGCCTTAGAAAGGCCTCATCCATGAATGCCATTTGAAGGCTATCGTACGATTCATCTGGTTTCAGGCGACATTTGAAATTCTAAAAAATCATAGCGCGAAAATAGTATCGACGCAAATACATTTTTCAAAGAGACACAATAATTTTAATTAACTCGCAAAAAAAGTGGAGGGAAGTTTTGAATTTGGAACGTACCTATTATTAGTTATAAATAATCATATTTTTAAATAAATTATAACTGGTCAGTTTCTCATACATAATAACTTTTTGTCTACTAATACTTTCCGAGTGATCTGGTATATAACATGAAACTATCAATGAATAACTAATTATGATATACTATCATGTAATTGATTTCCGTGTAAATATTTTATTTTATTTTATGGCCCGACAAAGTGGACTGACAACCTGGTGAAGGTCGCGGGAAACCTCTGGAGGCGGGAGGCGTAGGACCGGTCGTCATGGAAATCCTTGGGAGACGCCTATGTCCAGCTAAAATGATGATGATGATGAAATTTTATACAGTAATTTTACTGTAGGAGATCTTCATATATAATAGGTACTATCATGATCAGTGATCGGAATAGGTAGATTGAATTGAGGTCCAATGACCGATCAATATCGGAAACGTATATATTAATATAGACATTCCTCCGGATTTACGGAATTAGATGATTATTAAAAAAAATATGTTTAAATTATATTAAGTCGTAAAACCGTTTGATTTGATAACCTTCATTAGAGGCTAAAAATAAAATATTGAAATGTATTAATGTAAATTTGATTGTTTCATTTTTCAACAAGTAAATAATACAGTAGTTGAGTTTTGTTACCTTCCTTTAAATGTATTGAGTAGTAATAATGTCACTACCAACATTAACAATATTTACTTGGATCCGGAATTACATTCCGGGAAAATGGCTTATCTACGTTATTCTTTCCGTGAACATTTATGATACAAGTACCATAAATCCATCTACCTATTCCGATCACTGATCATGATACCACACAAAAGTACATTTATTGTACTTATTTAAAATATTTTTTTCCACTTTAACTTTTTTTTCTACTATATTATACATATTGGGGAATTTAATACAGGGTGTAAGGGAAACGCTTCCGAAAACGAAGACAGGTGATAAGGCTAGTGATTCTCGATACGATACCATCAAAAAATGAGGATTTTTTTTAACAATTTTACTTAAGCATTTTTCGTACACTATGCTGTGGCAACAGTTAAATGAGTTAAATGAAACCATTATTTGCGATTAAATATTTTATTTTTCTTTACAACTCTAACAAGCTATGTATTCGTAAATACTTATCAGCTGACGCGCGCGCATAAACTCGGGTTCAAAGACCGCGTGCGGTCACCGACATCGCGACACGCTACGGTTTACCTTGACCTTGACGCGCTTAACCTTGAGGTCCATATCGAAGGTACTTAGATACCCACAGTCGGCGGCGTGGCAATAGTTTTAAATTGATGCACTGTCGTGAATTTAATAACAGTTTTGTATTATGTCGATAATCGATAGTAAATGAAATAAAGTAAAAGATCGCTAACATCAGCTGTAATTGACTAAAAAATTTTCATCGCATGTACAGTTTTTGAATTTGAACTTTATAACAATGTAATTAAAGTCACACGATGCGTGCTCGTTTATTGCAAGAACTGGATCCTTCATTTAGTAAGTAAACCTAATCAATTTAAAGTGAATAATTAAATTAATTGAATCTAAGAAACCAGTTAAATCTTATTTAAAAGTTAGAAAATGAAAACAGTTTGTAATAAAGCATAAGTACAATTTCCTAACAATTAAAATGAATTGATTTCTGATCTCGTTATTATTCTTTTAGCATTTTCGCCTCTGTAAACACACCGCTTTTGCCTACGCGTCCGCGGGGACTCCCCCAAAGCGTTGGATCTTCATAGTACCTCTTTAGTTAATAATAGTGTTCCTTGCGACTCGGTTCGTGAGCTTGTGCGTTACGTTTTTAACAAATTATTTAATTATTGTTTTGTTAGTTTTAAATTTGTGTTTAGTTATTAGGTATTGTTACGTTTTTAGTGCTGTTTTATTCTTTTTAGTTATAACTTTTTGTTGTTTTAAACAATGCCTGAGGCATACGTGTACAGTGCTCGTGAATATGGTCCGTCAACGTATGGGCTGGTATTTTTAATGGACGAATTCTAGGACCAGTGTTTCTACCGCCGCGCCTCAATGGATCAGCATATCTTAATTTTATAAATGGACATTTAAATGATATGCTAGACCATGTGTCTGTGGCTGAATTTCTTCGAGCATGGTTCCAGCACGATGGCACTCCACCGCATGTTACGCGTCCCGTCCGCGAGCGTCTCACTGAGCTTTTTAATGACTGCTGGATCGGAAGGCTGGGGTTCACCCGACTTAACGCCGTTGGACTTCTTTTTATGGGGGTATGTGAAAGAAAGAGTGTTTGATCGGGAATGTGACAGTGCTGATGAAATGCGGGGCAGAATAGTGAGTGTTTTTAATAAACTACGTGAAGAATGTGTTCACGGATCGACACAGCGACGGGCCCGGCTTTGTATTGAAATGAATGGAACTCAGTTCGAGCCAAACCTCATAAGGTCGCAAAGGATTTAGACAGGTACGTAAAATGCCTCTGTCAGCTTTTTACAATGGACTACAATTGCGATTTTGAAAGTGATGTTTGTAAATTCTTCTTATATATTCTTTTTATATATTCTATACAGTGCCGACATTGTTAACTCTTTCCAGTATTGCATGTATCATATGTACGCAGATGATATACAATTGTATAAAACTTTTAAACCAGCTGATACATTGGAAGCTATGAGAAAGATTAATGACGATGTTGAGAGAGTAGTGCTGTGGTCCGATGATAACTCACTAGTGTTAAACCCAGTAAAATCTAAATTTATGGTTTTGGGCAGTAGGAAAATGATAGGCACTATACTGTCAGCCAAGCCAGAGGTTTTAATCAGAGGAGAAAGGATAGATAGGGTAGAGGTGGCATGCAACCTTGGGTTAACCATGGATCCGGAACTGCGCTTTGAAAAGCATATCAGTAATTGCATGAGGAGTTGTTTTTATAGACTAAAACTCCTTTACTCAATTAGAGACTACCTGACTGTTGATTTACGCAAACAGTTGGTGGATAGCCTAATTTTATCTAGACTTAATTATTGTGATACTGTGTATGGCCCATGCCTGTTAGCAAGAACAGAGAATCTGATTCAACGCATACAGAATGCTTGTACACGGTTCTGTGTAAAGATACCTCCTAGAAGTCATGTAACACCATTTATAAATGAAAATAATATATTGAAAATGGCTGCTAGGAGAAGGTTACATATGGCTGGTCTGCTTTTTGGAATAGTCACTACACAAAAACCTCACTATCTGTTTGAGAAGTTAAGTTGGAGACAGAGCAAATATTTACCACGTTTGACTACCAAACCCCTTTGTTCAGTAGCACATAAGACCGCAGCTTTCAGGGGGAGTTTCAGGTATGCTGCCACCCACTGTTGGAATAACCTTCCTCCACCAGTAAGAGACCTTAGAACAAAGAAGCACTTTTTAAATATATTAAAGAAATACTTCTTGCAGATACAACAGACAGCTTAAGATATTATTATTACTATTTCTTTTTCTATACTCACCTCAAAGGTAATGGCCTCTGGGCAATTGATATGGCTGTCCGTCGGTGCGAGTGGCATTGGATCCTCCCTGCTTAAGCCCAATTTGTCATGCTTTTCAGTTCCTTGAGTGGGTGTGTTCAAGAAGCATGGTTGTCGTCTGCCAGCGCCATGCTGTTGTGCAAGTGGCCGCCATCGACGCCCATGGGCAAGGCTAAAAATGCAATAATACTAAGTAATCAAAGATATTTATGTACCTAATAGAAAATCACACTACACTACACACAATATTTATACATATTTTTCTATGTTTCTCACCTAGTTTATCACTTAAAGATCATGTGAAAAAAATTACACTTACCCGACAAATTGTCTCACACGCTGGGACGTCATTACGTCATCCGAGAGGTGGTTGCTAAAAATCAGCGCTGATGACAATAGGTTCGTCTGAAGTCACAGCATTTTGCTGAGCAACAACCTTTTCTTGCACAGATGCGACGCACAGTTAAACTGTTATTTGTTTTGTAACACACTTAATTATGTTCTCCTTTCTGCAATTATCTTTTTGAATTTTTAAGTTGTTGTTTGGTTTGTTGACATGAGCCAGTGTCGCTAGCGCATTGCGGATGACAGACAGATCGAATCATAGATAATATACTATACCTGGATCGAATTGTCAAAGAATGTCTGCTGTCTATGCCTATGGCATGGGGGTAGTAAGTACTACGTTGTACGTAGTGCTTATTATTTCCATCGTATATGGTCTATGGCTCTGGCTCTGACATCAAATTAACTCTGTTTATAGTTTTGCATGTTAGGATAGGAGATTTTTGATGATATTATTATTATTATTTTTTTTCCTGTATGTTGTTTGGTTTTTATGGTATTTAGTTGTAAGGTGCGTTTTGTTTGTGCAGAATAAATTTTTTTTCTTTCTTTCTTTCTTTCTTTCTTTCTAAATTGCGTATAAATCGGCTCTTTTCGGTGGCGGCTCTTTTAAGCGCGGGCGCGGTAGTGCGACGTCGCCTTTTTCGTACGCTATCCAATGCTTGTTTACGAAATATGAAGTCTTGAAAATAATCAATTTAAAGCGAAAGGTTATTGGTATCCGTTTGCATTTAGGTTGTATATAGTCTACGTTCTGGCTTCGGAAGCGTTCTCCTTACACCCTGTATAGTATCCAGCTGATCGCGTAGTCTGCGCGTAAATGAAACTGACTGATGAACTAACCGATAATCGAGACCGAAACTGACGCGGGTGGAACCGCGGGACACAGCGAGTGACATTAAATAATTACGCCTGTTTCTTCGAAGATTTGGAAATAAATGGAATTTTCTATTTGCAATTACTTAGTTTATAGTTGGTACATTTTATTTTATCCTTATTCACGATTTCGGTTCTCGTTGGTAGGCCATAACATCGGCCGCCGGCAGAAGTTACCACCCACCAGACAAGGTCTTACCGCCAAGCAATTCGTCCTGTTCCGGCATGATGTCTGGTGAAGCCGTACGGAGGAAGGGTCTGAGCAATTGCGTTGCGATGTGTGCCGTGTACGATGCGCCAAATGTTGTTGTGTCGGGAGTTTGGTCGTGGAGAGTCTCCAGATCAATCTCCCTCTGGCACAGCATCGTTGATCGTTTGGTTGGGTTTAATATTGCATCACCTCGCTCAACTGCCGTCTTCCTTCCTATTCACTAAGATTTTTAAGTGATAGTTAATAAACTAGCGCGCTTTACCTTGATGGTATCGATTGCATCACTGCTTGCTTGATTTCATAGCAGATTTATATTGAATGGGCAAAATTAAAATCTCCTCAAGAAAACCATACTATAGATAGTTCAATCCACGAAGACGCGCCCCACTATTTCTCCTAACCGTTTATAGTATATGTGTGCAAGCTTCCGTCAATGTTTGAGTGTTATCCGTACACAATAATTATCTATGAGTGCACACCCACACTACAATAAATTGACTAATCAGGAGAGAGCGTCATGGTCAAAGTGAAAGATGCTCTACTTCAATTTTATACTCTTTACCCGACTGCAAGGAAAATTGAGGTGTGGATATTTTATGTGATTATTAGTTAATATACGATTATAATACCATTTTTATATAATAATAGGAGGTAATTAGAGACATAAATGAAATACGTGAAAAAGTTTTATGGAACTTTTTTTATTGAAATAAAAATCGTCAATCACTAGTTTCAGAAATGTCTGATTCAGATTCTGAAGTATCACTGACATTTATAATAAAATTGAAATCAAGATCACAGTGTCTCATGTATTCGTCTTCTATTTTTTCCACGTGCTGACAAGTATTGAACCAGACATCTTTATTTACTCGATCAAATGCTTCATTTAAAATGGGCATAATCGAAGTGTAGTTTTGATTGATATTGCGGCTAGCAACGTCGTTTTTTACAATACCCCAAATGTTTTCGATTGGATTTAACTCTGGGTGATAAGGAGGCAGCCGAAGCACTGTGAATCCATATTCCTTTAATAATTCGTCAACTCTGTACTTGCGGAAGTTTTCTTTGTTTTTTAATATAAGGTCATAAAGTTCAGGCTTTTTGTAGGTTGGTACAAAATGGATATTTTTTGCATTCAGCCAAGTCTGCATGTCTAATTTGTTGGAGTTGGATGTGGGTATTTTTTCCGAACTAGTATTGTGATAGGCTGCATTATCCAAGACTACCACGGCATCATTTGGGAGATTTGGTATTAGTTTCTCCTTAAGCCACTTTAAGTAATTATCCGAGTTCGTATTATCGTGGTAGTCTCCGGATTTGATCTCTGCTCTGTACGTTAACAACGCATTTGGTACGAAACCCTCAGCACTTCCGGCATGTACTATAATTATGCGCACACCCTTTGTTAAATTTTGTTTCATTGCTGTTTTAGAGCCTTTGTCGGCCCAAGATTTTTTTGCACGTGGTTGGTATGAATATATGATTCATCTGTGTACACTATAGGTCTACCTGCATTACGAAAAGATTTTACCTGTTTTAAATATTTCAATCTTAACATTTGAATATCATGTTTTTCGGTTAGGACCTTCCTATTATTCTCAGTTTTTCTCCATTTATAACTAAGCTTAAGTAACAATGTTCTTAGGGTGGTTCTACATCCATTAAATTGTATACGGTCTTTCAAAATAGTATTAAGTCGTGATAATGTTGGAAATTGATGATGTTCTTTATGGCAGTTTTGGATAGTTCTTCGGACTACACCAATATCAAATTTGTCTAAATTAATTTTTCGTGGTCTTACCCTTCTCTTCTTCATAGGTGATGTAAAAATAGAAGCACTTCTGCCTGCTAAATTCGAATGCGACGTACTCGCTTCATTTTTAGAATCAATATCCATTTCCGTAGTCGGCTCTGTTGTACGCTCTTCACTTTGGACTACAGAAACTATCGCATCCGTCTCCATAGTTATATTAGACTCCATAGTAGATACTGTAGTTTGCTTTATTGTCTCAGTATAAGCCTTTCTTTCGCGTAGAATTCTAGTCACTGTGCTTTCAGATATTCCAACAGCCTGTGCGGTTCTCCATCGAGCATCAGTGAGTTTTTCTGCAAAATTTTGACTTGCTTCTTTTTTCATGAAATCGTAAACTTTAGAAATAATTTCTCTTGCCTACAATTAAAAAAAAAATAAAAAGAAATAACATTAGTCTTACTTTTAAATATAAAATGAAGTCTAGTTAGTAAAATTCAATTTTGAATTAAACTACTTTTCTTTTATTATTTTATGTGTTTCGTAACAATAATTTACATACCTGGCTTTTAAGTACAACACGCTGAGATTTTTTCGACATTTTAAAAAAATATAAAGTAGAGCAACTTTCGTGTCGAGTCTGGATTTTTGAAATACAGGTTGTACTACTTGTGTGCATCGAACCACTGACGGTCCGTGACTGACGCTCGGAGAAAACTCCCCGCGCCCCGCGATCCCCTCAACCTAAAATTGGTGGGGCGCGTCTTCGTGGATTGAACTATCTATATAAGGTTATGAATTCCTAATTCAAAATAGGGAAAATTTCAATACCTTTCAAAATAGCAAAAAGTTAAAAGACCAAAAAAAAAAAAAACAAATGACAATAAATATTTTAAAATGTAGAACGAAAATGTCAGAAGCACTTCCGACCATTTTAATCGAATCACTTCTACTTTCAAAAGGGAACTGCCGACAGAGATGTCAATTTATGAGACCTCCCTCACTTATGTGGGATTAGGTAGGTATTACAACACGGCCTGTGGTTGATTTCCCGAGAGCCTACACAATACTTCGTCCCGGCAACCGTTTACTTTAATTGCGAAAGTATTTCACTGGGAGGGTTTTCATTAAGGTAATGCGCGGTAACATTAGCCAAGAACTTTTGACATGTAACGTAAAGCGTACTTTACGTCAATAGCTTGTAGTGCTAATTGAACAAGTACGCATTAAAATATTGCAGCCAACATTTCTTGTCGTAGTATAAAGCAAAGAAATAAGAAAAAAAACTAACAAACAAACAGGAAAATTTGTTATTACAGTAGTATTAGAATGATCTCATAATGATCAGTTTTTATAATTTGCATATTGTGCTAACAAAATGACGTCATTATGACTTTCCCGCGGTCAATCACTGATACTTGACTCCATTATACAATGGTTCCAATTGAGTTGTACTTTTAGGAAAATGGTTTTTACTAACGGGTTTTATAATAATGGCAATACGGAAATGTCATTCCATTAACAGGCGACTGACCGATAATTGATCGATCGTTAGGAATTCAGCAGATTATGAACTTTTAGCACAAAGACAATAGAATCGTATTGGAATGATAAATTCATAAAAATAGCAGACGAAGTCCCCTGTTGAAGTGATTTCATGAAAAATGTTTTTTCTCTGTTAGGAAAAATCTTCAAAAGAATAAAGAATTTTCATTCCTATTCTATTCCTTCAAGAAAATTTTCCTTTCATTTGGTTCTTTTTGGCATCTTTTAATCGCTTTTTGTGAAGTTAGAACATGAACAAACACAGTAATATATAAGTTTATACATATGTAACTATCTGGCCCACGTGGCTTCACCCGCGCAAATTTTTATCCCGCTGGAACATCTGTTTAAAAATTATCCTATATAGTCATCTGCAAGTCAAAATGTAGTACAAATGCGTTCGCGTAAAAGAGTGAACCTAAGAAACTACAGCTGCAGGTTATACAGAAGACCGAGGAGTATAACCTACCCCTTTGCTTGGCGTTTGTGGACTACGAAAAAGCCTTTGATTCGATCAAGACCTCGGCTGTACTGCAGTCTCTCCAGCGGTGCCAAGTAGACTATCGGTATATTGAAGCGCTGAAGGGTTTGTACGAAAACGTCACCATGTCAGTCCGAATACAGGACCAGACCTAGAAAACAATACCTCTGGAAATGAAACGTGGTCGCTAAAAATGGGCCTTATAAAAAGGCTCAAGGTCACTCAAAAGGCAATGGAGAGGGCTATGCTTGGGGTTTCACTGCGCGATCGAATCAGGAATGAGCAGATCCGCAGAAGAACGAGAGTAACCGACACAGCCCGAATATTTGCAACACTAAAGTGGCATTGCCGGACCGATGCGCGATGGGACCGACGGGTTCTCGAGTGGCGACCACGCACCGAAAGACGCAGCGTGGGTAAGCCCCCGACAAGGTGGACCGACGATCTGGTGAAATGAATGGATTAGTGAAGTATTCGAATCGATTCTTTAATCGATTTTATTGAAGTAAATACATATGTTAATTGAAGGCGAATGTAAAAAATGTGAATGTAAATGAAGAGTGATTAAAAATTAGTGACAGGAAGGTTATGAGGATTTCTGGGTTGGGCACAGAATCCGTTTTTAAAATTAAAATTAATAAATAATTAATTAAATTAATAATTGATTTTAATTCGATTGTCAAGAACGAATCGTTCGTCCGAAGAAACGCCGAACTCATCTAGTTTTAACAATATAATGGAAATGTTTGTACAAATCTACTTATAATAAATAGGTAATAAATAATTATTTTAACCATACAAGTAGGTATGTACAGACAACACATCAAGCTGCTACAATCTTTAAACTCAATAGATTTTAAACTTTATCGCTAAAGCAACACTGATTCGGAAAATTTCACAGTTTCGTATAGAATGTCTGTACAGACAACAGCGAGTCTAGCTACCCGAAACTGACAGATTTTCCCAATCAACCTTGACCCTTAATGCTTTAGCTATAAAGTTGAATATCTAATAAAAAAATCTGACAGATTGTAGCAGCTTGATGTGCTGTCGTCTGTACCAATTTTGAATACTAGCTGTCCTCCGCGATTACACCCGCACAAATTTCGTTCACGTGGGAATATCGGAATAAAAACTCTTAAATATCATTCTTGTTAAAAACCATTTGTATGCCAAATTACATCCAAATACGATCAGTAGTTTTTGCGTGAAAGAGTATCGAACATACTTTCATACAAACTTTCACGTTTATAATATTAGTAAGCATCAGCCGCCGGCAGAAGTTACTACCCACCAAACGATTTGTCGTATTCCGGCATGATGTCTGGTGAACGGACCGTACGGAGGACGGGTCTGAGCAGTTGTGTTGCGATGTATGCCGGGTACGATGCGCATAATGTTGTTGTGTTGGGAATTTGGTCGTGGAGGGTCTTCAGATCAATCTCCCTTTGGCGCAGCATCGTTGATCGTGTTGTTGGGTTTAACATTGCATCACCTCGCTCAACTGCCGTCTTCCTTCCTATTCGCTCAGTTTTTCTGAGTGAATAGACTCTTAATAAACTAGCGCGCTTTACCATCAACGATCGCATCACTGCTTACCATCAGGCGGGATTGCGGTCAAGCGCTAGTTTATAATTATTTAAAAAAAAGTGAATTTTTTTTTCAAGGTAAATACGTCCCACATTAATATTAGCATTGGGTTTAATCGTTGCGTTAATTACGTTGAGCAGACACTTTTTCTTTCGAACACATGGAGCAAAGGATTCGCAAAATGCTTCGAAATGATTCCAACTAATAATCATAGTGTTACTCAATTAGGATGCTGAATTTTACAAGTCCTGTTAATTCCCCAGTAGAAAACAAAACTAATTAGTCATTAAGGTTTATAAAAAGTCCTTCCCATAGAGTTCACGCTAAAGAATTCTATGGAATTGTTGGGACTCAACCACTGATTCAAAGCATTTGGCGTTTCAATTAAGGTGGAATCGACTGCGGTGGCATGATAGAATGTATCCATTTGACCCTGTTGTGTGCTTCTGGCTGACAGAACTGCGGAAATGTGTACAGTGTGTTCTTTTTGTTCATACAAACATGACGTCTTCTGTGATTTCGATTTTACTTAAGATTTTTTTTGTTGTTAATTTGAAACTGTTTTTGATGGTAATTCAAATGGTAATCTTGAAAATTCTCTTGTCGATATGCTTTATTTTATGACGTAGGTAGGTAGACCATGTGTTTGCTTCACAGATGTTGGCCCGATTCAACATGGATATAGGATATTTGGGATAATTGGCCCCGAATTCCATGTTCACAAACTAAAATAATTTTAAGATCATTTCATCTTTTGCTATTTCATTAAAAAAAAAGGATAGAGGAAAAAATATAACTTTTTATATTCCATAGACAATTGTGCGTAGTGATTAAAAACATGGCGTCTAAAAGTGTGTCAATTTAATCTGGCAGGACTAAACTAATATTAACTTCTGTCCTTTTCTTAATGACATGAAAAGAATAAAATGTACTGAACTGAAATTTAGCTCAATTCGTGAACAAGTGAATCGACACTAATAACTAAATAACTAATTATAATAATAAAAATATTTATTTACCAAAAAGTAATTATACAGATTAGACATAAGGTGGTAGGTCATACATACAAATTATTTAACTAAATCTATATAACCAAAAATTATAAACCCTGCCTCTTAAACTAGGGGACCTGTGTCTTAAGAGACAGTGTTTGACCAAACAGTTCATTTAATTGCTTTCAAGAGAAAGAACGCG
Organism: Sesamia inferens; assembly: GCA_037179545.1. NCBI lineage: Eukaryota > Metazoa > Arthropoda > Insecta > Lepidoptera > Noctuidae > Sesamia > Sesamia inferens. The sequence goes on from CM073939.1 coordinate 11,756,697, forward strand.
TATTGATCTACCAAAAGAAGTGTAATTTAACACGTGCCACGGCACCCTCACCTTCTGCCTGACTCTGGTCCTCACCGGACACGGCTGTTTCGGGAGTCTCCTGTTCCGCATAAGGCGGGAGGAAACGCCAGGGTGTCGCCAGGGTGTCACCACTGTAGGGATCGCACTGAGGAAACGGTGGAGCATACGGTGGAGGTCTGACCGGCTTGAGTAGAGCACCGCCGCGTCCTCATGGTGGCGCAGTAATGCTGGCAAAAGGGGAGGCGGAGCGCTTGAGGAAGCGGGAATTCCAACGCCCTTACGCCTCTAGCCGGTGCAGGAAATGCCCTGGTCTACTTCGACATCGACTTCGACCTCGACCTCGACTTCGACTTCGACTTCGACTTCGACATCGACTTTAACTTTGACGTTGACTTTGCCTTGACATTGACTTTTGACTTTTACTTCGATTTTGACTTTAATTGCGGCCTTGGCCTCTTGTCTTGGCCTGCAGCCTTGGCCTCGTGTCTTGTCCTGTGGCCTTGGCCACGTGTCTTGGGTTGTCGCCTTGGCCTCCCGTCTTGGCTTGTGACCTTGACCACATTTCTTAGACTGTGGTCATGTCTTGGCCTGTGGTCTTGACTATGTGTCTTGGCCTGTAGCCTTGGCCTCATGTTTCAGCATTTGGTCATGTCTTGACCTCTGGCCTTGGCCTCGTTTCTAGGGCTGCGATTTTGGCCTCGTGTCTTGGCCAGTGGCCTTGGCTGCATGTCTTGGCCTGAGGACTAAGCCTTGTTTTAATTTTAAATTGAATTACATACAGACAACCAGATAAGATAACAAGCTCGTGAAATTTTGATTTTTCAAGGTATCTTTTTTAAATTTTGTACATAGATATTAAAATACTAGACACGTGTTTCGGGTTTCGCATATACACGTTCAAGAAATAACATTGTAGGTATATACTGTAGGTATATTAGAACTATATTTACGAGATTCTCGTTGCCTTTACTCGCCTCCATGTAGAAAGCAAGGAACATATTGTTTTTAAAATATATGGTTATTAAAACAGCCGTTGCTTGCTTGCTACAGGTATTATGAGACTCGAGATCGACCTGCTGGGTGATGTTGCAATTTTCATAGCAAGAAAATTAACTTGGTTGGAATGTACTGTTGTAAAGACAAGTAAAGTTCAAAACCAATACTGTTCCATCAAATTCTTATAGCGTGTTATAAGAAAAAGATGAGTGTCGTTACATTGCCCGAAAATATTTTTTTTTATGTCACAAACCGACATGTTCTTTACATGCAAACACGTTGTGAATGTGTGGGTCGAGACGAGACACGGGTGAAGTAGGAAGTGTGTGTGTGCGTTCATGTGTTATGTGCTGATAGTACTCGTTTTCACCCACAGTTTCTTGTGCGTATCCAGGGGGGGGGGGGGGGGGACAGGTGGGGGCAGAACATGTATGCCTAATTACCAATCAAAGTATATACGGGGACTATAAATGCCCCAACATTTAAATAAACCGTGTAGTAGACATTGGAACTGTACGGTGCAATTGCAAAAAAACCGCGTGTGGCTATAGCGCACAAAGCTGAAAAACTGTATTCTTTTAAACTTATTCCTTCGCCTTTGTGTCAATGTTCTACATCGAACTGTGAATTTGAACAGTCCGCACATCACATCTTGTGGGAGTGTGTTCTTTGGCAGAATGACGCAATATTATGTTGGATAGTGTACAAGTTACATCCGGAGTCGTTTATTATACGGACCTTGTAGAAACTAGAACTAATTTCCGTGCGTTCAGGCGCTTTTGCCATACCTATTATTGGAATCAATTGTAACAGCACATACCTACTTAGGACCCATTAACTTATTCAAATTTTATTCCGTGGTGCTTGGCAATCTGGGCTTCTCCCAGTTGCAATAATGTCCCTTTGTGCCGATTGGCCTAGTTCTGTTCTATCTCTTGCTTATTATGGAGGGAAGTGGAAAAAATATCTTTTTTCTTACTCCTCCGCTATACTTTTCTGATTAATTTCGTTGCGGGACCCAAGACAGTTGAATCGTTTCTCCGGGACTCGTCGAGCTTCATTGCTCGGCGTTTTTCTGGCGGTCTTCACTGTTGATTCTGGCTTTCAGGGGTTACAGTGGGTGGGAAAAAGTGTGGGGGGCTTTGTCCAAAAAAAAAAAAAAAATAGCGCACAAAGAATATTGAGTCTAGCCGAGCGTTCTAACGCTTGCGCTCGGCTGTACCCGGCAATCTTCGGTAGGGAGTTGCGAACTGAGATTGCGAACGACTAGCATTTACTTTATTTACATTTTTTCCGCGTTTGCAGTGAAACGCAGGTTGAACCCTACGAGATTATTCAAAATAATGTACTAAATATTGTACACATTGAAATGTCTACAAAAAGTCCACGATGGTATATATCTATCTCTTATGGATATCCCACAATATAATTTTTTTGTCATTTACTTTTTACCGGCTTTTATACCGGTAAATTTTCGAAGCGATTTTAACCAATACAGCAATAATCCTTATTCAATTTAATACATTAAATAAATTGTTGATTTAATATAACTCTATATCACCCTTTACAGCATGTGATTTATATGAATATTTGCGAAGATATTACAGCTTTAAAAATTGCGGGGAGTCACGTTTGCGGCGGTACTAACCGGGCGGGGCGGGGCGGGGCCATCGGGCCGCTATGTTTATTATACAACGTTCACAGTTTTTCTGTACTGTATTTAGTATCAGCCTTCGGTATCAGTATTGCACCCGCGCGAAACCGGGACCGGTCGCTGGTGTTATTTTATCTTGAAGAAGCTAAATCAAACATACGTAATTGAAAATATCTACTCATTCCGGTATCTTCATCACGGAAGACGTTATAAACCTTTTGCAGAAGATCCTTGAAAATTATTTTAAAGTAGACTACTTTAATAATAGCAATTTAATTTAAATAAAATAAAAATGCACGCATTGTTAAATTGACCTTTATTTATTTAACTACCTCTAAAGCAAGACCATTTGGTGCTGTTTGCGCTACACACGGTAGTGTAGTGTGTAGGACAGCACAACCGCGGACGCTCTGACCCTAAAATTCTAACAATTTTCCATAATATACCTATAAGGGTTATGAAGAATTGGGTGTAAATTCAGTCTTTCATCATGATATATGTAGAAGATTCGGATCCTGCGACAAGACCTCTCGACCAGAGTCATGTCGTGGGCTACTGCTCGACTATTGATATCTGGACGTTATATAGGTATTGTACAATGCTAGTTTTTTTTTTTATATAATTATAAACTAGCGCTTGGCCGCAATCCCGCCTGATGGTAAGCAGTGTAATCGTTGATGGTAAAGCGCGCTAGTTTATTAAGAGCCTACACACTCAGAAAAACTGAGCGAATAGGAAGGAAGACGGCAGTTGAGCGAGGTGATGCAATATTAAACCCAACAACACGACCAACGATGCTGCGCCAAAGGGAAATTGATCTGAAGACCTTATACGACCAAACTCCCAACACAACAACATTTGGCGCATCGTACCCGGCACACATCGAAACATAAATGCTCAAACCCGTCCTCTGTGGAATTACGTGCAGAATTTTGTGCGACCGCAGTATGATACGTATTTCGCATGTGAGTATATAGAAGTCACCACAGACCAAACTATACCACACGCGAGTACCTAGTAATCATGTTAATTTACCTATTAATTTTCCTTAAGAGCTGTGGAGAGATAGTTCTTCCTTACATAAACCACCACCATTCTACCGGCTTAAAATCTCCCATCTGGGCATGAAAAAAAAATACTTAGTGCCTTGGGTATCCATCCTAGAAGTCTTTAAACATAGACTAGTTGGGATCGTTTGGGCCGAACGATCCAAAGGGCGGTCCAAATGCACGGTACTGTAGACCTGGTAATCTCGCAGAACACGTATGAACTCCCATGATTACTAAACAAAGTATATATGAGGACTTATTTCTAACTTTTAAATAAGCCACGCAGTAGACACTGACAAAATGTACGGTGTTATTGCCAAAAAACCGTCTCAGACTATAGCGCACAAACATTACTGACCCTAAAAATTTGACTTGCCTCCCCCCTAGGCCGGACTTGCCCACCCCTAGGCCTGACTTTTTCCATCGTTTTCTGTTCATAGATGCGGAGGTTAGAAACATGACTCGCAAGCGCCGTAATGGAGGACGGGCCAAGCACGGCCGTGGGCACGTGAAGGCTGTTAGGTGTACCAATTGCGCGCGTTGCGTGCCAAAAGACAAAGCCATCAAGAAATTTGTTATCAGGAATATCGTCGAAGCGGCCGCCGTCAGGGATATCAACGAAGCGTCCGTATATGCCTCATTCCAGCTACCCAAGCTGTATGCCAAGCTCCACTACTGCGTCTCCTGCTCAGTCCACAGCAAAGTTGTGCGCAACAGGTCAAAGAAGGATAGGAGGATTCGTACACCACCCAAGAGCAACTTCCCTAGGGACATGCAGCGCCCTCAGAATGTACAGAGGAAGTGAAGCGGGCGGCAATCAATTAATAAAATATAAGACTTGCCCCAAGGCCAGAAGCTGGGTACGCCCATGCCTAAGTTGGCAGTAGCAAGTAAAACCTGTTTAGATTGAGATCCATAGACGACTGCACCTTGGAGTGTAATGTGGTGCGGATCCACAAACGATGGGCCACTTATAGTCACGTCCTACGGGCTCTGCCAGCTGCACATTACGCGAAGTGAAAGCCAAATCTCGTTGTTTATGACGTTAAAATATCTCAAATCTAGTCGCGGTAACATCTTGGCGACAGACAAATGTCAAAAAATTGTGAAAATGTAGGGTAAAACTATTTCTTGTAAGATTGAAACTGAGGCTGAGGCTAAGTAGACTGTAAACGATCTTAAAATTACGAGAATCGTCCCTCAAGTGGACGCTCCGAAGTGATGGCGCTAAACACGTAGCTGAATTCTGGGTCAAGTCCGTTAAGCTTACCATCAACACGCTTAGTAGAAGAAGATGAGAAAAATCTTATGTTAAACGAAAATCTATTTAAAAAAAACCATTATGTCAAGTTGCCAAAATCTACACGAATACTATCTACATACGTATACTTAATTCCCTATAAAATAATACTAATCCGGGCGGCGTCGCCACAAAATCGGATTACGTCGGGCGACGAAGGATGACGCTTCTGAATAGCAGAGTAGACTAACTTTGAGCCACAGTCTACTGATTAGCGACACAGTTGCCTAACTAAGGCTACTGCTACAGCCCTTCTCTTAGTTAATACGTGTTGTTTTATTTAAGAAAAGTTAGATGGAGATCTGATTTGGTCAGGATGGGAAAGTAAGTAATGTAATAAAATCTTGAGCCCTTGCAGTTCCAGATGTTTCTCTGATTCGTTTTTGTTTTTGTTTGGGATGAGTGTGTGGCCTCTAGGCTTTTTAGTTGATTCGCACGAATTTACTTGCGAGCGAAATCGGAAACGAAAACGGGCGGATCATCACTTTTAAATATTTTTTTTTCCTAAGAGCTTTACTCGCACAAAGGACCATGGGCGGAATCGTTCCCATCCATCACCAAAATGCATGGGGTGGTCATACTTATATTACATTAAAACAAATATCTCATTGACGCATTATTGACGATTAATTCATCAATACCTAGTCATTTATTTATTCATTAGTCCACAGCAGCGGGCAGCGCATGCACAAAAAGATAACCGGGTACAAAATAACCCTCTCCGCCCGAACCTTAGTCACAGTCACTTGTAACGCAGGCAAAACATTTTGCCAATAGATGCATTTAACAGTTCAAGCTTTTATATTACAAACTTAATTTTTAAAAAAAGCTTGTTAAAAAGTTGGAACTTAGACCCCCAATATCTCAGGCCCCCGGGTATGGTCAAGAGCAAAAAAAATATCTGAATAGTGGGGAGAATAAGTGGTTTTCAGCTTTGTTAAGGGTACTTTTGCACCGCAATCGTCGCTTATGGATAAACCCCTTAAACACTGTGGTGTTTATTCATAAAGGATGATTTAAGTTAAGTGACGTTAAAAGGTCAAAAATGTATGGTGAAAGAATCGCTAATCACTAGTTAACTTTAAGCAGCGTTTATGAATAAGGCCGATTATCTTTAAAACTACGCAACGGATTTTGATAGTTTTTTTTAATAGATAGAGTGATTCAAGAGGAAGGTTTATATGTATAATAATATCCATTAAATTTTAGAGAAATACTATTATTTTTGAGGTTTCTAATGTAATGTTGTAAATATTTTTTTTTCCGCATTTGCAGTGAAACGCTGGAACCCAACGATATTTATCAAAAGAATGTACTAAATTTTGTACACATTGAAAAAGTCTACAGAAAAGTCCGCGATGGTATATGTCTATCTCGTATAGATATCCCACAATAACATTATTTTGTCATTTACTTTTTACGACAAAATCTGCCTAATGTTCGAAGCGATTTTGACCAATACAGCATTAATCCTTATCCAATTTAACACCTTACATAAATTGTTGATTTAATATAGATCTGTATCGCCCTTTACAGCATATGATTTAAATGAATATTTTCGAAGATATTACAGATTTAAAAATTGCGGGGCGTCGCGTTCCGTCCCGGGTAGCTGGAGCAGCGGGCCGCTTTTTTTATACAACGTTAACAGTTTTCTGTAGTGTATTTAGTATAAGCATGGCACCCGTGCGAAGCCGGGGCGGGTCGCTAGTGTTTAATAAAAATAAATGTGAATTAAAAATTATATTAAATTGTTTTTTTTTATTTACGTAATATTATTCCCATTATATAAATTAAATAATTTTGATCAAATAGGGGGAACTTTAGGAACATATTGGTATCAGCTCCATGTTTGTTGATAGGTGGGGACGGTGCACATACGTTTTTACCCATAGTCCTTTATCTCTTAAGCATTAAGGCTCATGGTTGATTGAAATGAAATGAAATGAAATGAAATCGTTTATTAAGCAAGTAGGATCACCGATCACTTTTACACGTCATATATTTTTTTTTTAACTACACACATCAAAAGTGTCTAGGGATCAACATATATTTTTGCAATAACTTTTCTCCTGATTGATATTAATTAAAATTTTCTTTAAGGATTCATCAAATAAAATGTTTTCGTTTGTCACAGTAACGATAAACCAAGTCACCTTTGCATTAATAAAGAAATTTGCCATTTTCCTAATAAAGGGATATTTGACATTTGAACCACTAACACAAAAGTTCGAAAAAAAGACTGAAATAACAGTTTTCTCTAAAATTTTATTGGTTTCTACCGCGAACACTAACAACACAAGAACATCGGTTTGGCATACTCAAAATGAGTTCATCCAAATCACGCTGTGGAATGGCCGCCCATGTTCGTTGCAACAACAAAAAAAGGTCTTCTTGCGACTGGATACCCTCCATATTCGGCAGAGCTCTTCTCTGTAGGATATCCCATGCATGCTCAATCGGGTTCAAGTCTGGCGACTGAGCAGGCCAGGGCAGGACATTGATGTTAGCTGCGGCGAGAGTCTGTCTTACAACTCTTGCGGTGTGCGGTCGTGCATTATCATGCATTAACTGAAATAAGGGACCGATTTGCACTTGTAGAGGAACGATGACGTCTGATACAATCGTCTCAGCATAAATTTGAGCGTTGAGGTTGCCTCTGATCCAAATCAACTTAGTTCTTCCGCCGATCCAAATACCCGCCCATACCATGATGGTTCCACCACTATAAGGATGGACTTCCTGGCAGGATTTTAATCGCTGTTGGCGTCCAGGGGTTCTCCAGTGTCGTATACGTCTTGTATCCGGTCTCATACCAAAACGAGACTCATCAGAAAAGCACACGAAACGCCATTGTTCTTCTGCCCAATTTCTGTGTTCAAGAGCCCATTGATATCGAATCCTACGATTGTGCATTGCTATAGGTGGTACCCGTAGCGGTCTTCGGGAATGAAGGTTCACTTCATGCAAGCGGTTTCTGACTGTTTGGTCGCTAATTAAGTTCCCTGAAGAGTGATGAAGCCTCACGGCTAACATCATGGCGGTTATTGTTGGAGCTCTTCGAGTTAAGATTTGAATGTATCGGTCTTGTCACCGTGTGGTGCAGCGATACCGTCCTCCATGGCGCTCAGCCACGGTACCAGTGCTTCGGTAACGTGTCCAAAGTCGACTGATAACACTCTGACTTGTATTCAGAGCTAAAGCCACAGTACGTTGCCGGGAACCAGCTTCTATCATTCCCACGGCTCTGAGCATTTCTTCCCTGCTTAAATGACGTCGCCGCTCCATAATAACGTTGGTTTTAATCAGTAGTAGGGAAACAGTAGCACTAATAACGTCTTCAATGCGTTGTATGTTTTTATAGGGAAAATATTGACAGCTGATTTTCATCTTTTACTCGAATTTGATTCACAGTTCCTGATTCAAATTATGAAATGCACCAAAAAGGATCCACATAAATTTATAAAATCATAAATTTATTACAAAGCCACATCTCAATCTCAAGAAATCCGCATAAAAATGCTTGATCCCTAGACACTTTTGATGTGTGTAGATGAAGCCGGCATTTCCTAACTGACTACCTCTGAGAAGAAATAGCCGAAACAAACTCAGGGATCATCGTCTTTTTTCAAGTCCAGACATTAAAAATGAGAATGTTTACAATAATTTACCTTATAATTACGCATATTGCTAATAACAATGCTTATCAGAGCGAACAGCTCAGTCCCAAGCTTTTTTGTCTTCTAAATAATCTGTGATTTTATAATACCCTTTTTTGCAAAGTTTGGCCTTTATATACTTTTTAAATCGTTTAATGGGTAAGTTTCGAATATCCATGGGAAGCTTGTTGTAAAAGTGTATACATTGACCCATGAATGAGTTGCCTACTCTGTGGAGACGAGTGTGATGTACAGCTAGATTGTGTTTGATTGGGAATATCTGCAGTTTCGGGTAGCTTCACCTGCGTCCTAATCGGTAAACACATTTTTGTCAAATGATTGCGACTTATTGGGATCGTTTGGACCGAACGGAATAATGGGCGGTCCAAACGATCCCAACTAGTCGCAATCATTTGACAAAAATGTGTTCGCCAATTAGAAGGCTGCTGTCGTCCGTACCAACAATTAAACACACACGTCATGGTATCTTTACCAAATAATTATAAATCAAGTAAGTTAAATAAAAAGAAAAAAGCTCATACGACTAGAAAGAAGGTTGTCTGTAAAAGATTGCTCTTAGTGATAAAACCGTCCATTGTGTTGCCCTTTGTAAAATCTATATATGTCCTATTTATGTTCTGTAATCACATGTTCCTGGTCACATATGCCGCAGGACCGATAACTCGAGAGGAGACCGCGTCTCGGCAAACGTAGCGTAGCACGCCCTTGGGCGAGATGGAGCGACGATATCAAAAAGGTGGCTGGGAGTGGCTGGCGGAGAACTGCTCAGGATCGAGCTTGTTGGCGTGCCATGGAGGAGGCCTATGTCCAGCAGTGGACGAGTAGAGGCTGATGATGATGATGAATTTATATGGTGTACATAATAAAGAGTATTCTATTTTATGTTTTATTTTTTTTTTATCGTGTATTCTTATATTATAAAATATGCGATTGCAAGTAATGTGATTATCTAATCTATACATTGGCAATTGCGAGTGGTGTATTTTGAATGTTATGCAATGAAAGTAGTTACACAAAAAGGATACTACAGACAGACATACGATAAGAGTTAAATACGTTTTATAAAGCGTGTGTCTACGTGTAAACGAATAGCACGTGCAAACCTGCACCCTAATTATTCATCATCATTGAATCATTTTGAAGCCAATTGCTAATCCATTGCTCCATGTGTTCAAAAAACGTATCTGCTCAACAACGTAAATAACGCAATGAATGTTGATGAATTGTCAACAGGAAACCCATTGTTACTGATAGTGTATTACGCCATTACCCTTCTAGCTGTCTATGGATCTACTTATAGTCAAGGAAAACAGCTAGCTCCTCTAAATATGAAATATTAGCTGCACCTCGCGATTTAACCCGCGTAGGTTTAGATATGTTTTTTTTTATTTGCTCCGCTCCTATTGAGCCCAGCGTGATGGTATATAGCCTAAAGCCTTCCTGGATTTATGGACTATTCAACGCAAAAAGATTTTTTTCAAATCGGACTAGTAGTTCCTGAGATTAGCGCGTTCAAACAAACAAACAAACTCTTCAGCTTTATTGACGTGACAACGTCTTAAATTAGGTTGCGGCTGGGAGTCACTTATGAAAAAGTGTAACGCTCGGTAACGTTACGATGAGTCACCGATGTTTTAGTAAACAAAATATATTTCTATAGTTAAAAGGACAATGCCCAGTCTCCATAGTAACTTTGGCTCAATATGAATTTGTTGTGTACAGTGAATATTCTTACGTTTTTTTGTGTGGTTTAATGTCAAAAGTATGTTTGTGATTTCCATTTTTAAATTGAACTTGTAAGAAAGAAGTTATTCAGACATTTTAAATTGGAGGTTATGCATTTCTACGCAGAGAAAATTAAAGAACAAATAAACTGATGAATAGTTTTATTCTTTTTTATCATAATTATTCATTATCATCATCATCAATTTCATTATTAAATTCGATTAACAATTCATCAAGAAACTGTGCAGGGGGTTCAATATTGTTTTGGTGTCGAGCCCACCCTCAATACCATAAAATGGTCATAATGTGGGAACAGCATCCCACAGTTCGTTTGCCTACCTTACAATTGCAATATTATTGACTTATTGCCTTTCTCCCATTTAAATTATTATCAATCAAAACATACACAAAATATTCTTTTCTTCTTATATGGCGACTTTGAATTTTTGCTCTTCTTTGAGAGAGAGACAATTGCTCTCTTAGATTACCGATTGATGCCTCCCTACACACTTCTATCTTATATTGGCCACTAAAACGGATATGCTCACCATAGTAAGATCGAGCTTGACGGAGTTGGTAGGTACCACAAGCTATTAAAATCAAATCATGAAAATCTAGCTGGGGAACTCAGCGACATTGCTGTTATCAACATTTATATTTGAGAATTGTGCCCTTCTTCTATTATAATTATTTTGTATAATAAACTCACTTAAAGTATTTGTTTGGAACATTTTTTGTTGGATGTATTCTCTTTCTGAACGAGACCACACAATGAATTGCTGGCATTGCTGCTTGTTGGATTACACTGTTATTTGGAATCTAAAACAAACAAAATACAGTTATGTTACAATTCAACATTTAGATCGGCTAAAATAGTTGACATTCTATTAATATGAATCGTACTTTACCTCAAAAAGTGAAGTCCATTGCCGTAATAATGCTCGTACATCATCAGATTCAACACAATAAGTCTGTTACTTACGCAAACGCAGAGGAATACGAAAAGAAAACACCGTTCTGAGTTCTCAGAAAACAATAAGAGATTTTGACAGATATGCAATTAACAGGGTTGCCATTACAAGACGATTATCATTGCCATATCAACTTATCAAGATGTTATCGATCACAGATGGAAAATCGATTTTTGAAACTATTAACTGTAAAATACGACGAACGTATTAATTAAGAAAATATAAATAAGAAAAAAGAATATTGAGGCGGTAAATATAAGTAAAGAGTATATTTTTTATTTAAAACTATCTAAACAATAAAAAAATATTTTTACAATACAATTATCGATTACAGTAGCAGGATTTTATTTATTTAGAGTTATCGATTACAGTAACAAGATTGGCAACATTTTTGGTATTCAAATCTTGAATTCAAGAACTTAAATTAATTACTTATTATAATGATTTTTTATTGGACACAATTCCGTAAAGTACTAAATACGTTTTTTTAAGTTTGTAGTTTATATTTAAATTGTTGGGAGTAAGAACTTAGTGAAAACGTAAGTTTAATAATAAAAGTTGTGTAGGCCGTAAGTTGACATTCTCCTTTGTGCAATTCTTATTTTCATTCAATTCCTTGTTCCTATTGTGCAATTTAATTATATTCATATCAATAAATATTCTACCGAGAAAAAGACGTTGTCACGTAAAATCTTCGCCCGTAAAACCGACTTTACAGGCAACCATTTTTTTTAAATATGCTCAGCTCTCATTTGCTTTTTATTAGCATAGATATATTCTCACCTATTAGCAACAATCACTATTTTTCCACCTTTCGCGACTCGACTCATTAGACGTAACAACTGTGACAAGACATTCAAATAAAAATGGCTACCAAAACCTCACTTTAGTGATATTCGTATTATTTAGTAACATTAATTAGTGTTGGAATTTTACCACAAGTAGGTACTTAATTCAACACGTGACATTGGGTAAATGCACAAACCGTGCAAAGCCAAAAAAGAAAAGAAAAACAAAACTTCTTAATTAGCATATTATACATAGCTTTTTTTCGGAACAATCTGGATGGTACTTACATTTTTTGTAAAGATTTATCTTCCTAAAAAAAATGCTATAACTTATTGTAGATGTAATGTTATTCTCGGACAGAACAAGAATCATGATAATATCGCAAATATAATCTCGGAAAAATAAAAACATGGCCACTTTTCTAAGCAAACATTTTAAATGAGGAACATAAACAGACGCGTTATACATAAAGCAAGACTCATAAATAGTTCAGAATAATATAAAGTTAAAATACAACAAGAACGTATTTTTCTACAATTTAAAAACCGAACCAAGTCCCCGGCGTTCTCCCGTGTCGGTTCATTTTATACCCAAACAACGTGTTTTATTGTTACCATTTTGTTTCTACCTTGTCACACAGTTTTCCTAGTTCTGCTATTTCATTTCGCTTCCCACTGTATTTCCCCACAGAACTATTAAATGTTTTTCTAGTTTGCAAACGCTTACGGTACACATATTTTGACAGCTTCGGCAAGCGTTCGGGGCGTAATCGATCGGAGTTTTGTACGTTTTGGTCAATTTGTAGTTTCATATTTTGTTGCATTTTGTGTTAGCTGCTGACCTGCTGTGCGACTGAACCATCTTATCGTGAAAACTCTAGTAAACTGAGATATCATTCCGACTAATGATGAGGGATTAACACTATTGACAAATCACTCAAAACTCACTTCACTTGGTCTGGTCGTGCCTCGTAAAGCACGTAAAGCTGTTGGTCCCAGCAGTTGTTACGGGTTGTTGGAGCCCTCAAAAGTCCAACAATTAGTCTAGCTGCAATGCTTCGATATCGCCTTCGGGTTGTGGAGGTCAGACGGCAGTCGCTTCACGGAAAATATCGAATTTTAGCCAAAATTAGACTGGTAAAGCGGACCCCAGACTTCAAAGCTGAAAAAGCTTTGGATGCGACTGGGATTAACGCTGAGATGATGATGATGACTCTAAATTCACTTCACCCAATTTTTCACATTGAGATTTTTACGGAACCATACTGTGGTATTGGCTGGTCTGATATTTTTATTAGGAGTAAGTATGGAGAATATGACGATACAAATAAAATCATTACCAGTTCATATTGCTTTTCTAGATATTCTTCACCCAACAAACTGTATCTTTTCCAAATTTAAAAGCAGCGCCTCGCGGTTACACTCGCGTAGGATTCGATAAGTTTATTTTTATATGCTCCTCTCCTATTGGTCGCAGCGTGATGTTATATAACCTAAAGCCTTCCTGGATTAATGAACTATCAACGCAAAACAACTTTTTCAAATCAGACAAGTAGTTCCCGAGATTAGCCCGTGCAAACAAACAAACTCTTCAGCTTTATATATTAAGTATAGATAATAATATTATATTACATACTAGCTGACCCGGCAAACGTTGTTTTGCCATATAAATAATTTCCTAGAAAAAAAATGAAAATAGATGTTGGCCGATTCTCATAGATACCGGATAAGCACATAAAATTTCATCAAAATTGGTCAAGCCGTTTCGGAGGAGTATGGCAACGAAAACTGTGACACGATAATTTTATATAATAGATATATAAATAACAAAACCATAACGTTACCACACCAAAAATTCACACAAATTCAGGCATTAAAATATACAATTCCAAAAATGAATGTAATTTATTCTAAAACGTTATTCAAATTCATAGTCGTGCCGCGAGACACGGAGTCCTTTCAATTAGAGTACCAAATCCCTACTGATTAAACCGAAAGCCGCTATGCTGCCTAAAATATTATTATACAAAATGAACAAATGAATGAAAGAACACGAGACATTATTTTAAATCACAACAATGGAAAATGTGTTTGAATCGAGATTTATTCGCGGGTTCCACAATTGAAATTGAAGTAATTGATCAATTACGATTACACAGCATTGCTGCATTGCATTTTCATCGTTGATGGCGTATAGATAATAATAAATTAATTGTTATTGTTAAAAGTGCCGATAACCAAAGGACAATAATATCACACCTGTAAGCCCCGAAGAATTAGACAGAGAGATAGGTACTTATTAGTACACCCACATTTAACTTTATTTTTTACATTATTCCCATGTAATCCAGACTAAGGACCGCTACTGAGAAATTCCAGGGATACAAAATCAAATAACATTGGGCGGAGGCCCAATCTAAAGATCATACTCGGGACCTCTAGAAATCCAATAATGTACGTAATTAATAGTCTTGATAATTATTAATATTATTCGTTGCCTACCGAGTATAAGGTAATCGAGTTATTATATGTAAGATAAACATGTACAGTAAATATACTTTTAAGTAAGTATTATTAACTAGTAAAATAGTGAAGTATGTTATTAAATATTCGTCAGAATAGCTTATAGAAATAAGATTTTACTTTCAATAGGTAATCCTATTATCGCAAAAGATTTTAAAAGCTATTAAAACTATTTCTAACTATAGCTATCAAAACTTCGAAGATTATACCTAAAACCTGCCTACTTTTCTTTGAAGACATAGGGACTTTCGCAATATATTAAAATGATCTAAACACTAATGCGGTATTGTTCTAAGTAAGCGAACTCACAGAACGTGATCCTTTCAATAAAATTTAGATTTCCAATACATTTCTAAGTGACATAATTTCCCAGGAAAAGATGAAAAATATTGAAGATTACATAAAAATAAGGGTAACCTTTAATGGAACTTTGGGATCGTAGGACTGGGGCTGTAATCAAAAACCGATCTCAAGCCGAAGGACATTCTTACCTGCCCGTCTTCCCAAAAAATCCGCACTTTTCCTTAGTTCACTTCAAAATTATATTTCTTATCCACCGTTTTATACTATCAAATGTGATATTTCTCAAAGGTAATGTAGATTGCCTTCATAGAAATATGAATTTATTCTGTTCGCGTAGGAACAGCGCAATGCATAATTTAATATTCAAAGATCACAAGAAGTGAAAATCAAAAAGCAGTAGTGCCTCCAGTAAATTCTGTTATGTAGTTAATGCGCATGGAGAGATTTTATTTTATTTTTACAAATATTGATTATTACATGGAATTATTTGTGTAGTGTATACATAGATTATACAGACGACAGTACATCAACCTACTACAATATCTCTTAACAGATTTTCAACTTTATGACTAAGGCGATGTTGCAATGTGTGCCGGGTACGATGCGCCAAATGTTGTTGTGTTGGGATTTTGGTCGTGGAGGGTCTTCAGAACAATCTCCCTTTGGCGCAGCATCATTGGTCGTGTTGTTGGGTTTAACATTGCATCGCCTCTCTCAATTGCCGTTTTCCTTCCTATTCGCTTAGTTTTTCTGAGTGAATAGACTCTTAATAAACTAGCGCGCTTTACCACCAACGATCGTATCACTGCTTACCATCAGGCGGGATTGCGGCCAAGCGCTAGTTTATAATTATTAAAAAAAAGGCAAGAACTAAGCGTTAAGCTTCTAGATTGATAGGGAATATCTGATAGTTTCTTCTTGAGAAAACCTGGACTTGTAAGTCTGAAATCGCCAACCCGCATTGAGCAAGCGTGGTGATTACGCTCAATCCTTCTCTGTATGAGAGGAGACGTGTGCCCAGCAGTGGGACGATAAAAAGGTTGATGATGATGAACCTGCACTCTAATTGCGTATCACACTATTACTATCAGTTGGAATAATTTCGAAGCATATTTCATATTTATTGCTCCATGTCTTCGATAATGTGTAGACTCCTCAACAATGTAAATAACGTACTGAATATTGTTGAACTGGCAAAATGTAAACCATTGCTACTGATAGTATGTTACTTAATTAGGCTGCTGCTGTCGTCATCATACGATAAACCCCATACTATTTTACTGTTCAAGTGATCGCGCCTCATGGTAAGCAGTGATGCAATCGATAATGGTAAAACGTATTAGCTTATTATGAGCCCATTCATTCTAGCCTTGAAGACACTTCAATTGTGTTCTGACGGAAAGACCTCCGCAGACAAATTATTCCAGTCCTTCGATGTACACGAGATAAAAGCTGAGGTAAAACATTTCGTCCGGATCGTAGCGGCGTCAACAACGTAAGGGTGGATACTTGTCGCGATGGCTACCTCTAAAATTTAATATGCATTAGAAGTTCAGACATAAAAAGAAAAAGAACTTATTACTAGAAAAAGCCCCAAGCCAACCCTCCTAGAATATCAGCGATCCAATCAAATAAACCATGTATCGTTTCAATCTAAACATAAAATTAAGGAAAAATTGCTTACAAAAGAGAAATTTCTCCTCACAAAATATATCAGGAGGACATCTGCACTCTTTCGTCCAATCCGTAATAAAAGTGGACAGCGGTCATAAATTTTGAGTCGAGGACGTCCCAATACCACAGGGGCCGCGAGCCACCAGCCAATCCTTGGGAGCAATCAAATTGTGATCAGTACCGCATGAGAAGAATTTTTTATGCGCACCCTTCGAAAGCCTACGAGATAAATCCGGGCTATGAGTACGGGACGCTGCCCATACTTATTTGTTTTGATTGAATAAGTGATAAAATTTTACGTGTCAATAGTACCAGTCTCAGACGACCATAAACTAAAATCAGGTGGCTGTTTTTAGTTTATGATCATCGTAGATTGGTAAGGCCCTTTGTTTTTCCACGGTTGTCTATGGTACGAAGTTTTTGGCGGGAAAGCTGAGTGCCACGCTCATTATTCATTGGATTTCTATAATTTCTTACACATGTTATTGGCAAAATTGTTGTCTCTAACCACAGGGGCCACTGAAGAGTTGAAGTAGTACCTATTCACTCTAAAGAAAAGAAAGAAAGAAAAGACGTGTGTGGAGGTTTTTGGCGGGAAAGTCAAGCTGAGTGTCACGCTCATTTTTTATTGGACTTTCAAATTATTTATAGAAAAAAGTGCCTCCAGTAAATAATTCATATAGAACCGTGAAATATCGCAGCATAGTGGCCACATCATGACATTGCTTCAAACCGTCTTTTTGAACTGTCATTGGCGATATCCGCCATTATTGTGAAATAAAATTTTCTAAGAGTTTCTCTAGTTTGTTACACGTGTTATTGTCAAAATTGTGGTATATATTCCACAGGGGGCATTGATGAAGTGAGGTTGAATCTCACTTTGAAAAAAGAATAAGAAAAAGACGTGTGTGAACACAGGGCTGGTTTTTTTATCGTGTTAATTTTGTACCTACACTTCTATATTAGAACATTACATATATACTTTGTCAGTAAAAACAACATTCTCTATAAAAGGAAGTAGGTATGAAAGACCAAAAAACGTGTCTATTATACAGTATGTTAAGAAAACCCTGTCCGACTCGTGAAGGTGTTGTTAGGTATCGATAACTGATTCTGACTAATGCATACAAAACCGGGCTAAACTTAAAAAAAATCCCCCTAAAAAAATAAATATTATTTCGCAAAAAGAGGTAACTTAATGAATGTGCGTTATGCACACCTATGCCCCATTCCGCGGGCTGCGGGCGGCAGGGCACGCGGCAAGTGCTCGCATCGCTATTCGCCCATAACAATACCGGTGTTGTCACTTTTTAAAAATTACCAAATTTCGGGGAAGTTGAAATTAGTTCGCGGGAAAAAAGATTATTTCAAAATTCATTTGTATTGGTACTATGATGATTACGTAAAATTTTATATTATATTTGGTCATGTGTTTACCTAACCTTTATTATCCTTATGGGTCGGACAGGGTTTTCTTAACGTACTGTATATGGGATATTTCACTACGTACACCTACAGATTGTGGACAGATTATAATGATTATAATAACTCGTATTTAAAGAGAACTTCATATAACATTATTCAACGCATAATAACCTGCCGCGGGGCTAAGTAACTAGTAGCCGACTTTTATAGACACATAGTCAGTTCCTGATATTTTAAGGTAATCAAGATCATAAGCCAGACTAAACTAAATTAAATGCTAAGCAATTAAAATAATACCGTCTTATTAACCAATCACAAACCTGATACGCTTTCAAATAATTAACGTAGAAATAATTTTGACGGCCATTTTTCTTTCCTTGGAGCTGTTGGTACGCAAGTAAACGTAATTATTTAAATTTTTACATCATACTGGTAGACGAATGTTTATCTAGCAGGATGATTACATAACTCACTATCAGAAGCAATGTTTTTTTTTAATTTCACAGGTCAACAACATTCATGTCGTTGTTTACGTTATTTAGCAGACACAATTTTGGAACATAGGGAGCATTGGATTGCAACGTGCTTTAAAATTGCGAGTAATAGTGTGTAATGTAATTATAATACAGAATTAAAATTAAAAGTACAGACGCCAGCTATCCGAAACTGTAAAACGTTCCCCATCAATCTTGACAAAATAAAAACCCCTTATAAATAAAGAGAATAAAAAAACAATCTTGTACCTTAGTACTCTAGCGTTAAAGTTGAAATTCTGTTTCAGAAATTTAACAGATTTACTCTATATAAATAAATAATTGGTATTCATCTAGGCTAATATTATAAAGATTAAAGATGTATTTTTTTGTATGTTTCCATATGATTTGGATGTTTGGCATGTGACTATTTTTCTAATTCAGACCAGTCTATTGATAAAAACAGGCCAAGTGCATGTCGGACTCACGCACTAAGGGTTCCGTACCATTGATTTATGAAATTAAAGCATTTAAGTTATTTGTATGAAATATTACGCGGTAATCTCTCTCTAGATCTCGTTCAAAACAATTTTCGTTGGTAGTTTTTATAGTAATGTACATCATATGTTTTTTTTAGATTTTTCATTTTCTTATTTTAGAAGTTAGAGGGGGGGGGGCAACTTTTTTCCATTTTGGAAGTGTCACGCAAACTATTCGGATTAGAAAAAAAAATTTAGGAACCTCGATATCATTTTTGAAGACCTATCCATAGATATCTCACACGTATGTATTTGATGAAAAAAAAAATTGAGTTTCAGTTCTAAGTATGGGGAGACCCCAATTTTTTTTTTATTTTTGCATCAAAATCTTAATGCGGTTCACGGAATACATCTACCTACCAAGTTTCAACAGTATAGCTCTTATAGTTTCGGAAAAAATGGCTGTGACATACGGACGGACAGACGGACAGACAGACATGACGAATCTTTAAGGAATCCGTTTTTTGCCATTTGGCTACGGAACCCTAAAAAGGTAAAGTATTCTATTTTAATACTACTACTCTAGTTTTTGTTCTAATATACCCACTGGATCTAAATGTATGCGGTAGAAACCGTAGGGTAGAGCAATCAATAAAATGTAAATATAATATATTAACTAAAACTATATAATTAATAAGTTAAACTATTAACTGGTAACTGGCAATGTATTAAGAAATAATCTCTCGGCAATCGTTTATCATTCTTTTATTAACAGGAAAATATTGTACTAAAAAATACCGCGTTGTTTAATACTTATAACTGACAGCATAATCCATGTTATCAATAATAATGTAGGTACGTACTCTTTTAACATAGACATTATTTTCCTCTACGCATATCTACGAAACAAAATGATTTATACAAAAACATATCGAAAACAAAAGGAAATCGTTCTTTTTTTTTTCTTATTCACAAACAAATTCAATACGAGATGCCTGAAGATCAAACGACGTAAAAAAAATCAAACAAAAAAAAAAAAACAAATGAATAACGAGTCATATTCGAACACAATCCGTTTTCAAAAGCAACCTCATTAATTTAATAAGTCTTAACCCGCGCGCACTTGTGTTTGGCACAAGGCGGATATTGCCTGCCATGTGTGGATCGGGCACAACATCTCACACATTTTTATAAATGAAATCGAACTTATCGGTCTTTTTGTGTTAATATCAAAACGTATCTAGTAAATGAAATGTCAGTATGTGTTCATTGTCTTCTTCTTTTTCTTTTTTCAAGGTGAGATTCAACCTCAACTCTTGATCAATGGCCTCTGTGGAATAATACCACAATTTTGCCAATAATCATTATCAACCTTTTTATCGTCCCACTGCTGGGACGATAAAAAGCTCCTCTCATACAGAAGATTGAGCGTAATCACCACGCTTGTTCAATGCGGGTTGGCGATTTCAAACTTATAAAGTCCAGGTTTCCTCAAGATTTTTTCCTTTACCTTCAGTCACTGGTGTCCAAAATATACTTAGAAAATACATATAACTTTGAGAGGCTGGTGTTTTAACCACTAGACCACCACGCCAATAATACGTGTAACAAATTATAGAAATTCGTTAAAAATTTTATTTTACAATAATGGCGGATATCGCCAATGGCAGTTGAATAAGACGGCCGCGTGAAGCGTCTATGAGGGACGTTTGAGGCAGTCATGATGTGGCCACTATGCTGCGATATTTCAATGTTCTATATATATTATTTACTGGATGCACTTTTTACTACAAAAATCACGTGCTTTAGGAAATGACACTAGGTATATATAATTTTAAAAGTCCAATGAAAAATGCGCGTGACACTGATCTTAGCTTTACCGTCAAAACTCCGCGTTCATTGTCAACCCTATTATATGATGTTAGATGACGCAAATTGTTATCTATAATTAGTAGTCATTAGCAAAATAAAAATGTCATTACATTTTTTTGTTACATAAGTCAAGAAGGAGCCATAATGTCTGACCACCAGCACCCTAATTGCGTAACACACAACTACTATCGATTGCAATCATTTCAAATCATATTGCTAGTCAATTGCTGCATAAATTCAAAAAAATTGTTGGCTCAACAACGTATACATGAACTGTCAAAAAGGAACCCATTGCTACTGATAGTTTGCTACGTAATTACCCTGCAGTCTTTCCAAGAATTGGGGTGTTGGAAATCCTAAACAATAGGTAATTTAATGTCCATCGGGTAGATTTATAAAAAATATTGAACATGTATTTTTCATTTTTTCTTTTATTCAAATACTTAGGAAGATATACTGATTTGAAATGTCGCATGACGTCACGCCGTGGTACAAAATATAGCACGGCGTGAAGTAATTAGCCCCCACTCCGTAACTTTAAAACGCTATATCTCAGTAGCTTTTGGTCATTTCGACAAAATAAAAAATACGAGTGTTAACTTTTTTTATTATCTATAAGACGGTCTATTTATTTTTTTGATTTTCATACCTTGGACACATCCCTATTGTTTTTACCCAGTAAAGGGTTGCGACGCTCAGATACTCAGTCCCACCGTGTAAAATATTTCTTAGTACGGTAAGAAGAAAGAAGCTTTTTTGTTAATTAACCAAAAAAAAAAAATCTTTTGTAATATTTAGGCATTTATCTTACACTGACATATTATGTTACATATGTTCTTGAAATGAAATAGGTGTCTAATGGAATCGTAAGTGAGAGTCACGCGCATATTTCATTGAACTTTTAAAATTATTTATAGTGTTGTTTACTAAATAAAAGCACGTGATTTATGTAGTAAAAAGTACATTCAGTAAATAATTCATAAATAACATTGAAATATCGCAGCATAGTGGCCACATCATGACTTTGCCTCAAACCTCCCTTATAGACGGTTTACGCGGCCGTCTTTTTCAACTGTCATTGGCGATATCCGCCATTATTGTGAAATTAAATTTTCAGAGTTTCTATAATTTGTTACACGTGTTATTGGCAAAATTGTGGTATATATTCCACAGGGGCCATTAATCACGACATGTATTTTTTGTTTTATCAAAACAATAAAAATTGACAAATATGAAAGGCATCAAAGATCAGGAGTGGTGGCTGGTGAGGTCACTGGTCGCTAAAAAGTGTACCGTGCAGTGACGTCACACGAGTTTTCAACGCACTGTGTCGTCTTCATTTTTTGCTTATATTACAGGACTAGTTAGTTTTTTTAGTCAAATACCCTATTATTAAAATGTGTCCCAACTCATAATTTAATTTAACAATAGCTAAGGAGCTTAGACGTCCTTCACCAGGTCATCGGTCCACCTGGTTGGGACTTGCCACGCCAGAATCTTACTGCCTCATCGGCCATCGGTTCTACGAGCAATGTGCCCCTGTCCAATGCCACTTAATTTTAGCGACTCGAGGAGCTATGTCGGTGATTTTGATTCTTCTGCGAGTGTCCTCATTTCTGATTCGATCGCGCAGAAAAACTCTGAGCATAGCTCTTTCCATCGCCCTTGCGTGTCATGTTAACTACAAATAAATGTACTTCATTTCTTTTAATAAAAGTTCATCAAATTATTGCTCTATCTATAATATCTTGAAAACAATCTAAATAAATATTAATATTAAACTTGCATGTAGTAAATAAATCTCTATGCTTTGTCGTAAAAACCGTGCGAAGCAAGTTTTATTATAATGTAGAAAATAAAACATCATAAATATATGTATAAAGTTATAAAAAGATATGTCCAGTTGGCTAAGGAGTTCATAGATGCAAATCTTACCAAGTCCCGGAATAAGAATCGTATGCGATATTTTTATAACATATTTTATCTCCATTTGCCCCTTTTTAGACTGAGAAGATGGTTTGATTTTAAAGCTATTTTATT
The DNA here is from genome assembly GCA_037179545.1 of Sesamia inferens. NCBI lineage: Eukaryota > Metazoa > Arthropoda > Insecta > Lepidoptera > Noctuidae > Sesamia > Sesamia inferens. The sequence goes on from CM073939.1 coordinate 11,779,670, forward strand.
AAGATAGCCTTTTTGAATATAGATAATGTGTGTTTTATCAAAGACGTGTTTTATTAATATTTCTACCTCTACAATGCCTAGGTCTCAACTCTCAATTTACGTAAGGAAGGTCACGCAATATTGAACTTTATGCCATTATCATAAGGTGAATTTGTAACAATATTGGGATATATTTTTAGGCATTTTTTTTTTTTAGAACAGTAGCTTTTGACAACGAGTTTGTTTCATTTCAGAGGCCTTTACATTGTCTGGACAAGCTCTGACCATGCAGTATTTGAAAGAGTCTATGACTTCTGAATTTGTTTCGGCTTTTTTTTCCCAGAGTATTATCTAACAGTTCTAAAAAGAATATGATTGAAGAATAAAACAGTTTTATACTTCAATCATATTCGTTCATCAGTCAAATTTTTTCATTGCATTTTTTACTTTATCTCTAAAGCATTAAGACTAAGGTTTGATTGGGAATATTTGACAGTTTCGGGTAGCTAAAACTGCTGTCATCCGTACAATCCTACTTACACAATTCATATATCATTTAAAAAATAACTTCCCTATGATTGATATACTTACTGAAAATATATTATTCGATAGCAACGTGTGTAAGAAAAAGAAAATAGGTGCTTTCGACTACTTAAAGCATATTATACACTCATACAAAAAAATAACACTATTCCAGCATAAAACCTAGAAAAGAGACATTGCGGTTTTTTTTTTATTATATTCACGGCACAAGTTCGCGAAACAAGTTTCCCGGGATCCGTGGATGTGAATGGCCAAGTTCGATGGAACTTTACTCTTTACTCAACTCAGAAGTTTTGCTTCCGATCCGATGGAACCACATCAAAAGATATAACAAATAATATATACAAATTTCAAATTCAAATGGATTAACTGTTTCTAGAGTTGGCGCGAAGTATTTATGTTTTGAATTTCGAATTTATAATGCTTTGTATTGTTTCGTTGTTTGTTACTGTTGAGTTCTTGCTGCCTGTACCGGCTGTTGTATTTTTGAAAGTACGGAATGTAAGCGGTCAACTGTGAATAAAATATAGCTTGACAGAAGCATCGACGCACAAACTGGAACCATGGATTCAGTAAGTACATAATTCTGCCGGTGGGTAGAAATTATTCGTCGTGTCTATATTTGTAAAAAAATCTGTTTCATAAATTATTATCACGTTTCGCTCTTTTGTTTTAGTAAGCAAACTGTTGATAAAGTGGCGAAAATTTAAAACACTGAGGTGTCTAGAATGATTCAAGCACGCATGCTTGAATCATTCTAGACACCTCAGTGTACACTGATTTCATGGTTACCACTTACCCCTTCATATCCGTCACAGTGTAGGCGGTGCCACCACCATCCATTCCGTGAACTAAAGAATGTAAATAATGAAGAAAATAGAAAAATGTAAGAATGTGTTAATCATAAACGCTGCTTGAAGTTAACTAGTGATTGTTTAAACATACATTTTATACATTTGCATGCAGTGTTGCCAACCTCAAAAAGCTAAAAAACAGCAACTCGCTTAACAAAAAACAGTAGAAAACAGTATGTAAAGAAAAAAGGCAGAATTCATCGTTTTGATCATATAATTAAATAATAAACAATTTCTTAGTAGACTTTCTTAAACTTATTTCTTTTGTCGCAATTATACGCATAACAAAAGAAATAAGTCTTACCTTTAGTGCTTTTCTTTAACCAGCCTTTGAACCTTTCATCTTTTAACCACAAATCTAGAATTTCTGTTCACATGTGACTAGGCCAGTCTATGAATCACTCATTTTATCGAAAAGGTTGTAATTATTGTTTTTTTTTTTTTAATAGACGCCGCAATTTAAAGAAACTGTTGAAGATGTTGTGGCTATAAAACAATACGCAATACAGTAGGCGTGTAGCTGTCATTCATTAACTAGGTTTTCTCCGTGCATAAAAAAGATACTGCCATCTAGTGTCATTGCGTTTTATTAGGTAGTGGTTTGTAATTTGTGTTTTATTACGTAATGAATCTCAACAAATGTTTGCATAGTAGTGTATTTGGTAGCGCTGAGCGGTAGTTAAAAAACAGTAGAAAATAGTAATGAAACAGAAAACATGGACATCAGTGTGAAAACAGCAAATCTACTGTTAAAACAGTAGGTTTGGTAACACTGTTTGCATGTCACTTAACTTTAATCATCGTTTATGCATAAACCCCTTAAACACTGTGGTGTTTATTCATAAACGATGATTAAAGTTAAGTGACGTTAAAAGGTCAATATGTATGGTTAAAGAATCGCTAGTCACTAGTTAACTTTAAGCAGCGTTTGTGAATAAGTGGGTAAATGCCTATCTTTCTTTTTTCTTAATTTCAAACTGCATCTCATTAGAAAAACATTTACCTGCCACAACTATTAAAAATCCAAATTCGCACAATCTAAAGTTGGTTTCCACATAATTTCCCCTAGCACAGCCTTATGATGACGTCATTATTCACGGCGAGCCTGCACCTCGGCTCATAACTTAGTCGTGACGTGACAAACCGTGCCGCGTACTCAGCACCGGACATTACCATCATTTAACACTACCCTCCTCTATTTCATAGTCTTTCTTACTAGTTTTCAGACATTGTGTTATGTTCAAAGATATTATGTTTCAATTTTAGAAATTAAAATTACCTAATAAAATAATTATTCAAATCATTTTTACAATTCTCATTTTAAAAATTAGAGAGGTTATTATGATAAGTAAAAAAGAAATTGCGGTCAGTATTTTTATAACTATGTCGTGGATAACGATATCATTTTAATGAAAGTTGCTCATTTGATTTATGTAGTAGTGGGGCTAACGCTGTGACGATATTTTATAATGGCGGCACGTGGACAGAGTCGTTTTGGAAAGCGGGGATTGTCGAACGATCACTTCGCTTGTAGGCGCAGACCAGGGCACTTTTCCGGGGCGAAACTGTCGGTTTGCCTATTTAAATTGTTATTACCAAGATTGCAGGGTATAATTACACGTCGTATTTTAATTCACAGCGCCACCTACGTAACGAAGCCCTTACCAACACACCAAGTTGGTGACGTCTCTATCGCTCCGCCGACGCCGATGTCCGCTCCGTGAAGGTATTGTTAGGTATCGATAACTGATTCTACTAATGTCCACAAAGCCGGACAAAACTTAAAAAAAATCCCCTAAAAATAAATTTTATTTCGCAAAAAGAGGCTTTATTTATAGGCTTTAGTTAGCTTTATCGGTTATAGAAATAATGTCATATATTCGTCACCGTAGTGTGAAAACCTAGGGAACTTGTACCATTTTTGCTCAAATTTATTTTATTGCGTTTCTGGTTAGAAAACCTCACTACGCACATCCTGATCTGACTCATTTGTTCATTCGATACTCGTAGCGACATCTATGACACTAAATGAGAACCGCGTAAACGCTCGCAGCTGTCAGTTTCGTGTGAATACCTAGCAACGAACGTGTAGTTTCATTTTATTTTCATTTTCATTTGGGCAATCTTATAGTACTGAACCGATTTGTATGTATGTATTTGTGAGTATGAAAGCGGGTTAAATCTCCATATTAATTAATAAAAAAATATAAAAGTCGCCATACAAAAATTTTACAGCACGCAGTTTTTTCTTCCTCCTGAAAAGTTACTATTTGCACTTACGAGGTTTTCACTCTACGGCGTCGATATGTACTTGTCCATACGCATAAATTTCGGTCTATAAACTATCTATGTGCCAAATTTCATCCAAATCTGTTCCTTAGTTTTTGCATGAAAGTAACAAACATTCATCCTATAAGAAATATGTTTATACCTACTCAGTATCAGAGTTCATGTCAATAAATTATGAAATGTGATCATTTTCAGACCAGTAGGACTCTCCCCTCTTGGCTCTTACGTAGGTGGATAAGAGGTCAGACGCGCTTCAGTTAATTTATTACTAAAAGGCTAAGCTTTATCTTTACTTTTACTTACATTTTATCGATATAAATTTTATCTGAAATATTTTTTTTAAATTGAATGTACCTATGAACACGCTGACATTGACTGAAACAATATGTTTTGACTGTAGCTAAACGAAGATGAACATGGATAAGACGAAGATCATGTCGAACTCTCATATCGCACCCACTCCAATTCTAGTTGGTTGCTCTGCACTCGAAGTTGTTGCCGAGTATATATGCCTGGGACAAACAGTCCAACTAGGTAGGTCCAACTTCGAGAAAGAGGTGTCTCGTCGAATCCAGACCGGCTGGGCAGTGTTCGGGAAGCTACGATACATCTTCTCGTCGTCCAATATACCACAGTGTCTCAAGACTAAAGTCTTTGACGAGTGTGTGTTGCCAGTGATGACTTACGGAACTGAAACTTGGTCGCTCACAATGGGCATCATACGAAGGCTCAGAGTCACACAAAGGGCAATGGAAAGAGAAAGAAGAAAGAAAGAAGAAAGGCTATTCTCGGAGTTTCTCTGCGTGATCGAATCAGAAATGAGGAGATCCGCAGAAGAACCAAAGTCACCGACATAGCTCTGCAAGTCGCTAAACTTAAGTGGCAGTGGGCAGGGCACATTGCTCGTAGAACCGATGCAGGCCGATGGGGCAGTAAGGTTCTGGAGTGGCGGCCACGTACTGGAAGACGCAGCGTAGGGAGGCCTTCAACAAGGAGGACCGATGACCTGGTGAAGGTCGTGGGAAACCGATGGATACGGGCAGCACAAAACTGGTCAGCGTGGAAAGCCTTGGGGGAGGCTTTCCATGCTTCTTCAGCCTATGGAGGCTGAAGAAGAAATAATGTCAAATATTTCGTTATAATTATATGTGATATTAGTTTATATACCTATTTTCATACTAATAATTGATTAACTCGATATTTATCTTTACTCAATATTTAACATGTCTTGTTTCAATTTTTTTTCCGCTTGTGATAATTATATTCATCATTTGATGATATTGGGTGATCCAGTTTCATAAACTTTCGAGTTTACATAAAATATTAATTGGATTACCTAGAATACCATTACATGCTTTGGTGTTCCTATAGGACAGTGGCTCCTAACCTGGGGGTAATTACAGTAACACGGAATGGCACGAAATGGCACGAAATAGTATTAAAATAGCAATAAACAAAATAATATATTAATTATGAGATAAGCGTTGTTAAAGTTGCGAATGCAAAGCAATTTCAATCTTCACATTAGTTAACTTCGATATATATTACTATACTAGTTACCTAAACGTGCAATTTCTTACATAATATATATATTATAATTCGAATTTGTGTGGTTTTAATTATTTTAAATTAGCTAGAGGTAAAATCATTGGCGTACCCAGCTTCTGGCCATGGGCAGATCTTTGCACGCTATAATCTGACACGGTTTTTTGGCAAACACACCGTATATTTTGTCAGTGTCTACTGCGTGCTTTATTTAAAAGTTACAGATAAGTCCTCATTTATAAATTATTAAGTAATCATCAGTGGAGCAGCTGACCCCCCCCCCCCCCCCCCTCGTTAGGTCCACCTCTGTTTAACGCTTAGGGAAATACAGACTTGAATACGCCATTCTTACATTTTAGAATTTTCTTTATCACGTTTCTAATGGCAGATCATGCCGATCCTTCATCGTCACCTAGACCCCGATCGCTAATCACTTTGATGACTCTTAACGAGATGCATTTATTTCTTACTTAACTACAGTTCGTCAACTCATTGTCAAATTAACAACAATAGGTAATCATGTTTGCCTTCCAAGCTTCGGCAGAACACAGCCTAGTGGGAGCCTAGTAGTAACGACGTACGAGTTGTACGTCATGGGTACGTCATCAAACTCAATGAAGCGGGTGTAATTGCATGTAATCATAGTTGTTATGTGATAGCTTTCAACACTGTGAAGAAATTCATTCCGGATATCCTAGAACAAACAATTGGGTTGTATGATAAAAAATAATTTAATGTCCATCAGATAGATTTATAAAAAATATTGAACAAGTATTTTTTATTTTTTCTTTCATTCAAATACTTAGGAAGATATATTGATTTGAAATGTCGCATGACGTCACGCCGTGGTACAAAATATAGCACGACGTAACGTAATTAGCCCCCACCCCGTAACTTTAATACGCTATATCCCTGTAGTTTTTGGTAATTACGACAAAATAAAAAATACGGGTCTTAATGCTTTTTATTATAATTTATTAGACGGACTAATTATTTTTTTTGATTTTCATACCTTGGATACATCCCTATTCTAGTACATATGACATTTACAAACCCGTACTGGGTCCGGCTGTGCTTCTCACAGCCCACTTCCGACCAAGCCCAAGCTTCATCATCATCAACCTTTTATCGTCCCACTGCTGGGCACAGGTCTCCTCTCATACAGAAAAGGATTGAGCGTAATCACCACGCTTGCTCAATGCGGGTTGGCGATTTCAGACTTAAAGTCCAGGTTTCCTCAAGATGTTTTCCTTCACCTTCAGTCATTGGTGCCCAAGATATACTTAGAAAGTACAAAGCCCAAGCTTATTATAACATACATAATTTATGACACTCGTTAGTTACGTATGGGCACTGTAGTGGGTTCTCGAACGAAAAGATACTTTGAATTTAGTGTAACTTCATTTATCTAGCTGTTATGAACTGAAAAATTTCTGTGTCGAACTCCCGCCTACCGTAGGCGCGGATTCGGCGATGTGTTTCACACGCGCCTCAAAGAGGTATCAGCACATCATAAAGGGGTCTACGAAGACCGATGCCTCGGCGCACTTTCAAGTGAGGAAACACGGGTAGGTTAAAACCTACCCGTGTTTCCTCACTTTTACTGGCTAAAGCCAGTAAAAGTCTGACAGGTCTTTCCGCCCCGCCGAGAGCGGGAGAGATGATTTGATGATTTCCCACCCAGAACAAAAAAAAAAGCCCAAGCTTAAATTGGTAATTACAAGCATTGATTATATAAGATTGGACACCTGTTCCACAGAGGAACCGGCTAGCTATCGAGTATTTTCTAACTCAAGAAACACATAAGTGTGAGGCTGGCTGTGTTAGTAAAACAGATACGAAATGTAGTATTAGTTGGGCACTAACTGTAGACACTTGGTCGAGTTCTCGTTTTGGAAAGCAATTCGAGCCATCAAAGAGAGTATTCGCTCAGTGAAACACTCAGTAAGAGACTTACGCTTCACGTACGCATATCATGGAGTAATCGTACAGGTCTCCCAAAGTGATAATGCGCATAGAAATCTTCGTCACTGTTCGGCAACGGTCGTATTCCCCGAGCGTTCGGAATAAGATATGTATATAGAGTGGTTAAGTGCATAAAAAGTGGCTAAGTACATAAAAAGTGATTAAGTGCACCACTGTTATATATACATATCTTCTTAGATATCGCAGAGTGCGTAGACAGTTAAATAAACTCAAGACCCGAAAGATTACTGGAGATCTTCTTACGTTCGCTTTAAATGCTTTTAGAGTTGCCAAGTCACGCTACAAAGCATCGGTGGAAAAATCTAAGGGTAACTTGTTGCGAAAAATCGTTGATAAACTTGACAGGGAGGGTCCGTGGTCTCCCTTATATCACGAATTTAAAGCTAACAGATCGGTCGACCTTGCATACGTTCAAAACATTAAAGTCAATGATAAGCATGCCACAGGCATAGAGGAAACAACAGAAGTGCTAATTAATACACTTATCCCTGATGATTCACCGGCTAACGATAGCGACTACCACCAACAGATTCGAGCGTGGGCTCCTGTGCCACCTGAACCACCAATGTCAGACGTACCATCTAATGACGAATTTATAAATATTGTTAGAAAACTACCGGTCAACAAATCATCAGGTGAAGATAAAATATCTAATAGGATGATTAAAGAAGCGTGTAAAACAGCGGGTGATGCCATCTTAATTGTATACAACCGATGCATTGCTGAAGGCGTTTTTCCTCGTAAATGGCGACGCGGTTTCATACGAATAATACCAAAGTGTGGTGACAAACCACCGGTTGATCCGAAGTCATATCGTCCTATCACACTTCTACCATCTTTGGGTAAACTTCTTGAGCGCCTCATCGTTCCACGTTTACTACCGAACAATATGGCTTCACCATAGGTAAATCTACAGTCGACGCGGCGCTTTCTGTCAGAAGAACCGTTAACCAATCTGAAAACAAGTACGTAATTGGGATCTTCCTGGATATTTCTGGGGCTTTTGATAACGCCTGGTGGCCTATGCTGTTGTTAAAATTAAAAACCCGCGGTTGCTATAGAAACATATATAATCTCGTTTACTCTTACTTTATAAACGGTTCCGCGGTACTTAAGCTCGGTCATTTTTCTAGTACTAAAACACTAACCATGGGATGTCCTCAGGGTTCAGTTGTCGGTCCTTATTTATGGAATTTGGGTTTTGATGACTTCCTCGCGATCCCGCTTCCTTGCGGCTGTTCACTTACTGGTTACGCGGACGATGGCCTACTGCTCATTCAGTCAAGTACCTGAGCTGGACTTGAGAACTTTGCCAATACTTGCCTAAATTTAATATCTCAGTGGGGTGATCGTAACCGCCTAGCGTTTGCGCCACATAAAACCTATCAACTTCTACTAAAAGGTAATCTTAAATCATTGCCTACTATTAAATTTAACAACGTTCCCATTAAAAAACAGCAATCCGTATGCTACCTTGGTATGATCTTAGAAAGGAATTTTTCATTTATCGAACATATAAAAATAGTTGGTGAAAAAGCTAAAAGGAACTTTTATGCCCTAACTAGAATATCCAAAGCAACTTGGGGTCTATCATTCCTAACTTTAAAAACTATATATGGAGCTACCTACTTAGGATGTATGTGCTACGGTGCACCTGTTTGGGCCGATAGGGCCAGCATAGGGGCGGCACGACGTAAACTGCTTCAAAGCCAACATTTGGCATTGATATTTTTATGCAAGGCGTATAGAACGGTCAGTACTGAAGCCTTACCGGTACTGGCAGGTGTACTTCCAGTCGACCTTGAGGTACAGCGACGTGCTTCAATGTACTACTCCGCGAGGGGGGAGGCCATGGACACTAATTTTGTTACACAACGCGACTTTAATAAAATCTTTAGATTATTTAAACCTCAGACTGAAGTCTGGGAGGACCTCTTATCCGAATGGCAAAGTAGGTGGGATAATTCCATCAAGGGCCGGCACCTCCATCTATTCTTTCCATCCGTTGGCGATCGGCTGGCTAAGACATGGCTGGAGGTTGACCACTGCGTTGCCCAATTTCTCACAGGTCATGGCAACTTTAAAAGTAAACTGTATTCTTTTAAACTTGTTCCTTCCCCTTTGTGTCAGTGTTCTACATCGAACTGTGAATTTGAACAGTCCGCACATCACATCTTGTGGGAGTGTGTTCTTTGGCAGAATGAACGCAATATTATGTTGGATAGTGTACAAGGTCCGTAACCTTGTAGAAACTAGAACCAATTTCCGTGCGTTCAGGCGCTTTTGCCATACCTATTATTGGAATCAATTGTAACAGCTAATACCTACTTAGGACCCATTAACTTAATCAAATTTTATTCCGTGGTGTTTGGCAATCTGGGCTTCTCCCAGTTGCAATAATGTCCCTTTGTGCCGTTTGGCCTAGTTCTGTTCTGTCTCCTGCTTGTTATGGAGGGAAGTAGAAAAAATATCTTTTTTCTTACTCCTCCGCTATTCTTTTCTGATTAATTTCGTTGCGGGACCCAAGACAGTTGAATCGTTTCTCCGGGACTCGTCGAGCTTCATTGCTCGGCGTTTTTCTGGCGGTCGCCACTTTTGATTCTGGCTTTCAGGAGTTGCAGTGGTTGGGAAAAGTGTGGCGGGTTTTGTCCCATAAAACATACATATCTTCTTCCGAACGCTCGGGGAATACGACCGTTGCCGAACAGTGACGAAGATTTCTATGCGCATTATCACTTTGGGAGACCTGTACTGTCGGACACTCGCTGCTCATTACTCGCCCAGTCGTTTTAGTTTATAGCGATACTCTCTTGTCGTTGATCGCGGCAATGACAAAGGCGCATTGAAAATACTGTACCTACAACCTAAAATATGCAATCATGACATCCACTAATAAGTGGCTATATTTACAACAGTATGGATTCGTTCTGGTTTCAATGGTATTTTGGGGCTTGAGTGCCGGTGAAATTTCAAATACAGCACATCAAGCTATTACAATCCGGAAAATTAGATTAGATTTTCAACTCTATCGCTGAAACATTAAGCTCAAAGTTAACTGGGAATATTTGTATAGCTTGACCCACTGTCGTTCGTACATTAATATTGAGAATTTCATCTTTGTGTCTAGGATTTAGATGCCACAGATATTGCAGATCATAGATTTACTGTCGGAGCAATGGATTTTTTTTTTTTATAAACGATGATTAATGTTTATAAATTTAAACGTCAAAAATTTATGATTAATTAACTTAACTTTAAGTAACGCTTATGAATAAAGGGGAAATCCCATTATTGCCATACATAAACAATAAAAATGTTAGCTCGATTTAAAACAAATACTACCATGGTAACAATAGACGTAAGACGTCTGATTAATATGATAGATTATGTCACATTACTTTTTGTCGAGTTTTCTTTAAGTAACGATATAATGTATGATTCATTCATGCGACGCCAATTATACAACTGAAGCATGATTTGTAAAATCAATCAATCTTCACAGCTGTAGACACAGTATTCTATAACTGCACACCATTTTACAGCTTATTTCGATCGGAATATCATAAAGGTCGAATCCAAATGTGCAGAATCGAACTATTGTAGGATGGATCCTCAGGATACAAGAAGCAGACAACTGCTCGAGGTGGCAACAAAAAAAACGCTTGGACATGGCAAGCAGTGGACGGTCTACTGCTTGCCGCGTCCAAGCTTTTTTTATAAGCTTTCGGCAAAAAATATGACGAACGATAAGAAGTTTACAAGGGTAAATATTAGATCTCTAAAGAGGAGTATACTCCAGACCAAACAATAATTTCGTGTAAATACAGAGAAATAAATAAAACGAATAAACTTTTACCTTTGACATCCGCAACTCGTGTCAAAGGGTCAAAAGTACCCGACAATTGCGCCAAAACGTCTGACCCTTGAAACCTTAAAGTTTCTCTTCATTTGACTTCAGAAACCCTTCAAACTGGTTGCTTCCTCCATCCCAACGCTATAATTTACACGGACTTATTCAAGTTTGTTTGTGTTGTTAGCTTTCATAAGTTGGTTAACCAATCAGCTTCAACACAAGGTTTTACAGACTAACGAACTTTACTTCAGATAATTACTGCTTATAATGTATAATTTTTTGTGGTTTACTTAGAGCTTAGTTTAGAGTAGCTTAGTTTGAATTTCCGTTTGTGGTCTCTAACAATGGACCTTATCAGAAAGTTTAAGTCCACTCAAAGGGTAATGGGGAGTGCTATGATTGGGGTTTCACTGCGTGATCAAATCAAAAATGAGGAGATCCGCAGAAGAATCGACAAAGACCGAAGAATTGCAACACTTACCTAAGTCACAGTGGACCGGGCACATTGCCCATAGGACCGATGCAAGATGGGGCTGACGGGTTCTCGAGTGGCAACCACGTACCGGAAGACACAGCGTGGGCCCCGGCAAGGCGGACCGACGACCTGGTGAAGGTTGCGGGAAACTGCTGGATGCGAGAGGCTCAGGACTGGTCGCTGTGGAGATCCTTGTGGTAGGCCTATGTCCAGCAGTGGACGTCTTTCGGCTGAAATGATGATGATGAGTTTTAATTTCTGGCAGTTCATGTTACTTAGTCTAGTGTATACAGTCCTAGGTGCGCCAGCATTGCGATTTTGTAGGTAATCGACGCACCGTGAAAAGGAGATGTTTCAGATATGTATGGAGCCTGGGCCAGCATATTGTACACTTAATGCTAGGTATAAATGTATGAGAAGAGACCTGTGCCCAGCAGTGGGACGGAGTGGATGATAGTTACGTTATATTTAACTGTTTTTAATGTTAATTTCCTATATTTTGACTTAGTTTTTATACAGATTCAATTTAACTCAGCCAAGGAGTGCAACACAACTAAGTACTAATAAATATGGTGGTCAGCAATAAGCGAAATAAGATTTTGACAGTGACATTTGATTGACGTGTCATGTATCTTAGGCTATCGTATCTATATTATCTACCATATGACTGCGAAAAAAATAAAACATGAATTCCGAACATACGGTCCATTAAATAAACACAATCAACTCAAATTAACACTCAACACGAACACAACGGGAAAATAGAACTGTCAAAGTCGCCACTCAAACGTCATAACCACTGTCATGGCTACCTTAATAAAGGGTTATCTCACTAAAAAACGTTTCAAATAATTAATTATATATATGTACTTGTATTTTTATTCAAATTGATTGATTTAGTAGTATTTTTATGATAATATTTTATTTTTTCCTTTTTATCTATACAGTATGTTAAGAAAACCCTGTCCGACCCATAAGGATAATAAAGGTTAGGTAAACACATGACCAAATATAATATAAAATTTTACGTAATCATCATAGTACCAATACAAATGAATTTTGAAATAATCTTTTTATCCCGCGAATTAATTCCAACTTCCCCGAAATTTGGTAATTTTAAAAAAGTTACAACACCGGTATTATTATGAGCGAATAGCGATGCGAACACGTGCCGCGTGCCCTGCCGCCCGCCGCCTGCGGAAGGGTGCTTACGCACATTTATTAAGATACTTCTTTTTGCGAAATAATATTTATTTTTTTAGGGGGATTTTTTTTTTAAGTTTAGCCCGGTTTTGTATCCATTAGTAGAATCAGTTATCGATACCTAACAACACCTTCACGGGTCGGACAGGGTTTTCTTAACATAGCTAGTATAGTGTACAAGTGGTGGCCCAAAATGAAACATCTCCATTAGGTGAATCAAGCGTAGAGTGAAATATAGTTCCAAGTAATGCAAAAGGATTTACACTATTAACAGCTCACTATAAATAAGCTCATACATAATCAGCCTGTTCCCACTTCTGGGACTCTGGTCTCCTCTCGGTGAGAGGGTAAGGGCCATAATCCACCGCGCTGGCCCAGTACGGTTTGGTAGATGTCACATGTCTTCGATTTTTACATGCTTTTTATTAGCTTCACTTGTATGTTTGCTTGCTTGTTTGTCCGTCTCTAACTCTTTAGACTACGAGTGAGCGGCTCATTACTGTAAAATGTCCCACCGTTTTCAATACGTTCGTTCATTCGTTTCATTTTTTAAAAAAGAACATCGAACTAAAAAGTTGAAAATAAATAAAGTTTAAAAACTAAAAAAAAACATGCTTTTAAAGAATATCAAACTAAAAAGTTAAAAATAATTTTAAAAAAAGCGTGAGGTGCTTTGTGCCATAATTTTTGTATATTAAGCGCCTCACGCTTTTTTTTAAATTTTTCTTGGTTTTTTTTTTTTTTTTTGTTTGTTTCTAGAATATTTTTTCCCCGCGATATTTTCCTTTATCGTTTTGAAAGCAGTGCTGATGAAATTAATTTGAATGAAGTATAGCGTCTGGTGGTATTCGAACCTACGACATACGATACCATTTGGCCACCACTGCTGTAAGCCCACTTACACACAAGTTTTTACGGTGAGATTTTTACAAAAACGATCTGTAGATCCCGTCCATGCCTTGTTTCTCTTCTTGAGGATAATCTATGTAGTTGAGATAAAAAGTGTTTTTTTTTTTAATAATTATAAACTAGCGCTTGACCGCAATCCCACCTGATGGTAAGCAGTGATGCAATCGTTGATGGTAAAGCGCGCTAGTTTATTAAGAGCCTATTCACTCAGAAAAACAGAGCGAATAGGAAGGAAGACGGCAGTTGAGCGAGGTGATGCAATGTTAAACCCAACAACACGACCAACGATGCTGGGCGAAAGGGAGATTGATCTGAAGACCCTTCACGACCAAACTCCCAACACAACAACATTAGGCGCATCGTACCCGGCACACATTAAAACACACCTGCTCAGACCCGTCCTTCGCACGGCTTCACCAGACATCATGCCGGAACACGACAAATCGCTTGGCGGCAAGGCTTTGTCAGGTGGGTGGTAACTTCTGCCGGCGGCCGATGTTATAGCCTACCACCGAGATGGTTGTAGTGGTTGTTGTATTCAGGACGTTGAAGTCGTAGAGAAGTGACACGCATGGTTTTTTATGGATGCTTTAAAAATGTGTTAGAACGGAGTTCACTAACGCGGCTAGTGCCGGTAGTTGATTAGTAGAAATCATCACGTAAAGAAAAATTTTATAATATTATACTGTCTGTCTCTATAATATATTATCTAAAACAATAATGCGACATATTCACCACAAATATATACAAATAATTTGGAGTTTAAGAAAAAATATCTTTAATTCCTACACAATAACGTTCAATTTGCAGTGTTTTCAATACACTAGTCACTCTGACAATAATTTCATTACAATCGTGGTTATTAACAAGCTAAATATAGTAACAATATTTTATTACATGCAAGTAATAATTCGCACCTACACAAAATCGCATAGTAACGATATTTCTAGGGATTTCTTATCAAATTGCTAATGGGAGACACCTGATAACAGGTCAAGTTAATGACGCACTGATTCAATATACTTACTTGAAGAGCAATTCTTATAAATTTAAGAACGTTCTCTGTCCCAATCTGTCAAAAACTACTTCCAATTTTCTTACTTTTTAGGGTTCCGTAGCCAAATGTGAAAAAACGGAACCCTTATAGATTCATCATGTCGGTCTGTCCGTCTGTCCGTCCGTATGTCACAGCCATTTTTTTTCCGAAACTATAAGAGCTATACTGTTGTAACTTGATAGGTAGATGTATTCTGTGAACCGCATTAAGATTTTGATGCAAAAATAAAAAAAGAAATATTGGGGGCTCCCCATACTTAGAACTGAAACTCATTTTTTTTTTCATTAAACACATACGTGTATCTATGGTTAGGTCTTTAAAAATGATATCGAGGTTTCTAAAATATTTTTTTAAACCGAATAGTTTGCGTAACAGACGCTTCCAAAGTGGAAAAAAGTTGCCCCCCCCCCCCCTCTAACTTCTAAAATAAGAAAATGAAAAATCTAAAAAAAACATATGATGCACATTACTATAAAAACTACCAACGAAAATTGTTTTGAACGAGATCTAGTAAGAAGTTTTTTTTTAATACCTCGTAAATCGTAAACCGCTTATTACCGCGTAATCTTTCTTACAACTAACTTAAATCCTTTAATTTCATAAATCAACGGTACGGAACCCTTTGTGCGTGAGTCTGACACGTACTTGGCCGGTTTTTTGTCCAGCAATAGTCTACTATTTATACGTAATCGGGGGAGTTGATTAACAGCTTGTGTATCTACACTCTGTAAACAGTAGCATACTCTAGTATACAGTAGCGCTCAGTCAATTCCCCCAATCAATTTGATCTGTATTGCAATCCATTGCTGAGTTCTGGGTGTAGACCTCTCCCAGGCTGTGCCATACACCTTTCGCTTTAAATTTGCCTTAGCCACCTTCTTGAGGTCGACAATCCATCGGGGGGACATCCCATACTACGCTTGTTTATACGCGGCTCCACTTCAGGACTCAACTTTATCTTCGTGTATATACTGTTACGAATGCACCTTATGTCGAGGGCATAAGGTTCAATATCGCGTGACATGCAGTGCGTAACTTTTAAGCTCTATTACTCGAGACCTAGACATTGTCTAGGTGTAATATAAAAACACATTCCTAGACTTAAGATGGCCTATCGAATGGTACAGGTTTTATCAATTTTGTCAACAAAGTGACGACATCGAAATTTCTAGAAGCCCGTTTCCGGGAATTACCGTAGGTACTTACTGAATGTACTAGAAGTTATGCGCTATTATTATTACGTCTAGACGATTCTGGAATGTTCGATCAGCTGGACTATATATAGCGCCGCGACGCCAGCGCGAGTCAGTCTGCACTTGACTACCGAGACGATAACAGCGATACTTAAGAAGCGATCTTTGAGAATACCTACTGCGACAACTGTAACGAGAACATTGAGTACTTCGTGAAGAAACATCTGTAGTGTTATTGTGTGTTTACGACACGGACTTCGTGGACGTAAGTGAATACTTCGGTGCAACGTCAGTAACATTCTACTTGTCATTGCCTACAATCGACTGTCCTGTCCTGTCCTGGGAGTCAGAAGTCAGAAGTCAGAAGTCAGAAGTGGAAGTCAGAAGGAGAAGTTATTACCTAACGAGTCAATTTTACGAAAAAATACTGAATGTGTACAATACAGGAGAATAGCAGAAGTGATTCTTGGAGGGGTTTGCCAGCAGTGATCGCCTTTGAACTGAATTAATGACACAATTGGTGCAGTGGTTGAGTGATCGACTGCAGAGCCGCGTGTCGCGGGTTCGGTTCCCGCACGGAACAAATATTTGTATGGCCTTCAATTAGTTGTTCCGGGTCTGGCCTTTTGTGTATGTAAAATTATATGTTTGTAAACGCACCCACGATACAGGAGAAATTCTTAGTGTGGGGCAACGTTAAAAAAAAAAAATAAAAAAAACGAAGATGCTCGAACTTGACAATTTGGAGATTTTGACAACGTTGTTAGACATTTAAAAAAATGAAAGTATTTAAGAAGTCTTAACTTCTGCAGAACGGCATTATATGTGAGTAATGTGGCCTACCCAAATGTCCTTCTTGGTATACTTCGTCGAATGGAATCGCACCTTTATATTTTGCGTTCACCTTCACGATTACTAACAAATGCTTGCACTGACTGGACTGACACTTATTGGGTGGATGACCACACAGTAACATTTCCTCAAGAGGCCGTAACTTCAGAGATTGTCTACTTTTTCTCACTGTCAACAGATAAATAACGCCGACCTCTTCTGGTTTATTAAATAGTACC
Organism: Sesamia inferens; assembly: GCA_037179545.1. Classification (NCBI taxonomy): domain Eukaryota; kingdom Metazoa; phylum Arthropoda; class Insecta; order Lepidoptera; family Noctuidae; genus Sesamia; species Sesamia inferens. Next base: position 11,796,626 of record CM073939.1, read on the forward strand.
GGGCGACCGAGCTTTGCTCGGCATCTTTTTTTTTTTTGTTAGGTACATCGCGTGTCTCTATATTTTCAAAACAAAAAATACATAACGAGCGAATTTTTTAAATAATATTTTTTGACTAATGTTTTTCGATCATACCGACATAATAATAAAAAAATATTATTAACTGTTATTTAAATATAAAATTACGAGTGCAATTTAGTTTAACATTTTATTAGAAATAAGTACTTATAGTTTAGCAATCAGTTACATCAGTTATATATTATCATCAACACATAGTTTAAGGTCTTAGCCTAATACTTCCTTCCTTACTATATTGCGGGTATGTCGAGGGTTTTCATTAATAATAATCATTTCACATTCTGACGCACGCTGTCGCATATCTTGCAGACGTCGCTCCCGTTGCTCATCATTTTCGGCGGCCACACGTTGTGCTGCACGCTCTCGTGAAACATCTAAATCATAAGACCTTTCTGTTCTTAAAATGTTAGTCAAGTTTTGCAAGCATTTTACTTTAGCAGCACGTGTGGTATGAGCGGAAACCTGATGATTTTCATCAAGTTCTTCTTCAAATGGGTCCTCACTGTGCGAAGTCTGACAAACACGTGTGGGACGAGCGAAAATCAGGTTGTTTTCATGGAGGTTTTCTTCTGCTTCTTGAGATGAGTCACGGCTTCGTGGAGTTAAATTGTTCGTAAGCGTTTTTTTAATGTTCTTTTTGGGATTTTCGTGTAAAAAAGACACATGATGTTTTAAGAGCAATTTTCTGGGTCTAACCTCAAACCAAACATTGGCTTCGTGTACCATGAATGTAAACGTCATCTACATCAAATCAAAGTACTATATTAATTATATTATCAGTTTAATTTAATTTAATTTTATTTTGGAATGTTATATCGTCGCTTAAGTTCTAACACCGCGTAACTCAAAATAATGAACTTTTCAGGAGACTAAAAAAAGACAGTTTTTTTAGTTAAAAAGTTCATTATTTTGAGTTACGCGGTGGAGACTAAAAAACTGTCTAGGTTTGTATACCTAGACAGTTTTTTTAGTCTAAAAAAACTTCTAGGTTTGTATACCTAGACAGTTTTTTTTAGTCTCCTGAGAAGTTCATTATTTTGAGTTACGCGGTGTTAGAACTTAAGCGACGATATGTATATTTATAATAGTTCATAAATAATTTAAATGTATTTTGTGTATGTGTTTTTATGAAAACTATGGACTATGATATATGGGATATGATAATAATAATTATAACAAAAAAAAAGATGCCGAGCAAAGCTCGGTCGCCCAGGTACTTCATCATTATTAAATCATATTATATGGATGAATTTTATTTTGCCTACTTTGAGGAGGTGCAAGGTATCATAAGGTTAGCAATAATAATAATATTTCAGTTCGTGTTGTGGCAAGTCTGAAATGTTGACACTGTTGAGAAATTCTATTGTAAATTCGACTGCTCCTTCAGGCTGATCTTTAAAATGAATGAGCTTCATTGTTTCGACTTCTCCTACACTTTTGTGCTACCCTGGTACTTTGCACCTCCACAAAGTAGGCAAAATAAAAGTTCTTCCATGTATTATATATTTACAACAAAAAATATAGTTGTTTATATATATGCAACATCATTTCTTTTGCAATTGTTTCGACTTCTACACTTTTGTGCAAAACAAAATTTCTTCCATTGATTTAATAAACGAAAAAGAAAATTCGTTGACGCCGTTTCCAATTATATAAAATGTAATAAAAAGCATTAGACAACGCCATCATTCTTTTTTTTTTAAACTCCAAAAAAAAAAGGAAGAAACACTATATTGTCAGGGATTTGAACCCGAAGTCTACAAGCTCCGAATCAGAGGCCGAAGCCCCTCAGCTATTCGTATCATTAAGGACAGCGGCGAAATTTAGCTTCTTATGAAAAGTTTAGCAATTGTTCAGTGCTTCAAAACATGGAAAAAAGACATTTTCTGAAAATTAAACCTAGCTAGATGGACTTATCGTCCCCGAAGCCCCCTGCATACAAAATTTCATGAAAATCGTAGGCGCCGTTTCCGAGATTCCAATTATATATATATATATACAAGAATTGCTCGTTTAAAGGTATAAGATTCCAATTATATATATATATATATATACAAGAATTGCTCGTTTAAAGGTATAAGATAAGATAATTAACGTTTTTTACTTATAAAAATGAAATCAGTCATCAGGGAATTGCATGATTTAATTCCCCCATCTCCGTTCCGTCATCCGACGACCCGTCGTACGAGTTTCCACCCTTACGTTGTTGACACGATCCGATCGAAGCGTTTCGCCTCGTCTTTTATACCGCGTACTTCGAGGGACAGGAACAATTTGCCAGCGGCGGTGTATCCGTCGAAATACAATTTACATCGCTGGATGCGGGAGGCGCAGGACCGGTCATCGTGGAGAATCTTGGGGGAGGTCTATGTCCAGCAGTGGACGTTTTCCGGATGAAATGATGATGATGATGACAATTTAGGTGTCTTCAAGGCTAGAGTGAATAGGCTCTTAATAAACTAACGCGCTTTATCATCAACGATTGCATCACTGCTTACCATCAGGCGAGATTGCGGTCAAGCATAAGTTTATACAACATTATTTTTTGTTCATGCGAAACCCGACACATGTGTCCAGTATTTAAGTTTGTAAATATGAGCTTGTTATCCTACTTGGCTGTCCCAACAAAAATATGGTCCATGCTCCGCACCGGCGGGCGACCGGTACGTTGACCTCTGGCGTCAGCTGTGGGCAGTACTATGGTCTATCGTAAACTGCGTGGGGCGCTCGGTAACCACACTGCAACAATTTCTAAATGTATTTGGGAAAAAATATAACATGGTGTAAAAATGATTGAAATCAGTCAGTTGCTTATTCTGTACAAACTGTAATCAGGTTTCGCATAAACAAAAAATAACGTTATATTATTCATTCATAAAAAAAAATCATGTGCTATTTAATACGAGCAGGGTCTTGCGCAATTGTTATTTGGAAAAGAGTTCCGGGGTTACTCAGTATCTAATCAATATAGGTAAAAATAAACTATGACTCGTTCTTATCGTTGTTATTCAGGCATAGACATTTAGGTATATCGCGTAATACAACAAACATAATAATGCTGATAATTTTCGCCTAAAAGAGCTTCCCTGACGTCATAGCGTTTACACCAAATCCCGCTTTTTACGGAGGCGCTAACCTCATCACGGGTTAGTATCCAATTGTTATAGCATCCGAAAGAATTTTCGGCCCCAGCTTCAGTAAAAGACACGTTTATGGAAGGATCCTCGTCGGGAACTAATTACCTTTTTTTTCTTCTGGGAAATCATCAAATGACTTCTCCCGCTCTGGGCGGAGCAGAAGGGCATGTCAGACTTTTACTGACTAAATCCCAGGTCAGGGCGCCAGGGTCACGGTTTTTTTTTTAACCAACTCGCAACCCTGACCCCGGAGGCATCGGTCTTCGTGCACCCCATCATGATATGCTGACATCTTTTTGAGGCACGCGTTGTGTTGCCCGGTTCGCCCGGTAAGGACCGGGCGGCGCCTGCTGCCCGCAAGTCCGCGCCTACGGTGGCCGGGAGTTCGATGTTTTCTCCCGACCAGGGCGTCTCCTGCGGCGTCAAGAGGCGTGAGGGCGCTGGGATTCCTTTGCCAGCATCTCTGCTTCGCAGAAGGAGGCATCTGCATAAATTGGATTCCCGCGACTATTACCAGAACGCTGTTCTACCCAACGTGTGGTATGTATACATGTATTTAAATTAGTCAATAAACAACATATGCCAATTTGTATATCTTTATATCTGTTATCGAAACACTCTTCACTCTTTGCTATGCTATAATAGATTATGGGTATGATGATTGTGCCATATCACACACACAAGAAAGGGCACAATTTTATTGCTAATTCATCGATTAAACTACAATATTGCATACATATTTTTATTCTGTTTTGGAAATTTTACGACTTTAACGCGCATTTAAATACTTATATTAGGTACTGTAAATCAAATATTTAGCCAATATCTCCAAATGACTAAATAAGTAACGTACTTAGTGGTATTTTATCTACGAGTGACTTAGCCGATAAGTCATCAACATAATCAGATAAGTTTTATCTATGACAATATAAAGATGCTTGCCATATTTATATATTAATTATCGTCGTGTGCTAACACATATGCTGCATTAACAATCGAAGGAGGTATTCGACGTAAAAATCCCCGCAAGACTAAACCCACACTAAAGATAATAGATTAGTCAAAATAATCAATAACTCAATTGATAACGTTATCTATACCTACTCACTACACAACGAAGTGTTTTGCCAATGTTAACGTATCATTCAACGTGAGCAATAACGTATGTTCGTTGTATAACAAAATTAAATATATTGTGAATAATCAATGGCGGATGTGCGTAGAAACAGTGAAACTTTAAAAAAAAGACACTTTGCTAAGCTACATGAAAGGATACAAAACAAATATGAGGAAATGCAAAGAAAAATTGAAAAGTCAAAATCGGTCGACTCGCTGTCGTCACTTAAGGAAGATTATGTCTATATGGAACCAAAATACGCGAGCAGTGCTGATATCAATAAAATTGACACAATCAATGATATGCCTTCGCAGAAAAATACTGTCAAATACAGCGTAATAGAAGAAGAAATTCATAAAAATGATGCGTCTTTCCATTACATTACTATACGAGAAGCAAGTATATCTGAATTTGAAGTTACGCCGTCATTTGAGAAAAATGAAAATGACAGAGAAACAGACAGATTTTTTGGCGACGATTTCTGCAGATTGAGTCTCGAATCGTAAGTTTATTTTGTTTTCCTTATTGCAAAACCCAATTTCAATATAACGAGGTATTTCTCCAAAATATTTTCAGATTAAATGAAGTGGCCAAAGAAAGTGATGAACACGTAACGCCCGCTCTCACACCGCCCCCAACAATTTCAATACGTAATAAAATTGGCTCGCGGATTAAAGACGCAGTAAAAGACAAACGGAAACAAAAAGAAAAAGATAAAGTGGAACCCGAGAAGAAAGAAAAAACTCGAGAGAAAGTCGAAAAGGTCCTTTCTATTTACATTTCAACGGAATACTCTCTCGATTACGATTAGACAAACTCTTTTTTAAATGTTTACAAAATTGCTGACGGTTCAGAATTGTTTCACCCGTTACGAGTTATTGGAATTTCTTTGTGTAAAATAAAAAGAGTTCTAGACTGAAACACCAATAAGTAATTCTTTGTTTTCAGTTTATTTTGAGCAACACCAAGCAAGACAAAGTAAAAACAGTCAAAAGAACAAAAGTGGCCACGGTGTCCATCGCACTAATTGAAGCCAGTGGTCTGGAAACTGACTCTTTGGAGGAAAAGACCCGTTTATTGTTTTGTCGTTTTAGGTAAGATAAAGATATTTTATATTTCAGATTGTAAATAAAACCTGTTTCTGTCAGAAAATGGAACTTGAAGTAACGTTATCCTGTTTTTTTATTTAGATACAAATTATTATCAATGTTGTAAGTGATCTCACTTTTAATTGCATCTTGTCAGTCTTATTGGTTCATAAAATTGTTAATGTTATGGTATACTATTAATAAAGATAACTGTAATATGTTTTTCTTTTTTAATATGAAGACATATCTTCGTATATTAATTTTGACGTGTCTTCACGTTCTTTCTTCAGATTGGGCTCGGAGAAGTACAAGTCAAAAGTAATAAAAAGCAATACATCAAAAGCTAAATGGCAAGAATTGTTCAATTTCAATTTATATGAAGATAATATTGTGGAAGTATCTTTATGGGAAAAAGACTTTTGTGTTGGCAGGTAAATTGGTTCATATTCGTTTGTACATTTTCTATTCTGACTTGATATTAAAATTAATTATGACTTCACATGGATATCTTGTTTACGGTACGCGCTAATTAAATTATTCATTTGTCATAACATAACTTAATGACATGTTTTCCTTATTGCTGTATTGTTATAATTCGTTGTAAAATACGCACTATACAGAATACCAGGAACGTCACAAGCAAACTGTAATCTAGAATGATTTTAGATCAGAGTCCCAGTATAAAAGTTTTGTAGAAAAATTCATTATTATGGAATGTTTATGACATGCATGAATATGTATACAATGTTATTATTTATTTATACGAAACCCGAAACACGTGTCCAGTATTAAAAAAAAAAAAAATTCAAAAAGATATCTTGAAAAACCACAAAGCTAAGAGCTTGTTATCTTTCTTGGTTGTCCCAACAAAAATATGGTCAACGCACTGCTCCCCCGCCCGCGCATACAGCGGCGCAGCGCAGGGGTGTGGCGCGTTGTCCTGTCTCACGCGCCTAGTACTATGATCTCAGCTGTGTGATCCGTCAGCTGTGTTGCGCGTCCGTAACCACACTGCAACAATTTCTAAATGTATTTGGGAAAAACTACATCATGATGTAAAAATGATTGGAATCGATTCAGTTACTTATTCTGAACAAACTTTATTCAAGTTTCGTATTAAGAAAAATTAACATTGTATATTTTAATAACCGACATAGATTCAGAATCATATTCTGAATCCATGGTAACAATACCATAATTGCGTAACACATTATTATTATGCAATGGAACCATTCTGAAGCAAAATGCTAATCCATTGCTCTATATGTTCCAAAAATGTGTCTGCTAATCAATGTAAGTAACGTGATAAATATTGTAAATCTGTCAAAATAAAACCCATTGCTACTGATAATGTGCCCTGTGTGCCCCTGAAGTTCAAATCAGCAAAAATATAATTTAAAATAACTAAGTCATTAAAAAATCCCTTTCTTCTGATTATTCTCTCGGTGGTAGGCCATAACATCGGCCGCCGGCAGAAGTTACCACCCACCAGACAAAGCCTTGCCTTGGGGACGGGTCTGAGCAGTTGTGTTACGATGTGTGCCGGGTACGATGCGCCTAATGTTGTCGTGTCAGATCAATCTCCCTTTGGCGCTGCATCGTTGGTCGTGTTGTTGGGTTTAACATTGCATTACCTCGCTCAACTGCCGTCTTCTTCCTATTCGCTCAGTTTTTCTGAGTGAATAATAGGCTCTTAATAAACTAGCGCGCTTTACCATCAACGATCGCATCATTGCTTACCATCAGGCGGGATTGCGGTCAAGCGCTAGTTTATAATTATTAAAAAAATATATATGTATATATATCCTGTAAATATACAGGTACCTATATTAAAAATTAGCTTCATATTATTCTCAACAAATATTCCAATTTCAGAACTACCATTGATTTATCAGAAATGGAAAAGGAGAGAACACATAAAATGAGACTAAAATTGGAGGGAGATACGGGAACCACAGAACTATTTATTTTGCTCACTATTACTGGATTCTCCCTTATAAGCCTTGATGACTACCAAGAGACCCAAAGAAGGCTCGATACGGTCGCGAAGAAATCTGTAAGTTTACTAATATTTTTAAAGAACAACAATAATAGCTTACTCACTCATAGGTCGCTAACAATGGGCCTTATAAGAAGTGCAATAGAGAGGGCTATGTTTGGGGTTTCACTGCGCGATCGAATCAGGAATGAGGAGATTCGCAGAAGCACGAGAGTAACCGACATAGCCCGAAGAATTGCAACACTAAAGTAACAGTGCGCTGGACACATTGCCCGTAGGACCGATGCCCGATGGGGTCGACGGGTTCTCGAGTGGCGACCACGCACCGGAAGACGTAGCGTGGGTAGGCCCCCGACAAGGTGGACCGACGACCTGGTGAAGGTCACGGGAAACCACTGGATGTGGGAGGCGCAGGACCGGTCGTCCTCGTCGTCCGGAACCTTGGGGGAGGCCTATGTCCAGCAGTGGATGTCTTTCGGCTGAAACGATGATGATGATGATGACACAAAGACTGGTTGAACGCGCCCTGCATCCAGTGCTTCCCTGCTATTTTGGTCAGCTCATCAGACTACCTAGTCGGTGGGTATCCGACGCTGCCCTTGCCGGTATGTGGTCGCCATCCAAGACCCTTTCAGTCCCATCGACCATCAGCTCTATATGCTACGCCCACTGCCACTTCAAAGAACTTATTCGCCGAGCTTTGTCAGCGACTTTCTTTCTTCTACGAATCTCCTCATTCCTGGTTCGATCATGTAGAGAAACACCTAGCACAGCCCTCTTCATAGCTCTGTGTGCGACCTTGAGCTTTCTTATGACGTCCATAGTGAGGGACCACGTTTCTGATCCATATGCCATCACCGGTAACATACATTGGTTAAAGCTATATAGCTTAGTAACAACTAAATCTTCTTCGTTTGTACTAATAACATCACAGCACCACAGTAAATTAAATTTTGTTGGCTGAAACTTTGCCACTTCCATGCCAACATCAAAATAATGCTTGGATAATCCAGGATTCAGCAGTCTATTCTATGAAACAATTCGCACTCACACTAACACTACTTTTACAACTTCATGTCTTTATTAACCGTTACTATGAGGGAACATGGATCCACGCGAAACACGTTGAATTTACGACATTTAATCGATTAAAGATTGAAAGTTCAAAATACGCGATTACGTTTTTGCGGAGGATAATATTACACGATGATGGTGCGTGGAGTCTCCAAAAAGGTCCTATCCTAACCAACTCAAAATATTCAATTGAAAGAAAGTCTGACTTATCAAGCTCCAGAATGAAAGATAATTATAGGACATCACTCAAGAGATTAAGATGCATTAGAAATAGATTCAGAACTACCAGATCGCGACACGGCACACAAAACCGGTTTACGAAGACATTCAAGAAAATTATCAAAAGTTTCTAATACGCTTTCAATTTCCTTCAACATGTTGTGTTTCTTTGCAGCCCTGGTACAATTATAAAGATGACTCTGGAGAAGTTGGCAGCCTCACGGTAATAGTTTATGGCGCTAAGGGACTATCGGGCAGCGAGTGCCATTGTGTTCTAGAACTTGACAACGAAAGACTGCAGACATCAACTGAGTTCAAAACACAGGAGCCTAACTGGATGAAGATATTTACTTTGTGAGTACTTATTTATGTACCTACATTTTGTAAATTAAAAATATATTAAAGAACTAAGTACAATAGCGTTTTTTTCCACTTCAGATATTTTGAATTTAAATGCTGGAATAGAACATTTAATTAACAAATTCAATTTCAATATAGCGTAAATTAGTTTGAATGCTACGACGCTTCAATTAACAATTCATATGGAAGCCTAGTTTCATCGAATCACTTAATTAATATACTTGCACCAGAAATATAATGAATTATATTTTAATTTTAAAAACCTAAAACTTCGCCGATTCTGTTGTTCAGAAACTAAACTAATTTTAAGTTGTAGCGGCAAGTTGTATGTATGCTAATTGCACGGTAAACTCTGATTGCGAGATGTAGAATTCGTGTGACGTCAGTATGACGCGTCGTTCATTTTGTGGCGTTTGTAGGTACCGCTACAAAGTTATGTGCATCTTTTTCTTTCCATTTCGTTAAGAAAAGGATAGAAGATAACATTTTAATTTAATCCTGTCAAATTAAGATACTCTATAGACAATTTAGACGCGATTATAAACATGGCGACTAAAAATACGCCAGTTTACGTCAGGAGCGCACTAATTTGACAGGTCTAAACTGACATTTTATCTTCTGTCCTTTTCTTAATGAAATAGAAAGAAAAAGATGCACATAACTTAAAATTACTTTAGAAATTAGTTTAGAAGTGAATGAGCTCAAAATTCCTGACATCAGCTAAATGTGTCAATTTCAGTGGAGTTTCTGATATTACTTCAATCTTAAACATTACCATCCACGATGAGAAGAAGTCGGAAGACGTAGGCTGTCTCTCACTTCCTTTGCTGAAGATCAAAAGTGGCGAGAAGAAATGGTACGCTCTCAAAGATTCAAGTTTACGAGACAGAGCTAAAGGAAATAATCCAAGGATCTTACTGGAAATGAACCTCACTTGGAAACTTGTAAGCATGCAGTTTCTAAAATAATTGCTTTATGTCGATCTAAATGAAAACATGTGGTCACATGAGAGATGAGTCTGAAGCGTACGATTTTACCAAAAATAGTAAGGTATCGCTTTGTCATTTAACGTCTTAGGTACTTATTTAAACTACTTTGTATGTGAAAATCCGGGATAAACAAATAAATTCCTTTCAACTTATTATGTGAGCGAAAGCCACAGTAAACTTTTACAGTTTCTTTTTTTAACATTTAAAATAAGCGCTTTACCACGCTCCCGCCTGATGGCAAGCAGTGATGCCACAGGCAAATTGTTCTAATCTTGTATAAAAGACGAGGCGAAACGCTTTGTCCAGATCGTAGTGGTCTAAACACATAAGTGTGGATACTCGCCATACGACGGGTCTTCCGATGATAGAACGGAGATGGCGGAATTAAGTCATACAATTCACGCGCACATTCTCCAAAATGCATCCTATAGAGCACCGAAAGGCTGGCTACTCTACGCCTGTGCTCCAGGATTTTGAGACTATTTTCAACCAAATCTGGGTCACCAATTAGCCTCACATCACGCTACTATAATCTGTCAGATTTTTTATAGGGTTTTCTACTTTATTGCTAAACCATTAAGGCCCAAGGTTGGCAATATTTGATAGTTTCGGGTTGCTTGACCTTGAATTCCGTACATACAAATTATCAGCATTGTTAGCAAACTGGAAACCAAGCCCAAATACAATCTAAATAATGATGCACAAACTAATGAGTCATTTTGTCTTCCTCTCAGTAGACCAATAGAAATCAACGAGGTGTCAACTATACTTAGAAAAGAAGTATTTTCCTTATTATATTATCTGTCTTACACTTGACAGAGGAAAACAAAACTAACAGGAAAATAAGACATGATGCGGAGAGAGATAATGAGAAATTGCTTTTCCGAGGAACTAATTTCTTAATATCACTTTCATTAATTATAACTTAGTGCGGTATCGTTTCGATCAATAAGTAGGGTCTGTTTTTGAAATATTTACCTATATACTACGATAGCAGCACCCTAATTGCGAAAAACACTATTACATCATTTTGAAGCTTATTGCTATTCCATTGCTCCCTATGTTCGAAAAATGCGTCTACTCAACAACGTCAACAACGCAATGAATGTTGTGGAACTGTCAAATTAAAACCCATTGCTGCTTATAATGTGTTACGTAATTACGTAATTACCCTGCAGGTCGAGTATTCCCAATGAACCTAGAGCTTTAATGTTTTAAAGATAAAGTTGAAAATCTAATAAAGAAATCAGACAGATTATAGTAGATGCACTGTCGTTTGTTCAATAATTCAGAGGTATTTTTTAGAAATGTGCCGACTACCACTTTGGCCGACTAGTCAGCTGTAAAGAGGCCGATTAGTCGGCTAGTCGGCCTCTTTACAGTCGTAGCACTCGTAGCAAAGAGATTTTACTATTTTTTCTTATAAAAATATGACATTTTGATTTGGGTTGTGTCCGGTTAATCATAAAAGTTCCTATGTTTCTTTTTTATTTTCTTGAAACAGTTTGTGTTTAAAATATTGAGTGTTTATTTTTTAATGTGTTAGTAAGTAAAAAATACCTAGGTACTTTTTCATTTGATTAACAATTAATAAATGTTTTTTTTTTTTTCTTTTCTTCTTTGGCTTCGCACGGTTTGTGCATTCAGCCAATGTCAAGTGTGTTAATGTTTATTTAAGTTAAGAAGATATTATTTTGTTTGTCAATTATACCAATTTTAAGAAGGTACCAATTTTGATTTGTTTATGTTATAGTATTATAGTATTTTTAGCCAGTATTTTATAGAAAATCATTACAGAAGAAAAGACTGGTTTGCTTTGCTTGTCGAAATGTGTAAGATTGATTATAAAATCCAAATAATAATGAATAATTAAGGTTTTAATTTATTTCAGTTCCCCTGATATAGTACATATTAATGAGAAATACATACAAAGTAAAGCCGACTAGTCAGCGTTCTTTGCCGACTAGACACCGACTACTCGCCGACTATAAAAGCGGCCGAATAGTCGGCTTAACCGACTAGTCGGCATATCTCTAGTATTTTTCTTAAAAAAGATGTTTATGATAAACGATTTTATTTTTGTTAGTAGGTTTGAACGAACTAAATTTTCTTTAAGTTTGACATCGATTGGCTGGCTATGCTGCGTGTCGCGGGATCGATTCCCGCACGAAACCCATATTTGTATGACCTACAAGTAGTTGTTCCGGGTTTGACTGTTTTGTATCTTAAAATATGTATTTATGTTTGTATATGTCATTCTATTTGATATATTTGTAGCCTGTTATGTGGGTGTCTTTACAAACACACCCACGTTACGTACGGAATGGAAAAATGTCGTCAAATTGGCATCTTTACCTATAAGTTCTCAATATAACCCTCAATGGTAAATAAAACTTGCCAAATAAATAAACAAACATCACTCACGACAATTAATTTATTAATTTCCAGGTGAAAGCATCCGTCCGAGTAATTAATCCTAAGGAAGTAAAATATCTAGAATCTGATCAAAAACTGGATAGACACACGTTTTCTAGGAACCTAGCCAGAGCTAAAGTGGTGTTCAATTGGACAATGGATGCTTTTAGAGTAATTAAGTAAGTTTTCCTAATCCACATATCCTACTTATACCTACATAAAAATATATGTTTATTTAGAGGGATGAGGAACGGGGTGTAAAGCTCACTCATCCTGCATAGAAAAGGCAGAATCCTTCGACCAGACTAATATTACGGAGCGGATAATTCTTTCGAGAAAATGATTTATTATGAAAATCTTACGTATCGATTTTTTTTTCCAAAATGGAATTACTGAATGATACCTAATACCTAGATAAAATTTTAACGGTTCTTAAAAACTCATCCTGTATAGGTGTAGCGGTATAGGGTGTCTATAAAGTCGTGAAAATAAATGAGGGCGCTGCGGTCGTGCATATAACAACCCTGTTAATGTGATTGAAATCATTTTGATTCTAGCACATTATTGTACTAGAAGCAAAACTGGTTTTAAAGAAAACGCAAATCTATGGTCTCTGGCGTTTAAATAAAATGAGTAAAACAAAAAATAAAATCATACATATTTATTATTACATGTTTTAACTTGATTTTACCAATAAAAAGTATTCCAAAACATAATAATTGCTTTCATCATCTGATTCCAAATATTCTTCGTTAAAAAGTATTTTCATCGTCAGCTGCGTCACTAACGTCTCCGCTACTGCTGTCATCAGCCTGCTATCTTCACATAAGCGAATAACTAACTCGTATATATCTTGATAAAGGGTTGACTCTCACATTTTCCTGAAAGATTAAAAATAATATGTAATTTCTATCAGAAGATAGATAGCACTAATTTTAATTCCCATCATGATATAATTCATTTTTAAAATCAACGGTAAATTAAATAACCTACAATATCAAAACACGCTACAGTATGGTCTGCTTATACTTGCTTTCTAACCTATAAATGCGCAATGTAAACAATCCTTATTTTAGTCTTAAAATCGTTTACTTAGTAAATTTGAAACTTCTAGTAGATAAAAACAAACAGTAGGTAACATGATTACAAACGTGTTTAGCAACTGTTCAAGCATAAGTATCATACATATTTGATAAAATTTGTTCAGCTTGCTGTACTAACAAACATTGATGATAAACTTTAAAAGTAATTTCCCGAGCTCCACTCCGGTTTGTTTTTTTTTTTTTTTTTTTTCATATTTAACACATTTCTTCGATGTTTTGTCTAAATAGAATTCGATGGTTGCCGATGACAATCGATGTACTTGTACTTACCTACTAAGATTTTAGGGCAGCAGCCCTACTTTTAAAATTGGTAGTTCATGAAACATCAATTTTCACGACTTTATAGACAAGCTATACCTACCCACTACACCAACATTCAGGGTAGACACTAATTAATGAATAACCTCTTAAGGGTTCATTGTACTTACCATTATGAACAACTGATACTATGGGATCAAATTTGGAATTTCAAAAAAAGTGTTGATCCTTATACGGATGAAACTGATGCAGGGTTCTGTTAATTTTATAATCAAATCATTTATTTCGGATAATATCCATAGCTTTTACACAAGACAAATGTACAAGATAAATTAAAAACACAAACTTATACACTAAAATACAAAATACATATAATTGAAAAAAAAACAAACAACAACCTCACATGGCAGCAATATGTCTGCCGCAGCATTACTGGATGTAAAGACAATCCAGTCTGTTAGCAATCAATAAGCAGTTATAATTACCACATCGTATTAGGTTCTTGCGGTGCTCAACGAATAATTATATCGCTGTAAGTAATAACTCCAAAAAATTATTATTATAATTCTAACAGATAGTTAGAAAGCCAATTCTAGTAATTAAAAATGTTCAAAATCTAGTTGCAATTTCACTTACAGCGAAAAATTGTCAATGATGCAGGGAAATCAATAGTATTTTTAAAAGATCGAGACAGATCAGACTGTACGTAAATTGCCCCTCTGGTAATCATGCTCGTGGAACGCGCAGGTAAAATTGACTTAGGCAATAGATTTCAAAATAGAGGACACATCATTGCCTATCTCACCGTGAAATAAGACTCAGAAATTATTATTTATTTTCCTTAAAAAACAATCAAACACCTCTTAGTCGGGTTGTTTCACGTTCTCTTGACAACGCGTATAAATCAAAAATGGAGCTTACTAGCGTCAAAACAAACAAGCATTGCTTCAAATTAAAATTGCAAAATTGCCCTTATCGTGCGTCAAATAATACCGAGCACGTAATCGTTCTTTTGTGATACAAGTGTGTTAGGTAAACTGTTTGTGAATATCTGCTCTCAGTACGACAAAACGTAAAACAAATACACGCTCCAATATTCCTGCACCCCGTAATTAGAAAGTGTCTGAAAATTCTCGGAAAGTTAGCACGTTCAAGTTGAATTTTCTCCCACGATAATCACGCCACTTATTGGCTTCGATCTACTTCTTTCAATTAATTAAGGCTTTAAAACTACAAACTTTATTAAAAAAGTGTGTTAACAGCGCGGCGCTCCTTTGTTATCGAGTTTCTTATGCATTACTAAAACAGTTCTGCGAAGTTAATTATCATTAAAATCAGTATTGGTTTTTGAAAATTCAGGGTAAATAAATGATACCTACAGTAAATTACACATAATTATCTTTGGTACGATGCCTTTTTAAGTACTATCTACTGCCTTTGTTAGATTTAATTTGTAAAAACTATAGATGTATATATAAAAACTATAGATATATATACGTCGTGGTGGCCTAGTGGTTAAAACACCACCTCTCAAGTATGAGTGCGCGGGTTCGTTTCCAGGTCAGACAAGTACCAATGCAACTTTTCTAAAGTTATATGTACTTTCTAAGTATATCTTGGACACCAATGACTGAAAGTGAAGGAAAACATCTTGAGGAAACCTGGACTTTAAGTCTGAAATCGCCAACCCGCATTGAGCAAGCGTGGTGATTACGCTCAATCCTTCTCTGTGTGAGAGGAGACCTGTGCCCAGCAGTGGGACGATAAAAAGGTTGATAATGATGATGATGATGATAGATGTATTTGCCAAAGTTAACGATTGGATAAAGTAAAGAGCATCTTAACATCTCAACACAATCAGTCAATAATGTTCTCACTGTTGGGACATAGGCCTCGGTGAGAAGGAGTGGCCCGTAATCTATTACCTACTCGCTGACCTAGTGCGGGTTGGTGGTAGATGTCAGATGTCTTCGTTTTGGCTCCCTGAACATGCCGGTTTCCTCACAATCTTTTCCTTCACCGTTTTGAGAGCAGTGATAATGAAATAATTATTTACACAAAGTAAAGCGCCTTATGGGATTCAAACCTCATTACCATCATCTCCGCGTTTAGTCCCGATTGCTTCCGCGGCTTTCACGTTGGAGTCCGGGGTCCGCTATGATGGATTCCAACCTACGATCTACAAATTGTAAATCGCGGCCGATACCACTAGGCCACCACTACTTTTTGCATGTTGCATATATGTAGGTAAATATTTTTTTTTTTTAATAATTAAAACTAGCGCTTGACTGCAATCCCGCCTGATAGTAAGCAGTAATGCAATCGTTGACGGTAAAGCGCGCTAGTTTATTAAACCCATTCACTTAAAAAACTTAGTGAATAGAAAGAAAGACTGCAGTTGAGCGAGGCGATGCAATTTTATAAACACAACAACACGGCCAATGATGCTACGCCAGAGGGAAATTGATCTGGATGGACCATGATCAAACTCCCGACACAACATCATTTGGCGCATCGTACCCGGCAAGCTTCACAACACAACTGCTCAGACCCGTCCTCCGTACGGCTTCACCAGACATCATGCCGGAACACGACGAATCGCTTGACGGCAAGACTTTGTCTGGTGGGTGGTAACTTCTGCCGGCAGCCGATCTTATGGCCTACCACCGAGTATAAATAAATAAATAACACGTAATTATACTTACTTTCAGTAAGAACTGGCCGTTTCATACGGTTAGTTAATGTAACATTTGTACGTCAATAAATAACTATTACGTACTTACTCGTCAACTGTTTGAATTACGGCAAGATCACAATTTTGCAATTGTATTTTTAGGCAACGTTTTTCTAGTTTTGGCGATAGTTAATGGCATTATCGACGTACAAACGACCTCAGAATAGAAACTTGGGGGATAATTCGCGTAATTTTAAAAACGTTCAGCCTCATTCTGTCAAAAATACTTCTATTCCAATCTCTTTTTATTTTTTGCAAATGAAGTCGACTATTCTGCCAATGTCAAAAGTATATTAGAGAAGCAAGAGTGTACATAAATAATAACAAGGAGGTTTTTGACGTGAAAGCTAAGATGAATGTCACGCTCATTTTTCATTGGACTTTTAAATTATTTATAGTGTCGTTTACTAAATAAAATCACGTGATTTATGTAGTAAAAAGTGCATTCAGTGAATAATTCATAAAGAACATTGAAATATCGCAGCATAGTAGCCACATCATGGCTTTGTATCAAATTTCCTCGTAGTCGGCTCACGCGGCCATTTTTTCAAATGTTATCGGCGATATCCGCCATTATTAAGAAATAAAATTTTTAAAGAATTTATATAATTAGTTACACGTGTTATCGGCAAAATTGTGGTATTTAACCACTGGGGCCATTGAAGAGTTGAAGTAGTATTCACACTAAAGAAAAGAAAAGAAAGAAAGAAAGAAAAATATAAAACAATAATAAAAACCAAAAGTTACAATGCTACATTTAGCCACTTTATATCTTTTGAGATCAGTAGAGGAATAAAAATACATATCATATTGTAATTGTTAAAATATCAAATGGTAGTTATATTCAAACAAAATATTTGAGGAAACAAATTATAATTTTATATTAATTATTGTAGCGGATAAATATCATCAGCGCCACAAGTAATTCTGGAGAGAGGTATGTTAGAAGGGAGGGGAAATTAATTGGTAGAGGGATCTTAAATTTGGGGAGACTGCTATATAAATCTAGAGGTGGTATTTTGTTAGGTTAGATTACATTGGAAAAATATGTGTGTGCAAATGCGGGTTGGAGGACCAACCCGCATTTGCAGACAGAGGAGTCACGGACATGGATCTTGGGGAAAAAACGGGAGATTCTGATTAACTATATCTATTGTTTTTAGATCATGTTTCGAATGGGAGTCACGAAGAGCTAACACTATAGCATTAACAATATGGCTGCTCTTCTGCTGGTTCTTCAAAATATGGATGTTGCCGCTTATCATACTTATTCCATTCTTCTGGTACCGGCCTCCAAAATACTTCCTTGTTCGATGTAAGTTTCTTTTTATTTTAAAAAGTTTATCTTTTCACCTCAATTTCACCAGAGTACTGATTAATCAGTACCTACTCTGGTAGGTACACCTAACTGTAACTAAACTAGCCCCCAGAACCCAAATAGACATAGCGTAACACACTTCCAATCTCATTTTGATTCATTTTGAAGGTTTTAAAGCTAATCCAATACTGCATATATTAAATAAAAATCTGCTCAGCAACATATAAAACATGTAATGTAATTAACGCACACTCTTAAATACCCCAATTAGAATATTATGGTATAATCATAATACATAGACTGATTTTTTAACTTAACATGTATATGCATTGTTATTTATTAAATTAGTTGTACCGATTCTTGGAGAACGAAGTCCTTAACCTTCTTGGAATAAGGTTCTTTTTCTTTATTTTTTATTAAATGATTAAATTTGTATGTATGAATACAAATAAAACTGCGATTTTAAAAGTCTGTACAAACAACAGGGTTAATATGACAGTAATTTCCATAGTTTTAATTATTTTTGGGATAAAAGAATTACCTATATTAAAAACCGGCCAAGTGCGTGTCGGACTCACGCACAAAGGGTTCCGTACCATTGATTAATGAAATTAAAGGATTTAAGTTAATTGTATGAAAGATTACGCAGTAATAAGCGGTTTACGATTTACGAGGTATTAAAAAAAACTACTTACTATATCATCATATGTTTTTTTTAGATTTTTCATTTTCTTATTTTAGATGACAGAGGGAGGGGGGAACAACTTTTTTCCACTTTGGAAGCGTCTGTCACGCAAACTATTTGGCTTAGAAAAAAATATTCTAGATTCTAGAAACCTCGATATCATTTTAGATGACCTATCTATAGATACCCCACACGTATGTGTTTGATTGAAAAAAAAAATTTGAGTATATATAAATATATATATATATATATATATATATATATATATATATATATATATATATATATATATATATATATGTATGTATATTTGCATCAAAATCTTAATGCGATTCATAGAATACATCTACATTTTTAACAGTATAGCTCTTATAGTTTCGGAAAAAAATGGCTGTGACATACGGACGGACAGACAGACATTACGAATCTATAAGGGTTCCGTCTTTTGCCATTTGGCTACGGAACCCTAAAAATGATATAAACCGATTCAGTAAACGATTCTGATCAAACTAATTTCAGGAAGTGCGTTAATTTACATGTTGTATAACGCAAAATGAATATTGATGAACTGTCAATACGACAAATTTTAAAACACAATATACTTTTGAATAAGTGGCACAAAAGTATTAACTAACACAATGCGTGGCTAACCTACGCCTATTATTGTCCCACTGCGTGGTAATGGCCTCTTCTTATACAAAGAAGGCATGTTCATTGATCACCGCGTTTGCTTGGGAAGTGTTGCCCATTTCAGTCTTACAATAACTAAAAATACATATTTTTCTTCTCGAGAAACCCTAGCTGTGCTTTTCTTACCAAACGAAACTTTTAGTATTCCTGTTCGTAATAAGTCTGAAAATATTTTTAATTTTATTTAATTAGCTGGCGCGCAGCAGTCTGCTCAGCAAAAAGTTCCATTCCTTTACTACCTTAACTTTAGATATTTTTCAAATTGGACAACGCAGATTCTGTGGACGGCCATTAGAGAATTTAAAATATAAAAAAATAATACCTACACTGGAATTGTTTTTGTTACAAAGTACTTAGTTACTTACTCACTTTGCGGTCCACAGTAACGGTTATTGTTGAATCGCTTCAATTTTTTCTTGCATTTATGAACAATCGTGTTTAATAATGATGCATATTAGTGCTACTGGGGACCGACTTAATAAAATCAACCAACAATTAGGTACACCTTTTTTTGGCAACTGAAATTTTATTCCAAACAGCACTTTTTGTGAATTTTGTAACTTTTTGACAAATGTTTGTCATAATATATTGTTGGTTATTTTATGTAGTGGTCTAGGATTTATTTGTTATATTATAAATAGGTCTTTCGTTGCTTATACTATTGATATTATTGCAGGGAAAGAATATCTGTTCAAGATACCACCAACAGCTGATGATGATGGAAAGAAGGAAAAAGTAAGAAATTATTTAATAAAGAGACCATAAATTTAAGTCTATGATAAAAACCCAATTTATATTACTATAAATTAATACTTATTCACTTCACAGAACCCCTTATTCCTTTCAAATGAAACGAAGAGTAACTTTTTTATTCAAAGTAAGCACTAAAAAATTAACATAAATGTAAGTACCTAACATTTTCAATTACAGGAAGAGAAAAACCAGTCATTGAGACAAAAACTAAATAGTTTAACAGACATGGTGCAAAGTGTACAGAACTTTATTGGAAAATTCGCAAATCTCGGCGAAAGTATTAAAAAGTGAGTGGAATACAACATGATAATTGAGTTATACATATAAAGCCCAACTATAGTAATCCCTTTAGGGAGTACGGGCGTAGTGATAACTGAGGATGAACTATTGGTACAACTTATCTTAGGCAAAGGCGCACCAAATGTTCACCTCCATTTCCCACTACAGCACTATATTAACAGTCCAAGTCCTATATGACAGGAAGCGAGTGCATCACCTCTGTGTTCTGAGATGCTGACAGAAATCTCAACAAAACTTTAAGAAACAAATAAAACACATGTTAAACAAAGTGCTATATTAATCAGTTAAGGGGAGAAAGTAAAATATAAATACTTCGTGTACGTTCTTTCTTGTCGTGAAATTAATTGACAGTCAGTATAGTGATGACGCTTCTGGCGTGTGGTGGCGCTACTTCTGGAGGCTTCAGTATGTCCTACTGCTGAGCATAGACCTCGCTATCGTCTTTCTAAAGCTGTTTAATTTTGTTCGCAGCCTGTTCAACTTTACGGTACCATTCCTCAGTCTCCTGGCGATTTTCATCATACTGGTGATCGCATTCGTAATGTTCATGATCCCGACCAAATACATCTTCATGATTTGGGGCAAGTTAAATTTATAATACTTTGTATTTAATAAAAACATTACTTGGAACAACAAATTTATTCTTCATCATGGTTTCTGTACTGCTACTTCTAAGCAAACTTCGTGGAAATTGTGTTGTGCCTGTGTGCGACGCAACCAATGAACAAGCAAGCACACAGCTGCGGAAGTTTTAGGCCATTGACCGTATTGCCATATTCTCAATAATCTATTTTTTAGAGTCTATCAATAAATGAAACTGCTATTAAACGTGAGATTAACATAAACACTTAATGAATTATTTATATCATTCAACGACTTCTTTTGAATAATCACCCTTCAATCATATAACAATTCAATCTATTTTCAAAGAAAAAAGAATGTTGTGTTTTTCCATTGTAGTTAACTGTTCTTTATTAATCATTGCAGGAATTCACAAATACACAAGAAAAATATTACGGCCCAATAGAGTACCCAATAATGAAATACTGGATCTGCTGTCAAGAGTGCCAAATGATGAAATATTGGTAAGTAGAAAATAAGTTGAGCTTAAAAATCAAAATCACACGTTATTTATTCAAACTAGGCTGAGAATCAGATTTTTTTTTAATTTGTGACGACAATATTACATAAGACAGTCCCCTCCAAAACGCCCACCCATCGACACTTCCTAGTGCTTCCGTTGGGAAGAAGAAGCGGCTGAACAAACTCCCTAGCTGCACAGCTGTCTCTTCATTTAAAAAAAAAAATAACTTTTTACAATACTATGTACAGCAATGCACACAAGAAAACACAACAACAATGAAATTATTTACGATACTTATGCCAGCTAGCCACGCCAAAGTACCAGCAAAGCAAAATCAAAAAATAAAATATCATTACAATGGAAATGTGAATAAGTTAAACCTTATTACATAAATAAAATCCCTAGGTATAAAGGACACGACAGCTCACATATTTATGCATTGTAAAAAATCTGCATCATTTTAAAGTAAAATTTCTGAAAAGGCAAAATGTTACGTAATTGACCCGCTTGTAATCAAATTTGCGGCTACATCGTGATTGGTTGGCGAGAGCGCTTAAAAAGCGCCATATAACACCCTTAGTTTTATGATTCTTCCTCGTATTTATCCTGATATTTTTAATTTCACTATTTCTTTTCTTTTAAAAAAAAAAGGTTGCCCTACACTAAGAAATATTTCTGTATTGTGGGCGCGTTTACAAACATGTAGACTCGCATAATACACAAACAGCCAAACCCGACACGCAGCACAGCAATTGATTGCTCGGCCACTGACCCAACCGTGTCGTCGAATTAATAATGAAATCCTAATCATACATACATATGTATGTCGGAGACAGCGACGGCAGAGCTGTAGGGTCGACAGCATCTTGGTGTGGTGTGTACCACCATTTCGTAATTTCGTAGGGGAGTTTTGAATTAACGCCCGACGTGTAGATATACCCTCCAATCTTCATAACAACAATTTGAATAGGCAAACCGACAGTTTCGGTTCGGAGAAGTGCCTTGGTCCGCGTCTCGATGCAAAGTGACCGTTCGACGAACCCCACATTCGAAAGCGACTCTGTCCATATGCCGCCATCACAAAATAACGTCACCAGCGGTTGCCCCCTCTACTAAGTGAATCAAATCAGCAACCTCTATTAAAATTATACCGACGATCTCCGACATGTATATACATACAGATTGGTGCTGCAGAAAAAAATCTAGCATTAAAAATAAAAAATGAATATTTCAATCAAACTAAATCTATGGTAATAATTGTGCAAGCACCATGTACATACTGCACGTTTATTGCCATACAATAAAATTGCAGCAACAAATGACTACAAGAAAACCATCATCTCAACACTCACAACTTTTACTGTTGCTCCAACTCACGGCATGCCACAGGGAGTTATACTGCACCCTATAAATCAGACTTTTCTTGTTAAATACTTCAACAAAAGTACTAATGAAGGTCTTGTACGTTAAAGTTTTAAAGCTGTCAGACACAATTACACATAGTTTCCTAGTTCAAGTATTGGAGAGATCCGATCAGCTTGAAGTGCTTCCGTACTGAGAAAGTTAATTAATCCTTTCTTTTACCTTTTTCAGTTGAACTGCGAAGAGATACCTTTAGAAGAAGTGCCACTAGAGGATGTGATAAACTAAGGATCTGATTATATATAGCTAATTATAGTATAACACTGTAATTGTGATATAACTGTATTGATTAATGTTGACATTATTTTTGTACGATATTGGATTGTAAATAGAATATTGATCGTATTTTGTTTGTTTTGTCTTTGGAGCAAAAAGAGTATGTACTCGTAAGTATCATAAGCAGTTGTAGTTCTGCAGTTTTAACTTACAGTCTAGGATAGTGGAGTAAGATTATTTATGTATTTCTCGACCTTTTTTTTTTAATAATTATAAACTAGCACTTGACCGCAATCCCGCCTGATGGTAAGCAGTGATGCGATCGTTGATGATAAAGTGCACTAGTTTATTAAGAACCTATTCACTCAGATTGAGCGAATAGGAAGGAAGACGGCAGTTGAGCGAGGTGATGCAATGTTAAACCCCACAACACGACCAACAATGCTGCGCCAAAGGTAGATTGATTTGAAGACCCTCCACGACCAAACTCCCAACACAACAACATTTGGCGCATCGTACCCGGCACACATCGGAACACAAATGCTCAGATCCGTCCTCCGTACGGCTTCACCAGACATCATGCCGGAACACGTCAAATCGTTTGGCGGCAAGGCTTTGTCTGGTGGGTGGTAACTTCTGCCGGCAGCCGGTGTTATGGCATTGGGTGGTTTATTTAGGTCGTTGGACCTTCTAAGATCTAATGCATCAATGTTTAAAAAAGAGACCGTGGCCCTGGCGCTCAGGCAAGTAAAGAAACATGGGTGGGTTTTAGTCAGTACAAGTCTGACACGCCCTTCTGCTCCGCCCCGAGCGGGAGAGGTCGTTTCATGATTTCCCACACAAAAAAGGGTCTAATGCTTCTAAGGTTTTTGGTTCATTTTTTATTACCTTTGATAAGAAAAACCATTTGTTATATAGCCCACTCCAGAAATACCTGTGGGTGTAAATAAAATCTTGTATCATCGAACGATCCATCATACGGCGAGTAACTTTACGTTGTTGACACCACTACTGCCTCGCTGTTTCGCCTCGTCTTTTATACCGCGTACATCGAAAGACTGGAACAATTTGCCTGCTGCGGTATTTCCGTCTGACTACGAGTGTGAGTGAATAGACTCTTAATAAACTAGAGCGTTTTACCATCAACGATTGCATCGCTGCTTACCATCAGACGGGGTTCTGAGCAAGCCCAGCATGTTTTTAAAGAAAAGTAAACAAATATCTCTGTTGTCGCATAAGCTCGTTATCTCCTTTAGAGTGGGCAATTACCCATTTCTTACCGTGTCGAGTGCAATCTAAATAAAGTTGGACCAGAATTTGCCAATAATCGCACCGTCCTTCAGTTCTGTAAACTAAGCTCTCGCCTGACACGCTACTAAGTAACCAATTGTATGTATTTGGAACCCCACCACATTTACAATCTAGCACGGAGTCGTTTGTGAATTTCCACAAGAGGAGCAGGGGATTAACTTAATCCCGTCTATTCATAAACGTTGCTTAAAGTTAACTAGTGATTAGCAAATGTTTTATCATACATTTTTGACGTTAGCACGTTACTTAACTTTAATCATCGTTTATGAATAAACACAATGGTGTTTAAGGAGTTTATAACCCCTTAAACACTAAACATTCGCTAATCACTAGATAACTTTAAGCAACTTTTATGAATAAAGAGGAAAATGCACCACTAATAATTGGCCTACAACTTTCCCACAGCTGGGGAACAGGTGATATTGATGAATGGGTCGGAACCCACCAAGCGGAGCAGGTTGGTAGATGCCACAGGGATTTCGAATCTTTGGTCCTAACACAAACCAGTTTCTTTAAGATGTTTTCCTTCACCGTTTTTAAGAGCATTTTAATGAAGTAAATTACACTAATTAAAGCGTCTATCGGAGTCGAGGTGGCCTAGTATTTAAAACACCAGCCTCTCAACTATGAGTGTGCGGGTTCGATTCCAGGTCAGGGAAGTACCAATGTAACTTTTCTAAAGTTATATGTACTTTCTAAGTATATCTTGGACATCAATGACTGAAGGTGAAGGAAAACATCTTGAGGAAACAAGTCTGAAATCGCCAAGCCGCATTAAGCAAGCGTGGTGATTACGCTCAATCCTTCTCTGTATGAGAGGAGACCTGTGCTCAGCAGTGGGACGATAAATAAAAAAAAAAAGTTGATAATGATTATAATGAAAGCGTCTGGGTTCAAACCTACAACTTACAACTGTTAAGTCCAGGCCGTTACAACAGAACTCGCCATACCTCTGCTCTAATGATCAATATTAAACATTATCATACAAGAGAAAGCTACTCGTCTTTATTTTATATCTGACAGTACTTAGGTACAGATGGCAGCACATCAATTTACTGCAATCTGTCAAATTTCTTTATTACATTTTCAACCTTATCGCCAAAGAATTAAGGTTTAAGGTTAATTGGGAAATTTTCAGTTTTGGGTGGCTTAATTTGCTGTCGTCCGCGCCATGAGACTACTCATGATCTACGGACACATTCAGAAAGGCTACATTAGTAGGTAGCCTTCCTGAAGGCTATATTAGTCAGAACCAGGTTCCGTAAATATAATAATTATTATAATCGGATAAAGGAGCCAAACAAACACTTCATCATTCTAAGTTCCTTAAACTAAGCAGACCGTAACTAGAACCCGGAAAATAAAACACAAATAAAATTGAACCTTATCTACAGTGAGAAAAGACGGAAATAGGAATACGTTGGTTATGAACAATTGACCTATTTTCGTATTCAGTCAACTATGAAAATAAATTCATATAATTTTTTTACACCTTTTTATATTTCATTACTTACCCGACGTCTGTAAGGCGCAGTTCAGTATAAATGTGAACTTTAATTATTTGCTTTCAATTCTGAGTAACGTACAATCGAATAATGTTTCCTGCTGAGAAGAACTTACGTTTAGTATTGGTCATTATTAATTATCAACCCATTAAACTTCTTAGGAAAGGAGACAGTGTAATAGAAATTAAAAAACAAAAAGATGCTAATCAACATTCTTGTTGGAGGTTGGTTCCTGTAGAACGCTACTGACCGTTAGGCGTATAATCTGTCACATTCTGTCACTTAAGGGCCTTAGTCTCATTTAGTAGCGTAAAATGGTCACTTTAGGAAGCTAATTTCTAATTAACGGCTTGGTTTTGAGATTTGAAAAAAATATATCTTGTCTATTGATTCATGTACAACATTTACTAAAGATGATTTTTTCGTAGGATTTTGCCTTTTGCCTTAAAAAAATAGTTACCAAAACGCTATTTTTGGCTAATATTCGTTATTACTTCTAAACGGCATTGATGTGTGGAAATATTTTTACACTGAAAAATTCGCGGTTAGAAGTACTACAGATATGCAAGAGCATATTTAAATCCATCAACATTTGCCAAGAAAATATCCATATTTTGAAACATAGGTTTAGAGGTGCTCTGCGCGGGCGCGGGCGGCAGTCGTGCGTTAGCATTCAGACGGGAGGGTTGTGTCGCTTGCTGCTCTGTAGGCCTAGTATGAGTTTTCATTACGAAACTCGATCGTTGATATCGAGCGCGTTTGACTCAGCGATTGGCCCGCTTCAAGGTCGTAAAAACTTTCAACCAATGAGAACGCCAAACGCGTTCTGTATCGACGATCGAGTTTCGTATTGAAAACTCATACTAGGCCTACTGCTCCGGCTATCGCCGACTACGCGTGGTTGTCTGTGTGAGTGCAAATATTTACGAGCGAATCGTGTCAGTGTACGTTCATAGATTAGCTCGCAAATGAGAATTGAAGATGCGTCTGGTGGCGTAAGTATCTATCTACCTATACTCTTGTATTTATACCTACATATTACTGTATTTTTCTTTATAATTACTATTAGCTTTTGTAACCATTTTTCTTTTACAATTGAAGTTAAACAATTACGAATTGTTCCAGGAAATCTAGAAAGAAATCTTTAGACTTGAAAGGCAATAATCCGACTAACTACATCCGCTGATAATATAGAAGACTCTATTCAGGTAAGTAAACACTCGCACTTAGATTATAATTTATAGGTTTGTAAGGAGATTTAAAAATAAAAATCTTAATAGAAATTTACGTAACTTGAAAATGTGATTTTTTGTTTATGGTGATATAAACCAAAAATTAGGACTCAATTAAAGGTTTTGGTGTAAAAACAGTTTTACAAAAAGTTTTGAGTTGATAGGACTTTTAGTTTTTGCGATATTAGCAAAAATGTGTAATAAAAACTCTTACTTGGATTATTTTAAATGATTCTTCCTGTAAATATTTTATTTCTATATGTAATTGTTTAAAGTAGCCGAAGCCGATGGACGCGGGCTGGCGGGCTTGGAATGTCACAGTTATCAGTAAATTTTTTTGACGTCCTCCGTGGCGCAGCGGTCAACACGCCTGCCTGCGACGTGGAGGCCGCGGGTTCGATTCCCGGCCAGGTCATGATGGAAAACGATCTTTTCCTGATTGACCTGGGTCTTGGATGTATATCTATATATGTATCTATTATAAATATAGTATCGTTGAGTTAGTATCCCATAACACAAGTCTCGAACTTACTTTGGGGCTAGCTCAATCTGTGTGATTTGTCCGTATATATACAGTATGTTAAGAAAACCCTGTCCGACCCGTAAGGATAATAAAGGTTAAGTAAAGACATGACCAAATATGATATAAAATTTTACGTAATCATCATAGTACCAATACAAATGAATTTTGAAATAACTTCCCCGAAATTTGGTAATTTTAAAAAAAGCGACAACACCGGTATTATTATGAGCGAATAGCGACAGCGATGCGACCACGTGCCGCGTGCCCTGCCGCCCGCCGCCCGCGGAAGGGTGCTTAACGCATATTTATTAAGTTACCTCTTTTTGCGAAATAATATTTATTTTTTTAGGGGGATCTTTTTTTAAGGTAGCCTGGTTTTGTATGCATTAGTAGAATCAGTTATCGATACCTAACAACAACTTCACGGGTCGGACAGGGTTTTCTTAACATACTGTAGGATATATATATATATATATTTTCTGTTTTTCACAAATAATATTGTAATAACATTTTTCGACTTACAGAAAAGAAGAGAAAGAAACCAATCGACAGAACTTAAAAGTTTAATTTGCTTTTTAGGTCGAACACTAACGCAGTTGATTCTAGGTCAGACATCCATACAGAATGTCGTCAAGAAAATGATAATATTATATATCTCTATGTGCACAAAAAAAACGACGCAAGTTCCATCATCATCATTCAGGTAAAATTATGCCTGCATGTCCTACAACCTATATTTTTAGTTTACAAATATATCATATACCTGTAAAATTATTTTTTTGTTAATTCTTAATTAATTTTTCTTGATAAATTCTTCATTCCTTGACAAAAATCTCTAACAGTGTTGCCAGGGTTAATTAAAATGTATGTTATATCTTTTTTTAGCTCAAAATATCACCAAAACCTCAACAAATCTCAAGCTTGTTTCATCGAAGGGCGACGCATAATTAATATTGCTTACTTTTATTCAGAACTAAAGAAAATTGCCAAGCACGGAGAATTATAGACTGTGGTTTAGGATCTGTGGATATTGTTGGAGAACGTTCCCTATTTATTTTTAAATGCCGTATGTGTATGGAAACATTTTGCACATCCTACAGAAATCAATATCAGCTGTGCAGTTGTAGGAACAATAGAAATAGACTGTGGCCATTCTCAACTGCAAGAAATTTCTGCAGCTTTAGATATGCCTATAATCTCGCATGTTATTTATTGGATCGAAGAATTAAAATTTACAGATTTTAAAATAACTCGTGTTTTATTTGAAACCTCATTACGACGAAGTACATTCAATCCGACGTCACTGACACAGTATAAATAGGGTACTATCTCTTTATGGAAAACGGCCGAAACTACGCGCTTTGTAATCTCAAGACATCTATATAAAGCACGGTTAGCGCAGCGGTTAAGCTATTGACTGCTGCGCTGCGTGTCGCGGGTTCGATTCCCGCGCGGAACAAATATTCAGAACATGTCCTACAAGTAGTTGTTCCGAGTCTGGCTGTTTGTGGCTGTGAATTTATATGTTTAAAAATGCACCCACGATAAAAGTAATTTCTAGTGTGGTTCAACGTTTTTTTTTTTTTAATAAAAATATCACAAAGTGCCTAGTGCGCGTTTGTTTTACGTTAACGCGATGAACTCGTTTATGTTATTCGCATTAGTAATTAATTCAAGGACACTGCAAAGACATGATACTCATATACTGAAAAGTAGTGAAAAAAAAAAATTCAAATATGTTGAATCGATAGATATTACCATCTACCATTAATTTTTATGTTAATGTTATGATATATTATAATGTGTGGGTACTTGTTTTACAAATGTCTGTCAGTCTGCGATCGGCCATTAAACTATGTAACGAGCACTCCTTGATTTTATTTAAACATTGATCAAGAATACTAAAAATATATTATAGTACGATATTACCATTTATCAATGCAAAATATACATTTATCGTCTTGCATCCATAACCCCGTCTGAAATCGTAGGCACAAATCGCGACCTACACGCGGCTTGTCTGCATCTCTGGATATTCTTTGATTGTCGTTTTAGTTTAGCGCGCCACCGCGCGCATTTTACGAATTCGGGAGTACGGCGTTTAGCTCCGCCCACATGCACAAGGTCATTGAGGCTACTATAACCGTTAATTGTCATATTCAAAATATGATGTATATATAGTTCAGAATAAATGTATGAGACGAACGTATGTGTTTCGGTGATATAAAATAACCAGTATACAGTATATTAAGAAAACCCTGTTCAACCCGTGAAGGTGTTGTTAGGTATCGATAACTGATTCTACTAATGGATACAAAACCGGGCTAAACTTAAAAAAAAAAAATCCCACCAAAAAAATAAATATTATTTCGCAAAAAGAGGTAACTTAATAAATGTGCGTTAAGCTCCCTTCAGCGGGCGGCGGGCGGCAGGGCATGCAGCACGTGGTCGCATCGCTATTCGCTCATAATAATACCGGTGTTGTCACTTTTTTAAAAATTACCAAATTTCGGGGAAGTTGGAATTAATTCGCGGAAAAAAAAAGATTATTTCAAAATTTATTTGTATCAGTACTATGATGATTACGTAAAATTTTATAATATATGTGGTCATGTGTTTACCTAACCTTTATTATCCTTATGGGTCGGACAGGGTTTTCTTAACATACTGTAGATACCGGCGTTAGGAACTGCGTGTGGACTCTGCACGAAGAATTTTCCATAAATTCTGAACAAATTAGGTGGTGGTGTAAATGTTGAGGGTAATGACAGGGATATTATCTATTAAATTATTCTTCATTATAATTGCTTCAATAACATTGACAACGTTCACTAGTGGCATGAGGAACTAGATCTAAAAATAAATTAATTTATGAATATAATTATAAAATTCCCTCTGTTTGAAGAGCGTTTACTAAGCAGAACTGGCAACGCGCATTTTAAAGTCATATTTCGTGGTTTATATTTTAAAAATGGATAAAAAGCAAGTAACCGATGTGTACAGTTATTTTACTATGAAAATGACGCCTTCATCATCATCATCATCATTTCAGCCGAAAGACGTCCACTGCTGGACATAGGCCTCCCCCAAGATTCTCCACGACGACCGGTCCTGCGCCTCCCGCATCCAGCGGTTTCCCGCGACCTTTACCAGGTCGTCGGTCCACCTTGTCGGGGGCCTACCCACGCTACGTCTTCCGGTGCGTGGTCGCCACTCGAGAACCCGTCGGCCCCATCGGGCATCGGTCCTACGGGGAATGTGTCCAGCCCACTGCCACTTTACTGTTGCAATTCTTCGGGCTATGACGGTTACTCTCGTTCTTCTGCGGATCTCCTCATACCTAATTCGATCGCGCAGTGAAACTCCAAGCATCGCCCTCTCCATTGCCCTTTGAGTGATTTTGAGCCTTCTTATAAGGTCCATTGTTAGCGACCACGTCTCAATTCAAGCCAAATAACGCTTTGCAAGAGTTCAATGTATTATTTGCATTCAAATAGAACTATAAGCCCAATGATTTCTTACCTTTTACACACTTTTCACCTAATTCTGAACAGTTAGTAGAATATATTTTTAAAATATAGCTCTGATTAAATAATAAAATTGAAAACCACGGAATGTGACACTAAATTGCGACGTTGCCAATCGTGCGTAGTAAACGCTCTTACGCAAAAGAGGAGCGGAAATCCCAGTACCCTCACACCACTAGCCGCCGCAGTACATGCCCTGGTCGGGAGACTACATCGAAATGCGGGCGGTGAGCAGTGGGCAGCTTGACGCGCCCGGTAAGGAGTCGACGGCACGTTGCGTTTCACGCGCGCCTCCAAGAGATGTGAGCACAGAGCACATCGTGAAGGGTCCACGAAGACCGATGCCTCCTGGGTCAGGATTGCGGATTGATTAAAAAAGAAACCGTAGCACTGGCGCGCAGGCAAGTGAAGAAACACGGGTAGGTTTTAGTCAGTAAAAGTCTGACACGCCCTTCCGCTCCGCCCAGAGCGGGACGGATGATGGCGGTTTGATGATTCCCAAAAAAAAAAAACAGCGCTCTTAAGTAAACAAACAACGTTATTATAAAGTAAACTCTCTATCAATATTGAAATAAGAATCAATTTCAATTGATGGTTTAAAATAAAAATAAACAATTAATTTGATTTTAGTTAATAATAATTGGTGAACGAGACCCGAGGGATGCCACAGGGTTCTGTATTCGGTCCGAATCATTTGGTCACCTATCGTAAATGTTGACAAATGATCTATGTAAATAGGGTATTAATACGCTTGTGGGTAATTTGCGCGGGTTATTACCTAGAGACCCATCTGTCAATGTATTGAGTACTCCTACATTAGGTTATGTTCACCGGCCAGTGTTGTATTGAACTAAAAATTACGTTCATTTACCGAATTCTTCCAACATTCCCACAGCAATGATTTTGTTTCTTTATGTAACTATGACACGATTGCATACACATGGATTGTTTTTTAGTTCTCGAATTAAAATAAAATTAAATAACAAAACCTCATTTTTAAAGAACATTATCCTAATTGTTCAATCTCGATTTCGCTTAAATTAAATCGTAACAATTATATTCCACGACTTCCTTTTATTGTCAGATTATCAAACAATGGATATTATTATACCTAATACTTTTATGTGGTATTTCTACTACAAATATTTATTTTATGTTTACCTATTTATTTTGAATTCAAACAAGATTTGATTACGTTTATGATGTTGTTATATTAAAAATAAATATTCTATGCTGATCTAATACATATTACATAAATAAACTATTGTTGTACGACACAAAAACTTGACGTCCGTAAAATAAATCTATTATTGAAACACATTCATTTAAAATTACACAAAAGAATTAAAAAAAAAAATAAGTAGAAAGAGTATTATATTAGTGAGAAACAATTCACTACGAAAATGAAAATGCATTCAATTTTGAAATATTAAATCATAAAAAATAATCCAAGTTTCATATAAATACAAATCATCGTAATAATATCTAATGCTTACAAAGCTCCGTGTATTTTATTGAGACCATTATTAATGAAGTTTCGCTGAAAATCTCAAAACTTATGAAATAAAAATAAAGGTCTTACTAAATCATTTATTTACAGTAAATTTACAATAATCACAAGAATTTCTCGAAATTCGTTAAATCTACGTAACCAATCGAATTAAGTATATAATTCGTTGAAAACATAATCACAGGACATCATCATTTGTACAGGTTTATCTTAGTATATTACTTAGATACTTAAATCGTATGATATTATATAAATCATAAATATTAATAATAATAATTAAACTATTATATCTTTACCGAGTCTGTCAATCTCGTTCGCAAAATAAACCATATCCTTGTGATCTAGAGCGGAGTTTTGGAAAACGATACGGAAGAAGTTGACGAGGTCGCCTTGCGGCTGGTAGGTCACCATCATGCTTCCTTCCTTTATCATTCGCTCTTTTATTTTTGGCGCGACCTTGTGCAGTCGTTCTTTAAAGTCTGGGTCGTTCTCGTGACCACGGAGGCAAGGAGGTATGTACCAGAACATGACGTTGGTGCACTCCGGCTTATCTAGGACTAGTTCGAAACCTTCCCGCTGTCGGATGTGGTCGGTAAAAAAGACCGCGTCGTCAAACACCGCGTCGATGTGTTTTTCAAATCCTTCGGAGCCTTTAGCTTTCCACATGAACCAAAACTTCAGCACATCTGCCCTCCGGCCGCATTGTATGTGTTTGTCTCCGGTGTCATAAGAGGTGTCGTAAAATTTGTCCTTCTGGAAGAGGTACTTGGCGTTGCTTGAATGACAGTCTTTGAGGACGTTCTTGTGTCTAATTAGGAAGGCGGAGCACTGTTGCGGCGCTGCTAAGAGCTTGTGAGGGTTCCACGTCACCGAGTCCGCCCTGTAAAATTGTTAAAAATGTTAACGTTCAGTTTTGTTTGTTTTGTTATAACGAATGGAAAAAGTCGCAGATTTTGTACGTGTACAATATGTAAAGAAAACCCTGTCCGACCCACAAGGATAATAAAGATTAGGTAAACACTTGACCAAATATAATATAAAATTTTAAGTAAACATCATAGAAACAATACTAATGAATTTTGAAATAATCTTTTTTTTCCCGAGTTAATTCCAACTTTCTCGAAACTTGGTAATGTTTAAAAAAGTGACAACACCGGTATTATTATGAGCGAATAGCGACGCGACCACGTGCCGCGTGCCCTGCCCCCCGCCGCCCGCGGAAGGGTTGCTTACTGCAAATGTATTAAGTTACCTCTACTTGCGAAATATTATTTATTTTTTTAGAGGGATCTTTTTTTAAGTTTAGCCCGGCTTTGTATCCATTAGCAGAATCAGTTATCGATACCTAACAATACCTTCACGGATTGGACAGGGTTTTCTTTACATATTGTATACGATAATCTGGCAAATAAGGTTCTTATATTACATACAATTTAACCAAACTTAATTAAATTTTGTTTTAAAAATAAATACTCACAATTCAATCCCGTTTAGAAGATGTCTGTGCTTCTTGGACATCAAGGCGCCTCCTCCCCAGGCAGCATCCACATGCAGCCACAAATTATACTTCTTGCACAAGGTAGATATTTCCACCAGCGGATCAAAAGCACCGTACACAGTCGTACCGGCAGTCGCCGTCACCATGAGCGGAGTTGCGCCGTCTTCTAAGGCACTAATAATCTTGGCTTCCAAATCTTCAACGATTATTTGCCCCGCCTGGTTGGTTTTCACCATAATGCAGTTGTCTCCGCCGATTCCCATGAATGTTGCCAGCTTTTTGGTGGAGTAATGGGCTAGCTCTGATGTGAAGACTATCAGCCTTGGTACGGCGTAGACGCCTTTGCTCTGAAAAAGGGAAGTTTCATTATAATTTTATTAAAACAAGTGACTTGAAAAATGTCGAATTAATAAACATAAACAAATCTAACAGATTAAAAATAAACAAATGTAACAGACCCTCTGTTAGATTTGTTTATATTTTGCTGGCTTCCGTTCAATCATTAAACCGATCGTTTTTCCGATCTGTCAATTTCATTTACCTAATATAATTTGATGGAAATATGACAGTTTATTTCAACTTCAGTGGCGTAGTAGCAGTGGTAGCGAACTCGGTCGCTGCGCAAGGAGGCGCGGGTTCGATCCCCGCGCCGTGCAAATATTTGTATGCATGAATATGAATATTTGCACTGGTCTGGTCGTGCCTCACTGACTGAACATCTAATGGTAGTCGTTACGAGTTGTTGGAGCCCTCAAAAGTCCAACAATTAGTCTAACTGCAATGTTTCGGAATCTCCTTCGGGTTGCGGAGGTCAGTCGGCAGTCGCTTCACGGAAAACATCGAAGTTTAGCCAAAATCAGCAGTTAGACTGGTCAAGCGGACCCCAGACTCCAAAGCTGAAAAAGCTTTGGATGCGACTGGGACTAACGCTGAGATGATGATGATAATGATGACTGAGTTTACTTCAAGCTTACTTCACCTAAATTTTGACGGTGAAATTTTTACAGAATGAACCGTCATTAAATTTAAAAAAATATACGTATGTCTGTTATCACCAACCCACATTAGGAGGCGTCATAATTAATGCCCATGCGTTCTCTGTAGGTATGTGAATAAACCTTTGCCCTTTAGTAGGACGACAATGAAGCAGCTATACTCAAACGAACAAACGAATTCTACCCCAATTTCATGAACCATTACAAAAAAAAAACACAATAGGCTTAATTTTCATTGCTCATGAAAGAACACTATTAGACAAAAAGAAATTTAATTACTTAATATAACTTTTAATTATCTTTTGTTTTAAACGTTTTCATTGCTGCAACTAAACGAAACTAAAACAAAGATAATAATTAAAATAATTATATTGTAGTTGAAGATACCGATGTTACTCATAAAATTAATAATGAGTTTCGTTTCTGAGTAATCATGCCAAGTCAGCTTAATTAAAATTGACAGATTAGTTAAGTTTGCTATCTCGCCTTGGATAGTTCTGTAATTAACTTAAACGATCATTACTAAGTACTAAGTTTAATATAATGAATCAAAATCGATTTTCTTACATAATATCTTAGTAGAACGACGGTAGTAGCTAATTTTATTTTATATTCTATACTAATCTATCTATTCTAATATATAAAGCTGAAGAGTTTGTTTGAACACGCTAATCTCAGGAACTACGGGTCCGATTTGAAAAATTATTTTTTGTTGGATAGTCCATTAATTTAGGAAGGCTTTAGGCTATATAACATCACGTTGCGATTAATAGGAGCGGAGCATCACTAACTCTACCCGAACGAAATCGCTGGCGGCCACTAGTTTTATATGAAGGATGAAGTACATCAGCTGCCATGAGCTACGGAGAAGAAGAAAATTAGCACACTATATTACATAAATTGATAGTAATATAAATTTAAATCATTTTGAAGCTTTCCAATATTACTAATCCACTGCTCCATATGTTCGAAAAATGTGTCTGCTCTGACTGTCAGAATGAAACCCATTGCTACTGATACTGTGATACGTAATTAATTACCTTACAGCACCTTTATTACGTAAAACACTATTACCATCAGATCATTCATATTATTTCATTATTCATTTATATTATTGTGGACTGTGTTTTTGAAATTCTAGCGTATGGCACTCGTGGGTTGCAGCTGAAAATCAGCGTCAGATGGCACATCTTGTGTTGTCATCTGACATTATGCTGAGCTGAGGCCCTTTTGGCATTATAAGCTGGGTTTTATTGTTTTATAGTTTAAATGTATGTATTTTGCTGTAATGTCAATAAACGCATTTTTCTTTCTTTCTTTATGATGTGGCCACTATGCTGCGAAATTTCACTGTTCTTTATCAATTATTTACTGAATGCACTTTTTACTACATAAATCACGCACTTTTATTTAGTAAACAGTAAGTAATATAATTTTAAAAGTCCAATGAAAAATGAGCGTGACACTCAGCTTGACTTTCCCGCCAAAACTCTACCATCAGTTGTATTCATTTCGAAAGATATTGCTAATCCATTGCTTCATGTGTTCGGACACTGTGTCCGTTCAAGAACGTAAAGAACGCAATGAATATTGTTGAACTGTCAAAATGAAACCAAAGTATTACGTATTTAGCCTACAGGTTCTAGAATTGTTTTAAGACTTGACCAGTATAATTCTATTGCCGGCAGTCTACACATGTTTTTGGCCCTATAATAATGTAGAAAACTGGCCCCGCGGTTTCTCCCTAAATCGGTTTAGCGGTTTTGGAGGAGTTCGAGGACAAACATTGTGCCCTGAGAATTTTATATAATAGAAGATAGAACAAGCTTCATAGAACAAGCGTAAAGCGTTTCCTGCATAACTGATTTTTTTCATAATATAACAATAGGGATGTATCTAAGGTATGAAAATCAAAAAAAAAATTGTCCGTCTTATAGATAATAAAAAAAAATTAAGACCCGTATTTTTTATTTTGTCGAAATTACCAAAAATTACTGAGATATAGCGTATTAAAGTTACGGAGTGGGGGCTGATTACGTCACGTCGTGGTATATTTTGCACCACGGCGTGACGTCATGCGACATTTCAAATCAATATATCTTCCTAAGTATTTGAATGAAAGAAAAAATAAAAAATACGTGTTCAATATTTAGACCCGTATTTTTTATTTTGTCGAAATTACCAAAAATTACTGAGATATAGCGTATTAAAGTTACGGAGTGGGGGCTGATTACGTCACGTCGTGGTATATTTTGCACCACGGCGTGACGTCATGCGACATTTCAAATCAATATATCTTCCTAAGTATTTGAATGAAAGAAAAAATAAAAAATACGTGTTCAATATTTTTTATAAATCTATCTGATGGACATTAAATTATTCTTTAGGATACAAGCCAATTAACATAACATGATAAGCCTATAATGTTCCCACTTCCCATTGTTGGGACGCAGGCCTCCTCTCGGAGGGGAGTGGAGAGCAGCCTGCGGTGGCCTAGTGGTAACGGCCACGACTTACAAATTGTAGATCGTAGATTAGAACCCCGTCAGTCGCTTTACCTTTGTGTAAATTATTTCTTCACCACTGGTCTCAAAACGGCGAAGGAAAACATGGTGAGAAAACCGGCAAGTCCTAGAGTCAAAAACTTCTAAAACATGTGACTTCTACCAACCCGCACTAGGCCAGCGTGGTAGATTACGGCCCACTCCCTCTCAACGAGAGGAGGCCTGAATGTTTTGGTTTATTTATAAATCCCTCCTATCCTTATAATATTATTAACTAGCGGCCGCGCGCGACTTCGTTCGTGTGGTTCGCGTTATGCTCCGCTCCTATTAGTTGCAGCGTGATGTTATATAGCCTAAAGCCTTCCTGGATTAATGGGCTATCCAACGCAAAAAGAATTTTTCAAATCGGACTAGTAGTTCCTGGGATTAGCGCGTTCAAACAAACAAACCAACAAACTCTTTAGCTTTATATATTAGTACTAGCTGACCCGGCAAACGTTGTTTTGCCATATAAATAATAAAAAAAAATTAGGGGTGGACTACCCCTAACATTTAGGGGGATGAAAAATAGATGTTGACCGATTCTCATAGATACCGGATAAGCACAAAAAATTTCATCAAAATCGGTCGAGCCGTTTCGGAGGAGTTTAAGTTCGAACACCGTGACACGAGAATTTTATATATTAGATAGATGTGAAAGTGACTTTTAATATTATTATTAACGATAGTAAGGATTTACGCCTAAACTACTGGACGGTTTTGGATAAAATTTGGCACACAGATGGTTTATAGTTAAGAATAAGACATAGGATACTTTTTATCCTGATATTCCCACGGGTTCGAAACTTAGGCAGGTGAATACTCGGGGCGCAGCTAGTTAGTATATACTTTATGTATGTATGTATTTATTGTGCGAAGGTATGAGGAGCAGCGTGCAAAAGGGAGGATCCTCCGACCAGATTGGGATTGTCTGGCGGGCACTTTGCCCGCCGGTTCATGTCGCGAACTTGTATGCGTGCTAGTTGCACAGAAAACTGTGATTGCGTCAGGATGACGCGTTGTTCGCATGTTGCGTTGTAGTCACCGCTACAATAGAGAGATTTCCTGGGTAAAAAAAAAATATTCTATTTATTCCGTCATAAAATTATTGGATACGTATATTTTGTTTTATCAAATCAATAAAAATTTACAAATATAAAAGGCATCAAAGACCAGGAGTGGTGGCTGGTAACGTCACTGCTTGCTAAAAAGTGTAGCGTGCAGTGACGTCACACGAGTTTTCAACGCACTGTGTCGTCTTCATTTTTTGTTTATATGAAAAAAGAAAAATACGTGTACAGTATTTTTTGGAAATCTTACTGACGGACTAATTAGTTTGTTTTAGTCAACTACCCCATTGTATTATATTCATGGTACATTACAGACTACCTATAGTAATGTCTGACCTTCCTTTTCAAACCATCAAAAGGTTACATCCTTCGTAAAATTTCTAAAATCTGTAATTTGTGTGGGTATTGTGTATTTTATAGTAGTTTCTTATTGTATGCCAGTTTAATTTAACTTACAAATGGCTAGTCACCATTTTGAATTAAATTACACTTTACCTAAATAAATAATATTATATATTAGATATATCTAACAATAAAATCAGCACTGCAAAATGTTTGCAACACCTACAATTACTTTTGTCTGTTCGTAATTGCTCTAACTTGGATATGACCTCAAAGTACGCGGATATCCTTCGAGAAGTATTTTATTCAATCCTTACTTATAATATGCGCACATGTATTTGTTAATAAAGCGGAATTCACTTGTTTAAATACAATAAAAAAGCAAGGACCAATGATACATAATGACAATACATTGATGTACATAAATAGCTTAAGTATTTTTTTTTTGTTTTTAAACGTAGTGTGAGCTAGAAATTTCTCCTGTGTCGTGGGTGTGTTTAGAAACATATAAACTCACATACACAAACAGACAGTCCCGGAACAACTACGTGTAGGTCATACAAAAATTAATTCCGTGGGGAATCGAGCCCGCGACACGCAGCGACATAGGCAAGTATGACAGATAAGTATGTTATATTAATTTATTAGTTCTCCTCCCATTTACTCTCACCAATAATGATAGGGATAGAGTTTTCAGGAGTCATGTAGTAATTGGCCGATCAAATCTTCGGATAACCGAATTTTTCAACATAAAATCAAATAACGGTTGTCTGTAAAAGATCGCTCTTAGCGATAAGTCCGCCCATTGTGTCACCCTTTATAAAGTCTTTATATTAATGTTCTGTAATCTATATGGTGTACTAATAAAGAGTATTCTATTCTATTCTATTCTATAACGTTTCTTGATTTTTCCAAATATTAAGTACGAACTGCTGACACGTGACAATCCGGTTTGTTCAGTATTATAAAAGTTTTTAATATCTCTTCCGTGTCCGGATTTAGCAATCATAATTAAGTTTTTGTTAATCGTAAGTAATAATCCCTAGCATTCTTTTTTTTATAAATTATAAACTAGTGCTTCACCGCAATCCCGCCTGATGGTAAGCAGTGATGCAATCATTGATGGTAAAGCGCGCTACTTTATTAAGAGCCTATTCACTCTAGCTTTAAAGACACATAAATTGTAGTTCGAAGACAGATTATTAAGTTTCATAAGTAAGCCCCATACCTAGCCACTAACATACCTACTAAGTACTAATTAACCAATTAATTGGGAATCCGAGGGATTTCACCTTCGTAATTCCGCAAATTCCCAAAATTTGAACAGATCTAATGCAATTAAAACCTAATCCAGAACTTTAGTGAAATTAGAGGTGACCGTAACAGTTCATTAGGTCCACTTTTTAATTCTGTACCTAGATTTAACTTTAAAAACCAATTTCCACTAAAAGTTGTACAGTGGTTAAGCTATTGACTGCGGCGCTGTGTGTCGTGGGTTAGATTCCCGCACGGAACCAATATTTGTATGACTCATGTACAAGAACTTATTCCAGGCCTGGCTAAACATCCAGGACTGGAATAACAACTTGTAGGACAAACGTGTATGTGAGTTTACATGTTTGTAAATGCATCCACGATACAGGATTAATTCCTAAAATGAGGAAACGTCTTTTTCTTAAAAATTAAAAAAAGGGACAACTACCAATCAGCATCCTTCTAAAGTTATAAGAAGTTAAAGCTGTTTTTTATTCAATAACGCAAACACGGCTAACATATTTTGATGAAATTCAGCACATTTGATAATTAACCTGGATTCACAAATACTTGAAGTCCAAGCAAACGCTCTTCGTAAACGCACTCTTTGTCTTAACTACGATCATCTTTATACGGCGTCGCATACTCCGTAAATGCTTGACGTTGTGGGCTTCAAAGTCGCAGATAAAAGCCAAATCAAATATGACGTATGAATATAACATAGTGAAAAGTTACGGTGCCATAAAACAAAGGTGGCCGCCACATAACGGATCATAAAAAAGATAGCAAAGATTTTACGGTAGCAAAAAACGTCTTTTCAACTTATTTTTATTAACTATGTTCTAGGTGGTAGCCACCAGTCCAGCCACCAGTCTTCGAAAACCCTAACTTAAGCCGAATGCTTAGATTTATAAACGCGTAAGTAATAATTTTTTAGCACCTTACTTTACCAAAAATCATACCAATAAATAGTTTGAATTGCCTTCGATTTACTGTGACCTATGCAAGCATTTTTATAACAATTAATTAGTAAAAGGCAAAATTGTCACGTAGCAAATTGATAATTTTTAAATAATTAAGTTTGCAAATTGTCCTACGACCTTGGCAGGTTTATGCCCTTGGCGTGTTTATGACCTTCGCATGTTTATGATCTTGGCATATTTAGGATCTTGGCGTTTTTATGACCTTGGCAAGTTTATGATCTTGGCGTGTTTATGACCTTAGCATCTTTATGATCTTGGCGTGTTTATGACCTTGGTATGTTTATGGCCTGAGCATATTTAAGATCTTGGCATGTTTATGATCTTGGCGTGTTTTTACCTTGTCATAATCTGATTCACTCGAAGTAACTGAATTTTCATTTTTATAACAATAAATTAGTTACAGGTAACAGATTAATAATTTTCAATTAATTTTGCAAATGTCCTTCGACCTTGGCAAGTTTATGACTTTGGCATATTCATCACCTTATCATATCCTGAGTCACTTGATCTAACTTGATTTTCAACCCTAATAAAGCAGTTCCTTCCTGTCCCAAACCTTTTCTGATCTATTCTGATACATAAAAGCTTTCCCTCTTGTCTTGCCTTGCGCCTTGTTACCCTGAAGGCTGGAATGGAGGAGTAGGTACAGTACATATATCCAAATTTCACCAGTCATGTTTCAAGTTCAATGTAATTCGAGGCACGCCTTTTTGATCACACAAATCCAGACACCAAGCTGTTACTGAGAAATTCTAGATAAAAAAAACGTCCTTTGAATGGTACCACTAGGCCAACGAGGCAGTATTAGCCAAAACGCGGGCTCTATAGTGCGGCCGATCAGAAAATGTATTTTTGTCACCTGTCAGATTCATACAAATGAATACTTGTTTTGCTACTTAGATCTTTATTATCTACTATGATTATCGCGGTGACATATCTAGAAAAGCACGTCAAGCCGTTGGTAAGGCATTTGCTAATCCATTGCTTTATGCATTCGAGAATACGTATCCTCGCCAAATACAATAACTCAATGAATGTTGTTGAATTGTCAAATTAAAGCCATTGCTACTGTAATGTTAACGCGATAAGGTAGATTTTGATAAGACTAAACAGTTTTATTTATTCACCTAATTTTAGGTCAAGGTCATTACCAATACTGTTATAA
Organism: Sesamia inferens; assembly: GCA_037179545.1. Classification (NCBI taxonomy): domain Eukaryota; kingdom Metazoa; phylum Arthropoda; class Insecta; order Lepidoptera; family Noctuidae; genus Sesamia; species Sesamia inferens. Next base: position 11,839,123 of record CM073939.1, read on the forward strand.
AATTCTAACATAAAACATTATTAACTACTCGTTTTATTATCAAATGTATTTTATTAACTTTGTTGTATCTTGTCCTTGCAAGCTTTTTATTTGCATTAACAATTAATTATCATCTTTGAGATTGCTAGCATCCAATCAGATATTCATTTAGTAACAAGCTTATGATTGCCCATTAACACAACACAATATAATGTCCATCAAGCATAGCTATTAGTCAATCAATTTTAATTTAACATTTTGCACATTGGTCTAATAGTAACTACCTCTTTTTTCGGTGGAAACCTTCCAAAGGCACCCGATATTTGGGGACCGAGATCGGGGAGTATAGGATTTTTACATCACTAAAACCATCGCGCTGATCACCATCCGCACACAGGGGTGATCCCGGTTCCTCTTAAAAGACCAATCCCAGAACTACCCCTGCGCAACGCCTGTAAACCCACATCACTTGAAGTAACTTGATTTTCTACCCTAATAAAAAATCTAACAGCTATATAAAGCCAATCTAAGAGAGCCCATATATGAATATAAGCCTTTTCTGATCTATTCTAATACATAACACCTAGCTCCTTGCATTGTCTGGCCTGGTCTAATAGTACCTAATGAAAATCTGCTAAATCAAATGACAGATCTAACTATACTGAGCATGATATAATAATAATAATAATTTATTTCAGGTAAGATACCCACAATTTCACATAAGTAAATACAAATACACAGCAGACATGAAATACAAACAATATTAAAGACAATCAATTTCTTGACTCAATGATCAATGTATTGACAGACTTCTCAATTGAATAAGAAATTGGGAACACAAGTATTGTTAATTCAAATACTGACCAGCTTTTCTGATAGCGTACAAAAGATTTGTAGGATATTAATGATATAAATAAATATCCGTGACCTTATCCTGTTTCCTAGGACTCAATCAGCCTAAGGCAGCACCCCCTACTGAGTTTAATTATGAATCTGATCCATCTAGGGGGGTTTTGATACACAAAAATCAGTCCAGCCGTTAAGAAGGAATTCAGTGACATACACGTACTGAAAAGTGCCCGCATATCTCTTTATACTATGTTGAAGTTAAGTACAGACCCTCTCTGATAACTATATATATTTCCCGTAGTGCCTTAAATCTAGTCTTAGAATAGACCAAATTTCAAGCACTAAGTTTGTTTTATACAACTAAATCCCAAGGTTTCCACAAATCACGGCACGCGATCGTAAAGATCAGCCATAACGGGGTTAAGGTAACCACTGAACGGTATGCTTCCTGCAAAACTGCCAATCTATATAATGAACGAGTGCAAAGCGAGATAAAATAATTTGTCTAACAACCTGTTGTTAATACTGGATGTTAATCGATACGCATTGAATTAATCGATGAAGTAGATCGGATTAATTTAGTGAATAAAAGTTATAAGGTCGTGCTAAAGGCTAACGTTATGCAGTTCACTGACATTGTTATTTATAAAAATAGCAATTCGAATATTACCAATATTCTTAAATAGGTTTACTGTTTTAATAAACTCACATGCCATGAGGAAACCTGGACTTTAAGTCTGAAATCGCCAACCCACATTGAGCAAGCGTGGTGATTACGCTCAATCCTTCTCTGTATGAGAGGAGACCTGTGCCCAGCAGTGGGACGATATAAAGGTTGATGATACTGATGATGACATGCCATTCGTTTAACAATAAATAAGTATATCACTGACGTCTTCACTGTCAAGGTAATTATACATACACTTTCACCCTTATTCATAAACGTTGCTTAAAGTTAACTAGTGATTAGTGACTGTTTAACAATACATTTGACGTTTGCACATCCCTTAACTTTAACCATCGTTTATGAATAAACACCTATATTACTATACGTCCCAAGTTCAGGATCCAAATACAACTATTAAGTAAAATAAAAAAAAACTAACCTTAGTTTCAGGATAGAAGTAGTGACGAGCACAGCTGATAGCATAGCCATTAGAAATAGAACCTCCAGGAGAAAATATGCCATCACCTTCGCCCTCTGGCCATCCGATAATAGCCCTCATTTCACGAAGAACCTCTTCTTCCATCAAAGTGAACACTGGAGCCACTTCGAAGGTGTAAACGCTTGGGTTCAGAGCATCAGTCAGCCACTGACCAATCAAGCCATAAGGATCTACTGAAGAAAACAATTGATTGACGAAGTATGGATGTCCTGTGTTGACAGAGTAGCGAGCAACCTGCAAAAGTCGATTATTAGGTATACAGCTGTATTGTGAACCACTAATTACAACGACAAGAGAAATAAGCTTTGAAAAAAAAAATTTTTTACTTCAAGATAATCTAATGTTACGGACACAGTTATAAATTTTCCAACGCAATCGTCATGCAACTATCTCAGTCAAAAAATAAATAAATAAAAGGATAAAAATTATAAATGATTATTATATTATCTCATCAAGTTTCCATAAATGAAAAGTACCAAAAGTTCAAAGACTCACATCAGCCATAAGTGCCAACAACTCATCATGAGATACTGGCGATTCTCTCGGCTTCAAATCTATCGCTTTTTTGATATCTTCGGGAGAAGACCACTCCACAACCTTCGATGTCCTGGACGACCTTCCGAAAACCACCCGTTCAATCAACAGGTCCACTGCTCGCCTGATGAAATCTTCATGCTTGGTTCTGTCTGCTAAGGACTTATAGTTATCTCTGTCCACATCACGATCCTCCCCATCGGGTACAATTAGATCGGAATCGGCAGGCATTTTCCCTTTATTTTCTTTCGCACAACACGTAAGTTTTATTCAAAGAAAATAAAGATTTCAAATGTGCACTAAATTGTGAATGGCGACTGCGGCCGGCCGCGTGCCTCTGAACCGAAGGTTTGACTCGTCAATCATTGCGCAGCCTTCTTAAATACTACTGAGCGAAGTCAATTCACTTCGTAAGGTTACTCCAGTATAAACAAATTGCAGAGTCACAAAGTATATCAAAGCGCTGACACTGATGCATTTGAATCAATTGCTTCTTGTAGTGAATTTTAGGAGGAAGTGCTTTCCCAAAACTTTTTAGTTTTATTTACCTAGTACAAACAATGACATGAGCTAAGTACCCGTGGGTAATTAATGAATTTCATGAAGCAGAAACATTATCAACTCCACGCTTGTATTCTCCGGTAGAAAGAAACTTAATTGAATCCCGCGTATGTAAATACTTAATTTTGAAATTAAGCTTCGTGATGAATCGTGCTTCTTCATACAATACTGCATAGAGCTTATAGGTGATGTTATTGTTGTTTTTGCCAACAATCTTAGCAAATATACAAATGTATATTGTCTTTATTGCATTATAAATATGAAAAAGATACTACAGCAATGCAAAATCTAACCTGGAAAAAAAAGGTTATTTGTTTAACAAATACATCAAACTTCAAGGCTATCAGTATCGCTAAAAATAATATATCTTTTAACCAACTGTTAAAGTGAACGGTAGACCGTAAATAAAAGAAAATCAATTAAAGATCTAATTACGGTCTAATTAATATGCTCTACTGCGATTTATGACGTTTTTTATTAAATAATTAAATCAGTTCTCGGAGTATAAGAAAGAGTGTGGTATCGTTCCGACGTTGGACTGAATGACTTAGAACGGTTTAACCAAATTTCAAAAAAAAATATTAAAGAATCTAATACATTGATCATTTAAAGAAGTCTGCATTATTTTAAGTCTTAGATTAAGCTCCTCAGGTTGATTATAAATCCATCCTGTTTATTATGAAGAGTTGTAGGAACATCGCACAATTTGTAGATAATTGTACGTATTATTAAAGATGCATCTCTTACTAGATGATAACTCACACGTGGTTCTCTATGCTTGGTAAACACATCTTACAACAAGAAAAATAGATGTAATCTACTTTAACTCATCTCCTACTACTTATTTTTACAAAACCCTGCACAGAAAGGTTGTAGTCACGTTGATTTGAATTTAACCGCTGTAGCCCTTTTGAGCGTAAAAGACACAATATAAACATTTACAAACTCATGTTCAATTAACAATCAGTATCAAGTACATGTGTTATCGTACTTTAACCTGCTGTATATAGGAAGCGAAAGATACATTAGACCATATATGTACAACGAGTTTTTTAACAAATCCGATTCCTTAATTTGTACATTTCCTTTTGACTTTTGCCTTGACTGTTACTTTTTGTATCACTGCGCTAATTAGTAACATGGAGGTCGCCATCGACCTTTGTTACTTGGCTAATCAACTGCGAACAAATTGCAATAAAAAGTGTTTAAGCTATTATATTTCTATTGTTTTAGTTTGGACATAACGATGGCTATTTTCGTCGCATTTGGTGTCATCGTCAAGAGCTTGCACCGTTCTTCCATTCGTTGTTTATATTGATATTCAATTTTGTATCTTTGTCTTGCGTGCTGCCAATTGTAGCTTCAGGCATTATGAATATCTCTTAGTGTCTGATCTCTTCTTTTATCCATGCTGATCTCTCCGGACGTGTCGGATTTCCGTTCTAAAAGAAGAGGGAAAGAGAATGTATCAGCGCACACACTTGTGCACTATAATATTACTATAACACTATAGTGTCGGCTGATATTGGCTTCCTTGACCGAAATTTGGTTTTATATTACGAATTTGATACCTCAATGTTACAATAATGGTACATCGTTTTTGCATTTAATCCAATTCCTTTTATTTTAATACAATTCTTTCTGTGCTTAAATTGACACCAGTTTTGCGCAAAACTGATAGGTATAAAAAACATGAAAAAACTATAACCATATAAACCCAAGAGGAAATATGACAAAAAAGGCGAAACCATCTACACAGTATCCTTAGCACTACTTACTAACGTTACTCTTAAGAGCATGTATGTAAGTCTTAGGTATTATGGAGCCAAGCTCCCTAATGCCACCGACAACTAAGCTTGAAAGACAATTTGTCTTGGTTACAATTTGTGATTTAAACTCCAAGGTACACCTTGATTTAACAGCGCTACCTTGACGAAATGGTGCCTTGCGACTTAGGTTTTTCTATGACATGAATTAAGAGGTAAATACCACGATAATTATGAGCACTGATTACGATCCTGGCAATTCAGATAGTTAGGCACCGAGACAGGAGGAAGGAAGGCGAACAGTAATTCCTAAAATGCGAAAGTTTGAGCGTTGCGAGAAATTATTTGCGTCATAACACAACATAACTGTTGATGAACTGATTGGGATTATAAATATAAATGATTTTTATCCTCATTTTCGAATAGGAGGAGATTTGCAACTTTTGTTATCAATATTTTAGATACCGCTCAAATTACTAAATAGAATAGGTAGCATATAAGCATAGTCAGGCAATAATGTTTGTTTCTTCCAATAATGTTGCTGTGACCTAGACCTCTAAGTAAAGGGGAGAAGAGTGCAATTTACTACTCTATTTCGTCGTCTTCGAGTTTTTAGTTGGTTTTTTCTTTTTTTATTTACGTTTGAAACTAGTGCTTTTAGGTTCTGCAAGTTTTTGAGGTTTCCTCACGATGTGTTCCTTTAGCATTCTGAAAGTACTGGTCCATTACCACCGGGAAACCGCTACTCCAGAATACTGAAAGTTTTCGCTAGTATTTAAGTGGACATCTAATAATACTGATAGGTATTTTAGAGGTATCTCTCTTAAAACTAGGGTGAGTATCTAGACAACACAAAAAATGGCATACAAATATTTACTTAAAAGAAATAAGATTAAGAGCATAACAAGCGATGGAAATTAATAGAACTATAAATACGTTTTACTGACTATTATCGTATTATCAATACTTCTTAACCTAGACCTAATACCTATTACTCAGGTATAGATATTGGTGCCAATTTTACTAATGACATAATATTCTTCTTGAGTCGCCTGGACAAAATCCTCCCCCAAGGCTGTCCACTATGACCGGTCTTGTGATACCCGCATCCATCGGCTTCCTGCGACCTTCACCAGGGCATCAATCCACCTTGAATAAACATCTGAAAGACGATACACTCCATTTAAAAAAAAAACAATTCCATGCAATATCGTTTTCTGAGTACCACAAAAGGCTGGTTTTCCCTAACTAATAATTTATTTAAGAGGAAACAGTATGAGACAGATTGTGTACAGGTAGTTCCCTTGCTTATGGAATTCAAAGGAACAAGTTATTATGATTCACCAAATCTCCAAATTACTATGACGACAAAGGTATGGATTTTATATAGAAATCGAGAAACTAATCAATCCTGAAATCCATCTTCCTGAATCCCTAAATATACATACAAACAATTTATTAAGCAACAAAACACCGATTAACATCATAAAAAATAATATCAGAAAACTCCTATTCATTTTTAAATATCTTTCCAAAATATATGACACGGAATAAAAAAAACTTATTCCCCACTTCACGTGTAGCGGGGGGGGGGGTACACGTAAAGTGGGGCATATTATTTTTTCATTACCATAATAAACCACTTCTGTTCATTTTTTATTTTACCACTATGTTGGTGTGATTGTTATTGGTACCAAATTTTATCTTTCTAGTTCTAACGGTCACATATCAGCATTTTGTATTTTGTACTTACGTATTATATCAACTAAGGCTGAAAAAGGCCCATTTTTAGGGTTCCGTAGCCAAATGGTAAAAAACGGAACCCTTATAGATTCGTCATATCTGTCTGTCCGTCTGTCCATCCGTATGTCACAGCCATTTTTTTCCGAAACTATAAGAGCTATACTGTTGAAACTTGGTAGGTAGATGTATTCTGTGAACTGCATTAAGATTTTGATGCAAAATAAAAACAATAATAATAAATATTGCTCCCCATACGTAGAACTAAACCTCAAATTTTTTTTTCATCAAACACATACGTGTATCGGGGTATCTATGGATAGGTCTTCAAAAATTATATTGATGTTTTTAATTTTTTTTTTCTTAAATACACATTATGAAATATTTAAGTGCGTAATCTTTCCTTTGACTTTACTTAAGAATCAACCGATTTTATTCTGTACCTTAGTCTTACAGTGAAAACGTAGATTTAGTTTAGTCAATGTTCGTAATAATAGGTATGTACCTACTTAGTTCACTTTTTCACTGTGACATTTGTAGAATAGATCTTTTGAAGTAATCACGCCACTTAATAGGTAGACAAGTTAAAATATATACACAGTTGGACATGACATAAACTTTTAGCACGCAGAAAAGGCTTGAGAGGTCTCAGGAAAGTCGAAATGGCCGGAAGAGGTTCTGGAGACAGTATAGTTTGTAGACTCCTTTATTCGTATCTTCTTTATTGGAAGCCACCCCTCAACTGCATGGGCAGTAGAGGGGTGGCTTCCAATAAAGAAGCTCTGCGAGAATAACTCATGAAGCCAGCCTCGCAGAACGAGGTTCTGATTATTATTTATTAATAATGTTTTTACCTACCCTTTCTTCACATGAAACATTCTTAAATTTGGATAAAATTCATTATTCTTATCTGATTCTAAAATGAAAAATTGAAAACCGTATTACAGATATCTAAGGGTTTTAGTGAAAAAGGTTATTGTTAGAGTGTTGAATCATATTGGTTGAAGTATTGACTCTAATAGCCTTCGACTCCAGGAGTGCGCTCACACTTACATAAACATGATGCCTCTAAGAGCCATTACGCACTGTCGACTGGTCACCGGCGACTCGGTCGATGGCGACTGTGTCTTACTTTAGTTTAAATAGATGCTCCAAATGTCGTGCGGTGTACCACAGGGATCGGTCTTGGGACCGCTCCTGTGGAACATCGGCTACGAATGGATGATGACAGGTGAGCTCCGGTCTGGCGCTGACTTGACGTGTTATGCGGACGACACGCTTGTCACTGCCCGAGAGAGCTGGCACAGGGAAGCGACGTTGATAGCCATGGCTGCGGTGTCACAGGTGGTGAACCGCATCCGGCGCCTGGGCCTGGAGGTGACCCTAGACAAGTCGGAGTCCATGGTATATCATGGCCCCCGACGTGCGCCGGCGCCGGGATCACCACATGGTGCAACATGGGGGGCCCGTGCGCCGCCTGTAGGCGGTTGTACGTGGGAATCGTGCGGTCCATGGCCCTGTATGGGTCCCTGTGTGGGCGATAGACCTGATGGCTGGAGCTCTCGCCATTCTGTGCAAACCGCAGAGGGCGATGGCCGTCAGGGTCGTCTGCGGATACTACACGATTTCCTACGAGGTGGCTTGCGACCTGGCCGGATCCCCGCCATGGGACCTAGAGGTGAAAGTACTCGCGTCACTATACCAATGGCATGAGGAAGAGCGGGCACGGGGCTCCAGTCCAGTACAGCGGCAGATCGAGCTGAGCCGAGAGGAGCTCCGTCAGGTCTTGGTAGCGGACTGGTGGCAAAGGCTTCTGCGCCCTACCGCCGGTTTCGCTACCGTCGAGACGATCCACACAGTACTCGACGACTGGCTCGGTAGAAGGCACGGCTCCCTGTCGTTCAGGGTGACGCAGGTACTGTTGGGACACGACTGCTTCGGCAAATACCTTTTTTCGCCCCATGAATGGGTCCAGGGGCGAGGGACATGGGTAGTCTCCGCCCCCTATTATACGAACCCCGAGTCGGAGGCGATACAGGGGGTAGTTTAACACCTCACTACCCCATGCAGTAGGAACCCTACCTAGGTACGGTTCCTAGTGAGTTAAACCTAGAAGAAAAGGTCCTTTACAGAGAAGTAGAGAGCATGCCGTAGCTAGGTTGTGACCTGAGCTTGAAAATCAGAGTGAAACTGACGAAATTGAGATTGAGTGCTAACTCAATCTCAATTTCGTCAGTTTCACTTCGTTTTAGTCAGTTTTACTAGCTATAGTAATAGTAGCATTAGATTTTCCATTTACCGGATTGCCAGGAAGGGTTATGTTTATAGCGCGTATCTTATATCAAAAATTCTATATTACCTTGTATCTCTGGAGATACAAGCGATTCTGGAATCGGTAAACGGATTTTCATATTTGTAGTATCGTTAGATTTGTCTTAATAGCCCAAGTGTTCTTAGATAAGTGATATTAAAAAAAAACAGTCTCCCAACTGCGATCAACTTGTTTCTGACTTTTCAGTTCGTTAGATTTTTTTGCAGGCGGGTTTTTGTTTGTAAATAATATTTTGTTTATTTATAATATCTTAAACTAGTGCTTGCCCGCCATCCCGCCTGATGGTAAGCAGTGATGCAACTGTTACTGGTAAAGAAAGCGTGCTAGTATATTATGAACCTATTGAAGTCATTTAAACTGTATTTAAGGTTGCATGATGATTGGAGCATACCAGAGGTTATTTTGAAGGGTAGATTGACTATCAGGTGTACATGTAGTATTAATGTCATGTCATGTCAATAAATATCAGTTATATTTTTATTTCATGTCATTGTAAAATATATTTGTAAGATAAGATTGTCTATTGGCTTAGACACGTCTGGTACATGCTAATGCATATGAGACGACAAATTTTATTAAGTGCAAACATATTTATCACCAATATTGAAATTGTTTTACTTATTTCATTATTATCATTTGCCTTGTCTTTTCCTATCTATGTATGTTGGGCTTGGCTTCCAATCTAGCCTGATGCAGCTTCATCATCGTCAACCTTTTTATCGTCCCACTGTTGGGCACAGACCTCCTCTCATATAAGACATAGAAAGATTGAGCGTAATCACCAAGCTTGCTCAATGCGGGTTGGCGATTTCAGACTTAAAGTCCACTTTTCCTCAAGATGTTTTCCTTCACTTCGTAATCAGTCATTGGTGTCCAAGATATACTTAGAAAGTACATGTCATATATCTTAGAAAAGTTACGTTGGTACTTGCCTGACCTGGAATCGAACCCGTTCACTCATACTTGGGAGGCTGGTGTTTTAACCACTAGGCCACCACGACAGGCATGCATGATGCAGCTTCTTCTTCAGCCTATAGAGGTCCACTGCTGGATAAAAGCCTCCCCCAAGGGGCCATCAGTTCTACGAGCAATGTGCCCCGCCCACTGCCACTTAATTTTACCGACTCGAAGAGCATGTCGGTGACACTGGTTGTTCTGTGATTCTCCTCATTTCTGAATCGATCGGGCAGAGATACTCCCTGCATAGCTCTTTGCATCACCCTTTGCGTGACTCTGAGCCTTCGTATAAGACCCATTGTGAGCGACCACGTTTCAGTTCCGTAAGTGAGCACTGGTAGCACACACCGGTCAAAGACTTTAGTCTTGAGACACTGTGGTATGCTCATACCACAGTGTCTCAAGACTAAAGTCATTTGCATATCTTACTAGTAGTATGCTGATACTGCTAGTATGATATGCAGATGAAACTGAATACCAGTATTTTACATGGAGCGACAGTCTATCTGATCTCCACATCCCAGTTACTGGGTAATACAATACACCTTAGTTAGTAGTAAGACTGGTTGTCGGATTTTAGGGCTTCTGACGACCCCTAAGACGCGAATAACCGCCGAGACCAACGGCTAAACGAGCTTTCCGAGGCACGAAGGGGTCTCGGTATGTAATGGTGGTCACCCATCCACAGAGCAACCGCGCCAAGCGTTGCTTAGCCTGATCGATGGATCTCTGTAGCTGTTATTATTTAGCCTCGAGCCCTTCATTCCTTGTCGTACTTATTTATTATTGGATTATTAAAAAAAATATAATCTAAATCAACATAATGAATTACAGTAGGACCCCGAGTATCCGGACTAATTATTGTCGGTAGGCATCCGGATAATCGAAAGTCCAGATATTTTTTTTTTTTTAATAATTATAAACTAGCGCTTGACCGCAATCCCGCCTGATGGTAAGCAGTGATGCGATCGTTGATGGTAAAGCGCGCTAGTTTATTAAGAGCCTATTCACTCAGAAAAACTAAGCGAATAGGAAGGAAGACGGCAGTTGAGCGAGGTGATGCAAAAACCCAACAACACGACCAACGATGTTGCGCCAAACGGAGATTGATCTGAAGACCTTCCACGACCAAACTCCCAACACAACAACATTTGGCGCATCGCACCCGGCACACATCGCAACACAACTGCTCAGACCCGTCCTCCGTACGGCTTCACCAGACATCATGCCGAAACACGACGAATCGCTTGGCGGCAAGACTTTGTCTGGTGGATGATAACTTCTGCCGGCGGCTGATGTTATGGCCTACCACCGAGGCAAATAATAATCCAATGTAGAAAGGTGGGCTTTTTCCTTACAGATGTAGGTAATGTTAGATGTTTATTAAAAACAACAAATACATATCAACGAAAATTAACGTTTCTTAAGGAATTGTACGTACCTAATGTACGAGCGAAAGGCTTGGAGGGCACGAGTGGCGTTATGCCAGTTCCGATACGTTTATGTTAGAACAAACTCGACATGGTTTGTGGTCCGGATAATCGTGTATCCGGATAACTGAGGTCCAGATAATCGCGGTCCTGGTCCATCATAATCATGTCAGCGTTAATCCCAGTCGCATCCAAAGCTTTTTCAGCTTTGGAATCTGGGGTCTGCTTTACCAGTCTAACTGCTGATTTTGGCTAAACTTCGATATTTTCCGTGAAGCGACTGCCGTCTGAACTCCACAACCCGAAGGCGGTATCGAAGCATCGCAGTTAGACCAATTGTTGGACTTTTGAGGGCTCCAACAACCCGTAACGACTGTCATTAGATTGTTAGATTGTCGTATGGCAACCCGGACCAACGGCTTAACGATGCTTTCCGAGGCACGACCAGACCAGTACGTATAGTATTCATATTCATGCATACAAATATTTGCACTGCACGGGGATCGAAACCGCGTCTCCCTGCGCAGCTGCCGCGTTCGCTACTGCTACGGCACGGAGGCTGTCAGCGGAAATCGGGGCCTTGTGTATAATATTTAAGGCGGAATTTAAAATTTCAATGTCACGCCTATGGAAATTAAAATTATTTTCAATTTGAAGGAGTTAGGGAGACAAATCAGATAAAAAATAACAAGCCATCCATAATTTCAAAGGTTGACATGGTGACATAATCAAAAGTGCTGTCAAAAAGTGTCAATATTGTAAATGTTGTTGTAATAATAAGTCACGCGCATTTTTCATTGGCCTTTTGAAATTATTTATAGTGTCGTTTACTAAATAAAAACGCGTGATTTATGCAGTAAAAAGTGCATTCAGTGAATAATTCATAAAGAACATTGAAATATCGCAGCATAGTGGCCACATCATGGCTTTGCATCAAATCTTCTAGTAGGCGGTTCACGCGGCCGTTTTTCAACTGTTATTGGCGATATCCGCCATTATTGTGAAATAATATTTTTAAAGAATTTCTATAATTTGTTACACGTGTTATTGGCAAAATTGTGGTGTCTAACCACAGATACCATTGAAGTGTTGAAGTAGTGCTCACTGTAAAGAAAAGAAGAAGAAAGAAGAAGAATATAATCGTAAATTGTATTAAGTATATTAAGAAATGTAGCGTAGGTTCAGTTCCCAACGCTGAGACGTCACTATGTCGTCGAAACTTAGAGTTAAAGTTGAGGGCTGTGCCTGTGAGATGGTTGTGGACGAATAATGAGTCCTGCGATAGTGGAAAATAATCAGAACAGCGCCTAAAGTATTAGGCGCTGTTCTCGAAATGAATCGAAATGAGTATGACTACAAATAAGAAGTGTGAGAAGGTATATTGTGTATATGGTAAGGTACCTGCACTATATTACATTTTCTCACCTACCCTAGAAAATTTAAGACTAGAGAAAATTTTAGAAAGTTGCTTGAAAGGGACCGCAAAACATAACTTCGCAGATTCATTCATCTCCATTCACCCTATGTAACTCTCACAAGCAATCTTCTTTATTCAGGTAAGGGTGGAGTTCACATTCAATGACTGCCACTCAAGAAGGGTGTTTCAACTACGTTAAGGCTTATTTAATGAGTTGTCAGTCACTCCAGACTAAAAGAAAGAAAAGAAGAAACATTAAATTTTATAAGTTTTAATAGATGAATTTTGTTTAGGCTTATTTAAGGAGTCACCGACCGCTCCTACATAGGCTTATTTTAAAGTTGCAAACCACTCCATCAGGATAGAAGAATTAGTGATGAATGGGGAAGAGCCATCATCAGTTTCATAACTATGATTGTGGAGCCAGTAGTCACACATCCTATAAAAAGTATTTGGATTTTCCAAGTAGTGGTGTTTAAGAGCACGAGTTAGAGAAGTATTAAGATAATAGAAATAGTGTACGAAACTGTTAAATATATCCCATCAACCTAGAGCCTTAATGCTTTGGAGATAAAGTTGAAAAGCCAATAAAAAATCTGATAGATTTTAGTATCTTGATGTGCTGTCGTCTTTCCAATATATACATATTTACATTAATAATTATTAGAAGGTGAAACTGTAAAGAAAATTAAGTTATAGTAGTATTTAAATAGCTAATTATTAGCAGGTGAAGTATTTGACGACCCTGCTTTTTTAGAATTTAGAAAAACAAATTTAGGTGTAAATAGAGAAATAGTAGGTACCTATAGATGTGTTTAGTGATGTTTAAATTAAATTAGTGAAGTGTGAAAATGATACGAGACTACTGATATAGTTGTTAAAATGTTAAGTCAAAGAATTTTAGATGATAGACACTAGACGAAGTGTTTCTTGGAATTTGGAAAAGCTTTAAAATTAAACAAAAACGTATAAATGACAAGATACTAATAAAAAAGAGGGAATCAGTTCTAACAAAGAATTTATTTACAATTTAAAAAAAATATTATAAAAAAAATAATGAAATGAAGTACTAGTACAAATAACAAGTGCACACTTATTATTTATACTCATACATCATTTCATTATTAGTATAGAAGGCATTCCTAGAGAAATTCATAAAGTCATCATCACCATCTCAGCGTGGGATTCAATCGCATCCAAAGCTTTTCAGCTTTGGAGTCTGGGGTCCGCTTTACTAGTCGTAACTGCTCAATCGGCTAAACCTTGATATTTTTCGTGAAGCGACTACCGTCTGACCTCCACAACTCCAAGGCAATATAGAAGCAGTTAGACAAATTTTTGAGGGCTCCAACAACCCGCAACGACTGCCACTAGATGTTCGTATGGCAACCGGGACCAACAGCATAACGTGATTTCCGAGGCACGACCAGACCAGTGCAAATATTCGTATTCATGCATATTGGCATACAAATATTTGGACTGCCCTGGGAACGAACACGCGCCTACCCTAGGGAGGCTGTCAAGACATTCATACAGTAACTATATGCACCCACAATAGTCCACTGGAGGGACTGAGTGCGAAAACCAAACCCGTAACATAGAACATAATTGTTACATACACGCAATTATGTATAGGTACAGTATGTTAAGAAAACCCTGTCCGACCCATAAGGATAATAAAGGTTAGGTAAACACATGACCAAATATAATATAAAATTTTACGTAATCATCATAGTACCAAGACAAATCAATTTTTGAAATAATCTTTTTTTCCCGCGAATTAATTCCAACTTCCCCAAAATTTGGTAATTTTTAAAAAAGTGACAACACCGGTATTATTATGAGCGAATAGCGATGCGAACACGTGCCGCGTGCCCTGCCGCCCGCCGCCCGCGGAAGGGTGCTTAACGCATATTTATTAAGTTACCCCTTTTTGCGAAATAATATTTATTTTTTTAGGGGGATTTTTTTTAAGTTTAGCCCTGTTTTGTATGCATTAGTAGAATCGGTTATCGATACCTAACAACACGTTCACGGGTCGGACAGGGTTTTCTTAACATACTGTATGTACACTACATTACAAACTGGACCAACCAAAATACCTACCTATGTTTAAAAATAAAACGTGGCAGAGTCAAGTACAGGGTCAACTAAGTTCCGACAATTAATATGAGTACAGGGAACTGGTCAATCAGATAAATCAAATATTTATTATATACGACGTCGCAATTTTTCCAATTAACATTAAATTGGCTCATTACTCAATCAACTCGCCCCTATCTACCTACCTGCATAACTGCCTATCTACGCCGCGCCTGTATTTCCTTTATGGATTGCGCCAATCCAAACCTATAACTACGTATAAAATATAATGTACCAACTGTTGTACTTGATTCTTCCATATAACAATGATTAAAATCTGGTGTATTTAGAACAACCTACTAAAACCTGTGGTAAAAATTAAAAAATACGAGTGTGCTTATGACCACACGACTAAAGTGAAACTTCTTTCGCTCCATCTGTATGTATATATATATATGTGTGTGTACAATATATACATGTATACACATATACATATATTAATCTAATATATAAAATTCTCGTGTCACGGTGTTCGGATTTAAACTCCTCCGAAACGGCTCGACCGATTTTGATGAAATTTTTTTGTGCTTATCCGGTATCTATAAGAATCGGCCAACATCTATTTTTCATCCCCCTAAATGTTAGGGGTAGTCCACCCCTAAATATTTTTTTTTATTTTTTAGACAAAATTTTTAATTCCTATTTTTTTATGATACAACATACAAAAATACATACAATCCCCAATTTTCACCCTTCTACGATCAACCCTTATTTTTTAATAGCCATTTTAGTAATTTAATCTATTATTTAGATGGCAAAACAACGTTTGCCGGTCAGCTAGTTTTCTATAAATATTTAAATTTATTTCATGGTTTCATTGGTAAATTAATATTTTTGCATAGATCTTCAATTTTTATTGAAAAAAAAAAAAAAAAAAAAAAACGGTGTAGGCCTTGTAATACCAAGCTCGCGCCACGGGCGCCTCTGTGCTTATATCCCCCACTTAACTTCCGTCCGCCTTGCCCGATCACTTTTCGTAACGCTTACGTCACGCGTTCGCCAGCTTACTCCCCAAGTCAAGCGTGCGTAAAGAAATTTCACTTCAAAAAGCAGGCCTTTTTTTGCGGATGACCTCTCCCGCTCTGAGCGGTACCTACGGAAGAGCGTCTTAGACTTTCACTGATTAAACTTTCATTCATCATTTGCCTGTGGGTCAGAGCCACGGTATCTTTTTTTAACCCTTAGCCAGGCTATGGATTAAGAATTTCCCACATAGTATTTTCTTAAGTTATTACCAGGTTTTGGTAAAGAATCTTCCACAATCTGTCAAAAAGGCTGACATAAGAAATATTAATTATTGTAACACAAAAAAAGTGTGACGGAACACAAATGTCACTTTTGCAGCCATTTGCTCTGTGGCCGGCCGTTAAACGTAAATTTTTGTGACTAGTGCACCGTAATTTTAAACATTATGGCGAATCGGAGAAAGGTAAGTCGTACAATTTTTTGATATGTTCGAGAATTTAAGTTTTTCTAGTGATTTGTGTATAAATTCTCAGTAAAAACTTCAAAAATATCGTGTTATAACGAAATAATACATGTGGGGAACCGTATACCCAAAGCCTGTGAATGCCTAATTATTGTGGGTTGGGTGGGTGTGTTATTATGTCCATTGCCCGGTGAATCAAAATCATTATTTTATACTATGTTTTTGCCACGGGTTTTACTTAGGATTATTCACGGTCATTTATCCAAGTATAAAATGTGGGTGGTAAACTTTTCTCGTCATAATTTGTCAGTCTACTTTAGTGTATTTTTGTTATTCAGGTACTAAACGATCAACAACTCGAAAGTATGCTAAATTAAATGTTTTCATCTGAGGATGAAGAAAATGATGAAGATGAAGACCCATATTTAGATTATGTCCCAAAACTGTTGATGAAGCAATGCCACTTTGTATTCGATTGCCTGCACCATCCTCTAGCTTGTCTTCTATGTGCCAAAAAAATCAAAATCCAGAAATTCTCAATAATCTTTGAGAATTTCCGGATTTTGGTTTTTGTGGCTTTCTTTCTTTGTTTTTTTTTTTTTTTCTAGTATGAACAATTAATAATAAAAATTCTATCAAAATGACTATCGTTTTTTATTTTATATATAGATAATAATTATGTCGTCGTCTAGACAGGCAATGGGATTATGTTTTCCCACATGGTTTTTTTCAGGTTTTCAGCTAATTTATTAAATATTATTGATAAAATTTCATACCAAATGTTTTTACTCATCTAAATCTACGAAAAAAATATTATTACTGCAGGATTCGTCCGAGGCCTGGTAAAGGGTTAAGTAAATTATGAACTAGTCCTTGACCGCAATCCAGCCTGATGGTAAGCAGTGATGCAATCGTTGATGGTAAAACGCGCTAGTTTATTAAGAGACTCAAATTGTAATCCGACGGAAAGATCGCTTCTGGCAAATTGTTCCAGTCCCTCGATGTACAGGATATAAAAGACGAGGCGAAACGTTTCGTTCTTATCTCACAGTTCACCAACATTCATTCATACATTCACAAGACAGTTCCACAACATTCATGGTAAAGCAATTAGGGTGCTGCACCCTAATTCTGTAACACACTATTACCGCCAGTTACAATCATTTTGAAGCTTACTGCTAATCCATTGCTGTTGCAAATAACGCAATGAATGTTGTCAAACTGCCAAAATGAAACCCATTGCTAATGAGAGTGTGTTACTCAATTACCCAGCTGTTTAGGCGATGGTGGCGTTAGTTCCAATATTGGCCAAGCGTCAATAGATCCTCGTATTAATGTTTGTACTGTATTTGCGTTATGGTTTAAAATCAGCGTATTC
Source organism: Sesamia inferens (assembly GCA_037179545.1). NCBI lineage: Eukaryota > Metazoa > Arthropoda > Insecta > Lepidoptera > Noctuidae > Sesamia > Sesamia inferens. The sequence goes on from CM073939.1 coordinate 11,856,803, forward strand.
TATCTTTCAATCTATAAGTTATTCTTCAGTATTATTTCATAAACAGATATTTAATTGAAATAAAAATTATGTATCATGTATTTCACAATACTTAGAACGGAATGACATACTCCTTCACTCGCAGCATCGAGGCCAGTTTGGCGGGAAAGCGAAGATGAGTGCCACGCTCATTTTTCATTGAACTTTTAAATTATTTATAGTGTCGTTTACTAAGTAAAAACGCGTGATTTATGTAGTAAAAAGTGCATTCAGTGAATAATTCATAAAGAACAGTGAAATAGTGTAGCATAGTGGCCACATCATGTTTTTACGATAAATCCCTCCTAATCGGCCTCACGCGGGAATCGACAGGAGTTAGGTTAGATTAAGTTAAGTTAGGATAAGTTTAGGTTGTAAACTTACTCAAGGGAAAAGTTACTGAAATCTAGGCTGTATGGCGTACTATGTCTTTGCCTTTTCCGTTCAAAAGTACGGAAAGAAGTGAACCAAAAAATAATTAGCAGCATCGACATATAATAATGGACATGCCTTAGAGGTAAGATTTGTGACACTCTGAAAGAAAGAGAAGAAACGAAGTTTTGTCTATTTTTATCATTCTCAAAATCATCAGTCATCTATGAGAACAGAGAGTGCTAGACGGAAAGCATAAGCCATCTCTCTCATTCTTTTCAAGCCAAAAAATACTAAAGATTATGTGCGTACGGCATGTCCATTAGTATAGGTCTATGATTAGCAGTCACTCTACTGTGACAGTAGATGAGTAGAGTGACATGCGACACCCTAATACGAAAGACATTTTATTGAAAAATTATTACGAAAGAAAACAAGTAACGAAAGACTAGGCGATATGGTCGAACGACTATAGCCTTCCCTAATGGGTAAACGGAAAAAAAGTGACATGCGACAGTGACAGTACTACTGTCACTACTGTATGGCATTGTCACGTCACTGTCAAAATTGCAACAACATGATCCACATGGGTTGAGGTTGTAAAATACATATTGTTTAATTTATATCGCAGAAAGAGCGTAAAAAGTTCTAATATATTCATTGTTTACATAAAGTTGATACGAAAATGGCGGAAGGCCAGTTCAGTGATTACGAAGAAGACGTAACTGTGAAGGTAAGTAGTCGCTTTCATACGTTGCATTTTGTTGTGCAAGTTGCACTATATTTTGTGATTGTACACTATTGCATTGGTTGTTATTAACAGGTTGCACAGTGCAACATGTTGACATCAACCTTTGGGCAGTTTGGATGTACGAGGAGCTAAACTCATCCTCTATAAAAAAGGGAGGATCCTATCGACCAGACGGGTGTTGAATTGGGCGGTCACTTGCCCGACGGTTCATGTTGGGAAATTGTATATAATTATGTTAGTTGCTCGGTAAACTCTGCTTGCGGTCTGTGGACGCAGGTTCTGTGTGATGTCAGTATGGTGCATTGTTTGCATGCGTCATTTGTGGATACCGCTACACACTGTTATGAATCTATTCTCCAATGAATTTTATACATATAATAACATTATACAGTATGTTAAGAAAACCCCGTCGGACCCGTGAAGGTGTTGTTAGGTATCGATAACTGATTCTACTAATGGATACAAAACCGGGCTAAACTTAAAAAAAAAAAAAATCCCCCTAAAAAAATAAATATTATTTCGCAAAAAGTGGTAACTTAATAAATGTGCGTTCACCCTTCCGCGGGCGGCGGGCGGCAGGGCACGCGGCATGTGGTCGCATCGCAGTTTGCTCATACCGGTGTTGTCACTTTTTTAAAAATTCCCAAATTTTGGGGAACTTGGAATTAATTCGCGGGAAAAAAAGATTATTTCAAAATTCATTTGTATTGGTACTATGATGATTATGTAAAATTTTATATTATATTTGGTCATGTGTTTACCTAACCTTTATTATGCTTATGGGTCGGACAGGAAACTCTTGAACTCTTCTAGTTTAAATAAAATATATGATTGACTTGATTTTTGTTTGTGTTTGGATAAACCTGCTTGCATAAAATCAATCATTTATCATTTATACATGTGTATGTTGCACAGTTTTCAGATGTTTCACTCAATAAAACTCAAAGCAGTGGATCAGAAGATGAAGATGACTGCAATTCAGATGAATACTTTCATGACTCTGATGACCCGGGTCAGAACAAGAAGAAAAACAATGTCAACACCCAAACACCTTCCAGTAAAGTCAGCACATATCAGCCGAGCGAAAAATTGTTCAAGAAATATGTCCACAAAATAAATGTTGACAAATATGAACCAATGTCAAGTAAAACTGAAAAATTCATGAATATCAATGATAGAAAGCATGAAAATGACAGAATAAGAATCAAAGACAAACATGACAGAGCTACTGCTGAGCAAGTCATGGATCCTCGCACAAAAATGATTCTATTCAAACTTCTAAACAGAGGCATTATAAACGAAATCAATGGTTGTATCTCCACAGGCAAAGAAGCAAATGTTTACCATGCTACTTCAAAAGATGGAAAAGATTATGCAGTTAAAATCTTCAAAACTTCTATTTTAGTATTCAAAGACAGAGACAAATATGTATCAGGGGAATACAGATTCAGGAATGGTTACTGCAGGTCTAATCCTCGTAAAATGGTCCGTACTTGGGCTGAAAAAGAGATGAGAAACCTTGTACGCATGTACAATGCCCAATTAAGTGTACCTGAACCAGTTATCTTACGTAGCCATGTATTAGTTATGTCTTTCATGGGCGAAGATGGCTGGCCATCACCAAAACTCAAAGACGTTGAAATATCTCAGTCAACGGCTCGGTCAATATACAGAGATATTGTCATGATGATGTGGAAAATGTTCAACATCTGCAAACTAGTGCATGCTGACTTATCTGAATTTAACCTTTTATATCACAAAGGAAATATTGTGATCATAGATGTGTCACAGTCCGTAGAACATGACCATCCGCATGCCTTTGAATTCTTACGTAAAGATTGCACAAATATCTCTGACTTCTTTAGGAAAAAAGGAGTAGCCACTTTGACTGTAAAAGAATTGTTTGATTTTATAACTGATTCTACCATAAATGAGAATAATTTGGAGGAATGTCTTGAGAAACTATCGGAAAAGACTGCATCAAGGAACTTTGAGGATATGACAGCACAGGAGCAAGTAGAAGAGGAAGCTTTCAAGAATATCTACATTCCAAAGAGACTTACTGAGGTAAATTGTACAAGTTGTTAATACAAAAACTCATTTTATCATATGATTTACTTACAAAATCGTAAACATATGAATTGGAAAACACTTGTGGATGGCAATTTTTAGTACTGTGTTTAGAACTGTTGTAATAATGTTAATGTTTTCAAAGGCTTGAAATGACTCTCCATAATTTTAATTAAAGAAGAACTCTTTCATCCTTTTTCTACTTTCAATAAATACTACTTACATTCCAGGTTATAAACTATGAGAGAGACATCACAAAGGCCAAGGAAGGTGATACAGAAGACTTGGCATACAAGAAGATTGCTGGTTTCAATGAGGACCTGACAGCAGCAAATAAACCCGAAATACTACAAGAAGTTGATATCTCTGCAAGTGGCTCTGATAGTGATTCGGAAGGATCAGATGATGATGATGATGATGATGATAGTAAGTTAATTTTTCTATTGCCTGCAAAACATTACAGACCTAGTATATAGATAGCAATAGGTTAAATAGGGCATTGTATCCTTGGCAAAATGAATGCAGCCAACAAGAGGCATTAGTTTTGAACATTTATAAAGGGGCAACGCCTTTGAATGCTAGTTTTTTTGAATGCCAGTTTGAGCGGTAATATTTTGTATTGGTACATTTAACGTTATTTTATACCTTATTATAACGCACATGACAGATTTTTTTGGTTTGAACATTTTTTTCTTTTGTCGGCTGGCATTGAATTTTCGGATTGTTGCCTACAAGCTGTTGCCTTATATGCCCTATCACTGCGCGCGGGAGCTTATTATGGTTAGAACATTAAATGCATTGCTTTCCAATGAGGTGGTTTCATGCCCATTCCGAGTAGTACCTACAACATGTAGGTAGCGTAACTAACTTTTCTCACTTTTTAGAGTTGATGATTTTTTTTAAATTATTTTTTATTATTTTATAACACAAATATTTTTAATTTTGTCTTTTACTCTCTTCATCGAAAGTACTCCTTAAAGCAAATCGAACTGCCGCGGGAAAACAACCATTAAAATTCCAGCGTGTATAGAAAACACATGTTTTAAAAGTGGTAGTCTCACAAAGATTACTTGCATCTTTTTTTGATCAACCGTTTATGACTTTTTGTAGACACATCAAAGCAACCCAAAACCGGCGCGCGGCCCAGGGATGAGTCGCCAAATAGTAAAAAGATAAGGAAAAAAGCCGTCAAAGAAGAAAAAGCAGAGAGGAGGAAAACTAAAACTAAGAAACATGTTAAGAAGCGACGTGACAAGGGAGCAGGAAAGAGATAGATACATTTTTGTACTTTCAGATTTTATTCAAACACACTTAAGCTTTGGCCACACTGGAGTGCATACCGCGACGTACTGACTCGTCGCGTTTATTCGCGTCAGTTTGAAGAGTTCTTATAAGAATACAAATCGCCGCGATCACGCATCATCAGAGATGCAGACCTATTCCTCAAATGGGGATTAAACCATTAATTTGTTGTCTCCCAACCCCCCGGGAGTACGATTTTGTAACCATATCACTGTGGAAACTCAGGTGAAATGAGCTGTGGTTCTCAAAAAGGGATTGACTCTATACTCGCTTCACCTCACGTCTGTTTTAAATGAACAGATAGCTGTGCTGCTGGGAAGTTTGTCCCGCCACTTCTTCTTGTTCCCAGCGAAAGCACTAGGAAGTGGCGGAGGGCGGGCGTTTTGTGGGACTGTCTCATGTAATATTGACTTTCAAAAGTGCTGATTCTCAGACTACTTTGAATAAATGACTTTTGATTTTGACCTAACTTCTCACAGTAAGATTGTTACAGATGCACTACAGCGATACGCAGCCCTCAACAGTACTCTCAGAGTTGTTTTGTTTTATGGATAGATGACACCAGCAAATTTAATCCCGTATCCCGCGCGGGGCCAAGTTCGTTTTAGCCAAAGCTTTATAAACTCGTGATTTTTAAATTTATTAAAACTCCAGGGGCATGTGGCTTAATAACAGCCGCACAGATTGATCAATCAGGTTAATCTACGCTTGCCGCTGTTGGTCTGCAACATGGAGGCCCCGAGTTCGATCCCTGGCCAGGTCATGATGGGAAACGATCTTTTCCTGATTGGCTAGGGTCTTGGATGTTTATCTATATAAATATAGTATCGTTGAGTTAGTATCCCATAACACAAGTCTCGAACTTGCTTTGGGGCTAGCTCAATCTGTGTGATTTTTCCGTATATATTTATATACAGCATGTTAAGAAAACCCTGTCCGACCCGTGAAGGTGTTGTAAGGTATCGATAACTGATTCTACTAATGGATACAAAACCGGGCTAAACTTAAAAAAAAACCCCTAAAAATATAAATATTATTTCGCAAAAAGAGGTAGCTTAATATATTATTATATGTGCGTTAAGCACCCTTCCGCGGGCGGCGGGCGGCAGGGCACGCGGCACGTGGTCGCTTCGCTATTCGCTTATAATAATACCGGTGTTGTCACTTTTTTTAAAATTACCAAATTTCGGGGAAGTTGGAATTAATTCGCGGGAAAAAAAGATTATTTCAAAATTCATTTGTATTGATACTATGATGATTACGTAAAATTTTATATTATATTTGGTCATGTGTTTACCTAACCTTTATTATCCTTATGGGTCGGACAGGGTTTTCTTAACATACTGTATAGATAGCCGGTACCAAACGGTTTAACGTGCTTTCGGCACAGAGAAGAAAGAACGTTAAACCGTTGGTCCCGGCTATTAGTAGGGTGTCCAATTTAGGGGTTATGGGTAGTAAGTAGCCCAACATTATGATAAATAGTCCTACGAAGGGGTATTGTATTACCCAGTAACTGAGTTGTGGAGGTCAGACGGGCACTTGTTTCATGTAAAATGTTGTACATCTATTGTCCTCCTCTGCATCCGGTTACACTCGGAGCTGAACCCCAACATAGTTGGCGTAAAGGCTAAATATATATTTTTGAGCAGTCACCACTCCCTGTATGCTACTGCCAATATGCAATGAGGGAACTTTCTTGTTAACCGACTGCGTCAGGCAAAAGATAGTGTTTAGACGACACGTTTAGCGCATTGGCTGAGCAATCGACTACTGCGCTGCGTGTCGCGGGTTCGATTCCCGGACGGAACAAATATTTGTATGGTCTACAGGTAGTTGTTCCAGGTCTGGATGTTTGTGTATGTGAGTTTATATGTTTGTGAACGCACCCACGATACAGTAGAAATTCCTAGTGAGGAGCAATTTAAAAAAAAATGGGGTGCAGATTACTGTTTACCTCCTCCCCTAAGCTAAGTGTACAGTGCAAAACAATGTTACTGATAAATGTAAACTATAAACTTTAAAAGTCTAAACGTAACTGTCATTTGGTGTTACATTAAATTAAGATAAATAAAACGGTTATTTACTTGACAACTTATATTTTATTTCGTTTTCATATAAAAGTATAAAAAGCTTGATATTTAACGCACACTTGACGAATGAAATTCATTGTCTTTACACTTCAAATAAATAATATCACTGTTTTAATACCTCTGTAAGGGCTGAGTTTTCATTTGTCAATGTGATGAGCCAAAAATGTACTTGCTAAGTGAAAATAAACCTTACGACGGTCTTAAACCTAGATAATCAAAGTTCTATGTCGTATCTATATGGTTTATTTTTGCTTTCGTAGTACGACTTGAACTTAGTAGCGATGTATGAATTTGCTATCTTGAATACCCTGCTTTGTCCGTAATCCGAATAACTAAAGGCAGGCAGACATTGACTTTGCGCAGTAAGCAACTCATTGACTGGATTCCGCCCAAAATACTCGCTGATGTAGATTCAAGCTTTCATAATTTTTCTATCATTCAGAATTGCTGCTAACTTCAAGTTATTGGTTGCAATTGAGGCATTACATTTTGTGTTTAAAGTTATAATATTACCTAAACGTTAATCATAAATTACATATATCACGTTTATTTTATGCTGTATAACAGTCATTATTTCTAAATTACCTTTTACCACAATATTTTCGTAGGAATGGGTGACAGAAACTACTGAATTTTACGTACGAAACATCAGAATATCTACATTTTAGAGAGTTCCTTAGAGTAACTAACATAGTTAAAACATGCATGACACTGGCGCCGCTCCTCTTGTTTACAATGTTATGTGCATCTTTCTCTTTCTATGTCATTAAGAAGGGGATAAAAGATAACATTTTAATGTAATCCCGTCAAAGTAAGATACTCCATAAACAGTTTAGACGCGATTATAAACATGGCGATCAAAAATCAGGCGTCAGGAGCGGACTAATTTGACAGGTCTAAACTAAAATTTTATCTTCCGTCCTTTTCTAAATAGAATAGAAAGAAAAGATGGACTTAACTTAAAATTAGTTTAATTTGTAAACAAGAGAACCGGCGCCATTGTCTGTGATTCCCTTCTTCAAAAACTAAACTAAATTTAGTTCAATGCACCTTTTTTTTGTAGTTCATCAATAAAGAGACAGAAGATAGCATATCAATATAGTCCTGTCAAAATCGTCCGCGCCTGACGTAAATTGACATATTTTTGGTCGCCATGTTTTTAACAGTCAACTTATGCAATATCTTAATTTGAAATAACTAAAGTAATATTATTATCTTCTGTCCCATTATTAATGTAATAAAAAGATAATAATGTACTTACTTAGTTTAAAATTAGTTGTTGAACAAGGAAATTGGGTTCATTATTTGCTTAATTTTATCTTGTAATGTCTTATAAGATTGCTTCCACCAAGCGGCTCGCATCGTGTCGGTTCGGGAAGGATATGAATGTGTAGCGGTATCTACAACCACCAAATGCGAACAACGCGTCATACACATAAGTAACACCCGTTCAGCCGGAGGATCCTCCCTTTTCTATGGAGGATGAGTGAACTTTTATTTTTTATTCTACTTTTGTTTAGGGACATTTATAATCGCAATGCGTATGTCAGTCCCATCGTACCTTGAATACACATTTATCATATTTGAGCCATGAACCTAAACACTCTTCGCATCATCGCCATTTGGTTGGGCCAGGATTTTATGGAATGTGCCTATTTCAAGTCTTGTTAGCCTCAGAGTGTACTTTACTCCCTGTTCGTCATCCCTCCACAAATGGATCGCGAGTCCGAAGACTCTCGAAATAAGACTTTAAATGTAGTGTAGGTATAAAGGTTAGGTAGGTTTAAGTTTGCAAAATCCGTTCCGATCAGATGCGATGCGATTGGTGGAAAACGTCCACAAAATTTTACATTTTCAAATCCAACACCGAATTATGTTTAAAAGAACATTACTATCGAAGTACTGGGCTAAATGTTTATAAATATCACACTAAAATGGTCCCAATATAATAATATACATAGGTATCTAGTTCTAATATTTACAATACATATATTCGTCTAATCTAACCTCCAAAAGTGGCATTTCATTGTTTTTAAATTGTTCTTTTTCTTTACTTATATTAGGTACAAACGACAGCACATCAAGCTACTACAAATCTTTCACATTTCTTTATTAGATTTTTAACTTTATCTCTGAAGCGTTAAGGTTCAATGTTGATTGGGTTTTTTTGGCAATTTCGGCTTGAGCCCCCATCGTCCGTACTTTCATAGCTAAATCCCTACTAATATTATAAATACGAAAGTAACTCTGTCTGTATGTCTGTCTGTTACGCTTTCACGTCTAAACCACTGAACTCATTTTATTGAAATTTGGTACAAAGATACACTTGACCTTGAGAAATAACATAGGATAGTTTTGATTCCGGACTTTTAAAGAGTTCTCTTGGAAACGCGATATAACCGAACTTCACGCGGGCGGAAAGCTAGTAGAATATTATTTTTGAGTAGGTACCAACTTCCAATTTTGAATGCTTATTTCGTGTAAATACCTGGACACCCTAATTGCGTAACACAATGTTGCTAATCCATTGCTTCATGTTTTCTCAACAATGTAACTATCGCAATATATTGTTAGACTATAATAAATCAATAGTGCGTGCGAGCATTTTTACGACAGCCATCGCTACGGTCGTTTTTAGCAATAGGGTATTTGACTAAAAAAAAACTAATTAGTCCGTCAGTCAGATTTCCAAAAAATACTAGACACGTATTTTTTCTTTTTTCATATAAACAAAAAATTAAGACGGCACAGTGCGTTGAAAACTCGTGTGACGTCACTGCACGCTAAACTTTTAGCGACCAGTGACGTCACCAGCCACCACTCCTGATCTTTGGTGCCTTTTATATTTGTCAATTTTTATTGTTTTGATAAAACAAAAATTACGTGTCTATTATTTTTTGGAAATCTGACTGACGGACTAATTAGTTTTTTTTTAATCAAATACCCCATTCTAGACTATTCTAGAATTGCTACATAACGGACGCAGCGATGTAGCTTTGATAACGTTTTAATTTACTGGAAATCGTTATCGAAAGTGGTAAAACAATAGCTGTTTAACTACTTTTATTATATATTGATATTTGTAAAATATTAACTACGTGCACTTTTGGAGACCAAAACAGACTCGTATATCTTATATCATACATATCTTATAGATTTAAATTAATTTACCTACTTCTAAATCGACATTGGCGCCGACTCCCTTGTCTATAAACTAAATTAAATTCAGTGCATTTTTTTCTTTATATTTCATTAAGAAAAGGACAGAAGATAAAATGTCAGTTTAGACCTGTCAAATTAGTGCACTCGTATTTTTGGTCGCCATGTTTTTAATCACGTGTAAACTGTCTATGGAATCTTTTATTTTGACAGGACTAAGCTAATATTTCATCTTCTGTCCTTTTCTTAATGAGATAGAAAAATAAGATCACTGAACTAAAATTAGTTTAGTTTGTAAAGAAGGGAATCGAGACTATTTTTTTTTTACATTTAATAATTAATACAAATTAAGTTAATTTACCGACGTATTACAAATTAAGGGCAAGAGAAATGAGTACATCGCCTTTTTATTATCTAGTTAAAACTAATCAAGGCAAGTTAAATTACCTAGTGAAGCTTCATTGTCGTGATGGGTTTCGCTAGGTATTTTAAGTTAAACTTGGTAGAAATATCAGTCACAAATGCATCTGTACATAGTATCTTTGGCTGGATACATAACGCTTATAATATATAACATATTTTGTGACATAAATAGATTAATCATTTCATGAATTCTAATTAGTAAGACAATCAATCTTAGTAATTTTGATGGATATTGCAATACATTGCTTCAAACGTTCGTTAAAATTATTTACGCAAAAAGTCAAAAAATCAAAAATTAAAGCCATTGCAACTGATAGCGTGTTATATAATCACCCCGCTGGGTCTAAGCCGAACTATCAATAGTTAAATGTCACAAATTATTCAGAAACCAGGTAGGTAGGTATGTGTAGTTTGTGGAGTACCAACGATTTTTGTTGTTCTTTTTTTTTTAATAATTAGAAACTAGCGCTTGACTGCAATCCCGCCTGATGGTAAGCAGTGATGCAATCGTTGATTGATGGTAAGGCGCGCTAGTTTATTAAACCCATTCACTTAAAAAACTTAGTGAATAGGAAGGAAGGCGGCAGTTGAGCGAGGTGGTGTAATGTTAAACCCAACAACACGACCAACGAAGCTGCGCCAGAGGGAGATTGATGTGGAGATCCTCCACGATCAAACTCCCGACACAACATCACTTGGCGCATCGTACCCGGCACACATCGAAACACAACTGCTCAGACCCGTCCTCCGTACGGCTTCACCAGTTGTTCTGTCTTTTGTGCTGGGAGTAAAGCATTTTAAAAGGTATGTTGGTCCCATACTAGGATCCCTGCAAAATACTTGCACTTGCATCCTAACGCAGGACTTTTTGGACACAAAGGTCTAGGTCACCTTTTCTTGTGTTGGAAATCATCAAATGACCGTATCGTATCAGACTTTTACTGACTAAAACCCATACATATTCCTACATTTGTCTGTCCGCGAGAGGGTCGACTTTCTTTTGTCTCTTTCGAACAAACCGCGGCCCTGGCAGCCCTAGATCCCAATCATTTTTACACCATGTTATATTTTTTTCCAAATACATTTTGAAATTGTTACATAGTGGTTACCGAGCGGTTACGATAGATCATAGTACTTGCGCCGCGCGCCACAGCTGACGCCAGAGGTGAACGCACCGCGCTCACCCGCCTGTGCGGAGCGTTGACCATATTTTTGTTGGGTCAACCAAGTAGAATAGCAAGCTCATAACTTTGTGGTTTTTCATTATATAGTTTTGAAATTTCGTATATAGATTCTTTACTTAAAAATACTGGACACGTGATAAACAAAAAATAATTTTGTATAATTTAGAAAAAGACCAAAAATGAATGAATTTCAAAATTCCACAATAATATACTTATCATATTTTTGACCTTGCCTCGGAAAACAATACTTTAGTTTTATTTTCGAATGGTTAGAATAACATAATTAAACGTTAAATATTAACTAATACGGGACAGACCTTTTAACATGTTCTGATATTCAAATAACTAAACATAGATTTTGATAAGTGATACCTACAGATCGGAAATTACGGCACTTACATACCTTAACTTGAGCAAAATGCCGACAAAAGAACAATGTGGATACGCCTTTGAACTAAAAATTGTATAAAATATTTTAGTTTTTGTATATTTATATACTAAGTACTACATAAAAATTTCCTTCAAAAATTACAAAATACCTTGTTATACGCCATCTGATAATAATTTTAGAAATATTTATAAACAAAATCTATAGTGGTATATTACAGATTAACTACGTGTACCGAAAAGCATATCGATATTTTTCTTTCGTCAAATCAAGTTTAAGTGTTTAAACGCCAGATTATCCGACCACCAGTGATAACCAATTAAATGACTAAAATAGAATTCAAATAAAAAAAAGACCAACACAAAAGCAAATGAATCTCTTAATTCCACAATAACTCATGTACCTACCTACTTATTATAATTTTGACCTTGCCTCGAATAACCATGTCAAAGTCCCTAACTTTTGTTTTTAAATCGTTTGAATAACATCAATAAACGTTAGATATAAACCAGTTCGAGACAAAGACCTATTAACATATTCCCACATTCAAATAACTTAACGTAAACTTGTGATAACCATTAGTTGAACTAAAAATACAACGGGATTTAAATACATCTTAAAAATGTTATAAATTATCACAAGAAATCAAACTATAATTTTGTACTGACATATACATACGTGTAATGCGATGAAATTGTTCATATCACAATTAATAATCAAACTCCTATAAGGCAATTGCTTACGTGTAAGCTTGTATGATCATGTAGCGAATCGCCATCGCAGACCGATATAACACATGGATCTAAACACAAACATGATACCAAGCAGTGTAACAATTTCTAACCAAACCGACCCGTTTTCTATATCCAGAAATTTTTTCAAAACGTCCGGTTTGGCAAAATGGCAGTACATGTCGTCACAATCCAAGGGTTGTCGGTCGAAACCGAAAATAGTTAGGACCATGGCGACGATACCGCATCTGATGAAGGAAGTCTTCATGAGAATGTTCATCAGCAGAGGGATCTCGTGAGCGAAGTCGAAGCCGTAGATAGCTAAGCCGAGGAATGGAGCGATCGCCGATGGTCCGATGGCGCAGCCATTCTGGAAAAATACAAAAAAATCTGATTAATTCATGATCAACTTTCTTCACCTCCACATCTATTAATACATTAAGTCCCATGGGTGTATTTACATTACACACAGTATCATCAACATTTATAGTTACAAATGGATGGGTGCAGATACTCTACCAAGTAAACCTTTAACTTTGTCGATGACATGGTTCAAGGCTCTGGCAGTAACTATGAACGACTACACAAGAAAGACTCGAGCGAAAGACTACTGAAACTGCACTATTGAAATTTAGTAGCTGCCGAACAAGCATACAGATTGGATACCCTTCTTCAGAGAACAGAATATCCAATAAGATTTCCTCTCGAAACTAGGAAAAAAAACATGGCAATCAACTCACCGTAACATTAAACACCGATCCAATCGCCATTCCCATGCCTTCAGCGGCTAAAGACACGACGTTGCCAACGAGGCAGAACGCCAGGAAACGCATCCAAGTGAACGGAACGCCGGCCATGAAGTACACGATGGTAGAAAACAGGATATTGAACGTCACTTGAATGGGCAGCTTGGATATTGTGAGGGCTGCATAGTATGGAGTAAGGCTGTACCAGCAGTTGAAGTGTTCTTTCTTTACTAGTTTTACTTCTTGGGGATCTGGAATTAGAAAAAAAAAGTCCAATTTCGTATGGAGAACTGTTGAAATGTAGCTCACCAATCTAGAATCAAAAATATAAAAGGAAATTAAGAATAGAAAATTGCTGCTTCAATGAAAAAGGTGGTTACTTCAGTGCCTAACCACCATCTGCCCAGCCTTTTCCCAATTATGCTTAGGTAAGTTTCCAATCTAACCGGAAGCAGTTGAATACCAGTGTTTTACGCGGAACGACTGCCTTTCTGACTTCCACTGCCCAGTTACTAAGTCCTCAGACTTGACTACGTCGACTGTACCAGTAAAAATAAAATCAACAAAAATACATGAAAGTAACAATATGGAACCAGCCCCCTAATCGGCGAACACTTTTTTGTCAAATGATTGCGACTAGTTGGGATCGTTAGGACCGAACGGACCAATGGGCGGTCCAAACGATCCCAACTGATCCCAACTAGTCGCAATCATTTGACAAAAATTTGGTCGTCTATTAAGGGGCTGAATAAATATTTCAATAAACAATTTCCGACTCTCTTGTTCACACACTAAACTAATTTTAAGTCGAGTGCATCTTTTTCTTTCATTAAGAAAAGTATAGAAGATAACGTTTTAGTTTAATCCTGTCAAATTAAGATACTCCATAGACAGCTTAGACGCGATTAAAAACATGGCGACTAAAAATACGAGTGCACTAATTCGACAGGTCGAAACTGATATTTTATCTTCTGTCCGTTTCTAAATGAAATATAAAGAAAAAAAATACACTGAACTTAAATTTGATTTAATTTGTGAACAATTCTGGAATCTGGGCCAATTTTTGGAATAACGTTTTTTCGTCAAATTTATTAAGGCTGATGCTTACGAATGCAAATGCAAAAGCTACTTACAAACAAGCACTGGAACCATAATCTGCGTATATGAAAAGAATATAACAATTCCAACGCAGAGCTTGAGGTGATTGAACATCTGGGTGCCATCGTTAGCCATGTTGAAAAAGCATATGCCGATCAACCCGGCGCACATCACATGGTGAATAAACTGGATGCAGATGCCTGAAAGTATGGGAATTTAAAATATTATATTATGATGGCGTGAACGAGTCTGCGGGTCCGATTCCAGGTCAGGCAAGTACCAATGTAACTTTTCTAAGTTATATGTACTTTCTAAGTAGTATCTTGGATACCAATGACTGATTACAAGGTGAAGGAAAACATCTTAAGGAAACCTGGACTTTAAGTGTGAAATTGCCAACCCGCATTGAGCAAGCTTGGTGAATACGCTCGTCTCTCAATCCTTCCCTGTACGAGAGGAGACCTGTCCCCAGCAGTGGAACGATAAAAAGGTACATGATGATATCAAGTAGTTTCTAAATGAACAGACAGCAGTTCTGTTTCTGCTGGGGACTTGGTGGCATCACTAATTCTGATTCTTGACCTAATATGAGTAAATAAATTAAAAGAACAAGGTATGACCATAAGATCTCCTGTAGAACCTATATATTACGTCACATACAGATTCATAACTAATATTAAAAATATAATGCTTAAGGTAAGTTGAGGTATTCTTTCGTTTATGATGACTAGTTCTTAAAGTGAATTCTGATTCTTTACACCATCATCATAATCTCGGCTTAAAAGCCTTCTTTGTTTCCACGTTTGCGTGCTTCCCTTCTCCCTTTTGCCTAAGCCTAAAATGAAAACTGTAAATATAATTTGTTTCATACCTGTTTTATTCCGGAGTATTTGTTTCATCATCCTCGCTAACAAAATCGAAAACTGTTCGAAATACGTCGTTGAGTATTCCAGTGTATCGGACTTTTGCATCTTCATCCAACCAACCGAGGAGCCTCCATTAGACAGTTGACTGGACAACGAAGTTGCGGAGACACTTGATCCTTCGTAATTTGGTACTTTGTAAGTGCACTGTTCATTTGACAGTATTATCTCTGTTTCTTTTGCATCGTCCGTCTGATAACTGATCTTTAACTCCAGCGGGTTCAGGTTCGCGTTAGGCTCGCTCGGTGTTAGATCCAGTTGTGCCGTTTTATGAAGTTGACCGTTCATTATTTCTTTGGATAGAAGAGTTATGAGTTGCGGATTTTCTGTTAGTTCTATAACTGAAAAGAGAAATTAAATCTTAGAATTGTTGTAAGATGGAATGAACCCAATGGAATTATAAATAATTTTATTTCTCTTTGTGTACAATCTGTCAAATTTCTTTATTAGATCTTCAAACTTTATAGCTAAAACAATAAGGCTCAAGGTTGATTGGGAATATCTGACAGTTCCGGGTAGCCGGAAATCGGCCTAATGTCTTCCGTATAAATACGTTTTTTTGGAGTTTTGACAGGAAAGCCAAGATGAGTGTCACGCGCATTTTTCATTGGACTTTTAAAATTATTTATAATTTCGTTTACTAAACAAAAACGCGTGATTTATGTAGTAAAAAGTGCATTCAGTGAATAATTCATAAAGAACATTGAAATATCGCAGCATAGTGGCCACATCATGGCTTTGCATCAAATCTCCTAGTAGGCGGCTCACGCGGCCGTTTTTTCAACTGTCATTGGCGATATCCGCCATTAATGTGAAATAAAATTTTAAAGAATTTCTATAATTTGTTAAATGTGTCATTGGCAAAATCGTGGTATCTAACCACAGAGGCCATTGAAGAGTTGAAGTAGTATTCATTCTAAAGAAAAGAAAGTACCTACACATAATCCGTTCATATTTTCAAAGTTTCTTATGTGACTACATGGGCGTACCCAGCTTCTGCCTAGGGGGGCAAGACAGGTCTAGTAGGGTGGGCAATTACATTTGGTACATTTTGTCAGTGTCTACTGCGTGGATTATTTAAAAGCTAGAGTTAAGTCCTCGTTTATACTTTGTTTAGTAAATATAGGAGTTCTTACATGTTCTGCGAGATTCCGAGAGGAACAAAGTCAAGTATAATCTTGGTTAAATCCTGTGAAAAACTGTAGATTGGTGTCTAAAATGGTATTAGAGGAATCAACCACATAAATTGATTGGAGCTATCCAGTTAATGCACGCATTTGTCAGTAATCGTTTAGTGCAACTCAATACTTAAGAAATCGCTGCCCACTGACAAAATCTTCCACACAGACCTCACTCGAGGCTCCTCACAAAGATCTCATCATCACTCTCGAAAACTATGCTAACAGTAAGACAAAACTATTCATCATCATCATTTCCGTGTTTATCCCGGTTGCATCCGCGGCTTTCGCGTTGGAGCCCGGGGTCCGCTTTCCTGCACAATCTCCTCCATTTCGCGCGATCTTTAGCATCCTGTGGTAAGAGATTGTTGGCACGCATGTCATCTCTTACAAAGTCAAGCCAGAACGTCTTTGGTCTACCCCGCTTATTGTAAGACAACTATTATCAGTGGAAATTGATCAAAGGCTTTAAATAAGTTCATACGTACAGGTAGATTGATTGATTAAATTGTTTTTTGACACATGGAGTATTGGAGCATAGCGATTGCAGCAACACATAATACATTGACTGATACACATGCTTACGGTGTTTAGTCTGTAAGAAGCCATAAATATGCTAATTCATTTAGATAAGGCAGTTTTTATATTTATTACGCATTGTAAAGTTAACTTTTATGTAATCTGGAACACGTACATTCTAAGACAGCTGTCAAAAAACGGTCAACCTAACAAACAGGGCATAATTAATTACTTAGGTAAGTATGTATGTAAAACAAGCTAGAATACGCAAGTCTACATTATGACAGCAAAGTCTCTATAATGTAAGTTAAGGGGGACAATACTACAATGGATTATTTAAAATTCCAATAATACTTTGCGTAATTAAACAGCTATTTGAATTACAAATGTCTTGTGCTTTGTTTTGCTGTGGGACTCTTTTTACCATTGCAGATTAGCTGCTACCTAAGTAAACTATTGAACTGTGCTAGATTTCTATTAGGTATGCACAGTTCGATAGTCTACCGAGGTCCCTTAACCTTAATGCTGAAGACTCCTTATTTTTATTTAATTATAAATAGCTGCTTGACTAAAATCCTGCCTGATGGTAAGCAGTGACGCAATCGTTGATTGTAAAGCACGCTAGTTTATTAAGAGGCTATTCACTAAAAAAAAAACTGAGTGAATAGGAATAAAGACAAGAATTGAGCGAGGTGATGCAATATTAAACCCAAGAACACGACCAACGATGCTGCGCTAAAGGGAGATTGATCTGGAGACCCTCCACGACTAAACTCCTGACACAACAACATTTGGCGCATCCTACCCGGCACACGTCGCAACACATCATGCCGGAACACGACGAATCGCCTGACGGCAAGACTTTGTCTGGTGGGAGGTAACTTCTGCCGGCAGCCGAAGTTATGGCCTACCACCATTACTCCTATAGCACTTATAGTAATAAGGTTAATAAACATTAGAATTAACATTAGGATGTAATGGTGATCCGAAGAATTTGAATGGTGAAATTAATGATAACATGACTGTATTTGTTGTCCTCCGTGGCGCAGCGGTCAACACACCTGCCTGCGACGTAGAGGCCCCGTGTTCGATCCCCGGCCAGGTCATGGTGGAAAACGATCTTTTCCTGATTGGCCTGGGTCTTGGATGTTTATCTATATATGTATCTATTATAAATATAGTATCGTTGAGTTAGTATCCCATAATACAAGTCTCGAACTTGCTTTGGGGCTAGCTCAATCTGTGAGGTTTGTCCTTATAAATATTTATTTATTTACTATTTATTTTGAAGCGATATTATTGTAATTCAGTTTCTTATCATCTTTCTAACTTTGAGGATATCGTAACTGTTTGGGCTTGCTAGTTCGATCATAATCCAAACCTCGCTTTTCATCGAGTGTCATCGAGGTTAAGAAAAGCCGATTAGTTCTGTAAAAAATAATCATGAAAATTTAGGTGAAGTGAGTTTAGAATAAATAAATAAATTGTTTATTTCTCAACTTTGTACATTATTTTTATAATATTTTTCTTAATTCTAAATAGCACTAAGGTATAATTTGCCTGAAGTAGAAACACAGGGTCTACCTAGTGGTAGAACCTGTGCTTCAAGCGTAAAAGTGCTTATTGTAGATTTTTATTTTGCATAAACCTTATCTATACTAATATACAGTATGTTAAGAAAACCCTGTCCGACCCGTGAAGGTGTTGTTAGGTATCGATAACTGATTCTACTAATGCATACAAAACCGGGCTAAACTTAAAAAAAAAATCCCCCTAAATAATAAATATTATTTCGCAAAAAGTGGTAACTTAATAAATGTACGTTATCCACCCTTCAGCGGGCGGCGGGTGGCAGGGCACGCGTCACGTGGTCGCATCGCTATTCGCTCATAATAATACCGGTGTTGTCACTTTTTTAAAAATTACCAAATTTCGGGGAAGTAGAAATTAATTCGCGGGAAAAAAAGGTTATTTCAAAATTCATTTGTATTGGTACTATGATGATTACGTAAAATTTTATATTATATTTGGTAAAGTGTTTACCTAACCTTTATTATCCTTATGGGTCGGACAGGGTTTTCTTAACATACTGTATAAAGCTGAAGAGTTTGTTTGTTTGAACGCGCTAATCTCAGGAACTACTGGATCGATTTGACAAATCCTTTTTGCGTTGCCCAATTTCTCACAGGTCATGGCAACTTTAAAAGTAAACTGTATTCTTTTAAACTTGTTCCTTCCCCTTTGTGTCAGTGTTCTACATCGAACTGTGAATTTGAACAGTCCGCACATCACATCTTGTGGGAGTGTGTTCTTTGGCAGAATGAACGCAATATTATGTTGGATAGTGTACAAGTTACATCCGGAGTCGTTTATTATACGGACCTTGTAGAAACTAGAACCAATTTCCGTGCGTTCAGGCGCTTTTGCCATACCTATTACTGGAATCAATTGTAACAGCTAATACCGACTTAGGACCCATTAACTTAATCAAATTTTATTCCGTGGTGTTTGGCAATCTGGGCTTCTCCCAGTTGCAATAATGTCCCTTTGTGCCGATTGGCCTAGTTCTGTTCTGTCTCCTGCTTGTTATGGAGGGAAGTGGAAAAAATATATTTTTTCTTACTCCTCCGCTATTCTTTTCTGATTAATTTCGTTGCGGGACCCAAGACAGTTGAATCGTTTCTCCGGGACTCGTCGAGCTTCATTGCTCGGCGTTTTTCTGGCGGTCGCCACTGTTGATTCTGGCTTTCAGGAGTTGCAGTGGTTGGGAAAAGTGTGGCGGGTTTTGTCCAAAAAAAAAAAAATCCTTTTTGCGTTGGATAGCCCAATAATCCAGGAAGGCTTAGGCTCTATAACATCACGCTGCGATCAATAGGAGCGGAACATATTTAAAAAAAACCGGTCAAGTGCGTGTCGGACTCACGCACTAAGAGTTCCGTGCCATTGATTTATGAAATTAAAGGATTTGAGTGATTTGTATGAAAGATTACGCGGTAATAAGCGGTTTACGATTTACGAGGTATTAAAAAAAACCACTTACTAGATCTCCTTAAAAACAATTTTCGTTGGTAGTCTTTATAGTAATGTACATCATTAATGTTTTTTTTTTAGTTTTTCATTTTCTTATTTTAGAAGTTAGAGGGGGGGGCAACTTTTTTCCATATTGGAAGCGTCTGTCACGCAAACTATTCGGTTTAGAAAAAAAATATTTTAGAAACCTTGATATCATTTTTGAAGACCTATCCTTAGATACTCCAAACGTATTCGTTTGATGAAAAAAAAATTGAATTTCAGTTCTAAGTATGGGGAGCCCCCAATATTTATTATTTTTTTATTTTATTTTTGCATCAAAATCTTATTGCTGTTCACAGAATAAATCTACCTACCAAGTCTCAACAGTACGAGTATAGCTCTTATAGTTTCGGAAAAAAAATGGCTGTGACATACGGACGGACAGACAGACATGACGAATCTATAAGGATTCCGTTTTTTGCTACGGCTACGGAACCCTAAAAAAGCGGACGAAGTCGCGCGCGACCGTTAGTTAACAATAAAAGTAGTAAGTACGTACGTATAAATCTAGAACAGAATGAGCTATCATTGGTGACAATGGTGACAATCACCAGCATTAATTAGAATGATAACTCACTCTACACTCCCTTCACCTGAGTTTTCACGATGAGATGTTACATAATCACACTGACTGACCGTTAGAAGTGAAAATTTAAATCATTAAAAAACACAGAATACGCAAAAAGCGATCATGGTGTCGGTTCGGTCACGCTCATACGAGTTCAATGCTTTTTCCTTATCTTACAAAAGTCCTCAACATCTCTAAAGAATTTTTCACTTCAAAAACATCTAACGGTCTCCAAAACCTGGAGCACAGGCGTAGAGTAGCCAGCCTTTTGGTGTTCTATAGGATGCATTATGAGGAGTGTGCGAGGGAATTGCGTGATTTAATTCCCCCATCTCTGTTCCACCATCGGAGGACCTAACGTAGGGCGAGTTTCCACCCTACGATCCGGACAAAGCGTTTCGCCTCCTCTTTTATACGGCGTAAATTGAGGGACTGGAACAATTTGCCAGCAGCGGTGTTTCCGTCGGACTATAATTTAAGCGTCTTCAAGGCTAGGGTGAATAGGCTCTTAATAAACTAGCGCGCTTTACCATCAACGATTGCATCACTGCTTACCATCAGGCGGGATTGCGGTCAAGCACTAGTTTATAATTTATAAAAAAAAAAGTCGGCGCGACCAGGTCGCGCCAATTTCGGCTAATGTAAGCTTACCTACGGGTAGGTATATTGTTTGAGTTCCATCTTAGAAGACAATGACATAGTCCTATAAATCAATCGTAAGTAGGTATTGTCCTTGGTATTGTACCTATTGCTAATGAGACCCTACTATTGGCAGTATGCCCGATAACAGGAACCTAATAGCATCATCACTAATAAATTAGTGTACTCATAATTATTATGAGTTACCTTTTGTGTACAGACGCCACAATCTGATCCCTACAGATTTCTTTATTAGATTTTTTTTACATAATTATAAACTAGCGCTTGACTGCAATCCCGCCTGATGGTAAGCAGTGATGCAATCGTTGTTAAGCGCGCTAGTTTACTAAACCCATTCACTTAAAAAAACTTAGTGAATAGGAAGAAAGACGGCAGTTGAGCGAGGTGATGCAAATTTATACACACAACAACACGGCCAATGATGCTACGCCAGAGGGAAATTGATCTGGATAGACCATGTTCAAACTATCGACACAACATCATTTGGCGCATCGTACCCGGCAAGCTTCACAACAAGACTGCTCAGACCCGTCCTCCGTACGGCTTCACCAGACATCACGCCGGAACACGACGAATCGCTTGGCGGCAAAACTTATAGACTTACTTACTTCTTTATTAGATTTTTAACTTTATTTATAAAGCATTAAGGCTCAAGGTTGAATCGGAATATTATACAGTTTCGGGTAGCTTGACCTGCAGTCGTCCGTACTTAGCAATACGAATACTGTAGATACTGTAAGAATTTTGTTAAGTTTATAGCATAATTTAGACTTATATAAAAAGGCGAAAAAATAGGTACGTGTCAGATTAGCTGATAAAGGAAATGTTAATATAAAAAATGCAACATAAAAACGTAGTTATCTTATGGATGCTATTGTCAGAACTGAACCAAAATCAAATGGGACCACACAAGGGAAGCTTTGAAATAAAAAAAAACCATCATTTTCAAAAATCGAAAATTCTGAAGTAACAAACATAAAAAAATACATATTTAGTCCAATTGAAAACCTCCTTTTTTAATTTATTTAAAACTATCTAAACAACATATCGGGTCACAATAACAGTAGACTGATTCTCATAATTAAAAAAGTTCAAATTTTAGTCGCAATCTCATCTCAACGACATTCAATGACAAAAACCTTGTCGAAAATGTTAGAAAATTAGACGTACTTTTTGCAGATTGATACTGAGATTACACTGTAGGTTTTCTAAAATTATGAAACTGGGGCCCAAGTCTGGTATTTTTAAGTATTTTGTCATTGTGCTTAAAAGTTCGTAGTTCGTAATTAGAAGGACATTGCCATTATTATTAAACCCGTTAGTAGAAATGATATTCTAAAAACTAGGTACTACTGAATATGAATATTTATTAGTATGAGTGGAAAGTCAAAATGACGCCATTTTATAAGTAGATTACGAATCTTGTCAAAATCGATCATTATGAGATCAGTGATCGACCATTCTGACACTATTGTAATAGGAGACTAGGGCCCCTGTACAGGTAGACTTGGAGTTAGTAAAGAGACTACTTACTATGATCAGCTGGGTTGTAACGCATAGGGCAGGGCAGGCCGACGCTCTCTAGGTAAGGAATCATGGCGAGTGTGTCGCCCTGGTATACGCACAGGCCGTCTGCGATCACGTACACCTGAGAAAGAAATATAAGTACATCAGTATTCAATTAGCTCGTAAATATATATCCACCTTATGGTGGATTGGGGTGGCTAAACGGAATAACTGATGTATTTTATCGTCTTCAGAGAATATTAACAATATCAATTTTGTTTGGTAAATCTAGTAATGAAGCATAGTTTTTGAATCACCGACCATATGATTTGATTTAATACCCATGCAAACACAATATTTTTAAGGATTACTCTCAGAAGTTTCCTGGTCTCGCCATTTTTGGATGGGAAATCAAAATCCGTCTTCTCAGTCTCGGTCCTTCACTTGCCGATGCGCCACGGTCCCTTTTTCGACCAACCCGCGGTTCTGGTAAGTATCCTCGTCACTCGTGGACCTCATTACGATGTGCTAACATCTCGGCGAGCAGATCTTGCCTCAAACTATTAAATTTTATAGGTAAGTATACTATTTTCGAAATAGTCATAAATCCTTTTAATTAGTAGTGGTCATCTAAGACCATTACTAATTAAATCTTAAATTACCTCATTGAACCGAAAGTAACCTAGGTATGTACCTAGGATAAGGATAAAAAATCACACTGTAACGTTCCCTATTCTGGGCAACAAACATCTTTTGTTGAGCCCATTGACACGTGCGTCGCTACAATCACCATACCGTTTCGTATTTTTTTTATGTTTTTTCCTCATGTTTGCTGCAAATAAACGTAATTTCTTTCTTTCAATTCCTTAAATTTTCTCGTCTCAGCTACGAGTGTCTTAGCAGCCGTTCTCCTGTTACATGAGGAGAGATTAGAACTTTATCCGGCTTCTCGTGACCGTGAAAAGTGATCGAGTCTGCACAGTGAGCATACCTACACGTGGACCGCCATTAATAGATTGCAACATTGTAATTATATTTATCTATCACCAGTAATTTTGCCGCCAATTTCATGCATGTCTGACATGTCAGATGAAGAAGTAATGCTTCTATAGGTATGTGTTTGGTAATCTAATGGGATTATATTTGGAGAAAGGAATTGATATCAAATTCATACTGATAGTTACACAGTAGTTCCATTAGGAATGATTACTAATAGTCTGAGTAAGCAGGGATGGTCTAGTGGTATCCGCTGCGACTTACAAGTTGTAGTTCGTAGGTTCGAACCCCATCTTTACTTTGTGTAAAGTATTTCGTCACCACTACTCTCAAAACGATGAAGGAAAACATCGTGAACACAAAACATCAACAATCACCATTTTCAGCACAATAACAAGATAGACGACAATCAAGTTGAATACAGAAATACTACATGTAATTATGATTAAATAGCTTTTATAACGACTTCATTATCTTTCAAAGACAACATAAATCCAGGACCTTATTAGACCTACAAAAAGTAAATGTCATAGTAAATCTCAGGGCATTATATAATAACGATAATTATATTCATTATGTAAGTAATAAGGTTGTAAATGAAACAATGGCAATAGCAAGCCGACAGTCACGATCGTCACGAACTTGTACAACCTTTTGTTTGCATCCGAAATAACAGAATAAGGTATTCTTCTATTTTATTGGCTGTAAAAAAACCAGCCATGTATGATTCGAACTCCCACACGATGGGTTTGGGCTTGTATGGAGAAATCAGTCAGCGTCTGACGTAAATTGACGTATTTTTGGTCGCCATGTTTTTAATGACGTCTAAAATGTGTATGGAGCAAGTTAATTTGAATAGACTAAAGTAATATTTTATCTTCAGTCCTTTTCTTAATTAAATAATAAGAAAAAGATGCACTGAACATAAATTAAGTTTAGTTTTTGAACAAAGCAGTCGGGTTAAATATTTGCTATGCACACATTGCAGGAACTTGGCACAGCAATCACAGCACCCACCTACTTTTCAATCGGACCGAAGAAACTTTTATGAGACTGCGCAAATTACAATAATGTTTAACACAGTATGGAAAAACCATTATTCTCTTTAACCACTCCATACTGAAAAGCCTTTTTTATGCTCGTGCAGTGTTGTCCAATGGGCTTGTATCCTAAAAAATAATTTAATGTCCATCAGATAGATTTATAAAAAATATTGAACACGTATTTTTTATTTTTTCTTTCATTCAAATACTTAGGCAGATATATTGATTTGAAATGTCGCATGACGTCGCGCCGTGGTACAAAATATACCACGGCGTGACGTAATTAGCCCCCACTCCGTAACTTTAATACGCTATATCTCAGTAGTTTTTGGTAATTTCGACAAAATAAAAAAAACGGGTCTTAATTTTTTTTATTATCTATAAGACGGACTAATTATTTTTTTGATTTTCATACCTTGGATACATCCCTATTTAAGTAGGTTCTTATTCAGCTTTGTCTTCAAAAAGTAGCTTTTACTGATGCTTGCTGATGCAAGCATAGTGTGGGACACACTTATGTCTCTCATTTTGAAGCATTAGCATTTAATAGATTAGCAAGCAAGTTGTTAAATCAATAAAATGAGACCATAGTGTGTTACGCAATTGTCCTGCAGGACTGGAACTGACTGGATGCTGAGGGCGGAGGACAGGGTTTTGTGGAGCAGCCTAGGAGAGGTCTAGCGGTCCAATAGGCCGAATTGATTGAATACTTTTAAGTTCCTGAAATATTTATGCGAAACAGAGTACCTAAGAATATTGAGATATCCCAGGTTAACATAGTGTGTGATGAGTTGGTTGTAAAGACTGATTTACACGGTGCAATTTAATTGCCTATGGCTTCAATTAAGTTGAAGCAACAATAAAAGTTGCATTGTCTAAACACCATTTAAACGATGCAAGTCATTTGTTGCATCAATGTTATTGTATGCAATGGGCAATTAAATTGCACCTTGTAAATCAGTCTTAAGTATATACTTAATAAAACATTAACTCTTCGACTATGATGCTCAGTTACAATAAAAAATACTAACTACAAATATAAATATTACATGAAATCACGATTAAAGGTGTGGACGAGCTAATAACTTCATTAATATTTATTGTAACTAATCTTAGGATAATAACATACTGTGTTATTAAACATAATACAGTAATTATAGTTATGTTCTTATAACATAGCACATTAGACTTTTTTTTTAATGTTATAATTTACTGCTTGACCGCGATCAATTATATGCTCTGATTTTTTCAAGAAACTAAACCTTCTCCATCCAAAAAATATTTTCATAGTTAACTTTATATGGTAATATAAAGGTTAGGCACTTATAATAGATAAGACTTTATATTACTATTTTCTCAGTACAGTGGGTATCAGTAAACGCAATTTGGTACACGCCCTGCTAGATTGGCCATACTCTTGGCTCCAGTGTGTATTGGTAATGTCCCAAGTTTTCGGATTTTTCTTTTTAGCATTTCTTGGTTTTCACATTCAGTTTTCCTTCTACGTTACGTACGTTTTTTGAAAGCAGCGGTGAAATTATTTAAACAGTGTAAGGCGCCTACCTGCATTCGAATTCACGACCTCGGATTGACTGAATACGGTAAGTGAAGGACTGAGTGGTGTTAGAGCAAATATTCAAAGGCGGCATTCGTATCAGAATATAGAGTAAATTCGTCGCATCGCTCAAAATCTAACCTACATTATTCGAAAGTTAGAATTCTTTCACAAACAGGTGTCATTTTAACCAGAGATATACTTAGGTAAGACGCATTACAATGCTAAGTAAATTGGTCATGGCCCATGACCGACCGGCAGCTGCTGAGGTTTCAGCAAAAGGTTTCCGTAATAGCGGTTACTATAAATCGGTGGTATAAAGTTAGTGAGCTTAACTAATCGTTTGGTTAATTTTTACCAAATAGCTTCCAAAACACTGCAAAATTCATATTAATTGTTCGATATTGGTGGCTTAGTGGTAACGGTCGCCACTTACAGTTAAAAGTACGAACCCAAGCAGGCACTGCAGTTTGTGTTAATAGTTTCATTAACACAAACAGCAGTGCCAACAGTGTCAAACGGCGAAGAAAATGTCCTAGAACCAAAAATTGGAATACATGTGAAATCCGATAACCCACACTGGGCCAGCGTGGTGGATTATGGCCACACACATTATGAGCACAGACATCTCTGTGAGAGGAAGTGTCCCAACAGTGGGGAAATTAACCAACAAATCAAAGCAACATAGATTGTTAATGCTAAATTGCAAATTTTACAAAAATAGATAAGACAATAATTAAATCAAGTAGGTAAACACTTTTTTAAACTTTCACCTCGAAGTTTATTTTAGATCCACAAAACAAAAATAAACGCTTCCAAATATAGCAAACTAGTTTATTTTTAAAAATGAGGTTGTAGATAGGTATCTCGTGTTTTTTGTACTCCGTCTAGTTGAGTAATGGAAGTGATTGAGTTGCTATAAGTCAATGACCGAGGTGGTAACACTTTGATGAGCAGGCCTGGTATATTATGGAGTTTCAGTAGAATGCGAGGCCACCATAAGTAATTATTACTTTGTACCTCCGATGTGCAACCTACCTACCATAATAGCCATAGTATCTTTTTTTTATTCTTTATTGTTTAGGGACATTTATAATCGCATTGCGTATGTCATACCCTAAATACACATTTATCGTATTTGGGCCATGAACCTAAACAGACTCTTCACCATAGTTTCTTGACATTATTGAAAAACAAAGAGTTGAACCAGTTTACTTCAGTTTTATTGCGTCTAGAACTCGTCTAGCCGGTCTTCACAAGTTATACATAGTGTGGCCAGAACTCTAAGCTCTTTGAGTATGATCAATAAATTGATGGGATAAACTGTGCATTGTTTTGTTAATGTCTAGATTAAAACATACTACCTATACGAACAATGCCTACCTGAGTAATTATTTAAATTTATGCAAACTTATATCTTTAAAAACTCTTTCAAGGTACAATTTATTGTCCACCAGGTACGGACGACAGCCGCTACAAACTACCCGAAACTGTCAAATATTCCCAATCAACCTTGAGCCTTAATGCTTTAAAGATAAAGTTGAAAATGTATTTAAAGATAAAGGAAATCTGACAGATTGTAGTAGCTTGATGTGCTGTCGTCTGTACATGTACACATTTGGTTGCAGTTAAGTTTGGTTTACTTACGTTTTGTACTTTTTAAATATATATATATATATATATATGTACTAAGTCTTCTACTTCATCTCAGCGTTAATCCCAGTCGTATCCGAAGCTTTTCAGCTTTGGAGTCTAGGGTCCACTTTACTAGTCTAACTGCTCATTTTGGCTATTTTCATGAAGCTACTGCAGTCTGACCTCCACAACCAGAAGGCGATATCGAAGCATTGCAGTTAGACCAATTGGAGGACTTTTGAGGGCTCCAACAACCCGTATCGACTGCCATTAGATGTTCGTATGGCAACCGGGACCAACGGCTTAACGTGCTTTCCGGGGCACGACCAGACCAGTGCAAATATTCATATTCATGTATACAAATATTTGCACTGCGCGGGGATCGAACCCGCGCCACTGTCGATATATATGTACTCGTGTTTGACCTAAATCCCGCTTGATGATAAGTAGTTATGCAATCTTTGATGGTAAAGCGCGCTAGTTTATTAAGAGCCTCTTCACTATAGCTTTGAAGACACTCAAATTGTAGTCACACGGAAAGGCCGCCAATGGCCAGTTGTTGCAGTACCTCGATGTACGCATTATTAAAGACGAGGCCAAACCACTCCGCCCGGGTCGTAGTGGTGTCAACAACGTAAGGGTGAATATTCGCCCTATAATGGGTTGTCCGATGATAGAACGGAGTTGGAGGAATTAAGTCGTGCAATTCACGCGCACACTCTTCAAAATGCATTCTATAGAACACCGACAGGCTGGCTACTCTACGCCTGACTAAGTTGTCCCACAAAAATCTCCCCTTCACCACATATGACTCACGGGCAAGTAATAGTTTAGTAAAATAAGATAAATCGATTAACTTCAGTCGCCTTGCCGCCAAGCGATTTGTCGTGTTCCGGCAAGATGTCTGGTGAAGCAGTACGGAGGACGGGTCTGAGCAGTTGTGTTGCGATGTGTGCCAGGTACCATGCGCCAAATGTTGTTGTGTAGGGAGTTTGGTCGTGGAGGGTCTTCAGATCAATCTCCCTTTGGCGCAGCATCGTTGGTCGTGTTGTTGGGTTTAACATTGCATCACCTCGCTCAACTGCCGTCTTCCTTCCTATTCGCTCAGATTTCTGAGTGAATAGGCTCTTAATAAACTAGCGCGCTTTACCATCAACGATCGCATCACTGCTTACCATCAGGCGGGATTGCGGTCAAGCGCTAGTTCATAATTATTAAAAAAAAGTGGATAAACGCTGCAGTTCCGTTAACCAAGGTACCTGCTTCTTGATGGGTTCAATGACATCACTGGTACCAGGAAAACTGAAGTCTTGTTCTGATGTAAAAACCAGGTAGGTTTTCGAGTAGGATTTATTCTTTATATTCTTGTAGGCAAATAAAACACAATGCGTATGGACGGGTAACGAACTGAAGCAGTAAGTGTGTTAATGCAAGTCACCTGTGTTGTGTCCTCTATAATGTGCATCAATGTACTTAGTTTTTTAATAATTATAAACTAGCGCTTGACTGCAATCCCGCCTGATGTTTGTACGTAATCCGCGAACATTTTGATAGTATAATTGTATGGAGTAATTATTGTTCTTTGTTGGTATTGTACCTCGTTGTATGGTAGTTTCGAAACCACACCCATTCATTAAATTGAGTATGTAAAGGCCAAATTTCGCTCTTGTTGATTTTATCAAAGTGTGACTCTGGAACTCCAACCATGAACGAAGAGTATTCTCGTTTGGTTTTAGGAACAAGTTTTTCTACTTTGATATCGCTGGTTCCACATACATTTGTGAGATGTTGAACTAAAGTCTCTTCAGAAGTATCGGGAAGAAGGGACCACACATGCAAGAACTTCTTCTTTTCTATCGCCTTAAATGTGGCAATTTGATCATTTCCTCCTTTAAGAATCACATTCTGTCTCGCTTTCTTATTTTTGCGCCCTCCCACAACCTTCCATTGCAATGATTCAGCATTTTCCATACTGCATTCATTTTCCACATTTTTAATACGAGCGTCTGCATCAGTGTCTTTTCCGCGTTCCAAATTCTGTGGTGCAATGGTAAATCCAACAACACGAGTAACGACACTGCGCCAGAGGGAGATTGTTGTGCAGACCCTCCACGACCAAACTCCCGACACAACAACACTTGGCGCATCGTACCCGGCACATATCGCAACACAACTGCTCAGACCCGTCCTCCGTACGGCTTCACCAGACATCATGCCGGAACACGACGAATCGCTTGACGGCAAGACTTTGTCTGGTGGGTGGTTCTTAACTTCTGCCGGCAGTCGATGTGGCCTACCACCGATAAAAATAAGTGTATAATTCAATCAAGACAGTCTTTTGACATAACTAGTTCCGTTTCCGAAACTCGACTGTTAAGAGGAGACTCTAGTGCCGAGGAATTTGGAAAATAGGTATTTTAAGAAACTATTGCCGTCGCGCTGCTTCCGACCTTTCCCGGTAAAGTGCGAAAAGGACAGTTGCAGCTCAGGCTGATTTAACCTACAAAAGGCTTAACCAAACGACGTTTCGTATTCCGCTATTTTCTTTTTCAAAACACGACAGATCTCAATTATTTTTATGTAAATTTAGAGAAAAAGGATACCTATGCTTCTATTAATTTCTTTTTGTCAAAAACTTATCACGTTAGTCTAAGAGTCATCAATATTTTTTTTTTATTAAAATATAAACCAGCGCTTGACCGCAATCCCGCCTGATGGTAAGCAGTGACGCAATCGTTGATGGTAAAGCGCACTAGTTTATTAAGAGCCTATTCACTCTAGCCTTGAAGACACTCAAATTGTAGTCCGACGGAAACACCGCCGCCGGCAGATTATTCCAGTCCCTCGATGTACGCGGTATAAAGGAGGAGGCGAAACGCTTCGTCCGGATCGTAGAGGTGTTAACAACATAAGGGTGGAAACTCGCCGTACGACGGGTCGTCCGATGGTGGAACGGAGATGGGGGAATTAAATCGTGCAATTCCCTCGCACACTCCCCAAAATGTATCCTATAGAACACCGAAAGGTTGGCTACTCTACGCCTGTGCTCTAGGCTTTGGAGACCAGCTCGAGTTAAATCAAGGTCACCAATCAGCCTCTTCGCACGCCTCTCCACTGAATCCAAAGTGGCCAGGTGACACTTAGCAGCACCAGCCCAAATGTGGCTGCAGTACTCCACACACGAACGGACCTGTGCTTTGTACAACATTAGAAGCTGCCCTGGTGTGAAGTACTGCCGGACCTTTGCGATAACGCCAAGTTATCTGGCAGCCACCTTGGCCTTGGACTCAATGAACCGCCCAAAGTTTAGGTTCGAGGAAATCTCAACACCCAAAAGCTGAAGGCGGTCGGTACACTCCAAGGATACATTCCGAAAAGTAGGAGCCAAGGTGAACGGGCCAATATCACGGTAAAAATGGGTTATTTATCGCGATTTTGAAGTATTGTATTTATTTTATTAATTACGTTTCGGACTTTTGGATTGGTTTCAGAGAGTGCATCAAACGCGCGTTTAAATCATAATTACAATCATTACACCAAGGCATGACCTAACATTCCATTTTCAAAAAAATAATTTCTTCAGCAGAAAAAGGAAGAAGAGTCTCTTGATTCTGTTTATACAACATGCATAATATAGTATTTAAAAAAAAACATGCGTTCCTGATATAAGTTCTGCAAAACAGTTTTCGTTTAAATTAAACTGACAGGCGTAAATAATGCATTCAGATAGTTACAGTACGGCGAGAGAGCCGTACTGTAACTGTCTGAAAGCCGCATTGAGCAAGCGTGTTGATTATGCCCAATCCTTCTCTGCATGAGAGGAGGCCTGTGCCCAGCAGTGGGGCGATGAAAAGGTTGACGATGGTGATGATGACTGTAACTGTCCATACCTGATCGAACATCTCCAACAAAGACGCAGCAGGCTGATGTATGGTGCACACGACAGTTCTTCCTTGCCTCGCCAATTGTTTCAGCACTCTGACGCATGACGTCGTAGTTACTGTGTCTAGTCCACTCGTGGGCTCGTCCAGGAAAAATATCGGTGGGTTGTTCACTAACTCCAGTGCTATTGATAACCTGAAAGAATTAAAGGAATTTAAATAGTTTCTTTGATCCGTGATCTCTCTCCGGTCGGATTGCTATGGCTTGAGAATATGAGAGTAAGGGAAAAAGAGAGTGCAGGTGTGTCTGCTGTTTTAAGTTTTGTCGTTTTAAGAAAAAAAAAACACAACTAGAACCTTATAGTACTTTTTATTGTTTTTCAAAGTATTCACCACATAGCTTAATACATTTTTCCATTTGCTCAAACCAGTTATTATAACATTTATTCCACTCTAAATTAGGGGTGTTCAAAATTTTCACTAACACTAATTTGTTCCCGATGGGAATCTAAATACCAGCGTCCGACAGTCCTCAGACATGGAGCTTCATCACTGAATACAGAAGTTAGCTCTTCAAAACACTAAAGCCGTGTCAGGTCAAAATGTTCCCGCAATATTTTTTTTAGTTGCAGAAAATTTTCCAAACATTTTCCTAAGAAAGATTCATTTTCGTACGTAACCTAACAGATTCCAACCGACGCTGTTACTAAACAGTAGCATTAATCGTAATACTTTGGAACTGTTTTGAGATTCAAAATTTGAACACATTCGAATATAGAACAGTTCCAAATTCAAAATTGCTGGGAAATATGGAACCGACAGAACTTAAAAGGCATGGCTGGTATCTCTGACGCCGACACATTGGTCCGTTCGGTCCTAACAATCCTAACTAGTTGCAATCATTTGATAAAAATGTGTTTGCCGATTAGGGGGCTGCCCCCTAATCGGCGAACACATTTTCGTGAAATGATTGCGACTAGTTGGTATCAGTTGGGATCGTTCGGCCCGCCCATTGGTCCATTCGGTCCAAACGATCCCAACTAGTCGCAATCATTTGACAAAAGTGTGTTCGCCGATTAGGGGCCTGGTTTCTGCTTAGATATTTTTTTTCGTTCTTAATCTAGTTTAGTTTACATAATAATCTTAACTACAGCTAGAGAATTAAGGACGCACATCGGACCGGTCGTTTATTTAAATTTTTATGCTGCAAATGAATGAGCTGCTTGATGAAATACGAGTTTGTAAAACTGGTATTTCATACTCGTAACTCGTTGCAATGCAAGTCGTAGTTGATTTTGTACATATTATTAATAAAGGGCTTCATCCACATGGATACGCCAGCTACATTGAACCTTATGACGACTATAATACTATCTATAGTATAGATAGTAACTTAAAATATTTTTATAATGTATTGCTTAGGTATAAAGTTTATTATTCAGTTGTTCAATTATTAGGCTTTTGTACCTTTTTCTTTAGATTTTTCTTTGATATTGTCTTTCCATTTATTAAAACAAGACACCTAGAATAAATCATAGTTAGTGAAGAACCTATAAACATTTTTGTCTGTTTATCGGTGGCTTAGATTCACAATTAAACCCTGTAAGAGGCGGCGCGATCAAGTTGTCCCTAAAAAATGTTTCAGAAAAGAAAAGGCAAGGAAAGAAATTACTCTTCTCGATTGTTGATACTTTCCTTAAAGCCTGGGTTGTCAACCTTTGGGTTTTTTGACCGTTTAACACAATGAGGAAGAAGGTAGGTAGGCACAACAAAAGATTTTGAATATTATGAATCAGTTTTTTCCCAAAGACACAGTTTTTAAGAGGCCTGGACGGATACTTGAGTTTAAAGGTTGAGGTAAAGTAAGTTACAATGAACTCTTCGGAATTGATATATGTATTTCCACTTCAACTGTATTTATTAATTGTTGTTTCGACTTGGTGTCTGTACGTTTTCAAATTACAGCATCATGCTTAGTGAAAACTTTCTTGCCACAGACATGACGTGCATCTGCCGACTATTTGTGTTTTGTGCTTGTGATTTTGTTTTTATTTTTCTTGATGGTTTTGCATACACATGATTCTGAGTCAAATTAACTTTTCTTGCTTTTGGTATATATTACAAAATGATAAGCAAATATGACCTCAACGACAGGAGTAGTGGTTATAAGCTGATTATGTAAGCAATCGTAAGGTCGCTTATAATTTAAACGAATCATAATTACTTGGAAATATGCTTTTTCTTATACAGAGGGGCAATTCTAGTAATTTCCCCCCTTATCCATAAACGCTGCTTAAGTTAAGTAGTGATTAGCGATTCTTTAACCATATTTTTTGACCTTTTAATGTAACTTAACTTTAATCATCCTTTATAAATAAACATCACAGAGTTTAAGGGGTTTATTCATCAAGAATGAATAATAATTAAGGTTAAGTTACGTCTAAAATGTATGTTTAAATAATCGCTAATCACTAGTTAACTTTCAGCAACGTTTATAAATAAGGGGGTTTAAGAACGACAGTCTGATTTCAATCTCGATCCGTCAAAAGTACACTAAATTCCTTAAATTTTGAGTCGCCGAAATGAGACTGCGACTCGTTTTTGAACGTTTTATTTATATATATATTTTTTTTATACATAAATTTTAAACTAGGGCTTGACCGCAATCCCGCCTGATGGTAAGTAGTTATGCAATCATTGATGGTAAAGCGCGCTAGTTTATTAAGAGCCTATTCACTCTAGTACAAAATGTATCTTATATGACGAGAATTTGCCTTCATGTATCATCAAGATGTCAATTAAGCATTAATATTATTTTGCATACTTATTTAAAAATAACTTTTTTTTAAATAATTATAAACTAGCGCTTGACCGCAATCCCGCCTGATGGTAAACAGTGATGCGGTCGTTGATGGTAAAGCGCCCTAGTTTATTAAGAGCCTAATCACTCAGAAAAACTGAGCGAATAGGAAGGAAGACGGCAGTTGAGCGAGGTGATGCAATGTTAAACCCAACAACACGACCAACGCTACTGCGCCAAATGGAGATTGATCTGAAGACCCTCCACGACCAAACTCCCAACACAACAACATTAGGCGCATCGTACCCGGCACACATCGCAACACAACTGCTCAGACCCGTCCTCCGTACGAAAACTTGTGCAAGATAGGTCATATTTTAAATAAAAGATATTCGTATTGATAACATGGTGTTTACTTATATTGCGTGTTCAGATTTGTTAAACAATGCACAATGCCTAGTTAAACCACCTTCTATAATTACCTACCGTAAAACAACGGTGGGAAGGTTTGAATTACACCACAATTAAGAAATTTTTGTTCCGACAACAGTTTCGAAACTTTGGTGTTGCCACCACAGCTCTATGTAATCGATTTCTATAAGCAAAAAGATGGAAATCTTGACAAGTCGGTACCTTAGCTTTTTTTTTTTCC
Organism: Sesamia inferens; assembly: GCA_037179545.1. Classification (NCBI taxonomy): domain Eukaryota; kingdom Metazoa; phylum Arthropoda; class Insecta; order Lepidoptera; family Noctuidae; genus Sesamia; species Sesamia inferens. The sequence goes on from CM073939.1 coordinate 11,892,126, forward strand.
TAAAAATGTTACCCCTCACTAGGAATTACTTCTGTATAGTGGTTGCGTTTCCATTTGAACTCACATACACAAACAACGAAACCCGGAACCCTATAGGACAAATATTTGTTCCGTGTTGTTAGTTACTTTCATTCAATTTCAATAGGGATGCATCCAAGGTATGAAAATCAGAAAAATAATTAGTCCGTCTTATAGATAATAACAAAAATTAAGACCCGTATTTTTATTTTGTCGAAATTACCAAAACCTACTGCGTTATAGCGTATTAAAGTTACGGAGTAGGGGCTAATTACGTCACGCCGTGGTGTATTTAGTACCACGGCATGACGTCATGCGACGTTTCAAATCAATATATCTTCCTAAGTATTTGAATGAAAGAAAAAATAAAAAATACGTGTTCAATAATTTTTATAAATCTATCTGATGGACATTAAATTATTTTTAGGATGCAACCCAATTGTTAATGGAGTTCCTTGTTAAAAACTTTACTGTGAGAAGTTTCCGCGGTAAGGGTGTTGCCTTATCGCCAATAGGTCCCTTTTTATTTTAGATCACTTTGAGAATTGTCAAACGCTCAGCGCTCTCTCAACTCAACCACTCAGTGCTCTCTCTAGCTTCCAACATAAAAAAAGAATCAAAATCAAAACTTACCTCTTCTTCTGTCCGCCCGACAACATGTCCGTTCTGGTATGCTGATGCACCAATAGCCCCATTTCTTGCAGGATTTCCTCTGAAGGTGCTTTAGATCCTTTGGGTGCCTTCAATCTGGCTGCGACATCCATGGCTTCGCGAACGGTTAATAGTGGCTGGAGTAAGTCCTCTTGGGTTATGTAGCAGGATGACTTCTGGAAATGCTGCTCGTCTCTTGGTTGCCCATTTACCAGAAGTTGGCCTGTTACGCCTGCGGACCTGGATTTAGAAAAAAATAAACGTAGGTGTTAATCCGACTTAAGAATTAGATATAAAATTATATTTTTGACGGGTAGTAAGGGAGAGGAAGGAATATCTAATGGCAGTCGTTACTGGTTGTTGGAGCCCTCAAAAGTCCAACAATTTGTCTAACTGCAATGCTTCGAAATTGCCTTCGGGTGGAGGTCAGACGGCAGTCGCTTCACGGAAAATATCGAAGTTTAGCCAAAATCAGCAGTTAGACTGGTAAAGCGGACCCCAGACTCCAAAGCTGAAAAGCTTCGGATGCGCCTGGGATTAACGCTGAGATGATGATGATGATGATGGTAAGGGAGAGAATGCTTAAAGAAAATACGGATGGATTGTGAGAGGAATGGCGACCGACAGAGGAGAATGAAAGAATGTGTCGATATCAAGTAACTTTCGGCCATCATAGGAAGAAAATGAGTTGCTCCAGACTTGAATATTAGTTGATGTTACATCCTAGTGAATAAGATAATTAGTTAATTTTGTTAGTCGTGTCTAATAAAGTTTTTACTTTTCTTTATCATAACCTATATCTTAATAAAAGTTGGTTTTTATTGCTTAGCAATCTAAAACCAGAATTTAAAATCCTGATGGTGTTAGATACCGGTTAGTTACAGCTGTTTTTTTTTTTTTTTTTTTGTTACATTCATCGACGTATTATTCAATTAAGCGCAGACACAACACCGACGGATCATAAACACGTCATTAAAAATAGAAGCGTTTAAGGACTTTTTTCAATTTTGGATTTATAGCTAAGTAGCGTTTTCGCTGATATAAAAATAATGAGCAAAATATTGCAAATCCACATCCTATCCAAGGTAAAACCTTTACTAAGAAGACCTATTAAATACGTCACTAAAGGTTTTCTTAAAGCAAAAAACAGAACTTTAACATGATCACTTTTTGTCCGACATGCATTATTATGCCGCATGACGTAGTTTGAAACATCCTATTTGTGAGCGCAGTCAGTCTTGCGTTCCAAAGGCAACGCGAAATGGTACTGCGACATCTTTACCAGAGTTCATTCAACCTAGCTCAATAATTGTAAAAAAAAACATAACGAGCTAATCCCAGCACACAGTGGCCTACTGTGTCCTGATTCTAACTCGTTATATTTAAATAAAATTGGCAGACCCTACTAACTTAATCCTAATAACGAAACCATAGCGAGATGTAACTCGATGCCAACGCCATCTATCGAGCTTGATCTAAAACTTTTGAAGTTTTTATTTTAATAATATGTTTCGAACACAGACAGACAACGGACTAATCTTAACACGAATAGAGTATAGATAACTTGTATGATAAACGTTTTAGGTTTATGATATTTTGAAATATAAGTACCTATTTCTGTGGTTTGGTAGTCCTAAAACGCCCTTAATACTTTGATCTAATCGACACCTGATACTTTGTTTGTTAAAATATCGCAACTTTTGGTATATATTCTCTGTGCGTTTATGATTTTTATTCAATGATAAATAATCTATTATATAAAATTCTTCTGTCACAGTGTTTGTCCTCGAACTCCTCCAAAACGGCTGAACCGATTTTTATGAAATTTCGCATATACATTAGTTAGGCCGACTACTACTGTGGTAGTACGATTACTTAAGAAATAGATAAAAACCTATTATCAGGGCTAACAAATGTATATACGAAATTTCATTAAAATTGGTTCAATCGTTCAATTAGTAGTAACTACTACTTACGCTTGTGAAAAAGCGGGCCGCATCTAGTGTGTGATAAAATGTAAAATATCTTCTTTTCAAGTAACAAGACTAAGTATTCCTTTCAATGGTTTAATTTTTATTTATTTATTGCTTTAATTTAAACTGTTTTATACAAATATTTACTTAAAGTAAAATAAAAATAAAAAAATCAATTTTTTATTATTTCAGAAATAATTTATAAAATATTTTTAATCCATACTAATATTATAAATGTGAAAGTGTGTTTGTTTGTTTGTTTGTTTGTCCTTCCTTCACGCCGTAACTAAGCAATCAAAGGACCTGATTTTTGGCATACAGTTAGTTGAAAAGATGGAGAGTAACATAGGCTACTTTTGGTCCTAAAAAAACATCAAGTTCCCAAGGGAGATTACTGGAATATTTGTATGTGTACACCAAATATCCTTATATTATAAATCGGAAAGTGAGTTTGATTGTTTGTTTGTTCCGCTTTCACGCCGTAACTACTAAGCCGATTGTTTTGAAATTTTGCAGACGTAAAGTTAGAAGTCCGGATTAAATAATAGAGTACGTTTTTATCCCGGAAAAAAATTATATTCACGAGGGAAATCTAAAAGCGCGATATAACCGATCTCCACGCGAGCGAAGCCGCGGGCGGAATGCTAGTGTTTCATAAATTACAAAAAAAAATAGTTCTTTTTATTCATGTTTGGTAGTCATTGGAGTGATAAAGTGGGTTGTCGTTGTAAGCCGATTAAAATTGAACGGTGTGTATGTATTAAGTTGTTGTGATACAACCCGTCCATGTTTATTCTTCTTGATAAAATAATACACACACACACACAGATACACGATCAAACACAACACTGAAAATATATACCTACACTTATATAAATACTACTAATGTTGCATATGTTGTATAATAAATTAATAAAAGCACCCACCAAAATACACCTACCCACATTAATAAAATTAATACGGAGATCATAAAAATAATAACTACTTCGATTTATAGGTATAAATTATTGGTTACTATGAAATATAATTATAAATGTTAAATACATATTAAAATATGATTAGCCTCTCAAACATCAAATTTTGCAATGCCTAGAAAAGGCCGCTAAGTTGTAAGGACTACATGTTATATATATATATAAGACCACTAATGTACACTTAGTAAGCAAATAAATACATTGAATTGAATTGAATAATTACCTATATCCAGATAAAGCGTTGAGTAGCGAGCTCTTGCCAGCGCCCGATGGACCCATAATGGCCACCAGCTGTCCTGACATAAACCTGCCATGTACGCCTTTAACCACCGTCTTCCGTGGTCCTAAAACAAAGGAAAGAAAATAGTAAGAAATTATGGACACATAGATACTAGCTTATGTTGTATTGTATGTGATATTGTACGAATTTTCAGACGTTTGAATGTTTGAGTTTTTTCACGTCCTAAAAACAGGCCACCCCGAAAATATTAGATACTATTAAAAAATGGTGATTAACTTCAAAGTCCAAAACCGGCAGGGTTTGATTGATTGATTTTCCATTTTATTACTTTTTTTTTGATACTCCGTTCAAAATATAACGTGTTGGTGAAATGACAAATAGCAGCTGGAATAAACACATGGTATTAATGACAATTTTGCGTTTATTGCCAAGCTTATAGAGCCTATAGCAACACGAAAAAAGTATCGATACTTTATAGTATCGAGTAGATTTCTTTCGATACCGATACTTTTCTAGTCGATACTTAGTTATACGATACTTTGACTTAACAAGTACTTTTGACCAGCCGTTCAAAATAACATTAGATTTTTTAATTTTATAAGGTTGATGGAATGACAAATAGCGGCTGGAATAAATAGATGGTTTTAATGACAAGACAAATTTGCTTTTATTGCCTATGCCTACGGAATAGAAGTTAAAATCGGTTGAGCAGATTGTTTGCTACCAAGTAGTATATGGTTTGAACTCACTTGTGTGAAGGGGTTCTTTTATTGGGATGAAACCACAACACTCGAGTTGAGAGTTGTGGTTTTTTTGTGGCAGTTGTGTTGCAATGTGTGCCGGGTACGATGCGCCAGATGTTGCTGTGTCAGGAGTTTGGTCGTGGAGGGTCTCTAGATCAATCTCTTTCTGGCGCAGAATCTCAACTGCCGTCATCCATCTATATGCTTACCATTATGCGGGATTGCTTGTAGTCAAGCGCTAATTTATAATAATTATATAAAAAAAAACATAACAAGCTAAGTTCAGTACACAGTGACCTACTGTGTCCTGATCCTAACTCGTTATATTTCAATAAAATTGGGAGACTCTTCTAACTTAATCGTGATAACGAAACCATAGCGAGATGTAACTCGATGCCAACGCCATCTATCGAGCTTGATCTAAAACTTTTGAAGTTTTTATTTTAATAATATGTTTCGAACACAGACAGACAACGGACTAATCTTAACACGAATAGAGTATAGATAACTTGTATGATTAAAGTTTTAGGTTTATGGTATTTTGAAATGTAAGTACCTATTTCTGTGGCTGGGTAGTCCTAAAACGCATTTAATACTTTGATCTAATCGACACCTAATACTTTGTTTCTTAAAATATCGCAACTTTTGGTATATATTGTCTGTGTGTTTATGATTTTTATTCAATGATAAATAATCTATTATACAAAATTCTCTTGTCACAGTGTTTGTCCTCGAACTCCTCAAAACGGCTGAACCGATTTTTTATGAAATTTCGTATATACATTAGTTAGGCCGACTACTACTGTGGTAGTACGATTACTTAAGAAATAGATAAAAACCTATTCTCAGGGCTAACAAATGTATATACGAAATTTCATTCAAATTGGTTCAATCGTTCAATTAGTAGTAACTATTACTTACGCTTGTGAAAAAGCGGGCCGCAGCTAGTGTGTGATAAAAAAGTAAAATATCTTCTTTTCAAGTAACAAGACTAAGTATTCCTTTCCATTGTTTAATTTTTATTTATTTATTGCTTTAATTTAAACTGTTTTAAATCAATTACAAAAATTGAAGACACAGTTTGTAAATAGTTTTATACAAATATTTACTTAAAGTAAATATCTTTAAAGTAAAATAAAAACATCAAGTTAAAAGTTATCAGCTCGGTTCCTATGAGCATAGAACAAGTTCTATAATGCGTAGAGAGCACTGACCTAGGGTATCGTTGCCATTGCTTTATAATGAATAGGTACATCGACTAGGGTTTATTTTAAGCTCACTTAGTATTTTATAGCTTATGTGGGTTTATAATAAACCCTAGCCAAGCTGTGTACTATTATTTTGTCTTCAAGTCGTCGTTGTTATTTGAATTTTATTTTTAGAGACTGTTTTTTTCTATAAAGATCTTGCACTTTCGATTATATGTTTGTGTTTCGATTGTATGTTTCGTGGTACCTGGCTTAGAATAGTACCAAGCAATATCCTCCCGTGGATGTCGTAAGAGGCGACTAAAGAAACTCTCGGCAGGGAAGCGGGCAGCAGCGCTTCTCCTGTGGAATTTCAAATTACTGCGATCCCCAACCCGCCTGGCAAGCGTGGGGATTATGGCAAACCCCTCCAATGCAAATCCTTGTGAGGAGGCCTTTGTCCGGCAGTGGACCTCTATAGGTTGAAGAAGATGAAGAAGAATATATTTGTTTTCGCAATAAAGTACTACGCGAAAGGCTTCTAATAAAGGCATTTGAAATCGCGTGTATATTCAAACGTGATCTCCATTTGTGTTGCTACCCTTCGGTACCTAACTTTTCATAAAACCCTAAATTTAGGGTTTCCCTTTTTTTTTTTTTTTTTTTTTTCTCGAGTGGAAATGCATTTACGCACCATACCCGTCGCTAGCTAGGCGACGAGCGTGTGTGGGACTCGCCCGGCCGAAGCTGGGAATACCCACTAAAACCACCCGGTTACCGTCGGGCCCTGTGTTGAGAGTGTCACGGGGCCGACCCGAAGGCCAAGTACTCCGTGCCACTCTCAGGGCTTGCCGGCCCTCCCCTGTAGGGCCGGTTTCCGCGCCAAAGGGGGATTACCCGGTAACGGAATAATCCCCAGACGTGGTGACCGTTGTGCAATGCACGTGCGGGAGCTACCCGCACGCGCTGGTCACAGGGGTTTCCCACCCTAAATTTTGGTGGTGATTTTTTTTTAATTTAAATTCGTAAAGCTCCTGTCAAAGTTCGAACTTCGAACCTATGACCTACAACCACAGTAAGTCGTGGCTGTGTCCACTGGGCCACTTCTCGTATAGAAGATTGTAGTACCTAACTGATTATTATGAATTATTATCTAGGAAGAAATACAGACGGGTGCTTGTAAACAATGTTAATATATTACAATTTAATAAGACAGTTATGTTAATATAGGTACAGACGAGCAGCGTCAACTTTATCTCTAAATTATTAGGGCTCAAGGTTGATTGGGAATATCTGACAGTTTGGGGTAGCTTGACCTGCTGCTACATATTATGCTACAAAATATAATGCAAGATGACACAGTTACTTGACTTACGTAGGAGGAAGTCTAAGTGCCTTTGATTGGATATTTATGTAGTAGGTACCTACTAATCTGTGATGGTTGTATGACGATCTTTGGCTTCGAAAAAAAACCCATAGGAAATTCCAAAATCATATTCCTATAGACATATCTTACTTTTTCTTGTAGGTCTAAGGTTGTTTGTAAGATTGTAACAGGTCCTTTTTGTTACCTACAATATTTTGACTTGCCGTCTTCTTAGCGAATGCAGTAGAAATTCATTTGCATAGATAACAACTTAATCCCCTTATTACAAAACATGGATTTAATTCAGATCAGGTTTAAACCACCTAAATGGTTATTTATATAAAAATACGGCTAAGTGTCACTTTTGTATTAAGAACTTTGACTTCCTCAATAAAGTTTGAAATACAACTACTGACTCAAAGGTTAAGTCTCACATCCGGCCCTGGTCCAGGCCATGGTACGGAGCGAGACTGCATGGCAGGCCGTCAGCTCCTTCTGCGAAGCAGTGATGCTGGCGGATCGCGTGAGGGAAGGGGAATCCCAGGCGAATCCCTCACGCCTATAGCCGCCGCAGGAGAGGCTCTGGTCGGGAGACAACATTAAACTCCCGGCCACCGTAGGCGCGGAGTTTCGGGCGCCACCAGAACCAGGCCCAGACGACGGCGCGTTGTGTTTCACGCGCGCCTCAAAGAGATGTCAGCACATCGTGACGGGGTCCACAAAGACGGGTGCCTCCTGGATCAGGATTGCGGGTTAGTTAAAAAAGAAACCGTGACCCTGGCGCGCCTGACTGACTGGGCGGAGTGGGAGAGGTCATTTGATTTCCCATCCAGAACAAAAAAAAAAAGACAAGTTTTTCCGATGCCAAAAAAATTGAATAATGTAAAGACAGGGGGATGGTAATGGTTATGAAGAGACACAACAAACCACACAAAATCACGACATAAATTAATATCAATTCAATAACTCAATAGTAGTTAAGTAAGAATCATTCAACGGTATTTATCATTATTATTCCCATGTCTGAAGCAGGCGCGTGCGCTCCTTACAAGCAGAAAAGCTCTGCATACCCTAATAGTCTTCTAAAATTATAATATACTGTAAAATAATTTATATACTACAAAGTTAAAACTAAAAGACTTTGTTAATCAGTTATTGATAACACTGCCATCTATTGGGCCTAGTGGCTAGTGCTAACGAGACACATTAGTTGCCTTAGGCGCGACACCCACGCCTCTTACGGCGTAAGCATAAACAAAATGTGCCTCTTCCGTATCTGTCTGTGTATAAAATTATTTGCTTGTGTGCCTAAACTGTTGTGTACGTGTGCGTGAAATTTCTTTGGGTTTAAAGCCCATGATAAGCACAGCTTCTAATAATGCGACGAATTTAAGAAGTTCAGAAATATAGCATGATTGTTGTTCGTTCAAATACCTTTTTATTTTAGCAGCTTATGTTGTTTCATTATTGGTGTTTTTGGGTTAAATATGTATTGATTGTTTTAAGCGGAATTGAATATTCATTTATTTTAGAGTTTTTGGTTTAACACAAAAGAAAGGTTGTCTTTATAAAAAGTATTATGATAATTATATGTGGTTAGCAGGTTGTGTAGTGTGTACAAATAAATTGTTTTGTTTCTCGTATAGGTATATTATTTTAAAACACGGCTTTGACAGTTCGACGTTATAAAAACTTAAAAGACCTTAAGTTTTTCAACCTACTTGCTTTTGAATTTCAATACTATACTTTATGTTGTAATAATTTTCCTGAAGTTTACAAATTAGCAAAATTTAATAGTTATGATTCCAATGAGTAGTGCATTACGCATATTTATGAAAAGCCAAAGCAGACTCATAGATTTGTCTATCTGTCCATTTTAAAAGAACTTTTAGCGATTTCAAAACGATCTTATATATATTTGATTTTTACAGAGTTATTTAAAAATAGATAGGCGCGTTGATTTAATTTATAGATAGTGAAATATTTTTTTTTAGTTTTTTGAGAAATAAATTATTACTTATTTACAGTTGAGTTAGTAATACCATTTCATTGTATTTTGATAGCCTACATGGCGTAGCGGTAGCGAACGCGGCCGTTGCGTAAGGAGGCGCGGGTTCGATCCTCGCGCAGTGTAAGTATTTGTATGCATGAATATGAATATTTGCACTGGTCTGGTCGTATCTCGGAAAGCACGTTAAGCCGTTGGTTTCGGTTGCCATGCGAACATCTAGTGGCAGTCGTTACGGGTTGTTGGAGCCCACAAAAGTCCAACAATTGGTCTAACTTCAATGCTTCGATATTGCCTTCGCGTTGTGGAGGTCAGACGGCAGTCGCTTCACGGAAATTGTCGAAATTTCGCCAAAATCAGCAATTAGACTGGAAAAGCGGACCCCAGATTCCAAAGCTTTGGATGCGACTGGTATTAACCCTGAGATGATGATGATTTCATTGTATTCATTTGGGCAAATAAAAAATACCTAATACCCCACGTATATCATTTATTTGACTTGTTCTTATCATCAATCACATACTTAGATGTTCATTGTAGCCACGCACAAACATCAATTCAATGTTGACATGCGAAAAAGTAGGTACGCGACTATGTTAAATTGAAACTACGTCTAAGTTACGTTTTTTAAGTTTTACCATATATAAGCACAGAGATTTGGATAGTAGGTATATTTATGCATACCCCCAATAAAATCTTTGTGCACGCCCCTGGTCTGAAGGAGGATAGTCTTCTACAAACAGTGTTGAAGTCAGTTTTCCTAATAACCAATAGTGGAGGCAATCTTAGATTAAGTTCCAGTTGATATGAATTATTCACTTCCTTCCATTGAAGTTGTAGCAAAAGCATAAACACAATCGATTCCCTTATCCTTTATTTGGTATCCCGCCACCAGTGTCTTATACTTTATTGAATTATTCAAAATTCAATTGAAATGCATGTTTAATTCATTAATTCCATAACCAGAATTAATGTTTAAAGGGTCTTAATAAGAGAGTGTATGTTTATGAAGGTACATGTATGTCTAATCATTATTATCAAGTTCAGGCATAAGATGAGCTATACGTAACCATTTCATACCTATAGTACAATGGCACATTCATAGCTTTAAGGTTGAACCCATTTAATGTCGGAAGGCCTAAATCCCAGCTGTATCTGTAAGGGTACGTATCCACGGATGCAATAGAATCAGTAGAGCTTATTACTAAATGACGCATATAGATTTAATAAGAAAAACAAATCCAACAAAAATGACAACTAATAGAAATCTATTTTAAATATAGAACGGAAGACCCGTTCTCAACTAAACGAATGGAACGTGGAAAAGCCCCGCGCGGCCCTTGACTGGCTTCGGCCGCCCGAGAAACAGTTACGTGACCGAGTGCATTCGCATCTTGCACTTGAATATTCCGTATGAAGCAAGCTAGAATACTTAGACAGATTGGATAAAAATTGTTGCAATTGTTAAACTATGAACGAGAAATTGTTTTATCACCCGATAAGTACATAATAATATGTATGTAATACATTACATTTAAAACCCAGTTGTCCACTTAATTAGGCACTAAGCAGTAGTTCACACGGCGCAGTTTGTACAATAGTTGAAAGTTGACCACACAATTAAAAATAAAAACGCAGTGTGTGGTAACTGACATGTGATCTCAAAACTAAATACATAGTAAAATATCGCCAATATAGTATAATCATCACAGTGCGAACCTGGCTGTAGGCCAATTTGAAAATTTGACATTATCTGCTAGACATTTTGTAGTTGTCTTTCTAAACAAACCGCGTACACTGACGGCAAACTTACAATTTCTTAAAATATAACTATACAACCACAAAAATCGTATTGACTTGTTATTACGATTTCTGTAGGTATATACAACCTAAATTCCTAAATTCAATTCAAATCCAGCCTGCTGTACGGGTACCTCATATAAATAACATGTGCAGCAAATACTGAATCTCGTATGAAGGTATGAAGCGTAATAATGACGTATTGTGTGCGATGATCATAATGATGAAGCAGAAATAGTTGATGACGAGCCAGGAATCACCTGCGTTTGTCACACAGTACATTGACTTCTGCGTGGCTATGAGAGAGTATCAAGAATGTGCCGATGTAATGAAATCACCGCCGCCCGTTGCCATAATGTAACATTAAGGATCCTACTAAGTGTATTCAGAATCCAGTTGAATAGCGAACAATAGGAGATGGATTTATGACTGAGATAAACGATAACTCAGCTTTTTTAAATATTGCAAAATAATTCGAAAGTTCGTGTGAATTTTCTTTACTGAGGAAAATCAGTTACAGTAATTGTCTTTTCTTTGCCTTCTTTGCAGAGAATCGATACGTTTTGAACGTCTAAATGACATAAGATAGTCCCCAAAATGCGTCCTTTACCACATCCCAGTCCCACAACTGGGCAGAATTGGCGCAACACAGCTCTACAGCAGCATAGCTTTGTTAAGTTAGAATACTTTTTTTAAGAAGAGCTTTGTTAGAAGAACTTAACAAAGCTGATTCTATAGAGCCTCAGGGAGAGTAATTACATTATGCGATACAATTATAATTATCGAGCCAACAGTCTGACATTGACAATTATTGTGATACGGATAGGGCAATTATAACTGCCCAGATAACCCTTTTACAATTAAAATACAAATATCAAGATAACCGTTTCATTAGAAAACACTTAAACAACCGATAACTCTGTGTGAATAGTAATCATAATGTAATATGCATTGTGATACTGTCCATAGACAGTCCTCTAGACCGAGGCGATATAGTATGACATAAATGTGTTATAATAACTTATGAATGTGTGTAGTGTATAACTCGCGCGAGTTTACTGTGCACCTCGCTCTGTGACGTCATTCGGACGGTACCGTTTGTAAAAAATGAGAATTATGTTTAATTTTTTTTAAAATCTTAATAAAAGGTTGTTTTAGTGATAAAGCGTCAGATCATTTTACTCATGAGGTTTTGCAATTAAATTGACACATATGGACTGAAATGTAATGTTGGTGCAACCAACAGGCTTCACTAACGCGTCGAAAATGTAAAAAACAAAAACAACTAAACATCCAGAAACATCCACAGACACAGTAATAACAACAGGGAATTTAATCTGTATTTAGACAATACTAAATACAGATTAAATCCCCTGTTGTTATTACTGTGTCTGTGGATGTTTCTGGATGTTACCTGGGTAAAAAAAATGATTCTATTTAGTCCGTCATTCAGATTATAGAAAAATATTGGATACGTATATTTTGTTTTATCAAATCAATAAAAATTTACAAATATAAAAGGCATCAAAAATCAGGAGTGGTGGCTGGTGACGTCACTGCTCGCTAAAAAGTGTAGCGTGCAGTGACGTCACATGAGTTTTCAACGCACTGTGTCATCTTCATTTTTTGTTTATATGAAAAAAGAAAAAATACTTGTCTAGTTTTTTTTTGGAAATCTGACTGACGGACTAATTAGTCTTTTTAGTCAACTACCCTATTGTAAAAAAGATGCTATCGCTACTCCGCGCTTATGGCGTATGCGGGGCGCCACGCGGGTAAGCGGGAGAGGGGTCGCATTCCAGTGAGGTGCACAGTTAACGGTTATAGTAGCCTCAATGACCTTGTGCATGTGGGCGGAGCTAAACGCCGTACTCCCGAATTCGTAAAATGCGCGCGGTGGCGCGCTAAACTAAAACGACAATCAAAGAATAACCAGAGATGCAGACAAGCCGCGTGTAGGTCGCGATTTGTGCCTACGATTTCAGACGGGGTTATGGATGCAAGACGATAAATGTATATTTTGCATTGATAAATGGTAATATCGTACTATAATATATTTTTAGTATTCTTGATCAATGTTTAAATAAAATCAAGGAGTGCTCGTTACACAGTTTAATGGCCGATCGCAGACTGACAGACATTTGTAAAACAAGTACCCACACATTATAATATATCATAACATTAACATAAAAATTAATGGTAGATGGTAATATCTATCGATTCAACATATTTGATTTTTTTTTTTCACTACTTTTCAATATATGAGTATCATGTCTTTGCAGTGTCCTTGAATTAATTACTAATGCGAATAACATAAACGAGTTCATCGCGTTAACGTAAAACAAACGCGCACTAGGCACTTTGTGATATTTTTATTTAAAAAAAAAACGTTGAACCACACTAGAAATTACTTTTATCGTGGGTGCATTTTTAAACATATAAATTCACAGCCACAAACAGCCAGACTCGGAACAACTACTTGTAGGACATGTTCTGAATATTTGTTCCGCGCGGGAATCGAACCCGCGACACGCAGCGCAGCAGTCAATAGCTTAACCGCTGCGCTAACCGTGCTTTATATAGATGTCTTGAGATTACAAAGCGCGTAGTTTCGGCCGTTTTCCATAAAGAGATAGTACCCTATTTATACTGTGTCAGTGACGTCGGATTGAATGTACTTCGTCGTGATGAGGTTTCAAATAAAACACGAGTTATTTTAAAATCTGTAAATTTTAATTCTTCGATCCAATAAATAACATGCGAGATTATAGGCATATCTAAAGCTGCAGAAATTTCTTGCAGTTGAGAATGGCCACAGTCTATTTCTATTGTTCCTACAACTGCACAGCTGATATTGATTTCTGTAGGATGTGCAAAATGTTTCCATACACATACGGCATTTAAAAATAAATAGGGAACGTTCTCCAACAATATCCACAGATCCTAAACCACAGTCTATAATTCTCCGTGCTTGGCAATTTTCTTTAGTTCTGAATAAAAGTAAGCAATATTAATTATGCGTCGCCCTTCGATGAAACAAGCTTGAGATTTGTTGAGGTTTTGGTGATATTTTGAGCTAAAAAAAGATATAACATACATTTTAATTAACCCTGGCAACACTGTTAGAGATTTTTGTCAAGGAATGAAGAATTTATCAAGAAAAATTTATTAAGAATTAACAAAAAATTAATTTTACAGGTATATGATATATTTGTAAACTAAAAATATAGGTTGTAGGACATGCAGGCATAATTTTACCTGAATGATGATGATGGAACTTGCGTCGTTTTTTTTGTGCACATAGAGATATATAATATTATCATTTTCTTGACGACATTCTGTATGGATGTCTGACCTAGAATCAACTGCGTTAGTGTTCGACCTAAAAAGCAAATTAAACTTTTAAGTTCTGTCGATTGGTTTCTTTCTCTTCTTTTCTGTAAGTCGAAAAATGTTATTACAATATTATTTGTGAAAAACAGAAAATATATATATATATATCCTACAGTATGTTAAGAAAACCCTGTCCGACCCGTGAAGGTGTTGTTAGGTATCGATAACTGATTCTACTAATGCATACAAAACCAGGCTAACTTAAAAAAAGATCCCCCTAAAAAAATAAATATTATTTCGCAAAAAGAGGTAACTTAATAAATATGCGTTAAGCACCCTTCCGCGGGCAGCGGGCGGCAGGGCACGCGGCACGTGGTCGCATCGCTGTCGCTATTCGCTCATAATAATACCGGTGTTGTCACTTTTTTTTAAATTACCAAATTTCGGGGAAGTTATTTCAAAATTCATTTGTATTGGTACTATGATGATTACGTAAAATTTTATATCATATTTGGTCATGTGTTTACTTAACCTTTATTATCCTTACGGGTCGGACAGGGTTTTCTTAACATACTGTATATATACGGACAAATCACACAGATTGAGCTAGCCCCAAAGTAAGTTCGAGACTTGTGTTATGGGATACTAACTCAACGATACTATATTTATAATAGATACATATATAGATAAACATCCAAGACCCAGGCCAATCAGGAAAAGATCGTTTTCCATCATGACCTGGCCGGGAATCGAACCCGCGGCCTCCACGTCGCAGGCAGGCGTGTTGACCGCTGCGCCACGGAGGACGTCAAAAAAATTTACTGATAACTGTGACATTCCAAGCCCGCCAGCCCGCGTCCATCGGCTTCGGCTACTTTAAACAATTACATATAGAAATAAAATATTTACAGGAAGAATCATTTAAAATAATCCAAGTAAGAGTTTTTATTTTTACACATTTTTGCTAATATCGCAAAACTAAAAGTCCTATCAACTCAAAACTTTTTGTAAAACTGTTTTTACACCAAAACCTTTAATTGAGTCCTAATTTTTGGTTTATATCACCATAAACAAAAAATCACATTTTCAAGTTACGTAAATTTCTAATAAGATTTTTATTTTTAAATTTCCTTACAAACCTATAAATTATAATCTAAGTGCGAGTGTTTACTTACCTGAATAGAGTCTTCTATATTATCAGCGGATGTAGTTAGTCGGATTATTGCCTTTCAAGTCTAAAGATTTCTTTCTAGATTTCCTGGAACAATTCGTAATTGTTTAACTTCAATTGTAAAAGAAAAATGGTTACAAAAGCTAATAGTAATTATAAAGAAAAATACAGTAATATGTAGGTATAAATACAAGAGTATAGGTAGATAGATACTTACGCCACCAGACGCATCTTCAATTCTCATTTGCGAGCTAATCTATGAACGTACACTGACACGATTCGCTCGTAAATATTTGCACTCACACAGACAACCACGCGTAGTCGGCGATAGCCGGAGCAGAGCAGCAAGCGACACAACCCTCCCGTCTGAATGCTAACGCACGACTGCCGCCCGCGCCCGCGCAGAGCACCTCTAAACCTATGTTTCAAAATAAGGATATTTTCTTGGCAAATGTTGATGGATTTAAATATGCTCTTGCATATCTGTAGTACTTCTAACCGCGAATTTTTCAGTGTAAAAATATTTCCACACATCAATGCCGTTTAGAAGTAATAACGAATATTAGCCAAAAATAGCGTTTTGGTAACTATTTTTTTAAGGCAAAAGGCAAAATCCTACGAAAAAATCATCTTTAGTAAATGTTGTACATGAATCAATAGACAAGATATATTTTTTTCAAATCTCAAAACCAAGCCGTTAATTAGAAATTAGCTTCCTAAAGTGACCATTTTACGCTACTAAATGAGACTAAGGCCCTTAACTCGCGCGCGAGTTATACGTGCATTTTCGTGAAGTTGCGGTCACCAGCTCGTATTACCTACGCTGCAATTCCACCAGAGAAATGCGACGATACATTGCGAGATGTGTGTGAAACCCACCATTAAAATAGTTTAGGAACATTTTCAGTTTCAGCTAAGCAAGCAATGTGTAACTCGCGCGAGTAGACAGAGAAGTACCTACTTCTCTGTCTAAGCGTTCGGAGATTGCAGACGTGATGTTATTCTCGATTTATTGTTACTTTACTTGCCATCACAATGGGTTCAAGTAAGCTGGACTGAGATATTTTTTTATCGTTGCCCCACACTAGGAATAAATTATTCCTGTATCGTGGTTGCGTTTACAAACATTTAAACTCACATACACAAACAGCCCGGAACATCCACATGTAGACCATACAAATATTTGTTCCAACACCTAACGTGGCATCGAAATGGTCAGTTAAAGATTTTGGCGATAGTCCTTACCTGCATACTAATTTGTACATTTCTTAAGCTAAGGCCAATATAAATAAATATACTGACTTAAATTAATTTTTGAATAACAGATTCCTTGCTTTAAGGATTTTGTGATGATGTCACTATTAACTGAGAAATACCGTTACATAATTGTAAAAGCTGAAAAATTTGGCCGCTTAAAGTATTAATTAGTAAAAGGCATATTAATTCATTTTTCAACAGTTTACGCTTCCTTGGTTTTATAGAATTTAAATAACTTTCATTTCTACGATCAATGTCATTAATGATTGAGTGATTTTTATTAATTATTGTACTAGCAATTTATCAAAGGGCTAATTCATGGTTCAACGCTTTAGTCGTCCATCCGATCGATTTAGGAAGACATTTTGTAAGTAAGTAGTTGGTTTCACGTTAGTACGTAGTTTTTTTTTTTTTTATGAACCTAATTGTACAACTCATTATTAATCTCGAACTGAATAATTTTGAAGGATATTGCTAATTTTTTTTTTTCAATAATTATAAACTAGCGCTTGACCGCAATCCCGCCTGATGGTAAGCAGTGATGCGATCGTTGATGATAAAGCGCGCTAGTTTATTAAACCCATTCACTTAAAAAACTGAGTGAATAGGAAGGAAGACGGCAGTTGAGCGAGGTGGTGCAATGTTAAACCCAACAACACGACCAACGATGCTGCGCCAGAGGGAGATTGGTGTGGAGACCCTCCACGACCAAACTCCCGACACAACAGCACTTGGCGCATCGTACCCGGCACACATCGCAACACAACTCCTCAGACCCGTCCTCCGTACGGCTTCACCAGACATCATGCCGGAACACGACGAATCGCTTGGCGGCAAGACTTTGTCTGGTGGGTGGTAACTTCTGCCGGCAGCCGATGTGAAAAATGTTTTTCTCTAAAACGTAAATAAAGAAATGAAAGATGTTGAACTGTGATAATGATAAACATTGCTACTACGTAATATATCATTTATTACGCAATTAACCCTGCGATTCTAGAACTTACAGGGTTGGAAATTGGTACTTATATTGTTGCATTGCCAAAATTAACGTTTTTAGTAGAGGTAACGCAATTCTGTTATTGACCTTAATTGTCTGCAACTGTACAGTTGCAAATTTTAATACATTCAACGTCAAAATGTCGACACGTGTATCTTATCCTAAAAATATCGCGTGTGCCAAACGTGTAATGTGCCAAATATAGAATGGTCTTAATTTCATTTACAATGTATTCACTAAAACCTCTGCCAAAATTCGCTTATTTTGTAAAAGTACGATTTTCTCGTTAAAATAAAAGAAAAAAATGGGTACATACCCATCTTAAAATTGTTGGTGTTGTTAGGTTTAACATTGCATCAATTCGCTCAACTGTCGTCTTCCTTCCTAACCACTCAGTTTTTTTTTAGTAAATAGGCCATTAATAAACTAGCGTGCTTTACCATCAACGATTATATCACTGCTTACCATCAGGCGAAATTGCAGTCAAGCACTAGGTTATAATTGCATACAGTATGTTAAGAATATCCTGTCCGACCCATAAGGATAATAAAGGTTAGGTAAACACATGACCAAATATAATATAAAATTTTACGTAATCATCGTAGTACCAATACAAATAAATTTTGAAATAATCTTTTTTTCCCGCGAATTAATTCCAACTTCCCCGAAATTTGGTAATTTTTAAAAAAGTGACAACACCGGTATTATTATGATGCGATGCGAACACGTGCCGCGTGCCCTGCCGCCCGCCGCCCGCGGAAGGGTGCTTACGCACATTTATTAATGTATCTATTTTTGCGAAATAATACCTATTTATTTTTTTAGGGGGATTTTTTTTTTTAATTTAGCCCGGTTTTGTATCCATTAGTAGAATCAGTTATCGATACCTAACAACACCTTCACGGGTCGGACAGGGTTTTCTTAACATACCTACTGTATAAAAAAATAAGTTGAGTACACACCAATGTTAAATAAAGTAGACCGAAATAAGGTATTAGGTGTCAAGGTAGACACGATTACACATCCCAGTTATGACAACATAATACATACACATAACATGTTTACTGGAAAAAATTGCAAAATAGTACATCTGTAATTTCTCAAAGACGGGGATCAGTGGCTAAGTAGTAACAAACTCATCATCTCAGCGTTAATCCCAGTCGCATCCGTAGCTTTTCAGCTTTGGAGTCTGGGGTCCGCTTTACCAGTCTAACTGCTGATTTTTGGCTAAACTTCGATATTTTCCGTGAAGCGACTGCCGTCTCACCTCCACAACCCGAAGGCGATATCTAAGCATTGCAGTTAGACCAATTGTTAGACATTTGAGGGTCAAATACCCATATTCATGCATACAAATATTTGCAATGTGCGGGGATCGAACCCGCGCCTCCTTGCGCAACGGCCGCATTCGCTACCGCTACGCCACTGAGGCTGTCCAATTGCATAACATACTATTATGACAATTTGAATCATTTCGAAGCATAGTGCTAATCTATTTCTCCGTATATTAGAAAAGTGTGTCTGTTCAACAACGTAAATAACGCAATGAATCTTCTTCAACTGTCATTTGTGGATCTCTCTAAGTAATTCCGGGTTAGTAGTCGAAAGCCTGACAATCAATCTTATCAATGGGTATCGTATTACCCAGTAGCTGGGTTGTGGAGGTCAGATAGGCAGCCGCTCTATGTAAATTGCTAGTGAAAAGCAGCATTAGGTTATATTAGAAACCGACCCCAATATAGTTGTGAAAAGGCCAAGTATATGATGATACATTTAGTAATTTGTAACTCAGATAGAGATTTCCTCATCCATAACAATACTACATATCCGCTCCTGTCGACTGCAGTAAACACCGGTTCCAGTTATTCGAGATACAGATCTAAGCGGTAAATCTGCAGTCTTGTCACGCGCAATACGGTGTTTTGGTGCGAAAATGTGGTCTACCGCCTACCAAGTCGACGCGTGCACATGATTCATTGCGATGAGGTCACGGCCCCTTTGCGAGGTAGCGGAGAGAGAAGTAATAGTTTTACGATTAAGTATGTACATATGTAATGAAATAAAACAAATTTATTACTAACCTACTAGATTGCTCAGGCAGAATAGTTTGGGGAAAGCAAATGGTCTTTGCCTTTACCCGTGGGAAAAACTATGCTAACAAAAATAAACTATACCATAATTTGTATAAAAGGGTTATTAAATAATGTATGTAATCTTGGAATATATTTATTAGCTTTTGTTATTTAATAAATTAAGTTTTTATGCTCGATGACTTGTTCCAAATTCGCCCAGGTCTATTGACCACTTCTTGTTCCAATAAAAAGTGCGTGTCGGACTCACGCACAAAGGGTTCCGTACCATTGATTTATGAAATTAAAGGATTTAAGTTATTTGTATCAAAGATTATGCGGTAATAAGCGGTTTACGATTTACGAGGTATTAAAAAAAACTACTTACTAGATCTCGTTCAAAACAATTTCCGTTGGTAGTTTTTATAGTAATGTACATCATATGTTTTTTTTTTTATTTTAGTAGTTACAGGGGGGGGGGGGACCAATATTTTTCCACTTTGGAAGCGTCTGTCTCGCAAACTATTCGGTTTAGAAAAAAATATATTTTAGAAACCTTAATATCATTTTTGAAGACCTATGCATAGATACCCCACACGTATGTGTTTGAGGAAAAAAAAATTGAGTTTCAGTTCTAGTATGGGGAGCCCCCAATATTATTTTTTTTTTTAATTTTGCATCAAAATCTTAATGCGGTTCATAGAATACATACCAAGTTTCAACAGTATAGCTCTTATAGTTTCGGAAAAAATGCCTGTGACATACGGACGGACAGACGGACAGACAGACGTGATGAATCTATAAGGGTTCCGTTTTTGCCATTTGGCTACGAAACCCTAAAAATCAACGACAACAAAACCCTGTTTGTACAAACACCAGGTCAAGCTACCCGAAACTATCCATGAACTTTTATGCTTTAACGGTAGGGTTGAAAATCTATTAAAGAGTTTTGACAGATTGTAGTAGTAGTTGATGTTCTGGCATCTATACATCGCTATCAATTAATAATATTATGGAGAACTCAGATTTGATATGTTTGAGATCTCCACACTAATACATATAAGAAGTCAATTTGATGATGTTTTTATAGGATTATCGACCGCAGTTCATGTACCTAGTCACTTTAAATAACAATTTAAATAAAACAGTTTTAGTTTTTATGTGAACTCCACAGACGTGATAGGTATATCGAACATGATAAAACAAATCTACTCAGCATACTTCAAATAATAAAACTATTAACGGTCAATGAACTAAACAAAAAAAAAATAGAGTTTAATACCACAACACTTAAACACTATCTCAACGCGTGTCTAATCTCAGTGTCACGTCACGTCAAAGTCCATCCGTCTTTAGGTTAAGCAACTGGGAGGACCCGGTACCCCGGAAAGGCAGAAGACGAACTTAGAGCTTAGGTAGTTTTTTAGCCGGTAAGAGTGCGCCACACCCTACCCCGTCTCCAAGCGGAGGATAGTATCTACATGAGGATTTTTCCACCTTCGGAAAAAAAAGCCTAAACAACTGAAGGCCAAATCTGATAATTTAGAATATTCAAAATCTACCCGCCCTTTCATCTCAGCAACAAACAAATGTCAAAAACTTGTGGTATTATGGCAAATCTTTTACATATTTATCTCATAATTTTAAAATATCAATAGTCATCATGACTGCAGAATTTCCTTAGCGAGTTAACTAGCTTCCGCCCGCGGATTCGCCTGCGTGGGATTCGATTATATCGTGCTTTTTAGATTCTTCATTTTTGGGGATTATTTATCGTATCATTTAATTTCTAAGTTTACTTGTGCCATCTATCACCCAACTGGTATGAAGCTAACAACATTTTTGTTTTCCCTCGGGAATATCCAGGATAAAAAGTACCCTTTTATTTAATCCGGACTTCTAACTTTACGTCTGCAAAATTTCGAAGTAATCGGTTCAGTAGTTACGGCGTGAAAGCGGAACAAACAAACTCGCTTTCCGATTTATCATATTAGCAAGGATAAGGATGTATTATGTATAAAGCTCAAAGATTAATAATAATATCATATTGAATTAAGTAGAACCATATAAGTAAATAGGTACGTTCTGATTTGTATGGCATCCGCTGACCGGTATACTTAGCTCATTTCAGTTACTCATTGTTTATTATCTTTATAGTGATGAGTATACACCCATTTGTCATAACACAGCTGCATCTGATTGATAGCGTAGCTACAAAAGTGCTATAAGTACCTACGGCTTATTCTTTTTCGTGTTGGTAGCAATTAAAATGAACTATACCAAACATTTATCCACTTGTTTGGGGCAATCAGGCACGTTACAACCTGCAGCCCATAGGACACGATATTAAAATTCCGATCATTAGTGTTTGTGTTACCACACTATTAGGTGTCTATGAATCTCCACCTAAACAGGAGGATCCTTGCTTACTTGCCAAGATAGGTCTGGATTCTGGCTTATTTCATTTATTATTATAGTTCTCAGCTGTCATGCTTCTTCTAAACCTTCATTAATAATTTAATGCCTTAACATTATATATTAGCAATACGACCACATAAGTACGAAGCGTTACCATGTTATTATTTTGCAGTGGAACTGCTCGGTAAATGAATACCGCATTCAAAAGCCTTCTTGATCGTGTCGTCGTCCAGGCCTGCGGCAACCCTCTATTGAGTGCGTTTTCCTTCCATCCAGCCCAGTATCATAAGCCTTCCTAGACCCATACCATGCTTAGGTGAAAGTTGGTATCTAGCATTGGTTTACATCCGATGGCCGATGGGACAATAAGGTTCTGGAGTGGCGGTCACGTACTGGAAAAGGCCTCGTAGGGAGGCCCCCAACAAGGTGGACCGATGACCTAGTGAAGGTCGCGGGAAACCGATGGATGCGGGCAGCACAAGACCGGTCAGCGTGGAAAGCCTTGGGGGAGGCCTTTGTCCAGCAGTGGACATCCATAGGCTGAAGAAGAAGATTGGTTTACATATTGTACATATGTAAACCAATGCTAGATACAAACTGTAGCGAGAAACAAAGGAAATGGCCCTCTCTTGTTGGCTTCTATAACACTTATCTTTAAGAGTTTCTATGATATTTTCGTCCTCTACCACACCCCAGCCTTATTTTTCAGATGAAGACAAAGGTGTGATGTGTGTTTCATTAGCACATGTGGTAGAATTTTCACATAAAATCTGAACACATATCGGCTTAAAAAATTAACGAAGCTACACAATACCAAACACAAACCACAGCCTAATAAAAAAAGTGTTAAAAGTGAAACTCATTCTCATATCTATACTTAATACGTAGGTATTATAAAGCCGTCAAATTTGTTTCTTTGTAAGTAGGCCGATTTGAAGAAGTTTTTTTTTTTTTTGTGATAGGCCAATTCTTGCAGTGGAGCAGTGGTGGCGTAATGGTATCTACCTCGATTTACAAGATTCCAGAACCCCGCCAAACGCTTTATGTAAATTATTTCATCACCATCTCGGTGGTAGGCCATAACATCGGCCGTCCGCAGAAGTTACCACCCACCAGACAAAGCCTTGCCGCCAGGCGATTTGTCGTGTTCCGGCATGATGTCTGCTGAGTCCGTACGGAGGACGGGTCTGAGCAGTTGTGTTGCGATGTGTGCCAGGTACGATGCGCCTAATGTTGTTGTGTTGGGAGTTTGGTCGTAGAGGGTCTTCAGATCAATCTCCCTTTGGCGCAGCATCGTTGGTCGTGTTCATCTTGGGTTTAACATTGCATCACCTCGCTCAACCGCCGTCTTCCTTCCTATTCGCTCAGAATTTCTGAGTGAATAGGCTCTTAATAAACTAGCGCGCTTTGCCACCAACGATCGCATCACTGCTTACCATCAGGCGGGATTGCGGTCAAGCGCTAGTTTATAATTATTAAAAAAAAACCACTTCTCTCAAAACAGTGTAGGAAAACATCGTGAGGAAACCGACATGTCTTAGAAGCAAAACTACGAAGACATGTGACATCTATCAACCCTGGGCTGGGCCCGCGTCACACCCGCGTGGTAAATTACGGCCTAGGGTAGGCCGCTCCTCACAGAGAGGAGACCTGTGTCCCAGGAGTGGGAACATTATAGGCTTATTATGCATGTAGGTATGTAGGCCAATCCTTAAACAAGATTTTAAGCTATTTAATATCACTCCACGACCCTTAAGAGTCGAGCTAAAGGCCAAATGTCAGGCAGAACGCTAAACGACAAAAAAAAAAAGAAGTAGAATCGTGCGAGCTGCGAGCCATGGGATGCGATGTAATGGATTAGGGGAGAATATATCATGCAGACGAAGTAACGGGCAGAAGTCGGTTTATCACAATTAACGTGATATTTAGTTGCATGTTAAATAGGGTAGTTGACTAAAAAAAACTAATTAGCCCGTCAGTAAGATTTCCAAAAAATAAAAGACACGTATTTTTTCTTTTTCATATAAACAAAAAATGAAGACTACACAGTGCGTTGAAAACTCGTGTGCTCTCACTGCACGCAACACTTTTTAGCAGGCAGTGACGTCACCAGCCACCACTCCTGATCTTTAATGCCTTTTATATTTGTCAATTTTTATTAATTCGGTAAAACAAAATATACGTATTGAATATTTTTCAATAATCTGAATGACGGACTAAATAGAATCATTTTTTTTTTTTATCCACGAAACATCCCTATTCCCATCGGTGAACGTTGTTCTGCGGACGCTATTAGAGTTCCGTCCATCCAGCAGGTGGGTATCCTAATTGCTACTCTATTACTATCAATTAGAATCATTTTGAAACCAATTGCTAATCCATTGCTCCATATGTTCGGAAAGTGTGTCTGCTCAACAACATAAATAACGCAATGAATGTTGTTGAACTGTCAAAATAAAACCCATTGCTACTAATAGTATGTTTCGCAATTACCCTGCAGGCCGTATCCGCTCCGTGTTAGCATTGAATTATTATAGTTATCCGGATTGTATTTGGCATATGTCGTAATAAAGTTATTACCTCAATAAATTAAATTAATATGTAGGTATTACAATACCGGTTTATGAAAAGCCATAAATACTTAGTAGTAGTGTGTTAAATTATTCATTGATTCTAATTTAAATAACATAAATCAGAGAAAAGATACGGTAACGTTCAATGATTTTGTTAATTTTTATTTTGGAAATAACTCAGCTAAAGTCGTGGTGGCCTAGTGGTTAAAACACCAGCTTCTCAAGTATGAGTGAGCGGGTTCGATTCCAGGTCAGGCAAGTACCAATGTAGCTTTTATAAAGTTATACCAATGACAGAAGGTGAAGGAAAACATCTTGAGAAAACCTGGACTTTATAAGTCTGAAATCGCCAACCCGCATTGAGCAAGCGTGGTGATTACGCTCAATCCTTCTCTGTATGAGATGAGACCTGTGCCCAGCAGTGGGATGATAAAAGGTTGATGATGATGAAATAACTCAGCTGAGACGCTAGTTGTGAATGTTTTTAATAACAAAGATTGATTGTGGTACCTATAATAAGAGGATACCCCCGTACTAATGTACCGTATGAATGTAATCTATGTAATAGATATTTTCATGTTATCTATTTCATGTTGCTGCTCCTGTATATTT
Organism: Sesamia inferens; assembly: GCA_037179545.1. NCBI lineage: Eukaryota > Metazoa > Arthropoda > Insecta > Lepidoptera > Noctuidae > Sesamia > Sesamia inferens. The sequence continues at coordinate 11,917,517 of CM073939.1, forward strand.
CCTGCCCACATCACCCAGAAGTTGACTAATAGAAAAACCAAAGCCCGAATAGACTTTTTTTATGTTATACATTTGAAATAAACCAGCTAACACTAGATATCTATATAAACATTTTACACAAGTATAAAACAAAAAAAAAGAGAAAGAATAAAAGATAAAGGCATCAAAAATTAGTCCACATTACTGTCAATGGGATAAGTCCGCCTTTGAACGGCTTCTTTTTAATTGTTATGCAGACGACAGCACTTTAAGCTACTATAATCTGTTGGATTTCTTTATTAGATTTGCAACTTTATCTCTAAAGCAGGGTTAACTCGGTGGTAGCCCGTAACATCGGCTGCCGGCAAAAGTTACCACCCACCAGACAAGGCCTTGCCGCCAAGCGATTCGTCGTGTTCTGGCATGATGTCTGGTGAAGCCGTAAAGAGGACAGGTCTGAGTAGTTGTGTTGCGATGTGTGCCGGGTACGATGCGCCAAATGTTGTTGTGTCGGGAGTTTGGTCGTGGAGAGTCTCCAGATCAATCTCCCTCTGGCGCAGCATCGTTGGTCGTGTTGATCTTGGGTTTAACATTGCATCACCTCGCTCAACTGCCGTCATCCTTCCCATTCCTAAGTTTTTTTTAAGTAAATAGGCTTAATAAACTAGTGCGCTTTACCATCAACGATTGCATCACTGCTTACCATCAGGCGGGATTGCAGTCAAGCACTAATTTATAATTACTAGAAAAAAGGTTGATTGGCAATATTTGACAGTTTTGGTTAGCCTGACCTGCTGTCGTCCGTCAATTTTAAACAAATACTTACACATTATTTTTATGTCTATTTATTTATGTAAACTTCCTATAGCGCGTCGTCGGTTGAGATACTGTACCGTTTTTCTTTTACATAATCTTATTCTTTTTTGTTTGGTTCATCATCATCAATCTTTTATATTGTCCCACTGCTGGGCACAGATCTCCTCTCATACAGAGAAGCATTAAGCGTAATTACCATGTTTGCTCAATGAGGGTTGGCGATTTCAGACCTAAAGTCCAGGTTTCCCCAAGATGTTTTCCTTCGCCTTATAATCAGTCATTGGTGTCCAAGATATTCTTAGATAGATCGCCTGAATTCGGCCGACGGCGTAAGTGCACGGTAGTCAGTGCACGTACGTCGTATTTGTATTGTACAAACTTAACCTAGTCGTTAAGTTTGTACAACACAAATAGGAGCGTAGTTCGGCCGATAACGGAATCGGTGTACGTAATACATTATGGAGTTTTCCGTTTTATCATTATCCTGTTTGCTGACTACTATACCTCCATTCACAATAGCATTATACAGAAGTTAGAACAGGTTGTTTTTAGAATACACTTTGTAATAAAAGTACAATATATATATTATATTAGTTACAGTAAGGATTATCTTCAGTTAGAACTATATTCTGTATATATAATAAATTATTTAGTTTTTACGTAAACTACTAGTTTGTATCTATCTTAAAAAGCTTTTAGAATCAGAAGTGGGCAGTATCTGGATCGCTTTACATTTTACTATAAGTCTACTAAATCTGAAATATTATCGTTTGAGTTGACTAACATGTATATCCACACTAGGAATATCTCTTGTATCGTGAGTGCGTTTACAAAGATAAACCCAAACCAACTAGTTATAGGTCATATAAATATTAGTTACGTGAGGAAATCTTACTTAATTTTAGCGACTTCAAGAGCAATGTCGGTGACTTTGGTTGTTCTTCTTGAAAATTAACTAATAAAAAAAAATACCTGTGCAGGTAGGCCCTAATTGTTTGGTGCCTTCTTAGTTATATTAGTTACATTGCAGGTACCTTCTTTAATAATAGGTACATACACAATACTGTTTACAATTATCCGCTAATTAGTAAAACAATCGGTAATGATACCTAACCACGATTATCTACTGTAATTAGATAAGCTGTCATCTATTTATTGACATTATGACCTTTACAATCTCTTTGTTTTGTATGTTTTAATAATAACAGTTGTTTTGTTGTAGACAGGTTGAGGTTAATTACTATTAATCAAACTTACTCTGCACCGATACTAAAGGATGTCTCTGACATCGACGCACAAACGAGTACCATGGATCCAGTACTTGATGCTGAACCCCCCAGTTGTGGAATTTTTTGTCGGCTTTTTTCATGTTAAAAAAATAATATGCAGTTTTTTTCACTTTAAACCGTTAACATTTGCTATACTTTAATAACCCAATAAAATTTTCAAATAAAAATTAATGAATTCGCTAATTACACAAAAAAAGCGCAATGAAAACAAAACTCGAAAAACTATCTTTAGGCCTAGTATGAGTTTTCATTACGAAACTCGTTCGATCGTATCGAGCGCGTTTGACTCAGCGATTGGCCCGCTTCAAGGTCGTAAGAACTCTCAACCAATGAGAGCGCCAAACGCGCTCGATACGATCGAACGAGTTTCGTATTGAAAACTCATACTAGGCCTACTGATCAGCTGACTTAATACAGTTCACATCAGGGATCAACGTCATACCTACAAACCCGCACGGAGGCATGCTTGCAGCATTTAAAGGCCGAGCCGACACTTTTTTTAAACACTGTGAATTCTGTAACCGTTCATTAACGACATAAATGACTATCATAACTTTATTAGTGGCATGCGGTCTAGCCTTTTCGCGAAGTTTGCGTTACGATGTCAGATACAGCCTGTATAAGCATGAATATAAATACATAAGTGTAAGTATATGTACATAGTGTACATACATTACATAACACTACACATTCTGTATAGAAATATTAGAATATAAATGAATATCCTATCCCCGGTCCTGGTCTACCTCTATGTACCCAAATTTTATCCAAATCCGTCCAGTCTTTAAATAGCGTAACAAACATACAAAACATCAAATATTTATTCTGTACTAGCTGCGCCGCGCGTTTTCACCCGCGTAGGTTTCGATATGTTTTTTTTTTAATATGCTCCGCTCCTATTGGTCGCAGCGTGATGTTATATAGCCTAAAGCCTTCCTGGATGAAAGGGCTATCTAACACAAAAATATTTCTTCAAGATTAGCGCGTTCAAACAAACAAACAAACTCTTCAGCTTTATATATTAGTATAGATTATATGAGTTTATATAGATAACTGTCATAATATTTAAGTACATACGTTTACTTATAACCGTAAACGTGTGTAAATATTATGTCAGTTAGTCATTGAGTATATCAATGCAGTCAGTCCAATAAAGCACTGCAACGTGGTTACAAATAGGTACAAATAAAGCCAACGTAATGAACGGTCTAAACGCGATTGATGATAATCACTATTGCAGTATAACCTTATTGCGACTGCAAGTGTCTTACTAAATTGGGCTTGACGTTCGGCTGCAGATTGATTAAGTTTTCAATCATAACTATTGTAATAGTCTAATGCATGTATAACTCATCATCATTGTCATTTCAGCCCAAAGACGTCCACTGCTGGACAAAGGCCTACCTCAGGGATCTCAACGACTACCGGTCCTGCGCCTCCCGCATCCAACGGTTTCCCGCGACCTTCACTAGGTCATCGGTCCACCTTATCGGTCCCTACCCACGCTGCGTCTTCGTGTGCGTCTTATGGGGCGTTGCGTGGTCGCAACTAGTTATACATATATAACTAGATTAAAGAGTTTTTTATTATTATTTTCTTTTCAACCAAGGCGGTGTTCGGCCTTTAGAGTGAATACTACATCAACTCTTCAATGGCCCCTGTGGTTAGATACGACAATTTCAAAATAATGGCGGATATCGCCAATGACAGTTGAAAAAACGGCCGCGTGAGCCGACTATGAGGAGATTTGATGCAAAACTATGATGTGGCCTAGTGAAGTTTATGAATTATTCACTGAATGCACTTTTTACTACATAAATCACGCGCTTTTATTTAGTAAACGACAATATAAATAATTTAAAAGTCCAATGAAAAATGAGCGTGACATCCGTCTTAGCTCTCCTGTCAAAAACTCCTACCATCTAATCTCAATTCAATTCAATTCTTGATTAATGGCCTTTGTGGGACTATCTAATCTCTTCACTTCCCATGGTTGACTGGTCATGACATGAATGTCTAAGGCAAGTTGACGTACCTTTATGCGAAAGAATAAATAAATATGCCATAGACAAGTGGTAATCGCTATCAAAAAGTTTCGTTTATCTACTACGACTTTCAACAGATTTGACATATGTTTTTCGGTAGCTTATGCCAGTTCTTTACTCGTCGACTCTTCTATCGTCGTCGTTATCAGCATGCCTCACTACTTCCAATTCAAATTTATTCATTAGTACCAATAGGTGTAATGTAGTATAATAATAGAGTGCGCGTAGTTTAGTCTACGCGCGTGTTTGAACTTCAAAACTATATCCCTGCAAGTACTTGTAAATCACATTCGGCATAATAATGGCGAATATTAGTTTGAAAAGACGGAACACAGCGCGCTCCCTGGGCACTTGATATAAACGTCTAGATGGCGGCAAGCGGTTATTTTTGATTTTGACAACGGACAAACTTAGTTGACTATGAAAACGGTTGGTTTTGACAACGCTCAGACTTAGTTGATTTTTAACCGGCTTCAAAAAGGAGGAGGTTACTCAATTCGATCGTATGTATGCTTTTTTTATGTTTTTCGCGCATAACTTCGTCGTTTATGAATCGATTTTAATCATTCTTTTTCTGTTGGAAAGAAGACATTCACACGGCGGTCCCATAATAAGGAAATCAAGGGAAACTTTCAAAAATTGTAGGGACGACTAGTGCATTTGTCAGTTTTTTCATTAGGTAATTTAAAGCACTATCTACAATTTAATAAGGGTCTGGAGTAGATCTGATGATGGAGCCGGGAGATAGGCCAGTGAACTCCTCAACGATTCACAGCAGCTACCTTGTGTTTGTACTTGAATAATTTGTATTGATAAGAACCTTGGACCTAGATGGGTGGTGACTGTCATTAGGGAGCTGGTGATAATGACAAAGATCAGTTCAGGGAGCTCCTCAACGATTTACAGTAGCTACCTTGTATTTGGAGTCAATTCATTTATATTAATGAGAACTTTACATCCTTGTAGTTTATAATAAAAGTCTATAGATCAGATAATAAAGACCATAGACAGTCTAGGGAAATGCTCAACACTTTACAGCATTAAAGTTTAACGTAGGACAACCACAAGCCACTGCTACTCGCCATGCTGATGCGACAATTAAAAAAATCAGGAGACTGAAGTCACGTAATCGTGTCATCTCCAGCAATGTTCATACATTCAGTCCGGTCCCAGAGAAATTTTATAAAAAACGGTTCAGTAGTTTGGTATTTAAACCAAAATTACGGGTAAAAATTCATGTAAACAAAATGCGTCGTTTGCTTGCTAGCCTATTCCCAACTACAGTGTTGGCGGCAGCGTCCAGTCTGACAGGATGCAGCTGAACAGTACTTTATGCAACTAAAAATTCTAAAATAAAACCTTTTTTATAAAAAAAACAATCGATGTGTATTCCTTTTTGCCACCGACTTCCGAAATTAGTTATTTTTCACTTTGTAGTGTTTTTTTTTTTTTTTGGAAGTCGGTTGTTTTTTTTTTTACAAATAAGTTTTTTTCTAGTTGGCACAGGCTCTACTACTAGCCGAGGTGGCGGCGTGAAGTGTTCCACGCGCGCTACTCTTAGACGTCACGTGGGGAGTTCTACACCTCACTCCCCCCCCTGACCCGAGGAGGCCCCACGGCTGCGGGCCAGCACCAATCGGGGGTCGCGGAAGCAGTATTAGTTCTCGCAGCCCCCGGTGTAGGTGTGAGACGGAACACCCGAGTGGTTTTTAGTCAGTAGGAGTCGGACAGACCCCGTCGCCCACAACAGGGCGGCGGACATCCATGAGGATTTTCCACCCGGAAAAAAAAAAAAATGGCTCTACTACTAGAGGCGCCCTTCAAAGATAACATTAAAAATTCATTTGGTTTCGTGTTCCATTGCGGCCAATTAAATTGGTTCTTATCGTCATAGAAGGTCTGCAGGTGTGATGGATATATCTAAATACGACGAAAAATAACATACAAGCCCATTATGCCCTCCGCAGGGCAAAGGCCTCTCCATTCTTCTTCCACTTATTTCTGTTTAAAGCGTCAAAACAAATGTTCTTGTTGTAGGAGTTCAGCTCATTCCCTCATCTCCGTCTGAGCCTGATGCGACTGTCGCATTAAGAGGGACCACTTGGGTCGTAAGTCTGGCCTAGTTGTAGTCAAACAAAATATATATTTGATGATACCGTGCCATATAACAATATGCTAAACGTGTTATATCATGTCATCGTTACATCAGCTGATATATTCTGTAAAAATCTCACCATTAAAAGTTAGGTGAAGTGTGCTATCAATAGTGTCAATGCCGTGAGCTGTCATTCGCAACTAATGCAGGGGTTATTAGTTGGGAGTGTCCGCTCACGCCACGCTCTCTTCACCTAGGTACATCTTCATGGTGAAATGATTATACGATATGTAAAAAACCCTGTCCGACCCATAAGGGTGACACATGACCAAATATAATAGAAAATTTTACGTAATCATCACAGTAACAATACTAATGAATTTTGAAATAATCTTTTTTTCCCGCGAATTAATTCCAACTTCCCCGAAAATTGGTAATTTTTTAAAAAATTGGTAATTTTTTAAAAAATTACAACACCATTCTGACGGTATTATTATAAGCAATTTGACCACGTGACGCGTGCCCTGCCCCCCGTCGCCCGCGTATGGATTGTCTACCGCACATGCATTAAGTTACCTCTTTTTGCGAAATAATATTTATTTTTTAAGGGATTTCTTTTTTTAGTTTAGTCCGGCTTTGACAATACCTTCACGGATCGGACAGGGTTTTCTTTACATATTGTATAATCGCACTGTCACACACGCCTCTGTCAGTTTCTTGGCCAACGAGATCATCACAAAGGTTGAGGAGATCGTGGGGTACCTGCGCGTCAAGAACAACTGGACTTTGAGGTTCGAGAGGTTGGAGCCGCGTCACAGCACGAATTTCAAGTCGTTCGTGGTGCGTGTTTCGACACATCATTTCGAAAAGTTCCTCAAATAAGAGTTCTGGCCGAAAGGTGTTATGTAGCACCGGTTTCGTGACCAGCTTAGTTAATAATGTTATATGTATTTAAAGTATTTTAAGTGTTTATGTGAATATAGTATTGTATATGTTCATATGGGCCTTGATGCCTGAAATAAATAAAAATATAAAAATCCATCATGGTGTTTTTCCTCCTGGTTTTCAAAAGAGATTTTCCCTTTCTTTAACGATATTGATCGCTCAAATTGCATAACATCGTTGCATTTGATATAACTTCATAAAATAATGTCAGAAGTCTAGCCGCTATCAATCAACAACGAGCAAGGCTAAGGATACCCGTGTTAGGCGATAACCTAATAGTTATTGAATTTATTACGTCAATAAATATTAAGGCATTGCACAGGCTGAGTCTGATACTGATTTTTTGCCTTGGTTTGGTAGTAATAGGGCTTGTTATACGTTTGCCTGGCTGGCAACCACCATTTACCACACCACTCCACACACATCACCATCCACTAAGTCATAAGAAAAATGTTAACAGTTCTGTTGTGTTTCGGCTACAGTTAAGTTAGCCATTACCGCTGTGTTTGAGGATTCCGGGTGAAGCTCACTTTCATCTTCAGTCTTATCAACACTTCTCATCAGTAGAGAAGAGTTTTTCTTCTTCTTCTTCAGCCTATAGAAATTCACTGCTGGACATAGGCTTCCCCCAAGGCTTTCGACAATGATCGGTCTTGTACTGCTCACATCCATCGGCTTCCCGCAAGCTTTACCAGGTCATCGGTCCACCTTGTTGGGGGCCTCGCTACACTGCGTCTTCCGGTACGTGGCCGCCACTCCAAAACCTTACTGCCCCATCGGCCATCGGTTCTACGAGCAATGTGCCCCGCCCGCTGCCACTTAATTTTAGCGACTCGAAGAGCTACATATGTCGGTGACTTTGGTTCTTCTACGGATCTCATTCTGACTCTGCATTTCTGATTCGATCGCGCAGAGAAACGCTCGCTTCGCTCTTTGTGTGACCATGAGCCTTCGTATGAAGGCCGTTGTGAGCGACCACGTTTCAGTTCCGTATGTCATCACTGGCAACACACACTGGTCAAAAACTTTAAGTCTTGAGACACTGTGGTATCAGTGGTATGTTGTACTCGTAATAATAAAATAGTCATAACAATTTTGTCTATCATAGGCAGAACAACTGCCGTCTTCCTTCCTATTCACTCATTTTTTTTTTTTAAGTGAACAGGCTTTGTAAACTACCGCGCTTTACCAACAACGATTACATCACTGCTTGCCATCAGGCGGGATTGCGGTCAAGCCTAGTGCTTGTAATTATAAAAAAAAAATTATTATGGAGCGTCAATTATTTTGTTCTTTGAAATTGCTGGTTTTCATGGATCTATATTATGATACGCTGTCTGTCTTGACTCAGTCTATGCAAAGCCTAATAGAAACCAGAACATTAATCACTATACTAAGGTGATATTTATCAAAGACAGGTAAGTAAATACGACGTATAATAAATTGCATACTGTATAAGATTGATTCAAGTGTTAAGATTATTTGATTTGTTAGTTTGAGTTCCTTTATAGGACATATGCAATGTTTATTAAGTAGCTAAGAAACGTTTTAATCTGATCCACTTAGAATTTTTATTCAGCTGTTTGAATCTTTGTGTCAATCAATGATATTATCTACTTGTATGCAGCTTAATCAGCCTATTGCGACTCTGCTACTAGGATACAGCTTCGTCTTGGTGAGAGGGAGTGGGTCTTTATTCACCACGCGGTTTTTCTTCACCGTTTTGAGAGAATGTCATAGCATGTTATCTACATAGTTCATTGGTAGTAAAGGTGCACTTTTTGACGAAATTGGAGCAATATGAGATGTTAAAAACAAATTCATGTGTAACTTATTAAGTGCAATATATAGATCCTATACGATTTTAGACGTTCTAGAAATGTGATGTTGGAGAAGAATGCTTGGAGTATCATGGATCAAGTTTAGAACGAACGTTACTATACTCCAAGAACTCGGCATTACACAGCGTCTTTCAGAATTAGTACAGTCCCGCATACTCGATTTTTTCGGTCACGTGTCAAGGCGCAATAAAAACTCCATAGAACGTTTGGTCGTCCAGGGCAGAGTAGAGGGGAACAGACCTCGTGGAAGGTCAGTGATGAGGTGGACCGACCAAATCAAGTCGGCAGTGATCACCTGTAAATGAATGCTCCAGACTGTCGTCCAACAGGGATAGATGGAGAGAGATAGTGCGGTGAGCGAGAGCATTCTGTCAAGAACGAAACGAAGAAGAAGAAGTTAGACCGTAGGAATAACTTTCCTCGAAAAGTAGACAGACGTATACATATAGGGCACTATAAATAAGTGACGACTGGACGAACCTACTTTCATCCGGGCACAAAACCGAACACCGGGCTGATCTTGAGGAATTCCTGATGGAAAACTCAACCATCTTGACTAACCTGGGAACCGAAACCAGGGCTTTATGCTCAACGATAGCACTTGCAACCATTAGGTCAACGAAGCAGTCAGTTCTATTGATGTACATAGTACCTTCTTAATTTAATTAATATTACCTGTGAGATCATGTCATAAGAGAAATAATTGAACGTAGGTCCAATCGATAAATATTAAATGAGACGTACAGGAAACGTATCCTGTAAACCCACTTTTCTTATCTGTTAATAACTTTCAATTGTAGATATACATACATACTTATTTGTTTTAATATTTTCATAACAAATATACCGATATTTCCTGTCATACCACTTGCTGTTTTTCATACAATCTCTTTCTACCACTTCTCGTATCATTAAACTAGGTCTTTATAATCAGCCTTTGTAATCTAATGTTCTCACAGCTAGGTTTGGGACAGGCCTTCCTCTCTGCAAGTGGGCCGCCAAACACCAGACAGGCCCAGTGCGGATTGGTAGAATAGAATAGAATACTCTTTATTATGTACACCATATAGATTACAGAACATAAATAAAAATATTTACAAAGGGTGACACAATGGGCGGTCTTATCGCTAAGAGCGATCTTTTACAGACAACCTTTGGATGGAATTCTAAGAGGTAGGATAAAGAAATAGTGTAGGTAGTCTACAGTGTACTATTTACATAGATTATACAATAAATATATACGTTAAGTGTATCATACTAGTTTAAATAAATTTATACAACTAATTAATAAATATCATACAAGAGCACATTAAATATAATAATATCTTTAAAGAGAGAGGAAGTGCTTTTTTATCATAGTTTTAAAAGTAAACAGTGTTTCAGCACGCCTTACTGACACGGGCAAGTCATTCCATAGCCGAACTGCTTGTACAGTAAAGGATTTATCATAGAAACTAGTGGAATGCATCGGCATGTCTAATATCAGGTTTTCCGATGACCTCAGATATCTATTATGTGTGTCATGAAGGAACTTGTCACTTATCTTCCAATTTTTGGTTCTAGGAAATGGTAGAGATCCTCACGATGTTTTCCTTCGAAAGCAGCGGTGATGAAATAATATAATTTACACAAATAAGTATCTATCTGGCTTCGAATCTACAAGTGGTGAACATAAATGGGGCCTTGATTGTTCTAATTCGACCGACTCATTAAGGCATTGTAAAGTCAACTTCAAGGCATTCGTCGTGCGCGTACCGAATTGTTATTCTGCCCGTCGTCATGAAGGAACACCATTTTTTCCGTCATTAGTTCCGTCACTACCGCGGTCATGTTCCACAGGAGGCACAAAGGCAAGCTAGTGGAAAGTTATTCACATAGTTACAAAACTATGTTTAATAACACAAGTTTTGTTACTTACTTTAAGTTGTGCCCCGTGGTTTCTCCCGCAAATGTATAGGCATTGAGATGAAAAGTATCCTGAGTATGAATCATAATCATGGTCTGCCTATTTGTCAAATTACGTCCAAATCCGTTCCGCCGTTATAGCGTAAATGCGTAACTTACAAAAAGTCAAATATATATATTATAGTAGTTATTAGTTTACGGGGTGCATGATAGTATGTAAGAATATAAGTTTAAAGTTCATTGGGCCTAAAATAAGTGTTTATATTATTAAGGAAATTCCCTTCATGCACTCAACCATCAACTCTTTGGGATTTCCTTTTTAATTTCCTCTCAAACACCTACCCAGTGACACCTGTGTATACGAGTATTTTACTCTATTCGCGATAGCATTAGACAGAAGTAAAAAAAAAGTTCTTTTTAGGGTACACTTTGTATTAAAAATATATACCTACATTATATGTACATTGTGTTTTGCATATCAGACTGAATATATTGTATTTTAATCAACTTATATATCAACTATACATAAATCAACTCACTTCAACTATTATGAGGCTTTTATTTATACAGATTATTTAGTTTTAACGTAAACTAATAATGTCCATATCGTCGCCGTAGAGTGAAAACTTCGTAAATGCAAAAATAGTAACTTTTCAGGAGGAAGAAGAAACTGCGTGGTGTAAAATTTTTGTACGCTTACTTTTATATTTTTTTTTATTAATTAATATGGAGATTTAACCCGCTTTCATACCCAAATCGGTTCAGTACTATAAGATTTCCCAAATGAAAACGAAAATAAAATGAAACTACACGTTCGTTGCTAGGTATTCACACGAAACTGACAGCTGCGCGTGTTTACGCGGTTCTCATTTAGTGTCATATATGTCGCTACGAGTACCGAATGAACAAATGAGTCAAATCAGGATGTGCGTAGTAAGGTTTTCTTCCCAGAAACGCAATAAAATAAATTTGAGCAAAAATGCATTCCCGAGGTTTTCACTCTAGGGTGACGATATTGAAAACCTAAAAGAGTCGGGGGCGGTCAATACCCAGAACGCTTTACATTTTACTTTAAGTCTACTAAGTCTAAAAGATTTCCTAATCCAATTATTCGTCATAGCCGCAGAGTTTGTTTCTTAATTTTGTCGGGTTATGATGGCTTCCGTCAAAATACGTACGTTTCATTAACATTCAATTGTCGTAACTTGTGAATCTTGTCTGTTTTTTGATGATTTTCCTTATTTAATTGTTATGTGTTATTTTTGTTTTTATTTTGTTCTCGTCATTAACATTATCTTTCGAGTTGCCATTTTATATTTAACGTGAAAGCAGTATAGTGAGCTAAATTCAGTTCCGTTTCTTGTTCGCATTCATTCATCGGCATCATCGTATCGAGCCACTCCTGGCCCGGGTCTGATTCAGTTCGGTGCCTATGTCCTACAGCACCGGACTTTAAGCTTCAATACCTATTCTACAAGGAAATACTTATTTGAATATCTTAGCATAATGTTGAAATCATCCTTATGTTACTCATCAAAGTGATAAGTAGAGTATATAGATGTTATTGTTATGGGGCTAATAATTTCTTGTGTTTCAGGTATGTGTCGTATTATTCACTACTTGGTATTTGCACTCCATTTGTATGCATTAGTTGGAGTATGAGTTGAGTGTTTGTTAAGTATTCTGATTTGAGTATGTTCCTTGATTTACCACAAATCACTAATATTTATTTAATGGATAGAACTGTAGGCAATTTTTATAAGTAAAACAAAGTCAGAATATAACTTTCTTTAAATGATCTTTAATTTGTTGTATTAGTTTCCACCCGAATAGCAGTACCTATAACATGTAAATGATAATCATGGGAGAAACCACGGAATAATAATAATAATGACGATAATTCAATTCCTCGTTGAATGAAATTTAATTTCGCGGTCAGCCAGAGTTAATATATGTACTTATGTACATAGATCAAAGGCTGACTTTTAGTCTTACTTTAGTACTAAAATATTACACCTAACGCAATAAATATTTTTTTACGTTTTAGGAATTATAAACATGCTTGTCTTTTAGTCGAATTTCTTATATTATATGGTCGTAAATCGTGGTCTTAACATACCTAAGTTAATCATAATATAACGAGTTATAACCTTTTCATAGATTTTATATTAAAATTTTGATTTTTTATTAATTATTTATTTATGAAGTCAATAAACTATTCTTAATCTTTGATATAATGATGTACCTACTGACCATCTTTCAGCTCCATTATCATACAAATAACATAGGAATATAAAAACCAGGTACAAATTGTAGATTATACAACATAATTTTTTCTTTATACAAAACTTGAATACAGTTTGTTCAGAATAAGCAACTGAATCGATTCCAATCATTTTACCAAATAAATTTAGAAATTTTTGCAGTGTGGTTACCGAGCGCACAACACAGTTTACGATAAATCATAGTACTGGGCGCGTGAGACAAGACGCCCGCGCCGTGCCGCTGCAAGCGCGGGTGTGCGAGCGGTGAGTTGACCATATTTTTATTGGGACAACTAGGTAACATAACAAGCTCATAACTTTGTGGTTTTTCATGATATGTTTTTGAAATTTTATACATAGATTCTTTACTTAAAAATACTGGACACGTGTTTCGGGTTTCGTATACAAAAAATAATGTTGTATAATATAATTTAAGATTTTCCTCTTTCGAAGGTTACTTAATACGCAAAGCTGTTCCTTACTACTACTATGTAAATAATTATTTGTTAGTAATTATCTTTTTGACCGGTAAGTAACTTTTGGTCGGGAGATGCGGGCAAGGTAATCGATAATCTTGGCCACTTACGTTCCCACTTCTGCAGCCCAGGCTTCGATGGATGGAGTAGTTTGTCTATTTTTGCTAAGCGTCATGACAAGACGAAGATAGACCAGTATCCTCACGGTGTTTTCTTTCACTATTTTGAAAACAATGAGCACGAAAAAGACTGCAAAAAGTAGCGGCTGCCTGTATTCAATCCCAAGACCAACAACTGGCACCTAAGTCGAATCTCGGACCCACTGGTCCTCCATTACTCTTAAAGCCATTAAATAACATAAACGATGGTGTAATCGATCATTTAACTCAATACACGTCCTATAATGCACACAGGGAAATTCAAAATGAATAATGGATGAATTCAAAAGATGTAAAGCATGCATTGCAGTTTAAATAGCTGCCTCCAATTGGTGAATCATTGCCATTGCGGATTGTTGTGTGAATTCTACAATTTATAATAGGTTCCAAGACGGAACATAATCCTTCTTATGTATATCTTATCATTTATTAAGGTACTTATGTACATAATCTGTACCTTAATACAAATAAATAAAGTTGAAGTGACTGAGTGTAATGTCAAAAATAATAGGTTACTTTTATGTTTCAAAAAGAATTTGAATTCCGCCAAAAAAAAAAAATAAAGCTCATTAATTTTGACATACACATCCAATCCGAATGTAGTCTCACTTGTAGTAGGTGCGTAATATTTATTAGGTATACTTCGATAAATAAAAGAACAATTTTATGACTTTTTGATATGCCAAGATATGACGATACCTACTTTAAAACAGAACTGTTCTGTGTACAAACAGTTTTCTTCTCTTTCTTTCTATATCAGGATAGAAGATGGCATATTAGTTTAATCTTGTTAAATTAAGATACTCCATAGACAGTTTAGACGCGATTATAAACATGGCGGCCAAAAATACGTCGATTTACGTCAGGAGCGGTCTAATTTTGACAGGTCTAAACTAACATTTTATAGTTAGAGCAAGATACAGTTACGGACACGTAACTTGGGTATTTTTTAGCCTGTCTCTCACTTCTGAAATTTTATAAACAGACATGTTTATAACGTTTCAGATATGTTATGGTTATTGAATAATAACAAGCATTTAAAGTGTCCATTTTTCTGTTGCATTTAACTCGAAGTTACTCCCATTACACCAAAACTATGCCAAGTTACGTGCTGTGACTCTATTTAGGGCGAATTTCACCAATGAAATTTAAAGTGACCACCACATCTAAAGTGACCGCCACATCTAAAGTGACCACCACATCTAAACCACATTCAAGAGCCCCGATTCCCTCGTTCACAACCTAAACTAATTTTTAATTCAATGCATATTTTTCGTTCTATGTCATTAAGAAAGGGTCAGAAGATAAAATATCAGTTTAGACCTGTCATATTAATCCGCTCCTGACGTAAATTGGCTTATTTTTAGTCGCCATGTTTATAATTGCGTCTAAACTGTCTATGGAATATCTTAATTTGACAGGATTAAACTAAAATGTTATCTTCTATACTTTTCTTAATGAAATAGAAAGAAAATGATGCACGTAACTGAAAATTAGTTTAGTTTGTAAATAAGAGACTCGACGCCATAATCAATACGTCATGCGTTCAAAAGACGCCTTGCACGCGACGTTAATGTGATTATCACGTTCCTATCATGTCATTACTGAAATCCGTACTAACTTCCACAAGTTTGATGAACTTTAGACAATATTGAGAAATGTATTTAATATTATTTATCTTTTAAAAGAGCTCCAAAGGTTTCTTGGGTCAGTTGGGACATTGCCAGAACTTGTCATATCAAAAAGGCCTAAAACAAAAATACTTACATTAGGTACCTACAACCCGATAAAATTATTTATGCAATATAACTGTAGTCATTCCCCCTTATTCATAAAAGCCGCTTAAAGTTAACTAGTGATTAGCGATCCTTTAAACATACATTTTTGACCTTTTAACGTTATTTAACTTTAATCATAGCTTATGGATAAACCCCTTAAACACTATGGTGTTTATTCATAAAGGATGATTTAAGTTAAGTGACGTTAAAAGGTCAGAAATATATGGTAAAAGAATCGCTAATTACTAGTTAACTTTAAGCAGCGTTTATGAATAAGGCGGAATATGTTCAATAAGTTTATAATTAGCAGTAAAAAAACTTTTGTAGAGATTCGGTAAGAACTCACAGTATTACCACAAAAAATAATTTGTTAGGCGCTGAGAAACAACATTATCAAAAGCGACGAGAAACAATAAAACAGTAACTATAATTTTGGATTTATTACAGTAGGTGTGATATGTAAAAACACACACACACACACACTTATAACATCACATATGTATTCCGCGATGATTTAGAAAAAGGAACATGATGCACCTACATACATAATATGTATACCAACCAAGGAGGAATATTACAATATATTTTTTTAGTGATTATAAACTAGTGCTTGACTACAATCCCGCCTGACGTTAAGCAAACGTTGATGGTAAAGCGCGCTAGTTTATCAAGCCTATTCACTTAAAAACCTTAGTGAATAGGCAGGGAGACGGCGGTTGAGCGAGGTGATGCATTGATAAACCCAACAACACGACCAACGATGCTGCACTAGAGAGATTAATCTGGAGACCCTCCACGACCAAACTCCCGACACAACAACATTTGGGGCAATAATTGTAAAACACCGGTTAAGTGTGAGCCGGTCTACAACTACCACCGCCATGAGACAAAAAACTCTGTAAAATACATGTTTTCTTTATAGAGACGTCTGAAAAACACTGACAAAGTAATATGTAATAGACAGATAGACGGATATCGGAGCTTGAACAATAGGGCTTTTTTGCACCAAAAAGTAAAATAGTAGAAATTGTTAATATAATAATAGAAAAAGTTATTGCAAATCGTACCAATAAACAATTTGATACTACGTAATTTTACATTAAACTTAACCTTTGTCCTTCTTTGTTACTCCGCATCCACAATGCCGCGAGGCTTATCAAACGATACCGTTCCACTGAACAGCCAATCACAGGGATGATGTAACCAGTCGGTCAGTGTCCCACTTACTTTGATACGCACTTGACCTCCTGTCCCATAACACTCCGGCAATCTACTAAGATATCTTATTTACAAAGTTAATAGATTAATTAATGCATTTTCATACATCCTGCTTACAGCTGCGAGTGTCAATGCCGTCATAAAATAATACCTAGAAGCTTTACCCCAATATTCCTAATAGTAATTATTACATTACCACTTATCAATAAACTTAAACTCAAGCTAAATTTAGACTTATCTCAAAGACGACTGTCTGGGGAATGCGTAACTCAAAGTATTGTTTTTTACACTTTCTCTTGACTTGCTTCATCGATCCCAAATATATATATATATATATATAAACACCTCTTTGGGCACTTAGTTGATCCAGCCACGATGCCGTTCATTATAGACTCCACCTTTAGCACGGAATAACTTTACTCCAGTTGCATATTTCTTGGGGGGAGTGGCAACGTCGTATTCTATTTAGGGATGTGGCCAAATATATTCGTCGATTAGGACATATACTCGACAAAAATTTTTCAGCAATTTCATGCATTAGTGGATCCGTAACGGCTAAATTTTTTGAACCCACCAGGACATTTTAGCTCTGAATATATTTCAAAAATCAATAACTTGTGTTGATCCATTTATATACTCGCACTTCCAGTAATACTTCTTTTGATCCGATACCTATACCGTAACGGTTGATCAATTATGAATTTAATAAACCTAATCTAGAAATTTTATATTCGCAATGCTCCATACATTGTAAGATCTATATATATTTGTTAACATTTCATGCATTAGTGGATCCATAACGTCAATTTTTTTTAAATGCTCGAAGACTTTTTGGCTGGAAATATATTCCAGAAATCATATACTTTGTTGATCCATTTAGAAAATTCATACTTCGTAATACTTATTTTGATATGAATATATAATTATTTTTAGTATGAATTGTTATTAATAGTTAAAGAGGTTGAATTTTATGTCTAGGGTTTTTATACTTTATTTCTAATTTACCATTAATTTTAAGTTTTTAAACTCTATTCATCGAAACCAATCTAATGGGTCTAAGCATGATATCGCCGCGGTATGTTTTGTGCCGAAAATATTGTGTGGACGGCCTCTCTAACATTCAATGCAATTGACACTGCTTGTATAGACTCCTTTGGTATTTGTATGCGAATACATATTATTATTAAATTTTAATGTTAATTTTTAAGGGTTGAAGTTTCCGTAGCTGTTTTTTTTAGGAATTAATCAGATGATTAATTCCTAAAAACCGATCCTGAATGATTCCTGATCTAGAAAGAAAAATTCTTTATTCCGCCCAAACAGAACGCACATTATAATAATAATACACTAAAACAAAAATAAACACATAATGAAGAAAAAGAAAAAAAAGGCAAAGAAATATAATTTACTAAAAAGCCTAGTACTCAAAATAAAACAATGTTATCTTGATGTCATAACCCGTGTCTGGAGTTTTGGCGGGAAAGTTAAGCCGAGTGTCACGTTAATTTTTCATTGGAGTTTTAATTTTTTTTTTTTTTAATTTATTTCTGACCTGGATTCAAAGTGGAGTTTTAAATTATGCATAGTGTTGTTGAGGGAACTCCTCGGGAATTCATAGCAGCTACCTTGTATTTGAGCTTGATTAATTTGTATTAATAAGAACTTTACACTTAGATCGGTTTTAATTGTCATTAGGGCTCTGATGATAAATACAAAGGCCACTTCAGGGAACTCCTAAACGGTTTACAGTAGTTCCCTTGTGTTTGAATTTAATTAATGTATATTGATGAGCGATTTTCACCCATATGGATTACTATGAAAATCTGCAGTAGATTTGATGATGAAGAACATAGACAGACGAGGGAACTCCTCAACGATCCCCTGCAGCCACCTTGCGTTTGTGCTTGATTAATTTGTATTGATTAGAACTTTGCACCTATGTGGGTTAAAATGAAGGTCTGTCGGTCGTGTCCGTAAATCTGATGATGAAGACCAACAGGAGTCGAGGAAACTCCTAAAAAACTTACAGCATTGAAGTTTATCACTGAAGAACCAGAAGAATTTAAGTTGCGTAATCGCGTCATGTCTAGCATTGTTCATACATTCATTTTGACCTCGTAGGAATTTTATAGAAATCGGTTCAGTGGTTTCGTTTTTAAGCCAAAATTACGGGTAAAAATAACATTATTCAAAATTACGTCGTTTGTTTACAGGCCTTTTCCCAACCATATTAGCATCAGCGTTCATTCGGACCGGATGCAGCTGCACAGTACTTTTCATAACACAAAAGTGTAAAAAAAAACAACCGTCTTCCAGAAAACGTAAAAAATAACTAATTTCCGAAGTCGGGTATGTCTTTGGTATTAGTATATTCGTTTTTAGAAACAAAAAAAAAAATGTGTGCGTGTACTAGTGTACACACGTAAGAAGTGAAATTTCTTAGAAAAAGATGGCGAAGAAGTTTTACTTCAATACAATAACATGAATAAAGATTAAAACTTAGCGTCCCCAATAGGGGGACGATCCACGACTAAATACAACACCAAATTTAAAACTAAACTAACCTAAAGATACAGCCTGTATGTCCCAACAATTGCACGCGCCAGCACCAGGTGAGTCAGTGTGGAATGCGAAATGCGGGATGCGGGATGCGGAATCCCCCGGGTTCAGAATGTTGGGCTCTTCCTCCCGATTCCGAAGAGCCCAAACTCGGCTAGTCTAGGACCTCCGGATCCCGAGATAGGCCGCGGGGGGGTGAGGTGGCCTGGAGAGCAAGTGGGGAGGGGGGGTAAGGGAGTGTAGAGGAGAGGGGTGGGGAGGCTAGGTTGAGTCTAGGGGGAGGGGGGAGAGGTAGGTGAGGGGGGAGAGGTAGGTGAGGGGGGAGAGGTAGGTGAGGGGGGTGTCTAAGTGTTGGGAGGATCCTGTCCACCTGGGGTCACAACGTGAGGGGAGAGTGGGAGGGGACAGGACACTAGAATCTCGGAATGTATGTGCTATATGGGTATTGGGGGGTCAGGTACTATGGGGTCAAAATGGGGGAGGTTCCGGCTGCGGGGGGGGGGGGGGGGGGGGCTAGTAAGGGGGGGAATTTTGTCAGAATTTTGAAATTCCCAGCCGTTTCCGAGATATCCGGGATTTTAGGTAGGGATATGGGGAAGGACTTCGAGGTGGGTAAATATAGTACGGGATGCGGAATCCCCCGGGGCCAGAATGTTGGGCTCTTCCTCCCGATTCCGAAGAGCCCAAACTCGGCTAGTCTAGGACCTCCGGATCCCGAGATAGGCCACGGGGGGGTGAGGTGGCCTGAGGAGCAAGTGGGGGGGGGGGGGTAAGTGAGTGTAGAGGAGAGGGGTGGGAGGCTAGATTGAGTCTAGGGGGAGGGGGGAAGGGTAGGTGAGGGGGGTGTTGTCTAAGTGTTGGGAGGATCCAGTCCACCTGGGGTCACAACATGAGGCGAGAGTGGGAGGGGACAGGACACTGGAATCTCGGATTGTATGTGCTATATGGGTATTGGAATTAAGTCCAAAAACAAAGTAGCTACTGTAAACCTTGAGGAGTTTCTGGAACTGGCCTTTGTTTTCATCATCAGAGCCTTAATGACAGTCACAACTCATCTTGGTGTAAAGTACTAATTAATACAAATTAATCAAGCACAAACTCAAGGTAACTGCTATCAATCATTGAGGACTTCCTTCGTCTGTCTCCCGGCTCCATCATCAGCTACATCAGACCTTTATCAAATTATAGTTCTTTGAAATACTTAATGAAGATACTTAGAAATGCACTAGTCGCCCCTACGATTTTTGGAAGTTCCTCTTGATTTCTCTAGTCTTTCATCATCAGATCTTGACTAAGGGACCATTTAGAAAGTTTACCTTTTCAAACAAAAAAAGAATTTAGCAAATCAGTCCAGGTGTCTGAGATTAATATCTAAGATTAATAAAGTGAACATACATAAAAAACAAAACGGCTGCTTAACCAATCGCTTCGCGCCCTTGGCAAATGCTGCGCCCTGATTGGCCCATTTGAATTGGATCAACAACTGCCCAGACGCCAAAAAGGTGGATTTGTATAAAACAGCCCTTAATTATTGTTATTACTTATTATTATTGAACGTGACACATGTGGCTCCGAACGGAGCCACATATTTATGGTCAGATGGCATCGGATCAACAAAAGGCCCCCGGATCAACAAGTGAAAATGGATCAACAAATTACTACCTATACGGCACGTCTGAGCCACAAAGTGCCCAAAGGGATATCTATATATATATATAAACACCTCTTTGGGCACTTAGTTGATCCAGCCACGATGCCGTTCATTATAGACTCCACCTTTAGCACGGAATAACTTTACTCCAGTTGCATATTTCTTGGGGGGAGTGGCAACGTCGTATTCTATTTAGGGATGTGGCCAAATATATTCGTCGATTAGGACATATACTCGACAAAAATTTTTCAGCAATTTCATGCATTAGTGGATCCTAACGGCTAAATTTTTTGAACCCACCAGGACATTTTAGCTCTGAATATATTTCAAAAATCAATAACTTGTGTTGATCCATTTATATACTCGCACTTCCAGTAATACTTCTTTTGATCCGATACCTATACCGTAACGGTTGATCAATTATGAATTTATTAAACCTAATCTAGAAATTTTATATTCGCAATGCTCCATACATTGTAAGATCTATATATATTTGTTAACATTTCATGCATTAGTGGATCCATAACGTCAATTTTTTTTAAATGCTCGAAGACTTTTTGGCTCGAAATATATTCCAAAAATCATATACTTTGTTGATCCATTTAGCTACGCATACTTCGTAATACTTATTTTGATCTGAATAGGTAATTATTTTTAGTATGAATGGTTATTAATATTTAAAGAGATTGAATTTTATGTCTAGGGTTTTTATACTTTATTTCTAATTAACCATTAATTTTAAGTTTTTAAACTCTATTCATCGAAACCAATCTAATGGGTCTAAACATGATATCGCCGCTGTATGTTTTGTGCCGAAAATATTGTGTGGACGGCCTCTGTAACATTCAATGCAATTGACACTGCTTGTATAGACTCCTTTGGTATTTGTATGCGAATACAAATTATTATTAAATTTTAATGTTAATTTTTAAGGGTTGAAGTTTCCGTAGCTGTTTTTTTAGGAATTAATCATCTGATTAATTCCTAAAAAAACCGATCCTGAATGATTCCTGATCTAGAAAGAAAAATTCTTTATTCCGCCCAAACAGAACGCACATTATAATAATAATACACTAAAACAATAATAAACACATAATGAAGAAAAAGAAAAAAAAAAGGCAAAGAAATATAATTTACTAAATAGCCTAGTACTCAAAATAAAACAATGTTATCTTGATGTCATAACCCGTGTCTGGAGTTTTGGCGGGAAAGTTAAGCCGAGTGTCACGTTAATTTTTCATTGGAGTTTTAAATTATGCATAGTGTTGTTTACTAAATAAAAGTGCCTGATTTATGTCGTAAAAAGTGCATTCAGTAAATAATTCATAAAGAACATTGAGATATCGCAGCGTAGTGTGTAAATTAAACATGTGTACCTCATTAATAATATTTTTGTAAATTAAGAAAGATAAACTCAACCGCACGTTAGTGGACATAAAATCATATTTACTACTTAGTAATAAAGGTAATAAAGATCTAAGTACGAGTACATATATCCGCCGAAGTGCGTTTGACATTCTGGTAGATGTTTTCTCAATCTACTCATAGTTACATTCCTACGTGTATTATAAAAATTATTTCACTTAGTCGCGTTATATTTTAGCGAACACCATTACGATACGGACGAAGCGTTTCGCTTCCTCCTTTATACCGCGTACATCGAGGGACTGGAACAGTTTGCCAGCGGCGGTGTTTCCGTCGGACTACAATTTTAGTGTCTTCAAGGCTTGAGTGAATAAGCTCTTAATAAACTAGTGCGCTTTACCATCAACGACTGCGTCACTGCTTACCATCAGGCGGGATTGCGGTCAAGCGCTAGTTTATAATTTTAATAAAAAATAAAATAAATAAATAAAAGGTACAGGAACGCATTAGACACATGGAATGTAAATTTAAGCGGCCGTAATTTCGAATTAGGTAGTTTGCGTTTCGTTCCAGCGTCCTAGTTTGAATTTCTTTCGAAAAAAAAAACTAAATTCGAATCATGGAGGCAACTTGTACATTTCTAGGTACACCAAGGAGGTAACTAATAAAAGGTTTTATTTAAATTTCGGACTGTCTTGCAAATAGACACAATATTGAAATGATAAATAGTGGACGCTTTATTGAAAAAAAAAACAAAGGAACATTATAATAGCGCCATAGCGTGGGAAAAATAATTATTGTTCATTATTCGTCATTGAACTTAAAAAATAAAATTATGTTTTTATTTCCTCGGATTGTTTGAGAAAAGTAGTAAGTAAGAGCCTGCGTGATTTGAACGTATATTGCTTAGTATGATACTATTATCATCGGCAGCAGCGCGGGCATTGAGACGAGAGGATTCGACCCCAGGCATTTTTTCTAATACCGGGAATGAACTTATATTGGAAAAAGTTTGTAATCAATGTCAAAATCCTATAAAATTTAAATTGTCAACAGAAAAATTATTTTCTTTTGGCAATTTAAGTTTTTAACCGACTTCAAAAAAGTAGGAAGTTCTCAATTAGTCGCAACCTTTTTTTTTATGTATGTTCACCGATTACTGTAAGAAGCCTGGATCCGTTTGCAAAATTCTTTTTTATTTAAAAGGGTGGTCCCATAGTCACCATGCTCTGATGATGAAAGACTAGAGAAAGCAAGGAAACTTTCAAAATTTTTAGAGGCAACTTGTACATTTCTAGGTACATTTTTAAATATTTTCATTAAGTATTTTAAAGCACTACAATTTACTAATGATCTGGAGTAGATCTGATGTTGGAGTAGATATGAAGCCGGAAGACAGTTGAGGGAACTCCTCGGGAATTCATAGCAGCTACCTTGTATTTGAGCTTGATTAATTTGTATTAATAAGAACGTTACACTTAGATCGGTTTTAATTGTCATTAGGGCTCTGATGATAAATACAAAGGCCACTTCAGGGAACTCCTCAACGGTTTACAGTAGTTCCCTTGTGTTTGAATTTAATTAATGTATATTGATGAGCGATTTTCACCCATATGGATTACTATGAAAATCTGCAGTAGATTTGATGATGAAGAACATAGACAGACGAGGGAACTTCTCAACGATCCCCTGCAGCCACCTTGCGTTTGTGCTTGATTAATTTGTATTGATTAGAACTTTGCACCTATGTGGGTTAAAATGAAGGTCTGTCGGTCGTGTCCGTAAATCTGATGATGAAGACCAACAGGAGTCGAGGAAACTCCTAAAAAACTTACGGCATTGAAGTTTATCACTGAAGAACCAGTACCTGCATGTCATGCTTAAGCAACAATCAATTATAATCAAGAAACTGAATTTAAATTGCGTAATAGCGTCATGTCTAGCATTGTTCATACATTCATTTTGACCTCGTAGGAATTTTATAGAAATCGGTTCAGTGGTTTCGTTTTTAAACCAAAATTACGGGTAAAAATAACATTATTCAAAATTACGTCGTTTGTTTACAGGCCTTTTCCCAACTATATTAGTATCAGCGTTCATTCTGACCGGATGCAGCTGCACAGTACTTTTCATAACACAAAAGTGTAAAAAAAAACAACCGTCTTCCAGAAAACACTACAACGTAAAAAATAACTAATTTCCGAAGTCGGGTATGTCTTTGGTATTAGTATATTCGTTTTTAGAAACAAAAAAAAAATGTGTGCGTGTACTAGTGTACACACGTAAGAAGTGAAATTTCTTAGAAAAAGATGGCGAAGAAGTTTTACTTCAATATAATACGCCCAAACTCGGCTAGTCTAGGACCTCCGGATCCCGAGATAGGCCGCGGGGGGTGAGGTGGCCTGGAGAGCAAGTGGGGAGGGGGAGTAAGGGAGTGTAGAGGAGAGGGGTGGGGAGGCTAGGTTGAGTTTAGAGGGAGGGGGGAGAGGTAGGTGAGGGGGGTTTGTCTTAGTGTTGGGAGGATCCTGTCCACCTGGGGTCACAACATGAGGGGAGAGTGGGAGGGGACAGGACACTGCAATCTCGGAATGTATGTGCTATATGGGTATTGGGGGGTCAGGTACTATGGGGTCAAAATGGGGGAGGTTCCGGCTGCGGGGGGGCTAGTAAGGGGGGTGGGGGGAATTTTGTCAGAATTTTGAAATTCCCAGCCGTTTCCGAGATATCCGGGATTTTAGGTAGGGATATGGGGAAGGACTTCGAGGTGGGTAAATATAGTACGGGATGCGGAATCCCCCGGGGCCAGAATGTTGGGCTCTTCCTCCCGATTCCGAAGAGCCCAAACTCGGCTAGTCTAGGACCTCCGGATCCCGAGATAGGCCGCGGGGGGGTGAGGTGGCCTGAGGAGCAAGTGGGGGGGGGAGGTAAGTGAGTGTAGAGGAGAGGGGTGGGAGGCTAGGTTGAGTCTAGGGGAGGGGGGAGGGGTAAGTGAGGGGGGGTGTTGTCTAAGTGTTGGGAGGATCCTCTCCACCTGGGGTCACAACATGAGGGGAGAGTGGGAGGGGACAGGACACTGGAATCTCGGATTGTATGTGCTATATGGGTATTGGAATTAAGTCCAAAAACAAAGTAGCTACTGTAAACCTTGAGGAGTTTCTGGAACTGGCCTTTGTTTTCATCATCAGAGCCTTAATGACAGTCACAACTCATCTTGGTGTAAAGTACTAATTAATACAAATTAATCAAGCACAAACTCAAGGTAACTGCTATCAATCGTTGAGGACTTCCTTCGACTGTCTCCCGGCTCCATCATCAGCTACATCAGACCTTTATCAAATTATAGTTCTTTGAAATACTTAATGAAGATACTTAGAAATGCACTAGTCACCCCTACGATTTTTGGAAGTTCCTCTTGATTTCTCTAGTCTTTCATCATCAGGTCTTGACTAAGGGACCATTTAGAAAGTTTACCTTTTCAAACAAAAAAAGAATTTAGCAAATCGGTCCAGGTGTCTGAGATTAATATCTAAGATTAATAAAGTGAACATACATAAAAAACAAAACGGCTGCTTAACCAATCGCTTCGCGCCCTTGGCAAATGCTGCGCCCTGATTGGCCCATTTGAATTGGATCAACAACTGCCCAGACGCCAAAAAGGTGGATTTGTATAAAACAGCCCTTAATTATTGTTATTGGTTATTATTATTGAACGTGACACATGTGGCTCCGAACGGAGCCACATATTTATGGACAAATGGCATCGGATCAACAAAAGGCCCCCGGATCAACAAGTGAAAATGGATCAACAAATTACTACCTATACGGCACGTCTGAGCCACAAAGTGCCCAAAGGGATATCTATATATATATATATATATATATATATATATATATATATATATATATTCGTCCGTATATAAATAAAAACTAAATAACGTCAAAAAAATAAAAGTTACTTTATTTCACACAGAGTAAACAGAGAGAGAGAGGATTTCTGACTTTCATTGTGTAACTCGCTTCAGTACTTAAAAGTGCTAACGCCAAAAGGCATATCTGACCATTTTGAAAACAAAATCCCATGCATAGCCACAGCTACATTGCTATAAGTATAAACATCTTCTTTTTAGGTCTACTTACTAATAAAATATGAGCTATCAGTAGGAATAGCCCGGTGGCTGTAGATTTTGGCAATACTTAGTATTCATGCATTATTACTGAAAGTAGTGTTCAGCTGTTATAAGTGCCTTCTCTTGGCTAAATTTTCATTTTCGTTCATGCCTAGCCTATACCACATCGACAAAATCCGCGCACCGAAAGAATTTTGCAAAGCGCTGAGTGAAATATGAGCAGTGGTGGCCTAGTGGTATCGGCCGCGACTTACAATTACTAGGTCGTAGGTTCGAACCCCGTCAGTGTTACTTTGTGTAAATTATTCAATCACCACTGCTCTCAAAACGGTGAAGGAAAACTCCGTGAAAAAACTGGCATGTCCTAGAGTCAAAACTTCGAAAACATGTGACATCTACCAATTCGCACTAGGCCAGCGTGGTAGAATACGGCCCACTCCCTCTCGCCGAGAGAAGGCCTGTGTCCCAACAGTGGGAAAATTGTAAGCTGATTATGTATATATATGGCACTCATAGTTACGTACGTAAGTATGAGTGCCGAAATTCAGCAAGGTTGGATAGTTTCACATATTTATTAGGCAAATTTTTCTTCATATCCCTCCGTGTAGTACATTACATTTAGAAACGACACCCATACAAAAAAAACAACACAAACTATTCATTGATAGGCCACAGTATGGCATGGTATACGGCATACTGGCGTATCCAATGTCACCAATGTGTTTGTGATCAGACGTATAAGGAACAGCGTGTTCTGTGTTTGTAGTTTACTAATTTTCCCTAGAATGGAGGATCCTAAGACCGGACGGGTATTGTCTCTGGCTCGCTAATACCCGACAATTGATGTCAAATGCTGTATATAACTATGCTTGCTAGTTGCGCGTTAAACTCTGCTTGCGCGATGTAGAATTGTGCCTGAAGTCAATGTGATCATAGTTTGCACGTAACGGTGTAGATGCCGCCAGACATTTCACTATAAATGAAAATAAAACTCGAACGAAAAAAAGATGAACAGAAATCGAAGGTCGCCGATAACACTTGTACTCATTTTTATTGACGCAGTGAAAATAACTGTCTCTGACACCAACGATAACAAAACTAAAATTAGGTCACCTTGAAACATATGTTGGTATCGGTATGTATGCAGAGTAATATCAATTAACACGTGTGATCTATGTATGTCTTATCTGTAGATATGATGGTAATTAAATTGTTTTGATTATTATTTATTTATATCGTAACTTAATTTTTAGGGATCCGCACCCAATGGGTGCTAAGACAGACGGACGGACAAACACAGAAGTAAAAGGGTCCCACTTTTACTTCTGTGTTTGTCCGTCCGTCTCTCACAGGGCTGTATCTTTGGGACCGTTATATCCGGTAGATCCTTGACATTTTCACAGTGTGTCCTAACGATGGCCCTTATGGATATTTTAATATTAATATATCATTTTTTTTTAATAAAGAAACGTGTTTAGAGAATTTAAAAGATATGTTGATTTTTTTAAGCTATTGCATAGCTTCTATCGCGGGCCTTGAGCGCGGGGACCGAATCCAGAAATACCGTAACGAAAAAACCTCACGCTCCCCCCATCGTCTAACGTCGTTTCAGTTCGGCAGTCTTCGGCACGGTATGTTTGTGTGCGTGCGACTACATCTTTTGAAAACAATTTATAGATTTTCAAAAAGAGCATGCATATTGCAGGGCGCGAACTCAGTTCTACACACTTGCCATGTTACTGATAGTCGCGATGTGCTAAACTTGCGATTAATTTTCTCTCTGAAATAGGTCTTCTATAGAGATATGTCATAGACGTCATCGACGTTGTCATGGCTACCTTAAAAACTTTTCATATAATTAATTATTAAGTACTTTTATTCAAATTAATTTAGTAGTGTTTTTATAAAATAGCTTTTTTTTTTAACGGAAAAGCTAAGATGAATGTCACGCTAATTTTTCATTGGACTTTTAAATTATTTATAGTGTTGTTTACTAAATAAAAGCGCGTGATTTTATAGAGTAAAAAGTGCTCACGCGGCCGTTTTTTCAATTGTTGCAAGAATTCAAAAGACTGTCTTTAAATAGTGTTCAGACGATTGCTCAAAGTGTATTAGATTTCATTAGTTATAGAAATGGCATTTCAATAATGACTTTCAACTGCCAAAGTCTAAATAGTCATAAATACGATTTACAAGATTCAGTTACGAGACAAACAAATGTGTTACTTCTTACCGAAACTTGTATGACGCATGATAATCCAATTGAAATACCTAATTTTAATTGTATTGTTCAGTTCAAACGAGATACTGTTTCAAAAGGTGGGGTAGCTATTTACCAAAATAAAAATTATATTACTAATATTATGACTCCGAATATTGAAATAAATATTGCACACGTTAGCGATGTTAATGTTAGGCGCTCAGTTGTTGGAGATATTTGTGCGTGCTTATGCAAACTTAGAAATGGCCTACAAATAGTTATGGTAGCAATTTACATTTCTCCGAATCCAAAATTGGACGAGGTAGAGCATTTTATTCATCGCACTTTACTGGAGTACACTGAAGAAGGCTCGAAAATACTTGGTACAAATGGTAATAAATTTCCACTTATCTTGGCTGGCGATTTCAACATTAACTTCGCTGATAAAAAATCAGAGCGGTTGACAACTTATCTATCAAAAACATTGAATTTGAAAATGATCCACAAGAGTCCACAACAAAATATGGGACCACCATTGACGCGGTATTTTCTAGGTATTTAGAGGATATTAAGTCGCAAACTTATGTTTCTTATTTCAGTTATCATAAACCTATAGTTTCAATGATAAATATTCCTGAATAACCAACAGCTACTGTAAGGTAATAAAACCCACATGTATTGTAAAATAATAAAAATATTTTAAATAATATTAACTTTTTATTTATTTAATAAAAGAAAAATTTGTTTTCTTATCGGTCACCACGCTCAAAAAGTGTAACTTGAATTAATATCAAAGAAAAAGAAATACTGCATAAATAAAATAAATAAATAATTATAATTGCATAAATTGATACAAAATGCTATGCAATAGCTTTACCGCGGCAGTCCCCGAGTGCCACACGTCTTTTTTTTTTTTACAAATGCTTCACACAAATTTTTTCTGCATCGTGGGTGCGATACAAACATATAAAACTGACATAGACAAACAGCCATACCCGAGACTGATACTTATAGGTCACACAATTCCGACCATGCAGTAATCGTACTCCTATTTTTCTTTTTGTGAACCTAACCTAACCTAACCACTGTCAGTATGTCACTAGGCTATTATATCTCATGAACCGTGATAATTAGGCAGTTGAAACATTTACTAATGAAGTATTTCTGTTGCTGCTAGAGCGACAAATACACATTTTATTAAATAAAAAGTGTCACGGAACCCTTCGTACGCGAGTCCGACTCGCACTTGACCCTATCTGCGTTTTATTTTTTGCTGCTTCATGTGTTCTATTCAGCTAGAATCGTTATATTTTATTCATCAAAAATCATGTTGAAATCTGCATGTCATGTTTCAATCTGCAAGTCATGTTTCCATTAATTTTATAACACCAAAAACAAAACACTAGTATATGTATTTATGTATGATATTGTATAAAAAAAACTCTTTTGTTATATTAAATTGATTCTAGTAAAACAGGGTCCGACAATGCACGACTTAATGGCCAGATTAACTTTATTTATTACATAATCCCTGACCGAATAGATATTAGATGTCAAAAGTTCATTTGACTTTACTTCGGATTTCAAAATATGATAATATATGCTAAAAATTATAGCTGTTACCGATAACAGCTGCCATTTCCTGCTACATGTTGTGCTTATTACTTACGCAGTCCTTCATTTTAGTCCAGCAATTAACGAGTAGGATGCAATCCACCACTAGGATCCAATGCGGGTTGATTGCCAAAAGTCACCGACTGAAATTAATTCCACCAACCTATGTACATCATCAACCTGAATCTAAGCACAAGTATTTTCCGGATTAATGGAAAGATGCTAGAGTTACCAATATATACCAGAATGATTAAAAAAACTTTAGACCTATTTCGCTATTATAGACTGATGATGCGTTGTCCGACCAAACTATTAACGCCATATTTAGATAACAATAAAAAGTGCTTGGGACTGTTTTTAGATTTTGCCAAAGCCTTTGACACTGTTGCAATACTTATATTTCTTAAGAAACTGGACGTCTATGAAATCAGAGAACTGTCATTAGTTTCATTTAAAACCTATTAAACCAACAGATGCCAATGTGGGATGATGGTGAGATAATCATTTCGCAAAAAATATACTATTTGGAGTTCTGCAGGGTAGTGTTCTCGGCTCGACTGCTTGTTTCCACAAAATCCAGACTTCAACATATGATTCTTTTTTATGCACTTGAAACACGAGAAAATAAAAAAAAATATATCGATCATGTTAAATATATGAATGGTTTATATTTATATGGGAGCTTTAATATACCAGCAGCTCTTTTTCAAACCCCACATTGACTTGGTGA
Source organism: Sesamia inferens (assembly GCA_037179545.1). Classification (NCBI taxonomy): domain Eukaryota; kingdom Metazoa; phylum Arthropoda; class Insecta; order Lepidoptera; family Noctuidae; genus Sesamia; species Sesamia inferens. The sequence goes on from CM073939.1 coordinate 11,948,572, forward strand.
ACAAACGCACCAGAAAATTTACTCACATTTTGAAACTCCTGCGTAACTTTGTCGACAAGAAGACTCTTAACATGGTTTATGTGACTTGTCAACTCCGTGTTATTGTATTAGAATATGGAGTGGAGTTAATATTTTTTTTTTTTTTGTAAATTACACATAATTATATAGGTATATAAAAAATCTTTCCCATGAGATTCCTATTCTTTTGCTTTATTTCTGTGCTAACTTTTAACACACATGGTCATTAATCCCAATAGTAGTCTATAGTTAGTATTTTGTATGTCAATGTAGGTAAGTTATATTAGCACTACTTCAGTCAACTATAGCTTAATACGTTTTTCTTATTATTTATGATGCAAAATTAAAGAAAAAATCATATTATCAAGTTTCATCAAAACTTTCTCGTGAAAAATAAGTCAAATATTCCAAACGCAAATATCGACCAGGTGTCTAAAATAAAAATCTCTATACCTGAGGCTTACTTAAATATTTTGTAAATTTAATTTATAGGAAAAACCCGTTTTAAGGCGATTCAGATAACTCAAATAATTTCAAATGCTATAATCGTTCCATGATGCGAAATCGACATTCCGAATGATCGAATCATCAGACAACAATTAAGTATTCAATTGAAAGGAAAACGGACGACCGCATACCTAAGTATATACTATGTACCTCTTTTTTCCAGTCTAATCTTCAATCACGCTTTATTAGTTTTCGTAATAAGATAAAAACTCGATAAATAAAACTAATGAGCCAATTACAGGCAAAATTCTTATCCAACATGAAATTCATTATTGGATTAGTACTTTTTTTGTTTCATTGAAATACCAGTAGTTTTTTAGATTACCGTAATTTTATCTTTGTTTTTTTTTTACATTATTAGCATGTCCAACATTATATGCTCATTAATAAACATCACATTTTGGATCACGTCCGGGATATCGTCGGTGTAGTATCGGATTAGTCTGGTTCTAGGATCATTAGTCAGGCTTAGGCAGGGAATTATGCCTGCTACCTATTAATTGTTTTATACGTGCATATTGAAATTGTACATACATAGAAACCAATTATTTATCAATCAACATAACTGTGACCAATTGCGACTAAACTCCTTTATCACCCGGTTCATACATTAAAATTTCAATACGAACGACTCATTTCGGGTACAACATAAATTAATTTGCATATTTTCGACCACAAATTCGTTGTGAAAGCCAAAATCCCTTCGACATTTCTGGTCGAGTTAGGAATAATTTAAACTCACGTTTCCTTTTTAGTTATCTTTCAAGTTCATAAAAACGAATCAAAAATCTGTGGTAAGTTCTCTTAGTGGGTTATCAAAATAAGATATAAGGTCAGCGTGACAAATATCAGCTGGTGCCAACAAACACGTGCTTATGATAATATGTATGTTCTTGGAAGATACAACAATATTTTCGCACTAAATTAGGTTAAGGGGCCAAACATCGCAACTTTAGGAGATGTCAAGGGCTTATTGTTGTTTTTGTTGGTTGTTCGGGCTTCTAGGTACATTGCTTTCCTATTTGAAGCGCATGCAGTCGCTTGCTATTTGCAGGTATCCAACAAAGAACAAGCAAAACTTCAACACTTACAATTAAATAATAGGCTATTTTATAGCAAAATACAGAAATGCAATTGTATCTACAATTAGACTAAGAGATAAGTAATTTTGCTATACACACATTATTTTGCTATAAACCTACACCTGTGCTATCGTTTTATATTAAAAAGACGTACTTAATCAAGAAATAGAGTGTAATTTTAGCAACCAGATTAAATAGACGACAAGGGGCTTTTTATCTACAGCAATAGTATATTTCCAATTTCAGCTTGGAATTTTTTAAGGAACGATTAATAAATCTAAGGAGCTTCTAATTCGGGTCAGAACTACTGAAATTACGGAGTCAATAGATATAGATAGAATAGAGTTGCGAAGGTTAGAAGGATGCTTCTGATTACCATTGGAAAAAAACCCCAAAGGGGTTAAGAAAAGGCTAGGTAGATTGTTGGAATGAGGGGTAATAGTGATGTTTCCTGGGTAAAAAAAAAATTATTCTAGTTAGTCCGTCATTCAGATTATTGAAAAATATTGCATACGTATATTTTGCTTTATGAAATCAATAAAAATTGACAAACATAAAAGGCCTGTTCTCTCTGCAACTCTGTTCCTGCTGCATATTAACGATCTGCTGATGCCCGGTATCTATGGGTATGCAGATGACAGCACAGTTGTGGAGAGATACCTGCCGGAAGCTCGGGCTAGTAAGGAAACTATCCGGTCCGAAAGAGAGGCCATGGTAGAGCGTGTGAGTGCTGCACTGCAGGCAGTCTCCGAATGGGGCAATGCCAATCTTGTAGCATTCAATGCCGCCAAAACACAGGCGTGTCTTTTCACCGCCAAAAGGAGCCCGTTTGTTTAATTTGTTTAATAATTATAAACTAGCGCTTGACCACAATCCCTCCTGATGGTAAGCAATGATGCGATCTTTGATGGTAAAGCGCGCTAGTTTATTAAAAGCCTATTCACTCAGAAAAACTGAGCGAATAGGAAGGAAGACGGCAATTAAGCGAGGTGATGCAATGTTAAACCCAACAACACGACCAACGATGCAGCGCCAAAGGGAGATTGATCTGAAGACCCTCCAAGACCAAACTCCCAACACAACAACATTAGGCGCATCGTACCAGGCACACATCGCAACACAACTGCTCAGACCCGTCCTCCGTACGGCTTCACCAGACATCATGCCGGAACACGACAAATCGCTTGGCGGCAAGTCTTTGTCTGGTGGGTGGTAACTTCTGCCGGCGGCCGATGTTATGACCTACCACCGAGTACCTACCTTACCTTGGCTCCTACTTTTCAGAATGTATCCTTGGAGTGTACCGACCGCCTTCAGCTTTTGGGAGTTGAGATTACCTCGAGCCTTAACTTTGGGCGGTTCATTGAGTCCAAGGCCAGGGTGGCTGCCAGAAAACTAGGCGTCATCGCGAAAGTCCGGCGGTACTTCACACCTGGGCAGCTTCTAATTTTATACAAAGCACAGGTCCGCTCGTGTGTGGAGTACTGCAGCCACATTTGGGCTGGTGCTGCGAAATGTCACCTTGCCACTTTGGATTCGGTGGAGAGGCGTGAGAAGAGGCTGATTGGCGACCCAGACTTAACTCGAAACGGTCTCCAAAGCCTGGAGTACAGGCGTAGAGTAGCCAGCCTTTCGGTCTTCTATAGGATGCATTCTGGTGAGTGTGCAAGGGAATTGCATGATTTAATTCCCCCATCTCCGTTCCATCATCGGACGACCCGTCGTACGGCGAGTTTCCACCCTTACGTTGTTGACACCACTGCAATCCGGACGAAGCGTTTTGCTTCCTCCTTTATACCGCGTACATCGAGGGACTGGAACAATTTGCCGGCGTCGGTGTTTCCGTCACATTACAATTTGAGTGTCTTCAAGGCTAGAGTGAATAGGCTCTTAATAAACTAGCGCGCTTTACCATCAACGCATCACTGCTTACCATCAGGCGGGATTGCGGTCAAGCGCTGGTTTATAATTTATAAAAAAAAAAAAAAAAACCTATGGTCCTAGGATCTCTTGGTAAGTAGATAATACATATATACATAATCAGCCGATAAGGTTCCCACTGATGGAACACATACCTCCTCACTATGAGAGGGAGTCATCATCATCATCTCAGCGTTAATCCCAGTCGTCAGCTTTGGAGTCCTGGGGTCCGCTTTACATTGGTAAATAATAAAGTTTAGCCAGAATCAGCAGTTAGATTGCTAACTGCTGATTCTGGCTAAACTTTATTATTTTCCTTGAAGCGAATGCCGTCTGACCTCCACAGCCCGAAGGCGATATCAAAGCAGTTAGACCAATTGTTGGACTTTGGAAGGCTCCAACAACCCGTAACGACTGCCATCAGATGTTCGTATGGCAACCGGGACCAACGGCTTTGCTGTGCTTTCCGAGGCACGACCAGACCAGTGCAAATATTCATATTCATGCATACAAACCTCTATGAGAGGGAGTATTAACAAGATTGTCGTGAGTCAAATAAATGTTCGAGGTAGACTACTTCTCGTGTTACTCAATTATAATTTCGTTGTGATAGGTCAGTAGGTTGTTAGACAACTTTGACATGGCGTCCATTAGTTGTAGTACAAACTTGTAGAATTGCTTAATTATATGTAATTATAGCGTAGTTGTAAGTAAAAGTATATCACATATCCTCCCGTGGGTGTTGTAAGAGACAGAGGCGACTAATGGAACTCTAACCAGGAAAGCGGGCAGCAGCGCTTCTCCTGTGGAATATTAAATTTCTGCGATCCGCAAGCCGTCTTCCAAGCATGGGGGTTATGGCAAACCCCTCCAATGTAACTTTGGGGGAGGCCTTTGTCCAAAAACTAAAAGTTTGTCAATAAAATATGAATACGAATAATCGTTTCAGCTTTCAAGAAATTATTACTTCAATTCTAGACTTTAAATTTCCTATTATCCATAATTTCGGATTTTAATTTTAACATAAGTATATTATATTTTGTTTTTTATTTATTTCCAGCATCTTTGGTTAATACTGCTGAGCATATTATCCTGCACCCTAATTGCATACCACACTATTACTCTCAATTTGAATCATTTTGCTAATCCATTGCTCCATGTGTTTGAAAAATGTGTTTGCTGAACAACGTAAATAAGGCAATAAATGTTGTTATACTGTCAAAAAGAAACCCAATGCACTAGCATTGGGTTTCTTTTTGACAGGGTAGTCACTTAACTCACTATCACTAGATAGTGAGTTAAGTGACTACCCTGTCGAGTACCACCGACCAGCGACCATTATTGCTACCATTTTAAGGTCCGACCAGGTACACACGGCAGTACATCATGCTACTACAATCTGTCAAATTTGTTTATTCCATTTTCAACTTTATTGCTAATGCATTAAGGCTCAAGATTGTGCAAATATTTTACAGTTTGGGGTAGCTTGAACTGCTGTCGTCCGTACTATTAGCTATTTCCATTAATTATAATTTGTGTCCGTTTCATTACAATAGGCTTGTCTAGTTGGATCTTATGGAACTTGTCTTAGTTCCATATATAACTGGCGAAATATAGGTGTTATAAAAGTTTGCTTAATACTTCGTAGGTTACAGGCATAACCTTATGTTATACCGTGCTTTTATCTAAACCTACTTCTCATAATCTGAAACCAGTTTAACTGTTGTTATATAAATTATGCGCATAAGGATAAATTATAATTTGTCTTTCTGTGATTAATAAAATATGGCGGAAAGGATACATATATGTATGTTTTAATCGCAGATCGATTAAAACATATGATGACATTGATGTTATTTAGATTTTTTGAAATTATGCTATTAAAAAAATTAATTAAAGGCCAATTTACAAAAAACTCACAAAAACTCTACTAATGATCAAACATTTTGATTTCCTTGTCCGATTCGCAATTATCGTCTTGTTAGTAATTTAGACACAAAGTTGATTAAAAAATTAAATTTGAGAAATTTGAATGTAACGATAGATGGCTTGTGTGAAAGATTTTTTTTTTTATAATCATAAACTGGTGGTACTTGGCCGCAATCCCGTCTGATGGTAGCCAGTGACGCAATCGATGATGCTAAAGAGCGGTAGTTTATCAAGAGCCTATTCACTCAAAAACAACCGAGTGAATAGGAAGGAAGACGGCTGTGGAGCTAAGTGATGCAATGTTAAACCCAACAATACAAGCAACAATGCTAGGGAGATTGATCTGGTGATCAACACGGCGCATCGTGCCCGGCACACATCACAACGCAACTGCTCAGACCCGTCCTTCGTACGGCTTCACCAGACATCATGCTGGAACACGACGAATCGCTTGGCGGCAAAACTTTGTCTGGTGGGTGGTAACTTCTGTCGGCAGTCCGAGACGATGATTACTTACTTATAGTAAAAGTGTGATGTGCCGCACACCCCAACCCTAAGATAAACACAAATCAACTTTATTTCAATGACAGTTAAGTTGATTTCAGTGTGTTTGAAGTTATAGCGAAAACTGAACGTTATTTTCTAAAAGTTAAATTTATTTTTCCATAAACTGCTTATATTTTTGGAAAACAAATCGCGATTAAATAGAAATAGAGATATGGGAGAAAGTGTCTTGTTACGCCGACACCAAGTAATGTAAATAGGGGTGACGACCAGAGAATCATCATCATCAACCTTTTTATCGTCCCACTGCTGGGCACAGGTCTCCTCTCATACAGAGAAGGATTGAGGGATTGGTTCCACGACCAGAGAATAATGATGATAAATTGAATGAAGAAGAGGTAAAACTCTCTTTTCACGGCTAAAATACTGAGTATTTCTTGTTGAAATCTTTCAGTTTTAGCAACTGAATAAATATTAATAATAGTGACTTGGCTCGCGAGGTTGTCGACATATGGGAAGTGGATTCAGCAATCATTGTACCAATAGTCGTGACAGCCAATGGCTTAATAGCCAAGAACCTAGACCTACACCTCAGCAGGCTCTCGTTAGACGGCTGGCTCAAAGGCTTGATACAGAAAATTGTACTTCTGGACACGGCATTGTCAGGAGGTTCCATCTGTTGCCGATGCCGGTAGGTTACTATGTATTTCTTTTATTTTCTCTTAGTCTATGTACAAAATCATGACAATGAATACATATTTATAAGAGATAACGGTGACGACTATACTAGAATAAACTGTGTCACACTCATTAGCGTCTTCCAGACTTAATTATTAGAATTACTAGCTATTTAATAGTAGTAGGTATTTGAGTATTATGAACTATACATAAGTTCAAGTTCATCATGTTTTTAGGGTTCCGTAGCCAACTGGCAAAAAACGGGACCCTTATAGATTCGTCATGTCTGTCTGTCCGTCTATCCGTCCGTATGTCACAGCCATTTTTTTCCTAAACTATAAGAGCTATACTGTTGAAACTGGGTAGGTAGATGTATTCTATGAACCGCATTAAGATTTTGATGCAAAAATAAAAAAATAACAATAAATATTGGGGGCTCCCCATACTTAGAACTGTAACTCAAAATTTTTGAATTCATCAAACACATACGATAGGTCTTCAAAAATGATATCGAGGTTTCTAAAATATTTTTTTCTAAACCGAATAGTTTGCATGACAGACGCTTCCAAAGTGAAAAAAAGTTGGTCCCCCCCCCCCCCCCTCTAACTTCTAAAATAAGAAAATGAAAAATTTAAAATAAAAGCAAAGAAATAAATACTTTACTTTACTTAAAAAAAACATATGATGTACATTACTATAAAAACTACCAACGAAAATTGTTTTGAACGAGATCTAGTAAGTAGTTTTTTTTAATACCTCGTAAATCGTAAACCGCTTAAATTGATAAACTTAAATCCTTTAATTTCATAAATCAATGGTACGGAACTTTGTGCGTGAGTCTGTCACGCACTTGGCCCGTTTTTTTTTTTTTTAAGACGGAAAGATCATTTCGTTTCATTATACAGCACAGTTGATCTGTTGTTAAGTATCAATAATTTATTATTTTATTAATCCTTTATACTTATCTAATAAGATTGCATGAGAGCATCGGACGGGTTTTTCTAATAATTAAAATAATATAGATTTGATAGAATACCTAATCGACAAAATTGACGATTAATGATTTTGAATAATTTTGATTAATGTATACAGGATTTTGATTTTGGATTTTAGATTTTTTTTAAAGTGATGGATGGAAAATCATCAAATGAAGAGGTCATTTTTTTTTTTAATAATTATAAACTAGCGCTTGACCGCAATCCCGCCTGATGGTAAGCAGTAATGCGATCGTTGATGGTAAAGCGCGCTAGTTTATTAAGAGCCTATTCACTCAGAAAAACTGAGCGAATAGGAAGGAAGACGGCAGTTGAGCGAGGTGATGCAATGTTAAACCCAACAACACGACCAACGATGCTGCGCCAAAGGGAGATTGATCTGAAGACCCTTCACGACCAAACTCCCAACATAACAACATTTGGCGCATCGTACCTGGCACACATAGCAACACAACTGCTCAGACCCGACAGACATTTGATGATTTTCCATGTCCTTATATAGGCCAACAGTTTAAATGAGATGTTGTCTGAAGCAGCAGCCGTAGCACAGAAGGGGTGGAGGTGACTTGATGCGAGAGCTCAGTCATTCGTCAACTTTTGACAACCAACTATCACTCGTCCCGTACCCGAAAGGTCACTTTTTTTTTTATTTCGGATGCGAAATCATCAAATGACCTCTCTCGCTCTGGGTGGAGCGGAAGGCGGTGTCAGACTTTTACTGACTAAAACCTGAGCGCCAGGGCCACGGTTTCTTGTTTAACCAACCCGCAACCCTGATGGTGGGGTCACAGTATGTTCAGGATGGTCACCTAACCACGGACCGGCAACGGCAAGTGTTGCTTATATCAAGCATACCATCCATGACTTGACTATACTGTCTTGTGTTCTGCTTTTTGCTCTGCAAAGTATTTACCGTTATAAAGACATGACACTAAGGTAGGTATCCCCATTTTCGGCTGAACTGTTCGAAATGACAATGGCTTGGCGACAACACGGTTATTTTTTTTAGATCTTTAAGAACTGTTACAACAGAAAACGGTACTTCATAAAGTGCAATCACTATGTCAGGTACCGTTAAGAAACTGGCGGTCCAATTTCTTGCACTTTTAAAGAAGTAGGCCTTTTTCTTTGGGCCCGTAGTAAAAATGGTTAATTATATGTTCAATCATATATGTAAAATTGCAAAAAAACAAGCTGTAAATCGTTATACAGTATGTTAAGAAAACCCTGTCCGACCCATAAGGATAATAAAGGTTAGGTAAACACATGACCAAATATAATATAAAATTTTACGTAATCATCATAGTACCAATACAAATGAATTTTGAAATAATCTTTTTTTCCCGCGAATTAATTCCAAGTTCCCCGAAATTTGGTAATTTTTAAAAAGTGACAACAGCGGTATTATTATGAGCGAATAGCGATGCGACCACGTGCCGCGTGCCCTGCCGCCCGCCGCCCCCGCCGCCTCCGCCGCCGCGCGCGGTAGTGTGGATAACGCAGATTTATTAAGTTACCTCTTTTTGCGAAATAATATTTATTTTTTTGGTGTTTTTTTTTTTATTATTTAGCCCGGTTTTGTATGCATTAGTAGAATCAATTATCGATACCTAACAACACCTTCACGGGTCGGACAGGGTTTTCTTAACATACTGTATATGTAAAATTGCAAAAAAAAACAGGCTGTAAATCGTTATATATCTTTTTCTTTGTCTAGCAGGACAATTTATTGGTAACAAACACACTATCAGTAGCAATAGATTTCATTTTGACAGTTCACCAACATTCATTGCGTTATTTACTTTGTAGAGCAGACATTTTTTTTTTAATAATTATAAACTAGCGCTTGACCGCAATCCCGCCTCATGGTAAGCAATGATGCGATGGTTGGTGCTAAAGCGCGCTTGTTTATTAAGAGCCTATTCACTCAGAAAAACTGAGCGAATGGGAAGGAAGACAGCAGTTGTGCGAGGTGATGCAATGTTAAACCCAACAACACGACCAACGATGCTGCGCCTAAGGGAGATTGATCTGAAGACCCTCCACGACCAAACTCCCAACACAACAACATTTGGCGCATCGTACCCGGCACACATCGCAACACAACTGCTCACACTCGTCCTCCGTACGGCTTCACCAGACATCATGCCGGAACACGACAAATCGCTTGGCGGCAAGACTTGCAATTGCAAAGAATTAGCAATATCCTTAAAAATGATTTCAATTAATATAATAATAGTAGATTAATAGTCCTACTATTACCTAGAAATAATCTATTCATTTAGGTAAATGCAATTTTAAAATAGATATTTGTGACTAGTTTCAGTTTCCTACAAATGCTTTGCTTTTATTGCCAATGGTTATAAAAATATGTCATAAATTACAAATATGGATGTGCCAATGTAATATATGGATGTGCCAATCAACTGGTTTAATACAGCGACATTCAAATATAATTAAATGCAAATGCTTGATAATGAAATGATTTGCGCCAATTTTATAGCTTTAATATAATTTAATTTATGTAATCAATAAAATTGCTACAGTTTTTTTTTAAACTATAAAAAGAACATCTTACCATCTAAATGCAGGTTTTTTTTAAATTTTCTATTAAATATTATAGTTAGCCAGGCCGGTGTCTCAACAGTGACAACAACAGAGGTTGCTTATGTACTAATGGGACGGATTTTCATGACGGTCGTTTCAAGATGCGACCACCGCTTTTCTACTAAATCCGTAGCTATAGTACGTAGTATTTTAATAATTCAATAACCTACCTCTTGGAAAGCGATTTTGCACGGTGTACGTCAAATTTCGAAACTCCAAATCCATTTTGGATCAGCTGAAACAATGAAAATCACTCTATTACATTTACATTATAAATCTCTCATAGAAAGTTAGTAATTAAACTTACAAAAAAACATACAAACATGACCTAAGAAATAGAAACGAAGTAGTTCTGCGTTTGATAAATATAGAAAAATTAAATTATTATACGAAAGCGTCCAATTATTATAAAAAATGCCAGATATAATCAAAGTGCAAAAACCCACATAAACTCCCTGAAACACAATATAAAATACTAAGTGAGATACTAAGTATAATGTGCCACAGGGATCGCATCTGGGCCCAGTTTTATTTAACTACTTTATTAACGACTTACCTAACTGTTTTCACAACTTAAGTTTATTTATGTAGGCAGACGAATTAAAATTGTTAAATCGAAAGACGATGCCCTCGAATTACAGTGGGATCTGGATAGGCTGATAAGTTGGTGTGATACAAATGACATGTACTTAAATTCAAGCAAATGCTATCACATAAAATTTACGAAAAATCACAATTTAATTGAACAGGATTATTGTAGGAAGCCGTGGTGGCCTCGTGGTTGAAACACCAGCCTCTCAAGCATGAGTGCGCGGGTTTGATTCCAGGTCAGGCAAGTACCAATTTAACTTTTCTAAAGTTATATGTACTTTCTAAGTATTTCTTGGACACCAATGACTGAAGGTGTAGGAAAACATCTTGAGGAAACCTGGACTTTAAGTCTGAAATCGCCAACCCGCATTGAGCAAACGTGGTGATTACGCTCCATCCTTCTCTGTATGAGAGGAGACCTGTGCCCAGCAGTGGGACGATAAAAAGGTTGATGATGATGATGATGATTGTATTAATGGGGTCAAAGGGGGATCTTGGTATTATATTTGATAGAAAACTGACATTTATTCCGCATATAGACAATATCATAAAGAAATCTTCTAAAACGCTGGGTTTTGTTATTAGAAATACCAAACATTTTAAGTTTTGTAAGACTAAAATGATACTGTAGCGTAATTTGGCGGCCACACTATGCTTCACATTCATTGCGGCTAGAACGCATTCAAAAGCGTTTTCCAGCGGCTTGGCAAAAAAGATCGTTCTTATAGTGATAGAATGAAACACTACAACATGATCTCCCTAGAGTAACGCCGACGGCTGAATGACGCAACGTATGTGTGCAAAGTAATGACCCATAAAATTTACTGCCCCCAGATATTGAATACTTTTAATTTCCGTGCCCCCTCAAGAATTCCTTGCAATCCAATAACTCCACTATGGCCACCACAAAGGAGAACGGTTTTAGGCGTGAAGGCGTGCGATTTTGTAAGGTGGTGAACAATTGTAGCAATAAAATTGATCTGCACGTTGACTCCTTTAGTAAACTGAAAGCCATAATATACAAATATCTTCACTCGCTATCTGCCAATAATGAAACATGTCTTTTCCAATAACTTAGTTTATGTTCTAAAATGAATTCTTGTACAACTCCATTTTTGTATGCATGCGGAGTTCACCTATAAGTGATTGTAACACTACTCTGTCACCTTCTAAAATTACATATTACTTTATGTACAACACCCAGTGTAAACCATTATTGGTGAACCAAAATAAATAAATAAATGAATGTGTGTTTATATATACATGTATTTACATATATTTAATAATAACTACACCTAAAATAATAATAATACACTTACATTATAAAACTACTCCCACACGTTATAATCAAAATTATAAAATGAAAATCAGAAACGATCACCAGTCTCTGAGACTATATTGTTGCACACATAAGCACATTTAAACAATAATTTACTCAAAAAGTAAATAATCAGTACATGAGAGGGTAGAATAGTTACAAATTGGCCTGCCGCCGTATTAAATTGATTTAAAATGTAATATGTAAAGAAAGAAAAAACGTTTATTTGCAGTAAAACATGACGCAAAAGTTTACAAAAACACAAAAAATAACACATAGTTGAGGGAAACATGCGTCACATCCACGCAAAACGGCTGTCGCTCAGCATTATGCTGCGACTCTTGCAAAACAGAGCCCAGCGCTACACCACCTACCTACACTTTTATTTAAGTATGCTCTGTTATTGTTTTACCTATTGTTATATCTGCATGCTTCGTCACTAGACCTGATAATTTGTACGTTAAATGTTAAATCTCATGTAAGTCAACTGTATTATGTTATTTTCAGAAAATAATGATTATTTAAACCAAAAGTTAAGAGGAATTATACAACACATATTTTTTGTTTATACGACACCTGAATATAGTTTGTTCAAAATAAGCAGCTGAATCGATTTCAATAATTTTAACACTATATTTTTTCCCAAATACATTGTCAAATTGTTGCAGTGTGGTTACCGAGCAGTTACGATATATCATAGTACTTGCGCGCGCGCTGACGCCAGAGGTCAACGCACAACGAAGCACGAAAAACGACAACCAAGGATGGCAAAGGCAAGCTTGTTTTTCATGATATCTTTTTGAAATTTTGTACATAAATTCTTTACTTAAAAATACTGGACACGTGTTTCGGGTTTCGTATAAACAAAAAATAATGTTGTATAATGTGTCAAATGGCAATGTTGAGACGCAATCGTCCTCTCTGAGAGAGAAAGTGAACTGTAATTCACCGCGCGTGTCAAGTGCGGGTCGGACAGTTGAATGTCACATGTGTTCAAAAATGTTTTGTTTTTTCACGATATTTTCCTCCACCGTTTTACGATTTGAATTTACATAAAGTTAAATTATACAATCATCTAGAATTAGGTATATGTATAGACTTTTTTATTTCTTGTTACTTGGTGAAGTCTAGACAATATTAATGGACCTTTGATATTATTACCTATTTTATAGCAAATTAGTTAGTCATTTTAGTATATTGCGTAAACTGAAAAATAAACGCAGCCGCTGCGCAAGAAAGCGCGGGTTCGATCCTCACACAGTGCACATATTTGTATGCATGAATATGAATAGTTGCACTGGTCAGGTCGTGCCTCGGAAAGCACGTTAAGCCGTTGGCTGCGGTTGCCACACGAACGTCTAATGGCAGTCGTTACGGGTTGTTGGAGACCTCAAAAGTCCAACAATTTATTGGTCTAACTGCAATGATATCTCCTTTGGGTTGTGGAGGTCAGACGGCAGTCGCTTCACGGAAAATATCTAAATTTAACGCGACTTAGATGCGACTGGGATTAAGCTGAGATGATGAGTTATGTATCTATACACATGGTAATTTATTGTTATTCGATGTACCTATTAACTAGGTACCTATATTTCTTCTTTCTACACTTCACTTGAACACACGTGTACACTAATCGAGATCAGTGCGGCACTGTTGAGACCTAGGGCCCTAGTCTGCTACTACAAAAGTATCAGAATGGTCTATCAGTGATGTCATAATAATCGATTTAGACAAGTTTCGTAATCTACTAACAAAATTGTGTCATTATGGCTTTCCAGTAGTCAATCACTAGCACTTCACTCCATATTAATAAATGTTCAAATTTAGTAGGTAGTATTACCAACAACCTTTTCATCGTCCAACTGCTGGGTACAGGTCTCCTCTCACACAGAGAAGTATTGAGCATAATCAACACGCTTGCTCAATGCGGGTTGGCGATTTCAGACTTAAAGTCCAGGTTTCCTCAACATGTTGTCCTTCACCTTTTAATCAGTCATTGGTGTCCAAGATATACTTAGAAAGTACACATAACTTAAAAATGTTACATGGGTACTTACCTGACCTAGAATCGAACCCGCGCACTCATACTTGAGAAGCTGGTCTATTAACTACTAGGCCACCACGATATGCGAGAGTTCATCATTTCTACTAACGGGTTTGATAATAATGGCAACACGGCAATGTATTACCATTCATAACTTTTAAGCACAGTGACAATGGAACCGTGTTAGAATGACAAATTTATATGTATAAATAGCAATCTATGGCCCCTGTGCGATAATAATTGTGACCAATAGGACACTAGTTGAGATCTATGTGATACTCTTCAATTAATATTGTACAAACATATCCTAACGCCTATTAACAATAATAACCGAAGAGCCATAATGAAATAATAAATCAAGTAATGATTACAATGAACTACGTATCCATTTACGATGCCATATGGTTAATTACATATTAAAATGTCAATAATAATTATTTTCTTTTTTTTTACATCCGTGTCAGAAGAGTTCAGTGTCGTTTATTTACTATCGCAACATGTTATTAGAGCAATTTATTCAACACTGTGATAAAGAAAGACCTTTCCTGTATTAATGATGACTTAATTGAGGTTTTTTACAAACATAATCAGCCTATAATTTTCCCACTGTTGGGACAAGGGCCTCCTGTCGGTGAGAGGGCGTGGGCCATAATCTACCACGCTGGCCCAGTGCTAGTTGGTAGATGTCACATGTTATCAAAGTTTTGAAGTGAAACTTCTTTACGCACGCTTGACTTGGGGCTGCTGTAAGCTGGCGAACGCGTGACGTAAGCGTTACGAAAAGTGATCGTTCAAGGCGAACGGAAGTTAAGGGGTTAAGGTCAAGGTCTACAACGAGTTTTTTTTTTTTTCAATAAAAATAGAAGATCTATGCAAAAATATTAATTTACCAATGAAACCATGAAATAAATTTAAATATTTATAGAAATTTAATATATGTTTATGTGTATACATGTATATATTGTACACACATATATATATATATATATATATACATACAGATGGAGCGAAAGAAGTTTCACTTCAGTCGTGTGGTCATAAGCACACTCGTATTTTTTTGGCACTAGGACATGCTCTTTCCTCACGATATTTTCCTTTACCGTGTTGGAATAAGCTATGATGAAATAATTTACACGATGTAAAGAGCCTGAGTAAGTCTATCTTGGACACCAATGACTGATTACAAGGTGAAGGAAAACATCTTGAGGAAACCTGGACTTTATAAGTCTGAAATCGCCAACCCGCATGGAGCAAGCGTGTTGATTACGTTTAATCCTTCTCTATATGAAAAGAGACCTGTGCCCAGCAATGGAACGACAAAAAAGGTTGATGATGAAAGCGCCTGATGGGCTTCGAACCTACCACCTACAACTTGAAAGTGGCTGCCGATACCACTAGGCCACCGCTGTTCTCTTACAGACCTAAACCAATATAAAAAAAAATAGCTAATAATAGCGTATAAAAAAGTTAAAATATTAAATAAATAACATAATTAGTGAAGAGTAGAAAAAAGTCTGTGCCAAAAGTCGTCTTAAGTTGGATTGCACATTATGTATGATTGTACAAATTAGCACATTATTAATTTTAAGCAATAAAATTAAGAAAAAGTAGGTACACGTTTCAAAATTACGAGTCGCCACATAGTTAAAAAGAAATCGCTCTTTTCAAATGACGAAATTGGGTGAATCAACCAAAAAATTAGCTATCAGTTACAAAATTGTTATGGAATATTGATCCTAACAGCACTTGACGCGGTTAAGAAGTGCCGATCATTTGTAGAATATTTGGCGAAATTCGTACTACATGTACCGGTACATGTAGTGCGAATTTCGCCAAATAACTCATACTAGGCCTACTGGGCCTAGTATGAGTTTTCATTACGAAACTCGATCGTCGATATCGAACGCGTTTGACTCATCGATTGGCCCGCTTCAAAGTTGTAAGAACTCTCAACCAATGAGAGCGCCAAACACGCTCGATATCGACGCTCGAGTCTCGTAATGAAAACTCACACTAGGTATACTGAATCCTTGTGAAATCGGCTCCGTCAGTTGTCACTATTCTCAAATGTTTGTGAAAGTAGTCGTACATATCTACAGGTTTTTTTATGTTGAAATACTAGCTTTCTGCCCGCGTCTTCGCCCGCGTAAAATTCGGTTATATCGCGCTTTTTAGTTTTCCCTCGGGAATATCAATTTTTTCAATAAAAGGCAGCATATGTCCTTTCTCAGGGTCTAAAGATTGTCTGTGCCAAATTTCATCAAAATCGGTTGAGAGGTATAAATCGAGCGAGCGAGCCAATCGATGAGTCAAACGCGCTCGATATAATTCTCGGTGGTAGGCCATAACATCGGCCGCCGGCAGAAGTTACCACCCACCAGACAAAGCCTTGCCGCCAAGCGATTTGTCGTGTTCCGGCATGATGTCTGGTGAAGCTGTACAGAGGACGGGTCTGAGCAGTTGTGTTGCGATGTGTGCCGGGTACGACGCACCTAATGTTGTTGTGTTGGGAGTTTGGTCATGGAGGGTCTTCAGATCAATCTCCCTTTGGCGCAGCATCGTTGGTCGTGTTGTTGAGTTTAACATTGCAACACCTCGCTCAACTGCCGCAGAAAAACTGAGCAAATAGGCTCTTAATAAACTAGCGCGCTTTACCATCAACGATCGCATCACTGCTTACCATCAGGCGGGAAAGCGGAACAGACAGAGTTACTTTCGCATTTATAATATTAGTATGGATAGAAAACGCAAACACCCGCTATTTCGTTTGCACAATTTCATATAGAGACAGTCACTTTTTTTTTACTTTCACAGATATTCTGTTTGCCAAACCACATATCAATTTGCATTATTCTTTTATGCGACAAGAACGAGACCTATTTATAGATGCTTTTCTAAAGTGTTATATCATGTCACAATCTCGGGTTCGTTTTGTCTATTAATTAAAAACTACAACCCTAATTGCGTAACACACTATTATTCTCCATTTGAATCGTTTTGTAGAACGTTGCTAATCCATTGCTCCATTTGTTCCAAAAAATGTTTTGTTCAACAACGCAAGCAACGAAATGAACTTAACTTTAGATTATTCGGATTTTTTTTATTTTTTTATTTTGCATTCACAAAATGATGCTTTCTGTAAACAACGAACCACAACGACAAACCACAGCCAATATAGAGCAATACAAGTACTTCAAAGCGGCCCACTTGGCACTCTCCAGTACGCTGTTAATAGTCAGTACAGTCATAAAATGTTCATGCGAGTACCACTCGGGCGCAAGCCTAATGAACGTAGACATTGAGTTGTGGAAAAAATTGATATCAGCAAAAAGGAAAAGAAAAAAACTCATGTCTTGTTGGTGTAGGTTTTGTGTAATGCTAACTTCATTTTTTATATACAAATTTTTCGCGGCGTTTACGCTGACTTTACTTGGTACAGCGCTGCTACTACGCAGCATAGTACGGCGAATATGCCGCGTAACCCTGGGACTACGCGTCCTAGCGCTTGATCTACAAGGCGTAGCGCTGTGAAAACGCGCCGCCCGATCAGCTGAGCGCTGACGCGACGCTGCGTCATCTCGATTTCTACAATAAGTCGAGAAATAGCCGGTGCGATGAGAGTGATACAAGCGTAAGCCGACTAGTTGATTCCTTAAAAACATCACTATAAAAAACGCATTGTTGAATAAGTCTGGGTGAAATCACCAGTCTGGTCTATGATTTATGTCAATATAAAAATGAAAGTAACTATGCAATCCCACAGTTAGCAGGTAATTGCGTCACACACTATTAGTAGCAATGGGTTTAATTTTGACACTTCAACAACATCCATTGCGTTATATACGTTGTTTATCTGTCACGTTTTCAAACATATGCAGTAATGGATAAGCAAAATGCTTAAAAATTCTTCCAACTGATAGTATTAGTCTGTTACGCAATTAGGGTGCTGGGGATTGATTCATGCATATTATATGCTTTATATGTATACAAAAAAATATATTCGTTTGAAACTATATGGCCCTCTACGTAACCCTAGGAGACTATACAGTATATTAAGAAAACCCTGTCCGACTCATAAGGTTAAAAAAAGGTTAGGTAAACACATGACCAAATATAATATAAAATTTTACGTAATCATCATAGTACCAATACAAATTAATTTTGAAATATTTTTTTTCCCGCGAATTAATTCCAACTTCCCCGAAATTTGGTAATTTTTAAAAAGTGACAACACCGGTATTATTTTGAGGGAATAGCGATGCGACCACGTGCCGCGTGCCCTGCCGCCCGCCGCCCGCGGAAGGGTGCATAACACACATTTATTAAGTTGAGGTAACTTTTTGCGGAATAATATTTATTTTTTAGGGGGATTTTTTTTAAGTTTAGCCCGGTTTTGTGTGCATTAGTAGAATCAGTTATCGATACCTAACAACACCTTCACGGATCGGACAGGGTTTTCTTAACATACTGTATACATTGTTGATCTGTCACGTTTTCGAACATATGCAGTAATGGATAAGCAATATGCTTAAAAATTGTTCCAACTGATAGCATTAGTTTGTTACGCAATTAGGGTGCTGGGGCACCCTAATTGTGATTCGTGCATATTATATGCTTTATATACAAAAAATATATTAAGTAGTTTGAAACTATATGGCCCTCGATGTAACCGCTATGAGACTATAGGATGGAAAAAACCGCTCTAGAATGTGAAAAGTTAAAAGAACCATTTCAAGATTGTTTTTATTACTTATTTTTAACAAACTGCATATTATTAAACCTCTAATAGCTCTATTAACGGTGTCATTTCAGATAAAATGACCTATTAATATTTTCGCTCATAAATATTAATAATTTGCTTCATTAACGGTATTTATAAGGAAAATGTTAAATATAATAAACAGATTTAAAAAAATGCTAAAACTTTGACAACAATGCATTAAAAGCTCGACGCATTCCCATTTCCAATAACTAATACTGAGATAAATAAAATTAAGTACAGACGACAGAACATCAGGTTACTACAATTTGTCAGATTTCCTTATTAGATTTTCAACTTTATCTCTAAATCATTTAGGCTCAAGGTTGATTGGGAATATCTGACAGTTTGGGGTAGCTTGACCTGATGTCGTCCATAAGTACATATCGATACACGTTCTAAGAACTTCATGTTATAATCATTTCTTATATTTACGACATAATCTTTCATTACGATTATAGCTAATACTTCTAAATGAATCTTGAATGCATGTTGATTATTGCTATTAAACCACATAATAAATCATGCTTTTGCAAATTAAATATCCCGTGGGTGTCATAAGAGGCGACTAAGGGAACTCTCACCAGAGAAACGGGCCGCAGCGCTTCTTCTATGGAATATCAAATTACTGCGAACCCCAATAATCTTTACACTTGGCAAAGATTATTGCAAACCCCCAAAGTGCCTTGGGGAGGCCTTTGTCCAGCTGTGGACCTCTGAAGAAGATTAATTACGCATCATAAAGTTAATGAGTTTATTTGTCTACCTTCTTGAACACATTGTCTTCAAGTCAATGTTGTCTTCCTGACAATGTAGACGGACACTGGTTAAAATGCCGTGTGTCTTTAATGCTGAGATCACATAGAAAATCTAAGTGAATGCAGAGATCACATAGAAAATCTAAGTGGATGCAGAGATCACATAGAAAATCTAAGTGAATGCAGAGATCACATAGAAAATCTAAGTGGATGCAGAGATCACATAGAAAATCTAAGTGGATGCAGAGATCACATAGAAAATCTAAGTAAATGCGAGGTTTTGTTTATATCTGCTATAACATATTGCATTAATTTTGTATCCATTGTGTGCTCGATTAACTGTGGTTTTATTACCTAGGTTATAGTAGTTTATAGTACCTAGGTTTGCTACTCTTTCACGCAAAAACTACTGAACGGATTTGGATGAGATTTGGCTTCCAAATAATGTTTCATTATCAACCTTTCTTTTTGTTACCGTCCGACTGCTGGGCACAGATCTCCTCTCATACAGAGAAGGATTTAGCGTAATCACCACGCTTACTCAATGCGGGTTGGCGATTTCAGACTTATAAAGTCCAGGTTTCCTCAAGATGTTTTCCTTCACCTTCAGTCACCATCAGTCCAAGATATACTTAGAAAGTACATATAACTTTAGAAAAGTTACATTGGTACTTGCCTGACCTGGAATCGAACCCGCACACTCATACTTGAGAGACCGGTGTTTTAACCACTAGGCCACCACGACTACTAAATATAAATAATGTTTAACCAGACATAATATGTATAGAGGATATTTTTTTTATCTCGAAATTTTTATGGGATCTAAGCTTGTGCCCGTAAAACCGCGGGACTCAACTAGTATTAAAATAAACCTGTATTGTCCAAATGCAGAGTAAACATCTTTCCTTAATAAAATGCCCAAAATTTACATTGTACGGACTACAGCAGGTCAAGCTAACCGAAACTGCCAAATATTCCCATTCAACCTAGAACCTTAATACTTTAGAAATAAAGTTGAAAATTTAATAAAGAAACCTTACAGATTGTAGTAGCTCCATGTGCTGTCGTCTGTACATCATATCATGTTAGTCAAATTTTGTTGCTAACCGTATCTAGGCATTAACAAAAGACCAACGCTCGGTTGACATCAAAATAGTTCTCGTTTTGTAAAGGCATTCCTCACCTGCCATTAACTTCTTCTATTTTTTGTACTAAGTAGGTAAGAGACCCTGGTTTTTCCAAGACAAAATGGGATCCAGAAGTAATTACTTTGAGCTCGTAAACTGAATATAATATTATACCTACGCTGACACAGTTACTTTTTTGAATGTTTGATTGACCATAACATAACTTTTCATTGTACTGTTAAATTGAACATTCTGTTATTCTTCTTATTGAAACAATAAGCAGCTTTTTTATCTATATTTATATACTAATATATAAAGCTGAAGAGTTTGTTTGTTTGTTTGAACGCGCTAATCTCAGGAATGCTGGTCCGATTTGAAAAATTCTTGTTGCATTGGATAGCCCAGTAACCAAGGTTTTAAGTTATATAACACACTGCGACCAATAGGAGCGGGGTATATAAAACAAAACGGGGGTGAAACCGCGAGACGCATCTAGTAAATTATAAACTAGTGCTTGACCGCAATTCCGCCGGATGGTAAGCAGTGACGCAATCGTTCCTGGTAAAGCGCATTAGTTTATTAAGAGCCTATTCACTCTAGCTAAACAAAAAAGGCCCAAAGTCTCCAGATTCCACATAAAATAAATTGTGCTTAACAAATTTTGACATACCTACTAACCGTAGCATTACTAACAGTGGGCCACATACGAAGGCTCAGAATCACACAAAGGGCAATGGAAAGAGCTACGCTCGGAGTTTCTCTGCGTGATCGAATCAGAAATGAGGAGATCCGCAGAAGAACCAAAGTCACCGACATAGCTCCGCGAGTCGCTAAACTTAAGTGGCAGTGGGCAGGGCACATTGCTCGTAGAACCGATGGGCGATGGGGCAGTAAGGTTCTGGAGTGGCGGCCAGGTACTGGAAGACGCAGCGTAAGGAGGCCCCAACAAGGTGGACCGATGACCTGGTGAAGGTCGCGGGAAGCCGATGGATGCGGGCAGCACAAGACCGGTCAGCGTGGAAAGCCTTGGGGGAGGCCTTTGTCCAGCAGTGGACATCCATAGGCTAAAGAGAAGAAGAACAGTAGCAATGACCTTCATTTTAACAGTTCAACAGCATTAATGAATTATTTATGTTGATGCGCAGATAAATTGTAGATATTAGCAATACCTACCCGTCAAAATGATTCAGACCGTGATCTATAGTGCGATATAGCATTATTATACAGTATGTTAAGAAAACCCTGTCCGACCCGTGAAGGTGTTGTTAGGTATCGATAACTGATTCAACTAATGCATACAAAACCGGGCTAAACTTAAAAAAAAAATCCCCCTAAAAAAAATAAATATTATTTCGCAAAAGGAGGTAACTTAATAAATGTGCGTTGACCACCCTTCGCCTGCCGCCAGCGGGGGGCGGGCGGCAGGACACGCAGCACGTGGTCGCATCGCTATTCGCTCATAATAATACCGGTGTTGTCACTTTTTAAAAATTACCAAATTTCGGGGAAATTGGAATTAATACGCGGGGAAAAAAGATTATTTCAAAATTCATTTGTATTGGTACTATGATGAATACGTAAAATTTTATATTATATTTGGTCATGTGTTTACCTAACCTTTATTATCCTTATGGGTCGGACAGGGTTTTCTTAACATACTGTATGATAAAATTTAAAAGAAAGAAACAAATCCGATCATAACGAGAATATTCGTCAATATCAACGAATTTTCATCTTTACTATAACAGACTGTCGACCAGACGACCACTCCTATGATCGAGAACATAAAAAAAGAAGTAAATACTCGACAGCGCGAGTGAAAGTATCATGCTCAGATTTCACACGCGTGACCTCAAAAGAATCAATGCTTCGTAGTAGTTTAACAGCGAAATGACAAAATAGCAGGGAGCACAGTTTTATACAAACGCTAATTGTCTTGAGACTTGAAAAGCGGCCAAGTGCGTGTCGATCTCGCATACGAATGGTGCCGTGCATTAAATTGATCCTACACATTACGCCTTTATCTATTTTTACCTCCTTTAACATATTTTTGGAATGAAGTTCCTTATCCTCCTCCTCCTTCCTTAGCTCCTGCAATAGAGTTGTGTTAGAAATCGTCACGTAATGGAAAGGTGTTACATATGTTATATGCAATTTTCTCTCTCTTTCTATTACATACGAATGTAAGTGTGCGTGAAAGCGTGTCCCACCCGCAAATGGCTTTTTTTACTTTTTTTTTTTATTAGTTGTTGTTATTGCAAATATAGTAATTCACCCTCTGTAAACATTTCAAGTAAGACAATACCATACCTATTAGGTAGGCTATTATGTTGGGTACTGGCCCCAATTCCCCGTTCACAAACTAAATTAAATTCAAGTTCAGTTCATCTTTTTTTTTTCTTTCATTAAGAAAAGGACAGAAGATAAAATGTTAGTTTAGACCTATGAAATTAGTCCGCTACTGATGTAAATTGACGTATTTTTGGTCGCCATATTTATAATCGCATCTAAACTGTCTATGGAATAAATTAATTTGACAGGATTAAACTAAAATATTATCTTTTATGCTTTTATTTTAATGAAATGCATTGACAAAGATGCACTTTCAAATTTAGGGTAATTTGTGAACAAGGAAAACAGCGCTACTGTCCTGATACGGTCCTGTGACAGACTGTCGGAAGGACGAATAGCGGAGCCATATAAGTAAGCTCCCATTGGTATCTGTTGGGTACGGAACCCTAATAAACGGAATTTCTCAACAGTTACGGTTCAAGAACGAACATTGGCCGTAGGTCGGTATCATCGACTCTCTCACTTCGGAACTTTTACTTCCTAATTCCTGTAGAGAATTTCTCAACATTTCAATATAATGGCTTCCGATTAATGAAGGCTTTTATATTTATCACTGATTAACTTTAATAGGTATTTTGGTCGTAATCTTAAAGTTGACTTGTAATTTGCTGAAATCGTGAAATCAGTCTTGGAATGTTGTGGTTTGTTTTGTTATATTGTCTTATACTTCAATAAAAAACACCAAACACTGTTTTGTCTTGAATTTCATCAAGACAAAACACTGTTTAGTGTAAACAGTCACACAACCAAATTTTTTTTTTCATATTTTTTTCATTTTTAAGACGGCGATGACAAGCGAAAACAATTTTGATACTTTTCAAAATGCTAATATGTAATAACTTCCAATAGAACTGCAGTGCAGTCGTCCCCGTCATGAACTGGAAATCATGGCCCTTTACCCGACTATAAGATGGTGCAAGCAGATAACAGTATAAAAACACATTACACCTGTATTCAATCTTAAATTGAAAGCTAGTTGATCCAAAAACACAGTCCGAAGAAATAGTAATAACAATAAAACTTTATAGACATATGTATGTAAGTAATAAAATAAAATATTAATAAAAATCATTCATATAATAAAACTGCATATTTAAAAGACTATAAAGATTCAATCAAAGGCTAAAGACGAGTTATTAACGACAATATTCCGGTGCATGTAGGTAGGTACTTTCTTGTGATAGTGCTCTTGAGATGCAGGCGAGATCATTGCCAATAAGCTTCTACTTTTACTTTCGACGTAAGCAGTTTATGCCTACCTACCGACCGGTTCAAGGCGTCGAGTTCACGAAAGTACTTATGACTAGCTTTTTCTCGCGGCTTCGCTCGTGTGGATGTCTGAAATTTTCTCTATGCAACGTACTAATAGGATAAAAAGTATTCTATATCCTGTCCGAGTCTATACTTTTGCCAATTTCATGATAATTGGTTCGACTATTTAGGCATAAAAGGATTACAGACAGACAGAATTACTTGTTACTTTCGTATTTAAGTATATACTGTATGGAAACCGCCAAACCATTAGACACCGATAACGAATATATAAAAATATATTAATGTTTTCTTTTTCAATAAATTTATTTAGCAAATTAAAAGAAATTTTGATTTTTTGAAAATATAAAAGCACAAATCTTACATACAAACATCTAATTTCTGTCTTAGAATTACATAATAGATGTTAAGTGTTTTAAATAATTAATTAACTCTACTTAAGCTCTAAATCATCAATAAGACTAATACTCTGCAGAAAATCAATATTTAATAACTAATAGTTACCTAATCGAAAAAAATCTTTATAAATGTGTACGTAGTACCATAGATAAACAGAAAGAACTACACGGCCTACACGGGTAGGTATTGCTCCTTGTTTACCGAGGTCAAATAGATACCCAGTGATACCCAGTAGGTACGTAACGTAACGCTAAATCATCAACGGACCACGATTGTTTGTGGTCGCGCATACCGTGACACCGAACTGGCACAAAATGAACTACGGCACAGTTTAATAGTAAGTACCTACCTACTTCAGCTTTCGTTTACCTTCAAAAGTGTTTGTCCTCCATTTTAAGCCATGGTCTTATCAAGATGAAACTACGAGTACCAGAGTATGAATAAGACAAAGTATAAAGTGTGTTGCAATTTCACTGTTGTAAAGCTAAACATTGTTTCAGTGTTTTAATTACTTTAAAATAACAACGCTTATTAATGTGCCTCTCGACTGTAACGATCTCGAGTACTAATGTATTGCGCATTTTACAAGTTTTCTTCACTATAATTATGGTAATGCAACCCATGGACTTCACGAGACTGCGGTGGGGATTTTATACGTAGAGTGCTTCCTTTAGGTTTTATTTTGATTTGTATTAACCTAGCAACTATATAGTAATGTAAAACACTGTTTTTTGGTAAACATTATTATCTGTACGCCTGCAGGTCAAGCTAAACCAAGACAGTAATATTTTCCTAATCAACCTTGAACCTTAATGCTTTAGCGATAAAATGGAACACCTATTCAAGAAATTTTACAGCTTGATGTACTATACTACTATGTTTTATCTGTACACACAGTGAAATTGATACAGATGCAACATTGTAGCATTGAGTAGAAAGGTGCTTATCTTGTTTGAGGACGGAAAGAAAGTAGTGGCGTATGCATATGAACGTGCAATGTTTTCATCTGGAACTGACAGGCGAAGAGACAAGGTTGGCAAAATAATTTAATGAGGAAAAGGTATTAAAAAATATTTTGTCGTTATCGATAACTAATAGAGAATAACGGAAAAAAATGGCGTCACATGTTGACGTCGACTTCAAATAATTAGGATAAAGACAAGGAGAGTGATGATGTATCAATAAAAACAATTTAGAATAAATTTTGCTAACGATTTCTATATCTATCCAATACACAAGTACATAAAAAAAAATTTGCTATATTTTGGAGATTCTGAAATGTCATTGTAAATACAATATGTAAAGGAAATCCTGTCCGATCCGTGAAGGTATTGTTAGGTATCGATAACTGATTCTACTAATGCCTACAAAGCAGGGCTTTAAAAAAAATCCTCCAAAAAAATATTATTTCGCAAAAAGAGGTAACTTAATACGCGTGTAGTAGTTAGTACTTAAGGTGATAGATACCCGTGAGCATCCAAAACCGCTCACTTTTGGAAGTTTATTCCTCAAGAATGCCTTGATCAAAAATTTTGAAAAAAATATGTTATGATCATAGATTCAAGCACAACATATTTATTGTTTATTATTTTCTATAGGGCCTATATTTACGCCAAAAAAAAAAACATTTCTACATGACGTTTTTAACCTTTAAATCGATATTTCTCTTAAAGCGCTTAGACTTTTTTAAATATTCTTACTCGCAGTAACGTATACTTGTAAGGACTATAGAATCATAGTTTTATTTTAAAATTAATGAAATATTTAATAAGAAAAGTAATAAAAATGAGGTTCCGCACGAGTTTCCGCCTAACGAAGTTCAGAGGGGCTCTATGCGGGACGCGGGCGCGGGTGGCCGGCAGTCGCGCGCCAGCGCTCGTGAGAGTAGACTGTGTCACTTTTTACTCTGCGCACCCTTGGATACCGACTTCGAGTGCAAGGAAATATTTTTAGTGATTTTGTGTATGATTATTGAATTTTTTATCTTAAGTTAGGTTTTTTTTATTTATTTACAATTTTTTTTCAAACGAAAGCACCTTCCATCTTATCTCTTCACCACCTATGGTTGACTGGTAGAGAATGCCTAAGGCATTAAGTCCGCCTCTGTACATTTCATGTGCGAAAGATTAAATAAATAAATGAAACTTAAAGAAAAAGAATAAAACAATTTTTGGGAACAAAATTTTTTTTGAGTTTTTAAATTTTCGAAAAAAAATAATTGCATCGTGTAGAGTAACTTTTTATTCGGGTCATTTTTAATGGTTAATAACCAGACTCGAAATTTCTCCAATTTTTTTGGCGGAATGAATAGGGGAAGGTCTAAGAAAGAACTTTGTACCCTAGCACTTTTAAAACGGCCCACGACGTGGTGGGTCGGACCCCCCCCCACACCCTATTCATTCCACCAATAAAAATTTACCCTTATCGTGGCAAGATTCTTTGTTCGAAGAAAAGCAAAAAAAAAATATATAGTAGCTTTTTTGGGCTATCAAGAACGTATAAAAAATAAGGAAAAAAATCTTAATATGAAAATTAAAAAAAAAACAAGACGTAGGTATATTATTCTATACTTTGCTACACGTACAGTGAATATTGCAATTTTAGTGATGTATATTATGCTATACATTGCTATGTTTAGGGAAAAATCAAAATCAAAATTGTTTATTTCAAATTAACCATCCGTTGGTGCTTTTGAATAGTCAATGTCGGTCAGTCCAAGAAAAGTGAAGCTAAATTGCACGTTCCAAAGCGTAGATCTCTATGGAGAAGAACGTGCAAGAAACTCCATGGAAAGTTTGAATGTTACTGGTAGTTTTGAACATTGACTAAAATATCATTGTAAATAACATGATTTGAAACAAAAATAACTGTCTTAGTGGAAGAAAATTGGTTTAATAAAATAAATCTTTCTTAAACAATTTTTTTTACAAATATATGTAACATAATAATTCAGATATCCTATTGCTTGCGGTGGTACTCCAAAAACGGTTTCTATTCTTCACATAACAAAGATGAATCTTCCATTTGTGCACATCGTACTTGCCTGGCCAGTTTTGCAGTACTTGCACCTCTGATATCCAGTTATTTGTGGCCAATGATCATATTTTTCTTCCCTTTGTACGGTACAACCATTTCGTCGATACTAAAAGCATTCTCTTCTGCTATGGTTAAACACTGTGTTTTAATACGATCAATTACAGGACGTAGTTTCTAATACCTATCTGATGTATCGGCTTCAGAATTGTTGGTAAAATGTAAAAATCGCCTGATTTTAACAAATCTCTTTAGGAGCATTATGTATGCTAAAGCTTTGCATAACGAAAATACTTTTACCAGTAATCTTTGTAGGATGGCATAACTACATTACCCATGATGACATTTATTGCCAAAAAAACTAGTATTTCTTCCCTTGAAACTATTCTGGATCTTCCTGTTCTATGTACGCTGTATAAAATATTTACTAAGCCTTCAGCGAAAAATCTATAAAAATAATCTAATCATGACCAATCGGAAGGCACATTTTCCAAAAATGTAGTTATTGCTATTTCAGCCTTGTGATGAAATTGTGCTTTTTGCTAACGAAAATATACGTTTAGTCGTCTGTTACGTTGTCTTTTTATTTTTCGTGCAACGATGGCAGAAGCTTTGGGTTTCATTTTTTGAGCGCGCGACAAAGTTGTGCCGACAGGCGTGGATGCAAGTAGTTGATTAGAAGGCAAAGATGAAATTTAAGGTAGAGCGTCATAATTACTTTCTGATATATTAGGAAATACCTAAGTAAGAATAGGTGTAAGAGGCACTTCGGTTGTATCGGCATAAATATCATCTGCACCCGTTCCTATTTCATGATCAGTTTGTGGGAGGTTTAAGACTTGAGACTGGAATTTATCCATGGTGCTAGAAAACTTTTTACTGATCCAAAGATTCTACTTCATCGCCGCTACTAGCTCCGTTTTGTGCCAGAGTCTGCATCCTTTTCAGGCACCAAGGCTTAAATGCGCCTAGCTCATAGCAGTCTAAAGCCAAGGCAAAAGAATCATGCAAAAAACCATCACCATAGCAAAACCAAACCATATTGTAATATAGCTAGGCAGATAATGTGTGTAACGTTATTTGTCAATTACCTTTATTAGGTAGCCATGCAGTAATAATAATATTATCTAGTATTTATTGTGGGAATCAAACCCACAACTTTGTGTGTCACTTTCTACAACCACTATTTCAACTAGGCGGTCAAACATCAATACACCTGTCTATTAAATTGTAATAAAATTTATTACAATTTATTTTATTTAATTTACTTGGTTTAGTATATAAGACAACACACATGCAATTAAAATTTTATACTATAAATATAACGGAAGGTAAATTACTGCAACTCTGGCGATGTCTAGTATAATTCTCACAGCAAAAACAGCAAATATATCAAAATGTGTAGGAACAAACATTCAGGCATACGTATTTTGTAATAAACATACACATACACATATAAAAGTCGTGATGGCCTAGTGGTTAAAACACCAGTCTCTCAAGTATGAGTGCGCGGGTTCTATTCCAGGTCAGGCAAGTAACAATACAACTTTTCTAAAGTCATATGTACTATGCCCAGCAGTGGGACGATAAAAAGGTTGATGATGATACACATTTAGGGGTATAAACAAAAATAAAATAAAACTTACCTTAGATAAAACTGAGAGTCGCATCTAGACAGTTACTTTTCACAGCTGATTTAAAACCATGACAGATAACCCACTATTTTTATTTTTGACGAGAAATGTCATGTGTTTAATAAAAGTGAAAAAATATTTTATAGTGATCGTATATTTTTATAAAGTTGTATGTATGGTCTACTATACAACATGAAGATAAAAGACATCTCAAAAAAAAAATCGGCAAATTTTTGCTAAGTCCAAAACATTTTTTTCCTTCCTTAAAAAATATATATAAATGATACTTGTAATTTAATCCGTGAAATTTGATTAATATTCCCCATTTATTTTTCTAGTAAACCAAAACAAATTCTTTTTTTCATTCTACAGTATGTTACGAAAACCCTGTCCGACCCGTGAAGGTATTGTTAGGTATCGATAACAGATTCTACTAATGCCTACATAACCTGGCCAAACTAAAAAAAAAATACCCCCTTAAAAATAAATAATTTAAATAAAATAAATGGGTAATTTCATGGCAACACAGGTACAGGTCATGACCTCAGTTGACCTCATGCATGTAGGTATAGGTAGTTTATCCATGTTTATCGACTCTCGAAAGAAACAATGATACTTAGGCAGCTCGTGAAAAGAACTTTTTTTAAGTGCGAAGGTCGTCTGACTCTCTGAATGTATCATTTCATTCGATGAGCACAATGGCTGTGGCGGAGATGTTGTTCCATATTTCGTTCACTAAGAGCTATACAGGCCTGGCACCTTCGCACGAGATTAGCACGGTGTTTCACAAAGTTAGTCCACCCCTACCAATCCACTGCTCGCCGAACTGATAATGGAGGTACTCACGTACAGCCCGGTACAGGTCGACAAAAATATGGTGGTACACCGTCGTGTCACCACATGAATCAATAAGCAGCTGTCCAACACCTGATCACAACACAACTAATTGCAGAACTACTACCTTCCATCAGCATTTTACATTACGTTAGAAAACGACATGATCACAATACACGAATAGTCAGGTCTACACGGAAGCAATGTTTATGCGCAACTGATAATTTAAAGTAAAAATGATTTTTATTTTATAAAATAGGTACCTACGCGGCTGGCCTCGCGGCATGCTTTGAGCAAATAGAGATGTGTAAGTAATCAAAATATTGATTTTTCAATCGATACCGATTTAGTATAATAGTTTCAATTATCATTCTCGATTCAACATCGCATGGAATTGTTTAGAACTTTTACAGAACTCAAATTAGTTATGTACACCGCTGTAAATGAAAACCATGCCAAAGGTTTAATTTCAGTTTCTGTCTCAATATCGATGATATTGACTGTTAAAATATTTGTAAAATTTTACTAAAATTGTGTTTCATAAGGCCTTCTCGTCTCTGTTTACTAATACTTGTGTTATAATAATATTATTAGTAATTAATCGATAATCAAACAAAAGTACTTTTACCATTGGGTAATCTGTGTTTTTACAACAAATGATTATTCAACCAGACACAAATTTCGATTAATAGCGATACAAAATAAATGTTATTACGCAAAAAATAGTACATCTCTAATTATTTCTTTTATGTCGCCGACAACGCTCACGCGCCACGCCGCCAAAGAAATAAAAAATCTAACAAAAGAATGAAAGGAAAGCCGACAGGTATACCGCCTAAAAAGGTGTTGACATTTTTTTAAAAATTGCTATTTTTGGGGAAATTCGCGGAAAAAAAAGATTGTTTCAAAATTGATTAGTATTGCTACTATGATGATTATGTAAAATTTTATATTTTATTTGGTCATTTGTTTACCTAACCTTTATTATCGTTATGGGTCGGACAGGGTTTTCGTAACATACTGTATAAGTTCATTAGTCTCAGGTGTTCATTACCTAAAATTTGGTCAGCTAAATTTTTAAACAATAATAATATATATAAGTTTCCAATGTTTCGATGGGAATTATACCAAAAACGCTAAATGCTAAATAATATCTTTAAATAAAAGAATAAACCGGTTTCCGTTTTGCATTAATCATTTTTATAAATAAATATTTGTTTTCCCATTTTTAAATAAAAAATCCCTGCAACGCGGTATCGAAAACAACATAATAAAAGCAATTACCTAATATGTTTCACTTTAGGACATGAGTTTAGATACCACGTAATTTTATATTAGGTACTTTTTAGACAGAATACTATGAATAGTATACTTTTTAGACATGTTATGGCATTCTACGTTTGTTGCGAGACATCCGCGCTCGAAGCAAGCGAGTAGGAAATGTGCACGTAAATATGTTGCGGGGTGCGCGGGGGTTTCTGCCTAGCCCCGCCCAGATGCGCAAGGTCATCGTCGTAACTAATCGCCTTAATGTGCGGTAGGCAATACATGCGCGGGCGAAAGGGGCAGGGCACGCGGCACGCGGTCTCGTCGATATTCGCTCATAATAATACCGTCAAAACTGGTGTTGTCACTTTTTAAAGTTCACCAATTTTTGGGGAAGTTAAAATTAATTGCGAGAAAAAAAAAAGATTATTTCAAAATTCATTAGTATGATGACTATGTAAAATTTCATATTTTATTTGGTCTTGTGTTCACCTAACCTTTATTATCCTTATGGGTCGGACGGGGTTTTCTTTACATATTGTATAATTAGTAGCTCATGACTCACATGAGCAATAAATGGGAACCGTATTTGCTAAGTTTTTCAGTCTGTTCATTCAGGTCAAAAAAAAGGTATTAGTCCTCTACAACTTATTTATACACAACATGTTTATTTTTTGCACATTATCTTCTAATAAACATCGAAAGAAACGATATAAATAGACAATTAATTTACACAATCCTCTGGATGCAAAAAACAATTGCACGTCGCTCATTAATCGGACCTCTTGTTTGTTACCAGATAAGTATTATTTTTTATTACATAAAATACAATTGAAGACCTATGAATGTAATAAATCACTCGAGTTGTATCTCTAGATTGTTTTTGTATTGTAATATTTTATTTTAATTTAATCCATAGACATTTACGTAAATATTATACGATTCCATTAAAAAAATTTTCTAGCTTTCGTACATACAAACGCGCTTTCTTCCCATGGGGGTAGGCTAGGTAGATATTATAGACCGCTACCTGCTACGATCCTGGCCAGTGAAAATCTTATTTATCAGTGATACTAACTGTAGATTAAATATATATATTTTTTTTTTTAATTTTTGTCAACTTTTCTATCTTAGAACTTCGTCGTTATCTCAATTTTAGTCTATGGCATTAGGCCCTAAACGTTATGAAGGCTTTTGTTAGAGCGCTCCTTTTGGAAGGCTTGTTTTTGACCAATAGTTCTCCTCATCTCCTTCACAAAAACTGTTTAAAAGGTGCAGTACAGTACGGTTGCTTTTGGGTTGTTACAACTATCAAGTCTATCAAGATCTTTATTATTATGGCATTAAGGTTGCTGTTCGATTGACGGTCTAAGAGGTAAACTGTGAAAGGACTGTTCTGCCTCTCAACCACAGAGCTCTGTCAAACATTACTCGCTTTCACGAGCTAGTAAAATAAACACGGTGGCGAATTGACTTACACACCTCCAAATATTGTGTGGTAACCATAGCTACGATTAACATCATTCAGAGAGTAACAACCACAATTCAAGGGCATGCCAGCAATTCTAATTACAGTACAAATAGACATGTTTCGCACTCAGATTTCGTGCCTACTTTAATAACAAAAAATCAATTTTCATACTTAATTCATGACATAACAGCTTGAGCAGTTTTAATTCCACAACATTTCGCCAGTGATGTTTACCATCACATGTGTGGATCTAACCCATTGCCATCAATTGGGCACAAGTCCTTCGGGCTACTACTGAGATAAATCATATAGAAAAAAGTATAATACGCGTAAGAAACTTCCAATTTCAAGTCCAATAACCACAGCTATTCAATCTAATGTCACACGGGAATTTATGCTACGTTCAGTTACGGGAATTTTTACGTTGAAAAGTATCGACCTTATTATTCCTGCTGCGGTCCTATAGTTTATATTTTCCTTATAAGTTTGTTTTTGTACAGACGGCAGCACATTAAACTACTTACTACTACAACAAATGTCACATGTCCTACCGTTTCCGTAAGAGAATTCCAAACATTAACAGGGACGAAACTGCGGGAAAAAGCTGCTTGTTTATAAATAGATATTTTGTCCTTGTCATTTTCAAGTGTACAAAGTGAAAGACACTGACACGTATTCCACAACCAATGATACCAATGAATCATGATTTATAAATACCAATGAATCATGATTTAAAAATAGTTATTTAAAAATAGTAGTTTTCTCTAGTGGAGATGAGATTCATGCGAAATGTGACAGCTTTGGTTGTGTGTTGATTTCTTTATGAGCATTGTTTTGGAATTTATAGGTATATATTTCACATACTGTTAAATTATAATAACTGGGTTAATAACTGGTTAGTTTTCAACAGGTTTGATGAGTGTCTTGAAAGAGAAAAGTTATAAATAAAAAACAGAGAAAAGACGAAACGTGTTTTGGGTAAAACATTTTCAATAACAATCTGAATAATTTAAATAAAAACTGAAAAAAGCGGTCATTTTACTAATCCATTGCAAGCTATGTTCGAAAAGTTTGTCTACTCAGTAACGTAAAAATCGTAATGAATTTTGTTGAACTATCAAAATTAAAGCCGATCCAACTGATGTAACGGAAATGGTATATACCAAGAGCATGGCTTCTTTGAATGATATCAAACAATATTGGAAGGATTTCAACACAAAATAAAATAAAACTTCCAATTTCATATGTTTCATAATTCACATCACAAAAAACATGTCACCGCACTAGGTCAATAACTTACCACGTGATATGTTTATTTTAATCTGAAAAGTTTAGATTTTTGGTAACAGTGTATTAAAAATTCTCATAACTTTCGATTATGTAGGATTTTAAACCCTCCCAATATCGTTTATTATTATCCAAACAAGGCGTACTCTTGATATGTATATACAAATATGTACCAAGGACCATACCAAGGGTACGGATATGTATGTATATACATACCAATGGCACGGCTTGTTTAACGTCAAGTGTATATACGCCTGACGTTACTCACTGTATAAAAGAGCTTTATAATTTGAGCCTACCTATTAAATGTTAATCATAAAAATTAATGACTTGCATTTAACACTAAACTAGTTTTTATTTAAGTAATAATGTAAGTGTTATAATGTACTAGGTATGTGTGTGAGTGTTTTTTTTTTTTTTTGTATAAATATTGAAGTTATAAACACTTTTTTACTTAGTAGTTACATAAAAAAATTATGTATTCTATTATTCTCCTACGCGATGATTATTCAATGAAGAGATCTTAATTGTCGAATGTCATATTGCGTAGTGCCGAAAAAAATCGTAGTCAGATAGTTTGTAATGATTTATTTCAAGTTATTTGTTCAACGATTGCCGTATCTCCATTGCAATGAGAGGTTGCAAGCAATTTTTGAGCAACACCTTACATTCCTACAAACATTGCTCAAGTTCTGTCTCTTCCCACAGTGAGAACTTTGGGTCGCAATCTAAGAGAATCGATATCGAAAGTATATTGTTATTAAAATTAACATAACTACCTACATATGTATTTATTGCAATCCAAGACCCCTCAGTGCCTCGAAAAGCAAGTTAAGTTTTACGTTGTTGAGCAGGCAGATTGGCAATATGGTTTGAAATTATTCCAACTGATAGTAATAGTGTGTTACCCAATTAGGGTGTCGTCCTCCTTTAATTATAAATTCAGACTTGATTTCAGAATAACATGATGTCTGGTGAAGCATTACGGAGGACGGGTCTGAGCAGTTGTGTGGCGATGTGTGTCGGGTACGATGCGCCAAGTGTTGGTGTGTTGGGAGTTTGGTCGTGGAGGGTCTCAACATCAATCTCCCTCTGGCGCAGCATCGTTGTTCGTGTTGTTGGGTTTAACATTGCACCTCCTCACTCAACTTCCGTCTTCCTTCCTATTCAATAAGTTAAAAAGTAAATGGGTTTAATAAACTAGCGCGCTTTACCATCAACGATTGCATCACTGCTTACCATCAGGCGGGATTGCAGTCAAGCGCTACTTTATAATTATTAAAAAAAAACTGTACTTTATTGCGTAGGAATTAAAGTAAATTTTTCCGTATACTCATACTTGTTTAAATTTTTGGCGAATACGCTTTAAAATAAAATAGAACAGGAAAAATCCTAATTCTTATAACAATACAGAACTTTGTTTCACAAACAAGTAATTTGTTTGGGTGTGCCAAAATACATCGGCACAAAAGTCCGCTACGCTCTGACCGCAAGCCCTATTGTCCTTATTTCGTCATCAGTGCATTGTGTCTACTCGTCTTATTATAAAATCACTAAATTGGACAATAAATTATTTTATAGGGGGGAATTTGTTCCGCCAATTCTTCTTCCCAGCGAAATGGTGAAAGACGGGCGTTTTATGGGGACTGTCTAATGTAAATTGACGTTCAAAAAGTGCTAATTCATAGCCTGGTTTGAATAGATGACTTTTGATTTGGGGTCAAATGAACGGGAGGTGAGCAATGAGTAGTTGGTCGCCCGGTAAGGTCCAGCCCCGTGTGTTCTACGTGTGCCTCAAAGACATGTCAGCAGTAAGTCGTTACTTATTGATGACATGCCTTTGAGGCCCCCGTTCCCTGGGGCCGATGCTTGCCAGGACCGCGAGTTATACGAAAAAGATACCATTATAGCGGTACCTACAAACGCCACAAATGAATAACACGTCATACTGACTTTACACGGATTCTACATCTCGCAAGCAGAATTTACCGTGTAACTAGCATACATACAATTTCCCAACATCAACCGTTGGGCAAGAGCCCGCCAGACACAACACCCGTCTGGTCGGAGGATGCTCCCTTTTCTACGGAGGATGACTGAAATTTATGCCCCGTCTACACGCTCTGTCTTACCTGTGAGCATGCCTGTGCAAACCAGTTTGCGCAGGTAAGCGGACGCAGTGTGTGGACGGCAAGACGGTAGCGCGCGCAGTCCCGAATGTTCCATCTTTTGATGTGAAACATCTATAGGCGCACGTGAGACCGATTTCTGGCGTGGCGACGCGTCGACTGTGCGTTTCTCTCTCACTCGATCCGGCGTAAAGCCATCTCTTTCGCTCCACTGAGCTCGGAATCGACTGTGCGTTTCTCTCTCACTCGATCCGGCGTTAAGCCATCTCTTTCGCTCCACTGAGCTCGGATACCTATAGTGTATACTCTGTTTATTACAGTACTCATAACCTGTGTTTTTCTGGTAAATAAATCATTTTTCTGTTCTGATAATAAAATGTCTGACCGTGATAATTTAGAGAGTGGAAGTGATCAGCCTCCTGCAAAGAAAGCAAAATCACACTATGACACATTATCAAGTCATCAGTAAGTTAATTATATTTTTATAATTAAAGTATGCATTTATCTGTGCATTTAGCACGCGTATATTTGGTGTGTATTGAGCGCCAGTAAATGTAAAATCTACTCTCTAGGTAGATTAAAATTCACATAAATTTCATTGCATATCATGTTTTTAAATTAATTATTAATTTTAATTTCATTCTCATTTTTATTTTATTTTATTGACATTTTTAGTTCCTACCACAATCTGTTCTTTTCTGCATACTACTTTTACGAAATAACGTCGATGTTTCACATCTACCAGGCGTCCCGTGACGGCTCCATTTTTTTTTTTGTACAGTCATGACTGCACAGACTTGGACTACGCAGGCAAGACGGAGCGTGTAGACGGGACCTTACACTCTGTTCGTTCATACCTCCACACCATGGCTCCTGGCATAGGCAATGGAAGAACACATGGGTGGGTTTTAGTGAGTAGGTATCTTAAAGTCTAACACGTAGCGGGAAAAGGTATTTGATGATTTCCTACTTACACAAAAAAAAAACTTGCGGCCAATAACACCGTTTTAAAAATAATATTATTCATAAGTACGCTAAAAATGAACAAATGGAAACTAATGAGCAAAATTGGTTTATGAAATACATATAAACAAGATGTGCACGCTTATAGAATTATTTATTATATAATAAGTCCCAACAATGACTTTGTTTCGAATGACATCATTGTGGTTTGGATATTAATGGACAAAACAAAGGCCGTCAGCTGTAACTGTATTAATAACAATTTAATTTCTTTGTAATTATTCAATTTTTTTCCGACTTTTTACCCTCCATAGAAACTTCTGTGTAGTGTCATAGCTAAGGTATAAATGAAAATAACAGTTCAAGAAATTTGAATCTGTATTAGATTCGAATTTCGAAATTCCCAAATGTTGTCTGTAAAATATCGCTCTTAGTGATAAGACCGTCCAATGTGTCGCCTTATTTAAAAGCTTCACATATATTATATTCTGTAAATTATAAATTTGAAAATGCTTAACATTATTTTTCCATTGTACTACTATACAGTATGTTAAGAAAACCCTGTCCGACCCATAAGGATAATAAAGGTTAGGTAAACACATGACCAAATATAATATAAAATTTTACGTAATCATCATAGTACCAATACAAATGAATTTTGAAATAATCTTTTATTCCCGCGAATTAATTCCAACTTCCCCGAAATTTAGTAATTTTTAAAAAAGTGACAACACCGGTATTATTATGAGCGAATAGCGATGCGACCACGTGCCGCGTGCCCTGCCGCCCGCCGTCTGCGGAAGGGTGGTTAACGCACATTTATTAAGTTACCTCTTTTTGCGAAATAATATTTATTTTTTTAGGGGGATTTTTTTTTTAAGTTTAGCCCGGTTTTGTATCCATTAGTAGAATCAGTTATCGATACCTAACAACACCTTCACGGGTCGGACAGGGTTTTCTTAACATACTGTAT
Organism: Sesamia inferens; assembly: GCA_037179545.1. Classification (NCBI taxonomy): domain Eukaryota; kingdom Metazoa; phylum Arthropoda; class Insecta; order Lepidoptera; family Noctuidae; genus Sesamia; species Sesamia inferens. The sequence continues at coordinate 11,987,022 of CM073939.1, forward strand.
GAAAACAAGCAAGCGTACGTCGTGTCGTAGATACATCACGCCTTAACAATAATTTTGTAATAATATTTTACCAACAATCAGTGTCACAATGACCAATCACTGTAGTGGGTATTACAATATCGGACTGTGAAACGCTTGAATAATAAAGATACGCAAAACCGTAGCCTTGAAATAATTTATCTATAGTCAACATGTAGCAGTGGCAATGGAAAGTAGACTACGAAAATTGGTATTAGCGCTACAAAAAAAAAGAAAAAAAAAGTATTTATTATGACTCGCACCAGAAGATCATAAAACTTAACTTAGTTTAAATTAAAAAGAAAAACAAGTGTAACAAAAAAATGAGAAAGTCCCTTAAAAAGGTCAAGTCCCAAAAGGGTCCTATCTCAACATAATGCTCCGACATTTAAAAAGTAAATGTCGCAGCGCTGTCTAAATCAAACTTTAACCATGTATTGCAACTTTTATCATATGTCAACTTGTACCAGGGTTTCGTCCTGAAATTCTGTTTGTATCTTGACGTGTCTAGAAATGCCGATTTGATTGCACAACGAACACTATATCTATTGTGTCATTCATTCATGTCATTTATGACATTCCGATGACATAAAAAATCTGTCAGTTTATCCGAGAATCTTACTCTCGGATCAGACGAGTAATATAGCAGTAATTTAACTGCGTTCACAGTCTGCGGGGTGGTTATATAACAAACTAACAGTAGCAATGGCTTTCAGTTTGACAGTTTAACACCGTATGTACATTACATATTTATCTTGTTAACCTGCCTAACTTTTCGAACATTATGAAGCAATGGGTTAGCGATATCCTTCAAAATTGTTCAGATTATGATTGAAAGCGTGTTACGCAAGTAGGGTGCTAATTTGGGTGTTCTTCTAATTTTCCTACATTTTTGACATTTATTGACATTGATTGTCGCCGATATGAGGTTGCAGCTAGATTTTTGTAGATTATGTTTATTAATTAGATGTATACATTTATTTAAACTACTATGATACACTTTAGTGCATGTTTATTTAAACCAGTATGTTAAACTTTATGTACATATTTATTTAAACTAGTATGATACATTTTTTGTACATATTTATTGTAATATCTATGTAAATAGTACACTGTAGACTATCTACATTATTTCTCTCTCCTTCCCCTTAGTAGTTGTCGTAAAAGATTGCTCTTAGCGGTAAGACCGCCCATTGTGTCACCCTTTGTAAAATCTTTATATTTATATTCTGTATTTTACATGTATACATGCCTCCGTGGCGTTGCGATAGCGAACGCAAGGAGGTGCGGGTTCGATCCCCGCACATGCAAGTATTTGTATGCATGAATATGTATTTGCACTGGTCTGGTCGTGCCTCGGAAAACACGTTAAGCCGTTGGTCCCGGTTGCCATACGAACATCTAATGGCAGTCATTACGGATTTTTAGAGCCGTCAAAAATTCAAACTTTGGTCTAACTGCATCGCTTCGATATTGCTTTCGGGTTGTGGAGGTCCGACGGTAATCGCTTCACGGAAAATATCGCAGTTTAGCCAAAATCAGCAGTTAGACTGGTAAAGCGGATCCCAGACTCAAAGCTGAAAAGCTTCGGATTCGACTGGGATTAACGCTGAGATGATGATGATGATGATGATGCAGTTAATGGACTCAACCCATATGTAACTTACTGTGGTTTGAGTCCCTTCTGTTTACCTACGTCCAATTATTCTTTAGATAATCAGAAAATACGTCTATTTGTAATATCAAATTTTGCAACGTCCTGTAATTCTCTATGCGACGGCGATTGTAACTTTTTAGAATATTATTTAAATTTTAAAGCCGCTTTTATTGATTTCAATTTATTATATAAATGCAACTGTTAAGTATCGGAACTTTTCGTTTCACAAACAGGGGTTTCATAAGTAGGGACTTTGACATTGAATTTCTAATCCAATCCTAGACTGCGTACTCATTATCATCATCAACCTCTACTCGTCCACTGCTGGAAATAGGCCTCCTCCTTGGCACGCCAACAAGCTCGTTCTTGAGCAGTTCTCCGCCAGCCACTACCAGTCACGTTTTTGATGTCGTCCCCCATGGCGTACGTTTGCTGAGACGCGGTCTCCACTGGACTCGTTTACTCCAACGGTTGTCGGTCCTGCGGCATATGTGACCAGCCCAATGCCACTTCAGCTTGCTAATCCTCTCAGCTATGTCGGTGACTCTGGTCCTCTATCGGATCAGCTCATTTCTGATGCGATCCTTCAGAGAGACGGCCAACATAGCCCGCCCCATAGTTCGCTGAGCGGCTTTAAACCTATGGACTAGTCTGACCGTTAGTGTCCACGTCTCGGCTCCGTAAGTCATGACGGGTAGAACGCACTGGTTGAAGATTTTAGTCTTCAAACATTGAGGTCGACAAAAATACCCGGCGAAGTTTACCAAATGCTGCCCATCCCAGCTGGATCCTTCTATTTTCCTCCTTCTCGAAGTTGTTTTTCCCTAATTGCAACGTTTTCCCAAGGTATACATATTCTGAAACAACTTCGAGTGGCATTCCATTTACGGCAACCGGTCCCGGAGTGACCCGTTCATTGAACATAATTTTGATCTTGTCTAAGTTCATCCGGAGACCGATGCGTTGGGAGGAGTCAGCAAAGTTGGCCATCATTTGTTCCACTGCGTACTATAAGTCCATAATAATGCCCGAATTAATTACTCCACGTAGAAGTAAAGCTTTTGAAACTTAGTATAGATATTATTTGCTAACTTCTGCCCTCGTCTCCGTCTGGATGGAAACCAATCATACCACAAAAGATCCTATGGCACTCAGCAACAGCATAGCTTTCTAACATTGAATACATTAATATATGAATGAAATCTGAATCTCTGTAATAAAATGTATCAATAAGTACTTTTTGTTTTAGAAATACCTTCTTTGTATCTGTTATGTGTTGCTAGTGCAATCCTAGACTTTGTACAATTAGTCAATCGTGACCCAAATAATGAAACTACTACTTACATACACCACGAAAAGATAAAGGCTTTACATTTACAGATATGACTTTATAAAAATAACGTTAATTACTACACTGTAAGGTTTAGTTTACGCTAACATAAAACATTTTCATATTTTTTCAATCGTGCTAGTCACTCTGAAATCAACTTCATAGCCATTAAAATAAAGGTCATTTTTGTTTAACATGACATAACATCAGTTTGAACCATACATCTGAAAGATGAACCATATCTAACAGATGTATGGTTCAAACTGATGTGTGATGTCTTCGATCAAAAATGGTAACCTTATTTGTATAGTTTACCATCGACCCGACTCTCTGAATCTACTCTCTAATATTGGGAACAAACATGAAGTGGGAGCTACGGTATGTCCTCTCTTTGAGGAATGGCTAAAGAGGCACCAGGGCGACCTCACCTTCAGTCTGTCCATCGCAAGTCCTCAGCGGATACAGTTATTTCGGACAGGTTCCTGTTTAAGATAAGGCGGAAGGAAAAACCAGGTATTCACCACTGTGTGGATCGCCCGGAGGACGCGGTGAAGCATACGATGGAGGTCTGCCTGGCTTAGGCGGAGCACCCGCCGTGTCCTTGTGGCGGCGATGTCTCGCGTCTGGCATGTGAGTGCATAGGAGGCAGCCACCAAATTCTGAGAAGCAGTAATGCTCGCAAAGGAGGAGACATAGAGCGTAAGGGATCAAATTGCGGGAAAAAACTCGTAAAAAAATATATTTACTTGTATACATATTATGTATTAAGGTCGCCATTAAGGAAGAGACGAAAAAATCACGTAACAACAACATTATATTTCCACAATTACGCATTTAAAATACATCGGAATAGTGACAATAAGGTACCACGGAAGTTAACCTAACCGTGTAACCTCTGTAGGGTAATTGCGTAACCCGCTTCAATCATCAATCCAAAGCAATGGGTTTCATATTGACATTTCAGTAATATTCAATCCATTGTTTAGGTTGTGGGCCAAACACATTTTACAAAGATATGGAGCAAGTGAGCAACTGATTAGCAATATGATTCAAGATGATTCAGATTGATAGCAATAGTGTGTTGCGCAATTAGGGTGCTGGCATAGGAGTGATAATTATCACTCCTTTTGTTACACTACTTTTTGTATTTAATTATTTATGGGATAAAAAATTACCTATATTCAAAATTATATAAACCCATCCAGTAAACGATTCTGAACAAACTATGTACATATTTTCAGGAAGTGCGTTAATAAATTTACATGTTGTCAATATTATTTTGCAGTAAGTGGATCTTTTACTGGAAGAATACTATAAAACTGTAACTGTTCTGTTTACGGCAACGAAAAAAGTTGTGTATTGTCCTAACCAAAACACTAATTTTCTTTTACATTTTATATAACTATGATACGACCGAGTGAAGGAGGCCTGGTGCAGCAACGCTCTCCTCCAGCCTATTACAATTTTAACAAATATCAACTTTATTCTAATGCCAGTAAATTGATTTCAGGATGTAATGAATTAATTTCATAATTTCAGAATTAATAAAAAAATACTAATAAAAAGTTAGAAAGATGTTTGAAGTTGTAGCGTAAACTAAGCTTTATTGTGTGACAATAAAAACAATATTTGCATTAATTCATATTTGTTTTCATTTTTCGAATATGTCGCAATTTTTCTGTACATCGTCGTCGTAAACGTATATGACATACAAAAGAGTATTCTACTCCATTCAATCGACCTTCAACGATTCGCCATGAATTGACATGACTCTGAACTCCTTGCCCACGCTAGGAGGTCTCAAATCATGTGCAGAATGTGAATAGGTTCACCTTCATAGGTACAGTTTGCGCACAGATGTCCACGCCACTGTTTGCCAGAAGTAGAATTTTGATTTAAATTCTTCTTCATGTCCTTGAAGTTTCTTGCCCGTTCCACAGGAAACTTATATCCTTTAGAATAGGCAAGTTTAATTTCTCTTGATTCCTCTTTTGGGTGGGAAATCATGAAATAACTTCTTTCGCTCTGGGCGGAGCGAAGGGCGTGTCAGAATTTACCCGTATTTCTTCATTTGCCTGTTCGCCAGGAGCCACGGTATCCCTTTCAAACAACCTGCAAACCTGGCATGTCCTTTAAAACTAATTGGTGTATTGAAATGCATTCTTTGAGTTCAATTACTTCTCTATAGATACAATTTGTAGCATTGCCTTTTATTTCTAAAATGTCTTTTTTATAAACCAATGCTTGACTGTAATCACGCCTGATGGTAAGCAGTGATGCAACCTTTGATGGTAAAGCGCGCTAGTTTATTAAGCCTATTCACTTAAAAACCTTAGTGAATAGGAAGGAAGACGACAGTTGAGCGAGGTGGTGCAATGTTAAACCCAACAACACGACCAATGATGCTGCGCAAGAGCGGGAGCGGGATATTGATCTGGAGACCATCGACGACCAAACCCCCGACACAACAACATTTGGTGCAGCGCATACATCTTGCCGGAACACGACGAATCGCTTGACAGCAAAACTTTGTCTGGTGGGTGGTAAATTCTGCTAATATTATGCCCTACCACCAAGATTTATATTGTTTAACGTAAATTTAATTTCCTTGGGATCGAAATCCTGTCACTCGCTATCTTGCACAATTTCAAACGACCTCTCGGTACACCTTCAGTTTCCACATTAATTATCGTGTCAAATGGGATAAAATTCTTCAAGACATTGAGCAATTTTCTTAAATCGGAAGTACAAGATGTCGAGCAAATGTCATTAACTGGATTCCTAGATAGGAAGGTGTGGAGAGGCTGTAAAAATAAATACTTAAGTCTGAGACTTACTTGCATTACATATCAGTAACTGCCTTTAGCTTCAAAGATCAAAATATAATTCTATTTCTGCCAATCGTTTGAAGATGAATGAGATAAAATTATGTTTTAAATGGGTGTATTTATGCTTTTAGTTGATGTATGGTGTAATCAGGCCTCTTATACAGATTATAAATATAAATATATTTTTCATATCCGTCTCTGTGACCGCGTTGTTCTTATAAACTACGCAACAGATTTTGATTTGATTTTTTTCAATCTTTCATTACGAGAATTTCTGTCGGAAGGTTCATGTGTATAATACCTACATTAATATTAATCTTATATTTAATATAGATATCGCAATGGTTTGTTAAGTTGTAATATCCGTGAAAAGTAGAGCCGGCTCTCTAGTAGACTATATAAGTTACTTAGGAATTACCAACCTCATCATTTCTATACCACTAAGCATGAAAACCACTGTTTATCGACTTTATCTTGTGAAGTGAATGTAACATTCAACCATAGGATTAAATTTTAATATAAATTGTTCTAGCCGCGTCCTGCCTGTACTGCAATTTTTTTTAACGTTTCCCTACTTTAAGAATTTCTCCTGTATCGTAGGAGCGTTTACAAACATATCATAAAGTCATATACACAAACATCCAGACCCGGAACAAATACTTGTAGCGCGGTTCAAGCTATTGAACACTGCGCTAAGCTTGCATATTAAATCCTATGTTACTGGCATTGTGATCCAATAGATTTATATTGACAAATCCCTGTTTGCGCTGTTTCTCTGTATACCTTAGTACCTAGATAGATTTGTTTTCGACTGCTGTGTCGTCACACATTTTTGTTTTCCAACATCCACGAGAACGATCACGGGATTGTTGGAAAACAATAATGTCACTCCATTAATATTTAACAATTATAATTAACACTCACAAGTACACAGTTTATGTAGGCTAGATTTTTTATCGATGGAACTGAAATACTCCTAGACGAGAAATTAGAAAGCAGAACCGACATAACACTATGACAGAACCTAAAAAAGAAACTATAAAAAATATTTATTAGCATAAAATCATATGACACAAATTATTCTAATTTATATTTTAATTCCAATATTATATAAATGTATATTATAATTATGGAATCAATGATTATATAATTTACTCCGCTCAGACAGGATTACCATAATATTACCATATTATGATAATCCTAACTCCTCGGCTAGGTAAAGGAGACACTGTCTTCTGTCACAGGGGTCAGTGTCTTTTCCCGTATGTGACACTCACATGCAATAAAAACATGAGAAATAAAAAATATATTTAAAGTAGACACGAAAGCGGTAACGACATAACACTATGTATGACCGAACCTAAAAGAGAAATTAGAATTGCAACTGTCATCGACATCCGATGAAACTAAGAACAGAAAACTTCGTTTGGACTAAACTAATATTAGTTAGTTTAGTCCAAACAAAGTTTTCTGTTCTTAGTTTCAAAGATAGATACACTGAACTCTAATATAGTTTAGTTTGTAAACCAGGGAATTGCTCCAATAGAAATACAAGACATTTAAAAAAAAATTCTTTAATTTTTCATCATTCATGATCTTAATTCAATTTAACCCAATACGTTGTTTCTGTGACGTCATCAATTACGTCTCACGGTGACGCTACACGCTATAGTTGAAATGTCCGTAGCTTTATGACGTCATAGACAGTCGCATAGCACCGCTCAATAAAAAATTGAAGAGAGACGAAAGATCATTTGTTTCTCGGTATATCCTGATTTTTCACATTGTGCATATTTTTTATAGAAAAGCTAAGATCGACCAAACGAGACATGGAGGTGCATCGGTTTGTAATAGATGGTCACCCATCCATGGACCGACCTTGATAAGCGTTGCTCAACCATTAAGATCGACCCGTGCTACTGTTATTACTTAGCCACTAGCCCCTTTAAGTAAAACTAAGTAAGTAACCTTATTATATCAAAACACCTCGGCAAAGTGCGTCCATGCATTTATTATAATAGCACCATTAAAAAAATCAAAATCAAAGCATTTATTTCTAGTAAATCAATCAAAGGCAGTTATGAATTGTCAAAGGGTAACTCAGTCAGCATGGGCGTACCTAGCTTCTGCCCTAAGGGGGGGGCAAGTCAGATTTATAGGGTCCAATCGCCAAATAAAATCAAAACAGCAGCCCCAACCTGACCCCCCCTTTTCACATTTCTAGTACTTATACTGAATCTAAGACAAGTGTTTGTGGTACTTACCCAGAATGACACAGAATTGTTAAACCATTAGTGCAGTACGGCAGATGGCCGCTCCATACTTTACGCAGAAGGCTGCGCTGTGACATTTTTTACGAAATGGTGACATGATGCGAGTGAGAGTGAAAGGACGTGGTGGGCGAAAGTTCGGAGAGTCTGTGTTCAGATCGGCCATGATTCATTCGGTTATGAATTTTTATTCAAAGTTTGCTGTCGTGATATTTCAAAATAGAGCAAATTACATTTTCAGGTTCCAGAAACCTTAATAAGATTATATTATATATTTGCAAAGCCTTTTGAGAACTAATTAAATGGTATTAAAACTAATTAAAAATTATAATCTAGTTAATTAATCTCCCTCAAGAAAAAAAAGACGCGTCCCTCAAGAAAAAAAAGACGCGTATCTGAAACTAACTGCACTAATGATCTAATTACGGAATAGATATCTGTTCAGTGGATCTAACCATGTGTCAAAATTCATCCAAATCCATTTAGCTGTTTGAGCTTGAAAGCGTAACAAACAAATGGGTGTGTAGGTTGCTCATTACACAAAAATAATTTATCAATACTGTATAAAGTTTAGATTTAAAAAAAAAACAAAAGAAAATTATTATAGTAAGTAGCGTTCTGTCTACCTCCATGGGAACAAAGCGTTAGTTTATAATTATATGTATATGGATACCGCAAAACATGGATAAAAGCAGTCAAGGTTACAAACTCAATGGTTCCTTAATAATTTGACTTATAATGAAAGGAAACTAGACTACGGCAACGATACTATCATTGCCTTGACCGACAGTCCGACACACGCCTGACGGCTGGGGCGAGTCAATGAACTTTCTAAGACGTACGTACTCGTATTTACGCAAGAACAGCTGAGCGCTAGGCAACACAGAAACTTAAACTTGTTTATTAAATAATTTACAGAAGACACCCCAATTAATACAATAAACAAAACTTTTTTAGTTATATTATTAAGAAAATCTTGTCGACTCAAACATTTACTTTATCCATTTGAAAATGAGTCTTAGTGCCTTGTCATAAGATATAATTTTCTTTGAGTCAACCTGCCGCTAATATAGCAAAATATGTACATAATTTTTGTCAAAATATCTATGTTAAAAGTTACTGAAATGGATACAATAGTCAATCATGTACAAACTACTTTTATAAAACTACGATTGTTCTGTCACAACTTGTATATTTTATGCACCAATGATTTAATTATTTTTATAAAAAAAATACATTAAAATTAATCGTCTTCTTTTTCTTCAGCCACTGCTGGACAAAGGCCTCCCCCAAAGCTTTCCACGATGACCGGTCTTGCGCTGGCCGCATCCATCGCCTTACATGGCCGCCACTCCAGAACCCTACTGCCCAATGGGGCAGTGGCCATTGGGCCATGAGCTCTACGAGCAATGTGCCCTGCCCACTGCCACTTAAGTTTAGCGACTCGAAGAGCTATGTCGGTGACTTTGGTTTTTCTGCGGATCTCCTCATTTCTGATTCGATCACGCAGAGAAACTCTGAGCATAGCTCTTTCCATTGCCCTTTGTGTGACTCTGAGCCTTCGTATGAGGCCCATTGTGAGCAACCACGTTTCAGTTCCGTAAGTCATCACTGGCAACACACACTAGTCAAAGACTTCAGTCTTGAGACACTGTGGTATCTTGAACGACGAGAAGATGTAGCGTAGCTTCCCGAACGCTGCCCAGCCGAGCTGGATTCGGCGAGACACCTCTTTCTTGAAGTTTGACCTACCTAGTTGGACCGATTGTCCCAGGTATATATACTCGTCAACAACTTCGAGTACAGAGCAACCAACTAGAAATGGAGTGGATGCGACATGAGAGTTCGACATGATCTTCGTCTTATGCATGCATGTTCATCCTTAGACACACTTGTTGGGAAGGTCTGCTGAGGTAATTGAGCATTTTGCTCAAGTCTTCCAGGCCGTTGATGTTAATGCCAAGTCCTTTACAGTCCAGGAGCTTGAACACATCTTCCAACGCAGCAGTGAACTATTTGGGAGATATGACATCTCCTTGTTCACTCACTCACGCTGCAGTTGGATCGGTTTCGAGTCCTGATCCTGAAGACAGACTGACATGGTAGTGTTTTTGTACAAACACTTTATCACCTCAATGTGTCGATCGCACCGTCCAAGTCTCGATCGAATCGAAGGCCTTCTCATAGTCCACAAACGCCAAGAATAGTTAGTGGTTTGTTATACTCTTCGAACTACTGTATAACTTGCCGCAGCGTATTTATGTGGTCTTTTTTGTGTGAAATTATTCATTTACCATTAATTCATTTAATTAGGTATGTATGTACATTGACTTTAAACGTTGACTTGTATCATGTAAATATTATACATTTTGAACTTCAGTTCCTCATTCAAAACATTTCTAAAATCGTTTAAAAATATAAAAGATTGTAGTTATCAAGGTTAAGTGGAAGAGATCGCAGATATTAATAAGGCCACCGATTGTATGTATTTTTTATACTTTTAAATGCATTGTTTTGTTTTTTTTTTTTATTTAATTTATTTTGTTGGCACAGCAAAATAAGTAAATGTAATTTTTTTAGTGTATCATTGTTTTTTTTTTTTGTATGAAACCTATTTAACAAAAAATGTAATTTAGTATTTTGAATTTCGTTCTTAAAATTGTTATGAAAGGACTGGAAATAAACCAGCAGGGTAATTGCGTAAACCACACTATCAAAAAAAATGGTTTTCATTTTGACAGTTCAACAACATTCATTGCTTTGCTAACAATATTGAGCAGATATTGTTTTAACATAGAACAATGGATTAGCAATATAGTTAAAAATTACCTATTCAAACAGAGAATAATAGTGTGTTTCACAATTAGGCTGCAGATCAGAATATGAACTCCAATCTGAACCATTTCTGGTTATGATGTCTGGTGAAGCCGTACGGAGGACGGGTCTGAGCAGTTGTGTTGCGATGTGTGCCGGGTACGATGCGCCAATGTTGTTGTGTTGGGAGTTTGGTCGTGGAGAGTCTTCAGATCAATCTCCCTTTGGCGCAACATCGTTGGTCGTGATGTTGGGTTCAACATTGCATCACCTCGCTCAAGTGCCGTCTTCCTTCCTATTCGCTCAATCTGAATGAATAGGTTCTTAATAAACTAACACGCTTTACCATCAACGATGGCATCACTGCTTACCATCAGGCGGGATTGCGGTCAAGCGCTAGTTTATAATTATTAAAAATAAAATACACATAGTCAGCCTATATTGTTCCCACTGTTGGGACGCAGATCTCCCCTCGATTATAGGGAGTGGGCCGTGATCTACCACGCTGGCCCAGTGCGAGTTGGTAGATGCCACATGTCTCTGAAGTTTTTTATTCTAGGACATGCCGGTTTCCTCGCGATATTTTCTTTCTCCGTTTTTAGACCAGTGGTGATGAAATAATTTACGCAGCCCCTGATGGGGTTCGAACCTACGACCTGCAACTTTTAAGCCGCGACCGATACCACTAGGCTACTACTGCTCTCTATTTCTGGTTTAATGAAACAAAACAAACAAACCTGTAATAAGACTGCAACTATAAAATTAATAAAAAAAAATAAACACGATCAGCCCAAGGTAGATTAACTACCATGATAAAATAGTTTATTTATATCCTTTTATTGAGTCACTGCCTCAGAACCGCTTCTGATATTTTATAATAAATTTTTATGCCGATATGGCATCCACCTGGACGGGTCAATGACCAGTAGTAGACTATTATAAACTTATGATGAGGATGTTGAGTGTCTTGATGTATCCCTTTTGTGTTGTTTCGCTCAAATATAGTAAAAAAAATATGATTGTACGTGTGCCTAAAACCTACAAAGGTTGTATTTAAAAACGACAACTTTAAGAAATCCCGCTTTTTATTTAAAATTAGCTGCACCACACGGTTTCACCAGCGTGTTTTTTATACGCCCCGCTCCTTTTGGTCGAAGCCTTCCTGGATTAATAGGCTATCCAACGCAAAAAGAATTTTTCAAATCAGCCCAGTAGTTCCAAACAAACTTCAGCTTTATACAATATGTAAAAAAAACCCTGTCCAACCCAAAAGGATAATAAATGTTAGGTATACACATGACCAAATATAATATAAACTTTTACGTAATCGTCATAGTGACAATAGTAATTAATTTTGAAATAATCTTTTTTTCCGCGAATTTAATTCCAACTTCCCCAAAATTTGGTATTTTTAAAAAAAGTGACAACACAAGTTTGGTTTGAGGCAAAGTCATAATGAGGCCACTATGCTGCTATATCTCTATGTTCTTTATGAATTATTTACTGTATGCACTTTTTACTACATAGATCACGCACTTTTATTTAGTAAACAACACTATAAATAATTTAAAAGTCCAATGAAAAATAAGCACGTGACACTCAGCTTAACTTTCCCGCCAAAACTCCCAGTGAGTTGTCAATAGCGACAATCCCAAGCATGAGTTGGAATAACAACTCACTCCTTACTCATTTCACCTAAGTTTTCACCTTGTGATGGTTACAGAATCGCATCGCAGAATTTCTTAACAAATCTAGGCCTGAACTTAAATACTTTAAACGTTTAAACGATCTTCATTTCCTTAAATTAGATAACGTTATCAGTAAGCCTTGGCCCACATAGTCACATTTAATTAAATAAAATAATAATATATTCCCGAGCAAAGTTCAACTTACATGGGTGTAGTGGCAGATATCTTCATGTTTGCCATGTGTATGGCGATTTATTTAATTCCTCAATTTATCTATATACATAATTTTATCGATAGTTGAAATAATTATATTGTTATTTATTTAAATAAGTAGGTAGTAGTAGTTAGGATGAGATATAAGATCGGTTTGTCGGTTAAGATCGGCTTCCGCTCAGCATAAATCTGAATACCAGTAGGTATTTTCCTGTGACCTGATTTTTTATCTGACCTCCTCAGCCGACCCCAACCTCCTCGTCTTGGTAAGATTGGTTGTTAAACTTTCGGGCTTCTGAAGACCCGTAATAACTGTCACAGATCCATAAATATCAGCAGGGATCGGCTTAACGTGCTTTCCGTGGCACGGAGAGGATCTCCCTATATAGTAGGTAAAGCTTATGCTTAGCGGACTGAGCCATTTGTTACCTGTGAGGTTCAATCTCTACCGAAACAAAAGAGTAGAAGGCCTTATCGGAAATCAAGCTTAATAATTATGCATGCCATTAATTTGAAACCAAAAGAAAAGGTTGCATAGTTGTTTTTTTTTTTTTTAATTTGAACAAAACAGGTTTTATTCCAAGTATACGTCAAATTTAGGCACTAATAATGACTCAATAGGCAATAATTTATTTAAAATCATGTCAAAAAAAAATAGATACAAGATGTTTACAAATTACAGTGTTAAATTAGCTTATGTCTGTTCGAATTAATTTTAACTGTTTTTTTCTTTAACTTAATAACATATTAAAAGTTAATAAATGGAAAGTATGAACAAACAAGTGCGTTATCAAAAGTTTTAACTCAAAGTTGACTGGCTACATAAAACAAACCGCCGACTTTCAAACTTATGGCTGTTACTAAAGAAACCTGAGATCCAAGAGGCAGGTGAAAAAATGATAAAAAAAAGGGGCAACGACTAGCACCTCCGCCACTATTTACGTAACAGGCTACCAAACATTCCTAAATCATTTTGAAGGACAACAGCTACGGTCGCGGCTTTTTCGAAATAGATACGGTTCCTCAGACTAAGGCAAATGTAGGAACACGGGTGGGTTGTAATCAGTAGAAGTCTGAACAACCTACGCGCAGGTAAGCCTCCACCTCTACAGAGGGCGGGGGAAAGGGAAAAGGGCTTGTAGCATGCAATGCACTTGCGTCCCGGCTGGGATGAGCTCAAAGCTCTCACAATACCAAAGGACTCAAAGGCCCCATTCAAAAGGATCGCCGGGATTATGGGTTCAAATATTCCTAACAATAATACATATCTCTTATATTCCTTCCTAAGACTTGCCAAGCGATTCGTCATGTTCCGGCATAATGTCTGGTGAAGTCGTACGGAGGACGGGTCTAAGCAGTTGTATTGCGTTGCGATATGAGCGGAGTACGATGCGCCAAATGTTGTGTTGGGAGTTTGGTCGTGGAGGGTCTCCAGATCAATCTCCCTGCTTCGTGTTGTGAGTTTAACATTGCATCACCTCGCTCAACTGCCGTCTTCCTTCCTATTCACTCATTTTTTTAAGGCTCATAAACTAGCGCGCTTTACAATCAACGATTGCATCACTGCTTACCATCAGGCGGGGTTGCGATCAAGCAAATGTGTACACTTTTAATAAAATCAGTAAAGGTTTGACACGAACTTTTTTTTTTATTTCCACCCAAAAAAAAAAGAAATACAGCTCAAAAACGTAAATAACTAAATTGAACTGTCAAAATAAATACTATTCCTATACTTTTCAGCTGGAATTTTGAATCGACTCGAATCAATTGAATCAAACTTTATATAATTTGCAGTTTTCCTACTTTTAAATTCTTTAGTTTCAAAGCAAATGTTAGTTATCTAAGGTTACACATGTGTTTATAGTTCCTATAAATGTTGATTGTCTATTTATCAGGACAATGGACTCGCTACATCATCGCAGCTTGTTTATTGACTGTAATTGATGCAACATCTGGTTTGCAGCATCGCAATCTATTGGTATTAATTAAAGCAATTTAAGCTATTAACAAGTGCATACGCGTGGAGAAAGAGATATTTTATATATACACACATAAATAAATTATAGAGCAATATAGTTAAATGCAATTCCATATATACCGGCCAAGTGTAGAGTTAGAATGTCAGACTTGCGTACAAAGTGTTCTGTACCTATTATCTATACCAATACGGGGTCTTTGGTGCATTGTGTGCCATATTGAAATGGTTGACTGAAGGGATCATCTGCCAGCCTTTCAGACCTCTTAACTCCCCTCAAGCCCTGTAATTATTTTAGTATAAGACTCTGAGTTTTAATTTTATTTCGATGTATATCGTTTAAGAGTACTTTTAAATACAAAATTAGTGATATTAGTCACCTAGTTTTTTTAATTCACTCGCAAAGGTAAAACTTAAATTAAAGGTGTACATGTTACAGCTGCTTACATACAATAGGTAAAGAAAACCCTGTCCGATCCGTGAAGGAATTGTTAGGTATCGATAGCTAATTCCACTAATGCCTACAAAAGAGGTAACTTAATATATGTGCGGTAGGCAATACATTCTCGGGCGAAGGGGGGCAGGGCATGCGGCACGCGGTCGCATCACTCATAATGATACCGTCGAAAATGGTGTTGTCACTTTTTTTTTAAATTGCCAAATTTTAGAGAAGTTGGAATTAATTCGCGAAAAAAATGATTATTTCTAAATTCATTAGTATTGATACTATGATGATTATGTTTTATTTTGAAATTTCATATTTCATTTGGTCATGTGTTTACCTAACCTTTATTATCCTTATGGGTCGGACGGGGTTTTCTTTATATATAGCATATGGCTACAAAAAAAAGCAACCAGGATCTTCCACCTCTCTCTATCCCCTTGCTAATGATGTGTCACGTGCCATAAAAATCTTTTAACAACTTTTTGAATTCGCTAGAATTATAATCTGTGAAAATTACAACTGTCACACAGACACAGACTTCGCATTCGCTGTCGTCCGCTATTCAATATACCTCAAACCGGTACCACAACCCTTAGGACAAGTCCGTTGTACCTAGCTCTAACCCATATTTGATTCTTTGCAGTCGCTGAACTGGGATTCCTGAACGCTGCTACTCTAGGTGTCTACACCTAGAGTCCATTGCCACTTCTAGTAAAATATCCTAGGAGTGAATTAATGACTGAAATAAAACAGTTGTCCTGTTACTATTACTGAAATTTAAATTTATCCTTATTCTATAAATTATGTTTCTTATATTTTATTTTATTTTTATCTAATTTTGAAGAAAAGAAATGTTTAATTTAATTTTAATTTTATATTCTGTTTTACTATGTGATTTAACCTTTAAGTTTTATGTTTGTATAATTTTTGTAATTACTAATATTCACTGATAACTTATATGTGTGGTGCAAAGTGGATGATAATTGCGTCACACAATATCAGTAGCAATGGGTTTCATTACGACAATTCAACAACATTCATTACGTCGTTTACCTTGTTGAGCAGACACATTTTTGAACATACTTAGCAATGGATTAGCAATATGCTTTAAAATGGTTCAAATTGGTAAATTAATTAGGGTGCTTTTAATATAAGTTGGTTATTAATCAATAACTAAATATATGTCGTGGATAACGGTATCATTTTGATGAGAGTTGCTCATTTGATTTACGCAGTAGTGGGGCAAACGCTGTGACGTTATTTTGTAATGGCGGCAAGTGTAAATACTATAAGCATTTTTACCTAACTCCTAACTAAATATTACTTAAAGTACATACGTGCGTTATCTTATCACAGAATTATAATAAAATGAAAGGATAAATCAAACCATTATCTTATCATTTATGTTAAAGACGATTCGGATTATATTCGAACATTTACTCCGAAATATAGCTAAAAATCGTACAAAATAAAAAGTATGTATTAAAACACACGCATATGAAATCCATTGGACTCTTTAAAACAAATCATATATTTGCACAAACTCGATGGGTTTACTTGTAGTAGCCGCTGAAGAGTTCCACTGTCAACTAATTAATATACGACTTATCATCATCTCAGCGTTAATCCCAGTCGCATGCGAAGCTTTTTCACCTTTGGAATCTGGGGTCCGCTTTACCAGTGTAACTGCTGATTTTGGCTAAACTTTAATATTTTACATAAAGCGACTGCCGCAACCCGAAGGCGATATCGAAGCATTGCAGTTAGGCCAATTGTTGGACTTTTGAGGGCTCCAACAACCCGTAACGACTACCATTAGATGTTCGTATCGCAACCGGGACCAACGGCTTAACGTGCTTTCCGAGGCACGACCAGACAAGTAGAAATATTCATATTGATGCATACAAATACTTGCATTGCACGGGGATCGAACCCGCGCCTCCTTGCGCAGCGGCCGCGTTCGCTACAGCTACGCCATGGAGGCTGTCTACTAATTACTATTCGAGTATTGTACTGTAATTATTGTTTTCCCATTCGAACTACATATGCGTACAGTTTAGTACTATATGACGACAGTTAGAAACAAATTAAAATTGACTTCTAGTATCATATTACATTGTATGTCAATTAGTTACAATAGTTAGAAGGGAAGCTAATACAATCGTGTTTAAAAAATAAAGTTTTATCTACTCTAGACCGTCCATCTGCTTAGATTGCTACGTAATAGATACTGAGGTGGCAAGCTTATTTAAATATCTACGAATATTATCGTAAAATCATAAAAAATTACATTCAATAAGGCCAAATCAAATCATTTTCTTATCAGTATCTGTTACCAACGACGAAAGTACACACATCAAAAGTGTCTAGGGATCAACATATATTTTTGCAATAACTTTTCTCCTGATTGATATTAATTAAAATTTTCTTTAAGGATTCATCAAATAAAGTGTTTTCGTTTGTCACAGTAACGATAAACCAAGTCACCTTTGCATTAATAAAGAAATTTGCCATTTTCCTAATAAAGGGATATTTGACATTTGAACCACTAACACAAAAGTTCGAAAAAAAGACTGAAATAACAGTTTTCTCTAAAATTTTATTGGGTAACTTAAACAATTAATAATCCGTGTTTCTACCGCGTACACTAACAACACAAGAACGTCGGTTTGGCATACTCAAAATGAGTTCATCCAAATCACGCTGTGGAATGGCCGCCCATGTTCGTTGCAACAACAAAAAAAGGTCTTCTTGCGGTGCATGCTCAATCGGGTTCAAGTCTGGCGACTGAGCAGGCCAGGGCAGGACATTGATGTTAGCTGCGGCGAGAGTCTGTCTTACAACTCTTGCGGTGTGCGGTCGTGCATTATCATGCATTAACTGAAATAAATACAAATATATATATGATCCAAATCAACTCAGTTCTTCCGCCGATCCAAATACCCGCCCATACCATGATGGTTCCACCACTATAAGGATGGACTTCCTGGCAGGATTTTAATCGCTGTTGGCGTCCAGAGGTTCTCCAGTGTCGTATACGTCTTGTATTCGGTCTCATACCAAAACGAAACTCATCAGAAAAGCACACGAAACGCCATTGTTCTTCTGCCCAATTTCTGTGTTCAAGAGCCCATTGATATCGAATCCTACGATTGTGCATTGCTATAGGTGGTACCCGTAGCGGTCTTCGGGAATGACGGTTCACTTCATGCAAGCGGTTTCTGACTGTTTGGTCGCTAATTAAGTTCCCTGAAGAGTGATGAAGCCTCACGGCTAACATCATGGCGGTTTTTGTTGGAGCTCTTCGAGTTAAGATTTGAATGTATCGGTCTTGTCTCCGTGTGGTGCAGCGATACCGTCCTCCATGGCGCTCAGCCACGGTACCAGTGCTTCGGTAACGTGTCCAAAGTCGACTGATAACACTCTGACTTGTATTCAGAGCTAAAGCCACAGTACGTTGCCGGGAACCAGCTTCTATCATTCCCACGGCTCTGAGCATTTCTTCCCTGCTTAAATGACGTCGCCGCTCCATAATAACGTTGGTTTTAATCAGTAGTAGGGAAACAGTAGCACTAATAATGTCTTCAATGCGTTGTATGTTTTTATAGGGAAAATATTGACAGCTGATTTTCATCTTTTACTCGAATTTGATTCACAGTTCCTGATTCAAATTATGAAATGCACCAATAAAAAAGGATCCATATAAATTTATAAAATCATAAATTTATTACAAAGCCACATCTCAATCTCAAGAAATCCGCATAAAAATGCTTGATCAGCATTGAAATGTGTGTAGTTAGCAACGATTTAAAATCGATTTGATTTGTTTTGTGAGATATTCCTGTTTATGGAGATGAATATGATGCGGTAGATGTGTGGAGTTACGGGGAAAGACCGCATCAGGAACTCTCGTGGCAGTCTTCGTGTCCGTGACATAGCAGACAAACTGCAGGAGGGTCGCCTACACTGGTACGGCCACGTCTTACGAAAAATGTTACGTGGGTAACAAATGTCTTGCCATGACGCCTCCACCGGGCCGGAACAAGCGGGGTAGACCAAAGAAATGCTGGCTTGACGTTGTAAGAGATGACATGCGTGCCAGCAATCTTTTACCACAGGATAATAAAGATCGCGCGAAGGAGTATGAGCAGGAAAGCGGTCCTGGGCTTGAACGTGAAAGCCGCGGAGACAACCGGGATAATAGAATGATGATGATGATGGAGTGAAACCTAGGTGACATGTCACCTATTTAGAGTGATCACTTCACTGAAAGTGTCCCGGAGTGATATTTACAGAATAGACCGGTTTGGTTGATTCTAGCGATTTCTTTCTTACGCTTTCACTTATCCTCGCTCCACTCCACTATGACTAATCGCTTTTATTCTTCTCTACCATACCTTACTAGCCTGCCTACTTCATAAATTTTATTACTCACGTTTTTTTTTAATAATTATAAACTAGGGCTTGATCGCAATCCCGCCTGATGGTAAGCAGTGATGCAATCGTTGATGGAAAAGCGCGCTAGTTTAATAAGCCCATTCACTCAAAAAACTGAGTGAATAGGAAGGAAGACGGCAGTTGAGCGAGGCGATGCAATGTTTAACTCAGAGGCAGATTGATCTGGAGACCCTCCACGACCAAACTCCCGACACAACTACTTTTGGCGCATCATACCCGGGACACATCGCATCACAACTGTTCAGACCCGTCCTCCGTACGGCTTCACCAGACATCATGCTGGAACACAACGAATCGCTTCGCAGCAAGACTTTGTCTGGTGGATGGTAACTTCTGCCGGCAGCCAAACAAACAAACTATTTGACTGTAAAACTGTAGCAATACTGTATAGTTTTCAGCCACATATGTCATTTTAAATAGTAAATTCATTGTTAAAATAAAATACCAACCGTATCCTTACATAACTTTTGTTACGATGATCCATAGTCACTAATACATTAAAATAATGTTTATGCACAGGTACTTTTACTAAGCAACTAGTAGTTGACTAAAAAAACTAATTAGTCCGCTAGTCAGATTTCCAAAAAATACTAGACACGTATTTTTTCTTCTTTCATATAAACAAAAAATGAAGACGACACAGTGCGTTGAAAACTCGTGTGACGTCACTGCACTTTTTAGCAACCAGTGACGTCACCAGCCACCACTCCTGATCTTTGATGCCTTTTATATTTGTAATTTTTTATTGATATGATAAAACAAAATATACCCACGTATCCAATATTTTCCTATAATCTGAGTGACGGACTAAATAGAATTTTTTTTTTTACCCAGGTAACATCCCTATTAAATTACAACCTATCTCGTCATCCCTTCTCTCAAAACGGTGAAGGAAAACATCGTGAGGTAACCGGCGTGTCCTGGGGCCAAAACTTCGAAGACATGCGACAACTACCAAAAAACACTTCGCCCACTGTGTCCACAATGCCTATAATGTTCCCACCAGGAGTGGGAACATTAAAGCGTGATTATAAATATTACCTATACTCCTTACCTCGCAGCAATTTACGACTACGACTTATCAAAGCATTCCATCATTATAGTACGAAATATACAACGCATGAAATGCTATCAAAATAAAATTACAAGTGTTAACCTTGAATTAGGTTGTAGCAATTTCACATTCAACGCATTCTATTGTTAGTGTAAATGTTGCCTAACGTGGGGTGACGTAACTGTACTGAAGTCTCCAAAATGGTAGGTTTTATTACAAAAATAACTATACGATAAATGATATAGGTAGCTATTTTTGCAATAAAACCTACCATTTTGGTGACTTCAGTACAGTCAGACTATTTTTTTTAAAATAATTATCAACTACTGATTGACCGCAATCCCGCCTGATGGTAAGCAGTGGAGCAATCGTTAATGGTAAAGCGCACTAGTTTATTAAGAACATATTCACTCAAAAAAAAACTTAGTCAATAACAAGGAAGACGGCAGTTGAGCGAGGTAATGCAATGCTAAACCCAACAACACGACCAACGATGCTGCGCCAGAGGGAGATTAACCTGGAGACCCTCCACAACCAAACTCCCGACACAACAATATTCGGCGCAACGTACCCGGCACACATCGCAACACAACTGGTCAACCCCGTCCTCCGTACGGCTTCACCAGACGTCATGCCGGAACACGACGAATCTTCAGCCAGCAGCCGATGTTATGGCCTACCACCGAGTAAGAAGAGTAAGTAGATATTATAAATGTAAGTTTGTTTGTTACGCTTTCACGCAAAAACTACTTAACCGATCATCATTACTTTTTACACACACATATTCTTTGGAGCTATTAGAAGTAACGTAGGATACTTTTTGTTTCTTTTGTATATACTCGTATCATTATTATATGGGCGAAACCGCGAGGCGCAGATATTTACATTATAGAGAGAAAAGATTTCATTTTATATTTGTTTTATGCTTAAACACAGCTTTCACGCTAAAACATTAATAATAGCTAGATCACACTAATTGCGTAACAAACCAATACTATCAATTTGAGGAATATTCATTGCTTCATATGTACGAGAAATAGGTCTGCTCAATAACGCAATAAATGTTGTTGAACTGTCAAATAATGGCGCGAATTGTCTCTGAATGGGTGACCATCTTTATACCAAGACCCCATGTGACGTTAAACCATTACGGGTTGTCGGAAGCCCGAAAACCTTGGAAAGGAAAGATATCGCATTACCCAATAATCGGGCTGTGGAGGTCAGATAGGTAGTCGCCATGTCAAATACTGATATTTAGCTGCATTTGGTTCAAAACGATCTCCAAAGTCTGGAGCACAGGCGAAGATTAGCCAGCCTGTCGGTGCTCTATAGGATGCATTTTGAATGCGACCCGTCGTACGGCGAGTTTCCACCCTTACGTTATTAACACCATTACGATCCGGACGAAGCGTTTCGCCTCCTCCTTTATACCGCGTACATCGAGGGACTGGAACAGTTTGCCAGCGTCGGTGTTTCCGTCGGACTACAATTTGAGTGGCTTCAAGGCTAGAGTGAATAGGCTCTTAATAAACTAGTGCGCTTTACCATCAACGACTGCGCCACTGCTTACCATCAGGCGGGATTGCGGTCAAGCGCTAGTTTATAATTATAATAAAAAATAAAAACGATCCGGACGAAGCATTTCGCCTCGTCTTCTATAACGCGTACATCGAGGGACTGGAAAAATTTGCCAGCGGCGGTATTTCCGTCTGACTATAATTTAAGTATATTCAAGGCTAGAGAGAATAGGTCCTTAATAAAACGGTCGAGCACTAGTTTATAATATGTAATAAAAATAGTTAGAATGGACGCTTATCCTAGATACTTGGGAACAAAGTTGGCAGATGTGAACGAATCTTAATGTTAAACGCAGTCAATTTATTTTAATGGCAACGAACGTTTATAAATTTTGCTATTTTCTATCTTTCTAACCATATCATAAAGTTTATGATTAGAAAGGTACCTAGTTAAAAAAATCTATGCATTTCTCTTTTATTCAGAACTTAGATTATCAGCCTACAAAGCCATGACCTCAATAGACTTCACTTGTACATCAGACAAAAAATATGCACTTTCTAATTGTACATGTCAACACGCTATTCTCACATTCACTAAGTAAAATTTTGGTTAGATGGATTCGCATGCAATAATAAATTTTAAGTCAATATAATTTTGCAGACAGGCGATGCGACCGATTCTCATGACGTTTTCATAGAAATTCTTCTACTAAAATCACTTTTCGCTGTTGCGTTACGCTGTCTGCTGGAATGGCGAATAAGGAGAAACGGATCGAAAAAGGTGCAACAATTTTACTCTCAGGGCACTTTTGTTTTTTTTTTTCATTCCTTCAAGCATTGGCAGTTACTTAACTTCATTATGCCTGCTATTAATAATGCAGCGAAAGGAACTCCTCGTTTTTTTTTTTTATTTATAAGGAGGTTTAAGAATGATTGTCCCTTCTCCTGTAAATTTACATTAAACCATTACATTAAACCGCATTGTAAAGTGATAACTTGATAAGATAAAAAAAAATAACATTTAGTTTTCTTTGCGAAAATGTTTATATTTTTTAAGAAATACTTATAAGTTGATAAGTTTATTTATATTTTGCATATTTGGCATAATCGATCACATGCGCATACGCAGTAGACAAATTATAATTATATTGTTTTCTCTTCATTCGCTGACCTTTTTTGAACTATCGCCAGTTAAGCAGATAATTACATTATATGCAGCTCATTAGCGTCTTCAAAATTATGTTAGTTAGGTGATTACCCCGCTGCTTTGTACAGAAATATATCGCAAACTCTTCAATTATATCATCAGAAACGACGGAAATACCTATATTTACATTAATCTTTATTGTAATTAATATACACGTGGAGGTGGTAAGTATTTATCAATAGACACAATTGTGGATCCTTACAGGCACAGCAAAATTTTAAAAAGTGGGAAAACGATTGAGAGGGAAATATGTGTATGACATATACACACGACAGCAGGTGAACCTACCCTAAACTGTCAAATATTCACAATCAACCTTGAGCCTTAATGCTTTAGAGATAAAGTTAAAAATCTAATAAAGAAACCGTCGTCTGTACTATCGCCAACCTGACCACCGCAACAACTATTCCCGCTTGTAGCGCATATTAAGTGTCCTGAAAAGGATCTTTTGTTCTACGTGCGGATGCGGACTCAATGGTCCACGGAAATTTGTTTTCAAAATGGTCAGATATATCGGTTTTGGTGATCGTACATAAATGGTTAAGTAAATAAAAAGATTTTTCTATACTTTACATCAACGAAAAAGATACAAAACTCACGTAAATTGAGACTGATTTACACGTTGCAATTTAATTGCCTAAGGCATACAATAAAATTGATGCAACAAATGACTTGCAGCGTCTAAATGGTGTTTAGACAATGCAACTTTTATTGTTGTTTCAACTTAATTGAAGCCATGGGCAATTAAATTACACCGTGTGAATCAGTATTTAAAGTTTAAACCGCAACAAGACGTTTACCTCTAACATACATTGTCTGCGGTAATACCTACCTACTGTCTGGAAAGTAGATCATGGGTCTCTTAAAGCGAACAGCCGATCAATAGATCGTGAAAAATTAGGTGAAATGAGTTGTAGAGTGAGTCAATTGTGTCAATCCCGTAGCATTAAATACTAGCACTCCCAAATACTCCTGTATTGAGTATTTGGGAACCGCTATTAATTTAGTTTCTCTTCTTACCAAATTCATTCATTTTTTTTAATCTTCTTGCATAGGATTCTGTAAAATCTCCTATTGGGAGAGGGCACTGGCTTTTGTAACACAGGCATATCACCTAGCACAGGAGTTAGGGTCTTCATACTTTTTTGTACCAATTTTTGTGTAATAAAGAATATTTATAATTACTTGGAATAACAGCTCAATCCGCGCTAAGTTTACCTAGGCTTTCACGTTGAGAAGGCTACAGAATTGCACTGCTGCAGTAAGTATTTAAGAGTAAAAAACCAAAAAGATTTTTGACCATAGATCATTTATTTATGGTTCTAATTACCACCCTTACGTTATTGACACCACAACGATCCGAACGAAGCGTTTCGCCTCGTCTTTTATACCGCGTACATCGAGGGATTTGAACAATTTGCCAGCGGCAATCTGAGTGACTTCAAGGCTAGAGTGAAGATAAACTAACGCGCTTTACCATCGACGACTGCATCACTGCTTACCATCAGGCGGGATTGCGGGCAAGCGCTAGTTTATAATTTATAAAAAGAAAAATCGTAGCTAGTTTTAAGGTTTGTTTTAAATTACTATTACATATTATACTTTCATTAGAATGACTTATGACATCAAGATTACTTCACTGTCAATTAAATAGGTAAGTAGGAAGATAGCTTTGTATTTTTATAGGGGTGTTTCAAAGTAAAACCTTGTAAATTTTTGTGTAAAGTGCAAACCTAGTTCTCATAATATAATAAATACGTATACGTTTATAAGTCAGTGTAAATCGGCAAAAGTAATTTGTTAACAATATACCTATAATTTAAACGACATGACAAAGCACAAATTATACGCATCGCAGAAAATTTATTGCTGTCACACGGAAATAAATAAAGAGAAACAAATATTAATGCACTCTTACCTTTCTCAAAGTAACTTTTAATATAAAACAATCACAATCAATAATGTTGCATAAACAAAAATTATTATCAACACTGTCAAACAATTAAATACTGCACTCAAAAACCACTACGATTCTAAATTCGTATTTGGAATTTATATTTTTTAAACGCTTAGAGCAATGACATTCATAGACGATCGATTATTTGTTTCTTTTTTTGAATTTTCATTGACTATTTCGCGTTCGTTGGCTTGTCTGCCAGTATCGCGCACAGCCGGCGCTAGTTGGCTTGGCGCGCAGCGGTATACTGAGACTGGCCGAACGCAACACAAACACCGAATATAACAACGAAGTCGGGAGCGCCTGCCGTCGTCTGTCGGCACTGAAACGTTTTTAGGGATCCGTTCGAGAAAAGTGTTTGGAACCTTTTAACTTAGTTCACACCAATATAAATAAATTTTATCGTAGACTACATAATTGCAGTGACGACTTTCGTATTCATGCTAGATAACAATGAATTTTGACAACACATCATTTTTTTTCTACATACCTTATTGTCATTATGAACGTCTAAATTTATTTAAAAAAAAAAATTATCCAATTAAATCAATTGCAAAATGCCGAGAAGCGCCTAAATTATTACTGTAGCAATCATTCACTGTTCTACTTATTCATTAAAACAAACGTCTAAAAAGTATATATAAGTATCTAGATTAATACTTACTAGGAACTTATAGAAAATCAGCAGTTTTTTAACACCATAAGAGAATGAAAAAGTCGGTTTTGCTCACAAATTTATACACGGAACCATCATCACCAAAGACTTCGCACTTCTCAAGGGTGTTGACTCATGCGCGGGACCGATGCATAAAGGGCGCATGCGTTCCCCTCCAAATTCTAAACATAGAACAGCACAGATAAACAACGTATACAATCGAAACTACTACAGACTATGAAGTTATTGACCCCAGTTACCATGGTTACGCGAAAACAATATCAAAATCGTACATTTATGCCTTTACATCGATCCTTTGCCTTACAACGAGTAATCAACATGAATCGATTTAATTGTTAGTACCTAGTATCCTATTTAAAATTCGAATGATTCTTACGGTAATAGTTCCGTTTTCGAATAATTGGATGACCCGATACAAGTATCAGTCTATAAAGCCTCTATTGGACATACTGCTGTGACACAGATTTCCTGTCTGTGAGACCAAGGAGCAGCAATCCACCACCCGGTTGCAATGCGGATGGATCGTTCTAACACGTCTTCAAATATTTCGTGCTACAACATAACATAATCAACCTATATTGTACCCACTCCTGGAACACAGGCCTCCTCTGGGTGAGAGGGAGTGGGCCGTATTCTACCACACCACCAGTTCGAGAAGTTTTGGCTCTAGGACATGCCCATGTCCTTCACTAATTTTCAGAGCAGTGGTGATGTAATAATTTACACAAAATAAAGCGCCGGATGGGGTTCGAACACTTCGAACCTACGACCTACAACTTTAAGTCGCGGCCAATATCACTAAGCCACCACTCTCTTTTGTTCTATGCCATACCGATTTCCTCACTATGGTTCCTTCACCGTTTTGAGAGCAGTGGTGAAGAGATTATTTTACATAAAATAAAGCGCCTGCCTCGCCTCGAACGCACGTCCTACAACTTTTAAGTCGGGGCTGGGCTTAACACTGCGCATAGAGCAACACAGGCCAGGACCGGACTCCGGTCCATCGGTGATCACTGAGCCACAAATGGTCTTTCTGAAAATAAAAATACAAAGGTGTGTGGTATACAGAGTGTATCTGACATCGTAACGCAAACTTCGCGAAAAGGCTAGACCGCATGCCACTAATAAAGTTATGATACTCATTTATGTCGTTAATGAACGGATACAGAATTTACAGTGTTTTAAAAAAGTGTCGGCTCGCCCTTTGAACGTTGCAAGCGTGCCGCCGTGCGGGTTTGTAGGTATGATGTTGATCCCTGAAGTGAACTCTATTAAATCAGCTGATAAGATAGTTTTTTCGAGTTTGGCTTTCATAGCGCTTTTTTGTGTAATTAGCGAAATAATAAATTTTTACTTTAAAACCTTATGGGGTTATAAAAGTAAGTATAGCAATTATGAACGGTCTAAAATTAAAAAAAAGACATATTTTTTTTAAATCATGAAAAAGCCGACGAGAAATTCCATCACTGGGGGGTTCAGAATCATGTACTGGATAGTGGATCCATGGTACTCGCTTGTGCGTCGATGTCAGATACACCCTTTATACCTGTACAGGGTGACTGCCGACTGGTAATTTCACCTAGAAGGCTAATTCTGGTAAATTAAAACGTTCAAAATCTTGTTTCAATCTCAGCTCGCCGACAAACAAATATTGAATTATTATCAAAAAGCAGGGAAATAAGAAATATTTTTGAGATCAGACAGATTAGTGAACGTTCTTAAAATATTTGAATTGCGCCTCAGGACGTGACAACGGGAGCCATTTGCAATAAATTAAACACCCCATAATCCAACATATACAAGGTGATTGATTCGTTTATCACAACATCATCCTTTTTAATCGTCCCACTGCTGGGCACAGGTCTCCTCTCATACACCATGCTTGCTCAATGCGAGTTGGCGAACTCAAACTTTAAGTCCAGGTTTCCTCAAGATCTTTTCCTTCACCTTTTAATTAATCATTGGTGTCCAAGATATACTTAACTCATAATTTTTCAATAATTTCGAATTATCGACTGTTTCATCGGCGCCCTTAAATATTTATTCAACTAAATATGTACCTCGTTAGCTAGCTAATTGAATGTTAATATTGAATCTTTCCAGTAATCTGTATGCTTACTACTCCAGGACGTGACGACTGTCACGTCCTGGAAGGAATACGTCAATTCGTCTCGATGGTAGGCCATAACATCGGCCGCCGGCAGAAGTTACCACCCACCAGACAAAGCCTTGCCGCCAAGTGATTTGTCGTGCTCCGGCATGATGTCTAGTGAAGCCGTACGGAGGACGGGTCTGCGCAGTCGTGTTGCGATGTGTGCCGGGTACGATGCGCCCAATGTTGTTGTGTTGGGAGTTTGGTCGTGGAGGGTCTTCAGATCAATCTCCCTTTGGCGCAGCATCATTAGTCGTATTGTTGGGTTTAACATTGCATCACCTCGCTCAACTGCCGTCTTCCTTCCTATTCGCTCAGTTTTTCTGAGTGAATAGGCTCTTAATAAACTAGCGCGCTTTACCATCAACGATCTCATCACTGCTTAACATCAGGCGGGATTGCGGTCAAGCGCTAGTTTATAAATATTAAAAATAAAAAAAAACTGAAAATCATCACTTTTTGTACGTCAATATATCTTCTTCTTCAGCCTATACATGTCCACTGCTGGACAAAGGCCTCCCCCAAGGCTTTCCACGCTGACCGGTCTTGTGCTGCCCGCATCCATCGGCTTCCCGCGACCTTCACCAGGTCATCGGTCCACCTTGTTGGGTGCCTCCCGACGCTGCATCTTCCGCTACATGGCCGCCACTCCAGAACCTTACTACCTATCGGCCATCGGTTCTACGAGCAATGTGCCCTGCCCACTGCCACTTAAGTTTAGCGACTCGAAGAGCTATGTCGGTGACTTTAGTTCTTCTGCGGATCTCCTCATTTCTGATTCGATCACGCAGAGAAACTATAATAATACATAAGCCCGACAAAACGCCCGCCCTGTGCCACTTCCTAGTGCCTTCGCTGGGAAAAAGAAGTGGCGGAATAAACTACCCAGCAGTACGCACAGCTGTCTGGTCATTTAAAAACACATGGCTTTATACAATACCGTTCATTAAATTTGCCATTTACTCTCAAATGGATTCAGGTGAAAATAACATCATCAAACGACTGGTTGCACGGCGACTACTTACGTTGTTGACACCACTACGATCCGGACGAAGAGTTTCGTCTCGTCTTTAATACCGCCTACATCGAAGACAGGAACAATTTGCCTGCAGCGTTATTCCCGTCAGTTTATAATTTAAGTTTCTTCAATGCTAGAGGGACTCGGGTCATATTATACTAGTGCGCTTTACCATCGACGATTGCATTACTCCTTAACAAAAGACAGGATCGCGGTCAAGTACGAATTTATGAACATTCTTGGTTTGGCACTAACCAAGTTAGTACCCAATCAACCTTGAGCTTTAAAGCTATAGAGATAAAGTTGAAAATCCAATAAAGAAGTTTGACAGATTGTATCTAGAAGCTTGATGTTCTGTCATCTATACGTATGTGTGTAATGAAGTCTTAAATCTATGGTAGTACGCGGTATTTTGCCAGTAATGTTATGCTTAAGTTTAATGATAAAAAAAGGCGAGCCTATTCTCATTAACCGGCTACCGATCTGGATACCTGTTACTAAGAAGTTCATTAAGGAAATCCCCAACAACACCTCGTGTCCTGCAGTAACGTTATTGACCACTAGAGCTACGAGACATGTTTAGGTAAAAAATACCAGGTAAATTAAAACAAGAGTCAGACAAAAAACAATTATAAGTAAACGGGCTCGTACGTCACTTAACTTTAATCATCCTTTATGAATAAACGTTTTTTTTTTTAATAATTATAAACTAGCGCTTGACCGCAATCCCGCCTGGTGGTAAGCAGTGATGCGATCATTGATGGTAAAGCGCGCTAGTTTATTAAGAGTGAATAGGTCACTCAGAAAAACTGAGCGAATAGGAAGGAAGACGGCAGTTGAGCGAGGTGATGCAATGTTAAACCCAACAACACGACCAACAATGCTGCGCCAAAGGGAGATTGATCTGAAGACCCTCCACGACCAAACTCCCAACACAACAATATTAGGTGCATCGTACCCGGCACACATCGCAACACAACTGCTCAGACCTGTCCTCCGTACGGCTTCACCAGACATCATGCCGGAACACGACAAATCGCTTGGCGGCAAGGCTGTCTGGTAGGTGGTAACTTCTGCCGGCGGCCGATTTTTATTTTATTTATTTGGCCCACCAACAATTGTTTACACCATAAAATGTTAAATACATTCATCATAATACAGTACTTGTATAACAATCTCTTATAGGTAAGCACAGCATGCATTAAACTACTTAGTTAATGCTAAGATTATGACAAAGTAAAAACACATACAAATATGACATTGTGAAAATCGAATTAAATTATACCAATTAAATTGAAACTTAAAGAATAAATTAATGCAGAGCTTAAATTGAAATTAAATTTAATAATAATAAAAGGAGTAAATCAATTTTTTTTAATTAATTCTTTTGAGTTTGCTAAGTGAGTCTTTGAACACTATGGTATTTATTTATAAAAGATGATTAAAGTTAAGTGACGTGCAAACGTCAAAAATTTATTTTTAAACAGTCGCTAATCACTAGTTAATTTTGCAAAAGCAACGTTTATGAATATAGAGGTTTATGTATACTGAATAGGGATTTAAGACTGCGACGACTTTCCACTCTACCAAACTAGGGTCTCCAAGAGATTTTGAACAATTTCCCATAACAATTTAGGTACTGATACACTTAACCGTATATATTGGATGTTATGTATTTACGGTTAAGTGGATAAGTACCTAAATTAATAACTTATTTATAATGGAATATATTCATTATTACAATATATTCATAAAATATGTTGGTACATGTACCTACTACAATGTTTGCAATCTACTTTGTGCAATTTTGTTTTTAAAATCCTATCACGGAGACGCTAGTTTTGTCGGAAAAGGAGGATCAGAAGGCCTAGTACGAGTTTTCAATACGAAACTCGACCGTCGATATCGAGCGCATTTGGCGCTCCCATTGGTTGAGAGTTCTTACGACCTTGAAGCGGGCCAATCGCTGTATCAAACGCGCTCGATATCGACGATCGAGTTTCGTAATGAAAACTCATACTAGGCCTACAGTCTTAACGTTTCGGCGTTTGTTTCATGTTCATCATTCAACTACCTTTTTTCAAAAAAGGTGGGGTTGGTTTCCACTATTAAATAAGTACCAGTATTTTACAGATAATGGGCCTGCTTCCCTTGTTCACAAATTAAATTAAATTTAAGTTCAATACATCATTTTCATTAAGAAAAGGACAGAAGATAAAATGTTACTTTATACCTGTCAAATTAGCCCTCACCTGACGTATTTTTGGCCGCCATGTTTATAGTCGCGTCTAAACTGTCTATAATTAATGAAATAGAAAAAAATGCACTTAAAATTAATTTAGTTTGAGAACACGAGAATCCAATGTCTAATTATTATCCGACTTCCACAACGCAGTAATTATATTAAAGCCAAATTGGATAAAGGATAGAGGAAAACAAAGCGTTGCTAGGCAACGACTTGTTTACACCTAAAAGTAAGATGTTAAAAACTTTTTCTAGATAGATGATTTTCATTCATACAAGTAATAATCCTACTTCCTACTAATGTAAACAGTTTATTTATGTTTAGATATTTATGATTTGTGTAGTGATTGAAATATGACACACATGTAAGCTAATTTTCTAGGTTAAATTTTTGATAAATGTATTATACATAGTCCGTACTTGAAAGTATTATAATACATGTGTTATGCAGTTGGTTTGAAAGGTCGTTAAAATACGCAAAATTGTGTTGACAAATGTCTCATCTTTATTCATTGGCATTCATTCCACAAAATGTGTTTAATAGCTGGATTTCATCCATGTTTCTTTTTTGTAGGGCTATCACGTAAAATTAATGTCGCCTTTTGAATGGCTTTTCAAAATAGCAAGTTAACATGCATGATTATATTGAAATATGCTGCACTGCAATAGGAATTGTTAATAAATAGTTAGCATGTTAAAATCGATAATCATGTAAATTATACCTCTATTCTTTATCGAGCTTGGCACACGTATAGACAATACGATACCGCTTGGTAAGACTGCTTTTCAGATTTTCGGGCTTTTACTGACTCACTGTCGAATTGTCATGCCTTCCGAGGCAACTGATATCCCTTATACCTATAGTACCTATATCTTCTCCTTCAGCCTATAGATGTCCACTCCTGAACAAAGGCCCCCCAAGGCTTTTGTATTCGGGAGGTTTACCATACTCCCCACGCTTGGCAGCCGGGTTGGAGATCGCAGTAATTGAATGTGATATTCCACAGGAGAAGCGCTGCTGCCCGCTTCCCTACTGAAAGTACCCTTAATCACCTCTTACGACAACCATAGGAGGATATAGGTTGATACTATTCCAAGCCCGGTACCAGACGGGCTTATCGGTATATAAAGAAAAAAAAAGAAAAGTATGTTAAGATGGTCACCCGTCCTCGGACCAACCGCGTCAAGCGTAACTTGACCAGCGTCCTGCTGGTAAGCTACGCTTTATTGCGGAGCACACTGTCACAGCAGCTATGGGTTTCGTTTTGACAGTTCAACGGATTAGCAATATTCTTTAAAATTCAAATTGACAGTAATAGTGCGTTATTACTTAGACACAAGCCCGTCATTTTACTGACTACTAACTGAACGCCGCGGTTTCACCCGCCCAAGTTTCGATTCCGTGGGAACATCCAGATAAAAGTATCCTATATTTTATTCCTGGTAGCTATCTGTGTGCCAAAGGAGATGTTTCAGAAATGTATAGAGCCTGGGCCAGCACATTGTACACTTAATGCTAGGAACATTTACGCTATAGTTCTAGTACGGTATAGTTCTTAGTTTTTATACAGATCAATTTAACTCGGTCAAGGAGTGCAACACAACTACTAATAAATATGGTGGTCAGCAATAAGCGAAATAAGATTTTGACAGTGACATCTGATTTACGTGTCATGTATCTAAGGCTATCGTATCTACATTATCTAACATATGACTGTGAAAATAACAAAACATGAATTCCGAATATACGGCCCAAACAAAATCAACTCAAATAAGCACTCGACACGAACCCAACGGGAAAATAGAACTGTCAAAACTAGCGCTTGACCGCAATCCCGCCTGGTGGTAAGCAGTGATGCGATCATTGATGGTAAAGCGCGCTAGTTTATTAAGAGTGAATAGGTCACTCAGAAAAACTGAGCGAATAGGAAGGAAGACGGCAGTTGAGCGAGGTGATGCAATGTTAAACCCAACAACACGACCAACAATGCTGCGCCAAAGGGAGATTGATCTGAAGACCCTCCACGACCAAACTCCCAACACAACAATATTAGGTGCATCGTACCCGGCACACATCGCAACACAACTGCTCAGACCTGTCCTCCGTACGGCTTCACCAGACATCATGCCGGAACACGACAAATCGCTTGGCGGCAAGGCTCTGTCTGGTAGGTGGTAACTTCTGCCGGCGGCCGATTTTTATTTTATTTATTTGGCTCACCAACAATTGTTTACACCATAAAATGTTAAATACATTCATCATAATACAGTACTTGTATAACAATCTCTTATAGGTAAGCACAGCATGCATTAAACTACTTAGTTAATGTTAAGATTATGACAAAGTAAAAACACATACAAATATGACATTGTGAAAATCGAATTAAATTATACCAATTAAATTGAAACTTAAAGAATAAATTAATGCAGTGCTTAAATTGAAATTAAATTTAATAATAATAAAAGGAGTAAATCAATTTTTTTTAATTAATTCTTTTGAGTTTGCTAAGTGAGTCTTTGAACACTATGGTATTTATTTATAAAAGATGATTAAAGTTAAGTGACGTGCAAACGTCAAAAATTTATTTTTAAACAGTCGCTAATCACTAGTTAATTTTGCAAAAGCAACGTTTATGAATATAGAGGTTTATGTATACTGAATAGGGATTTAAGACTGCGACGACTTTCCACTCTACCAAACTAGGGTCTCCAAGAGATTTTGAACAATTTCCCATAACAATTTAGGTACTGATACTAACTGAGCGCCGCGGTTTCACCCGCCCAAGTTTCGATTCCGAGGGAACATCCAGATAAAAGTATCCTATATTTTATTCCTGGTAGCTATCTGTGTGCCAAAGGAGATGTTTCAGAAATGTATGGAGCCTGGGCCAGCACATTGTACACTTAATGCTAGGAACATTTACGATATAGTTCTAGTACGGTATAGTTCTTAGTTTTTATACAGATCAATTTAACTCGGTCAAGGAGTGCAACACAACTACTAATAAATATGGTGGTCAGCAATAAGCGAAATAAGATTTTGACAGTGACATCTGATTTACGTGTCATGTATCTAAGGCTATCGTATCTACATTATCTAACATATGACTGTGAAAATAACAAAACATGAATTCCGAATATACGGCCCAAACAAAATCAACTCAAATAAGCACTCGACACGAACCCAACGGGAAAATAGAACTGTCAAAGTCTCCAATCAGACGTCATAACCACTGTCATGGCTACCTTAAAAAAGTTGTAAGAGTGAGCGTGATGGATGGATGTTAATGTTGTAATGGGTACAGGTCTCCCAAAGTGATAATGCGCATAGAAATCTTCATCACTATTCCAGTGTGCACCTAACCACTTTTTATGCACTTAACCACTCTATATACATATCTTCTTCCGAACGCTCGGGGAATACGACCGTTGCCGAACAGTGACGAAGATTTCTATGCGCATTATCACTTTGGGAGACCTGTAAAATAATGAGCACAGTATAATAGAGTATAACTACAACAATCGTTTCACATATTTAAGGACAGAAAAATCTTTATGACTTGGAAGTAAGTGGAGCCATAAAGATTTTTGGGGATATGCAACGGTTCGTTGCACAGGGGATTTCGGATCAGTCATTTGGGAGATATCGGTGCTCAATGGTGACCAAATAGGTGGTATTAATGAAGTAGACACTCGCGCCTATTCTTTTGTTCACAAACTAAACTAAATTACGCTTCAGTAAATATTTTTGTTTCATTTTCATTAAGAAAAGGACAGAAGATAAATATTCTTCTTCTTCTTCAGCCTATGGATGTCCACTGCTGGACAAAGACCTCCATCATCCATCATCATCAGGCATCCATCGGCTTCCCGCGGTCTTCACTAGGTCATCGGTCCACTTTGTTGGGGGCCTCCCTACGCTGCGTCTTCCAGTACGTGGCCGCAACTCCAGAACCCTACTGCCCCATCGGCCATCGGTTCTACGAGCAATGTGCCCTACCCACTGCCACTTAAGTTTAGCGACTCGCAGAGCTATGTCGGTGACTTTGGTTCTTCTGCGGATCTTCTCATTTCTGATTCGATCACGCAGAGAAACTCCGAGCATAGCTCTTTCCATTGCCCTTTGTGTGACTCTGAGCCTTCGTATGAGGCCCATTGTGAGGGACCACGTTTCAGTTCCGTAAGTCATCACTGGTCAAAGACTTTAGTATTGAGTCACTGTGGTATCTTGGACGACGAGAAGATGTATCCGATGATGTGTAGCCGAGCTGGATTCGACGAGACACCTCTTTCTCGAAGATAAATATTAGTTTAGTCCTTTTAGTCTCACCGGGTACAGTTATATTTTATATGAATTTTACAAAACTCCTTTATTGGAAATAGGTTATCATACATACACACATCAAAAGTGTCTAGGGATCAAGCATTTTTATGCGGATTTCTTGAGATTGAGATGTGGCTTTGTAATAAATTTATGATTTTATAAATTTATATGGATCCTTTTTGGTGCATTTCATAATTTGAATCAGGAACTGTGAATCAAATTCGAGTAAAAGATGAAAATCAGCTGTCAATATTTTCCCTGTAAAAACATACAACGCATTGAAGACATTATTAGTGCTACTGTTTCCCTACTACTGATTAAAACCAACGTTATTATGGAGCGGCGACGTCATTTAAGCAGGGAAGAAATGCTCAGAGCCGTGGGAATGATAGAAGCTGGTTCCCGGCAACGTACTGTGGCTTTAGCTCTGAATACAAGTCAGAGTGTTATCAGTCGACTTTGGACACGTTACCGAAGCACTGGTACCGTGGCTGAGCGCCATGGAGGACGGTATCGCTGCACCACACGGAGACAAGACCGATACATTCAAATCTTAACTCGAAGAGCTCCAACAATAACCGCCATGATGTTAGCCGTGAGGCTTCATCACTCTTCAGGGAACTTAATTAGCGACCAAACAGTCAGAAACCGCTTGCATGAAGTGAACCTTCATTCCCGAAGACCGCTACGGGTACCACCTATAGCAATGCACAATCGTAGGATTCGATATCAATGGGCTCTTGAACACAGAAATTGGGTAGAAGAACAATGGCGTTTCGTGTGCTTTTCTGATGAGTCTCGTTTTGGTATGAGACCGGATACAAGACGTATACGACACTGGAGAACCCCTGGACGCCAACAGCGATTAAAATCCTGCCAGGAAGTCCATCCTTATAGTGGTGGAACTATCATGGTATGGGCGGGTATTTGCATCGGCGGAAGAACTGAGTTGATTTGGATCAGAGGCAACCTCAACGCTCAAATTTATGCTGAGACGATTGTATCAGACGTCATCGTTCCTCTACAAGTGCAAATCGGTCCCTTATTTCAGTTAATGCATGATAATGCACGACCGCACACCGCAAGAGTTGTAAGACAGACTCTCGCCGCAGCTAACATCAATGTCCTGCCCTGGCCTGCTCAGTCGCCAGACTTGAACCCGATTGAGCATGCATGGGATATGCTACAGAGAAGAGCTCTGCCGAATATGGAGGGTATCCAGTCGCAAGAAGACCTTTTTTTGTTGTTGCAACGAACATGGGCGGCCATTCCACAGCGTGATTTGGATGAACTCATTTTGAGTATGCCAAACCGATGTTCTTGTGTTGTTAGTGTTCGCGGTAGAAACACGGATTATTAATTGTTTAAGTTACCCAATAAAATTTTTGAGAAAACTGTTATTTCAGTCTTTTTTTCGAACTTTTGTGTTAGTGGTTCAAATGTCAAATATCCCTTTATTAGGAAAATGGCAAATTTCTTTATTAATGCAAAGGTGACTTGGTTTATCGTTACTGTGACAAACGAAAACACTTTATTTGATGAATCCTTAAAGAAAATTTTAATTAATATCAATCAGGAGAAAAGTTATTGCAAAAATATATGTTGATCCCTAGACACTTTTGATGTGTGTATCTTGTCCACAGCAAAAAATAAAGTATTTCTTTTTGATTATATTTTTTTATTTTTAGAAAAAAGTTATTAACATTTACATCCTCATTGTAATCCTACAGCGATGTACATATACATGATACTGACATGAAGCGACTACAGTTACATTCTATCAGTCATAATAAAGACTGATTTACACGGTGCAATTTAATTGCCTATGGCTTCAATTAAATTGAAGCAACAATAAGAGTTGCATTGTCTAAACACCATTTAGACGATGCAAGTCATTTGTTGCATCAATATTATTATATACCATATGAAAAACAAAACATACCCATATGTATTTTAAGTGGATAGGTACCTGACATTTTGTATAATTGATAAAGGTAATCAGTGTCTTTTCCTTCAGATTTGAATTGAGAAGGTACGTTTAATACCACCATACCTTACCCTTATAAGCAAATACCCAAATTATAAATTGAGGAAGTATTTTCTACATTCTCACATGTTCGCTCGTAAATGTTTCCAGTCAATGTAGATGACACAACAAGCATACAAGCATACAATGCAAACATTTCAGTTTTAACTGACCAAGCATTGTATACATTTTTGGAACAATCAGATATCAGGTTATGCTGGTGCTGTATTCGTTGATGCGTGGTACACGAGTCTTTACTTAGTAAGTATAGTTCAAGAAACGGTATCTTGTACGGAATTGTTAACAACAATGATCATGAAGAAATGCCAAGGCGATGATTGTGGGCGGTCTTGATTCGATAAGGAAAGTTTAAAATAACAAGTCTTACCATTGTTGTAGCTTTAAGAAATGCCATCTGTCAAAGTACAGATATCAACACATCAAGCTACTAAAATCTGTCTTTCTTTAATGGATTTTCAACTTTATTGCTTAAGCATTATGGTTCAAGGTCGATTGGGAAAATTTTAGTTTTGGGTAGCTTGACCTGGTAGGGTCTGTACCAGGAAGACAGCACTACATAACTCTCTTGAACTTCCTCAAAATCTATAAATAAAAATATTTTCTTTCTTTCTTTCCTTCCTTATAACGCACATGAGTTGCGGTGATGATATAGACTCAATACTTATTAAATATGATGTACACTTAATAATAGTGCCAATTCGATTGTTCACAAACTAAACATCTCTTTCTTTACATATCATTAAGAAAAGGACAGAAGATAACATACTAGTTTAATCCTCTCTGGTGTTAGTTTAAATATTAGATAAGTAGTGCTTTCCAACTGCGAATCTTACATATTTTATAATTATTGTTTCTATGCTAATAAATACTCTATAACAATATGTTCTGGTTTAATTAATTTACTGTTTATTTTATTAATAGTTATTTGTATATTTACAGGTCTATTTCTGTTTACTGATTTTGTTGTTTTGTGTTAGATCCTAGGAAGAATGTGCCAAATTTAGGTACCTACCAATAGCACCGTTAATAATAAAATAGTTTTGTACCCTGTGAAATCATTTCGGAAACGCCGACCTAATCTAACTCATATTTACATTTTTTATTAGGTTGCAATTTAAGTATGCAACTTGCAACTCTATTTTGAAGCAGATAATCCCCCTTATTCATAAACGCAGCTTAAAGTTAACTAGTGATTAGCGATTCTTTAACCATACATTTTGACCTTTTAACATCACTTAACTTAAATCATTCTTTATGAATAAACACCACAGTGTTTAAAGGGTTTATTCATAATCGATTATTAAAGTTAAGTGACGTGCAAGCGTCTAAAATGTATGTTTAAAAAATCGCTAATCACTAGTTAACTTTAAGTAGCGTTTATGAATAAGGGAGAATATGTCTAACCCGTACAGC
Source organism: Sesamia inferens (assembly GCA_037179545.1). Taxonomy (NCBI): domain Eukaryota; kingdom Metazoa; phylum Arthropoda; class Insecta; order Lepidoptera; family Noctuidae; genus Sesamia; species Sesamia inferens. The sequence goes on from CM073939.1 coordinate 12,026,327, forward strand.
TGCTACTCGTTCAGTTTAAAGATAAAGATAAAGATCATTTATTTGTAAAAACATGCGTTTACATTAACTGATTTAACAGTTATTTAACAGTAAGTTCATTGCTCATTCTTTACTCATAGGAATTTTATAGAAATCGCTTCAGTAGTTTGGTTACTGAATTTAATTGTTTTTTGCATAAGGATGACGAGTAGATAGTGGTTGTCCTATGTTAAACTTCAATGCTGTAATTTTTTGAGGAATTCCCTCAACTGCCTATGGTCTCCATCATCAGATTTACGGCAGACCTTCATTTTAACCCGCCATCATCACTTCAGCTTTAATCCCAGTCGCATCCGAAGCTTTTTCAGGGGGTCCGCTTTACCAATCTAACTGCTGATTTTGGCTAAACTTCGATATTTTCCGTTAAGCGACTGCCGTCTGACCTCCACAACCCGAAGGCGATAACGAAGCATTGCAGTTAGACCAATTGTGGACTTTTGAGAGCTCTAACACAACCTGTAACGACTGCCATTAGATGTTCATATAGCAACCGGGACCAACGGCTTAACGTGTTTTCCGAGGTACGACCAGATCAGTGCAAATATTCATATTCATGTATACATTTCACTCATATATGTGCAAAGTGCTCATCAAAACCCGCCACACTTTTCCCACCCACTGCAACCCCTGAAAACCAGAATCAACAGTGGAGACCGCCAGAAAAACGCCAAGCAATGAAGCTCGACGAGTCCCGGAGAAACGATTCAACTGTCTTGGGTCCCGCAACGAAATTAATCAGAAAAGAATAACGGAGGAGTAAGAAAAAATATATTTTTTCCACTTCCCTCCATAACAAGCAGGAGACAGAACAGAACTGGGCCAATCGGCACAAAAGGACATTATTGCAACTGGGAGAAGCCCAGATTGCCAAACACCACGGAATAAAATTTGATTAAGTTAATGGGTCCTAAGTAGGTATTAGCTGTTACAATTGATTCCAATAATAGGTATGGCAAAAGCGCCTGAACGCACGAAAATTGGTTCTAGTTTCTACAAGGTCCGTATAATAAACGACTCCGGATGTAATTTGTACACTATCCAACATAATATTGCGTTCATTCTGCCAAAGAACACACTCCCACAAGATTTGATGTGCGGACTGTTCAAATTCACAGTTCGATGTAGAACACTGACACAAAGGCGAAGGAACAAGTTTAAAAGAATATATTTTACTTTTAAAGTTGCCATGACCTGTGAGAAATTGGGCAACGGATGGAAAGAATAGATGGAGGTGCCGGCCCTTGATGGAATTATCCCACTTACTTTGCCATTCGGATAAGAGTCTGGGAGGACCCCAGACGTCAGTCTGAGGTTTAAATAATCTAGAAATTTTATTAAAGTCGCGTTGTGTAACAAAATTAGTGTCCATGGCCTCCCCCCTCACGGAGTAGTACCTACATTGAAGCACGTCGCTGTACCTCAAGATCGACTGGAAGTACACCTGCCAGTACCGGTAAGGCTTCAGTACTGACCGTTCTATACGCCTTGCATAAAAATATCAATGCCAAACGTTGGCTTTGAAGCAGTTTACGTCGTGCCGCCCCTAAGCTGGCTCTATCGGCCCAAACAGGTGCACCGTAGCACATACATCCTAAATAGGCAGCTCCATATATAGTTTTTAAAGTTAGGAATGATAGACCCCAAGTTGCTTTGGATATTCTAGTTAGGGCATAAAAGTTCCTTTTAGCTTTTTCGCCAACTATTTTTATATGTTCGATAAATGAAAAATTCCTTTCTAAGATCATACCAAGGTAGCATACGGATTGCTGTTTTTTAATGGGAACGTTGTTAAATTTAATAGTAGGCAATGATTTAAGATTATCTTTTAGTAGAAGTTGATAGGTTTTATGCGGCGCAAACACTAGGTGGTTACGATCACCCCACTGAGATATTAAATTTAGGCAAGTATTGGCCAAGTTCTCAAGACCAGCTCGGGTACTTGACTGAATGAGCAGTAGGCCATCGTCCGCGTAACCAGTAAGTGAACAGCCGCAAGAAAGCGGGATCGCGAGGAAGTCATCAAAACCCAAATTCCATAAATAAGGACCGACAACTGAACCCTGAGGACATCCCATGGTTAGTGTTTTAGTACTAGAAAAATGACCGAGCTTAAGTACCGCGGAACCGTTTATAAAGTACGAGTAAACGAGATTATATATGTTTCTACAGCAACCGCGGGTTTTTAATTTTAACAGAAGTATAGGCCACCAGGCGTTATCAAAAGCCCAAGAAATATCCAGGAAGATCCCAATTACGTACTTGTTTTCAGATTGGCTAACGGTTCTTCTGACAGAGAGCGCCGCGAAGTGGTGAAGCCATATGAGCGGTGGAACGATGAGGCGCTCAAGAAGTTTCCCCAAAGATGGTAGAAGTGTGATAGGACGATATGACTTCGGATCATCCGGTGGTTTGTCACCACACTTTGGTATTATTCGTATGAAACCGCGTCGCCATTTACGAGGAAAAACGCCTTCAGCAATGCACCGGTTGTATACAGTTAAGATGGCATCACCCGCTGTTATATCATCAGATCCTGACCTGGCGACTATGGGACTACCTGGACAGTAATATACCCTTTCAAACAAAAAAGAATTTTGCAAATAGGTCCAGGCGTCTTTGAGTAATCGGAGAACATAAATAATAATAGAAAAAAAGATTACGGCGAATTGAGAACCTCCTCCTTTTTTTTTGAAGTCGGTTAAAAATCCGAGCAGTCCGATACAATGAAGGCTAGCAAAAAAAAAACAAAAGAACATTGATGAGATACAAAACATTGTAAGTTACGGGCTCGGGTTACTAAAATTACATTTGATAGGCCATCCTAGGTCTATCAATGCGTTTTATATCGTATCTCTACAATGCCTAAATTTCAAGATATTATAGGGCTTAAAAGTTACATACTGCATGTTACGCAATATTGAACCTTTTGTCATCGACATAAGGTGCATTCGTAACAACATTATCTATTGTTCGAAGGGTTCAATAAATTCATTTCGGAATCGCCCACAATATTTGATGATGCAAAATTGCACTCCGGTATAGCTACCAGCGAAAATGAAAACTAGAACATAAACGTTGTGCATTTTTGAATATTTTGGAATGGAATAATTTCGCACGAGATGCTTTATTACTTTATATAAACGAATTTATATGCATACTGACGAGCGGCGATACGAACCATCAGCAGTCACCATACATGGGTGCGCGTCCCAGACTGTAGTACAAAGACACATGGACACTCTCGCAATAACCCTGGGCCGCTTAAACGAAACAGCAGGAGCAGGTATACATTTTCGCCCCACGGTTGAAATAGAGGGGGTTATTACTTCCTCTCTTCCTATGCCGTGACCCAGCGATCTACTCTCCCTCTGTCTTACGAATTTTCGATCAGCCCCCTAATCGGCGAACACATTTTTGTCAAATGATTGCGACTAGTTGGGATCATTTGGACCGAACGGACCAATGGGCGGTCCAAACGATCCAACTAGTCGCAGGTCCTGTCCTGACGTTAATTAATATTTTTTATCCATCCCAAAAACTGCTGCTAACGAACTTTACACATCAAAAAGTTTTCCCACATTAACAGTTTAAAGTCATTAAGAGCATGCTACATCCGTAAAATGTAGCATGCAGCAGTATAAACTGCTGTCGACAAAGTTTCTAGTCTAATACATAATGTATGCTTTCCTCATTTTTTTTTTTCGTTACTTCACACTAGGAATTACTCCTTTATCGTGAGCGCGTTTCTTCTTCTTCGACAGAACGAGACGTTGATGTCGCTTGCCTCACGTTTTCTCTCCATCTATCCCTGCTGGACGACAGTCTACTAGAGCATTCATTAACAGGTCCCCCCACTGCCGACTTGATTTGGTCGGTCCACCTCATCGGTGACCTTCCACGAGGTCTGTTCCCCTCTTCTCTGCCCTGGACGACGAAACGTTCTATAGAGTTATTATTGCGCCTGGATACGTGACCGTAAAATTAGAGTATACAGGACTGTACTAATTCTGAAAGACGCTGTTTGATGCCGAGTTCTTGGAGTATAGAAACGTTCGTTCTTAACTCGGTCCATGATACCCCAAGCATTCTTTACCAACACCGCATTTCTAGAGCGTCTATTTTTTTTTCCAGTTCTCGTAACGTCCACGTTTCAGCTGCATAGAGAAATATGGAAAATATTAATGCTCGGACGAGCCTGATCTTAGTGCGCGTATACAAACATTTAATCTCACATACGTGTACCTACATACACAAACAGCCAAACCCGGAACAACTACCTACCTGTAGGCCATACAAATTTTGTTCCGTGCGGGAATCGAACCCGCGACACGCAGCGCAGTAGTCGATCACTCAACCACTGCACCAAACGTGTCGTCAAAACAACAATAGACCTACAATATGAACAAGTGTCGTCTTATTGCTTGAGAAAGATGCTCGCCTCTGAGGTGTTAATAAAAGAACCCATCTACTTAAATAGAAGGTAATTACTTTCGCACAAAGAAAACGTACAGAGACGGACTTAATGCCATAGGCATTCTCTACCAGTCAACCACGGGTGGTGAAGAGACTAGATCGCAGGTGCTTTAGTTACAGAAACAATGAAAAGGAAAAGAAAAACTCATAACACTATATAAACAAATACTTAACTAAACTATATACATAATTACATATACATACTATTACAATAATATATACTTATAATTTATATCAGTTGGAATCAATTCGAAGCATATTGCTAATCAAAGAGAATAATAGTCTTTGTTGCTAATCCATTGCTCCCTGTGTTCGAAAATGTGTCTACTCAACAACGTACATACCGCAATGAATGTTGTTGAACTGTCAAAATGAACCCATTGCTACTAATAGTGTGTTACGAAATTAGCCTACTGTAGGTAGGGCTTTCATTTTGACAGTACAATAACACATTTTTAGAACATACATACGAATCAATATCTTTAAAAATGGTTCATATTATAAATAAGTAATTGATATTCTGTTCTGCTGAATAATGCAGTGATTGAATAGGTATTCACTTTTATAAATTTATGTTAATTTATATTAATTACATCCGCCACCAACGCCTGAACGTGCTTTCCGAGGCATATATGTAATATGTGAAGATGGTAACCCATCCAAGGATTAACCGTGGCAAGCGTAGCCTAGCCTTTTCGGTCGACCTGTGCAGCTGAAATTACTTAACCAAAGCTCTATGGAGGACAATAATTACACGAAAACATGCTCTGGTAATAATTTATTATTAATCACATTTATTTTCTCGGTGGTAGGCCATAACATCGGCCGCCGGCAGAAGTTACCACCCACCAGACAAAGTCTTGCCGCCAAGCGAATTGTCGTGTTTCGGTATGATGTCTAGTGAAACCGTACGGAGGACGGGTCTGAGCAGTTGTGTTGCGATGTGTGCCGGGTACGATGCGCCAAATGTTGTTGTGTTGGGAGTTTGGTCGTGGAGGGTCTTCAGATCAATCTCCCTTTGGCGCAGCATCGTTGGTCGTGTTGTTGGGTTTAACATTGCATCACCTCGCTCAACTGCCGTCTTCATTCTTATTCGCTCAGTTTTTTTGAGTGAATAGGCTCTTAATAAACTAGCGCGCTTTACCATCAACGATCGCATCACTGCTTACCATCAGGCGGGATTGCGGTCAAGCGCTAGTTTAAATTATTAAAAAATATATATATTAAGACTATCGGATTTACTGTCTGGGTACTTTTTTTTTACCTTGGTTTCAGCATGATAAGTTTGTCATATCAGTTGTCGTTTAAAAACATATCACCACACAGTGACGTGATTAATTCACGTCACATATAGATAATAATACAATATTAGGTATATATCTGTACTGATCCTAATATCTCTCAGCGAATACCAGTAATCAATTAGATAAAATTATTTAGACAAAAAAATAATTGTCATTGTTCTTGAGAGCTTTGTTGATAAGGCCCTTAAAAGTTATTCTACGATTTGGATTTTTTCTCATCATAATCATTTATGAATGGTTAAGAGGAGGGCTCCATAAAATCAAAGCTATCTCAGATGCCAAAGTAGGTGGGACCTTCAAAAAAGCTGCGGCGGTCAAGTGGGCTGGAGTACCTACCGAGGGTATCTTTACTTGTGCCATGTCAATGAGAAATACCCTACCAGAGTAGGGTAGGTTGCGAGTATCAAAATATGCGGCATAAACGGAACATAAACGCCCGTATGTTTTGATTGCGTTTACAGCTTAGCAAAAAAGAGTAGAAAATAATAGGAGCGCCACTGTGGTGTTCGTATGGCAACCCACTGTTAGTTAAAAATAGTTTTAATCATTATTTGTGTTTAATTACTTTATTTTCCAACCGTATGCCGTTTAGAAAATAAAGTAATTAAACATAAATAAACACTAATTTTAATTAGAAACAACTAATAAACTTTGTTTATTAAGAAACGTCATTATTTTTTGGAATGTTGCCAATAGACAAAAAATTAGTTCCGTTTCAAGACTTTTTTTCCAAACTGTACTTAGAAGTTTGATGTTTTTACTTCTTCAAGGGATTGCTACCTTGAGCACTACATAAAATAATTTCAACTTGTAAATAATTTTAACCCCACGCGTTCTTGAGTAAAAGGGTCTTGACAAACAGATAGAGGAGTGACGAAGTGGGTAGGCCATAACATCGGCTGCCGGCAGAATTAAGCTACCAGCCACCAGACAAAGTCTTGCCGCCGAGCTATTCATCGTCTTCCGGCATTATGTCTGGTAAAGCCGTACGAAGGACGGGTCCGAGCAGTTGTGTTACGATGTGTGCTGCGCCAAATGTTGTCGTGTCGGTAGTTTGGTCGTCTAGAGGGCGTCCAGGTCAATCTCCCTCTGGTGCAGCATCGTAGGTCGTGTTGTTGGGCTTAACATTGCATCACCTCGCTGAACTGCCGTCTTCCTTCCTATTCACTCAGTTTTTTTTTTTTTTTGAGTGAATAGGCTCTTAATAAACTAGCGCGCTTAACATCAACGATTGCATCCCTGCTTACCATCAGGCGGGATTGCGGTCAAGCACTAGTTTACGTGCTTAATTATAAAAAAATGGATCCTTTTCTACATAAAACATTAATTAAACTTACGTAAATTTAATAAATAATAAAATAATAATTTCATGATTCACACAAATAAATCATAATATTGTGTTAGGTTGCACAATTATGAGCATGCGCCTACAGACTGCCAAAACGTTATCAAAGGCCTAATTATTGCAAGAAAAACAGTATGAGATCTGTTTATTTTATAATATAATTAACAGACAAAAATAGCTCTTGTAAACATCTATTTATAATTATTACAGCTGTCCATGACAACAAGCCATTGCCACGTCTATCGCAAATCCGTCTTATATTTTTATTATTTACGCATCTGGAATTGTGCCTGATTACCGAAAGGTTTGCCACCACTACATGGGACTTAGGTTGCCTGGTCACCGGACCAGAGCGAGGCTGTGGAGCTGAGCAGAGGCGGAACATGAATATGACGGAGTCATCGACGGCGTGGCGCTAGGGTCGTCAGCACACCACACCAATGTGGTGGTAAAAGTGGTCCATTTCGTAGGTGAGTTTTGAATTAAAGCACGACGTCTAAATGTACCCTTCAATCTTGGCAATCACAATTTCAATAGGCCAACTGACAGTTTCGCCTCGGAGAAGTGCCTTGGTCCTTGTCTCAATCCGAAGTGACCGTTCGACCGTCCCCACTTTCCAAAACGACTCTGTCCACGTAACGTTCAAAATAACGTCCGAGCGTTTGCCCTATTACTACGTAACTCAAATGAGCTACTTTTCTTAGAATGTTTTCGAAGATCCTCGACAAATATAATAATATTAACCAATGGGATGTAAAAATAAACCCGCTTATAATCCTATTGGCAACTTTTTTTTACCTCTCCACCTCTGGGCGACTTGGACGGGCGTGATTTTAACTGAGTAAAACCCACTCGTGTTCCTTCATTTGCCTGTGCGCCTAAGGAGACGGTATCTCTTTGAAACAACCCGCAGTCCTGGCAGACACCAATCCTTGTGGACCTCGTCACTGTATGCTGATAGCTCTTTGAGGCGCGCGTTGTACACAACGCGCCTTGGACCCGGGCCTGATACTTACAGGGTGGCGGCCTATCCTATTGGCAGCATTAAACATAACTGGGGAAATGTGTGTTTACGAAGTGTGATGTGACGTCTGCCGCGTTGGTCTTGTGTTTTGCAAGCGCGACTGCTGAGCGTGAAGTCCTGGTTTTAGGAATCAATATAAGGCCTTCACGCTCAGTAGTTGCGGTCGGGTAAAATGTAATTATATTTTTCATTAAATATTTCTTTCTTACAACTGTTCTAAATAAGTAGGTCTAGGTACTCAGCATATAGTTGAGAAGGTGGCTTGGTAAGTGAGAGTAGGTACCCTGTGTATGCAAAGTAGGAATCAAGCAGCTGTGTCAGTAAAAGACCAAATAGGTCAATAAACACTACTGTGAATCTCAATAACAAAACCAATATACCTATTACGCCTCAATGTTTTGAATCTTCAAAGTGGAACAACGACTTGCACCCAGACTACACATCCGCAAACATTGCTAGCCCACATTCTAGCCAAAAATAAGATACCAAACTCTTAAACTACATATTGTAATGACCCACTTTTAATTTTCCACATTGCATCACGTTCGTAACCGCGACGGTACCTCTATATTTCGCCAGTTATTTTTAAGTACTTTAGGTACACAAATAAGGAGGAAGCTTATTTACCTTCAATCGCCCAATAAGTGCCATTATGATTATTTAGTACAAATAAACTACCGCAGTTAAAATGTACCTAGTTAATTGTGATCTGAATAATTATAAGTATAATAGAAACCAATCAATTAACAGTCACTTAGAAGTTTTTCCGCATTAAATAGAAAACGTGTATGTCCGTAATTTAATAAATGAAGTAGTAGGACTTCTTCAGACACTATCCAGACAAGCCAAAAGATGGAATGTTCCGAAATGTTACCAACCGCTTGTTTTGTCAAGTTACAATATGAACTAATGAGGTTACGATTATTATAATTTGTCAACAATGTAACTCATTAAAAATGTAATCAGTCGTAGCAAACAACACGTCTAATTATACGGATAACGCCGGCTTGCAAAAATACTTATTCAAATTTCAAAGCATTAACGCGACGAGAGGCGTTTACGATCGCCGCTCCCCGAATGAGATGATAATGAAGGTCGGCCTACGTCCAAACTTGTTAATGGTAAAAAGATACCTGTATAATTTATTTATAAACTTTTATTACTTTTAGTTAAAAATTTTGAAAGGGTGACAGGAGGGTGGTTATTGGCAGACGCACGTGACTCCAATAAACAACCTTAAGTTACACAAGTTTTTATATACAGATTTAAGGTCACAGGTCACTCATTTCATAAGATAATAATGTAATTATCGATAAACTATGTTCGGGTTATTTATAAAAACATGTTTACGGTTCAGTTTTGGTGCTAGCTAACATACTCATTCATGTTTTGTAAGCGCTCGCCCTGTGACAAAAATACAAGCTACAGGCTGAATATAATTAAATTGTTTTATGTGAATAATATCTATAATTAGTTATAAAAGTTTGCCCGCCGTGAAAATTATTTACGCACCTAGAATTTTATTAGGGACTTGTTTACCGGTTCCGAGTCGAGTATAAAAAGGCTGGAGCTATTTATTTTCCAACCATTAGATGAGGATACATCTACGAAGTCTCATTATATTGAAACGTTCCCGAAATTCCTAGAGGTGAGTCCTGTTTTACAAAACTTTATTGTCTGTGTCCTATTTTTATGTAACCTTAACTTTGTAGTAAGTACCCGTGTCGATAGATTATGTACTCAAAAACAAAAATAATAATAAAAAAAGAGTTGCTGGTTACCTTCGTGTGATTTGGTCAAGCATAAACAAAGAATAAAAATATTTTTCCTACACGTCTCATGGCTTAAGACAGAATTGCTTAAAAAAAATATTTTCATATCCACGGACACAGAAAGCAAACTTCAAACAACATGAATTTATATATGCAACGAAAACACTAGAAAGTGGCGAAGGGCGGGCGTTTTGGGGACTATCCTTTGTAATTTTGACATTCAAATAGTGTTGATTCTCAGCCTAATTCGAATAAATGCCTTTTGATTTTGTAACCCCTCAATTAGGGACAGCCTATCAACGGCGATCTAAATAGAGTCGGTTCAGAATGTTGCAACTAGTTTAACACTTTCAATAGTATCCATTAATCCTTGTAAATATTGAATTCACAGTAACCTAGTCCGGGTTACAACGGGCGCCGAAGTTCGGCGCCCGTTGTATCCCGGACTAGGTTACTAGTCGGTAGGGGTTATAGATCGTTACCCCGGGTCAGTCTCTTTGTATATTACGTGTGAGATTTACCTAGGTATATCTGTAAAAGCATCCACGACATGATATTCAGGAGAAAGACCATCCACCACTTGTGATATTAATGCTCAATGTTGATTAGGTTATTTTTTCCTTCTATTAATAATTATTCTTATCATGTTTACACCTAGTTAACTAAATGTGCATTTCTGTAACAAAAGGAGCAAGAATAAAAAAACCTGTTCTGTTATTGTATATTTATATCACACCCTGTGTATTCTTTTAGATCCCCAATACATAATCACCACCCTCCTCTCGGTGTAATCTACCATGTTGGCTCAGTGGGGGTTGCTGGATATAACATGTCTTCGAAGTTTTTGACCAGTTTAGGAGGAAACCGGCACCTCGCGTTTTACGACCTACAATTTGAAAGTCGCAGCCGATATACTCTCCCCAATTGGATTGGAGATTCCCAATAAATTTTAAAAATATTTGCATGCGACCTAAAACATCAGTCATCAACGTTTTAATATTGTTTCAGTTTTCACACAAGATGCAAGGCAAATACTTCCTTATGATAACGTTATTCCTGATGATAACGTTGAGTGAGCATATGGCATTATCCCACATTCTGACATCAGCAAACAGTGATGTGTCCATACCGACTTGTATGAAAATGCTATCGTACGCAGTGATTGACGTCTTATGCCCTAGATACGGCGCATACGGCGATTATTCTTCCGGTAAGTAATTATCTTAATATAATATCTTAGTATAATACTAGTGACCCGCCCTGGCTTCGCACCGGTGAACGTTGTAACCACCGCAAACGTTACGTCCCGCAATTTCGAAAATATTCATTTAAATCATGTGCTGTAAAGGGCCATATAGATCTATATCTAATCAATAATGTATTTAAGTGGATAAGTATTACTGCTGTATTGGTTAAAATCACTTCGAAAATTAGCCATTATTTGTTGTAAAAAGTAAATAACAAAAAATGTTGTTGTGGAATATCCATAAGAGAGAGATTCCAGGTCAGGCAAGTACCAATGCAACTTTTCTAAAGTTATACTGTACTTTCTAAGTATATCTTGGACACCAATGACTGAAGGTTAGAAACCTCGAAAATAACAGTATTTCTCCAGTATTTAACGGATGTTATTATGCAATATATAAACCTTCCTTTTCAATCACTCTATCTATTAAAAAACCGCATCAATATCCGTTGTGAAGTTATAAAGATTTAAACATTCAAAACGTAAAATGACTTATCAGTCATTTTACGTTTTTGTTGTAAATTCCATTTTTAGTTTTGTCCCTGGTAGATAAATACTCACTCACGAGACAGGTGATATCACCAAAATTCATAATTACGATGTTTTTGACAAACAAAATGGTCAGAAACAAGTTTCAAATATGTAGGTACAATTTAGGCACCCAAAATTTTTGCCCGCTGCCATAAGGAACCATATCCCAGAATGTTTTCCCAGCAGTCATTTTTAAACAATGCCACTTAGATTGATGTAATTACAGAATGCATAGATGATGTAGATGATGGCTTTGTGGCAGGTGTTGTTACACTCTGTAATTTTCCTCATCACTTAAGTTTATATTCCAACTGAAATGATCGTACAAATTCACGACAGAGCGAGCATAATGCTTCAATCAAGAAGTCGACATTGGTAAGAATCAGGCGCTTTATAGATAATTAATTACTTAGTTATACAAATCGACAAGGTTTTCCTTTGAAATTATAATCCTTGGAATAACACTTGATATTTATTGATCAGAGTGCTAGATGTGGAGTGTCATGACAGCAAAAATGCAACAAGTTAATAGTAGACACTTACATCCATTTATCATATAGGAATAGGTACAACTAGCGAGCCGCCCCTGCTCCGCGTGATATTTAAGAGTTGACAAAATATCAAGATGTGTTTCATTATATGTTAGTTCTATAGTATCATATTAATGTAAAATACACAATAGACTTCCCAAATACATTTTTAAATCTCAAACTTAGAAGCATTAGGTCGTACGAGTATGTATAGATCGGACAACCTATACATACATACAACCGGTGGTGAAACTTGCATCTATAGAACAACAGCGGGGTAATTCTCGTAATTTCAAGTACGTTACGTCTGCAGTAGTCTGCACTATCTCAATCTTGTCAAAAATACCTCTAATTTCCCTACATTTTTGAAATAAACTGCCGCTGAAAGAGATTGCGATTAGATTTTATACAGTTTTAATTAAGGAAAATGGCTTTCTGGTTACCAGAAACCTGAGAACTGGTGACCCCAACTTGGTTGTATAAAGGCTAGGCAGTGCTTATGACGCGTTTACACAGCCAGACGCGAAAAGCGACTTCAATTAATAATAAGTAGGTATATTATTCTAAGTACAAAGCTATGAATAAAAACAAATTCTAGGATTTATATTGTAGTTTGTAGGTCAGTACCTTGAGGCTTGAGTATGATGATTTAATCTAGATTTTCTACGATGAATAGGTAGTTCAAGTTAATGGTGTAAAGCTGTCATATTATAATGTCAGCTTTTATTAATGGCTCGCGTGGAATAAAATTATAATAATTACACATATTTTTATACTGCGTATGTTCGAAAAATGTGTCTACTCATCGCGCATCAGCTTATTTTTTATTTTATTTATTTAATCATACACTTACTACCATTACAGGTTGCTTAACCTAATGCGGCAAAAAGGATACATTTAACATACCTTTTGAAAACATACACATATAATAAATAAAATTTAATCAAAACAAATCTAATAAAATTTAAACAATAAAATAAAAAACTAAAAAATAATATTAAAATTTAAAACAACACTATTCGATACAAAGTTTGTTGAGCAAACATATTTTCGAACATTTGGAAGAATAAGTAGATTAGCAATTATTTTTAAAATGATTCCAACTGACTGCAACAGAGCGAAACGCCACTAGGATGCTGGATAGCACAGTGTCATTAAAACAACTCTTGCGAACTCACTAAAGTGACATGTCCATATATCAAGCCTCGTATGGAGAAGGTTTATGGTGGTCCTGGCAAGTAAATTGGTCCTGGCTGTTGGCGTGGCTAGTAGTGCTGGGCGTCGCCGCCTCCAAATATATTTTTCCTTCACAAATATGCCTATGCGACCTAAAACCCCACGGTTATCTTCCAGGCCCCGCAGTAACTTGACCAAATACGTTACCAGAGCGAAGTCCCGCCTCACCCTTAACTCAAGAATCTATAGTGTTGATGCCAAACCTTTGTGTTCTGTTTCTCAATTCCGCAGTATAATTGCGTAACATAATATCAATAGCAATGGCTGGCTTTCATTTTGACAGTTCAAGAATATTTTGCGTTAATTACGTTGTTGACCACACACATTTTTCTTGCCCGTATCTATATACAATAAGTATGTAAAGAAAACCCTGTCCGATCCGTAAAGGTATTGCTAGGTATCAATAACTGATTCTACTAATGGATACAAAACCAGGCCAAACTTAAAAAAAAAAACCCCCTAAAAAAATAAATATTATTTCCCAAAAAGAGGTAAGTTAATACATGTGTGTTAAGCACCCCTCCGCTGGCGGCGGGCGGCAGGGCACGTGGCACGTGGTCGCATCGTTATTCGCTCATAATAATACCGGTGTTGTCACTTTTTTAAAAATTACCAAATTTCGGGAAAGTTGAAATTAATTCGTGGGAAAAAAGATTATTTCAAAATTCATTAGTATTGTTTATATGATGATTACGTAAAATTTTATATTATATTTGGTCATGTGTTTACCTAACCTTTATTATCCTTATGGGTCGGACGGGGTTTTCTTAACATATTGTATATTTACCGCCTGGGAAATTAATTCTTAAGTACTTAGTCAATTTACCTTAATACAGCCATTTCATACCACTATTAAATAATGACAGTTGCGACTTAAATATTCGAAGTATTTAAGTTTTAGATTTCCATAGAAGGAAATATAAAGTTTAGAAACGATTATCCATGTGAGAATGACTTGTGGACACCTAACAGTTTCATACAAACAATAATGTCAGCTAATATTTTGATCTTCATTACTTACCAGACTGTCGCACTATGGAATGCGTTTCTGATAGGTACGTTTCAGTATAAGAAACGCATTCCATCGACTGACGGGCTGTAATAGGTCAATTTGACATAACTGTATTAACACAGCGGTGAAAAGTCTTTGTATGACATTTTATCATCTATGTCTACTCATATGGAATCACTGGTCCCCAAGTCACAGGCTATAAACCTAGTTTGGGAGCCAGGAGATAATAACCAATGCACCTTTTGTTGTACCATACTACTGTACTTGTAATGTATCTAACAATTTTTACAGTCTCTGATGTGAACTCTATTAAATCAGCCGATAAGATAGTTTTTCGAGTTTTGTTTTCATTGCGCTTTTTTGTGTAATTACCGAATTAATTAATTTTTACTTTGAAATCTTATTGGGTTATAAAAGTATAGCAATTATGAACGGTCTAAAGTGAAAAATCTACATGTATTTTTTTATGAATCATGAAAAAGCCGATGAAAAATTCTACCATTGGGGAGTTCAGAATCATGTACTGGATCCATGGTACTCGTTTATGCGTCGATGTCAGATACACCCTTTATTAAAAGTCTTGAACTTTGAGCCCCTTTTTACACCATTCACGAGTAGGAATGTTTTGACTAAAATATTCAACATCTATTTTTTTTTTTTACAGAGGAAGTCAACGTGCCATCACGGGAGATGATTGTAGAGAAATGGGAACATAGAGAGAGTTTAATAGAGAGAT
Organism: Sesamia inferens; assembly: GCA_037179545.1. Lineage (NCBI taxonomy): Eukaryota > Metazoa > Arthropoda > Insecta > Lepidoptera > Noctuidae > Sesamia > Sesamia inferens. The sequence continues at coordinate 12,041,575 of CM073939.1, forward strand.
GTTGCACGAAGCCTTGTTCTGTAACAGAGCTTATGAAAATATGTTAATTTATTGGATGATTTACAAGCCGGAAGTTCCCATCGGCAACTCAGACACAAGAGGCTTCTCAGGAGAGTTAGGACATAAGTTTCTGAATAGCGATGACACAACTAATACTTATAAACAGTTAAGCTCCAATTTCCACGTTTCTACCTTCAAAAATGATGAACTTCAATACAAACTTACTTCCTCAACTGACCTCCTTAGGGATGAGTTTCCAAAAGTAGATGGTAAATCTAACTTTTGTATATAAACAGAAGTCTAAGTACATAGAACATGTTTTTCTCCTACACAAACTATTAACTACTTATTTGATTTTACTTAACTTCTATTTGATCCTCTAGAGTCTAGGGGATAAGATTCCAAACAATAATAAAATTAACTTTAACTTATAAACAAAAGTCTATATACTGTTCTGTGTTATTCAGATTACCTACAAAACTTCAAAATAGCGAACATCTATAGGTACAACTCCCTTTAAGGGATGAATTTCCAAATACCCTTCGTTCGTGCTTATCTTTGTTATTGAAAAACTTTTAGATTTTGCGCGGTTTAAACACGCGGTTTCAACTGTGCATTGTCAATCAGTGGATCCAAGGTTTTTATTAATTCTGCACATTTAGTTAAGCTAGCCAGAAGGTATTGCGTATTATCACAAGTTAATTAGTTAAATTATTGAATGTAGTAGAGATAGATACAGATCGTGAAAAAATACTGTTTGTGTTAGCTCTGTTGTGAAAAATTGGACAAAAATATATCTTGGTACCTATTAAAAAATCAATGTGTTTTCTACTTAATGCCTTACATCAGCAACACTGTTTGTACTCAGTAATTACCTCAAGTTTAATTACCTTTAACGTGTTACAATAAAGTACAGGTAGGTATCATGGCCGTTCTCATAGATTAACTTATGTATATGGTAAGTCTGAACACAAGACTCTCCGAACACTCGAGTATTGCGCAGTCTTCTGCACGAAGTTCAGATCGGTCACAAACAACACGTCGCCCCTATTGTACCTAAGTCGAATTTTCACTGGAGAAAACTATCGTGTGGGATATTTTTAAATGTCGTCGGTTTGTGGAACGAATTTCTATTGACTGTCATTTTGTATTATATGCTTTATTTATAATGTATATTACCCTTCTTGTTAAGTTTTTTACCCGTGAAAATACTGCTTTAAATTACAATTACCCACCAATTTTAATATTTATGTAAATTAGTTTATAGATACCTAATTATAATTGTTTTAAGATTAATGTTAAGGATATAATAAAAATGTATACTTTAAATTTTAACAGCTATTGCAAATTATATTAAATTGAGATTATATTATGACTTTTTTATTTTAGGCTTGCCCGAGCGAGCAACCCTCATTACTAGAAAAATAAACAAAAAATGAAGCTATTTTAAACATAGATAAAAAAAAATTAAGCTATTTTAAACATAGATATAGGAAGTACAAGATACACATAAACGAATCGGTGACGAGTCAAAAAAACACACATATGTGTGCGTAAATGACAATGTTTGAGTGAAAACTAGTGGTGTCCACGATGGCTTAAGATAAATATTCGATCGATTATTTGTATAATAGAAAACCATTTTCCGCCAGTTTCAGATATGTATACAGTATGTTAAGAAAACCCTGTCCGACCCATAAGGATAATAAAGGTTAGGTAAACACATGACCAAATATAATATAAAATTTTACGTAATCATCATAGTACCAATACAAATGAATTTTGAAATAATCTTTTTTTCGCGCGAAATAATTCCAACTTCCCCGAAATTTGGTAATTTTTAAAAAGTGACAACACCGGTATTATTATGAGCGAATAGCGATGCGACCACGTGCCGCGTGCCCTGCCGCCCGCCGCCTCCGCCGCCGCGCGCGGTTGGGTGGATAACGCAGATTTATTAATTTACCTCTTTTTGCGAAATAATATTTATTTTTTTAAGGTGGATTTTTTTTTTAAATTTTGCCCGGTTTTGTATGCATTGGTAGAATCAGTTATCGATACCTAACAACACCTTCGCGGGTCGGACAGGGTTTTCTTAACATACTGTATACAAGTTATTTCAGGCGAAACACTGATTGTAACTGTAATACAGGAATAAAAACACTTTATTTTTAATTAATTATTTATTCGAAAATTAAGGCCTTAAGAAAATCCTTTAGACGTCATTTCCGGTAACATTCCAGTATAATTTTTTATTAACGGCACTTCACTTTAAACCCAAATAGCAGACTGGGAGTAATGGGAATTAATTGTAGACATTCCTTGTAGTAGTAAAAAATCTTAAGGACATTTGCAATAAGAATCGACTATATTTTTATTCTGACTTTCATTTTTGGGTACGAAATGAATGATGTAAATAAGTGGCCACTTCGCAGCACTAAAGAAAAATTTACCAGAAATACCACTTTCAATATATTAATATTTATTAAAAGAATAAAAAGTAAACAAAATCTTATTAGCTGTTATTTACTAACAAGAAATGAAAAGCCGACCGCTAGTGAGTTTCAGTACTTTCTTCCTTTAGTACTTTCTAGACAAAATTTTGTTAAATATGTAATATGGTAATCCAGTTACGGTGTCTCTAAAACTAAGTAATATTTTATCGATACTCGTGACGTAACCGCTTTGTCAAGCACTAGCGTAAACTATTTTATTTTTTACCCAATATTTTCATCGATCCTACTCATAATCCCAAAATATACTTACATACAACAATGGGAATAAGTAATATATTAAAATTACTTTTTTCTCGTCTATTTAATCGCAGAAATTTAAGAAAATATGGTTCAGAAACTTATGATGACTAAATCATATTTACCTGTGAAAAGAAAGTAAGAAAGAAATAAGTAAGAAATAATCCGAAGATTATTTCTTTTTGTCACATCACTTTCACACACAGAACAGGACACCGTTGCTTAGCTTTAAATTTTTTTGAATTTTAATTAAGGGATTATTAAAAAATGCTCAAAATACACCACGTCGCAAAACACACTGGGACACTATGGGCCCCTACTTGCAGAAACAATGTCTAACCGTCATTTATTCGCTGTCTCTTTCTCTCTCGTCTGGAATGAACTGGATTGGGATCTCTCGCTCACACGCTTCGTGTATCTTTTGCGTAGCAATGAAATCCTAAATCTATGATTTTAAAAAGTAAAATTACTATGTACTGTTTTAATTCCATCTATTATTGAAACGTTGGTGTATTAGTGATGCAATTTATCATCGACATCTATTCTATTGATACCTAAAAAACATTCAGAATAATATAACTATTTGATAATAATCATCACCAGCATAATATAAAAACAAGAGAATCATACATTTATCACGTGTTATGATAGTTATTGATTTTACAAAACTGGGTCCATAATTGTGTATATTGAGTAATACTTTCCAACTATTGAGTGGTTATATGTTTTAATACTTATAAACTAGTGCTTAACCACAATCCTACCTGATGGTAAGCACTGTAAGCAGTGATGCCATCGATCGTAAAGCGCGCTAGTTTATTAAGAGCCTATTCACTCAAAAGGCGGCAAACGGCAGACGACACGATTGACGCAGTGATTGAGCGATCGACTGCTGCGCTGCGTGTCGCGGGTTTGATTCCCGCGCGGAACAAATGTTTGTATGGCTTACAATTAGTTGCTCCGGGTCGCCAGACCGGGATACAGAGAAAATTCCTAGTGTGGGGCAACGTTATTTAAAAAAAAAATTAGTGAATAGGAAGGAACACGGCAGTTGAGGTGATGCAGTGCTAAATCCAACAACACGACCTACGATGCTGCGCCGGAGGGAAATTTTTCTGGAGACCCTCCAAGACCAAACTCCCGACACAACAACATTTGGCGCATGGTACCCGGCACACATCGCAACACAGTTGCTCAGACCCGTCCTCCGTACATTATAGATTTCAATGAATATTAATTGAATTGCCCTTCTGAAGACCATGTTTTGATGATTTCTTTTTAAATTACAGTCTACACTTTTTTCTAGTTTTTTCTATTGACCTCTTATTTTTGTAATTTTAAGAACGTTCAGTCTGATCTCAAATTTAAAATCTCAAGAATGAAATTAACGGTCCTTTAGATTTCTTAAATTTCTGATTTTTCCTTAGATGAGATTGCCACTAAATTTCGGCCTTTAGATCTCTCAAATTACATTAAATTTTGTGTCACTTTAAAAATAAACGTTTTGTCATAGCCTGAACCTTTTATGCGACGTAACACGATGTGTGTCTAGTGAATGGCCTAGTCGAGTGGTGTACTTAGATTTTTTCGATATTAGAAAACTCAGTAATAACTAGAGTCCCGGGTTTTTGGCGGGAAAGTTAAGCTGAGTGTCACGCTCATTTTTCATCGGACTTTTAAATTATTTATAGTATTGTTTACTAAATAAAAGTGCGTGATTTATGAAGTAAAAAGTGCATTCAGTAAATAATTCATAAAGAACAGTGAAATATCGCAGCATAGTGGCCACATCATGACTTTGTCTCAAACCTCCATCGTAAGACGGATCACCCCGTCTTTTTCGACATGAACAATTCATTACGTGGCATTGGCTAAATGCACAAAACGTGTGAAGCCATAAAAGAAAGAAAGAAAAAAAAGAACTCTAGTCCCGTTATTGTCAATATTCTATGGCAAGAAATGATGTGCCAATCTAGTTACTCTGCCTATGCCTTGAGAAAAGTGGTTAAAGGCGTGATGTTATATTACGCGTGACCCGGTTACGCGTAATAAGTGTAATAACAAGATGGAACATATTTTTTAGCTGATAACCCGTTACTACGACGGATGGAACCTTTTTTTTGTCATAACAGCGTGGTATTTAATAGGTATTTATAACTCTTGCAGTAAACAGATGATTAGAACAGGAATAATATTAGCAAAGATCGGAATACGTATAGTATACTTATGTACCTAAAGTAAGTAACATTGGGCACGCCACAATAGCGTCGGTACACCTCTTTGAGGAGTGGTTAGAGAGGCGCCCCGGGCGCGCCCTCACCTTCCGTCTAACGCAGGTCCTCACCGGAAACAGCTGTTTCAGGAGGATCCTGTTCCGAATAAGGCGGGAGGAAACGCCAGGGTGTCACCACTGTGTGGATCGCCCTGAGGACACGGTGTAGCATACGGTGGAGGTCTGCCCGGCTTGGGTAAAGCATCGCCGTGGCGGCGACGGGCGGCGCTCTCTCGCGTCCGACCCTGGTCCAGGCCATGGTCCGGAGCGAAAGTGCATGGCAGGCCGTCACCTCCTTCTGCGAAGCAGTGATACTAGCAAAGGAGACGGAGCGCGTCAGGGAGTCGGAGTTTTAATATGCCTCTCACGCCTCTAGCCGCCGCAGGAGACGCCCTGGTCAGGAGACAACATCGAAATCCCGGCCACTGTAGTGGCAGGCTTGCGGGCGGTGAGCAGTGAGCAGCTTGCTGCCCGGTAAGGAACAAGACCTAGTCGACGGCGCGTTGTGTTTCACGCGCGCCTCAAAGAGATATCAGTACATTGTGACGGGGTTCACGAAGACCGATGCCTCCTGTGTCAGGGTTGTGGGTTGGTTATTGTTACTTGTTTTTTTAACCTCCTTCACTTGCCTGTAGAGACAACGCGGGTGGGGTTTAGTCAGTTAAAAGTCTAACACGCTCTTCGACTCCGCCCAAAGCGGAAGAGGTCATTTGATGATATCCCATACCAGACAAAAAAAAAGTAGGTAAGTAACATGTCCGCTCGTGTGTGGAGTACTGCAGCCACATTTGGGCTGGTGCTGCGAAGTGTCACCTTGCCGCTTTGGATTCGGTGGAGAGGCGTGCGAAGAGGCTGATTGGCGACCCAGACTTAACTCGAAACGGTCTCCAAAGCCTGGAGCACAGGCGTAGAGTAGCCAGCCTTTCGGTCTTCTATAGGATGCATTCTGGTGAGTGTGCAAGGGAATTGCATGACTTAATTCCCCCATCTCCGTTCCATCATCGGACGACCCGTCGTACGGCGAGTTTCCACCCTTACGTTGTTGACACCACTGCGATCCGGACGAAGCGTTTTGCTTCCTCCTTTATACCGCGTACATCGAGGGACTGGAACAATTTGCCGCCGTCGGTGTTTCCGTCAAATTACAATTTGAGTGTCTTCAAGGCTAGAGTGAATAGGCTCTTAATAAACTAGCGCGCTTTACCATCAACGATCGCATCACTGCTTACCATCAGGCGGGATTGCGGTCAAGCGCTGGTTTATAATTTATAAAAAAAAAAAGAGTGGATAAAAAACATGGACTGTGACGTCCTCTTTTAAAATTCCGGAATCACATACATGACGTTAAAGTCTCCCGATGTAGGAAGTTGCAAACAACTTATTACACATAAATAAAATTTCTAAAAGAGTGATAAATAGTGAGAGGAACGCTAAAAAATATGGATGGATTGTATGAAGAATTATGTTTCGTATTTTCCTTTATAAAGTACCACAATTGGAAATCCTATCTTTACATTACAATCTAGCCTATTAGCCAATAAGTAATTTAAATAAACTGCTAAGTAACTATAGAATTAGGAAATTGGTCAATACAGTTATTCTTATTCACTGTAAGTTAAAAGGGAGTTACTTGTTTCACATGGGAGGAATTATGTTAAAGAGATGGAGGTGAGTGATAACATGACTGCTGATATGGGAAGAAAGAAACGTATCACGCACACCCCAAGTAATTTGGAACGGGAGATGGTTACTCTACAGCGAGCTTAGAGGGTAAGATAGTTTTCCTACATTTGATTTCCAGTCCAATAACCCAGATATAATTTTTCACGGGTCAGTTACTTTGTATACGTTAAGATAATTTAACACGTTTTAAAACATAATTATCACTGCTTTAAAGTGTGTCTCCACGTCTTGGTTTTGGGTACACATCGTATTGTCATCCTATCGTAATAATATATACAGAAAAATTAAGAGATATTCGCCAAAAATGTAAACTGAATTAATGGATAAAAAACTCTAATGCCTACACAGTAAACTCCAGTTTAAGCTACATCTTTCATACATGTTTAGCTTGAACAATCGTAAAAATCACTCTGAAATCAACTTAATTATCATTACAATAAAGTTGCCAATAAGTTAGTAAAATTATAAACCCGAAATTAAGTTTATTTTTTACAACTCCACTATAAAATAGTTAAAATTTGAATAGATTATAATTTGTGCACATGGGCGGACCATGGCCTGTGTTAGAACATGGTATTTTATCCTGCATCACACACAAAGACGCGGACAACAACTAGTAAAGAATAAGGAAGTACTTTCGGCTTATTTAGACAACCAAGAATTATATTGTTGCAATTCTGGAAACCAGTGGGGGTAATAGGGATGTATCCAAGGTATGAAAATCAAAAAAATATTTAGTCCGTCTTACAGATAATAAATGTGAAATGTTTTTCTACTAGTGATAAGATATGTATGTAGAAAATTATTTTTGAGTGTTTTATGTTTAAAGGGGTGTGAGCCTGGAGATTTGTATAACAGGTTCCGAACCTAGTTCAGACTCCAGCTCTCACAAAGGTTGGAGCACACGGCATATTGTATCTACACACGAATGTATCAATGTTCCTTAGTGAGAGATATAAACAGTATACACAGTAACAGTAAATATTAAGACCCGTATTTTTTATTTTGTCGAATTTACCAAAAACTACTTAGATATAGGTTATTAAAGTATTTTGTAGCACGGCGTGACGTCATGCGACATTTCAAATCAATATATCTTCCTAAGTATTTCCATGAAAGAAAAAATAAAAAATACGTGTTCAATATTTTTTATAAATCTATCTGATGGACATTAAATATTTTTTTAGGATACAACCCAATTGCGGACCTTTTTACACTGCACGGTATGGCATATAAACCGCACTGTAGAAAAAACGTCCATCAACCAGATTTCATAGTGATCCAGAAAACATTTACGACCGTACTTACACACGGCGATTCTTCTTGTTCTTCTTCGGCCTATAGTTCCACTGCTGAACAAAGGTCTCCCCAAGGCTTTCCACGATGACCAGTCTTGTACTGCCCGCAACCATCGGCTTCCCGCGACATTCACTAAGTCTTCGGTCCACCTTGTTGGGAGCCTCCCTACGCTGCGTCTTCCGACGATTAAAGAAGGCGATTAAACCGTGGTTATTGACGGCAACAAAAACGTGTGTACAATTCGCGTTAGATGTTTTAATTGACGTACTAAAATAAGGTACAATTTAAAAACTCAAAACATGAGACTCAACCGTAGTGGACAAATGACTCAAAAAACACGTCAATCATTCAATCATTTTATTATTCCATACTTACTGCTACCTAAACATAATATTTACAAATTTCGCGAGGCTATAAAGTAGCGTTTAAATGTACGGAGCTGGACATACCAATCATTGATTTCATCTCTACAATTAAAAAACTTTGTCTTTGACTCTCTGTATGAAAGCAATTCTAGTCACTTTGGTTTCCTTATAATAGGAATGATGACTAATATTAGATGAGGAATGTTAGAACAAATAAAGAGATTTCAAAAAAAAAAAACGTTTTAAGAATCTCCTCTTTTTTTAAGTCGGTTAAAAATGTGATAATAGAAATAAAATAGTAAAATCGATAAAAGTATCTACTATGTACGGACAACAGCAGGCCAAGCTACCCCAAACTGTCAGATATTCCCAATCAATCTTGAGCCTTAATACTTTAGAGATAAAGTAGAAAATCTAATAAGGAAATCTGACATATTGTAGTATCTTGATGTGCTTGCCGTCTATACATAGGTACTACGCTTGAAAATTTTCAGATAAGATAGTATAGGTTAGCCGTTTTTTGACAGCTGTTATGCTGCTATTCCAGATTAAGTAATAACTTTTAATTGTAAAATGCGTAATAAAATAAATATACAGTATGTTAAGAAAACCCTGTCCGACCCGTGTGTTGTTAGGTATCGATAACTGATTCTACTAATGGATACAAAACCGGGCTAAACTTTAAAAAAGAATCCTCCTAAAAAAATAAATATTATTTCGCAAAAAGAGGTAACTTAATAAATTTGCGTAAAGCTCCCTACCGCGGGCGGCGGGCGGCAGGGCACGCGGCACGTGGTCGCATCGCTATTCGCTCATAATAATACCGGTGTTGTCATTTTTTTAAAAATTACCAAATTTCGGGGAAGTTGGAATTAATTCGCGGGAAAAAAAGATTATTTCAAAATTCATTTGTATTGGTACTATGATGATTACGTAAAATTTTATATTATATTTGGTCATGTGTTTACTTAACCTTTATTATCCTTATGGGTCGGACAGGGTTTTCTTAACATACTGTATAAACTATCTTACTAAATTATCTTAATTATGACTTTTTACAGACATAATACCGTATGTGTACTGTTTTGATAACATAAATAACTTTGATCTGTCAGTAAGCGGCTAATCTAGTTGACAGAGTATAGTGAGTGTCAGAAAGAGTGAAAGCTAAGATGAGTGTCACGCGCATTTTTCATCGCCCTTTTAAAATTATTTATAGTGTAGTTTACTAAATAAAAGCGCGTGATTTATGTAGTAAAAAGTGCATTCAGTAAATAATTCATAAAGATCATGACTTTGCCTCAAACCTCCCTCATAGAGGTACACGCGACCGTCTTATTCAACTGTCATTGGCGATATCCGCCATTATTTATTTATTTATTTATTTATTTTATTATTTATGTACACACAATAAAATACATATAGATACAACAAAATGAAGATCTGAGTACAAAGGTACTGCTTATTTCTTAAGAAATTTCTTCCAGCAGACCTGCGAAAGGAGAAGTAAAACAGAAATGTAGACAATAGTGTGTAAGAACAAGGAGGAAATAAAATATGATAACTATTAAAGTAATAATATTAAATATACCTAAACATATAAACCTAAAATAAATATATAAGCCAAACCAATAAACCAAAAATAAGTACATATACTACTTAAATAACGTGTCACAATTGGCACAATTGGCACAATTGTGGTATCTATTCCACAGAGGCCATTGATCAAGAGTTGAGGTTGAATCTCACCTTAGAAAAAAAGAAAGAAAGAAGAAATTACATACCTAGTAGTGACGTCACTTCTGTTTCGTTTTTATATGACGTTCGAAAAAAAAAAAATGGTTGCCTGTAAAGTCGGTTTTACGGGCGAAGATTTTACGTGACAACGTCTTTTTCTCGGTAGAATATTTATTGATATGAATATAATTAAATTGCACAATAGGAACAAGGAATTGAATGAAAATAAGAATTGCACAAATTTTAACTATAGAAATATATTTTGTTTACTAAAACATCGGTGACTCATCGTAACGTTACCGAGCGTTACACTTTTTCATAAGTGACTCCCAGCCGCAACCTAATTTAAGACGTTGTCACGTCAAAAGAAAGAAGAAATTACATACCTAGTCGTGACGTCACTTCTGTTTCGTTTTTATATGATGTTTGAAAAAAAAAAGAAAGAAGAAATTACATACCTAGTCGTGACGTAACTTCTGTTTTGTTTTTATATGACGTTTGAAAAAAAAGAAAGGAGAAATTACATACCTAGTCGTGACGTCACTTCTGTTCCGTTTTTATATGACGTTCGAAAAAAAAGAAGAAATTACATAGCTAGTCGTGACGTCACTTCTGTTTCGTTTTTAGGACGTTTGAAAAAAAAAAGAAAGAAGAAATTACATACCTAGTCGTGACGTCACTTCTGTTTCGTTTTTATTAAAATTAATTAAAAGTCATCATCCCTATTATTCTACCTTTTGGTAAAAATTTTGTTTACTTCTAAAATTCATTGACCATGCATTCTATTGACATTGGACTTTTCTACAAAATTTCGTTACAGCAATTCAAATCTGAATATGGAACAGACGAGCTTCACAGTTTGCTGTCTCTTCCCTGGAGAACACAATCGTTTAGTGTGCCTAGCGATCATTTAAATAAAATTGACCTATACCAGTCTTTATAATTTATAACGCTACAAAAGCCCCTCCATTTCTTTCATAAACTGCATGTAAGCGTCATCTTTGCTGGGCAGTTGTTTAGGTATGTCTGCCGTCCTCTGAATGGCCCCGGATTTGACTCCCGGTTTAGCCTTTTTGTCTTCGCGTTTGACTCGCAATGCCGAGGGTACGAATCTTGTGACGTCCGCTGAAAGGTTTCGTATCTGGGGTTTGGCACTGATTGTTGCACCTAGAACGAAAAAAGGTAAAAAAATGCATGATAAGATAAAAGAATTTGCAATGTTAGCATGAATGAAGAAATACTTTGGATTCAATGAGGGGTAGATTGGCTGGCTACATTTGGAATCGCAAACAGTATTAGTAAATAAATATATACGGACAAATCACACAGATTGAGCTAGCCCCAAAGTAAGTTCGAGACTTGTGTTATGGGATACTAACTCAACGATACTATATTTTATAATAGATACATATATATAGATAAACATCCAAGACCCAGGCCAATCAGGAAAAGATCGTTTTCCATCACGACCTGGCCGGGGATCGAACCCGGGGCCTCCACGTCGCAGGCAGGCATGTTGACCGCTGCGCCACGGAGACCGACAAAAAGTAAGACAAGTAAAATCTAAAGTTGTCGCATTTAAGTAATTTTGATCATCCGTCTCATTTTAACATCATTCATCATCATTTCAGCCGAAAGACGTCCACTGCTGGACATAGGCCTCCCCAAGGACCTCCACGACGACCGGTCGTGCGCCTCACGCATCTAGCGGTTTCCCGCGACCTTCACCAGGTCGTCGGTCCACCTTGTCGGGGGCCTACCCAGGCTACGTCTTCCGGTGCGTGGTCCCCACCCGAGAACCCGTCGGCCCCATCGGGCATCGATCCTACAGGCAATGTGCCCGGCCCACTGTCACTAAAGTGTTGCAATTCTTCAGGGTTTGGCGGTTACTCTCGTTCTTCTGCGGATCTAATCATTTGTGATTTGATCACACAGTAAAATCTCAAGCATAGCCCTCTCCGTTGCCCTTTGTGTCTTGTTATACCTAATGTGAATATTATTATAATCTAATGTATTATTATCTATTTTCCCTTACAATAGCAGTAATTTCTTTTCTTAATATTATAGTACAAAATGCAGAAGTCCTGGTAGAAGCTTATTTATATTATTCTGTTTTGAAATCAAAGTCTAGGTATCAGCTATCTAGGTTTTTCATATTTTACAGACACAAAGGATCAAAGATCTTATTTTTTTTTAATTAACTTGAGATTGTTTTAAGTTTTTTTTTAATAGATTCATGACTACACTAGTAACAAAACGCAGTGTTCAACAGTTTTGAGGTATTAGTATAGACGCTGATAAATACATATTAGGATATGTAATAAATTCAGTTTCACATTGTTTGTAGATGTAATATATTACTAGGGCAGCGATATGTGTCTATTTCTCTGGCACGCTCTACAGCCTGAACGGATTGTAGAATTTTGACATGCGAGGGGATTTGAGTCGTCGTGATTGTACCAGGTACATTAAACTTTCTATTTTTTTTTTAAACTACAAACTAGTGCTTGAACGCAATCCCGCCTGGTGGCAAGCAGTGATGCAATCGTTGATGGTGAAGCGCGCTAGTTTTAATTATTAAGAGTCTATTCACTCTAGCCTTGAAGACACTCAAATTGTAGTCCGACGGAAACACACTAAAATTCAAAATGCTAGTTTCTTTGGTGTGAAAAAAATATCTTGCAATCTTTCTCGAATGTAAGTATAAGTACATCACGATACATTTGTTAATACTGTATATGAGCATGCAAAACAATGCACATGAGAATAAAAAAAAGTCAAAAATTAATTTTAAAATTCGAAATCACTCATCAGCAATATTTTTACTTTGCAGATACATAGGTACTTATATGTTTGCATACGGTTTTTTTTTTTAAATAAAGAAGGTTATCACGTTTAAAAATAATTTGAAACAAGGTACCTTGTTGTGCGTCCTTCTTGGAGATGAGCTGCGGAGCGGCCTGTAGCACGGAGAGCTGCGCGTGCGGCTTGGGGGGCGGCGGACGGAGCAGGCGGGGGGGCGCGCCCGGCGGGGGGCCCGGGGGGCGGAGCATGCCGCGCGGCAGGCCCGGCAGACCTGAGGGTAAGTCAAGGGTTATAGGCGCTCTACTGGTATATTCGCCTATACGTTTTTTTTTTTTAATACTAAAGCTGAATATACATAGTTATACGTAGTCTTAAGACAATGTGGTATCTTGGACGACGTATCATTGGATCAGTTACCTAACAAATTGAATCATTTTCACCTTTGATTCAGTTTGCGTACAGAAGTTTACGTCTATTGATATATGCCAAATGAATAAGAAAAAAATAAGTGCGAGAATAAGTTTCATGCAATGCCGGCAATGGTCGTGGTGGCCTAGTGTTTAAAACACCAGCCTCTCAAGTATGAGTGCGCGGGTTCGATTCCAGGTCAGGCAAGTACCAATGTAACTTTTATAAAGTTATTTGTACTTTCTAAGTATATCTTGGACACCAATGACTGAAGGTGAAGGAAAACATCTTGAGGAAACCTGGACTTTCAAGTCTGAAATCGCCAACCCACATTGAGCAAGCGTGGTGATTACGCTCAATCCTTCTCTGTATGATAAGGAGCTTTTTATCGTCCCAGCAGTGGGACGATAAAAAGGTTGATAATGATGATGATGATGAATGCCGGCAAACAATTCTGAAAGTCCACCATACATAAACTTTTACCTGAAGGTGGTCCCGGCGGTCCAGGCGGAGGTCCCGGCGGGCCCGGGGGGCCGGGAGGCGGCCCGGGCGGCACGAGGCGCATAGGCGGGGCCATGGGCGCGCGCAGGGGTGGCGGTCGGAGACCTGGAACGATAAGTAGTAGCAGGAGTTTCTAGGCAGTTCTTCTCCTTATACAGTATGTTAAGAAAACCCTGTCCGACCCGTGAAGGTGTTGTTAGGTATCGATAACTGATTCTACTAATGGATACAAAACCGGGCTAAACTTAAAAAAAAAAAACCCTAAAAAAATAAATATTATTTCGCAAAAAGTGGTAACTTAATAAATATGCGTTCACCCTTCCGCGGGCGGCGGGCGGCAGGGCACGCGGCACGTGGTCGCATCGCTATTCGCTCATAATAATACCGGTGTTGTCACTTTTTTAAAAATTATCAAATTTCGGGGAAGTTGGAATTAATTCGCGGGAAAAAAGGATTATTTCAAAATTCATTTGTATTGGTACTATGATGGTTACATAAAATTTTATAATATATTTGGTCATGTATTTACCTAACCTTTATTATCCTTATGGGTCGGGCAGGATTTTCTTAACATACTGTATATATATATTCCTTTTTGGAATGGGTCACTGAATAGCTTTATCTTTTTGAACAACCATGTCCTTGAAAATTTAAAAAAAGTGCATATATACTTTTTTAGAGTTTATGTCAGAAGTCCGAAAATTTCACAACCAGTATTATCGTATTTCCCAATAACTGGTGTGTGAAGGTTAGATAGATGGTTGTTCCCTGTAAAATACTGTTATTCAACTCCATCTGGTTTGGTCAAAGCCGACCCCAACATAGTTAATAAAAAACTACTCAGATGATAATGTTAATAAGTAGAATCCAATTTTTACCAGGAGGTAATAATGGCGGCGGCATCTGCCTCATCTCAGCACCAGGCGGCTCCAGCGTGAAGTCAGGGGGCCCGGCGTGTGGCATCAGTGGCGGGTGCGGCCCTTCGTTGTCACTGTCTGAGTCACTATCACGACCGGCGCCTGGCCGCTTTAGCGCACTCAACCTGAGGAAAAAAGCATGATTTCATGAGAAAGGCTACAATACTAAAAATAGTGGCGATTCGATTTCAGCTCTTTATTTAATGAAGTGAATTCCAAGGATCATTTATAAGTAAATGACCGTAGTTCTGCCATATTTGTTTCCTGATACCAGTTATACTACTAAAGAAAATGTATTACTAATAGCACTCTGGGGTTTCAACTCTGTAGTCAATCCCGAAGGTATATCAGAATATGAAGTATCATATCATGGTATACTCTAATCTTCTTCTTCATCTCAGCGTTAATAGCAGTCGTATCCGAAGCTTTTCAGCTTTGGAGTCTAGGGTCCGCTTTACCAGCCTAACTGCTCATTTTGGCTAAACTTCGATATTTTCCATGAAGCGACTGCCGTCTGACCTCCACAACCCGAAGGCGATATCGAAGCATTGCAATTAGACCAATTGTAGGACTTTTTAGGGCTCCAACAACCCGTAACGACTGCCATTAGATGTTCGTATGGCAACCGGGACCAGCGGCTTAACGTGCTTTCCGAGGCACGACCAGACCAGTGCAAATATTCATATTCATGCATATAAATATATGCACTGCGCGTTCGCTACCACTGCGCCACGGAGGCTGTATGGTATAGTCTAATGTATAACCTTTAGAACTGTGAAGTCTCATGAAAATCCATTGAATAGTTTTTGCGTGAAAGAGTAAATCCTCACAAAACTTCTAGTTAATAGGTTAATAGGAAAGTACTTCAAGCACAGTTCGAGCAGAGTTGGCTTAGTTGTATTGGCCGCGAAGCTTCTAACCCCAACAGAGGCTTTCATCATCATCATCATCATCAATCTTTTTACCGTCCCACTGCTGGGCACGAGTCTCCTCTCATACAGAGAAGGATTGAGCGCAATCACCACGCTTGCTCAATGCGGGTTGGCGATTTCAGACTTAAATTCCAGGTTTCCTCAAGATGTTTTCCTTCACCTTCAGTCATTGGTGTCCAAGATATACAGGGTGGCGCAATAGAACGTGCATTTTTAAAATAATTATTAAAAAATAAATACAAAAGGTATAGTTAAAATAAAACTAAGCAATTATTAAGTGATAACTGAAGTTTATTTTTTAAAAATAACATCATCTAAATGATGACCCTCTCTACGTTGGCACTCCTCTAACCGCAAACGGAAATTACCGAAAACTTTCTTAAGTAGTGCTGATGTGATTGCTGCCATTTCACCACGAATATTCTCCTTGAGCTGACTGATGTTTCACGGATTATTGGTGTAGACTTTGTGTTTGAGGTATCCCCACAAAAAAAAGTCAGGAGGCGTCATGTCTGGACTGCGCGGAGGCCATGGGATATCACCTCTTTTCGAAATCAGTTTGCCAGGGAACATCTGCTTCAGAACCGCCATGGAGTCATTTGATGTGTGACTGGTAGCTCCGTCTTGTTGGAACCAAGTCCTAGAGTTCTTTATTCTTGAATTTTCAAGTTTTGGGGCCAAAAAACCTTCCAACATCGCAACATAGCGTTCGGTATTAACAGTGATGTTTTGCCCCCGTGCGTTTTCAAAAAAAATAAGGACCAATTATTCCTTTGGCAGAGATTGCGGCCCAAACTGTCACTTTAGGGCTATGTAACGGTTTTTGATGTTTGAGTCTGGGATTCTCACTATTCCAATAACAACAATTTTGGCGGTTTACGAACCTATTCATATGAAAATGTGCCTCATCAGAGAAAAGGATGTTTTCAAAATTTGAAAACCGATTGAGCATTTCATTAGCAAATGTGAGCCGTGCTATGAAGTCAGAGTCTTTCAATTCTTGAGTTAATTGCAGCTTGTATGGATGCAATTTAAGATTGATTAAGATAAGAGTTTAAAATTCGTTGCAAACTTCGTCGCGATATGTTTAGGACAGACGATCTCTTGCGAGTAGACATTTGTGGATCTTCTCGTACCGACTGCTTAACACTCTCAATATTGTCTTCGGTCCTAGATGTGCGTGGACGACCTTTTGCGTGTGGTTTAAACGTCGATCCAGTCTCTTCAAACCGCTTTATCCAGATTTTAATTAAATTAGCACTCGGAGCCTCCCTAATTTGCCGTACACCATACTCAGAACAAAATAGTCGCCTGACAACTACGTACGAACGAGAGTTTTCGTAAAATGCGCGCACGCAAAATGCGCGACGCTTCCCGTCGAAGTGACTCATAGTGACTAAAACTTCATGAACCGCGCTACCCAACGATATCGGTCTCCCCTCGCCCACGCCCCTTCTACCCCGCAAAAAAAGATGATGCAATATGCACG
Source organism: Sesamia inferens (assembly GCA_037179545.1). Taxonomy (NCBI): domain Eukaryota; kingdom Metazoa; phylum Arthropoda; class Insecta; order Lepidoptera; family Noctuidae; genus Sesamia; species Sesamia inferens. Next base: position 12,058,736 of record CM073939.1, read on the forward strand.
TTCTATTGCGCCACCCTGTACTTAGAAAGGAGAGGCTTTACTTTCTGTAAATTATTTTATAACCATTGCTCTCAATAACAGTGAAGGAAAACGTCGTAAGGAAATGTCTTAGAGCCAAAACTTTAAAATTGACAAATATAAAAGGCATCAAAGATCAGGAGTGGTGGCTAGTGACGTCACTGCTCGCTAAAAAGTGTAGCATGCAGTGACCTCACGCGAGTTTTTAACGCACTGTGACGTCTTCATTTTTTGTTTATATGAAAAAAGAAAAAATACGTGTCTAGTATTTTTTGGAAATCTGACTGACGGACTAATTAGTTTTGTTTAGTCAAATACCCTATTATGGACATTAGTAATTAAAATGTATTTTAAACATAAAACGTTACATCTTAAAACCAGACTTCAATTCCCGGAAATTATTTACCTTTTTCGTGTCTATATTTCAACAACAACATGCTTTCTCCAATACACAAGAAAATAAAGTAACTTAAGCTATTATTTGACCCAAGCGGGGATGTCGGGATGAACTGCAACCTTCACACTGCAATCTTAGCTGAAGTGAACGTGGAGCTATCATTGTCGGTAGGGATTGACACTGTTGACAGCTCCCTCCAAGCTGACTTCACCTAACTTTTCACAGTGAGAATTTTATACAACGTAATTTTATCATTATACGAGACCTGAATAGTTTATTTATTTAACCATGTACAACTATCATCACAGGTGAACCTAATACAATAGTGTAAGACTTAAAAAAATATTTTGTGCAACTGAATTGATTCCAATAATTTTTATACTATGTTATATTTTTCACAAATATATTTCAAAAATGATGCAGTGTGGCTACCGAGCGCACAACACTGTTCACAACGGATCATAGTGTCCTAGGGTCCCCGCCGCGCCGCGCCACTGTAGGCCTGAGCAAGTGAGCGGCGCGTTGACCATATTTTTATAGGGACAACCAAGTAACATAACAAGCTCATAACTTTCGTTATCTTTCATTATAGCTTTTTAAAATTTTGTATATAAATTCTTTACATAAAAATACTAGACAAGTGTTTCAGGGTTCGCATATACAAAAAATAACTTTGTAGAATCGATTAGCTGGACTTATTTGATAAACATTGGTTGTTGGTAGTTCTGGACCCTGACAGACCAAAAGGAGACGGGCGAAAGTTCATAGAAAGTTGGGCCTAAATGTACAGCAACGATTATTGCATTAAATCATTTCAATATTATTACTATTTACAAAATAAAACTTTATTTATAATGGCAGTATGGGAGAAAACAGAAATAGGGTATTATTAGCTTGCACAAAACTAACCTCATTTGCTTTTTTATAAGTTTTCTTAGAAGCTGTCAGCGCTCATATGGCATATTTAACTAATTACCTATTCAGACTTTTTTGTAGACTAGATTTTATCAGAATGTATTTTTACTACATTAACACATCGTGAATGTGGATTCCAAAGGGCCGGCGGCGCGTAACTGCATATTAAATGTTACAAAGGAGGTTAAAAAAGAATTAGGAAAACCATTTACAATCTAATTAAAGAAAAGAGTAAACGGAAATAAAAATCGCATTTCTCTTATATTGATTTATTGATCGTATTAATATACAATTAATGCTGGAAAAGGAGGCGAAGCTCTTGAGGGAGCGGGTCTCTCAGCGTCCTCACGCCTCTAGCCGAAGCAGAAAACGCCCTCGACAATATCGAACTCCCGGCCACCATAGGCGCGGGTATGCGGGGTGAACAAAAAAAAAAGAATCAAAATCAAAAATCAATTATTCAAAATAGGCTGAGAATCAGCACTTTTTGAACATCGTTATTACATAAGACAGTCCCCCAAAACGCCCACCCATCAACACTTCCTAGTGCTTTCGCTGGGAAGAAGTGGTGGAACAAACTCTCCAGCGGCACAGCTGTCTGTTCATTTTAAAAAAACAAGACTTTATACAATACTATGTATGTACAGTAATGAAGACCAGAAAACAACAACAATGAAATTATTTATCATATGCCAGCTAGCCACGCCAAAATACCAGCAAAGCAAAAACAAAAAATAAAATATCATTAAAATGGAAATGTAAATAAGTAAAAACTAATTACTTAAATATAAGCCCCAGGTATAAGGGGTGTGACAGCTCACATATTTATGCACTGTGAAAAAGAAAATTATATGAACTCGTATGTCAGTAAGCTAATTCTGGAGAAAGATGTCATTTACAGAATAATATGCCTTTAAACAAAGCTTGGATTTGATTTGCGCTTTAAATGCATTGTAAGGCAAGTCTACCAAAGCAGAGGGTTTTTTATACAAACATAACAACCAACTTCCAAAAAAAAAGTATTACAAAGTGAAATATAAACGAATTTTGAAAGTCGGTGGCAAAAAGGAATGCATATGTTCACGATCATGATGTCTTTGGTTTTTATATATTCGTTTGTTAGCTACATCGATATTAGACTGTGAAGTTGATTCATCATGTTCATTTGATACATCTACTGATGCTGAAGATCCAGATGGTCCAGTCATTCAATGATGAGCATTTCTATCAGCTCTCACCCAGCAACGATGACATATGAGAGCTTGAGCTCTTGAAATCTGGAAAAAAATATATCATGAGTCTTTTTCAAAAAAAAAGTAATACATATATGACTATAGGAACAGCCCTGAATAACGCAAATCTCTTCTAATCTACACCTTCGTGAAATAAAGGTTGCAATATAATTATTTGTGTTTTATTACACTAACTTACACTACACACTAACTTTTGGTCTAACTATATGACAGTAACCTTTGTTCTTTTTCCATATATTTTTTTCTCATGCATGTGACACTATTACAAAAAAATATTCTCTAAGCTGACTGCTATTTCAGTGATTAGTGCGAAAAAATAAATAAATATAGTAGTATACATAGAATAATTATCCTTTTTTTTGTGTAATGGGAAATCATCAAATGACTTCTCCCGCTCCGGGCGGAGTGGAAGGCCGTGTCAGACTTTCAGCCCACCCGTGTTTCTTCACTTGCCTGTGCGACAGCCAGGGTCATGGTTTCTTTTTTAACCAACCCGCAACCCTGACCCAAGATTAATTACCATGTGGTAGTATAAAATACAAAACAAGTAAGTAAACCTAAGAAAAGCTTACGGTCTGAGACAATATCCATTCAGAAATGACTACTTTAGAAGAATCTGAAGTCTTTCTTCACGTTCGGTGTCAGTGTGCAATAAATGAGATCTTGTCCGCTACACTAAACATCCACATTTGACACACACTTGGCGATGTCCAGTCATTGGAGATTAAAATTGCTCATCTGTGCCGAAGCTATTCACAACTAAATCTCTGCATCCTTGGCAAATGTGATGAGATCTATTGACCTACAACAATATTAGTTTGTTATTTACAGTTTCCATAAATAATAATTACAGTGACATCTTTCAGAATTGCATCTATGTAGATTCTTAATGACATCATGGCAATACTAGGATTATAGTAAATTAATACTTTAATAAAATATGGTTATTTAATGTTACTATTGTTTCATTACATTGCTGAATTGTTAAAGTAAGTTTATAAAAATAACTATCTTCCGTAATTAATAATCAAATTGTAAATCTTACTTGGAATTCAAATAAATCAAAGGCATTAGAGTAATTCAGGTATATTATTATTGAAACTTATTTCAATAATATACCAATATATAGGTATCTTTGCTGGAAGGTACTTAAAAATATCACAACAAGAAGTTTTAATGAAATAAACTATGTACTTACCACTGGAGGTTCCCATATCTCTGACTGTGCTTTATAACTGAAAGAATGCTTTCCTCTTCTATTTGTCGTAACCCAACAGGAGGATCTTGCGATATGCCGCAGTTGATACATTGAAAATAAGTATAAAAGCACACGAATTTACGAAAATAAAACCATAAATACAATAACGAGTATGTTTCGTTTGACGTTGATGTTACATTGACAGAAGTTTTACTTCGTTGCCTGTATAATAAAAAGTATAATTGATCGACTATCAAATCGATTCGTTGATCAATTTGTTTTAAGATGTTTTTTTAAATAAGTAAATAATATATAATATAATTAAGACCTTATATTAAAAGATTTTCTAAACCGAATCTGTAGAAATATACTGATTCATTTTTAATTTTATTTTTATCTTTGTAATAATTTGGTTTATCGATTATAACTTATTAACGATTCGCATTTCATCTGGTAACATTGTTGAAAAGTGAAAGTAAAGAAAGTCAGTATTATTTCATTAAATATTATCTTTTTTATTACGCGGAAAATAGAATTAATAAAAAATGATTGAAAACAAAAAAATAAATGAAAATTATTGACATATAATTCATTTGTGTACAGTTCAGGCCCAATTTCGCCCGTCTCCTTTAAGTTAGTGTTTGGGGGTTTCGAGGGAGAGTTTTGAACAGAAGTCTGAAACTAACACAGAAAAAAAACCTTTAACAGAAGAACTTACCTAGCATTCAAATCTGCAGCTCTGTCCCTCTCCCTCTTTCTGTGAACCTCTTCCATCTCCTTCATAAAGTCGTCAATGTTCTGTCCAGACAGCGCCAACATACGCTGCTGTAAGGACGTCGGTTTGGGCGCCTGTGTAGCTGCGACCCCTTGAGGGGGTGGAGCGTCTTCTTCTACAGCTTCTCCATCTATGTTTTCTAAAGGAGGTGGCTTTGCAGGTTGGCTTTGGACTTTTGGTAATGGTGCCTGTGCCTGTAATATAAAATAGTCCTTTTATAATCTATAATGATCAATAACTTTATATGAGGAATTGTTTTAAAATATTTACTATTGACTACAAAAATTGTCTATTTTATGTTGTTGTCTATTTTATTTCTAGAATAAAAGTTGACTGGCGGTGGATAAAGCAGCCCTAAGAAAGTAAAATTTATTGGTATTGCATTGTAAATCACATATGTATAATCATGACTATTTCCCTGACGGGGTGGGCAGAGGACCTATATTACTCCCACATTTCGCCAGTTATGTTCAATGCATTGCCACCAACAGAGTACAAAAACAGACTTCGGGCTACTACTGAGAAATTTCAGATGGAAAAATCCAATAACACTTTACCTGAGAATTGAACCCAAGACGACCTCATGACCCGCAAAGAAAGAATTAACGAATTATTGTATTTAAATAACCTGTTTAAACAAGTACTGTAATAACATACTATGCTAAAAATAATTAAACTGATTATTGAAAAGAATAAAGGATTGTTCTTATTAACAATCAATTTCTGGATCTGACAAAATGTAATTCTTTTTTTCTAAAAGTTTAAGACAACTTGAACTTAATTATTATTGGTCAAGTATCAATAAAATTAGATTTAGCAGACATTTTACACATTTGTCACAACTCACATCAGGTCCAGTTGAAAACCGGAGTAAGGCTACTGCCTCACTCCGGTTTCTTACTTTAAAATATTTTTTTTAAGACTTCTTGACCGATGTTATGCACTTTTTTTGGCTTGGGTACAAAATATAAAATTCCCGTCAGGACACGTGACCTGATAGAAAATTCATAAGACCAAGGGAAAGTAGACCACCGGCGCGTCGTAGGACAGAGTATATAGGAAGTATCTCGACTTTAGAAGCATTAAGTCGTATGTATAGCACTATCTTAGACCTATACATACGACCGACTGCTACTGTCGAGATATATCCTTCACTCTTTCTCCTGCTGTTTCGTTTAAGAAGCGCGGGTGCCTGCGCAAATGTGCGTGTGATATTTTTACTTCAGCCTGTTACGCGCATCCACGGAAGGTGATCGACCGTCTGTATACCTACTAACTACTTATTAAACCCGTTTATATAAAACTAAAAATATTCCCTAACCATTCCAAAATAAGTATTCAAAAAGGTACAATATAATGTTCAAATTTTCACTTCTGCCGGTACCCCAGAGTGCAGCCAGTTCCATTTTTTATTTTCGGTTTTTAAATTATGTATGTATCTGAGGTATTGTGTCTGTTAGTTGGTGCTATATAAATGTGTTTCTTTATTTCTTCTTCCTTACATCTCAGCCCCGTGTTGGTAATACAGTGAAAATGTTAATTTAAAAAAGTAGTTTACATACACATTCTCCAGGTGGTCCTTCATCTGCCAAGTCCGAGAACCTCAGCACTTTATTGTTGATCTTATCACCCATCTTCTCTTTCTCCAGGACTAGAAACTCGAAGTCACATGGCGGTCCGGGAGGTACACCGGGCGGTTCCACGCCAACTGGACGCTCCTAAAATGATAGTGTACTGTGGAACCATAAACTATGGGGATACCTGTTTCCAGAAACAATTTGTGTAGTTTCGGAAAAAAGGTTACCAATAATTTTATAAGAATTGCAAAATAATTTTTTTTTTTTTTTTTTTATTCTGAAATATGAGGCTTGACTGAGGATACACAGGACGTGCTTGTCTGCCTATATTAAAAATAAAAATGTTATTCATTGGTAAGCGCATTACTTGATAACAGCTTTAAAATGTTTGTAATGGTTTGAATTTGGTTTTTATGGAAAGGCAAAGGGTTTTTTTGTTCAAATGGGTTTTTGTATGAATTGTTAAAAGGACAAGACAATGGCTGCCAGGTTGACCAGTATGTAATAATTCTCAAATATTTATGTGTATTTGGCAATTATGAATCTAAACAACGTTTTGCCCATAGACCACTAAGGTTTGACATAATGACTTCAGTTTATACAGTCATCATCATCATCATCATTTCAGCCGAAAGACGTCCACTGCTGGACATAGGCCTCCCCCAAGGTTCTCCACGACGACCGGTCCTGCGCCTCCCGCATCCAGCGGTTTCCCGCGACCTTCACCAGGTCGTCGGTCCACCTTGTCGGGGGCCTACCCACGCTACGTCTTCCGGTGCGTGGTCGCCACTCGAGAACCCGTCGGCCCCATCGGGCATCGGTCCTACGGGCAATGTGTCCAGCCCATTGCCACTTCAGTGTTGCAATTCTTCGGGCTATGTCGGTTACTCTCGTTCTTCTGCGGATCTCCTCATTCCTGATTCGATCGCGCAGTGAAACCCCAAGCATAGCCCTCTCCATTGCCCTTTGAGCGACTTTGAGCCTTCTTATAAGGCCCATTGTTAGCGACCACGTCTCAATTCCATAAGTCATCACTGGCAACACACACTGGTCGAAGACTTTTGTCTTGAGACACTGCGGTATTTCGGACGAGAAGATTCTACGTAGCTTCCCGAAAGCAGCCCAGCCGAGTTGGATTCGACGATTGACCTCTTTCTCGAAGTTGGACCTTCCTAACTGGATAGTTTATACAGTATGTTAAGAAAACCCTGTCCGACCCGTGAAGGTGTTGTTAGGTATCGATAACTGATTCTACTAATGCATACAAAACCGGGCTAAACTTAAAAAAAAAATCCCCCTAAAAAAAATAAATATTATTTCGCAAAAGGAGGTAACTTAATAAATGTGCGTTGACCACCCTTCGCCTGCCGCCCGCCCCCCGCGGGCGGTAGGACACGCGGCACGTGGTCGCATCGCTATTCGCTCATAATAATACCGGTGTTGTCACTTTTTTAAAATTACCAAATTTCGGGGAAATTGGAATTAATTCGCGGGAAAAAAAGATTATTTCAAAATTCATTTGTATTGGTACTATGATGAATACGTAAAATTTTATATTATATTTGGTCATGTGTTTACCTAACCTTTATTATCCTTATGGGTCGGACAGGGTTTTCTTAACATACTGTATAAATATATTATATATTAAATTTATAATTTATTATAATCAATGTTAGTGCTGATTTTCCAATGGTTTCAATATGTTTAACTGTACAATAAAATTGTCAGTTTGAATGGGGAAAAAAGTCAAAAATCAAAAGTATTGTTCATATAAAATAATCTGGCATTAGAAAAATCAGTCCTTAGTAAAATTTGAGACGGTTATTCTTCAAGAATATTCATTAATAATAAAACTTACTTTACAGAACATGATGTGATTTTTTTTTTATAAAAATTATAAACTAGCGCTTGACCGCAATCCCGCTTAATGGTAAGCAGTGATGCGATCGTTGATGGTAAAGCGCGCTAGTTGCCGAAGCTTTTGTATTAAAAAAAGGTCTACTTACTTTATAAGCGGAATCTTTCTTCAGTATAGGTTTGACAATCGCAGGAAGCACCGCGTCGGCTGGCAAAGGAATTTGAGATGGAACATTGCTAAATATTAGGTTTTCTGGTACCTGCAATTAAAATAATAAAAAGGCCTCTTAATCAATTTAATTGATTTTATAAAATCATTTTTTTATGAATAATGATCTAAAATAACACTTAAAAACAAAACATTTGCTTTAAAACAACTGCTTTAAAACAAAACTTTATACTGCTTTTCACCTACAAAATGAATAAAAATATATAAAACCTGCATTCAACAGGTTTTATTACATTTTTCTCTATTTCATCTTCATACATGTGACCAGTGACGAAAACATTGAATTTCATTGAAATCAAGTCAATCCTTAAAATAAAATTAATTAAAGTAAGTAAGCTACTACAATCGGCCCCCTACAGATTTCTTTATTAGATTTTCAACGTTATCTCTAAAGCATTAAGGCTCAAGGTGAATTGGAAATATTTTGACAGTTTCTTGACCTGCTGTCGTCCGTATATAGAAACTTCAATTCAATTCAATTCTTGATTAATGGCCTTTGTGAGAGAGACGCCACAATTTTGTCAATATCACGTGCGAACGGTTAATAAACCATCAAACGCTGGAGAGTTTTTAGCGCGAATTAAAATAATAATAATTCTATTTCTTGATATATTAAAAAAAAAATAGAAACTTGAATATTTGTAAGGTAAAGTTGTCTACTGTCTATTCTCATACCACAGATAGCTGGAGCAGATTTTTTAAACATAGCAAATATTATAGTTTATTTTAGTATTATCTGTTAAATAAATAAACTTACTGATTTATTTACATATAAGCATTAGTTTTGTACATATTTCACCCTACCTTTCTTCTTGTTCCTTTATAATGTGTCTATGGTCATCAAATGAGTCGAGAAACCAGGGCCGTTGAATACAGTTGATGTTTAGTAAGAACTCAATGTAGTAATTTTCGAAAAAAGAATCTTATAGAAAACAAACAGTTAATTTATCAAATTATATTTCATTTGTAAACGCCTAATGGTTTGTTACTAAACTTGGACTGTACATAAACCCCCATAAATGCTGCTTAAAGTTAGCTAGTGATTAGCAACTGTTTAAATATATCTTTTTAACAGTTAGCATGTCACTTAACCTTAATCATCGTTTATGAATAAACTCCTTAAACACTGTGGTGTTTATTCATAAAGGATGATTAAAGTTAAGTAATGTTAAAAGGTCAAAAATGTATGGTTAAGGAATCGCTAATTACTAGTTAACTTTAAGCAGTGTTTCTGAATAAGGGGGATACTGTTACATTAACAATCTTACTTGTAATGTGGGCAACGGAATATCATCAACTTGAACTGACTGGGCATGCTTCACAGATTCATAGTACGATATTAAATGTGCTCTTCTCTTTTCATATTCCATTTCTTGACGCTTGAGGTCCACCCATTTTTCTGGATCATCCTTGTCCTGGAATAAACCATGAAATTTATTGGAAGAGAAGTATAATGTAAGCTTTACAATAAATAAAAAATAAGAATCCTGTACCACTTGCAAACAGCTAAATTCGTTTAGCACTAAATTTATATTTAAATCATCCTCTGCCATTGTCATCTTGAAACTATTGAGAGAAACTGAACAATATTTTAATATTGTTCAGCGGTAAATTCTTTAATTGATTTGCGGTGTTTATTTAGAGACAAAGATTAGAAAGCATATAGGGATAAAATAAAAGGGTATGACAGTATCTTTTATTGAGCGCTAACGTCCCGTCAACGTTATTATTCGAAACTCTTTGTAGCATTGACATAACTTAGGTGTGAAGGACGTTCACACTAATGTTACGTCACGTCTGGAGCAACGTTAGATGAGAACCCACTAGAATACTGAACTACTGAACAGATGTTTGCATCTGCATGTTTACAGAAACGTTTCATTGGTGACAAGACACATTAGCATGACTGTTTAATCCCATATTAAAAGAATTTTTATTACCTTTTCAAAGATACTATTATGATAACATTTTTAAGCAATCATACTAAACGCATACTTAAATTCAGATACAAATTATACTTATAATGCTTCTTACAAAATATATTGTGAAATATTGTGCAATCTTTGATTACAATTTACACAATATAGAAAAAAATAAGTGTAGCATCATAATAATATCTCTGACATTATCAGTAAAAATATTATTTCATACTTACATACATCTTGAGAACTCTGTCAAAAGTCTCTCGTAACTTTTTTCTCTTTTCTTTCAAAACCTTTTCATTCAGGGGTGACGGTTGTAATACGTTATATTCTAAACAAAAACATTATTTCAAATATTAACATAATTAAAATACATAAAAATATCTTAATGCTGTGGGGAATTACTTGTTTTTATGAAATGTTGTGGCTCTCAATATTTTCAGGGCTCAATCAGTCCAAAAAGTAGAATGTGTTTTATTGAATTAAAACATTAGTACAAAATGTATTATTGTTTTTAAATAATAAATTTATGTGTAGTATCAGACTAGAATGGGGAACAACTGTAGATGAACATTTCCGCAATAATTAAGTATGATCATGACACTGTGAGAACAAACAGAATATCAATATCATAATATAATTTCTGTTGTATCCAAACTTAACAAACCATGTATCAAAATGCACACAATCATTGTGATATGGGGATGAGCGGTCTGAGAATTTGTACAAGCCGCTAATTACAAATAAATTTTGACTTTTTAGACTATAGATCTGTAGATTTCTTTTATGTTTCGAACTAGTGTTTAGCCGCGATCCCTTCTGAGGGTAAACAGTGATGCAATTGATTGTAAAGCACACTAGTTTATTAAGAGCCTATTCAATCTATCCTTGAAGAAGCTTAAATTGCAATCAGACTACTTATTCCAGACTTTGAATGTATGCAGTATAAAAGATGATGCAAAATGCTACATCCGTATTGTAGCATTGCCAATATTGTAAAAGTCAATTCTTTTTATTTTGACCTTGTCAGCTCTTCTCAACAGCAAACAACCATTCGGAATTGTGCACCTAGCTTTTGAAGTTTTATTACTGTGTAGTATGTAGTTTAAAGGAAATAGAATGAGGCAACACAGTTGGAACAGTGGCTGTGAGATCAACTGCAGCACTGTGTTGTGGACTCCATTCCTACAGGTACTTGTTCCAGGTTTGGCTGTTTATGTGTGTGAGATAGTGTTAGTATGCAAACACCTAGTTTTATTTTTTAAATAAAACTATTTTAATGATTTAAATAGACAAAATACAGTGGAGACCTCTGGTCTTAATGGTATATTGCATTACTTCACTTACCCATTTCATCAATTTTCTGTAACTCATCCAAGATCTGGTTAGGGTCCTTCATCTTAAGTACTGCGGCCCTTACCATCTGTCTTTGTCGTTTATTCTTTTTCAGTTCCTTTTTCCTTGCCTCTTTTCCTGTTTTTGGAGCATTTTTTTATTAGATTCTAACTTTTACATTAAATGATATTGAAGTTTAGTGATATTTTATGCTTGAATAGTGATATTTTGTCAGTTCGGCAAACTTAATATGGCGTCTGGCTTGTCTAGAAGCTGGCCCTAACATAGTAAAAAAAGAAAAAGTTAGGTAGACTAATGATTTATGTTATTTGGTAAATCAATATCGTCTTTGCAATGGATAAGAATGGTTTGACATTCATCATTATTTTGACACAGCACAAGTGTTTGATGTATGCTGATGTTATTAATTCAGCAGCTGAAATGTTAAAGTACTCATTCACATTCTTTATTGTTGCAGTGTTTAATACAAATACGAATACCAAGACTTAATAATTGTCTTCCAAATGATCCACTAACTCTGTGGCCAATCCATACAGATTGGTTCAGGATTGGTTAGTAATTTTTAACATGAAATTACATAGACTAGGTGTTGCCTTAGGTTACTTATTAGGTCTTTCACTACTAATAATGCAGGCATACCGGCGTGCCTCATAATAACGTACAAAAATAAAATATAACCCATACTTACTTGCTTGGTCGGTGGGATTCATATATTTACCACTTTTAGTGGTATTTATTGATCGGCGACCCATCTTTGATGATTTTTAGTAACCTAAAACTAAATATTTAATTTCTAATATAGTGATAATAGTGAAATTGTCAAAAATACAAGGAAAGCGAACCCTATCCCAATGCTTTATCGATATTATTTTGACATGATTGTCAGTGTTGCCAGAAGAGTGTAAAATCCACTGAATAAAATCTCTCAAATTCTATCCTTTGCGTGTCATTGTAATTTACTTGAAAAAACTGGCCAATTCTGGATGTAACATTGTAAATAAATGGTATTATTAATGTTTTTGTACTTTCCCGTGCATATCCGTCAGTATTTAAATAGCTACTAAACAAAAAGCAAATTTATAACACCTTGAGTTTTACTGAAGATAATGTTACGAATAACAGTCTGTTTTTCGTTGTACTAATAACAGTACAACAAGCTAATACAATTTGACCAATTTTTTCAATATACTTTATCGCTGTATCATTAAAATTCAAGATTGATTCGGAAAATTATAACAATTTCGGGTAGATCGACCTAAAAAATCATCGACTTTTGAGTAACATCTAAAAGGAGCAAGTGGTTGTTTTATTCTCATATCATCTGCATACAGCAGTAGAAAAAGTTTATTATAAAAAAAAACGATTTATAAAACAAACACTACAAAGTGAAAAATAACTATTTTCGTTTAGTTTTTTGTATGTTCGTTTTTGAGATCTTGGAAATATCTACTTTCCAACAAAAAGAGAATTATCAAAATCGAGTCATAAACGACGAAGTTATTCGCGAACAAACATAAAATAAAGCATGTATAGACGGTCGCATTGAGTAACCTCCTCCTTTTAGAAGTCGGTTGAAAAGAGTAGTCTAATGTTAGGTTTGGCATGGCTTAGGCTTAAATATAGATACTTAAAAGCTTTTCTATTAAGTACCCATAATTTGAGGAGTATCCTTCAATGTGGCTGCCCCAAGCACAATACGACGACATATTGACTTTTTAAATATTCTTATAATTCGGAACTATAGTCATTTTATATTATATTAAGTGGAGTATTTTGAAAACAAAAAATGCAACATATTTATTTAATTTGCACTTTGTACTTCATAATTTTATTACATCTTATTATCAAAACATTTTTTGACTATTAAAAATGAGAATAAGTGAACTAATAATGATCCAACCCAAATCTTTTCAAAGTATGTAATATAATGTTCCAACTTCTAGATTAGAGGCCTTCCCTCATAAAATGGGAGTGGGCCGTAATCTACCACGCGGGCCCAGTGCGGTTTGGCAGATATCACATGTTTTCGAAATTTTAGCTCTAGGACATGTTGGTTTCCAGACGATGCAGTCTTTCACCGTTTTTGAGAGCTTAGAAATGCTCTCAAAATCGGTGAAAATCTCTAATTCCGTCTTATCCTTTTAACTCAAACGACTGATGAAATACTTGCGTAGTTGGCGGAGTGACGGGAGACAGGATCTATAGGCCTAGTATGAGTTTTCAATACGAAACTCGTTCGTCGATATCGAGCGCGTTTGACTCAGCGATTGGCCCGCTTCAAGGTCGTAAGAACTCTCAACCAACGAGAGCGCCAAACGCGCTCGATATTGACGATCGTGTTTCGTATTGAAAACTCATACTAGGCCTACAAGTCTCCTATCGAGTTCTGCCTCAAAAAGTTAAACAAGGGCAAATGTTTTTATTTTTAACCTGTCTGGAATATCCTATTTTTTATTATCTATTTAGTATTGTATCCTATTGTACCTATGTATTATTTATCACAGAGCAAGTAATACCACGTAGTCAGTATTTTTTTCTAAATTTTTTAGCAAGAAAATAATTGTGCAAATCAATTTATATGTTAAATAGTGTCAAGAAATGAAAAATACATAATTTTAAAATTGGTACTTACTGAAAATCAAAAATCTATTTATAAATACATTTCACGCTATTTACCCGACCGGAAATTAAACGGCATACCTATCAAACCATTCACGTTATCGTCTTTGAATGGTATATCTATCTATTCTACAAATTGGTTAAAAGAATGTAAGCGCATTTAATTACCAATGATATCTATCTGATTCGCAAAGCAGTGACCGACCAACATAATGACACTTTACGAGTACCGTATCGTACCTTCCTATTTAGTTATGCGAAGAGTAGTTTATAGAACTCGTATTGCCTAGGTGCCTACCCAGTATTTACACGTATTTACGCGAGACAGGCGCTTGTATTCGCGTCGCATGATCGCATCACGTACCTAGTACGCTATACACACACACACACAAATGGATTTTACGAGTATCCACTACCATCCACTACACACTGGTTTCATTCATGTACCGAAACTAGACATCTCTTTCTATCTCATTCATGCTAACCGACCACAAATGGGTGTGAATGCAATGGCATTCCTCACCTACGAAATGGCGTTTGTTGAACCGATTCGCCGCGCGTCGGTCGAAGTCTCGCTCGCTCCCTGAGCTCCCTCGCGCAGTGGCAGAGAACGCGTTCGTTCGAGGCGTTCGACTTTCGTGCGGCGACGTACGCTAGCGTGTATGTCTTCATTATTGATGCAAAAGTTCCACGATGGTAGATCATAACCAGAAATTGTTACAGGAGTTGCAAAAGAAAAGTGGAAATAATGTGTGTGCCGATTGTGGAAATCCGGGTATGTTGTTATTAGTGATTCTTAACAATTTTAGTGATAGTGTTTTCCTTGTGCGTGGTATTTTCATGGGGTGGTGAATAGGCCTAGGCGGGGGGCGTAAATGCGTCCATGCTTTGGAGTTCAGTGACCTCGACGTAAAATGCATCCAATGAAAACAAATCATCGACCAGCGCATTTTACGATGATTCAAAACATGCAGATAAGTCAGTAGTAAGGATACAAAAGTGATGTTTGTGTGAAGACCATCACAGACGTATGAAGTATATCAATATTCATTGCAAATTTAATTTCTTGTGATCACTAAAATTCACACAGTATTTGTATTATATTGCAAAATGCTACATTACTTCATTGATTGCTTATTTAATTGATAAGAATTAAAAACAAAACAATTCAAGCCTCAGATCACAATATTGCAGTGATATCATTGATGTTTGGTGCACAAACTGGCAACGAGTGTAATTAATTAAAACTTTAAGTTATCTGCATGAATACTTACTGGTTTCAAATGATTGTTCTCATTTATGATAGGTACAAGTGCATATAACAGTTTAATAACAGACATTTTAAAATAAATACCTAAGCAGACCTACATATCTGGCTATAGCATACTTAGTATGACTCATAGGTTCTGCCCTAAGTAGGTCCGTATCGTATCCTTGACATGCAAACCGATAATTTCTCTGATTATTGCGGAAAAAATCCTACCAATTCGAAAAGATTTTTGTTTATCGTTATGGTGTTTCCTATAAATCTATCCCAAGAAATTAGGATGTGAGCGTTCGCGTTCGTGTGTGTGACCTAATTTTATATTTCAATGTCTGTCTATACTGCGCGGCGTATGTCCAAACTCCATCATTCGAACTCGTAAACTCTGTCTGAGATCGTATACAATGTATAGATAGGGTTTTTGCAATGTTTAAAGTTTACGAGTACAATGCCAGAAGGTTTTAGAGGGTAACGAATACCGGATTTCATAGGCTAGTAACCGTACACCGTCACTACCTATAATCCCGTTTGGCTTCAAAAATGCACTGTACCTATTGATTTTTTGAGATAGACCTGTGCTATACTAGCAACGATATGGTGTTCGAAAGATCTGGAAATTTTCGGGACTTCTTACATTTTTTACCTATAATTCTATGTATATCTTACGGTCACACAAAACATTTGTAAAGTACACAAAACTGTACCTCGAGTTTTATTGCCCGGCTTCAAATTTTGAAGTGTACTAAATAATATAGAGATATTTTTCGTACGATGCACCTTTGAGCACGTGGGAGATTCCAGCCCGCCATTCCCCTAACTTTCTTCTCGCCTCAGAAATCTGAGGACAGTACTTTTATTGTTCTATGTACCTCTCGCCTGGGCCGAGAGCAAAATACAAAGACCACCTTTTTTCGTATGGGTACTTTACCTGCGCAGGTAGTAGTAAAATGTAAAAGACGAAATTCTTGAAACTTACGCAGTAATTTTTTTGTTTCGAAATATGTACAACAAAATTTTGTCATTGTTGTTTCTACTGAGAATAAAATAAAATAACCAAATACAGGGTATTGAAATTAGACAAAAAAAAGTGCGGGAACTCATTATTGGAAGCCCTATATCACCAGGCTCCATCCCAAATACTTAACAAAGTTTCAGTCACAATACTCAGAAACCAAACTTTTTTGAAGAAATTTAACGGAAAAATTCCTCAGGTCAGCAGCTTAAACAAAGCAATGAATTTAGGTAATTCAACTGTTAAAATGAAGCGTTGTAAGCGCGTCACGCCATAAGCTAGTTTTCTCGGTGGTAGGCCATAACATCGGCCGCCGGCAGAAGTTACCACCCACCAGACAAAGCCTTGCCGCCAAGCGATTTCTCGTGTTCCGGCATGATGTCTGGTGAAGCCGTACGGAGGACGGGTCGTACGAGTTTGGTCGTGGAGGGTCTTCAGATCAATCTCCCTTTGGCGCAGTATCGTTGTTCGTGTTGTTGGGTTTAACATTGCATCACTTCGCTCAACTGCCGTCTTTCTTCCTATTCGCTCAGGTTTTCTGAGTGAATATGCTCTTAATAAACTAGCGCGCTTTACCATCAACGATCGCATCACTGCTTACCATCAGGCGGGATTGCGGTCAAACGCTAGTTTGTAATTATTAAAAAAAAAAGCGGAAAAAGGGCACCGCCAAAGTGTAGAAGAGTAATAATTGTCTTTCATAATTTGATCGTGATAAATTCTATTTTAGTCAGACAAAAATAATTTAATAAAAAAAGTATTTAATTTAAAAAATAATTTGACCATAGAAAACCCTACACGGTTTCAGCAACACGTGCGTAAAAATACACTAGCTCATCGACATTGGGATACTCTGTTTGTTTTATTTGTTCTAGTAATTTGGTAGAATTAATAACTTGGTTGATATCCGCAATAAAATAATTACTTAAATAGTTATTTAAATTCCATGTGAATATTATTTCGAAACAAATAAACTTTCGTGATAGGTGTTAAAATATGCAGAAACTTTCCCGATTTAAAAAAATGGACTAAAAAAACACAAAAAATCGTCACATACATGTTATCCTCAAGGCTATAAAACTTAATTGTATACTCTCAAAAAGTATCTTCTTTGTTCTTCTTAGATTTCACTGCTCTAATGCATAGTCCACTTCAGCTTTATCTACTTTGTTTTAACGTCTGAATTATGTATTGTATATTGATAGTGATACCTGCCCACTTACTGTGAAATCAAAACTGTTCTCAAAACGGTGAAGGAGAACATCGTGAGGAATCCGGCATATCCTACAAAAATTCGAAGACATGAAATCTACTAACCCGTACTGCCTACTGGGCCCGCGTGGAGCGTTGTAATTGTAACCCACTGGACTGGTACTCACCTAGAGGAGGCCTGTATGTCCAGCGATGGGAACATTACAGGCTGATAACATGATAGAAAGCAAACAATTTTAATTGTATTTGATATTGAAACAGATAGTTGTTCTCGAAAATGGGGCTCCATTATGCTTAATTAATGAGACCGGTTTAGCAGAACTCGAGTTAGAACGAATGAAGGGGAATATTAATTTTTGGCCAATGACTAATTCTGCTGCGGGTGGGTGGGTGAAATGAAACAAAACACACGAATTAAGTTTTGACGAATTTAATTCAGAGCATAATTAATACTTTGAATAAAGTTAAACTACTTATTCACAAATAGGTATAAATGGTTATAATGTTAAACCTTTTTAAATTACTTAATCTAAAAAAAAAACATTCAAAACTTATAAATAATACTAAGCTAGTAGATATGCGCTTATTTTAACAGAAATATAAACTTTATTACTTAAGTAATATAACGATAACCTTGATTGATTAATAAGCGTTGAGAGTTGAGGCAAGTCCATGCGCTGTAAATAGATAGCAAAGTAACTTTACGCTTCTCTCCTTTATAGGGTGACGCAGCCTTAGCGTATGCTTAGGTACCTGTTAAATTTCTCTATGCTAAAGTAAACGTGAATAACAAGTATGAAACAAAGGTGATTCGTATCTAACAGGTATCCCTAGTCTTGTGACATAGCGTTATGTTATTTACGAGTGGCGCTGAGGCCAAATGTGTATGTGTGAGTGCGGCCGCGTGACGTCGTGTCGGTGTGTTGTGTATGCTTATAAACACGGATATGATGCCAAGCTAAAATGTGGAAACACCTATTTCCAAAAGAAAAAAAGCTTTTCAACAATTAAAAATCGAAACTTTAAGTTTTATAGCGCCCACACTCATCAACTTTGCGGGGATCAAGTTCTATTTAAAGTTCGACCATCGCGAAGTACGGTTTTAGTGGTGGGGACTTCGCAGAGAGAGGTGCGCGACACGTAATCATTTCATTCATAGGTGACTACACGCATATTGGGTATTGTCGTAGATTGACGTACTTAAGTACCGATAAAAGGATTAGCTCATAATGGGTATCTGATGTTTACTTATTATTGTATGAGTGCAAGTTCCAGATATTTAGCGTCATTCACGGATACATAGTTGACTGTTATGCTATTATGCACAATACATATACGTCATTGAGCCTAATCTATGGTATGACGATTTCCTGAATTCTTATCGTATCGGCGTGGTATCGGCACTTACGTATTTTGTGCTGGTAACTATAAAATGGTAATATAAAAAGGACAGAATATGTGTAAGTGCCAAATACCAAAACATTTACGATTTATACGTTTAAAATATAATTTCACTCTTATGGGAAATCATCAAAAGACGAAGCGGAAGGGCGTGTCAGTTTTCATCATGATGATGAAAACTGACACGCCCTTCCGCTTCGTCATCATCATTATCAACCTTTTTATCGTCCCACTGCTGGGCACAGGTCTCCTCTCATACTGAGAAGGATTGAGCGTAATCACCACTCAATGCGGGTTGGCGATTTCAGACTTAAAGTCCAGGTTTCCTCAAGACGTTTTCCTTCACCTTCAGTCATTGGTGTCCAAGATATACTTAGAAAGTAGAACCTTAGAAAAGTTACATTGGTACTTGCCTGACCTGGAATCGAACCCGCGCACTCATACTTGACACGCTAGTGATTTAACCACCTGTCAGACTTTAACTGACTAAAACTCACCCGTTTTCCTACACTTGCCTGTGCGCCAGAGCCACGATTTCTTTTTTTATCCAACCCACAACCCTGACCCACGAGGCATCAGTCTTCGTGGACCCCGTCACGATGTGCTGACATGTCTTTGAGGCGCACGTGAAATGAGCTGCCCACTGCTCGCCGCCTGCAAGCCCGCGCCTACGGTGACCGGGAGTGCGATGTTGTCTCCCGACAAGGGCGGCGGCTAGAGGCGTTGGGATTCCCGCTCTCACACACGCTCCACCTCCTCCTTTGCCAGCATCATTGCTTCGCAGGAAGGTATGGACGCGAGAGGTCATCGCCGATCGCCGCCACGAGGACACGGCGGTGCTCTACCCAAACCGGACAAACCTCCACAGTATGCTCCACCGTATCCTTAGGGCGATCCATACAGTGGTGACACCCTGATGTTTCCTCCCGCATTATTCGGAACAGGAACCTCCTGAAACAACCGTGTCCGGTGAGGACCTGCGTCAGGCGGAAGGTGAGGGCGCCGTAGCGCATCTCTAGCCACGGGCCTGGACCTTACTGGGCGGCGAGCTGCCCACTACTCACCGCCCGCAGGCCCGCGCCTACGGTGGCCGGGAGCTTGATGTTGTCTCCCGACCAGGGCGTCTCCTGCGGCGGCTAGTGACGTGAGGGCGCTGGAATTCCCGCTCCCTCACGCGCTCTGCCTCCTCCTTTGCCAGCATCACGCTTCGTAGAAGGAGGCAACGGCCTGTCATGCACTCTCGCTCCGGACCAAGGCCTGGACCAGGGTCAGACGCGAGAGATCGCCGCCGATCGCCGCCACACCCTCAAACCATCCTAAAGGCTGGATTGATTTTAATAATTGAAGACAAAATAACAATCACAGACAACTAAAATAATTTTTATTGCATAAGGTTTTAATTTTTTTTTTATTAGGAAATCTATCAGATTTATCTACCTACTGGCGCCTACGTAGTCAATACGTAAACACCGTAGGTAGATTCATACCTTGTTTGTTTACCTCTAAGAACTGTTATAGTGAAAGTCATTCACCCGTATAGTTTAAAGAATGACGTTTACAAACAGGCAAACAATGTGAAACTGATTCCAAGTATTTCTTAAGTCTATATAAATGTATTTCTTGGATTTAAAAGGGGTAAAGAGTTATTAAGTTCGATGATGTGTCTATTAATATTAATGGTCTATGCCGTTAGGCTCTGGAACAAGTAGAGCTATGGCCGTTGTTTAAGGTTAATCGATAAAAACCCGCCCTTTAGATGACCGTCTGCATAAGGCTGTCATCTGTTCGGGTTTGCCCGGCTTTGTCCTACTTTCCGGGAAGCGCCCGGACGGGGTTTCGAAATAGTACCCGGGTGAAACCCGGATACTTTTGTGGTAGGGCAAATCTGACTGAATGATTTGAACGAATTAAATCGGGGCTACAAACTCGCCGCGCAGCAAACATAGATAATATACTATATGGCAGCAAATACACCCGTGCGCTCGTGACAGTTCATAATTTAAATCACAGTTTTTATTTGAGTAACTTTTTACTTTTAATTTTCATTGCTGTCAAAAAGAAGGCCGTTTCTAATTGTTTAGACAACCACTCATAGAGATAATTAATATCATCAATCATTTGTGTACAACAGCGCAATAAATATTTTTTTACCACATAAATGATAATACTGATAAATAAAGCAGTTCTTGCGAAATTATTCGCTAACCTTTCAAAAATAAAAATAATTTATAAAAATATGCACAACCTTAATGTTCAAGTTTTTACTTCTGCCGGCACGCCCGGTGTGTGTTAAAAGTTGTATTTTTTTTTTTCAAAATTTTATTTTCGAGGGATTTCTGGTAAAAATAAATGGTTCATCCAAATGTTCTGGGTTTTCAGTTTTCATCCGGGGTTTGAGTTGATGTCAGCCCTACCTCTGACCCTTTATCCCTTCGAAATCGTATTCGTTCATTCTAGATTTACGCGGATATGGGACCATGTTGCAACTTGTACCGTTAGCAACAAAAGTCGACGAACACTTTTGTAATAGCAAATTTTTAACGTGTCATGAGGGTAGCAAATAAATTGTCTCCATTTAAAATAAAAATGATATAGGAAATTAATCAGCTTTCGTTGCTACAATTAAACAAAATAAATGGCAAAAATAACAGTCTAGCATAACTGTTTATTGCAAATGACGTATAAATGAGATTTATCATATACATATTATGTTTGCGTATATTTTGGTCATAGCAAGTAGGAATGCAAGTCCTTAAAAAGTTGTAAACATCATTGAAATGTTCTTTTAAAGACACAACTTTTACAGTATAGGTATACCTACATACATAAGTGTCACAAGTGGCATTTTTTTTGTATTTTAAGGAACATTTTTTTTTTCTAGATCCTGATTGGGCATCATACAACCTCGGCATATTTATATGCATGCGATGTGCCGGTATCCATCGCAGCATGGGGGCACACATTAGCAAAGTAAAGCACCTGAAGCTGGATCGCTGGGAGGATTCTCAGGTGCAAAGGATGAAGGAGGTTGGCAACAATGCCGCCAAGAATAAATACGAGGAAAGAGTACCACCGTGCTACAGAAGACCCTATAGGAATGATCCACCGTAAGTAGAGACATTTAATGACAGTATTCATTCAATCGTTCGTATAGCGGCTACAAAATTCTCTTGGTACGTGGGTAAAATCGGAACTAACATCGCCATCTTGTTTTTACAATACATTTTACAAAAAAAAATTACCAACAGCGCCCTCTGCCAACGATATTCAAGCGCCAAAAGTGCCTTGTTGCAGTGTAAACTCACCTTTTTTTTTCATAGAGGGCTGACAACCGCCAGGTACCGCCATATGGTACGAGTTTATGAACTTGTGTCCTTTTACTGTAGCTTTTGAAAATACGCTAGGCGTCTCTCGGCTCATAATTTACTACCTAATTTATCTGTAAGAGTATTTTTTTTTATCTTGATTTTTGAACTCACTGATACAGGGTGGCAGGGAACGTCGATTTTCCCAATCATCGTTGAACCTAATTAATGCTTTAGCGATAAAGTTGAAAATCTATTAAAGAAACTTGATTGTAGGCTTGATGTCCTGCCGACTGCATACAGAAAACTTATATCAATAGTTCTGTGCGTCTGAACCATCCATCTGTACCAGTATTTGCACTTTTCTGTATTCAGATACCGAAGAAAAACGTCTAGAACCATGTGCTGAATTCGTGGAAACAATTTACGTGTTGAAGTCCCTGCCAACCTGTCATTTTTAGGGTTCCGTAGAAAAATGGCAAAAAAACTGAACCCTTATAGATTCGTCATGTCTGTCTGTCCGTCTGTCAGTATGTCACGGCCATTTTTTTTTCCGAAACTATAAGAGCTATACTGTTAAAACTTGGTATTATGTGAACCGCATTAAGATTTTCTTTTCTTCAAAAATGATATCGAGGTTTCTAAAATATTTTTTTTCTAAACCAAATAGTTTGTGTGACAGGCGCTTCCAAAGTGTAAAAAAGTTGGACCCCCCCCTCTAACTTCTAAAATAAGAAAATGAAAAATGTAAAAAAAAAAACATATGATGTACATTACTATAAAAACTACCAATGAAAATTGATTTAAACGAGATCTAGTAAATAGTTTTTTTTAATACCTCGTAAATCGTAAACATTACCGCGTAATCTTTCATACAAATAAATCCTTTAATTTCATAAATCAATGGTACGGAACCCTTTGTGCGCGAGTCCGACACGCACTTGGCCGGTTTTTATACATTCTCATAATTAAAACTTGTAAATTACATTGCTTTAATCAAACTGACTGTTAGCAATTACATTATCTAGAAGGATTCTATTGCGGTTCTGCTAACAATAGCGGGCTATCGGATGACTTACGTAGGTCTTACTACATAATTAGGTTAGTTTACGTAATCCTGCATTTATTTACATACATATATTTTTTGTACTAATAACAAAGCTGAAGATTTATTTGTTTGTTTGCCTGCACTAATCTCCTGAACCACCAGACCAGGATTAGAAAAAACCTTTTTGCTTAGGCGAGTTCATGCAGAAGGCTATTTGCTATTTAACATCACGCTAGAACTTAAGGGTCCGTCTTCTAAGGGAGATGAGGTAAAGATAAAAATCATAGACACGATAACGAAGATATGCGACGGGGCGGTTCCGTGTAGCAAGAAATTTGACGCGAACGAATCTAGTTTGAAAACAAAACAACAACATCATTTTGTTGTCTTAATTAGTTACAGAAATACGCCGCAAGAATTAGTCATAAAAGTAATTACTATAATACTCTAGTAATTCCCATTCTAATTAAAGGCCTGGGGCCAGTAATAAACATTATTTGTATAATTGTATGGCGAAACAGTATTTGTAGTTTATGGCCTTCTGTCTAGAAAATAGACATTTCTAATAACCCGGTTATGGTGGCAATAAGTCCCATGAGAAGTAAACACTAGGTCTATACCTACTGGTACCAAAATAATTACTTATTTTATTGATATATTCGTACCACCATACTAAAACGTTGTTTTAGCGATAAGACATATTGTGTTACCCTATGCTTTCCATATTAATTATACCCTTTCTTTCTTTCTTTCTTTTATGGCTTCGCACCTTTAGCCAATGTCACGTAATGAATTGTTCATGTCGAAAACGACGGCGTGATACGTCTTACGATGGAGGTTTGAGACAAAGTCATGATGTGGCCACTATGCTGCGATATTTCACTGTTCTTTATGAATTATTTACTGAATGCACTTTTTACTACATAAACCACGCACTTTTATTTAGTAAACAACACTATAAATAATTTTAAAAGTCCGATGAAAAATGAGCGTGACACTCAGCTTGACTTTCCCGCCAAAACTCCAAAAATATACGACATATTGAGCTACATATGTATGTAGTCATGTAAAGGGTGTATCTGACATCGACGCACAAACGAGTACCATGGGTCCAGTACATGATCCTGAACCCCCTAGTGGTGGAATTTTGCGTCGGCTTTTTCTCAATTAAAAAAAAATAATATGCGATTTTTTAATTTTCGACCCTTCATAATTGCTATATTTTTATAACCCATTAAGATTTTAAAGTAAAAATTAATTAATTCGTTAATTACACAAAAAAGCGCCATGTGATCAATACTAGAAAAAATATCGTATCGGCTGATTTAATAGAGTTCGCATCAGGGATCAACGTCATACCTACAAACACGCACGGCGGCACGCTTGCAACGTTCAAAGGCCGAGCCGGCACTTTTTTTAAACACTGTTATTTCTGTAACCGCTCATTAACGACGTAAATGACTATCATAATTTTGTTAGTGGCATACGGTGTAGCCTTTTGGCGAAGTTTGCGTTACGATGTCAGATACATCCTGTGTACCTACGTAGTCAAAATGTATGGTACAGGCGCCAGCACATTAAGCCATCGACTTTATACTAATGGACATGCCGTACGCGTATAATCTGCAGTAATTTTTGGGTTAGAAAAGAGTGAGAGAGATGGCCTATGCTTTCGGTGTAGCTCCTCGTCTAGCATCTTTCCTCATAGATGATTGATGATTTTGAGAGAGATAAAGATAGACCGATACTTCGTTTCCTCTCTTTCTTTCGGAGTGCCACGATTCTTATCTGTATGGCATGTCCATTAATATATGTTGATGCATTAAGCTAACACAATTTGTCATTTTTTTAAAAGATAGGTGCACCGTGCAAGGTTGATTTCAGAGGTTGATTAAGAATTTAACAGATTCGGTTTTTACTGTAAATGCTACTATAAATGTAGGTCATTTATAGTAGCATTTACAGTGTACGCTGATTTAGAATTGGTATATTATGTTCCTACGTTCCTTGTACAATTAATTTAGTTAGTTGAGTTTTTTTTTTATCATGAAAGCTTTGAAAACTCTATTTATTGGCCTGCAGGGTAATTGCGTAACACATTTTCAGTAGGAATGGGTTTTATTTTGACAGTTCAAAAGCATTCATTGCGTTATTTACGTTGTTGAGCAGAAACAGACAGTTCGAACATAGGGGGCATTGGAATAGCAATAAGCTTCAAAATTATTCCAACTGATAATAATGTTGTCTTTAGGAGTTTGTTTTAGGAGAAGGACCATTACGGGCTGATTTTTGTATTTTTACACCTAATCTCATACTTATGCGTAAGAACAAGCCACTAAAAGGCCTGTTACACTACGCTGTATCAAGTCTGTTTCACTAAAAGTTTTTCTTCAAGTCTTAGTCAATTTCAGTCCGAATAACGGACTTATTCTTAATACTCTATGGTAGTTAACAGAATGTCTTATCAAGGGCTGTTCGCTAAGAAAGCCCGCAAAATTAAAAATTTCTAACTTTCTTTTTTTTTTTAATTGCGTGTATTTGCGGTATCTATGTTAACTATTTATCAGGTTTTTAATGTTAAGCCGAAGTGGCTTCAATATTTTGGTTTTTTAATAGGTATTTATTTGAAATAAATGATCTGAATTCTACATCAAAAAATGGTTGAAGAGTCCAATATCACTGCCGCATATGATAAAAATTCTAAAATTTCAGTACTAGGTACTTAGAAAAATAAATCATTTTATCTACATTATCGAACATTTACTTATTACTGATCGATTATGAAATTAGTAACTCGAATACTGTTAATCGATTCTAGTTACTAATTGGGTATAAAACAAATTAGGCACTAATATGTTTTTAATAGGCATTGAACATACTTTTATCGAGTGAAGACGGATAGTAACTACTCGTAGTTCTATCAAGGTAAGTACTATGTACTCTACGATGCATTCCCCTTTATTCATAAACATTGCTTATAGTTAACTAGTGATTAGCTACTGTTTGCTGTGCGTTTGCTTGCACGTAACTTTAGTCATCGTTTATGAATAAACCTTTTAAATACTATGGTGTTTATTTATAAACTATGATTAAAAGTAAGTGACGTTAAAACGTTAAAAATGTATAGTTAAATAATTGCTAATTATTAGTTAATTTTAAGCAACGTTTAACGAATGGAGGGGTTTATTGTTAATGATTTCTTTCATTTAAACCTCTGTATTATCAAACCAATTTACTAGTACTTAGCTATAGTACTTACCTAGTTATATTTACAATACCATTACCAGTTACAAAATAGTTTAAATGATTTAATAATGATTATTATTTCAAGAGAATGGAGCTATTTTTATGTTAATTATTATCGATGATACAAAGATCGGCATTTAGATTTTTTGTGTGAATTGATTTTAAACTTATGACTTAAATCGATTCAATTACAACATTTTTCTCATCACCGCATTACAGATTGTGATTTTTCACATGACTGCATTATGGTCTCTTAACCCTTTAACCGCCAACGCCATAATATTACGTGTTGTAAGAACATTACATCAGACGCCACGTCAGAATATTGTGTAGAAAGTCCTGTCATTTAAAAAATGTACAATAAATGTTGAATTTGCTTACTGAATCTTAATATATTTCGTGTAATTACTTTATTTTTAACAGTATTAAATACATATTTTAGCTAATTGATTGAAATAATTACATGTTCTCAGTTCGTGATACGTCTAAATATCAACCTACTTCGCCGAACCCATAATTTCATGTAGACTAGTGTTGTACCGCATATGAAACTCCTGATAGTAAATTAATAAAAAACATCCTATTTTTTACAAAACTATCAAGTAAACATTAATCAAAATTTCATAGTTTATTAAACATTTATTTATTTATTCAAAATTCAATAAGCTTTAGTGAAGTAATATGTAGAAATCAACAAATAAGTATAGGTAAATATTAAGTACAAACTAATTCCAGAACGTCACTAGTACAGGCTATCCGCGAACGCCGTCGCCGTAATTTTATGTGCGGCTCAAGGTCAACTAGTCATATTTTGAATAAACGTCAGCGCCATCGCCATGATAACATGTGCTCACATTATTATTACATCTAAGCTAGTGTCGAGAAGTTATCGATGATGTTATACGACGACGAAGAACTATTAAATATATTGCAGCAAGCAAACAATGATATTTATAGTAGTAGCAGTTCAACGGATAGTGATAATAATTCGGTAAATAACTCTTGTTTTCAAGTCTGTTTATTTATCCTCAGTCAAAAGGACAGCTAAATAATAATATGTGTACTTATTTACCCATTTATTTTGTTTTAAAGAAAATACAGTTTATTTAGTTATTTTATTTGTTGTTATTTATTATTATTTGTATCCTAATATTTTAAACGCGTATCATTTTTTTTACATAAATGTCATACCGTCTTTTTGTCCGCGGGATAGTAAACGGACTAAATAAGTTTACTGTTTTTTAAATTTGTTATCTATGTTTCATATAATACTAATCTCATTTTAAATTGCTACAGGAGAAGCTTTATCGCTCAGTGCAACTAGTGTTGTAGGCCTTTTTCGTGTTTCGTGAAGACGAAGAGTTATTAAATATTTTGTAATCATGAATTGCGAAGCGACGACAGTTCTCAACATAGAAGTGATGTTGATTTGATAAGTTTAATTTATTTTTTAAATCGATATTTTAATTTGACAAGTAATTGTGTTTGTTTGTAACATACCTACTAAGGTTCATCATGGATACTAACCAAAATTTAAATGATACATTCATAGGCTGGAATTATTTAATATTAAGAAGGTACATCGGTAGGTAGGGTAAGAACAGATTTTGTAGTGTTATTAAGTTTAGGTATATGCTTACCTATATTTTTATAATAATGCCTCTATATACAGTATGTTAAGAAAACCCTGTCCGACCCGTGAAGGTGTTGTTAGGTATCGATAACTGATTCTACTAATGCATACAAAACCGGGCTAAACTAAAAAAAAATCCCTCTAAAAAAAATAAATATTATTTCGCAAAAGGAGGTAACTTAATAAATGTGCGTTGACCACCCTTCGCCTGCCGCACGCGGGGGGCGGGCGGCAGGGCACGCGGCACGTGGTCGCATCGCTATTCGCTCATAACAATACCGGTGTTGTCACTTTTTAAAAATTACCAAATTTCGGGGAAATTGGAATTAATTCGCGGAAAAAAAAGATTATTTCAAAATTCATTTGTATTGGTACTATGATGAATACGTAAAATTTTATATTATATGTGTTTACCTAACCTTTATTATCCTCCGTTTTCTTAACATACTGTATGTATGAGCAGTATAAAAGTAAATATTCTCGAAAGGTTAATATTGTGAATAAATAAATGCATCGATATTGAGTATTCGCAACACTGTTCCAACTTATACCTAAAGTGTCGTGGCGCTGGAGGTTCGTCAAAGGGATCAGTGCCGTGGCGGTTAAAGGGTTAACGTTGACACTATGGATATTATTTAGATCAGTAGGGCAATTGTGTAACATATTATCAGTTGCAACGGGTTTAATTATGACAGTTCAACAACATTCATTGCGTTATTCACGTTGGTAAACAGACACATTTTCGAACATAGGGAGCAATGGAACAGCAATAAGCTTCAAAATGATTCCAACTCATAGTAATAGTGTGTTCCGCAATAGAAATGTTTCCTGGATAAAAAAAAAAATGATTCTATTTAGTCCGTCATTCAGATTATAGAAAAATATTGGATACGTATATTTTGTTTTATCAAAACAATAAAAATTGACAAATATAAAAGGCATAAAAGATCAGGAGTGGTGGCTGGTGACGTCACTACTCGCTAAAAAGTGTAGCGTGCAGTGACGTCACACGAGTTTTCAACGGATTGTGTCGTCTTAATTTTTTGTTTATATAAAAAAGAAAAAATACGTGTCTAGTATTTTTTGGAAATCTGACTGACGGACTAATTTGTTTTGTTTAGTCAAATACCCTATTATGGACATTAGTAATTAAAATGTATTTTAAACATAAAACGTTAATCTTAAAACCACACTTCAATTCCCGGAAATTACTTGCCCTTTTCGTGTCTATTTTTCAGCAACAACATGCTGACGACTAATTAGTCTAATGACTGATGGACTAATTAGTTTTTTTTAGTCAACTACCCTATTAGGGTGCAGGATTAAACCACCTAAATGGTTATTGAACTGATAATAGGATACAAAAACATACAGGGAAGTGTCGGTAACACGATCAAAACAAGCGTATCGTTCAAACCACAACGATATGTATTATACCCACAACGATATATTGTTTTTGTATCATGTGGGAATATTGGGATACATTAGTAGGAGGGGTGAACAAACTTTATCGCAAGAATATCTGAAATGAACTTTAACACAGAATTAAAGGCCCTCAACCTACGTCATAGGAATATACAGGGTGTATCTGACATCGTAACGCAAACTTCGCGAAAAGGCTACACCGCATGCAACTAATAAAATTATGATAGTCCTTTATGTCGTTAATGAACGGTTACAGAAATAACAATGTTTAAAAAAAGTGTCGGCTCCGCCTTTGAACGTTGCAAGCGTGCCGCCGTGCGGGTTTGTAAGTATGACGTTGATCCCTGATGTGAACTCTATTAAATCAGCTGATAAGATAGTTTTTCGAGTTTTGTTTTCATTTCGCTTTTTTGTGTAATTAGCGAATTAATTAATTTTTACTTCAAAATCTTATATATAATCTTGGGTTATAAAAATATAGCAATTATGAACTATCTAAAGTGAAAAAAACGACATATATATTTTTTTTAAATCATGAAAAAGCCGACGAAAAATTCCACCACTGGGGGGTTCAGAATCATGTACTGGATCCATGGTACTCGTTTGTACTACTTATGTGGCATGTGATACAAGGAAATGTGGCCTTTCACATTTAATTTTATAATAGATTTCTTGAAACGAAGTAAACTAAACATTTTACATACAGTATGTATGTTAAGAAAGCCCTGTCCGACCCGTGAAGGTGTTGTTAGGTATCGATAACTGATTCTACTAATGGATACAAAACCGGGCAAAACTTAAAAAAATCCCCCTAAAAATAAATATTATTTCGTAAAAAGAGGTAACTTAATAAATGTGCGTCAAGCACCCTTCCGCGGGGGCCGGGCGGCAGGGCACGCGGCACGTGGTCGCATCGCTATTCGCTCATAATAATACCGGTGTTGTCACTTTT
Organism: Sesamia inferens; assembly: GCA_037179545.1. Classification (NCBI taxonomy): domain Eukaryota; kingdom Metazoa; phylum Arthropoda; class Insecta; order Lepidoptera; family Noctuidae; genus Sesamia; species Sesamia inferens. The sequence goes on from CM073939.1 coordinate 12,089,350, forward strand.
TTAAAAATTACCAAATTTCGGGGAAGTTGGAATTAATTCGCGGGAAAAAAAGATTATTTCAAAATTCATTTGTATTGGTACTATGATGATTACGTAAAATTTTATATCATATTTGGTTATGTGTTTACCTAACCCTTATTATCCTTATGGGTCGAACAGGGTTTTCTTAACATACTGTATAAGTAAATTGGACACAGTAATCTCCTGCCCTTCAGGGTGATTGCGTAACATGCTATCAGTAGCAATGGGTTTTATTTTGACAGTTCAACAACAATCATTGCATCAATTTACGTTCTTGAGCAAACGCATTTTTCGAACATATGGAGCAAAGGACTAGCATTATCCTTCAAAATCAATCTAATCCCTATTTATTTGGCGTAGCATGTCTCCTTCTCCATTACTTCTCTATTAATCGTCATCACAGTGTTCACCCCCTCTCTAACTGTTTCATCTTATAATATGTATATGGTCTTACACAATATATTGCCAATATTTTTCAGAGTACTGATTGAGCAGTGGATCCGAGCAAAATATGAACGAGAAGAATTTTGCCACCCAGAACGTCAAAGTTATCTATCTGGCACTATGGAAGGGTTCCTCATGAAGCGAGGCAAAGAGGACAGCCGCTACCAACTGAGGAAGTTCGTCTTAAGTGAGAATGAGGACACCCTTAAGTGAGTCAAAATGTATTTTTAATTGAACATAAGGACACAATTACATTTTAGACTATGGACGCTTTACATCGCGCATTCAGCTATGTGTTAAATTCTAGTTTTCCACAGAATGCGGCCAAAACGAACAAGTGCAATCCCTTGCCACTATAAAAGCTTTATGTAAAAGATAACCAGTTGCGTCGCATTTTGTTACTAATAAAATAACGCTAGCGCTTGTGAACGACTTCAATTCAATAATCATAATATCATTCTCGCTGGTCACATTTTTGTTAGAATATTTTTCTGTCTGCCTGTTTATGTTTTTATAAATACTTAATATTTCTCATACCTACATCAGCTTACCCATTAGCTTAAATCATTGTCAAATTCGAAATCTGTGTTCGTGTAAAGTTCGTTCAAATTCAACATGCATATTTCTACCTTCATGAATCATTCACCGGTCAACGTAATATTTTAATCACTCTTCTCATAATAGGTACTGTATTTTGTCTTATAACCGGAAAATCGGTGCAATTTAAACTGTTATCAAAACAGGAAAATAAACGTCAGGCTGGACTACAAAAATGTAAACATTTAATAATACTTATGTAACCATTGGTCGTTATTTTTATATTAGTTATCTAGTAGCAATTAGTCAACGGGATTTTTGAGTCGAGAAATTGTAAACTATCGATAGCCCTATAATTATGAGAGACAAATATTTAATTCAGTAAAGGTCAGTTTCTTGTTACTAAATTACCAAAATACAAGGTTTTTCTAACCAGATAGGAGTATCAAAGCTGAAAAAAAAATAACGTTATTTCAGGACAATAGTTACTTTTCATAAATAGACATTTGCCTCGACTCTCAAATGACGCAAATCTAATTACACAGTTATGAAATAATGTGCTATTTTTGTACTTGTTATGCACAATACATTATTTGTAAATGTGTTAAGTTGTTACATATCAAACAACATAATAAAACTCTCACTGGTTTATGAAATACTACAGAAAATGTCCCAACTCGGTGACATGACGGCGCGCTTCTTTATCTCCAGATAGACGATAAAGTGAGATAAAATGGGTTTCGTAGAAAAAATGTGGGGAATTTGTGACGTACACATCCACCAAAACTTCCACACCTCTTATTGCAATCCTACGTCAAGTCTTAGACAAATGTTGACCTACTCTACGTAATTATGAACTCATCAAATTTTTTGCCACGTTGACTGCTCTCCCGTATTTTCACACTCCAGATATAATTTTAAAGCCAAACACTATTGTAATATGTTACGCATTTAGTAGTTTCATGATTGTGTGACGTAGCTTATATGAAGCTGTGCCTTATATTTTAATGGGCAGTTGCCATGTTATGATCAGACTACACGTCACTGAACATTGACATTGTGATTAAAGATATCCTTCACCTTGCTTTATTATAGGTTATTTCACTTCAGCGGGTTGTTTGTTAGCGCCCGTGTACTTAAACGAATTTTATATAATTAGATGGTAATAAAGTACATATTTTAAGGTAATGGACGTAGAATAAATTACATAAAACTCCTTATCCGCGTACCTAAATGATTCAAGAAAAGTGCAGACGCGAGTATTGTACCATTTTTAAAAAGGCTTGGTCAAATGATTTAGTCATAATAGGAAAAACACTTTATCAAAACAGATTGAAAGTACATACATTGAGTAATACACTACAATCGTGTAATTTACCTCATTACGCGATTTGTAGTATGCTGACATATCGCATTCCTTTGCTACAACGGACGGTGGGTAATTCCCTGACGCTTGTTTACACCAAAAAATGTTGCAATAGTAAACTAATTAATTAGTAAATATGTGTAAACTAAGGAAGGAAAAATATTGTGGCAAATACGAATTAAAAATGTCACTAATATTTGGAATTAAACAGTACACTTTTGATACAGTTTGGCCCTTATAGTAATGAGCACTAAAGCTAGATTTGACGAAGTAGTTTAGCTTAAACATATCCGGACTGGTTCTTAGGTATCATCCCGCTACTGACGGCTGCGGCCGTACAACTGGTTGTCTCGATCGGTTATTCGACCGCCTTCGCGTCAAAAACTTTGGTCCTTTGAGGTAAGAACGAAAGCGAAATTTAAACGAAAATTCCAGTATTCAAAAGTATACGTCAATCTCGAATGTAGGCAAGAATTGTTGCACAAACGTCAATCTCTGTCACCCCATGTTGAGGTCATTTTCATGTGCAGAATTACCATCAAATCAGTACCATCTATGTTGCATGTAGTCATATTTTAGTTTTCATGGTTGAAGATGGCTGTATCAATTATGGCGACGTAAATATGTATGATTTTTTTCTATGAAACTTAGATACGTCTATATGCACGTGGATAGTATCTATTTGGTTTAATTGTTAACTGTTTAATGCCTGCCTTTTCTGTGTTCAACTATATGTGCTTATTGCAAAACATTTGTGTCCGATTATGTCGTCAAATCTACTTTAAAATATTTTCCGTCGCCGAAAATCTTCGGCTGTAGCAGTTACAGGATTGATGAAATCGAAAGTTCAAGGCGAGAATATATTCGGCCTATATTACACCACATTGAGTTACCGTAAAGGTGACGTGTTTTCAGTTTTTTTTTTTTTTTTTTTGTGAAGCAAAAACCGTGTTTTAAAACTGTGACGCAGTTCTATTGTTTTCGAGGCTAATAAGTTTTGATTTAGCCTAGTGTAGGTGACAGAAGTAAACAAGTCGAACTAACAATCGTAACAGCTCGTCACTTGGTTACAAAGTTCATTAGGTTGATTTGCAAATGCCGTTATTTTGTAAACAATGAATTGATCAAATTGTTAGAATGGTCACCTTACGATAGCGTAGGGATGCCGCAAACGTTATTAAAAAGATATTGAAAAAGAACTGACTCGAAGATTAAAAATAAAATGAAAATACTTAGTAGGTACTGATGATAAATTCTATATTTGTATTTTACAGTCTGATAAGAGATACTTCTCTTGTAGGTAGGCTAGGTTGTGGTCAAATAAGGTCTTTCTTGCCGAATCTATTCCCGCCTTCTTCTTAATATTAGATTTATTGAAGCCAAAGTTTCAAAGGTGAAAAGGAGTCTGATTGATTTGAGTAAACTTCGATCAACTTTTAACCTTTCAATGAAAGTTCTGTAATTGAGAAGAACTATATCTAATCTTCCAAATGTTAAGTTAAACCTAGAATTTTATATGTGGGAGTTAAATTAATTTTTGTAGGCTCCTTCAAGCACTTGTGTTTAATAAAAAGGGAATTGATTATTTGACGCAACAAAAAATACGTACAATCATATTAAAATCATATTTTTGTTATCTCCAGATACCACGTAAGAGAGAACAAAGAACCTAAGGGTGTGCTCAAACTGTCAGAACTGAACGTTGCGTTCGCGCCGACTAAGATCGGACACACGAACTCAATGCAACTGACGTTTATGAAGGACGGGTCCACGCGGCACATTTACGTGTATCATGAAGATCCTGAAGTTATTAACAACTGGTAAGTCTTAATATGGTTACAAATATTTAAGTTCCGTCTAAGCCAGGGGTCGGCAAGTAGTTTTAAGTAGGGTCCGGATATTGCTCGAAAATTTTTAAAAGGTCCAGAAAAAAAAAACAACTGATATTAATTAAGTATAGCTATTTATTACCTAAAATTAGTGTGAAAAATTGCATCGGCGGTCTTGGGCCAGGTTTTTAAAGTTTGGTTCTCGTGAAAAACAGCTAATTCGAAGAGTGTCTTCTAAGTGAGCGTCTGTTAATCTCGAACGATATTTGTTTTTCAAAAAATTCATTTTTGAAAAAGATGTTTCGCATATGTATGTCGAGCCAAACATAGTGGCCAAATTGATAGCAAGTTTTTTGCAATTTTGATATTTTTCTGGGACTTGTTTGACCCAAAATTCTTCAGTTGACACCTTTTTATATATTTGCAAAGACACATCTTCTTGCAGATCGATTATTTCCATTTGAAGTGATGGCTTTGGCAGATTAAATAACTTGGCAGCCACATCTGTCCATTCGGCTGCTGCATCAACTTCAAAGGGTGACTTAAGAAACAGAGATAGCTTGCCCATCTCTGCAAAGTCTTGGAATCTTGTGGCAAATTCGTTGCTAAGATCGGCCAAAAATTTTGTAAACACTGCAACGTCTTCTTCAGAGTTCTCCTTATTATATTCCAGAATTGTCGGAAAATGAACAAATTCTTGTCTTGCAATATCTTTTTCAAACATATCCAGCTTACGACGAAAAGCAGACACGCTTTGTATCAGATCACATATTAATTTTCCATTTCCTTGTAACTCTGTGTTGAGCGCATTTAGATATTTCAAAATATCTTTTAGAAAAGCCACAATCAACATATTGTGCTTATTTGTTACGAACTTAAGGTGCTTCTTAGCTGCTTGCGTATCTAAGTTTTGCAAGGAGGCTACTTGTTCTTTTATTGACCAAAAACGTTCAATAACTTGACCCTTACTTAGCCAACGAACATTGTTGTGTTGCAGTAAGTCAGAATACGCTGAATCACATTTAAAAAGAAACTCCTTGAAATGTCGGTGCTGAAGAGCGGAATGAGATCTTATAAAATTTATTAACTTCACCAAGCTGTCCATCACTTCTTTCAGTGTATCGCTAAGTTTTCCACAAAGGGCTGTCTGGTGGATTATGCACTGATATGATATTAAGCCTGAACTTTTATCCCTGATTCTCTTGATGACACCTTTTTCTTTGCCAATCATTGCTGGAGCCCCGTCAGTAGAAAGAGACACAATTTTGTCGTAACTGATGTTAGATTTAGTAATAAATTCATCAATTACCTTGAATAAATCTTCTCCTCGAGTGTTACCTTTTAACGGCAATATTGTTAGCAACTCTTCCCTAAAAGTTTTAGACTCAATGTCAAGAAATCTGACAAAAATTGACATTTGTTCATCATCAGTAATGTCACATGACTCATCAAGTGCTATGGCGTAGCAAGGTGCCTTTTGCAGAAGTTTGAGAAGAGTCATCTTAATATCAGCAGCTAAAATTTCAGTCCTTCGTGTATTGCTTCTTGCTGATAATGGAATACTTTGAATTCCAGTGATAACATCTTTTTTTTCTTCAAAAAGTGTTGTGACTACTGCCAACATACATTCCTTCACTATCTCCGAATCCGAAAATGGTTTTTGATGTTTATTAAGCGTCCAGCACACACGTAACGCTGCTTCTGTGGATTTTTCTTGGTCGCTCATGCAACGAACTAGTAATTTTGTGCTTTTATTGTAAGAACTGAGATGTGCCTGAAGTTTTTCTTTACGAGCCTCACTGCCAGGAGGGAAGTTTTTGTGGAATTGCTGATGTGTTGTTTCATAGTGTCGCTTCAAATTTCCACTTTTAACAATAGCAACAGTTTTATTGCATATAAGGCACACTGGAACTGCTTGAGGTCTATCAGGCAGCGTAAAACAATATTGTTCAGTCCATTCTTCTAAAAACCTCCTATTTTCGCTTTTTAGGATCCATATCACGCCTAGGTAAAAAAATATTTTTTATTAAACCAACTAAAACGCAAGAAATCACAAAACAAATGAACTGTTGCTCCACGATTTGCGGCGCGACTGACGAGCGACTGAAAGTCTGCTTTCCCCCGCCCTCGCGTCCGGACCCCCGATTTCGATACTTGCTCGCGTTTGTTACAAAACAAAGTCGCAAGCGCGCCACAGTTCGCTAAGTACGCGAAATATGAAATGCTTTCCCTCATATTACCTTAAAAATTATACACTCAATCTGCTGATGTTTCGTAGCGAATGGCTAAATCACATTTACATACAATAACTAATTCGCGCACGCTGTTGCTAGTGCATGCCGTCTCGCTCTCGCTCGCGTGTTAACAAAACCCGCTCGCTAGGCAGCGCCCCTCACGCTCGTCGCTCAGTTACAAGTGGTCGTCGGAGCTATAAGTACGTATGAAAAGAGCGCGCGCGGAGACTCGGCGGCGCGATGTTTTTGATCGATGTCGATATTGTAAGACAGATTAATTAGATTAGGTATGTACTCAGTTAGATTGGTTCAAAAATATTACGTATTTGTTTATACTTGACATACCTACAATTAACATTATAATATTTGGCGGTCCGAGGTTCAACCTTTCGCGGTCCGCAAACGGACCGCGGTCCGCCTGTTGCTGACCGTTGGTCTAAGCCGTCAATTTATCGTGTCGTAGTCTTCTTCTTCTTGCTGGACAAAGGCTTTTATTATTGTTGCAATATTATTATTGCCATAACCCCCATACTTGACAGGCGGGTTGGGGACCGCAGTAGTTTGATATTCCACAGGAGAAGTGCTGCTGTCCGCTTCCCTGGTGAGAGTTCCCTCAGTCGCCTCATAAGATACCTATGGGTGGAAATCGGATGGGACTATTCTAAGCCCGGTACCACACGGAGCCGTAGTCAGTTAGACCGATTTCACATTTAGGCGACTTTAGCAGCGCTACACACATGCAACTAACTCCGCCTGTGCTGCATGCATCCCTTGGAGCATTTAAAAAAAAATCAAACTTCAAGCCATTAAAAGATACAGGCGTATTTTCCGTTTGGGTCGCATATTTTGGCATCAATATCTAGGGTACTTTCCGTTGACCCTTTGAGTATTACTACCAAAGGCAGAAGAAACAACTTTTCCTCGTCGGAATTCCTTTTTAAAATGAATTGTGTCACTAAATTGAAGGTTAGGAGCTGCTCAAAAGTTTAAGCGGGTCTCAAATATTTGAGTGGCTTTTCAGTATTCGGCCGACAGGCCTAAACAGAGACGCGAAAGCCGCGCTATTAAACGTCGTATTGTGGACACGGCCAGAATTTAATTTGGTGTTAGCAGCCCCAGCCCCAATGGACCTTGCACGATGTGTAACTAAAAATGTTCGCATTTTACCAAATAACGCATCTAGCGTTAGTGGGTGCAACGCGTAAGGTGCTTTAGTGGAATTTAAATCAATTTTATTTATTATTTGTTTATCACAAATTATGTTAATTTTTGCTTATGCAGCAGAGAATGTTAACAAAAACAAATATGTATAAAATAACGATCTCCACACTTGTTATGATGAGACAATAGTATGCTTATTAATTGATAGATAGCGAAAATTTACAATAATCGTTTCTTAATCTGAATATATGCACATGTAAATAAAAGATCTATTGATCCGTCAAGTGAAAAAAACTAAAATTGAATCACACTCAGTAAAAGCGAAAGTTTGAGAGTGTGAGTGTGTTTGTCACTTCTTTATGCTTAAATTTGTGTGTGTACCATATTTACACAAATGGTATATAATCACGATATTTTCTTTTTTTTTATATTTATGACCTCAATCCCGCCTGATTGTAAGGAGTGATGCTTCGTTGATGGAAGTGCGCTAGTTTATTAAGAGCCTATTCACTTTAGCCTGGAAGAAACTTAAATTGTACCAGCGGCGGTGTGTTGACGGACACACCGCCGCTGGTACAATTTAAGTTTCTTCCAGTCCCTGTACATTTACGCGGTATAATAAACGAGCCACGAGGCGAAATACTTCGTCCGGGTCGTAGAAGTGTCAACAACATAGATACTCGCCTTTACGATTATAAATATGTACATAGGATACTTCTTTATTCCCACTGCATCGTCACTTATGCGGGTGACACCGCAGGGCGCTGTTAGTATTAAAATAATTATAGAGTTTCGACCGAAACTTGAGAGGAGCGTTACAAATGGAAGGACTCTGCGTACACACAGATACCTACATACCTATCGCACTTAGTAGATCATAATTAGTAATTGTACTCCAAAAGAGGTTGTTATGAAGGCATATAAACATGTACATTACAACGTCTATGCGCATATATTCTAATAATTAAGTATTCTGACAAGTGTATATATGAACCTTAAACTTGCAAAACACTGTCCGAATTGTTTACTGTAGTGGTCGCGTTTTAGTATGGGAATAGCGGTCATTAACCCACCATAATGTTTAGCATTTTTGAGACAAAGTTACGCATTTTGCGGTAGGAATAAATTGGTAGAAATCGTCATGTAACTAAAAATCGTTATGCTCCATGCGACTTTCTCTTTTAAATCGACTTTTAAAAAAGGAGGTTCTCAATTCGATGTTATTGTTTGATTATTTTTTTTTGTCTTAGAACTTTGTTATTTATAAGCCAATTCGCAAAATTTTATGGACAAGGAGTGGCCGCATATAAATTTTATTAACTTTTATTGGGTACTTTTTAAGTTAGCTACAGTAATACGAATTTTTCCACTTTGCTTATATTGATGATATTTTAATAACCTCTCACAAAAATTTATATATCAACAAGAATTTTTGTGGTACAATCTAAAAAGTGAAAATTTAAAACACTATAATGTGTAAAAGTAAAATAACTTTAATTCCGGAAGTCGGTATCAAATCAAGTCAATCGGGGTCAAATAACGAAAATGCGGAACCAACGACAAACATTTTTTTTTGAAAGTTTTTTTTTTGCAAGTGTTTTGTTATTAAGTAGGTGCATATTACATTTCGTACGCAAATATGAGCATTGCCGTGGAGTTGCAGCCTGTATTACTTATCAATAATAGGCAATACGCTATTAATAATAATAGGCTATTATTACATTATCTTGAAATAATATTAGTCATGAGGAGATCATTCGTCAATTATAATTGAATAACGTAAGAACCGAAATGATTTATTCAAAATACTTATTTACAACTTTTTAAAAATAACAGCCTTCGGTTGTTATTGAAGTTACTTGCCACCGATTTCAGAAATTACATAGTTATTTTTCACTTTGTAGTGTTTAAATTAGATGTCAGTTGTTTTTTAGCGCAGGAGCAATTTTGTACGAAATATGATTTAAGTTATTCTAACCTATTATTTATACTTCTTTTATTATCTGTGTTGCTAATATACACAGACAGAAGCAAAAGCAAAATTTCTGCGTTTGTTTTTCTTATATTCTTATAACTGAACTTTGGCACCGAAAGCCAATTCTTTCACACGTTCATATCAAATCCCGCCATCTAGATCGCAAATCTCGATGTGTCTAGTCTAGGTAAGGTATTTTAGGTTTTTGTTTAAAGATCGTTTTCGATTTCGGTACTTATTTGTATTTTGGCTTTTTGTTTAAAGATCGTTTTCGACTTGGGTACTTATTTTATGTATGAGAACCCTTCCTCACCAAACAATGGTGTGAGCTGACTCTAGAAGAATAGGTACCCTTGTTTTTCTACTAACCACCAACTCACCAACTACCAGTCAACAATTTTCTAGGGTGGTCCCGCCAAGCTATGTCTGCCACATATGAGCTTTACAATAAAATCATATAGGAATCGCCGACCTCATTTAGTTTTAAAATATAATTAAAATTTTTGTATAAATCTTCTGCATTAATAAAATTAAATTTAAATCAGATTTCATGGAGTACTAATTAATTAAATTCTCTGAATTTTCCATGTAATGTTAATGAAATCCAAATGTTATGACGATTAATGGCGGACTACTAGTCCTAGACTATAAAAAAAACGTCTGCAATATCATTCACTAGCTGCACGCCGCGGTTTCACACACGTAGGTTTCGATACTTTTTTATATGCTCCGCTCCTATTGGCCGCAGCGTGATGTTATATATATATTGCCTAAAGCCTTCCTGGATTAATGGACTATCCAACGCAAAAAGAATTTTTTTAATCGGACCAGTAGTTCTTTAGATAATCTCGTTCAAACAAATAAACTTTTCAGCTTTATATATTAATATAGATTAATTATTTCCCGCATCTACAGGTACACAGCAATCCGTTGCGCCCAATTGCACCTTCTCCAGGTCGCGTTTCCATCGATGCCACAATCAGACCTGGTTCAACGTCTCCCCAAAGACTTTGCGCGTGAAGGCTGGCTGTGGAAGACTGGTCCAAGACCCTCAGACGCTCACAGGCGTCGATGGTTCACGTTGGACAATAGGAAGTTGATGTACCATGATGAGGCACTCGACGCTTACCCGAAAGGCGAGATTTTTGTTGGTAAGTAGATAGCATAAGGATAACAAGTATATACTGTTCCCAATGCTGGGGAACTGGCCTCTCTTCGAAAGAGAGTGGACTGACGCAGGCCCAGAACGTGTTGGTCATTTGTATGTTTTAAAATTTTTGGTTCTAGAAGATCCAGTTTCCTTAGGATGTTTTTCTGCACCATTAATGATGATAAAATTCTTTATACAAAGTAAAACGCCTTTATGGATTCGCTCGCTCGAGCTTCAAGTGCAACTCGTAAGTCAGAGCTGATACCACCGGGCCACCACTGCTCCTGTCACTGCTAGATAATTGGACAATGTAAATCGTTACAATTCTTTTGTCACGTGGCCATTATCAAAACTAATACAGCCATCTTGTTTTCAATATTGCACAACTATTTACCAGCGCCCCTCTATCAAAATAAGTCGAGCGCCAATATAGCCTCGTAGCAGTATAGATTTACCTTTTTGTAGTATTATTATTTAGTAGTCGTGGTGGCCTAGTGGTTAAAACACCATACTATCAAGTATGTGTGTGCGGGTTCGATTCCAGGTCAGGCCACCAATGTACCAATATAACTAAAAGTACCACTGTAACTTTTCTAAGTTACATATACTTTCTAAGTATATCTTAGACACCAATGACTGATTAAAAGGTGAAGGAAACCTGGACCTTTAAGTCTGAAATCGCCAACCCGCATTGAGCAAGCGTGGTGATTGCGCTCAATCCTTTTCTGTATGAGAGGAGACCTGTGTCCAGCAGTGGGACGATAAAAAGGTTGATGATGATGTAGTATTATTTAAAACGTTTTAAACGTTGTTTATGAATTTTGAATTCTGTTTAGAATCGATACTTTTTTAACCATCGATATTTTTTTTCTCAGGTCAAGAATCCAACGGTTATTGCATTAAAGTGTCCAATACTGGCAACGGTTGTAAGGAAGCACGGTTCCCCTTCCAGCTGGTGACTCCTGACAGGACGTACTGTCTTGCCGCCACCACACACGAGGACCGCGACGGCTGGCTAGCTGTCTTACAACAGACTATCAAGAGGCCGGTCACGCCGCAGGATTCTACAAGTAAGTCTGTTATCTTACATCTAGAGATAAGGTTACCTCCAGCTGGTATCTTCCGACAGAATGTACAGCTTCTCCGAGAACACACGAGGACTTGGAACGTAAAGGTAAAAGGTTGATGACTTCTGATTGAGCCAATTTGGCTACAGTATCTTGTTTTGCTACTTTGATTACGTATTTCAAAGAAAAATAATACAAACTACTGCCACTTATAGCAGTATCATTTTAGTAGTACTTATCAGTAAGGAGATAAGAGCTAAATTTTCTGTATAGGTTCATCTCTTTCTCAGATTAAAGTAATATTAAATAAATAGTGCTTTAGGTTTTGGTATAGTCAAAGGACTGACAAAAAATGTATTGTAGGACTTAGTAACTTAGTTTGTTTTAAGGCTTTCTACAGAAGATGTGCATTCTCTTTGGAGCTGACTAGTAGAAATCGTCACAGTGAAAACCCGCGTTAGACTACTCTATCTCTGTATATTTCTATTACACGTATTTATCGTACGTTTATATTTGCACACAATAAAAACATTTTATAATAAACACCAATTCTAAAGGCTGCCTGTTATAATTGGCCGAAAATAAATCGCTTCTAAAAATAGAAAAAAAAAAAAAAAATTACCACACGTATAAAAGTTTGAAGTTAACATTTATTCTATTATTGAGCACATACAACGTTATTTTGTGTTTATACGAAACCTGAATATAGTTTGTCCAGAATAAGCAACTGAATCGATACCAATCATTTTTACACCCTGTTATATTTTTTCCCAAATACGGCTTCCAAAGTAGAAAAAAGTTGGTCCCCCCCCCCCCCCTCTAACTTCTAAAATAAGAAATTGAAAAAAAAAAAAAAACATATGATGTATATTACTATAAAAACTACCAACGAAAATTGTTTTGAACGAGATCAAGTAGTAACCGCTTATTACTGCGTAATCTTTCATATAAATAACTTAAATCCTTTAATTTCATAAATCAATGGTAAGGAACCCTTTGTGCGTGAGTTCGACACGCACTTGGCCGGTTTTTTTCATAATATCTTTTTGAAATTTTGTACTTTTGATTCTTTGCTTAAAAATACTGGACACGTCGCATAAACAAAAAATGATGTTGTATAATAACTAATTAAAACTAGCTGGGACAAAATACACTAATGGCTGAAATCTAGTACGTGTCCCGTGACGGTTGGCGGGTAAGAGAGCAACGCTACTTGAGGAACCTATGGAACCCCGAATCGTAGCTTTGTATTGCCACTGAACAGGGGTGCGTTCTTAACTAAATAAATAAATACTTATATCTAATATAATACAAGCCACGCTACGTATTCTAAGGTGCGTATACAAATGTACAATACTTGGCGCCACAGTAGGTACCTTATGCTTTGTTCTCCAAAGCAGAACTTTGAACCCTCGCCTTATAGATCTGTGTGATGTAGCTACCTCATTTATATCATGAATCAGACTTCTGCAAAGTTAACCACGATTACATGATTCATGGTGGGCTAGTTATACTTGGGACGCAAAAATATAACGATCAAGATCAATGACTTGTTTTGCTACGTAAATACAGTCAAGGGCAGTACTATGACTACACTTAAGTGGCCATTAACTATATTTTTTTCTAAAATATTGAAGATCTGTTTATATAAAAGCGGTTCATAACTATCTTACTAGGAATATAGTTAAGATACGAACACAATCTAGTATTATAACTATGTCCCTAGGGATATCCCTAGGGACATAGTTATAATACTAGATTGTGTTGTTATATAACTAGGTATAACTCGGTTGAACCACTTTACTGAGTGAAAGCGACTAATGTTGGAAAGGGTACAGAAAACAGAAGAAACTGAGAAAAGGCTTTGACCAGCTCACCGTAGCTTGTGAGACATTGCGCGGACGTAGACTGCCCAGAGCGCCATGGATTTTTCTGCCGACCATTTTTGCCTAACAAATACATCGGTCACCGTCAAAGCCGCAGCTACAATCTGTTTGCACAACTCCCAGCAAAAACGGTAGCCAGAGTCTGTCGTAGTCTAAAGGTCCCTACTGATGACCACGCCTGAATGTGACGTGTTTGCTGATAAATGGAATAAGCTTATGTTCGGTTTTCTGTGAAAGAAAGTATGCGAGAGAGTCCACCGTTCTATGTTAGTTTTAGTAGTAGTTTTTGAGCTAATTAATGTAATTGTTTGTTGCTACTTATGTTAATTGGAATTGGCTTTTATCCTAAAAAATAATTTAATGTCCGTCAGATAGCTTTATAAAAAATATTGAACACGTATTTTTTATTTTTTCTTTTATTCAAATACTTAGGAAGATATATTGATTTGAAATGTCGCATGACGTCACGCCATGGTGCAAAATATAGAACGGCGTGACGCAATTAGCCCCCACTCTGTAACTTTAATACGCTATATCTCAGTAATTTTTGGTAATTACGACAAAATAAAAAATACGGGTCTTAATTTTTTTTATTATCTATAAGACGGACTAATTATTTTTTTGATTTTCATACCTTGGATACATCCCTATTGTACCGTTTTAATTAACCATAATAAAAAGGCGTGTGGCACTCGGAGACTGCCGCGGTAAAGCTATTGCATAGCCTTTTTTTATCAACTATAACTTGCAATTATAATTATTTATTTATTTTATTTATACAGTAAGTTTTCCTTTGTTTTTTTTTTTCTTTGATATCAATTCAAGTTTTCTTTCTGTTTTGTAATTTATTTATTTTTTACCAGCAACGTCATCAAAAGAGTGCGAAAAATGGTGACGATTAAGCGACTAAACTATATTCAATGTTTTCTGTTCGACTTTGATAAAGAGATAGAAAGAAGCTAAGCAATAGCTTAAAAATGACGTCATGTTCGTTATCACACCCATGTCAGAATGTCATGAAATATGATGTCGGCCATCTTGGATTTCAAAAATGAAATCATTTTCGTGATCAGCACCCTGAGTTTTGGCGGGAAAGTCAAGCTGAGTGTCACGCTCGTTTTTCATTGGACTTAAAATTATTTATAGTGTTGTTTACTAAATAAAAGTGCGTGATTTATGTAGTAAAAAGTGCATTTAGTAAATAGTTCATAAAGAACAGTGAAATATCGCTGCATAGTGGCCACATCATGACTTTGTCCCAAACCTCACTCGTAAGACGGGTCACGCGGCCGTCTTTTTCGACATGAATAATTCATAATTACGTGGCATTGGCTAAATGCACAAACCGTGCGAAGCCAAAAAATAAAGAAAAAACCCATGAAATCTATTATATTATCACTCGAGTCAGTAAGCATGTAAAATGAGAAAACTAACATAGAACGATCCGTGTGAGAACTAAACGATCACTATTACACAACAACACTGATACCTTTGAGAAAGCGGACTTCCTCTACAATAGGGCAATTCCTCCGTAAGGTGTGTCTATGCTATTACTTATAATCTCTGTCATTGTGTGCTGTTTCGGTGTAATCGCAAGACCGGCCGGGCACTGAGGGGCAGGCAAGACAGCTATAGTATCCTTATGACTCCACCAACTGGTATTTCGTTGACTCGGAAACGGCGCAGAGGGAGCACCACGAAATATACTCAAAGACTCCGAGGTTCTTTTTCAATATACCCCACTGTTTTGTCGTGGTGGCCTAGTGGTTAAAACACCAGCCTCTCAAGTAAGAGTGCGCGGGTTCGATTCCAGGTCAAGCAAGTACCAATGTAACTTTTCTAAAGTTATATGTACTTTCTAAGTATATCTTGGACACCAATGACTGAAGGCGAAGGAAAACATCTTGAGGAAACCTGGGCTTTATAAGTCTGAAATCGCCAACCCGCATTGAGCAAGCGTGGTGATTACGCTCAATCCTTCTCTGTATGAGAGGAGATCTGTGCCCAGCAGTGGGACGATAAAAAGGTTGTTGATGATGAACGGCGTCGGTGTCGAATTATTTGTTATCAATTTAATATTTTCGAGCTGATCTTTAGTAACATAATCACTTCTGATTGCGTTAACATCTGATCGTAGAATTAATAAATCCTTCATCAACTTCTTTACGTACGTTCTACGTAGTCAAAGCAAACTGGTGGCAATTTGTGAAGGTCATATGCCACAAAAACTGGGATTGTTCGGGATCCGTGATTTTAAACACCGTAATCGTATATTTTAGGTCTTTCTGCTTTTTGTTCTTACGCCTCGATACATGTTTTTGTCTTGTCTTCGTAGAAACAAACAATAACTTTTTGCCTCATCAATGTCTTCCTCAGAAAAAGCCGACGAGCATATTTTTATTAAACTTTCGTTGTTTCGTTTCGGAGATAACAATATTACAACTCGTACACTTAAATGTACTCGTATTAACATTGTTCACCGACATCTTTCTGTAATATTTAATTTAATAAAAACTTCAACTTCAACTCTTGATCTGGTCCCTGTGGATAGATACCACAATTTTGCCAATAACACGTGTAACAAATTATAGAAATTCTTTAAAAAAATATTTCACAATAATGGCGGATATCGCCAATAACAGTTGAAAAAACGGCCGCGTGAGCACTTTTTGCTCTATAAAATCACGCGCTTTTATTTAGTAAACAACACTATAAATAATTTAAAAGTCCAATGAAAAATTAGCGTGACATTCATCTTAGCTATTCCGTTAAAAAAAAAGCTATTTTATAAAAACACTACTAAATTAATTTGAATAAAAGTACTTAATAATTAATTATATGAAAAGTTTTTAAGGTAGCCATGACAACGTCGATGACGTCTATGACATATCTCTATAGAAGACCTATTTCAGAGAGAAAATTAATCGCAAGTTTAGCACATCGCGACTATCAGTAACATGGCAAGTGTGTAGAACTGAGTTGCCCTGCAATATGCATGCTTTTTTGAAAATCTATAAATTGTTTTCAAAAGATGTAGTCGCACGCACACAAACATACCGTGCCGAAGACTGCCGAACTGAAACGACGTTAGACGATGTACGGCCTTCAAGCCACACCTCCGTGCCCGTCGGAGTGGGGAGCGTGAGGTTTTTTCGTTACGGAATTTCTGGATTCGGTCCCCGCGCTCAAGGCCCGCGATAGAAGCTATGCAATAGCTTAATAAATAAATAGGTTATTTGGTGCCGACACAATATTCTCTTTGACTTCTATAAAAAATAGCAAATAGAAATACAGGGTGTATCAGTAGGCCTAGTATGAGTTTTCATTACGAAACTCGATCGTTGATATCGAGCGCGTTTGACTCAGTGATTGGCCCGCTTCAAGGTCGTAGGAACTCTCAACCAATGAGAGCGCCAAACGCACTCTATATCGACGATCGAGTTTCGTATTGAAAACTCATACTAGGCCTACTGGCATTGTAACGCAAACTTAGCGAAAAGGCTACATCGCATGCCACTAACAAAATTATGATAGTCATTTATGTCGTTAATGAGAGGTTACAGAAATAACTGCTTAAAAAAAAGTGTCGGCTCTGCATTTGAACGTTGCAAGCGTGCCGCCGTGCGTTTTTGTAGGTATGACGTTGACCCCTGGTGCGACCTCTATTAAATCAGCTGATAGGAAAGTTTTTCTAGTATTGTGCACATTGCGCTTTTTGTGTAATTAACGAATTAATTAATTTTTTACTTTAATTTCTTATTGGATTATAAAAGAATAGCAATTATGAACGGTTTAAAATTAAAAAAAAAAAACTGCATATTATTTTTATTAATCGGGAAAAAGCCCACGCAAAATTCCACCACTGGATCCATGGTACTCGTTTGTGCGTCGATGTCAGATACACCCTTTGTAACTTAAAAGCATGACGTAAAGTTGAAATTTCAATGATAATGAGCCGAGCCATGCCTAAGACATCGTCCTAATTGGCGTAGATCACACGATGATACGATGCGTTCTCTTCGTGCGATGAGTTCAAACATACAGATTTCATCAGTGTCCTAATTTGAACCTCGCAACTAATCGTGCGAGCACATGAAATACTTAATAACGATCGTACGCATAGGACACTGATGAAAACTGTATGTTTGAACTCATCTCACGAAGAGGACACATCGTATCTAGTACGATCGTGCGATCTACGCCAAATAGGACGACGCGACGCCTAAGTATACCGCGGCATCGTTGACGATGAAATGGCAATTTTATTGTCTTATTTTTATGTAATACTAGCTGACCCGGCAAACGTTGTTTTGCCATATAAATAATTTCCTAGAAAAAAAAAAATGAAAAATAGATGTTGGCCGATTCTCATAGATACCCGATAATGCGAACCCGATGGTCGGTCTCCGTGGCGCAGCGGTCAACACGCCTGCCTGCGACGTGGAGGCCCCGGGTTCGATCCCCGGCCAGGTCATGATGGAAAACGATCTTTTCCTGATGGGCCTGGGTCTTGGATGTTTATCTATATATGTATCTATTATAAAATATAGTATCGTTGAGTTAGTATCCCATAACACAAGTCTCGAACTTACTTTGGGGCTAGCTCAATCTGTGTAATTTGTCCGTTTAAAAAAAAAAAAAAAAAAGCACAAAAAAATTCATCAAAATCGGTCAAGCCGTTTCGGAGGAGTATGGCAACGAAAACTGTGACACGAGAATTTTATATATTAGATTTTCTATTCGTCGCATAAAAATCCCTTGCTTGGGTTGGGTTGTTATCACCAGATACAATGGGGAAGAAAACTGACAAATCTCGCCACTAGAGCTACCGTCACGACTGACCAAGGCCGCCAGTTCGAGTCCGACTTTTTCAAGAGACTCATGAACGTTTTGTCCGGTGCGAGGCGGCGCGGCCGTGACACCACGGGTGGGCCGTCGGTCGTCTTAATGTAATGCACAGTGTTGGGGAAGAAAAGTGACAAATCTCGCCACTAGAGGCGCTGATATCGTTTGACCCAAACAAACTGTCAAAACCCATTGTAATTTGTTCGAGTTTACGTTGTTTATAAAATTGTAAAAAAAATGTGCCGCGTTGTGTAGCAACTGGTTGCAATAATAATGACAATCACTCCTTCCCTAAAGATATGCGGATGAAGAAATTACGGGAAAAGGCGATGAAGATCCGCAACTTTAAGGCCTCTGCTAATTCGAGGTTATGTTCTAGCCACTTCAAAGAAACTGATTTCCAAGGCATTAGTGCATCCACTGGTTTGTGATTTTATTTGATTTTTATTGTATATTTTCTGCCTTGAATAATAAATTGTGGGTGTAGAATAAGATTCTTAAATTATTTTTACTTTATTACAGGACAACCTCAAGTGCACCGACATTTGAAAAAGACAGCAATTGCTTCTGTTTTTTCATGGAACTTGAGACAAATCTTCAACTTCAACACCTAGGGAGCAGCGATATATAAGACGTCACTCTAGATGGGAATTATTCCTGGAGACAACACAACAACTCCGTAGACTATGGTGTTCAACTTTTGACTCAAGAAAGTATAGAAACTGTTCCAGAGCCGGCATTAGAAGTAGAAGTAAAAACTGCTGAACGTGAAGCTGCTGAATGTAGCTCTCAAATGCCTGTTAAAAAAACGTCTTCAAGTCAAACGTCTCATATATGCAAATTGTTTTCATGTAAAGATATTTTATCAGATTCAAATTCTAATCATGGCTAATCATTTACGTTATAAAGGCAGTCAAGTTCTAAACATGAAGGAAGACCAATTTTTGCTGTTACTTATTAAATTAAGAAGAAACAAGGAAGATTTTGAACTTGCCAAAATTTTTGGCACCAGCGAAACAGAAGTTGGAAATATCTTCATAACATGGGTCAATTTTGTATATGTATTGTGATCACATGTTAAAATCTGGCCTGACCGTAATTTAGTAAATTACTATATGCCCCAAACATTTAAGCAATATCATCCATCGACAAGAGTAATAGTGCATGCTACTGAGATATTTATCACAAAACTCATAAACCTATGTCAAGAAAATGATTTGAGCCTCGCAGATCGCGGGTTTAATGTTCAGGATTTATCTGAGCATATAAATGTTTCTGTTAAAACTCCAACATTTTTAAGGGGATTGACTCAATTCTGGTAATTGAGCAAATCCCAGTCAATTGGTAAATGAGTAAAGCTAAAGCATGACCGACATTTGTCAAAAAATCGTATACATTCAATATGTATACGATTTTTTGACAAAACGCCTTATTGGGCTGACCAAAACATATAAAATATTAAAAACAGAAGTTAATCCTTTTTATGTGCCATTGTTATCAAGAATATTTTTCATCTGTGTTATGCTTTGCAACTTTAAAGAAGGAATTATGAAATAAAAATAAATAGTTTATACTTTTATGTTTTTTTTTTTATTATTTCCAAATAACTTTTATAAATAAACTTATTGAAAAGAGGCTTTTTAAACAAATTTTCATAGAAAAAATCTAATTTTGTTATCATTTCGTGAATAAAATCATCATCCCTTTCCAAAAAATAATTTTCATGTCGAGTATAAACAATAAGTTTGCAATATTTTCTACCAGTGCAGTACAGCTGACCTTGCACTTGGTATAAATATGGTGACCCTTTTTTCAGTATCAGATCACCATCACATTGTCCTTTAACTAAATATGGTACTGTCAGTGGACTAATTTTTTGATGTCTACTTGCATATGGGCACTTAATTTCAATGACAGTCTCTTCACCGAGTAGGCCATCTGGTGATGCTGCCAAGTATGGACGTTCACATGAAATAAACAGTCCAAACTGAGTTATTTGTAAATCTGCTTCTTCCATGTATTGCTGCAGACCTACCTTTTCATTAAGAATTCCATGGTTTGTAGCCTTGGATTTAAATTCACGCCGGTTCATACCTTGTTCAGAAAATTTTTGAAGATTCCCTTGGTTTAAATGGCAGATTGTGTGAAATTTGCTTGCAGTGATCCTTACTTCTCTGCGCTTTAACCACTCTGCATTGTAAGCTTGGCCTCGGGTCTCTTTTTCAATGGCAGATGCCTTATCTAGACTAACAGAGTTTAGATCTAGGCTGTTTAACCTTTTGAACGCCAATCTACATAATACCCGATGTGTCCTCCAGCGCCACGCTACAAATGTATAACGTATCTATAGTAAAACGTAGGGATGGGTTTAATGTCCTATCGACAAATAATATTATACATTTAAATTAATGTTTATTCACCAATTTACGAAGCTAAATAAAAACTGTAACCGTATTTTCATATATTATTTTATTTCATAAAAAAATCAATATAAAAACTTTGATATATTTCCTATAATAAAGAAAAGAATTGTAAATTTATTAGACGTGTGTTCTAGAAGTTCACATCCCTATTTGTCTCCAAATGTAATCCTTTTACTTCATAGCACGTAGTTGGCGCTCGAGGCACGTCAAAATCCTTTCTGATATAAGGATGTCTTGTCGACGTATTTCTTGTCGATGTATTTCTATGGTATTTATTTTTATATTCACTGTGGTCGAGTTACACGTGCATAAACTCAACCGATTCCTGCATAATTTATTTCTTTTAGTTACAACAAATACAATTAATAGAAGCTAAATACGCGATTTTCTACATGTTTTAAAGTTCCGTAGCCAAATGGCAAAAAACGGAACCCTTACAGATTCGTCATGTCCGTATGTCACAGCCATTTTTTGCCGAAACTATATGATCTATAGGTACTGTTGAAACTTGGTAGGTAGATGTATTCTGTGAACCGTATTAAGGTATTTATGCAAAAATAATAATAATAAAGATTGGGGGCTCCCCCATACTTAGAACTGACACCCAAAAAAAAATTTTTTTTCTTCAAACATACGTTTGGGGTATGTATGGATAGGTCTTCAAAAATGATATCGAGGTTTCTAAAATATATTTTTTTCTAAACCGAATAGTTTGCGTGACAAACGCTTCCAAAGTGGAAAAAAGGTTGATCCCAAACCTCTAACTTCTACAATAAGAAAATGAAAAATCTAAAAAGATATGATGTACAAGTACATACATTATTACTATACAATCTACTAACGAAAATTGTTTTAAACGAGATCTCGTAAGTAGTTTTTTTAATACTTCGTAAATCGCTTATTACCGCGTAATCTTTCATACAAATAACTTTAATCCTTTAATTTCATAAATCAATGGTACGGAACCCTTTGTACGTGAGTCCGACACGCACTTGGCCGATTTCTTTTTATTAAAATTACTGTTTTACACAGATGTTACAGACCTATTTTTAATGGTTTCGCAAAATACTCGCAATTATTTTTCTGGTTTGTACAAACTAATAGAAAACGGAAAAAAATCCTGAAACGGAAGTTGACGACTTAACGGAATGTCAAGACGACGACCTATTTCAAAATTCAGATTCAGACTTGAACAACTCGCAATAATTCGTCATATTCACCGTCACAATTTTTTTTGTAAAAACACGTGCGTCAACTGAATTCAACAACAAGATGTAAACATTGCACTACACTAAAATGCACAAAGTCACTATGACCTTGAAACCTGTCCGCTTATGACGTCACAGAGTTACTTCTATACAAGTCGGTGGCGTGTAGGGAGTGACAAATAACTTTGTAGGGATGGGTTTTTCAAACGGTGTTTCACTATCGACAATGATTAGAAAACCTATTTATTCTTGATTAAGGTGAATAAAACCTAGTTTATAGTTTACAATATTTATAAAATATTAATAATTCACGTCATTTTCTTGCAATAATAGTATTTATGATCATTTCGACGAGATGAAATATAGCGAGGTCTTCATCGTGTCCCATCACTGGCTTACTTGATATCAAGTAATTGGCGCTGGGGGCATTAAAATATTTTCTGGCGTTTTTGTTTCTATTGAAAATAAGATTAATTTATTTAATAATTTAATTAATAAGAACTTATTATGCGTGAAAAAGTTAAAAATATGGTTGATAACAGGACAATTTTCCATAAAAACAAAATAAAGGTCTTGTAAAAGTCGTAAATTTATTTTATACTGTGATTACTTCTAATCAAGTAGTGGCGCTGAGGGCACGAAAATCTCGAACTTCTATAGAAGTGATTAGCGTTCAAAAGGTTAACAATACTTCCTGTGCAGAAGTTTTACAGTAAGAATGATCCCATTCTACTCCATAGGGATTTGCCTGCTTATATAATTATTTCAAAGGCATATTTGACCCTGTGTAGTTCGTAATTAAATTCTTAAACCTTTTATTATATTCTTCTAGTAAATCGTGATACGACTGACAGCTAATTGTTATGAGTCAAACGCCACCAGCGACATCTGCAAATAGCTTTGCGTTTTCTTCCCCATTGATACGCTGTCTGTTTATTTATCTATGGGTTCGATTCGTTGAAAACCAGAAAAAATTGTAAAAAATTATATTATTGTTTTTCTTTCCAGTCGAGGCCACGCTGGTCCGCAAGCGCACCGCGTCGAACTCAATCAGCATATTCTCGGGTAGGTAGTCGGTATCAGTCGCAGCATGCAACCCGTACCACTTCTAGCTTACACGAGAGTAAGTCCGACGATGCACACGTCGTCGCACGCTTCACACGCTGCGTTACGGATACGTTTTACGACTGCTAAATAATAATTATTAAATTATTATTATTATTAAAACCCCTTTAGAATCATTTTAATAATTAGGACTTATTTTATGACGACACTTGTAAATATACAATTATTTTTTGATTAAATATTTTTAATCGACTTATCCTTTATTTAATTGCGCAATGCTGATGCGACGTTTTAATTATTATTAGAATTTGAGCGGTGTAATCTAAAATGTATACAATTACTTTTTAATTTATTGTATTTAATTCAATGATGGATTTGAATCGATAATTTAAGTCATATTAAATTATATATGTAGTTAATTTATGTTTACTTTGTAAGTTAATAAAGTGTGTTTTTTTTTTTTTCATTTGACGTTCTCTTATATCATGGCGGTACGCACAAAATATCAATGTAATAACCGATAATATAGTTATGATAACTTTTAGCTTTTAATATAACTGAATATATCAATACATATGTAATTCACTTTAGTGTAACGTTGAAAATCACAACAAAGCTCTCTTAATCATGGTAAAAGACATTCTACAGGGACTTTCTATTTGGTGTGTAAGTGTAAACAAGTATTGTAATGGAGTACCACAAGGAACTGAAAAAGGCCATACCTGTTACTTAGAAACGTTAAAATTGAAATGCTTTTTCGTTGTTCCCATCATTATTACGTTTCCATGTTCTGTGTGGCTACCATGAGTTTTCATTACGAAGACGCGATTATCGATATCGAGCGCGTTTGGCTCATCGATTCGCCCGCTTCAAGATTGAACTTGAACTCTCAACCAATGAGAGCGCCAAACGCGCTCGATATCGACGATCGAGTCTCGTAATGAAAACTCATGGTAACCACACTGATCTCACTCTTGCGGATAAGTGTAATTCACAGATGGTAGAAGTAAAACTATAAAAAAAATTTGGTTTTTAGATAATGAGAAGAATTTAAGATTTTACAGTTCCTTTACCGTTTCATCGACTTTAAAATCACAACAAAAGTAGTTTTCATTTTAATAACAACCCGCATGTAACTATCTTGGGCTGGTACAACTATCTACTACAAGCAACTGTGTTTAGATACGTACCTATATACATAATAAATGACGTCAAAAAAAAAAAAATGAATGAGCAATAACTTTTCATGGCGCCAATTCTTTTGTTCACAAACTAAACTAATTTTAAGTTATGTGCATCTTTTTCTTTTCATTTCGTTAAAAATAGGATAGAAGATAACATTTTAATTTAATCCTGTCAAATTAAGATACTCCATAGACATTTTAGACGCGATTATAAACATGACGACTAAAAATACGCCAGTTTACGTCAGGAGCGCACTAATTTGACAGGTCTAAACTGACATTTTACCTTCTGTCCTTTTCTTAACGAAATGGAAAGAAAAGGATGCACATTACTTGAAATTAAATTAGTTTGTGAAAAAAAAAAAAATCGACGCCAATAACACTATTTTACTTGCGTTCCTTGTAGTATTCCCATCACATAGACTTTATTAAGAAACGTATATATGTATGATTAGGATCGTATATTGCATTTATGTATAAGGTTATAACGATACATTATAAGTACTTTGTAATTGTTCGCCGCGTATGTTGTGGCGTACGTGGCGTGTAAAATTATGTATATTGATACTCTGTAAGCGACACAATGATGGGTGATACTGTATGTTGTGTGACTTGATGATTTTAGCTGTAATACTGTTAATGAATGCAGGTTCAAAGCACATTCCTTCCGACCCGGAATACGATAGTTATATTCTTGAATACTAACTGCTGCATGCAAATAAATCTTATTATGTTCACCTTTGAGATTGAGCATTGAGTGTTTGCAATGAAATGAAAATGTGTTGTCGATGGAATCGCAAAAAAGTGCTGTTCTGATAGTCGAATTTGACAAAATACTGTAAAGTCGGATGGAGTGTAATTTAAACCTAAAGGGCCCCGTACATTTACAGTCCTCCTGCAGTCTCTGACCCTTACGGGCGGCTTGCCGTCCAAGGTCTGTATAGCTCACTCGCTATAGCGATTATTACCTGCCGGCAATGGTTGAACAACGGCTCTGAGTCTACACACTTTCACACGTCTCATCACGGACTGTCCGGCCGACGCAGGCCTGTGACGGCAAACGGCCACATACTTCGGTTCGCATTGACCGTCGATACGAAATCGACAGGGGACCTGCGTGTCTGTGATCTTTTCCGGTTAACTGACAGGCTGATATCCGCCGGCGAACTGTTAATGTGTGGGGCCCTTAACTAATTATGTCTTGTTGCTGTTATTGTTCCAGCGACAGGACGACGATATTTTTATTTTCTAAGATGATGTTCTCTCAAAGTTGTGCAGTTTGTAAACGATTTGCTCAATATAGACGTAATTGCGCATAAAATTGTAGGAAAGTCTTGACTATTATATTACGATTTGAATTATTTGTCGAAGCTTGTTTTTTCGCAATGTACAGATAAATCCATCTCGACGAATTGTGTCGCAATATCCAATAAATTATTAAGAAGGTTCAGTCGTACTGGTTCTGTGAAAACAGCGCGCAGCGATCAACGAATATCTCGCAAGCAAAATGAACCGTATAATAATTTTACATAAAGTAAAAATTATATTGTATTACTCATGTGAAGCGATTAACATGCAATAATATTATAGTATGTAATGCAACTAGCAATGCAATAACGTGAGAATAGCGTTTAGGCTTAACGAATACTCTGATGTATGTTCTTATATATATTTTTCTAAAATGGTAGTCTCGGGAAAGGTAGGCTTTGAGCGGAATTGTGAATGTGTTAGGATATTTTGTGTGAAACAATTGGTATAATTACCTATGTAAGCAATGCTGTTTAAAAAACATTAACTAATTGCAGTAAAAATATACAACGTGTAACATAAAGGGTATATACAGACCAAGGGCATGGGATCTTTACCTGATATCAATCGATATTGGAAGGATTTTTTAATCCTATCTCTTTATGTTAGGAAGTTACGAGAAAAAACACGGCCTGTGATAGGCTACTACCATACTAGGCGCACAGAATTTTTGAAGACATTTATCGTGATATTGCCAAGTAATGTGACGTGTAACGAGTAGTTATTAACGTATGTAGTGTGGGGCACGTTGTTATGATTTGAATTTAAGAAACACACGGAACCGAAAATTAAGTATAAATTTTTTGAGTATTTTGAGTTGAAAACCTTCCGATGTCATTTGATATCATGTAAAGATGCCATGCCCTTGGTATGTATATACCCTTTATGTTACACGTTGTATACTAGTTTACATTCTGAAATGATTGTTTCAAAATGAAATTAGTTAATTAAATGAAGTGTGGACATATCCCAATAGAAAATTAGACAATTCCAGCCGCTTAGACGGTGGATAAAAAGGTAGTTAATTTTACGAATAAAGTATAATTTTTAAAAAATAATTTCCACATTAATAAATTTTCTGAAGAATAACTTGATGAAATTGATTTTTCACAATTATGATTTAAAAAAAAATAATCAAAACCAAGAGGGATTGCGTAACAAAATCCTCAACATATGAAATAATATAACTATACTTAGTCTAATGTTTTAAGAAAAACAGTGTTTGCAAGATATTGTTTTTCTACAAAACTATAGCAAGTATAATGTTTTTAGTACTCAATGTTGTCAAGACTAAACAATACATTTAGTTACATACTCATATTGTTAAAGACTTTTCCAAAGTCTAGCTAGCTGCTTGACTAGATAAACATTGAGAAATTTATTAAAATAACGTTTGTAACGAAATTAGGCGTATCTTACGATTGAGGATCGGAACACACCGAAAGGAGTTTAGAAAATAGAACTTGAAAAGTTTTAGTTTAAATTTTACATGAATTCAAAGCTAGGAGGCTACCAAAAATATGGTAGAGATATTTTATTGTAATGTATACTGTATCTGACTATCATTACAGGCGAAAATGCTTTAGTATAGATAGTGCGAGGAATGAATATAATTCGTCTTCATGCGTGTTGCGTGCGAGTGTCTGACTAGGACTAAAGTTAGAATTAGAATAATTATCAGAATCACTATCATGTAATCGTGTTCTACCATTTATTGACTCGTAAGCTAATGTCCAAAACAGTAATTTAATGAGCAAATAACTTAGACTACGTTCGATGCTGGATCGTGTGTAATTTATACTATTGTACCTATAGCAATTTTAATTATCAGGATAGCCGTAGATTTAGTAATAATTTATAGAAAAACGAAAGCGTTAATATGAATTAGAGAGTAATAAGCCACAAAAAGCAATTTAAATGTTTCCTAGATAATGTACAATTTTATTTTAATGTATGTTTTAGCTTTATAAGCTAATCGATGTGTTGTTGCCGCTTACCGTATGTACGTGCGTTATATTGTTTAAAAGATCATTTGAAATCAATTAACATATTCGCTTTAGTTGTAAATTTAGTATAATTATTTCAACAAATTTACCAAAACATGCCTCGCTTAAGTTTTACATTTATTTTGTTGTAAATAAATAAAACGATAATATTGTAGTGTGCTCTGGCATAATACGTACCTACCTATGAATACTTACAAAATAAACTTTTTACCTGCTAACACTGTCTTTTCTTTAAACTGCTGAACTATAAATACAGGGCGAGTTTGGTATTAGGGTGCTTTTCAGTTTTCACCTTAATTTTAAACCTACAATGGCCCTTTTTCCCTTGTTGACACACTAAACTTAATTTAAATTCAGTGCATCTTTTTCTTTATTTTATTTTTATTTATTTGGAACAAAAAACAGTTACATGTTACAATATTAACAGTCTAGCTAAGGTATAATACACAGTAAACAAACATATAACCCACACCAATGTCCACGGAATCATATTGATTGAATATGTCAGTTTAGACCTGTCAAATTAGTCCACGCCTGACGTAAATTGATGTATTTTTGTTCGCCATCTTTATAATCGCGTCTAAACTGTCTATAGAATATCTTAATTTGACAGGATTAAACTAAAATGTTATCTTCGATCCCGTTCTTAATGAAATAGAAAGAAAAATATGCACTTAACTTAAAATTAGTTTAGATTGTGGCGGCATTGTTATCAACCCATCATCTACGTAGCCTTTTCACAAGTATTTTGGGGTTGGATTTCGGTCTAACTGGTTGTAGTTGAATAGATACTGTTATTTTACATGAAATGGAGGTTAGTGGGAGCGGCAATTCTCGCAGAAAGGCTGGTAGTAACTGAATGAAAGTTGCCGAAAATCGAATTGAATAGCGTGAAATTCGAGAGGCCCAGGTATGTCCAGAAGTGGACTTCTATAGGCTGATGATGTCATAATTTTTCACAGATTCCAATTGACATCTGACTTTTCTAGATTTTCCACACTAGAACAGTCAGATGTCAGTTTCATTCTGCCAATAAACGAGTGACTTTGGTAAATTCAGCGCTTATTGTGTTTCAACCTAATAGGTGCATCCACATTCAAGTTACCTTTTGTATGATAACATTTTGCATTATGATAAAATAAAGCCACTTTTTGTAACATTTTGGGCTTTTATTAGGTGTACCTAAGTTATTGACTTCAATGTTTCGTAGAGTGCTCTGGTCAGTGAAAGCAGCCGTACATTACTCCATTTAATCGCTGAAATGCCTTCAGGGACTTTATTATTGGAGGTCTGCCCGGCTTGGGTAGAGCACCGCCGTGTTCTTGTAGCGGCGATCTTTCGCGTCCGACTCTGGTCCAGGCCATGGTCCAGAGCGAGAGTGCATGGCAGGAGGTTACCTCCTTCTGCGAAGCAGTGATGCTGGCAAAGAAGGAGGCGGAGCACGTGAGGCAGCGGGAATCCCAGCGACCTCACGCCACTAGCCGCCGCAGGAGACGCCCTGGTCGGGAGACAACATCGAACTCCCGGCCACCGTAGGCGCGAGCTTGCAGGTGGTGAGCAGTGGGAAGCTCGCCACCCGGTAAGGACCAGGCCCGAGTTGACGGCGACGGCTCGTTGTGTTTCACGCGCGCCTCAAAGAGTAGTCAGCACATCGTGACGGGGTCCACGAAGACCGATGCCCCCTGGGTCAGGGTTGCGGGTTGGTTAAAAAAGAAACCGTGGCCCTGGCGCACAGGCAAGTGAAGAAACACGGGTGGGTTTTAGTCAGTAAAGATGATGTCGGGCGAAGCTGAATGTCAGACGACATTCAGCTCCGCCCGACATCATTTCGACTAGATGAAATATAGCGAGGTCTTCATCGTGTCACATCACTGGCTTACTTGATATCAAGTAATTGGCGCTAGGGGCATTAAAATATTTTCTGGCGTTTTTGTTTCTATTGAAAATAAAACAAATAAGAACTTATTATGTGTGAAAAAGTTAAAATATGGCTGATAACAGGGCAATTTTCCATAAAAACAAAATAAAAGGTCTTGTAAAAGTCGTAAATTTTTTTATATTGTGATTACTTCTAATCAAGTAGTGGCGCTAAGGGCACGACAATCTCGAACTTGTATAGAAGTGATTGGCGTTCAAAAGGTTAAACAAGCTTGAGCAATTGTATTTACTTTGTTTTCGGACTTAAAAAGTATGACCATGTTTCTCACCTTAGCAAGGAACTCAATTGGCTCCAATCCTCCTGCGTAGGAATACTCGGATTTTACGTCTCCTATTCAACATCCTACACAACCCGTCTAGGTCACACCTAAGATAAATCATCAATCAACCTTTTCTGTCCACGCTGTAAGAATGTGGAATTTTCTTCCGCCTAGCATTCGTGATTTAAACACTATATCTTCTCTATTTAAATGTCGATTAAAAGAGCAATGCTTATCTTTCTCCTATACTGTATTTGTATATTATTTATAGGTATATGTTTATTTATTTTATTTTATTTAACACATACTTATGTAATTATTTAATTTCTCACATTATGATTTAATATTTTTATTTTTAAACTTTATAAATTCATATTTCTCTGTTTTTATCACACATTATTATTGTCTAGTTACATTTCTGTTTTACTTCTCCTTTCGCAGGTCTGCTGGAAGATTTTTTAATAGAAATACCTTTGTACTCAGATTACAACTCAGTCACATCCCTAGTGTATGTATTTAACTGTTACACAAGGTTGCAATCCATTGCAGCAGTAAAAAAAAAACAACTTCTAATTATACGCAATCAAAGATAGGGGAGTTTATGCTCGGTTTATGTCAGATATTTTGGCACTCGCAAGGGAATCAAACCTATAGGGTATTTTCCTTTGACCTAGAATCATGAAATTTGTCAAAAAGCAATGGCTTAGGTCGACAAGTGAAGAAATAGTATTTTTTTATACGTTGCCTCCTACTAGTTATTTCTCCTGTATCGTAAGTGCGTTTACAAACATTATAAACTCACATATACAAAAAACCAGACCCAGAACAACTACTTGTCATACAAATATTTGTTCCGTGCGGGAATCGAACCCGCGACATGCAGCGCAGCAGTCAAACATTTAACGACTTCGCAAACCGTTCCGTCCTTTCCGTACATTCCTAGGTAGATAATAATTTATACGGAACCTTCGCGATTGGTTGACTAATTTTTTTCATAACATTTCACCAACAATATGACAGCCTCCGTGGCGTAGCAGTAGCGATTGTGACTGCTGGCGCGGGTTCGATCCCCGCATGGTGCAAATATTTGTATGCATGAATATGAATATTTGCATTGGTCTGGTCGTGCCTCGGAAAGCACGTTAAGCCGTTGGTCCCGGTTGCCATACGAACATCTAGTGGCAGTCGTTACCGGTTGTTGGAGCCCTCAAAAGTGCATCAATTGGTTTAGCTGCAATGCTTCGATATCGACTTCGGGTTGTGGAGCTCAGACGGTAGTCGCTTCACGGAAAATATCGAAGTTTAGCCAAAATCAGCAGTAGACTGGTAAAGCGGACACCACACTACAAAGCTGAAAAAGCTTCGAAAGTGACTGGGATTAACGCCGAGATGATGGTGATGATTTCATCAAGAATATGTTTTAATAATTAAAAGACATATTTTTAGTATAAAGAAATTCGTTTCAAAAATTTAATCGTCGTTAACAAAATCAAAAGCAAAAACCACAAGCGGTTTCCTTGTGGAAATATTTTTTTCTGACAGCGACTATTTTCGAGTTTGTTTTCTCAGGTTCGAAGCGATGTCACTCTTGACGTCTACTTAGTTCAATATCGGATTACCACTTTACCTTAAAATGACTAACGCGTTCCGGTTTAGATCTAATATATATAATTGATGCATTTTATCGTATTAGGTATAAAATTATTATTATATTTTGTAAGTAGGTTTGCAAGTAAATCATATCTTTTAAAACGAAATCAGCACGTTAATTGAAATCACAAGACTGTAATGTTACTTGTTGTTGAAATAATAAACAAACAATTATTATTATTATTATATCTTTTAAAACGAGATCAGCACGGTAGTAATTGAAATCACAAGACTGTAATGTTACTTGTTGTTGAAATAATAAACAAACAATTATTATTCCTTTATTTCACTGTATATACATATAAATTACATTTTTAAATATTTCTATATAAACAACACATAAAAAACATTTAAAAATATAAAAAATAGTAGCCCACCGGCATCGGGAACAGGGTCCAAGCTACCGGCGGTCAGGGCTCCAGAGAGAGGAACTTCCTGACAATGCGAGCCGTGTCCAGAAGTACAGCTTTCTGAATCAAGCCTTTGATCCAGCTGCCTAACGAGAGCCTCTTGAGGTGTTGGTCGAGGCTCTTGGCTATTAAGCCATTGGCTGTCACGACTATCGGTACAATGATTGCTGAATCCACCTCCCACATGTCGACAACCTCGTGAGCCAAGTCAAGATACTTGATTTGTTTATCTTTCTCGGCTTTCACGAGGTTCTCATCATGCGGGATGGTTATGTCAACAATCATTGCACGCCGCTCTGATCGATCCACCATCACTATATCAGGCTTATTGGCAACAATAGTCCTGTCAGTGATGATGGATCGATCCCAGTACAATGTGATATGGCCATTTTCGAGAACTGGGTCGGGCATATACCTGTAGTACGGCACCTCCGATTCCACAAGGTTGTATTTGAGAGCAAGTTGCTGATGAATTATCCTGGCTACAAGGTTATGTCTATGCAAGTACTCTCCGTTAGCTAGACGAGAACACCCAGAGATTATATGCCTTATTGATTCCCCCGGCCGGTGACATGCCCGACAGATGTCAACTGTGCCGTCTTTCACAATAAATCTCCGGTAATTGTTCGTCATCATAACTTCGTCCATAATTGCACATACAAAACCTTCGGTTTCCCCAACGAGGTCACCGAATCGTAGCCAGGCCACGGACGCTTGTAAATTTACATCAGGCCCGTGTAGGGCTCTGAAAAAGCGTCCGTGAAGCTCCTTGTTCTTCCATACCTCCATGCGATCATTGGTGTCAAGCACTACTGGTTTACGCCAGTTCTCTTTAGCCAAGGAGAGCGGAGTGAGGCCCTTGTCAACCGCAACCACATCTCGATGCATCCCCACGTCGGTTTCCAGAAAATATTCCCTGAGACTGCATACCTCGCGATTGTGGAGGGTCTTAGCGTTTAAAAAGCCACGACCTCCACATTTTCGCGGGATATACAGCCTCATAACCGATGATCGTGGGTGATGCAATCGATTTGCAGTCAGCAGCGTGCGGACCCTCTGATCCAGGGCGTCAAGTTCGGTTTGAGTCCATTTGAGTATGCCGAAAGAGTACATCAATACCGGCATGACCCAACCGTTGAAAGCGCGCACCTTGTTTCCGCCTGATAGAAGACTATTAAGTACTTTTTTCAGGCGGCCAAAGAAGCGTTCCTTCAACGATTGCTTCATGTCAGTAACATTGATGCCCAACGCTTCCGACATACCCAAATACTTATAGGTTTCGGATGCCGAGAGGGCTCTAAGGTTTATGGAACTCGTGAGTTGGGTTCCCACGGATTCCATAATCTCTCCTCGCTTTACATGCATGACCGCACATTTGTCCACACCAAATTCCATCCTAATGGAGCTACTGAAAATTTCAGTAATTTTCAGTAGCTCCTTCAGTTGTGAATTGTTGGGAGCAAAAAGTTTCAGATCATCCATGTAAAGGAGGTGCGATATAACCTGACCACCTCTCCTCAACCGGTAGCCTAGACCTGAATCCTCCAATAGTGTGCTTAGAGGATTCAATGCTAAGCAAAACCAAAGCGGACTCAAACTGTCGCCCTGAAATATACCTCGCTCGATCCTTATCGGTTCGCTATTCCTCTGAATATTTCGACATCCTGGATAGCGAAGGACTGTCCTCCATTGCCCCATACACGTCATCAGGAAGGTGCGTAGAGTTGTATCCACTTTATACAACTCCAGCACCCGCATGAGCCATGTATGTGGCACTGAGTCATAGGCCTTCTTATAATCTATCCAACATGTCGAAAGATCCTTTCGGGAACGACGAACTTGTTGGCTAATGGCCACATCAATGAGGAGTAGCTCCTTAGTACCGCGGGACCCGCTCCTACATCCATTTTGAGAGGCAGACATGATGGCGTTGCTGTCAATATGTTTATTAATTTTAGTTTTCAAAATGGATGTAAGAACTTTATAGACCGTCGGTAAACAGGTGATCGGCCTATAATTTTTGGGTTCCGCGGTGCTACCTGATTTATGGAGCAGGTGGGTTATTCCAGTAGTTAGGAACTGAGGTAACGAACCAGACACTAAAGCAGTCTGGAATTGAGATGCCAAGCGAGCGTGCGACCTTGGAAACCATTTTATCCAAAAGTTATGCAGTCCGTCCGGTCCTGGAGATTTCCAGTTAGGTAACGGACGGACTGCATGAGCTACATCTTGGGGGCAGATGGTAATAGCCCCCATTTCAGGTATTGGATCGCAGGCTCGCTCGACATCCCGAGCCCAGTCACCTTCAGTGTGACTGACAGGCACCGACCAGATACTGCGCCAGAATGAACACATGGCATCATCATCCGGTAGGCACGTGTCAGCCACACCTTGTTCTGGTCGTTCCCAGTCCCTATAAACCCACCTTTGATTGCTCTGGAAGGTGCGATTCTGGGTGTATCGTTCTACTCGTCGTTTATATCGACGAATACGGTTCGCCCATGCATACACTTTCTGCTTCAGGAAGTCGATGCGCTCCGTGACACGGGCCATATAATTCTCAGGGCTGGTATTTGTACCTGAGAATGCCCGCCTCACAAAGCGCATCACTCTAGGACGAGTATTACCCTCCCTGAAGCAGATTAGTTTACCGATGAGTGCTCTGGCCCCACCAATACGACGTTCAATCCTGTACTGCCAAGCTGGTACTACTGGTTTCGGTCGTATAGCTCTGGAGTCATTGTGAAATTTGACATGAGCTACACGACAAGCTGCTACAGCTGCGCAGTACAGGATTGAATGAGTATCAGTGAGGTCCTCACAGGTATCAAAATAATTTGATAACTGCGCATCCAGAGCAGCCATCAGCGCCCTATTTCTGTTATGCATGGGCAAACGTGGCAGGCGTGGTCTAACTTCTGCCGACATGTAACGGTATTCCCGAATCGCAACCTCCAAAGCATTCCTTAATTCCTCATTGCACTGGGTACTTACATCTGTAGCCCTATCATTACTCCCCTCGTCAGTATAGTTTGTTGACTGCGGTGGTATCTCCGCAGTCTGCGACTGGTGAGCGATGACACGGCTACTCTGCATTTCAGTTCGCAGGCGATCAAGCACAGTATCATCCAACATATGATTACGCTGGATAACCCGTACCTGATCCGACAGTCGTTGTGCCGAAACGTTGACAGCTGGTTCAAGCACCTGAAACAGAGAGAGCATTCGAACACGGTACGCGGTCAGGTTGTTTCCTCCCTCTGTAGCCCCATAGTATGAGCGCATGACATTTTCGTTGATGGATTGTGTCCATCTCATGCGCTGCACACTTCCGCCGGGAGCTGGGACCCTGTCAGAAGCCGATGGGCCTCGAGGTCCTAAGCGATCCGGCGGCCGGCGTCCTCCCCGTCGGCGAACAGGTGGTGGCGTCGTCGGCGGAGAGAAGTACTCGTCGCTCGAGCTCGACGCAACTGCCGCGGCCGGGGTCATCACAGCACTTACAGTGGGGCTGGAGACCGGCGGCGGCGAGGCGGAGCTGAGCAACGAGTCCGGAGATGGTGGGCGTGCACGTTGTCTCGCGGCAGATCTTGTCAACATTGCATATCCATTATTCATATAAAATCCATATTAAATATTTTTCTTTTCTCGTTTTTGTCCACGGTGACATGACAAATGTCAGCTCCAACGGTACGGTTTTGTTCCACTAGAAAACTTCTCCATAGTGTACAGAGACTTTTTTAAGTAAATTTTAAATTATTTTAGATATGGGCTTGGGTTTTCTGTTAAAAATTTCACAATAGGGAAAAGAAAAAACTGAATTAAAATATTAAATATGATACTGATGAAAATATGATGTTGACGTTTACTGTGTTGCCATAGTTTAAAACGAGATCAGCACGGTAGTAATTGAAATCACAAGACTGTAATGTTACTTGTTGTTGAAATAATAAACAAACAATTATTATTATTATTATATCTTTTAAAACGAGATCAGCACGGTAGTAATTGAAATCACAAGACTGTAATGTTACTTGTTGTTGAAATAATAAACAAACAATTATTATTATTATTATATCTTTTAAAACGAGATCAGCACGGTAGTAATTGAAATCACAAGACTGTAATGTTACTTGTTGTTGAAATAATAAACAAACAATTATTATTATTATTATATCTTTTAAAACTAGATCAGCACGGTAGTAATTGAAATCACAAGACTGTAATGTTACTTGTTGTTGAAATAATAAACAAACAATTATTATTATTATTATATCTTTTAAAACGAGATCAGCACGGTAATTGCGTACTATCAGTAGCAATGGGTTTAATTTTGACAGTTCAACAACATTCATTGCGGTGTTTACGTTGTTGAGCAAATACATTTTTCTAATGTAAAGAGCAATGGATTAGCAATATGCATAAAATCATTCAAATTGATAGTAATAGTTGCTGATATACTGACAGCTTCCGTGGCGTAGCGGTAGCGAACGCGGTCGCTGCACATGGATGCGCGGTTTCGATCCCCGAACAGTGCAAATGTTTGTATTCATGAATATGAATATTTGCACTGATCTGGTCGTGCCTTGGAAAGCATGTTAAGCCGTTGGTCCCGGTTGCCATACGAACATCTAATGGAGCCCTCAAAAGTTCAACAATTGGTCTAACTGCAATACTTCGATATCACCTGTATGTCTGTAGAGGTCAAACGGCAGTCGCTTCACGGAAAATATCGTAGTTGCCAAAATCAACAGCTGACTGGTAAAGCGGACCCCAGACTCCAAAGCCGGAAAAAAAAAGCTTCAGAGCGACTGGGATTAACGCTGAAATGAGTTGCCGATACACGATCTACACAACCACATGGCCAGCCCACTACCACTTCAGTTTACTCTGCCAGCTAAATATTTAATTACCTATTCCCAGTTCTTTTCTGGATGCGTGATATTAGGTTATCATTATTACATTAATTACTGCAAGGTTTGCTAGTGGCTGCTGCGCTGTGTGACGCGGGGTAGATTCCCGCACGGAACAAATATTTGTACTATCTACAAGTAGTTGTTGTTGTTCCCGAGATGTATGTTTGCGCCGTCGGGCGGAGGCTCGGTGACGAAAGTGTATTTGATGTTTTTTTGTAATTTGTACTTAGTATGTAGCTGCATTACAGAGCGAAATTGGCATGTGTGACAAAGCTCTCTAAATAAAGTTTAAAAAAAAATGTATGTGAGTTATATATTTGTAAATGCACCCACGATACAGGATCAATTCCTAGTGCGGGGCAACGGTATTGTAAAAAAAAAAGACGTGTGGCACTCGGGGACTGCCGCGGTAAAGCTATTGCATAGCATTTTGTATCAATTTATGCAATTATAATTATTTATTTATTTTATTTATGCAGTATTTCTTTTTCTTTGATATTAATTCAAGTTACACTTTTTGAGCGTGGTGACCGATAAGAAAACAAATTTTTCTTTTATTAAATAAATAAAAAGTTAATATTATTTAAAATATTTTTATTATTGTTACGGGCTAGGGGTACTAAAATACCGGTTAAGGGTTACGAAATTTATTGGCAACGAAGGTACAGTCGATTGTAGGCAATGACAAGTAGAATGTTGCTGATGTTGCACCGAGGTCTTCCCTTACGTCCACGAAGTCCGTGTCGTAACCACACAATAACACTACAAATGTTACTTCACGTAGTACTCACAGTTCTCGTTACAGTTGTCGCAGTAGGTATTCTCAAAGATCGCTTCTTAAGAGTCGCTGTTTTCGTATCGGTAGTCAAGTGTAGACTGACTCGGCGCCGGCGTCAGGGCGCTATATATAGGCCAGCTGATCGAACATTCCAGAGTCGTCTAGACGTAATAATAATAGCGCATAACTTCGAGTACATTCGGTAAGTACCTACGGTAATTCCCGGAAACGGGCTTCTAGAAATTTCGATGTCGTCACTTTGTTGACAAAATTGATGAAACCTGTACCATTCGATAGGCCACCTTAAATCTAGAAATGTGTTTTTATATTGCACCTAAACGATGTCTAGATCTAGAGTTATAGAACTTAAAAGTTACGCACTGCATGTCACGCGATATTGAACCTTATGCCCTCGACATAAGGTGCATTCGTAACATTGCCCCCTTCTTAGTCGTGCTCGTCCCGAGCATGATTTGATCCGTAATAGCGAGCTAGGCGGTCTACGTGTACGATCTTCAGCTTCCCTCTAGATCCTTTCTTTATGCGGTAGGTGACATCGTTTATCCTGGTTACTATCGTGTACGGACCCTCCCATTTGGGTTGGAACTTCGGACTCTTTCCTTTTCTCCTAATGGGATTATGTAACCATACCAAAGTTCCCTCTTCAAATCCGGGCACGTTAGCTTTGCGGTCGTATCGGATCTTCATTCTCTCGCTGGTTTTCAGACCATTCTCTCTCACTAGCTCATGTATTCCATCTAGTTTACGTCGTAGGTCGGCCACATAGTCGACGGCTAGGATAGGGGTATCGGGGGGTGTTCCGGTTAGTGCATCTATGGGTAATCTAATTTCTCGGCCGAAGTTGACTTTCGCCGGTGTACAATTTGTACTATCATGTGTTGCAGAGCGGTATGACATTAAGAAGAGTGGAATGTATTGGTCCCAATCCCTCTGATGTTCTTCCACTACTTTGGCCAAATGATTCTCTAGCGTCTGGTTGAATCTTTCGACCATTCCATCTGACTGAGGGTGATATGGTGTTGTACGAGTCTTATGTATCCCGAGTAGTTGGCAAACCTCTCGGAATAGTGAAGACTCGAAGTTTCTACCCTGGTCAGAGTGTAACTCCAAGGGAACGCCAAATCGACAGAACACCTCGTGAACTAGCTTTTTGGCGACGGTATGAGCTTCTTGGTTAGGTACTGCAAAAGCTTCTGGCCATTTGCTGAAATAGTCTTGCATGACGATGATATACCTATTCCCTTCTTCAGTGATAGGGAATGGCCCAGCTATATCGACAGCAACTCTTTCCCATGGTGCACCAACATTGTACACTTTCAGCCGACCTCTGGCCCTCGTTTGCGGTCCCTTTACTGAGGAGCAGGCTACACATTTCCTACACCAGTCCTCTACGTCTTCGCGGCAATGCACCCAATAGAACCTTTTTCTCACCTTCTCCAGAGTTTTCTTTACTCCTAGATGTCCTCCGGATACTCCGTCGTGCACCTGTCTTAGCACCGACGCGACCTTCTCACAGGGGACAACTATCTGTAAGGCGACCTCCTGTCCACTAGGCGATTCCCATTTCCTCTTCAGAACTCCATTATCAATTATCAGGCTGTCCCATTGAGCCCAGTAACTTTTTGCTGTTGGACTAAGCGCTGATATTTCACTCCAAGCGGGCCTCTGGCCACGTTTCTTCCATTCGATTACTGTCTTCAAGTCACTATCTTCCTTTTGTGCCTCTTCCAATGATCGATTATCCCAGTCTTCATCCAAAGCGTTCACCTGGATAATCCTTACGTTCTCTGTCTTTTCCTGAATGCGTTCTTCACATCGGTCTTTACTAATTGAAGTAACCTTGCGGCGGCGGTCCTTTTGTCTTGCCTTTTTCTCGAGGCGCTTCTTCTTACGCGCCTCGTCTTCGACTTCCTTGTCCCGCCTTGCTTCCGCCGCACTCCACGACTTTCCGCGCGACCGCTCGCGCTCTTGTTCTCGCTTGCCGGAACGTTCGCGTTCCCGGTCCTTGACACGTACCCGCTCTCGTTCAGCGGGTCGCTCGCGGCGCTCACTCCGATCGCTCCGCTCGCGCCAATCGACGCGCTCGCTCGGGCGCTCGGGCTCGACCTTGGCGTCGCGCTTGCGCCACAGCAACACCTCTGCGTCTTTACTTGTCCAAGAAGCATTTCTTCCCTTAGCCTTCCTGGGACAATCAATTCGAATGTGCCCCTTTTCGCCGCACTCATAACAAGTTGGTCCTCGTCGGGCTTTTATTTGTGCGGTCACTTTTCGAATACGGTCGTGTTGTCGGCCATCTTGACGTACAGCTTCCACCTCCAGAGCATGTGTCAAGGCTGCCTTCAAGGTCTGATGGTGACCCAGACGTACTGCAGCTCTGACTTCTGCATCTCGAATCCCATCAGTAAAGAATCGCAGAGTAGTAGCGTCAATCAGTCCCGGTGTTGATGCATACGCCTTCCGAACCAAACGTTCTATTTCCGTTGCCCACTGTTGTAGACCCTCACTGCTCTTCTGTGTGCGGTCGCGGAGTTGGGCCCTGTAGACATGTTCGAGATGTTTCTCTCCATATCTAGTCTCCAACGCTTCTAACAGACAGGCTAGGGTATTGCAATCGCCGGAAATATTCTCGAGAATTCGTACGGCATCACCACGCAAAGCAAGCATAAGGGCCGTTAGTGCTTGATCGTCGTCCCAATTGTTGCCTTTTACGACCTTTTCGAATTGAAGTCGGAAGGCAACCCATGACGTTGTTCCGTCAAAGTGAGGTACTTGGAACGTCGGCAAAGCATTAGGTACAGATACCACACCTTTAATACCTCCTTTCTGCACAGCTTTATGGAGAAACTGTATTTCTTTCTCACACTCCACGATGGTACTGTTTAATTC
Organism: Sesamia inferens; assembly: GCA_037179545.1. NCBI lineage: Eukaryota > Metazoa > Arthropoda > Insecta > Lepidoptera > Noctuidae > Sesamia > Sesamia inferens. The sequence goes on from CM073939.1 coordinate 12,129,915, forward strand.
CTCCATACGCTCATCTTGTTTGTCTATTCGGGTATCTTGCTGGTCCATACGCGAATCTTGTTTGTCTATGCGCGTATCCTGCTGGTCCATACGGGCATCTTGTTGAAATGTTTTTATTCTAAGTTCGTTGACTTCTTCTTTGGTTTTATCCCATTTTTCATTTAATTCTAATATCAGTTGCTGGGATTCCTTTATTTGTGACTGGGTTTCTGCTTGAGATTGTTCTATTTTTGCCTGGGTTTCTGCCTGGGATTCTGCTACTATGTTTTTTATTTGTGCTAGTAACGCCGATATATCGAATCCGCTACTGCCGGGAATAGTGGTGGTAGTGGGCGCACTTACATTTGTCGGTGGTACGACGGCCGCATCTTCTACGGGTACAGGGACACCAAGCGATGCTTCCTCTTGACGCGCCAAATCCATCGCTGCTTGTCGTCGCGTGCGAACTCTTTCGTCTTCCCTTGGCGTGACCGGCATCCCACTTCTGACACCAATTGTTACGGGCTAGGGGTACTAAAATACCGGTTAAGGGTTACGAAATTTATTGGCAACGAAGGTACAGTCGATTGTAGGCAATGACAAGTAGAATGTTGCTGATGTTGCACCGAGGTCTTCCCTTACGTCCACGAAGTCCGTGTCGTAACCACACAATAACACTACAAATGTTACTTCACGTAGTACTCACAGTTCTCGTTACAGTTGTCGCAGTAGGTATTCTCAAAGATCGCTTCTTAAGAGTCGCTGTTTTCGTATCGGTAGTCAAGTGTAGACTGACTCGGCGCCGGCGTCAGGGCGCTATATATAGGCCAGCTGATCGAACATTCCAGAGTCGTCTAGACGTAATAATAATAGCGCATAACTTCGAGTACATTCGGTAAGTACCTACGGTAATTCCCGGAAACGGGCTTCTAGAAATTTCGATGTCGTCACTTTGTTGACAAAATTGATGAAACCTGTACCATTCGATAGGCCACCTTAAATCTAGAAATGTGTTTTTATATTGCACCTAAACGATGTCTAGATCTAGAGTTATAGAACTTAAAAGTTACGCACTGCATGTCACGCGATATTGAACCTTATGCCCTCGACATAAGGTGCATTCGTAACATTATTTTACAATACATGTGGGTTTTATTACCTTACAGTAGCTGTTGGTTATTCAGGAATATTTATCATTGAAACTATAGGTTTATGATAACTGAAATAAGAAACATAAGTTTGCGACTTAATATCCTCTAAATACCTAGAAAATACCGCGTCAATGGTGGTCCCATATTTTGTTGTGGACCCTTGTGGATCATTATTCATTTTCAAATTCAATGTTTTTGATAGAAAAGTTGTCAACCGCTCTGATTTTTTATCAGCGAAGTTAATGTTGAAATCGCCAGCCAAGATAAGTGGAAATTTATTACCATTTGTACCAAGTATTTTCGAGCCTTCTTCAGTGTACTCCAGTAAAGTGCGATGAATAAAATGCTCTACCTCGTCCAATTTTGGATTCGGAGAAATGTAAATTGCTACCATAACTATTTGTAGGCCATTTCTAAGTTTGCATAAGCACGCACAAATATCTCCAACAACTGAGCGCCTAACATTAACATCGCTAACGTGTGCAATATTTATTTCAATATTCGGAGTCATAATATTAGTAATATCATTTTTAATTTGAATAAAAGTACTTAATAATTAATTATATGAAAAGTTTTTAAGGTAGCCATGACAACGTCGATGACGTCTATGACATATCCCTATAGAAGACCTATTTCAGAGAAAAAATTAATCGGAAGTTTAGCACATCGCCACTATCAGTAACATGGCAAGTTTGTAGAACTGAGTTCGAGCCCTGCAATATGCATGCTCTTTTTGAAAATCTATAAATTGTTTTCAAAAGATGTAGTCGCACGCACACAAACATACCGTGCCGAAGACTGCCGAACTGAAACGACGTTAGACGATGTACGGCCTTCAAGCCACACCTCCGTGCCCGTCGGAGTGGGGAGCGTGAGGTTTTTTCGTTACGGAATTTCTGGATTCGGTCCCCGCGCTCAAGGCCCGCGATAGAAGCTATGCAATAGCTTAAAAAAAACAATTTTAGCAAATTTATTCTACCTAAACTTAAATGTCCTACTCGACGAATAAAATCTAAAAAGATCAATTTTGCACTGTAAGCTGATATGCTTGTGATACATCATCTTTTAAAATTCGCTTTGAAGTTCAGTGTTGAGCGTGTTGGATTTCTTTATTTAACGTGATTAATTAATTTGACGATTTTTTAGAACAGCATTTAGGTACTGCCATAATTGATACGACGAAATTTAATTAAATACACCATGACTGGCTGTCTTTAATTCTTCTTTCTTTCTTTATTTTTTGGCTTCGCACGGTTTGTGCATTTAGCCAATGTCAAGTAATTATGAATTATTCATGTGGAAAAAGACTGCAGCGTGACCAGTCTTACGTGTGAGGTTAGGGGCAAAGTCATGATGTGGCCACTATGCTGCGATATTTCACTGTTCTTTATAAACTATTTACTAAATGCACTTTTTACTACATAAATTACGCACTTTTATTTAGTAAACAACACTATAAATAATTTTAAAAGTCCAATGAAAAACGAGCGTGACACTCAGCTTGACTTTCCCGCCAAAACTCCGTCTTTAATTGAATTTATAACAATTTGGAATACTTGTTACAAATTTAAAATTAAAAAAAGAAACGCAATCAAACTAACGAATTAGGTGTAATGAGTTTCTTTATTAAATATTTTTTTTTTTTATAAAAATGTCCAATCAATAAAATCTAAGTAGGTAGGTAGTCCTCCATAGCAAACAATCAAGTAGAAATATTTAATTAAAATTTCTTTGGTCAAAAGTCTCTTTTATGTTATATAAATTAATTCAACATGCTATCAGAAGCATAGGAATTCCTCATTTCATAATAATTATCCTTATAACCATAATTGCAGTATTGCGCAGGTGCGCATGATTCGTTCGTGGTCATTTCTTCATAGCACCGTTCTTCATACTCATTGTCGGGGTACTCTTGGTACCCCTCGCAGTTATTATGACTGTCTTGCACGTTCTCTCTGGGAGGCTGGGCGTTTCGGCAGTTCGAAGAGTCGTTGTTTGTCGGGTTGACGTTCCATCGTTGTGATATTGCGCAGCTGAGTGTACCTCCGTGCTGGAAGGCGAAAGGCCATGCCTGGAAATAAGGGGGGCTGTTAGGTTGTATTTATGTTTACATTAACTGATGTTTGACGTGAGCCTTAAAATAATAAAGGAAAGTACAGACGACGTGAATAAAAAAATAAATAAAAGAAAGTACAGACGACAGCACATCAAACTACTACAATCTGTCAGATTTCTTTATTACATTTTTAACTTTGTCTATAAAGCATTAAGGCTCAGGGTTGATTGGGAATTTTTGACAGTTTCGGATAGATTGACCTGCTCATGTCGTCCGTACAAATATGGTTAGAATTGCTTGATATTTTTTTTTTGTTTTTTTTTTTTATAATTATAAACTAGCGCTTGACCGTAATCCCGCCTGATGGTACGCAGTGATGCGATCGTTGATGGTAAAGCGCGCTAGTTAATTAAGAGCTTATTCACTCAGAAAAGCTGAGCGAATAGGAAGAAAGACGGCAGTTGAGCGAGGTGATGCAATGTTAAACCCAACAACACGACCAACGATGCTGCGCCAAAGGGAGATTGATCTGAAGACCCTCCACGACCAAACTCCCAACACAACAACATTTGGCGCATCGTACCCGGCACACATCGCAACACAACTGCTCAGACCCGTCCTCCGTACGGCTTCACCAGACATCATGCCGGAACACGACAAATCGCTTGGCGGCAAGACTGTCTGGTGGGTGGTAACTTCTGCCGGCGGCCGATGTTATGGCCTACCACCGAGAAAATTTGAGAATTCTATCGTCCTACGAATCTTAGGTAGGTACTCGTCGATTTAAAAAGTGTTTTTTTTTTTTATTTTTTATAAAATGCTTTGGTCCATTAATGAGCTACCTAGATAACGAATGAATAAGTCAATTCTGATGTGGGCTCCCAGCCCAGTGAATTATGGAATAAGACCACCCACTTAGTTATGATCTGTTTATTGCGACTTTGCAAGATCATAACTTGACCGCACTTTTTATGTTCGAATAAACAGGGTCGGATTTCTGACCTACACATGCATTGAACCCAAGAAAAAAAATCATATGAATAGGGGAACACTTATGTGTGAGACTAAACTACAACACCTAATGCGTTAAATTCGAATTAAAAACAATACTGCAATATCTAACTTAGTCAGGAAACTGATCTTAAGAGAAGGATATGAGAAAAACGTTGTTGTAACTTATTCATAAAACGTTGGTTAAAGTCAACTAGTGATTGTTTAATCATACATTTCAGACGTTTGCACTTATCTTAACTTTATTCATCGTTTATGAATCAATGTTTATTCGTAAACTATGATTAAAATTAAGTGACGCTAAAAGGTCAGAAATGTAAGGTTAAAGAATCGTTAATCACTAGTTAACTTTAAACAACGTTTATGAATAAGGGGGTATATCTTTATACTATTTATCTATCATTGGCAGTGGCGTAGAAATCTGAAGTGGAAACGATGTTAAATGTGACTTTCTGTAATAGAGAACATGCATATAAATGTGACTTTCTGTAATAGAGAACATGCATATAAAACGCAACCTCCTTATCGTAATGAACCAGTAAATAAAACAAAAGAACAGGCAGGGCACAATAAAACCGGAGCATCTCTTTAACGTCCGGAGATAAACGTTATTTATACCCGTAACAGCTGCAAACTTTTGGTCAGCTCGTGTGCGCAGCGTAAAACACTCCTGTTTATTGTTATAACCTTTTTGTTTCTATGTTTCTTCGCTCCACTTGTACCGATACACTTTTTTTGATGTTTGTATTTCGATGGAAGGGTCAGAAAAGTGTTTCTTAGACTTTTTTTCCCGAAAAATGGACGTATTTATTTTGCATGTCCGTTATGGAACACACACGAAGACTGTACCGCTAAAAATGCTAATCTTATACAAGTTTAACTAAATAAACATTTTTTTCATAGGTCCTAAATTCCTAATCATAACATCCTAGCCTAAAATTGTAAGTAAGCTTGGATAGAATAGCCCTTTATATCGCTTTTAAGATGGTAGAATTACCTGAATCCAAACATTGTCTATCCACCTGACGGAATTCTAATTGACGGGTTTCATATTGACAGTTCAACAACATTCATTGCGTTATTTACATTGTTGAGTAGACAGTAAGCAGAGACAATGTTCGAACATATGGACCAATGGACTAGCAATAAGCTTCAACATGATTTCAACTGATAGTAATATGTAATGTGTTACGTAATTAAGGTGCAGGAACTATGTCACCCTATTATATATACAAAGTTATATTCTTTGCACTTTGCATGTCACCAAATAGAGCAATGACGTTTCTCATTTGTTTCAAGAATTCTTATTTTGAAATATAAAATTTCTTTAACGATGCGTTCACAAACTGTTAATCCAGCCATCGATCAAGTATGCGACCTTCGTGGAACGTGTCACTAATCCTGCGACGACAGCGCTCGCGCTTCGGCGTTTGGCAAATGCCTTTTAGGCCCGAGAGCCCGTGAGCACGGCAGTAATTCATTGCCTCCGTCTCGTGCCCGCACGATTAAGGAGGTGACAGCCGTGACAGAGAATAAATTGTGAACAATTATGAGATTCACGCCTCTCTGATAAATGGACGGGTGCTAACTTTTTGTTGTTCCAACTTGTCGCCACAACTAGACTGATAAATGTTTTAGCGGTTTGCTATTTGTTTGGCTGTATCGTTTGGTATTTTAGAAGAAATAGTTTCGAAAACCAGATAGTTTTCTTCGTTTATACCTCGTGCATCGAGGGACTGTAAGAATTTGCCAGCGGCGTTGCTTCCGGACTACAATTAAAGGGTCTTCAAAGCTAGAGTGAATAGGCTTTAAATAAACTAACGCGCTTTACCATCAACGATTGCATCACTGCTCATCAGCTAGCGGTATTGCAGTCAAGTAGGTACTAGTTTATAATTTATTTTAAAAAAATAGGTTTTATGAAAAAATAAATTAGAAATATCTCTGATAAGGATCTTACTACGGAAATAATGCGGATATTTACAAGTTGTGGAACATTGTTATGTATGCAATAATTTATCATTAAATGAATTTTGAAGAGAAGAAACATTTGTTAAAATTATAGATGCATGAACAGTACGAACGCAAAATGCGTACAGGTGGGAGATATCGGTACAAGAACGCCAGCACAATAAATTTTAATACTTGTGTATTCTAAAACGGCCTTGTCTTGTCTTTTGCTATGCTACTTTGGATAAAACTAGCATGTTTAAGGTCATGAACTTGCTAAAAAAAGGAGAGAGTGTTTTTTGTATTCTGTTTCGAATGTTAACGGAGGTTGGTGGCCCACGTTCGCAGTTATATATAATTATGAATTTGCTTTAGAATCAAATAATTCTAGCTCCTTTAAGTAGATCTATAAAGGGTGTCTCTGACATCGACGCACAAACGAGTACCATAGATCCAGTACATGATTCTGAACCCCCTAGTGGTGGAGTTATGCGTCGGCTTTTTCTCGATTTAAAAAAAATATACAGTTTTTTCACCTTAGACCATTCATAATTGCTATACATTTATAACCCAATAAAATTTTAAAGTAAAAATTTATTAATTCGTTAATTACACAAAAAAGCGCAATGTGAACAATACTAGAAAAACTATCCTATCAGCTGATTTTAATAGAGTTCGCATCAGGGATCAACGTCATATCTACAAACACGCGCGGCAGCACGCTTGCAATGTTCAAACGCCGAGCCGAGACTTTTTTTAAACACTGTTATTTCTGTAACCGCTCATTACCGACATAAATGACTATCATAATCTTGTTAGTGGCATGCGGTGTAGCCTTTTCGCGAAGCTTGCGTTACGATGTCAGATACAGTCTGTATATTTTGTATATCATTTAATTAACCAGAGATAGCAGTGTGCTACACGATTACAATATTCGTAGCAAATCTCGTAGCTGATGTGCTACGAAAGGGTAGCTTACTTCGTAAATCTACGACGAAGGAATTTACCCTAAATAGAAATAGGCAGGACATCATGATTTTCTGTTCAAATTAAATCATATTTTGTAATAAGTACAGTCTAATTATAAAGTTTCCCGTTTGAGTGATAGCGATGATTGTGCTGCGGGCTGTCACGGGCGTCGTATCTCGTCGAGGTGCTACAAATTTATTCTTCAGTTAATGCATAGATGCACTGCAGTGAGTTCATAGTAGTACTCATATCATTGATATATTATACAAATAATCCGCTCATAGATATGAGCGTCAAACGATAACTTTAGAAGCAACTGCCATCGTCCACGCGTCTACGACAGCCACCGACGCATTTGGACGGCGCATGCCACTCGAGTATTATCATGATCATTTCAGTGTTAATCCCAGTCGCATCCGAAGCTCTTTTTATTCAACTTTGGACTCTAGGGTCCGCATTACTAGTCTAACTGCTGATTTTGGTTAAACTTCGATATTTTCTGCCGTCTGACCTCCACAACCCGAAGGCGATATTGAAGCGTTGCAATAAGACCAATTGTTGGACTTTTTGGGCTCCAACAACCCGTAACGACTGCCATTAGATGTTCGTATGGCAACCGGGACCAACGGCTTAACGTGCTTTCCGAGGCACGACCAGACCAGAGCAAATATTCATATTCATACATACAAATACACACATCAAAAGTGTCTAGGGATCAAGCATTTTTATGCGGATTTCTTGAGATTGAGATGTAGCTTTGTTATAAATTTATGATTTTATAAATTTATATGCATCCTTTTTGGTGCATTTCATAATTTGAATCAGGAACTGTGAATCAAATTCGAGTAAAAGATGAAAATCAGCTGTCAATATTTTCCCTATAAAAACATACAACGCATTGAAGACATTATTAGTGCTACTGTTTCCCTACTACTGATTAAAACCAACGTTATTATGGAGCGGCGACGTCATTTAAGCAGGGAAGAAATGCTCAGAGCCGTGGGAATGATAGAAGCTGGTTCCCGGCAACGTACTGTGGCTTTAGCTCTGAATACAAGTCAGAGTGTTATCAGTCGACTTCGGACACGTTACCGAAGCACTGGTACCGTGGCTGAGCGCCATGGAGGACGGTATCGCTGCACCACACGGAGACAAGACCGATACATTCAAATCTTAACTCGAAGAGCTCCAACAATAACCGCCATGATGTTAGCCGTGAGGCTTCATCACTCTTCAGGGAACTTAATTAGCGACCAAACAGTCAGAAACCGCTTGCATGAAGTGAACCTTCATTCCCGAAGACCGCTACGGGTACCACCTATAGCAATGCACAATCGTAGGATTCGATATCAATGGGCTCTTGAACACAGAAATTGGGCAGAAGAACAATGGCGTTTCGTGTGCTTTTCTGATGAGTCTCGTTTTGGTATGAGACCGGATACAAGACGTATACGACACCGGAGAACCCCTGGACGCCAACAGCGATTAAAATCCTGCCAGGAAGTCCATCCTTATAGTGGTGGAACCATCATGGTATGGGCGGGTATTTGGATCGGCGGAAGAACTGAGTTGATTTGGATCAGAGGCAACCTCAACGCTCAAATTTATGCTGAGACGATTGTATCAGACGTCATCGTTCCTCTACAAGTGCAAATCGGTCCCTTATTTCAGTTAATGCATGATAATGCACGACCGCACACCGCAAGAGTTGTAAGACAGACTCTCGCCGCAGCTAACATCAATGTCCTGCCCTGGCCTGCTCAGTCGCCAGACTTGAACCCGATTGAGCATGCATGGGATATGCTACAGAGAAGAGCTCTGCCGAATATGGAGGGTATCCAGTCGCAAGAAGACCTTTTTTTGTTGTTGCAACGAACATGGGCGGCCATTCCACAGCGTGATTTGGATGAACTCATTTTGAGTATGCCAAACCGATGTTCTTGTGTTGCTAGTGTTCGCGGTAGAAACACGGATTATTAATTGTTTAAGTTACCCAATAAAATTTTAGAGAAAACTGTTATTTCAGTCTTTTTTTTCGAACTTTTGTGTTAGTGGTTCAAATGTCAAATATCCCTTTATTAGGAAAATGGCAAATTTCTTTATTAATGCAAAGGTGACTTGGTTTATCGTTACTGTGACAAACGAAAACACTTTATTTGATGAATCCTTAAAGAAAATTTTAATTAATATCAATCAGGAGAAAAGTTATTGCAAAAATATATGTTGATCCCTAGACACTTTTGATGTGTGTATTTGCACTGCGCGAGGATCGAACGCCACGCCGATTTGCGCTACGCCACGGAGGCTGTGTATATGAGCACCAATAATTACTTTCAATACTAAAAACCTCCATTGCAGTTTGAAAATGTATAAAGAAAACTAAACGTACGGACGACAGCAGATCAAGCTATCCGAAACTGTCAAATATTTTCAATCAACCTCGAGCCTTAATGCCTTAGAGATAAAGTTGAAAATCTAATAAAGATATCTAACAGATTGTAGTAGCTTAATGTGCTGTCGTCTGTACCTACATAGTTCTACGGTCGTACCAAGCTAAGTGGATGCGGCGGAGTGTGCGCAGATCTTGGCTCGTGTAGCAAAGCCCGTAGGTGCGCAATGTATGATGCTGCTAGTCGTAATGTGTCTAGTTTGGACAGTTTTGTGTCCGCCGGTACCCAGGGTAGTGTGGTTTTCAGTCTGGAAGAGGAATTTCGGTTAAAAACAATGAAATGTGATTTGACAGTTATTTTTCTTCAAAAATAGAATGAATTTTCAAAATCAGCTATGCTAATGCCTGCAGTGGGCTCAACCGCATCCTAGAGGGTCTTGAATTGCAGCAGCCATGGGCGGATCCAGCTTCTGGCTTTGGGGTCAAGTCAGGCCTAAGGGAAGCCAAGTCAGGTCTTGGGGCAAGTCAGACCTAGGTGAAGACAAGTCAGTTAGTCAAGACGACCTCCGTGGTGCAGCGGTCAACACGCCTGCCTGGGACGTCGAGGCCCCGGGTTCGATCCCCGGCCAGGTCATGATAGAAAACGATCTTATCCTGATTGGCCTGGGTCTTAGATGTTTATCTATATATTGTTACGGATGCACCTTATGTCGATGGCGTAAGGTTCAATATCGCGTGACGTGCAGTACATAACTTTTAAGCCCTAAATCTCGACACCTAGGCATTGTAGCAATTTTTTTTTTGGAATGGGTAATCTTTGTGCGCTATAGTCACACACGGTTTTATGGCAATTACACCATACTTTTGACGTGACAACGTCTTAAATTAGGTTGCGGCTGGGAGTCACTTATGAAAAAGTGTAACGCTCGGTAACGTTACGATGAGTCACCGAACTAAAAAATATATTTCTATAGTTAAAATTTGTGCAATTCTTATTTTCATTCAATTCCTTGTTCCTATTGTGCAATTTAATTATATTCATATCAATAAATATTCTACCGAGAAAAAAACGTTGTCACGTAAAATCTTCGCCCGTAAAACCGACTTTACAGGCAACCATTTTTTGTTAGTGTCTACTGCGTGGTTTATTTAAAAGTTAGAAATAAGTCCTCATTTATACTTTGTTTAGTAATTAGGGGACTTCATACGTTCTGCGAGATTTCCAGGGGGGGGGGGGGGCAGCTGCCTCCCCCTGCCCCCACCTGGGTACGCCTATGGCAGCAGCACCTACATCAGTCGCAAGAAGGCCTCAAGAATGAAGTACATACTTCATACTTACGTCTTTCGAATAACGGAGGCAAGAGTGAGACATTTAATGAATGATTTGGTTCGCGTTGAAGATTTTGTTACCTGCAAAATGCTTTAGAGAGAACTCTCATTCTGGCGCGCTCCCGTGCATTCGCGGCGTTTCTGTGTTGTGGTTCTTGTGAACTCCGACCTGCGAACGAAAATTTTATGTAGGAACCTTATTGATTACTTAGGCTACTCGTATATTAGGGCAGCGTTGGCCCACTGGTAATGGCCCCATCTTACAAGTTGTAAGCGCTTCACTTTTTTAAACAATTTCATCACCACAGCTCTTAAAACGGTGAAGGAAATATGGTGGAGAACTTGACATATTCTAAAACAAAAAATCGAAAATGAGTGACCTTTATTAATCCGCACTCTTCAAGAGAAAAAGCCTACACTCGGAATTTAAATATTTAAATCTGCGTCTCGATTGTTGCCATGGAGCAAATCGTCGCTGTCGCTTTTAGTGAGAAGTAGTCTGTCAAAACATTTGAACATAAATGTAAGTAAGAAGTAAAGTAAAAATTCGTTTATTTTTTCACATTAATCAAAACAAGGTACAAAATAAATAAAGTGGATTGAAGTCTAAACTAGAGCAGCCCTGTATTTCAGAAAAAAAAAATAGTAACTAGCTCATTTCTTAAATAGTCCTCGTTGTATAAATCTATACTAATATATAAAGCTGAAGAGTTTGTTTGTTTGAACGCGCTAATCTCAGGAACTACGGGTCGGATTTGAAAAATTCTTTTTGCGTTAGATAGCCCATAAATCCAGAAAGGCTTTAGGCTATATGACATCATGCTTCGACCAATAGGAGTGGAGCATATCGAAACCTACGCGGGTGAAACCGTGGGGCGCAGATAGGAATAAATACCGCGCAGGTAATTTGCCTACAGCGATCTTCCCGTCTGATTAGAATACTATACAATGTAATGCGCTTTACCATCAACAGTTGTCATTATCACTTATCATCATTATCAAGACGGGATCGTGGTTAAGCACCAGTTTATAACCATTAAAAAAAACAGTTATGAAAGAAAGAGAAAATATTAATTGTGACTCGTATAGGTGTTCAGTTGTGTTGCGATATGTGCCGGGTTCGATGCGCCTAATGTTGTTGTGTTAGGAGTTTGGTCGTGGAGGGTCTTCAGTCTTCAGATCAATCTCCCTTTGACGCAGCATCGTTGGTCGTGTTGTTGGGTTTAACATTGCATCACCTCGCTCAACTGCCGTCTTCCTTCCTATTCGCTCAGTTTTTCTGAGTGAATAGGCTCTTAATAAACTAGCGCGCTTTACCATCAACGATCGCATTACTGCTTATCATCAGGCGGGATTGCGGTCAAGCGCTAGTTTATAATTATTTTAAAAAAAAAACATTTTATAACCATCACAAGAAATCCGTATCGCATGTCTACCTAGCTATCAAATTTTGAACATACAGATATTCAACTACTATGTATACTTAATCCAAAAGGCAGTACTTTTATTTGAAATGATAAAAATCCGATAAAATATCGTAAGTATTAGATACCTAAGTACTTATATCTGTTTTAAGTTCTTTACCTAGTATATATTACCGTACGCAAAATCCGCGCATTGCCATGGAGTTGCGGACACCAGCGCGTATTAACTAAGTATTACTTATTAAGTAGGACGTAGTTATTATACCTAAGGAAGATGGTAAATAATAAATTGTTTATTTCTTAGCTTTGTACATAATTTTTATAACAATTTTCTTAATTCTAAATAGCACTGATGTATAATTTGCCTGAACTAGGTAGAACCTGGTAGAGCTATAGACTATATACCTACATGCCTATATGATTTAGAAGTGTAAATAAAAATGTTTTTTTTTTTAGTCCTTATGATAAATATGGTATTCTGAAGCGCCGCATAGACTCTTAACTTTCTAATAAGCTACTTATGTATTAATATTTAAAAATAAAAATCCACTAACCTGAATTTGATTGAGTGTCATCAAAGAAGAAATCATCATCATCGGCATCGTCTGCCCGTTTCTCAACAGGCGGGGAGCGATTAACACGTTTTCTAGGCATTTTTAATATTGCACTAATTTATATCACTTTCACTACAACACTGGCACATTTTTTAAACTTCCTATTTCGAATTGTGGGTTTTTTTTTTTAATTTTTTCAAGGAGTTCGTCATAAAGAATTTTAAGGGTGGGTTCAGGGTTTGTGCTCACTTGTCTACCGGCGTGACGTTGATCATTTGAGCGGCGCGGGCGCAAGGCGGGCGGCATGGCTCGTTGGGCGGCGCTAACACTCGCCCCTCCCGAACAAACTCCAGGATTACTTCTCGACTAATGAACGAAAGTTTACGCAAGAAATACATAGCTTTTCGTTTTATTATGTTTCAGTATGCTTCTAAATAGCCCATGGTTATAAAGCACTAGCATTGAAGGTGTGATTTTTATACATTCTTTTGAGTGCTGTAAAGCTATACATTAATTACTTAGTAACATGGTCCTAGGGATTTAAACAAAAGTAAAGAACTAGAGATCTTTCTGGTAGAGTTGCTTGTTTGTGGACTATATACCAAAAAGATACGCGATTCCTCGAAAAGTCATAGAATATCATATATCTGTTATATAGACTTCAAACATGCATCTGTAAAAACAGTGTAGAAGCTTTCAGCTTGTGGTAGACGTTTACTACGAGGCATTGTTACAACTTACAGATATAGGTAAAGATGTAGCCTGTCTCTGAATGCCTACTTCACGCAATTATTTTTTTTTAATTTTTATTTTTTAATCTTTGGCTCACACTCCTGTATCGTGGGTGGTTTACAAACATTTAAAATAAATAAATAAACATACCTACACAAACAGCCTGACCCAGAACAACTACTTGTAGACCATACTAATATTTGTTCCGTGCGGTAATCGAACCCGCGACACCCAACGCAACTTCTTCAAGCTCAAGCTTCTCTTCAAGCTTTGTACAATCAACGAAGAATAGAAAAGTATTTTGAAAATACAAAAAGGGTCTTCCGACGAAAACAGTAATTCTAAGATGAGTCTGTAATCAAACCCGCAAAAGTGTGAAGCAATTAGCGCCGTCGAAATGTTCGAACAAAAAGTGTGACAGAGAGCCGCGCGGGTCACACTTCCGCGACACTTAATACTTTCCGAATAACTCCACCCTGTCACACACACGTGCTACACAGCTATACTCTGGTATGAACCCTTGCGTCAATTTAGAAAAGAAAAAAGAAAACGTTTAGTTAGAATACCTATTAATAACAAAAATTACGTATGACAATAATTGACTGATTTAAATAATATATGTATAACGAGGATTCTTTGAAATTTTTGATCTCCTCAACAACATAAATAACGGCTTTCATTTTGACAGATAAACAATATTCATTATATTGTTTACCTGTCAAAATGAAAGCCGGTTTTTACCATTGGCATGTAAGTATGTAACGAAATTATCGCATGGTTATATAATAAATAATGTAGGTAGGTATTGAATTGCACTGATTAGGCGAAACAGCATTCAGTGCAATTTTTAATGTCCCCATCTGAAAATTGAATGAGAAAGTTCAGACGTCTGATGAAGATGATGTTATCTCTAATTTGGGGTGGTATTTAATATTTGTTCGAGCTCGTCAGTCAGCCCTAATTGTGGAGATGATCGGCGGCGGCTTCCAACTGCGAGGTATTAGACGAATTGCTGCAAATAGGATGCATGTAGGGTTGCTACGACAGGATTCTTAATAGAACAAAAATAAAATGGTCTCTTGTATTCTACGATTATTAGCCAAGAAGGAAGTAGGTCTAGGGATTAATTTACTTCATAAAGTTATACATATTTTAATATGTCGAAGTATGTAATATGTGAGCGTGAGCAGTGCCACCTATGATATTCGCGAATGTTGTGTGTTCGTTCCATGTGTGCGCCGGAAACATAACAAAGATTTTTTTTTTGTTTTTTTTTTCGCTAACATTGATGTCTATGTCGATCACTGTCCTTACTCGTATTAAATATAATTTATTATAGTAAAATGTGCTTTTTATCCCGTATCCCTTTATGAAACGCATCTTTTAAGTCATCTACTGCTATTTCTATGGCACCAACCATGGCATAACATATTTTTTTAAACTAAATTACCTACAGTTAACTACAGACTATAGTTCACTGTAATTTTGCTTAAAAAATTGTGTTGGGACAAATTAATATTTTATTAGGTCCTTACACTCCTTACATATGAAATTGGCGTTTTGTATGAGAGGAATAAAAGTCGTTTATTTTTTTAATATAATATAGGTATTTATTTAATCATTATAGGTATTTATTTAATATAGGTATTTATTTAATCATTATAGGTGTTTATTGTATTGTGAGTTATTTAATCTAAGTATGTTCCATTGCTATCTATGCACTTCTGTCATCTCATAGGTAGTTCGTTTATGCCTTTTCTAAAAAAACATTAGGACGGGAATCAATAAAATCTTTAAAGGCGGTTTGGACTGCCTCATCGGAGTTGAATTTTTTTCCCCTGCAAAAAGTTATCCAAATCTCTAAAAAAATGGTAGTCTGTTAGAGCAAGGTCCGGGGAGTACGGTGGATGTCTTAAACATTTCAATTGAAGCTCCTCTAATTTGGTAGCAGTCTGTTGTGTAGTGTGGGGTCTCGCGTTGTCCTGAAGGAGCAGTGGCCTTGTGCGATTGACCAGTCTCTGCTGTTTAGCGGTTAGTTTATCCAACATTGTGTGGAGCTGCTCACAGTAGAGATCTGCAGCAATCGTCTGGCCAGATTTAAGGAAGCTGTAGTGTAGTCCACCAAACGCTGACCAATAACTTTTTTCTAGTCAATTTTCTCTTAGGGCATAATTTGGATGGTTCAACGGGGTTCAGCCAATGCGATGTGCGCTTCCTATTGTTGTAGAGTATCCACTTTTCATCACAGGTAATGATTCGATTTAAAATCCCTTCATTATTGTGCCGATTCAGTAATGTAACGCAGCAGTCGACGCGCGTTTGTCGGTTTGCTTCACTCAATTCATGAGATACCCATCTTTCGAGCTTTCTTATCTTCCCAATTTGTTTCAAGTGGATTAAAACAGTTTCACCACTAACATCGCACGCTGCAGCTAACTCGGACGTAGTTTGCGATGAATCCGCTTACATAATAGCCTTCTATTCTTCATTGGCGACTTTGGTCTCCGGCCGTCCACGGGGATTGTTCTGTAGGTTGAAATTTCCAGAACGAAAACGTTGGAACCAAAAACGCACTGTGCTTTCTCTAGCGACACCACTGCCATACACATCATTAATTCTTCGAGCCGTTCCTGCAGCATTGGTGCCACGGCGGAACTCATTTTCTTAAATAATGCAAAATATTAAATTTTCCATTTTGTGAACTCAATGACGCAGAGAAAAAACCAATAAGAAAAAAAAAACAAAAGAAATACGGTTTTCGAGACACAAATTGATGAATATCTGTATAAACTTAAATTTCGAATTCTAAACCAAAGAGGAAATATTTGAGATCAATGTGGCCACTACGTCAAAACGCCAATTTCATATGTAAGGACCTAATACATCGCTAGGTACGGACGACAGCAGACCAAGCTACCCCAAACTGTCAGATATTCCCAATCAACCTATGATGATGGCAGTACCTTGATGTGCTGTCGTCAAGTGTCGTCTGTACGTCCAGCTTTGCTGTTAAAATTGATAAAAAAAAAAGACGTGTGGCACTCGGGGACTGCCGCGGTAAAGCTATTGCATAGCATTTTGTATCAATTTATGCAATTATTTATTTATTTATTTTATTTATGCAGTATTTTTTTTCTTTGATATTAATTCAAGTTACACTTTTTGAGCGTGGTGACCGGTAAGAAAACAAATTTTTCTTTTATTAAATAAATAAAAAGTTAATATTATTTAAAATATTTTTATTATTTTACAATACATGTGGGTTTTATTACCTTACAGTAGCTGTTGGTTATTCAGGAATATTTATCATTGAAACTATAGGTTTATGATAACTGAAATAAGAAACATAAGTTTGCGACTTAATATCCTCTAAATACCTAGAAAATACCGCGTCAATGGTGGTCCCATATTTTGTTGTGGACTTTTGTGGATCATTATTCATTTTCAAATTCAATGTTTTTGATAGAAAAGTTGTCCACCGCTCTGATTTTTTATCAGCGAAGTTAATGTTGAAATCGCCAGCCAAGATAAGTGGAAATTTATTACCATTTGTTTCAAGTATTTTCGAGCCACTCGAGTTACTCCAGTAAAGTGCGATGAATAAAATGCTCTACCTCGTCCAATTTTGGATTCGGAGAAATGTAAATTGCTACCATAACTATTTGTAGGCCATTTCTAAGTTTGCATAAGCACGCACAAATATCTCCAACAACTGAGCGCCTAACATTAACATCGCTAACGTGTGCAATATTTATTTCAATATTCGGAGTCATAATATTAGTAATATCATTTTTATTTTGGTAAATAGCTACCCCACCTTTTGAAACAGTATCTCGTTTGAACTGAACAATACAATTAAAATTAGGTATTTCAATTGGATTATCATGCGTCATGCAAGTTT
Source organism: Sesamia inferens (assembly GCA_037179545.1). Classification (NCBI taxonomy): domain Eukaryota; kingdom Metazoa; phylum Arthropoda; class Insecta; order Lepidoptera; family Noctuidae; genus Sesamia; species Sesamia inferens. Next base: position 12,147,360 of record CM073939.1, read on the forward strand.
CGGTAAGAAGTAACACATTTGTTTGTCTCGTAACTGAATCTTGTAAATTGTATTTATGACTATTTAGACTGGCAGTTGAAAGTCATTATTGAAATGCCATTTCTATTACTAATGAAATCTAATACACTTTGAGCAATCGTCTGAACACTATTTAAAGACAGTCTTTTGAATTCTTGCAACAATTGAAAAAACGGTCGCGTGAGCACTTTTTACTCTATAAAATCACGCGCTTTTATTTAGTAAACAACACTATAAATAATTTAAAAGTCCAATGAAAAATTAGCATGACATTCATCTTAGCTTTTCCGTTAAAAAAAAAGCTATTTTATAAAAACACTACTAAATTAATTTGAATAAAAGTACTTAATAATTAATTATATGAAAAGTTTTTAAGGTAGCCATGACAACGTCGATGACGTCTATGACATATCTCTATAGAAGACCTATTTCAGAGAGAAAATTAATCGCAAGTTTAGCACATCGCGACTATCAGTAACATGGCAAGTGTGTAGGACTGAGTTCGCGCCCTGCAATATGCATGCTCTTTTTGAAAATCTATAAATTGTTTTCAAAAGATGTAGTCGCACGCACACAAACATACCGTGCCGAAGACTGCCGAACTGAAACGACGTTAGACGATGGGGAGCGTGAGGTTTTTTCGTTACGGAATTTCTGGATTCGGTCCCCGCGCTCAAGGCCCGCGATAGAAGCTATGCAATAGCTTAAAAAAAGATGAATATCATCATTTTGTCGGTCTCCGTGGCGCAGCGGTCAACACGCCTGACTGCGACGTGGAGGCCCCGGGTTCGATCCCCGGCCAGGTCATGATGGGAAACGATCTTTTCCTGATTGGCCTGGGTCTTGGATGTTTATCTATATATGTATCTATTATAAAATATAGTATCGTTGAGTTAGTATCCCATAACACAAGTCTAGAACTTACTTTGGGGCTAGCTCAATCTGTGTGATTTGTCCGTATATATTTATTTATTTATCATTCATCATTATCAACCTTTTATCGTCCCACTGCTGGGCACAGGCCTCCTCTCACACAGAGAAGGATTGAGCGTAATCACTACGCTTGCTCAATGCAGGTTGGCGATTACAGACTTAAAGTCCAGATTCCTCAAGATGTTTTCCTTTACCTTCAGTCATTGGTGTCCAAGATATACTTAAAAAGTACATATAACTTTAGAAAAGTTACATTGGTACTTGCCTGACCTGGAATCAAACCCGCGCACTCATACTTGAGAGGCTGGGTGTTATAACCACTAGGCCACCACGACTTTTGATGATGAATATTCATCATCATCATCATTATCAACCTTTTTATCGTCCCACGGCTGGGCACAAGTCTCCTCTCATACAGAGAAGGATTGAGCGTAATCAACACGCTTGCTCAATGCGGGTTGGCGATTTCAGACTTAAAGTCCAGGTTTCCTCAAGAAGTTTTCCTTCACCTTCAGTCATTGGTGTCCAAGATATACTTAAAAAGTACCTACATATAACTTTAGAAAAGTTTCATTGGTACTTGCCTTACCTGGAATCGAACCCACGCACTCATACTTGAGAGGCTGGTGTTTTAACCACTAGGCCACCACGACTTTTGATGATGAATATACTTATTATAAATTAAAAATTGTTTATACTTATTAATGTTCAAAAGTCTAATAAAAACAACGAAGCTGGTTTAGAAATTTTATTGCAAAAAATTAAAAGTGCCAGTAACAACCCTACGCGTCCAGGTGGCGGATATCAAAGCATTGAATTTAACCGCTCCGACGAAGTGATTCGTTTTAAGCGCCATACAGTGTGACTTACGATGCTACTGTTTACTCAACTAATATTATTCTTTGTTCCACTTACACGCATACAATTAATATAACGATACCTACCTCTGAATAAAGATTGTGAATAATGAAGATGGTGATAAACATTGATAATATATAGAACACTATAAGTTATAACCGCCCGCCATTTCGTTCGCGTGGAGTTAGTTATTTGAACATTTTATTTTAACACCAAAAGAGTTATTTTAAAATTATAGTATCTTATAAGATGTTAAACGAAATTAAGTGATGTCAAGGACAATTTTGTCCAAAATTAAATACTTACTATTAATTTATGTATTTGGATAAGGATTTTTTTTTTTAATATTCTCCACTCTTATTGGTCGCAGTGTAATGTTAAATAGTCCATAGTCCTCCTGGATTAATGAGCTATCCAAAGCAAAAAGAATTTTTCGAATCGGACCAGTAGTTCATGAATATAAATTAGTATAGATTGATAAATAAAGATTTTGCGAAGATCGTCGCTCCACCTAGCCCGAGAGCGTCCCACCCTACGTTTACCATTAGGCTTAGTAGGTATGAGTTTTCAATACGAAACTCGATCGTTGATAACGACCGCGTTTAGCGCTCTCATTGATTGAGAGTTCTTACGACCTTGAAGCGGGCCAATCGCTGAGTCAAACGCGCTCGATATCGACGAACGAGTTTCGTAATGAAAACTTATACTAGGCCTACATTTCGCGGTCTCCACTCAAGAACACGTCGACTCCAATGGCCATGGGTTCTCCGCCGGCTAATTTAGCCGGCCCATTGCCACTTCAGTTTGCTTATTCTGTGAGCTATGTCGACAACTTTGGTTTTCTGCCGGATCACTTCGTTGCGGATTCGGTGGCTCAGAGAGACTCCAAGCATAGCCCGATCCATAGCTCACTGAGCGACCTTGAATTTTGGACCAGCTGTACCGTAAGTGGTAAGCCGTGGTAAGTCGTGGTGGCGTAGTAGTTAAAACGCCGGCCTCTCAAGAATAAGTGTGCGGGTTCGATTCCAGGTCAGGCAAGTACCAATGTAATTTTTCTAAGTTATGTGTACTTTCTAAGTATGTCTTGAACACCAATGACTGATTAAAATGTGAAGGAAAACATCTTGAGTAAACCTGAACTTTATGTATGAAATGGCCAACCCGCATTGAGCAAGCGTGATGATTTTTCTCAATCCTTCTCTGTATGAGAGGAGACCTGTGCCCAGCAGCGGGACGATAAAAAGGTTGATCATGTACCGTAACTCGTAAGTCATCTATCGTCTATTATATCTTGCATCAGTCTTTGGCTACTGCAATCATCTTGACTGCCATGCTGGTCAGGTTGTGGCAGACGCGACTGCTGGCCGGTCCGTTGTTTTATTACTAGGTCTGGAAAAGAGTTAGGTAATGCAGTTTTTTCATTAGAAGAAGTTTAGAAAGGTAGTTAGTCAGTTGTCTCTGCGCCTGATCTCTCTATGGTTGTGTGGGATCGCCGTGTTGTCGGACTGAGAGTTATGGAACAGAATGTACTGACGACATCATATCAAGCTACTAAAATCTATCGTGTTTCTTTATTAGATTTTCAACTTTATCTAAGTATTAAGCATTAAGATTCAAGGTTGATTAGGAATATTTGACAGTTTTGTGTAGCTTGACGAGTACGTGCGTGTTTCTCAGCAAACCTTAGTGCAGGAAATATTTTAATATTTGAGGACTAGTCTCCTCTAAGATTGGCCGCTATGACCGAAATACATTCTGAAGGATTAATTTTATTATTACTAAGTATGCATCATCTTTGGCAATGGTGTAGCTAAAACGGACTTGATTGAGGCAGTAAGTCCTCAACGTGCCATAATTAAGGTTGCCGCGAGACTTCCCTTCCGCTTTAACAAAAACTGAGATTTTGTCTACTGTCTACACAAACTTTAATTCTGCTCACAGTAGAAAAAAATCTAAAAAGCGCTAGCAGATAGTTTAATATAATTTAACAGCTATTGCAGGGTAAACGAACACGAACGAACGGTACAAAAATTTTACATTGTGGTCTGTCCTACAAGTTGTGTTCTTGCCTAGGGGCAAAGACATTAAAATTATATTTACCACTTAAGGGATTATTCTATTAACAAGTGTCAGATATTTATCCCCTGCCTACACAAATCCAGCTGTAAGCAAATAGTTCCAAAACTCTTGCTTTTTTTTTCTTGTAGTGAAAAAAAGAATGAATAGAAAAACAACGTGATTACCTAGGCATGTTTTTCTTTTTAAACATCGTAGTGTTTCAAGAGTAAGTACTAAAAGAGACTACTAATTTTAATTAAAAGGGTGACTTAAAAAGCGGTCCTCTCATTGCCAACCTTAGACAAAATGACCTGGGCTTATACTGAAAATGCACAAAATGTAACGTTGACGTGTCGTTTTGTGCACCATTCTCAGCTTTTGGTCCACAAATGCTAATCTTTATGTTTACGACCATAGTATAATCTAATTTCTGAGTTCTATTCTGTTACTATTAAAACAAAACTTGCTATAAGAAAAAACTAATGTATGGAATTAAATATGGCAACATACTAGCTTAACCGTCAAATTTGACAGCCCACACAGGTGACATTTGAGTTGGGCGTGGAAAGCTTGGATTAAATTGCCGATGTCGATATAATGAATGGAAGTAATCGGTCAAAGGTATCTTTTAATGCAATAGAAAATAATATTATAATAGGCGGTATTATCACTAAAACCGGTATTTTACAGACAACCTGTGCCACTGTGTTTATTTTTTATAATGGCAATGTTAATGTGTAGTTTATTTTCATTTAATTTAAAGTGAGAACAAACATACTTCTACAGTAATAAAAAAGCTCAATATAAAATTAATTTCTATTGACTATACATTATAATACTCCTCAACACACTTCACATTACACTTATGGATATAAGGTTATGAGTAAGTTTGTTATTTATGAAGTAAAGTAATTTATGTGTACTTCGTCACACATTATTTACAGAAAAAACTCTGCAAATAAAAAGATTAAAAAAAAAAAGCTTGACATGGATATTTATACGTTTTAAAATTATCGACATTTATGACCTCTGAGTTTGTTTCGGCCGTTTCTTCTCAGAGCTAGTACTAGGAAACGCCGTGGTCATCAAACCGAAATAAAAATAAAATAATTCGATCCAGCCGTCCCTTGCTGTTTTCTCCAGCGACACCCTAAGCCGAGGTTCGTACCCCACAGGGGGTGCCCTTAGCGTGTAGTCGCTTAGCTTTTAGTAGCCCTGGCTGGAGGCTTTAAATTCATTTAAGGCATCCACAGGAAAGTCCGGTTAAGTAGTCACGGCCTCTCAAGGTCAACTACGAGATGCCATATCAAAAAAAAAAAAAAAAAAAAAAATCGACATTTATTTACATGGTACATCACTAGCTCTAATTTTGATCTTATACGATTATACGAAACAAACTTGATTGTTTGTCGCGTAATGGTTTTTGTGTGTTTAAAATATCTAATAACGATATTGCAACTTGTGATTATGTTGCGTGGGAAACAACAGATTGTTTGGCTTTAGTGGTTTAATTGATTATTGCGAAACCAATCGGTTATCTGCAAAATTACAATGTTACCGGGAATTGGGGTTTTTGGAACTGGGGCTATCGCTAAGGTATTAGTGCCATTTTTAAGAGAAAAAGGTTTTCCTGTCGAAGCGATATGGGGTGTGACTGTACAGGATGCCGAAATAGCCGCTAAGGAACTGAAGATCCCATTTTTTACGAACAAAATCGATGACGTATTGTTGAAGAAGAATGTGAGTCTAGTATTCATCGTATGTGCACCTAACTTACACGCTCAGATATCTGTAAAGGCACTTGGAATAGGCAAGCATGTTGTTTGCGACAAGCCGGCTGGCCTCTGTCAGGCTGAAGCCTTGAAAATGGTGCGTGCTGCGCAGTACTACCCAACTCTCATATCCATAGTTAATCATTCCTTGCGGTTTTTGCCAGCATTCAGTCATATGAAGAAGTCTATCCAAGAAGGCTACTTGGGCAACCCTGATGAACTGACTCTGGTAGATGTGAGAGTCCAGATGGGCCCATTAATAAGTGACACATATAACTGGTTGTGTGATGATACCATGGGAGGAGGAACACTGACGTTAGTCGGCAGCCATGTTATAGATCTAGTATCATTCCTGACTGGACAGAAAGTTGTCAAAGTTCATGGCGTTTTGAGGACTTTTGTAGAAGAAACTACCAAAGTGAATGGAATAAGAAAGATTACTGCCCCAGACTTTTGCACATTCCAATTACAAATGGATAAGGGTTTGTTAGTAACAGCTACATTGAACAACCACTTACCTGGACCCTGCTTTAATCAAGAGATCTATGTGTGCAGTAAGAAAGGATACCTGGTTGTGAAGGGAGGAGACCTTCATGGTAAATTACATAAAGCTAATGTTAAGCACACAGAGGATGAAGGAAAGAGGCCTCAGGAAGAAGAAATAATTTATGTTGATGTTGAAGACTTGAGTTGTGCCTCCAGTGTTGTTCCTAAACCATACATAAAAGGACTCTGTAAGATGATAAGCGCCTTAAAGGAAGCTTTCCTACCTGTCAAAGAACAGACAGACTGGGTGAAAGAACCAGTAAAGGCTGCAGCAACATTTGAAGATGGTCAAAGAGTCCAAGCAACCATGGAGGCTTTGCGTCAGTCTAATGAAGATGGGTGTTGGACATCAGTCCAGCTTCTAACAGAGCCTCCTGACCCAAATCCAGCATTGTCTGCCGCAGTCAGACGCACTGCCATATCTTTACAATAGATTATGCATTTTAATGATGTACTGATATGCCATTATAATGTACCTTTTTTGTTGTAAGCATGCTATGTTGCATATAAATAAGTCAAATAAGTACCTAGTTATTAAGTTTTGATATCTGAATAACTCAGTATTAACTTTAATCTCTTTAGAGTGATAAGTCACAACATTAAGTAACCAATATGCTTAGCAAAAAACCTATTAAAATGTTATTTTAAAGCTTGCCATGATTATGTAAATTTATCACTCATATTTCTAATACTGCACTCTCAACACATTTAATTATTTTATATAGACAAAAGATTAAATGCATATTCTGTTTATCCACCTTGGTAAATAAACTTGTCTGAAAATTCACTGTTAGCTAATAAATCCCTTATATTCAACTAGGCCTCTTGAACATGTTTCCGTCTTAGGACAGAAAAGACATAAGACGCAGACATTTGTCTCTACCGCATTTCTAATGTATAGAAGCATTGTGACGTAAAACATATAGAAGAGACCGCCTGGGTGCCTGTCTCTTCTCGAGTCTCCTGTCTCCGTCTGCGTCTTATGTCTTTTATGTGTGTCCGTGCCCTAGGGTGAATTTTTTGGGTGAATAAATGGAATAACCTGATCCTGTAAACTAATTGGGTGAACAAGTAGATAAACATTAACATTATAGTATAAACTGGCTGTCCAGATACTGTATTTACTGTGATTTAAATTTAGTAGAAAATGTATTCAGGTTGTACAAAAGATGTGACTTGATTGAAATATATATATTTTTTTTATATTAACGAGTTTTTATCATTCAGAATTTGCATAGGATCTTTATGTATGCAAGACTCGTTAAGGTGATCTTAAATATTCACACCTACACGGGTTGGTAGATGTGACATGTGTTCAGGTTTTTGTTTCTATGTGCTGCCAGTATCCTTCACTGCTTTGAGAGCTGGAATAGTTTACACAAATGCAAGTGCCGGTTTGGTTTTAAACAAGTTGTAAGTTGTGACCGCTACCATTGCTCAGAATCATTAGTATGTAGTTATTATACTGCTATTAATTATACTTATCAAGACACCATGCAGACAAAGCCTCGAAATTATGTAAATTAGCACAGTAGTTTTCAAGAGATGAGTGGACCAAACTATGTGAGATAGGTATCAATAGTTTCTCTCTCTCTTGCAAATTACAATTATTTGGACCCTTTAGGTCAAATTTCTTCAGACATTTAAAAAAAAAAAAAATTAAATTTGCAGCCAGGCCAAACACCCTGTTTTTATTATACAGGGTGTTCATTAAGGGTTGATTTTTCCAACACTTGATATTTACCTATACTTGATAATTATATATCTATTAATAACCCTGAAGAATAATTTTGAATATTTGACACTTCTATACAATATCTGTCAGACCTCCATTTTAATCCATAAATAAAAATTATCTGTAGATTGAAAAATGAGCCCAAAATGAAGTAGGTATCCGGATTGAATAGCTACCAGAGCATTAATCGTTCCAAATATAAGATGCATGATTTTCAGTTTCAATTTAATTGCTTACAGTATACAATAAAATTGATGCAACAAATTACTTACATCGTCTAAATGATGATTGTTTAGACAAAGAAACTTTTATTGTTGCTGCAACTTAATTAAAGCCATAGGCAATGAAATTGCACAGTGTAAATCAGTCTTTAGGTCATAAAACGACTTATCCCAAATGGTAATATGCACTTTGTTCCAGTTATAGAACTTCGATAACTTAAGTACCTACTTTTGATAATTTAGTTTTTAAGGTTATGTTAACTTAAATATGGAATGGCATTTTGAAAAGCTTAACATTTTTAGGTTATGTGTAAATGATGAAATTTGGGATTTTTAAATAAAAAAATAACAAATTTTCAGTAATAAATTTATAATTAGAAATGCAAAGGAGATAACATTCTGTACCCCATCTCACAACAGTAGCATATTACACAATCACAAAATATCCATTCACTACAATGTTCTAATTTAAAACTAACGTGTAAACAGAATCAGAACCACAAAACTAAAAACTACCACAAATTCAATTTTGAATTTTCGCCAGAATGTCGGACTCTCTGAAGAGGTGGTACTCCCTTTCATCATTTTCTAGAGATACTTTGGTACCACCGTATTCTGGAAGGAGTACTTTGTCGCCAACCTTGACTAATATAGGAATGAAGTCACCATTTTCTTTTCTGGAGCCAGGTCCCACAGCAACAACTTCTCCATGAAGGACTTTGGTCTGGGCCTTCTCGGGGATGACGATGCCGCCAGCGGTTTTTGTAACAGCTTCAGCCCTTTTAATAAGGACGCGGTCCAGTAGAGGAATCAAATTTTTCATTACGCTCATTTTGTCTGCTGTCAACAATCGCAGATCGCTCCGAAACAAATGAAGAAATTGATTGTGATACCTCTGAAATTCTAATCTAGAATATTCGAGCTTTACCGACCGGCGATTGTACAATTTTGACAATAGTTCATTCATCTCAATTTATCCATGTGTTTACGGAGTTGCCTAATTTAAAAAATAGTTTTTTTTTTATTATTATAAAATATTCCCTAATACGTAATAGTACCTAAACCCATTAATCTTAAAACTAATGATTATCAATTATTTAGTATTGACTTGTGATGGAATAATAAAATGAAAGACATGAAAGTATATATAATATACGTAATGTCGAAGTAACGACCTCTAGTGACGAGTAGCAATACCAATGAATTAGCGCTTAACTTTTAATACGTCAAAGTCATAGCAGATGGCACTTTTAAGAAAGTCCCATCTGCTATGACTTTTTAAATTAATATTTCATTTTTATTTAAAAAACACAATTGATATACTTAAAAAAAAATGCACATAAAAGTAGACTTAGTAGACAAAGCCGTGCCGTGCTGTGTGCCCTTAAGTGTCCGCGAGCCAATACTAGTTTGGGCTAAGGATCTTCCTTTTTCTAGGGAGGACGAGTGCACTTTACACCCTGTTCCTCATACCTCCACCCTACAAATCTACGTGAATTTATCACACTATTTTCCCACTTTTAAGTTTATTTAATTAAATTTTAAATATATCAAGTTTTTTATCCGCATGGTCCGTACAGATAGCTTATCAAGCTACTACAATCTGTAAAATTTCTTTATTTTCCACTTTATCACTGAAGCATTCAGGTGCAAAGTTGTTTGGAATTTTACAGTTTCGGGTAGCTTAACCTGGAGTTACACAGAAAAACTAATGGAAAAGAAACACTACAAAACTAAACTTTAGAAATAAGAACAGGCAAAAAGTAATGGGTAAATTTTGAATAAACGACCACTTAATACTTAATTTTTGGTAAACAAAACAACACGCGACAAGTAAGTCTATCTATAATATTTTCTGGTAATTTCTTCAAATATTGGTATTCGTTCTCCGCCGTAGTTGGAGCACAAGGACAGGTCCTTGTTAATCAACATGTAGAACTGTTCACTGGTGCTGTAGGGAGGCCAGTAGACTGGCACGAGAGTACTGGTGTTCGGGGTGGGGTTCCTGAAAAAAAGAAACACACACACATTAACAAACTTTTAAACCGGTTAATAAGTACCCAGTTATAATTCCATGTGAAGCCTGATGGTGAAGGTGATATACATAAGTTTACGTTTAAATCTCTATAATTCATGCCTAGAAAGGCTGTGAAGGAATGTTAAGATTTTTTTTTAATTAAAAAAAACCTTACTAAATAATTCGCTAAATATTATTTAGTAAGTAATAGCTAAGGCCCCTGGTTTCATCCTCGTAGGATTCGATCCAGTGGGAAGATCGCTATAAAAAGTATACTATGTGTTTGTTACTTATTCCTGGTTATAAACCCAAACATCTATCCATACCTACTAACTAACTTTCGCTTTCATAATATTAGTATGATAAGTTAAGTATCCAAATATGTACTCACGAAGTTTTAGCGAAATTCGTCCACATAGTCGAAATTCTGTCTCGTACTGTAATATCATCTTGCGTGAGGTTCCGACGAGGTTCTATTTGTATTACATAAGCTGTATCATCCGCGTGGGCTGCTCCTTTCTTCATGACACGGCTTGCAGCTTTTATAAGGTTCAGAGTGCCGTCATATGAAAATTCATACATGTACAATGGTATTGCGTTTTTGACCATTAATTTTGAGCTAGCAATTATACCTCCGACAAATTCGAAGTCACCAAAAAAGTTGATAGCTGGCCTGTCGGTGTCATTTCCATTGTAATTGTCGTAGGCATGTCGCAGTCTTTCGTTATAATAATATGCATCAGTACTATTTAACGGAAATCTCCAATAATCGGCATAGTTCCGGGACATTGTAATTTCTTTGATATCCTGAGGTTTTAAACCAGCTATAATGAATCCTTCAGAATCTGTAAATCCTCTAAGAACCGGAACCTTATTGAATCTTCCGAATTTCAATAACAAATATGGGATATCTGTCAAAAATGCATCTCGAGTACCGAAATCTCTTTCAATGGTGGGGACAAAACCGTAGTATAGCCCTTTCCCCTTAATTAGTTCAGGTATTTTGTAAGTGGCGAGAACTATGTATTCCGCTGGAGTATTCATCAGATGATTATATATTGCTCGATAATCATTAGGTGCTCCCTGATATCTTAGTTCTAGTGCCAGTTTCCAAGCAAGATATTTGATTCTATCTGGAGTTTCTATTGCCCAAGGATTGAGTGCTGATCCGGATTGCATGATAGCTTTATGAAAGAGGCCACTGCTTAATTGAGAGAGCATGTGATACTCTACGGAGGCGGCTCCTGCGCCAATTCCGAAAATAGTGACGTCATTTCTGTCCCCTCCAAACATTTCAATATTTTCTTGAACCCATCTCAACGCCATGGTCTGATCTTTAAGTCCCATATTTCCAGCTGCTTCAGGTATATCCAAAGTAAGGAATCCAAGTGCACTGAGTCTGTAGTTCATAGTCACCACCACAACATTATGTTCTATTAGATAGTCGGGGCCATTTTCAAACTTTGCAAGTCCGTTGCCGAAAAAGAATCCTCCGCCATGGATAAAGACCATCACGGGCAGTAGGTGCATTATCAGTCCGGCTGTGGAGACCTTCGGTGTGGAGACATTGACGTAGAGGCAATCCTCACTGCCTCGTTGTCTTCTCTTGAATAGATCAATCTGTATGCAGAGATTTGACTCATTGTATATTGTGCTATTTCTTTCTCCAATCCATGGATCAGGTGGCTGGGGACTCTGAAATAGATGGGGATTGGTCAATATGAATACATATAATTATGTTCCATAATAGAAGTTTTACGTAATAAGGAGCTTTCTCACCTTAAATCTCAAGTTTCCTACAGGAGGCCTGGCGTAGGGTATATTAAGGAAATCATCGTATTCGAAACCGTTTTGAGTTTTCCTTCTAGCGCCTAAAAGCACACCTTGTTTTATTTGTACTTTTGTCGTCATTGTTCGAATTTATTATAGAACGTTATTACTAGTAACGTTGTGGACAAAGTTCTGATACAAGTATGTACGATGGACTTATATATGTATTAAGTTCTTATGAAAGATGTTCAGCAATCCTCAAACGTATCTTTGGTGTGCACAGTTACGAGTATAGTTTATAGTTATAACTTTCATTCGATATATAATATGTATATTTGGATTGGCTTATTTAACAGATAAATTCATAAATAAAATTTAAATAAATATTATAAGTATATAGAAAATAAGCTTAGTTTACAAAAAATATAAATTTACTTTTTGTTAACAAAGATTTTCCGTCACATTTGGCAAAATTTTAAAATACAGGCATTCGTTTCAGGAATGATTATGAATTTGATTTTATTTGATGAGTAGGCTATATATGGAGGAAGAAACATTCAACGCGGAAATTATAACCAGCACATGATTCTAGACGACCACTGCATATATTTTTTTGTTAGAAATCAAAGCAATGTACTGTTCTATAAAAATAAAAATTGCTGTCGTTGGACTGACCCAGAGAAGTGAAAACTGAAATCCTTTAAATCACAGTACAAAAAGTAAAAAAAAAAGAAAACAGAATCATCACGGTGTCGGTCACGCTCACACGAATTCAATGTTTTTACTCCGTCCAAAAAAAGTGCAATAAAGAAAGAAAGAAAGAAAGAAAAATGCATTTATTGACATTACAACAAGATACATAAATTTTAAACTATAAAACCTGGCCTGTAATGCCAAAAGGGCGCTAATAACTACGCAGTTAAAGTGAAATCGAGACTTAGTGATCCTGTGATAAAACCAACGGAGACCCCACAGTTTTGTGGTTTCAGAATCATGCACGTATCTATGGATCCAAGGTTAATAGTTGCGCGTCGATCTCCCTTCTACCCAGTGTACTTAGGGGGAGCTTTTATCCTTAACCCGAAAAAGACGTTTATGTCATTCGGCGCTTTATTGGGCCGCTTCAAGCGGTGAGCAAATCAGACCGTTGATCATTTGCGTTAATGTAAAACAAGCTCGCGCTAAGCCCTCTATTTACTTACTTACACGCATAATAAAGCATAAAGTTTGAGAAACATTTGTATGTAAGTAAACTAAAAAAAGTAACTTGAATAGGTTGTTAGAGTGCGCAACGTTATTGTTATTACGTAACTAAGTAATGTTGGTACACAAAAGCATCTTCACTTATTATGTACTTACATAAATGTGAAGATGCTCTTATATCCCATACTGTAGTGACATATTGCTACAATCGTTATACCATGTACCTACTTGTTTGGTTCTAAAACATTTCGTTACGTATTGTACAAAAATATTGATATTTAATTAAAGTGTCAAAGGTCGACTCTGAATGCAAAATCAAAAGTCATTTATACACATTAGGCCGAGGTCACCCTAATTGGCCTTAATGGCTTTCACGCTTTTAATAAAAACATTTTGGAACATCTGTTTAAAATATTTAAGGGCGACTTTCTAATCTACCATAGGCCCTAGCTCTTCCGAAAGCACTAGGACGAGAGGTGGCGCAAAATTCCTTAGAAAAACTTACTTCTACAGTATGTTAAGAAAACCCTGTCCGACCCAAAAGGATAATAAAGGTTAGGTAAACACATGACCAAATATAATATAAAATTTTACGTAATCATCATAGTAGGTACCAATACAAATGAATTTTGAAATAATCTTTTTTTCCCGCGAATTAATTCCAACTTCCCCGAAATTTGGTAATTTTTAAAAGAGTGACAACACCGGTATTATTATGAGCGAATAGCGATGCGACCACGTGCCGCGTGCCCTGCCAACCACCGCCCGCGGAAGGGTCCTTACGCACATTTATTAAGTTACCTCTTTTTGCGAAATAATATTTATTTTTTTAGGGGGATTTTTTTTAAGTTTAGCCCGGTTTTGTATCCATTAGTTGAATCAGTTATCGATGCCTAACAACACCTTCACGGGTCGGACAGGGTTTTCTTAACATACTGTATATGATAGCAGGTATTTAAAATAATTAACAAATTAATAAAAAAGGAGGCCTTGGTAGTGGAATAATGTGGACTAATAATATGGTAATGATGTAGACTCAAAAAAAAAAATTAGTAGTTGTAATTATGTCAGATTTTTTTATTTAATAACTCAATAACAAGGCAATTAAATTTCAGAATCATTTATTATAACAGACTTAATTGATGATGTTACCAAAACTAAATACCAACCTCATTCAAACTATCGGTGATACTTTCTCATAATTTCCTCAAATATTGGTATTCGCTCTCTACCGTAGTTGGCTTGGATGAACAGGTCCTTGTTTATCACCATGTAGAATTGTTCGCCGCTGCTGTAGGGAGGCCAGTGTAGCGGCAGCAGGGGGCTTGTGTTGGGAGTAGGGTTACTGTAACGAAAAACGAGGAAAGCACTGAAACCAGGAAACGCTTAAACCTAACCTAACCTAACCAGTTGCTGGTCAAAACAGAGGAGCCATATAAATCATAAAAGTCATGAGACGAGAAGTTACTTTCGCATTGTCAGTCTTGGAGTAGGGAAACCGAAGGGATCACAATGTTTAAATATGATAAACATGTCTCTTCATTATCTATAAACGTCATTATTGTACGGACGACAGAAGGTCAAGCCACCCGAAACTGTCAAATATTCCCAAACAACTTTGTGCCTTAATGCTTTAGGGTTAAAGTTGAAAATCTAATAAAGAAATCTGACAGATTGTAGTAACTTGATATGCTGTCGTCTATACATATGTTCAAGAAAATAAATAATGACTTATGACATGTTACTCACGCAGTTTTGGCGAAATTGGTCCACAACTTGGAAATTCTGTTTCTAACAATAATATCGTCTTGGGTGAGTTTCGGAACGGGCTCGATTTGTATTGTGTAAGCTGTGTCGTCTCCGTGAGATGCTCCAGTTTTGTTCACTCGGTTCAGACTTTTAAACAAGTTGAGAGATCCATCAAACGTAAACTCATATAAATATAATGGCACTCCGTGCTTAACCAGTAATTTAGAGCTTTCGATAATACCACTGACAAATTCAAAATCTCCAAAGAAGTCGATAGCGGGTCTCTCGATATCATCACCTGTGTAGCTGTCGTAAACATATCGTAACCTTTCATTATAATAGACTGCATCAGTAGCATTTAACGGGTATCTCCAGAAATCGGCATAGTTCTTTAACGTAGTAACTTCTTTGATATCCTGTGGTTTAATGCCAGCTTCTATAAATCCTTCAGAATCAGTAAATCCCCTGAGAACCGGAACCTTGCTAAATTTTCCAGATTTTAATAATTCGTATGGAAGTTCTGTTAAAAATGCATCCCCAGTTCCTAAGTCCTTTTCAATCGTTGGTCCAAACCCAAAATAAACCCCTTTTACCATTAGCGGATTGGGAACTTTGTAAGCGGTTAATTCGATATCTTCTGCTGGGACCCTCATTAAATGATTGTATATTGCTTGATAATCGTTCATTGACCCTTGATATTCGAGTTCTTGTGCCAGCTTTAAAGCTAGGTTTTTGAGATTTTCTGGAGTGTCCATAGCCCAGGGATTTAGAACTGATCCTGACTGCATGATCGCTTTATGGAATAGACCTTTACTTAATGGAGAGAGCATATGATACTCCACAGAGGCCGCTCCTGCGCTGATCCCGAAAAGAGTGACATCATTCTTGTTCCCTCCAAAGTTTTCAATGTTCTCTTGAACCCATTTCAAAGCCATGACTTGATCTTTAAGTCCCATATTTCCTGCTGCTTCAGGCAGATCTAGAGATAAAAATCCAAAAGCGCTGAGCCTGTAGTTCATGGTGACGACGACAACATTGTGTTCAATTAAATAATCAGGACCATTTTCGAATTTTGCAAGTCCATTTCCAAATACAAATCCTCCCCCGTGTATAAACACCATTACAGGCAATAGCTGCATTAACAGCCCTGCTACAGGTACCTTCGGTGTGGAGACGTTGACGTAGAGGCAGTCCTCACTACCGCGATGTTTTCTCTTGAATATATCATAGTGTATGCAAAGATTGGATTCGTTGTATATTGTCGCATCTCTTTCGCCGATCCATGGCTCTGGTGGTTGAGGACTCTGGAATGAATGCAAACGTTTTGTGTTAAAAGTATTTATTTTGCAAAGCTATTATAGTCAACAATATAACATCTTTGCAGCCTTTATCAACATGAACTTTGCTAAATTTCTATGAAACAAAGTCGATTGTTACCCTAAAACGCTGATCTTCTACAGGAGGTTTAGCGTAAGGAATATTAAGAAAATCATCATATTCGAAACCACTTCGAGTTTTTCTTCTTGCACCAACTAGGACACCTTGCTTCGTTGTCACTCTTGTCGCCATTTTAATTTAAAATCACCTGCTGGTATACGTCCGTAATTATACACGTGAATTTGTAGACTGAAATGTAAGCTTTAAGTGTTTTATATAAAAAGGTGAGACGTTCAGCTCGAACTTTGTGTTACGTAAGTACGCAATTTGTGTGTGCAATTTTTGTCGTACTTCCATTGGTAGATACATATATTTTTCTCGGTAGCTATTGATAGTAAATCAAAGAATGTGTGCTGGTAGTAATTATATTTGGTTGGGGTACAAATAAAAATTAAATGAAATAAAAAAAATATTTACTAAAATAAGGTAGGTACATAAGGTGTTTCAGTGAATTTGTTTTAATATATCCTGCCAACACATGGCGTGAAAATTCACAAGACTTACACAGAGCAGCCAAACCATGTGTTTTTTAGTTTTCTGTGTATTTTCAGCACAAAATATCTAATCAGACGCAATCATCAATTATTATTATTTACAACAATTTTAGGTTGTGACCTACGTACATAATCATAGAAATGTTGATTCATGTCATATTAATGGTAAATGCCGCAATAGTGAATGTAGTACCTAACTACTAAGTTCAAAGTTTGAGTAACATTAATATAAAATATATGCGTATTGCGCAGCCACTTGCACGCGATGTTAGGATTAGTATTTCAATATGATTGAGCTTGAAGCAAGTTGAAGATTATTAATATGATATGATTTACGCGTCAAGTAGCGCCATCTGCAATGACACATAATGTTTGGAACTAAGCAGTGGGGAGTGATTCCACATTTGGTGTATAGATGGCGTTAACGATTCTAGTAGTACGTATTAATTTCTTCCTGTTTTTGTACTTCCCGGACTTTTGGTGGTTTACTGGATAGCTGCTGTTTCCTAGAAGTGCATTTTGATAATATAGGTACAGATTTTTGTTCCTTTCTTAACAGTATTATCAATTCTATTTTAGTTCCTTAATTTGACTTGAGGATCATTGCCGCTTTGCTGTACTGCAGGGCTATTGCGAAACACATTATCAGTAGTAATGGGTTTCATTTTGACAGTTTAACAACATTCATTGCGTTATTTACGTTGTTGAGCAGACACATTTTTCGAACATAATAAGCAATGGATTAGCAATATGCTTCAAAATGATTCCAACTGACAGTAATAGTGTGTTACGCAATTAGAGTGCTGGACCATGATCCTTCCTTATTTTTGAATATAGACCATATTAAATAAAATGTATGGATCGTGACTACCAACTTGGAGATGTTGTTCTGATTAATGTTTTTATCGCTATTCTAACTACATAATTTTATGATTATTAATGAGGTTCGGTGATTACGCACTGAATTTATATCGAATACTTTTGGACGTTAGTGTCATTTGGGAACGCGCATGAGTCGTGTCCGCAATCATCAAGTACGCACTCACCGCGGCGCCGTGACTGCCTGAGGAATGTGCGCCGGCGCCGGCCAGTCTCGGACACACCTGCGCGCGCACCAATTGTGCACACAATCACGCCACACCACCCACACACGTCTGCTAAGCCCTGTACGCACGGGGAATGAACTGACTCTATACAAAAGAAGCTGGGCAGCGCTCGCGCATCGCGATTTATGGCCGCCTCCGCGCTTGCGCGGTCACTTGAAAGCACAGACCGGCCCTGCCGCCATTGTACCAATGCGAATACAGTTTGACGGCTCTTGAATACTTAATTGACACTTAATCACGCAACGCATAGGATACGGTATGAATTACTAAGGAAACAGCCCGCGCAAATACCTGAGAAACAATACTGACGGCTTATGGAAGAAGATAATGAAGAAGAATAGCCGCTAGCCTTGTATGAGCCTTTGTATTGAATTGAGTTCGTTATAAAAAAAAAAAATAATAATATCGTGAAATCTTTCACCGCATAAGTGGGTATTGCGTTGAAAAAAACATTAGAGTACTTACATACTACTGCTAAAACTTCACGCCTTCAAAAAAAGTCGCTAAATCCGTTAAGTTCAATGTCGATCAGGATTAGCCTAGTCGAGTACAGCATTTTCAATAATTCAGCATTCGATAACTATTGGTTTTCTGGTAATTCAAACTTCCGTAAACCGAAGAGTAACTTTCCTACATATTATATTAATAAACATGCTTATCTACAAAGTTTTTTTTTCCAAAATAACCATAAAGGAGCCGATATTTTCGCACAAATATTAATTGTATTGGTATGTACAACAAATAGATAAAATTGTCTGAAAGGAACCCGGGTATTTATAGAGACTGATTCAATGAATTCAAATACTTTTTGCTGGTCTGGAAAACAGTAAAAAAATCGTGATCGGGTTCACACGAAGCACACAGCATTTCGCAAACTATTCACGTGTTCGAGTGTAGGGTGTCTGTTTTATATTGCCGAAAATACAAGATAGATATTATAGTATTTTATATTAGTATTATATAAGTTTTGTATAGGATACCATAATTATAAACGTCAGTAATATTTTCATTGTACTTATAGTTTTGTAAACCTATTAAGATTGTTATTAAATAAACGTGTTTGCCTTGTATAAGTAAGCCCATTCGCCAGAGAAGAAATTTGCGTACCTTGATCACGCTTTTCTCCCTTCATAACTCCTCCTTCTTATCTTGTGCCTCAATTCCAATATTTGTGTTCTTCACACACGAAGAATCTGCTTTTTTCTAACAATCTTCTCTTACTTGGTCCTTCACATACATCAGACTTTGTTCATTCTTCATTTTATATTCAGTCCATTCTTCTGTGGAATGCGCTACCTCTTGATATCAGGATGGCCACCAACTTAGCATTTAAGCGGAAATTGCAAGTTATTTTCTAAACAATTAGGGTAGAGCCATCTCTACACCTCTCTCCCAAGTTTTAGTTATTTTTTGTATGTGTATATTATTTATATAGTTTATTTTAGTATTTTTTTTTAAACTTGTGTTAAGAGTTTTTTCCTTATTACTGTTTTCAACTAAAGTATCTGCCATAAAAAAAAATCCACCATAGTTGACTGATAGAGAATGCTTAAGGCATTAAGTCCGCCTCTGTACATTTCCTTGTGCGAAAGTATAAATAAATAATATTATGTGTATGTCAAATCCTAGGTATATAGTTACAGAAAATAAATGTTTTAACATTTATCATTTAAAAAGTATGCGGTCCTGCAGCACTAATTGCTATCAGGCTTTACTACAGTTGAGGTTACAAAGTTTCTACGTATCAGGCCAAAGTGGTTTCCTCTTAAACCCAGAATGTCATCGGGAATGATTTCCACTAATTTCCACTGTGTTTATGTTAAACATTACTCAAGTAAAATGAATAAATCTGTGTATTTTTACGCTTTTCTTCCAAGTACATTATATACATTATTAAATGTATGCTTAAAAAAAAAAAATATTTCAATTCAAATAATTAAATTATGTCATGCTTCCCCAAACGTGGTTAAACTACGATAAAAAGTTGCGATAATAGCGCGGATGTTAAAAGCGTACAAAATAACACAACAAACATGGCACAACAGAGAACTCTGTATGGCCATATATGAACATGGCCATAATAACTTTGCAGATGATAAAATTTGTACATCCTTATGATTACGGAGTAAGGTTTAAAGTGGTGTAAAATATTGGAGATGAGGATAGTGAACGGGTTTGCATCAGAGATCGTGGTCGGTTCTCACGACACGACGACGGAACACAGGTGCGCATCCGGCTATCTCGCCTGCGCGGGATTCGAATCAGTTTAGTGAAGCGTTCTAATTGTGGTGCCGAAACAAAGATCAATGATTCGAGCAAATGTCCGTTGGAAATCTGATAACTGGTTTGAAGCATCAGTTAAAAGATACACTTCGTAATGGCGCAGATAGTTATTGTTATTGATATACATTCAGGTAAGAGATAAACAGCAGACAATTTGTACTACTAAATTTGTTTTAAAATTATTTACACTTATTTCTAAATGTAAATAATTTTAACGAAAAATTCTTATTGCGTACTAAAACTTAATTTTATATAATATCTAGGTACTTACTTACTTTACCCGCTATTACTATCAGTTGGATTCATTTCAAAGCATATTGTTATAATCCATTGCTCCATGTGTTATGCGGAAATGAGTCTGCTCAACAACTTAAATAACGCAATGAATATTGTTGGACTGTCAAAATGGTACCCCTTGCTACTACGGTACCGCAATGGAGTCGGTCTTGCTGCAAAGCAATGTTTTGTTGCGCGTATTAGTTATCCGAGGGATCCTCCTTTCCTTCAAAATAGTTTTTGGTTCAAGGGGCGAGGGTAATTTAATTTGGGTATATGTGGTTAGGCACCAATTCACCAGCTAATATGACTTGGACGTTAATCTTCATTATTTTATTTGTCTTCATAGTTTTTTTTATTAAGTCGTGGTGGCCTAGTGGTTAAAAGTCGTGGTGGCCTAGTGGTTAAAACACCAGCCTCTCAAGTATGAGTGCGCGGGTTCGATTCCAAGTCAGGCAAGTAACAATGTAACTTTTCTAAAGTTATATGTACTTTCTAAGTATATCTTGGACACCAATGACTGAAGGTGAAGGAAAACATCTTGAGGAAACCTGGACTTTAAGTCTGAAATCGCCAACCCGCATTGAGCAAGCGTGGTGATTACGTTCAATCCTTCTCTATATGAGAGGAGACCTTTGCCCAGCAGTGGCACGGTAAAAGGTTGATAATGATGATTTTATTTGTATGTTTAATCATGACGGGTCAGGCCAGGATTTGGTGTAGGCAAACACTGCAGTCCATGTTGGTAATTCTTTCATACTGTTTAAATAATATACGTACTTTTATTGCAAACAAAATGCCCACAAGTATGTAGAATACATATGACATAGAGGCGTGTAATTCAATAACAATTTATAAAGTTTGTTCATTTTAATATTTAGTTCAATACCACTAGAAACCTGATTTAACGCCATCTACCGTCAAAGTGATGAATTAAGTTCAGTCTTGGAAAGTGAAAGAATTTGGGTCCGCCCGGCAGGACTCAAGTATGAACGAACCATAGACGAATGTATTGAATAGGTACAACGTCAGGTTTGAGGTTATATTATAATCAACCAGTTTATCTTTCCTATAAATTACACACAGAGTCATTTTGGTATTACTATAATCTTTGTAATCGACTCGGTAGCAGTTGTGCTATCAGTGTTGTTTTAAGTTTGTGTTTATTTATCCATTAATAATGACGGAACAACTGGTAGTGGAAACTGAACAGGGTAAAATAAGAGGGCAAGTGCTGAAGACTTCCGAGGATTTCGAGTATTGTATTTTCAAAGGGATTCCTTATGCGAAACCACCTGTAGGCGAATTGAGATTTTGCGTAAGTACCTGTCTGATGTTGTATTTATTTGCTATGAGACTATCGATTGCATTTAAAGATAATATTTCCCTTGCCTTGACTAATCAAAGTTTTTAAAAATCTGCCGTAGTAAAAAACAATCAAGTTACTATCACCCTAAAGAATGTTTTTTAATAAATACTTCTCATGCTTACATAAAGTACCTATTGCGAAAGTGAATGTTGGTGCTTACCTATTGCTGAACTTGAATCTGTCTAATGTTACTTGTACCTACAGTCGACTGCACACCAAGCTACTACAATGTGCCAGATTTCTTTATTACATTTTCAATTTTATGTATAAAACAATAAGGCTTAAAATTGATTGGGAATTTCTGACAGTTTCGGGTATGTTGACCTGCTGTCGTCCGTATTTTCTTTGTTTTTTTTTTCTCTATTTAGTTTAGTAATCGGTCTAATGTTTCTTGTACTTTATTTGTTTGTAATGTAATAAGTGTAACTATGAATAATAACGTTGGTATTAAAAAAAAAATGATAAGAAAACCACGTGAATTCAAAGTCAACAAAGAAGAAGATAAAATTGTATGTATTAGGGACTTCGTAAGTATAAGATACATATAGAGTATATACAGACACATATACCTAGAAAAAAAATATCTTGTATCATGAAGGCCCCATGTTATCATTTATCAAATAACGATTTGGAACGCAGCATGCGTTCATTTTCCTACAGTAGATAGAGGCTGATAAAATCTTATTGGTCAACTGATAGACCCAATAAAATAATAAATTGTATACCTTTATAGTAATATCCGTAAAGAGCCATCTTATTTCTTAATTACTCTTGATAGTCATTGATTTCTTTTTGTTTAGATAAAGGTAAGCGAATAGGCTCGGACCTATAAATAAAGTACCTACGCACGAATCTGGCGACTTTCGTTTACTACGGTTTGGACCAGTAAGCACCCTAATTGAGTAACACACTAAATTAATCAGTCGGAATAATTTCGAAGGATATTGCTATTCCATTGCTCCATGTGTTCAAAAATATGTCTGCTAAGCAATTTAAATAACGCAATGAATGTTGTTGAACTGTCAAAATGATATAGTATTTCGCAATTACTCTGCTGGTCTACTAGTGCTCTTATATGTCGAGGCATTGTATGTTTGCAGTGCATAACTAACTCCAATTCCCTTGTTCACAAATTAACATCTTTTTCCTTTTATTTCGTTATGAAAAAGGAGAGCAAAAAAAACATTAGTTCTGTCAAATTAGGATGTTCTATAGACAGTTTTGATGTGATCAAAAATATGTCAATTTACGCCAGGCACTGACTAATTTGACGAAGAGTTTTGACAGGAAAGCCAAGAGACGTGTCACGCGCATTTTTCAATGGACTTTTAAAATTATTTATGGTGTCGTTTACTAAATAAAAACGCGTGATTTATGTAGTAAAAAGTGCATTCAGTGAATAATTCATAAAGAACATTGAAAAATCGCAGCATAGTGGCCACATCATGGCTTTGCATCAAATCTCCTAGTAGGCGGTTCACGCGGCCGTTTTTGAACTGTTATTGGCGTTATCCGCCATTATTGTGAAATAAAATTTTTAAAGAATTTCTATAATTTGTTACACGTGTTATTGGCAAAATTGTGGTATCTAACCACAGAAGCATTGAAGAGTTGAAGTAGCATTCACTCTAAAGAAAAGAAAGAAAGAAGACTAATTTGACAAGAGTAAACTAATATTTATCTTCTGTCCTTTACCTTAATAGAAAGAATAACATGCACTGAACTTAAATTTGTGAACAAGAAATAGTGGCCATTATTTCGTAAATAGTGGCCATTATCTCGTAAATTTTATTTAATGTAATTGCGTATGATACAAGTAATTCATAGAAAGTTTTCATTCTTTTAAGATCCCCCAACCACCGGATTCTTGGGATGGAATCAGAGATGGAACCAAAGACTGCAACACATGTGCACAATTTGACAGTGCTGATAACGTCATAACAGGAGATGAGGATTGTTTATATTTGAATGTGTATACGCCGAAATCTTTAACAAGTGGCGAGTCATTGCCAGTGATGGTTTTCCTTCACGGAGGCGGTTTTCTCTTTGGAAATGGCACAGATATTTCGGCTCATGGCCCAGATTTTCTCATTCGTAATAAAGTAGTGATTGTCAGCATAAACTACCGACTCGGGATACTCGGATTTCTGGCTTTAAATTTAAAGGGTGCTCCAGGAAACATGGGCTTGAGAGATCAAGTACAAGCACTAAAATGGGTTCAGAAAAATATAGTGAACTTCGGTGGAGACCCAAAAAGTGTGACTATTTTCGGAATCAGCGCCGGCGCTGCGAGCGTCGAGTATCTCCTTTTGTCGCCCATGGCTAAAGGTCTATTCCATAAAGCCATTGCTCAGTCCGGTTCATCTCTATTACACTGGGCTCACACAGATAGTCAAAGCATTTGTTCATTAGCCTCGAAGATACCTATGCTCCATGGTGAAACTGTAAGAGACAACGACCAGTTGTTAGAATACTTAAAAAAAATGTCGACGAAAGATTTAATTGCCGATTCAATGAAGGTTTTATCGGATATAAAACCACGAGGAGGTCTTTATTTCGGCTTTGTGCCAACTGTAGAAGCACCTGCTGATTGGGAACCATTTTTAAGTAAGCCTCCATATGAGTTGTTAACTAAAGGAGAATTTCACAAAGTGCCTTATATCACAGGATTTTGTTCACGAGAGGGACTTATTATGATATCCCACAAAAAAGTAATTCTGGATAAATTCCTCCAACAAAAAGTTTTCACAGACTATTTTCCGTTTCATCTTACTGGTTCAGAAAGCACTATTATAGAACAGAGACTAAAGAGAAATTATTTGGAAGCTGAAAAATTGTACCCAGACCAGGATGCTTATGCTATAGATTTCTTTTCGGATGTCGACTTTATTGGAGGTATTTATGTCGCTGCTACATTAATGGCCAAACACAATGCTCCCATATTTATGTATGAGTTCTCTTACGATGGAGGTTTTAATTACATAAAGAAGTGCTTTGACATCAAGCTACAAGGGGCGTGTCACGGCGATGATGGCGGGTACATAGCGAAGAGTAACAAATTGACCGGACCCTTCACTGATTTAGACAGAGCGGTGCGGAATACTATGAACCAAATGTGGGTGAATTTTGCTGGCTGTGGGTGAGTGAAATATCAATTTTGCATTGTACGTCTGTATTACATTGCCATCTCTGTTTAAAATGAAAGCTGGTAGGCCATAAGATCGGCTGCCGGCAGAAGTTACCATCCACTAGATAAAGTCTTGCCGCTATGCGATTCGTCGTGTTCCGGCATGATGTCTGGCGAAGCCGTACAGAGGACAGTTTTGAGCAGTTGTGTTGCGATGTGTGCCTGGAACGATGCGTCAAATGTTGTTGGTCGTGGAGGGTGTCCAGTTCAATCTCCTTGTGGCGCAGCATCGTTAGGTTTAACATTGCATCACCTCGCTCGTCTCATTTTTTTTTAATGAATAGCCTCTTAATAAACTAGCGCGCTTTACCATCACTGTTTACTATAAGGCAGGATTGCGGTCAAGTACTAGCTTCTAATTAAAAAAAAGACAACAGGACAAAACCAATTTGTATTCGCATGCAATTGCCCCCTAAATAGGCGATAAGCATTTATTTAGAAGAACACTAAACACGATACTTACCAAATTTACATGGTACCAAAACTAAATCATTATCGTGTCAAATTTTAAATTTCATTTTATGATTTCAGTGATCCTACACCGAGAGTAGATTCTTTGGTGACAACGAAATGGGAACCCACGACTGACACAAAATTAGCATGTTTAGTGATAGATCAGAGCTGTACAATGAAGTACGAAGTCTATCCTCAAAGGATGACACTCTTTGAAGAGATGTATAAAAATAAAGGGAGAACTATGGATGTAGTGGTATCTACATCGCCATAATGCAAACAGCGCCTCATACTGACACTCTCACGCAAATCCTACATCTCGCAAACAGAGATTATGATTATGATTATAGAATAGAGAGATACATACAACTTCCCGACATCATCCCTTGCGCAATGACTGCCAGACACAATACTCGTCTGGTTGGTGGATCCTCCCTTTTCCTTACCTTTTTGATGACTGAACATTACATCCTGTCATTTAAAACCTAAACACTAACTAAAATACGTATTTATAAGCTAAAATGTATTAGGCTCTTATGCTATTGTGATATATGTATGTACATACAATCAACGCAATACTGGCTACTTATTATAATAGGGTACCAACTTTACACTATACAGTAATATATTGAAAATTTCCGAATGTGTTAATTTATTTTGAAAGTTTCCCAATTCTACATTGCCCTAAGACTTGGTTTCAAAGGAAGGACGCAGCAGGAGCAGCACAGATTAAAATCTTTGCTAGAGGAACTATGAACCCTTAGCCGTGTGTTATTATCGAAGTTAAAATTTCTTTAGCGGCGTTATGCACTTTTGGGGTGGGTAAAAATGTTAAGACTCGCGTCAGGACACGTGACTGTGATCGAAAATTAGTAAAACGGAGGAAGAGTAGGTATTAGGTATATGTGATTATTTGTACATTATTATAGTCTGCTTCGAGTAACCACTGACGGTGACTGCTGATGACTCGACGGTCTGTAAACTTGTAAAATTCGTGAAAACATTCCCTAACAAATCAAATCAAAAGTCATTTATGTAAACTAGGCTGAGAATCCGCACTTGTCCCACAAAACGTCCAGCCATCGATACCTAGGGCTTTCGCTGGGAAAAAGTGGCGGAACAAACTCCCCAGCAGCACAGCTGTCTGTTAATTAAAAAAAACACATGTCTTTGTACAATGCTATTGTAGGTAATATTATTTATCATATATATATCATTAAAATGGAAATGTATGTAAATACGTAAAAACCTTATTACCTAAATAAAAGCCCCAGGTATAAAGGGCGTGATAGCTCACATATTTAGGCATTGTAAAAAAGCAAATTACATATATGCCTGTTATTACATGTATGCCTCCATGTGTTATGCGGAAATGAGTCTGCTCAACAACTTAAATAACGCAATGAATATTGTTGGACTGTCAAAATGGTACCCCTTGCTACTACGGTACCGCAATGGAGTCGGTCTTGCTGCAAAGCAATGTTTTGTTGCGCGTATTAGTTATCCGAGGGATCCTCCTTTCCTTCAAAATAGTTTTTGGTTCAAGGGGTGAGGGTAATTTAATTTGGGTATATGTGGTTATACACCAATTCACCAGCTAATATGACTTGGACGTTAATCTTCATTATTATATTTGTCTTCATAGTTTTTTTTATAAGTCGTGGTGGCCTAGTGGTTAAAAGTCGTGGTGGCCTAGTGGTTAAAACACCAGCCTCTCAAGTATGAGTGCGCGGGTTCGATTCCAAGTCAGGCAAGTACCAATGTAACTTTTCTAAAGTTATATGTACTTTCTAAGTATATCTTGGACACCAATGACTGAAGGTGAAGGAAAACATCTTGAGGAAACCTGGACTTTAAGTCTGAAATCGCCAACCCGCATTGAGCAAGCGTGGTGAATGGTGATTACGCTCAATCCTTCTCTATATGAGAGGAGACCTTTGCCCAGCAGTGGCACGGTAAAAGGTTGATAATGATGATTTTATTTGTATGTTTAATCATGACGGGTCAGGCCAGGATTTGGTGTAGGCAAACACTGCAGTCCATGTTGGTAATTCTTTCATACTGTTTAAATAATATACGTACTTTTATTGCAAACAAAATGCCCACAAGTATGTAGAATACATATGACATAGAGGCGTGTAATTCAATAACAATTTATAAAGTTTGTTCATTTTAATATTTAGTTCAATACCACTAGAAACCTGATTTAACGCCATCTACCGTCAAAGTGATGAATTAAGTTCAGCCTTGGAAAGTGAAAGAATTTGGGTCCGCCCGGCAGGACTCAAGTATGAACGAACCATAGACGAATGTATTGAATGGGTACAACGTCAGGTTTGAGGTTATATTTTAATCAACCAGTTTCTATAAATTACACACAGAGTCATTTTGGTATTACTATAATCTTTGTAATCGACTCGGTAGCAGTTGTGCTATCAGTGTTGTTTTAAGTTTGTGTTTATTTATCCATTAATAATGACGGAACAACTGGTAGTGGAAACTGAACAGGGTAAAATAAGAGGGGAAGTGCTGAAGACTTCCGAGGATTTCGAGTATTGTATTTTCAAAGGGATTCCTTATGCGAAACCGCCTGTTGGTGAATTGAGATTTTGCGTAAGTACCTGTCTGATGTTGTATTTATTTGACTATCGATTGCATTTAAAGATAATATTTCCCTTGCCTTCACTAATCAATGTTTTTAATAATCTGCCGTAGTAAAAACAATCAAGTTACTATCACCCTAAAGAATGTTTTTTAATAAATACTTCTCATGCTTACATAAAGTACCTATTGCGAAAGTGAATGTTGGTGCTTACCTATTGCTGAACTTGAATCTGTCTAATGTTACTTGTACTACAGTCGACTGCACACCAAGCTACTACAATTGCCAGATTTGTTTATTACATTTTCAATTTTATGTATAAAACAATAAGGCTTAAAATTGATTGGGAATTTCTGACAGTTTCGGGTATGTTGACCTGCTGTTGTCCGTATTTTCTTTGTTTTTTTTTCTCTATTTAGTTTAGTAATCGGTCTAATGTTTCTTGTACTTTATTTGTTTGTAATGTAATAAGTGTAACTATGAATAATAACATTGGTATTAAAAAAAAATGATAAGAAAACCACGTGAATTAAAAGTCAACAAAGAAGAAGATAAAATTGTATGTATTAGGGACTTCGTAAGTATAGATACATATAGAGTATATACAGACACATATACCTAGATAAAAAATATCTTGTATCATGAAGGCCCCATGTTACCATTTATCAAATAACGATTTGGAACACAGCATGCGTTCATTTTCCTACAGTAGAGAGAGGCTGATAAAATTTTATTGGTCAACTGATAGACCCAATAAAATAATAAATTGTATACCTTTATAGTAATATCCGTAAAGAGCTATCTTATTACTTAATTACTCTTGATAGTTATTGATTTCTTTTTGTTTAGATAAAGGTAAGCGAATAGGCTCGGACTTATAAATAAAGTACCTAGGCACGAATCTGGCGGCTTTCGTTTACTACCGTTTGGCCCAGTAAGCACTCTAATTGAGTAACACACTAAATTAATCAGTCGGAATAATTTCGAAGGATATTGCTATTCCATTGCTCCATGCGTTCAAAAATATGTCTGCTAAGCAATTTAAATAACGCAATGAATGTTGTTGAACTGTCAAAATGATATAGTATTTCGCAATTACTCTGCTGGTCTACTAGTGCTCTTATATGTCGAGGCATTGTATGTTTGCAGTGCATAACTTTAACCCCAATTCCCTTTTACACAAACTAACGTAGCAGAAAAACATTAGTTCTGTCAAATTAGGATGTTCTATAGGCAGTTTTGATGTGATCAAAAATATGTCAATTTACGGCAGGCACTGACTAATTTGACAAGAGTAAACTAATATTTATCTTATGTCCTTTACCTAAATAGAAAGAATAACATGCACTGAACTTAAATTTAGTTTAATTTGTGAACAAGAAATAGTCCCCATTATTTCGTAAATAGTGGCCGTTATCTCGTAAATTTTATTTAATGTAATTGCGTATGATACAAGTAATTCACAGAAAGTTTTCATTCTTTTAAGATCCCCCAACCACCGGATTCTTGGGATGGAATCAGAGATGGAACCAAAGACTGCAACACATGTGCACAATTTGACAGAGCTGAGAACGTCATAACAGGAGATGAGGATTGTTTATATTTGAATGTGTATACGCCGAAATCTTTTACAAGTGGCGAGTCATTGCCAGTGATGGTTTTCCTTCACGGAGGCGGTTTTGTCTTTGGAAATGGCACAGATATTTCGGCTCATGGCCCAGATTATCTCATTCGTAATAAAGTAGTGATTGTCAGCATAAACTACCGACTCGGGATACTCGGATTTCTGGCTTTAAATTTAAAGGGTGCTCCAGGAAACATGGGCTTGAGAGATCAAGTACAAGCACTAAAATGGGTTCAGAAAAATATAGTAAACTTCGGTGGAGACCCAAAAAGTGTGACTATCTTCGGAGTCAGTGCCGGCGCTGCGAGCGTCGAGTATCTCCTTTTGTCGCCCATGGCTAAAGGTCTATTCCATAAAGCCATTGCTCAGTCGGGTTCATCTCTATTGCACTGGGCTCACGCAGATAGTCAGAGCATTTGTTCATTAGCCTCGAAGATTCCTATGCTCCATGGAGAAACTATAAGAGACAAGGACCAGTTGTTACAATACTTAAAAAAAATGTCGACGAAAGATTTAATTGCCGATTCAATGAAGGTTTTATCGGATATAAAACCACGAGGAGGTCTTTATTACGGCTTTGTGCCAACTGTAGAAGCACCTGCTGATTGGGAACCATTTTTAAGTAAGCCTCCATATGAGTTGTTAACTAAAGGAGAATTTCACAAAGTGCCTTATATCACAGGATTTTGTTCACGAGAGGGACTTATTATGATATCCCACAAAAAAGTAATTCTGGATAAATTCCTCCAACAAAAAGTTTTCACAGACTATTTTCCGTTTCATCTTACTGGTTCAGAAAGCACTATTATAGAACAGAGACTAAAGAGAAATTATTTGGAAGCTGAAAAATTGTACCCAGACCAGGATGCTTATGCCATAGATTTCTTTTCGGATGTCGACTTTATTGGAGGTATTTATGTCGCTGCTACATTAATGGCCAAACACAATGCTCCCATATTTATGTATGAGTTCTCTTACGATGGAGGTTTTAATTACATAAAGAAGTGCTTTGACATCAAGCTACAAGGGGCGTGTCACGGCGATGATGGCGGGTACATAGCGAAGAGTAACAAATTGACCGGACCCTTCACTGATTTAGACAGAGCGGTGCGGAATACTATGAACCAAATGTGGGTGAATTTTGCTGGCTGTGGGTGAGTGAAATATCAATTTTGCATTGTACGTCTGTATTACATTGCCATCTCTGTTTAAAATGAAAGCTGGTAGGCCATAAGATCGGCTGCCGGCAGAAGTTACCATCCACTAGATAAAGTCTTGCCGCTATGCGATTCGTCGTGTTCCGGCATGATGTCTGGAGAAGCCGTACAGAGGACAGTTTTGAGCAGTTGTGTTGCGATGTGTGCCTGGAACGATGCGTCAAATGTTGTTGGTCGTGGAGGGCGTCCAGATCAATCTCCTTGTGGCGCAGCATCGTTAGGTTTAACATTGCATCACCTCGCTCGTCTCATTTTTTTTTTAATGAATAGCCTCTTAATAAACTAGCGCGCTTTACCATCACTGTTTACTATAAGGCAGGATTGCGGTCAAGTACTAGTTTCTAATTATAAAAAAAAGACAACAGGACAAAACCAATTTGTTTTCGCATACAATTGCCCCCTAAATAGGCGATAAGCATTTATTTAGAAGATCACTAAACACGATACTTACCAAATTTACATGGTACCAAAACTAAATTATTATCGTGTCACATTTTAAATTTCATTTTATGATTTCAGTGATCCTACACCGAGAGTAGATTCTTTGGTGACAACGAAATGGGAACCCACGACTGACACAAAATTAGCATGTTTAGTGATAGATCAGAGCTGTTCAATGAAGTACGAAGTCTATCCTCAAAGGATGACACTTTTTGAAGAGATGTATAAAAATAAAGGGAGAACTATGGATGTAGTGGTATCTACATCGCCATAATGCAAACAGCGCCTCATACTGACACTCTCACGCAAATCCTACATCTCGCAAACAGAGATTATGATTATGATTATAGAATAGAGAGATACATACAACTTCCCGACATCATCCCTTGCGCAATGACTGCCAGACACAATACTCGTCTGGTTGGTGGATCCTCCCTTTTCCTTACCTTTTTGATGAGTGAACATTACATCCTGTCATTTAAAACCTAAACACTAACTAAAATACGTATTTATAAGCTAAAATGTATTATGCTCTAATGTTATTGTGATATACGTATGTACATACAATCAACGCAATACTGGCTACTTATTATAATAGGGTACCAACTTTACACTATACAGTAATATATTGAAAATTTCCGAATGTGTTAATTTATTTTGAAAGTTTCCCAAATCTACATTGTCTTAAGACTTGGTTTCAAAGGAAGGACGCAGCAGGAGAAGCACAGATTAAAATCTATGCTAGAGGAACTATGTACCCTTAGCCGTGTGTTATTATCGATGTTAATTTTTTTTAGCGGCATTATGCACTTTTGAAGTGGGTAAAAATGTTAAGACTCGCGTCAGGACACGTGACTGTGATCGAAAATTAGTAAAACGGAGGAAGAGTAGGTATATGTGATTATTTGTACATTATTATAGTCTGCTTCGAGTATCCACTGATGGTGACTGCTGATGACTAGACGGGCTGTAAACTTGTAAAATTCATGTATTCAATTTGGGCGAAAACATTCCCTAACAAATTAAATCAAAAGTCATTTATTTAAATTAGGCTGAAAATCAGCACTTGTCCCACAAAAAGTCCAGCCATCGATACCTAGGGCTTTCGCTGGGAAAAAGTGGCGGAACAAACTCCCCAGCAGCACAGCTGTCTGTTAATTAAAAAAAACACATGTCTTTGTACAATACTATTGTAGGTAATATTATTTATCATAATATTATGCCAGCTAGCCACGCTAAAATACCAGCAAAGCAAAAACAAGAAATAAAGTATCATTAAAATGGAAATGTATGTAAATACGTAAAAACCTTATTACCTAAATAAACGCCCCAGGTATAAAGGGCGTGATAGTTCACATATTTAGGCATTGTAAAAAAGCAAATTACATATATGAACTCACAAAATGTGTCAGTATGCTAATTCTGGAGACCTTTTCAAAATCTATCTAGCTAACGTTCAAGTTTTAATTTTGTTTGCTTAGTTGTAATTTCTTTAATGCATGCTGCCTGTAAGTGAAGAGTACACCTTCGTGATAATATTGTCGTCCATTTTTACTTTTTTCATGGTTGTATATCCTTTGTTGGAGATCCTAAATAAATAAGATTTCACTCCTGCCAGCACTCCCAAGTTTTGCCAAGTTTGTCTGTCTGTCAGTCCGTCTGCGAATAATCTCGGTCATTGTTAGCACTGGAAAGTTGAAAGGACAATGCCAAGTCTCCATAGTAACTTTGGCTCAATATGAATTTGTTGTGTGCAGTGAATATTCTTACGTTTATTTGTGTGGTTTAATGTCAAAAGTATGTTTGTGTTTTCCATTTTTAAATTGAACTTGTAAGGAAGAAGTTATTCAGACATTTTAAATTGGAGGTTATGCATTTCTACGCAGAGAAAATTAAAGAACAAATAAACTGATGAATAGTTTTATTCTTTTTTACCATAATCATTCATTATCATCATCATCAATTTCATTATCAAATTCGATTAACAATTCATCAAGAAACTGTGCAGGGGGTTCAATAATCTTTTGATGGCGAGCCCACCCTAAATACCATAAAATGGTCATAATGTGGGAACAGCATCCCACAGTTCGTTTGCCTACCTTACAATTGCAATAATATTGACTTATTGCCTCTCTCCCATTTAAATTGTTATCAATCAAAACATACACAAAATATTCTTTTCTTCTTATATGGCGACTTTGAATTTTCACTCTTAAAAGCCAAGAGCTTTGAGAGAGAGACAATTGTTATCTTAGATTACTGATTGATGCCTCCCTACACACTTCTATCTTATATTGGCCACTAAAACGGATGTGTTCACCATAGTAAGATCGAGCCTGACGGAGTTGATAGGTACCACAAGTTATTAAAATCAAATCGTGATACTCAAGCTGAGGAAACTCAGTGACATTGCTGTTATCAACATTTATATTTGAGAAGTGTGTCCTTCTTCTAGTATAATTATTTTGTTTGATTGTATTAGTTTGGAACATTTTTTGTTGGATGATTTCTAGTGTAGTAGAGTGGTAGATTTTTGAGCAGCATCAAACCTGTCTGTAAGTGGTGGTCAACTATTGATTAGGGCAGCAGCGCTATATAAAAGTAAATCATGACATGTGGTGAAGCTCTGTTGTTGAGCTTGTGTCGGAATATTTTAAACAGCTGTTAAAAAATCCCATTCATAACTTCAATCACCCCATCTGCAGATAGTAACAGCTCGAGTTTTGCGTACTGGTGTTGATACAACAGAGGCTGTTGAAGGTTGATAAATACTTGATGATATAGGGTGTTTTAAGGTCCGTTGAACAAAATGGTAACTTCTTTGCCAACATGGGTGACAGATTACTTTACTATCTGTTGATCTGAGCTGTAACAAAAACAAAAATATCTTATTGCAATCAGAATAATACATATCAACCAGCAGCAACACATACAATCATTGAAAGATATTGCTTACCTGTAGTGGTGGAATCTGTTGCTCTATCACGCATCTGATAGTGTATTCTCTTTCTGAACGAGACCTACACGCAATGCATAACCGCAACCAATACAAAGATTTCGATGCAGAATGGATTCAGTTGGGGCATTGCTGCTTGTTCAATTAATAACCAACCGTATTAACAAACAACACTGTCATTTGGAATCTATAACAAACAAAATACAGTTATGTTACAATTCAACATTTAGCTCGGCTAAAATAGTTTACATTCTGTTAATATGAATCGTACTTTACCTCAGAAAGTGAAGTCCATTCCCGTAACAATGAACAATTAAGTATCGTCAGATTGAACTAAGCCACATTGCCTTCGGAACACATTTATACCACAATTAACACAACGTAATTGATGGGACATTGTCACAAAATGTGTGGTGGTATGAATATAACACAATAAGTCTGTAACTTAACGCAAACGCAGAGGGATTCGAAAAAAAAAACAACCGAACAGTATACTCCGACAACAACACAAGATGTGTCAATGTCAGACTGTCAGTTTAGACACGCGTGCAGGGTTGCTATTACAAGATTATTATGTAATCGATCGCAGATGAAAAATCGATTTCTAATCATCTATAAAACTTTTAACTGTAAAATAGGACGAAAATATAAACAAGAAAGAAAATAATGAGGTGGTAAATAAAAAGTAGAGTATTTTTTTTTATTTAGAATTATCTAAATAATAAAAAATATTTTTAAAATACAATTATCGATTACAGCGGCAGGAATTTATTTATTTAGCGTAATCGATTAAAGTGGCAAGATTGGCAACATTTTTTTTTATTTAAATCAGGAATATAAGAACTCAAATTAATTACTTATTAAAATGATTTTTTATTGGACAAGTTCCCGTAAAATACTAAACATATTTCTTTAATTTTGTATTTTATATTTAAATTGTAGGAGGTAAGAACTTTGTGAATTCGTGAGTTTAATTATAAAAGTTGTGTAGGCCGAAAGTTGGCTTTCTCCTTTGGTATTAATGGGGGTTCCATACACGTGAAGTGCAGAGGGTTTTTCCTTGTGATATATTGTTGGTTAGGTATTTAAAAATAAATAGAGGTTCACAAAACTAGTTTATATTTTCGAAAATAATCCCTCCAAAATTAAAAAAAAAATTGACCGCTGTCTAACTTTTGAACCATTATTTTAAAAAACATGAATAAAAATTCCCAAAATCTCACACGCTTTTGCCCGTTTTTTTTTTCTATGCGTTCTCAATGGTGCCTATTCGAGTTAGGTATTATAGGTAAATAATGTGGTTGTTATAGGTAAATAAGCAATGTTGTTTGCACTATTGTTAAATTTGTTTTAGAACATTAGTTTAAGTTAGCTTATTTTTTAAATTTTAATAATATCCTATTGTAACAACATATATGCCTATTTCTACTAATATTAACTCTGTTGATGGCAAACCAAAGAGATCACTATACATACCTATTATAACATAACACCCCTAGTTTTGGCGGGAAAGTCAAGCTAAGTGTCACGCTGATTTTTCATTGGACTTTTAAAATTATTTATAGTGTTGCTTACTAAATAAAAGTGCGTGATTTATGTAGTAAAAAGTGCATTCAGTAAATAATTCATAAAGAACAATGAAATATCGCAGCATAGTGGCCACATCATGACTTGTTCTCAAACCTCCATCGTAAGACAGTTCACGCGGCCGTCTTTTTCGACATGAACAATTCATTACGTGACATTGGCTAAATGCACAAACCGTGCGAAGCCATAAAAAAAAGAAAGAACATAACACCTATTGATCAATTTTCGGAAACACCAAATGTATGTTTAGTTTGGAAATACGAGATAATCTCAATTACTATTAATAAAATATATTCATGTCAATTTTCTGGCACGTAGGCAACCTGTAAATGGTCTTTGATGCAATGGCAAATAATTTTCATTATCCATTTAGTTGTTATATAGTAGATGTAACTTAGCCTGTTGCGGGGGCGCACTCAACCAGCATTCAGCCAAGACGCGGTGCTCGCTCGGAATGCACTAATACCATTATGGACTACGACATCGCTCGCTGCGAGTGGGTGGTACCACTTTACAATGGATAGACCTGCCTCTTAACTAAAAAAAAAAAAAAGATTTTTTTTCAGTAGGTTGTACATTTATCAGATAAGCATGTCCAATTGTCCATATGATAAGCTGATAAGCAGAATTGACAGTTAAAATTGTGGTGATGGTTCAGTCTGCTATTTTTATAAATTTGTCATTCCAACTTGATTCCATTATCATTGTGATTACGTAATCTGCTAAATTCTTAATGATCAATCAATTATTATCGCTCAATCATCTCATAATGGAATGGTTTATGGTGATAGAATGACATTGCCGTTTTGCCATTACCTACATAATATTATTTATAACCCGATAGTAGAAATGATTTTCTAAAAACTATTTTAACATTTATTAATAAAAAGTCGAGTGTCAGTGATTGACCACTGGAAAGCCATAATGACGCCATTTTGTTAGTAGAATACGAAACTTGTCAAAATCTTTGACTACAGTCACATATTTTTTGATTGCTTCAATAGACAACCTTGTTAAGTATGATTGTCAGTAAATTGTCTAGATTCATTCATTGATTTTACCTTACGTGTCCTTAAATTGGATAGAGAACAGTCATTATTGACCCTCACGTCAAGATTTAGTTTAATTGACCATTTAGACATGACCCACTAAATAAAGCGACGTGCAACATTTCGCAAGGTCACCTAACTAAACAATCTACTTCTGCTGCTCGACTTTCAGCTCTCCGAACTCGAATTTACACTACCTTAACTTTCAGTTACCTATCGTTCAATTTAAGTAATCTTTTCCTCTTCATATTGAGAAATCGGAAAGAAAAGAAAGGAAGAAAAATCGTTCTGCACAAACAAAAGACATTACAAATAAAATAAGCACAAGCACACGGATCTTATGCAATACAAGAATTTTGAATTTATGATGCGTTCCATCATTCCATTCATTATTTGAATATTTTCATCGTAGGGTCTATGACTTTGTGCGTCTATGCAGCCGGGTCACAGACTATAGTAGACTGGCCGTCGGCGCCAGCGAGTCGCGGTGTGAAATACTCAGGTGCATCCGAACCTGCCCACGGATTTTGTACAGTATGCTCTTTTTATGTTCTAAATAGGCCGTCGGTAATTTATTGCTATAGAAAACTAAGAGAGTGCAATGCAAGTCTAGTATTGTCTGTATGGCTTTGAGTATTTTCTTCTTTTTGTACTTTTTTGACTTTTTGTGGAGTGCTAAATAATCTCACATTGAATAGTTTTCTTAAACGTCTGTTTCATAAATTTTGTTATGGAAGATAAAAAAATTATAAAGCGAAGAAACAAAAATTCAGTTATTATTATGGTGTAATTATGGGATTCCGTATTTTTGTAATTATGCTGCCTTATTCATAAACGTTGCCTAAAGTTACCTAGTGATTAGTGACTGTTTAACCATACATTTTTGACGTTAAACGTCACTTTACTTTAATCATCGTTTATGAATAAAACCCTTAAACACTATGGTGTTTGGAAATTACGTATGTATAAACAATGAATAAAGTTGTATGTAATGAATGAAAAATGTATGGTTGAAGAGTCACTAATCACTTAAGCTGAGTTGACTTTAAGCAGCGTTTATGAATAAGGGGGATTGGTGTTTTATTCTTCTTGTTTAATCGTTTCTTACATAGTCAAATTGGGGCATTTTCACGAACACAAGTAAATATATCTATTATATATATTATGTCTGTCTCTACTCTCGTCATTTATTCCTTTGTCTTGCAGTTTTGTTTAAGTAAGTATTTCATATTCCTTAGATTCAAAAGTTATGCATAGCAAAAGTAATCCCGCTGTATTATTAGAGCCAGTCGTCCCGGTATCCTTTCACAGCGGTGCGCGTGAGTCGTGATTTGATTGCCACAGAGCGAGACCAACATTGGCTCTTTTTCTTTTCGGCGGGCGTTTTACTTATTGTTGTCTTTTATGTCAATATCATTTGTCTCCAATTTTGACTCTTTTTCGTCAATATTTTTATACAATAAACACTTCGTAGATTTAATTATCAGGTACCTACAGCTGATCTTCAGAGAACAACTTAGAGAGCTGTAGAATTAATCTATATTAATATATAAAGCTGAAGAGTTTGTTTCAACACGCTAATCTCAGGAACTACTGGTCCGATTTGAAAAATTAGTTTGTGTTGGTTAGCGCAATAATCCAGGAAGGCTTTAGGCTATATAACATCACGCTGCGAACAATAGGAGCGGTGCATATAAAAAAAACGCCGGTGAAATTTCTTCCGTGACCCACATTTCGCTAGGTAATACCTACTTAAACAGTTATGGAAGAACTTTGCCTTATAAATAAAACTGTCAGATCCATATATCGACGCTGGAAAGCGATTTTGTCGTATCTGGAAAAAAGGCATTTTTATTTTATTGCATAATTGAATTCAGAAAAAGGTTTAGAAAAAGTCAACGTCGCCTCATAAAAAAGAAACATCGTAGAAATACGTTGATCAGACCGTCTGACGCAGTATTTATTTTTTTCTGAATTCAATTATGCAATAAAACAAAATTGCCTTTTTTCGAGATACGACAAAAACGCTTTCCAGCGTCGATATGTATCTATTGCCGAGAGTTTAGATATCGGAGGCCTGTGGAAGTGTTACTCTTTAATTTCCATATGTATTGCATCCTATTTCTGTTTTGGCACAAAAGTATCCTTTCGTAGCCTTGTAGCAAGATTGTCTGTTTAAAATTATAATGTCGATCAGATCTTGTACCCATTATTCAACCCACAAACTAGCTACATATTTACATTCCATTCAAGATTCTGCGCTTATTTGATATCCACGACGGCTGAACTTAGATGACGCAATCAATGACAAAAGTAGTGTTAAAATAACAACTTTGTTGGAACTTTTTCGTCATCTTTTTTGCACTCGCTTAGATTTAACGTATCGCGTGCACATGTTTTGCGTGCGGACCAAACGAACGATGTGTGCAAAAGAAGCAAGTTTTTGTGCGAATTTGCACACCACAAGGTTTTGCGTCGCGGATATTATCTGTCAAAACAAGATTGATTATACCTAATATATGAATAGGTATTAGATATACTTAGCATATGAAATCAGGCTGTGAACGTAAGAAAATCCTACTTTATAGTATACTAGCTGCGCCGCGCAGTTTTACCCGCGTAAGTAGTAGTGATTTAAAAAATTGATAAACAACTATTCTCATGCCTAACGAATTTATATATGAAATTTCATGAAAATCGGTTCAGCCGTTTTGGAGGAGTTCGAGGACAAACACTATGACAGAATATTTCTATAAAATAGATGAAGTATCACAAAAATGTATTACATAAGTACATTACCATTCTTATTTCTTCATTAATAATTTCTGTTTAAAATGTTTTCTTGGTTTTCGCTAGGTGTAAATCTAGAGCGTCATGAGAATCTATCCTAACCTATCGCTTGAGCCAGGTCAAGAGATGTTTGCAGCAAAAGTGATCAGGCCAAAATAAAAATACAAATAAGATACTGTTATTTTGGAGATTTGTCGGGGGCATACCCACGCTGCGTCTTCCGGTACGGGGGTAGTCGCTTCACGTAAAATATTGGAATTCGGATGAATCCAGTTAGACTGGAAGGTGACCTCAATACTGTTGGAAAAAGGCTAGGTAGGTGATGAATGTTTGCCACCTCACTGATGGGCCTCTCTCTATGACTTCCAGCTCTCTCAATAAAGGGCTAACGCACTTATTTCCACAAAACTTCACATCTTGTCATTTGCTCTCAAATCACGAAGCCCACGCTAAAATGGTATTGCCAGCAATTCTTGCCGAACCATATAAGTGTAACTGATTAACACCGACTCTTAACTTTACCCAATAGCACGTTGCTACATATTTGGTGTAACTATTTACTTCAGTTACGACACTATTCCTTTTTAAGAAAAAGACTATAGTTACTCGTAAACTTATTGGAAAAGTTTCATTTTTTTGTGCCTTTTTGTTTGCTGCGATTTCGACTATACGGCACTAATTTTAATTTAATAGTTACTACAGGTCTCGGCATATCCAAGCATTCGGGGGTTGAGGAAGGATTACATTCTCTCGATCCCTGGCGTAGGTGTAACATGCAATACCGGTGTAGCTTTTAATCAGTAAGAGATTGAAATACCCTGCTGCCTGCTCCAGGGCGGCGAGAATCCTTGAGGATTTTCCACCCAATTAAAAGAGATCTTGGATTGATGACACAATAAAAAAATCCCTACTTTACAACCTAATTTCTGATTTAGCCTTTCAGCCATTTGAATTTAACAGTTCATCCCCGTCTGGTCGGAGGATCCTCCCTTTTCTATGGAGGATGAGTGGAATTTTAACCCTGTTCCCCATACATCCACAAGGTGTTGTTCTGCAGGTGTGACGTATTCTCCTCTTCCTTTCACACTCACATTAACAGCCAGACTTTGAACAACGACTTGAAGGTTTTTGCGCGGTGGTAGGCCATAACATCGGCCGCCGGCAGAAGTTACCACCCACCAGACAAAGTCTTGCCGCCAAGCGATTTGTCGTGTTCCGGCATGATGTCTGGTGAAGCCGTATGGAGGACGGGTCCGAGCAGTTGTGTTGCGATGTGTGCCGGGTACGATGCGCCAAATGTTGTTGTGTTGGGAGTTTGGTCGTGGAAGGTCTTCGGATCAATTTCCCTTTGGCGCAGCATCGTTGGTCGTATTGTTGGGTTTAACATTGCATCGCCTCGCTCTACTGCCGACTTCCTTCCTATTCGCTCAGTTTTTCTGAGTGAATAGGCTGTTAATAAACTAGCGCGCTTTACCATCAACGATCGCATCACTGCTTACCATCAGGCGGGATTGCGGTCGAGAGCTAGTTTATAATTATTAAAAAAAAAAGATATTTTGATACAAATATGATTAAGTAAAGCCTAATTCCGTGTCCGTATCATTTAATGTAGCGTGTAATACAAGTCACGATCTGGAGCTGCGTCGTCGTCGGTGCGCGCGAGTGCTCGGAATGCGAGCGCGGTCCGCATTGTATGCGCAAGCGCTCCTGCACCTGCGCCCGTGGGAATCCGACATTTTTGGGCTCAAATCAGACTTGTATAATAAGTGGGTGTGCCTTGCAATGCTATTGAAGGCTTTGATTTTTTTTTGACGTTGTTAGTAAGTGATGTTAGGTAATAGAGACGTTGGTGGTCTCTTCAGAAACTTTTCAATGAATTAATTTTATATATACAAACTTATAAAACTAAATAAATACAAATTACTAAATAAAGCTATTACACTAATTAAAACTATTAATAAATTACAATACAGCATCAAAAAATTCTTCGTCATCGCTGTCGACTGGTAATGTTATGTACCCAAGAGACTGGCAGCATTGGCGCGTTGAATAGCAATACTTAGTCTCTGGCCAAGGTAAAAGCCAGCCCTTGGGTCACGGGAAGTGTCAACAAGCCGTTTGGACAGTTCATTAAAAAGGCAAAGAGCACTCGGACCGACGGATTAATTTTACATTGGAGATTGGTTCTTCAAGTGCGATGTTGTCTTTTTGTCGATGTTACTCCTATTATAATATGAGATAACAAGATATGCTATTACATGCATCACAACTTTTTTTTAGATACTTAATTATATCGAAACTAGTGCTTGACCGCAATCCCGCCTGATGATAAGCAGTGATGCAAACGTTGATGGTAAAGCGCGCTAGTTTATTAAGAGTCTAGTCACTCTAGCCTTGAAGACACTTAAATTGTAGTCAGACGGAAACACCGCCGCTGGCAAATTGTTCTTATGAAGACGATGCGAAACGCTTCGTCCGGATCCGGATCATAATGGTGTCAACAATGTAAATGGTGGATGATTTAAATACTCGCCGTACGACGTCCTACATTATAAATATACTCCCATGGGCGTACCCAGGGGGGCTCTACAACGTAAGTAACGTAATGAATGTTGTAGAACTGCCAAAATGAAACCCATTGCTACTGACAGGGTATTACGCAATTACCTAACAGGAACTATCTGGACAACCAGTTTGTTTGGACTGTGGCTACCAGTTAGTCGGTTTTTAAATGGAGTCTGTCAAAGGAATCTGTCATTGGTCAAGTATTCCAAAGTAAGATAAACGATAGGTCTGGAGTGGCTAATTAATGAAAGTGAATAAGTATTTTTATAAAGAAATACCTAT
The DNA here is from genome assembly GCA_037179545.1 of Sesamia inferens. Taxonomy (NCBI): domain Eukaryota; kingdom Metazoa; phylum Arthropoda; class Insecta; order Lepidoptera; family Noctuidae; genus Sesamia; species Sesamia inferens. Next base: position 12,189,958 of record CM073939.1, read on the forward strand.
TAACCTATACAGTTGTTAAGAAAACCCTGTCCGATCCGTGAAGGTGTTGTTCGATAACTGATTCTACTAATGGATACAAAACCGGGCTAAACTTAAAAAAAATCCTCCTATAAAAATAAATATTATTTCGCAAAAAGAGGTAACTTAATAAATGTGCGTAAGCACCCTTCCGCGGGCGGCAGGGCACGCGGCACGTGGTCGCATCGCTATTCGCTCATAATAATTCCGGTGTTGTCACTTTTTTAAAAATTAACAAATTTCGGGGAAGTTGGAATTAATTCGCGGGAAAAAAAGATTATTTCAAAATTCATTTGTATTGGTACTATGATGATTGCGTATAATTTTATATTATATTTGGTCATGTGTTTACCTAACCTTTATTATCCTTATGGGTCGGACAGGGTTTTCTTAACATACTGTATGTTTGCATATGTACCTAAGTGTAGCAGACAATACTATTGTGTTTCTCTGAGTGATAATAATTCACTAATGATAACCCGAAACCTCGAATACAACCGATACCCAGTGCGTAGGTCAATATTAGTTTGAGTTTATCGCATGGTAACATGCCTGCCAACGTAAGCATTAACGTCATCATCAGACATATCTCCAGAGAGTACTTTTTTATATCATATCTCCCTGTGACCGGTACGCGATGACACGTTATCTTTGATATGGTTTATGTCAGTATTTATAGGTACGGCCGACAGCAGGTTAAGCTACCCGAAGCTATCAAATATTCGTAATCAACGTTGAGCCTTATGTTATCGCAATAAAGTTGAAAATCTAATTAACATTGTGGTAGTTTGATGTGCTGTCGCCTGTACCTAGTTGAATAGATATCTATGTAATCATAATTTGTATTTATCTATTTAGTTTTAGAACAAGCTAAAGTTTTATATCAGCCACGAAAACAGATGATCCTCTAATTAATATAGGTAACCTTTGTAAAAGAAGCAGCGTCATGTTCACGATAACCTTGCCAATTTAAAATACCTAGATACTTACTCAACGTTTATTGGGAATGAATAGAGTTTTCAGTTGAGGAAATATTTGAATAATAATTTTAGAAAGTGCGTAACTATGTAAATATAGGTAGAAATACAGAAAATATTTTTAAAATGAGCTACCAAAAATTGTAACTATCGCGACATTTGGCCACCAAACTCGCCATATTTTCCATTCCATTTTCGATTGATGTCTCAATTAGCTAACAGCCGACATTTGGCGTTACTTGCCTCCGTCAAATAAAATAATGTATTGTATTGTTCGCAATTGTACCCGTATTTGTTAACAATAGACCCTATTCGCGTGACATCTGCACATAACACTGACTTCGATATATAATTTCGGGTTCTATGCTACTATATTTAAGATATATTTTTCTCTGAGTGGTAACATCATTGGTTTAGTAAAATTCAATAGAGGAGAATGTACTTTACTGATCAATGTTAGAGTCGACTTTTTATTTTTACCAAACAGTTGATTGTTGACTGTCCTCGGATTGCCACTTGTGAGTTAATCGCTCGGTTGTCAAAGGCTAACAGCTTTTGTACTTTTTGTGTATTTTACCAGTTGGCGCACTATATGATATAAGACAGACGGGCGTCCGCGGAAAATAACCGCGTACAATATTTATAGCCAAGCTAGTTTTCAGGGTTCCGTACCTACCTAAAAGGCAAAACGGAACCCTATTCTGAGACCTCGCTGTCAGTCTGTCACCAGGCTTTATCTCATGAACCGTAATAGCTAGGCAGTCGAAATTTTCAGAGATTATGTATTTCTGTTGCCGCTATAACAACAAATACTAAAAATAAATAATTAAAAAAAATATTTAAGGGGGGCTCCTATACAACAAACGTGTTTTTTTTTTTGCCGTTTTTTTAAAAATAATGGTATGGAAGCCTTCGTGCGCGATTCCGACTCGCACTTAGCCGTTTTTTTTACAACTAATTATGTTCGTAATCGAAGCGACAAAGTGAAAGCAAAAGTGAATTAATGTAATCTTAAGGCGATTAGTTACGACGATGACCTTGCGCATCTGGGCGGGGCTAGGCAGAAACCCCCGCGCACCCCGCAACATACTTACGTGCACATTTCCTACTCCCTTGCTTCGAGCGCGGACGTCTCGCAACAAACGTATAATGTCATAACATGTCTAAAAAGTATTCTCATCTGCACGCGCAGTAGTCTCGCAACAAATGTATAATTCATAGTATTCTGCCAAAAAAGTACCTAATATAAAATTACGTGGTATCTAAACTCATGCCCTAAAGTGAAACATATTATGTAATTACTTTTATTATGTTGTTTTCGATACCGCATTGCAGGGATTTTTTATTTAAAAAAGGGAAAACAAATATTTATTTATAAAAATGATTAATGCAAATCGGGAACCGGTTTATTCTTTTATTTAAAGTTATTATTTAGCATTTAGCGTTTTTGGTATAATTCCCATTGAAACATTGGAAACTTATATATATTATTATTGTTTAAAAATTTAGCTGACCAAATTTTAGGTAATGAACACCTGAGGCTAATGAACGTATAGAATGAAAAAAAAAAGAATTTATTTTGGTTTACTAAAAAAAAAAATTACAAGTACCATTTATATATATTTTTAAGGAAGGAAAAAAAATGTTTTGGACTTAGCAAAAATTTGCCGATTTATTTTTTTTTTTGAGATGTCCTTAATCTTCATTTTGTATAGTATATCATACATATAACTTTATAAAAATATACGATCACTATAAAATAATTTTTCACTTTTATTAAACACATGACATTTCTCGTCAAAAATAAAAACAGTGGGTTATCTGTCATAGTTTTAAATTAGCTGTGAAAAGTAACTGTCTAGATGCGACTCTCAGTTTGATCTAAGGTAAGTTTTATTTTATTTTTGTTTATACCCCTAAATGTGTATCATCATCAACCTTTTTATCGTCCCACTGCTGGGCATAGTAGGTACATATGACTTTAGAAAAGTTGTATTGGTACTAGCCTGACCTGGAATCGAACCCGCGCACTCATACTTGAGAGACTGGTGTTTTAACCACTAGGCCACCACAACTTTTATATGTGTATGTGTATGTTTATTAACTAATACGTATGCCTGAATGTTTGTTCCTACACATTTTGATATATTTGCTGTTGTTGCTGTGAGAATTATACTAGACATCACCAGAGTTGCAGTAATTTACCTTCCGTTATGTTTATAGTATAAAATTTTAATTGCACGTGTGTTGTCTTATACAGTATGTTAAGAAAACTCTGTCCGACCCATAAGGATAATAAAGGTTAGGTAAACACATGACCAAATATAATATAAAATTTTACGTAATCATCATAGTACCAATACAAATGAATTTTGAAATAATCTTTTTTTCCCGCTAATTAATTCCAACTTCCCCGAAATTTGGTAATTTTTAAAAAAGTAACAACACTGGTATTATTATGAGCGAATAGCGATGCAACCACGTGCCACGTGCCCTGCCGCCCGCCGCCCGCGGAAGGTTGCTTACGCACATTTATTAAGTTATCTCTTTTTGCGAAATAATATTTATTTTTTTAGGGGGATTTTTTTATGTTTAGCCCGGTTTTGTATCCATTAGTAGAATCAGTTATCGATACCTAACAACACCTTCACGGGTCGGACAGGGTTTTTATAACATACCGTATACTAAACCATGTAAATTAAATAAAATAAATTGTAATAAAATTTATTACAATTGAATAGACAGGTGTATTAATGTTTGACTGCCTCGTTGAAATAGTGGTTGTAGAAAGTGACACAAAGTTGTGGGTTTGATTCCCACAATAAATACTAAATAATATTATTATTACTGCATGACTACCTAATAAAGGTAATGGACAAATAACGTTACACACATTATCTACCTAGCTATATTACAATATGGTTTGGTTTTGCTATGGTGATGGTTTTTTGCTGGTTTCTTTTGCCTTGGCTTTAGACTGCTATGAGCTAGGCGCATTTAAGCCTTGTTGCCTGATGAAGGATGCAGACTCTTACACAAAACGGAGCTAGTAGCGGTGATGTAGTAGAATCTTTGGATTTGCAGAAAGTTTTCCAGCACCATCGATAAATTCCAGTCTCAAGTGTTAAACCTCCCACAAACTGATCATGAAATAGGAACGCGTGCAGATGATATTTATGCTGATACAACCGAAGTGCCTCTTATACCTATTCTTACTTAGGTATTTCCTAATATATCAGAAAGTAATTATGGCGTTCTACCTTAAATTTCATCTTTGCCTTCTAATCAACCACTTCCATCCACGCCTGTCGGCACAACTTTGTCGCGCGCTCAAAAAATGAAACCCAAAGCTTCTGCCATCGTTGCACGAAAAGTAAAAAGACAATGTAACAGAAGGCTAAACGTATCTTTTTTTTAGCAAAAAGCACAATTTCAACACAAGGCTGAAATAGCAATATCTACATTTTTGGAAAATGTGCCTTCCGATTGGTCATGATTAGATTATTTTTATAGATTTTTCACTGAAGGCTTAGTAAATATTATCACCAGTCACACAAATTTATACAGCGTACATAGAACAGGAAGATCCAGAATAGTTTCAAGGGAAGAAATACTAGATTTTTTGGCAATAAATGTCATCATGGGTAATGTAGTTATACCATCCTACAAATATTACTGGTAAAAGTATTTTCGTTATGCAAAGCATTAGCATACATAATGCTCCTAAAGAGATTTGATAAAATCAGGCGATTTTTACATTTTACCAACAATTCTGAACCCGATACATCAGATAGGTATTAGAAACTACGTCCTGTAATTGATCGTATTCCAACACAGTGTTTATTCGTAGCAGAAGAGAATGCTTTTAGTATCGACGAAATTGTTGTACCGTAGAAAGGGAAGAAAAATATGATCATTGGTCACAAATAACTGGATATCAGAGGTGCAAGTACTGCAAAGCTGGCCAGGCAAGTACGATGTGCACAAATGGAAGGTTCATCTTTGTTATGTGAAGAATAGAAACCGTTTTTGGAGTACCACCGCAAGCAATAGGATATCTGAATTATTATGTTATATGTATTTATAAAAAAAAAATTGTTTAAGAGAGATTTATTTTATTAAATCAATTTTCTTCCACTAAGACAGTTATTTTTGTTTAAAATCATGTTATTTACAATGATATTTTAGTAAATGTTCAAAACTACCAGTAACATTCAAACTTTCCATGAAGTCCATGGAGTTTCTTGCACGTTCTTCTCCATAGAGATCTACTCTTTGGAACGTGCAATTTAGCTTCACTTTTCTTGGACTGACCGACATTGACTATTCAAAAGCACCAACGGGTGGTTAATTTGAATTAAAGAATTTTGATTTTGATTTTTCCCTAAACATAGCAATGTATAGCATAATATACATCACTAAAATTGCAATATTCACTGTACGTGTAGCAATGTATAGATTAATATACCTACGTCTTGTTTTTTTTTTTAATTTTCATATTATGATTTTTTTTCCCTTATTTTTTATACGTTCCTTATAGCCCACAAAAGCTATTATATATATATATATATATATATATATATATATATATATATATATATATTTGCTTTTCTTCGAACAAAGAATCTTGCCACGATAAGGGTAAATTTTTATTGGCGGAATGAATAGGGTGTGGGGGGTCCAACCCCCCACGTCGTGGGCCGTTTTATCTCGAAAACGGTACGTCGCAGCGAAAAAGTGCTAGGGTACAAAGTTCTTTCTTAGACCTTCCCCTATTCATGCCGCCAAAAAAAATTGGAGAAATTTCGAGTCTGGTTTTTAACCACCCGATAAAAATGACCCGAAATTATAAAATAACCCGAATAAAGTTACCCTCTTGACGCCCTCTACATGATGCAATTATTTTTTTTCCAAAATTTAAAAACAAAAAAAATTTTGTTCCCAAAAATTGTTTTATTCTTTTTCTTTACGTTTCATAAAAGGAGCGTATACCCCAACTCCAACAACCCGCCTTGAAATCGACCGGTTACGCGCGCGGTTGATTTTTTTGACAGCATCATGCGCCTAGTTAAAATAATCGTGTTATAAGTAAACGAAACGAAACGGGAAAATTAAGCGGATGACACTACAGGCAAAAATATAGGTACAGTCAACGGCACATCTAGTTATACACCCGCAGTAACAAAACTATTTACACTGATCAGAATATAGAAATAAAATGTCAAATAAATTTACGTAAAGCGTCCAAGCGCAGCAATAAATGCAAAAATTCAATAATCATACACAAAATCACTAAAAATATTTCCTTGCACTCGAAGTCGGTATCCAAGGGTGCGCGGAGCAAAAAGTGACACAGTCTCCTCTCATGAGCGCTGGCGCGCGACTGCCGGCCACCCGCGCCCGCGTCCCGCATAGAGCCCCTCTGAACTTCGTAAGGCGGAAACTCGTGCGGAACCTCATTTTTATTACTATTCTTATTAAATATTTCATTAATTTTAAAATAAAACTATGATTCTATAGTTCTTACAGGTACACGTTACTGCGAGTAAGAATATTTACAAAAGTCTAAGCGCTTTAAGAGAAATATCGATTTTAAGGTTAAAAACGTCGTGTAGAAATGTTTTTTTTTTGACGTAAATATAGGCCGTATAGAAAATAACAAACAATAAATATGTTGTGCTTGAATCTATGATCATAACATATTTTTTTCAAAATTTTTGAACAAGGCATTCTTGAGGAATAAACTTCCAAAGTTGAGCGATTTTGGACGCTCACGGGTATCTATCACCTTAATAGATTAAACCTTTGTAGGAATGGCTAGTTCATGCAATGATCGCAATCAACAATCTGATAAGATGGTGATGAGGATAGCTATCATTGCTATCAACCCACGCAGCACTGTCAATCAACCTAGTTTCCTGAAGGATACTATTTCCTAAAGTCGTACAACACGGAATAAGTAGTAACCTACGTCACGGTGTGTGACTTAGAAATGTAACTGTTTGATTACCTAATAGATACCTAATGATTATCTTTTATTAAGTACACATTATAAACGACAATTTGGTAACAAAACTAATCAAACCTACAAGAATATAAGAGCGAGAGCTCCCATAATAACTAACGATTGAAATATTACTTTAAGAAAATCCACAATATTTTCCTCGATTCACTTGCGACACTTGTACAGCACTTTACTAGTATTCTAATATACACGCGTCTAAAGACAACGATAAATATTGATAGAGATATTTACCGTAAGACGAACAATTTGCTACAATTATTAATACCAAATTGTTTACTTTGAAATTAAAGTAAAGAATCGCTCAGCTGTGGTTACTTCGACAGATAACAACCATATATATTATCGTCATTTCTTAATGAAGATGTAAATACACTGTTCGAGCCTTGAATTATAACTAGTTAGGGGATCACTTGGAATATCAATCGCGCCTCGTTGACGTGGTCTACACAACGGGCTTTGCGCTCGTTTCGTCTCGAGTCAACAGTGCCGTGCACAGCTCGTGCACACGCGCCGCGATCTCTGAGCTGCTTATAACAACTGCCCCGCAGCCGAACAACTCAGTATCCAACCGATATTTGAATAATTCAAAGTGCTTCATACAAACTATTAAAAACTATTACTGTGCAACATGGCTCCTGTCGCTAAGAACAACCACATCAACTACGGAGAGAACGAAATCAAGTCATCGGCCCTCGAATTAATTGGCAACACACCCATCGTGGCGTTGGACCGTGTTTACACTGGGCCTGGACGTATATTGGCGAAATGTGAATTCATGAACCCTGGTGCTTCTATTAAATGTCGTTCATCATTGAGCATGATCACCCGAGCTCTTAAATCTGGCGAACTGAAGCCTGGTGCACCTGTCGTGGAAGTGACCTCTGGCAATCAAGGCTGCGGGCTGGCTGTAGTGTGCGCCGTACTGGGACACCCTCTAACACTCACTATGTCCAAAGGTAACAGTGCTCAGAGGGCCATCCATATGGAGGCACTGGGCGCGAAATGTATTCGAGTGGATCAAGTGGAAGGAACTTACGGAAACGTGACACTCGCTGATGTAAAAGCTGTAGAAGAAGTTGGCCTGAGGATAGTAGAAGAGCAAAACGCCTACTATGTCAACCAGTTCAATAACGACGCCAATGCTGAAGCGCATTACGAGAGTACAGGCCCTGAGATCTGGAAACAGACTGGGCATCACGTCGACGCCTTCGTCGCGACAGTGGGCACCGCGGGCACATTTGTTGGCACCTCTCGGTATTTGAAAGAACAGAACCCTGATATTAAGACGTACGTTGTAGAACCTGCTGGAGCTGAGCCAATCAAGGGCGACAAGATCACGAAGCCTCTTCACTTGCTTCAGGGCTCGGGTTACGGATGTGTTCCCAATTTGTTCAAATTCGACACCATGGACGGCACGTTGGCAGTGACCGATGAGGAGGCTGTGAAGTACAAGAATTTGGTCGGTGAGAAAGAGGGTTTGTACGTGGGGTACACCAGTGGGGCTAATGTGGCGGCTGCTGTCAAACTGCTGGAGTCAGGGCTGATCCCTGAGGACTCGTGGGTAGTCACCTTGCTCAACGACACCGGCCTCAAGTACACACCCGTGCCCGCTGAGCTAAAGTAGGTAAACAATATTAATTTTAGTAAGTGCAATGTCTACGTTTCCTGATTGTGAACTGTAAGTTAAATATTATTTTTTTGATGTATATTTTGAAGAATTGTATGTGATCATTTGTGATTTAAAGACAGAGTCGTCGTATTTGTTTCTGTTGTTACGTAGAGATTATTTCATGTTGAAGTCATGGGCTGTAAATTGGAAATGAAATTAATGCTGTGATTTCTATTATCTAATAATGATATTAACATCCATACTTTAAGTGTATAATAATGTTTAATTATTAATTTAATATTTAATGAGATTAATTAATTAGGATAATTTAGGGTAATGATGCAATTATGTAACAATTACATATATTATAATTAAGAATAGGTAAAGTATATTTTTAAATTTATTGATAATAATAAATTATTACTATACTGAATGTACAACTTTTATTTTTTTCCGCAAAAAAGTAATTTTACAACACAGTAATTTTTACCTCCTCAGACAGTCATACCTTTTACACAAAAGGATGTTCTAATGTAAGATTTACTGTAAAAGGGGTAAACTCTTTCCTAATTAACACAATTTTTCTTTCTTAGAAAAGGATAAATTTGGTACTATTGACAATCATTATTTAAATTAAAAGCGAAAAAAATAAGTCGGACTTATCAACTGCTATTAAGTGTCAAGGTTTAATCATTGAAATGGTTATTGGACAGAGCACGTTACATTACATGGCAAACAGGTTCTTATTGTGTTCAAGAGCGATAAAGTGGTTCATTTGTCATTAATGTCCTTTTATTAGCGTAGAGAATTGCTATGTTATCCTTAAAATCTGCTCTGGTGGAGACTTATATATACAACCTCGTCTAGGATGGAAACGATAAATGGCAAAAAGTCAAACGATTGAACAAGAAACATAGTGTGAAAAATTCAGTTGCAAAGAATTACAAAAACATTTATATATATTTTTTTTTAATAATTATAAACTAGCGATTGACCGCAAAACCCGCCTGATGGTGAGTAATGATGCGATCGTTGATGGTAAAGCGCGCTAGTTTATTAAGAGCCTATTCACTCAGAAAAACTGAGCGAATAGGAAGGAAGACGGCAGTCGAGCGAGGTGATGCAATGTTAAACCCAACAACACGACCAACGATGCTGCGCCAAAGGGAGATTGATCTGAAGACCCTCCACGACCAAACTCCCGGCACAACAACATTTGGCGCATCGTACCCGGCACACATCGCAACACAACTGCTCAGACCCGTCCTCCGTACGTCTTCACCAGACATCATGCCGAAACACGACAAATGCCAAATTTGTAAATATGATGTTAACCGAAAAATATATGATTAGCACATAATATTGGCGAACAGTGAATAACTAAATAATGTGTGTAAATATTGATAGGTAAGTATGTAGATCTAAAGTTATAATACCAATGGCCTCTAAATTTGCTCCAAGATATTTAAATTGTTTTTGTCCTCTCATACCGTATAATAAATAATGATGCTAAAAAGGCGTACTCTTTATTGTAAAAAAATATTATATTGGCGCTACATCGTATATTCTTCATCAGTGTTTTTGCTTATCTGTATGTCTTTAAATTTGTTCGGTTGCTTTGATGACATATGAATGATATTATGACATGACAGTTAAAAGTATATATGTCAAGATAAGTACGTCTTAATCTCATTTATATCTTATCGGTAATGGAAAGGCTAATGCTTCTACAATGATTGGGGTAACGCCAGATTATGTCTCATTTCTACTCTGTGATGATTCAATGAACCGAGGAGCTTTGTACCAATATACCCTTTGGGTCCTGAATATGTGACAACCTCCTCTTCTTCCTGGTCCTCCTATAGTTTCCTATCCAGGGTCTGATATGATTCGCCTCATGATTTCTCGAGAAACTGAGACAAGATAATGGTGAAATGACACGAAAATTAGAAACTGAAAATGAAATCTCGACATTTTTGCATTGATATATTCCTTGGTAATGAGATTAATTGAACCATAGTAACTAACAATGAATTTGTGAGATTTTTCTCTCTATAATTTTTTACATACAGTATGTTAAGAAAACCCTGTCCGACCCGTGAAGGTGTTGTTAGGTATCGATAACTGATTCTACTAATGCATACAAAACCGGGCTAAACTTAAAAAAGAAATCCCCCTAAAAAAGAAATGTTATTTCGCAAAAAGAGGTAACATAATAAATGTGCGTTGAGCACCCTTCCGCGGGCAGCGGGCGGCAGGGCACGCGGCACTTGGTCGCATCGCTATTCGCTCATAATAATACCGGTGTTGTCACTTTTTTTAAATTACGAAATTTCGGGGAAGTTGGAATTAATTCGCGGGAAAAAAAGATTATTTCAAAATTCATTTGTATTGCTACTATGATGATTACGTAAAATTTTATATTATATTTGGTCATGTGTTTACCTAACCTTTATTATCCTTATGGGTCGGAGAGGGTTTTCTTAACATACTGTATATATGTCTATACAAAATGGACTGAAAACCTGGACAAGGCCGCTGGATGCGAAAATCACGGAACCGTTCGAAGGGGAGGTGCTTTGGGGCCTGTCTAGCAGTAGACGGAGACAGTCTTTCGGCTGAAATAATCATGACTCAATCGATGTTATATTATAATTTATAATATAATTTGTGGATATTAGCCTTCAAGGCTATCTACATAATGTTTTGTCATTCATCATATTCATGAACCTCCTTTAATAAATTATTCTTAGCTAACCAAAGTGATCAAGTCTGGCAACGAATACATACCCATAGAGTACAGAACCTTTTATGGGACCTATTTACATCTAAACTCAGAGGACCCTGACTGATCTAACTTCCTCTTCATATTGTTTGAATATTCATTCCTACATATATGTAGGAATATACATATATTTAAATGTTACCTTAGTGGGTACTAGTATGTACGTAGATTATAGATAGGTACTGAGCATCCATCACTAATAAAGTACTGGGTCACCCAACAATAACAAAGATAAGGTACCTAATGATATTTTATTCTGCAAATACTGGTAGACTACATGATGATATACCGAAATGTTTGGGATCCACTGTTAATTCGAAGTAAATGAAAAGCTGTTCTGCTGTTTTAACTGCATGCTATTTCTTGTAATTTTAACCAAGTGTAAGCTTAATAAATAATTGGTTTTCTTTTTTTTTTAATAAATTAAGTAATATAATAGTATTTATTGGGACAAAAAATACATTTTCCACTTATCGTGTACAATAAAACTGCATTACAAAAGGTAGGTACAATAGGTTTATCCCTGTCCACTAAACTAGGCTAGGCCTGTATCTTAGGGGGCAGTGTCCAGTTATAGGGTATGCTATATAGTGCAATGAAATTTTGAGCTAATGACTTTAAAATATGAGAATGAGATGGTGAAGAGTGAGATTGTATGGAGTAAGAGTGAGTGTTTGGTGACTGATTATGTTTAGGAAGTGTTTGTGGTATAGTGAATAATGGTGAAGTGAATGTATGTAAGTATGTACAAAGGTGGATAACACTTAAGAGTGGATATTATTGTATTGTGTAGGTTAAACGTGGTTCCGTTCCGTGATATTCCCAATTAAGCAGCCAAACAAGATAAGACATATGTAAGTCGTTATTAATTTATTGTATTCTTTCAAAAATCTATTTTTTTTAATTTATATTATATGTAGATAAGTATATTTACAATTAATTAAAGAATTGATCAAAGGTTATTATAATACTACGTAAACGTTATTATACAACATTATTTTTTGTTTATGCTTAAATCGAAACTCGTGTCCCGTATTTTTAAGTAAAGAATGTATGTACAAAATTTCAAAGATATCATGAAAAACCACAAAGTTATGAGTTTGTTATCCAACTTGGTTGTCCCAACAAAAATATGGTCCACACTCCGCTCGGGCGGGCGAGCGGTGCGTTGACCTGTGGCGTCAGCTGTTACGCGTACTATGTATGAAATCCTATGTGTACAAATAAATAAATTTGAATTTGAATTTGAGTTTGAATTTTATCGTAAGCGGTGTGGCGCGGGCGCGCTCGGTAACCATATTGCAACAATTTCTAAATGTATTTGGAAAAAAATATAAAAATAATAAAAATTATTGGATGCCATTCAGTTGCTTGTTCTGAACAAACTATATTCAGGTTTCGTATAGAGAAAATATCGTTGTATACCACAGTCCACATTTTGCATACATTGTGCTTACTCAAGTTTCTGACAATTAAATGATGAACTCAACTCATATTTTGACCAGTTTGAATGAAAATGTTTCAAAAATATGAACTAATCCAATTCATTCATCATCATACTGTACACCATACTATACATAACTGTGATATATTCGCAAATGAATTAAAATGTAAAATAAAATTTTAATGTGCGCTTGCTTAGCGTTCTGCGAAAACAAAATTTAATTAGTTCGTTTACTGTGTTATTTTTTTACTATTATTTTTATTAACGTTTTTATTGTTCCTCTGTTTGGTCTTTTTTCTGTTTATGTTTCGATTTATATTATTATTTGAATTTTATTATGTACCTATTTGTGTTATTTAATTTTGTATGTATGTAATTGGCTTTTGAAAGCCGTATTAACATAAATAAATAAATTAATCATGAAGCTTTTTTTTTACTGTCCCACTGCTGGGCACAGGTTTCCTCTCATACAAAGACGGATTGAGCGTAATCACCACGCTTGCTCAATGCGGGTTGGCAATTTCAGACTTAAAGTTCAGGTTTCCTCAAGATGTTTTCCTTGACCTAGAGTCATTGGTGTCCAAGATTAGTCCAAGTACACTTTAGAAAAGTTACATTAATACTTGCCTGACCCCGAACCTGCCTGGAATCGAACCCGCGCACTCATACTTGAGAGGCTGGTGTTTTAATCACTAGGCCACCACGACTTGACTAATCCAATATTTAATTATAATTAAATACTAAACAAAGTTATACAAACAAAAACCAGACGAGTATCAGTAAACTGACAAATTCAACGAAACGGTCATAAAATACTGAAGAGTGTCAAAAAATCTAGTTGCCTCTTCAAAAAAATTGGCTGTCTGTAGAACTCCGTCTACTGCCGATATTTGAACGTGATAACGTCTATTACATGGTAATTTTTTCTGGGTGCAATGAAATTATTTAAAATAAAGTAATGTATAACATTTATATTTTTATTTAATAGTTTGTTTAAATTTTCTAAAAAATAAAAAAAAAAGCAAAAAGAAAAAGAAAAAAGAAAAATTAAAAAGGAAAAATTTAAAAATTAAAAAGTATAAAAAACGTCCGTTGCCGTCAGGAATCGATCCGCGGCACCTATTGAGTGAGTCGATATTAATCCGAGCGTTTCACCACTCGGCTATCAATGCTTTAATCATGTATGCGAAAAACTGCTACTAATTGTTTACAACCGTGCTTTTAGGTAAATAATATTGCACTCTAAAGCTACAAGGCTAAGGTTAGTTTTAGTAGGCGTGGACTCCGTGTAGCGTCAGATTCGGCCGTTACGCAGTTTTCGCGAATGACTCCCAGCATACCGATTTAATAGACGTTATCACGTCAAAAGGTGGTTCATAAAAACGGAAGACGGAAGAGGTTTATATGATCACTATTCGCGATCGATTTCCTTTGCCACCTAGTAAGGGATTCGGAGACAGGTGTTTCTTTGTATACCATGAATGGTTGGGAGAACAATCAACTGTGCGGCAGGTCTTTGAAACTCGTGACTCTTCCAAAACTGTAATTTAAAGTCGTTGATTTTCACAACATTATGTTTGTCTGTCCAATTCGTATAATATGTGATAAATCTTGGCAGCAGTTATCGTCTGCTAAAACGTCTGCTCTTGTTATGTGGGCGTTACTCAAACTTTTTTTTAATTCGGTGTTTTTGGTAAACGATGCCAAGTTGTATTTTTACATCGGCCTTAGGCGAGGGCCGACAGAAAACGGATTAATTTGGCCATTTGGTCTGTTTTTTTCTTATATTGGGATAGATAATTCAAGGATGTAGTTCGAATTAAGGAAACCAAATAAATGATTTGCAAAAAAGGGTCCAGAACTTGTTTGTCTTGGGTCCAATGTTTGTTTTGGCAGTTATCTGTTGGCCAGTGACGCTGTGTAATGGGTATTTCCTTTGATTGTACAAATGTTTGTGATCGTGCCCGAAGCACTTCCCCAGAGTTTAGCGGAGATATCGCCATTACTTTAAGCCATCTGCAAACATATTAACTAACTATTTATTTTATAAATATTATTGCTGTTTTTCTATGTAGTCCATGTTAGATGAAATAATTAGTGGGATATATTAGTGTGTTTACGCTGCCCATAGTAAACTATGAATGACCTTTGTTTGACATTACTTAGGTAACTGGCGGGTTGGATCTATAATCATTATTGTAGATATTAATAAATCAATATTTTCTTCTTCTTCTTCTTCACAGGCTACAGAGGTCCACTGCTGGAGAAAGGCTCCCTCAAGGCTTTCATTCCATTGGTTTGCCATAATCGCCACGCTTGGCAGGCGGGTTGGGATCGCAGTAATTTGATACTCAACAGGAGAAGCGCTGCTGCCCGCTTCCCGGATGAGAGTTCCCTTAGGATCAATTCACACGTACCACAACCACATCACAGCCACAACCACACCCCAACGACGCCACGTGGTCGGGCGTATATTTTGTATTGAAAATGAATATTACAATTTACACGTACCACATTTTGCCGTTAGTAACGACCACCTGTGTAATACGACCACATTGCAACCACATCGCGACGGTAACGCCATCACCGGCGGCGGCACCACGGCCACATTGCCACGACATGACGTTATCAACAGCGCGAGTCTAATTTTAATTAGACGAATCAACTGATGTTTACTGTGTTGTCAGTTTTCGATGAAATAGAAATAGTGTTGTGACAAAATGAATGAAGGCAACGAATTGACCCAAAGGCTCAATTCACACGTACCACAGCCACACCACGTCGCAGCGACAAAATGTGGTCAAGCTGTGGCTACGTGTGAATAATGTCGCAGCGGCTTTTTGCAGTTGCGTTGTGGTCGACAAAATGTCGATGTGGTTGCGTTGTCGCTGTCGTTGTGATGTGGTAACCACGTGGTCATGTGTAGCGATTGGAATACTCCGCTGTCCTTTGATCCCAAATGAATGGTAAATTGCGAATCTCTTCGATAAACATACCCGTGTCAAAAGTCTCGGAGTCGGACTTTTTAATTTATCACACAACGATGCGGTAACTCTAGGCGCACGCTGTTGATGACGTCATGTCGTGGCGATGTGACCGCGATGCCGCCCCCGGTGGTGGCGTTGCCGTTGCGATGTGGATGCGATGTGTTCATATTACACAGGTCGTCGATAACAACGGCAAAATGTAGTACGTGTAAATTGTAATATTCATTTTCAATACAAAATAGACGTCCGACCGACTAAGAATTTATGAGAATTCATTAAACGGGATAAAAGTTTAATAATCAAGAAAGGAAAGTTCGTATTTTTTGCCAATGGAAGATTCTAGCGGGCTCACAGCTCGTTCACATATAAATTAAATTAGCCTTTTGTTTGATTTAATCTTCTTTTAAGCGCATGATGGCGAAGTGGATACATTTCCTGTGTCTCCACTAAATTAAAACCTATGGCAGATACTTTTATCCCTCTGTAAATATATGTTAGTCTTGGCCTAATCCGTTTTTATTTACATATTCATCTTTAGATTTCTGTTTCCCGTAAGTTTTTTTTATTAAAGTTATTGTCCTAATACCCAGCATTACCTACGGCAATAACGGTAATAAGGCATCCATACTCTTTCCATCTTTCAAGGGATTAAAATTAGATACATAAATCCCGTTGCATTCGAGTTTTACCCGTTATCCTGTGCAGGTAAGTACTTCATGTAAATAAATGTTTGCATTTATATTAGACTTGCAATTAGTTCTAAGCGAGTCATCATCGGTGGCCTACTTTTAGATATGTTATGTGTCCAAAAGTATCTAATAAAAGAGCAAACAAACTCTGTTCAGGCATTTTTGTATTACGAAGTAACTCATAAAGTGTATAACCTGTATTAATATCTCACCACTTTTTTCCATTAACTGTTGTTTGAAAAACATTATTAGAATTTAATTGAAAAATTATAGATGAAAACAGATTTTATTGAATCAACTTCGATTGATCGATGAAGACTTCATTAAGGTGATTTAAATTAGAATTTCGAAAGTCTAAGTATTCATACAGTTAAATCAAAGCACTCAACTTTTGATTGTGTTGTAAATTTCCTGATCCATTTGTTGACATTTAAATCAGAAATTTTGGAGCAGAGTATAGTTGTACCCCTTTTAGCATCGCATTTTCCTGAAACGCATAGTGAATTGTATTGTATTATATGTAATTGTTTTCGTTATCTTGTTTATTTTATTATTGGAACTAAGTGCTTGTAATTTATCCCCCTGTAAAACTTGAGGTAAAAGTCACATTTGCTAAATGAGTAGTCGATTTAATTGTATTTTGTATTCTACGTTATATGAATATTGAACATATTTCGCAAATATTTACCTAAACAATCTGTACCTACAATTCTATTATCTTTGTAATAATACGAGCTATTTAATCATATTTGTTATAATCTTAAGGCGATTAGTTACGACGATGACCTTGCGCATCTGGGCGGGGCTAGGCAGAAACCCCCGCGCACCCCGCAACATATTTACGTGCACATTTCATACTCCCTTGCTTCGAGCGCGGACGTCTCGCAACAAACGTACCTATAATGCCATAACATGTCTAAAAAGTATTCTCATCTGCACGCGCAGTAGTCTCGCAACAAACGTATAATTCATAGTATTCTGTCTAAAAAGTACCTAATATAAAATTACGTGGTATCTAAACTCATGCCCTAAAGTGAAACATATTATGTAATTACTTTTATTATGTTGTTTTCGATACCGCATTGCAGGGATTTTTTATTTAAAAAAGGGAAAACAAATATTTATTTATAAAAAATATTAATGCAAATCGGGAACCGGTTTATTCTTTTATTTAAAGTTATTATTTAGCATTTAACGTTTTTGGTATAATACCCATTGAAACATTGGAAACTTATATATATTATTATTGTTTAAAAATTTAGCTGACCAAATTTTAGGTAATGAACACCTGAGACTTATGAACTTATAGAATGAAAAAAAAAAGAATTTGCTTTGGTTTACTAAAAAAAAATTACAAGTACCATTTATATATATTTTTAAGGAAGGAAAAAAATATTTTGGACTTAGCAAAAATTTGCCGATTTTTTTTTTTTTTGAGATGTCCTTTATCTTCATTTTGTATAGTATATCATACATACAACTTTATAAAAATATACGATCACTATAAAATAATTTTTCACCTTTATTAAACACATGACATTTCTCGTCAAAAATAAAAATAGTGGGTTATCTGTCATAGTTTTAAATTAGCTGTGAAAAGTAACTGTCTAGATGCGACTCTCAGTTTTATCTAAGGTAAGTTTTATTTTATTTTTGTTTATACCCCTAAATGTGTATCATCATCAACCTTTTTATCGTCCCACTGCTGGGCATAGTACATATGACTTTAGAAAAGTTGTATTGGTACTTGCCTGACCTGGAATCGAACCCGCGCACTCATACTTGAGAGACTGGTGTTTTAACCACTAGGCCACCACGACTTTTATATGTGTATGTGTATGTTTATTAACTAATACGTATGCCTGAATGTTTGTTCCTACACATTTTGATATATTTGCTGTTGTTGCTGTGAGAATTATACTAGACATCACCAGAGTTGCAGTAATTTACCTTCCGTTATATTTATAGTATAAAATTTTAATTGCATGTGTGTTGTCTTATACAGTGTGTTAAGAAAACTCTGTCCGACCCATAAGGATAATAAAGGTTAGGTAAACACATGACCAAATATAATATAAAATTTTATGTAATCATCATAGTACCAATACAAATGAATTTTGAAATAATCTTTTTTTCCCGCGAATTAATTCCAACTTCCCCGAAATTTGGTAATTTTTAAAAAAGTGACAACACTGGTATTATTATGAGCGAATAGCGATGCAACCACGTGCCGCGTGCCCTGCCGCCCGCCGCCCGCGGAAGGGTGCTTACGCACATTTATTAAGTTATCTCTTTTTGCGAAATAATATTTATTTTTTTAAGGGGATTTTTTTTTATGTTTAGCCCGGTTTTGTATCCATTAGTAAAATCAGTTATCGATACCTAACAACACCTTCACGGGTCGGACAGGGTTTTTATAACATACCGTATACTAAACCATGTAAATAAAATAAAATAAATTGTAATAAAATTTGACTGCCTCGTTGAAATAGTGGTTGTAGAAAGTGACACAAAGTTGTGGGTTTGATTCCCACAATAAATACTAAATAATATTATTATTACTGCATGACTACCTAATAAAGGTAATGGACAAATAACGTTGCACACATTATCTACCTAGCTATATTACAATATGGTTTGGTTTTGCTATGGTGATGGTTTTTTGCATGTTTCTTTTGCCTTGGCTTTAGACTGCTATGAGCTAGGCGCATTTAAGCCTTGGTGCCTGATGAAGGATGCAGACTCTGACACAAAACGGAGCTAGTAGCGGTGATGTAGTAGAATCTTTGGATTTGCAGAAAGTTTTCCAGCACCATCGATAAATTCCAGTCTCAAGTGTTAAACCTCCCACAAACTGATCATGAAATAGGAACGCGTGCAGATGATATTTATGCTGATACAACCGAAGTGCCTCTTATACCTATTCTTACTTAGGTATTTCCTAATATATCAGAAAGTAATTATGGCGTTCTACCTTAAATTTCATCTTTGCCTTCTAATCAACCACTTCCATCCACGCCTGTCGGCACAACTTTGTCGCGCGCTCAAAAAATGAAACCCAAAGCTTCAGCCATCGTTGCACGAAAAATAAAAAGACAATGTAACAGAAGACTAAACGTATCTTTTCGTTAGCAAAAAGCACAATTTCAACACAAGGCTGAAATAGCAATAACTACATTTTTGGAAAATGTGCCTTCCGATTGGTCATGATTAGATTATTTTTATAGATTTTTCACTGAAGGCTTAGTAAATATTATCACCAGTCACACAAATTTATACAGCGTACATAGAACAGGAAGATCCAGAATAGTTTCAAGGGAAGAAATACTAGATTTTTTGGCAATAAATGTCATCATGGGTAATGTAGTTATTCCATCCTACAAATATTACTGGTAAAAGTATTTTCGTTATGCAAAGCATTAACATACATAATGCTCCTAAAGAGATTTGATAAAATCAGGCGATTTTTACATTTTACCAACAATTCTGAAGCCGATACATCAGATAGGTATTAGGAACTACGTCCTGTAATTGATCGTATTCCAACACAGTGTTTATTCGTAGCAGAAGAGAATGCTTTTAGTATCGACGAAATTGTTGTACCGTAGAAAGGGAAGAAAAAGGTGCAAGTACTGCAAAGCTGGCCAGGCAAGTACGATGTGCACAAATGGAAGGTTCATCTTTGTTATGTGAAGAATAGAAACCGTTTTTATATCTGAATTATTATGTTATATACACTTATAAAAAAAAAAAATTGTTTAAGAGAGATTTATTTTATTAAATCAATTTTCTTCCACTAAGACAGTTATTTTTGTTTAAAATCATGTTATTTACAATGATATTTGAGTAAATGTTCAAAACTACCAGTAACATTCAAACTTTCTATGGAGTCCATGGAGTTTCTTGCACGTTCTTCTCCATAGAGATCTACTCTTTGGAACGTGCAATTTAGCTTCACTTTTCTTGGACTGACCGACATTGACTATTCAAAAGCACCAACGGGTGGTTAATTTGAAATAAACAATTTTGATTTTGATTTTTCCCTAAACATAGCAATGTATAGCATAATATACATCACTAAAATTGCAATATTCACTGTACGTGTAGCAATGTATAGATTAATATACCTACGTCTTGTTTTTTTTTTAAATTTTCATATTATGATTTTTTTCCCTTATTTTTATACGTTCCTTATAGCCCACGAAAGCTATTATATATATATTTTTTTTGCTTTTCTTCGAACAAAGAATCTTGCCACGATAAGGGTAAATTTTTATTGGCGGAATGAATAGGGTGTGGGGGGTCCAACCCCCCACGTCGTGGGCCGATTTATCTCGAAAACGGTACGTCGCAGCGAAAAAGTGTAGGGTACAAAGTTCTTTCTTAGACCTTCCCCTATTCATGCCGCCAAAAAAAAATTGGAGAAATTTCGAGTCTGGTTTTTAACCACCCGATAAAAATGACCCGAAATTATAAAATAACCCGAATAAAAAGTTACCCTCTTGACGCCCTCTACATGATGCAATTATTTTTTTTCGAAAATTTAAAAACTCAAAAAAAATTTTGTTCCCAAAATTTTTTTTATTCTTTTTCTTTACGTTTCATAAAAGGAGCGTATACCCAACTCCAACAACCCGCCTTGAAATCGACCGGTTACGCGCGCGGTTGATTTTTTTGACAGCATCATGCGCCTAGTTAAAATAATCGTGTTATAAGTAAACGAAACGAAACGGGAAAATTAAGCGGATGAGACTACAGGCAAAAATATAGGTACAGTCAACGGCACATCTAGTTATACACCCGCAGTAACAAAACTATTTACACTGATCAGAATATCGAAATAAAACGTCATATAAAATCACGTAAAGCGTCCAAGCGTAGCAATAAATGCAAAAATTTAATAATCATACACAAAATCACTAAAAATACTTCGTTGCACTCGAAGTCGGTATCCAAGGGTGCGCGGAGCAAAAAGTGACACAGTCTCCTCTCACGAGCGCTGGCGCGCGACTGCCGGCCACCCGCGCCCGCGTCCCGCATAGAGCCCCTCTGAACTTCGTAAGGCGGAAACTTGTGCGGAACCTCATTTTTATTACTATTCTTATTAAATATTTCATTAATTTTAAAATAAAACTATGATTCTATAGTTCTTACAGGTACACGTTACTGCGAGTAAGAATATTTACAAAAGTCTAAGCGCTTTAAGAGAAATATCGATTTTAAGGTTAAAAACGTCGTGTAGAAATGTTTTTTTTTTTGACGTAAATATAGGCCGTATAGAAAATAATAAACAATAAATATGTTGTGCTTGAATCTATGATCATAACATATTTTTTTCAAAATTTTTGAACAAGGCATTCTTGAGGAATAAACTTCCAAAGTTGAGCGATTTTGAACGCTCACGGGTATCTATCACCTTAATTATAGATTGTCGTAACCCGTAGGACGTGTAGTATCTAAGACTAGGTGGAGCGACGATCTTCGCACGATGATCTTTGCAGGGGAGTTCAGACCAGGGGCCCTAGCCAACATCGCTTCATAACGAAACGAATTCAAATACCGAACCAACCAATGGCGGGAACGATTGACCACGTGATTTATCGCGTCACGTGGTCAATTGTTTTCGTTATTGGTTGGTTTGGTATTCGATTTCGTTTCGTTTGTAGCGGTACCTACAAACGCCACATTGAACAACACGTCATACTGACGTCACACGAACTCTACATCTCGCAATCAGAGTTTACCGTGCAACTAGCATACATACAACTTCCCAATTTCAAGCATTGGGCACGTGCCCACTAGACATAACATTCGTCTGGTCGGAGGATCCTCCCTTTTCTATGGAGGATGAGTGAAATTTACTCCCTGTCATCATGCTTCCACACGTTATGAAGCGATGTTACATTGGCTAGGGCCCCAGGGGCCTAGGCTGCTATTACAATAGTGTCAGTCGATCAGAGATCTCATAGTGATAGATTTTTACAAGTTTCGTAATTTACTAATGGCGTCATTATGAGTTTCCAATAAATCGCTGATACTGCCCTTCATATTAATAAATGCTCAAATTAAATATGAGGTTTTAGAAAATAATTTCTCCTAACGGGTTTTATAATAACAGCAATACCTACGGCAACGTCATTCTATCACTATTCCATTACGAGACGATTGAGATAATTGATCGATCATTATGAATTTATCAGATTACTTTTAAGCACAATGACAATGGTGTCGTAGTGGAATGACGAATTTATAAAAAATAGAAGATTAGTAGAGGGCTCTAGCTAGAGGCCTACGTCTGGCGCGGCGGCAGTGCTTGACGTAGGTTGAAGATGATTAGTATTACATATTAATTTCATTATCTGCCATTACATCGGCCGCCGGCAGTCTCGGTGGTAGGCCATAACATCGGCCGCCGGCAGAAGTTACCACCCATCAGACAAAGTCTTGCCGCCAAGCGATTTGTCGTGTTCCGGCATGATTTCTGGTGAAGCCGTACTGAGGACGGGTCTGAGCAGTTGTGTTGCGATGTTTGCCGGGTACGATGCACCAAATGTTATTGTGTTGGGAGTTTGGTCGTGGAGGGTCTTCAGATCAATTTCCCTTTGGCGCAGCATCGTTGATCGTGTTGTTTGGTTTAACATTGCATCACCTCGCTCAACTACCGTCTTCCTTTCTATTGGCTCAGTTTTTCTGAGTGAATAGGCTCTTAATAAACTAGCGCGCTTTACCATCAACGATCGCATCACTGCTTACCATCAGGCGGGATTGCGGTCAAACGCTAGTTTATAATTATTAAAAAAAAAAAAATGCATGGATAAAAATTTTCAATCATTCTATGACATTATCTACACGATTATCTTTATCTCCGCAATAAATACACGTATAACATTGAGAAATACTACTTAAAACGAATATCGCCATTTTCTTAGGTTCTTTACTTAGGACTTGAGTTCAATAACGAGAAAGGTCGTTGGTTGCGCCTGCGCCGCAGTTGACGTAAGATAGCGCATATCCACGGAATTGATTTAATCTGTGTCAATATTGACGCGGAGGCGTTGTGGGAACCGCACAGTGTGCACAGGTGGGCTTTCTTAACTCAACTACAGGATGATCAAAAATCTATGCTAGTTCATTTTTGTTTCATCCCACATTTTTACGACACTGTCATACAAATGAACGTTAATCTGCCAATTTATTTTTAAACGACTTTAAAAAAGGTTTAGGATTATTTGTTCGTCTGTGTGTATTTTTAGTCGACAGTGGACCAATTTTAAAATTTCTTCATTTAGTACTTGCTCGGTTGGGTAGTTTTCGAGTTGGCTTCGTTAATACGTACGCACATATCTATTTAATCCGCTTAGTATATGTATCTTGATGATGGTATGTAAAATACTTCCTGTCACTGTTGTTTATAAAACAAGTAGTAGTATACCCATTAGTGTGGGGTAGATATAGACGACAGCACATCAACTAACTACAATCTGTCAGATTTCTTTATTAAATTTTCAACTTTATTTCTAAAACATTAAGGCTCAAGGTTCATCATCATCATCAACCTTTTTATTGTCCCACTGCTGGGCACAGGTCTCCTCTCATACAGAGAAGGATTGAGCGTAATCAACACGCTTGCTCAATGCGGGTTGGCGATTTCAGACTTTAAGTCCAGGTTTCCTCAAGATGTTTTCCTTCACCTTCAGTCATTGGTGTCCAAGATATACTTAGAAAATACATATAACTGTAGAAAAGTTACATTGGTACTTGCCTAACCTGGAATTGATACCCACGGACTCATACTTGAGAGGCTAGTCTTTTAACCACTAGGCCACCACGACTCAAGGTTGATTGGGAATATTTGACAGTTTGGGGCAGCTTGACCTGCTGTCCTCCGTACCATAACTAAAAAGAGAAAAAACAAAAAAAAAAAAACAATCGAATTAAAAAACACCTAAAAGGGACTATTTACTGTAAGCTTTCTTGGAATTCGATTGTTTTTTTTTTTTTTTTTTTTGTAAAAAGGTTTGCTTAAGATTGTAAATATAAAAATAAATGAAATTAAAAGTAAAGCGTTCCATTGCCAGAACGTTGTGATATTCTGGAAGATTTTACGGTTCAAATCGCCTTTTAAATGACAAGTTTTCATTAACAACATTACTTCTTGACAGACTAGTTAGACGTTTCTGCTAGATGATTTCGTAATAAGATCGAAGAAGCTAGTTTTCTATAGTTTTTGATTTCAGAAAATACTTGGTGTACACTTGGAGCCTAAGAGGTTAAGTTGAAATTGTCAGATGTATGTGATATCGTAAGTTCTGGTAAAAACATACACTTAGAGTATTACTGAATCTATATTTATTTTTTTGTAAAATTGACAAGTTTTGTGTCGAATATTCGTCATTTGCGGGAACTTTTGTTACTTCTTTTATTGAAGAAATCTGCTGCTGAGGCGCATCGATTGCTTGTAGAAGCTTATGGTGAAGCTGCTTTAAGCAAGAAAGTTGTCGTAAGTGGTTTAAAAAATTTAGAAACTGTGAAGAGAAAGAACGTAGTTTAAGACCGAAATCGTACGAAGATATGGAATTTGAATTATCGTCGACCTCCGTGGCGCAGCGGTCAACACGGCTGCCTGGGACGTCTAGGCCCCGGGTTCGATCCCCGGCCAGGTCATGATGGAAAAACGATCTTTTCTTGATTGGCCTGGGTCTTGGACGATTATCTATATATGTATCTATTATAAATATAGTATCGTTGAGTTAGTATCCCATAACACAAGTTTAGAACTTACTTTGGGGCTAGCTCAATCTGTGTGATTTGTCCGTATATAAAAAAAAAAAATATTGGAGGAAAATAGAAGAAAGAGGAAAAACGCACACATTACTGCTTCAGATATGACGAAATTATTCTTCTACACGATAATGCTCGTCAAAATGTTCAAAAGACGGCGGAAACTTATTTGTACAGATATTAGTTTTTTGTTTGATGTGTCGAAACCGCAGTATTTTCTGTAGTAACAATTAATTTGTCTACTCTGTTTGGAATATACGACTAATGGATGTTAGTCAGTTACTTATAGTGTATTAGTAAGTACCTATCCAACTACAATTAACAGTAAGAAAGATTACAATATAATATGATCATGGTGCTAAATCACTGCGACGCGAATGGCTCTAAATCTACTACTAATGTACTGTTTAAAATAAAGTTCATCCTGTACACGAGGTCGTTGTTAAAAAGGTTAAAAATAAAATAAACACGTAATGTACACGAAATACCTGAATTTAAAGTTTATTGGCCACTTACAGGAAACACCTGCGAACATTCTGGTACTTATAGGTATTTTCATAGAAGAATAATATCTCAGGATCACCTACCTATGTTGAAGGTCGTTATTCACGAATAACGTGAAGGTAGCAATAAAGATGATGCAATAGTACTGTACACAGTACAAACACAATCAGCGTTGATTATGTTAGATATATGACTGATGTTTTTTTGTAATTGCCAGTGCGTAAATAGGCACTGGCATTTTTTTCAATTTCTTCTTATTGCACAGAGTAAATATTCTGTGTGATCATATTTTATAACACGTTTATAAATGCGTTCCATGTTGGGTAAGAATAAAATTGAAATTATGATAAACCCCTTTATTCATAAACGCTGCCTAAAGTTAACTAGTGATAAGCGATTCTTTAACCATACATTTTGACCTTTTAACGTCACTTAACTTTAATTATCTTTTATGAATAAACACCACAGTGTTTAAAAGATTTACTCATAAACGATTATTAAAGTTAAGTGACGTACAAACGTCTATGAATAAGTGTGTATTTTCCTACCACCTGTTTCCCATACCACGTATACATACTAAATTACCAATACTAACTATTTTAGAAAACAAAACAGACACCAAAAAAAAAAAAAAAACACTGCAAAGTGAAAAATAACTATTTTCAGAAGTCGGTATCTTTATAAATGGTAAAAAAGTTTTTATTTTTCCCTTTTTGGTTGTGGAAACTATATAATCACTCCATGTGAAATCCAGCCAAAGTTTTGGTAAAGTTGATGACTTGTGAAAAGCAAACGACACAGTTTCGTTTACATGAATTTTCACCCGTAATTTTGCTTTAAAAACCAGATTAATAAAGAGAATTCTTCTTCAGCGTACAGATGTCCACTGCTGGACAAAGGCCTCCCTCAAGGCTTTCATTCCATTGGTTTCCCATATTCGCCACGCTTGGCAGGCGGGTTGGGGATCGCAGTTTTTTGATATTCCACAGAAGAAGCGCCGCTACCCGCTTCCTTGGTGAGAGTTCCCTTAGTCGCCTCTTACGACACCCACGGGAGGAAATGGGATGGTACTATTCTAAGCCCGGTGGTACCACACGGTACACCGAATAGAACTAATAAAATTTGACGATACGCTTTCACATAAAAATAATTTTGCAAATCGTCTTATAAATAACGGAGTTCTGAGGTAACAGACATAAAAAAATCAGTCGAATTGAGAACTTCCTCCTTTTTTTTGAAGTCGTTTATAAACAAAATTCTGTCCTGCGTCGTCCATATCATCATTCATACAAATGCAATCAATTAATTTGAAACTGTATGATATATTTAGAAAATCAGAACTGAAAACGCCTATCACTGGCATAAAGATTAAATTAGTTGTCGCATGTATAGGTACGGTACATTGTTTCCCATTCATTGATCTATTAAAAGCGGCTATTTCGAGGTGCTTAACTAAAGAAATAAAATACCTTTGCTCATCCTGGAGCGTATACTTATATGGTATATGTACATATTGGTACTTTCATATATTTTAAACGCTGTCGGCGCGGCGGCGAGTTAGCTCGAGTGGGCGGTGCAGGCGAATGTCTCGAGAAAATTGTCATTTTCCTGCCGGCAGGTGGCGTACGTTGCAAATTTTCTACGTCTAATGAGCACACCTGCCCACTTTATTACAACCTAAGCCCCTAGTACTGATTTTACAACAGTTTTTGCATCATAACAACATCGAGGATTTCCTGCCGTTGGAACGAAGTTAATGACTTGCGTTTTAGCATAAAATACAATTTATTAATTTTGTTATTAGCCGCGATTAATATTTTTATCTGCGATTATTAAACAATACTACGTTAATTGAACATTGTAAATTACAAATGATGAATGATTGTATAAACAGTAGGTACCTACTGTTAATTGAACAACCAGTCTTGTAATTCTTTAAATTATTTCCAGATTTACTACCTTAAGAAAGTGTCAGCTTTAATGTATTAAAGTTTCTTAGTAAATTCTAATAAAAATCCTTAGAAATTATATCCATAAAATGCGTAACAGCTCAATTAAGTCCAATCGGCAACCCATTGAAGACATTTCAAATTCAAAAGTGACACGTGTATCCTATGTGTTATAACGTTATATTTAATGAACGGCGTATGACTGTGATTGGAAGAGTGAGGCAGGTGGCCGGCGAGGCCACTGCGGTCTCCATATTTCCTATTAGAATCGTGTTAGAGACTCCATTCCGTAATTATTGGACGGCAGGTGGGTTGAGGCACTTTCTTATCTACTCACTAAGAGATAACGGATACCCATATATTTTTGTTTAGCTGTAATTTAGTATCTGTTCCGCGCTTAAATGATTTCTTGTTCGGTTAGATAGCGTTTTGAGTTATTGTTTTCGGTTAATTTGAGGATTTGTGTTTGACGTGTGTGTGCCTTGAATGCTTGAATGGTCTGGTATCATGATGATTGTCTGAATGTATCAGGTTTAATCTTATCTTATGACAAATATAGAAATTGAACAATAACTGATAACACGATTGTTTTGCTACCTAATATGCAGGAAGGTGGTTTTTCGTTATTGAAAGTGCTGCCAAGTTCTATTAAAAATAACTAACAGAAAAAAATCTGAATGTAGTAAGTAAATTGCTGTTAAATTTTGCAAATGCACTGGCAGTGATTCTCTTGTTCAGAGACTAAACGAATTTTAAGTTAATTGCAACTTTTTCTCTCTATTTCATTAAGAAAATGATAGAAGATAACATTTTAAAATAATCTTGTCAAATTAAGATATTCCATAGACAGTTTAGACGCGATAATAAACATGGCGACCAAAAATACGTCAATTTACGCCAGGAGCGGACTAATTTGACAGGTGTGAACTAAAATTGTATCGTCTGTCCTTTTCTTAAGTAAATAGAAAGAAAAGGATGTACTGTTTAGTTAGTACACACATTTAGTTTATTTTGTGAACAAGAGAGGGACCAATATAACACTTTTTAAAAGTGCCTTTGGCGTTAAACGCTGCAGAATGTAGCGTTACGCATATTTGCTCTGCGTTGAATACATACATAATATTACATTTCACAATGGCGCCGGCTAATTTGTTTTATTTCAATTTAATCATAAAAAAAATCCCTCATCATATACACAAAATAATAATGCAATACCTAATAAAAAAAAACCCAGTCTAAAACTAACTAAGTAAATGTCAGCTAGATTTAAAAAAAATTGATTGAACACCAACGAAATCACGCTCAGCGTGAGACCAGCCCATCTATTTTGTATAAATCTCAGTTTATAACTTAGGTGAAATGAACTGACAGAGCGTCAATTCCTAACATCTTATGGAACAACAGCTCACTTCAATCCGACTTTACCTATGTCTTCACGGAGTTTTTTTTCAGAATAGCACTATAGCAGAGGTCCTAGCTCACAGCTGTGTGTACTGCAGCTACTACAATCTGTCAGATTTTCTTATTAGATTTTCAACTTTATCTCTAAAGCATTAAAGCTCTAGGTTGATTGGGAATATCTGACAGTTCGGGGTAGCTTGACCTGCTGTTGTCCGTACATAATCTCATTACTCTATTCACAGTTGGTTACTTAAGTTTCCACATTTATTAGACGTCACATGGCTGCGTCCGCGCAGGTGTTGGATGTAACACTTGAGTTGACTGCTCGAGAGGCCTGTGCGGCTAGATACTTACAACTCTTTTGATGTTATGTTGTTGTCTTACAAAACATATACAAGGGTGTAGCACAAATGTATAAAAAAAAGTAAATGATTTACCAATTTATTTCAAGTGTCTTTTTTATAAAGGATTCAATGACTGATAATACATTCTGTTACATACATACAGAAACTATGTAAGCAAGGTATGTTCCAGACTGAGATAACAAAATTAACACATGCTAGTTAGTATTCATTAA
This sequence comes from Sesamia inferens, assembly GCA_037179545.1. Classification (NCBI taxonomy): domain Eukaryota; kingdom Metazoa; phylum Arthropoda; class Insecta; order Lepidoptera; family Noctuidae; genus Sesamia; species Sesamia inferens. The sequence goes on from CM073939.1 coordinate 12,219,704, forward strand.
ATCCCAAGTATTCATAACTTTCTGCTGTTTATTAAAAATCTTTGTTTTTGTAGGGATTTCGTAGCAACCTTACCTTTGACATAGAAACAAAATTAGTTGGGCGGTCCAATACCTATTAGTTTAAACTGCATGCATACATTGATATCGATTTTTCAAAATCTGTTACCATGGATTCTGCGTTGAAATTTTTTATCGGTTATTTAAAAAACATTTATTATAAGAAACGGTCATTTAAACAAACAAAGTTGATATTTCTTTTGAATAAAGAGTAAATAGCTCTGAAAAACTACATTAAAGCGGCTTGAATTGCGTTTTGCACGGGGAGGTTAAGCGCCTTCATTTTCACCGCGTACGTATTGCACTTTTCATGACGTAGACTGATTTAGTTATTGTGTTATTTTAGGATTCCAAGGAATATACATATATATAGGACTAGCTGCACCACACAGTTTCACCCGCGGTTTTTTTATATGCCCCGCTCCTATTTGTCGCAGCGTGATGTTATATAGCCTAAAGCTTTCCAGGGTTAATGATCTATCAAATGCAAAAAGAATTTTTCAAATCGGACCAGTGGTTCCTGAGATCAGCGCGTTCAAACAAACAAACAAACTCTTCAGCTTTATATATTAGTATAGATGTGATAGTTCCTATTTTCTCATTGACATAGGTCTTAGCATATTATAACCACGGCTTTCCCTTTGCGAGAGCTTTTGCACCACAGCAGCCTCAGTTATCATCGAGTTTCTTTCACCGCAGCTTCTAATACCAACTAAAAATAGTAAACTTGGCGCGTATCAAATACCAGTACATAATATGATTGGTAGCAAGAAGCCTGTCGCTAACGCGGTTCTAACACCTGGTGTCAGCTGGCGTAGCTTTTTAATCTTGTTACTTACTATACCTTATATGCGTCCGTCTAGAATTACGCTATTATACCCGATATAGACTTTGTAGCTACCAGAAGTGGACGTTACGCTACGGAGTTGGAAAAAAGTGATTTTTGACAAGTCTTACCAACGGACATTCTAGCCAAGCAATTTTACACAGAACTTCATTATACGCTTGCATAAGATATAATTTAAATATAATAAAATACTTGTATAGAAGTTCGATACTAAGAAATGGCTTTTGATTTTCAGTTTCAGAGCGACTGTAGAATGCATTTGTCACCATTTGAGCCAAAAAATGTCTTTCTTTTCTTTAGAGTAAATACTAATTCAACTCTTTAATGGCCTCTGTGGTTAGATACCACAATTTTGCCAATAACACGTGTAACAAATTATAGAAATTCTTTAAAAAAATATTTCACAATAATGGCCAACCGTGTGGTACCGGGCTTAGAATCAACCGTGTGGTATCGGGCTTAGAATAGTACCAACCCATATCCTTCCGTGGGTATCATAAGAGGTGACTAAGGGAACTCACCAGGGAAGCGGGCAGCAGCGCTTCTTCTGTGTAATATCAAATCACTGCGATCCCCAACCCACCTGCCAAGCGTAGGGATTATGGCAAACCCCCCAATGATGCACACGACACAGCCCAGGCCCCTAGTCCCCGGCAGCTCCGCTATTCCATTCTACGGTAGCGGACTCGGTTACGGCGGAGCAAGGGGTGCTAAGAATCTCCGGAAGAGATCCGGCTACCATCACCAACGACGACCTTTGGCCCTGGCAACATATAACACGCGCACACTAAGGACCGATGAGAAGATTGTCGAACTGGAGGAAGAACTGAGCCGGTTGCGCTGGTACATCGTGGGATTATCTGAAGTCCGAAGAGAGGGAGAGGACTCGATAATCCTAAAGTCTGGCAACCTGCTCTATTTCCGGGAAGGCGACCAGCTGTCCCAGGGTGGCGTCGGGTTTATTGTCCACAAGTCCCTCGTGAACAGCGTTGTTAAAGTCGGGAGCTTTTCGAATCGGGTGGCGTACCTTGTACTCAGAATAACCAAACGATATTCGTTAAAGGTTATACAGGTTTACGCTCCGACGTCTAAACACTCCGACGATGAGGTGGAGGCTATGTATGAGGACGTCAGTAGAGCCATACATTCCTCCAAAACCCACTACACTTTTGTCATGGGGGACTTTAACGCAAAACTGGGCATGCGAAAGGCAGACGAGACGAAAGTGGGGCAATTTGGATTTGGAAATCGGAATCCCCGAGGTCAGATGCTAATGGATTTCATGGAAAAGGAAGGACTCTTTGTGATGAATTCTTTTTTCAAGAAACCATTGCACCGCAAGTGGACCTGGATTAGCTCCGATGTTCAGACCAAAAACGAGATAGACTTCATAATGTCTACGAGAAGGCAAGGGTTCAATGATGTCTCCGTGATCCATGCGGTTAAAACCGGGAGTGATCACCATATTGTTAGAGGCATCTTGAACCTCAACATTAGGCTCGAACGCTCTCGATTTATGAAGGCTCCGTCCAGCGTCAACCCAACTCCAAAACCCCGAAAGCTTTCAGATCGAACTGCAAAATCGCTTTGAATGCCTCGGTAGATCTGGACGACTATAACAACAGGTTTGTGGAAACTCTCCAAACGGAAGGGTCCAAGTTTTACAAAACCCTCCGTTCAAAAGGACAGAAGAAGATCTCCGGTCCCACCCGTCGGCTAATGGAAGAAAGATGGGAGGTGGTCTTAAAATCCCCTGATGACGCTTCGCGTATCAGATGCCTTAACAGACAAATCTCAAAGTCTCTGACTCGCGATATACGCCAATTTAATACAAATTGTATTAAAGAGGCTATAAAGTGGAACAAAGGCTCCAAAGTGTTCGCACGAGATTTGTCTGTTGGACAGAGCCTACTTGCATAGCTGAAGACTGGGGATGGTAGGATCGTCACTTCCAAGCCCGAGATTTTGGGTGAGATTGAGAAATTCTACGGAGAGTTATTCACATCAACACACGCACCTGTTGTAAGCCTGGCTAATGATCCTAGAGCCAGACTAACCCGACACTACACCGACTATATCCCGGACGTCAGCCTGTACGAGATTAGTATGGCCCTGAAACAGCTCAAGAACGATAAGGCGGCTGGAGATGATGGAATTACGGCTGAGCTTCTGAAAGCGGGTGGTAAACCGGTTTTTAAAGTGCTTCAGAAGCTATTTAATTCCGTCATTATTAAAGGCGAAACGCCTAAGGCGTGGCACAGGAGCGTGGTGGTGTTGTTTTTCAAAAAAGGTGACAATACCCTCCTGAAAAACTACAGACCGATATTCCTCCTGGGCCATGTCTATAAGCTGTTTTCTAGGGTCATCACGAATCGTCTCGCTCGCAGGTTCGACGACTTCCAGCCTCCCGAACAAGCAGGTTTCCAAAAAGGCTTTAGTACCATAGATCACATACATACGCTGCGGCAAGTTATACAGAAGTTCGAGGAGTATAGCAAACCACTATCTTGGCGTTTGTGGACTATGAGAAGGCCTTTGATTCGATCGAGATTTGGGCGGTGCTACAGTCTCTCCAGCGGTACCAAATTGACCATCGATACATTGAGGTGATAAAGTGTTTGTACAAAAACGCCACCATGTTAGTCCGTCTCCAGGATCAGGACTCGAAACTGATCCAACTCCAGCGTGGAGTGAGACAAGGAGATGTCATATCCCCTAAATTGTTCACTGCTGCGTTGGAAGATGTCTTCAAGCTCCTGGACTGGAAAGGACTTGGCATCAACATCAACGGCGAGTACATCACTAATCTCCGTTTTGCAAATGATATCGTGGTCATGGCTGAGACCCTGGACGACTTGGGCAAAATGCTCAATGACCTCAGCAGAGCTTCCCAAGAAGTGGGTCTAAAGATGAACATGGATAAGACGAAGATCATATCGAACTCTCATGTCGCACCCACTCCAATTCTAGTTGGTTGCTCTGCACTCGAAGTTGTTGACGAGTACATATACCTGGGACAAACAGTCCAACTAGGTAGGTCCAACTTCGAGAAAGAGGTGTCTCGTCGAATCCAGCTCGGCTGGGCAGCGTTCGGGAAGCTACGATACATCTTCTCGTCGTCCAAGATACCACAGTGTCTTAAGACTAAAGTCTTTGACCAGTGTGTGTTGCCAGTGATGACTTACGGAACTGAAACGTTGTCGCTCACAATGGGCCTCATACGAAGGCTCAGAGTCACACAAAGGGCAATGGAAAGAGCTATGCTCGGAGTTTCTCTGCGTGATCGAATCAGAAATGAGGAGATCCGCAGAAGAACCAAAGTCACCGACATAGCTCTGCGAGTCGCTAAGCTGAAGTGGCAGTGGGCAGGGCACATTGCTCGTAGAACCGATGGCCGATGGGGCAGTAAGGTTCTGGAGTGGCGGCCACGTACTGGAAGACGCAGCGTAGGGAGGCCCCCAACAAGGTGGACCGATGACCTGGTGAAGGTCGCGGGAAGCCGATGGATGCGGGCAGCACAAGACTGGTCAGCGTGGAACAGATTTTTCGAACACGATAGGAAACAATGGATTAGCCGGATAGATTATTGAGATTGATAATGTATTACGTAGGGTACTACTTCGAACTGTTTAGACAAATAATTAACGCGATATACATCACGCCATGACTCAGTAAGATTTCTATCTGCTATGTTTCAAGTGTCATGCAAATCCGATAAAAGGGCCACTTTATTAGTGTTGAAAATAAAAATTATCTATAACATGATTGCGCCAAGGATTATCTACTATTTCTTGCAATACTGTCACCATCTATCTAGTGATATGTAAATATTCCTTGGCAACAGTAGCTACATTCTATGTACATAAATTGTAATTGTAATTGTTGTTGTAATCTGTAGTATGCCCATATTACCAGAAAAGACAGAGACATCCTCGAACATCTGATGGTTACTGGGAAGGTGGATGGATGACGTTCTAGAGGTCGCAGTCGAATAAGGTGGACTGACCAAATACTTTCATCTCCGAACACCGGCCTGTAACAGATGGCGAACTATCGTAAAGGAGAAAGTAATTCCGCTGGTATACCAAGACTCTCAGTAACGAGGAGATCGACATGAGGAGGCGGAGGAAGTATCTCTGAGAAACCTCATGTTCAGCAAAGGGCGATATTTAATAAATAATACTGTTTTGACATCAGTTAAAAAAAAGTATTTCAATTATTTTTTACAGTCGATCGTGACTTATCTAGGAGTTCTGTTGTTTTTATTTACTTGTCAAAATGTCAGATTTTCCGATAATGCATTGATAAGGATACCTACTTTTAAATTCACAAAATGAAAGATGGCTATAATGAGCATTCAATCGGTTTTTTTTTTTAACCTATGAAATTTTCTACTAAACTAAAGACCCATTCCCATATCTCTAATAATGAGCGCTTTGCTTAAAAGGAAAAATCCTTTTTCATTTCTCATATTCGGAAAGTAGTATTTTCTTGATCTGATTATTGGGTAGAAAGTGCTATTTCCCTCCCTAGAGCGGGAAAAACTCATACAAATTACTTCCCACCCAAGGGTCGGAATGAACTTTAAAAATAGAACTGCTGTCAGCTGTGAAGAAATTTGTGTAAAAAAAAACTAATAAAAAAAAAATGCAGCGGCAATGTGAGTTTTTAAACAGCCAATGTGAACTTAGCGCAAACTTCATTGAGCGAAATAGGTTGCAACCATAGAATTAAGAAGTACGATAGTACCTACCTATTAATTATATGGTCGCAACAATAACGTGGCGAGTTCCATATTTAAAATTTAAAAATTCGACATAAATTAGCGGGATACTAATCTCTTATGTATCTGTGACGGAATTAAAAAAAATAGTTATGTTAATACCTAATCTTTTATGCTAAGATTTTAATTTAAAAATAAGTTCAAGCGATTCTGAAATATTGACTCCAGATTCAATTAAAGACAAATTGTGTTATATGTAAATTTAAAAAAATTACATAATTTAACATCCTTTTTGAAAAGACAGTCTCAGGGGTTCAAGAGTAGAAAATCTAAGGTTTTTACCTCTCATGAAGTGGAAACATTTTTAAATGATGCTCCTGACGAGATATATTTGGCAGTGAAGGTAAGTTTACCTAAGTATTATTAGATTTATTCTAAATAAGAATGTATTTATTACACAAATTTAAAAATTAGACGTTTTCACAGGTGGTATTGATACTCGGTATAAGCGGCGCTTGCAGAAGCAGTGAACTTACAAATTTGACAATTAAGGACATTGAAAGTCAAAGCCAAACATTACTAGTAAAACTGACTAAAACAAAAACAAATATTGAGCGCTCGTTTGTAGTACAAGAAGAGTTTACACAAATAGTAAAGAAATACCAAAAAATGAGACCCTGGTCTGGTAGTTGAGAAATGGTTTTTTTCAACTACCAGAATGGGAAATGCTACAAACAAGTGATCGAGAAAAATAAAATCTCAGGTATGCCAAAGCAGATAGCAACATATTTGAATTTATCAAATTGTGAGCAGTATACCGGACATTGTTATAAACGTACGTCAGCAACTCTTTTAGCCGATTCTGGGGCAAACATGACGACGTCAAAAAGACACGGAGGCTGGAAATCCAGCACAGTCGCCGAAGGCTACATTGAAGATTCAATCCAAAATAAAATAAAAACTTCGAACAAATTAACTGAAACTATAAAAATACACCACAATTCGCCTCAGCCGTCAACCGCCAGGGAGTATCCGCCTGATGAAATACTAGAGTCTCCTACTTTTACAGATATCCAGAACACCCAAATTTGTCATAATGTATCAAATAGCATAAACATTCCAAATAAAAATGTAACTTTTAATTTCACGAATTGTCCAAATTTGACTAAGTATCAATTTTAAATCCGATTTTAAATTAATAGTCAAATTAGGACTAACATTATTATATATAGTGTTATCCATAAAACGTTCAGATAAACAACTAGTTTTATTTTCCTCATACTCGTATTCGAAATGAAAAGTAGAGTGTTTAACACGGGTAAAAGAATCAATTCCTACTCGGACTATAGTCTAAATACCTCGGGAATTGATTCTTTCCACCCTCGGTTAACAATCTACTATTTTGAATAGTATTTGAGTCTAAAACTATTAAAAAAAAGGTTTTTAAAAAACATTCAAAAAGTCCAATTTCATTCGTCTAAAATTAAGCCGAATGAGATAGGAGTTTTTGGAAGTTTTTAAAGTACGAAAGTTGACCTTCTTCTTGTTCAATCTCACACCTTGCCTACTCTATACCCTCATGTGCGTATGGTCGGTCATAGTCCTGCGGTTAATGGACGTGATTTGAGCGCTCTAACGCTGCGGGCATAGAGCATAGAGCAGTGTGCGAGTACGTACGTCCTGTCACCTGCCGCTGCATTCCTAGCACTGATTACACCGTGCACCTGTACGAACGTACCATCTAATACTTCTTGTTTACTTTAAGTTTTATCACAGGAAAAGGATCATGCAAGTGTTCCTTTTGAGTACAGATAAAATTAAATTTCGTGTCCACTTTTATTTTGACGTGATAAATGCTTCTTTATACAACTAATTTGTTTCGAGTCACTGTTTTTCTCTATTTTATTGATGAAAGTTGTGTCGATCGATTAATAAATTGTCGACTAATATGTTAAATGCCTTCTAAGTCCTATTACGGAATGTAATGTAGCCATAATGTTTTTTGATTAGGTGCGACTTACGAGTCGGTGCGTGTGATTCGGGATTATCCCAGATTCTTTTAACTGTATTTTATGTGAGGGGATTTTTTAAATATGCATACTTAGCACCTATGTACATACGTGTGTTGCCTGTATAGGGTAAAAGCTTTATCCACGGTAGTTCCAATAATGCATAATTTTATTTTGGAATTTGTATTACGTAATTAGAATATTTATCTACAAGTGGATATGTACTAGTTGTCGGTAAGGCTAACATTTTTATTAGTACCATGCTTGTGGTAATAGACATTCAAATAAGAGTATCTGCGTCAAAAATGTATAAACATTCATCATCGCAGAACTTTGCGAGTCCTAAAGACACACTATAAGGAGTGCTTCTTATCATGTCCTGAGCGATTTAAACAGCCATATTTTTATTTAAACCATATCTGCTGAGTCAATATTAGCGTCATTGAATGTAAATCAAATGATTTAACAACAATTTATATCTTATCAAAAAGATATCAGCGTTACCTTTACATTTCTGTTAGGTATTATTCCAATAATGAAAATGAAATTGTAATCGTGTATATATTTGCGTTTACGTCATCCTAGGCAGAGCTTTAAATATGTAGTGTGTAGTGCAAAAACAACAGTAATTACAAGTCGTAATAGGTAAGTGTCGGGTAGGTAGCAACGCGACGCTGCCACATCCTGGCGTCGGGCTGCGCAAGCGCCGCGCACTGAATCTAATTACTCGTTAATATGCACAGATCTACATAGAGTTGCATTTATGCATTGCATTGGAATATCGTTCACATTTTTCTTAGTTTTATTGCTTTGTAGTCGGTATTAATATTAATGAATTAACTGTAATGCTTGAAAGGATCTCTACATAGGTATAATGAAGCTGCATTTAAATTTTTCCTCAACATCAACATTGGGCCGGATTCCCCTGTTCATAAACTAAACTAATATTAAGTTCAGTTCATCTTTTTCCATATATATGATTAAGAAAAGGACAGAACATTATATGCTATTTTAGACCTGTCAAATTAGTCCGCGATTGACGTAAATTGATGTTCGCCATGTTCATTATCATGTCTAAACAGCCTATGGTATATCTTAATTTGACAGGATTAAACTAATATGTTATCTTCTATCATTTTCTTAACGAAATAAAGAGAAAAAGATGTATTTAACTTAAAATTAGTTTAGCTTTTGAGAAATTTAAGAGAATCGGCGCATTATAGTGTTGAAGAATGCGACTGAAAATTTTGTTTCATTGAATCAATATTGAAAGGCTTCATTTCAAAATAATAAAAAACTGATAATCGTAGTAGGAAAATCTAGCTGTAGTAGCTACAGCGTGAACTTGACTAGGAAGGTACTTACATGTGTAAGCATTTGTATGTAAACGCCAAGTGTAAATTATGTGCACATTTTAAAGAGAATAACTAACCACTCTGTATATGTCTTCATATCTAAATCTTAGCTAATGGCTGAGCTGCTGGCGATTATAGCTTCATTTGAATATTATCGTTACGGTGGCAACACTGGCAACTGGCAAGAATGTTCATGACTCGCTGGTTTGCCTACGAGTCCACCATCTGTATCTTTGATTGAGACACGAGGCCCTGGATACTGAGGAAATAATGTTACATCTATGCTAATGCGTGGGTGAACTGCTTTTCATTGTAATGTACAACAATTAGGCTATAAGTTTTTCCTAACAAAACGTATAACTGCATGTTATACGTTTTGTTAGGAAAAACTGTCACTAAACACGGATTTTTATTACCTTTTAAGATAATAGTGACGTCGACTGGTATAACAAAGGGTCACCGGCGCATTCTTAACCTCTTTGGTAACTCTAAAATTACTTCTGTGACGGGAAATTACAGCATATAGTGTTTATAGATTTGCGTAACACCCTGTAACAATCTGAATCATTTAGAAGGAAATTGCTAATCCATTGCCACAAATGTACGAAAAATTTGTCTGCTCAATAATGTAAATAACGTAATAAATGTTGTTGAACTGTCAAAATGAAAACCATACCTTTGTTTAGTGTGTTGTTATCCAATTACCTGCAGAACACAGGAATTCTAGACAGTATTAGTAATTTCTGTACCTAGACGAGCATTTAATAAGTGAAAATTAAATGGATTTACTCACATTCTGAACTTCCCGGGTAGGTTTCTACAACGTTTAACTCAAATCATAGAGAGCACAGTTTAGTGATATGCAGTTTATAATAACAACCTCATTTTCTCTTACTATAAAGTTTTTATTGTGCATAAATGTTACCTTTTACAGTTCGGAGAATAGGTACAGGGTGTATCTGACATCGTAACGCAAACTTCGCGAAAAGGCTACACCGCCACTAATAAAATTATGATAGTCATTTATGTCGTTAATGAACGGTTACAGAATTCAGTGTTTAAAAAAAAGTGTCGGCTCGGCTAATGAACGTTGCAAGCGTGCCGCCGTGCGGATTTGTAGGTATGACGTTGATCCCTGGTGTGAACTCTATTAAATCAGCTGATAATATAGTTTTTCGAGTTTTGTTCACACTGCGCTTTTTTGTGTAATTAGCGAATTAATTAATTTTTACTTTAAGTCTTATTGGGTTATAAAAGTATAGCTATTATGAACGGTCTAAAGTAAATAAAACTGCATATATTTATTTTTTAAATCATGAAAAAGCCGACGAAAAATTCCACCACTGGGAGGTTCAGAATCATGTATTGAATCCATGGTACTCGTTTGTGTGTCGATGTCAGATACACCCATTATAGAAGCAATGATTTTGTAACACAGAACCCACAAATAAATGGGAGAGAGTTGTATGCTTACCAAGAATTTATATAAATCGGTTAATTTATATGTATAATTTCTGCCGCAAGATGTCCACTGCTGGACATAGGCCTCCCCCAAGGATCTCTATGACGACCGGTCCTGCGCCTCCCGCATCCAGGTCATCGGTACACTACGTCTTCCGGCGCGTGGTCGCCACTCGAGAACGCGTCGGCCCCATCTGGTATCGATACGGGCAATGTGCGCTAGCGCTTGACCGCAATCCCGCCTGATGGTAAGCAGTGATGCGATCATTGGTGGTAAAGCGCGCTAGTTTATTAAGAGCCTATTCACTCAGAAAAACTGAGCTAATAGGAAGGAAGACGGCAGTTGAGCGAGGTGATGCAATGTTAAACAAAACAACACGACCAACGACGCTGCGCCAAAGGGAGATTGATCTGAAGAGTCTCCACGACCAAACTCCCAACACAACAACATTAGGCGCATCGTACCCGACACACATCGCAACACAACTGCTCAGACCCGTCCTTCGTACGGCTTCACCAGACATCATGACGTGTTATAAATTCCAGTAAACCTTAATTTAATCGATATTTGTGTGTCTGACACTATTGTTAGAGCACACTAATAATATTTTATGTTATACTAGCTGTTGCCCGCGACTTCGTCCGCGTGGACTTCAGTTCCCGTTTTCATGGGAATGTCCACTCCGAAAAAAAATAAAAAAAGCTCAGTTGATATAAAATAAGCGCCTGTTAAAACAATGGGAGCAGTTAGTACTTCCGCGTCTGCTCACGTTTCCGCAACATTTTTTTGTTACTGCTCTGCTCCTATTGGTCATAACGGGATGTTATATAGCTCCTTTCTTAGGCTTTAGACTATTTGTGTACTATTTCATTACAATCGGTTCAGTAGTTTTGGCGTGAAAGCCGGACAGACAGAGATACTTTCGCATTTATAATATTAGTATGGATTATAACTTAAACCGATGTTTAAATCGTCTGTTTATGTTATAAGTTATGACATAACCTAAAATTAAGCCTATATTTCCCGAATAGTTCGGCAGAGGAGTACTAAAAGTACCTACACACATTTCGCCAGTCCCATGTGATTGGACGCCTAATGGTATCAACAGGGCACATAGGTATGCAGACATTAGAATTTATGTTATACGACGAACTTTATCTACTTCAAGATTATAAATCGAAACTGAATGTTGATATAGGTATTTACGTGAAACGGTTATCCACCAATGTCTTGAATATTTTATTGTTAGGTACTATGTAGAAGAATGTTTGATCCATGTTCTTATTGTAGATTTCGTTATAAAATAAAATTGGACTGTTTAAAACGTTTGATGAACAGACGTGTTTTGCATGTGTGTGTTTTTGAACTCCTTCAAGAACCGTTATAATTATAATCAGAGGTAATACTCGTGTTTACTAATCTAATCTGAGAATTTCTAATGTGTTGAACATTAAGGCATCATTTCTGAGAACGGCGGAGTCAAAGGGGTGTGCGCCGATGCAGGTTCCCCGGATTATAGCGCCAAGATCACACGTAATTACGGCTGATAAAAGGCCAATTTCTGTAATTTTATTAGTGTGTAGATTAAATTATATATTAGCACATTAAATGGATATTTAATGTGCAGGAATACTTGTTTGCTTAGTTTTTTGTTGGGATCGTTAATGACGTGTGAAAAAGAGGTTATATGATTAAAAAGAACTGATGGTTGACCTTGCTCATATAGATAAGATAAACAACGTATTTTGAATTCAATTTACAAGATTTGATCAAAAGTTACTAAGTAACTAACAAGCTTGTAAAAAGATCATAATGATTCTGAATAATGGCGTATGTAATAACATACCTGAACATTATATGTATATGTATATATCCTCAAATGCCATAAAAATAACCACAAGATTCAGATAAGATGACTCAATACATTTAATTCAAATAACACAATTATTTTAAACGAACGGCCATTCACATGATTTTCACTGCTTTTACTCGTAATAAAATAGCGATTTAATGTTGTAAGATTGCTCTGTACATGTACAATCGGGGCGATAAGTCAGTGAACGCGTAAAATAAATTAAAATGTTATACGAGGTGCGGCTGTGGTGTCATTTCCCACCTGCGACAAGTAATTTGTCGTGTCGGTCCACACGCGATCCACTAACTACCGTCCCGGTGAAATAAAGATGGTGGAGATGTATCGGTGATCTCAAATGTTTCGTTTTTCTTTCGGGTTTAAAAGCTTTGGAAATGCGCTCTTAGTTTCGCGAAACGATTAAGATTGTGCTCTTGCTCGTTTGTCTTGCTTTAGACTTTTGAATAGTGCTATAAATTGAAATGAGCACTTTCTTTATCTGGAGGAGCGAGGTGGGTAATTAAAATTCTTTTGCATAAAATAAAGTATTTTAGTCTGTTGATTTGTTCAGCCCACTCTTTAGTAGGACAGTTGTTGAATTGGATTGGCCTTTTCGGTTTACGATTAAGTACAAAAAATGAATGCAGTTCAATTTCTGTCTTCTGTTGCTGGTGATAAGCCCCTTGTCCGTTGTTAATGAAAACTAGTGAACCAGTCCTGTAATAACTTTAAATAGCATTTCCCTAAGAGGTACCTACAGGAATCATTTACAAAGTAAAAAACCATAGTTAGACGAACCGGTCAATCGTGTGCTAATGAGAATTCAACTGATTCCTAAGCCTAAGCAAAGCAGGCCATAGACCATACTTATACCCAGACTAAACGACAGGATGGAGAAAAGATAAAACACCATGTTTAAAGATATAAATACCAACTCCAGGCCGTTTATCTCCTATAATTAAACGCAAGGAAGTGGGAAAAAACAATTTATGTATACTATACATTATTGATTAAACAAATTAGTATTCGATGAGCGTCGTTTCCATTCACTAAGAGTGACTGAAAGCACTCAGCGCTCGGCAGTATGTGATCTGTGAACATTTGCATATTATGTGACTTTCACGATACAAATTATTTGGATGTTGACCTTTTCTGATGCATGTTTATCATCAGGCATTCTTTGCATTCTGCGCGCACCTTCAACTGGCCAGTACTTTTTAACGGCACCTGTATTAAGTTAAATTAAGTGACTCTAGTCATTAAAATCTTTAGAGGCAAATTTTTCCAAGGCCATATAATTTTTTGTATCATAGGAAAAATTTAGAATTTTCTACACTTTTTCCTTAGGTACTAAAATTGTCAATGTCAATTTTATTCCACAAACAAGAATTATTTGTCGGTTTGTTTTAAAAATCAACTCTAACCGAGGCGACTGTATGTTCTTGTTCGTGTAATAAGTTCGTCTCTGAAATGGCAGCGTCGAGCATTTGCATGCAATACTACTTCGGGCTTTTTAAAATGGATATTTCGGCCTGAACAAATACAATGTGGCATACCTTTTAAAGGGATTACAAACCGAATAAAGACTGTAAGTACTTATACATACTATATATTTTTTTGGGTAATTGTATCTGATTCTGTCAAATTCAGAGTCAGATTTCTGTGTGTTGGAAAGGATTTCTGGGTGTTGGAAATGAAGCTTTATTTCAAACTAACATAAGAGTTAACTTTGGTAAATATCGACACCCCACAGGTTTCAATAATGACGTGTTGCGTGTGTGTGTCGCATGTTTCCTCACCTATTTCTTATTTTTTGTGTTTTTGTAAACTTTTGCGTCAAGTTTATCGCAAAGAAACGTTTTTTCTTTCTTTCTATATGCGTGGAGCTCCTAACTTAATGACGAAAGTGCATAACCTCACGACGGCAGCTATTAGCTCTCTGCGTGCAATCACACCTGTAGGTAGGTACTGGAGTTATGATCATGCTCGATACGTTCTACTTACCTTATACCTAGTCCAAGAGGCCGGTGTCATGTGTAGTATGGGCAGTTTATTAGCTGAAGAAAGTTGTGTTTCATCATCACACATATACTCGTATCTCTGAACAGTTTGCTTAAGATTTTTTTTTTTTTTTTTGTAATGTGGCACTAGTTATGACTTTGTGCTAATTTCAAGTAAAATAAAAATCTTCAAAAGTTCTTCTTTCTTTCTTTTTTGGCTTCGTACGATTTGTGGATTGAGCCAATGTCACGAAATTAATTATTTATGTCGAAAAAGACGACCGCGTAAACCGTCTTACGAGGGAGGTTTGAGGCAGTCATATTGTGGCCACTATGCTGCGATATTTCACTGTTCTGTATGAATTATTTATTGAATGCACTTTTTACTACATAAATCACGCACAAAAATTACTTTATTACAAATTATGTTGTTCTTTATTTATTGATATCTATTGCTCACGTCATGGACTGTCATGTTCCATGCCTGGTCATGGTTGTCTGTCCAGTCGATAGTCCAAGTTCCCAATGTGTTTATATTATTGGTGATCAACAATCAAAGATGTATATTGTCCATAAATGATGGCACGGTTGACTGAGTGACACAACATAGGGCACTTTTTGTCTCTTTCTAACCTCCATAAAATAGAGGGTGGAAGTTTATATGGAGCCTTTCACAATTTTCAAGATGGAAAACTAAAAATTGGTATGCGGACTATTTGTGACTAACAAAAAAGCCAAGCATATTTTTTTTTTAAATCCGCCCCCTACTCTTGGCACTTTGAATAAAACGAAAACCATGCTAGTGCAGAGTTTGATTTTCCCTATAATCGATTATGGCGACGTTTGCCTCTTTGACCTGAATGCGGCTTTGCTGGATAAGCATATCCAGCAAAGCCGCATTCAGGTCAATAATGTTATCCGGTTCATATTCAATCTTAGAAAATATGACCATGTGTTGAGCTACATGTCTGAACTCAAATGCCAAAGAAGAAATTTGCGCGCCTTGACTACGCCTTTCTCCCTTCTTAATTCACCCACTCCTCATCTTGTGACTCACTTCCATTATTTGTGTTCTTCACACACCAAGAATCTGCGTTCTTCTAACAATCTTCTCTTACTCTGTCCTTCACATACGTCTGACTTTAGTTTAGACTTTAGACTGATATCAGGTTGACCACCAGTCGGTTTGCATTTTATCGGAAATTGAGGATTTATTTTCTAAACAATTAGGGTACAGTCATCTCAACACCTCTCTCACAAGTTTTACTTTAGTAATAGTATTTATGCATATATAGCTTATGAAGTAAGTTAAGTATTTGTTTAAATACATAGTGTAAAGAGTTTTAGTTTCCTTATCATTGTTTTCAACAAAAGCACCTGCCATCTAATATCTTCACCACCCGTGGTTGACTGGTAGAGAATGCCTAGGGCATTAAGTCAGTAAAATTACCCATTTATTTATTTTATGACTGTAAATTCCTGAATTTTAGATGAAAGAAATTCTCAAAATCTTTAGTTCCATCCTAAACTAAGCAACATTCTATTTCATGACTGTAAATGCCTGAATTTTAGATGAAAGAAATTCTCAAAATCTTTAGTTCCATCCTAAACTAAGCAACATTCTATTTCATGACTGTAAATGCCTGAATTTTAGATGAAAGAAATTCTCAAAATCTTTAGTTCCATCCTAACCTAAGCAACATTGTATTGTATTATAATCCTCATCATCATCTCAGCATTAATCCCAGTCGCATCCGTAGATTTTCAGCTTTGGAGTCTGGGGTCCGCTTTACCAGTCTAACTGCTGATTTTGGCTAAACTTCGATATTTCCGTGAAGCGACTGCCGTCTGACCTCCACAACCCGAAGGCGATATCTAAGCATTGCAGTTAGACCAATTGTTTGACTTTTGAGGGTCCAAGAACCCGTAACGACTGCCACTAGATGTTCGTATGGCAACCGGGACCAAACGCTCAACGTGCTTTCCTAGGCACGACCGGACCAGCGCAAATACTCACATTCATACATACAAATATTTACAACTTTGACACGACGTCTAGAAAAAATACGATTTATTGTCTAAATTGGTTATATTGCTTTATTTGAAAAATTTTAATATAAATTAAGTGATTAAGAATTGTGCAGTTTGTGATAAAATAAAATAATTTTAAAATTACGTGGTTATACGGAAGAAATAAATGGCAATTTTTGAGTTACGCATGTACAAAGTTGTGTTGTCATGAAAAGTATGAAACGTTAAATTGCACTTCTTATATTTGAAGACGTATAATATCTGGGACATAGGGAAACCACGAAAGTGTTTTAAATAAGGAGAGGGCAAAAGCTAGTACAATTATACATAGCCCAGAGTACCCAACATATAATATAATAATATACTTCTGTCGTCCTCCGTGGCGCTGCAGTCAACACTCCTGCCTGCGACGTGGAGGCTCCGGGTTCGATCCCCGGCCAGATCATGATGGAAAACGATCATTTCCTGATTGGCCTGGGTCTTGGATGTTTAGCTATATATGTATCTATTATATATGTATCTATTGTAGGCAAGGGGTGCTCAAATCTCTCTATCTGTCCGATAGTGGGTAGCTGAGTGCACGGGCATGCGATCCCGCCTTCCCTGAGCTGCTATAGTCCTCAATCTTTTTTTTTTTTTTTTTTTTTTTTTTTCCTGTGGCTATAGTATCCCACCCTTCCTGCTCCAATCTTCCCGTCATCATCCCATCCCATAAACGCGGCTCCCTCCCGTTTACCACATAAAGTCTGACTCGGCGAGGATGGCAGACACAACGCAGATATGCAATGTGATTTGGCTGACTCGGCGGATCAGCAAGGCAAGGTGGATGGCCTAGGGCGGCGGTGGAGGGCGTATAGTCACCGCCGGCCAGACACTGCAGCCGACCCCGCCTCCAGTCTTAGCAGTTCTCTGTTCCACTGGCCCAAGGAGGGGAAGGCCAAGTGTGTGCGCCTGTGTTAGCGCGAACGCTTGCGCACCTTTAATATATCCTGCGCATGTGATCGCTTCCGTTAAACTGGACTCCGAGTACGCAAAAGTCCTGTGGCGATGGGTAGAGGTAGAGAGGTCTGGCCTGATGCAAGCTGGGCTTTGTCTGATACCTGCACTCAGGCGGTCTCGGGGGTGTGAGTACACGCCATGGTCGTTTTTGCGCTGCATATTTGGGACGACAGCGCGGATGCGGCAGCACCCGGGATGACAAAGCAGCCCTGTTTAGGGAGGCACTGCTTTCCTCGCTCAGCCGGGGAGGGGGCTAGAAAAGGTGCCCTAAGAATAGCTCGTCCCACTATAAGAGGTGGTAGTAACCGCGGCTGCCATCGCATCACTTAAATCGTGGTCGTCGCAAAAAATATAGTAACAAAACGTCTGTAATGACATTCGGCGCGTGGAACGTGAGAACGCTTCTTGATCAAGATGGAAATGCCTGCCCTGAACGCAAGACCGCCATAGTAGCTCGGGAACTTCGTCGTTACAACGTTGATGTGGCTGCTCTCAGCGAAACACATCTTGCTGATGAAGGAGAGCTGGTGGAAGTAGGTGGAGGCTACACTTTCTTTTGGAAAGGTACCGCTGCCTCTGAAGCTCGGCGATCAGGTGTAGGATTTGCCATCAAAAATCACTTAGTAAAGCGATTTGAGGAGTACCCTGTACATGTCTCGGACCGCGTTACCACATTGCGCCTTCATCTAGACAAGGATAACCACCTTAATGTCATCAGTGTTTATGCTCCAACGCTAGACAAGTCTGATGACATCAAGGACAAATTTTATGAGGAACTTTCTCTTTGCCTCGACAGCATCAGCGCCAAAGAGCAGATTATTTTGCTAGGCGATTTCAATGCCAGGGTTGGTCGGGACTATGAGGCTTGGCCTGGAGTTCTGGGTAGACATGGAGTTGGCAACATGAACAGTAATGGTCAGTTGCTGCTCAGTCTTTGTGCTCAATTCGGTTTGGCAATTACGAACACTATGTTCAGGCTTGCCGCCAAGTACAAGACAACATGGATGCACCCAAGATCCAAGCACTGGCATTTGATCGACTATGCCATTGTAAGGCAAAGAGATTTCAGCCAAGTGCGCATCACTCGTGTCATGAGGGGTGCGCACTGTTGGTCTGACCACCGACTTGTTGTCACTAAGCTTCGACTTCGCTTCCTTCCTCGCCGTAGGTCTGCTACAAAAAAGCTTGCGTTTTTGAACGTGAAGAAGCTAAACGATCCTGAGGTGAGGGAGAAATATGCTGAAGCGTTGTCTGAAAAGCTGGTGCCGATTAATGAGGTAGGTGAAACCGAGGCTGCCTGGGGATCTTTGTCATCTCATATCATGATTACCGCTTCATCTGTACTTGGCAAAACACGCCGTCACAATGAAGATTGGTTTGATGAAAATGATGAAGCTCTACAGGCGGCTTTCGACAAACACCGGAATCTCTTGCGACAGCATCGAAGGCGACAAAGAAGCGTTGAAGTGGTCAAAGCTAGTGACCAGGAATTACGCAAGCTGTCTCGTCGGACTAAAGACAAGTGGTGGCATGACAAAGCCATTCACATGCAATGGCTTTTTGATACTAACCAACTCGGGGAGTTCCACAGTGAGGTACGTAGGCTGACTGGTACATCCTACTATGCAAAGGTACCTTTAAGGTCTCTAGACGGTAGACACCTCTTGACTAGCAGGGAGGATGTACTAAAGCGCTGGGCGGAGCACTTCAATACTCTGCTGAATGTGGATCGTTCAACTGACCTTCAAGCAATAGGCTTAATGCCTCAACTCCCTCCTGTTCTTGAGTTGGACGAGCCACTATTGCTTGATGAGGTTGTTACTGCCATCAGACAGCAGCAAAACCAAAAGGCGGCTGGCATTGACCTTATACCGGGAGAGCTGATCAAATACGGCGGAGAGGGGTTGCATAAGTTGATGTGGGAGCTGTTTGTTCGTATGTGGGAGGAAGAGCGCGTTCCTGATGTGTTTAAAGTGTCGCGTATAAGAACACTATATAAGAGCAAAGGTGACCGATCCGACTGCAACTCATACCGTGGTATCATGCTTTTATCGACTCCTGGAAAGGTCTTTGCTAGAGTTCTCTTAAACCGTCTAAAGATATTGTCTGAAAAGATCCTGCCTGAAACCCAGTTCGGCTTCCGACCGGACCGAGGCACCTGTGAAGCGATATTTTCCGTGCGTCAACTACAGGAAAAGAGTAGAGAACAGGGTCGTAAGCTGTACCTCTGCTTTGTTGACTTGGAGAAGGCTTTCGACAGTGTGCCTCGTGAAGCCTTATGGTTAGTGTTAGGTAAGCTAGGATGCACTGAAAAGTTTGTGAGACTTCTTAGACTCCTACATGACAGCATGCAATGCTGTGTTGCTGTAGACGGTGCACAGACAGACTTCTTCCCCGTTACCTGTGGGGTGAAGCAAGGATGCGTCTTAGCACCAACTCTGTTCGCCTTATACTTTGCAGTGGTAGTGGGAGAGGTCTTACAAATTGTTTCACAAGGAGTTCGCATCCGCTTCCGCACCGACGGCGGTCTTTTCAATCTGGCTAGACTTAAGGCTCGCACCAAAGTCTCACATGCACTGATTACTGAGATCATGTATGCTGATGACTTGTGCTTCTTGGCAGAATCCCCAGACGGCCTACAAGAGCTGATGTCCGCTTTTCATCAAGCCTGCTGTAAGTACGGCCTAAAAATCAGCATCAACAAGACGGAGGTGATGTCCCTAGACATTCATGGACACGAGACACTGAATATAAAGCTTGGTCAGGATGTGCTGAAGCAGGTGGGCAAGTTTCGTTACCTGGGGAACACTATAAGTTCTAAGTGTGACCTTGATGCTGAGATCAACAGCAGAGTCGGAGCTGCAGCTGCAGCGTTTGGCAAGTTGTGTTCCAAGGTCTTCTACTCACATGACCTTAAGCTAGCTACGAAAATATCCGTATACATGGCAATTGTGCTGCCAAATCTTCTATATTCCGCTGAAACGTGGTGCGTGTACCGCCGGCACATACGTACTCTAGATCTTTTTCACCTTAAATGTCTCCGATCCATTATGAAGATCAAATGGTCTGACAGAGTACGAAATACCGAAGTCCTGCGACGAGCCAATGTTGGTGGCATTGAGGCTTATTTAATGCGTCGACAGCTTCGGTGGTGCGGACACGTATCACGTATGGCGGACGAAAGAGTGGCGAAGCGCATCTTCTTCTCTGAGCTGGAGGAGGGCAAGCGAAAGCATGGCGGACAACTCCTCCGGTTCAAGGATGTCTTAAAACGACACATGAAGAGATGCAATATAGAACCCACTGAATGGGAGCGTTTGGCGGCAAAGCGGTCAGAATGGCGCGGAATGGTGTACGAACATGTACGCGAGTTTGAGGAACAGCGCAAAGCTGACCTCGATACCAAACGCGACCAATTAAAGGCCCGCCCACCTGCTGCCATCACCTACAACTACGTCGACGGCGTGCTTACGTGCCCTCAGTGTGCACGAAGTCTCGCCGCCAAGATAGGCTACATAAGCCATCTTCGGGCGCATGAGCGCCAAATCACCGGCTAGGAGTCGAAGTGGTCGCCGTGGCCGAAATCGGTCGGAACAATCATCATCATCTATTATAAAATATAGTGTCGTTGAGTTAGTATCCCATAACACAAGTCTCGAAGTTACTTTGGGGCTAGCGCAATCTGTATGATTTGTCCGTATATATTTATATGTATTTATTTATTTATATTTATTTAATATCAAATCAAACCAAATCAATTGGAAAAAGATCCTACCGGTCTTCTAATTACTGTAAATTTAAGAGCAAGTCAAGGTGTTATCAATAATTTGTTTTTGTCAAAAAACCGATATAAGTGGTGATTGCTTATCGATTTGTTTATCATGCATCCCGGTTATGTTTGTGTGTACCCGGGTATATTTTAGGCGCATTGGTGGCCATTAGCAACCTGTTCCTGTTTTAATGGCCAGGTAGATTTTATTGCTTTTTTTTCAACATAGGTTCGTAAATTGAATAAGCTATTGAAAGCTCTTGTAGTTTACGGACTCTTAAACAAGATGCCTAAGCTATTGCACTTTCGAATGCGTAGGCACTATTAGATTTATTATATTTCTAGGAATATCCCAGAACTTTAAGTACTTCTTTGACAGAGGCTTTTACAGGCTTTCTCAAAATAGAATTGGATAAGTTATCTCAGGGCTCGAGGGGAACCGAGTGGTTTTAGTGGGTATTCCCGGCTCCGGCTGGGCGAGCCCCAGACACGCCCGTCGCCTAGCTAGCGGCGGGTACGGTGCGTAATGTATTTCCACTAGTAAAAAAAAAAATAACGCACTGATAACAATTTTTTTTTAAACTTTACCCCACACTAGGAATTACTCCAGTATCGTGGGTGCGTTTACAAACATTTAAACTCACACATACAAACAGCCAGACCCGGAACAACTACCTGTAGGGCCTACAAATATAATTATGTTCCGTACGGGTATCGAACCCGCAACACGCAGCGCGGCGGTCGGTTCCTCAGCCACTGCATCAACCGTGTTGTCAATCTTATGAATATCCTATTGAATCTCAACCCTACGGGTCGTAGTACGTCACTGGCTGAGTTGTCCTTTGAAAGTTACAGGAACGGCACTCCTCGCCATTTGATTTACTAAACTATTTATTTTGACTTCGATGTTAGAGTGAAGAGTTTAAATTATTTGATAGAAATTAGCACAATTTTACAATATGCTCCTTTAGGAATTCACAGATGGAGAATACACAAACAGTGGTAACAGTTTATCTATGGAACGGAGATGAGACATGCAGCTTTAACATCTATATATACATCTATTTACTTTTATATAAAATATGTAATACACAGTTCCTTGGGACTTTTTTAAATTACTGGTTTTTTATAACCTTTTTTTTTACTTACCTACCTACAATTTTTTCGCCATAGTGGCTGTCATATAGCAACTTAGAAAAAAAAATTAGGTACCGCCAATACTAATGACGGTGGTAATTATTCTATGTCACGTAGACACTGAATAACATACCTTTAGTAAAAAGCTTGGCGCCACAACTATTTTGGTAAAATTTTGGCAGTCAAGGACAGCGTTTGGGTTTTTCCATAGTGACTGGTTTGTGAGGTTGTGCAAAAACAACGAACGGAATTCATTGCTAGAGACTTCAAGTTCCGCGTTTGTTGTCCACTAGACTGTTGGTAAGTAAGTCCTCACATTTCTACGGAATGTCCTGATTTAAAAGATTTCCTTAGGTAAGTAGTGCAAATATCAAGCAGTTGCTATTTTATTTTTGGTATTGTTTTTTAGTTCTGCTGGATATCTGCCACCGGATATGTTACGGATATTGGGGATTCAAAAATCACCAGTCAGACTGGTCAGACTCCAAAGCTAAAACAAGCTTCGGATGCGACTGGGATTAACGCTGAGATGAAGATGAGGATTGTAATGATGATAAAGATGATTGGGGATTAAAATCACCTCTTATGAGATATAATAAGAGTTGGAGATATATAAAAAATAATTCCGTCAAAGGTTTCCCGAAAGTTTTGCCTACAAGTCTATTTATTGTTCGAAATCCGTGTTCCAAATTCAACAAAGCTGTCAACACAAATTTACCCCAACCATGTATATTACTCCCGAATTCGATCTTATAATAGTTGGCAATACTACGTCGGAGAGCGCGTGTTGCCGGCCGGCGCTGGAATGCAGCTAACCTGCATTTATTCACCCATGATTTATGTGGACCCGGCTTATCCACTATTTACTCAGACAAAACGCTCCGCTATCGACGGCTTTATTTATATTGCAAATTAAATACCTATTGGCTGTTTCGCATTCCAATCTTTTATTCTGTTTCAGGTTTTGTGAGATTTGATCGGCAGATTTTGTTGTTTGGTGGTTTTTTTTTTGTATTAGTTTGAGTAAATAAATGAGTATTTATTTTATACATATATACTATAGGTATTTACTTTATATGTGTCCTAAAAAGCTGTTCTGGGATATCTTTATAGCACCTATCTGTCTTATTGCCTAATACTTTACTAGATTAGAGACAAAGAATTGCTTAGCAATGTGTCAACAAAAATAGAATTCGTAATAAAATATATTGTGTGGGAACGTCATTTAATTGACTGCACTGTGATGGTTTAAAGCTCAATTCGACAAGATGCGCTAAAATAACGACTTTATTAAAATTTTAATCCCTTATTAAAAATTTAATTCTAATATCATCATTTCACTGATTCGCTAAAACACCCACAAAACGCCTGTTACAAAACTCTGAGCAATGATTATCGTTTAAATATTTTGGTTGGTAATGTTATACGCAATTTACATTTAACATTTCCTAAGTCATTATTAACTTAAAACAATGTTTATGGTAATACAAAAGAATAGATGTAAATTGAGTATCTCTTCAATAATAAGTTAGTCTTTAGGGGAGTTGCGGGCTGCGAAATAATAGTAATTAAATAATTACTTCGCACGGCTACGGCCATTATTTCTTTCAAAACTTTCTTAATTTAGTTTGCAAAAAAAAAATGCTAGCACAATGGTCATCTAAACTAAATGTATTGGCACGTCGGTCAACGCAAGCAAATTAATAAATGAATACCATATCCGAGAGCAGTAGCCGCGGCGACGACCAGGCGGCCGCACACCTGCGTCTGCGCATCTTAGCCAACACAACTCAAAACACACCTTATTTCTGCGCCTCAAGTTACAAAATCCAATGTGATCACTCAAATTCCTCATTACGAATCACGGATGTAACAAACAAACTATACAAAACACTGTAGAGACTACCTTTACAGCAAAGTTGAATTTTACGTTCAATGCGTGACCATAAAGATTCCTTTGCTGGAGAAATATGGTAATTTTTTATTTCAAATATAACGAGAAACCTCAACTTAAACAAAGGAGGCTTTATTTTTTTTAGTCCTTATTAAGTGACAAACTTAAGTATACGCGACACAATATACATACTAATTTTATAATATCGGGGTATTAATGTAGAATTATTATTGTAATTCTTACTTATACTGCACAACAGCTTTTTGTTCAGAACAAAAGTGTTGAGCGCACAAACTAGATGGCGCTGACGGTTGAAAAGGTCCCACTTCAAGTTATTTTATTGTTTTACTGTTGAAATTCGACTGTTATTTATTTCAGAAATAAATAGATAGTACAGTTATATTATAAATAAATTTTATTTTGTAAAAATGGTTATGTTGACAACGTAATAATGAAATTATTAAGAAAAGTTCTAGATCCCGCTATTAAAGTTTTTGGCCAAAAAGATACATAGACACAAATTTGGACCAGTAGTAGAGGTTCCGACCAGTTCAGTCGTCGGGGTTACATTCAGAGTTCTTGTAACTCAATTACCCCGTGGAAAGTCCCCGGAGATAGGGCGGAAAGCGCCACACCGTAATGGTGAAGGCCGGGTCGGCTTCGTAGGGAAGGTAAACCTGCGCGCGGCCGCACTCGTAGCGTTGCTCAGAGCATAGAGAATGTTGACAAAGGCCCCTTAGCCTAACCAAATGGGGCTTACTCGGCCTGGAACCTTTTTTTTTAAACAGTTTTTCTTATTTAAATTAATGCATGCAAACAACATACAAACAACAACAAGATGTACATTGATCTCTGCCAAGTTCATCCACAAAAGGTAACAGTGGCAGAAATAGAAGGAAACCTTGATTTTTTTCATAATTATATTTATAATAGAATTATTTGCGTAACAAAAGATTGACATTACCAAAATTTACAATGAGTTAATTAAGTGAAATTGTTAAATTGAACCAAACATAAAAATGCCTCCAGAGAGATTCGAACTCTCGACCCCTAGTTTACAAGACTAGTGCTCTAACCCCTGAGCTATGGAGGCTACACCACAGTGCTCGAAATTGGTGTTCCGTTCGGTTGAATAAGCAGCAAGTACAATTGTGTAGACAATGCTTGTGTGATTTATTTTTTATAATGTATAATTTAAAAAAGAATGGCGTGTTGCTAATAACAGCTGTGAAAATAAAAATGTAACTTTATTCGTAACTGAAAAATAACAATACATAATTATATTTAGGAGTAAGTTCGAATTTTATATAATGCAACCGTATAATAGTTACAAAAAACAAAAATGCAGTTTTTCTTCCGAGACTAACTTTATATTTGCATGCATTTGTTTAACAAGTTAAAGTAAGTTACTATATTATTTGGAGTGGATTAGCTGCCATCTGTAAATAAAACATACCGTAATTGCCTGAAATAAATAAAAGGGGTCAAAAGTGGTCCAAATGGTTCGCGTAAAATGTAAACGGACACATGGCGCTGTTTCGCCAACTTGAACAGACAATACATTTCTACACACTACATTTGATCGTGACAATTTGCCGATGACGTAGTTTTGACATTCGAATTGTACACAATACTAAGCGCTTACGCATACCGCTGAAGAAAGAAATCTTTTCGTCATTAAATCTTCTTATAACAAGATCCGCCATTATTTACATTGGAATTTAGCTTTCAGGGTTAGCGGGTACCTACTTATTCTTTGGTAGTTATATCGGTAATCAATAGGTAATAGTATTCCTAAAGGTTAAGCCGGGGCACGGTAATTAACTGTAATTTGCGTAACATCCTACCTTCACAGTGTAATAAAATATAGAGTTTAATGTCTCGTTTCAAAATTCGTTGGAATTTATCTGTACTAATTTATACAATCAATTACGATTCCCCGTGATTGTACTTAGCACTTTCAAAAACATTAAATAGGTAACTATGATTAGATGTGTATCAGTCCTTAACCAGAAGATTAGAATCGGTCTGGTTATCAGGAATCCTTAATGGCTATAGGTATGTTTACCTATGTTGGTTACAGATTTCATCGTAGATGGATATCACGGCACGTTTTGAAAGAAAATATGAATGTAGGTACATACTTAATTATATACTTAACTAAATATGTAATTACATAATTATGTAAATAATTATGTAAGTAACTCGCGATATAAATATTAACAAGGTATCGATGTTCAAATATAGTTATTACCTATACTAGTGATGTAAAATAAAAAAAAATAAAACAATTTGTTTTTTTTTTTTCACTTTATTAAAAAAAGAAAACATGAAAAAAGTCTTAGCGTCGCTGTTTTATTTTCTATCCTGTAGTTCAATTATAAATTAAATTTGTAATTTGTATAATAAATCAGCATATTATTTATTCATAATTCACTACTTCCAACAATAAATTACAATTTTTTTTTGCAATTTATTCTTCATTTTCAATTTTCCCGTAGACAACACAAATACCTATATGATTTGGGGATTTCCCTTTCGTTGATGATGATCAATGAATGTTGCCAATATTTTTTATGAAATTTTGGTACTATTTTATCAGAAAAGTACCGTAGGTTCAAGAATAAACCTAAGGCTGAATTATGTACTCTTAAGTATTAATTATTTAACTGTAAATGCCATAACAGTTTCAGATTTCGTGCTCTTGAATAAAAACATTTTGTTATGTTTTTTTTTTTCAAGGTTTTTTTTTCACGTTAGAAAAAAAAATGTTTTTTGCAACACTAACCTATACTTACCTACATAAGTTTTTATAATTCCTACATTTGAACATCGATGTTCAAATGTAGTCATTATACACTTAGCTTTGTGAATATTACAATGTCTGTGCGTTCAAATTATTTTTAGGAAGTGCCTGAAATCCTAAATAAAGTAATAATTACTGTGTGTTAATACTGTGTGTGTGTTAATTAAGAGATAAACCTAGATTACCCACTTTTACAATGAAGGCACTTGCTCACTTGCCCAGTATTTAAAATCGTAATGCAGACTTAAGTTACATTTACACTTCCTGTAAACTCTCACGTTACCAGAGGATGCTTAAAAAAGGCAGCAAAACTGTGTTAAATCCGTTCAGGTGTGGTTTGAACACATGTGGGCTTGTCACCGGTGGCATTTAACAGATCGCCAGATGTCGAACGGGTCGACGGACACGGGCCAAATGCGGTGAACTGCAGCAGCCGACACCGAAATGAGATACATATAAGTGCCTTGCATACTGCCACCTCAAACGGCAAGCACTCGTTCAGTCCTCTACTAATGACGTCAGCACCCTATGTAACACACTCTTACTATCAAATGGATTCATTTTGAAACATATCTCTAATCCATTGCTCTATATGTTCGTAAAATGTGTCTGCTCAACGCGGTAAATCTCGCAATGAACGCTGTAGAACTTTCAAAATGAAAGCCTTTGCTAATGATACTGTGTTACGCAATTACCATACTGGTGATCTAAGTGGAGACTTAGATCATCAGTATATTAATTATAATCATATAATGGTAATTATCATCATTTATAGGTAGTATTATTCAGTGTCATTAGGATAGAAGATATCATTTTAGTTTAATCCTGTCAAATTAAGACATTCTGTGGACAGTTTAGACGCGATTATAAACATGGCGACCAAAAATACCTCAATTTACGTCAGGAGCGGACTAATTTGACAGGACTGAACTAACATTTCATCTTCTATCCTTTCGTAGTTTGACAAATCAAAAACTGTTCGACATTACATAATCCCTTGTATGGTAACAGCAATAATCAATATAATAAGATGGCTACAGGACCACAGATGTTGTTAATGGTCTATTACCTTTTTTATATATCAGAGAACAGTTAATCAGTGATTTTCTGCCGCCCATGTAAGGCAAGATTAATAAAAGTTCTACGAATGCTTCTTAACTGATTTTCCTGTCTCTTGATGGTGACAGGATTTTTGAATTACTAATGGCTTTGGTTATTGAATAACGCGACTTTTATGACCTCAGCATAATTATTAATGAAGGGATTGAAAAACGATGCAAGCACCGATGATCTTAACTTTAGATTAGCTCTTGATTGAGATGTGTAAGAGGTTTTACTCCATAATTGAAAGGAAAAGATGGACTGAACTAAAATTAAATTAGTGGCCAATAGTAGATCAAAATAGGGCCAATATTCAGCTTAAATACTTGTAGTAGCATGAAATTACAAAATAAGCACAAGAATTCCTCATAATAGCGAAGGAGAGCAATAAGTAGTGATTTTTATTAATTAACTCCTGAAAGGGAGGAGATGAAAGTTTATATGGATGTTTGTCGGCTAGTTAATATACAGGGTGTATCTGACATCGTAACGCAAACTTCGCGAAAAGGCTAGACCGCATGCCACTAATAAATTATGATAGTCATTTATGTCATTAATGAACGCTTACAGAATTCACAGTGTTTAAAAAAGAGTGTCGGCTCGGCCTTTGAACGTTGCAAGCGTGCCGTGCGGGTTTGTAGGTATGACGTTGATCCCTGATGTGAACTCTACTAAATCAGCTGATAATATAGTTTTTCGAGTTTTGTTTTCATTGCGCTTTTCTATGTAATTAGCGAATAGAATAATTTTTACTTTAAAATCTTTATGGTTTATAAAAGTAAGTATAGCAATTATGAACGGTCTAAAGTGAAAAAACTACTTTTTTTTTTTAATCATGATAAAGCCGACGAAAAATTCTACCACTAGGGGATTCAGAATCATGATCCATGGTACTCGTTTGTGCGTCGATGTCAGATACACTCTTTATATTTTTTTTTATTTTTCGTCGTGTCGCAGTGTGCGTCTCGTCCAGTAATCTGTATTCTCCATGTATCTTTGATGGCGGGCGGCATCATGTGTATGCAGATTGCAAACTGCTGACATCATTCAAAGCGTAGATATCAGATAATCTGCTATTAATAAGTAATTATGGAGTAAAACCTCTTATACATCTCAATCTAGAGCTAATCGAAAGTTAAAATCGTCGGTGCTTGCATCGATTTTTAATCCCTTCATTTAATAACTGTGCTGAGGTCATAAAATTCACGTTATACAATAACCAATGCCATTAGTAATTTAACAATCCTGTCAACCATCAAGAGACAGGAAAATCAGTTTCGAACTATTTATAGATTTTTTATTAATCTTGCCATACATGGGCGGCAGAAAATCACTGATTAGCTGTTCTTTGATATACAAAAAAGGTAATAGTCCATTAACAACACCTGTGGTCCTGTAGCCACACTATAATATTGATTATTGCTGTTACCAAACAAGGGATTATGTAATGTCGAACAATTTTTCATTTATCAAACTACGAAAGGTTGTAATATATGGGGCTAGTTTTTCAACAAGATGAACACAGCTGAGATATTGATGGTATTTACTTCAACATCGATCAAGTTTGAGAGGTAATCAGTTTTATTGAATTCGATAGTTAGAAATATTGGTTACATAGGTATTGTGTATGTAAATCGTAGTTTGTTGGTGTAGGTAAATGAGATGTTGATTGTTCCTGCTAGGGCCGCGGGACGTACAAAAGAGATACCGTGGCTCTGCCTTTCTTAATCGCTTGTTTAATAATTAACATTTTGAATCCATAATGATGTCACAATCAAATAATCTTTTTGTCTGTCTACAATTTCAGTGTCTGCAAGGCTAGAGGAAACAGGCTCTTAATAAACTAGCGCCTTTATCAGGCGGGTTTTGCGGTCAAGCGATAGTTTATAATATATATTTTAAAAAAATCTTGAATTACATAGCTGCCTGCAATTTATTGGATGACACCCTTTTTTGTTTAGACTTTTACCGATTAAAATCCATCCACTTTCAGAATCACACTCCGTATCGTGGCCTGGATGTGGGCCAGCCGCGAAAGAGTGCCGCTCCGCTGCCGATCGACGAGGACACGGCGGTACTGCGCCTAGGCTGGACTGGCTTCCACCGTATGTTGCGGATGCAGTGTTCGTTCTCGCAATCCCCGGTGAAGGTGTGAGATGGAACACCGGGGTGGTTTTTAGTCAGTAAGAGCCTGACAGACCCCGTCGCCCGCCCCAGGGCGGCGGACATCTATGAGGATTTTTCATCCAGCTTCCACTGTATGCTTCACCGTGGTCTCCGGTCGATCTTCGAAGTGGAAACACCCTGGCGTTTTCTACCACCTTACCCAAAACAAGACACTCCCAAAGCAAACTCGTCCGGTGAGGACCTGCATCAGGTGGAAGATGACGGTGCCGTATCGCCCTCATTAGCCACTCCTCAATGAGGGAACCGTTCGCAGTTGTTGTAGCGTGCCCAATTGGATTACCTCTCACCCATAAATACCTTAGAAACGAGGGATAACCAATTATTGCAGGTGATGAATGTGAATGTACAAAAAAAGTGTTTTGCCCAATCATTTTACCAAGATGTTACGGTAAATCGCGTGTGTTGATGCTGCGCGGTCGTCGCTACTAGCATCTATGTATTTAATTACTAAATTGTTCCCATCTTTCACAATCCCATCTTAGTTATTACCCACTGAAATTATGCGTGTAATCGCAAATTGCCAATAAAAATAAAAGAAACTCGTTTCGACGAAATTTTTTTTTTTGTAACTGTGTTGTGTTACAAGCGGTGGTGAGAGGTCAGAGCTACTTCAGAAGTCGTTTAATGCTCGGCTTTACCAAATTGGAAATCTGAATATTATGTGGAATTCCTTCATTAAATGAATAATTTTAAGACTGATTTAGAATAGAAAAGAATACTCTTTATTATACAACGTGTAACATAAAGGGTATATACATACCAAGGGCATGGCATCTTTACATGATATCAAATGATATTATATACACGCTTTATTTAGTATACACCCTTACCTTAGTATATACCCTTTTTGTTACACGTTGTACAATATGTAAAGAAAACCCCGTCCGGCCCAAAAGGATAATAAATGTTAGGTGTACAAATGACCAAATAAAATATGAAATTTTACGTAATCATCATAGTGACAATAGTAATGAATTTTAAAAAAATCTTTTTTTTCCGCGAATTCAACTTCCCGAAAATTTGGTACCCCTAACGTGTTGCCGACCGCACATGCATTAAGTTACCTCGATTTTTCGAAATAATATTTATTTTTTTAGGGGCAATTTTTTTAAGTTTAGCCCGGCTTTGTTGACATTATTAGAATCAGTTAACGATACCTAACAATACCTTCACGGATCGAACAGGATTTTCTTTACATATTGTATGCACCATATAGATTACAGAACATAAATAAAAAGATTTGAAGAATTGTGTTTAGTCAATGCAACTTTTATTGTTGCTTCAACTTAATGAAAGCCATAGGAAATTAAATTCGACCATAGGATAGTTTCTCTAGTATTGTTTACATTGCGATTTTTTGTAGAATTAAAGAATGAATTAATTTTTAGTTTAAAATCTTATTGGTTATAAAATTATAGCGAAAGTGAAAAAAACTGCATATTATTTTTTTAAATCGGGAAAAAGCCGACGCAAAATTCCACAACTGGAGGGTTAAAAATCATGTACTGGATCCATGGTACTCGTTTGTGCGTCGATGTCAGGTAATCATAACATCAATTATTTCCAATAAACTTACTTTATCGTCACGAATTGATTTATTTAACTACTTCGTTTAGTATGACATACCTAAACGTTTAATATTTACGTAAACCCTATAAAATTTTCAATTTCGTTTATTGCAGATTATATTGCGCCATAAACGATATCTTTAACGACAATGTGGACCATCTAAAAAACATATAAAAGTACCTTAAATATTGTATTGTGAATATTGATATCAAACTGAGCTTTCTCCAGTAAGGCACGGCACAAAGTTTATAAAACACCTATCCATGAATTGCGCCGGTTCGGAAATTGGCCATCATTACATTTACCGCTTTTGGTTGCGTCTGCGCCGGCGGCGGCGGCACGTACAGTGTACCGCAAACCAGTAATTTACTATAACGCACCAGTAATGTACCGGGTGCTCTTGATTTTTAGGGTTCAGTGGCCTGTGCAATACTGTTTTTATCTCGAGTCTGTGCCTGAAGCAGGACACGCATTTCGGTACAAATTAAGTGCAGTTTTCTGAGGAACCAAAGCGTATACTTTGCAGGTTGTAGAACACAAAAATTACCTTTAAGTAGTAGGTGCTTCGCCAACGCTTCACAAACGGAACTCATATACAATTGAACGGTACTGTTCTTTACTTCAGCCACTTATTAGCAGGTCGTTATTTAATTGGAGCGCGGAATGGGTTCCTGAACTCTGTGTCCGGTTACTTACGCGATTGACTGTAATGTCGCCATCGCGTAATGGAGTTACCATTATGATACTGAGAGCCAATACTAATATTAAGTGTGCAAATTTACGTAATATTTGCCAATCCTTACTAATAAATAAATAAATAAAATAAATAAATATATACGGACAAATCACACAGATTGAGCTAGCCCCAAAGTAAGTTCGAGACTTGTGTTATGGGATACTAACACAACGATACTATATTTTATAATAGATACATATATAGATAAACATCCAAGACCCAGACCAATCAGGAAAAGATCGTTTCCCATCATGACCTGGCCGGGGATCGAACCCGGGGCCTCCACATCGCAGTCAGGCGTGTTGACCGCTGCTCCACGGAGACCGACAAATACTAATAATACTACTGTTTGTTTGTTAATTTGTTTGTTCCGCTTTCACGCCTTAACTACTGACCCTATTGCTTTGAAATTTTGCAGACGTAAAGTTAAAAGTCCAGATTTAATAATAGGGTACTTTTTATCCCGGAAAAATTTGATATTCTCGAGGGAAATCTAAAAAGCGCGATATAACCGAACTCTACGCGGGCGAAGCCGCGGGCGGTAAGCTAGTATTATATATAACATAACATCACGCCAACATTTACTGATGGTATAGGCAAAAGTGTACCTATAGAATAGTCATTTCACCGTTTCTGTCCAGTTCCATGGAAAAGAAGAGGGGGTGGATCTATTGGCAGTCTTCGGGTACAATTCTAGATTCCAGGCTAGTACTGACCAATTCCAGATGGAATAACTCAATAACATTTTGCCTGGTCTATTTATCGAACCCAGGATCTCATCCTCAGCAGTAAGACTCGCGAAGTCGCGACTACTACATTGACGAGGCAACCCATGGCCACGATTTCATTGTTTACACACTAAATTAAACTTAATTTTGATGTACCTTTTTCTTTCTATTTAATTAAGAAAAGGACAGTACATATACATGCTACCTATTTACTATGCACTTTGATGTGCATTCTGACCGACATCACCGTGTTAGTATGGAATCTTTGTACGTGTAGTCTAACACTCGAAAATAATGGCTGTTTTGCGTAGATATTAAGAAAATCCTGATGTCTTTTACGTACATAGTGTTACGAATGCACCTTATGTCGAGGGCATAAGGCTCAATATCGCTTGACATGACGTGTGTAACTTTTTAAGCCCTGTAACTCGAGATCTAGACATTGTCTAGGTGTAATATAAAAACGCATTCCTAGACTTAAGGTGGCCTATTGAATGGTACAGGTTTTATCAATTTTGTCAACAAAGTGACGACATCGAAATTTCTAGAAACCCGTTTCCGGGAATTACCGTAGGTACCTACTGAATGTACTCGAAGTTATGCGCTATTATTATTACGTCTAGACGATTCTGGAATGTTCGATCAGCTGGCCTATACAGTATGTTACGAAAACCCTGTCCGACCCATAAGGATAATAAAGGTTAGGTAAACACATGACCAAATATAATATAAAATTTTACGTAATCATCATAGTACCAATACAAATGAATTTTGAAATAATCTTTTTTTCCCCCGAATTAATTCCAACTTCCCCGAAATTTGGTAATTTTTAAAAAGTGACAACACCGGTATTATTATGAGCGAATAGCGATGCGACCACGTGCCGCGTACCCTGCCGCCCGCCGCCCCGCCGCCAAGCACGGAAGGGTGGATAACGCAGATTTATTAAGTTACCTCTTTTTGCGAAATAATATTTATTTTTTTTAGGTGTTTTTTTTTTTTTAATTTAGCCCGGTTTTGTATGCATTAGTAGAATCAGTTATCGATACCTAACAACACCTTCACGGGTCGGACAGGGTTTTCGTAACATACTGTATATAGCGCCGTGACGCCGGCGCCGAGTCAGTCTGCACTTGACTACCGAGACGAAACAGCGATACTTAAGAAGCAATCTTTGAGAATACCTACTGCGACAACTGTAACGAGAACTGTGAGTACTACGTGAAGTAACATCTGTAGTGTTATTGTGTGTTTACAATACGGACTACGTGGACGTAAGTGAAGACTTCGGTGCAACGCCAGCAACATTCTACTTGTCATTGCCTACAATCGACTGTACCTTCGTTGCCAATAAACTTCGTAACCCTTAACCGGTATTTTAGTACCCCCAGCCCGTAACAATAGGTAAGCAAAAAGAAAATCTGAAATGATGTACTACTTTCTAGTAGAATAAAATAGAATATTCTTTATTATGTCATCATCATATCAACCTTAATCCCAGTCGTATCCGAAGCTTTTCAGCTTTGGAATCTGGGGTCTGCTTTACCAGTCTAACTGCTGATTTTGGCTAAATCTTTATTATGTACACCATGTAAATTACAGAACATAAGTTTGAAGATTTTAAAAAGAGTGAGTCAATGGACTGTCTCATTTCTAAGAGCGATCTTTTACAGACAACCTTAAATTAGTAATCTATGGAACATGTAGCGGCTACTTACTAAGAGGTGTTTACTTATTATATTTATTAATTATCATATTAAGATATTTTTTTGCTAAATAAACTACTGTTTGTTATGCAAATTAAATAACAAAAAAAGACGTGTGGCACTCGGGGACTGCCGCGGTAAAGCTATTGCATAGCATTTTGTATCAATTTATGCAATTATAATTATTTATTTATTTTATTTAATGCAGTATTTTTTTCGGTAAGAAAACAAATTTTTCTTTTATTAAATAAATAAAAAGTTAATATTATTTAAAATATTTTTATTATTTTACAATACATGTGGGTTTTATTACCTTACAGTAGCTGTTGGTTATTCAGGAATATTTATCATTGAAACTATAGGTTTATGATAACTGAAATAAGAAACATAAGTTTGCGACTTAATATCCTCTAAATACCTAGAAAATACCGCGTCAATGGTGGTCCCATATTTTGTTGTGGACTTTTGTGGATCATTATTCATTTTCAAATTCAATGTTTTTGATAGAAAAGTTGTCCACCGCTCTGATTTTGTATCAGCGAAGTTAATGTTGAAATCGCCAGACAAGATAAGTGGAAATTTATTACCATTTGTTTCAAGTATTTTCGAGCCACTCGAGTTACTCCAGTAAAGTGCGATGAATAAAATGCTCTACCTCGGCCAATTTTGGATTCGGAGAAATGTAAATTGCTACCATAACTATTTGTAGGCCATTTCTAAGTTTGCATAAGCACGCACAAATATCTCCAACAACTGAGCGCCTAACATTAACATCGCTAACGTGTGCAATATTTATTTCAATATTCGGAGTCATAATATTAGTAATATCATTTTTATTTTGGTAAATAGCTACCCCACCTTTTGAAACAGTATCTCGTTTGAACTGAACAATACAATTAAAATTAGGTATTTCAATTGGATTATCATGCGTCATGCAAGTTTCGGTAAGAAGTAACACATTTGTTTGTCTCGTAACTGAATCTTGTAAATCGTATTTATGACTATTTAGACTGGCAGTTGAAAGTCATTATTGAAATGCCATTTCTATTACTAATGAAATCTAATACACTTTGAGCAATCGTCTGAACACTATTTAAAGACAGTCTTTTGAATTCTTGCAACAATTGAAAAAACGGTCGCGTGAGCACTTTTTACTCTATAAAATCACGCGCTTTTATTTAGTAAACAACACTATAAATAATTTAAAAGTCCAATGAAAAATTAGCATGACATTCATCTTAGCTTTTCCGTTAAAAAAAAAGCTATTTTATAAAAACACTACTAAATTAATTTGAATAAAAGTACTTAATAATTAATTATATGAAAAGTTTTTAAGGTAGCCATGACAACGTCGATGACGTCTATGACATATCTCTATAGAAGACCTATTTCAGAGAGAAAATTAATCGCAAGTTTAGCACATCGCGACTATCAGTAACATGGCAAGTGTGTAGGACTGAGTTCGCGCCCTGCAATATGCATGCTCTTTTTGAAAATCTATAAATTGTTTTCAAAAGATGTAGTCGCACGCGCACACAAACATACCGTGCCGAAGACTGCCGAACTGAAACGACGTTAGACGATGGGGAGCGTGAGGTTTTTTCGTTACGGAATTTCTGGATTCGGTCCCCGCGCTCAAGGCCCGCGATAGAAGCTATGCAATAGCTTAAAAATGTACCTATGTTACCCATTTGAGGCTGGCTTACTCAGCAATATTAGGGCCCCTACAAAATGAACATAATAAGGCCCGTTCGTTTTCCGTGTCGAAGCTTGTAAAAAATACTAGATATCATTTACTACGAGTACCTACATATATTGCTACGTACACAATTATGCTTGCACGAGGCCGGTTAACTAAGCACAGGAAATATCCTGTTTAATAAGGAAGTACTTAATGTCGTTAAATTGAAACATTTACTACTAGTATTGTTATCTACATCTATAGATATAATAATTGAGGCATTAAATAGATCTGTCAGCTGCGGGTGGTTCGAAAGAAATACCGTGGCCCATTCTGACGCACAGGCTAATGAAGGAACACGGGTAGTAAAATTCGGACATGCTGTTTCGCTACGCCCCGAGCGGGAAAAGTCATTAGACGATTTCCCATACATAAAAAAAGAAAGTAAGTCTAAATTCAAAAGAGCTACCTATAGGGTTTCATAAACGTCGACGTACCTTTTTTGTTTTTTATTTTTATTTGAGAGGGATATCATCAAATGACTTCTCCCGCTCTGGGTGGAGCGGAAAGGCGTGCCAGTTTTACTAACTAAAACCCACTCGTGTTCCTTCATTTGCCTGTGTGCCAGGGCCACGACCCAGGCATCGGTCTTCGTGGATCCCGTCACGATGGGTTGACATCTCTTTGAAGCGCGTGAAACACAATGCGCCGTCGACCCGGCCCTGGTCCTTACCGGAACGTCGACGCACCTGACCTTCGACCACCATGGATTCTACATGATTCTGAACCTAAAAAGCACATGGCTGATATTTAAAAAAGTTGCTGTTAAGTTTTGACTGCGACGGGTATCGCATTTTTGTTGAAAACGGCAGTCTTTCTAAGGTTGCTATCCAAAGGGTAAAAATGGCACCATATTGTTACCCACTGTCCGTCTGTCACCAGAAAAGGACTGTCACAAGAAAAGGAAGGCGTAAAGCATGATGTAGAGCGTGAGGCCGGCTAGCGTAGAAACTATAGGCTGCAAGGATATGTGCTAGCTACTCGGGTGCGAAGTCACGTATTGTGTCGTTGCACGCTCCAGTTGGTGGAACTGACATGAGCAGACAAAAACCACAATGGTCCGTATGGCGGGATGGTCCAGTAGAGGACAGTCGGGTTTGTCCATCTGTCACCATTCTGTAAATATTGTTTGATTGAAAACCATAGTATATACTATCTACTTACCTTCATACCATAATATTTCTGAGATTGATACTTTAAATATGTAGAAGTTACTTAAAGTTTTAATTACATTGACAACCACATAGTGACCATAAGCTTTTAATAGATCTGGTACGAATGTGTGTGTGTATTTTTCCTTACAAATCTTATTTATAGATACAAAAAAAAATTGCTACAAAAACACGATGTTTTCGCATCAATATACATTAAAAAGGTCTTTGGATGTAGGTACACGCTGACTTGTTTAAAAATTTAAATCTTACTGCGCCATATTTGTTGGTTTACCAAATAAGACAAGTCAAGAAAAACCGACAGTATTTATGTACTTACGTCTAAGCAATGTACAGAACATTGCCTAGGATAAATTATGTGACTACGTTAGTTTTATTTAATGTCGTGGACACAAGGAAGCAATATCTTACACGGTTTGACGTGTAACTAAATACGTAAGCGATTGTGTAGTTTGCGTGCTGGGTAACTGACGGAATCGATAGGTCGATGTGATCGCCAATTAATTTAGTTCGATCGTGGCCGGTCGCTACTGTGCTTTGGCTCTAATCAGTACGGATAAATCGATGACAGGGAAATTACTAAGAAGTAAAGGGCAATGTTCGAGCAGCTGGAAATAAAGTTAAAAAAGTTTTTGTAGTCTAGAGCTTATACTCAAAGTGTGTTCCCCGGAACACTAGGATTTCGCAATAATTTGGAAAAAAAAATCACATTGTAGATACTCGTATTATGTTCATTAAAAAAGAATGCACATTTAGATCATTTTTGTTTTATTTTAGGGCTCCGTAAAAAATAATTCGCTCCCGAAAAGAATTCCGTTACCAAAATAACCAGAGAACCACTGGTCTAGAGTGTACTCCCAAAAATTAAATGTTCCATTAATTTACGAAGCAAATCGGTTGATCGATAGTATTTCATCGTCAAAAATTATCCTTGCATTATCATTATCCTTGATGATAGTGATGATAACTTACAACTCTTATTTTCAAAGAATTCCCAAATGCTTACCTCCGTGGTAAATAAGTTCCTCTGAAAGCATACTTTTTGTTTCGTCAGTTTAGACTGTGTGTTGTTGTGAATTTAAGAATATCACATGCAAAGGAACTCAAATTAGCTCTAGGTAGTTAAAAAAACCTTTTTTTGGAAAATTGCGGGGGATTGTCATAATGCGGTAGCTGGAATTGATTATGAAAGTAATTAAATAATGAATAAATTCTTAATTGATATATTGATGCTGTACTGTAATTTATTAATAGTTTTAATTAGGGTAATAGCTTTATTTAATAATTTGTATTTCTTTAGTTTTATAAGTTTGTATATATCAATATGTTGAATAAAATTGTACATATTATAAATGTGATCGAACTAAATGCAACCTTAACTCCTACGCAAAACTACTAGTTTCTGTTATTTCCGCAATATTGAGTAATAAAATATGCAAACAAAAAGTAACATCATCATCATCATCAACCTACAACTTAATAATAATAATATAATAATAATAATAGCCTTTATTTCCGAGTTTACAGTTGTTACAGTTGCAAGTACAGTTACATAGTTTTGCATAATATTTAGATGATATCTCTAAGCTCAGTGTGCCTCTTGGCATAGGCCTCCTCCAACTCCTTCCATTGTGCCCTGTCTTGTGGAACTCTACTCCAATATGGCCCCAAAGTCAGACAGATGTCATCTCTCCATCGGGTTTTTGGACGTCCCTGCCTCCTTTTACCATCCCTTGGATACCATAGAGTGACTTGTTTGCTCCTACCTACAACTAAATGTGACTAACAAAAAAGCCAAGCATATTTTTTTTTTAAATCCGCCCCTACTCCCTACCCACTTTGAATAAAACGAAAACCATGCTAGTGCAAAGTTTGATTTTCCCTAGAATCGATTATGGCGACGTTTGCCTCTTTGACCAGATTTCCTCAAGATGTTTTCCTTCACCTTCAGTCATTGGTGTCCAAGATACAATTAGAACGTACATATAACTTTAGAAAAGTTACATTGGTACTTGCTTGACCTGGAATCGAAAAAAGTATCAAGTTTACAAAATATATTGTTAAAAACCTAATTGAAAAGCTTGCAGTTCCGTAATCAAAGGCAAGATACTCTTTGGTTAAAGTCTACAGCAGATTGAAAACTTTGAAAGGGACATAGCTGGTGTCGGTGACGAAGTCCGTCTAGACGGGGCGCCCGTCATAATTTATTTAAATGCCTGCATTTGCATCTATAATGACACGATAATTCTGTTCATAGCTATACTACCTAAGTGCGACCGCTCGTGACGTAAGCTACATTGATTTAACTGATTGCGTACATATTTTATTATTTAATAGCTGCGTCCCGCGGTTTCACTCGCGTTCTTTTATATACCCCGCTCCTATTGGTCACAGCGTGATGTTATATAGCCTAAAGCCTTTCTGGAATAATGGGCTATCCAACGCAAAAATATTTTTTCAATTCGGACCAGTAGTTCCTGAGATTAGCGCGTTCAAACAAATAAATAAACAAACTCTTCAGCTTTACATATTAGAATAGATTATTTGACTGCCAAAAACATGTTGAACATCAAATGATTACCATTTTACCCTGTTTGTGCATTTGTTGCTTATTTTTTTTAATTAAAAAATAACAAATTTTACAATTATTTTCGGAGCTTTACAAGACTCTAGATAAGCGCTTCTTAGATTCAAGTGCTGGCTTTCCTGACTGAACAAGGATAGAATTAACAAGAAGCAGTAGGTGCAAGAAAAAGAAGGGCAGGTTTACAGGTTCGTGGCAGTCCATCTTAAAATAAGTTCAAAACCATAAGGTATTGATCAAGGTACATCCAAGATTTACTATCACTTGACACCAACTCAAATAAGTACTTAGTGTCGAGGCCTCGGCGGTCTGCGCGTCTGTCCAGCAGAGCGCAGCCCGCGCCAAGACATGTGCTCCGAGCGTGAGGGCCGCGGTTCGGTTACCGTCTGACGCCGGATCAGCTTACCCGCTCTCTTTACGTCCTACACTTGATTTGCTCAGACGCATGCCGTGATAATTTTGTGACGCATCGTGGACAATACTGCTAAACCGCTTTGTTGTTGGTACGAAAAGCCGCTATGTAATTTTGCGTTTATTTTTGCGTCCCTACATTTCAGTTCCAATATGACTAAAGTTTGTGTTGTATCTCTCCGAAAGTATCTTTTTTTTACAGAAATTCCTTTCAACATCAACCTTTTTTATCGTCTCACTGTTGGGCACAGGTCTCCTCTCATACAGAGAAGGATTGAATGTAATCAGCACGCTTGCTCAATGCGGCTTGGCGATTTCACACTTAAAGTTTTTTTCACACAGGTTTCCTCAAGATGTTTTCCTTCATCTTGTAATCAGTCATTGGTGTCCAAGATATATTTGGTCCTTACATATGAAATTGTTTTGTCGTACTGGCCACTTTGAGATCAAATATATCCTCTTTGGTTTAGAATTCCAAATTCAAATTTATACAGCTATTTACTCATCAATTTGTGTCTCGAAAACCGTATTTCTTTTGATTTTTCTCTGCGTCATTTAGTTTACAAAATAGCAAATTTAAAATCTCGTGTTATTTACGAATATGAATTCCGCCGTGGCACCAGTGCTGCAGAAACTACTACAGAAACAGTGCTACAAAACGCCAATTTCATATGTAAGGACCTAATACTTAGAAAGTAGATATAATTTGGAAAAGTTACATTGTACTTGCCTGACCTGGAATCAAATCAGCACGCTCATACTTGAGAAGCTGATGTTTTAACTGCTAGGCCACCACGACTAAGAAATTCAATCCCTTTACACTCTGCAAAATCATAGCAATTTAGGTACTTTGATTCATAGAATGACAAACAAAACAATGAAAACCAGCAATTCCATGATATGTATTGTACTAAGCTGCCCAACAGAACATAGTGAATTTAATCAAGAGTAATGCAAAGCAAACAACAGACGCCATACAGGAGCAAATAGGTCAGTACAGACATAACTTGGAATTGACTATAAACATATCAAGGCGGTTTGCAGACCAACTCTGTTTCACATGTCAAACGAAAGTCGTAACCAATTAAACGATTCGATGCAATGATTGTTACAAAGGCTGCGTCTGCTCCTTGTTGATGCGTTTAATCGATTTATCCTACCTGAGTATTCTGCATGTAAGATGCCAATAAGAATAGTTAGCGAAGTAATTGCCATGTATTTTAACCGTAAAGATAGGTCTATAAAACAGCTATTGAAGGTAAGGTATGTAGTTAAATCAAGTGGAAATTTGGGCGATGTATATCAATAATCTTTATTACTGACAATTTAGCTTACATTGCTGTAGAAATTTATCCAAACTTTAATATGTAGGTACTTCTGTAAATGTGTTTGTGAGTGGATATCATTCATGTTTATTTCCCCATTCAAGTTGGAAACGCATCGTGCACATAAGACAATAGCTCTGCTTCACTATTTGGGAATTAGAATAGTTTTCACGCATGAGCGCGGCTTCCGGCCGGCCATTCACACAAAGACACCCCCACAAACAATTGGAGCGGTCGTGGGACTGATTTTATGGTAATTTCCGTATTGAACAAGGGTGACTTTGTTTCATTATTGATTTGACTTTGTAATTGCAATCAAAGCCCGGACACGCTTCCTCTATCATGTGAAATTAAAATTCCATTACATTTGGATCCTTTAATTTTATTGACCAAATGGCTATGAATCTTTTGAAGTAATGATCAATAAAGGGTCGATAGCAGGTTGAAGCGTCAGTAAATTTTGTGTCGATATCGAGACTCAATTTTACTGTCTAAAGATTTAACTTTAATGTTTCCTCTACGAGTCCTTTATGGTAATGTGGGCGCAAACATTAAGCCTATCGGTTAAGCCTGTTCAAATGATCTGTAAGCATCGGTCGATCAGCTCCGCTAAAACGAGCATGCAGTTACATTAACGGCACTTTTAATGGAGGAACTGGTTTCTCGATTGTCGTCCTGCGGAGGCGTGAGAATTGCAAGTCGCGGGGTATTCTCATGGCCAGATGACGTCACGTGCACCTGCATCACATCTCACCACGACAAAAGGACAATGTCGTTAAAGTGCTTATCCAATTGCGGGCTCAAGTTCGAACAAGTTGAGATCTGTCTGTGTCTCAAGGTTGTGTTGTTTGTCCAGCGAGCAGCGCTGCAGGCGACTCCAGTCTTGACTTTGAGATGTCGGATATAATTGTGTTCAACTTTGTCATGGTGTAAATTTAATATTCTTAAGAGTTTAAGGAAAATATACAACTTTTAATTGCAATGTTGTTCTTTAAATCCAACCAAATCCGGTGGTTACCAATGCTCCACTTTCTTATCTTGGAAATGATTGACGTATTAAGAAATAAAATTGGACCAATGCTGTAAGTTGAACCAGTCCGTTCGGTGTCAAATCGGTCGGTACTCGGTGGCATTCTGAGGTTTCAGAAAGTAATAAAATCTCCATTTACACGTCATAACTGCTGTCTTTCTTTGGATCCAATCACATTTGTAACACTTTAAAGTTAACAAGGAATGTATTTGAAAAATGCGCATTACATTTACCTATATATACATTATATTTACAGGTTCAAGGCCGTTTTAAGGAAAACTATAGTACGTACCTAAAGTTAAGTATAATTTACATTTGCGTTTGTAAAAAAATAAATTGTTAGTACTCGAGCATAATCAGATTATTCTCATGAAGTGTAGGTAATTAACTTTTAAGTGAGCTTCACGCATTGATAGCGTCGCAAAAACTCTTTAGCGACGGAGTCAAGTAAGTAACGGTAGAGTTGAGTCTTTAATTATGTCATGCTGAGCGTCATTGTATGTACGGACTGCATCATGAAAATCAATTACAATGTACTCGATCTATCTGACGGAGCAAATTAGGCTATGGAGCCTTTGATAATAAATCCGCCTCTTACAGCTGAACGCATTATTGAGTATTAGATACCTTGTTGACTTAACGATCCAGTCTAACTGATTGTTCAGATTGTTATACTGGTTTTGATAATGTGAATATGATTGAGTTTCTTGCAAAACAGCATTAGCTCCATCTACATCTATAGCAAATGACTCATTTATAGGTGCTTGTTTAATTTTGGTCTGCCGTGTCATTATGTACCTACGGACGCAATGTATGCACCTGTGCTTTAGGAACATAAATTGAGGAAGTTGGCGTTTACATTTCCAATTGCGTGATTTGATCTCGTAATATTTTAAGCAAAAAGTAAATGGTGACTAAATAATCGTGGATATAGACGATCAAACCATAAACGGATGCTGTGCCGTATGTTACTGTTACGAAAGACAACTAATTAAAGTCATTTTGTTTTTTTTTGGGGAGCATA
The DNA here is from genome assembly GCA_037179545.1 of Sesamia inferens. Taxonomy (NCBI): domain Eukaryota; kingdom Metazoa; phylum Arthropoda; class Insecta; order Lepidoptera; family Noctuidae; genus Sesamia; species Sesamia inferens. The sequence goes on from CM073939.1 coordinate 12,263,959, forward strand.
TAACAAAAACTTGAATCTTCATATCCCCAGACAAATTGTAAATCAAAAGTGACGATATAGTCTGCCACATTACATTAAGTGGTTAAGTTGGAACGAGCAGGCCCATAATCTCCAGATCCATTGATCGTGAGAATCTTGGACAGGTGTAAGGAACCGTAACCGCCATCTACGAGCCTTGAATCATTGAGACGGACACAGAGCAACTGATGGAATAATTTCCAATCACAATTATATCGCGGCGCATAATCATTTGTATAAGTTGCGCCTGCGACGTAATTATAGCTCGATTGTTGATCATTTTACGTGTTGAGAATATTAATTTTGTAGTCAATAAAAGTGGAGCTTTTAGCTTAAAAGCTTTTAACACTAAAATGTTTATTGTTATTTTGTGATTAGTTGATTTCCATTTTAATTAAACAGCAATCAGATAAGGTAAACAGCCCAGTAACCGTTAAGTTATGAACTTCACCGAATTTGCATGAGCACTAGGCTAAAACTAGAAGACTCACAAAAATAATTTTTACTTAACTATTTAGATAATTTAATATACTTTTAGTATATTATAATTTTATTAAACTAGTTTAAATTTTAATTAACTATAAAACAATAAAACTACAAAAAGGGCCAATTGCAATTCACGAACGCGCGTGGCTCTTAGTTGTGTTCAAGTCGTATCTGTATATGTGTAAATGTGTGCGTGCGCGTAGACGCCCTACGGTTAGCATACAAATAATCAATGTTAAAATTATTTTTTCTTTGAAACCAACAATGATAATAAAACAAATATTTTAATAGTAAGTTTTATTAAAATTAATTATTATTCATCGTCAGAAGTGTCACACATCTTCAAACTCTTCAGTGTCGCTATCAGTTGATTCTACATTAATCATTAACTCGAAGTCCAAATCGAAATATTTTCTATATTCTTCTTCAAGTTTTTCGACATGCTTGCAAGTTTTACGCCAGGTATCGTTGTCGATATCGTTCAAACACTCATTTATTAAATTTTGTAAAATAGTCATATTTTGCCCGATATTTTTAGTTGCAATTTTATTTTTTAAAATTCCCCAGATATTTTCGATACAGTTCAACTCAGGGTGATAGGGCGGCAAACGTAATATTTCAAAATTCTTGCTTTTAACTATTTCGTCAATTTTGAATGTTATGAAACGATGTTTATTATTTTAATTAAATCATACTTTTCGGAATGTATCCTTGGAGTGTACCGACCGCCTTCAGCTTTTGGGTATTGAGATTTCCTCGAACCTAAACTTTGGGCGGTTCGTTGAGTCCAAGGCCAAGGTGGCTGCCAGAAAACTTGGTGTAATCGCAAAGGTCCGGCAGTACTTCACACCAGGGCAGCTTCTAATGTTGTACAAAGCACAGGTCCGTTCGTGTGTGGAGTACTGCAGCCACATTTGGGCTGGTGCTGCTAAGTGTCACCTGGCCACTTTGGATTCAGTGGAGAGGCGTGCGAAGAGGCTGATTGGTGACCCTGATTTAACTCGAGTTGGTCTCCAAAGCCTAGAGCACAGGCGTAGAGTAGCCAGCCTTTCGGTGTTCTATAGGATACATTCTGGGGAGTGTGCGAAGGAATTGCACGATTTAATTCCCCCATCTCCGTTCCACCATCGGACGACCCGTCGTACGGCGAGTTTCCACCCTTATGTTGTTAACACCTCTACGATCCGGACGAAGCGTTTCGCCTCCTCCTTTATACCGCGTACATCGAGGGACTGGAACAATCTGCCGGCGGCGGTGTTTCCGTCGGACTACAATTTGAGTGTCTTCAAGGCTAGAGTGAATAGGCTCTTAATAAACTAGTGCGCTTTACCATCAACGATTGCGTCACTGCTTACCATCAGGCAGGATTGCGGTCAAGCGCTGGTTTATACTTTAATAAAAAAAAAAAAAAAAAAATAATGTAGAGGGCATCTCTTTTTCTTCTTTCAAAATAGAAGTTACAGTACGTTCACTGACCCCTGTTGCTTCGGCGGTTCGTTTTCTTACGTTAGCCAAAGGACTCAAATCATAATTATCATTATTATTCGCCTTCATGAAATGATATTCTTCTTGAAGAAAATGAAAAACTCGGGCGATAATTGCACGACCCTACAAATAATAAAGATAATACAGTGTTCATAATCGTTGATCAATACAAAAAGTTTAATATTAAATTAACGCTATAAATGCATATTTAAATAACTCACCTCACTACGAATAATTTTTCGCTTTTTATCGGTATTTGACATGCTGACGGTACTTCGTGGCGGATAGCGACGTGAAAACAATAAGCACAAGTGACCTGAGCGGGCGACGGCTCGCTACTGAACGCTCCGTCAGGCACACACACTAACGCATTGTGCATGTACACAACATACCACAAGCAAGAGTCACGCGCGCTCGTAAATTGCAAGAACTATACCAGTATCCGGTAGAGTTGTACTAGTTAACGTTAAATTGTCCCGGTAACCGTTATTTTTTGCCACGAAATTGAACTCTATTGCTTTACGTTAAAGTTCACAGAAATACCTACAAGATATTCAAATAATACATTACTGAATAACATTAGTGTCCGTATTTAACCAAAAAAATAAATATGATTCGTTTTGATTATATAAAATAGGTACCTATATATAAAAAGAAACAAACAAACTCTGTTTTCTGTTGGTTAAAAAAAGAAATTCTTTTATCACAGTTAAATATCCGTCGTCGTGCATTGTTATTCCTTCTTCCAGATGTGCCAATAATCCATCACTTCTTTAAACCATGCCCTTAAACTGCTTTCATGAACTATAAAGCACGGGTTTGCATCAGATTTGGAGACACTTGCTGGCCTACTTCAGGTGGCAGCTTTATGAATAGTTCAAGCTAGTGACGACTGAGTCTGTCATTATTAAAAGCATTTTCTCGCTTAATTTTTTTAATAAGTAAACTAATATCCAATAACTGCTCCTTAGTTACTTCTGAAATGATTTATTTATTTATTTTACCATTTATGTACATTAACAAAATAAAAAAACAGAACAGATAAAAGGTACAGAGGTGATTATTTCATAAAAAAATCTCTTTCGACATACCTGTAATAGACAGCATGTAAAAAGTAAAGGACACAAGACATGTGTACTGTGAAGGAGTAGGAGTAGAAATCGGTAGAGTGGGGAGGTAACTTGAGAAGGTTTTTAAGATGAGGCCTTTTGCTTTTATTATCGTAGGTAAATCCGATAAAAAATTGGGGTTTAAAAAAGGGGTTTCCCCCTTATTCCGTCTGGGAATAACGTAGGGTTATGTCGGCCTCCTGCCTACTAAACGTCCACTATTCCTTCCAGTACCATGAGTCGGGGGCCCGGCAGATACTTGTACATTCGCCACACCCACGTTCTCTGGTATCAGCAAGCTTCATCACCAAGATATGAAGGATGTGCGGCCGATCCCACGACCGCACATCCTTCCATTAAGCTGCGCATACTGCATGTCACGCTGGAGCGACGATACGGCCCCAATTTCGTCGCCTGCATGGTCCTTCTTATGGTGTCCAAAGATCGTTAAGCGCCCTTTGACGCCCGGCTGCCCTTCCCATGCGAGTGGAGTGAGCCATGCTCTCTCTCCCTTCCTGCAGCCTCCTTTGCATGCACCACCTTTTCACAAAAAGAGGCCATAGCATCCCCTACGCTTCTTGCTTCTTCGCTTTCGACCATGAACTGTACTACGGCCGGGAGTGAGATATCACCCTCACCAAGTGTCGCGACGATGGCACAGCGCTGTTGGTTCCAAGCTGAGCTTTTCTCCAGCCTAGGTTGCGCCTTGTGCTCAATTATTTAAAAAAAGTTATATGATGTATTCTCATCCAAAAAAAGCTCACATTTAGCGGAGCGGAAGGGTGAAGGTCTGTTTTAACCTACCCGTGTAATGCAACTGGTGCAAAAAGTGGTAAACCATACAATAAAACACAACCAAATTCACGTGGTACCAAAACAAAACAAAATGCCTAGTAACTACATCCTTTTGATTCCAAGGAAAGTAATGCTTAATTCAAGACAATAAGGACTATGACGGATTTAAATGCAACTGTTAAGGCATGCCCCAGTATCCGGCAGAGAATATTTAATATAATCTACAGTTTCAAAGGAAATTGAGACCTATTCCAAAGCAATAAGAATAGAATAACGGGTTTTAGTGCAACGTATGTTACTGGTTTGATAGTGTACCAATATCCGGTAAAAAACTCACATTTTTACCGGATACTAGGTCAAGTAGGGGTTTGAGTGTACCAATAGATGTAACATGCAAAATTATTTACTTTTCGATGAGATTTATCTCAATTTATAGATTAAATCGTTAAATAATATACACAATTTATTAAAAAAATTAATACTTTTACCTTAATTTTATCCGTCGAAGTAGGGCTGGATAATTTCTGGGACCGGGTGGTTTCGTAGTTCACTGACTGAACTTTGTACTCATAGATAATTTTACTATAACGTACTTTTATGTCCGCATAGTTTTTACATTATTAAACTTTTTGGTGAGTGTCACCATCAAAATTGTATAAAATAGTACCAAGAATAAATTGCCATTTACAAATTTTTATTTAGTTTTGCTAGAAAGACGCTAATATTAAAAAACTGACTAGTTAACGGCTACTGGACATTAACGAAAATAGGTGCTCTTACCTTAACTGTGATTCTTGACTTTCTTTTAAAATGTATTTATATTATGGGGGATTGCTTTCATCCCCTACATGGAGAAAGTCAGTAGATTGGTTTTCTTTGGATGTCTTAGTACTATTTTGCTGCTGGATTCTGGTATGTCTGGAATATTACATAAATCAGGAAATTGGTCATGAACTGTGACTAATAAAATGTTTGATGACATTTCGACAAATTCACCAAATAATCCACTCATACCTAACTGAAATTGAGACTCTCTATTATCAAAATTTACGTGTCAATAAACAAAAAAAAAAAAAAAACTAACACATCTGGAATCAGATCACCGCTCATTACTCCGCTGTTTTCATGAGGCCTCAATGCCTCAATATTAGCTACATCCTCGCTCGTATAAAAACATCGCGAACCGATAAAAAACTTGCTCATTGTGTAACAGACGTGTGGGAACGTCGGACAGGTGCGGGCTTCGCTTAGCCTCAGGAAATCACTACCAGCTCCTGCGTACTGGTACTAGCTAGCCATGATTATTTATTACGATCACATTTTACTGGACATATTATTTCTAATTATAAATATTTTAGCGCTAGATATCGTGACTATTTCTATGATCTGTTTACTTGCTAAATGCATACTTTTGCGTTCTGAGCGGCTTGTAATTGTTTTATAAAGCTTTTTATTAATTCTTTTATGAATCTGGTTGACACAGCTCAACTGTATACATATATGTAACTGTATGTATGTAATGTTCAGACAATAGAAAACTTGAAAAGTAGAAGAAATTTGCGCAATTAGACGGATACATCCAACGATAAAAAAAAAACATTTTAGCACTGCTACTCGCACACATGTAAATGGAATAAACACACTAACACAATATACAAATGTCTAAATTAATTGTATATTACATGTCATATTACTGAGTTCATATTTTCATTAAATATTAAGCTCAAAAAATATTATATAAACAATGGAATTAAGTGTTATCGCACTTTTTCACTGCCGGTATAGAAACCGGTTTCAGTGGAATTAATTAGATTTCAATGGAGATAGATCTCCACTGAAATCCTTTTCATAATCACTCTATATTTATATAATGATAGGGGCAGATTAAGATTATTTACACAGAGTAGCATTACATATCCGGTTTGATATCTAAGTTCCCATAATTATGGACTATGTAAGATTGTTGATGAAGTAAGAGATATGTTAGACTTGTTAGTTAGAAATGTCGCTAATGACAACTGGTTGGTAACTTACTACATAATTAAGTAGGTATAGGCTCACATTGCTGCACACTGTATCATATACCAGAAAAAAAATAAAGCCTCCGCAGCGTCGCGCTCCGTTTCAATAGACAGGCAGCCTAACTCCAGTTTCAGTTCACGTGGCGCGGGAAACGGGGCCAATATTTTATTAAGAAGTTTATGTAAAAAGACACGTGTAGAGGGAAGGGGAGGGGGGCTCAGGGTTGCGGGTTGGTTAAACAAGAAACCGTGGCCCTGGCCGTCACACAGGCAAGTAAAGAAACATGGATGGGTTTTAGTCAGTAAAAGTCTGACACGCCCTTCCGCTCCGCCCAGAGCGGGAGAAGTCATTTGATGATTTCCCATTCCAACAAAAAAAAAGGGGGGGGGGGGGCGTGATCTGTGTCCCGTCACTTGACGCACATGCACACAATCTGAAGAAAATCTCTAAAATTTAAGCAAATTATCTGACCCATCCGCACAGATGCAACATTATTCATACAGTCATTATTTGGCTTTATTGTGAAAATTGGGGTCTACTTTGGCAAATGTATTATTATGTGACTAGCGGCCGTCCGCGTTTTCGTTCGCATGTAGTTAGCTATTATGCAGCTCCTATTGGTTGTAGTGTGATGTTATATAGCCTAAAGCCTTCCTGGGTTAATGGGCTATCAAACGCAAAGATTTTTTCAAATCGAACCAGTGGTTCCTGAGATTAGCGCATTCAAACAAACAAACTGAAAGCTGAAGAGTTTGTTTGTTTGAGACCGGGACAACAATAGGTTTTATACGTACTAGCTGTTCTACATCGCAGAATGTTACATAAGCTGTGATCTTTAGACCTCCTCGTGACTTCTCCACACCAAACACTAAGTTGACGTAAAACAACAGTTTTATTAAACAAACAATTGACAACAAAAGCTCATTGTTTAACAAATCAATGCTTATGTAAAAACAGAGAGATAGATAATTCCCATGAAAACCAATGAAACAGAAGATATCGTGGGAACATTACGCAGGTGTATCATGTATGCGTGGAATAATAAAAGAATACTTTTTGTTTATATCATCATCCGTGGTGAGCGCTAAGTGACACGTCTACTTAGTACATTCTCACTGTCGTATGCTGTTCCGATTAAAGACAATAATTAAGTACAAACAGCTATTTAGCAAGAAGACTGAGTAAATGATTGATGCCAGTGGAAATATATCGTGTGATTGGTATTTATTAAGTTAGCCACAACACTAAATAAAATGCGTATGGTTTGTAAGCCACTACCGAGATTAAGTATTGAAGAAAAATACATTTTGCGCCGACTATTAACAAATTGCATTAATGGCAGGAGAATTATCATGAGAAAGTATAATCACAATAACTTCAATAATGATTTGGAAATGGAAACTTCAAATAATTATCTTAATGTTCAATAAAAGTAAAATTATTGTCAGTTAATATTCCCCTTTATTCATACATTTTTGACATTTTAACGTCACTTTACTTTAATCATTGTTTATTAATAAACACTATAGTGTTTAAGGGCTTCAACATTCATAAATGATCATTAAATTTAAGTGACGTACAAAACGACGTAGTGACGTTGCTTAAAGTTAACTAGTGCTTAGCGACTGTTTATCCACACATGAACAGTCGCTAACCACTAGTTAACTTTAAGCAACGTTTATGAATAGAAGATTGTTATTATTGATCCTTCTACAAAACTAGCAGTCCTATAACCCAAACGTACAAAATACGTGAGATCCATTCTGCATAAGTACATTATTATGATTTCACAGGTGAATCCGTTAAAAAAACCACAGGCGCAAACGCGGGAGGAAGGATAGTGTATAGTCCGGAGACCGCAAGGATGTATGAGTCACCGTGGGAAGCTGTGCAGGTGACGAGAGCCGCTAGACTGTAATCACAGCGGTGACCATGCTCCACTGAAATTGAGACATACTGAAGTTAGAAAAAACGAGATGTATTAGTGAGGTGAAATGAATTTCCCTATTAACATGTAGTAGTAGTCTTAATTATAGTAGCCTTGATTGTAATTATACCGATGACCTTTCTGCATTGAAACGAACTGGCAACTCAGGTTGAACGCTGAAACTGAACTTAGAAATCTGCAGTTCATAGAAGAATCATTTGAAGCACCAATTTAGTAAGGCGCGTGAGTGAAGTGGCGCCTGCGCTCCGGAGCATGCGAACTATCACTCATATTACAATAGCTATGATTACTTGATAGTGGCATAAATAACTATTCTTTAAACTTGTAATTTTGACATTATAATCACTTCGATTTTAGTTATTTCCATGTTCGATAAGCATGTAGCATATATATATTATTTATGAAAAGAAATAAAATATGTACATTTATTTAACACAGACTAAAGGACAGACAACATAAAAATCAATTAGAAAGTTTAAATACCGACGCAAGAAAATAGCAGGAATGTGTGCCTTGCGGCTGCACCAAAAATGCCCAGTTCAGCAAAGTGCAAGTGTTCAGTTCGTTTGTAGAATGTATGTACTTATTATGCATGTTTATTAATTTATTTTGAAAGAGACTCATATTTTCGTAACAATGTACATAGGCATTTAAAAATTATGTTGGTAATGCATTTTCAAAAACAAAACAAAAAGAAACAGATTGTGACATCCTAGCTGCAACATGACAGGTCCAGCCGAAGCCTTAACACGGACGAAGCGGCAGGCAGATTTACATTGAGAAATAGAAACAGATTGCGACATCATAGCTGCAAGATGACAATTCCAGCCGAAACCTAGTAGCAGTGGTTCACTACCTGACTGTCCATCCTTCTAGCTATCGTAGATAGGAAGCTGTTAACGCTGTCACGGCCAAGGATGCGCACCGTTTCCCTATTACCGTGTAACGTGTTACTATAACGTCCTGACTTACGCGGTACTTGTACATAATGTTCTGATGTCCATCGCCCGCTCTGTTGGTCACCCTAAAATCCTACATACATATTTACATATCAGGTTCAGATCCTGCAGGAATTGTCATAACTTTTTTACAGTGATTCATATCGTTAAAATATTCGATCTTGGTGCTATTAAAATACCTTTATTCCCATTATGACTAATAGAATTTATGAAGTATTTATTGCAAAAGTTTTTTATATTTATTAGTGCCTAACATATTACACTCTAAACAGGACTAAAATAACATTTATCTTTAGTCCTTTTTTTGATGAAATAGAATGAAAAAGATGCACTTAAATTTAATTTGTAATATGGAAATCGGCGCCATTATCAATGCTTGATGTAAAAAAAAAGATGCACTTAAAAGTTTAGTTTGTGAATCGGCGCCATTATCCATTATTTTCACTTATGTTTTGTCCTTTGTTAATTATTAATCATTATATATAAAATTTGTCCATTATTAATCAATCTACCTTACCTTTTCCCAACTATGCTTGTTGGAGTCAGCTTGTTTTTAAAGATAACCAAAGTACCTACGGAATCTTTTGTGTGCGAATTCTACTAGGGCTTGTTTTCCAAAGTAAAATCATAATTTAAATCATAATTAGCTCAACAGAATTCTAATACTTCCAGCAGACAAATTAGGAACACAAAATCAGCATAATGATATTAATACGATTGAAGCCGCAGCTTCCCAAACGTACCTATGCATCAAAGATTAATGTCTCACATCACGAACTCATTTCAGCACATACTCGTACACCTCAAGACACGAGTAATTACTTTATAACGTGATTTTAATGGATGCCACTAACTTTAAGACGGCGTGTTATAAACATTGTGCACCTGAAACTTATTAGTGCGAACATTTTCTTCATCATATTGATGTACCGCTCATTCAGAAATTTGAGTAAACGATTATAGAGTAAGTAATCAAATTATAACTTTTTTCGCCGGTATTTTGTTCAGGTTTTTATAACATTCGTCCGGCCAGGTTTCTTCGGTGATTGAACCAGTATTTAAAGGTGCGTTAGCTGTGCAAATTTTTCGTGATATTTATAGCATTTTCATCATCATGAAGATTCAGAATTACGTTTGCTCTTCGTGTCTCTAGAGAATAAAGCTTCGGCCACACGCAGCGCAGGCAAACGGGATCTGTGTATTGTTACCTCTACTATTAATACATGCTTGGAACTTAGTACAAACGATTTTCACGGCGCAGGCCCAATCCGCGCATGCGTCCACGCTTAATTTCCATAGCTTCACAGTTTAAACACTCACTATTTATTTGTTCTGAAAATACATTGACTTGGTCTGACGTTTGATCGAACTGATTTAACTGCGGAAAACATGTGTGTTACGAATTACAGCAGATCATGTTTGACTTTTGGTGGGCGATTTACTTTTATGTGGTTTGATTGTAATTGTAACGATGTTTGAACAGGTATTTGAAGTATCTATCTAACGGTTGAATAAATTAAACTTACTTTAACTTCTTCTTTTCTTTTTCTTTTATAAAAAAACCGTTACCCCACACTAGGAATTATTTTGTTTATTGTTTATACATACACACATCAAAAGTGTCTAGGGATCAATATATATTTTTGCAATAACTTTTCTCCTGATTGATATTAATTAAAATTTTCTTTAAGGATTCATCAAATAAAGTGTTTTCGTTTGTCACAGTAACGATAAACCAAGTCACCTTTGCATTAATAAAGAAATTTGCCATTTTCCTAATAAAGGGATATTTGACATTTGAACCACTAACACAAAAGTTCGAAAAAAAGACTGAAATAACAGTTTTCTCTAAAATTTTATTGGGTAACTTAAACAATTAATAATCCGTGTTTCTACCGCGAACACTAACAACACAAGAACATCGGTTTGGCATACTCAAAATGAGTTCATCAAAATCACGCTGTGGAATGGCCGCCCATGTTCGTTGCAACAACAAAAAAAGGTCTTCTTGCGACTGGATACCCTCCATATTCGGCAGAGCTCTTCTCTGTAGCATATCCCATGCATGCTCAATCGGATTCAAGTCTGGCGACTGAGCAGGCCAGGGCAGGACATTGATGTTAGCTGCGGCGAGAGTCTGTCTTACAACTCTTGCGGTGTGCGGTCGTGCATTATCATGCATTAACTGAAATAAGGGACCGATTTGCACTTGTAGAGGAACGATGACGTCTGATACAATCGTCTCAGCATAAATTTGAGCGTTGAGGTTGCCTCTGATCCAAATCAACTCAGTTCTTCCGCCGATCCAAAAACCCGCCCATACCATGATGGTTCCACCACTATAAGGATGGACTTCCTGGCAGGATTTTAATCGCTGTTGGCGTCCAGGGGTTCTCCAGTGTCGTATACGTCTTGTATCCGGTCTCATACCAAAACGAGACTCATCAGAAAAGCACACGAAACGCCATTGTTCTTCTGCCGAATTTCTGTGTTGAAGAGCCCATTGATATCGAATCCTACGATTGTGCATTGCTATAGGTGGTACCCGTAGCGGTCTTCGGGAATGAAGGTTCACTTCATGCAAGCGGTTTCTGACTGTTTGGTCGCTAATTAAGTTCCCTGAAGAGTGATGAAGCCTCACGGCTAACATCATGGCGGTTATTGTAGGAGCTCTTCGAGTTAAGATTTGAATGTATCGGTCTTGTCTCCGTGTGGTGCAGCGATACCGTCCTCCATGGCGCTCAGCCACGGTACCAGTGCTTCGGTAACGTGTCCAAAGTCGACTGATAACACTCTGACTTGTATTCAGAGCTAAAGCCACAGTACGTTGCCGGGAACCAGCTTCTATCATTCCCACGGCTCTGAGCATTTCTTCCCTGCTTAAATGACGTCGCCGCTCCATAATAACGTTGGTTTTAATCAGTAGTAGGGAAACAGTAGCACTAATAATGTCTTCAATGCGCTGTATGTTTTTATAGGGAAAATATTGACAGCTGATTTTCATCTTTTACTCGAATTTGATTCACAGTTCCTGATTCAAATTATGAAATGCACCAAAAAGGATCCATATAAATTTATAAAATCATAAATTTATTACAAAGCCACATCTCAATCTCAAGAAATCCGCATAAAAATGCTTGATCCCTAGACACTTTTGATGTGTGTATATGACAAGTTTACAAAAGAAACCGAGATAGCTACAAAAGTTAAAACTGTGGCGCAGCTATCAACGCCCATCTTAACAATATGTTACATTTGTTCACTGACTTCTTCTTCTTCTTCAGCCTATAGATGTCCACTGCTGGACAAAGTTTTTCGCGGTTTTCCACGCTGACCGATCTTGTGCTGCCCGAATCCATCGGCTTCCCGCGACCTTCACCAGGTCATCGGTCCACCTTGTTGGGGGCCTCCTGTTAAAACTCTGTAGTAAAGATTAATACTAGCCACTAAGAACACCATGTACAAATTTTATATTTTGGATTTTGTTTTTTTTTTGGACACTTCCTTACTTGTCAATAAAAACCTTTCAGTAGACTGCGCAATTTTCTGTTATATTTATTATATAAATTAGTGGTTATGGGCCATTAAGAATAACGAATACAGTTAAAACAGTAAGAAATACGTATTCTGCAAGTATTTTATGAGCAAGTGCTATGGAAAATATACCATCGGGTGATCGGTCGAAGACCACGTCAACGGCAGAACTACCGGCACAATCGCAGCTCATAAACAAGCTGAGAGGTAGCAGTAACTTTTCTAATTGGATGTTTTCTATACAATGCTATTTAGTCGACCTTGACCTCTGGGAGATTACTACAAGTCAGCCCAACCTCAGTGATCCAGTACAAAAAAGGCGAGATGAGAAGGCACGAGCGAAAATTTGCCTACTTTGCGACGAGTCTGTATATCCAGTTATACGACCGGCCACATCAGCTTTTGACGTACTAAACAGGCTGAGAAAAGCATATGCGGATAGCGGCTTAACCAGAAGATTATCACTTATGCAAAGGTTGCTAAGCAATAAGTACACTGGTAGCATCCAGAGCTACACAAACGCGGCAACAAGCATTCAACAAGAGCTACAGGCAATTGGCAAGGCAGTCGAAGACGAGTTTCTCGCTATTATCATACTAGCAGGCCTACCTGAAGAATTTCGACCGCTAGTAATGGCATTAGAACACACGAACACCAAACTAACGTCAGAAAATGTTATAGCAGCCCTATTGAAGGAAGACTCCAGGAAATCTTTACCTACCAGAGTTAAAGAACCTAGCACGACGGCATTGCAAAGTAACGAGCAGCAGAAGAAGAAACTCTTTTGTACATTTTGTAAAAAAACCGGGCATGTCGTATCACAGTGTAGGAAGTTAAAGAAAAATAAGATTTCAGTTTCGGCAAAGTGTAATTCAAATTATACATCCCACTCTACACTTTCATCTTGTTTTTCTAACATCCCTTTTTCAGGTTCAGAGGATTGGATCCTAGACTCTGGTGCAACCACACATATGAGTAATAACAAAGAGTGGTTTGAGACTTTGTCCACCCATATTACTCCAATCACTGTTGCTAATAAAGAGCAACTCCTGAGTCAAGGCAGAGGTACTGTAAATATTAATATATCTGACAATGTAAATAGAGTTTCTGATGTTTTATACGTTCCCAACCTTGCAACTAATTTACTATCAGTCAGTAAATTAGTAAATAAGGGGTATGATGTTTTATTTACATCACAAGGGGCTACCATATCTTTGAGTGGCAGTTGTCAAGTGACAGGTAATGTCATTGCTTCAGGTTCACACTACAGAGGCATGTTCAAACTTGATGTAAAGAGTTCTCAAGCTCTTTGCTCTACCACCAAAGAGACTGCTATGTTGTGGCATAGACGCCTTGGTCACCTCAATGCAAGGAGTATGAATATTTTAAAAAATAAACGAGTTGGCGTTAATTTTAGCGGGAACTGTAATGAAACTTGTGTTCCATGTTTACAGGGCAAACTGTCAAAGAAAAAGTTTTCAAAATCTCAAAGTAAATCAAGTAAAGTCCTAGAATTAGTCCATTCGGACTTATGCGGACCCATGAGTACGCATTCTTGGGGCGGAGCATTATATCTTCTCACATTTACCGACGACTACAGTCGAAAAACTTACGGGTATCTTTTGAAATCAAAAGCCGAAGTTTTTAGTAAGTTTGTGGAGTTTAAATATTTAGTTGAAAACCAAACTGGCGAAAAAATTAAGGTTTTACGTTCAGATAATGGTCGCGAGTATGTAAATACGGATTTGTCTAACTTTTTAAAGGAGAATGGAATCATCCATCAGACCACCGTACCATACACACCGCAGCAAAATGGAGTTAGTGAACGTGCTAATCGGACTATAATTGAAAAAGCCAGATGCATGCTCAAAGACTCGAATTTACCTTTAGCATATTGGGGAGAAGCGGTAAATACGGCAATTTACCTTAAAAACCGTATGCCCACCCAAGCCCTAAATAACAGAATTCCAGAAGAATTATGGACCAGGAAGAAAGTTAACCTCTCTAACCTGCGAGTCTTCGGATGTGAAGCTCATGTCCTTATCCCGAAAGAAAAACGGAAGAAACTGGATTCCAAAACAGAAAGTTGTATCTTTGTTGGCTATACAACTGAAAGCAAAGGTTACCGCCTTATAAATCCTGAAAATCCTCGAACGATTATAATTGCAAGAGATGTTGTCTTCATAGAGGATAAAATATATGCCAACACTAAATCTGGAAAACCAGATTTAGAATCAACAGATCCTCCAAAGTCAGTAGAAGTTCTTGTACCCCTTGATCCTGAACCAATTGAAGACGGACCTGTTCCACAATCTGTATCTCAGCAACAGCGAGACATTCAGCCTGTGACGATACCACCATCAGAGGAAGTACCTTTGGATGAACCCTCAACTTCTTCCAGTCCTCCTCCAAATGAAGCTATAGCTAGAGAATCACCATCGCCAGAGCGCAGATATCCTCAGCGAGACAGACGTCAACCTGATAGATTTGAAGCTGGTTGTAATATCTACCTTACTTCAGATATGGAGCCTGAGACTTACAAAGAAGTTGCACAACATCCACAAAAGGATAAATGGTTAGAAGCAATGAATGCTGAATACAATTCTTTAATGAATCACGGAACATGGGTTCTAGTCGACCGACCGTCAGATCGGAAAACAACTAAATGCAATTGGGTTTATAAAATTAAAAAAAGATACAAGTGGACAAATAACAAAGTACAAAGCGAGACTAGTAGCAAAAGGTTTCACTCAAGTGGCTGGAGTAGACTACGGAGAAACTTTTTCACCAGTTGCTAGACTCTCTTCTGTAAGACTTCTTTTGGCATATGCAGTTCATCACAATCTACAAGTACATCATCTAGATGTAGAAACTGCTTTTCTAAATGGAGATCTCGATGAGGAAATATATATGGAACAACCGGAAGGTTTTTCTGAAGATCCAAGGAAAGTGTGTTTACTGAAAAAAGCACTATATGGCTTGAAGCAAGCTCCACGACAATGGAATAAAAAAGTGTGCGAAGCACTTGCCACTCTGTCGCTTACTCAAGTTCCATCCGAACACTGTCTCTACATTAAAAGAGATGGTAATGACATACTAGTCGTTGCCGTGTTTGTCGACGATTTCCTTGTTTTGAGCAGCAATGATCTCATGAGAGAGACATTTAAAAAAGAACTTAAAAAAATGTTCAAAATTAAAGATTTTGGTCCTCTTAGAGACTGTCTCGGTATGCGTGTCATACAGAGCAAAGGCTGCACTACTCTCGATCAGACCAAGTACATAGAGAAACTTATTACAAAGTTTGGGATGAATGATGCAATAACTATATCAACTCCTTTAGAACCTGGTCTGAAACTAACTCTTCCCTCGAAGGAAGAAGAAACTGAAGCTCCTTATCAGGAACTTATCGGCTCGCTAATGTACATTGCTATATGTACAAGACCTGACATCTCACACTCAGTGTCGTATCTTTCCCAATTCAATGCACATTACGGGGGGGTACACTGGAGGGCTAAGAACACCATGTACAAATTTTATATTTTGGATTTTGTTTTTTTTTTTGGACACTTCCTTACTTGTCAATAAAAACCTTTCAGTAGACTGCGCAATTTTCTGTTATATTTATTATATAAATTAGTCCTCCCTACGCTGCGTCTTCCAGTACGTGGCCGCCACTCCAGAACCTTACTGCCCCATCGGCCATCGCCACTTAAGTTTAGCGACTCGAAGAGCTATGTCGGTGACTTTGGTTTTTCTGCGGATCTCCTCATTTCTGGTTCGATCACGCAGAGAAACTCCGAGCATAGCTCTTTCCATTGCCCTTTGTGTGACTTTGAGCCTTCGTATGAGGCCCATTGTGAGCGACCACGTTCAGTAAGTCATCACTGGCAACACACACTGATTAAAGACTTTAGTCTTGAGACACTGTGGTATCTTGGACGACGAGAAGATGTAGCGTAGCTTCCCGAACGCTGCCCAACCGAGCTGGATTCGACGAGACACCTCTTTCCCGAAGTTGGACCTACCTAGTTGGACTGTTTGTCCCAGGTATATATACTCGCCAACTTCGAGTGCAGAGCAACCAACTAGAATTGGAGTGCGTGCGGCATGAGAGTTCGACATGATCTTCGTCTTATCCATGTTCACCTTTAGACCCACTTGTTGGGAAGCTCTGCTGAGGTCATTGAGCATTTTGCCCAAGTCTTCCATGCCATTGCCATGACCACGATATTACCTGCAAAACGGAGATTAGTGATTTACTCGCCGTTGATGTTGATGCCAAGTCCTTTCCAGTCCAGGACCTTGAAGACAACATCCAACGCAGCAGTGAACAATTTGGGAGATATGACATCTCCTTGTCTCACTCCACGCTGGAGAAAAGAATAATAAACATCCATCCATCCATACATACATACATTCTCACAAACTTTCGCTTTTATAATATTAGTAGCACTTCTTTAACGCGAACTAAGCCACAAGCAGAAGCTAGTCATTAATAAAGTAAGCTTATTATTTAATAGAAAACCTAAAAAGTAACTTCACTTTTGTACAACAATGAGGCAATTACACGGTTGAATGGTGCCACAAATCGAGCGTTTTGAGGAGTCGATGTCATGGTCAGGTGGAAGAGGATATCCTTCTATTGGTACCCCTGCACAAGGTCGTGGGAATTCTAATACGTACTCAGGCGTGGTCTATGAATTATAGTGATTGAAAGCCCATCCACTCAAATAAATAAATACCTATTGTGAGTATCTTAGAGGCGCAACTAATATTTTTACTTAAATAAAGGTTCGTATGTTGATTATTAATAAATTAAATGTCAATTAGAAATGAAAATAATATCGACTGACCGCAAACAGAGATGCTACAAAACAGAGACCGTTGCCGAAATTCGTTTTCGGTTTCAGTTTCGGTAGTAAAACTAGTTTTTACTTTTGTTTGTTTTGTATGAGCCAACATTATCTGTGTTATTCATAAAAAACTCGTTAATCACTCATTAGCAACTATTTAGCTAACCATTTAGTTAGCTCTAAATCAATGCTTAACTTTTCTTTATTCATAAAAGCTAGTTAGCAGATGATTAGTAGCGATACGAAGTAGAGGTGAAACGATGCGTTCGGCACAGATTATAGTCAAAATAGTTGACTAAAAATTGGAATTTTTAGAAAAAACTTGTCATAACTGCGATTTTTTATCTGTCGTGTTTGGCAGAAAAATGTCAGAAATTTGATCGGATAGTTTGAATATAAATAAAATGATTTATTACAATTAAATATTTGTTTTTGTGATGATAGTAGTGAAAGTAATAAACTCCAATAATATTATAGTAAACAGAAAAAGGTATTTATCTCTGTATTTATATGTAATTACTGACGAAATTAATGTTAAAGCAGTAGCCGATAGTAACTGTGTATTTTCCTGCTCTTTATGCTTGCATTTGATATTTAAGAAATTTAAGCGGGTTCTTGTGTATATATTACATTATTTCCTACTGCTTTTTACAGTATTATTATACTTGTTTACAGGCACACGTTTTATTGCTGTATACGAAGCCACTATTAGCACCTAGCGGCAATATTATTCTACCTCGCAATGACGGCGAAGGAGAAGACCATGCTGAGTGAAAAAGATGAGGAATGAGGGTCGCGTGAGTCAAGAATGGCTCTCGTGCTTATGGAAGAAAACAATGAATTATTATTATAACAAAAATGTAAACAGTTTTATTGCGTATCAAAATAAAATATTTCTAAAAAAATGTTTTATTATTTGTGTCTTGCTGCCCCAAAATGACTTTTTTTAGTCCTGTGCCTTAGATACCTATGACATAAGATAACACAAGGAAACATAGGGCAGTATCTAAAATTACTGTCTTTTTTATTACGAGTAAGTAATGCTTTTTATAAACCAGTGCCTGACCGCAATCCTGCCTCATGGCAAGCAGTGATGCAATCGTTGATGGTAAAGCGCGCTAGTTTATTAAGAGCCTATTCACTTAAAAAAAAACTGAGTGAATAAAAAGAAAGACGGCAATTGAGCGAGGTGATGCAATGTTAAACCCAACAACAGGACCAACGATGCTGCGCAAGAGGGAGATTGATCTGGAGACCCTCCAGGACCAAACTCCCGACACAACAACATTTGGCGCATCGTACCCGGCACATTTTGCAACACAACTACTCAGACCCGTCCTCCGTACGGCTTCACCAGACATCATGCCGGAACACGAGGAATCGCTTGGCGGCAAGACTTTGTCTGGTGGGTGGTAACTTATGCCGGCAGCCGATGTTATAGCCTAGTATCGAGTAAAGCTTGTAAGTCAAAAAAGTTTCAAAGCTAATACCTATAACTTTACTACGTCGCTTTGGAAATTCAAAAAGGTTTTCAACATCCATATTTCCGCACTATTCGATATTATAAACAAAATAACTTCGAAGCATAATGATCATATTAAATCAATCAGCTGATTCAAATAAAATCCGCCATATTGTTGCCCCTAACCATCCTCTTAACAGCGGTCCGGTGATGTTTAATTTTGACAGCTACTAATCAATTGCTTAGCATCCTCTTAGCGTTAAACAGCTTTTATGAATAAGAATTTTGCTAATCAGTTGCTTAGCAAATGGTTAAAGTTTTATGAATAAGACTGTATATGTAGTGCAATCTGACGTAACCACTAAAATAGTGCAGAGTAGAAGGAACCACATCAAAGCTACAATAGAATTGTTTTGTGTGGTTTTCTGAAACTGCTACAACAGTTTGGGGAAACCTTTGAAGTTTGTAAAATAATGTTGTGGTATTTGGATCAGATTACTTGTTTTATTTAGAAGCTTGAAGATTGTTTTTTCTTTTTTTTACTTGTAGTTCTACTCTCTGAAAACTATAATATGTCTGTTATATTATAATTAATATGTTATAAAAATCTTGAAAAGAAACGTATTTAATTATTAAAACCTTGCTATTCTCATTTATTTAAAATCGGTCCGTTCAGCCATTCACTACACATAACTTTAAAAGTAATATTAAGGTACTTTAAACAATAAGTTCAACGAAATCATCCTCGGTTACAATCTACCTTCAGTCACGTTTGAGCTGGTAGATGTGCATCGATGCAGCACAGCGCAGGAGTCGAAGGAGCATAGCAATCACTGTGCTCACCCCGTGACCGACTTGTAAGAGGGTGCGTTATGCTTCTTGCTTATAGACATAAGTACATAGTCGTTGTGAGCACTGACCGCAGTTCCTTATGAGGTTCCTTTTTTAAATAGATTTGTTTTTTTTTTTTGTGTGTGATGTACAAAGGTGCCTGTAAAAAGGACTATAATTGCCATAAACTTTATGGTTATGTGTACTTTAACACCGTATAGAGAGTTTGTTAAGCGTGTAGAATGACGTTTGATATAAAATATAAATTAACCTTTTTATGGAATATATCTCATTAGTGTTTTCAAAAAAGCAGTCAGGTAACCACAATGTAATATGTAGTTAAAAGACTAACGTAGAATGTTGTTTATTATAACTTCATCGTGTGTAATCAATCATTTGTATTGTATTGCGATCTAATGAATTGAAATAACATCTAAGTACGATAGACCATTAAATTCAATTATTTTGGATTGTTCCTCGCATACTTACTCAGCATTACTGTTAATGGTAAGCTGGTATTGTGTATGCACGATAATGATTTATAGTACTGACGTAGTTAGATATAACTTACTTATGTAGAACTCGGAACACGTAACAGAAAATTAGACAGAATACAGGCTGATTTTAAAACAACTCAGTTACAATTACAAACCGCATACAAAACAATTTCTTGATATTAAATTATACGAGTAACAATGACATGTAATGTGTACTTTCGCGGTACAGTAAATCTCGCGCTCGACATCAGTACAGTAATCACACAAATTAGACTTCCTGCGAGGGGTGACCATACATTATCTCAGTGCCTATAGAGGTCTTCGCCCAATTGCAACGTACATTACCGACGGTATCTTTCTGTGATTATTTCGAAGTCGTTTCCTTCGACTAGGGTGTCTACACAGCGTGATTCCTTGACGCACCTTTTTATTCATAATTCTTCGTTTCGCTCTGATGCGCTTTGGTGAATGACCGGCGAGAGTAGAAAAAGTGAATCACAGGAATCACGGTGTCTAAACACAACACAACGCCTAACTGATTTTCTCCAACTGTCAGATTTTAAGGGTGCTATTATATATCGCTTACCGAAGTCCCTACAAGTGTTGCATCATTAATTCCGAATTTGAAATTAAGATATCGAGTTCGAATATTATTTTTTTAACAGCAAGTGTGGAGGTTCACATGACATTTATATCAACCAATCAGTGTACAATTTCTGTAAATGACGTCCAATTACACGAAAGCGTCTCGGTATGCGCCAATTAGGTGTCGCTGCGCGCGCACCTGGCTCACGATTCCTATGGTCACGCGCGTACTTTGATCGTAAATCGTTTCGATGTAAAAGCACATTGTTGTTGTTATTACGTAAATTTCTAACGATTGAGGTCATTGTTAATAGCGTATTGCGAAATATGGCAGTGAACGTATATGTTTCCACTTTAATACAACAGTATAACATGTCGTATATGGGCACTCTGCCAACTTGATTGGCTGTCTAAGTTATAAACAAATCTACGAACTCCGAATATGAACTTGATAGATTACAAAACCCACATTTTAATTACTTTATGTATATTCTTATTTGGCGTGTAACCTTATTCTGTAGTTTGGAAATGTTGGCCTGTGCACAATTTAGTCATGTAATAAAAGAAGACTAATAAATATATAACGTAATACAAGTTTGGATGGCTTCTTTAACATTTTGGTCAAATCTCCTTAAACTTGAGTATATGTTCGGTTACGGCTAAAACAAAGTAAAGCTAACAAGAGCTTTGACCATGTAAACTGAGTTATTTGTCGTACGATGTAACGGAAGCGGCGATTACTGGCTATTAATGAGGAAGTAGTAGTTGTGGCGGCTGGTGACTGCGAGTGGCTGGTAATCCTGCGCAGGATATGTGTCATTATGCTGTGTTTCTTCTAATGTGACGGTATTAGGGAAACAGGAGATTCCAAGAGCAAATATGGTCAGGGAATAATAGATCTTAAATATTATCTGAATGATTTTATACTGTCGTATCATAAGTCCTGAAACGGTAAAATGCTGAACTTACTTAATTAGTCAAACCAACATAGGTCCTATATTTTACCATATAGAAATGCTTCAGCAAACTAGATTAAATGAAAGTGGTAGGTAGGTACTTCCGTACGACGGGTCAGTACGGTAGATAGGGATCTCTGTTCGGACGACCCGACCCAAATTAAGACATGCCAGTCCCGCGCACACTCTCCAAAATGCGTGAGTTTGATCATACGATCTTTCTCAGACGCAACATTAAGAAACTGGTAAAGTAATCGCATGCAATTGTTTACCATCCCACTTTGAATAAATTTAAAAAAATCTACGCATATTAAATAGCAACGGTCGGCCATGGTCTGCCGCTCTGTCGAAGACGTGGCTACTGACCCGTCTCGCTGGGAACACCTTGACCTTAATCAATGGACACCTGTGCAAGGGTTCCTTAAGGAATCTTAATCATGGGAATCATGCCTGTTGACTTAGGGGACAATGTATATGAGGAAAAAATTAGCATTGGCCGGTTAAAAAAGTTCAATGGGCAAAAAATATCAAAAAGACATCTCTGGATGTTCAATAAAATAGGGAGGAATCAAGCTTTTTATTAGAGTTTGTAAACTTTACTTGCTTACACACCCTACGATAAATCGTCAAGAGCCCAAAAGTGGCATAATATAAGGTTTGTAACCCATACAATATCTCTACTCTTCAACAGACAACCAAACCTCGTTGACCCGTCAGAGCAAACAACCCTTTTGTGCGCGCGATAATCCCGCCAAAATTGCGCGCCAAATGTCAAACATTTGTCAATGGAGTGGCCAACAATAGGCCATTGATGTCGGGCACCTGTAGAGGGGTTCCCCACACGTGGCTACATATGCACAGCAACTGTGCTGGCTCACCTGGTGGTGGAACTCTCGCCCCTCATCTACGAGGGGTAGTTGGTGAGTTGTTTTACTCACACATGTCACATGGCGGCTGCTACCGACAGATGCTAAAATACGTTGGTGCTGACATCGACTTTTATTGTTACCATCATTAAATGCGCTGAAAGATTTTTATTAGTTACTTAGTAACATTTTAGTCGCGGATTCGTTATTTCGAGATATTTTGTTAGAGCATGTTATGCTCTTGATTTTTGACGAAAAAGATTATTGCATCAAACTGTGAAGTGTGCGCAACGCCGGAGGATATCTCATATTTATTAACGGAATGTTTTAGATCGCAGTCGGAAAGAGAATAACTGAGTTACAAGTAAATAGCGATGATGTTGGTATTTTCGATAATATATTGTCCAGGCCTAGTTCGGAGGCCGCCTGCAAAGTTTTTATATTTGTTAAGATTAAGTTTATTTTAAGTTAATTTTATTAAGTTAAGATTTAGTTAAGTTATTGGGTTGAGTACGAAGGAAGTCCCTAAATAAAATAAAGAGTGAGAGAAAAAAATGATCTCTTACTTTGAAAAACGTTTTTGCTGGCGGCATACATTGTTAAAGTTGAGTTTTTTTCTGCGGTTTCCTTAAATTATTTGAAACATTAATATTGATGACTAAATGCCAATATTAACCCAGTATCGTTGACCTCCAGGTGTACTTAGGTACACGGGAGCGCTCATGACATCTGCGCGCACGCACCGCATCGCGCAATCTCCATTGTTACTGAGTACTGTTATTGTTGGTTATTGTATTGTATTTAATATAATGGATAACTGTTCATGTTCAAATAATGAACATTTTCATTCATTGATAATAATACGAATTTTCAATTTACAAAGAAAAGCATACAGCTGATCTAACTACAGTACCTTAATATGTACCTTATACATATAATGAAATGAAATAATTTATTAAGCAAGTAGGATCACTGATCACTTTTACACGTCATGTTTTTTTTTTTTTAACTAGATGAAGCCGGCATTTCTAACTGACTACCTCTGAGAAGAAATCTCAGAGATCATCGTCTTTTTTCAAGTCCAGGCATTAAAAATGAAAATGTTTACAATAATTTACGTTATAATTACGCATATTGCTTAATAACAATGCTTAACAGAGCGAGGAGCTCAGTCCCAAGCTTTTTTGTCTTCTAAATAATCTGAGATTTTATAATACTCCTTTTTGCAAAGTTTGGCCTTTATACATATAGTTTTGATATCGTTTAATGGGTAAGTTTCGAATGTCCATGGGAAGCTTGTTGTAAAAGTGTATACATTGACTAATGAACGAGTTGGTATAGGTACTATCATCTCCATTATTAACCATTTTATCGTCCCACTGCTGGGCACAGGTCTCCTCTCATACAGAAAAGGATTGAGCGTAATCACCGCGTTTGCTCAATGTGGTTTGGCGATTTCAGACTTAAAGTCCATACATAGGTAATATGCTGTATTCTAATTATGCATCACTCGTTTACAGCCATTCATAATAAGACACCTCATTCCTATGTTATAAACAACCATATAGACAAAGGAGATGTTTCATTTTGGGCCACCACTATGTACGCTGTATAGATAAAAAGGACAAAAATAAAAGATTTTCATAAAAATACTACTAAAGTAATTTGAAAAAAAATACAAGTATGTATAATTAATTATTTAAAACGTTTTAGTGAGATAACCCTTTATTAAGGTAGCCATGACAGTGGTTATGACGTTTGATTGACGACTTTGACAATTCTATTTTCCCGTTGTGTTTGTGGCGAGTGTTGATTTCAGTTGATTGTGTATCGAAGTTTTTTGTGATTGTTTTTGTTTTGTGTGCCATATGTTCAGAATTAATGTTTTGTATTTGTTTTGCAGTCATCTGGTAGATAATATAGATACGATAGCCTTAGATACATGATACGTCAATCAAAGGTCACTGTCAAAATCTTATTTCGCTTATTGCTGACCACCATGTTTATCAGTAGTTGTGTTGCACTCCTTGGCCGGGTTAAATTGAATTTGTATAAGAACTAAGTCAAAGTATATAAAATTAACATAAAAACAGTTAACTATAATGCATACTAATATTTACATTAAGTGTACATAGCGCTGCCCCAGGCTCCATACATATCTGAAACATCTCCTTTACTTATTCCACGAAGTACCTATATTCTCCTTTTACAAAGTAATGTATTTACCATCATAGTACCTCCCTCATAAATACTTAAATAAATAATTAATATTTTTTTAAGTATTTTAATTACGTATCAAAATACCTAGTTACATATTCGTGACACCGGCCATACCTATGATACGCGTGTGTTCTAATGTATCCCGACATACGAAGGCCAACATATGGATTTGGGTGTATTCTATATAAAGAGTAATTTATGCATAATCGATCATTAAGCTTAAAAAAGGACTCTTGTGTGCTTATAGACTGTATATTTAGGTTCTTCCTACATCAAACTTAAGAACGTGTTATACGAGAAAATCACAACGTGGTCCTTGAATATTTTAAAGAAATCATGGATAATCTCATTGAGTGGCAATAAGATTATCCATGATTTCTTTAAAATGTTCAAGGACTCACAAAGGCAATAAGATTATCCATGATTTCTTTAAAATGTTCAAGGATCCCTTTGTAATTTTCTCTAATGATTGTAGTATGTCTTATTATTTTAATAGAGTGTCACACAACTGCTACTGTACTACACCGTTCAATAATTACACGTTGAAATAACACAAAAAACATTTTTACATAAGAAGCATTAAAGATTGAATGGAAATAAAACGCAATTAAACATTAACCATGTATATATTACTACTTAACTTTAAAGATTGACAACTTTCACGGTCTGCTGTTTCTCGGCGGCCGCAGAATACATCTCTTTCTGTAGCTCTTTCTGGATGCACTTAATACATTGTCGTCTCAGCGTCTTCAGAAGATATATTCCCGCCAAAAAGAGCATTATCACAAGTAATATGAGCACGATTATATCTGATGTCGTGATAACAACGTCCATTATTTCATCATGCGCGTGGCCACCCATTATCCACAAATCCGTGTTTAAAATCGTAATTTCTGTCAATAATGAAATATTCAGTGGCAACAATAGTGCTGCACTAAATAAAATGAGAGGTGTCAGCAATATACTCTGAATCTGTTGCACAGTGCACGTTGAAGCGACGCGACAGCATTGATATGTATTTAACGAAATTTTGCTTGAAATATGTAATTAACAATATGTATAAGAGTGAACAATTCACTTAATGTACAATCAAAAACAAGTCGGAGTGAAATTTTCTTTTTTCCGGAATAATTTCCGGGTATCTATTAGGTACTTGAAAGCGAAACGAGAAATTTAGTAGAATTAACGACATTTTCATTTCTTGCGTGCTATCTATGTTGGCACTGTATTAAAAGTAATAAAGAGGAAACGACTTTAAAAAACTATACCGCCAGTGTTGTATGGTATGTACTTGTGTAAATAGATATTCTTTTTCTATAGCTTAGTATCTATTTGTAGGACATAAACCTATAAATAACGAACGGGTGTCGTATTCGTAGATGATTCAACAATACATGCTCCGTTTATACAGGAGCTGTTATTCATTCTAAGTGGCCGTGTCCAGTACGGTTGCGGCAAGAATTATAACACACGTAGCATTGCTATCGGGTCGCGACTTCGCCGCCGGCGCCGGCGGCAGAGCGAGCGGTGCAACTCACGCGCATGCAGAATTAAGAAGCCGCGCTTTAACAATATCGCACTGTTCAAAATGACATATTACTTGAATACGTGCAAGGAATAATACCTTTTATGTTTTAAAGTTGTAAATAGCCCCACAAGACTGGTGTTGACTTTAAAAACATCTGATTTTCATAATGATGTAATAGCATCGATAATGGCTGATTCTTGTTCACGAGCTAAGTTCAGTTCTCTTTTTCTTTCAATTTTATTAATAAAAAGTACAAAAGATGCATATTAGTTTGGCCCTGTTAAATTAATACATATAGGTACTTATTTATTTATTTGGTTCAGGCAACAAAGGTCCATAATAAATTATAATAATAAAATCAAAATCAAAGCATTTATTTCAAATAAACCAGTTACAGGCACTTTTGAATTGTCAGAAGGTCGGTCAGTCGGTAAGGTGAAGCTAGTCGCCCATTCCAAAGAGTAGGTACCTATGGAGAAGAACGGTCATGAAACTCTATTTACACTCTTTTAAATTATCAAGCTATTGATACAAATATTTGATTACATCATTCATTTTGAAATCAATCGTGTGGGAACGATGCAGAAATATATTGTACGCTAAGAGCATCCATTATGGAAAACACACAACAAAAAACAACAACAAAAAAGACTAACCCAACAAATAGATGCTTTACAGCAAGTACATTGTGCTCCACGTGTGCCATGCAATTATACAATACTAAGAAATTGAATCTACACAATGCAAAGACAGTTTTGTCCAAGGTTCAGCAGCTCCAACAGTGTTCCCGAATGCTAAGTTTAGCTCCTGTGTAGCTGCACCAGTGCTGAATACCCCTGTCAGCGATGCAATTCCGTAACGTACAATATACTTGGCATAGTGTGTACTGGCTTTGAGAAAAAAAAAAAACAAACAAACAAACAATACTATATTATTATATTATATTATTATTTTATTATACATACACGATAAATGGAAAATGTATTTTTTGCCCCAATAAATATTATTATTATTATATTTAACGTCGTCCTCCGTGGCGCAGCGGTGAACACGCCTGCCTGCGACGTGGAGGCCCCGGGTTTGATCCCCGGCTAGGTCATGATGGAAAACTCTCTTTTCCTGATTGGCCTGGGTCTTGGATGTTTATCTATATACGTATCTATTATAAATATAGTATCGTTGAGTTAGTATCCCACAACACAAGTCTCGAACTTACTTTGGGGCTAGCTCAATCTGTGTGATTTGTCCCTATACATTTATTTATTTATTATAAGTTATAACATACCTAGTACACCTACAATAAAAACAAATATGAAATACCTACTATACATATAAAACTAAAGTTATAGACGATTATTTTGCAGCGTCGGCGTCGTGTATCGGGGGGTGTCAGGTATCCGGCCACGGAATCGTCGTTAAATATCGCCTATCGGTCAAAATTCTGAAGATTTTGTTCAAGGTCCTTAGTTAGCACTCTCAAAGGAATTAAAATTCACGCTGTGAAGAGACTCCAGCCTCGCAGCCCTCAAAGTTCATCTCGT
Source organism: Sesamia inferens (assembly GCA_037179545.1). NCBI lineage: Eukaryota > Metazoa > Arthropoda > Insecta > Lepidoptera > Noctuidae > Sesamia > Sesamia inferens. The sequence goes on from CM073939.1 coordinate 12,291,654, forward strand.
CTTCAACCGTATGTACTCTAATATCTCCTAGGATCTTTTAAAGTAATGCAGCCTGGATACATAGAGAGACGTAGTAAATGGTTCGGTCCGGTCGGTGCAGTGCCGCACTTGTTTTGTATTGACTTCCATTTCTTCTGTCTCTTCTGTACCGTGATGAAGCCATCCTTGTTGACCTGCTCTTTCGAGCTGTCTTTTTGGGGACAGCTTCTTCTCGCCCTTCTTCTGCTTATCCCCTTTTACAATTTGTCGCTATGTCTGCACTGCATCTTTACTCTTGGCGACAATATCAACGAAGGCTCGTGTAGAGGTCGTCATACCTACATGCAACGTCGAATTTAAGGCGTTTCTTAATTTGATTGGACAGTTAAATTTGGATAAAAACATGGTCTCTAAAATTACTTTAATTCATGTCAGGCGCTGACTAATTTGACAAGACTAACCAAATACATATTAAATTAACTAAAGAAGCAGCGTGCGTAGGCCCCCGACAAGGTGGACCGACGACCTGATTTAGCTGCCGGGAAACCGATCCTTGGGAGAGGCCTATGCCAGCAGTGGACATCTTTCGGCTGAAATGATGATGATGGTGAACCAAATATTGGAGAGTATTAGTGCCGTGTCGCAAGTTGAAGGTGGTAGGTTCGAACCCCGTCAGGCGCTTTTTTTTGTGTTTAAATTATTTCATCACCACTGCTCTCAAAGTGGTGTCGGAAACCATTTTGAGGAAACCGACATATAATAGAAAAAAATTCAAAGACATATACATAATATAAACCTACACTGGCCTCGCGTGGTAGACCCAGTCTCACCGAGTAGGGCCCTGTATCACAGCAGTGGAAAAAAATTATGACACAAATATTTCTCTAAAAAAATGCACTTAATTCAAATTTATTCAGTTTGTGAAGAAAGGAATCAGTACCAAAATCTATATTATTTAGTTGAGCTTGAGACGTACGCATACTGAACTCGGCAGTGATGTCATCTATGTACTTATCTCCTAAGCAGATCCTGTTATTATCTTTAGCTGATGTGAACAACAGGAAGTTATTATCACATACAGTAAACTGACAAATAGATATCAATGGAATATTAGCGAGTGTGTTGTGCAAAGCCAGCTGCGGTCCATTGATCGAGGCGTGCGCAGCTGTGCTGACCCGCGATAACCCGCGAGGCGCCAGCGCGCCACGTCCGCGCCTGCGAGCTACGCTCCCCATTCATCTCATATTGTTGCGATACCTAATAACAGCTGTTAGCTGCGCTTGCGACGCGATTAGTCTTAATTGTGCGCTATCACGCGTTTCTATGAACAGTCGCTTATGCAATAAGACCTTAATAAAGATAGTGTTACTGTTAGCGCTGAGTTTAATTACCAGCCCGAGTGACAATAACATTAATTGTTGTAAATCTATGGTTCAGTGTGTAGAATTATAATGAATTTCTTGTATAAATTATTCTCACAGTTTCACAATTAAGTCCATGAATATTCTTAGTAATTATCATAAATACAACGGCTTGGTTCATTAGTCACATCGCAATTAACTCTTGATCACCGTTTTGTCAATAAATTTACGTCTATTTTATCGATATAAAATAATGTCAAATAGAGACTGTTGTTAATGAAGTCTGGAGGAGTATGTCAATAAACTTTAAACAGTTAATTTGGTTTGGAAGAAACATATGAAATCGACGTGTGTTCAAACAAAAAACAACTCATTGAATCCCTGCACATGACTACTAAAATTCAGAAACGGAAAGTTTAATTTAGTGTTTCTTTTACAACACATAACTATAAACTTTATAACCCACGCTGCTCTAGAGGTAACCGAGATCAAATACTCGTTGAAACATTAAGATCGCATTCGCAGCTAAAGACCAAACAAACATTTAGAATTCAGGTTTCGAAACTTCTAATCAAATCGACTTCAGACCAATAAAGCATACACGCGCTAATCAGATTTCACCAAACAATCCATTCGATTGGTTATAGAATTCCGCAACACAACACCGGGTCTGGATACGTGGAACCCAACAAAGGCTTTTGTTTCCACGGCAGCGGCCACGACCCAGCAGTTTATACTTTTTCGTTTATAATACTTTTTCTCTTGTTGCATTCCTAAAGTGCTGACCGGAGCGCTAAGACTTTAAAGAACAGGTTTCCAGACCACTCCGACCTTAAATGGAACGACTTTGTAAAATTGTGTGAGTCACAAAATGTTACTAATAAAGTAGCTCTGGAATACACCATCAATGCTGTAAACGTAAATATGTTACGAAAATGTGGAACCACTAAAAAGAAATGCATGCTGACGTTTGAACCCAACTCAAACAATTAAATGGCTAGACTTGTGCGTAGGAGTTGAAAAATCAATGAATTTATTTTTCGCTCGGCTAGATCGAGTATGTAACACATAGGTGTACGTTCTAGCACAATAAGCAGGTCAAGTTTCTCGACAGGATGGCGCCAAAACAAGCGCACAGCTGCGCCAGCGCAACTATTTGCGGAAACGAATATCGGATCGCGAATACGCGGGCACTGGACATCAGTCGTGCTCGTGCAATACTTGCGCTACCGTTAAACTGTCCTCTTAACCGAATTCAAACAACGAGACGTATTTAATACCTACATAAATAACATCAAACACTAACTTAGTCTTTAGTAAGATTTCAGACGGAAAACTAACAATGATCGTCTTGTGTCGGATTTTGTTACTAACATTCCTAACCAAAATATGCATATCAGTTCCAGCTAATCAGTAGGTAACTGCTGCTTATCTGAACAGCAGGAAGTGTTGGTTATTATAATTAAACTACAATGGCTATGATCCGGCAAGGATCAAGAGACAGCAGCGACCGCAGCGCGGCGCACAGCTACAGCTCAACGGTACAAACAAGACAAGCAGAAGTTTTACTTTATACATAACACGGAAACAAGATTGCGTAATATTGGATACAAAAATAATATCTAAGAGCACGCAATGATCACTTGTAATGTTATAATATTTTCACAGATTTCTCATAGCATCGTCGTACACCTTGCTACGCGCTAATCAAAGATTCTAAGAACCGACAGATCGCATTATTTATTGAAATAAATTTTGATGTAGTCACTTTAGAATAGCTTTGTCATTCGAAAACCATACAATTTGCTATTTCGTAGAGGTCAGACTGATGCTTCTATCGTCTTATTTTAAATTTAATTATGGCCGTTAATAAATGGTGGGCCTAAGGATACAGAAAGTTTGGATCAGCTTTAAATAGCTTAGATTCAATACCTATTCAACAGTGATAGAACGGTAGCGGCACTGAAGACCAAGCGGATATTCTGAACCTCATTACTTAGTGACTCGGCTCCATCAAAATGAATTGTTTACTGGAACTCTGCACGTGTTCACTGTGCGCAGACACTAGCTAATAATTGTGGGATATTTATTCCGTGCATTCCGCTTATTGTGCCTTTATTGTGACTGTTAAGATGTGATAAATATTTCTCAAATGGTTTGAGATATTCACGATGGTGATAATGTATCTTGGTGGCGCTGTCGTTTAATTTGAATAGAAATTATGGAATGATCTTATCAATTAGTTTAGTGCTGATTGAGGGCTACTTTCGAACTGCAAGGCAAGCACGTAATTAAACTAACTTTAAAATTAGTCAGGATGGATGTAGTAATAACGTCACTATAAAGTTTTTCGTTATTTTTACTTAGCACAAGTATCTAATATTCATTACTGGAATATTCTCAATATAAATACTATTTATCATGCTCATATTATGTTTTTGTTAACATTCCTACTTTATTAACTAATTACAGAATTATTCGGCCTTGCAAGGCTGGTCAAACCAGTAACCACAATAAATATGTACTGACTGAAACCAACGCGTAGCGTTCTAAGTTCTTAGAGCTTGAGTCTCGATAACGAGTTTCTAATTTCAAACATTATTTTAATCGATTACGATAAATCGATGAAGCTCGATTTATATTCGCATTTACGTTTCCGTAGCTGATATGGAGGTAATGGAGTTAGGTGCTATGTTGTTACTTTTTATGAGTGTAAATTGCTTTTATAATGTTTCAATATTGAATTACGATAAACTGTTGATTAAGTACCACCATAACTTCAGGAAAGTAAAAATAATGTATGTAAGGGACTTAAGGTCGAAGTTCTAAATTCCATTTTACAAATCGATGCCTTTTATAAGTAAATAAAACAAATGCGGAACGAAACGATGATATTTTTTCGTTTTACTTATTTTTCTTTAAGCCGGGGCGGGATACTTGGAAGATATAAATGTAATTTTAGAGTATCAAGATCTTATCAGTGTAAATAATTCCCCGATTAAAGTTTAAGAACCGTAGAGATAGGTCAGTGCGATAGTGATGCTTTAGTGATATTGCGCCACCTGCAAAGCCTTATTAGGGTATAACCGCATAAGTGATACTTCCAAATACAAGTATTAATATTCAAATTGCGAACAAATTTAGAACTCCATACTACAACAAAACGTACTTAAATATATTCAAAAACCTAGCTAAATAATGATTATTTTCATCGTCTTTGAATGCGGCCAGTGTTCACCGCGCCTACTGGATTCAAAAACTATAAAAGATTACCATCAACACTCACTTTGACTTTCATTTCGTGACATTGAATTATTCTAAAAACAATTCATAATTGATGAGTAGTTATGCATACAAAGTTTTGATTTTTATCATAAATGACGAATTAACATAATGTTGTACCTAATTATAGAAAGCGCCTCCAAGATACGCTTCCTACTATTGCTTCTCTGATAAAATCCCTAAAATCTTCTGTGTTTAATGTAGTCAAGGTAAAAACTTGACTTTTGAAGAATGAAGTCATTAAAGATATTTTTATTTTCATGTACTTATTAAGCAGAGTCCGGATAGACTGAATCCCTACCACAACATAGTTGAGAAAAGATCTCAGAATCAGAAAATATATAACAAAAAATGCAACTAGAATATAAAACGGCACCCTTATCACTTTTGCGACCTTTCAGGGCAAACTTGAATGTTACCACAATATGAAATGTTGGTGACTGTAGAGCCAAGCAATGACGCTGCCGCTTACAACTAGCATAAATTAGGGCGTGGAACCTTTTCTAAAAATAACTTACAAAAAGAAAAACAACTTATAAATAAAAAAAAACTCCTTAGCAACCCCAAAAATAAACTAATTAATTAAATCAAATAGGTATAATATACGTAACAAATAAGTGTTCGAAACGGCCTTGCCATGTAACTGTTCTATAGTGATTCGGAATAACCCGAGTCATTATGCAAATCAACGTACATTTCGTGAATCTCATCTATGCCAGCTGTTTTGCTATGCTTAGGTATGTATTTTGTTTATCAATAAAAATATTTTGCAACTTTAATGTGTTTTCGTGGCTGCCTCAGCTGTGCCGATGTCCAATTTGTACGCGGATGTGGTCGAGATGAGAACAAGTCTTGTGTTTACGTGCAAATGTTAGTTTTACGAGCACTTAGTATGATTGCAATTACGTCGTGGTGATGTCCCTACAAATGATACGATGTTTAATACTGTTAGTGAATTAAGGGTGTATCTGACATCGACGCACAAACGAGTACCATGGATCCAGTACATGATTCTGAACCCCCCCAGTTGTGGAATTTTTCGTCGGCTTTTTCATGATTAAAAAAAAAAATATGTAGTTTTTTTCACTTTAGGTCATTCATAATTGCTATACTTTTATAACCCAATAAGATTTTAAAGTAAAAATTAATTATTTCGCTAATTACACAAAAAAAAGCAAAACTCGAAAAACTATCTTATCAGCTGATTTAATAAAGTTCACATCAGGGATCAACGTCATACCTACAAACCCGCACGGCGGCACGCCTGCAACGTTTAAAGACCGAGCCGGCACTTTTTTTTAAACATTGTTATTTCTGTAACCATTCATTAACGACATAAATGACTATCATAATTTTATTAGTGGCATGCGGTCTAGCCTTTTCGCGAAGTTTGCGTTACGATGTCGGATACACCCTGTATATGCCAATGCCTCTTTATTTAAATATGCAAACATTATGATAAAACATTGAGTTATGTACACCCGACTATTTTTCTTGAATCTGTTTGGCGCAATTATATCAAACATATATGACATATTAATCGTTACCTTGATGGTCATTTTGGATGCAGTACCAAACAGGATTTTTTTTTACAGAAGTTATTGGAAACCAAACAAATTATTAAACAATATGGTAGATTATTAAATACCAAGTTAACATAATGGATTAAATGTTTACCGCAATTTATGGCACGTAAGGTCAAACATCAACGAATAATAAAAAAAACTCTGTCTCAGGTGTTAATCTGTCCTAATGATCTGCGAAGAATACCTGCCCCATATAGGTCCAACTAGAATATATAATCAAAAGCTAATTTATATTCGCATAAAACAAGCCGGATCGAGCCGACATCGCGAATACTCAGGTGTAAAGATTTGGGCGGATCGAGTTCGCAGGACCAAATGATGAAATTATAGCCTTATGTAGCCAAATTCGTCTAATGAATAATGGAAATAGTACCAATGAGGTCACATACATATTTGTTCCTCGTCGATGGCCTTGCATCTGGCGTCTCGCTGGCGTTATCTCGGTCACTTGCCACTGGCACCCGGAACTGGCCGAATCACTAGCACTAGTGCCGAACTTTTTACAGCCGTTGCGGAATACCTCAATATTTTTACCGTACTACATTAATGAAGTTGTGTGGAAAGAAACTTATCATTTTCGGCACGAAGTGCATGGGTACGCAGCTGAACATAATTCGAGAGATCATATCTCCACTGCATATCATCTCTGAGTATGTTGATTTAAGGATCGTCTTTCGACTTATCGGGAACAAGACATCATTTAAGATAAGACTGATTTATGTTAAGAAAAACATAAAAAAAGTATAACGTGTGCATCCATATCCTTAGATAAAATTAGTGAAAAACATTCAAATTGGAATTAAAAGTCAAAGTTAAAAATGGTAGGAAATTCCCAGATTACGAAAGAATCATTAATATTTGGTGATATCAATCGATTGAATTATGTATTAGAACTACTGTTCTAATGTTAGAACTAATAAACGGATGTGTTGTTTGCTTCGCAGCTGCTTTATTTGTGCATTTAATTTAAATAAACCTTAATGATTTATTTCATTAGCTTATGATTTCTTCATATCTTAAAAACTTTTCCACGGAGAATTAATTTTGTAAGCACGACTTCATGACTTTGCTATGAAAAACCTGAATTTGTACCTTCACCATTTATTTTGCAATTTATATGCTTAATACCACCTAACTAACTTTACACTTGAAAAAGATAATTAAAAAATGGTTGCCTGTAAAGTCGGTTTTACGGGCGAAGATTTTACGTGACAACGTCTTTTTCTCGGTAGAATATTTATTGATATGAATATAATTAAATTGCACAATAGGAACAAGGAATTGAATGAAAATAAGAATTGCACAAATTTTAACTATAGAAATATATTTTTTAGTTCGGTGACTCATCGTAACGTTACCGAGCGTTACACTTTTTCATAAGTGACTCCCAGCCGCAACCTAATTTAAGACGTTGTCACGTCAAAAAAAACAATAAGTTTTTTAAAGATATATTACATACATAAATATTGTTAAAATATAGCTTCGACTAAATTCTCCTCATCGCAGTCAACGGGTACAGGATATTGGTAGCATCGCCACGTTGTATGGCAATGCATAGCCTCTGGCCACGTTAAAAACCAGCCAATAGGTCACAAAAAGTGTGTTTTTATTTTAAAAAACTAGTACATTATTAAGTTATTGAATGCCTCGCAGACGAAGCCAGACACTCACATTCATACAGGTCCTTTCAAAAGCCTGGAGTGGAATGATCGGAAAATCTGAATTGCTGTTTAGGAAATTCACATGAAAGAGTAGTCCCTGTATAAAAGCTAGTTTTAAATTGCTTGTGGTAAAGGAATATATATTATATATATCAATGTTTATGCACATTTATTCATAGAGTCTTTAGTTCATGCTAGTGCATGGATCTGGGGGCTCGTTGAGAGCTAATCTTTGACCCTGCACTGGTATGCGATACTATAACTCATAACGGTTCACTCAACAACGTCTGTTTATACGTGGCCTAATACGTAATTATGTGTTTATTGCACATGCATATAAACAGACAAGAAGAAATTAACAGAAAAATACGTAGAAAGGTGATGCTAAAGAAATATCCTATACTATACCTGCGACGGGAGAGTAGATAAAAGGTAGGTATATCGACTACGTGTGTAGTAGAAAGGAGAACTAAATAGGTACAGTAAGGGTCAAAAGTGCATTACCACTTTTTTTTTTAATATTTATAAACTAGCGCTTGACCGCAATCCCGCCTGATGATAAGCAGTTATGCGATCGTTGATGGTAAAGCGCGCTAGTTTATTAAGAGCCTATTCACTCAGAAAAACTGAGCAAATAGGAAGGAAGACAGCAGTTGAGCGAGGTGATGCAATGTTAAACCCAACAACACGACCAACGATGCTGCGCCAAAGGGAGATTGATCTGAAGACCCTCCACGACCAAACTCCCAACACAACAACATTTGGCGCATCGTACCCGGCACACATCGCAACACAACTGCTCAGACCCGTCCTCCGTACGGCTTCACCAGACATCATACCGGAACACGACAAATCGCTTGGCGGCAAGGCTTTGTCTGGTGGGTGGTAACTTCTGCCGGCGGCCGATGTTATGGCCTACCACCGAGAAAACTTTACTGTAAATAATACACTTACACTTTTTTTTTTACTGTAAATAATATAAAAAACCGGAATAACATAATCAGTCTATAATGTTCCCACTCCTGGGAAACAGGCTCTCGGTGAGAGAGAGTGGGCCGTAATCTACCACGAGGGCCCAGTGTGGATTGGTAAAACAAAAAAGGTACTTTAATTTAAATATACCATATAACAATCTTATGGTTTCTATATGAAACAGTTTTAGTGCGAAGCTTGTAAGGTTATAATTATGAACATATATAACCTTACAAGAAGTATGTAGATAGGTACTTCCGTTATGTTCATATAAATACTGCTTTAATCAAATTAACGTGAAACAAAAAAGCATGAAGCTATTTTCCTACGGCCCCGATCATATTAATTATAGGACAAGGTAAATATTTTCTTGTCAATATCATTTCCTTGTTTTAGAGCCACAGCCCGTTTTACTCCTCTTGCAAAATGATGTAAAACATCTATTGTTAAAGTAAATTATTATCTCGACATCAATACAAAATGTGCCCAGCAACCGTTTTTAGGGTTCCGTAGCCAAATGGCAAAAAACTGAACCCTTATAGATTCGTCATGTCTGTCTGTCCGTCTGTCCGTCCGTATGTCACAGCCATTTTTTTCCGAAACTATAAGAGCTACACTGTTGAAACTTGGTAGGTAGATGTATTCTGTGAACCGCATTAAGGTTTTGATGCAAAAATAAAAACAATAATAATAAATATTGGGGGCTCCCCATACTTAGAACTGAAACTCAAAAAGTTTTTTTTTTCATCAAACACATGCGTGTTTTCATCAATGGATAGGATAACATCTATGGATAGGTAGGTCTTTAAAAATGATATCGAAGTTTCTAAAATATTTTTTTCTAAACCGAATAGTTTGCGTGACAGACGCTTCCAAAGTGGAATAAAGTTGCCCCCCCCCCCCTCTAACTTCTACGATAAGAAAATTAAAAATCTAAAAAAAATATATGATGTACATTACTCTAAAAATTACTAAGGAAAATTGTTTTGAACGAGATCTAGTAAGTAGTTTTTTTTTAATACCTCGTAAATCGTAAACCGCTTATTACCGCGTAATCTTTCATACAAATAACTTAAACCCTTTAATTTCATAAATCAATGGTACGGAACCCTTTGTGCGTGAGTCCGACACGCACTTGGCCGGTTTTTTTTTCAATCGTTTAGCGAATGTACGGAAGAACGTTGAATGAAAATCAATGACTTACTGCATATATTTTAATTACCGCACACTTTTATTTTCAGGATGGGAAATCATCAAATGACCTTTCCTGCTCTGGGTGGAGCGGAAGGGCGTGTCAGGCTTTTACTTACTAAAACCCACCCGTGTTCCTTCACTTGTTTACACGCCAGGGCATCAAACATCCCGCTGTCCTGGCAGACTCACGTATATTTCACGATATAATATTTATAAACATGAAAACCCAGAAATAAAGAACAACATGTAGAACAAACAAGTAAACAGAAATAAATTAGGCTCGTCTATATCACAGTAATTGGGTTGTATCCTCAAAAATAATTTAATGTCCATCAGATAGATTTATAAAAAAAAATTTTTTACCCGTATTTTTTATTTTTTCTCTCACTCAAATACTTAGGAAGATTTGAAATTTCCCATGACGTCACGCCGTGGTACAAAATATACCACGGTGCGACGTAATTAGCTCCCGCTCCGTAACTTTAATACGCTATATCGCAGTAGTTTTTTGTAATTTCGACAAATAATAAATACGGGTCTTAATTTTTTTTTATTATCTATAAGACGGACTAATTATTTTTTTTTTTTTGATTTTCATAGCTTGGGTTCCCTATTTCAGCAACTCTCTGTATATTATACATATTTATTAATACTTGGAATGTAAACTCCATCGAGTGAGACCTACAGTTTTATTACTTTCGTTGATTCTCGTATCTTAGAGAGTTAGACTACAGTCTACAATAGTGCCGATTCTCTAATTCACACACTATACTAATTTTAAGTTAAATGCATTTTTTTCTTTTCATTTCGTTAAGAAAAGGATAGAAGATAACATATTAGTTTAATCCTGTCAAATTAAGATACTCCATAGACAGTTTAGACGCTATTGTAAACATGGTGACTAAAATACGCCAGTTTACGTCAGAAGCGCATTAATTTCACAGGTCTAAACTGACATTTTATCTTCTGTCCTTTTCTTAATGAAATATAAATAAAAAGAAGCACTGAACTTATATTTAATTTAGTTTGTGAACGAAAGAATCGAGGCCATTTAAATTCTTGTCGATTTAATTGTAACTAGAACAAAACCATGGTGACGTTTCGAAAGTATTAATTGAGTTCTAATATTGTCTTGCACATCAGAATGTCACCAAGGATTATCGCGTTATCCAGCTACTGGATTTTGGACGTCAGATTTGCGCCATATAACACACTGGTATTTAGCTGAATCCGGTAAGATAGAAAGTCAACTCCCACATAGTAGGAAACAGGCAAAGCAGATGCACGGCATATGACTATTTGCTATCTTATTGCTGGACAAATACTTCCAGCTCTATCAATCCAAAGCTATCCATAACACGCTATACGCACCTAATTCTGTTGAATTAGTTTCAATAACAAGTCTTTCCAACCACAACATGACATAAATGCGTACAAAGGATACAATTATGAGTATAGTTAAATACCTTAACCTTACTTATGACTAAGTTAATCCCACCGCCGATGTTTCTGATCGTAAAAACTTGCAACAACGCGCTCTGTCATACACAACCTAATTTATGAAGCTAGCAGACCCACTAACCACGTATTTTTAGGTCAAAAATCAACCCGCAGAGGATTATCATCCTTAACTACAAGATACTAAAGATATCTTTACGTTTTTGGACAGTAAAAAGATTGTCGAGGATTTAAGAGCGACACACTCCTCTCGAATAAGTTTGATGGTTATTTTACTACCCTGTTCTAATTACGAGGTTTCCTCTCGGATACTAGAACATGACGAGCCGATTGTTTGTGGCCACATTAAAATTGTGTTCATACAAAAACTTTATGGTTGTTCCTTGCATTAACTCTTTGTTGTTGGATTAGTTTCGCGACCGTTTTTCAGCTCGTTTGAGTAGTAAAAATAATTCGTTATAGTTAAGTGCTTCAATCTTTTTACTATGGCTGTGCAGTTGGTAGATGTGTCGGTTTTTTTTTTAATATATATAAACTAGCTCTTGACCGTAATCCCGCCTGATGGTAAGCAGTGATGCGATCGTTGATGGGAAAGCGCGCTAGTTTATTAAGAGCCTATTCACTCAAAACTGAGCGAATAGGAAGGAAGACGGCAGTTGAGCAAGGTGATGCAATGTTAAACCCAACAACACGACCAACGATGCTGCGCCAAAGGGAGATTGATCTGAAGACCCTCCACGACCAAACTCCCAACATAACAACATTAGGCGCATCGTACCCGGCACACATCGCAACACAACTGCTCAGACCCGTCCTCCGTACGGCTTCACCAGACATCTGTCTTCATCAACAACAGACAGAAAAGCTTTTAATCATTATTGGTCTGAAATGCATTGTTGCGAAATCAAAAACCTTAGTCTAATATCAAGCTATGCCGCAAATTATACCTACCTACATACCGTTCTTTATACATTCTTGGCAGCAAGTTGGGTAATTTAGCGACGATATTATCGCATCTGTAACAATTTAGATAATTAATTTATTGACAACTGTGCAGTATTACAATCAGCGTAAGTCATTTGTCGTAATTTTAGCTGTCAATCCTTGTCGTTAATTAATTAGTTGTCGAACTAATTATATTAACGGGTCGTCTAATCTGTGACTGCGGTTATTTTGGCCCCGCAACTACATTCCGTTTAAAATTCGATACATTTTGCCATAAATTTCAGATTTTATGAGCCAACATCCAGACACATGTCAAACAAATTGTTGACACATTCAAAATGTGACGAAGCTTAAATAAAAGATTACTTTTACACGAGAGTTGTTGTGTGTGAAAAATTCTCGTTCAACTTGTTCTAATATTTTTATTACTATTATCATTTTTTTTCCTTGTCTCTGATAACTTTAAAATTATGCCAAACGTTTCTAAACATCGATTAATGCGCGCCATATATTTACCTGCAGAAACCCAGGTTCAATCAATCAATGTTTTTACCTTAGTAAATCAGTATCTCCCGAATCTCAATAAGTAGGTATCCAGTGGCATTTAAATGACAATAAATTGGATCAACATTGGACAGTGCAGCTGCCGTATACACGTGCGATGGTCACGACGCGACCGAGACATTTGTCCCTCACGGATTTGTGATATCACGACAAGAAACACTCCTTAATATTCAGCAGTTGCTGTTCTTTTTTTAAAGAATCGTGCATTCAGATCTTGTGTAATAAAAAAATCCTCTTACATGATTTTGTCTGGTGTACTTGGAAGATAAAATGATCGTTTTGTAAAAGAGTACACTTATACTATTATTATGGAAAATGTTTACATTTTGTTTTACATAGACATGCATTCTCTCAAGTATGAGTGCGCGGGTTCGATTCCAGGTCAGGCAAGTACCAATGTAACTCTTCTAAAGTTATATGTACTTTCTAAGTATATCTTGGACACCAATGACTGAAGGTTAAGGAAAACATCTTGAGGAAACCTGAACTTTTAAGTCTGAAATCGCCAACCCGCATTGAGCAAGCGTGGTGATTACGCTCAATCCTTCTCTGTACGAGAGGAGACCTGTGCCCAGCAGTGGGACGATTAAAAGGTCGATGATGATGATGATGACACGTGCAATCTAACTAAATAGGTAGTCAAGGGTAATAGGAAAAACTTTGGTGAATAACAAAGTTTTAACGCCGCTATAAAGCCGTGTACTACCTACATACCTGCCAATTACATAGGTATATTCAAAACATGTGACTTGTGATAATTTCACTTTAGTCAGGCAACCCATTTTATTAATGAATTGTTAAATATGCTTTTACTTTCTAGACAAAACAAGAGTTTCGCAAACACGTTCCACATCAATATCATTAGGTAGCAAGTTTAACTGCGCTGCGCGGGCGCAGGTCGGAGGTTGGGGCCGCGCGGCGCCTGCGTCACTCTATCAACTTGCTAATTCATGCCACTCCAGCCATTTGGCCGCACGCAGAACAAACGTGGCCCTTTTTTATCCCGGCATAAGTAATACACACATTTGAATTTCACACCTATTAATATACGATACATTTACCACGTGATGAAAAATTTATTTCCTATATTCAAAGTAGGTACTTAATTAAGTGTTATTTCATGAAAATTAGATGTTAAGTAAAAGTAAGTATAAATGTTCCCATTAAATTATAAAAGTTCCCAGATACATATAAATGTTCTCATAAAACAAAACGTACGTCAAATCAGTAGGCAATTTATATTACAACACAAGTTATTAAAAATGAGATGCAAAACACATTCAGAGAGGGCGAGTAAGGTACTACACCATACTCTCTCGTGTCATACAGTGATCCACCATGATTATTTCAGTGTATGTCTGCAAAACAAGTAAAGTGAGTGTAGTAGATGTTTACAAACACTGACAGAGCATCCGAGGACTGCGTCTGCGTGGCTTCAGGGCACGTGTGCTGACACCCCTAACAGTAACCAGAACTACTATTTACGAGTATGTTCAGCGCTTGTCATAGCGTGGCTGCATGATGCTGTACAGCGATTATTTGTTGGCCTGCTGTAATGGAAGTCTAAATAACTGGCGTCTGTTAACGGAGTTCATTCACTAACTCACACATAAAATTGTCAGAAAACTGTTTGCTATTCATTTTCCACCCTGTTTTTTGTTGTTTCAAGTTTTAGTAACGACACTATTTGTGTTTTTAATTTGGCCTCGATCTTGTATACTGATCGTTTTTTCTATACGTAACCATTACTTTCATAAATCATGGATAGCATAGTATGTAAGTATAATACATCCTTTGACCGGTAAATTTGTGATGTGCCTACCTACCGCCTTGTCGTCTACCACAAAAATAAATTGTTTTCCAATACCTTGTTGTTCAATACCATTTGGCCACACAGCAACGACTCAAAAGTGACTACCTAGTTAATTTGCACGCCATCAAACCTTGGCCCCGGAAGTACGTTTCCTGATTTGCATGCAACAAAGGTGTATCATTGTCGAGTTGAATGATTGCGTCATCGACACTACTTGTATGGTCCCAGGTGTAAACGGACTTAAAGCTTTAAAATATAATGGAATATACAGATTCGAATATACAGACCCTTCTCTGTATGAGAGCAGACCTGTGCCCAGCAGTGGGACAGTAAAAAGGTTGATGATGATGATGATACAGATTCGGGAACATTAAGCTTCTACATTCTGTGAAATTTCTTCAACAGATTTAGGTATATGTTTACTGTTAAAGCATTAAGGTTCAAGCTTGATTAGGAAAATTGTACAAATTCGGGTAGTGCTAGCGTCTGTTCTTTGGCGAATCTAGCAACGGATCTGACCACCTCAATTCTTGGGATTGCTGTGCGTTCTCTTTTAAACGGCGCTATGTGCAAATTGACATCAATATTAAGAAGGGCTGATGGAGATGAATGACATTATTATTTATAACGTAATCAAACATATATGGAAACTTCAGTAATTCCATGTTATCTTGAGGCCATTGTTGCTCCTGATAATTCTGGATAAACAAAATGTAATGAGTTCAGGTGACACCATTGACGAAACTTGGATGGTGTTAGATTGGGTAGATACTCCGTTGATTTGACCAGGAATCCCTTTTGTTTTTTAACTTTGAAATGGCATATGTCGTACTATGAATATTATGTAGGAATATACATTATGCTAGAGTACAATTGAACCCAGTCAATTGTTAGCATCTGTTAGAATTGCCAGTTTACAGTCGGCGAGTACAAAGGGCCGGTATCGCGGCATCAAGCGACGCCATTGTCTTCGTACGCGATGCGCGTGCGCTATCTGCGATAGCTTGTTACCAGACGTGACGTAGATCGCGAGATTTCTCTGGTGACGTCATCATTTTTCGATCAGGGTTTCAATAATAATGCTTTCGGCATGTGAATTGAAGACACTTGTGTGATTAGGCTTTCGTAACATGTTAAATGTTTCTATAGAAACTAGCTCGTATAGAAACTGCTCGATCACTAAAAGGAAAACAATTTCAGACAATAAATGTTTTTACATTATAATAGTATGGTTTCCATCTAGTTATTATATTTTATGTTACGACATTAAAGCGCTTGTGTATTTTATAGAAAACGTTTAGTTAATAGTAACATTAAGATCTCCGCGGGCACATTTCAGATAGCAGTACCGGTTTGTAATTCAATGACCATAAAGACATGCTTTATGTTGTCATTACTTTCTAATTTTCTTTTCGATCTCCTGCAAGTTGTAAATAGTATAATTATATGAGGCATAATCGTAGAATTATTTATATTATTCCCTCATCTCATCATCATTATTTTCCTGCGCTTTCATTGATGACGAGACGTTTAGCGTAGTGGCTGAGTAATCGACTGCTGAGCACCGTGTTGCGGGTTCGATTCCCGCACGGAACAAATATTTGTATGGCCTACAGGTAGTTGTTCCGAGTGCGGATGTTTCTTTAAGTGATGTTATATGTTTGTAAACGCACCCACGATACAGGAGAAATTTCTAGTGTGGGGCAAAGTATTAATAAAAAAAAAATTGTTTGATGTAGTCTGGTGGGCGTAATATATCTTCTTCTTTATCTCCTTTTCAGCTATGATCTTTCCTCTATGGTCATATCTTCTTTAACGGAATAGATTTCATTTGAACTTCAAAGCATATCTGCCTCTATAAATAATGTTCCGTTTGCGAACTTCTTTTTGTTGCATCAACATCGAAGCTTTATTATTCATATGACCTAAGCAGCATAATAGATAGCGAATCAAAGCAAACACTAGACAGTGCTCGAATGTTCAGAGTGTGAGCCATGTGACCACATGTGATGATCAATCTGTACAGCACGTGGCTCTACAGCGGTGTCGCTGTCGCCGACTGCGCCAGCGCAACTCAATGCTCCCTTGTCTTGTGCGCACATGCGATGCCCACATGCACCAATAATTTGGTACCTCGAAGCAGACATTCATAAATATATTCTCATTGGTCTATAACAAATGAAACACGCGAATATTATTTACGAGTTTACGACGCCCATTTAGATGGCCTGTGATAACTTGGGTATATAAATCTCAAGAACCATTAACTTTTTAACTGCATGATGAATCATAGCCATGTCAAACAAATACCACACTGAAGTATATGGGCGGTTTAGTCATAGATGGTGTTAAGTAACTTGAGTACGTAGTAAAACAAGGATGCACATAAAATAAAGAATCACGACTTTACATTTACATGATTAGTGCTTGACTACAGCATACAATGATGTCAGAAAACTTGAATAAAAAAATACGTAAGTTCGCGAGTCACGACACTATTATGCAAACTGGACACGCGTCCAACACAAAGACTGGGTTCATCCGGCCGGATGCAAATGTAACATCATTATACCTAATAAATGTTTATTTTCAACGACAATAGACGCTCATAAAATTATACTTTTCATTACCATACGAATGTCATAGGTACTTTATTGACGTAAAGCTAATAAAAATTCCAACTCGTACAATGCAATCTTAGATTGCAAATTTATTGATAAGTATTAACTTTTTGTTCAATATATGAATGCTGCGCATTATACTGTATGTTAAGAAAACCCTGTCCGACCCGTGAAGGTGTTGTTAGGTATCGATAACTAATTCTACTAATGGATACAAAACCGGGCTAAAGTTAAAAAAAACCCCCCTAAAAAAATAAATATTATTTCGGAAAAAGAGGTAACTTAATAAATGTGCATTAAGCACCCTTCCGAGGGAGGCAGGCGGCAGGGCACGCGGCACGTAGTCGCATCGCTATTCGCTCATAATAATACCGGTGTTGTCACTTTTATAAAAATTACCAAATTTCGGGGAAGTTGAAATTAATTCGCGGGAAAAAAAGTTTATTTCAAAATTCATTTCTATTGGTGTTATATGATGATTACGTAAAATTTTATATTATATTTGGTCATGTGTTTACCTAACCTTTATTATCCTTATGGGTCGGACAGGGTTTTCTTAACACACTGTATATTAATGAGGCTAATAAGAATTTAGATTAATTAACTTACATAATGAAAATGCAAATTGAATGCACGTCTTATAAAATTGCGAAAGAGAAAGTATCATGTTAGCTTGACACCTCTGAAGTCTATTTAAAAACGTGTAAAAACTGTCCAGTTTGGCAGTTTGTCACGGTGCGCGGCTGTACGTCCAATCTCGGTGATATACATAGATAGAGTTTCGCCCTGTCGCGACGTCCGTGTCTCGACAACGCCAATTCTGACGTTTTTAGGTGAACTCGAAAATATTATTAAGTACATGTATTTATAGGTGGCCAGCGACTCTTCAGCTATTCTTCATAATTAACTGGAAAATTTATTAGGTAGAAAGCGCTTTACATTTTAATAGCTGGTTCGGAATTCAAAGAATTAATTTAATTTTGTAATAGATTGCCCATCATATTTCATATTTCAAACGAAAGAAACTATAATTTTGCTCTTTAGATAAAAAATTACAAAAGCTTAGTCTTCAGAGTTGAGACGGACAGATTACTCACATGAGAAAAATTTTAAGGTTACATTCAATTCCGAAATTACTGGAAGCCAATACTTGTAACGAGCCGCCCCTGTCACCATCTGCAAAGCAGATTCTTGGTGTTTCATGTCGATTACCCAAAATCCTGCAGTCCACATGGACGTGAGAACCGAAGAAACATTTTTGTTCGTGAAAGAAACAAAGAGAAAAAACAAAGACGTACTTACTAAGGAATCATATGGCGGATTTGTAGCTGAGTTATTGGGCATTTCCAATTGTTTAAGCGCTTGTAAACCTTAGATGGGTTTATTGCTAAACATCTGTCTTTTAGAAAAGGAAAATATGTTGTTAAAATAAAAATATTACTTGAAAAATTTCATTTTGTTATCTACAGTCTACCTTCCGTGGGAATAGTTTGACAGTTAAGTTATAAAATTTTGAACTCGCAGTCGCATCTGACTACCAAACTTGTTTAGACACTAAAAAACTCACACTGCCGTTGAATGATCACATAATAAGTTGTATATTTTAGTCCCAAACGAATACATATAGAACTACGAAGCCACCTGGGTAGATGCGTAGGATTCACCAGATGATACACGGCACACGTGCTCGCAGCTGTACGCACGATCGCACGTGTGGGTCTCAACATATCCTTGAATTTATGCGCTCCTAGTACAATATGCCTTGTTGTTTAAACGTTTTATTGTTCACCAAAAACGATTATTATCTATCTATCATCGATTTGTTATTAGTTTCAGAATCTACTTATATGTTATATATGAAGGAATTTTCTGTCGAAAATACGGATGATAAAATTGATTCACATACGAAAATTAGGAAGAAAAAAAGCGAGTCACTTCACAAATCACATTAATAATGTCCGCTAATGGAAGCTGTAGGAGGAAATATATCAGTGAATGGATAACAAGTGCACGTCTAAATCTTATCGCTAACTATTAACAATTTAGTACATCATGCTGTTGTGGTCGTCTAACTAGCGCATTTCCTTATTATGTTCAATAAACTATCTAAAATCCACATTCATGTTAGCTAACTCCTTACGTAACAAATGCACTAAATTGTTGTTACAAACACATACCAATCTAATCAATATGCTTCGGGATTAACAAGCCACATAATTAAGCAAAAGAGTTGGGTACCTACACAGATTGATAACGTTTGAAGTACTGTTTCAACACTATGGCATAGCAATTACGGCAGCGTATCGCGACAGTTGCGATTCTTATTACGTTGATAGGCTATCGCAGCACATCTGTCGACTGGGCTCATGGTTATTACATCGGAGGATAAAGGCAATGTATGCGATTTTGATGCGTCATCTAATAGAGTTGTAGGCTATTTGTAATGTTTACATAGAGAGAGCCTACTATTAAGTTCAGTGACCTTTGTTGTCCGTTGAAGAGATTTCCTCATTAGTTGAATCAAGTTTTCTGTTTCAAAATTATAAATTGTTATTCAGTAGCCAACTTTTGTTTATTTACCTAGGTTAGTATAATCATTTGAGATGAAGAAGTATAATAATAAGGAAGTGTTATAAAAATATTTATTGCAAAATATTAAAAAAGAAGTCAGTCAGTCTGTTCAGTGCAGATCTACGGTACAACCAGTTCGTACCTACCACCCAAATTCCAATTTTAGTATTTTTACAAGAATATTATTATAATCATCATTTGTGTAGAAGGTATGGACCAGAACTGGCGAACATACTGCCCACGGAATAGATAACCTGCCCATTATTGACTTCTCGTCGTCCAAGATACCACAGTGTCTCAAGACTAAAGTCTTTGACCAGTGTTTGTTGCCAGTGATGACTTACGGAACTGAAACGTGGTCGCTCACAATGGGCCTCATACGAAGGCTCAGAGTCACACAAAGGGCAATGGAAAGAGCTATGCTCGGAGTTTCTCTGCGTGATCGAATCAGAAATGAGGAGATCCGCTGAAAAACCAAAGTCACCGACATAGCTCTGCGAGTCGCTAAACTTAAATGGCAGTGGGCAGAGCACATTGCTGTTAGAACCGATGGCCGATGGGGCAGTAAGGTTCTGGAGTGGCGGCCACGTACTGGAAGACGCAGCGCAGGGAGGCTCCCAACAAGGTGGACCGATGACCTGGTGAAGGTCGCGGGAAGCCGATGGATGCGGGCAGCACAGGACCGGTCAGCATGGAAAGCCTTGGGGGAGGCCTTTGTCCAACAGTGGACATCCATGGGCTGAAGAAGAAGAAGATTGACAGTGCCCACATACCTAGTTTCCTAATTGTCATGGCACTTGCGAAATTAAGTGCATTTGATTATTTATTTGGTAAATTACAAAATTCATTGAATAAAACTTAGATGAGAAAAAAAAAATGTAATTTATCAAATAAACAATCAAGTGCACTTAACAATAATGCACTAAATGACCTACAATTGACTGACCTTATCGTTATCATTAATGAAATTAGCAAAATATACCTAATCCGTAGAAACAAATATCATCATTAAGCAGGTGCGGCTGATGTGACGACACATTTGGTACCGAATCCGTACCTAGTATCACACGTGGTGCTTAATAACAATGATTTACTCAAAAGATTAGCTCATTATCTTAAGCCTGATTAACAACAAAAGGCATAGTATGCGGTGCACCTGAATGTACTGAAGAATTCGGGTCACATGGTACGCGCCTCAGAACATACGCCCATACGTCTACGATTACCATAATACAATAATTAGATAAGGCTATTGTTTAAAAATATGAAAGTTAATTCACGAGAGTCGATTAGTTTCGTTAAGAAGGTACTTATTTTGCTATGATAATGTTAATATAGGTAATACTAAAAAAAAAAACAAAAAGCACACAACATTTTAGCTACCGGTATCTTATGTGCTCGTTCATATTAATTCGTGTAACACCAATCCCTCTTAAAATTTCATTCATCCCTTTTGTGGCTCAACAAAGATCAGAATTCATAAAAAAACAGCAGGTCTAATCATGGATAGTAAGTACTAATTTAACATTAAACAATAGCTCGTCTCGACTCATTGTTCATAGATGCTGAAGCTCAACAGAAATCAGAGGATTGAACGAAAATTACCAGGTAAAGAAACTCTCACAATGTTATCATCGCTCCCCATGTGCGACAGTTCCCTGATAACTGCGCCAATGTGCCGCACAGATTTGCGAACTAGCTTCCTTACACGTGCACCGGTATGGGAACAGAACCCTGCAGTTGCAGCGCACATGGCGAGATAACGACTGTTTTATGAAATGTTTTACAACTAGCGCTTATAGCTTTCTATAGAAAGGTGATCGCCAAATGTGGCCGGAGTTTCCGTCAAACGGAACGATGCCGGCGCGGGCGGCCACCAATAAACAGGAGTTATAAATGTCTTATTGTTTCCTTATTCTTCATAATTGTTAGTTGCCGGTAAATATCTTGCATCTGCGTAGTACGCACACGTGTGTCAGCTCTAGTACATTTGGTACGCAGATGTCATTGTCTGTGGATATAGATCTTTGTACTGACCACTAATTCTACTCAGGTGTTCAACAAAGTAAAATCCATTTGTATTAAAAACAGAAAACACTTGGACCAGCAAAACCGTGTGAATACATACGAGGTTTCACCAAAACACAACCAACGTGGTAAACAGCTACTAAATAACAATTTATGAGAAACCCCTGTCATCAACCGGCAAAGTATTTAACGAAAGACCCTAATTTATTTTTCAATTTGGAAGATTTCCGTAAGGCATAAAAATTTCATCAGGTTATTCAATCATTCAGACTTGTTTTTGAACTGAAAAAGAAAACTTATAATAGATTGAAAATGTGGAACGACTGTAAAATGAGCTGGTCGAAAATAACAACCGTTTGACGCGAACAAATGAGTGGAAGGGCAGAGAGGAGGCTGTGGTCGAACACCTACAAAGGAATTGATCACACCATCGCGGTGACGAATGTCTACGACGTCACTACGGCGCTTCCACTAGCTTATTAGTGAGCCAATAGTAAATGACCGCGTGTGGTTAATCGTAGTTCTGTCAGGTTCAAATTTCAATCTTCGATAATAGCATGACCCATGAAATTCTTTCGAAAGACTCCGTTCAAAGGTTTGCTTTTCAATTTGAATTTACAATCATGGTCGCTGTTCGCACAATACTAAATGTCAACAATAATAAAACATAACATCGCAATAACATGCTGTATAATAAATATAACAAGGTACTCATCTACAAGGTCCATGAATGACATTAACGAAATGACTTCTAAAAATAAGACGCAGATAAATGACAATCTTTTCAGACATAATAAACGGAAAGTAAAGGTGATCTCCCTAATCAAGTGTGGTACAAAAGGCATACAAAGTATTCCCGCGGCCCGGCTCGTATCGCACGTATTAAATTATGCAAGTAATAAAATCCTATTCTGTGTCCACTACAAAGCTGTCCCTCTCAAGCACGCAATTTCTCAAAACATTGTCGCGTCATTTTTCATTGCATCAATCAGCCCGCTTATGTGGACCGCTCTTACGATGCGTAGGGCTGCCTCGAGCGCAGAAATCGGAAAATAAAAATGCTATCCTCTTTCTCACTTATTAAATATTTGCACTAATTATGGACTGTATGTTAAGCTGGTATTAAAAGCAAACGTATTAGTCATGTAATTGTTTAAGTCTACAAAATATTTACCTATGGATAACGGTATTCTGATTATGGTTTATTGGACTATTAGACTTGGATTATTAGACGTTTAACGACAGAGTTTTACGTCTAATGTTTTGTACTTTAAATGTCAGACGACAAATGATTCCTTAAAATTATTTCTGAACATCTCGTTATACAAACAAGACACGGCATACAGTTAGATAGCATCTACACGTAGACCAGTAAATCTGTATGTACGTGTTTAGTATTCTGAGTTTTAAGAAATTCTATCTGGCACATCCTTGATAAATCTCACAGGGTTGTCTCATCAACTGTTAAATAGAGTGTGAGCCAATGAATATTTTTATTGACGCGCCTGACGAGCTTACATCGGATCCTGACGTATGCGTCGTAACTTGGACTTGCAAGAACTCATTCAAATTTGAGTCTTCCTGTACTAAGTTAAGATACGTTTTCAATTACCTAAGTGCCATGATAATTTGGCATATAAAATTGTATGTTACAGTCAGGAAAATAGAATTCAGAATCCAAAATGTTCATCAACTTACAAGTAACTCAACACGAAAGTCATCAAATGTACTCAAGCCAGATCTGCAGGATGATAAGTTCCTTTCTTGTCCGTTTCTTATGCAAATATTGACACAGTGCTACTATCATTAATCAGGTGAAATGCTGGGGGTCCAACAATGTGCCCAGATGTTAAATGTTTCATGTGCGTACTTTGTTAGATGATATCAATCAAGCCATTTATAGTCCAGCTTCTGGTTCGTTAGAATATTAGATATTATTTAGGAAAATATTAAAAGAGAAGGGTGAATAGCGGTCACGCAGCACCAGACAAACAGTTTCTTGAACAACTAAATTTTGCTCCGATTCATGTAAATCTTGAAGTATCTGGAGACTTTTGGACGGCCATGATAAAATCGTTTCAGGAACAAGATTTATGGTAAAACATTTTGGGCAATAAAATAAAAGCCAGTAAGTACAACACCTGTCGAGTACATTACACTTTATGATTATTCGGGCGAGTTCTGTTGTAGCAATAAAGTTTATCAGATTCGCACACAATGTACTTAAGTATACTCACATTATATGGAAACTACGTAATACATAGAAACACTAGCTACGCCCCGCGGTGTCACCCACGTATGTAGTAAGTAGGTGATAATATAAAAACCTATTCTGATGCCTAACAAATGTATATACGAAATTTTATTAAAATGGGTTCAGTCGTTTCGGAGGAGTTCCAGGACAAACACTGTGATAGTAGAATTTTATATAATAGAAGATTACATTACATTTCAAACGACACACATATTTCTTTCTGTATTTCTAAGTTCAATTCGTGCTTCAGGAGGCATTCTAAAAAATCCGCTACCGTAACTAACAAGACATACTTTACTAAAGGAATCACAATATTTACGGATTGTTGATATAAAAAAAACCTCGAAGAGAGCGCATGTGTGTCGCAGATTTATATTTGTTAAGTCCTTCCACTGTTCTGTCGAGTTATCTTTAGTCAAATCTCCATTCTAAGCAGGCGCACCAAATGTTTGAGTAGTCGATTTTAAAGAATATATTTCTATTGTGATATTTTACTCCACATAACATTTTAACATTTGAATCGATTTAAACTGTGAATCTAGTTTTTGCATTATACATTTTTTGTTGAACAGAGCACAAAATAAAATGTATTATTGTTATGAAGCACACAATTTCTGAGAGGCGGTTCTAGTTATTTTAAGAACGACCACAGTCTGTACCAGTCAAAAATCATATCTCAAGAGCTTTGTTTTGTCGATACGTCATAACTTCCTTCATACTTTATCAATATACTTAACTGATGCATATTTTTAAAGCTTTTCCGGACCGTTACACCCGAAAAATATACAAATGACTCACATTTCAGTGGCTTTTCGAAAATCAATGTGCCAATCAATACTTCACACGGATCACCTAGTATCACAAATTTGCCTAAATGCCTACAATTCTGATAAGCTTTTGATATTGATTGTCACTGAAATAAGAATGCGAATAAAGTTTAAACGTTTTCAATTGGTAGACATTACAATAGGCCTTTTAAGTTTTTGGCTCTAGGTCCTAGGACATGCCAATCTCCTCACGATGGTTTCCTTCGCCGTTTTGAGAGCAGTAGGTAGTGAAGAAATAATTTGCACATAGTAAAGCGCCTGACGAGATTCGAACCTACGACCTACGACGTGTAAGTCGCGGCCTATACCACTGGGTCACTGCCGCTCTCACCACATTTACCCGGCCCGCTTGGTAGATTAGTACTGGACTTTTTAATTACTGGAATTGGGGTTCTGATCTCAGTCTCAAGTTTTTTACTCTGATGGTCACTATTGAGATTATGACTACATACACTTTGAATGGATACAATTTACGGCAGATAAGGGATAACTCATGTTACTACTTCGGTTAATAACGATGAACCTTGTAAAATATAGACTGTACTCCACCGTTGATAAAAAAACACCATTAAACACTGGCCACCTTTAATAACGTTTGAAATTAGAATCTATTCTTGAAATATTTTGAATCATAACCAAAGGCAACAGCTCAGAAAGCCGCTATAAAATTATATGATCGTAATCACCTTTACGACAATGTATGGAAGAACCTAAATGTAAGCAGGTATGGTTAGTCTAACTTGATTATTTCGCATCAATAAAAATATTAATTATCGTTTAAAACTAGCATTCTGTGCAGTAAATGAGTATAAATATGAAGTTAAGACAAAGTAAAGAAGGTGGTAGGCCATAACATCGGCCGCCGGCAGAAGTTACCACCCACCAGACAAAGCCTTACTGCCAAGCGGTTTGTCGTGTTCCGGCATGATGTTTGGTGAAGCCGTACGGAGGACGGGTCTGAGCAGTTGTGTTGCGATTGTGCCGGGTACGATGCGCCTAAAGTTGTTGTGTTGGGAGTTTGGTCGTGGAGGGTCTTCAGATCAATCTCCCTTTGGCGCAGCATCGTTGGTCATGTTGTTGGGTTTAACATTGCATCACCTCGCTCAACTGCCGTCTTCCTTCCTAAAAAAGGTATTGCAGCAACCAACGACGATAAAAATAGAAATTGTTGATTGTTTTTTTTTTTTCTTTAGAAATTACTGACTTCCTGAATCATCGAGCTTACGGTTATCGTATTGATTTACCATGTACATACGGATTTAATGCAATTATAATGTAAGTATGTACCTACATTGTGTAACGTTACAATATTTTTGTGTATGTATTATGTAAGTAATACGAAAACAAAGTACTTATTTACCGTTTTTTCTATAGTCTGTCTCATTGTGATGGAACTGAGATTGTAAATGTTAAATTAATCATTGTTAAAGTATATTTTTTTTATAAATTTAATTTGTAATTGACGACGAATTGGTCACGCGCGGTTGTTGTTGATGTTTTCGGATCCATTTGTTTACATTTTCATCAGAAACTTTTTGGACAAGATACACATAAATCTTGACTTTAAAAATCATGTAAGCGAGCCGTCTTCGTGTATCACCGTCATACATAAGGGCGGGCCGCCCTGCGCGAGCGCCACGTGCGCGCACAGATATAGCTCAACAACGGAGCTCTGTCATCTGCGTCTGCAACCAGCCATGTGGACCTCGTCCGAGCGGCACATGCCTCGCAGCTGAACACATTCGCTCCAGATACTGTTTAATGTGGTCATCTGTGATTCTGCAATGCTGTCGAGATAAAGGCTTGACAGCAATAAGAGTGGCCGATTTTCCTTTGTTTATGGTGTATTTTAAAATGATTTTGTACCAAGAAGTTCTAGTCTGTCATCTGCGACCAGCAATGTGGACCTCGACTGATAAGAACCTGCCTCATTTACTTCAAGTAGATACTATTTAATGTGGTCATCTGTGATTCTGCACTGCTGTCGAGATAAAGACTTATTAGCAATAACTGACTTCCGTTTGTTTAGGATGAAAATGACGTCGACCAATTCCATATACCTACTCATTAAGGGCTTCAAAACTATTTCAAACAGACATTCTTGACCATGTAGAATTAAAATCGTTCCCTAGGAGGTCAAGTATCTCAAGTCTGCATTAGACTGAAATACTGCCTAAATGCAGTATAAATATCTACAAAAGTTCCATGGGAACAATTCCATAAGACGTACGTTGTACTTTCTCGACATCTTCCATTCTTTAAGCATGGGAGGTGTCTTATCTATCGGGATTAGCGCTGTAATCTACGAGGTCATAATACGCCCATAGTGCGCAGAGTAATAAAAAGTGTTAGTTTATTAGGGCGTTTGCATACAAACGCGACGGCAGCTGTATGCGCGACTGTCCGTCGCAGCTGCGATTTGCCGCGCGGTGTGAAAAGCAACGCACCGCGATTCACATACAGACCAACTGGGCTGGAGATTTTTAGGGGAACTATGCGAGCACCTTGTCTAAGCATATGCAACTGAGCAATTGAAAATTGAAGTTTTTGGCAACGGTATTAAATCTAATCAAGGCTAACCGATTTTTAACAACTTTGAATGAAAACCTATTTTCCAGAACTTATCATATCATAGTTTATATTTTTTTTTAACAAATCTTCGTCACTGGCTGTCACAATTCAGAACAAACTATTCTCAGTGATTGAAATAGCGGAATCCTATTTGAATAGTGTAAATAACTTTATGGATTAATGAATTTGAAGTGTCATTACGTTATGGTGAGATCTTAGTCTAGAAGTAGTTTGATGGACGCTCAAGTCCATCACCATGTTAGATAAACTTACGAACTTTTCTCGGCAACACACTACCAGCTCTCCTATCATCATCCATCGTCCCACTGCTGGGCACAGGTCTCCTCTCATACAGAGAAGGATTGAGCATAATCACCACTCTTGCTCAATGCGGGTTGGCGATTTCAGACTTGAAAGTCCAGGTTTCCCCCTTTTTTATTCCTTCACCTTTTAATCAGTCATTGGTGTCCAAAATATACTTAGAAAGTATATATAACTTAGAAAAGTTACATTGGTGCTTGCCTGACCTGGAATCGAACCCGCACACTCATACTTGAGAGGCTGGTTTTTGAACCACCAGGCCACCACTACTAGCACTCTTGTAACAAGACATAATGACCGCGCTAAAGATAAAAGAAGTATAGACTTATGTCATGCAATTATAGTCATAGCTAATTAAGCCCAAAACTGAGATAAATTGATGAGTCATACTACATTTAAGACAATTAATGAATGAATTGATATACTATTTTTAGTCGACATCTTCAGCCGGCCAATTTATTATTATAGGCTCAATGATTTTCAAGTACCTATGATGTCATTAATAACAATCCGATGACGTCTACAATGATGATGTCAACTTTTCTAAAGAACGTTACGAATATGGGCTATGCAGGCTATGCTGCATATTCACCCGTATTAATTTCGATCCTTTGGGAATAGCCGAATAAAAACCTATATGTTAATCCTGTAGGGTAATTGGGTTGTATCCTCAAAATATTTTAATGTCCATCAGATAGATTTATAAAAAATATTGAACACGTATTTTTTATTTTTTCTTTCATTGAAATACTTAGGAAGATATATTGATTTGAAATGTCGCATGACGTCACGCCGTGGTACAAAATATAGCACGACGTAACGTAATTAGCCCCCACTCCGTAACTTTAATACGCTATATCCCAGTAGTTTTTGGTACCTAATTACGACAAAATAAAAAATACGGGTCTTAATGATTTTAATTATCTATAAGACACTAATTATTTTTTTGATTTTCATACCTTGGATACATCCCTATTACGTAAACACTATCAATAGCAATGGGTTTAATTTTGACAGTTCAACGAGATTCATTGCGTTATTTAGGTTGTTGAGCACTGAGCAGACATATTTTCGAACACATGGAGTAATGGATTAGCACTATGCTTCGAAATGATCCCAAAAGAGAGAATAAAGTTACACACATATATCTAAACTTTCACATTTATAATATTAACAGACTACAGTAGTACGGTTAATATCGGTTGGAATCATTTCGAAGCATATTGCTAAACCATTGCTCCATGTGTTCTAAAATGTGTCTGCTCAACAATTTCAATAACGCAATTAATATTGCTGAACTATCAAAATGAAACTCATTACTACTCATAGTATGTAATGCAATTACCCGGCTGACCTACTTACAGAAAATAAATTCATGAATTTAAAGTCTAGAATAATTTCCAAAATGGTTTAAAATACCAGCATTTTGTAACGAACATCTGTTCAATGAAAACAATGTAACAATAATGTGAGTAACGTCTAAGAAAGTCAACAATAGCAAACAAAGTTAAAAACCCAAACAACTGCTTTACACGGCAGCCAGGGATGAAAAAACAGCTCCTCAAATAAAGCAATAGCTCCATCAACTACTTAACAATACGCTCATATCACATCATCTGCAATTAGGGTCACGAATAATTGACGCCAAAGGTTTAAGGGCGGTTTCTTAACCAAAAAAACCGACATTCATAAAACCCTCATAAGTGAATCAAGATATCGTACCCCGATACACCTGGCTTTCACCCCGGGACTAGCCTATCGCGTTTAAAGGTGCTCGAAAATTTCAATAATACTTTCCACGGCTCATTGCGTTCGTGAATGGGGCATAGTTTGGGGAACACAACGATGTGTATTGCGAATTTTTTTATTGTGTATTCAACAATATGATAAAACATTGATAACGATCTTTGGTTGTTTTGTTAGAGCCTCTATGCGTAATCTAGAATGAGATCTCATGTTTGCAAATCGAAATCAATTAACACTACCATTCGAAAACCTTGTTCCCTTGAGGAATTACATCATACGATTATGTAATCGATGCAATACAAATATACTGCTTGCTTAGACAATCATCATCATCAACCTTTTTATCGCCCCACTGCTGGGCACAGGTCTCCTCTCATACAGAGAAGGATAGATAGCGTAATCACCCGCTTGCACAATGCGGGTTGGCGACTTCAGACTTAGAATCCAGGTTTCCTCAAGATGTTTTCCTTCACCTTCAGTCATTGGTGTCCAAGATATACTTAGAAAGTACATGTAACTTTAGAAAAGTTACATTGGTACTTGCCTGATCTGGAATCGAACCCGCGCCCTCATAATTGAGAGGCTGCTGTATAACCACTAGGCCACCACGACTGCTTAGACAATAAATCGCAAAAACAACAACAAACTCAACTTATCATATTCGCTAACATTAATCTTGCTCGGTCGCTTTGCTTTCGTTCCAGCGTCGTGCCTTTATTGAAATCTCTTTACGTATCATAATCCAATGTCCATTCATCAGCGACAACGAATGAGCAAAACGAATCCGGCTAATGGTCCTATAGTTCCTTTATCAGAGTTAAGTACCTTCACAATAGAGGCGGCTCCCACGCCATGTCAAAACACCCCAAGCGAACATTGCAGCCCCACCAGCTTACTTAGACCTCTCGCTGTTCTAGCTTCGTAGAGTGTCAATGTATATAATTGAGGGTTTTCATAAATTGGTTTTGATTCACGGAGTGACGTCAGTCCACGCGCACAGGGTGATCCAATCCGTTTGATCCCTTGCGTTCATTATAACAACGATTGTGGGAAAATCGACACAGTTTTTGTTATAAATCTGTGGGAGTTTCGTTTTGACGTCGCTATGTGGGTTCTTTGTTTAATAGTTGCGATTTCGCAGTGGGGGAACAATTGAGTTTCTAGGAGTCATTTAATACACAAAGAATGTCAATACTTAGTGAAAACAAAAATTATTCTCACAAACCAACCCCGAGCTTCTTAAGGAAAGGGCAAATTTATTTTTAAGTTAGAATAGTTTTAACTTGGAAAGCAGCGGTGACTTAATGGTATCCGTCGCGACTTACAAGTTGTCGGTCGTAAGTTCGAATCCCGTCAAGTCCTTTACTTCCATTGCTCTCAAAACGGTGAAGGGAAACATCGTGAGGAAACCAGCATGTCCTAGAGCCAAAACTTCGAAGACATGTGACATCTACCTACCCGCAATGAGCTCGCGTGGTAGATTACGGCCCACTCTCTCTTACCGAGAAGAGCTCCGCGTCCCAGGAGTGGTAATATTGTAGGCAGATTATGTATGTATTTTTAACTTGAACATGTCGGATTTTAAGAAAATAAGCGATATTCATAACTAGCTTTCCGCCCGCGGCGTCGCCCGCGTTAACGTCGGTTATATCGCGCTTTTTAGATTTCTCTCGGGAATATCAAATTTTTTCGGTATAAAAAATACCCTATTATTTAATCCGGACTTTTAACTTTACGTCTGCAAAATTTCAAAGCAATTGGTTCAGGAGTTACGGCGTGAAAGTGGTACAAACAAACTCACTTTCCGATATATAATATTAGTAAGGATATATTTGGTGTACACATACAAATATTCTAGTAATCTCCCTTGGGAACTTGATGTTTTTTTAGGACCATAAGTAGCCTATGTTACTCTCCATCTTTTCAACTAATTGTATGCCAAAAATCAGGTCGATTGATTGCTTAGCTACGGCGTGAAGGAAGGACAAACAAACAAACAAACACACTTTCACATTTATAATATTAGTATAGTAAGTATGGATATAAATACCAGGAACAAACACAATCTTGCTGTACATCACACTCGTCTCCACAGAGTAGACACCTCGTTCATGAGTCAATGTATACACTTTTACAACAAGCTTCCCATGGACATTCGAAACTTACCCATTAAACGATTTAAAAACTATATAAAGGCCAAATTTTAAATCTATTTATATTATTTTATCTATTTATTTAAAAAAATCACAGAAGACATTAAAGAGACATAAAAGCGTGGGACTGAGCTGCTCGCTCTGTTAAGCATTGTTATTAAGCAATATGCGTAATTATAAAGTACATTATTGTAAACATTTTCATTTTTAATGTCTGGACTTGAAAAAAAGACGATGATCCCTGAGTTTGTTTCGGCTATTTCTTCTCAGAGGTAGTCAGTTAGGAAATGCCGGCTTCATCTAGTTTAAAAAGAAAAAAAAAACATATGACGTGTAAAAGTGATCGGTGATCCTACTTGCTTAATAAAAGATTTCATTTCATGAAGCTGCTAAACATCGTGTGCTAAACAACTTGCTTTTCCTGGTGCATAGGCATGACGTACTCAGTATGTCATGCCTAAGCACCAGGAAAAACAAGTTGACAAACAGTTTGGTTTGCATCAGACGACAGTACGTCAAACTAGTACAATCTGTCATATTTCTTTAATAGACTTTCAACATTATTGCTTAAGCATTAAGGCTCAAGATTGATTGGGAATATTTAACAGTTTAGGGGAGCTTGACCTGCCGTCGTTCGCACATAGTTAAAAACTTTTTAATATTAGGTTTCAATTCATTTTGTTTCAAAATAAAGGTTTATTTATAAACAAATTCAAATGAATCCTATTTTTGTGGCAGGAAAATAAGAAAATGAAGTTATTAAAAATGTATCCGATAAGCATATTAGTGTTTATTTCAACTTCTTTCTGAATAAAGTTTTTGGTTTGCTTTGTGATTATTATTTAGTTAGGAAAAACTGATATGTTTATCATCATTTCTCGCCTTTATACCATAAAACATTTTGAGTCGGCGCAGTATCAAAATCATTTAGAAGGATATTGCTAAACCATTGAACAAATTAATAAATAAATGTTGTTGTCAAAATGACAGCCATTGCCACTTTTAGTCAGCTCTGTCCGAAGGGGAGTCATAAGAGTCATTGGGCCTGTAATATTTTCGATTATACTTATTCGTGTGAAAATTTCTTGAAAAATGAACCAGACAAGACAGCCCGCCATTTAATATTACCTATTTAAGTTACATTTCTAACTCTATAGCCTACTATCTACTAAAATAACCATCATAAATAATTTTCACTATAAATTTTTGTAATATTGTCTTTTAATCAGTGGAAATGTTACAAAAAACCGAATGTAAATCACCCCTAGCGGCGGGCGGTAATGTAAAACTGTCACGTGGCTGCCACGCGTTCCCCCTCCCCACAGCCTACCCCCACCCCCGCACCTTCATTACTACGATTGCTAGGTATTTGTTCACTATGCACGCACGTGGACGGACGTCTGCATTATTAAATGCCTTTTACGCTTATTGCGAATTAAAACCCCTCGCCTATAAGGGAGCCACATTTATTAATCTCTAGACAGGGTTGTTAAGCGAGACGGCTATATCAAATTGATGTAACCATTGATTTATAAAAGAGCAGTTTTAAACCGAAATTATACCTACCCCTCTGAAGTACGATAGTTGTTAAGATCGGATTAATAGATCCTGCTTGTAGTTACTGACAACTTGTTCAAAATACGATACCAATGGCCCTAAATCATTGGCCATACCTGATGTGCGATTTTATAAAAATCTCGCGTGAATTTAAAGTGAGCCGCCAATAGTGTTATTCCCTAGCATTCATGGGCGTAGCACGGGAGGGAGGGAGCTGCCCCCCTATAAGTCTCGCAGACCATGTAAGAAATGAACCGTATTACTAATCAAATTTAAGATAATTTGCGTCTATTTAACTCGCGTGAATTTAAAGTGAGCCGTCAATAGTGTTATTCCCTAGCATTCATGGGCGTACCCACGGAAGGGGGGGAGCTGCCTCCTGCAAGTCTCGCAGACCATGTAAGAAATGAACCGTATTACTAATCAAATTTAAGATAATTTGCGTCTATTTAACTCGCGTGAATTTAAAGTGAGCCGTCAATAGTGTTATTCCCTAGCATTCATGGGCGTACCCACGGAAGGGGGGGAGCTGCCTCCTGCAAGTCTCGCAGACCATGTAAGAAATGAACCGTATTACTAATCAAATTTAAGATAATTTGCGTCTATTTAACTCGCGTGAATTTAAAGTGAGCCGTCAATAGTGTTATTCCCTAGCATTCATGGACGTACCCACGGAAGGGGGGGAGCTGCCTCCTGCAAGTCTCGCAGACCATGTAAGAACTGAACTCCCCGTATTACTAATAAATAATTTAAGATAATTTTAAGATAATTTACTGTAGTTTGTAGGACAAAATAGTCGGGATTGATTAGACCCTAAAAATCTGACTTGTGTCCCTTCCCCCCGATCCTAGGTCAGAAGCTGGGTACGCCCTTGCTAGCATTAGTTGGAAGCTCACTCCAGCCTCACTTCGCCTAAGTTTTCTCGATGAAATGGTTATAGACTCGCACAGCAGGTACAAGGATTAGATGCGTGTTAAAGGCCATTAAATTCAGTCGGCTCGTAATTCTTGGCTCATTACTAATATTAAGTCGTGGTATATTTTACTCATGTTCGTGACCTCTCAGTGCGTCTCTCACGGGTCGGTTCACACAGGAACACCTACAATCTCACGGGCCGTGATCGCTCTTGCCCGCAACTAAATTATACAGCGTTTTACTTTGGGAATAACGTCAGTCTCACGACCTAGCATTCCTATCTGTCTGTGAATGTTAGAATTTACATCACAGGGAGTACGAAAATGATCTAAGTACCTATATGGCTTTGAGCAAATCTCGTCAAACTTAAAAATGTACGACATTTAGCACTAAGCTGTGTTCAGCAGCTGTCAGTCAATATTTCATAACGATGATATACCTACGTGGTTCAGATTTGTGTTTAGTTATATTAGGAAAATTAGTTATAGGTATTTAGATTTGTAATACTTGAGAGGCTGGTGTTTTAGCCACTAGGCCATTACGACGTCGTTCAGGTCAGGCAAGTACCAATGTGACTTTTCTAAGTTATATGTAGGTACTTTCAAAGTATGTTATTGGTGTATTGTCATTGGTGACTGATTATAAGGTCAAGGAGAACATCTTGAGGAAACCTGGACTTTACGCATTGAGCAAGCCTGGTGGTTACGCTCAATCCTTTTCTGTAGGAGAGGAGACCTGTGCCCAGCAGTGGGACGATAAAAAGGTTGATGATGATGTAAAAGGTATAGAAGCAATTGTATAACAGGCTGTTATTTTGTTTCTAAAAGTGACGGACCAAATGACATCACGCTTTTGCCTGATAACAAATGCGATATGCAATAGCAATATTTGTGTCCTCCTCTGTCGAACATAAAGATCTTTGTGTCAGACAGTCTTGCCGCCAAGCGATTTGTCGTGTTCCGGCATGATGTCTGGTGAAGCCGTAAGGTGGACGGGTCTGAGCAGTTGTGTTGCCATGTGTGCCGGATACGATGCACCAAATGTTGTTGTGTTGGGAGTTTGGTCGTGGAGGGTCTTCAGATCAATCTCCCTCTGGCGCAGCATCGTTGGTCGTGTTGTTGGGTTTAACATTGCATCACCTCGCTCAACTGCCATCTTCCTTCCTATTCGCTCAGTCTTTCTGAGTGAATAGGCTCTTAATAAACTAGCGCGCTTTACCATCAACGATTGCATCACTGCTTACCATCAGGTGGGATTGCAGTCAAGCACTAGCTTATAATAATTAAAAAAAGACATACAATATAGCACAATGTAAAATAATTATACGTGTAATCAGAGATGCAATATCAGCCGATAATCCTGCTTGCACCCCATAGAGTTGCGCGTGCATCGAACGCTCGGCTTCGCTCGTAATTATCCCGACCTGTGACCCGAGCCACAAGAGCCAACCGAGCCACGGACCGACCTTCCCACGCCGCACTGTTCACACGAGAAATCACCGCTTCCCATCGGAACTTTGAATTTTCCAACTTTATTTGGAATTTTGTGGCTTCGGCCCAAGCAACGTGAGAAGCGTCTCACTTTTATTGAAAACAAGCCATAAAATCGTACAGGCTTTAGGCTGACTAATTCCTGTAAATACAGTTTCAATACCTATTAGCATCTAGTTTCCAGCCATTAAGTAAGTTTTAAATTTAGCCGTAATTGAAGTACTTACATTTGGTAATGAGAACTTAAGACATCTACTTATGTATATACTACTAAACTTATTAGGTGCAAATTATTTTGAAAGAACAGTCCGCTAGGTGAGTGTGACAGTGAAATGGTTGATAAAAAACATTTAATAAAAACAACGCCTTCACATATATATGTATCCAAGCGGAACAGTACCCATGCAGAAACTAAGATAAATATTTTAAACATAAGACATTGAATAAAGTCATTCCACATAAGTAATTGCTTAAGAAATATTTAAAAAAGGCATACTGAAAGACTAAAGCTTAATCATATTTCTTCAGGTTATTCTACGATCGCTACATAATATAAAAATTGATCCCTGTCGATGAAAATAATATTATAATTGCTTGCAACGCATTCGACCTAAAACTAAAGTCGATATGTGCTTAGTGCACGCGCCGCCACGTGTCGGAAAAGCGCGTAATGAGCCCGCACCTGCACTGTCCGAATTAAGGGATTTCTCGCGCCCTCCCGTGGGAGCGGAGGGTATCACACGAATCGAAATGTTTGTTCTGTCAATAAGCACACGCGGAGGAACAATAACGGCTAGCTAATATTGTATGGGGTTCATTATAGCCTCAGGCGAGGATATTGGGTTTCGTAGCTTGCAATTTACTGATATTAGGCGAAAGTAGATACGTATACCTACATAATAGTAAATGGTAATTTTAATAATTTTATTAATTCAATGTTTTTTTTTTGCTTTTGTAACTTCATACCATCATTACATGTAATCAGTTAATGAATATGCGAATTTAATTACTAATATGTAATCCCAAAGTAGTCCCCCATTTTAAAAGACAACAGAGGGGTTTATTGAACGCTTGAAACTATTGTTTTGAACGGCACTTAACCGCATGTATACAATGAGTGTACTTAATATCAGTAATATCGCAACAAATAACGCTGATCAATCAGGACCGGGGTGTATCGCGTGATGGGAGCGGCACGCGTCCGGCACTCCCACGACACGCGCGGGGGTAAACGCTCCACCCCGACCTAATGCACAGACCTTAATGGAAACACTCCAACAATAAGAACAATGATATCAAATAAATGGAATGCTGAAATGACGTTTATTGCAAAACATAGATCAATATATTGTATTTACCTCATCTATTAATAATTTATAGGCGCCTCGGTTAAAGTTACGATCATAAGAAAATACTTAGGTGTCAACTGTGGAATTGAATTCTCGGAGTTCAAGTGCGTAATCGATTTTTAATCGAACAACAGTTCGTTCGACGTTTATGACTGCATAAACAATTCAACTCCAGACGTTGTGATACATACAATATTCATTAACAACGTGGCCTTCATATAGGTATACACGGCTATACATCAACCGACATAAACTGACTTCTGACTGTACGAAAAAGCCATACAATACGAGGTCAGCTAAAACTAGGAATGTGTTGCTTGATGTGTAGTCATGTCTACATATATGACAACCCCTATTTAAAAAACTTTACATATTTTGGTTAAGTAGACGTTTAGAAACGGCACGTCATTTCAAAACAGATTTAGACATTAGAAAAGACAAGTCAAACATTAAATAAACATAAGATTAATAACAAAAGTAAAAGTGAAAATCGCGTGCAATATGCTTTTAAATATTCTACAACGGCTCTACAGGATTGGCATAAGCTACTCCGTAACCTATGTCAATCATATAAATATCAGAATATCGCTATTATAATATCTGTTAGGACTGGTTTACACGGTGCAATTGAATTGCCTATGGCTTCAATTAAGTTGAAGCAACAATAAAAGTTGCATTGTCTAAACACTGTTTAGACGATGCAAGTCATTTGTTGCATTAATTTTATTGTATGCCATAGGCAATTAAATTGCACCGTGTAAATCAGCCTTTAGTCTAATATGCTCTCTGGTTGTTATTAAGCACCTCCATTGCCGCCAATGCTGCCATGGGAACCTAATACTTCTCAATAGGCTGTTTGTTTTCCGATCAAAAGGTAAATGTAACGCACACAAATAGGTTTTGTGTCGCCCGCCACTATTGTTGCAACTGCAGGGAAAACGTCGTTACAAACCACGCATTTCCGTTATATTACAAATTTCACACCTCAACATATAAAAGATGTTCATGAGAATACGCGACACTTACAAATAAAGCTTGTTGACGACAATTTTTTGCTTCGGACACTTAATATTGACAGAGTCATAAAAACACTTTACGCATTGTCATCATTTCGAACTTGAGGTGTTTATGTCCGTGTACTCTTGTACTGTTTTTTCAACGTCTCGACGATTTTGGATCCCGCATCTCCATCTCAAAAACCAAAAGTGCATCATTTTTGTTCAGGTTGAAATGAACTCTGATCTCCAATTCTGAAAGGCAATCTCAATTACACTACATAATAGGGTATTTGATTAAAAAAAACTAATTAGTCCGTCAGTCAGATTTCCAAAAATTAGACACGTATTTTTTGTTTTATCAAAACAGTAAAAATTGACAAATATAAAAGGCATCAAAGATCAGGAGTGGTGGCTGGTGACGTCACTGGTCGCTAAAAAGTGTAGCTTGTAGTGACGTCACACGAGTTTTCAACGCACTGTGTCGTCTTCATTTTTTGATTATATGAAAAAAGAAAAAATACGTGTCTAGTATTTGTTGGAAATCTGACTGACTGACTAATTAGTTTTTTTTAGTCAAATACCTTATTAAGGACACAGGTACTAAATTGATCGAGATGTAGGCCACACATAGAGAGCTTTAAACATGTATGGACATGTTTAAAGCTTTATTAAACATGTATTATATTGACATGTTTAAACCTCTCCAGGTGCGGCCAGCACCTCTTCGTGAGGGGATGTGTTAAAGGAGTATTATAGTCACAATTACAAAATATGGGAGACAAAGAAGTGGTTACTGGATGTATTTTTGTAGAATACGAGGTCAACACAAGGTTTTTCACACTACGTTGAATAAACAATTACGATTTAAAAGAGCCATATCGACGGAACCCATAGACAAAGTCGAATCAACCTGACACTTTGAATTTTTATAAAATCCTTTTTCTGACGTCCCACAAAGCATACCTGTGAAATTAAAACAATATTCTGTCAATTGCACGGCAAGGTGCCTAATGCAGTCAAAACGCAAATAGGCCAGCGCACAGTGGACAATAGTCCGAAACGTGAGAACACAATACGTGCCAGCACAAATAAATTTCTTCGTCGCGACGACTAATTTCACAGGTAGCCTTTACGACACGTTTACGTGTGCTGTATTGATTATATCTTAACACAATAAATCAGTTTCTTCTTATAAGTAACTTCATCTTGGTTAGAAATTGAGAATGCGTTAGTCAGATTAGTTTCATGGGACAAAAGACATATTTGATTAGAATGACCTTTTGACAATAAGCGAAAATCTACAAAACATTATCATAATCATCATCATCATCAACCTTTTATCGTTCCACTATTGGGCACAGGTCTTCTCTCTTATAGAGACTCACACATGCTTGCTTAATACGGGTTGGCGATTTCAGACTTAAAGTCCAGGTTTCCTCAAGATGTTTTCCTTCACCTTTCAATCAGTCATTGGTTAACAACAAAACATATATAAATGCAAATCTTAATCTGTACAATTGAACATTTTCATCGAAAATAAAATTAAATATAAATTACGTAAAGTTTACGCTACCAATTCTACGTAATAAAAGCTTGGTAACAAATGAGGCTCGTTTTAACGGCCATCAAAAACCGAACAACAATACATTTACTGTTCGTCACGTCCAAGCGTAGGTACATTCCAATTTATCGAATCACATTATAACGTTAAATGGCGGTCTAAATAACTCAAAATGAAGCAATTTACTACCTGAGTTCCTTACTCCCGCCTCCAAGGTGACTCTTGACTTTTTGCGGCGTCGTTTTTTATGTCCAGTGTTGTTGCGATTTAGACCTCTGGGGTCTGTGTGGTCGAACGATAAAGCGGTTATATAAATACGTAACCCATTAATAGCACCGTGAGTTAATTAATCTGTAGAAAACATTAATCTTACACCATTACTTATAGGTAGTCGTGTACGACGGGTTTGTGACAAGCTTCGCTTCAGACCATCAATTTCAGTAAAAAATTCTCGATGTCAGCGTGAAATGGTTCGAGTGTTCAACGTAAATAAATGTTAAAGTTCTTCAGACTTATTTAAATAATGAACTAGACCTTCTTTATTTAAATAAGTCTGAAGAACTTTTACATTTACTAAATTATTTATTAATTAGGTGACTTATGTACTAAATCTATTGATACAATTGCATACTTTTTACGATCACGTACCTACTAATAAAGTAATTATATCTACATATTGAATACTTTTATCATAGTAGGTGTGAAAATGACAAAAACCAAAGTAGGTAAGTATATAGTGGATGATCCGTGAGTGATAAAAAGTAGTTATTATCTTATTTACGATTATATGTATTTTATTAACCTATATATGAAATATTGCACTACTATTTGCACCATCACAATTACCTATAAAAAGAACTTATTACTTATTAATTATATACAAAAACTTTTTTGTTTTTTGACTAAGTACTTTTTCAAACCTTTTATTTTACTCTGCCTATAACTTTTAAATGTGTAAGTGTTTAAATGATTACGTGTAAAATGGTACCTTTTTATTTAAATATTCCTGAGACCGTTCTTCGCGTATTTTATACATATACTAGTTAAGTTCTTATTGAGTGAAGCTCATTTTTATACAGATCCTCTAAAAGAAGCCTACCATTGGTTCCACTTCCGTTGGTTGCAAGTAAATAAAACAAATAAACTACATTATGTACATTAGATTACAGCCTCTCCTATACATTTCCATCTCAAAATATTTGTAAAACTTCCCAAAGCATATTTTCTAAGTTAGATAATAAAATGTTATTCGTAGATTAAAAACATATTGATTAATTACACTCGCGTCTATTTATTACCTCGTCAAACAGGATCTGAATTACGTAAAAAAGATCGACATTCCTTTAGTTTTTATCTCTGCATTTACCTACTTACCAGCTTTAATTTTGTAGCTACAGTTTTAGATTAGGTGACGGATTTATAATTCAACATTTTAGTAAGTAGAATAAGGCTCTACCCACAGTTATCTATGAAAACGAATGAAACGACACAGTCCTATTAGACGTCAAGAGAAACTGATTAAAAATAATTTATTTCAGGTAAATAACACCTATTAGTAAGCACACAGATAATATTCTAGGTATCAATTCAAAAAAAAAAACATATGCAATTTTATTTTAATAAAATCGATACAAATAAATCAAATACCACAGAAAATAAATAATTACAACAATAAAATATTATAGAAATATTTAATAAATAATCACATAGGTAATAAAATCAAATCCCCAACGCTACTAGCAACATGTCTGCTGGACTAATGCCGGATGTAGGAACATTCAGTAATAAAACAATAGGTACATCTTACTGTCACCTTCCAACTGAATATTCAATTAGCAATAATTTTACACCTCACTTCCTTCAAAAAACAATTACGTAGAAGCTCTATTTAATAAAAACACGATTTATGTTTTTATAATTCAAATTGAAAGGCTCAAAAGGTGTTTTTTTTTTTTTTGCGCAGACGCAGCCCCCGGAACCTGTCGCCGTGGGAGCGCGACAAGTGGATGCCTTCACGTTCTTCCATTGTTCGTCACCCCTGCAACCTACTCACCCCTCTTCCCCTTCATCTGGTCATAAAGACCCCCTATATCCTGAACCATACTGTTTTCTGACCATACATGGGTATAATATAATATACACTTACATATTTATTTTATGTACGTTATTATTTTTATATTATGTAGGTAATTTGGTATTAAAATGGTGGTGGTATAAAACATGTCTGTCTATGTGTAATATAGACATGTCTGTACAAATCAAAATATCGGGTATTTACATTACATAGTTCAGTTAGTTAACGTTCAGTTTCGTGTAAGATTCTGTCCAATAAATCCTTGTTTTTAAATTAACGATGTAAAATAAACAACACCTAGCTTGTCTCACTCTTATAGATGACTTCCCATCACTCAAGAAGGCTCTACACATTAATTATGTAATATGTGTAGAATCTAAGTTTCATAAACAAACAACATAATAATCAAGGACCCAGAAATAAACAAGACTACAAACAGGACAAAGTGCATGTCACGAGCGCAACGGCCTTACTCAGGGCCGCCCAGCGCGGCGGACGGGGCGCCCACCGCCCGCCATGGGAAAAATCAGGCTTCGCCGCCCCCGCCCCCGCCCCGCACGCCCATTGGACCGCCCGGCGCCGCCCCGCGCCCCACCAGCGCCCATAAATACGAGCTCGCTCCGCGCATCTCCTCATTCCTCGCTTGCAATCCGCGCCCGACGCACGTCCGCGCCCGTGTTTAGTTTCAACCCAGTGTTCGTGTTCAGTGACAGTCACAATGAAAGCCATAACATC
Source organism: Sesamia inferens (assembly GCA_037179545.1). Lineage (NCBI taxonomy): Eukaryota > Metazoa > Arthropoda > Insecta > Lepidoptera > Noctuidae > Sesamia > Sesamia inferens. The sequence goes on from CM073939.1 coordinate 12,334,240, forward strand.
AGTGTGCGCGACCGGCGCCTCCGTACCAGCCATTGCCAGCGGCCGCGTGCAGCGGCATCGCGACGGCGAGAACGCAGAGATCCAGATGTACCTATCCAAGTTACAGGATCTGGTACCTTTTATGCCGAAGAACAGGAAGATCTCGAAGTTAGAGGTGATCCAGCATGTGATTGACTACATCTGCGACTTGCAGTCAGCTTTGGAGAACCATCCCGCTATGGATCAGTTCGACGCGGAGGGTGCGCTGGCGAACCCAGCATGCGCGATACCCGTGCGCCCGCTCCGGCGCCCGCTCGGACCCCGTGCTGCACCAAACACCATCCTTCGTAAAACAGCCCCCAGTGCAGACTCACAACACAGACCTCAAACCGTAAGTTTCTTTTTCTGTAAACTTCTAATTCTACGTAGTTTATCTAGAACTCCCTCTTGACAATTCACTAACTAAAACGGTTTCCAATTATCAATAACATAACCATGTAATCACTAAACGGGTAACTACAATATGCGCCAACGAAATAATCATTAAAATTATAGTCTGCTAAAACAAATCTAAGCTTTATTGTAAAATAACCGACTAACGCTTTAACTTAATCGTTACTTCCAAAGTAGAAAGTTAGCTCACAATAACAAATGCATATAACTCAAACATCACGTGCGGCTGTTAGCGGTTTCAGCGGAGATAATGTAACTGCACTAGTTAGTACGAGAGATACCTACTATTGCATAAAAAGTAAATGAAATCGGCCGTGTCGGTTTTTTTGCGGCGCGCACCTGCGTGTTTCGCAAGCGCGGGAAGGTAAAAGCGGAGATGCAGAGTTTCACAACACAACGGCACGCATCACCATCAGAATTATTATTGCATACATTAATATTAATTGTCACCACTGCGCCATTTTCAACTGTAGGACATGCCAATACATCGATTCTTAAATCAGCCGTAAACCTCTCAACTCACAAGTAATCTGTAATCACTTCGGATGTTTATTGCGGTCTTAATTATCTATTCTCATATTAACATCGTCAAATAAACATCTTACCATATGATTAACTAGGTAACATAATGAAATCATAGATTCGGTAAATAAGCACTCTCAGTGGAAACCACTGTTCACGCATGCGTGACTGCTGTTTTGAATTTCAGCCTTGAAGCGCGGCCACCTGCGCCGGCGCCGCGTAAACGACCGTGTACTGACACACAATCTGAATATTCAACACATATTTATCTTACTCGTTTAACATTCCGCCTGACACCTGTGTGTGATTGCCTTTTCGTCATTCCCATTTGCCGTGACAGAACATTAACAAAGTTAATCGCAACTAATGTCCGGAGTACGCAATTAGATGTTTGTCGCTGGACGAGAATTAAAAATGCTGCAGGTCGCCTGCGCGTGTTGTGATGTCTGGTCGCGGCTTGCGGTACGCGGCAGGTGCATCTCGCAGGATTTATTCGTGCGCTGTACGATTACGAGCCGCAGGCGCAATGTGCGCTCGTTAATACTTGGTCGCGCCACGTAAATTTTAATCACGGCCAGTTGTTGGAACCGAGGGAAATGTTCAAAACAAGCGTGATTTAAGAGATGCAACATGCCTGCTATATATTTACAGCGACCAAGTGCCACGTAGAAGACGACAACTGCGCTACGACTTTAAATAATGTACAGCTTTAGTCCGATATGGTACCTATCAACTCGTGACAGACTACACTCGTACAAAACCACACATTTAGCGTGTCCAATGTACGATTACATTAACATGCTTAAAACTGTAAAACTTCGCAATACGTCGTGATTTTCGACGACTATACAAGATAAATCTCTCTTTTTATGTAACATTATCGTCGCATTACAACGAAGGTGCCGAGAACTCCGATTAACAAACATGATACTTTCTTTGGAGATTAATCTGGTTTCCATGTCATTTTAAACGACAAAGATCGCCGTTAAACAGTAGTAAACAAGTTATCAGCATAGCAGCAATAACAAACAACATCTATTTAATTAGTTTCGGGCGCCGGTGGTACCTATCGCGATATCCACAAATATTTACTAATATATACTACAATATTGGAATGTCGACTAATCGGGTCGCATTCTTGAATATAAAATGTAGAATATTAGTTCGCACAAGGACATTTATCACAAACCACGCGATCATCGTTTCCTAAAACAAGAATTAGTGGTTCGCAAGCCTAGAAAGAACAGTACGGCTCGGGGCGAACGTGCTGGAATTTGTATCTGCGCCGTGGTCGTCGTGAGGCGGCATTTCACGATGGTATCTCACGAGCCATCGGGCGCTGTGTGCTACAAACCTCCGTCACGAGCATACGCCACGCTCTGCTCGGTGACCGTAATTGTAGCCTGCAGCTGCTGCCCGCCGGCGCTCGAAAGGCCGTAAGATCAATCCACTCTGCTCTTTTGATACCTACCTCTCTAAAATCACCGTCATTGTCATTGTTTCCTATTGTATCGATCAAGTTACCCCAGTTGCCCTTTTGTTCTTGTTTGACTTTACACTTCAACCATAATAAGCTGCTAAATACCGTAATGACGATTGTTAGGAGTGTAATCCGCTGCGGTGGCACCCCCGCTTTATTTCACATAAAGGGCGCAACCCTATTCATAATAATCATATCTGATACAACATAAAAGAACACTTTATCAATGGGTCGTCTCACTCCTTGTTTAAAAGAGAAGACATTTCTTCTAGTCTCCGAACTATAGTTTGTCTATATCACTTAATCATCCAATTACTGGCCCGCATGTTGCCTTTCGTTACCAATTTAAGGACCCCTACCGTTAATCGATGCGAGCTATTGATAATATTTATCTTTTGAGCAAGTAAATAATAATTGCATTTTGAGCGAACAAGTGTTCTCGCTTGTGATACAAGCTAGCTAAATGACGTATGGATGCAAGCCGGCGTCGCCCACGCACGGCGCGGCGTCGACCGGGGCCGGCGGCCGGTTCATCCGACAGGCGACACTAACGAGCCGCCAGGTGTCCGCGGCTGCCCACGCTCACCCGCTCCTCTGAATATCTTTGTCTCCGCGCACCTCGCGCATAAATCGCGCACGTGAAAGTTTTACGAGCACCTTTACGCTTCTCCGAACTAATAAACCGCACAGCGTCGGTGAGTAGACAATGCAACTTCACCGCGAAATGTCTCGCCAGCGCCTGCACACGTGCACGATTTCGCCGATCGCTTGGATTCCATCGACGACGGATCGATCGAGGGCATTGTGCGAGTAACGGTCGCTCGCAGCTGCGTGTGAACACACGTGACGGCGCCGGTGGCCGGATAGCTAAATAAATGCGACGAACACTGAACATACCTATTCATTATCCGGCCGACAATGCTCGTCTCATAAAGGGATTTCACGTGTGCGTACTCGCGAAGTCCCGATCCGTTCGGGACATGTGTGCTCTCCCTTCGGTATGTGTCCGTAAATAGGGTGTGGCCACGTGCGGCCGTTCAGCTGTGTCGCGGATGTGCACGGACGGGAAGCCGTAATCTAACACTCGCTGATACTCGGAAAGTCACACTGAAACTGCCACCGTCCTCCATCTGCTAGAAAAAAAACACACTCGACTAACCGTACCTTACGTGTTTCGTGCATTTTTTAAACCCGGATTTGCCCAACATACTGCTCGTTTACATTAGAACAACCAAATAACAGGAGGGCCATTGTCCGCGCACTAATGAATTAAAACAGTGTTGGAAAGAGCGCATATGTGGTGACAGATGGCCGGACGCGGGCGCGCGGGATGCGCATGTGCCACACGGTACTATTTGTCGCAATCACTAATAACACTAAAACGACGAGGGAGACTTCATTGGACGTAATAAATAAAAATTATTCCTATCGCTTACATATAATAACTGTACTAAACAAGCTTCAGTTTTCATATCATAATTACGCTGTGATCATATCAGATGTTAGGGGTATATGTGCGCGCGCATCTGTGCAATGATTGGTAGCGGCACCCCCGTTAGTGATTACATGGGCTCTTCCTCTGTACTTCAATTTTGATGCATTGGCAAAAATTTTCTCATGTGGTTTTTCTTTTTCTTACAGACGCCAGAAAAGCAGAATCAGCTTGACAGGCCCTCGTGTTAAGTGGTGTTAAGTTATAATTAAGAAGAGACAATATAATTTATGGTAATGTTTAAATACCTCTACTGGCGACGGAGGTCGCCGCGGGAGGAACCCTCGCGCCCCAAGCGCAGGAGCCCCCGCCCCAGTTCCAGTTAATCATCATCACGACGATGATATCCTATGCACGATCTCGTTACGATCAGTAAACTACTTTAATGTAATTGTTTTGTGGCATTACACTCGGAAGACTTGAGCATTGCAATGCAATCAGCGCGGCTCCCGGAGCGCCGGCACCGCGGATTGATTTGTTATGTTTTGTGTAAGAAGCTTTACTAGGTAGTCAGTAGTGTAATGAATGTAAATTTTCCATGTTTGTAAATAAGTATGTTGAGTGGTTTTGTGGTACACCCAAGGGACATCCTGTCTCACAACAGATGATATATTTTGTAATAAATAGATTCTTATTACTGTTCAGACACTTTACGTACAAAAAGCTGTAGTCTTTCAATTTTGTATAAATTCTTTTTCTTAGAAAATGTCACTATCCTTTAGTTAATACTTAAAACTAATGCTTCCATGTATATCAAAGAAGTGAACCGATTGAAAGTCGGTCCACGTATATAATTTTATTATTTTAAGTTATTTCATGAGTGTGATTTTGCATGGCGATTTTGTTTCTAATAAAATATTATTTTGTGAGTGCTTCACGCAAATTTTCTATTATTAACTTATAATTTGTGTTTAGCACATTACTATATGTAAATAATGTATGTAATAAAAAACTAAATGAAGATAAAATTTAACTGAAAATTATCGATTGATACATTTTATGATTTTATTTCGATTATAAGGTGAAGATGCTTTAATTATCTTTATATACATAATGATTACTTATGGTGTATTATAATTTTAAATAGACTGTTATAGTTTTAGTTGAAGTGTGTTAATAATGATCAAAAATGCGTTGTTGGTGGATGTGGTACGTTGTGTGTTGATTGTTACTACCTACAGAAACTGATCATGGCGGCCGCACGCCTCAGGCAGCTAACTTTACAACTTTGTGTCACAAATTGTATCTGTCTTGATTGCATTTGACAATGTTAATCACCCACATTTTCCTTTATTATTTAGTTTTATAAATTGTGCACTGATTTTTTTATTAAGTAACAGTACAATGAACGGAAAATAAAAAATATTAAGGCTATATGAACTCTTTTATTTACTTATTAAGAAATACCACACTATTTCACTACAAGAAATTTATAAAATTATTGTACCTAACTGTTGTTCCGAGAGATCTGTGTTCTCATCTCATTAATTTGAATCCTTTTAATTCTAAGCATTTTCAAGCAAAAAAACACTTCTTTCTTTAAATAATCCGCCACAATAGTCTTATATAGACATAACAGCTAACTACTTCATCTCACAGTTACAAATACCCCCGTAGGCGAGCGTAGGCCGTAGCTACGAACATTTCTTCTGGCAAACAGTCTAGCCTTCCAAAAGGTGACAGCCCGACTTCATTTGGTGAATATTGACCGGCCTTCGTGGTTTATAAGTAACCCAAAGTACTACGCCGTAAACCCAAATTTTCGTAGCGGACTACGAGGTTTCTTCGCAATGATTTATTTATTTATTTAGATGATTACAAAAAGTTTTCTTCATAGTAAGATTTGTCATTATGTTGCTATAATATACAAGTCTTCGACCAGTTTGTGTTGCCAGTGATGACTTATGGAATTGAGACGTGGTCGCTAACAATGGGACTTATAAGAAGGCTCAAAGTCACCCAAAGGGCAATGGAGGGGTTTCATTGCGCGATCGAATCAGGAATGAGGAGATCCGCAGAAGAACGAGAGTAACCGATATAGCCCCAAGAATTGGAACACTAAAGTGGCAGTGGGCTGGGCACATTGCCCGTAGGACCGATGCCCGATGGGGCCGACGGGTTCTCGAGTGGCAACCACGCACCGGAAGATGCAGCGTGGGTAGGCCCCCAACAAGGTGGACCGACGACCTGGTGAAGGTCGCGGTAAACCGCTGGATGCGGAAGGCGCAGGACAGGTCGTCGTGGAGAACCTAGGGGAGGCCTATGTCCAGCAGTGCACGTCTTTCGGCTGAAATGATGATGATGATGAATTTACAAGTATAGGGTACCTACTGTTGGTATAATTTCTCGTATAAAAGTATTCTCCTTTATCTGATATGCAACTTAGTACATACATATACGTAATTTAATAAGCCGTGTTGATTTATTGATTATAGGCCGAATCTGGGACAGGAGTTTTTGGAACCTTGAAAACGAAAATCAATGATATTATTGAACGCTTACTTAATAATGTTCATGTAGCATAATGTACAAAACACTGGTTTTCCCGGATGAAAATATTTGTCTGCAATTGGTGCTATCTTATTCAAGTTGACTCATATAGAAACACACGTGTTACACGAAAAAGATATGATAGTAAAATAATTTTAATAACAACTCACAGATACAGCTCTTTGTACTAATGCATACCTTTAATGAAATCTCTAAGAGAAACTTTGACAGAATTTCCCACGATTGCTTCACAATTCATCTTCGCTAACATAATTCAAAGTATTCACTTGTACACTAAAAACAATGATTAGATTTGAACTATTAATCGAATTCGATAATTTGATTAGACTTGAACGTTTACTTATACTTTCCAAATAAGTTTCGTTTCAGCATGAATCCGGCAAGATCACGCGATTGCATCACGGCCAATTATCGCAACTACAATATTTGGTCAGCTGCGTACATAATTCTATGTACTTTAACAATAAACGTTAACAACACGAAATTATACTCACTGAGTTAAGAACAGAGTTCAAATTCCTGTGGCTACATGTCTTTGTAGTTATTAACAAAGCAATTTGTACCATAGTGCGATAGCAGTAAGTTCAATACGCTACACTGAAAACACAATACATAATTGGTTTCGTGAACGTTTGTCCGCAAACATTAGCTCAATGCCATCATACGAACAACGAGTCTAATTACTAACGAGGTAAACAGGGAAAAATATACAAAATACAAAAATGAATTAGTTGCGACCCTGCCAGGATTCGAACCTGGAATCTTCTGATCCGTAGTCAGACGCGTTATCCGTTGCGCCACAGGGCCCGTTGGAGTGCCAATCGAAATAGAATATTGCGTCGCGATCTCTTTTGTACGCCTATTTTAAAATAACCACAGCCACACGATGTATGTCGAACAAAAAAAAACAACATAAAAGAGTTTCGTAAAAAAAAACAAATGTTTATAAACTTTGTAACAGTCCCGTACAAACTGTAACACGTCGAAGTCCAAGTATTAACAACATCTACCCACGTAGGTATATACATAAGTAAATAGTAAGTGCATGAGGGCTATTCGCAGTCACGTCCAACACATTAGCCGTGGACCGTGTAGGCAGACACTAAGGTCAGAGATCACAGCTGCACCGTGACAGGCAAAGTAACAAGCTGGGCTAAGGAAATGCCCTAACTCGATGTACAGCGTGGGTCGACGACAAACTAATAGCGTGCTGTACGACAAGTCTCACGAATACCTACAGTTAAAAGGACGTAATACGGCTCGAAGGTTCCACATTGTCTGGACATGAAAGTGCCTTCTTACATCTATAAAAATCTGAAACAACGAAAGTTACAGGTAGGTAATCAGAATCTGAAAAATCTAGTATTTGAATTGTGTAGGTATACATGTATGTATAGTCATAAGAGTAAATTAATTAACCCACTTCCTGAAAACAGTTTGTTCAGAATCGTTAACTGTACCGCGTGTTTATATCATTTTTAATATACATACTTAGGTAACTTTTTATCCCAACAATAAAAAAAATATGGAAATTATTGTCATATTAACCCTGTTGTTTGTACAGACTTTTAAAATCGCAGTTTTACTTGTATCCATATAACTTTAATCATTCAATACTAAATAAAAAAAAACTTATTCCAAGAAGGACACAAGGACAGAAAGAAAGAACGCTAAGGTTCTCCAAGAATTGGTACGACTAATTTAATAAATAACAATGCACATACATGTTAAAATAAAAATCCAGTGTATGTATTATGATTCTAACATAATATTGTAATTGGGGTGTTTGAGGATGTGCATTAATTTCATTACATGTTGTGTAAAACCATATTAAATATTTTTAACAAATAATATTAATATTCAAATGCATCTGTTTGGAATGGAGGCCGTCCCCAACATAGATGGAAAATGATTAAACAATTTATATATTATATTATTATATTAATTAAATCTTTGTAAACTATAACTACACTCTCGGCAGCATGTGATGACACTTGTACGAGCTTAAATTAAAAAAAATAAGTAACTGAAGCAACCCAAAAGAATTACAGTCTTTTTTTTACTTTTTTAGGGTAGAGGAAGCTTTGTCTTAATAGGTAAGATACCTATTTATTTAATTTGGCAGAGTTAAAGTCGAAATACTCTCAAAACGGTTAAGGAAAACTTCGTGAGGATACCGCCAAGTCCATTTTTTTTTCCAAAGGTGGAAAAATCCTCATGGACTATCCTCCGCTCGGAGACGCGATAGGGTGTAGCGAACTCTTACCGGCTAAAAAAACACCTAAGCGTTCATCATCTGCCTTTCCGCGGTACTGGGTCCTCCCAATTCTACGGTACATACCATGGCCATGTCTGATGTCCTAGAAGCAACATTCAAAGACTTGTGATCACCAACTCGCACTGGGGCCGCGTGGTGAATTATGGACAACTCTTTCTCTCTCTCATAGAGAAGAGAGGGCCCATAGTATAGGCTGATAATGTATGGTAAGTAAGTTTAATTCTCACTTCGATGATCCGTGTACAGTAGTTTTAGTTGTTATGTTATTGTATGTATTTATAGTATGTAGTAGTAGTAGGCCTTTGTTGCCGGAGCCAAATAAATAAATAAATAAAATTAAGTCCCTAAATCCATTTTCTGTAGAACTGTCATAAATATATGTATAGATCCGGCAAATAAAATATCGTAAACATAAACATTTGTCTTAGTTTCATGTCATCTTCCGATGTTTTTTGTAAAAAAGACACTCATTCAAACGAATTGAGGAGAATAAACATAATGAAAATGTTATTTACGTAAATCAACACGACGAATAACAAAAATGAAATAAATAGGCAATCTGGCGAGTCAATTTGGAAGACAATTCCGAAGAAAAAGAGACAGTTATTGAGACACCTCATTTTTCTTCCAACATTATTATTAGGCTTCTTATAAACGATAGAACACTATAAATGCCGCTAGTATTCGTCACCAACATGCCTGTAGTTATCGCGCTGTTCCGTTAACGGGTTTTTCAGGCAGCGCGCTATCACGCCGATAACTGAGCGGTGATTATTCACGCAGGTGCGCCTGCGCCGATGGCGGCGACCTTCACTTGGTGCACGATTATTGTCTTCAGTACACCCACAAATATCATTATAGCTAGAAAAAATGGAGTATTTTCTCATGATTTTGAAAGCTCTTTGCAAGAAACCAGCTGATGAGGAACAAGCTGGTGGCAGGCAGGCAACATAAAAAATATGATGGCACTTACGTAACTCCATTTAATACTTTATACAACCTACTTACCTACTTATAAACAAACAAAAATCATAAACTCAACGTAATGTGCTCAATCGTGTTACATCTATAGTTGAATGAGACGTTTTTCCGCTTAGATATCGGTCTTGTAAACTATTCAATTAGCATTAAAAAGTTACGGTAAATTAGGTCAACTTTGCGCGGAAGGCTGCGGGCAAGATGTTGTCGCGCAGCAAGGGTGAGGCCTCAGTCCAATAATGTCTGCGACAGTCTGAATTGATTGATTGATGAAGCTTTTACCATTCTTTTTGCCATCGTTTGATAATCTCGCACATACATATACAGGGTGTAAGGAGAACGCTTCCGAAGCCAGAACGTAGATTATATACAACCTAAATGCAAACGGATACCAATAACCTTTCGCTTTAAATTGATTATTTTCAAGACTTCATATTTCGTAAACAAGCATTGGATAGCGTACGAAACATGAGTTCACTGACACGCAAGGCGACGTCGCACTACCGCGCCCGCGCTTAAAAGAGCCGCCGCCGAAAAGAGCCGATTTATACGCAATTTACAAACATCACTTTCAAAATCGCAATTGTAGTCCATTGTAAAAAGCTGACAGAGGCATTTTACGTACCTGTCTAAATCCTTTGCGACCTTATGAGGTTTTTCTCGAACTGAGTTCCATTCATTTCAATACAAAGCCGGGCCCGTCGCTGTGTCGATCCGTGAACACGAGGCATCAGTATTCCTCAACACATTCTTCACGTAGTTTATTAAAAACACTCACTATTCTGCCCCGCATTTCATCAGCACTGTCACATTCCCGATCAAACACTCTTTCTTTCACATACCCCCATAAAAAGAAGTCCAACGGCGTTAAGTCGGGTGAACGGCCAGGCGTGCGGCCCCAGCCTTCTGATCCAGCAGTCATTAAAAAGCTCAGTGAGACGCTCGCGGACGGGACGCGTAACGAGCATGCTTCCATCGTGCTGGAACCATGCTCGACGAAATTCAGCCACAGACACATTCTAGCATATCATTTAAATGTCCATTTATAAAATTAAGATATGCTGATCCATTGAGACGCTGCGGTAGAAACACTGGTCCTAGAATTCTTCTCCTAAACACATCAACATGTTGCCGTATTCACGAGCACTGTACACGTATGCCTCAGGCATTGTCTAAAACAACAAAAAGTTATAACTAAAAAGAATAAAACAGCACTAAAAACGTAACAATACCTAATAACTAAACACAAATTTAAAACTAACAAAACAATAATTAAATAATCGATTAAAAACGTAACCGCTCACGAACCGAGTCGGGAATGAACTGATTAATTATTTACTAAAGAAGTACTATGAAGGTCAAACAAGCCCGCGCGGACGTCGACAAACGCATTGGGACATCCCCGCGTGAACGAAAAAATAATTACGAGATCAGAAATCAATTGATTTTAATTGTTAGGAAATTGTACTTATGCTTTATTACAAACTGTTTTCATTTTCTAACTTTTAAATAAGATTTAACTGGTTTCTTAGATTCAATTAATTTAATTATTCACTTTAAATTGATTAGGTTTACTTACTAAATGAAGGATCCAGTTCTTGCAATAAACGAGCACGCATCGTGTGACTTTAATTACATTATTATAAAGTTCAAATTCAATTGATTCACATGCGATGAAAAAATTTTAGTCAATTACAGCTGATGTCAGCGATCTTTTGCTTTATTTCATTTACTAGCGATTATCGACATAATACAAAACTGTTATTAAATTCACGATCAATCAATTAAAACTGTTGACGCCTCTGTAATGTTTATTTTTCTTTATTTTAGCGGCGCTTTACAAAGGATTTTTATGGCCTTACAGCCACACTGCCGGCTGTAGGTATCTAAGTACCTTCGATATGGGCCTCAAGGTTAAGCAAAGTAAACTGGATTTTTCTGATTTGTAAATTTGAACGTTCAGATCAAAATAAAATTGTAACCACGTTCAAGGGGAAAATCATTACGATCCTTGCACGAATGGAACCCGTAAGCAGATATCCCACAACTAGGTAGAAGTGAACTGAAAAGACATTTGCTTCAAGCGATCGAGTGAAGGTTAGTAGTTTAGGAAGATAGTCCGATCACATGGCCCCGCCGCACTAAGTTAGCCGGCGCATCGCCGTCCGGTGACCGCACGCGGTCGTTGAACTCGAGTGTATGCGCGAGCGTTGAAGCTGTCAGCTGATTATTTATTTACGAATACATTACTTGTTAGAGTTGTAAAGAAAAAAAAATGTTTAATCGCAAATAATGGTTTCATTTAACTCATTTAACTGTTCCCACAGCATAGTGTACGAAAAATGCTTAAGTAAAATTGTAAAAAAAAATCCTCATTTTTTGATGGTATCGTATCGAGAATCACTAGCCTTATCACCTGTCTTCGTTTTCGGAAGCGTTTCCCTGGCACCCTGTATGTGTGATTCTTTGTACAAAATAGTTCTAAAGTGTTACTTAATTAAATAAATAAAATAAAAAGCTTTTTATTTATTGCTTTCCATAACACAATTTCAATAATAGTGTGTATGCTAAAAAAGAGGTTATTATTATTATTTACAATATATCTCTAAAATTAATTATACATACCAAATCATTCATTAATTGTTTTTAATAAAAATTATACTTCACTTCTACTTCACCTTTTTCCGGCACTGTCCAAAGTACTTAAAGTTATTATGACTTAAGAATTGCGATAACGTACCATAAAACTTTTAAATACCGAACAGAAAAGAAAATGGCGTCGGAGCACTGACTTGTGGTGAACGTTTGTTGATTAGTGGGCAGCTGTATGAAGCTGTGGAAAACGTTGTTACACGCGTTACCGTCAGGAATCTACCGTGCGAAGCCTAGCTCAGGCTCTCTGATAACGAACATTTACTGCGCATGTTGTTACTTATTGGCTATGTAGAGCAAATTCTACCAAATTCTAATGTCTAGATTAAGTCTTCCATACAAAAAATGTTTAACAAGAAAATACTTCGAATAAAAATTATAAGACAGAAATAATCAATATTATATTTATTTATTCATTGACCTATTTTTCATTGTTATTGATACTTTACATTGTCTACGTAACGAAATGAAAGGAAAACTATTTGCGGATGTTAAAGTTGAAGGATTGTTGTAAAAAAAATTGTGTGTGGAAAATACGAAAGAAGTTTATGTAACACCAAAGGCACTACGAAAATCTTAATTAAGTTTTCAAACATACTCAATTAATAAAATCGTTAACATTCCTTTAGAATTCTCATTACATTACGAAACGCACGCAATATTAAACGCGAATTATTAATAAACCGAGCTTTATATTATATATTTTACTAGATTCAATTAAAACTACAGTTAAATACTGCGCGTGAGTTCCAAATTCCAAATAAACGTAATACACGGAAATAGAGTAAAGGTATGAGACGTTTTAAGTACGTGGACCTGATAGGTATCATATCACAATCTGTGATAGTCTGTGACAGGTGGGTGTGCAGGTGTTTGCACTTGCTCGGTGTGACCGCACCGCGCTGATAAGATAACTGATAATGATATCGCACTTAATAACGCTGAAGCACCGTAACGTACTGTTGTACTTACCTACCTACATCAGTCACACAAGTTTCTTACCATACGCATACGGCGAGGATGGTAAAAAATGGTAAATTCTGTTTACGAAAGGAAATTACTCAGTAAAAACAATATAATACCCATACTTTTAGACTAAGTAAAAAATGTATTCTAATAAAATCACCATCATTTATCCAATTTAAAAACAACATAAACAATAAATATTAAGGACGTATTAGATGTTCAATTTTCTATTTCATCAACTATTAAAACACAAATCTCCGTTACATCAGCTTACAAAAAAAAAAATAATAAAGGTAGCAATCCAATTTTTCCCTAAGGTCAAACTTTATGTGCGATTGCGATTTGAAAAGTAATTCAATGAAGGTAGTCTGTAAAAAAACAAACTATTTCTTTTTTCTTGTGGCTTATGTTTACCTTCATTTTAAACCTAAATTAAATTTTGTATTAATAACCTAATTATTTTTAGCGGACATGTTCTTTTGCATAACGTCTATGGTACAGGCTCGGCCTAGTTTAAACGTTAGGGCTCACTTTGATTGTGTGTAACGTAGTTCCTCTAATACACACATCAAAAGTGTCTAGGGATCAACATATATTTTTGCAATAACTTTTCTCCTGATTGATATTAATTAAAATTTTCTTTAAGGATTCATCAAATAAAGTGTTTTCGTTTGTCACAGTAACGATAAACCAAGTCACCTTTGCATTAATAAAGAAATTTGCCATTTTCCTAATAAAGGGATATTTGACATTTGAACCACTAACACAAAAGTTCGAAAAAAAGACTGAAATAACAGTTTTCTCTAAAATTTTATTGGGTAACTTAAACAATTAATAATCCGTGTTTCTACCGCGAACACTAACAACACAAGAACATCGGTTTGGCATACTCAAAATGAGTTCATCCAAATCACGCTGTGGAATGGCCGCCCATGTTCGTTGCAACAACAAAAAAGGTCTTCTTGCGACTGGATACCCTCCATATTCGGCAGAGCTCTTCTCTGTAGCATATCCCATGCATGCTCAATCGGGTTCAAGTCTGGTGACTGAGCAGGCCAGGGCAGGACATTGATGTTAGCTGCGGCGAGAGTCTGTCTTACAACTCTTGCGGTGTGCGGTCGTGCATTATCACGCATTAACTGAAATAAGGGACCGATTTGCACTTGTAGAGGAACGATGACGTCTGATACAATCGTCTCAGCATAAATTTGAGCGTTGAGGTTGCCTCTGATCCAAATCAACTCAGTTCTTCCGCCGATCCAAATACCCGCCCATACCATGATGGTTCCACCACTATAAGGATGGACTTCCTGGCAGGATTTTAATCGCTGTTGGCGTCCAGGGGTTCTCCAGTGTCGTATACGTCTTGTATCCGGTCTCATACCAAAACGAGACTCATCAGAAAAGCACACGAAACGCCATTGTTCTTCTGCCCAATTTCCGTGTTCAAGAGCCCATTGATATCGAATCCTACGATTGTGCATTGCTATAGGTGGTACCCGTAGCGGTCTTCGGGAATGAAGGTTCACTTCATGCAAGCGGTTTCTGACTGTTTGGTCGCTAATTAAATTCCCTGAAGAGTGATGAAGCCTCACGGCTAACATCATGGCGGTTATTGTTGGAGCTCTTCGAGTTAAGATTTGAATGTATCGGTCTTGTCTCCGTGTGGTGCAGCGATACCGTCCTCCATGGCGCTCAGCCACGGTACCAGTGCTTCGGTAACGTGTCCAAAGTCGACTGATAACACTCTGACTTGTATTCAAAGCTAAAGCCACAGTACGTTGCCGGGAACCAGCTTCTATCATTCCCACGGCTCTGAGCATTTCTTCCCTGCTTAAATGACGTCGCCGCTCCATAATAACGTTGGTTTTAATCAGTAGTAGGGAAACAGTAGCACTAATAATGTCTTCAATGCGTTGTATGTTTTTATAGGGAAAATATTGACAGCTGATTTTCATCTTTTACTCGAATTTGATTCACAGTTCCTGATTCAAATTATGAAATGCACCAAAAAGGATCCATATAAATTTATAAAATCATAAATTTATTACAAAGCCACATCTCAATCTCAAGAAATCCGCATAAAAATGCTTGATCCCTAGACACTTTTGATGTGTGTATATTCGTAGGTTATAATTTGTAATTTCTTATCAATAAAACATTTTAATATTTTTTTTTATAATATACGATTATACGATATAATATAGGTACGATATTCATGAACATCTTTCTTTTGTGTTTGTTTTAGGTAGGTAATGGTTCGGTCATAAAAATCTTATATCTATAGTGCCAGTTGTCTAAAAATAACTAGGAACCTATATACTTACTTGATTCAATATGTACTCGATGTTAAGAATCTTATTATCTCTTGAAGATACAATTAAGTGTATTGCGCATATACGAGTATGGTAGCTATCTAAAAGATTGCGTAGCTTCTTACGCTGTTCTAAACTTTTAACTGAAAATCAATATCAGCAACAAACTAAATTATGATAGCTAATAACAAAGGCGATAATAAAGACAGATTTTAAGCTTTGTACTTAATATTTATGGACTCGCGGCTGTGTTGTATGATCATTCAAACTAAATTCCTGGGTGCCTAGCGGTGTAAACAAGTCAACACAAAGACTGCTTGTCGCGTCAAATTGTATTAGGTATTCGTTATTGCAAACTAAACAAACAACTAACTAAACAAATGAAAACCACTTCTATTTTAAAGTTGTTAAGGTTTTCGGGTGACGTATCAACAATATGGTTTGTTGCAAGCAAAATACCGCACGAACCGCGAATTATTGCAACAAGAGGCGTAACTAGGCAACGCGGTTATGCTAACCATAACAATAAGCCGTTGTTAGCCGAGGATACGGTCGGCTACATAAGTTTACACACGCAATCTGTGGCCAAACAATACTCCGTAATACCGAAAGTGCGCGTAACGCCAAACATCTTGCACAATATTGATTTACAACGTAGAATTTACGTCCTACACGTCTTAGAAGAACAAAGAACTTGATTATCCACTTTATACATCAATGTCACAGCAGCTCATCAATTCAAGTCGACCTCGAGTAAATAGGGTCGGGTCCGGTTATGAATGCGCTTTTTTCCTCTCGATCGGATTGTAAATAACAGTCGCAATCTGAAATCAGTATCACGAGTAACAATAAAATGATTACATTACAACCTTACCGGTATTTCTAGTAAGATGATCCTCCTTCTCTGTATGAGAGGAGACCTGTGCCCGGCAGTGGGACGATAAAGGTTGATGATGATGATGATGATCCTCATAGTGATGAGAAAACCTTGGAAGTTTTTCTTATAAAATGCATATACAGTATGTTAAGAAAACCCTGTCCGACCCGTGAAGGTGTTGTTAGGTATCGATAACTGTTTCTACTAGTGGATACAAAACCGGGCTGAACTTAAAAAAAAATCCCCCTAAAGAATAAATATTATTTCGCAAAAAGAGGTAACTTAATAAATGTGCGTTGAGCACCCTTCCGCGGGCGGCGGGCGGCAGGGCACGTGGTCGCATCGCTATTCGCTCATTATAATACCGGTGTTGTCACTTTTTTTAAAATTACCAAATTTCAGGGAAGTTGGAATTAATTGGCGGGAAAAAAAGATTATTTCAAAATTCATTTGTATTGGTACTATGATGATAATGTAAAATTTTATATTATATTTGGTCATGTGTTTACCTAACCTTTATTATCCATATGGGTCGGACAGGGTTTTCTTAACATACTGTATTGGGAATATAATATCAATTCTGGATTCGTTTACGTTTATTAAAAGTTTGTGAAAAATAATAAGAAAAAGCTACTGAAACAATGTCTACAAAATAACATCATGTTGGTAATCTCCGGTCGATGAGGCAGAGGTATACCACCTCTAGTTAATTTCAATAGATACGTTTTAGTCTCATATAATAGGGGGCGACCATTAACTGGGAACATATCTAGACCTGAAGCTAGTATTCAGGCGCGATTCCCGGTAAAGAAGCCTACAGATTGATCTTCGGAAGGAAATCATCATCAACCTTTTTATCATCCCACTGCTGGACACAGGTATTCTCTCATACAGAGAAGGATTGAGCGTAATCACCACGCTTGCTCAATGCGGGTTGGCGATTTCAGACTTAAAGTCCAGGTTTCCTCAAGATGTTTTCCTTCACCTTCAGTCATTGGTGTCCAGGATATACTTAGAAAGTACATATAACTTTTAGAAAAGTTACATTGGTACTTGCCTGGCCTGGAATCGAACCCGCGACTCATACTTGAGAGGCTGGTGTTTTAACCACTAGGCCACCACGACTTAGAAGGAAATAGTCACATGTTTTATGTTTCTTCTATGTTCGCATAAGGTAATGTGGGACTATTTTATGCGTCCATACCGATTGGTAGGTTCCGGGAACTCCCTTTTTTATCCAAGCACCCTAAATCCACATATCCACTCGGTGGCTATCAACAATGACTACTTATAACAATAATAAGACATTTACACATAGCCATAATATTACATGTTTAGCCATACCTACGGAGCGGTAAATATAGCACATCTCGAGCTAGCTACTAAGTCATTTTCCTCTATTGAGTGTTACAACTTACACAAGTAGATAAGCACTTCACGTACGCCATTTTATGTGTTTGTTTTTCTTCAACACTTGAAATATCTAGAATATTTGTTATAGAGATAACTTAGGTGTATTTTGTAACGTATAGTGGAAACTTTACACACCTACATATGTTATTTTACTAACGGTGATTTACTTTCTGGCTACAATATACTTACTTATTGTGGTTACACCGTAAGTATGTACAATACTTATATTCAATTTAATAAGTAATTGACCCCGCATTGTACAGGATTTTCGTACTATCATATAGGTATAGTTTGGTGTGTGCAATATTGTTACAATTTGAGTGCAGAGCAGTAATCGGAAAAGGTAGAGTGATTTTTGGGACTTGTATCATAAATGTTCACAGAAAGAATAACCTGGATAAGCCATTTTCCCGGAATGTAATTCCGGATCCAAGTAAATATTGTTATTGTTGGTAGTGACATTATTACAACTCAATTCATTTAAAGGAAGGTAACAAAACTAAACTAATTTATAATTTACTTGTTGAAAAATAAAAACAATCAAATTCCGATCGACATTACAATATTTTATTTTTAGCCTCTAATGAAGGATATGGCCAAATCAAACGGTTTTACGACTTAATATAATTTATACATATTTTTTTTAATAATCAACCCATTCCGTAAATCCGGAGGAATGTCCATATTTATATATACGTTTCCGATCAATAACCCCAATTCACTCTACCTATTCCGACCACTGGTCATAAGACATACATAAGTTAAATTAATTGTTTCTTGTCTGTAAATTTTCCTCAAGATAAGTTATTATTATTACAATCTTCAGTAAGTGGGGGTACTTCAGCAGGTGTTTCAGCCGTCAGCGATGCTTACAAGACATGTGTTACAATCCTATACAAGTTCTCTATTCTATCCTGTACAAGTTCCACAGTCGGATAATGCGTTTGCTATTCATTTACAATTAATACATGGCTCATATCGTAAAAAGAAATACATTATAAAGATTTTTCTAGTTAATTTTATGAAATTACCATTCTTTTAAATTTGGTAATGGCCCTTTTTCCCTTGTTCATATACTAAACTAAATTTAAGTTCAGAGCATATTTTTCTTTATATTTCATTAAGAAAGGGACAGAAAATAAAATCTTATTTTAGACCTGTCAAATTCGTTCGCTCCTGACGTAAATTGACATATTTTTGATGGATATTTTCTCGGTGGTAGGCAATAACATCGGCCGCCGGCAGAAGTTACCACCCACCAGACAAAGCCTTGCCGCCAAGCGATTTGTCGTGTTCCGGCATGATGTCTGGAGAAGCCGTACGGAGGACGGGTCTGAGCAGTTGTGTTGCGATGTGTGCCGGGTACGATGGACTTAATGTTGTTGTGTTGGGAGTTTGGTCGTGGAGGGTCTTCAGATCAATCTCCCTCTGGCGCAGCATCGTTGGTCGTGTTGTTGGGTTTAACATTGCATCACCTCGCTAAACTGCCGTCTTCCTTCCTATTCGCTCAGTTTTTCTGAGTGACCTATTCACTCTTAATAAACTAGCGCGTTTTACCATCAACGATCGCATCACTGCTTACCATCAGGCGGGATTGCGGACAAGCGCTAGTTTATAATTAATAAAAAAAAAGGCCAAGTAAAACTGTCTAATATGTCATTTGACAGGATTAAACTGAAATGTTATGTTATGCCAATGGCGCTGATTCTCTTGTTCAAAACTAAACTAATTTTACGTTAAGTACTTACATCTTTTTCTTTCTATTTCAATAAGAAAAGGATAGAAGATTACATTTTAATGTAATCATTTCAAATAAAATACACAGATATTATAAACATGACGACCAATATACGTCAATTTACGACAGGCGCTGACTAATTTGACAAGTCTAAACTAACATTTTATCTTCTGTCCTTTTCTTAATGAAATAAAAAAGATGCATTGAACTTCAATTTAATTTAGTTCGTGTAGGTACCAGGGAAACGGGGTCAATATCTTAAATGTCATAACAGCCGTTCGATTCTGTAGAAAACTCACCGTGAAAACTTAGGTCAGTGAGCTTAGAGTAAGACACGTTAACAATAATTATCAATCGTCAGCATTAATTGGAATGACAACAATGTTACTTGAAAAGATGTACTGGTCAATATCTGTTTTTTCTTACTATATGTTGTTGTTAATTCTATGATACGAGAATAGTCTTTGCTCAGTAATTTTTAGCTTTTATAAGACCCATGAACGATCACCAAAGGAGATCAGTAACTGTAAGTAAAATTGGATAGATATATAAGTACTTAGTTGAAGTTTTTTTAAAACTTCTATCAGCTTCAACTACATCCGACGCTTTTTTTTATTGGGATGGTAAATCA
This sequence comes from Sesamia inferens, assembly GCA_037179545.1. Taxonomy (NCBI): domain Eukaryota; kingdom Metazoa; phylum Arthropoda; class Insecta; order Lepidoptera; family Noctuidae; genus Sesamia; species Sesamia inferens. The sequence continues at coordinate 12,354,525 of CM073939.1, forward strand.
CCAAATCACGAACCAGACTTTTACTGACTAAAACCCACCTGTGTTTCTTCACTTGCCTGAGCGACGGCCAGGGCCACGGTTTCTTTTTAAAACAACCCTGACCCAGGAGGCATCGGTCTTGGTGGACCCTGTCACGATGCATCGTGGGGGACGATGGCGACGGCGCGTTGTGTTTCACGCACGCCTCAAAGAGATGTCAGCAAATCGCACTATGGAAAATAAAGGTCTGTTTCTGATTAAAAATCAATAACTTTTTTATTTATGAATATTATGTTCTAAAATTTTGCACAGATATAGAATAGTGTATATGGCTTCAAATCTAATATAATTTATTATGATTGAATGTAAAACCTTATATTAAAAAATTATACAAATTCAAAATTATAAAAAATGTCCAATATTTATTTTTTAACAATGTATACTATTATTTTAATGTTTACGAAAATCTTATATCATATAGTACCTACATCAAAATACATATCAATTTAAATAATAATAATATTTTTTTTTTTAATATTTATGATTAAAATCGGTTTTAATCGTAATATTTCATAAAAATGTTTTTTATGATTAGTTAATTAATTAATTGTAATCTTTACTACATATTAGGTATGTTAATTATACTTGATGAACTTCGGGATCTGAAATTAATTCGTTTACTTTCAAAAGATCTAAGGTGTCTTCGTCAAGTTCCTTCACGTTTTTAGTATACGGTTTTCTAATGCTGGTTATGTATGGATCTGAAGTATAAAGAAGAGTATGAAATACATCCTCGTTTGTAGCGGATCTTGGGCATTTTCTAGCATGATGTAGACAAAATTTTTTATAATCCTTATTACGAGATTCTTGTGCATCTTCTGAAAGTTGACCAATAGGAAGTACTGCAAAATGCTTTATGACACTTTCTCCATGAATCAAAATTTTGTGAACGGAAGATGGCATGTAGTACCATTCATAATTGCTCACATAGATTCTGGCAGTCTCCATAACATAACTGCCAAATTTTTCAGCATTTATCATTATACCCGATGAAAGAGCTTGCAGAATTATGTAAAGTCGTTTAATTAAGTTTATATCCACTCCTGTAATTTCAGCAGAGCAGCTTGCATTGTGAAAAAATCTTCTGGCAGTATTACCGTCATTAGAATTACCACTTACTTGTCTTGGTTTATCGATGATCAATTCTTGCTCTTCACGGAAACGCCTTTGTACCAGGGTTTTCTTCTCTTGCTTTAGTCGTTTCTTTTCTTCACTTGTGGCTGACCAAGTTTGGAAAGACAGATTATAGGAAATGTGTAAAATCATTTCCATACAACGAATCCAGGCGTGCAAAGTAGACAGTCCGTATTGATAAGAATCTTCATTTTCAGGCCTAGCAGTAACTTTAGTCAAATCGTTCATTTAGCGTGGAGTAGCTCCACATATTGTACACGTGGAACCCGAAGACGTATCTGTTAATACCTGAGCCACTTTGCCATCTATCATTGTAAGAAATAGATCATGCTTCACTTGCACTCCTTCACCTTCTTTGTTAATTAACGATGGACGCAAAGAATTTATTTGACCTTTTATTTCGTCCACAACAGCTTTAGTTTTCTCGGGAGTTTCTTTGCAAAATTCTATTACTATAGGCCGACAAAAATGAACAGATGAAGGTACCGGATTTTGCCAAACAACATCACCTGTAAGCTCGTTAATTAACTTAATAGGCACCAAAGAAGTGATAAATAAATTTGCATCAGAAATTAGTTCAGACTCTTCTGGCAGTTTCTGTTTGTACTGACTTTGACCAGATGAGCCATCACAGCCCCATTTGCTGTATAGAAGTAAGTTATTCAATCCATTTTTATACACTGAATCTATTATCAATATCCTAGCTGCAGTGTGATCTAATAAATCTTGAAGTCTTACTATTTTTGCACTTGTATCTGTAATTTCTATAGCTCAAGATGGTGGATAGCAAGTAATTTTAGCTTCTTGCACTTTGATATATGGTGGAAACACAAAACATTTTCGTTCATTCGTTACATTTCTCAAGTAGAAATATTGTGCTTTTGTTAAATCCAAGTCAATAAACACGCTCAATGCTTCTTCATCCGTTAAAATTTTTGTCTGCCTTGCATCTTCTATGAGACTCGAGAATAAGGTCTTATTTTCACTGTCAGCAAACCTTAATATTTCCACGAGATTAGCTTCTGTTCTTTCTCCTATTGAACGTTTCCTTGAAGATATGCATTATAGACGTATTCAAATCCATATTCATTAAGTAACATTAGATTTTTTCTTCTCTTACTGGATTCTGACAAGTCTGGATAAGATGCGCACGGTCTCCCACGTTTTCCAAAAGAAGTAGATGGTGTGGAGACGGTTGTAACGTCTTCAGAGTTCGGTAAATTTACTGAATATTCTGATTCCAACCAGTTACTGTTTTTCGTTAAAAATAAATCCTTTTTCCGTGAAGCTTCTGTCCATCTTTTATTAAAAGTGGGAATAATATGTCTTTGAAAATCACTGAGGATGAAACATAAGTTGTCTTCAGATACATGATAATTTTCTTTTAGAACGGTTGATAATGCCTCCAACGATTTTCCTCCTTCGATATACGAAAGTATTATTTCACGTTTAGAACACTTGAAAGTAGACATTTTGAAGAGTTAACAAAACACGTAATTATATTGTATTGGTAACAATTACACTTCTTCTTCTTCTAATTCACCACTATTCTGTTATTTAAAATGAAATGAAACCGCTGTTTATATACTATATGAAATATGAGGGTAGTGTGCATCTTGTTAATTAATATTTTCACACGCAATATGAGTGCAAAATAGATAAGACATCCTAATATCAACGATAAATTACAAAACTTACCGCAAACTATTGATGTAAACAGGAACATTTCAAACCGCAATAGATAGCGAGCGGTTTTCTGTTTCCTGACTTTTATCACATTTTTACAAATTACTACGAAAATCGCAAATATTCGCAACTTTTTTTTATTTGATCATGTTTATGGATAGCTAGGCTACAAATCAACATTAAATGTAAAGCATGGGTAAATGTGGGTAACTGTCAAAAGACTCGATGAGCTTTAAATAAACTTTTTTTTTACCATTATTTATTTTGCAATTATTTTAAGGTAAACGTTAATATAATATTAAATACATAATAGGTGTTTCATATTCTTCAAAAGACGAGGTTTCCAGAAATATATAATACATTATACCTTTTCCTGTAATGTATAACGATAAAATCAATTTGAAAGTGATGAAGTGAACGGGCTTAACATGGACGTCCGTCAAAACTATAAAGTTTGTAGAGTTGTAAAAAAAACATTTCAAATAATATGTATAATTTTTTGATATTATATTTTAGTTTGGTCCTTAAACTATTGAGTAAAATAAATAAAGTATGCCAGTAGCGACATTGACAAAACCTATTTTTAATCAGCAGTTGTTCTACGATTTTCCATAGTGCGTCTACTCGGGCCTGGTAAACTATATCCGACCTTACTTTATCTTTTTGATGGACATAATTCTTCAATTATCTTTTGCTTATTTGTAAGTAGCGAACAACATCTATAAAATCTGCGATATGACGATTGCCATAAAATTATTCGTTATCACTACATATCACGACAATTTGTAAAATACTTCGGCAAAGTCCACAAACGATAGCGTGATAAGTGTTATCAGGGTACAGGTGTTTGTACGGAACTCGCACTTGATGCACTCGAAGTAACAATCCGAAATAACATGAACATATTTCAATTAAATCACTCCACACATATCAGGCTTTAGGCATAATTAATACGAAGTCAATGTGTCAAAGATTAATGAGGGATTATAATTATGTGTGGTTGATTACTTTATAGGTAAACAAATACGAAAACAAACAAATAAAAAATGCATAATAAACAATAGCAGATTGTTTTAGAAAAAACATGCCTATATAAGCAATACCTCTATCAACAATAATGTGGAGGTCAGACGGCAGTCGCGTCACGGAAAATATCGAAGTTTAGCCTAAATCAGCAAGCAGTTAAAGACTGGTAAAGCGGATCCCAGACTCCAAAGCTGAAAAGCTTCGGATGTGACTTGGATTAACGCTAAGATAATGATGATGATAGCCAATATCTATGTAGATATTCTTGAAGAGGCTCAATGACAGCTTCAAGAGGGCCTATGTCCAAGACGTCTTTCGTCTGAAATGATGATGATAATGACTAACACTACCTCTGTGTTTTCATTTTATAATTATCTGTCAAAGTAGTAAAAGAAACAGTAGACGCCAGTTACGACAGCCACCAACAAAACTGAACTCCACATATTCATGTTGCACGAAACTGAACAGTCGACGAGGGCACGCCAACTGAACACTTGGGGCAAAACATATTCATATTGTACGGCTCTGAGCAGTCGGTGAGGGCACGACAACTCGTTAACCTTTCACGAACACCCGTCGTCATATATTATTCATGACATTATTGAAATAAACTGACGAATTCTTCAAAATAGAGACCGATTCAGTTCGCCTCACATTTAGACGTTCAAAGAATACAGGTGCCATTTAAAAGCACATTCACCTAGAATAATGGCAAATTATTACCATACATTACAATGATAGTAAGGCGGAACAACAGATTTTTGTGTAAACTTATAAATGTTTCAAGAAAAATTGAAATTTTAAAGAGAGGCCATGACTCTAATCTGCGTAATATACACACACAATGTAGAAACAACATCTGGCAGACTAATAAATTATGTAATGAGTTTTTCATCGTGTTTTCCTACTTTTGCGACTAAGCTTAATCGCATTGAATATCCCAGTTTTCAAGTAAGTTAGCACCCCAATTGCAGAGCATGAATCATTAAGTATTTATTCCTTTATACGTTACAACAACAACCTATATAATGTTATACACCACAGCTACTTTTTTACCAATCTACACAGTGTGGCGATACCAAAACCGGATATTGACAAGTGCATTGTACAAAATAATCTTTCAACCGCAACCAATGTACTTCATCAACGTCATCATTTCAGCCGAAAGACGTCCACTGCTGGACATAGGCCTCCCCCAAGGATGTCCACGACGACCGGTCCGGTGCCTCCCGCATCCAGCGGTTTCCCGCAACCTTCACCAGGTTCGGCAGGTCGGTTTACGGTCGTCGTCGTCCAATGTACTTGATAATCTTTAACTCCAGCGTGGCAATCTCACAAAGCAAAGAAAACATATTTATAATTAGTAGCTATGTATGTTCATCATTAAACATACTTGAAGGTTATAAAGAAAATATTAAAATTCTTATGAAATTGATTCATTGAGATAAGCTGATGTTGCTTCTAAAAATCTAATCACAGATCTTGCGTCTGTAATCGTCTCTTTACCCATTTTTTCTTATTACCAGACGGCCACGCATGTTTGTATATAAAACACGCACAGTTCAACACACAGAAAATGCAATCGAGGCTGTTTTCCTTCAACATGACATGCCATTCCCCGAGCCTACATTATTCACTGACAGCAAATATAGAAATGGTCTAACAAAGCAGCTATGTTCCACGTAACTCCCGGGGGTCAGACGTGAGTGAAACTGGCGGAGACTTTAAATATTCAAAGGGTGTAAAGGGCAATACAGTGCATATTTCCCCAGGGTCACCAGTATTTACCCCTCTGCTTTCATTTCATAACTTCATACTAATTCGCTACCTAAGCCACTTCAAAGCATAACTTCGGTAGGTACCTATATTCGTCTATTAGACAAAAATTATGTCACGACTAAGACTGTGCTTTTTAGTCGTGACATAATTATATGTGTACATATCAATTTTCGTAACAGCATAAAATTACAGGCAACAGAAGGAGAAAATTTCGTCATAATTGTGTGTGTGTGTGTGTGTGTATTGGTGCATATAGGTACTTAATGAAACAATCATGGACTGCTTATTTGCTCTAGTGGTCGTAAATGCTACTGCTGAGGTCCTGGTTTCGATGCACAGACGGATTTGTGACTGGTTGATGGGATGTAGCCACTATAAGGATTTATTGGCGTGATGTTATGATACAAAGATTATCAAACACCTTCACAATAAAATAATCACTACTCAAAAACAAGAGTTGTGACAAGACAAAAGTGTTCTGTCGAGTAATCGCCTATAAAGATAGTTAATTTAATGTTATGTATATGTGTGCAGGTGCACTGTCTTAATCTACGTCCGACTATACATGGAACGGAATCGCATATTACATAATTTATGAACAATCGCGTACAGGTACCACACACGCACAAAACCAAAGAGTTTCATACCCATCAAAACCTTTCCATTCTCAGTCAAGAAAGTCGCTCCCACACCTGCAGCCATGAAAAGCCTAAATGTAGATAAACATTACAGTATTCCTTCCACAAATTGTGAAAATTCTATAGATAACGGGTATACTGCGGTAATGCGTGTGCATTACATTGCACTGTGGCTTGTTACCACACAAGTGCACAACCTATCTGGTCGCGTTGCGTTTTGCAGCGGAAGTGATGGCCCAGTCACCTCGTGCATTGTGTACCAAATACCCACGCCAGCGGCCCTGGGTATACTGCCTTCTCTGACATAGTATTCTATTTTTAGCTTATTCACGATAATGCTAAATGCAATTTGTAATTCTATTCAACGTCGTTTCGCTGCTCTATTGTGAATAATGAATTCTGACGTCACTTTCTATTTAGTTGTGTGGATCAGAAATCGTAATGTTGACTATAAAATAGCAATTTAAATAACAATAAAATCTACTAGTTATAGTTCTGTAGTTAATTGAGGAAGTAGTAACGGCACTTAAACGTTCCTAATTAGTGCATTTGTGTTTTTTTATCTATTTTAGTTAAATTACATAAACAGTTAAATAAGTTTTAACTATTTGATGACATAAAAATCTTTACATTTACCACTATTCATGTCACAGCATCACAAGTGCTAACCACTCGTCATAAATTTGCAAATAAACGACCACTCGAAGCGCCTTCAGTTTTGTGGTGGTGCAAAGGACTTGAAAGAAATTACTCCCCAATTTGGCTTTTTCTATGCCACAGATTTAATTGGGCCCTTGAGCCATATGCCACATTTATCTGCATTTTTGTTTAAGGCAGTGAGTTGATGAAAATTCCACTTAAGAAAAGTGCAGATTTCAAATTATTCCGTCATGTTAACTTACAATGTTGCAACAAACTAAGTCGCGATGTGTCGTCAAAAAATAAGCAAATAAGACGCAGGTGTTCATAAAACAAATACACATAATCTATTAACACTTAACTCGTTGCATATCTTCATGTGGACATACTCAATGTGACACGCTGTGGCAATAGAGACAAATAGCGACAATTCGCGACAAAACGGTAATGTACGGCGTTAGGGGCCGCCCCGTCTAAATATACGCTTCAGTATTGTCTCTCTGGTCTGCACAATGCACAAACAGTTTTAAATACGCATGCAAAAGAATGCGACTGTCTAGTAAAGCACACTCATTTGTATTCTAGGGCTGTCCTTCAACGAATTGACACATTCAACGCTTGTCAATGTCAAACTACTTCGCTACTTCACCAATGACAATCATATTCGGCCCGTTATACTCATACAAGTGTAACTGCTACTACATATATTTTAATGTTTGGTACATACACACACAGGCAGTTACTTGGTTTATGTCTTGTATTGTAGGTAATTGGTAGCGAGACATATATGATACGATAATTTTGAACGTTATTTACACTACCTAGTAATTTTTACACTTCACGCGTTTTAATTTTTTGCCTTGCTATACAGCAGTAAGCAACATTATAAATGCATTTTTTTTTTATATACTCCTCTAGTGCACATTGCATACTATAGTATATGCTATCCAATTTTTCAGTTTTATTTCATACTTTTTATCAGCGTGAATCATATAGGTCTCAAAGGTATTATTATCAAAGACAAATAATGATAACTGTAAATACAAAAGCATAAGTCATACCTACCTGACTAAGTACTTCGATCGGCGGTAACTTGATAGGACATTTAGATAGGTACGGGATGACGAATGTATGCAAGGATATTAAGCAGTTGGAGCTTTCAGATGATGACGTATACCAGCAGAATAAGTGGCGCCTCAGCACCAGGAAAGTCAACTCTGCTTAACGGGAAAAGGCGAGGCGAAAGAAGAAGATTTAGATAGGTAGAATGCTACGTTGGTGACCGCATCACTAATTATAATTTTTATTTTAAAATTCTTTATTATTCCCGCTATGGGAAGTGTTTTTTCCCTGCGCAATTTTCATTTTAGTACAGGTCAAGGTTTCGTCGTGAGAGCGATTTTAAAAATGAAAACAATAAAACACTGTGACTATTGTACTGAAAACTCCCAATTTTCCTTAAGTGGTGGCATCCCTAGACCGGTGTGCGCCGGTTCAGCGCCGGCATTGTTTACGTCACGCTATGGCCACAATACTGTAACCACGTCAATGTGGTTCTTCGTTACAGATTACATATTAAACATGTTTTGTTTCATATATTTTATTCAAGATCACCAAATTCATTAAAACAGACGAGCCTTGAGAAAACTGTTGCATTCCACAACTTACATTCACAAAATCAGAAGGCTATTTTTGACGTAAAATTTTAATTTAAACTTACCACAGTTAAATTTGGTTTGATTTAACTAGCGGACTAACAACAAAAAGGGCTACCATAAAATATATAAATATCAAACATTTTGTATAACAAAGAGTCGTAAGTACAACAAAAAGCGCTAATAAACCAAAGTTCCCTGTTGTTAATCACAAAATAGTTAAAGCTGATGTTCATGAGCAATGATTAATTCGTGCTGTTTTACAAGCGCGTGCGCATCTCATAATCATAAAACCGCACTTGTGTTGTGAACAGACCGGGGATTTCTCGCTCCATTTATTTTGTTTTAGTGCCTGACTTACAGCTGAGTAAATAGGCGGCCACTACTCCGGTACTAGCCACCACAGCACAATGACTCCACAAATAACCTCTGCTTACTACCAGCGCTTCCGATTTAACTTTCAATTTGTAATCAGTTTATCTATGTTTAATTAGGAATGCAGGTACGCTGAATGTCTCGCTCTCTCCTCTTGTTATTCAAAGAGCAGGGCGTCGAAATCCGTGATCTTTGTACAAGATAAGTGATGGCGAATAATCAATGCTAAATTGTTTAATTAAAAGCAGCTGCAAACGTTAATAAGATAGTCTACGAGAACCGAGTGGTTCACGCTTTGTTTTATTTATTTTTTTGTAGTTTCTAATCTAGTTCAATTTATTATAAATGCTTCGGGTGACAAGATGGATAATTTTGATCCGTAAATAAAAGCAGTCGTGGCCGAGCGGTTAAGGCGTCTGACTAGAAATCAGATTCCCTCTGGGAGCGTAGGTTCGAATCCTACCGACTGCGAATAACCTTTTTGCATATTTATGTTATAAAGTAACCTTCTTGTAAAGGCCATTCACCTATAAATTCAACAACAGAACTTCGGCTTCTTAAATCCAATTTCTCTTTAAAAAATCCTCCAAGATAATCGTATATTCGTATCAAAAGCGGAAAATAAAGGCACCAGCAAAAAGGCTTTGTAACCCTTCCTTAATTATCGCGGTCATTATTTTAAATCAGTATCCAGCATCGTGGAAAGTAACGAGCGTAAACATCGATCGGAAGATGGCTGGCAGGGTCTCATTAAGCGAAGTGCACGTGCGTCGCCGAAGGCAGGCTCGACCGTCGAGTCGAGTGCTCGAGTCGCGATGCCGATCGCGACAGGGTTGCGACACCTGCGATCGTGCAATCTCGATACCGACACCACAGTATAAGTAAAAATCATACCAATTGTATCTCAGCTTCATGCGAGCTGTAAAGCCTGTCCAAGGTAGTATACAAGTATACAGAGTTGTTCAAAAATAAAATGTAACATAACTGTTGAGTTTACAAAGATTAACAACAGGAAAATTGTACTTCGAGGTCAATTTTGCTCGTCAAGGTTGTCTGCTACAAATTAAGTTTCATCCTAATGTAAAATGTTCCCACTACTGGGACCACTACACAGGTCTCCATCCTGTTTCCCTACACCGTAATCCATCACGCGAGCCCAGTGCAGACTGGTAGATGTCAAATGTCTTCGCAATTTTGGTTTTAGAACATGCCGGTTTCCTCAAGATGTTTTCCTTCACCGTTTTGAGAGCAGTGATGATGAAATAATTCACACAAAGTAAACCGGACGGGGTTCGAACCTACGACTTGTAAGTCGCGAGCCACCAATCAATGCAATTAAGTTTAAAGTATGGAATTTCAATGATATTCTCTTAGCAATGTTAATTGAAATATATGCGATGTTACGTCACTTTTGTTTACGTATTCTAACAACGATTTCTTAGTGATTGTTACGTAATCAGCTGACTTCATGAATAATATGACTTCACCAATTTATCTAAAGACTGATCAAGAGTTAAGGTAAAACAACATTGAATATATTAATTTATTTTTAGTATCTGAAGAGCAGGACGAGACTGCACTTGGGAACAGTATCATTGAGTAGAAACCGACGTATATTACTTAGTCTATATACCGGAGTCTCTGTATCACACAGCCTTAATATTCTACTAAATCTAACAACTATAGGTTATGCAAAGGAAAATAAAAATCGAAAACTTCCCCAATTTTTACATCCATCTGATTTCAAACTGCTCAAATGCAAGCGCCATAACAGTTGGAAAAGAGATTTAGATAAAAAAAAACAAGCCGATGATTGTATAAAAACACAATTTGCACTGGAAATGAAACACTAAACCACATTAGGCGCGGCCAACTGGCGCGGGACACCCCTGCACTAACTTCTCGTCATGGGATTACGAGTCCGTACCAGGGATTTAAGGTTTCATTACTCGGTTGCGGCCGTCTCCCTTGTCTCATGCCTACCCAACCCTACTTGGGAAACTCGAAGCATATACGTCATACAACAGAGAGCCAAAAATATGAAACATGAAAAGTCTATTAGGTATACGGCAGGCTGCAGAATGTTATGTGTTTACAGAATGACCGAAAATTTTAATGGAATATTTGCAATATCACATATTTGTGATGATTCTGCGGCTTCAATTACTAAACAGCGAATACGAAGATAATCTATCTGTGATATCTATACAACTAAAAACATTTATGTCACAACCATTCATAGGTAATTGATTTTTAACTGAATTTTTGTCACCGACGATAATATGCTAAAGAAAACAGATTTGAATTTTGTAGCAAAAACAATTTAAGCCACGACTATACTCATATTCATGTCTGAAAACTCGTGTACCGATAGTAAGGGATATTTTCCCCTATAGAAAACTGAAGTTATAGAGTCAAACTAGAGAGCAATGGGGAGCGAAGCGAGCCGAGACCTCTAATGTACAAATATTGCGGAGGAAATGAATATATTCGACTTTGTGCGCCCTCAATGGGGGCTGGGGGGCTAGGGGGCTCGCCAAGTGCACGTTTTGATTAAGTCGCGCCGCCATATGAATTTATGACTCGAATTCGTGTTGTCGTCAGATATTGATGGATTAGGCGACTTATTTCATGTTAATTATTCCGTTGGATTTGCCTTGTTGTAGATTGTTGATAATGTATATTTGATTGCTGAAACATCATTTAGTTTGTCAAGTAAGTGTGATGCATATATCTTTATGTAAATAGGTACCTACCAATCTAGCTGTCTATCTCTCCTGAGCCCTTCACTTTCTCCAAAATCGTTATACCTTGCAAAGTTTAAAATATCTAGCCTAAAAGATTTGATTCATAGATGAGATAAAGCTATCATAACATAACATTAGATTGCGAATGTAGCCAGTTGTTTCCATTCGATGCAATCCCGCATCCAACTCCCAAGTGTCCCGCTAATACTCCATATGGCACAACACCATGCGCAATGCATAAACAACCAAATATTCATGACCCCTAATATCACATATAACCCCTCTATCAAATACCACTTCTGTAGAACCAGAAAGAGGCGGGGCAGGTCTAGGTAAAATGGATTATTATTCTTAGTAGTTTAGGGCGGAAAAGCTGATGCAACGACATATGCATGCATTAGGGATGATGAGACAATTCGGGCATTAGTAGATCAGTCACTTAATTTGTACAACTGCTCTAGCGCCTGCTTTATAGTTCGTATTATGTTCACTAAACAATGACATGTACATATAAGGAGGTGTAGGAGCGAGGGATATAACACAACATGTTCTATTGTTGTTAGTTTTCTTACTTAGCTACTTTTCTTGTTCCAAGTACTTTTCTTTAATTTTTGCTGACTCATGGCAATCAAAAGGTTTTCAATGCCTAGGGATCTATTAAGGCAGTAAAAAGTCTCTGAATATAAGAGGCTACGGAAACCAATTTAAAAGGTAGCATTTCGGACAATGATGCTTCTTTAATGTTGTGCCGTCATCATTTATTTGCAGTAGCGCCTATGCTTACTTAGCCCACATCATCAGCAAGTTTAAAAACGCCTCCTGCCTCATACCACCTTCTCAATACATTATCTACTTATAACCTGAGTTAAAGAACAAACTCGACTATCTTTATCCCACTAGTCAGCTGGGAAAAATATGCAGTATGCATCAATCCATACATTTGCATTCATAATGCTATTCTATCGGGTCTCGTGTGACAGTCTCAGGTTCGGAGTCGAAGCTTACCGGCCGTCTGGCGCCAGTCATTGACACCTTTCCACCGTCGTCGTGTTCCTAGAGATTGGTGTCATCATTACCTACTTTATTTAAAAGTTATTTGTATGATAAACAATGCAACTCGATCTTCTTGGAAACATCTGGTGTGAAACGTGGTGCATGGTTAGGTATGTTTGTTGGTGTGGGATTTGCAATTAAAGTTCAATTGCTTTAATTGCTCTGGTCATTGAGGAGGTTCGAGTGACTGAAATTCTTACGTTAAGATTAATTGTAGAAGGCAATTTAAATAAATTCGGCCGAGAATTTAGCTACTAGTTTTGCACCTGCAGCGGTGTCCACCAGTTGCTGTGACGATGATGTTCAGACAACATGGCCCTGGATACGATGTTTAGTGTTCCACTTTATGTGGAACAGCTCGACAATAATCGACAATCGTAAGGTAGTCAAAAGGTAAATGTAGTTCGTTTGTAATGATTATGTGTTCATGATTAAGAGCTTCAGTCGAGTCCATACCTAACCAGGCCAACTCAAATTATGATCACGATTTAAGCAAGAAAAACCTTGAATCTGGATATAAAACTACAACAACAGGTATCAAGATATATCTAGAAAAGTATGTAGGTAATCCTACCTACGTGATACAAAAGTATCTAGCAGATATCAGCGGCACAAATGCAAAAATCGTACCTCTTAATCATACAGACAAGACCAAGTTATTTGCAAACAAACATATAAAGCATTTGCAAGTGACGTCAACACTGCCATGTTGATAGACATGATGAACAAACAAAAATAATTGTGCACGGTTTACAAAGTGAACATTTTTAAAGAACAATATTCACACAGTTTTCGTTTTGGCATACATATGTGATCATTAAGTAGAAAACAGTTCTACAGATGGGTACATAGTTGATAGGCATAGTTAGTATAGTCCTGGTGGCCTAGTATAGTCGTGGTGGCCTAGTATAGTCGTGGTGGCCGAGTGGTTAAAACACCAGCCTCTCAAGTATGAGTGTGCGGGTTTGATTCCAGGTCAGGCAAGTACCAATGTAACTTTTCTAAGGTTTATATACTTTCTAAGTACGAGTATATCTTGGACCCCAATGACTGATTAAAAGGTGAAGGAAAACATCTTGAGGAAACCGGGACTTTAAAAGTCTGAAATCGCCAACCCGCATTGAGCAAGCGTGGTGATTACGCTAAATCCTTCTCTGTATGAGAGGAGATCTGTGCCCAGCAGTGGGACGATAAAAGGTGATGATGATGATAGTTATTTACATTGATTCAAAATAAATTCTACTACGATTGTCGTATAGGCAATTTATAAAGCAGGCTATATCACTTGTCATCAGTAAAGACCTACCATCAAACAAGAATTAACTTCTATAAGAAATATGTTCTGTACGTGGAGGTGTTTGAGTAAAATCAGTTTGTTTGTAGTTCCCACGGCCTGCCTGCTGTTAGCACCTCGCTTCGAACCCAAGACATGAACGTAGCCTTATTAGGACATTACCATACGTTCGTCCTGCGGAAACATTAATAAAAAAGATGACCACTAGTAAGACTCTCTTTACGTATGCATAAACAAACATGCTTTTATATTGGTGACGGATAAAGAGGACAAAAACTTTACATCGCTGGTCGTCAAAAACATCAACAACAATAAATGGTGTGGATGTTAGCTACCTTACCTTTGCTTTCCCGAAACTGTGCTTGAATGTCGTCCAATAGGACAGATCTATGTCCAACAGTGGACTGCTGTAGGCTGTTTATGATATCGTCATGACACGTGTATTTTCAGCTGCCCTATAAATTATTTTTAAAAATCAATGAATTTATAAACGTTGATTAAAGTTAAGTGATATTTAAACGTCAAAAATGTATAAATTGTTAGTTTAATTTATGTACGGAGTTATTTGATAGATCTATCTGTCAAAGATGTCCGCTCCTGACGTTAATTGACGTATTTTTGGTCGCCATGTTTATAATCAAGTCTAAGCTGTCTATGGAATTTCTTAATTTGACAGGATTAAACGTTAAAAATGTTATCTTCTATCCTTTTCTTAATGAAATAGAAAGAAAAAGATGCACTTAATTTAAATAAAATTAGTTTAGTTTGAGAAGAAGCGAATCGGCGCCAGTGTCTCTCAACAGTTATAGTGGGTCATATTTTTCACTAAGACACACATGCAATTTCGCACGATTTCATTTGAAATACATCGCGTACATATTTATAGCATGTTATAAAGAGCGATGGGTGAGTGCGAGTAGATATAGACGTCATCGAGCCGGCTTTATGAACGCCTGTTTATTTGAACGGAAGCGGATCGAGCTCGTTGATGTATGGGATTTACTCGCACCGCTGCGGCATCGGAGCGCGGCGCCTGCGCAACCACGTTTAAAATACACGATTATACTTTACCGACTAGACGTTGTTGTATTGTTGACTGACAGAAGTTAGATTTCATAAATCTGGGCGTGCTATAACAAGTCGGTAATTAACAAAACATTATTTTATACATTTCTGACTGGACTTACACACAAAAAGTTAATTTAGTTGAAAAATGATGGAGTCATCAGTTTGATTTTTTTTTTTCATTATTTATATACACGCAGTAACATTATATACTTGTTATATCACAGATGCGACACATTGGCATCTATATCTGTCATTTAAATTGATAGCTATTATAAATAAATACTCATAAAAAAATATGTAAATAGTATTCTATTTTATGTTACGGCACCGAGCCATAGGAGATGGGTGTCATATCCAACAATATATCAAAAAGTATAGCAAGCAAACAAACATAATGTAGGATTTTGGATTCTTACTAACCTGCCTTGCCTCTTGTATATCATCCAAAAATGTTTTGTAATGGCAACCTGATACTAACCATTTATAGCAAAACTGATTAAGCCACAGATAATGACAATTCGTATAAACAAAATATATATGTATATCTATCTACATAATGCACTAACTATGTACCTAACAAAGACTGTGTTGTATGTATTATCAATTTTCTGTTTTAAGTAGAACCACCTGCACAGTGCAAACAGTGTAGCTATTGCCTTATCTCAAGTGGTTGATTTAGATAAACGTAAACAGGCCTTACTTCGCCTGAATGCCCTCGCAGCGTTGAAATCACCTCTCCAGACTGACGGCTGTTATCATTTCACACTCAACTCTTCACACTACTCACCAATCAGCTGCGAGTTGCGAGAAATGGCTCAAGTGCTGTGTACGGGACATAGGGACATCAACGCGCAATATGTAACCATGAAGTCTTTCAAGAAAGAAATAAAGTTTTCAGGAAAATATATACTTTTTCATGGAAATACGCGGTCAAAATGTATGTATGTAAAATCACGTACCTACTGAATCCAATCCATAGATTGTGAGTTGATTTCGCTGCAGCCCTGTATACCGCTGAGAGATCCACATTCGAAATAAGCACAAAACATAGAGTTACGTAAATTCCTACAATTTATGTTACACAATATTCAAAGTTATCTACAAACTGCTCTGCATAACATTAATATTCATGCATTTTTCAAATAGCCGCCTCGATATTCATAATTCCTATTACACTTTTTCTCATTTTTACAGGCATAAATGTGTTATAAATAATATTTTATCATTATGTTTTATTCGTATAATAAAACCTCGTAAAAACCGCAGTTTTAGATTTCACAGGGAAATGGTTTGGTGGAAGGGAAGTGTGTTGTGGTACATTTGCGATAGAATAGCCAACGAAGTGTTGACAGTCATAGGAACCTTGTCGCACTAATTTATGTGGATAATGTTCTCTTGCAATGTTTTATAGTCCAACGCCTTCACACGTGGAGGACTTGGAACGACAAGGGAAATCGTAAAAAGAAATGATATTAAAATTATATTCGTGTTAAATCTTTTTTTAGAGCCCTTTCGTAAGTTTGAAGTGATTTTGATGTTGATATGTGGTCCATAAAATATATTTTTATTTGTCTGACATTTTCTTGGTATCTCACCATAGGTAATAGAAATGTTTATCGTTAAAATTAATTTGTTCTATACGGAAATTTTGATTTGTATTGACGTTTACATATTCACAGTGCATACTAATAAAGTTATTTACAACATATTATGATCAATACAATGTTATTTATTATGCCTCTGTCATGTCAAATTAGAATAAAAATCAAATAAATGCTGAGTTGTGGAGCGTGCGCGCGCACAATGGCGCCGCCACGCGGCCGTAGCGGGCACTAACGAGCACGCGGCCTGCACACGACCTCACTTTAAGCGTTAATTAGTAAAATGTTCACGTGTTCGTTATCTAATGAACCCCTATAAGCAACGATCAAAGAAATACAGCTCAAAGTAATAAAAGCACACTAATCACCTACCTATAACTTTTAACTAATATAAAGGACTTATACCAAGTTTATAAAATAATATGTACATAATAAAAATGTTACATGTACTTTTTATTATTGTCCAAAAAAACAAGGGTTTTTTTTATCAAGTTTTATTTTTATCAGAAGCTAATGTTTAATTTAACCTTCTCGTATATCTGGCCCTGTGGCGCAACGGATAACGCGTCTGACTACGGATCAGAAGATTCCAGGTTCGAATCCTGGCAGGGTCGTAAAATTCTTTTTCTATTTTCTTTAATTTTTTTTTATATCACGTAATATAAAATATTATCGTTAAAATGAACCGATTTACTCAAAAAGTATTTAAATATCTATACGGCTATCCAAATTCACATAACTTTTATTTATTTTTTCAATACCAAAAATATCTACGTGTGCCGTTTATTTCATTGTCCCATGTGACTAAAATGCCTTGTACGTAATAATATCCTCCTTGAGCGTGTGCCTCCGTCTTGACTTATTGATCGGCCGTTCGTCTCGCGTCCCCTCCTCCGCGCGAGTCTACCTCCCCGATGTATGGCGAAAATAATGAGCCTCTTGTTATTCGCTTGACGACCTCCTCAGGCTCCTCACGAAATATATGGATGTATACTAAAGTTTAGTACTTATCATATCGCATATTTGTTTAAATTTTAGTGTAGGTAATTAATATTTTCCTTTTCCATGAAAAAAAACTAATAATTTAAGTATATGATAATATATGATGATCAATCAATTTATAAAATCACAAACATATCTTTTTTACTTATTTAAAGTAAATGATAATAATAGAACTATAAAAAAACGAGTGTGCTTATGACCACACGACTGAAGTGAAACTTCTTTCGCACCATCTGTATGTATATATATATATGTGTGTACAATATATACATGTATACACATATACATATATTAATTTTCTATAAATATTTAAATTTATTTCATGCTTTCATTTATAAATTAATATTTTTGCATAGACCTCCAATTTAAAAAAAAAAAAGTGGATTCCCTCGGGGCCAAAAGGTCGGGCTCTTCCTCCTGAATCAGGGGACCCCAAACTCGGGTAGTCCACGACCTCTGGTTCCCGAGATAATCCACGGGGGGGTGACGTAACTAAAGGTTAGATTTCGTGGGGTTGCGGGGGGTAGGGGGGAGAGGGGTGAAGGGGAGAGGGGGAGTGGATTCCCTCGGGGCCAAAAGGTCGGGCTCCTCCTCCTGATTCAGGGGACCCCAAACTCGGGTAGTCCACGACCTCTGGTTCCCGAGATAATCCACGGGGAGGTGAGGTAACTAAAGGGTGTCGGGGGGGGGGGGGGGGGGGGGTAGTAGATTCCCACGGGGCCAAAAGGTCGGGCTCTTCCTCGTGAATCAGGGTACCCCAAACTCGGGTAGTCCACGACCTCTGGTTCCCGAGATAATCCACGGGGGGGTGAGGTAATCAATGAGGGGGGTCGGGGGGTGGTCGCAGCGTCATGTTCTCGAAGAAATTCATAGTTCTTAATCAATCAAGGTACTTAGCTTAATAATTGAGCTTATGAGGCTCGAAAGCAATTTGTACTTTGTGTCCAATTATCGTATTGTGACGATATCTTCAAACTTCTATACTTTCAATTATATCAGAAATGTTCAGCAAAAATATATAAAACAATATAAAGGCCAGAACAGAACGAAATTTATAAATTATTTGTGCTCTTAGGTAATCAATTGTTAACAAATCTTAAAAAGATCCAAAAAATATATATTGCCTTCGGCGAGATGCGAACTCACAACTTCATACACGACATGTCACGCAATATTTACATGGGCCAACTCCTTGTTTGTAGTACAGACGAAATAGGACTATACTCTGCTTCCGTTCGCCTTGCCCGATTTTTTTTGCTTCATTTTTCGTAACGCTTACGCGAGTTTACTCCCCAAGTCAAGCGTGCCTAAAGAAGTTTCACTTCAAAAAAACAGTTGAGAATATGCATTTGGGACTGCCATATACACAAATAGGCCCATAATTTTAACGAAAATAGAAAATCAATCATCATTAAAATCAGATAACACAAACACCTGCAAGTGTTATAGCGGTAATATACACTGAAAATAACATAACATATTAAAAACAGAAAGAAAAAATATTACGACACCAGGCAAAAAGTTAAAGTCGATAAAAGTGTTGGTCGACGATGACTTTACAGCGACACAGCTTATCTTCCAACAGCCGAGTGTCAAAATATTTGACGAGCTTAGCGTAGAGCTAAACGATAGTCGAGCTCCAAATATAATCAACTCGACTCACACGTTTTGTAGAAACAGAATGTTTTTGCTACACTTAATGGTTTTTCTGGAATGTTTCGCACTTAGCTTAAAATAATATGGACTGAAACATCTTCCCACAGTGTAGCAACACTACTTACTTGGCTAGATCAATGACCATTCAGATTAAGTACAATAACTGTGCATAGATTTCGCTTACATAACAATTAATATATGTAGGTATGTTTTCGAAATTCATTTATGGGTTAATTTTACGGTTTTTTTTTTTGTCTATATAGTGAAATTGAGAAAAAAAAAGGAAAATACGATGGGACCAACGGCTTAACGTGCTTTCCGAGGCACGACCAGACCAATGCAAATATTCACATTCACACACACGCGCCTCCTAGCGCAGCGGCCGCGTTCGCTACCGCTACACCATGGAGGCTGTCTGCAGTGCATAATATCATCATCATCATCATCTCAGCGTTAATCCCAGTCGCATCCGAAGCCTTTTTCCAGCTCTGGAGTCTGGGGTCCGCTTTACCAGTCTAACTGCTGATTTTGGCGTAACTTCGACATTTTCCGTGAAGCGACTGCCGTCTGACCTCCACAACCCGAAGGCGATATCAAAGCAGTGCAGTTAGACCAATTGTTGGACTTTTGAGGGCTCCAACAACCCGTAACGACTGCCATTAGATGTTCGTATGGCAACCGGGACCAACGGCTTAACGTGCTTTCCGAGGCACGACCAGACCAGTGCAAATATTCATATTCATGCATACAAATATTTGCAATGCGCGGGGATCGAACCCGCGCCTCCTTGCGCAGCGGCCGCGTTCGCTACCGCTACGCCACGGAGGCTGCTGTTTGTTGGTAGCTAGGTATAAGTCGATTAAAAACAAAGCCATCTAATAATTAAGAGCATGGCATGTGTTCAACCGCACTCCAGTTGCCTCCTGCAGTGCATAATATATTCAACACAATTAAGTATAAACCTTGCAGACATGGTTGATATGGGCTTTTATTCTGGGAATACAAAATTGAATCCGGGAAAAGGCACTGGGAAAGTGTAACCGCATGTGGCCGGCTTCATTTATTTACCTACCTACCTGCCTAAAACTATAAAACACTGCTAGCCGCACGCCAGCTATTCGTCGCTTTTTTCAGTTCAGTTTCAGTTACATAATATGTCATAATATAAATCATGAATACTTACTTAAAGTAAGAGTAAAATTCGGTGTATTTAAACCAGCAGTTCCCACAAACGGACGTACCATACGTTATCTGCGACCGGGCTATTTTAGTAAGCTTTATCAATTTGGGGTCAAGAGCGCGCCTTCCGGCTGATAACAGTGCAAGATAAGCACACCCGAAATCGTCACAGCATCCCTAACATGTATATTTATGACCTAAAAATAACAAAAAAGCAACCGATTCCATATCAGAGAACATTCTGTCAGAACTGCTTTTTATAGAGCCACGCGATAAGATACTTCAGATTTACTTATTCAACATTCACTGTTAGGTCGTGTTGAGATCATAATTTTTTGTTGAATATTTGTCTCCGATTTTTTTTCTTTTATATTTTCTTAGCTTTTAGTTGGACGGCGTTATGTGTACCGCAAACATCCTGGCCATGTACAAATATTGGTCCACCTCGGCAGTTGTCAGTCTGTCACACAGCAACGGACATCGCAGACACGTGCTAAATAAGTACGTATCTTCTATAAACTCATGTGTTTGATTGAGGATAACCTTTATTTCCTTCATTTGTCAGTAGATCTGGTTAAGAGAAGAAAAAAGCCTTTAAATGAAAAAAATTAAGTGAAAACCTTAAAGTGAGTGCAGCTGAAGAAAAAAAACAATATTGCAGCTACTATATTGCTATTTAACTTAAGATTGTGAAGTATCTAACAAAAGAAAGTATGAAGATAATTATCGCATTATCCAACCATTTGTACCGTGCAGATAATTGTCGTGTCGTGTAGAGTTGACAGCGAACAAGTGTCCGTTTGCGCAAGCGCACAGCCACAGACACCCCAGATCGAGAGCCGTTCAACTCTCAAGAGCGACGATGCGCAAATCATTCGATTTGCAATAAGCATTCACACCCGAGTGTATTATATCCGTGTCGAATGATAACTTATATTCATAGCGTATAACCAAGACGAAGAGTTGTTTAGTATCATTGCATATTAATGCGCTGTTAGGACCAGATAAAACTTCGGAAAATACAATTTGAAAACATTTGTCTTTTTAATAAGCATTACAGCAAAATAAATTTATGTAAAAATCAACATTTTTATCCAAGATCAATAATTATGTACAATATATAACCGTTACATTAATAGATTCATCTTTGGGGATCATCAACCCAAGCCTCCCATATCATATCGGCCATTCGTCTTCATTCAACCATAGCCAAGAAAGGATGACTAATACTTTGACTCGCTGTCGGGTTGCTCGTGCGGCAGGTATAAATATAAATGATTTAATTTAATTTAACTAAAATAACTAACCCCTGATAACTTGATAAGTTAATGTTGCACTAACCATTGGACCATTGTTCTCAATTAAATACATAAATAAATATTATTATTATTAGCAAGTGTATACGATCGCAATAATGTCAGACAAGCACTCAATGGAAATATTAATCAGAGATGGCTTTCATAGTACGACAAGCGTGTCGTCATTACCCACTGCACTATCGTCGTGATTCGCTCCGCCCGCCCTGAGGGCCTTAAAAGGGAAAATCGAGGAGGGAAGATAACACACCCACTGTATAAAGACCTCTCGTCATCCCATAGCTTACTACAAACAAGATAATAAACAGGGTTCTTCTAAAATTTGTCAGAATTGAAGGGGATGAAACAGTAGTGGTGGTGTATATCCCAGATTTGTTTTTGATGACTGGTTTTATGGCTGCGGCGTATTACTATAAAGAGCAACAAAGACATTATAATAAAATGCTTTTAATATTAAGGGCACGCAATTTTTTAAACACATTAAAATACCTATAGCTTTTTAAGTTTATGATATTAAAGATTATTTCTTTCTTTTATTACTTACTGTTAAGTGAATGAGATAATAGTCCCGATTGTCTTGTTCACAAACTAAACTAATTTTATGTTCAGTTCATCTTTCTCTATTTCATCAAGAAAGGGACAAAAGATAAATATTAAATTAGTCCTGTCAAATTAGTCAACTTCAACTTCAACTCTTGATCAATGGCCCTTGTGGAAGAGACACTACAATTTTACCAATAACATGTGCGAACTGTTAATAAACCATCAAACCATTAAAAGAGGCGGTGACCACTAAGTTTGTTACGGCCTTTCTTCTTGGGGTAGTTAGATCTAGGAAACGCCAACCTTATCCAGTGTTTAAAATATGCCTAACATGTAAAATTCAAATTCAAATTCCAAAATTTTATTTCGGATAAAATACTTATATATCCATATAGTGTTAGTACAAGTAAAGGTTAGCCTAATGTTAGTAATAAATTCATTAAAGTGGGTCTTGACTTTTATCCACCTATGTAAGAGGGGCTAGTCCCACCGGTCTGAAAACACATTCAGGATGCCATTGGAGGAAGACCGCAAGATCACGGCGAACCCGTCGACCCTCGCCTCCGCGAACATGACTGACGCGCTACAGCGCCACGGCAACCCCAAGAGCACCCTGAATGCGTTATTATACTGTACGATACTAAAAATCATTAATAACAGCCAAATATTAAACTGTACAAACAACCTCAAAATAATCAGCTTCTCATGATTGAGATAGACCAATTTGTACAACCGATTCTTATGCCTTTCCCAACCTAAGGTGTATGTAATCGCCGAAGTGGCAACAGCTGCCACTTCGGCGTCTATCGAAAGGTCGAAATCTACCACGTTGGTAATATGCGCACGACTCCGACAATAGATCGGTTGAGATTAAAAAGAAAAGATCGTTAAAGGTTGACACGAAGAACATACTTAAAGTCACGCCTTAAATCATAAATGCAGGGACGATAGCAGGTCAAGCTAATCGAAACTGTCAAATATTCCCAATAAAGCTTGAGCCTTAATGCTTTATTGATAAAGTTCAAAAACTAATTAAAAAAATATTTACAGATTGTAGTAGCTTGATGTGCTGTCGTCTGTACCTAAGAGAAGGGTTTTCTTACTAGCTTTAATTTTATTAGCACGAGTGAGGTCATAAGATAGTTGCATTTAGCAAATGATGGATGCCAACTTGTTTTTGGTGATGCTTTTTAATAAGCTAAATATAAACACATTGGTCGGTTGGTACAGACGACAGCACATCAAGCTGCTACAATCTGTCAGATTTCTTTATTAGATTATCAACTTCATCTCTAAAGTATGGGTAGCAAGCAAGCTTAAGGTTAATTGGGAATTTTGGACAGTTTCGGGTAACTTGCTGCGGTTGTCCGTACGTAATATTCTTAGTGACGTCAAAATTATCTGAGTTTTAATTATGTAACTTGCCAATTATCGTTGTGCCTTTGCCTAAATATTTTGAAGTCGGCGTCTAATCTAACCAGCACCCTAATTGCCATAACACACTATTTATTAGTATCAATTGGAAACATTTTGAAGCATATTGCTAATCCATTGCTCTATATGTTTAAAAATATGTCTGCTCAAGAACATTAATAGCGCAATGAACGTTGTTGAACAGTCAAAATGAAACCCATTGCTACTACATTGTTGTGTGTTTCGCAATTACGTTACATATACTGAATATCAGTATCTTTCTTTCTCATCTTAAGCCTGGGTAGACAGACGGCAGAACAACTCAAAGACCTAGAGACGTAAGATTCATTAATAATAGGTTCTACCATATATTGTATAATACCCAGATTACCTGATCATTACAAGCACATCGTGAAAGAATAGGAACACGTGAATTCAACCCCTCAGTCACGAGACACGTGCAGTGCACGCTCATGTTATCTTAGCACGTGGCTTCTTGCCTATCGATTTTTGGAGGAAACATTGTCAACCATTTCCTTTTACTGTTGTGCTTAGTTACGAAATTGCACAACAAAGGATTTAAAATCGTCACCGCTAAACGGGTTTTTTATTTATTTAGAAAATAAATTAACAACTTGAAAGAGAACTATACATATACATAACAAGATATTAGTAAAAGGAACTTATTCAATACGCTACGTAACATAAGCTTTCTTATAAACAAAAACTACATATACAATACAATGTTTTATTGCACACTGGAAATACATAGCAAAAAAAATACATGATTTCTAATTAATCTATGTATACACTTATTTGAGATGTAAACGATCGAACGAACGAATAGAAACGTTTTTGTTGACACCAACTAGTATGTTTGTAATAAAATGAAACAAGAATGATCAATTTAAACAACATTGCATATAACAATAGGAATGTTTCCTGGGTTAAAAAAAAATTGATTCTATTTAGTCCGTCATTCAGATTATAGAAACGTATTGGATACGTATATTTTGTTTTATCAAATCAATAAACATTGACAAATATAAAATGCATCAAAGATCAGGAGTGGTGGCTGGTGACGTCACTGCTCGCTAAAAAGTGTAGCATGCAGTGACGTCACAAAGGTTTTCAACGCACTGTTTCTCCTTAAGTTTTTGTTTAGATGAAAAATAGATGTATTTTTTGGAAATCTGACTGACGGACTAATAATTTTTTTTAGTCAACTACCCTATTGAGGATATATACTACGTCACGTTATAAACCAACAACAAATGTACTGACTGCGTAGAGCGGAAATTGACGCAAGTTCCGTATCGGCACGTGTACTTGCTTCCGGATTTCCGGTCTTGTACCGAAAATAGACGCGGGGTGTAGTGAGAATTGTGGGAAAAACTTATCGACTTTTCTAATCTTTTGTGACTGCCTATAAATTGAAAGCATGTTTTATTACACATTTCATTTTAATCTACCTACTCGAGAAACTACTTCGAATAACACCTGTTTTATTTGTAAATGTGGTTTTTCCGCTGTTAAATAAATGTATTGACTAGTCTTGCGCTTTCTAAGAACAATTTGCTTGCCGGCTGACACATACTGAGGCATAAATGTAGGTAAAATATAATTTCCCGAGATATTTATGGACACATAATTTTACGCACAGAACATACTTATCTATTCCGTGATATTGTGTGAACTCTTAATTCGTATTTTCTATAATTATAAACTAGTGCTTAACCTTGATTCCGCCTGGCGGTAAGCAGTGATGCAATCGTTGGTGGTAAAGCGTTCTTATTTATTAAGAACCTATTCACTCAAAAAAACTGAGTGATTAATTAGGAAGGAAGACGGCAGTTGAGCGTGGTGATGCAATGTTAAATCAACAAAACGACCAACGATGCCGC
This sequence comes from Sesamia inferens, assembly GCA_037179545.1. NCBI lineage: Eukaryota > Metazoa > Arthropoda > Insecta > Lepidoptera > Noctuidae > Sesamia > Sesamia inferens. The sequence goes on from CM073939.1 coordinate 12,380,272, forward strand.
GACAGAGAGAGGTTGATCTGGAGATCCTACGCGACCAAACTCCCGACCCAACAACATTTGGCGCATCGTACCCAACATACATTGCAACACAAAAGACCCGGTATCATGCCGAACACAACGAATCGCTTGGCGGCAAGACTTTGTCTGGTGGGTGGCAACTTCTGCCGGCAGTCAATGTTATGGCCCACCACCGAGATAAATTTCGTAAACTATACCTTGCAGTTTTATTCTTCTAATAATGACAGCCCAGTTTTTCTATCCAATGACTACTAAGCATTCACAAACTCAAAATTATGAAAATATAATTATTCACTATTCGTATTGTGACGACTTCGATTGAAACAACCTTTTGCGAGCTCAGTCTAGACTGTAAAGTACTTAGATAAAACATAATTAACTCTGTTCTAATAGCTATCATAAAACAGGATCTTTAGTACATCTTACAGTAAGTATATCTCATAGGTCTCCAAAGCCTGGAGGAGAGGCGTTGGTAGCCAGCCTGTCGGTGTTCTATATCATGCGTTTTGGAGAGTGTGCGCGGAAATTGCATGACTTAATACCACCATCTTCATTACGTTCCATGATCAGACGACCCGTCGTACGGCGAGTATCCAACCTTACGTTATTAACAGCACTACGATCCGGGCGAAGGGTTTCGCCTCCTCTTTTATACCGCGTACACCGAAAGACTGGAACAATTTGCCAGCGGCGGTCTTTCCCTCTGACTACAATTTAAGTGTTTAAAAGCCAGTGCTGAATAGGCTCTTAATAACAAGCGCGCTTTACCATCAACAATTGCATCACTGCTTATGCAATGTTGGATGTCGCCTTCGAGTTGTGGAGGTCAGACGGCAGTCGCTTCACGGAAAAAATTGAAGTTTAGCCAAATCAGCACTTAGACTGGTAAAACGGACCAAATGGCATCACTGCTTACCGTCAGACGGGATGGCGGTCAAGCACTAATTTATAATATGTATTTAAAAAAATCTTCTTGTACAATCTTAACTGATTGTAGCGAAATAAAAATCGTGCCTAGAGATAATTTATGTCAAATACATTGAGTGGACCACCTTTGTAAGATCGTAAAAGTAAAATTATTGCATGTTATATAAAGAAGGTAGCCTTATATTACATTTTCTTTATCTCACATGATGAGTCGTGAAAGCAATAAAAAAGCAGTCAGAAAAAACATGTGATGGTTTCCTATCATGTCCCATGTTAAACGATAAAGTCAATGACGCTTGCGATGGGCCGGGCGGGGTGAGGGTGTCCCCGGGGATGTGCGTAGCCAAAGGGTTGATGATTGAGCCTGATGTAAGCAAATATTGCAAAGAATACAACATAAATCTACGAGAAAGCCAAACAAACAGTAAAAGGATAAACTTTACTAACGTTCTTTATTGAATCTTCTCAACAAAAGAAAGAACGTACCGTTGTTTTTAATCAATACATCAAAAATAATAACTGGGTTCTTTTAAAAACTCATATTTTACTTACATAAACGACAAATAAATAGTTAGGCACTTAATCCGTAAACATTTTGCAAAACTTCTGTAACCATAAAATTCAGCAACTGGTAACATCACGTCTTTTATTTTCCATATCGTTCCAAATTGACACTTGGCTATTTGCAAACGTGCATTATTGACGCTTGAAATGCTTACAACGTTTTCCACTCGGCCCGAGTCGGATCGTGTCGGCCCGACTCGGCTAAATTACGTGAAACGTGCTCGCAATTCACAAAATATCCGCCCTGCCCTTTCCTTAACAGATTACACCAAAACACATTTATGTATAATACCCGTAAAATGTAACTGCATGTTCATTGAATACATTTCGTCGATACTTTTAAACTGAGTGAAAGAAAGACTTAAATTTTTATGAGAGAATAACAGAACTTTTATACATATTTCCACAAGTCAAGACACAATCACTACGTTTCTATCGGGGATACCTCGAAGCCAATAAACTACAATTTTAATCCCAAAATCAATAACATTGTATGAGCTAGTCTCCACCTATCAATTATTATTTGTAAGTATCCCGTATCGTCGATTCAATCAATTAATTAATCTAATTTAAACGAATCAACGGCATAAATCATAGGGACGAGCCCGTACAACTTAGCCAGCTGTCTGCCGCGCCAATCCAATTTAATAAAAAGGTTTCCCATAGAGCATGTTGCTTAGTTTACAAATAGCCCCCCTTCCCCCCTGTCGTTGTTTGAGCGATGAAAATGCACGTGCGGCATTATTGCGTATAGCAATCGATGACGCGACCACGGCCGTGTGATACAACTTTCTTTGGTTTCACTTTGTGGTTGTAACAGCACATAGTTTGTTACACATTACGATATCTTCGTTAAGATAGGTCAGTTTGTTAAGCAGATGTCTTTGATAACACTCCACTTATGAGGACGAGAGACTTAATTTCATTGCAGTGAAATTAGAAATGTGGAAAACCTACTGTATTCTGTAACGTAAGCTTAAAACTTTAAGAAGTTTAAACACATTTCAAGTTCTGCTGTTATGTAAGTTCGTTATGAGTTCTTATAACATTATATTACTAATTTATCAATTAGTTTTTCATTTATATTTCACAAATGCCGCAGTAAAACAAATGCCGTTCATTGAACATCAAAGTCAAATAAAGGGACCATATACTCTAATTTAGAGTTATGTACATGTTTTATTAAATATATCGGGATATATTTGCCTATAAAGCTGACTAGGGTGGGAAAAAGAAGGGTGCTGATTAAGTTACGTGACATGCGCGCGCCAATTTGTATCGGAGACTTCGCCCTCCGAGAGCACACGACACCATCAGCAGAATTACATTACTAGCCGTAATTAAATAGTCCTTGTTTTTATAGGAAAACATGGCGCGTTAACTGTAAAGAAACACGCACGTTACAAACAGCTCTAATGACATTGTAAATATTTGGTATTTATTTTGGTATGCCATTAAAATATACATGTTTCGTGTTAGGAGCAAAAACGTACTTTTTAACCTAGCTATATATCGACAGCCTCTCTGGCGTAGCAGTAGCGAACGAGGCCGCTGCATAAGGAGGCGCGGGTTCGACCCACGCGTAATGCATGAATATGAATATTTGCACTGGTCTAGTCGTGCCTCGGAAAGCACGACGAACATCTAATGACAGTCGTTACGGGTTTTTGGAGCCCTCAAAAGTCCAACAATTGGTCTAACGATATCGCATGCTTCGGGTTGTGGAGGTCAGACGGCAGTCGCTTCACAGAAAATGTCGAAGTTTAGCCAAAATCAGCGGTTAGACTGGTAAAGCGGACCGCAGACTCCAAAGCTGAAAAAGCTTCGGATGCGCCTGGGATTAACGCTGAGGTGATGATGAGACAAGGTTATATATAGGTTTAACTCAGTTAAAAACTACACATTGTTGAACGTGACTCCGAAGCTTCTTCTTCCTGTCTAATCAAAAACAGAAAGATAAACAATACACTAATCAAAAGTGAAATCATGACGGAAAAGTCGATAAAACAAAATTGTGTAATACAGCGTCTACTCGTGGCGCCTTCTTCATTATAGATCATACTAAAAGCTTCTCTCAGCAGTCCGCTCCTAATACACTCCTTACTGTAAACAATAACATTGGAAACTTTTTAACACGTCATAGTACATACTCTCTTTATACTATTAACGTAAGCAAACGAGGCGAATAATTCAACGTGTTGTGAAAATATACACATGCACGTGCAACGTTTGGTTCAAGTGTAAACTCTAATTTTATTTAGTTTACCAATTTAGACGGCGGTTGTCCAAAGAATGACGAATGCACTCCGTGTCTGCCAATTAACGTTCGAGAACAAAAAGTATAGCCCGAAATGGATATTTGTGGACTGGTATTTAATCAAGATGACTTTTAAAGCTGCGGTTATAATTAACGTCACCTTTTGTAACGAAACAATATTGTTTGTGCTCGAGATAAACCATAGAACATTCTAAATGTGGTTCCACAAGTTTGTAATGTGATACCATAATATGGCCGACTCATCTTCTGTCCAGCCGTTTTCTAAGTAATTTCATTTTTTTAATATACAGAGTGGTGCTGACAATACGACAATAAATGAAAACACGAACAATGCTGGTTCATAGAAATAATCCTAAACCACAGAAAAAACCTAGCATCAAAAATAAAAAAATAAAAATTTCTAACAAACTAAATCGCATAAAATTGCAAACGGAATAGAACAAAAAAAAATATCCTTTAAAAATATTGGTTCACTGACCTCCGATCGGCGACAGCGCGATCGTGTATCGACTTGCTTTTCTCGCGCTATTATTATTAAAGTTTGGTACGGCAGAATCTGGCGGTCATTAACCTGTAAGCGCTTCCTTATCAACATGTACATCATGTAGAAAATATGAAAAATGAAAAATAAATTCCTGTGACTAAAGTAATGGACATATTTATATGATTTTTTATGGGTAGACTGAGAATGTGTTGAGGTACACGATGTTTAATTTATTGTCGTATTGTCAGCACCACTCCGTATATCTACAGTTGATAGGAAAAGCATTATAATAGTCACAATTCTATAATTGTGCCCGACAGGGTCTATGACACAGCATAGATAATGTAAAAGAGCGCTGGATTTTTAATGTTTTACTAAAAATAGTGACTTTAATACTTTTTTTTTTTTAATTGTAAACCAGTGCTTAATCGGAATCCTGCCTGATGCTAAGCAGTGATGCAGTCATGGATGGTACAGCGCGCTAGTTTATTAAGAGTTTATTCAGTCTAGACTTGAAGACACTTATATTATAGTCAGACGGAAACACCGCCCCTGGCAAATTGATTCAGTCAGTCGATGTGCGCGGTATAAAAGACAAGACGAAACGCTTCGTCCAAATTGTAATGGTGTCAACAACTCGGAGATGGGGTTATTAAGTCATGCAATTCCCGCGCACCCTCTCCAAAATGTATCCTATAGAACACCGAGAGGCTGGCTATTCTTTGCCTATGTTGGAGCATAGGCAAAGAATAGCCAGCCGGCCTCCAAAGACTGGAGTCTTTGGAGGCCGTTTTAAAGCTGAGTCGCTAATTAGCCATTAAAGTTGCCAGATGGCATATTGCTGCACCAGCTCAAATGTGGCAGCAGTACTCTATGCACGAACGGACCTGAGCTTTTTATAACATTAGAATGTCCAGGTGTGAAGTACGCCAAGTTTCCTGGCTTGGCTTTGGACTCAATGAACCGCCCAAAGTTTAAGTTTGATAAAATGTCAACTCCCAAAAGCTGAAGTCAGTCGGTGCACTCCAAGAATATATTTAGTAAGTTACAGAATTTAATTTAAGAATTATAAAAACATTGTTTTATTAAATTATATGCATTTATGTATTTATTTAGTAGCAAAGTAGTTGCAACTAGGTTACATAGGTTAGTTGTCTTCCCATGTAACCGGATGCAAGTGAGCACCGTTGCTTTATGGAGCCAATTATAATCTATCTGACCTCCACAACCAGTTACTAGATAATATAGTACCTACGACTATACTTACTCCTTAGTAAGAGTGGGCTATTCCAATTTTGGGCTAATTAATTCGACAAACTTTCCTAATTTTCCTTAACTTTTATTCAATTTACATAATTATGTAATTTACTAGTCAGATTCTTTGATTGAAGTCACTCAACCAATGAAACCATTCCATAGATCTTAGAGCTGATTATAAAATTAACAAATATCGTATGTGTTTCATCTGTCTGTCAAGTTGCTTGTACCAAACGGTTATCCAAACAGCGAGGGCGTGCGGCGACGGCGCCGGCCGCGAGATTATGATCGCGCGAGGATAGTGATTAATAGCGAACTAGCGCGTGCGCAGGACATTCAGGCGTGTGTGCCTCGAATTTGTGAAGATGCTACGTTAAGTATAATTAGAAGATAATTTGTATAGTCATTTGTGTCCGCAAAGCTCACGTTTTTCCGCAATGAAAAAAATAAATAAATAGAAAGTTGTCTTTAAGATTTCGTATGGACGTAGCGTAGCGCGGTATTGGTAGGTACAAATATCAATTCCTGACTATTTTCAGGAGTATTTTTTGCGAAATCATAGACTAACTAACAGCTTAAAATATGTTTTATGTTATTCAGATAGTTTTCATGGTTTCAATGACTACAAATCAAGGACCTGGAAAAGAAAGGATTACATAGAGCGCAGGCAAGTATATTTCCATAATTTTCCATGTTCTTTACAGTAACACTATTGCTCATAGTAATGAATAACAAATGCGAGCGGTGCACAAGTTCCAAGTAAATAAATCACGGCGCCCGCGCAGCCGTTCGGCGTCGTGTCGGCGTCACCGCGACGTTCTCCGGAGACTGCCACACGTCCAAATGACTCACTCGCTTGACGAGCTTCAGATTCTTAAGAATGTACTGATGATAATTACTGCTCCTATATGATTCAGATTACTGAATAAAAGTTCACCTGTGACTGTCTTATCTCTGGTATGTATGATGACTATCAATGAGTCATGCGAGTGGGATAAGTAGGTACTCCTACCCCCTACCCTATTGTACTAATATTATAAATGCGAATGTTTGCGAAGATGTGAGGATGTTTGGTACTATTTCATGCAAAACCTGACCGAATTCGTATGTATGTATTCGATTATAAACTTGCTGTATGGCAAAAATGCCATACAGCAAGTTTATAATCAAGAATAATACATAGGATATTTTTATACCGATATTCCGGGATCGAAACTTACGTACGCGAATGAAACCGCGGGACGCAGCTAGTCGTTTAAAATACAGTATTTATGATTCATTTGATGCCTTAACGTTGACTGTAACTGTACACTATAGTATAGAACATTATTTTTTTTATGCGAAACTCGAGACATTTTTAAGTAAAGAATCTATGTACAAAATTTCAAAAATATATCATGAAAAACCACAAAGTTATGATCCTACTTGGTTGTCCCAACAAAAATATGGTCAACGAACCGATTTCGTATAAACAAAAAATAACTTTGCATACAAAGTACACACATCAAAAGTGTCTAAGGATCGACATACATTTTTGCAATAACTTTTCTCCTGATTGATATTAATTAAAATTTTCTTTAAGGATTCATCAAATAAAGTGTTTTCGTTTGTCACAGTAACGATAAACCAAGTCACCTTTGCATTAATAAAGAAATTTGCCATTTTCCTAATAAAGGGATATTTGACATTTGAACCACTAACACAAAAGTTCGAAAAAAAGACTGAAATAACAGTTTTCTCTAAAATTTTATTGGGTAACTTAAACAATTAATAATCCGTGTTTCTACCGCGAACACTAACAACACAAGAACATCGGTTTGGCATACTCAAAATGAGTTCATCCAAATCACGCTGTGGAATGGCCGCCCATGTTCGTTGCAACAACAAAAAAAGGTCTTCTTGCGACTGGATACCCTCCATATTCGGCAGAGCTCTTCTCTGTAGCATATCCCATGCATGCTCAATCGGGTTCAAGTCTGGCGACTGAGCAGGCCAGGGCAGGACATTGATGTTAGCTGCGGCGAGAGTCTGTCTTACAACTCTTGCGGTGTGCGGTCGTGCATTATCATGCATTAACTGAAATAAGGGACCGATTTGCACTTGTAGAGGAACGATGACGTCTGATACAATCGTCTCAGCATAAATTTGAGCGTTGAGGTTGCCTCTGATCCAAATCAACTCAGTTCTTCCGCCGATCCAAATACCCGCCCATACCATGATGGTTCCACCACTATAAGGATGGACTTCCTGGCAGGATTTTAATCGCTGTTGGCGTCCAGGGGTTCTCCAGTGTCGTATACGTTTTGTATCCGGTCTCATACCAAAACGAGACTCATCAGAAAAGCACACGAAACGCCATTGTTCTTCTGCCCAATTTCTGTGTTCAAGAGCCCATTGATATCGAATCCTACGATTGTGCATTGCTATAGGTGGTACCCGTAGCGGTCTTCGGGAATGAAGGTTCACTTCATGCAAGCGGTTTCTGACTGTTTGGTCGCTAATTAAGTTCCCTGAAGAGTGATGAAGCCTCACGGCTAACTACATGGCGGTTATTGTTGGAGCTCTTCGAGTTAAGATTTGAATGTATCGGTCTTGTCTCCGTGTGGTGCAGCGATACCGTCCTCCATGGCGCTCAGCCACGGTACCAGTGCTTCGGTAACGTGTCCAAAGTCGACTGATAACACTCTGACTTGTATTCAGAGCTAAAGCCACAGTACGTTGCCGGGAACCAGCTTCTATCATTCCCACGGCTCTGAGCATTTCTTCCCTGCTTAAATGACGTCGCCGCTCCATAATAACGTTGGTTTTAATCAGTAGTAGGGAAACAGTAGCACTAATAATGTCTTCAATGCGTTGTATGTTTTTATAGGGAAAATATTGACAGCTGATTTTCATCTTTTACTCGAATTTGATTCACAGTTCCTGATTCAAATTATGAAAAGCACCAAAAAGGATCCATATAAATTTATAAAATCATAAATTTATTACAAAGCCACATCTCAATCTCAAGAAATCCGCATAAAAATGCTTGATCCCTAGACACTTTTGATGTGTGTATTTTGAATATAGTTTGTTCAGAATAAGCAACTGAAACGAATCCAATAATTTTTACACCATGTTATATTTTTCTCAAATGTAAATCAAAAATGTTGCAGTGTGGTTACCGAGCACACAACACAGATTCACAGCGGATCAGTGTCCAAAAAAAAACGTTGTATATTGAAAAGATGACGTAAAAGTAAATGTACCTGAACATGAGACTCTCTTAAAGCTTTTGGGTACTTCAAATACTAACACAAAAATAGACAATTTACCTACAGCCAATCAGTAGAAAAACAACTTCTCATCTGTCACATTTAGCTCTACAAGTCAATGCTCGCCAACTAATCAAACATTTCAATCACTCAAACAGTCATGTCATTGATTTGATACTAATCCAACCACTTTATATTGATATGTACCTTTATTTATAAACGTGTAACGCTCAATTAAACAAGCAAAGCCGTTGGATTTCCATGACTAATACCAACATTGGTACCCCGACAGCGACATTTAGTAACAATTGTGTCCTTTATATTTGATAACGAGAGATTCCAAGTATTGCAAAGCCATAAGGTTTAGAGTTGAAGAGAGAACACGACTGATACTCGTTCTGCGTCGATTCACATATAAGGTATTGGCTACATCGTGTAGATGTAGCGTTCAGATGCACTTCCACTGATTTCAATCGAACTTGAATTATTGTCGGTCACTAGCACTATATAATTTCGAGCTAACTTCAATAATGTTTTCATCTATGTTATCGAAAACTTTACATATGCCAAGATTTTGTAATCTGTAAGTACTTGTTTCTTCATCAATGAAATAACTAATTCTAATAAAGTTAAAATTAAAAATAATAAAATTGTATTTTCTCTTATAATTACTGCTCTCTGTTTCTAAATTCAACTAGCACCCGCGTAACAAATTATTACTATCCATATGAATCATTTTGAAATATATTGCGCTCCATATTATGTTCGTGTGTCTTCTCAACTACGTAAATAATGCAGTGAATGTTAAAAACTGTCAAAATGAAAACCAGTGCTACTGATAGTGCGTTACGCAATTACTAGGCGCGTTCCTTCAATCTAATTTTTGAGATATCATAAACTCAGTGCGACTAATTATATATTGCTACAACATAGTTCAGATAATACAAGAGCCAACGTAGCAGCCTACGAAAAGCGAGCGTTCGTTGTCATGTTACTGTCCGTGAAAATGTCCCGAACATTTTAATATATGCAGTTATTGTATCAGTAAATCGCGTTGTTCACGATCTATGTCCGCAGCTGAGCGCAAGTGGAACGCAGCTGTCGCGACGAGCAGACAACAGTTGTCCACCGCGTTTGTCTTCAATGCGCGCGCGCAACCCATCTAACCACCAGTACCAGATTAATCATTCGTAACTATTTTCTTTTAAACACGACATGAAAAAAGTTTTTAATTAAGTACTTTCCACTCGTCTAATAGATACTTAGATATCTAAATTAAACCTGGAATGTCTACATTTTTCAGAGATCGTGTCGCATAGTCAGCCAGCTAAAAGCATTTTCCACAAACAATTATAACTTTGTTTTCATTCATTGTGCTTTAGATACATAATGAATATTTATATTCAACAATAAATACAACTATTTACCTTATCAATAAGCTGTTTATAAAATTTAAAATGAAATACGTTTACATAAAAATAATAAAATGTAAAGCACAAAGGAAAACAGCAACTTTTTTCCGCAACTTTTCAATTTTTAATATGAGAGCACTATATCTCTATAAGAAACCACCTTTGATGTTAATCCAGCGTTGAAAAAGTCACCATTAATAAGTCATAACGGCAATAAAAAGGATTGTATTAAATCATAAAATATATCACAAAGAACTATTATCTGACACGTGAAAAATACCAATCTGGCGCATTATATAAAGATTTACTGTCGCTCACTAGGCAATATCACACATTCACGCGGTAACAGAACTCTAAAATAGACGTGTGTTGACACATAAAAATGATTGTAACGAGACGCTTATACTCTTTGATGGATGGTTTCGGTGAGAGATGCACAAAATAAAATCGTGCGATAATGCAAAAATTGTAGCGTAAGCGAACCACCGCCGCCGCCGCAGGCCGATGACGCCGGCCACCATCCATCATCCAGCGAAACGTCCAGTTTCCATGAAAATTGCTAGATGATTTGCATAAAACTTTACAACGAAGAGATATACGTGAATGATTACAGTAACCACCAACTCGCAAGCACACTTTAAAATATGAAATAATATGATTTACAATAAGATCCGCACATTAATAAATCATTTCGAGAAAATCCTGCTTCGAAAATTCCTGTTTAAATCGGACAACATAAACCTAAATTCTTATAAAATTATATTATGTACTTTTTATATATCGTATCTCAGCTACCCAGGCGCGGTCAGTCGTGTGTAATTTCCCGGTTGGCGGGCAGCGAGCCGTCGCGTCGGGTGCGTTTTCCACCGGATGCATTATGCGTGTAACTACATTAGGCCAACAACTGGTGTGATTTTTAAGGAAGAAAGGTCCAGATGAACGCTGTATCTCGTGACATGAACGAAAATAATTTGACGCAGCCGTTCGCCGGGCGACATACGGCGACACGTGGCCACGATATATTACACGCGAGCTGCGCACTAAAAATATTGTGTTGGCAAATTAATGGGCATTCCCGACGGTGGGTAGTGGGATGAAAGGAAGTGCCTTTTATATCTGAAACGTTGGTTTTGTATGAAAATGCGCGGCAGCCGGTCACACCTGTCCGCGTACATTGGAGCGGGCGGCCGAGCGCGCGCGCCGCCCAGATCGCCAGGGCTGTTTGTTATATCTAACATTCATTTCATGGAAAATCTTTACATATACTTATTTAAGGGCCTTAGTCTCATTTAGTAGCGTAAAATGGTCACTTTAGGAAGCTAATTTCTAATTAACGGCTTGGTTTTGAGATTTGAAAAAAATATATCTTGTCTATTGATTCATGTACAACATTTACTAAAGATGATTTTTTCGTAGGATTTTGCCTGTTGCCTTAAAAAAATATTTACCAAAACGCTATTTTTGGCTAATATTCGTTATTACTTCTAAACGGCATTGATGTGTGGAAATTTTTTTACACTGAAAAATTCGTGGTTAGAAGTACTACAGATATGCAAGAGCGTATTTAAATCCATCAACATTTGCCAAGAAAATATCCTTATTTTGAAACATAGGTTTAGAGGTGCTCTGCGCGGGCGCGGGCGGCAGTCGTGCGTTAGCATTCAGACGGGAGGGTTGTGTCGCTTGCTGCTCTGCTCCGGCTATCGCCGACTACGCGTGGTTGTCTGTGTGAGTGCAAATATTTACGAGCGAATCGTGTCAGTGTACGTTCATAGATTAGCTCGCAAATGAGAATTGAAGATGCGTCTGGTGGCGTAAGTATCTATCTACCTATACTCTTGTATTTATACCTACATATTACTGTATTTTTCTTTGTAACCATTTTTCTTTTACAATTGAAGTTAAACAATTACGAATTGTTCCAGGAAATCTAGAAAGAAATCTTTAGACTTGAAAGGCAATAATCCGACTAACTACATCCGCTGATAATATAGAAGACTCTATTCAGGTAAGTAAACACTCGCACTTAGATTATAATTTATAGGTTTGTAAGGAGATTTAAAAATAAAAATCTTATTAGAAATTTACGTAACTTGAAAATGTGATTTTTTGTTTATGGTGATATAAACCAAAAATTAGGACTCAATTAAAGGTTTTGGTGTAAAAACAGTTTTACAAAAAGTTTTGAGTTGATAGGACTTTTAGTTTTTGCGATATTAGCAAAAATGTGTAATAAAAACTCTTACTTGGATTATTTTAAATGATTCTTCCTGTAAATATTTTATTTCTATATGTAATTGTTTAAAGTAGCCGAAGCCGATGGACGCGGGCTGGCGGGCTTGGAATGTCACAGTTATCAGTAAATTTTTTTGACGTCCTCCGTGGCGCAGCGGTCAACACGCCTGCCTGCGACGTGGAGGCCGCGGGTTCGATTCCCGGCCAGGTCATGATGGAAAACGATCTTTTCCTGATTGGCCTGGGTCTTGGATGTTTATCTATATATGTATCTATTATAAATATAGTATCGTTGAGTTAGTATCCCATAACACAAGTCTCGAACTTACTTTGGGGCTAGCTCAATCTGTGTGATTTGTCCGTATATACATATACAGTATATTAAGAAAACCCTGTCCGACCCGTAAGGATAATAAAGGTTAAGTAAACACATGACCAAATATGATATAAAATTTTACGTAATCATCATAGTACCAATACAAATGAATTTTGAAATAACTTCCCCGAGATTTGGTAATTTTTAAAAAAGTGACAATACCGGTATTATTATGAGCGAATAGCGACAGCGATGCGACAACGTGCCGCGTGCGCTGCCGCCCGCCGCCCGCGGAAGGGTGCTTAACGCATATTTATTAAGTTACCTCTTTTTGCGAAATAATATTTATTTTTTTAGGGGGATTTTTTTTTTAAGTTAGCCTGGTTTTGTATGCATTAGTAGAATCAGTTATCGATACTTAACAACACCTTCACGGGTCGGACAGGGTTTTCTTAACATACTGTAGGATATATATATATATTTTCTGTTTTTCACAAATAATATTGTAATAACATTTTTCGACTTACAGAAAAGAAGAGAAAGAAACCAATCGACAGAACTTAAAAGTTTAATTTGCTTTTTAGGTCGAACACTAACGCAGTTGATTCTAGGTCAGACATCCATACAGAATGTCGTCAAGAAAATGATAATATTATATATCTCTATGTGCACAAAAAAACGACGCAAGTTCCATCATCATCATTCAGGTAAAATTATGCCTGCATGTCCTACAAACTATATTTTTAGTTTACAAATATATCATATACCTGTAAAATTATTTTTTTGTTAATTCTTAATTAATTTTTCTTGATAAATTCTTAATTCCTTGACAAAAATCTCTAACAGTGTTGCCAGGGTTAATTAAAATGTATGTTATATCTTTTTTTAGCTCAAAATATCACCAAAACCTCAACAAATCTCAAGCTTGTTTCATCGAAGGGCGACGCATAATTAATATTGCTTACTTTTATTCAGAACTAAAGAAAATTGCCAAGCACGGAGAATTATAGACTGTGGTTTAGGATCTGTGGATATTGTTGGAGAACGACAAGTGGGACTACATTCCCTATTTATTTTTAAATGCCGTATGTGTATGGAAACATTTTGCACATCCTACAGAAATCAATATCAGCTGTGCAGTTGTAGGAACTATAGAAATAGACTGTGGCCATTCTCAACTGCAAGAAATTTCTGCAGCTTTAGATATGCCTATAATCTTGCATGTTATTTATTGGATCGAATAATTAAAATTTACAGATTTTAAAATAACTCGTGTTTTATTTGAAATCTCATTACGACGAAGTACATTCAATCCAACGTCACTGACACAGTATAAATAGGGTACTATCTCTTTATGGAAAACGGCCGAAACTACGCGCTTTGTAATCTCAAGGCATCTATATAAAGCACGGTTAGCGCAGCGGTTAAGCTATTGACTGCTGCGCTGCGTGTCGCGGGTTCGATTCCCGCGCGGAACAAATGTTCAGAACATGTCCTACAAGTAGTTGTTCCGGGTCTGGCTGTTTGTGTCTGTGAATTTATATGTTTAAAAATGCACCCACGATAAAAGTAATTTCTAGTGTGGTTCAACGTTTTTTTTTTAATAAAAATATCACAAAGTGCCTAGTGCGCGTTTGTTTTACGTTAACGCGATGAACTCGTTTATGTTATTCGCATTAGTAATTAATTCAAGGACACTGCAAAGACACGATACTCATATACTGAAAAGTAGTGAAAAAAAAAATTCAAATATGTTGAATCGATAGATATTACCATCTACCATTATTTTTTATGTTAATGTTATGATATATTATAATGTGTGGGTACTTGTTTTACAAATGTCTGTCAGTCTGCGATCGGCCATTAAACTGTATAACGAGCACTCCTTGATTTTATTTAAACATTGATCAAGAATACTAAAAATATATTATAGTACGATATTACTATTTATCAATGCAAAATATACATTTATCGTCTTGCATCCATACCCCCGTCTGAAATCGTAGGCACAAATCGCGCCCTACACGCGGCTTGTCTGCATCTCTGGATATTCTTTGATTGTCGTTTTAGTTTAGCGCGCCACCGCGCGCATTTTACGAATTCGGGAGTACGGCGTTTAGCTCCGCCCACATGCACAAGGTCATTGAGGCTACTATAGCCGTTAAATGAATGATTGCTCACTGCCCACATAAAAAAAAAACTACTGGCACTTAAACACAATATATCTTAAAACTCTTTGAAATGACCAATGTACATATCCTATCAAATGAGCCACACGACAAAGGAACTGGAGATACCCATGGTATAAACTGTACCTAGTTATAGTATATCGGTAACTTAGTACTCGATCCTTATAATTTTACTTTAAACTATGTCCAATTTATCCGTCAAACACAGAGATCACAATAATCAAATGACCTCTCTTACCTTTCAAAATAAAGATGTTAGTCTATGAATTGCCATTTTGTGCATAAAATATATTTACTGTTTAACATGTACTATGTGTACCACACAAGCAGAGATAAGGTTCAAAACATAAGTCGTTTCAGAAATGACTGTCGATATGATAACATGACAGGAATAAAGGTACTTGTATTCTGCAATCACTAGAAAGACCTGACTAAAAAAATGGACTCTTCAAAACAACACTGTACGATGAAAACCAAAAACTTTATGAAAATTCTGGGAAAAATCCTAGAAACTGAAGTGTCACCCCTATTCAGAACGGATGCGACAAAGAAGACGCATGTCGCCTTGTGCGTCAGTTTCATAATAATTGAGCAGATTAATAACCCCCGAGGGTGTTCATATTTCGCCGTCCGGCCGACTGTCGCTCCTTCCGACTCATCATATCACACCCACAGGCCAGCTGTTCTGGATACGTTTTTAAAAATAATTTGTGAAAAAGAAAGAACGTGACTGGCCGGTAGCGAATGGGCTGAATTTGGATACCGTATAAAGTTTTTAAGAGAATTGAATTCACCAATTCTTCCTTATCACAGAACAGATGTACCAAGGTTCAAGTTTCACTTTGGGATCTTTTACTTCTTGACGCTTCTACAATACCTCTTGTCTCTCTAACAGTGAGATGCCTCGCCTCGCCTTATTTTGTTAGCTCTACATGTCTACATGTATATAAAAGCCTTTTTGTAATATTGTTTATTTACCGGGTGCGGTTTAACCACCTCTTCATTAATATAGAATCATTATGTAACAATACTATATGTGAGGGTAGATTTGTTTTAGTAATATTACAGAAAAGTCTATGGATTAACTGATTATAGTCGAGTTATGTTGTATCATTTTAAATTGTTAGAAAGTCACTGTCAGTTATAAAATCATTTTGACATTGAAGTGAATTCTCAGCTTAGCAAGTTGTCATTATAATTCAGTCTAAAACGAGGCACTGGAGTGACAAGTCCTACGTAATAAATAATGTGATTGCGTTGATTTGTTTGTTATTTCAATTCTGTGACTTCCTTCGCTTCCTCTCAAAATTTCAGTTATTAATTGTAAACTTCCCCAATTTACAATTATTATCTGAAATTTTCATGAGCAGTCTTGTATTCACGCAAGGTCCCATGAAACCAGGACAGGAGATTGGATGTAAATAAGCAGTTGCGCTGCTAGATTAGTACCGAGTTGCGTTGGCAAACGCTTATAAGGAGACTCTTGCATTGAATTGACGGTCAAGAATACGCATCCTCGACTTAAGGGCGGCGTCGCGGCGTCGTCGTCTTTGGTGTCTCAGTATAAATACGTGGCACGTGCGCCGCCCGGCGCAGCTGCCCGCCACGTGGCCGCCTCTTTACGCGCCCAAGTAAAAATAGATCATTGTCTCGCGGACACGCCCACCCCACAGATAAAACACCACATCAAACATTATATCGACACTAAAATCGCTCGTTTATTTGTTAGTGCTCGGTGTCATAACATCTGGTCATCTGCCGGAGCTATCGCCGGCACAACAATGAACGCTTTCATGTTCACGTTGCTGCCGCTATGTAAATAAATCTCTGCTAATTCCGATATGCTAATAAATAATTTGATTGTAAGCCAATACAAGTATTTGGTCGAATAAACTCATAAATGTTTTGGCAGCACATCGGCTGGTGTTTTCTCTACCTACATAGGTATTTCCCAAAATCTCTCTACATTTTAACACCTTTATTTTTATTTTTTATTAGCCATTAATATACCACTGCCAAGCATAGATCTCCCCTACCTTCCCCTCCACCTCACACCAGGTGCCAAAGACCAATCTTTATTACAGGAGTCCACGGCAACCCACCATCTCCGTCTGGTCTTGTCGTGATTTCTTTTACCGATACAAGATCTATACAACATGTCTGTTCTTTCTAGGATCATCAAAAAATGGTATGGTCAATGGTAAAACATCGTAAGTTTCCCCTCCAGTCTATCTACCCCTTTACTCACAGCAAGACAACAAGGCCTAGTCTTTGCTAGTATATCATCTAAAGGTGTCCTATTCCCGAAAACAGATGACATAAAATAACCATCTAAAACTTTTTAAATATACTATGGCACGTGTCAAGCGGTGTCTTCACACTCAAAAAGGGAAACAAAAAGACGCCAGAGCTTCCGGCGCAAAATGCTTCCGCCACCTATAAGTTATAGTATCAGACTTACAATAGCTACTTGACACTTTATCAAGTGACATGAGCTTACTCGAGCCAATGCATGTTTCATAATGTATGTAAACGGACGAAAAAGGAACTGAATGGGCGGCTTATCACTATTTCGATCTATTCCAGATAAACTTAAAATGGACAAAGATTTTCCTGGACATAAAATGGGACTGCCCTTTGTGCAAATATTACGTATAAGAGGTCTGTTCTAAATTTCGCGGGTCTGGAAAGAAGTCCGATTGTCAAATTATTTTTATATTGTGTTGGTATACATGCCCCTAAAGTAGGACAAAATTTTTAGCTATATTTACTGTTTACTTTATCTGTAGTAGTCGCTTAGGTTCGACATGTATACGTGTGTATACGTAACGTTTATGAGCTCGGTGATTTTTGCTTGAACTATTGAATTTTGACCAAAAACAATCGCATAAATATCGCTCAGGAGCTGTTAAATGACGTCAACGACTATCCAATTTTGCTTGAAAGTGTCATAACTATTGATTAAATATGGGAGTACGGTTATGATGTCGAAACCAAAGCACAATCGTCCACCTGGAAGCATTTAACGTCACCAAGAGCGAAAACACGTCAAGTTCGATCAAATATCAAGGTATTGCTTACTGTTTTTTTCGATTATAATGACATAGTGCATCATGAGTTCTTACCACAAGGTCGTGCGGTTAATAAGGAGTATTACCTTGAAGTTATGCGACGTTTGCGTGAAGTAATCTGAAAAAACTCTCCAATTAACGGAAAAGCAGTTCATGGCTTTAGCACCACGATAACGCACCTGCACACTCGTCGTTGCTTGTTGGTAATTTTTTTGGCTAAAACAATACCGTAGTCATGCCCCAACTTCCAAATTCACCACATATGGCTCCATGTGACTTTTTCGTGTTCCCAAAGTTGAAGAGACCCATGAAAGGACGGCGTTTTTCCTCCATTGAATAAATAAAGGCCGAATCGCTGAGAGTGCTCAAGGACATATCATAAAGTGAATATCAAGAAGTCTTCGAAGATTGGAAAAACCGCTGGCATAAGTGTATTATATCTGGGGGGACTACTTTAAAGTTGACCGCATTGATATAGACGAATAATTAAATATTTTTTTGAAAAAAAACAAAATTCCGAGTACTTTTTAAACAGACAGTGCAGTTACAATACACTAAAATAGATACATACATATCAAACATTAACAACAACAGACTAATCTATAAAAATCAAAGTTTGATTCAGCATGGTACGGGATCCCATACAACCATGAGCATTGTGCTTTCATCCAAATCCGATCAAAAATTTGTGCATGACTGTAACAAACATCTAAACAAACAAACTTTATTTCGAAATCTTCAATAAGTATGGTCATATTTCGATCAAGTTGCACCTAAACCTTACTCATACTGAAACCATTCAAATCAAGTGTATGTAACTCAAAAGCTTTCATTTCAGAATCTCAATATCAACTGCGTGCATGTATTATTTCATTCAAATGTAGTCATGGCTTGTTGCACAACTTGTGGCATACATAATATCACTATGTATACTGGCAATTAGCGCACATTATTCGTGCGTCGATCAAGGGTGGATCCAGAGGGGGGTCATGGGGGTCATGGTCCAGGAGGACCCAGCACAGGAAGATTTTATTTAAGTACTTTCAATATTTAATCAATTAATATAATATATACTTTGTTTGGCGGCAAACGCATTATTTGGGAACGAACGCATCCAAAATTTTAATTTTACCGCGCTACCGCCGCCACGGCCGCCAGTATTCAAATGTCACATTTCGTATGACACTTGCGCGCACTTTCTTTATTGATCAGTTTCTTCATTATGCCAGTGTGTGTGTGTTCAAACTCAAATATTATTGTTGTAATGTTTTTAAAGCACCTCGTAGGTAGATAAGTAGGTGCCTACTTACTGAAAGAGGGGGATTTATATACGGACGATAGCAGGACAAGCTATCGGAAACTGTAAAATATTCCAAATCAACCTTGAGCCTTCATAGTTTAGCAATAAGGTTGACGTCTGTAAATTCTTCTTCTTCTTCCTGTGCCACTTCAATCCCGAAGGTTGGCCATCAGCTTCTTGTATTCGGTCTTATCAACCGCGAGGCGGAACAGTTTTTCGACCGAAGTAATACCGGTCCACTCCCTGATGTTTCGCAGCCACGACTTTCTCTTTCGTCCAGCGCGTCTCTTTCCTTCTACCTTGCCAATCATAATGAGTTGGAGTAGCGCATATCTATCGTGTCGGAGCACGTGGCCGAGATAATCTATTTTGCGTTTCTTTATTAGTACAGTCAATCTGCAATTTGAGCTCCGAAAAATGACAAACCGGAATTTGACTTGATGAATCGTTAGAGGGGCGAGTAATAAACTTAATGTTAGATTTCCGAAGTCCCTCCTCCTGCTGTTTTTGAGAAAATCCAAAAAATTTTGAAATTGATTTATCTCAGCAACTATAAGGGCTAGCGACCTTTTTTTTTTTTTAAACTGTTAAGGACACTTAGGACTACATTTTCTTTCATTGAAGTGACATCGTCCGACTTAAACTGCAAAAGCTAGATGGCGCTAAAGTTTGAAAAAATTGGTTTTTTGCCATTTTCATTATGAAATAACAATTTTTTTACAATAATGTAAATGAGAAAGTTGTTTGTCACAAAATTAGCTACAACTTTTGTTTAAAACATTTTTTCGTAAAACTTACCGTTTCCGAGCTATATAGGTGAAGAAGTGCAGTGAGCAGAACAACGGTTCTTTTGTCACTTTCAGCGAATACGTGGGCATAGTTTGGACAATGGACCGGTTTCTAACATCTGCCAGATGCTCTAAGAAGCGTAAAAAAAAAAAAAAAAAAAAAAAAAAAAAAAAAAAAAAAAAAAAAAAAAAAAAAAAAAAAGAATTAAAAATTATTAAAAATTGAAAATTATGTAAACATTTCAATTCATTGATCTATCCATGAATTGTGTGACAAACACCCTACAGCAAGGCACATAATGTACGATTTGTACACTTCAACAAGCTTCAGCTCGGAAACGGTGAGTTTTACGAAACAATGTTTTAAACAAAAGTTGTAGCTAATTTTGTGACAAACAACTTTCTCATTTACATTATTGTAAAAAAATTGTTATTTCATAATGAAAATGGCAAAAAACCAATTTTTTCAAACTTTAGCGCCATCTAGCTTTTGCAGTTTAAGTCGGACGATGTCACTTCAATGAAAGAAAATGTAGTCCTAAGTGTCCTTAACAGTTTTAAAAAAAAAAAAGGTCGCTAGCCCTTATAGTTGCTGAGATAAATCAATTTCAAAATATTTTTGGATTTTCTCAAAAACAGCAGGAGGAGGGACTTCGGAAATCTAACATTAAGTTTATTACTCGCCCCTCTAACGATTCATCAAGTCAAATTCCGGTTTGTCATTTTTCGGAGCACACGGCTTTTTTTTCGACATATTGACTGTACTATATGGTGGGCAACAACTTTCGAGGCATTAGAACGCGCTGAAGGACGGTGTCATTTCTGACCTTTTGGGTCCAGCTTATGCGCAGCATACGATGGTAATCAGAATCCATGCTTCGCAGCCGTAGTAACCTGACTCGGAGCTTTATGTGGAGTTTACAACAGCACAGAACTATCTTCAATTTGTTAAAAGATGCTCAGGCAAGTTCTATCCGGGTCTTAATTTCTTGGTCGGACTGCCATGCTTCATTTACCCAAGCACCGAGATACTTGAACTGTCGTACCCGCTCAAGTTGCTTGCCTACCAGTGAGTGCCACCGATATGCTAGGGCGTAAATCTGGGTTTCTAGAGACGACCATAAATCTTGTTTCGCTGCATTCATTGACTTTATCTACAATGGTTAACAAGTCTTGTTCAGAGGATGCAATGAGAACAGTGTCTTCCGCATAAGACAGGTTATAAACGACCTTGCCGTTGAACTTCACTCCGGCTTCCAGACCTTCAAGAGCCTCCGACATCACTGCCTCAGAATAAATATTGAAGAGCAATGGAGACACAACACAGTCTTGCCGAAATCCACGACAGATCTTGATTTCCTCGGTCTCCTCATTTTCAACTCTGATTGTAGGTAGCTACTTGGTTCTCGTACAAATTACGAATAATCCTGACGTCCTTGCCATCGAGTTCAATATCTGTTAATAGATCCTGGTGAGGTGAGGTGCTGGTGCTTAACCCGGACGAATGACCATTCATAATCTATGAAGCACAGCAGTACGTCGGTTTGCATATCCCTGCATTTTTGTACGAGAACGTTGAGAGCAAAAAGAGCTTCACCACGGTACGACACCAGAGCGAAATCCGAATTGACTGTTTCCCAGTTGTTCGTCACATTTCGGTCTTACCCTGTTCTGTATGATGTTTAAGAACACTTCGGCTATGCATACCTACGTTTTTTTTTTGGGTGAGAGAATCTAAAGGTCCTTAAGCTTCGTAAGTCTAAGGTCAACGCGTTTTGTTTTTGTTTCCTGGTTGGAAAATCCCCATGGATGTCCGCCGCCCTGGGGCGGGCGACGGGGTCTGTCAGGCTCTTGCTGAATAAAAACCACCCCGGTGTTCCATCTCACACCTACACCGGGGGTTGCGAGAACGAACACTGCTTACGCAACTCCCGATTGGTTCTGGCCCGCCACTGTGGGCCTCCTCGGCTCAGTAATAAAATACCTTCTTTCTAATTGTATCCATTATTATCAAAGTTTAATTAAAACTTCTTATGACTTGACCACGACTATGTGACCCCCCGGCGCCAAAGCTGGATCCGCCCTTGGCGTCGATCAGTGTCCGACAGGCGAACGGCGCAGGCGCCTCTTCCTAATTCTAAAATATACACAAGCGCACGTGTCGACGCAGCTCGTTGGCGCTTACTTATTGACAATGACTCTTTATTCCTCACTTTGTCTTCCAATAAAATGTCATTAGTAAGGTATAAACTTCGTAGTGTTTTATCTAGCTTTGCAACATTATAGCCTGTTTTGATAGGGTAGAACAATCATATTTTACTAATATTTCAAATATTTATAAAACATTAGTTGACTTTTAGTTGTTAATAGTAGGTAGTTGAGTGGGAATGCAATGTAGGCCATTAACATTCTCTTGCAATTTTATAAGTACAAAGTTTTGGAACAACAAAGGTCTAGGTCATAAGATTTCCCCCATCGGATAACCCGTCGTACGGCGAGTTTCCACCCTTACGTTACGGACGAAGCTTTTCGCCTCCTCTTTTATACCGCGTACATCGAGCGACTGGAACAATTTGCCAGCGGCGGTATTTCCGTCGGACTACAATTTGAGTGTCTTCAAGGCTACAATGAATAGGCTATTAATAAACTAGTGCGCTTTACCATCAATAAATGCGTCACTGCCTACCATCAGGGAGGATCAGGCGGGATTGCGGATAAGCACTTAGTTAATAAAAAAAAAAAAGTATCCAGTAAGGACGTGTCCAAGTGACCATGGATAAGTGAGTGGCAGTTTCCGTGTCCCTCACTCAATGTGAGCCTATTTGTGTTTGTTTACACGCATAAATATTTTTTATTGTTTTAGCTAGTTTTGAAGACAACTACTTAGTTAGTGTAAGAAGAAGAAGTAAGAAGGTACTACTTAGTAAAAATATTTTTATACCTAACATCAACAAGGTATCTTTTTTGTGTTTTGCGTGTGAAGACGCCCAAGATTATCAGAACTTTTCACTATTAGAGTCAATGGAAGATGTCCTAGCAAAACTTGCACACAGTAACAAAACCGTATTTTTTTTATTAAATAAAAAACAATTGAGAACTTACAACGAAAAAGTAGAATAATATTAGATACTAATTACCTAATTATAGTAAAGTGTTGTCAAGTAAGCACCCCACAACATGGATGAAGACAACATAACGTACCTGTAGATATCGTAGGATGTCAACTTCACTGTGCGAATCAAACTTATTACTATTTCGCACTACAATGTTGAGTCTAGCAAATACGTCTGTCTATACAAAATAATAATGCAACCGAGAAACTGTTGAATTAACGAATTAATAAACTAACCGAACTACAAAGCACAAATGAAGAAATTGAAAATCTACACAGAACTAGAAAAGTCACACAAGCTGATAGAATCATAAAATAAATAAATAAAATAAAAAGCCTTTTATTTCTTGCTTTCCATGGTACAATAAATATCAATAATAGTGTGCATGCAAAAATGAAAAGAAATTTAAAATTAATATGATTATGATAAAAAAAAGAATTATAAATAAGATTTGAATTAATTATTGCTGTATTTGATGTTATTATATGTGATTTAATAATTCAGCAAGAACCCTCTCCATGAAAGGTAAAGGCCTCCTCCAGAGAAGACCAGTACTCTCTGTTCTCAGCCGCTCGTGACCAATGTGTACCTGCTACTTTTACGATATCATCTACCCAGCGTGCATTCGGTCTTCCTCTTCTTCTCTGTCCTAGTGGGCCTGTCCATTGTGTTGTCTCTCTTGTCCATCGATTATCGCTTAGCCTCGCTACGTGTCCAGCCCATCGCCATTTGAGCTTTTGTGCGTGGTTGAGAGCATCAATGGCCTGAGTTTTCTGTCTTATGCGAGTGTGGCGGATCTTTTGGATTTTCCTTATTTTCAGAATGCTCCTCTCCATACTCCTTTGACTGGATATAATTTTGTTAATTACTTTTCTGGTAAATTTCCAAGTTTGACAGGCGTATGTTAGTGAGGGGACTAGGCAGGTATTCATGACTTTCATTTTCATTCGTAGGGTCATTTTACTTTTGAATATTTCTTTGAAGCTCCAAAACTTTTTCCATGTGATGTTGATTCTTCTCTCTACTTCGAGTTCGTTATTTTCTTGATTAAATGAAAGTTGCTTTCCCAGGTAAATGTAAGCGTTTACATATGTTAGAGGAGAATTTTCCAGATATATTGGATTCTCAGTATGGTTCGTCATAACATTAGTTTTGGATTGGTTGATTTCCAAGCCCACTTTACGGCTTTCTTCGTTTAGAGCGTTTAACATTCCCTGCAGTTCATTTGTATTTTCTGAGAGCAGGACTATGTCGTCAGCAAATCTCAAATGACTCAAGTAACGTCCTTTTATATTTAAGCCAACTTTTTCCCAGTTTAGCTTGCCAATGATGGCCTGTAGCACCGCTATGAAGATAGTTGGCGAGAGTGGGTCTCCCTGCCGTACACCTTTCCTTATTTGTATGGGTGGTCCTGTAATCTCTAGCTTCACTCTACTAGTACAGTTATCATAGACATTTTTTATGGCTTTTATGTAGTCTAGTGGTACTTCTTGTGATAGTAGAGTTTCCCATATTGATGAGTGGAACAGAGAGTCAAACGCTTTTTTGTAGTCGATGAAGGCGATGTAGAGTGGTCTCTTGAACTCTTGGTATTTTTCTATCAGCATTTCTAGCGTGTGTATGTGATCCACTGTTGAAAAACCTCTTCTAAAGCCGGCCTGTTCAATAGGTTGATATTTTTCTGTGCTTTCTTTTATTTTTTTGTGATAGAATCATACCTACATATAAAACACCGCCACACCCCCAATGGTCTAAATGATCAAGTAAAACATGAACTGTTACGACATTATCGTATCACGAAGCGTCCATGATAACAGCTTACTTGTCATTTAAATCATCAATTAGTTAAAAACAAAGTAGAAGGCAAAATACTCTATTCATTCAAAAACTAAACACAACATTGAGATGAAACATTCAAACAATTTCTAAATGTATCAAAAGATCATATTTCATTTACCGCGCTATGAAATTGATTATGTAAACTTTAACATTGTGAATACAATTTTCCGCCTCCCCAATTCCCCCCTCCCCCCATTCGCAGCCTATTCAAACACCCCTCACGATCGATACACGCCGCCATCTTGAATTTTCCGACCAATGCTGGTAGCTATGGAAAGCCGTTGCCATGGTAACGCGTCACGCTACGGACCGCGAAGGGGAAAGTGACGTGGGGAAGGCTTTCAGTCGTTTAGTGCTGTTTTATAGTAGGGTGCAAAGCTGTAATTATACCTATGAGGCTATGATAGTTGCGTATATGGAGGCATACATAAGACTACCAGTTTTTGCATTTGTTACTTGTTAAACCATTTAAACTAGTATTAGCAATACTTTCTATTTCTATATGTGAAGACTTATATGAAGTGCGCTGCCATTCCACCGGATGCTATGACTGGCACAATAGGGTAGTTAACTAAAAAAAACTAATTAGTCCGTCAGTTAGATTACCACAAAATACTAGACACGTATTTTTTCTTTTTTCATATAAACAAAAAATGAAGACGACACAGTGCGTTGAAAACTCGTGTGACGTCACTGCATGCTAGACTTTTTAGCGAGCAGTGACGTCACCAGCCACCACTCTTCATCGATCTTTGATGCCTTTTATATTTGTTAATTTTTATTGCTTTGATAAAACAAAATATACGTATCCAATATTTTTCTATAATCTGAATGACGGACTAAATAGAATCAAATTTTTTTTACCCAGGAAACATGTTCAACCAGCTCTCTTCAGACACTAAGTTTTAACGGTGAAATTTGTTTAGTGCTGTAGATCAACTGAAATAGGTATAAATAGACCCATTCCGCTTCATTTTACTATTAACTTAACTTTACCGACTAATTCAGCTATTTTACACAACATACTTATAAAAGCGGACAAACTACTTAATGCTTAAGTGGCAATAAATAGTGGGAAGCATTGCTAATCCAAACGAAATCCAAATTAAATTTCGCTGTTCGAAAATCCAAGTGTACATTTTATAAGTGATATGTACAATGACTTACAAAATGTACGCTTGGCTTTTCTCGCACACCGACTTTAATAATCTGTTTGGCCAAACTCAATACGTTTAAAGGTTCTATTCTTTATTGAAACCCTTTATTCAGATTGTCTGCTCAAGGTGAAATAATATTCGTAAATTCTATCTGCACGTGCATTGAAAACCAAAATCGTGTCTTCCTATAGTTCGCTAGTGTTGTACCAACACCGCTGCTGACTACACAATGAGTTAGCAATGTTAGCATTGTGCTAATTGATATCCCTTTATACTTTCGCAAAACTCTTCAAAACAACTTCCTTTTCTTTGACAAGTAAAACCGCACTGGAGATGTGTAATCTCTGTAGGGCTGCCATGCTTTTGGTAGATAATTCCGGGACTGGTATTTACTATGGAAAACAAATTACGACCATACCTGATAAACATAAAAAAAACAAAAAAAAAAATTGTTCGATTGCTATTAAAACGTGTTCTTTTTTTTTTGAAACTATAATTATTTACTACTACTAACAGTAGTTAACTTGGCCGATTTGACAACGTCTCTCGTCATCATCATCTCAGCGTTTATCTCGGTTGCATCCGCGGCTTTCTCGTTGTAGCCCGGGGTCCACTTTCCTGCACAATCTTCTCCATTTCGCGCGATCTTTAGCATTTGACAATATCTCTCGCAAAGTCAATTTCATCTACTAATGCCATCGGATATGACTTTAGTACAGGAATGGTCCTCCAAGATCGAAAAGCATGGACCCAGTGTGGAGAGGTTCGACATTGTTTATAACGTTGTTTGCAGCTTCAAGTGTTCGTCGACATAGAATAGAAACACCTGCGACCTACCTGTCTGTACCGCGAAATCTCTCAACGGACTTTCGACTTTACAGTTTCCTGCGTTTGTTCGCTAACAATAGGCAATAAGGCGCGGGCGCTCCGACAGACGAAACGCTATTCAAACCCGACCGTTGTTCCGACACTATTCTTAATATCGCCCATTCATCGGTTAGCAGTATTTCTTCGCGATCTTGTATCCTTGTATGCTTACATTCAGGTGAGCATGTACCGATGGTGAAGCGGAAATAGCCTAAATAATGCCCACTGGCCATTTCAATGCATGATCGTCACGAGTATTGTGTGGTTCATGCATGAAGCTTTGTTCAGTCTGCTCATTTTGTTGTTAAATTCGAGTGTTTGCATTGAGAGCATTGAGGCAGGCCATAGATGACTCACTTGTAACAAGTACAATGTTTCAAACGTTAAGCTTGAACGCCTACCTTGAATGCCCTAAAACCAAATCCGTGATAAATAGCAAAAAAGCCACTATGACAATATTTAGCTTATCATACTTTTTTAGAAAGAAAAAAGGAATAATCCGATTGAATCGTAAGCAAATAAGCATAACTAAGCGAGGCATGATTGAAATTACTGAATGGCAAATATGCCCCTCGTTTTTTTTTTTTTCACTGAGATTTGACTATTATAAGTGCACTGTCCCCATAATGTTTTTCTTCACAAGCGCTCAATTGAGAGTCATATCTCAAAGTTCAATAAATCTTAAAGACTTCAGGTTCGAACCAATCACTGTCCAAATCTACAACGTATCAGCCAGCAGTGGAAAAACAAGATAGTTTAATGTTTTGACAATACCTCACACAACAACAAATGCGACCTTGTGATCAGTACTTCTTACTTAAGAACTTCTTTTGTTGCAGTTATACCTGAGATTAAGTTGTTATGTAAAAGTGCCCTTTTAAGATTTCTACAAGCGGTAATTGGTTGCTGACAATAAATCCTTCACTACCTGTTACAAAATAAAATTTTTGAACAAAGAGCTTGGAAACAACGGACTTCAAGAGCCCACTTCAAACTTAGAAAACAGACAAATAATTATAAGTACCTTTGCATAATAATGCTTTGTTGTACTACAATCAACTGGACAGGTGTTACACAGAAAGGTAAGGATGGCACGGTGTTGAACCCAAAGAAAGCATGTCTAAGCTGCTGGCGATATAACTCAGCTCTCAATAGTCATGAATAATAATAACAGTACAAAGGATTGCTACAATTGTGCTGTCATTTCACGTCGACTGTGCATTATGCAGATTCAGTTACATTAAAACAAGTTTCTAGTTAGTGGAGGGCCCACACACGTGCAGCAATCTTATGCCGATGCGACGACCGACGCCGAGAGCATTGACTCGCGATTTGCAGGTGTCGCGGTCGCGACCCAATGGTGGCGAGCCTGCGAGCGCACCTCGCCAACGCACCCGCGCCCGCGCACCATACCGCGCCGTGAGATGACGTCATCGACCAACACTTCTATGATACGCACTTCGGCGCCGGCGCATACATTCAACGATTCTATTAACATTTTTCTAATACCTATATTCTTTTATAAATTAAATAATGTACGCGAATCACATCCACCTAGTTAATAGTATTGCACTGAAGTCATGAAATTTGATCTCCAGTGTAAGTAAATACTAAGCCAAGGTAATGCTAAGGTAGCCATAATAAAATAGGTATTATATGTAATGCCGTCGGATATACCTAATGATTTACTTTATTGCAGTACCAAAGTAGCAATGTTAGTATGCAACAATGTTTAGAAACAGTTAATGTTAAAGTAACATGGCTACAAAAGTACCTGCGTACGTCGCACATCTTGGTACTTTTCTGGATGTAAATGATGAATAAAAAATAATGATATCTGTACTTGGTAAGTAGATAAACATCAACTACGCAGGTCTGTGCACCTATTGCATTACTAAACTGCACATCGTCAACCGCAAAGAAATTTTATGGCTTTCCTTTCTCGACGAGTATCCTTAGCTAACTTTAAGCGCGTTCCACTCGTCCATCTATGTAAGGCCATCACCAAAGCTAAGTGATGTGGGTTTTTGTTTCTAACTCCGCAAGGAAAGTTGACTCCGCCTTAAATCAAGAGAGCTCGTTATTAAAAGAAATCACAGCCTTCCATCGACCATTCCGTCCGCCATATTTGGCTTGAAAATGTACATTTTTATGTTTGCTTTATAAAAGGAATAAGAATCTCTTATGGATGCAGGTGAACTTAAAGAGCCGCTTTGAGCTTATGTAATGAGGAACTTGCGTTCTTTAAACGTTCTGTAAAAACGGGCGAATGTTCTGCATTGGTATTCCACCAGATAATTTGTTTACATTAAATCGATCCATACATATATCAGTATTCGTCAAAAAAGCCGTAGTGATCAATCAAAGCTTTTTGCAATCTCAAATATCCTGCTGACATCAAATTTACTGATATCGATCACAGACAAACGTGAACGAAAAACAATATTTTCGAACAGGAATACCATGGTGTGTTTTAACGAAGGTGACGTGCCTTTTGTGTCCTTATGAAGTAGATGCCGTAGAATAATTTATTGTTCGTCGGTGGCAAACAATAAACTAGTGATAGATTGTGTTGTATACCGGCGCAGGCGGCGACGAGTGCAGGTCAGCGGTGAGCGGTGGCAGGGTTATCTGCAGCGGCAGGCCGGCGCCGCCGGCGGCTTATCAACCTGCTACCACATACTGCGACCATTAGTCACGATACAATACCAGCCGCTGATGCCTCTGTGACGTCTGACGTCATCTCTAAGAGTACTTTCCATGATGCAGGTGTCCAAGACCACAAAATATGAGTACATAATTTAAACAACGTTGGCTCCGTCCACATCACAGACTCATTGTAAAGTGTCCAAATCATAAATTCAAATCATCTTCATAAAAATCCCTCAATCTCGGTTCTTCGCTTCGAATGTGACTAGATGTGATGTGATAACGTGAGTGTTTATGCTGAATAATTCAAATATTCGAACCAATTTTAAATACAATACATTTAAAATTTATAATGAATATTTTAAAGTATGAAAACAATTTAATATTGACAAAAACAGTCATCCTTGTGAATGGCTTATCTTAACCTAATAAAAATTCCGAAACAACCCAGAAAATTATAATGACCGACATGACTAGTCAAAAATTTGGTCAAGCTAGAGTCGAAGTTTTACTTTTGAGTTCTGAAGATGGCTTAATAAAGCAGTATATTATAGTTGAATACAACCAAAACTGAATAAGTTCACTAACCAGCGCAAAAAGGGAACTGTGATCACAAAAATAGAAATAAGTAGTCGGAACAGAAACAAACTAAGCTCTTCCGTTACATAGATTCTACCTAAGACGTGAACCACCTACGATAATATTGGATAAAATGCACCATACGTACTTAGATCTCATGAATAAATCTCAGGGCAAATGATAATGCCAGCGACGCAGAACTCTAAAACTTACCTTATTAACAAATCTTGGGAAACTTGACGTTTAAAGGTCTTTTAAAACACAAGAAAAAAAAACACGAACGTTTCTTCAATACAAAAATGCACCTGAGAATGAAGGCGGGACCACTTGACTAATACTTCGATTATTACAAATCACCGTGAAATGTATGATTTTACATCGACGATATTCATTACTGGTCGATGAGAAATTCTGAGATTTAAATGTGAAAGTAATGGTTCAATGGATGGGATACATATTAAAGGGATCTTGATTGTTAGTGTGGAACACGTGTGAGCGTCGCAGGTAGTGGTTAATAATTCGTTTAGTCCAGAGGTAGCGGGCACGTTTTTTGGTTGGCCACACAGGTGCACTCGCCTTCTAATTTCGGGATACCGCCGGGCCATGGGACACAGACGTGTTTAATGCTCCTTTGTGCTCACAGACTGTGATGGAGTCTCGTAATCTCACAGATTTTATTTTGATATTATTCATGGACTTATTTATGTCCTATACTTGATGGAATATTCAAATGAGAATACGGAATACGTTAAGTCCTAGCATATCTTCAATCACTTTGATAAAGTTCTATCGACTTATTAAATAGAAAGCCGTACGCTTCAAACAAGACTTACTTATAGGTAAGTCCTACAATTACATGAAAAAAGCATAAGCACCGCACTGCAGCAATTAATGTATACGACTAAATGTCTAGTTCTAAATATAACGACATTTGTGGACATTAACTGTCCATATTGAACGTCTAATGACCACGCAAATGCGCGTAATTAGTACAATCGTTGACATCCTCTGCTACGTTAGTTATGCTTGTTATTCCACCAACACCTGTTTCCCCTAATCTTATAATTCCAAGTATACCTCATTTAATCTAAATGAGACATAGATAAGTGGCAATCAACTTTATTACAAGTGGCCCAATTAAAAACTTAAAACGATATACAAGTTAATTAATTAAATTATTTATAAACATCTCATAATCAATATATTTATTGGTATCAAAGGTACTAGAAGTATTTAAATTATCTTTCAAATGATCGTTAAGAATTCTTTCATTATAAGGAGTGCTACCACCTACAGACATACCTGAGATAATTTAATTATTTCATAAGTTAATTAGCGGTCTACGAACTTGCTACGAACTATGACAGTTTTATGATAATTTATTTCAAGTAAACTAAATGACAGATAAATTATTATGCTTTATCTAATTTCAAGCTTTTTAATCATCTCCACGTCAATGCTCTTATCGACAGATACAAGACACCTTTCTAGATTACGAGAGAGTCTCATTTCTCTTTAAAGTATAAGTATAATTACTTTGTTTAAAATATACACAAATAACTCAATAGCAGGGCAATCTTTCACTATATGAGACAACCTGAGCTCGGCAATGGGACGATAAAAAGGTTGATGATGATGATGAAGTAACACCGTGCTATACGTTTTGTTTCTGAGCTTCAACAAATCAACACAACAGTACCTACACAAGAATAGAATAGAATAGAAGCTTTTGTTCAGCATTGATCCATTGCTAGATGCATTTGTAGGTACCGTTATTGATGCCTCACTCGAGAGATGAGCAGTGATAGCAAATTCATCGACTGGCACAAACCGAACATAGGTTGTAACCTGGCAGTATTGTT
Source organism: Sesamia inferens (assembly GCA_037179545.1). Classification (NCBI taxonomy): domain Eukaryota; kingdom Metazoa; phylum Arthropoda; class Insecta; order Lepidoptera; family Noctuidae; genus Sesamia; species Sesamia inferens. The sequence continues at coordinate 12,412,431 of CM073939.1, forward strand.
CTATCACAAGGAAATCACGATTTGTATCGAACTCTGTTGTTACACTCTAATGGAAAAGTGTATACAATGAATACTTTATTTTATATGTTATTTATTCATAGGTAAATACATCAATAAACTACTGTCACTAACGGTTCCTGAAGGAACAATAATTAAAACAGTTGACACTGCACAAAGGCCGTAAATTCGAAATGGCTTTCTCTTTCGTGACTGATAGACAATAGACATAGGCTTTCGATCAAGATTTAACATTCTAACTGCTCAAAGCACTATTCGATGTATTGGAAAATCTGGATTATCCAAAACTGGCCACCACGGTGTTGTATCGAAATAATAATATGTTATTGTAAGTCCACTCTACGTCTGCCGGACGAATTTAAGTTGTGGTTTTCTTTCAGCTCTCAACAGATACCATTTTTCTGGATAAAGATTTCTAAACAATAGGGATGTTTCCTGGTTTTAAAAAAAATATATAATCTATTTAGTCCGTCATTCAGATTATAGAAAAATATTGGATACGTATATTTCATTTTATCAAATCAATAAAAAATGACAAATATAAAAGGCATCAAAGATCAGGAGCGGTGGCCGGTGACATCACTGCTCGCTAAAAAGTGTAGCGTGCAGTGACGTCACACGAGTTTTCAACGCACGCGTGTCGTCTTCATTTCTTATTTATATGAAAAAAGAAAAAATAGTATGATAAACGCAGATCGAGTGGCGATGTTCAAAATTTATTTAATGAACAGCATGTGAGATGAATAAAAAATCGAATTGATTATTATTCAACTGATTAAACAATCAAATAAATCGTAGCACGTAGCCAGCGGATGCGTTTATTGGTCCTCAATCCGAAGGTAGGAACATGTCGAGTAAGCAATAAACCATGCCGGCGCCATTTTGAATTTGTATTGTCACCGATTGTCGGTGCAATGCTGAAGTGATGGGAGGTCCATCCGGCGCCGGCCATTTGCATCGTACGAGCTCGGAATCGATTATATTCAATCAAACTAAAATTCTATGCTGATGGCCCTTCCATGATTTTAAATTACGTGCTCAATGATGACACACGTGAACTCAAGTCTATTTCAAGTTATTTGGGATTCACAGACGACACCTAACAAACATGTTCTTAGAGAACCTTTAAATGAAAATTAAAATTATGAATACTTATCTACCAACAAATAGCTCTAAGTTTCATCGCAATCTTTAGGTACAAGATTCTATCTACTCAATGGGCTCGCAATAAATTGCCATACGCCTGCAATTTAGCATATATTAATTAAATGGCTGGTAGGTATAGTTAGAACAAGTGCAGCATCAGGGACAGGTGGCCCCGCACGTGCTGACTTGAATAAAACGCAATGAATGTCAAATGTGTTCGGGACACCGCTCACTATGCACTTTACTAACCACACCGAATATAAAGAACCTTCGATAAAAAACGTAAAATACATTTCACGTCGCCCTCGCACTCACTTAGGTCTTTTTACATCGTACAAACTCGAAGATACTTTCTGATTCCATATCATTAAGATATTTATTGCACGACGTTGAGCACGCAACTATAGTTTAATTTTAGCGAGTGTGTCAACGTCACAGAACTTAGTTTAGCGGAGCACGGGCTTGGATCCGGATTGAGGGTTAATTCGCCACCCTCTGTGAATGCCTGACTTTTCATTATCGAGATGTTTTATTAAAGCAGGGGCCGGTACGTCTGACAAGGGGACCACTAGGGTTATCGCCTAAGTAAACATACTTAGAAATTATACAGTCACAGAATAGGTGCATAATCAAATGTATTGTGAAGAATATAATATCCCCAGTTATACATTTAATTTCCCTCTGTACAACCTAAATCCACAACTTATTTAAGCAATTAATACTCGATTGTGAGACACTCGTGAGATAGCGTATCCAACTATAGCACCTACATACCTATTAAAAAATCTATGTCCACTTGAACAATCTCTACCATTTTAATTACACAATTTAAAATTTAAGTTTTGCAACCCTACGTCTGATCTGAGCGACATATTATATTGAGTTACCCGAGGCGAGGTGTGGGTGGAATGTTTACATTGGGATTTAGGGCTGGTCCTAGCCATATTGCATTCCTATACGCAGCCGAGCATCGCTCGTCATGCTCAACGTCAAATAAACTGGCTGATTGCGATCAATGCGGTACAGACACTCCTGGAGAAACTTCTGACGTATCGTCCATATGGATATGAAACTCTAGAGACTGTTTAGTTGAGGTATGGCTTCGTAATATTAAATTGTTGTGAAGGAATATCAAGCAGAATGCATACGGATGGAAAAGTTAGAAAGATAAGCAATCAGTTACGTTTTTACACCGATATTGATAAGTATAAGGCTCAACTTTTTCTTCATTGCTGTTAAGGTCTGAAGAAAACGTAAAGAGTAAAAAAGGAAATCGATTAGTAGATCAACATTTGACAGGAAAGCGAACTTCATAAGGCTTCGCCTAAAATTTGAGGTGCGGTTCGCCACGATTAATGTTATGTCTAACCAACGAGTTGTGTAGTGCGCTCCGTCCCCACTGGTGATACATAAACGACGTCCAATCTTTCAACAAGCAGCAGACGCGTTCAATAAACATGGTCAGTATTATAATGGCTTTCCACGAAACTCTGTTTGACAAAACATTATAGACAAAGACTATGCCACGCGCCGTGTCCAAACACTGCGGCGGTGAGTCAGCCTCGTCAGCCCCACTGACTGTCCGACTGACTGACAACTCCACACTCCATAGACTGCACGACTCTCCCAATTATAGTCTGCATGTACTCTCGTGCTGCGATAACCACAGCGCAGACTTAAATCCGACTCGTGAGTCAATCGACGACTATCACGACTCTGATTTAATCCTATAAAGAATATATCGTCTACTTATAATACATAGAGAGAGGCTCCACGTCCACTTTTAACCAATATATGTATCATTCGTAAATTACGATTCTCTTGTTCATTAAGAAAAGGATAGAAGATAAGATTTTAGTGTAATCATTTCAAATAAAATACACAGATATTATAAACATGACGACCAATATACGTCAATATACGTCAGGCGCTGACTAATTTGACAGGTGTAAACTAACATTTTATCTTCCGTCCTGTCAGCTATTCATACACAAACTATAGGGCACTTTGGGCCGGCCACATTGCCCGTAGGACCGATGCCCGATGGGGCCGCCGGTTCTCGAGTGGCAATCACGCACCGGATGACGCAGCGTGGGTAGCCCCCTGACAAGGTGGACCGACGACCTAGTGAACGTCGCGGGAAACCGCTGGACGCGGGAGGCACAAGACCGGTGCGACGTCTTTCGGCTGAAATAATGATGATGATGATGAAACTATAGTAGTTATACTTGAACTATATTTACCATCTAATGTTAATGTTTTAAGTTATACTTATATAATTATTTCTTAATGATATAAATACGAAAGTACCCCTGTCTATTGGTCTGTTATCTTTCACATCTAAACTACTTACCTACTAGATTGAACAATATGGAGTTTGGCAGATTTCATAACCCAATTAGCCATGTTCAGATTCGGGCCTAGAAATCGACGTTGGATAATTTACACCCTGTATATTTTACCCATATGGGTGTCGTAAGAGGCGACTAACTCTCACCAGGGAAGCAGGCAGCAGCGCTTCTCCGGTGGAATATCAAATTATTATAAGTAATTTGTCGTAATAACATCGGCTGCCGGCAGAAGTTATCACCCACCAGACAAGGCCTTGCCGCCAAGCGATTCGTCGTGTTCTGGCATAATGTCTTGTGAAGCCGTAGGGAGGACGGGTCTGAGCAGTTGTGTTGCGATATGTGCCGGGTACGATCCTTCTCTGTATGAGAGGAGACCTTTGCCCAGCAGTGGGATGATAAAAAGGTTGATGATGATGATGATGATGTGCCGGGTAGGTACGATGCGCCAAATGTTGTTGTGTCGGGAGTTTGGTCGTGGAGAGTATCCAGATCAAACTCCCTCTGGCGCAGCATCGTTGGTCGTGTTGGTCTTGGGTTTAACATTGCATCACCTCGCTCAACTGCCAGCATCCTTCCTATTCCTAAGTTTTTTAAGTGTATAGGTTTAATAAACTAGTGCGCTTTACCATCAGGCGGGATTGCAGTCAAGCACTAGTTTATAATTATTAAAAAAAAAGAAGAAGTTATTTGAATAAAAAATCATGAAATATAAAATACACACTAAACACGCAACAGTTAAATAAAATAAGCTCTACAACGCTTATGAAGTTAAGTTTTAAAACGCAGTTACAAGGTTAGAATAATTTAGATCCAAAGTATTAGCTGAGTTAGCTCGGCGGCAATCTTTTTTACAAAGAGGATCTTAAGAACGAATCTTTTATTGGTATAAAGTGGCCGGGGCCAGCGGCAGCCGGTTGATCGATAAAGTGTTCACGCCTTTTAAATTATTAGCCGCGATATTATGCTCGTGAGTGAATTGTAGTGTTGCCAAGTTCACGGATTATACCTATGCACTATCGGAACGTGGGCGTGCAACTCTTTGTATCTTTTTATATTGAATGAAATATTCCATTTTTTAATTTTATTGACTTCACAGAAGATAAGTAGGTAATAAAAAGGCCATGAAGACGGTGAGAGAGACTAGTCTAACACACTTTACATAACATCACTTTTGTGCAAAAAGTAAAGTTACTGAAAAGCTGTAAACCGTTATCTTTCGATTATCATATAAAATTTTGCTTTAAAAAAAATATACTGAAACATTTTTTCGTTCGATTTGCCAAGTTTTCTTTTAAAAGAGGGCTTCAGTGCACTTCAAGCTAGAAGGTAAAGAATATTTTTCAGATTTTTCACCAACTGAGAATCTATTCAAAGAAGCCTTTAGAAGCTCATAATGGATATTTATGTAGAAATTCAAATGGAAAACTTAATGCATGTGTCAGACCGTACTAAGTTATGTCTGAAGCCTCTGTAACTGGAGTGCGGTTGAACACATGCCATGCTCTTAATTATTAGATGGCTTTGTTTTTAATCGACTTATACCTAGCTACCAACAAACAGCAGCCTCCGTGGCGTAGCGGTAGCGAACGCTGCTGCTGCACAAGGAGGCGCGGGTTCGATCCCCGCGCTATGCAAATATTTGTATGCATTTGCACTGGTCTGGTCGTGCTTCGGAAAGCATTTTAAGCGGTTGGTCCCGGTTGCCATACGAACATCTAGTGGCAGTCGTTACGGTTTCTGAGGCCCTCAAAAGTCCAACAATTGGTTTAACTGCAATGCTTCGATATCGCCTTCGGGTTGTGAAAAAATCGAAGTTTAGCCAAAATCAGCAGTTTAGACTGATAAAGCGGACCCCAGACTCCAAAGCTGAAAAAAGCTTCGAATTCAACTGGGATTAACGCTGAGATGATGATGACCAACAAACAGTAATACCACAACCCAGTAATTTACAACAACCTAGGCATTTCATCAGTGTCTTGGTTAAGTATAAGTAACCTGCTTGTAATTTATTTACGTATTGTAATAAAAAGCCTTGGTAAGTTCCAACGACCGAAGTTTCCAAACGAGTCAAAATACGGCTTTATCTACCAGTTTTATTTTTTCTCTTTATGCCAGTGGTCGGTGGAGCACACGTGCACATCACCGCCCGCGCCTGCGCACGTCGTGACCTGCGCTTGCGCCCCGCCGCGCACCTCAACCACCTCGCTCGATTTAATGCCAGACGCTACTTTAACTTAAAACTTTTAATAATTATCTACTACTAACTCACATCCCACATTAATTAAATATATAATCATTATTTTCCGAAAAACTTCCGTAAATTAAAGTCCATTTCATACAGCTCAAGCACAGTTCCATGTCATACAGCTTCTTTTAATATTGAATGCAACAGCTAATATATTATACTTACATATTATGTTTAATAAGTATGTAAACATTCTACTTAAAATATAGTTACTACATGGATCGGGGATAACCGTTTAACCAATCATGTAGGTAGGAAAAGATGCGGCTTCTCAAAGTGAAACGAGTTGGAATACTCAGGTGCGCCCGCGCAGCGTCACGGCACAGATACATTGTGACGGCGCGCCGCCGCGTAGCCAGAAAATAGAATTAAAAGGCACTCCACAATGGACCAAAGCTCTTTCAAACCGAGCACAAATACGTATTGGAATTTTAAATCCCAGCGAAATAAAGCTCAGGTGTTCTGAAGAATGAAACGATACCTATTCACTATTTAATTGTTGAGCCAACTGTAGGTTTGGATGAATAGGCGTGAGAAGTGTAGGTATGTATGTACCTACATAGAGAAGGAAAAATATTGAAAATTCCATTGAAAATCCTTCTTTGGCCCAAGTGTCGCATACGATACATAGCCTTTCACGGCCTACATGTTTGATACCCTCAGATATTATGGCAAGCGTGGTTATGACAAATTCCACTAGCAGCTTGATTTTAAACAATCCAAAACGTTCGCCTCTTTAAATATGGATGCGGTACAGACAGCTCAATTTGATCATTTCCAATTCAGACCAAATTCGCTGTTTTTCATGTACCTACATGCATTTAAAACGAAAGAAAATTCATTTATTTTCCTCACATTCCTCAAAGGAGAAATTATCAGCGCATAGCCGGAATTCTTGGCACTAGGAAAATGAATAGTCGAAAAATATTTTTTTTAAAAATTACTTCTAAGTAGATAATTATTTTTCCTTTGACTAATAAACTTGAAAATTGATCCAAATGATTTTCTTAATAAAAAGTACGCAATCGTTAATTTTCGAAAACTAAGATATTCTTGGCACTAGGAAAATGAAATCTCGAAAAATAATTTAAAAAATAATACTTCTAAGTAGATAATTACACTGTAGACTACCTACACTATTTCTCTCTCCTTCCCCTTAGTATTCCATCCAAAGGTTGTCTGTAGAAGATCGCTCTTAGCGATAAGACCGCCCATTGTGTCATCCTTTGTAAAATCTTTATATTTATGTTCTGTAATCTGTATAGTGTACATAATAAAGAGTATTATCCTTATTATTATTATTATTTAGGTATTCTATTTTATTATTTTTCCTTTGACCAATAAACTTGAAAATTGATCCAAACGCTTTTCTTAATAAAAAGTACGTAATCGTTAATTTTCGAAAACTACGAAATTCTTGGCACTAGAAAAATGAAATCTCGAAAAATAATTGAAAAAATAATACTTCTAATTAGATAATCAATCGTTAATTGTCGAAAACTACCTTCAGAACAGCGTATTTCCCCTGCGGCGTATTTGTTTCAGTATTGTAAGAGAGAATTCGAAATAACCGCGGACGAAGTCGCAGGCGAAGTGCTAATTAAAACCTTGATGGTTTTACTTTCTAGCTTTTTAGTATAGAACGCAGAGAATGCCTTAAATCCTCCTCTGTATAGTTTTTTATAAACTACTTAGTGTTTGACCGCAATCCTGCCTTAAGCAGTGATGCAATCGTTGATGGTAAAGCGCGCTAGTTTATTAAGAACTTATTCATTCTAGCTATGAAGATCAAATTGTAGTCCGACGGAAACACCGCCGCTGGCAAATTGTTACAGTCCCTCGATGTACGCGGTATAAAAGAGGAGGCAAAACGCTTTGTCCGCATCGTAGTGGTGTTAATAACGTAAGGGTGGCAACTCTAAAATAGATATAAATTTTAAGCCAAATACCAGAAAGTTCGCTCCAAGAGATACTTGTTCTAATGGGTGAAATAATATTTTACTAAGTACGTTGCTTTATCAAAAATTGGTACCTAGATTTATAAAACAATAAAAAAGCAATGGAAATGTCTGTTGTTGCCGAATCCCACTTCTGCGGTGAAACGAGTCCATAAACTTGAGACTAAGTCCGTACATTTATCTAAATAGATAATATGGCTAGCATATATAGTTAGCATATCATTTATTTTGCATAAATATCTATAAAAGAAAGGGAAGGGGTGTTAGAATTTGTAGGAGGAAGATACGAAGTATTGTTATAGAATTTCTGAGGAAATTTAGCAACGACCATAGTATTCAATATATGCATTGGAATTTAAATTTGAATTTGTTCGTATAAACTATTCCTCATAAATCGCGATAATTACAACTTCTTGTCTCACGCGTAAAATTTACGACACTCCTGCCCTCTATACTCATTACTACAAAACTATATTTATTCGAGCTCTCATGAGATGTCACTAGTGTAGACCTTTTAGCAGAGTCATCTATTGAGGAATAGCAGATCAATATTTTATCTATTCGACACTAGATGGCAGTAAACATAAGTTTAAAATTTAAAAAGTGGCAACCCTGGCGATATAAAACTGAATGCTATTATTGAAAATGCTTCTTTTTGATTGGTCGAGCAAGCCGGTACGAAATGGCATTCTTTCCTTCAGCCATTTTGCAGACAACAGGCTGTGGAAGAGGGAAAAGGCGTTCAAGGGGAAATACTGTGAATATCAAGCCGCATTACGGCAATCTGCCGATTATTCCAAAAGGTACGTAGGAAATAATTGTTATGTGTGTTTCCTTTGCCCATATGGGTATTTATTTTCTTTGCACTGGGTATCTCCACGGTGGGTTCTATATCGGTCGTGGTCGTTTTAAAGGTGCTAGATCAAAATATAAGCTCACCCATTCGAAAACACGGCTATTTCTCTGTTTTCGTCAGTTATGAGCATAACATTTTTACCACACTAAAAGCCACGATGCGCGTCAGGTAATTATCAAACCATTGCTATAACAAAACTTATACTTTCAGGTGTAGGATAAGGCCGCCAAGATGTATCTTTACAACTTGACTTTACAAGGCTCATCATCTATCACACATGCCGTCCACGGCAATTTCTCTGGCACAAAACAGCAGGAAATAGTGATATCACGTGGGAAGACCTTGGAACTCCTCCGCCCCGACCCGAACACCGGCAAAGTACATACGCTGATGAAAGTGGAAATATTCGGCGTTATTAGATCTATGATGTCATTTCGGCTCACTGGAGGCACTAAAGGTAAATGACCTCTTTAACTTAGGCAAACGACCTCGTTCAATATTTTATTGGTTAATAAAACCACGTGGGTTACTATCGCAAATAAACCCAAAAATATAGGGAACACTTTACCATTTGTTTTATTTGTTGATTCTTCAAGTTATGTGATTAATTTTCTTTTACTTATTGCATTGTCTTGCTCCATGCAACTTAAGTATACACGAGGTGTATGGGATAACTAGATGCATAAAATATGGCCAATGCGTCGCTCTTTACAATCATGATGGTTGTCGAGATGTACCGCATTGTTACACCTAACCAATTTATATTATTTTTCATTACATTTAATCATAGAATGCACTATATTCAAGAACTTACATATAACTTTGTTGTTACAGATTATATCGTAGTTGGTACCGATTCTGGTCGCATTGTGATATTAGAGTATATTCCAAAGAAGAACATTCTAGAAAAAGTTCATCAAGAAACATTTGGCAAATCAGGATGCCGCAGAATTGTTCCCGGGCAATATTTAGCCATCGATCCTAAAGGCAGAGCTGTCATGATTGGTAAGGTTATTTTCATCCTACTAGGCCAACACAGGTCACAGAAATAGTTCAATAACCTATTTGTAATGCAACTACGTCAATCTTTGTAGTGAGCCAATTTTAGTGAACATATTTGTACTGATGAAATTCATTTTACCTTTAATTTGTAGGTGCAATTGAGAAGCAGAAGCTTGTGTACATATTGAACAGAGATGCTGAAGCCAGACTTACAATTTCGTCTCCTCTGGAAGCGCACAAGTCAAACACATTAGTCTACCACATGGTTGGTGTAGATGTTGGCTTTGAGAACCCAATGTTTGCATGCCTGGAGATTGACTATGAAGAGGCAGATGCTGATCCTTCAGGTAAGTCTCAATATAATATTTTGTGATAGGTTGATTTCCCACTATGATTATTTTGAGGTCCGTGTTTCCGATTGACATTGACGTAAAATCCTCTACCAATGAGTTCTAACTTCATAGCAAAATAGAATCATTTAGTTTCCCAAAAGCTAATATTTCTTTTTATCTTTTAGGAGAAGCAGCACAAAAGACACAACAAACCCTAACATTTTACGAGTTAGATTTAGGTTTGAACCATGTAGTAAGAAAATACTCGGAGCCTCTTGAAGAGCATGCAAACTTTCTCATAACTGTTCCTGGAGGTAATGATGGACCATCAGGAGTACTTATTTGCTCAGAAAACTATCTCACATACAAGAACTTGGGTGACCAACATGACATAAGATGTCCAATCCCTCGACGGCGAAATGACTTGGATGATCCTGAGAGAGGCATGATCTTTGTCTGTTCAGCAACCCACAAAACTAAATCTATGTTCTTCTTCTTGGCACAAACTGAGCAAGGGGACATATTCAAAATTACTATTGAAACTGATGAGGACATGGTCACTGAGATAAAGCTCAAATACTTTGATACTGTTCCTGTGGCTACTGCAATGTGTGTGCTAAAGACTGGTTTCTTATTTGTGGCCTGTGAATTTGGCAACCAGTAAGTATTCATATACTTGAAGATTTATATGCATAATGTTACAATAAGTGAGAGACCTTTAGTGCTCTTTTTTGTATACTTTAATGCTAGAGAAGAAATCTCCGAACCAAGGTCCTCCCTTACTTTATGGGGGAGAGCACACTGATGAGAGATATACATTTTCTCTGTAAATTATTATATAATTTACAAAAACATTATTAACATATTTAATTACATTTATTTTACAACTTTCAGCTATCTGTACCAAATTGCTCACTTGGGTGATGAAGATGATGAGCCAGAGTTCAGTTCAGCTATGCCTTTGGAGGAAGGAGACACATTCTTCTTTGCACCAAGACCATTGAGAAATCTTGTGCTTGTTGATGAATTAGATTCTCTGTCGCCTATTTTAGGTAAGATATTTTACATAATCGTTTTCTTAATCAATGAAATGTTTCCAATGATGTTAAACTATCCGTGTTTCATCTGAAAAACATTGACGAATGCTTAACTAGATCTGAGGTTTCAAACTATAAAGTAAAAACTATTTATGTTAGAATTTGTTTTTAACTGTCAATTTATTTTAAAGCATGTCGTGTGGCTGACTTAGCTGCAGAAGATACTCCTCAAGTGTATCTGGCATGTGGCAGAGGGCCTAGATCTTCATTGAGAGCCCTTAGACATGGTTTGGAAGTAGCTGAAATGGCTGTCTCTGAATTGCCTGGTTCACCAAATGCCGTATGGACTGTCAGACGACACAAGGATGGTAAGTTACACATTTATTACATCTAGGAAAGTAAATTTTAATGAAGACAATAATTTGAATGAAAATAAGTTTGGATGTCAAATCAAAATCAATGCAACTTGAAATATTGAACAAGAAGAATGAAGGAGCTTGATGATTATATATTTTGGTCCGTGTTACCGATATACAGTGACGCTACAACTAACCACTTATGAACGCTCCTCTTTATCAACAAGTTACTAATAAACCCTGGTTGTTTGTCATACATAAACACCAGTGGTTTTTCTTTTCAGAATCTACTTTCGGCTGATGAACAAATAGAGATGGTTTCAACAAACACTTGAAGGTAGGCATCCATGGCTTCATAAAACTCAACTGGAAGCTGACAACACAAGAAGACTGTTATAGATTTTCACTAGCTGTTAGGACTAATTTTACCTTAGATTTTTCTTTTGGTTGCAGAGGAGTATGATTCTTACATCATTGTGTCGTTCGTAAATGCCACACTTGTGCTGTCTATCGGTGAGACTGTTGAGGAAGTAACAGACTCTGGTTTCTTGGGCACCACGCCTACACTCAGTTGTCACGCACTCGGCGCGGACGCCCTCGTACAGGTGTACCCAGATGGCATCAGGCACATTCGGGCCGACAAACGTGTGAACGAATGGAAAGCGCCGGGAAAAAAGTCGATCGTCAAATGCGCAGTTAATCAGAGACAAGTTGTTATTGCACTGACTGGAGGCGAATTAGTATATTTTGAAATGGATCCCGTAAGTTTTATCACTTAATTAAAAATAAATTCCCGACGTGTATGCGTGGTCACACCCTAAGGCACGGCCACGCAAACACGTCGGGAACAGGCCACGCTAAGACAATTATAAGTACTTTGCTTTTATGTTTGGACTTAACACATTAGGTGATTTACTAAAGAAATGTTTACTTATAATGAATTATGGGGCAAGAAGCTCATATTCAAGTGACAGAAAAAATTCCATAGCATGTGTTAAGCACCTGAAGTGTAAAGCGTATTTAGTAAACTGCTGATGGTTGGTGCTGATAATGGTGATAGTTTATAACATCCCTAATCATTCGTGTTAATTTGAAGGTTTCTGACATTTTCATATCAACTATCATCGGTACCTAATTACGACCAAAAATTGCTTAATACCGACGTGTTTGCGTGACCGTACCTTCGGGTGTGGCCACGCAAGAGTGGTGCGTAGCTGCCCCATGCAGTGACAAGCCCACAACGTCGCAGATTATGTCGCTCTCCCGCTAGCGGTTGAGAGAGGCACTCGACATATTCCATAGCCAAGCTGGAGTCGTTCAGGCGATGAAGGCGGCAAAACCATGTCGTGGACACTCAAAATAAATATAAATGTTTTATATCGTTTTAAACTGTGCAAAAAGTTCTAAACAGCTTTACTATTTCAGACAGGTCAACTAAATGAATACACTGAGAGGAAGAAATTATCGTCAGATGTATCATGTATGGCTTTGGGTTCCGTGGCTACTGGCGAACAAAGGGCGTGGTTTTTAGCTGTGGGGTTAAATGATAACACAGTCAGAATAATCTCTTTGGACCCATCGGTAAGAATTACCTTGATTATGATTAATAAGTTAAGTTTCCTAGTTATAATGATGATACAAGGACACCATTGATTTTTGTGATTAAAACAACCTAAAATGCGTTATTCTAATACTACTGATTTGAAACTATACAAACCAACATCACACATTTCAATTTCCAAGAAAATAATGCAGAATATTATTTCAGGATTGCCTAGCGCCACGTTCCATGCAAGCTTTGCCGGCCGGCGCTGAATCACTCTGCATTGTAGAACAACCATTCGAGTCTGGAGCTAAGTCTGCATTGCAATTAAACATTGGCTTAAGCAATGGAGTTTTGCTGAGAACCACCTTGGACTCTGTTAGTGGAGATTTGGCTGATACAAGGACTAGGTATGTTTGTCCAAATATATTGCTGTTTCAACCTAAAAAAAAGTAACTACTACTACCAATGATGAAAAAACCTATCGCTCCTTTTATAATCTGAATATTTGTGAGGATTAACTTAACCAGATCTGAGACACCAATCTTAATATATTAGAATATCAAAAATAACTATTCGCCCATTCTAATAAAATCTTATATTTCAGATACTTGGGATCAAGACCAGTAAAATTGTTCAAAGTACGTGTGCAGGCCGCTGAGGCGGTCTTAGCTGTGTCGTCAAGGACTTGGTTAGGATACCATTATCAAAATCGTTTCCATCTCACACCATTGTCTTATGAATGTTTGGAGTATGCAGCTGGATTTAGCTCTGGTCAGTACATGTTTATCATTTGACTAGCTGACCCGGCAGACTTCGTACTGCCTCATCGATAAATAAAAGACCTAATCTTTTGTATAAAATGATTTTAAAACAAACAAATCGAATCCGTATTTAATAAAAAAGCATTTATTGAATAAAGCATGAATTATTATATTATATATTATTTTCGATACATCATGTTGCTTACTTATAAAACAGAGTTTTCCTGAAATACTGGCTATTTATAAGGTTTAAATTTGATATTCACAGACACACACTGTTAAAATACAGTCTGTTAATTAATTTAAAGCTTTCTCATAAACTATATTTTTTGTTTTGTTTTGTGGTGCGTAAATAAACAAAGAAGACGGTTTTCCGACGCGCGAACACGCGACGTATAATTGTCCATGCGCGAAACAGGGAAACTCCAAGTTGATTCCACAAACTTCTAACGACTGTCCTTGCGATTTATTTATGGTCATCGCAAAGGCCAGACGCACTGGAAATTGTAACCGTTTAAAATCGAATGGTAAGTCCGTTGGAATCATCGGTATCCGCGGGATCAAGACATCCTCTCCTTTGTATTTTCCTTTTATGATTGTCGCCTCAATGACGTTATTCATCAGTCTTTTCACAGCCAGTCTTGTTCCATTGCATAGTCGAGGTTGATTAATGTTACGCAGCATGATGACAACTGATCCCACTTTTAACTGCAAATTGTGAGGTGGTAATCCAGGCAATTCCAGTGAATTTAAAAACTCAGTGGGATAGTTGACTACGTCATCCTGGTTCATTACGGTGTCGACTGATTTGAAGGAAACCAACTGTCCTGGAAGAAAATTCTGAATCGTCGCATTAAGATCCTCGACATCTTTATTTTTCGCTGCTAATATTGCTCGTTCACCCAGCCAATTATGGTTATTGAACTTTTGCGCTATATCTGGGAAAACTCGCTGAATAAGCTCCACTTTTGAGTCTGTGATGTGACAGAAATCTGTAGGTAATGTGATGAATCCGGTCGAGGTGTCCACTGCAACTTTATTATTTCCAATGTCTAACAACTGCTTCGCAAACACATTTGCAGTTTCATCTTGTTGCAAAAATACTCGCATGTTAGTTGTTAAGTGGAGTGTCTTGTACTGCCACAAATTTGATGATTTTAGGCATGCATTTAGTTCATCAGCAACAGTTGATCGGGGAATAACTGGAAGAGTCTGACGAAAATCACCTGACAACAGAATCATGGCCCCACCAAAAATATTTTGGTTGTCACGAAGATCTTTCAACGTTCTGTCCAGTGCCTCCAGTGATCTCTTATGGGCCATTGTGCATTCATCCCAAACAATCAATTTGCATACCTGTAGGATCTTGGCCATTGCGCTATTTTTGGCGATGTTGCAAATTGGTGTTTCGGTGATTTGCATGTTTAGTGGTAATTTCAAGGCAGAATGTGCAGTCCGCCCGCCTTCTAGCAGAGTTGCAGCTATTCCAGATGAAGCCAACGCTAGAGCAACATCATTTCGCGATCTGATCCTCGCCAAAAGCAATGAAATTAAAAACGTTTTTCCGGTTCCTCCGGGAGCATCAAGGAAATAAATTCCACCAGATCCACTGTTCACAGCTTCTATCAAAGTGTCGTACGCAATTCTTTTTTGTTGATTTAATTGTGGAACATTTGTACGAACTGTTTCGGCCAATGCTTCAATGTCGTACTGATGTTCTCTTTGCAACTCGTGGTTTAATGCATCGTGCATATGACGATTGGGTGCTGTCATTCCCAAACACGACAATACTTTATTTGCCATCAATAAACACATATCTTCTATCATGATCAATGTGTCATTGTAAATTTCTTCAGTCATTTGTAGTGTATGATTCAAAGTTTGACGGCGCACACGATGCAAAACATCCTCAGACATGTCATCTCTATACTTAACCCACAAATCTTTTGGATTCGAGGGGAAACATGTCGATATGATAATCGCAAACAATGTACGAATTTGATGCGGCGATGAAGATATTACGGAATCCTTGAGCGTATCATCCCAGTGCGAATCATTCTCAAGTAAATGTAATAGTTGACATGCCTCACGGTAAGTCGCACACAGCTGTCCATTAACTGTTCTCAGTTGTTGAAACGATGTCGGACCACGAACATTCACCAACAACAACCGCAAATAATAACATTCATCGTTATTTGGATGTACTGTGTAGATGCGACCCAGAGCATCTGAAGCAAATACATTTGGATGTCCTTCAACTGGTGTTCCTTGTTTTCGACGCTGAAACGATTTCGATGATGCGTTCCATGTGTAATAGCGTAGCATGTCAGCATACAGCAAAGTGCGAGCAAAATCATCAGTTTGACAGACTGTGAAGAAACTTGTTAATGTTGTCGACGGTGGATGTACCGCCCTGTCTGCCGCGTTAGATGCATTAAAATAAACTCGTTGACCATTTTCTAAATGGACTGCCAAATGGACTACTGTAGGGTGTCTTTCATGGATCGCAAATGAAAAGATTCGCCAAATAGCTTCATTGCTACTTACATAGCGACCCATCTGGTACTGTGATATTTCATCATTTGCATTGGTTACACCGAAGACAGCCATATCACTACCTTTATTAACATATTTACATATGTACTTTATCGACTTCACAGAATTACAATATTCCACATTGATGTGAGTCTCAAAAGCTTTGGACAATATTGGCGAGTATGGCAAAATCCAACGATTGTCTACATCAACATTTTGTCCTCTTACCTTCACAACTACCGATCACCCACTGTCCGCAACTGATCGCCGACGATACAATGGGTATCCATCATTTCCCGTTATGGTTTCAGCAAGCAGGTCTCTTGGGTATCGCTTGGAACACCTACCGTCGACCATACATTGTGAATTGTAGTTGAAATGTCCGCAAGGTCCATGTATCATGTGTTTGGTAACTACTGCATGCAATTTTGGGTCAACTATTTCATCTGGAATTTCAGCTGAAATTATGGAATCAATCTCATCTGGCCTTATTTTGTCCACTAACCAGACTAAAATGTGCGCATGTGGCAATCCACGCTTTTGCCATTCTACAGAGTACATCCAACAACGGACTCGGCCATACACACAATGCTTTATTAAAAAATTCATGAGAGATTTTAATTTTTGTTTAAAAACTCTGGCGGTTATGTCATGTCTATCAACTGGTGTTTGGCTATGTAGTAATTCCTTCTTTATTTCGGACCATTTTGGGTTACATGTGAATGTAACAAATAAGTCTGGGCGGCCATAATGCCTAACATATGACATAGCATCCTGAGCATATTCATGCATGTGTCGTGGGCTTCCTATATAAGTAGCTGGCAAAATTGTCATTCTTCCTACATTATTCACATTGCCATCAGCATTTATAGCATCGCGGAGATGAATGTATTCCTCTGACCGTAGCCGTCGTTGGTTCAAACGGATGTATGTCAATCGTTCAGTCTCAATTTTGACATACATATCAACTGCAAACTGATGAAAAAGTCGTTGACACATCAAAATATGATTTACTTCACCTTGACGGATCATGAGTCTGTATGAATAGAAATTCATAGCACTAACTTTTTTGTTGGTTTCAGCACCTGCAATCAAAAATGATAAATGTTTAAATTGTTACTTCGATGAATTGAATTTAAAAATATTATTTAATCTTGTTCAATTCATTTACCTGTTACTTGATTTACCATTTTGATATTAAAATGGTATCCATCTTCCCCCTGCCAGAAGATCAAAGGATATTGTAGTGCATCATAACTCCTGTGTGTTTCAGATACACGTTTTAAATCACTATTCCGACGATGAAGCACAATATCTCTAGATTGTAAATTTTCTCCCACAATGACAACAGCCACTTCATCAATGGTAGGTGAATTGAACCTCCTTGTGTGTTCACCGGCAGGTGTTTTGTCAGCTCGAATAATAATGTTATGGCTATCAGATGGCATCCGATTCAATGCTATTTTGAACATGTTTACTAAATTGTTATTCTCATGAAGAAACATTTGTAATTGTTGGACAATGGTTCTCTTCACTGTTGGATTGTGAGCACAACAATTATTAATTTCCGCATCTGAATTGCCCATAAAATAAATTTGTAAAAATTGATGATCTGCATCAGGTAGTGGTAACAGAGTTCCCAGTAAGTGATAAATTTGTCCTTGTATCTGTAATTTTTAAAAATTTGTCCATTAATTATTTCCGATATATATTTATTTTAGTACAAACTTGAATAATATAAAAAAATATTCTTATATAATAACTTGAAAGTGGGCATGAAATTGTCTTGTATAATATGTGTAGCACCAAATGATGTCATCTGGAAACAGTTGTTATATTTCTGAATGTTGGTCAAAAAGTGCTTAGAATCATTTCCAATCCCAGAAACTAAAGAGCGTAAAGGATCTGGTGGTGGGACCAATTGTGGCAATTTTACTTTGCCTTCAGCACAACATAATCCAGTAGATTCACCAGTGTATTTTAACGCCTTACAATATTTACAAATTGTTTTCATTTCCCCAATTGTTACTGATTTGTCGGCACAATAATCAATTGCCGGATCATAGTGGAATGCAGCTCGTTCAAGAATCACAGGAGCACTGCGTCTGCGGATTCGCTCAATTTCATTATGTCTAGCTTGCTGTTGTTGTGTTCGATGTGCACGAACTCGTTGCATTCTAAGCCTATCTCCTACATTGTCACTCACTAAAGAACGCAATTCTGACATAGCAATACGACTATTTTCTTGATCTCTCTGTCTCTGGTCATCAGTGCGGTTAGCACGTGAGGTAGCTCTTCGCACATTTGATTGACTACTACGACCTACGTTAGGTCGTCTTCTCCTCGGCATCGTAAATTGTAATTGAGAAAATTTCCCGGTTATTTAGCAGTAAAGTGTCACTATCACAAAAAAGAGCACATTACTTGGAATGTCACTATCACAAAGGATCACCAAAGTAAAGAAAGTTCTCGCGCACATAGCCACAAAGATAGAAGGATGCACTCATAGATATCGTAACTCGTAACACAATATAATATCGTAATACTTTTTTCCGTGCTCTGACTGAAAAGCGACAGACAGGATGTATTGACATATTAGTTGGTTGTCAAATCTAATGTCAAATATTATGATTGCGTTCAGAAATTTAACTTAAGATTTATAATTTAACGTTTGTGACAAAACTTAAGATTTATCTTTCAATTTCTATATAGTCTTATTAAAAAAATAATCGGACAGATTAACAACTGAAGTTAGCTAAAATTAATTTTCTCGAAGCTATATGAAGCTGTGAGACTATGCAATTTTGTCGCGTTCGCGATTCACTTTCACTTTTGTTGAGTTTCGGAACGCGATATTAGATCCTCCAACGCGCATGCGAATTTGAACTTTATACAGCGGTAATAAATTACAAATTGAGTCTCCATTTTATTTAGAAAACGTTTATAGAAAAATACTGTTTTGAGGATTTTCCCGGCAATTATTCGAATTTTTCTCACCTTTTAAACCTTCCCTAGACCTCCACGAATAATTCAAGACCAAGATAAGATAAATCCGTTCAGCCATTCTCGAGTTTTAGCGAGACTAACGAACAGCAATTGATTTTTATATATATAGATATCTGAGGGACAATTCCCGTAATTTCTCGTAGTCTCAATCATTTAAAAAAAAAAGCTTCTACTTCCCTACATTTTGACAAGTATTTAACATTTGTTTGTCGCTGAGATAAGTTTGGGACCTGATAATGAACATTCTAAATTATGAGAATTTGTCTTCTGGTCTTGTTATATGAAACTCGTTTTAAGTACTTTGCTTTTTGTTTGGACTTAACACATTAGGTGCTTTACTAAAGAAATATTTACTAATATGAATTATGGGGCAAGAAGCACATATTCAAGTGACAGAAAAAATTCCATAGCATGTGTTAAGCACCTGAAGTGTAAAGCGTATTTAGTAAACTGCTGATGGTTGGTGCTGATAATGGTGATAGTTTATAACATCCCTAATCATTCGTGTTAATTTGAAGGTTTCTGACATTTTCATATCAACTATCATCGGTACCTAATTACGACCAAAAATTGCTTAATACCGACGTGTTTGCGTGACCGTACCTTCGGGTATGGCCACGCAAGAGTGGTGCGTAGCTGCCCCATGCAGTGACAAGCCCACAACGTCGCAGATTATGTCGCTCTCCCGCTAGCGGTTGAGAGAGGCACTCGGCATATTCCATAGCCAAGCTGGAGTCGTTCAGGCGATGAAGGCGGCAAAACCATGTCGTGGACACTCGAAATAAAATTATACTATTACTGTTTCAACTTGCCTGAACATTATTATAACTATATCCTTACGTTTCAGAACAATGTGCTGAAGGTATCGTAGCTATCTCCTCAAACACTCTCAGAATTTTGGCGTTGGAAAAGCTGGGTGCTGTCTTCAATCAGACATACCTACCTCTTGAATACACGCCTAGGAAATTCGTCATCAACTCTGAAAACAACAATATCATAATACTTGAGACTGACCACAACTCTTATACTGAGGAAATGAAAAATCAAAGAAGGTAAACAAACCTAAAATACACATTTATTTTAAACTTTGTTTCACATGATGACGAAAATACACAATAACCGAATTCAGTGTAGATATCCCTGCAGTACTGACCCAAAATTGAAAAATAACAATATTGCAAATCCTATGAAATTTTCTGACCTAAATTTTTTATTCAGGGTACAAATGGCACAAGAAATGCGGGAAGCCGCTGCGGGCGGAGGTCCAGAGGAACAACAACTTGCAAATGAAATGGCTGATGCTTTCTTGTCTGATACTCTACCAGAAAACATCTTCTCATCGCCTAAAGCTGGAGCAGGTAAAGAATGATTTCTGTGTTATAAGATCCAAGCCACATTCTCTGGGCAAGAGCAGAAATGTAATTTAGCATACTGACTCTAATCGGATGTGGCTAGATTAAATTCCCAACGTTAATCCCAAATGCATCTTACTATAAGACATTTGATTCAAGTTCGGGATACATTTTAACTTTTAACTGATAATTTACCCTTTACTATTTCTGTATTTTTTTTCTATAACTCAATGTTTTCATTTGTTCAGGTATGTGGGCATCTCAAATTCGCGTAGTAGACATGGGCGTTAGTGGAGGGCAGCCTAGCACACTGTTCAAGCTGCCTCTGGAACAGAACGAGGCGGCTGTATCCGGCTGCATTGTACGCTGGGCGGCGCATGCCGAACACGCACAAGCTCACTTGGTCGTGGGAGTCGCTAAGGACATGATTTTATCGCCGAGGTCCTGCACAGAAGGCAGTTTACATGTCTATAAGGTAAATATTGCACTGTTTCAACAAAATTAATTCTATTTATTAAATTTTATTTTTTATAAATTCCATTTTGTTATGATATGAATACCTTTACTAATAACATTGTTCCTTTTGCAGATTTATGGTAGTACTGGAAAATTAGAACTCGTTCACAAAACACCTATAGATGAATATCCTGGTGCGTTAGCACCATTCAATGGAAGACTATTGGCTGGAGTAGGACGAATGTTAAGACTGTATGACATCGGTAGACGAAAACTGTTGCGTAAATGCGAAAACCGACATATTCCAAACCTTATAGCTGATATCAAAACTATTGGCCAGAGGATATTTGCATCAGATGTACAGGAATCTGTCTTCTGTCTCAAGTACAAGAAGAGGGAGAATCAACTCATCATATTTGCTGATGACACCAATCCAAGGTGGATCACAAATAGCTGCATACTGGACTATGATACTGTTGCCATGTCTGATAAATTCGGCAATATTGCTGTGATGAGACTGCCACATTCTGTCACAGATGATGTTGATGAAGATCCAACAGGAAACAAAGCACTCTGGGATAGAGGTAAGCAGTTGATTATTTCTTAATGTTTATTTAGGTTGACGCAAAATTACGCAGACTTAGCCCTACCTACTAATAAGAACCTTGCGTGATGAAACAAAATTATATACATGCTAGACTAATGAAAGTAATGATTATTAATTCCAATCTGATGCAAACACCAAATTAGAAAACTTTTCGCGACGCTGATTAACTCTAACACAGATTGAACTTATTTACAATTGCAGGTCTTCTGAATGGAGCTTCACAAAAAGGTGATGTTGTGGTCAACTTCCATGTGGGTGAGACTGTCACAACACTACAAAGGGCTACGCTGATTCCTGGTGGATCCGAAGCCCTTTTGTATGCTACCGTCAGTGGCTCCCTTGGCGTGCTTCTGCCGTTCACCTCACGAGAAGACCATGACTTCTTCCAGCATCTGGAGATGCACATGAGGAGTGAAAACCAGCCACTATGTGGCCGGGACCACTTATCATTTAGGAGCTATTATTACCCAGTAAAGGTCAGTATTTAAAGTTAATTGTTACTAGCTGATATGGTCATATTTTCAATTATTTTGCAATCAGCCGAACATGGTTTTTACATAACCACTGTCCAGCCATTTTAATGTTTTAGTAGGGTATCCGCCAGTTAGTCAGCAGTTTACTTCTATTCGAAGTCTCCTGTGTTACACTGTCGGTAGAGCACGGCGGGCGCTCCGCGGCATGTGTGCTTGTCGTTATGACTGCGCCTCGTCGCTACCGTCTGTCGAGTTCCGGAGAGTTGGACGCGTTTCCCATAGCGCTACTTTAGTTTTGGAACAGACAAACTTATAAAACCTTTTATGACTTCAAACATCCGTTTTATGTTTCCTTATCTTTTTGCCAATTCAGCAGCATGTAATCAGTAACATTATATTCTTTGGCTAACCAAAATTTTCTTTTTGCATGACAGAATGTGATAGACGGTGACTTGTGCGAGCAGTTCAACTCGTTGGAGCCAACAAAACAAAAGGCGATTGCTGGTGACTTGGAGAGAACGCCCGCGGAAGTGTCCAAAAAGTTGGAAGACATTAGAACTAGATACGCATTTTAAGTTAGTGATTCCATTGTATTAGTTTAGTATAAGGAATAAAGATATTAATTATATGTTAATCTTTTACTTTACAAAATATACCCCGACACCGAAACTAGAAAATAATTATACATTACACTCCTATGCTTGAAACCACGAAAAACTTTTCACCCACCTACACATGGGCGTACCAAGGAGAGGGCAGGGGCCCCCCAGGAAATCTCTCTGAACATATACAGTATGTTAAGAAAACCCTGTCCGACCCATAAGAATAATAAAGGTTAGGTAAACACATGACCAAATATAATATAAAAAAAGACTTGTGGCACTCGGGGACTGCCGCGGTAAAGCTATTGCATAGCATTTTGTATCAATTTATGCAATTATAATTATTTATTTATTTTATTTATGCAGTATTTCTTTTTCTTTGATATTAATTCAAGTTACACTTTTTGAGCGTGGTGACCGATAAGAAAACAAATTTTTCTTTTATTAAATAAATAAAAATAAATGCACTTTGTTCGTTCATATTCAAAACACTTTATACACAAATTTTACAAGTACAGTTATCACTCGAGTCACTAAGCATGTAAAATGAGAAAACTAACATAGAACGATCCGTGTGAGAACTAAACGATCACTATTACACAACAACACTGATACCTTTGAGAAAGCGGACTTCCTCTACAATAGGGCAATTCCTCCGTAAGGTCTGTCTATGCTATTACTTATAATCTCTGTCATTGTGTGCTGTTTCGGTGCAATCGCAAGACCGGCCGGGCACTGAGGGGCAGGCAAGACAGCTATAGTATC
Source organism: Sesamia inferens (assembly GCA_037179545.1). Taxonomy (NCBI): domain Eukaryota; kingdom Metazoa; phylum Arthropoda; class Insecta; order Lepidoptera; family Noctuidae; genus Sesamia; species Sesamia inferens. Next base: position 12,435,835 of record CM073939.1, read on the forward strand.
CTTATGACTCCACCAACTGGTATTTCGTTGACTCTGAAACGGCGCACAGGGAGCACCACGAAATATACTCAAATACTCCGAGGTTCTTTTTCAATATACCCCACTGTTTTGTCGTGGTGGCCTAGTGGTTAAAACACCAGCCTCTCAAGTATGAGTGCGCGGGTTCGATTCCAGGTCAGGAAAGTACCAATGTAACTTTTCTAAAGTTATATGTACTTTCTAAGTATATCTTGGACACCAATGACTGAAGGCGAACGAAAACATCTTGAGGAAACCTGGGCTTTATAAGTCTGAAATCGCCAACCCGAATTGAGCAAGCGTGGTGATTACGCTCAATCCTTCTCTGTATGAGAGGAGATCTGTGCCCAGCAGTGGGACGATAAAAAGGTTGTTGATGATGAACGGTCGGTGTCGAATTATTTGTTATCAATTTAATATTTTCGAGCTGATCTTTAGTAACATAATCACTTCTGATTGCGTTAACATCTGACCGTAGAATTAATAAATACTTCATCAACTTCTTTACGTACGTTCTACGTAGTCAAAGCAAACTGGTGGCAATTTGTGAAGGTCATATGCCACAAAAACTGGGATTGTTCGGGATCCGTGATTTTAAACACCGTAATCGTATATTTTAGGTCTTTCTGCTTTTTGTTCTTACGCCTCGATACATGTTTTTGTCTTGTCTTCGTAGAAACAAACAATAACTTTTTTGCCTCATCAATGTCTTCCTCAGAAAAAGCCGACGAGCATATTTTTATTAAACTTTCGTTGTTTCGTTTCGGAGATAACAATATTACAACTCGTACACTTAAATGTACTCGTATTAACATTGTTCACCGACATCTTTCTGTAATATTTTATTTAATAAAATCTTCAACTTCAACTCTTGATCTGGTCCCTGTGGATAGATACCACAATTTTGCCAATAACACGTGTAACAAATTATAAAAATTCTTTAAAAAAATATTTCACAATAATGGCGGATATCGCCAATCACAGTTGAAAAAACGGCCGCATGAGCACTTTTTACTCTATAAAATCACGCGCTTTTATTTAGTAAACAACACTATATGTAATTTAAAAGTCCAATGAAAAATTAGCGTGACATTCATCTTAGCTTTTCCGTTAAAAAAAAAGCTATTTTATAAAAACACTACTAAATTAATTTGAATAAAAGTACTTAATAATTATTATATGAAAAGTTTTTAAGGTAGCCATGACCACGTCGATGACGTCTATGACATATCTCTATAGAAGACCTATTTCAGAGAGAAAATTAATCGCAAGTTTAGCACATCGCGACTATCAGTAACATGGCAAGTGGGTAGAACTGAGTTCGCGCCCTGCAATATGCATGCTCTTTTTGAAAATCTATAAATTGTTTTCAAAAGATGTAGTCGCACGCACACAAACATACCGTGCCGAAGACTGCCGAACTGAAACGACGTTAGACGATGTACGGCCTTCAAGCCACACCTCCGTGCCCGTCGGAGTGGGGAGCGTGAGGTTTTTTCGTTACGGAATTTCTGGATTCGGTCCCCGCGCTCAAGGCCCGCGATAGAAGCTATGCAATAGCTTAAAATTTTACGTAATCATCATAGTACCAATACAAATGAATTTTGAAATGATCTTTTTTTCCCGCGAATTAATTCCAACTTCCCCGAAATTTGGTAATTTTTAAAGAAGTGACAACACCGGTATTATTATGAGCAAATAGCGATGCGACGTGTGCGTTCGCGCAGCGGAATGTTGTTGAATTTAAAGATTTTAGATATGCAGATATTTAGTGTATGACGTCGTATAATTTGAATTTCGCGAACGTTGTCCTGGCGGAACTTTTTTTAATCCATTGACTTTCGAAAAAAGAGATGTGTCCAAAAATTAGTGTGTATTTGTGTGTAATTGTGTATGTATGAATAAAATTTGTGCATGCATAAACTTCGGAGGAATTCAAGTTTCCGCTGCGCGAACGTTTGGCCATTAGCTAGTTTTCATATAAAGCGCTTACATAGAGAGCTGTAGATTTTTACATTGTTTTGAATTTGTGTATATTTGTTTAAAAAACAGATTTAGAGAAAATCGTAAGGCTTAAAAGATAAAAATATAAACGTAAAATACGCTTATTTGGTCTTAGTTCTTAAAGTATGCACTTTGGGGTCTAGATTTTCACGTTTATACAAACCTTGTAAGTGTCTGCAATATATTGCCAAGTATCAATGATGTTCCTTTAGTAATAAAAGAGTTATAGGACAATTTACCATGACAAAATCACTGTTTACAAAGCAGTCAAATATCACGACATTCTAAAGGAATTGCATGGTAAAATGTATGCCAATATATAATTAGTGTATTCATTCAACTATTCACATGCAAAATTTCATGTCATTAAATTCAGTAATTAAAGAAAAACAATTATAATACTGACGAAGCATCGAAAACCTACATAACCCGACCAAGTTCGGATAGCTATAAAAAAGCGGCCGTGCAATATATTTAGGTAACATCCCAAAATTTACAGTATAATACCGGTGTTGTATTGGTATAGGTGATAACAAAATTGTTTCGATATAATATAAAGGTCATTTATTTTTGTACACCTATTTTTTTAAATGTATTTGACTATGACAAAGCAGGTACTATTTACGTAGTTATTTTATTTAAGTATGCGCTTGAGACTTGAGATACTTCAGCTCAAGCTTTACTTACTAGTTTTAAGTAATACTTGAGCATTACTTAAAACTAGTTTTAACCTATCAAAAGGCTTCAAACGAGACTTAAGTAAAGCTGGAGTTTTGAGTGACGTTCTGTAATACGGACCTTACTATTGTAGTTATGAATTGATCAAAAATATTCTAGTGTGAAACAATAGACAACGCGCTGCGCGCAACGAGCGTTAGGCGGCTTCCCGCTTGAAACAGTACTTCCATCCTTGAAGAAAAGAGAGGGCAGTATGTTTTCATTAGCCGCGGCCCGCGCGTTTTTATTTGCTGTTGTACTTGAACCTGATTAATATATCTAGATTATATCTCAAGTCTCAAGCGCATACTTAAATAAAATAACTACGTAAATAGTACCTACTTTGTCATAGTCAAATACATTTAAAAAAATAGGTGTACAAAAATAAATGACCTTTATATTATATCGAAACAATTGTGTTATCACCTATACCAATTCAATACCGGTATTATACTGTAAATTTTGGGATGTTAGCTAAATATATTGCACGGCCGCTTTTTTATAGCTATCCGAACTTGGTCGGGTTATGTAGGTTTTCGATGATTCGTCACTATTATAATTGTATTTCTTTAATTACTGAATTTAATGACATGAAATTTTGCATGTGAATAGTTGAATGAATACACTAATTATTGGCATACATTTTACCATGCATTTTCCTTTAGAATGTCGTGATATTTGACTGCTTTGTAAACAGTGATTATGTCATGGTAAATTGTCCTATAACTCTTTAATTACTAAAAGAACATCATTGATACTTGGCAATATATTGCAGACACTTACAAGGTTTATATAAACATGAAAATCTAGACCCCAAAGTGCATACTTTAAGAACTAAGACCAAATAAGCGTATTTTACGTTTATATTTTTATCTTTTAAGCCTTACGATTTTTTCTAAATCTGTTTTTTAAACAAATATACATAAATTCAAAACAAAGTATGTAAAAATCTACAGCTCTCTATGTAAGCGCTTTATATGAAAACTAGCTAATGGCCAAACGTTCGCGCAGCGGAAACTTGAATATCTCCGAAGTTTATGCATGCACAAATTTTATTCATACATACACAATTACACACAAATACACACTAATTTTTGGACACATCTCTTTTTTCGAAAGTCAATGGATTAAAAAAAGTTCCGCCAGGACAACGTTCGCCCAGCGGAATCAGTTTTTGGTGAATTTCTCCACAATGGCTGCGTGCACAAATTTTTTTTTACCATACACAATTATACGACGTCATACACTAAATATCTGCATATCTAAAATCTTTAAATTCAACAACATTCCGCTGCGCGAACGCACACCGATGCGACCGCGTGCCCCGCCGCCCGCGGAAGGGTGCTTAACGCACATTTATTAAGTTACCTCTATGCGAAACAATTTTTATTTTTTTTTTTAAGTTTAGCCCGGTTTTGTATGCATTAGTAGAATCAGTTATTGATACCTAACAATACGTTCACGGGTCGGACAGGGTTTTCTTTACATATTGTATAAACTCCCTAATTAGTAAACAGTATCAGTGGCGTAGCTTGGGGGGGGCAGGGGGGGCCATGGCCCCGGGCGGCATATGAAAGGGGGCGGCGGATAAGGAAAAAAACATTGCATGAACAAGAAAAAAAAAGTTATTCCAAATCACATCGAATCCAGACTGTAAAAAAGAGCCTATGAAGTCCGGCTCTCTGGGACTATTAAAATATATTATTGACTCGCAAACTTGAAGATGGCTTGCCAAACAATGTAATTGAGAATTTTTTTAACGTCTGCCGTCAGCAATTCTAAACTAAAGCTGATAAAAAATTACCTTAGGCCGATTATGTCTACGTTGAGGCCAACAAATCTAGCTATACTGGCAATTTAAAATGAGATACAATTTGATATTGACGACTGTGTAAAAGATTTTGCTTTGAAAAAAGCACGAAGAGTAGATACATTTTTAATCTATTTTTTTAAAGTAATAGTAACAAAAATATTTAAGGAGCTTACTTACCCCTCTAAAACTAGTGCCACAGATAATCTTTCGTGGTTTCTCTTGTTACAGACCGAAATAAAAAAAGTGGTTATGTTGGCCTTAGGGCAGCAATTGAATGTGGTTTATCTGCATATACGAGGGTGGATTGATAAGTACTCAGCCTAACCAAGAAAATAAACACATACTAAATCAGTTATATTTTTATTTTTCTACATAATCACCATCAAGTTCAATACACTTTTGCCACCTCCCCTTCCAAGCATTTAGACCGTTGAAAAAAAATGCACGGGCGTTATCTTGATGAAACAGGACTTTTCTTCTGAGCATTCCTCGACGTTTTTCTTTTATTTCCTCTCGTAAACGACGTAGTAAGGTGCAGTAGTAATCAGAGTTTATAGTCTGACCCCTTTCAAGATAATCAATCATAATCACACCTTTCGAGTCCCAGAATACTGAAGCCATCACCTTATTTGCCGACAAAATCGACTTAGCCTTTTTAGGGGGTGGTGAACCAGGTCTTCTCCACTGTTTCGATTGTTGTTTTGTTTCCGGTGTACAGTAATGAACCCATGTTTCGTCCATAGTAACAAAACGATTAAAAAAATCATCTGCATCGACATCAAATAACTCCAAACAGTCGCGTGAAATAGTCAATCGTGTCCTTTTTTGTTCGACTGAAAGCAGTCGCGGAACCCACCTCGCAGACACTTTGTGGAAACCCAACTCGTTGACAATGATGTTCTGAGTTCGTTCATAAGAGATGCCTATAATCTCGGCTATCTCTCTAATTTTTAATCTGCGGTCTCCCATTATTAAATCAAGTACTTTTTTAATATTTTCGTCAGTAGTTGACGTCGAAGGCCTTCCAGAGCGGGGTTCATCTTTCACACTCTCTCTACCACGCTTAAATTCTGCTATCCATTTTTTGACGGATGAATATGATAGAGCACAATCGCCTAATGTACTGACCATGTCATCATGGATGGCTTTTGATGATAGCCCCTTCTTATGGAGGTACTTAATGACGGCACGCTGCTCGATTTGCTCCATTCGCGGAAATTATGTCCGATTACTTTGTTAATAAATTTATAAAATGACAACTAATTATAGCACACGTTTCGAACTTCACACAATGAACTAGTCTGAATTGAACTAAATAATGTGGGTAGATTTGATTTTTAGAATTGAATGGATCTGTGTTAGGCCGAGTACTTTTCAATCCACCCTCGTACTAGACATTTCACGTAGCCCCACAGAAAATAATCAAGCGGTGTTAAGTCACACGATCTCGGGGGCCAGTTGATGTCGCCACTACGCGAGATGACGAAGCCCTCGAAATTCTCTTTCAATAAATTTAATGTTTCCCGTGCTATATGGCAAGTGGCCCCGTCCTGTTGGAACCACATGTTTGTGAGATCCGTACCTACCACCTACCCTAGGCCACAAAAAATTGTTATCATCGTCCGATATCGGTCGCCATTGACGGTGAGTACGGCTCCTTGCGCATCTTCGAAGAAATAAGGGCCGATCATACCGCCGGATCAAAATCCACACCACTTTTTCGGAGTATAAAGGCACCTGATGAACCTCCCGCGGATTTTCATCGCACCAAATCCGGCAATTTTGTTTATTAACAAAGCCGCTTAACTAGAAATGAGCCTCATCAGTGAACATGATTTTTTTTTTTGCAAAAGCAGGATCAGATGCTCTAACGCCCAACCAGCGAATACACGGTGCTGTCTATGGTCATCATTGTCTTGAGTTAATTGAACTTTATATGGATGAAAACCCAAATCTCGGGGCAAAATTCGCCATGTTGATGTCGCAGAAAGACCCAGTTCTTGCGCATGACGCGGATTGTCTGGGGTTTTCTCGCACACTGTCTCGAATGGCAACAATATTCTCCATTGATCTTGCGTTTCTTTGACGTACAGGAACTACATCACCGACCTGGTTGTCTCAAATTTTTTTATGAAACGACTAATTGTGGACTCTGCAGGACGGCCATAAACGCCATAAATTGGACGCAACGCACGGAACGTTAGGCGAATGGAGCACTGATTTTGATAATACATTTTAATAATTTCTACGCATTGTTGAAGCGCGTAGCGTTCCATGGTGAAATGGAAAAAAAAATGACAGCTATCTCATTACCAAGATGCCCGCTATGCGCTGTATTGAAAAACCCTTTATTTTCCTTCTGAAGCAGTGCATGGTAGTTTATTTTGACTTGTAACAAATAAAGTGAATAATGGACATGATGTCCATTCAATATAATATTAAAACTTTAAATTATTTATAAGTAAAATAAAGGGCGGCGTATTTTCGGATGGCCCCGGGTGGCGAAAAGCCACGCTACGCCACTGAACAGTATAAACGAGAACTATCTCTAACTTTTAAATAAACCACGCAGTAGACTACCAAAATGTACGGTATAATTGGCAGAAAACCGCGTGCGACTATAGCGCACACAGAACACTCACTAAAAAATTTGACTTGCCCCCCTAGGCTATAAGTTGGGTACGCCCATGCACCTACACGATATCTTATTCTAAAAGTTTACAGCTGGCGCAGCCAGTAAAGACTATCAGGGGACTATGACACTTAACATCATCAAAGTGAAACATTTTGTATTGCTTTCTGACAACGGTACACCGGTGGTTTCAACATGTCATAATAACCCAACAAATATCGAGCCTTTTCAGAAAGAAGCCGCCATTTTTAATATTACTGGTTTTGTAAAATATTTATAGCATTAATTTGAAATTTTTACTTTTGAAATAAATGTTTTAACCTTCCTATTAATTCAAATGTTAGATTTAGCTCTGTACTCTATAATCACATATTATACCATAATATATCTTGGCGTAGCGGTAGCGAACGCGGCCGTTGCGCAAGGAGGCGCGGGTTCGATCCCCGCACAGTGCAAATATTTGCGTGCCTCTGAAAGCACGATAAGCCGTTGGTCCCGGTTGCCATACGAACATCTAGTGGCAGTCGTTACGGGTTGTTGGAGCCCTCAAAAGTCCAACAATTGGTCTAACTGCAATGCTTAGATATCGCCTTCGGGTTGTGGAGGTCAGACGGCAGTCGCTTTACGGAAAATATCAAAGTTTAGCCAAAATCAGCAGTTGGACTGGTAAAGCGGACCCCAAACTCGAAAAGCTACGGATGCGACTGGGATTAACGCTGAGATGATGATGATATCGCTTACGTTAAAACTGATGACCATTATTAGGAGCTATGTGGCTACTTTGAGTTTTCATTACGAAGACTCATTGTTATCGATCGCGTTTGACTCATCGATTGGCCCACTTCAAGGTTGTAAGAACTCTCAAAGTCTCAACCAACAATGAGAGCGCCAAACGCGCTCGATGCGTATGATCGAGTCTCGTAATGAAAACTCATGGTAGCCATACTGATGAGTATTAAAATAGAAATATTTTTTTCTTTTATATTCTACGCCAACCAGAGAAGGACAGAAATAAGAAAAAGTAAAAAAGAAGTTTTAATAATAAAACTTTTTTACAAAAAAAAAACAACCGACTTCCAAAAAAAACAATACAAAGTGAAAAATAACTATTTTCGGAAGTCGGTGCCAAAAACGAATACATAAATAATGTTCACGATCATGGTGTCTTTGGTTTTGTATATTCGTTTTTGCCACCGACTTCCGAAATCAGTTATTTTTCACTTTGTAGTGTTTTAATTTTATTTTAAAATTTTAGTTGCAAAAAGTACTGTTCAGCTGCATCCGGTCAGACTGGACGCTGCCGCCAACATAGTTGGGCTAAAAAGTAAACGACGCATTTTGTTTACTTGAAATTTTAACCATTTGAACGCCCATCTATATAATACGCGGTGTGTCCTCCAGCGCCACGCTACAAATGTATAACGTATCTATAGTAAAACGTAGGGATGGGATTAATGTCCTATCGACAAATAATATTATACATTTAAATTAATGTTTATTCACCAATTTACAAAGCTAAATAAAAACTGTAACCGTATTTTCATATTTTATTTTATTTCATAAAAAAATCAACATGAAAACTTGGATATATTTCCCATAATAAAGAAAAGAATTATAAATTTATTAGACGTGTGTTCTAGAAGGCACATCCCTATTTGTCTCCAAATATAATCCTTTTACTTCATATCAAGTAGTTGGCGCTCGAGGCACGTCAAAATCCTTACTGATATAAGGATGTCTATATTTCTATGGTATTTATTTTTATTTTCACTGTGGTCGAGTTACACGTGCATAGACTCATAATTTGTTTCATTTAGTTACAACAAATACAATTAATAGAAGCTAAATACGTGGTTTTCTACATTTTTTAGAGTTCCGTAGCCAAATGGCAAAAAACGGAACCCTTACAGATTCGTCATGTCTGTCTGTCCGTCCGTATGTCACAGCCATTTTTTCCGAAACTATAAAAGGTATAACTGTTGAAACTTGGTAGGTAGATGTATTCTGTGAACCGTATTAAGGTATTGATGCAAAAATAGAAATATAATAATAAATATTGGGGCTCCCCATACTCTCAAAACTCAAAATAACGAAAATTGTTTTAAACGAGATCTAGTAAGTAGTTTTTTTTTAATACTTCGAAAATCGCTTATTACCGCGTAATCTTTCATACAAATAACTTTAATCCTTTAATTTCATAAATCAATGGTACCTACGTAACCCTTTGTACGTGAGTCCGACACGCATTTGGCAGATTTCTTTTTATTAAAATTACTGTTTTACACAGATGTTACAGACATATTTTTAATGTTGTCGCAAAATACTCGCAATTATTTTTCTGGTTTGTACAAACTAATAGAAAATGGAAGAAAATTCCTGAAACGAAAGTTGACGACTTAACGGAATGTCAAGACGACGAACTATATCAAAATTCTGATTCAGACTTGAACAAATCGCAATAATTCGTCATATTCACCGTCACATTTTTTTTTTGTAAAAACACGTGCTTCAACTTCATCAACTTAAGATGTAAACATTGCACTACACTAAAATGCTCAAATTCACTATGACCTTGAAACCTGTCCGCTTATGACGTCACAGAGTTACTTCTATACACGTCGGTGGCGATGGGGGGTGACAAATAACTAACTTTGTAGGGATGGGTTTTTCAAACGGTGTTTCACTATCGACAATGATTAGAAAACCTATTTATTCTTGATTAAGGTGAATAAAACCTAGTTTATAGTTTACAATATTTATAAAATATTATTTATTCACGTCATTTTCTTGCAATAATAGTATTTATGATCATTTCGACGAGATGAAATATAGCGAGGTCTTCATCGTGTCCCATCACTGGCTTACTTGATATCAAGTAATTGGCGCTGGGGGCATTAAAATATTTTCTGGCGTTTTTGTTTCTATTGAAAATAAAACAAATAAGAACTTATTATGTGTGAAAAAGTTAAAAATATGGTTGATAACAGGGCAATTTTCCTTAAAAACAAAATAAAAGGTCTTGTAAAAGTCGTAAATTTATTTTATACTGTGATTACTTCTAATCAAGTAGTGGCGCTGAGGGCACGAAAATCTCGAACTTGTATAGAAGTGATTGGCGTTCAAAATGTTAAAACGCTTATCACCGCGTAATCCTTCATACAAATAACTTAAATCCTTTAATTTCATAAATCAATGGTACGGAACCCTTTGTGCGTGAGTCCGACACGCAATTGGCCGATTTTTCATTATCGCAATAGCCTGGCGAGTAGCAGTGGCTAGTGGTTGTCCTACGTCACGTCCTACGTCAAACTTCAATGCTATAAATTGAGTACTTCCCCCGACTGTCTATGGTCTTTATTACCAGATTGTAGGGCGTATTACGTAATTAAAACTCAGATGAATTGAATGTTGTGTATTGTACGTATGTAAAAGAGTACAATATGTATGACGTATAAGAATGTAATGTATAGATCAATATGTACAAGTCAGTATCAGAGTGTGTACAGGAACATCTCAGAGTGTGAATAACAATGTACATACAAGAGTATGAACAGGAATGTGAATAAGAAAGTTTCTTACAAGTTATGCACTCACTTAAATTAACTTAGCTAAAATCTAAACAATAATTTTCACTTTGTACTTAGTTTTTTTTTTTAGAAGTCGGTTGTTCTTTTTTTTTTTGGAAAAAAGTTTTCTTCTTCGTGTTCGCCTGCGAGATGGGATTTTTTTCAGTATATTATTAGTTATTTTTTATAATTGTAAACTAGTGCTTGGCCGCAATCCAGCCTGATGGTAAGCAGTGATGCAATCGTTGATGGTAAAGCGCGTAGTTTATTAAGAGCCTATTCACTCTAGCCTTGCAAGACATTAAATTGTAGTCGGAAACACCGCCGCTAGCAAATTGTTCCAGTTCCTCGATGTACGTGGCATCCACGAGGCGAAACGAAACGCTTCGTCCGGATCGTAGCAGTGTCAACAACGTAAGGGCGGATACTCGCCGTACGAAGGGTTGTCCATTGATGGAACGGAGATGGGGGAATTAAGTCAAGCAATTCCCGCGCACACGCTCCAAAATGCATCCTATAGAACACCGACTCGCCGATTCGCCTGTGCTGAATCTGGGTCCACCGAATCCAAAGTTGCCAGGTGACATTTAGCAGCACCAGCCCAAATGTGTCTGCAGTACTTCACACACGAACAGACTTGTGCTTTGTCTAACATTAGAAGCTGTCCTAGTGTGAAGAACTGCCGGACCTTTGCAATAACGCTAAGTTTCCTGGCAGCCTTGGCTTTGGACTCAATGAACCACCCAAAGCTTAGGTTCGAGGAAATCTCAACTCTCAAAAGCAGAAGGTGGTCGATGCACTCCAAGGATACATTCCGAAACATAGTAGAAAAGCCAAGGTGAACGGGCTTCTTTTGGCGCTGAAAAGACACGCCTGAGTTTTGGCGGTATTGAATGCTACAAGATTGGCTACGGAGATCGGAGACTGCCTGTAGTGCAACAATCGTACGCTCTATCATAGCCTCTCTTTCGGACAGGATTGTTTCCTTACTGGCCCAAGCACCCGACAGGTATCTCCACATCATTTGCATATCCATAGATACCAGGCATCAGCAGATCGTATAGAAGTCAAGTATGTATTTTAACTTTGTTGGTAAGAATACTGTTGGATGGAAATTCCAATCTTCAATTTCATTATTTTTTAAAAGAATTGTCTCATATTTTTTGGGGTTAGTCCGAGTATTTCCAATCAAAGTTTGATGGTGGGTAAATTTATCTTTTTTATGTAAATTCTTCCATTCTTGCATGGCCAGAGTCTACTGGCATCATGGGATGTGCAGGAATAAAGAAGTTCACCTATAGTCAGCGTTTCAACAAAACTCGCATGATATTGCATGAAATAATAAAGCATCACAATCATTGCTTTATTTTTATTTTGGCCTACGCAACTGCGAAAAGTACCTACATAATTAACTTACGTTGCATAACTTATATGTTTAATATCAGACCACAGTCTAAAAATCATACAGTCGTCCAACGAAGCCGTCTAGACAGAGCAATCGTGTGGGCTGTGAGGGACGAATAGGAATAATGGGTAAATTTCGAGATGGTGGACGTATTTTTTTTATTAAAAAGTTATGGATCTCAATTTTGAGTTTAATTTTAAGCACTCCAATTATCTTATACCTTTAAACGGCCCTTACGATTTTCATGAAATTTTGTGTGCAGGGGGCTTCGGGGACGATAAGTCGATCTAGCTAGGTTTAATTTTCAGAAAATGTCTTTTTTCCATGTTTTGAGGCACTGAACAATTGCTAAACTTCTCAAAAGAAGCTAAATTTCGCCGCTGTCCTTAATGATACGAATAGCTGAGGGGCTTCGGCCTCTGATTCGGAGCCCGTAGACTTCGGTTTCAAATCCCTGACGATATAGTGTTTTTTCCTTTTTTTTTTTTTGGAATTTTAAAAAAGAATGGTGGCGTTGTCTAATGCTTATTATTACATTTTATATAATTGGAAACGGCGTCAACGAATTTTCTTTTTCGTTTATTAAATCAATGGAAGAAATTTTGTTTTGCCTATTTTGTGGAGATGCAAGGTACCAGTACCAGTTTAACAAGCAGTTACATCAGTTATATATTATCATCAATACATAGTTTAAGGTCTTAACCTAATACTTCCTTCCATACTATATTGCGGGTATGTCGAGGGATTTTATTAATAATAATCATTTCACGTTCTGACGCACGCTGCCGCATATCTTGCAGACGTCGCTCCCGTTGCTCATCATTTTCGGCGGCCACACGTTGTGCTGCACGCTCTCGTGAAACATCTAAATCATAAGACCTTTCTATTCTTAAAATGTTAGTCAAGTTTTGCAAGCATCTTACTTTAGCAGCACGTGTGGGATGAGCGGAAACCTGATGATTTTTAATCTTCTTCAACTGGGTCCTCACTGTGCGAAGTCTGTGTGGGACGAGCGAAAATCAGATTGTTTTCATGGAGGTTTTCTTCTGCTTCTTGAGATGAGTCACGGCTTCGTGGAGTTAAATTGTTCGTAAGCGTTTTTTTAATGTTCTTTTTGGCATTTTCGTGTAAAAAAGACACATGATATTTTAAGAGCAATTTTCTGGGTCTAACCTCAAACCAAACATTGGCTTCGTGTACCATGAATGTAAACGTCATCTATCAAATCAAAGTACTATATTAATTATCAGTTTAATTTAATTTTGTTTAATTTAATATAATTTAAATGTATTTTGTGTATGTGTTTTTATGAAAAAATGGACAATTGTCTGATGTAAATAAATTAATAATAATAATTATATCTAACAAAAAAAAAAAGATGCCGAGCAAAGCTCGGTCGCCCAGGTACACTTCATCATTATTAAATCATATTATATGGATGAATTTTATTTTGCCTACTTTGAGGAGGTGCAAGGTATCATAAGGTTAGCAATAATAATAATAATATTTCAGTTCGTGTTGTGGCAAGTCTGAAATGTTGACACTGTTGAGAAATTCTGTTGTAAATTCGACTGCTCCTTCAGGCTGATCTTTAAAATGAATGAGCTTCATTGTTTCGACTTCTCCTACACTTTTGTGCTACCCTGGTACTTTGCACCTCCACAAAGTAGACAAAATAAAAGTTCTTCCATGTATTATACATTTACAACAAAAAATATTGTTGTTTGTAAATCATTTCTTTCACAATTGTTTCGACTTCTACACTTTTGTGCGACCCTGGTACCTTGCATCTCCACAAAATAGGCAAAACAAAATTTCTTCCATTGATTTAATAAACGAAAAAGAAAATTCGTTGACGCCGTTTCCAATTATATAAAATGTAATAATAAGCATTAGACAACGCCACCACTTTTTTTTTTAAAACTCCAAAAAAAAAGGACAAAACACTATATCGTCAAGGATTTGAACCCGAAGTCTACGAGCTCCGAATCAGAGGCCGAAGCCCCTCAGCTATTCGTATCATTAAGGACAGCGGCGAAATTTAGCTTCTTATGAGAAGTTTAGCAATTGTTCAGTGCCTCAAAACATGGAAAAAAATTGGTTGTCTGTAGAACTCCGTCTACTGCCGATATTTGAACGTGACAACGTCTATTACATGTTTACACATCGGGCGCTCTAGGGGTGGGGGTAAAGTAGGCGTGGACTCCGTGTGGCGTCAGGTTCGGCCGTTACGGTGTTTTCGAGAATGACTCCACGCCGTACCAATTTAATAGACGTTGTCACGTCAAAAGACATTTTCTGAAAATTAAACCTAGCTAGATCGACTTATCGTCCCCGAAGCCCCCTGCACACAAAATTTCATGAAAATCGTAGGGGCCGTTTCCGAGATTCCAATTATACATATATATATATACAAGAATTGCTCGTTTAAAGGTATAAGATAATATGTACATTTGATTTTTGGTAGAAAAATTTAATAACTCTGTCCAACCTAGGAACTGAACCCAAGACCTGCTAATCAAATATTGTTGTGCCTAAAAAGGTACCTACACACACATAAAATTATACGTAAACACTAGCCACTATTGGAAGTCTTGTAAACTAACTAGAGAATGCACTGAGTCAAAATTGCAAAATCGCACAACTAACTAATAAATAATCATTGTAGCGTCTAAAAACTAAACATTCCACATGAATGAAGATTCGTAATATCTAGCAAGCGCACGCGCATCTACCGAAAACGTACAAACAACAGCACATCAAGCTACTATAATTTGTAAAATTTCTTTATTCGATTTTCAACTTTATAGCTAAAGTATTCATGGTTTATTAGGAATATTTGGCAGTTTCGGATAGCTTGACCAGCTGCCGTCCGTACATAAGTTCTCGAAATTTATGTATATACCTACTCTATTTACCGATATCGATATTTTATCTTTTAAGTACAATCACGCAACTCGCAAGCCTCAGAGTGACAAGATGGGTCTCATTTCTGTGGGTGCGTTTACAAACATATTAACTCACATACACAAATAGCGAAATCCGGGAGAATTATTTGAAAATCATAGAAATATTTGTTCCGTGCGGGACTCGAGCCCGCGACACGCAGCCCCAGTCAAGCGCTAAACCACTGCACTAACCGTTTATTGGATCAGGATAATTACAATAAGAATATTGCAATTGGTGGCAAGCGCTCTACAATGCTTTTAACTATAATACTATTTTATACCAAGATAACAACCGTTAGCTAATTATCATAATATTTCAATGTTTTGCTGTTTTCTCAAACGCTTTCACAATTTTATCATATCGCGAACGGATTACAGCCAACATTGTAATTCATAATATGTGGCTTAGCGAATGTAAGTAGGTATCATATAATTAAGAGCAAATTAAAGTATATTTTAACGTTATATCTGTCGGTGTTTATTCATAAAAGATGATATAAGTTAAGTGACGTTAAAAGGTCAAAAATGTATGGTTAAAGAATCGCTAATCACTAGTTAACTTTAAGCAATTTTTATGAATAAAGGAGATTATAGGGCAATGGATTAGCAAAAAGCTTTAAAAAGGTTCAAATTGAGAGCATGTTACGCAATTATTGTGCTCTGTTTAGTGTATTTTTTTAAGTAATTCCCACGAACATATTAAACATCACCCACTCTGAAACAAAACGTACTCAATTTAAATATTTAAATGTCTGAGGTAGGTATTTAAACATAAGCCATCTAAGTAAGTTGTGTTTGTCTCGCTGTTTAATTGAACGGCTGAACAACATTCAGGCCGCTAGTTAAACAGCGCAGCTCAGTTGAAAAGTTAGACAGTTAACTGAAAGTCTGATTAAGCCAATTAATATAAATATATCAACTAACCAACGAGTGTCCGCATTTGTGAATCTTGGTATAAAGCTTTTTTGATAATCCACGTTTATATGTAAATAAATGGTTGTGTTGTCATAAGTATGATGCTCTTACAGCAACAATAGTCAATTTTCCGTTTTGGTGGTTTTGGAAATAGACCGGCTGAACTGAGGACTACGATTATTTATATTAAATTAAGCAAGGCAGAAATTACATCATGGAATACCTATGCAATTGTTAAATTGTATAGTAATCAGAATACTTACCTACTTAAAGGGGTGTAAGTTCAATTACAATGATACGTTCAATTGTAATTGATAGCGCTGAGGTTTGAAATCGCTCTTAGCTCGCATTTGTTAGGAATTGAGTTAAACTGTCTGTACAAGTTAGCATGTCCAAGTCAGTTACCCATTTTTAATAGTTTGCGATGTAGGTAAATCTACTGAAAAAAATATAATCCTATTTAAAATTCAATAACACGATCAGGATATCCGGTATGATTGGATGGATGTGTTTCTTTGAACACCTATCTGCTATAAATTGAAATTACGATAACCATCGAATGAAAAAATATCATTTATAAATAGTATAAGTATTTGCAGATTATATCGACGTGGTTTCCTGAGATGGTATCATTGCGAAATGACTCTCTACTCGTCACTTCGATAGAACATGAAATGAATACTAAGTTCTAACTTTCAACAAAAGCTCCCAAGAGCATAGTTTAGTAGTCAACACAAGCCTGCTTCTGTTGTGTCATACTACAAACAAGCACCTACATAGTCAACACACCGTTTAAAACGAAATAAGCGCTTGACACCGCGTTATTAATCGTCCCACATAACAATATCTGCGTCACCTCGTGGCCTAAAATGCAAATAAGAGAAAAATGCCACGACTCCTCGCGAGCACGTGAAACAAACGTTACCATGACAATTATATCGATCGGCGGCTTTTCCGAGGCTTTTCCCTGAAAGTCTCATTCGCGTGTCGCCTTCTGAAACCATAAGGCACCGAAGTCTAGACACCCAGTTCGATACTCGCCGAGGCGTTCAGCGTTTGACCCTTATACAATCGCGTATATAATTCCTCCGACATAAATGGGCATTCTACACATATCGTGCGTGTTATTGCCGTTAATTTTTAAAAAAAAAACTATCTGCTTGGTGATTGAATCGTGTCGGTAGTGCTAGTGCGGGTCCAGCAGCCGCGGACAATGAGTGCACGCGCGAAGCGAACCGAGACGCGCGCTCGCCGGCAATGCGCGGGCGTCCGTTTTTAAAAAGCACTCATTAGCTGGTGCACCGTAACTGCGCTCCGGCAGTACGAAACGCAACGTGTGTGCAATACGGGGCATTAGAAAGTGTAATGAATACTGTGGTGCGATGCTGTCAGTGAGCAAGCCGGCGTCGTTAGTCCAGCAGAAGAAGCAGCAGTGGGCGCGGGAGAGAGGTGCGTACTCCGTAGTGTGGTGCGTCCGCGCGTCTCTGCTGCCTGCCGCCCGCGCGCTGCCAGTGCGCCGCCGATCTGGTGCACAACCGCATCTGCATCACGCTCCTTTACCATTTCGAAACACATTCACGGTCGTGATTCCATCATGGAGTTTTGCTAGCATTCGCGACTTTCAGACACGTTGGTTTAACTAAAGTTATTTTGGATTACGACAACATAAAACGGTACGTATAAAAAAATCTTTTTTTCTGCGTATTTTGGAGTACCTACTACCTAATTCTTAAAATACTACGCAAAGACCGGCTCGTTACGTTAAGCTTAGAAATGTACATAAATCACGACATCAATTTCACTTTCTGGAGTCGTGTTTATGTAAAAAATATTGTATCACACGATATCTATCACATTTTCAATGGCTTACAATTGATGCCCACAAAAACGAAAATGACTATCGCGCAACGTGCAAATGAACACTTCGATTTTCTTACCATTTTTGCGGCAATCACTATGACGACAAATCACATTTTCCGAATCTGAACTCGAACCTATTCACATTTCTAAAGTGCCGATGAAAAGGTAATTTTTTAATGGAACAAAAATGTATACAAGATAATTTATACAAGAAAATTGTAACTTATTATAATATTCTTAATGACATTTGGTATTTAAGCAAGTTATTGACAAATGCGCGGTTAATGAGTACCTTAAAGTTAGTCTGAGATTATTGTAGAGCAAAGTTAATAGCTGGGTAAGCGCATATTGTGTTACGAAAGCAACTCTTATTAACCGAATTGAGTCACAAACTTCAATTGAGTCGACGATGTTTCCGTCGCCAGGAAGTACTTTAGTTTACGACAGCGGAATAGCCATCAAATTGTTTCCTCGCATTTTAAATGACAAAAGAGCGTTACCAAATGACAATAGTGGAAAAACGATTGTTATTGACATTGTTAAGGGCGGCAGCCGATGAAACAATCGGTCACAATCTGAATTCAAGGTTGATGGAACCAATGACCTTTATGTTTTAACATACGTAGATTTAACACCAGTCACCACCCCATTCACCCCACAAATTGAAATGACCTCCATAACATAATCACTAGGCTTCCTGTCATATTGATTTGTTGAACCTAATGCTTTAATCACTAAACTGCATCGTCCTTTCCACCTAGTACGTTATCATTGTGTTTTATTACGTCAACTGCAGTCGAAATATTTTAAATTACAGTTCTGTTGTTCCGACGAGATACCTAGTAGATTTCTGTGGAATCAATTCGTTTGTTATCTAAATGTAAATGCAATCAAAACTTCCGCTGCTTGTGTATTATTATTAATAATTGTAATAGGTAGGTTGCCTTATATAGAGCTATTTCCTTGAAGACCCCTACACATTAAAATCCTCATTAAATCTCCGCATTATGGAACCCCCCAGTATGTAAGTAGTAAAACTGATAAACAAGTAACTTTTAGTTCCCTACTGAAAACACTACTATGTTGGTTCATAATTTTATTCAACAAAATGCTCAATGAGACAGGACTCAGGAAAGTTAAAAATTCAAACCATATTTTATTTTGGCTAGTTCCATGAAAATCCCACATTGTGGCCAAATAATAGAAAATAAACGCATTAGCTGTCTACGCAGAAAATCGGAGCTCTCGTTTTAGCGTCTTGCCCAGTGATGATTACTCAACGACTTTTTATTTTTACCTAACTTGGAAGTCAAGTGAAAATATTTTTTAATTGAATTTCTAGAACTCCAAGCAAGAATTAGACTGACACAATAAACAATTACAGTTTCGATCTACATTACCATTGGACAGGTAACTGGCGTTAAATAATGTAACAGAAACACTCACTGCTCGTTAATACCTAGGCGGCCTACGCCTGCGCTTCACGAGAGCGTGACGCCTCTAACAAAATATACCATTACTAGCTGGAACACTTGTTTTTATTTAGGTACAATCCGTTATTTTCCTTTATTATCTACTTACCAGTCGCTCATTGTAACAGAAAATAGAAAAATATTTTTACGAAATCTATTTAGATTCAGTGGTCGCGCAAAAAAATGGTCAAACGGATAACAGCTGTAATCGATCCGGGCTTATTAAATAGTGGATTATTTAGGCCGTGACCAAAGAACGCCACATTTCACTTTCCATTAAAGTTTAACGAATTGTTGTAGCTTACATGACCCAGATCCTTGACCACCTGCTTTCGGATACGTAGGTAAAAGTTTTCCTAGGGACATAAATCGTCCAGGCTTCCACCGCTTCTGGCACAAATATGTTACGTCTAGCTTATTGCACGCCTAGTTAGTACAGTCAACCGCGTGAAGTTTAATAAAAAGCCCCATCAAAGTTACCTTGACCGTGACCATGGTAATTTTAAGATATCTTTTATTTTTAAGCTGAAAGGGCGGTACGCGGCTGTCAAGTGAGAGTTACTACATACTAACTGCCAAACGGTTGACCTTACCAACGTGGGGCTACAAGTCATTGATACTTACTTTTCTATTTTAGTTCAGACAGGGTTGTTGTTGTGACACCATTATAGATAAAATATAAACATACGTCACTACAGCTTAAATGATGCACATGATTATTGGGTAATTGTGCCCCTAGCTTAATGTATTTTTTTATGATTTTAAAACAGAAACCTACGATAATATGATTAATGAATTACGGTTCCCTAAATCCTTATAACATTCCATTTATTTGTTTCCAAAACTGAACTTTGCGTGTTGAGTATCGGGACAAAATGTTTTGGGTCCATACGTCTCCATTTGTGTATTTGTGAGCACCACAGCTAATAGTAGGGATCTATTAGAGTAAATAGTAACGCGTGCCATGTTAACAATGCTATTGTTTCATATAAGATTACAAGAACAAACGAAAGTGATCTTCAGTGATATAGCAACCGTAGTATAGTAGGTTTGTACTAGTATGCACGGCCACACATCAAGCTATACAGAATCCGTGTACGCTGACTTCTGGTTGTACCAAAAACTACTATTTATGCAATAGAAACGTTTAACATGCTCAAATCTCGGAAGTAAACTGTTATCTGTTCATCTGCATATTATTATGTAGATGATACCTACGCATAGGTACTTACCCTAATGACAATAATGAGTGTCATTTATTCTAAGTGCACATAACAGACACGTCATTTTCAAATATTTTAAACGTGCCTACTTTGAATTACCTGGTAATAACTATAAAGCAATTTAATTTTTCTAACCTCAGTTTTTATATGACAATAAACTCTGAAAATATCAAAGAGTTTCAATGGTTGCGTGTCATCCGCACTAAAATAAAGCTGCGGTGGTTTACCACACTTGCTCACTATAACATTATATTATGCAGGTCGCATAAATGACTTACGTTTTCAGCGTGCGTTATCGATAAAACTAAAACCCTTTACATATAAAGGGGAAGGTTTTTCATGTATCTTTCCGAACAAAAAAAAATCAACAGTTAATTCAAAGACGACTGTTGTCATGGACGGTAGTTACCAAGTTTTCCTTGCTAATAAAAATAGAAAGTAGTCCAAGTATCTATTAGAGAGATAGTTTTAATGTTTGTTTCGTTTGTCTTTGTTTAATGCTTACATAATTATTGTGGTAGTTTTAATTGAATGAAATGCAAGCAACATTTTTGTTGTTTTCAGAGGAAATGTCCCACCTCTACTTGCCTTGGGGCAACGGTGAACGGTACACGAATCGTTTGCAAGTGCGGAATCAATTTGCGAGTACATTGGAACTTCATAAGCAGTCGTCGTACGACTACCAGGAGCCAATGCAACGGCAGCGGAGCCCAAGCCTGCCGCCGATACATAACGTTGAAGAGAAATCCATGAAGGATGACAGGAGGAACAATGTGCTCAACCGGAACATGACAAGCGCGAAGAGATTCTCATTTTACGACGAAGACGGGGAAGGCGACACATCTGGGTATGGCAGTGAGACCCTCAACCACATGAACAGGAGCGGCCACAGAGCGATAAACGAGGCAAGCAATCGCAGTCCCGTTGTGGCGTGGCAGCAAGAAGGAAAAGACGACAGGTACCTAAGATTATTTGAATGCGAAATTTTACGTGTGTTGCTTGTAGATGCTGTTTATTATGTGGTAGTGCAGTTGCGTTTTAACTGCCTATGTAACTTACGTTTTATTTTGCAATATTTTTGCACTTCAGTTTTTTATTATTTATTTTTAGCGGTTCTAGTCACGCTAATACGCGATAATCGCCTACTAAAATAATTGTGCAATAAATATTTCACAATTATTATTGTATTTCGGTACGCAGAGACAGAGCATACAACTTGTGCGCGATTTTTTGTTTTGTATGTTGCATTTGACACCTATGCTCTTGTTTGTAATTTTAGACTTCGAGTATATAGCCCAAAAAAAAAAACTTGTTGCGACTAGTTTGATTGGTGTAACTTGGTGTCAATTTCAGCAAGACCAGCAGAGCTTTTTTCTTTTCGTCATAGTTCTACTTGACCACGCGCAACCTCGTGCGGGCCACTATAAGGTTACCCGTGCTAACCACGCTCACGACTTAGAAATTTAGACGGATTAGCAACACCAATTTAACGATATTTAGATTTTTCCATGGCGGTTCTTACCCTATCTTCTACATAGGAAACCCCGTTTTACTAATGCAATAAGCTTCGTCTTTTTAACTGACAGACTCCTTTGACAATTCAAACGTGTAGGTATATAAATGGTGTAGGTAATTGCAATAAATACTTTGAGATTAGATTTCTCTGACGCAAACGCTCCTCTTTAAATTTTCCGAATCATACCTTGCATGGGCCTACCCAGGGGGGAGCAGGGGGGGGCATGAACTCCCCTAATTAGTAATTACTAATTTGATCAAAGTATAAACGGGGTTTATACAGGATCATTTGCCCTACACATTACACTACAAATACCTAATGTTTGTGTGATCTAATGTAGATGTGCTTGTGTCGTTTGTAAGACAAAATAGCCGGAGATGATTCGACCCTAAAATACCTACTTGCCGCCCCCACCCCCCCCCTAGAAACTGGATACGCCCTTGATACCTTGAGAATTACGCCTTGTAAGTCTTTCGATGGTTAAAATAATTGTAAGTAGGTATACAGCTTAGAGATCGATCTTAAAGAGGTGACGAGGCGCTTGTACCAGCACTAACTATAAGAAACACACACTAGTTTTACTCTCATTATAACGGAATAGCGTGAATACCTACGCAAGTGAAATCAATACTACGTTAGGTATTCCGTCGCCAACAATTTACTGTTTTCTCTAACAAAGGCATTCTAAGCTACTGAAAACTAATTGCCTTTGTTCAGAACAAAGTTTTTATAAGGTACGCATGTCGGCATGTAGCTATTTTTTCATAATATTTGAGGCTAATTTCGTTTGTATTGTAATAATTGCTATTGCCATTATTTAAAAAGTTATATTTATTATTTGGTAGTACGAGTATTTTTGGCTTCGGCGCGCAAGTACCAATTTAGAGAAAAATACGATATCTATAGGCTAAATGTACCTATAATTAAAATGCTAATCAGCCTTAGTTTTATTTCGCTAAGTCCATCAATCAGTGCAAAATACTTTGGTAGAAACCACAATGACTGAAACACAGGCTTCCTTAGATTTTTTTCTCCCTCTTGCATACTTAACTATGTCTGGCTGAACTGTCGTTTGTTAAAAAACAGACTTAAAAATACTAGGTGACGTTTTACGTTACGTTTACGAACGTCGTTTGTTACTAATATATACTATTACCTAAGTACTAATACAAGATGTCTTATAGGAACAGAGATTCAAGTGGCAGGAAGTCGAGCATGTCCGAAAGGGTCTGGTCATCTAGGAGCCCAAGGACCTCAGAAGAAGGACGGCTGCGGTGGGGAGATCGCGGTGTTGCCACCGGTCGGCTTTGGGAACCCACGGCTCCTAACGCTAGGCTGCCTCAGGTAGCCAAGACTTATTATATATATATTTTACAAAAGGCCAAGGGATTGTACAGATTGATGGCCCTTATGGGCGCAGTATTTGTTTTTTATCATTACCTACTTGATATTGTTTGATAAAAATAATATAAGTATTTATTCCATAGAATTCGAATCGTCTAAACCTTACAAGTGCTTGTGAACCACTAATGGTTTCATTTCGTGATAGCAACAAATAGAAATATCGGAATATTAATAGCCTAATTAAGAATCGATTCACCGATGTACCTGTATATTTTGTGATTATAATAGGTACTTTTAGGCCCATCGATCCCTATCTGTTACGGCTTATTGATATAAATGACTGTAATTACTTTTTATTTTATGTAGATGCCGAATCAAAAGAAAGGCACTCCGTCGTGGGTGGAACGTGGATTAAATATGATTGACAACACAGCTGAGGTCCTGCTCATAGACCAAAGAAGTTCGAGCAATAGTACCGGGGTAGACTGTGACAGATCATCGTGCAACGGGAGCGATGAAGGACGGTGAGTGGTATCAATATCCATACAGCAATATACAAGTTGTTTTTATATCCTTAAAATGTAAGTAGGTTTAGGCCAGGATATAAATGAAACTATATCAAAGAATCTATTGACATATAAATAATTTTTCAATTATAAATATTTTAAGTTTTAAGTTTTTATACAAATAATTTGACAAAGTCATGATTATTAATATAAAACATTCTCACGTGAAATATAACAATGTGGCATTTTATTAGCTTTAAACGTGAATTTGGTTTGCATGAAAATAAAAAGTCTTATTTATCAATGAACCTTACTTAACCTACACACATGTATGTTGTATGTATCTTCGAAAGATTTACATGTATTTTGGACTACATTTTTACTTACTGAGTATAACCCTAGAGTTGTGGAATATAAAAATACTTACACGTTGTATAATTGAGCACAATGATACAAAAATATCGTTACTTAAATGTCATCTACTTTCAGAACATTTTTAAGAGGACAAAACGTCCCAATAGAGCCTGAAATTAAGGCTCAGCGAGAAAACAAACGCTTGATAGCATTAGAACTTCAATCGGCCATATTAAATCAGTTAGAAGACAGGGAAAAACGGCGCCAAGAAGAAAGAGAACGACAACTAAGAGAAGAAAGGTTGGAAGAATTACGCATACAGAGACAACAAGAAGAAGACAGGCAACGATTGGAGGATGAGAGAAGAAAATTAGAAGAGAAGCAACTGATGGAGCAGAAGAAATTAGATACATTGAAGAGAGCTCTGGAAGATGCTGAAAGGAAGGCCAAGCTGGACAAAGAAAAGAGGTTCAATTTCCACAAGAGAAACGTAAACACAAATATTAATTCGAATGTGGAAAATGCTCCAAAAGCGAAAACAGAAGAAACTCCAGCAGATGAAACGACGCCTCGTGTGGAACCTACAAGTCCAACTAAAACGAGTAGGACATACGATATTCATTCCGCAAAAAGTCAAAAAAGAGATTGTAATTCTCATCAAACAACGGAATTTAATTCTCCTAGATCAGTAGGTCCTGGGAATCTAAATTTGTTTATCCATAGTGTACCTCCATTAGCATTAGCAGATGGACAATTTAACATCGTGCCGATTGGGTTAAATGGTACCAATGAAGTTATAAACACGCAGCCAAATAATATACAACTGGCAGTATTAGTTCCCCAGAATGTGGCCAACAATTTGTATAGTGTATCATTAAACTCTTTGAACAATACCAATGAATTAACGGACATCGGGAAATTATTGACACCAAACAAATATAGAACAACATTAAGAATGAAAGACGCATCAACTCAAACTGATTCAATATTTAAAACAAGTAACAACAAAATAATAGAAACCGACGAACCCGAAAGGTATTTGGACAAAGATTATCCAAATATTGATGAAAATGCACCACAGGATAGTCATCATAATACATTAAAAAAAGATAGACGTTTTCGATCCGAGGAAAGGTATAAGAAAGATTTAGAAAGTCGACCGAAGTGGGGCGTTAATAGACCTGCAGCTCAGTACAAAAAACAGAGTGAGAAAGATCCATTTTATAGTCAAAAAAGAAAAATACGCCAAAAATATAGAGCTCAAGCCAGACAATATTTATCTCATTCTAGTGAAGATAGTCGTTCTCCAAGTCCACCAATAAGGTCTGAAAAAACAATTGAAAACGGTAATAAACATCGGAATTCATTAAGTCAATCGTATTGGAAAAATAAGAGGGCTAGTCAAGAAAATAACATATCGAAATCTATCAATATATCCGAATCCATAACAAATTTACAAACAGATTTTAACCCGTTGGGACAATTAACAGTCAACGAAATGACTGAAAATAAAAAGTCACCCAAAACGTCTCCAATCAAAAGAATGACATTATCCCAAAAATTTATTAACGATAAATATGGGAACAGAAAACTATGGATTGATGATGTAAACGAAAGAAATTGTAAATCAAATGCATTCGATGTTGAAAACAGAAAGAAAATAATAGACCAAATAAATATTGCCAAAAGAGAACTTTTTGATAAACATGAAGAACAAGAAAATTTTATAAAAAACAAATTTTAGATATAGATTTTTCTTTACGGAATAACAAAATATGGCTAGTCATATAACACGTAGTGGAAAATTAGGTTACTTAAGAGATGCTATCGATTCAACGGTTTCCAAGTTGATGCGACATTCAGTTGGATCGATACTCACCATAGTATCAAGTTAGCTGTACTTCACACACTTGTATCTTAGTAAATATGTCTAAAATAGATGAACTATTCGATAAAAAGAAAGATGAAGCTCCCATGTTGGACTTGTCTAAAACTGTGATAAATACTGCTGAAGAATATAGAGCGGTTTTAGACAAAGTACCAGACTTTAAAACTCGACCAGAGAAGGTAACTGTTGCATTATAATAACTATTAAATAAATTAGTGAACTATGACGATATCCCTTAATTTACAAAAAATTAAAATTAAATTCATTAGGTAAGATCAGAAGACGTAAAGATCAAAGATGATAATAAAACCAAGACACCAAAGAAAGAAATAAAAGCTTACGAAACATTAGGGACGAGAGGATACGAGGAAAAACATTTCACGTTTATGGATCCTATACCAGTGGAAATGAGAGGGCTGAAATTTGAAGAGTTGTGTATTGTTCCCATTGAGTGGCGGATGCTTACTTCTATCAGACCTAAATTGAGGATGGATGAAGAATTTTTTAACAGGTGAGTATTCCGACTGTCCCTTGTGTGTTGTGTTGTTCGTCGGGGGTTTAATGGGTAAACAAATCTAATGTTCGAGTGTTAAAAAATTCTTAAATATCTTTTTTTTTTTCAGGTTAATAGAACTAGGCAAGTCCGAGCTTAAAACTAAAGCTAAAGATAAAAGAGATTACGCTAAGAACACCATGTTCCGAAAAACGAAAAATCGATCTGGGGTTACGGAGACGAGAATAATCTCTTGTGCAGAGTGCGGTGAAGAATATTGCAATGGTAAGGCTTCAACAGCCTAGGTCCTGTCTTTTTCAACTTTTACACCTTCATTTAGGTGATGATTTTCTCAATCCAATATTGTTTACGACATTTTGTAGCAGGTATGTACATACACCCCGTAATATTACAAAACATGGGTTTTATTTAGATGAGGTTTAACCCACCTAAATGGTTATTGAATTATGCACCTAATCATTATAGAAATACAGTTTTTTTATATAAAAATGACAGCTTAGTTCGATACTAAGTTGTCACTTTTTAACCGGCTTCAAAGAGGAGGAGGTTACTCAATTCGACCGTATATATGCTTTTTTTTTTAGATATTTCCAAGGTGGTCCCATGATAATGATGATGATCAGGATCTGATTATGGAAGACCAGAGAAATCAAGGGGAATTTTCAAAAATCGTAGGGGCGACTAGTGCATTTCTTAGTATTTTCATTAAGTATTTTAAAGCACTAAAATTTGATAAAGGTCTGGAGTAGATCTGATGATGGAGCCGGGAGACAGTCGAAGGAACTCCTCAACAATTCACAGTAGCTACCTTATGTTTGGGCTTCATTAATTTGTATTGATAAGAACTTTACACCTAGATGGGTTGTGACGTTCATAAGAGCTCTGATGATGAAGACAAAGGCCAGTTCCGGGAACTCCTCAACGGTTTACAGTAGCTACTTTGTGGTTGGACTTAATTCATTTATATTGATGAGAACTTTGCACCCATTGTGTTAAAATAATGGTCTAGAGTAAAACTGATGATGAAGACCATAGGCAGTTGAGGGAATTGTTCAAAATTACGGGTAAAAATTAAAGTAAACAAAATTACATCGATTCCCAACTATATTTGCGTCAGCTTCCAGTCTGACCGGATAGCAACTGAATACATAGTACTTTTCACAACTAAAAAGTTTAATTCTTTTTTTTTACAAAAAATACAACCGACTTTCAAAAACCACTGCAAAGTGAAAAATAACTAATTTCGGAAGTCGGTGTCAAAAACTAATATACAAAAACCAAAGAAACAGACTTCCGAAATTACTTATTTTTCACTTTGTAGTAGTTTCTGGAAGTCGGTTGCTTTCTTTTTTTGTAAAAAAAAAAATATTTTATGTATTAAGAACTTTGACTTGACCTCAATAAAGCTCGAAATACAAATACCAGTCGAAAGTTTAAGTCTTCAACTAAAGTTCGCTTTGTATTAAGGGGGCCAGAGAGTAGCTGCTACTGGCCGGTCTAAAAAAATAAACAATATGGCATTTTGTGTAGATTATATTATGAACACTGCCTATAAATATTTTGTTAGTAGGGGTTACATTGGAGGAGCAAGGTTGCTAAGTTTTATTATTTAGCAACTTATACCTAATATTGTGTCTATCTTGCTGCAGGTAAACAGTGCGCCATAACAAACTACGACATGTTCACGCGTATAAAAGTTGAAGTTGAAACAAAAGCATCACGAGCGCAGGCTACGACCACGCCGGGCGTCGGCAAGATTAAGAAACTTCGGAAGCGCTCAAAACGCAAACCACGTAGTAAAAGCGCCGCTCCTGAACTAAACATGGGAAACAGGAAGAAATCTGGGGCTAAAAGTGATTCAGAACTTTAAAATTCTATTCAAATTCTATTCCACTCTTTTCACAAAAGCATAGACACGCACGTTTCTGATAACAGTCATCTTCATCTTATGCGGAAGCGCTTCGACCCGTTGCATCATTCTGAACAACTTTTCTTGTTTGATTCCTGAAAAAATAATCAAATCCTATAACCAGTAAAATCCTGTGGATGTTGGTAGGTCGACATCTACAGGAACCTACTGGATGACTGTCTTTTTCTTAAAGTCGGAAGAATTTTGTAGGATCACTAATTCAACGATTGTGACAAGTGACTAAACCAGGCGCCTGTATTAATTAACATACATACACTATTTTAAACTTGCACGGTTGTGAACTACGGCACTTCTTTTATTACTTACCTAGGTGATATCTTCTGTAATTTTCGGCCGTAGTGGACTACAGTAGGCCTAGTATGAGTTTTCAATACGAAACTCGTTCGATCGTATCGAGCGCGTTTGACTCAGCGATTGGCCCGCTTCAAGGTCGTAAGAGCTCTCAACCAATGAGAGCGCCAAACGCGCTCGATACGATCGAACGAGTTTCGTATTGAAAACTCATACTAAGCCTACAGGTATTTTAATGCAAGCATGCACGTCGCGATCAAGGCGATAAAACTGCTCGTAAATTAAAATAGGGTAAACAGATTAATCTGCCTTCATAATTTATATATTTACAAGTGTTCCCGATAGAATTTCCCATTGGCAAAAATGCCAATTTCAATATCATAGTAGGTATTTTTATTCCATGTTCATGGCCTATTACTATTTCTTCTTCTTCAGCCTATAGAAGTCCACTGCTGGACAAAGGCCTCGCCCAAGTTGGGGGGTTTGCCATAAAAAAAAAAAAAAAAGAAGAAAAAAAAAAAAAAAAAAAAAAAAAACATATGACGTGTAAAAGTGATCGGTGATCCTACTTGCTTAATAAACGATTTCATTTCATTTCATTTCATTTCATTTCATTTCATTTCATCCCCACGCTTGGCAGGCGGGTTTGGGATCGCAGTAATTTGATATTACACTGCTGAGAGGAGAGAAGCGCTGCTGCCCGCTTACCAAATATTCTGCGGAATATTACCATTTAGATGATGATTTTTTTTTAAATCCTCCATTAATCTGACCTTTGCCGTCGAAAAGCGTCCTGTGCCAATTTACATGCATCTAGACCCATTAGTTCAAGCCATGTACTCTATCAGTGAATTTAAAATTTTCCGTAGATGTATCGTGAGGTACTTACATAGGTCAGTAGGTAGGTATAATAAGAAATCAGACAGGGGACATGGTATGGTGACAATGTTTTAATACATACATAAAGCAAATCCCTCGAACTAAGACTTTATTAAAGGTACTTTAGATAAAGATGCCTTTAAATATCTATGTGTACCTATCAGCTCTCCATCCGGTGACCTAACACTTGAGTCATTGGAACTTTTTATCTTAACGTGTTCTTCATCTTTGTCGGCATCACAAGGACAGATAATAAGATAACAGGGAATATGCACTCTCAGTAAAATTTATGAAACTAAACAAATAAAGTTGCTTTCAAATTTCCTTCCACGTTACAACTGGTATTTGCATAATTTCATTGGTAGACGGTCCAAGTTAATATGTCATCAAAAAATATAAAGCCGTGCATTGTCATCCTATTTTTCCATATCATTACTATTTCCTATAAAACCGTGTGGCCAACTAGCATCGTCCGTGTGCATAGATATCAGAATTACCTAATATCTCTGTGTTCGTGTGTAACTCTGACAAGCTCGCACTATCTTATTATGTCTAGATAATACGAATAAACAACATTCATCCAAATAATCACTCACTTAACTTTTTACATCTTTATACTTAAGATAGTTAATAATAAAATGACTGACTGGTATGACAATTTTTATGCAGATTAGATGTTTTTCACCTATGCTTGTTGTACCCTGGTCAATATGAATCACAATTTTATATTCTAATCAGAGTTAAATATAAGACGCTAGGTATAAGATAATGTTGTATACTTAAATACGACTCTTTGAATCTCCATTTTGTACTGTTAATATTTTATTATACGATTATTAAGTGAAGCACCATCAGATATTTTATTTTTTAGTAAACCTTGCTGCAAAGATATGATGATATGAGTTTTCAAAATATGCAGGTGGTCATGCCGATCCTACTGTCGGCCGATTTCACTAACCTCCATACTTTGCAAGATCATGGAGCGTGATAGGTAATCCTAATAAGATATGGATAAAAGATAACGATCTCCTCAGCGACCGACATTAGGTACGGAATTTCGCCGCAATCGGTCTACTGGATACCTACTAGTGTATGCCACTAACTTATGGGACGAGGCTCTCGAGCATAATGGAGAGGCAATTGCAGTCTCCTTAGCTGTCTCTAAGGCGTTCTTAATGATCTGATGATGCCCGGAATCGATGAGTAGGTACGCAGATGACAGCACGGTTGTGGAGAGATGCCAGCCACTCGGCAGGCATCTCTTCACAATCGTGCCATCTTTCCACGACCGTATCTTCCCTACTAGCCCGAACGAGTGCTAGCAATCCAGCCAGAAAGAGAGGTTATCGTAGAGCGTACGAATGTCTTGTGGCAGTAAAAATGTACTTCAGGCAGTCTCCGAATCGGATATTCAACGCCGCCTAGAGCAGCCCGTTCATGTTGGCTTCTACTTTTCGGAATATATCCTTAGAGTGCACCGACCGCCTTCAACTTTTAGTAACTGAGACTTCTTCAAACCTAAACTTTGGGCGATTCATTGAGTCCATAGGCAAAATGGTTGCCAGGAAACTAGGCGTTATTACAAGGTCCGGCGGTACTACACACAATTTATACAAAGCGCAGGTCCGTTCGTATGTCTGGAGTACTGCAGCCACTTATAGGCTCAGGGCTGGTGCAGTAAAATGCCACCTGGCAACTTCGGGTTCGGTGGAGAGTGCGAAGAGGCTAATTAGCGATCCTGATTTGGTTAAGAACAGTCTCCAAAGCTTGGAACACAGGCGAAGGGTAGCCAGCCTTTTGGTGTTCTATAGGATGCATTTTGGAGAGTGTGTGCGAGAAATCCATGACATAATTCTGCCATCAATGTTCCAATCTCAGACGATCCGTTGTGCGGTGAGTATCCA
Organism: Sesamia inferens; assembly: GCA_037179545.1. Lineage (NCBI taxonomy): Eukaryota > Metazoa > Arthropoda > Insecta > Lepidoptera > Noctuidae > Sesamia > Sesamia inferens. The sequence continues at coordinate 12,467,534 of CM073939.1, forward strand.
CCCTTACGTTGTGAACACTACTACGATCCGGACGAAACGTTTTGCCTGGTCTTTTATACCGCGTACAATTTGCCTGCGGCGGTCTATCTTATACAGTATGTTACGAAAACCCTGTCCGACCCATAAGGATAATAGAGGTTAGGTAAACACATGACCAAATATAATATAAAATTTTACGTATTCATCATAGTACCAATACAAATGAATTTTGAAATAATCTTTTTTTCCAACGAATTAATTCCAATTTCCCCGAAATTTGGTAATTTTTAAAAAGTGACAACACCGGTATTATTATGAGCGAATAGCGATGCGACCACGTGCCGTGTGTCCTGCCGCCCGCCCCCCGCGGTCGGCAGGCGAAGGGTGGTCAACGCACATTTAATAAGTTACCTCCTTTTGCGAAATAATATTTATTTTTTTTAGGGGGATTTTTTTTTTAAGTAAAGCCCGGTTTTGTATGCATTAGTAGAATCAGTTATCGATACCTAACAACACCTTCACGGGTCGGACAGGGTTTTCGTAACATACTGTATATATCTTGCGATTACAATTTAAGTGTTTTAAAGGCTAGACTGAATAGGCTGTTAACAATCTAGTGCGCCTTACTATCACGAAATTAATGATTGCATCACGGTCTCTACATCAATGATTAAGGTGGAATCACAGTCAAGCACTAGTTTATAACGTTAAAAAAAAATAGATGATAATATCAAAGATCATTTTCATCGTGGTGGTTGTTTGCAGTAACTTAACTAGATAAAAAATAATACAACAACATCAATATCACTCTTTATTGATTTTAAAAAAATATTTATATTACACATTCATTATATCAATTACTTTAGAGCCTATAAAACAACAACATTATCAATGTCTATACGTTGGCATTGTCCACCCCTGACATGCAGGCGCGGGATCCCGTCTCTAAAAACTACATATGAATATGAAGCCAAAAATATCTTTTACATCATTATACCTATATCGATATACGAATTTAATTCATCTTCGACAGTTCACTAGATGATAAATTCTTATAAATGTAGGCCCTAAGTACTGAATTAGACTATAAGGAAACACAAAAATATATGGAACCACAACTGGAAAAATTCTCCTACAATATGCTTACCTAAAGAACAACAAAATGAATAGTATAACTAAAGTGCTGTCAGAGAAGTCGCACTATCACTAACTATTGCAACGAAAATACTACAGACCCTTGCCCTGGCACTAGTAGATATCACAAGGTAATATCAAGAACATGCGAAATAAATAAATTATAGGGAGATGATATGGAAATACAAAGATCATTCGCGAGCTAGATCTAGTCGATATTTTAATTCAGATACATCGGCATATACCAATTATGAACGGTGTGTATATTCCAGTAAAACCCAACCGATGATCAAGACAAATAACTAGACATATGATGGTGATATATGTGCGTGTGTTTACACAGATTTGTCTTTGTTAGCAGCGAATACTCGCTTATACCCTATTATTTAATAATGATAATAAATTATTTGAATTAAAAGACATTTCAAATTTAAAAATGATTGTTACGGCGTTACCCTAGAATTATCCTTAAAACTAGGTTTACAAAATAGGAATCTGCAATTAAATAGTAATCGTTACATTCGTAACAAACAGTGGTTGAACATATTACATTTTACAATAGAACATTATATTGTTTACTTTATTCTTAGCAAAATGGATATGTAGTATTGATTCAATTGAAATATATTGTTAACATTCTTATTGTTTGTGCCAAGCTTTAGAAAAGCACAATGTGTCCGGACGGAAAATATCCTCAAGTCTAACTAATCTAAACGTGCATATAAACGGAATATAGTTTTATCAACATATTACGCTACAACGATGCAAAAACATAAACCAATCAATCATTTAAAATGTAAATATAATTATTGAAGATATTACGACGTAAAACCGCGTATTAACTCGGATTGGTCCAATTTCAGGTCTCATCACATATTTTGTCATGGGTAAATCACAACTCTGATTATTGACATAAAACAATTTAGTTGGCTTCCAACTAAATTACATAAACAAGATGACGTTATAGAAGTAATGTAATAAGTATATTATAATCTTTAGCAGGAATGACATCTACGGACATCTATAGACTGAAGGTGAAATGCACACGAATGGAATGAAAGGAGAAAAAAGACTTATTTACTACAAGCACCAGAAGATCTCAAATATATTATTACTGGATATACAGTTCTACAACTAGAGGTATAATATAGAACTACGTTAGGTTTCCATACATAAAGTATAACACATAACGCGCGCGATCAGAGTTGGGCTGCCGCATCAAATAATACGTTACTACATAAAGAAATAAATTTAGCAATTAAAAGAAAAGTATTAGATATTCTAGGACAATAAATATTAAATCACGGTAAGACGGCCCAGAAACCTAATACGTACATAGTACAATTTCGTTGTTAATCCGATTTTGGAATCCTTATGTCGACTCGGAAGACATCGCGCGCGCAGATAACAACTATTTTCGTCAGAAAACGAGTCCCATCATATTTTTGAATCTGCATTCCTCAAGTAATAACAAAAAATATTATAAACACGCAACATATTGCAGATTCCCAAAATTCACAATGAAGTCCTTGAATTACATAATGAAATTATGACTCATAAAAAAATATTATGCTCTACTTATTGAAAACAATAATTAAATTATTATGAAAAACAAAGTCAACGAGCTAATGTACAATAAAATATGAAACAAAAAACATGGACGAAAGTTAACTGAATGTGTAAGATAGTTAAGGTATTAAAACTTAAATATAAACAACTTTCACACCCTCTAAAACTACAACCCTGAACTGAGTGGTAATTTAGACCTATAAATTGAGGTTTACATGAATGGCAACACATTAAAGTATGTTCACTTCGAGTATGTTAGCAGCAGCAGGTAAATAATTTTATCAGGTGTGAGTGGCATTGAGCTAGCAACGGGGTGGAGCGCCCAGCTGGACCCTGTGTCTACGACTCACCCCTCACTGGTCTTTGCGAACCTTCTTTTTGCTCTTTTTGGCCACTTTCGCATCCGTCCAAGTGTCTGCAAAGAAAATAATGCGCAAGTTGTTACATGATCATTATGTAAGTTACTTTTCGTGACATAATTGCAAAAAGTATAATCAGATCAGAGTTTAATGCGTGAATCTACGTGTCGCAGTTGGAAAAATTATATTGACGTTTCTGAAATAGTATATAAAATATTAAAATAGAAATATTTTCAATATAGAATTGATAGGAAGAACAGGAATGTGAACCTTGCTGCTAAACAATAATTAAATTATCAAGGTTTGCAGTAACACAGTTGCTAATACAGTGTACCCGCGTAATCAGACATGGTCTATTATTTCTTAGAATTGAATAATTTTTAATAATGTATGATTCAACAAGTTACAAGTTGTATGCACCATAAAATGCTCGACGCAATTTCTTAGTTTTTTGGTTTGCAATGGGCAGAAAGGAATGGTGCATCTGATAATGAACTTATACTTTTGAGAAGACTGAGGGACAAAGCTTTAATCTCGCATATCAACAATGCTAAATACAAAAAAAAAAAAAATTGAATTTTTCATGCTTAAATTGATTCATAATTTGTGATTATTTTAGTATGTAAATAATTATTTCCTAATGTTAAGTTATTGCATGTATTTATAAAACATTATTGACATTAATTTTATAATAAAATTAGCGACCCGCCCGGCTTCGCACGGGTGCAATGCTGATACTAAACACATCACAAAAAAACTGTTAACGTTATATAAAAAACATAGCGGCCCACCGCCCAACCGGCTGGTACCGCCGCAAATGCGACGCCTAAAAATTTTTAAATTTGTAATACCTTCGAAACTATTTAAATCATGGGCTGTAAAGGGCGATATAGATCTATATTTTAAAAAAAATTAGAGGTGGATTACCACATTTGATGTTGATTGATCGATGGCCGATTCTCAGACCTACCCAATATGCACACAAAATTTCATGAAAATCGGGAAAGCCGTTTCGGAGGAGTTTAACCACAAACACGAGAATTTTATTTAATAGATGTAAACAAGTATAGAGCATAATGAAGTATGATTTTTACTTCAGATTACATATAAGTATTTAGCCATATAGAATCTTATCATTCGATTTATACTTTGTCAGATTAAAAGGTATTCTGTTGTACAAAATTCCAGACTTTAAAGTGTCTTAAGCAGTATACAATAGGGTAGTGACTAAAAAGAACTAATTAGTCCGTCAGTCAGATTTCCAAAAAATACTAGACACGTATTCTTTCTTTTTTCATATGAACAAAAAATTAAGACGACACAGTGTGTTGAAAACTCGTGTGATGTCCCTGCACGCTAGTTTTTAGCGAACAGTGACGTCACCAGCCACCACTCCTGATCTTTGATGCCTTTTATATTTGTAAATTTTTATTGATTTGATAAAACAAAATATATGTATCCAATATTTTTCTATAATCTGAATGATGGACTAAATAGAATCATTTTTTTTTTTTACCCAGGTAATATCCCTATTATAATCCGACAAATTCGATAATTCACTGCCCTGCACAATGTTTATAGGATTTCAAATAGACACTTACCACCTAACTCGTCAAAAGCCAATGCATTTTGGTTGTCTGGTTTCTCAGAGTCAGAGGAATCCTTTTCTACGGACTCTTGCTTCGGCACACTCTTAGCTGCAGAAATCTGTAACAAATATTGTACTCATTAAAATCTACTAGCAAAGAGCGGGACAGGTCAGTTCAAACAGAATAAATGTATGTTTAAAGAACCACCCATTATTTTCTTAAATAAAATAATAATCAAATTCTATTTGCCTAATAATAATAATTAATGATGTGGTGAAGAGAACTAGACTTAGATAGCTCTCAGATTCATAAAATACATGCAATTGCATTGCATTTCACAGTAATATTTATCATTGACTAAGTACAGAGTCATATTTTAATTTACAATCATGCAATAGTTGTACTAAATACCTATGGAAGAAAGATTGTCTATTTATGCATTGCATATTCACATAACCATAGTCCCACTTAGGTGTGAGACTATGCGAAGACAAAACATTGTCACATGTGCCTGACAAAAGCTATAAAAATTATCTTACCTCTACAGATTTCTTCCTAATCTGCTTCTCTTTGTTTTCTTTCTTCTTGTTGCTTCTGAGATCCTTCACGTCAGTCAGCTCCTCTACATCCGGGGACTCTTCGTCCTCAATACTGCCCAAAGCAGCTTGGTCACGACGCTCTGCCTAGTCAGGTAATTTATTAAATTGTTAGTTAAATCTTTGAAAGGTCTCTTAGATTTTTATAAATACCAGGAAAGTAAAGATCCTTTCATGTCTTTATTTTAGTAACCTACATAGTTAAGGGCTGTTGATTGCATATATGTTGAAGGTTAGCAAATAGCAATGGAACAGGTGTGTGCCTGTTTCATAAAACATGATTTATTATAGACAAAGAATGCACCTGGCCTCAGAAATGAACCAATCACCTGAACATACATATTTTTGATTATGACAACTATTAGAAGTAGAACCTCTAGAAGAAAACAATATGAAGTTGAAGTAACTAATACTTTCATACACTGCTGTAATTTACCCCTTCATTCATAATATTGCTTTCAGTTTAAAGATATTAAACAACAGAAATGTACCATTAAAGTCACTCATTAAGTAACTAGAACTTAAAGTGATATTTATAATTAATAAAATCTATATTGCTTAAGTAATAGTGTATTATCATAACAATTATTGCAAAATTACAGTATAACTGTTAAACTATCAAGATTATGTTTCTGTTTCTTGCTGATGTTTGGTGTGACGTGATTGTGCCCATGGACCATATCTGGACGGGGCACGCTGTCTTGAATTGGTTTGTGTGATTTTTAGGGTTAGTTTTAGTTTTATCATTCGTTACTTTCTCACTGTCTCCTTCTGTATACGTCCGTTTCCTTATGTCTTGTACAATCAATATGATTCCGTGGACATTGGTGTGGGTTATATGTTTGTTTACTGTGTTATACCTTACTTAGATTGTTAATATTGTAACATGTAACTGTTTGTCCCAAATAAATTTTTAAAAAAAATTATCAAATTTTTTGTTTGTTTTCTCAAGGTTACCTCTTTAAGCACACGTTGGAGCTCCTCCACTTGAGCTTGCAGTGCGCGGGCTGCATCTTCATCCACCTGTGGACCCACAGCACTGATGACCTTGATTGTCTCTTCAACAGGCTCCTCCACTAGCCGGGCAGCTTCTACATCAGCATCCTTCACTTTCTTATTCTTCTTAGCTGGACTTTCCTTCTTCTTGTCTTTCTCCTCAGCAGGCTTTCGCTCCTTCTTTTTGTCACTCTTCTTTGGCACTTCTTGCCAGCCTCCATCATCAAAGTCAGCAGGCTTCTCAGCCTCAACAGCACCCTTGTTCTTCTTGCCCTTCTTGGCTTCAGCTGCCAGCTCCTTCTTCACAGGCTTCGGCTCAACTGGTTTCTCCTTAGGCTTAGGTTTTTCTGCTTCTTTCACCTTTTCCTCCTTCTTCTCCTTAGTTGGAGACTTTTTGGAGCTTTCGGACTTTGTCTTCACATCGTCGGTCACAACGCGGTTGGGTGAAGACTTCTAATAATAAAAACAAAAAATAGTTAAGTTGATTTTTTATTTACTCAATACCGGGATTCATTTTGATACAGATTTATAAATTAGAACTAATGGGCATCTAATACAAAACTTCATTCAAACGCAAATAGAGGCGAGGTTTGTAATTTTAATTTTGTATCTCCCGGTGAATAACGAGCATATGCTTACAGGTTAAAAATAAAATTAGCACGCATTGATGACAACGGCGGGAGTGCATAACATATTGTTTGTCCTCACCTTGTCCTTCTTTTTGTTCTTCTTATTGGACGATTTTCTGTCGTCCAGGACCAGGGGCAGCTTATCAAACTGCGGCTGTTCTGCTGAGCGGAACCCGAACACGAATACGAGAGCTGCGCATACTAAAACAACAGCCACAGCCGCAGCGGTGAACATAAACTGCGTGTTAGACACTTGACTTAAAATTTCCATCTTAAGCCTCTAATTCAAAAATCGCCCAAAATTTATAGTTCACATATAAAGTCGTCGATAAGGTATGATAATGTTGAACAAATTAATTCCAAAGTGATAAAAGCAGACACGGAGACATGATGACGCGGCTGTGACGTGCCAAAAAATTGCGATTTAGTAGAAAACTGGGTTGCCATTGCTACTTATTTAATAAATATAAATTACACAGAAATTGTATTTATTTCAATATTTTTATCCCAAAATTCATTATCCTGTATTTCCGTTGTGAGTTTTGAGTTCAAGACACAATACTTACATTAGTCGTGTTTTATTTTTCAATCCATGGCAATTTTTAGGAATGCAAAACCGTAATCTCACTGAATTTTGGCCGTAGAAAAACCGTCTTTTCCGGTTATAATCATACCAAAAAAATCGCCAATGTAAAAATCTTTTCTGGTACATAATACAATACAAGTGAGTACCTAAGAATAGAACTGAATAATTGGCATTATTACGAAAGAAAACAAGGAACGAAAGATTAGGCGATATGGTCGAACGACTATAGCCTTCCCTAATGGGTAAAAGGAAAAAAAAAAAATGAATAATTGGCTGATAATAGTGTATTTAGACACTTTAATAGCTATTACAGAACCAACAGACTCCCAAATCGGTAGGATTTCTAAACGAAGTGAAAAGCACTTTTGCATGACACAATGTCAGTCAGACTCATAATAAAATATTAAGTTTGACAGGAGTTTGGCGAGAAAGCCAAGATGAGTGTCACGCTCATTTTTCATTGGACTTTTAAATTATTTATAGTGTCGTTTACTAAATAAAAACGTGATTTATGTGGTAAAAAGTGCATTCAGTGAATAATTCATAAAAAACAGTGAAATATTGTAGCATAGTGGCCACATCGTGTCTTTACGCTAAACCCCTCCTAATCGGCCTCACGCGGGAATCGAAAGGAATTAGGTTAGATTAAGTTAAGTTAGGATAAGTTTAGGGTGGGGTACGCCCCACAGTGCTGACTTCCTCGCAGTGTACCCCGGGCAACGCCGTGTCTGACCACCGTAACGGAGTGGCAGACCGGTGGCTAACAAGCACTGTGACCTACGCGATCCTACTTTCTTTTACTCTGAGGGCGATTGCGTAATTGTGGATATTGAAATTGTGGTTTTTGTTCTAACTGTGGGTTTTATTTTTATTGTGGTTTTTGGTTGACGCTATGCCGAAGCCGAAATCATTGCGGAATGCCTCCGGGCGTTTCGTCTCAAAAGGCCCTTCTCAGGGCCAACCAACCGGCCCTTCTCAGGGCCAACCAAAAGGCCCTTCTCAGGGCCAACCCGACGACTTGTCGGCGTCGGAAGCCAGTCGCGCACCATCGGCGGCGGGCTCTTGCGGGGAGGACGAGTACTCCGACTCGGACATGGGGTCCGTTGTCGGGGACTCGTCGTCCGTGTGTGGAGTGGCTGCGGACCGCAGCTTGAAGAGGGCCTACCTGAGGCCCGGGTCCGAGTGTTCTTCGGACTCGGCCAAGGGTAAGCCCAAACAGAAGAAGCCGAGGGCGAAGACTTCTTCGCTCTCGACTTCTTCTCAGACTGGCACCCATGATGTGGGTCTAGCGGACGCCCAGCGTCAGCTTGACTTGGCCAGACGGGCCGACCTCGAGCTGGAGCTGGAGGAGAAGGTTGCCGCGAAAGAGAGGCAGGCGCGTGCAGCCAAGTCGAGGGCCGGATATGGTTCAGCCCTCGTCAGTTTCGAGGGATTATCCGTGGCGGAGCTGGCCCGACTGGCAGAAGAGGACAAGGAGGAGATCGTCGAGGTCGCCTCCAAGTCCTCCAACCTGAAGGGCACGATTCAAAAGGCCCTGAAATGCCGAGCAACTAGCCTGCTCGGCATTGTGTCTGAACTGACGCAGCGTACTGCGTCAGAGGAGACGCGGCAGCTGCAGGCGAGGGTGGATCGCCTGCAAGCAGAAGTCAGCCAGCTTCACAAGAAGCTGGCTGAAGCTACGGCCCCGCCCCCGTCAGCAGCGGCCCCGTCGGCAGTGGTTCCCGCCCCCTCCTCCTCCAATCTCGAGGAACTGTTCCGCAAGGTTGTCATGGAGGAGAGGGCGTTCATCCGTGCCTGTTTTGCAGGCATAGAAGACCGCCTCTTGCCCGAACCGCGTCTCCGTCCACCACTAGCGGCGGACAAGACGCCGACAGTGGCTCCCCCTGTCCCAAAGCCCTCAAAGGGCAAGGGCAAGGGGAAGAAGACGCCGGGGGCTCTGCCTCCCCCCGGTACGAGTGCGGGTGCCGAACTGGGGCCGGTTGCCATCGCGACACCTGCCCCCCAGGTTCAGGAGGGAGACGCCCTCCTCCCCTCCACCACCCCGTCCAACCAGCCGTGGTCAGAGGTGGTGAAGAGGGGCAGGAGGAAGAAGGCGACCCAAGCCCCGGCAAACCCAGCGGCTGCACCAGCGGCTGCACCAGCGGCTGCCTCGGCAGCTAAAAAGTCTCCGAGGCTGGTTGCCCCCAAATCCGCGGCGGTCACGGTGACCATCGTGCCCGAGGCCGCGGAGAGGGGGGTAACCTACGAGTCCGTCCTGAGACGGGCTCGAGCCGTCGCAGACCCCGCCGAGTTGGGGCTCGGTAACTGCCGACGTACCCAAACCGGAGCTCGACTCTTCGAGTTTCCGGGGAAGGACGGCGGCAGGAACGCTGACTTATTCGCCGGCAAGTTGAGGGAGGCACTTGCCGACGTGGCGAAGGTCGCCAGGCCGACCAAAACCACAGCCATTGAGGTGACCGGTCTAGATGACTCGGTCACCAAGGAGGAAGTGGTGGAGGCGGTCGCGAAAGCCGGTGGCTGCGAACCCACAGCGGTGCAGGCTCGGGATATCAGGCCCGGCCGCGGTGGACTGGGCACTATCCGGCTGATGTGCCCAGTCGCCGCAATGTTGGCCGTCCAGGCTAAATGCCAGGGACGGCTTCTGGTAGGCTTCAGCCGGGCTGTGATCCGGGTGCTTGAGGCAGCGCCAATGCGCTGCTTCAAGTGCTTCGGCATCGGCCACACCCGAGCCATGTGTCCATCCACCGTGGATAGGGCGGACACATGCTTCCGCTGCGGGAAACAGGGGCATATGGCGGCCACGTGTGAGGCCGCCAAGTCGCACTGCGCCGCGTGTGCCTCTAGTGGCCGCCCCGCGGACCACGTGATGGGGGGGAGGTCATGCCGACCCCCGTCTAAGAAGGGCAAGCCGCAAGCGGTTATAAGCCGTCCTGCCGCTGCTGCCACTACCCCCGCTGATATCCCATCAGCGGCGGTGGCCGAGGGTGATGCGATGGTCGAATAATGGGTACCGACCGTCGCATCCTGCAGGCAAACATCAACCACTGCCGGGCTGCCCAGGACTTACTGGTGCAGTCAATGGCCGAGTGGTTGGTGGATGTGGCAGTGGTGGCCGAGCCGTACTATACTCCCAGCAATTGGCTGGGAGATAGTGACGGCTTGGTGGCAATCGCGGTGCGGTCCTCCACGGACTCCCCTCCCCTCTCGCTCTTAGAGAGGGGACCGGGATACGTGGCCGCCGCGTGGGGAGGGATGGCCCTTGTGGGGGTCTATTTCTCCCCAAATCGCCCACTTCAGGACTTCGAGGACTTCCTCGGAGTCCTGACGGCGGTCATAGGTAGGGCGACAACGCGTCAGGTCTCCGTTTTGGGAGATCTGAATGCCAAATCGGTGGTCTGGGGAAACCCGGCCACCGACAATCGCGGACGGGCGGTCGAATTGTGGGCGGCCACCTCTGGTCTCTCCCTCTTGAATAGGGGGAGCGTCTAGACGTGCGTGCGGCGGCAGGGCGGGTCCATAGTGGACCTCACCTTCGCCACACCGGCACTGGCCGCCCGCATTCGTAACTGGAGGGTGGAACTAGGGGAGACGATCTCGGATCACCGCTACGTGCGATTCGAGATCTCCCCCCAGAATCCACGGGGGCGCCGCAGCACCTCCTCATCGTCGGGCCGTTCCCCGTTTCCAAGGTGGGCTCTGACCCACCTGGATCGGGAGGCGGCACGGGAGGCCGCGTTCGTCCAGGACTGGCTTTGGCCAGGTCCCGGCGTGGACGTCCTGGACGTGGACGCGGCGGCGGCCCGACTGAGGGGGTCATTGACCGAGGTGTGCAACGCCAGCATGCCTCGGTCGAGACGTCCACCTCCCCGACGTGCCGTGTACTGGTGGTCGGAGGAGTTGGCGGAGCTGCGGGCCTCCTGCGTGGCGGCACGGCGGGCCTACACCCGCTCGCGTCGGCGACGTCGACGGGATCTGGCTGACGAGGACCGCCTCTACGCCAGATACGTGGAGGCGAGGGCGGCCTTCAAGTCGGCCATCGGCGCCGCCAAGGACGCGGCGAGGGCTGAGCTGCTGGAGGGTCTCGACAACGACCCATTCGGGAGGCCATATAAGGCGGCGCGGAACAAACTGCGTCGCATTGGTCCCCCGGTTGCCGAGACCCTCGAACCAGCGCTCCTGGATGGGGTGGTGCGGTCCCTGTTTCCGCGCAGGGATCCACACTTCACCCCACCAGCGATGGGCCCGCCAAGAGCAGCGGCTCTACCGGAGGAGGAAGCTCCTCCTCCTCCGGTTTCAGAGGAGGAATTTGGCGCGGCGACTATTCGTCTCCGCGCCAAAAAGACGGCTCCCGGCCTGGACGGCATTCCCGCTCGGGTGGTGGCCATCGCGGCCACGGAGATGGAGGGAAGGTTTCGGGACCTCTACGACGCGTGCTTCGCGTCGAGGAGGTTCCCGAAACCTTGGCGGGAAGGCCAACTGTGCCTCCTCCGGAAGGAAGGGCGGCCGGCGGACTCCCCCTCGGCTTACCGGCCCATCGTCTTGCTTGACGAGGCCGGTAAGATGTTCGAGGGGATTATCGCCGCCCGCCTGAAGCGCCATCTGCAGGACGTGGGACCGGACCTGTCGGACGCCCAGTTCGGTTTTCGAGCTGGGCGTTCGACAGTGGACGCCCTGGCCCGTCTAAAGGGCCAGGTGACAGAGGCAGTAGGAGTGGGGGATGGAGTGTTGGCTGTGTCATTCGACATTACCAACGCCTTCAACTCCATCCCCCACTCCACCATCCTGGAGGCGCTCCGGTTCCACGGTGTGCCCCTGTACTTGCGGGGCCTCCTGGCCAGCTACTTGGCGGACCGTGCCGTCCTCCTCGTGGACGGGGCTGGCCAGGTCCGGCGGTATGGCGTGGAAACCGGCGTTCCACAGGGGTCCGTTCTAGGGCCTCTTCTGTGGAACGTCGGTTATGACTGGCTCCTGCGGGGAACCCTCCTACGAGGCACGAGTGTCATCTGCTACGCGGATGACACTCTTCTCACTTCCCGCGGGAGCACCTTCCGGGAGGCGGCCAGTTTGGCATCGGCGGGCGGATCCTTAGTGGCGGGGAGGATCCGCCGCCTGGGCTTGAGGGTGGCGCTGCACAAAACGGAGGCCGTGTTCTTTCACGGCCCCCGGCAGCGCCCCCCACCCGACGCCCACATATTTGTGGAGGGAGTGAGGGTCGGGGTTGAGGCCCAGATGAAGTATCTGGGCCTCATTGTGGACAGCAGGCTGCGCTTCGGCCCGCATTTCAGCGGGCTGTCGACGCGCCTGCTGAAGGCTGCGAACGCCCTCTCATGGCTCATGCCGAACATGGGAGGGCCGAGCAGTCGTTGCCGGCGGTTATACGCCGGCATACTGCGGAGCATGGCCCTTTATGGGGCCCCCATTTGGGCGGACTCCCTCCATAGGAGGGAGAACGTCACCGCTCTTCGGGCGCCCCAAAGGGCCATCGCCCAGCGGGTAGCGCGGGCCTACCGCACGGTAGGCTTCGCTTCGGCATGCGCTCTGGCGAGCACCCCGCCTTGGGAGCTCGAGGCCTGGGTGCTCGCCAGAGTGTACGAGTGGACAGCGGGGCGCAGGGCGCTGGGCGAGCGTCCGGCCCCAGAGCTGAGGGAGGCCGTCCGCCGGGAGGCGAGGGATGCCATCGTCCAACATTGGACGCGCGACCTCGCCTCCGCGGTGTTCGGCCGTCGCACCCTCGACGCCATCGGGCCGGTCCTGAAGGACTGGCTCGACAGGCGTCACGGGTTCCTCTCCTTCCGTCTGGTGCAGGTACTCTCCGGTCACGGCTGCTTCGGCAGGTACCTGCACCGGATAGGACGAGAGGAAACGCCGTCGTGCCACGGTTGCGGCGCGGCGGAGGACACGGCGGACCACACCCTCGCGGTGTGCCCGTCGTGGGCCGTGCCGCGCCGCGATCTTGTCGCGGCGGTAGGAGGGGACCTCTCGGTGCCCGCCGTCGTCAGAGCGAGGGAGCCTGGGCGGCGATGGCCTCCTTCTGCGAGGTCGTGATGTCGCAGAAGGAGGCCGCGGAGCGGGAGCGAGAGGAGGATCCCCTCGCTCCGGCGCTCCGTAGGCGGCGTAGGGGCAGGAGAAGGCGGAATTTCGCCCGCTTTCTCCCGTCCTGAGGTGAGCGGCGGGCGTGAGGCACGGGGGTGCCCGCGCCCGCCCTGCACCGCTCACCACGCGGGAGCCACGACCCCTCTTTAAGAGGGGCAAATGAGGGCCCGCCTTCTTAGGCGGGTTTCGCCGGCGGGGGAGAGGTAGCTGAGGCTGTGCTAGTTTCCCACTCCCCCGCCACTATGGCGATGCCGGAGTTGCGCTGGGGTTTTTAGTGGGTATACCGGGAGGCTCTCTCCCGGGGAGTCCCACATACCCTGCCCGTCCCCCGACGGGTAGGGATGCGTAATTGACATTTTCCCCAGCGAGAACAAAAAAAAAAAAAAAAAAAAGGATAAGTTTAGGGTTCCATGTGCAGTTTCTGGCCTGCCATCGGACGCGTCCCCAGGTGGCGGATAGGGGAACGGCCCCCAGATATGGGGGTTACCGGTTTACCGGCGCGGACCAAAGCCCGAAGTGGGGACCGCTTCGGCGGTCACACGTGCGGCGGGTCGGCCACCACTCCAGGTGGCTGATGTGACCCGAACTCCGGGTCACCATCGGGCAACCCGGTCTCCTCACTGAGAGGACCTGGGGGCCCCGTTTGCTTCCGGGCAAACGAGTGGGGCTAAGAGGAAGGACACCTCGCTAAAAAACCCTTGGCTGCTGCGTCTTCTCGAACACGAAGACGTACCCAGCCGGGCCCCTCCCTATGGAGGGCCCACTGTGGGCCCGCCTTCTGGCGGGAATCGCCGGCGGGGGATTGGTAGGCAGGCTTGCTATTTCCCATGACCCCGCCACTAAGGCGATGTCGGTGTGCCGCTGTTCGGTTTTAGTGGGTATTCCCGGCTTCGGCTGGGCGAGTCCCACACACGCCCTTCGGGGTATGGTGCGTAATGTCATTTCCACAGCGTCGAAAAAAAAAAAACGAGTGTGCTTATGACCACACGACTGAAGTGAAACTTCTTTCGCTCCATCTGTATGTATATATAGATATATATGTGTGTATAATATTACATGTATCCACATATACATATATTAATTTTCTATAAAGATTTAAATTTATTTCATGGTTTCATTGGTAAATTAATATTTTTGCATAGATCTTCTATTTTTATTGAAAAAAAAAAAAAAAACTCGTTGTAGACCTTGTAGTACCAAGCTCGCGCCACGGGCGCCTCTGTGCTTATATCCCCCACTTAACTTCCGTTCGCCTTGCCCGATCACTTTTCGTAACGCTTACGTCACGCGTTCGCCAGCTTACTCCCCAAGTCAAGTGAGCGTAAAGAAGTTTCACTTAAAAAAAAAAAGGATAAGTTTAAGCTGAAGCTGAAGTCTAGGCTGTATGGTGTACTATGTCTTCGCCTTTTCCGTTCAAAAGTACGGAAAGAAGTGAATCAAAAAAAAAAAATTAGTTTGACATGATGTGAAAAACCTAACCTAAAAAGAACCAAAATACAAAAAGCAAGCAGAAGCACATTTTTATCCAATAAACGAATTTTGTAACATAAGTATGGCTAATTACAAGAAGAAGAACAAAAATAAAAGGAAGAAACTTCAGAGGGCTAAAAATGAGAAAGCAGGCGATAAACACCCTGAAGAACAACAGGAACAAGTGGAAATGGATGATCAGGGAAATGAAAATAAACACGTATCTAGTCCCACAAAAAGACAACACGATAAGGATGATGAATCTGATGTTGAAGAAAAACCTCGGCGAAAGAAAAAGAAAAAGCAGCCTGTAGCAACAGAGACAATGGACAAGAAAGGAAAGAAATCTATTCGACAAATGAAGAGGGAAAAGTTTGCCGAACGTCAGGCTGAAGCACAATCTGCAGCTAAAGATGTGCTTAAGAGTCAATGTCTCAATTATTTATCACAGTGGAAACATGATAGACAAAACTGGAAATTCATGAAAGCGAAGCAAGTATGGCTTTACAAAAACAAATTTTCTCCATACTTACTACCAGATGCATCATGGCCTGTGTTTTTAGAGTATTTCGAGTCTGCACAGGGTAATATTCGTAACATGCTGCTGACTGATGCTCACAAAGTTATAAAACAAATGGATGAATGGACTGAATCCCAAAATGAAGATTTAAAAAAGAAAGATGATGATGAAGAGGATGACAAAAACAATGAAGAAAGTGAAACAGCCTCTAAAACCATGAAACCTAATGAGACTGTATATAAAAGAGCTAGGGATTTAATACAATGTCTAGAAGAATACACAGTTGTTTTATTTTTCCTTTATTCAATTCAATTCATCTTGTCGGTCGTCACCTGGCTAGTCCAGCTAAGAAAAAAAATAAAAATAAATATCAACTACAATGGTAACAGCAATAACTTAACAAGAACTAAACATAAATAGTTTAGACATTAACTTTTTGCTCTGTTTTATCATCAGATGTGAAGTCTTCAATCCATTTACGCAGCTTGTCAGAATCTTGCAATCCAACCAGGCGATGCAAGACTTTGCCATTCTTTATGGCCACCAGGACAGGCACAGAACTTACTTCATAGTCCAAAGCTAAGTCTGTTTGTTCATCAATATCAACTTTTGCTAAAACCACCTTTCCTTTGGATTCAGAAATGATGGATTCCAGTCTGGGTGTCAGCAGACGGCAGGGATTGCACCATCTGTAAACAGTTTACATGTACCTCAAACAACAGACCATGTTTGTGTGTCTAAGTAGTTAATTTTCAAGCCTGAGTTACGCTATTAATACTTTAAGATGGACTCACGTAGCGAAGAAATCTACAACGACCGGGACTTTGCTATTGATAACTTTATCTTTGAAATCTTCTGTACTTTGAATTTTGACTATATCACCGTTTACTGACGTAACAGAAAAACTTCTAACAGCATGGCGCGCTTTTATTACAGTACCATTGCGAATCATTAGATTGATACCCATTTTGGCGAACATTTTACTGCTTTTTTTATCACGGGTTTTTATTAATATATTTACGTATTCATTTGACAAGACTGAGCCAAAAAAAGAATAGAAGATGACAATGAAGTTCTTTTCTTTGAATGTCAACTGTCAACCACGGATTTCATACAGATACAATACGACTCTGCATACAGTATTACTATCATCCACATAGTCTAATGGACATGCCTCAGGGATGAGAATTGTGGCAGTTATTTTTGTCACGCGCATTTTACATTGGACTTCTAAAATTTTTTATAGTGACGTTTACTAAATAAAAGAGAGTGATTTATGTAGCAAAAAGTGCATTCAGTAAATAATTCATAAAGAACATTCAAATATCACAGCATAGTGTCCACATCATGACTTTGCCCAAACATCTCTCATAGACGGTTCACGCGGCCGTCTTTTTCTGTCATTGGCGGGATTGCAATTATTGTGTAATAAAATTTTCAAAGAATTTCTATAATTTGTTACACGTGTTAATGGCAAAATTGTGGTATCTATTCCACAGAGGCCATTGACAAAAAGTTAAGGTTGAATCTCACCTGGAAAAAAAAAGAAAGAAAGAGAAGTGTGGCACTCTAAAAGAAAGAGAAGAAACGAAGTTTCCTCTATGTTTATCTCTCTCAAAATCATCAATCATCTATGAGCAAAGAGATAGTACTAGACCGAATTTATAGGCCATCTCTCTCTCTCTCTCTCTCACACTCTTTTCAAAGCAAAAAAATACTTCAGATTACAGCGTTCGGGATGAATGATGTCCATTCATCCATTTCGGCCACCACGAAGTCGTGTTGGCCTAGTGGTTAAAACACCCCTCCTGGCCAGCTACTTGAAGAACCGTCATGTTGGACAGCAGGTGGAGCTTCGGCCCGCATTTCAGCGGGCTGTCGACGCGCCTGCTGAAAGTAGCGGGCGCCCTCTCATGGCTCATGGCAAATTTGGTAGGGCCAAGCATGGGCCCCGATCTGGGCGGACTCCCTCCCTAGGAGGGAGAACGTCACCGCTCTTCGGGCGCCCCAAAGGGCCATTGCCCAGCGGGCAGCGCGGGCCTACCGACGGTAGGCTTCGTAGCGGCGTGCGCTCTGGCGGGCACCCCGCCTTGGGAGCTCGAGGCGTAGGTGCTCGCCAGAGTATACGAGTGGACGGCGGGGCGCAGGGCGCTGGGCGAGCGTCCGGCCCCAAAGGTGACGGAGGCCGCCGGGAGGCGAGGGACGCCATCCTTCAGCATTGGACGCGGGACCTCGCCTCCGCGGCGCTCCGCTTTTATAAAAAAATACGAGTGTGCTTATGACCACACGACTGAAGTGAAACTTCTTTCGCTCCATCTGTATGTATATATATATACATGTATACACATATACATATATTAATCCCAACTATTATAAATGCGAAAGTGTGTTTGTTTGTTTGTTTGTTTATTTGTTTGTTTGTTTGTTTGTTTGTTACCTCTTCACGCTTAAACTACTGCACCGATCATCACGAAAATTTGCATACACATAGTCTAGGGTACGGGGAAGGATATCACATTTTATCCCGGAAGAAAGTAGCTACTGTTCCCGTGGGATCGAAATTAACGCGGACGGAGCAACGACGGGCGGAGCCACGGGCAAGAAATAGCAACAATTCTAACAGGCGTAGGTAAAGGGGAAAGTGTGATAATACCTCGAATCCCAATTATCCCTACTGATTTACCATTCCAATTTAAAAGAGTTCAGTTTCCGGTAAAGATAAGTTTTGCAATAACAATAAATAAGGCCCAAGGGCAAACATTGCAGGTTGTAGGAGTGCATCTGGAAAAGCCATGCTTTTCCCATGGGCAGCTATATGTAGCGTGTTCGCGTGTGTCCAGTCCTCAAAATTTGTTTATTTTGGCACCAAATGGGAAAACAAACAATATTGTGTACAGCAGCGTCTTAAAATAAATCTCATTTTGGTGTTCATGAATCTAAATCAATGTCTCTTTCAGAAAAACATACTTCTTTTACGTTTTCATAATCCAACTACTTATCCCATTATTATTGTAATACACAGAAAAAATTGTTGTCGTGGGAATTTAACGCGAGCGAAGCCGCGGGCGGAAAGCTAGTTATCTATAAATATTTAAATTTATTTCATGGTTTCATTGGTAAATTAATATTTTTACATAGATCTTCTATTTTTATTGAAAAAAAAAAAAACTCGTTGTAGACCTTGTAGTACCAAGCTCGCGCCACGGGTGCCTCTGTGCCACAGAGGCACCCGTGGCGCGAGCTTGGCGAACGGAAGTTAAGTGGGGGATATAAGCACAGAGTCTGTGCTTATATCCCCCACTTAACTTCCGTTCGCCTTGCCCGATCACTTTTCGTAACGCTTACGTCACGCGTTCGCCAGCTTACTCCCCAAGTCAAGCGTGCGTAAAGAAGTTTCACTTCAAGGTTTCATTGGTAAATTAATATTTTTGCATAGATCTTCTATTTTTATTGAAAAAAAAAAAAAAACTCGTTGTAGACCTTGTAGTACCAAGCTCGCGCCACGGGTGCCTCTGTGCTTATATCCCCCACTTAACTTCCGTTCGCCTTGCCCGATCACTTTTCGTAACGCTTACGTCACGCGTTCGCCAGCTTACTCCCCAAGTCAAGCGTGCGTAAAGAAGTTTCCCTTCAAAAAAAAAAAAACGTGATTACTTGCTCTGTGGTGGCCGTCTGTCTATGTCTATCTCAAAGAGTATAGTAAGTATATAATTAAAGAGTGCCAACTCTGCGGTAAAATATGCATGTATGGAAAGTGCTGCCGTCTTCAGATTAATAGGTGAACAACTACTAGTGAATGTAGGTGCGTAGCTATACGTATGTAGCTGAATGATACAGGTACATAGCTATACGTATGTAGATATGTATATTATAGCTACGTACCTATGCATACGTAGCTATGTATGTTATAGCTACGTATCTATGCGTACGTAGCTATGTAATGATGTAGGTCCGGGTTTTCAGATGATTAAAACAAAGTATTCAGTAATTTATTTATTTTATGAGTGAAAACTTCACAGCTGATAGTATGTAAACATAAAATCGTTATATAAAACATTACGTTAATTATGAAGTACACAGAAATAAAATAATATTACAAATTAGCCGAAAGTGTCAGAAATTAACAGTTTGGAAATTAGTATTAATGGTCTGTCTCCACAAAGGTACTGATTATTTGTTGAATACCTGTAACATACAATGCAAGGTTATTACCAGTTCACATTGTGACGGGGTCCACGAAGATCAATGCCTCCTGGGTCAGCGTTGCGGGTTGTTTAAAAAAGAAACCGTGGCCCTGGCCGTCACACAGGCAAGTTAAGGAACATGGGTGGGTTTTAGTCAGTAAAAGTCAGACACACACTTCTGCTTCTTCCACAATTTTCAGAGTAGGTACTTTTAAGTTACTGATTAGCAAAATCCAATTGAAGAGAGACTCTTCGGAAGGACTGCATTTTTTTTGCAGAATTCATACAGAAATAAGCCCTTTCACAAAGTCATAAGGGGCTATTTCTCTTTAGAGTTCACACAGAAATAAGTCCTTTTGAAAAGTCACCCCACAAATGATTGTAAATATGAATTGGAACAATTTGGTATGGTAATAAATGTTGTGTTCACACAAATATTGAGCTAACTTAATTCTACTTACGATTCTTATTAACTGTTGGTGCTCCTGAACAAATAAGACGACCTCCAGCTGTCTTGATTGATCAAAATGGTGATCACATATTCTTTTGAACATATTCTTATAAATCTTCATATGATCACTTTCTCTAACTTGGCTGCCAACAGCGGCTATCAAAGTAGCGAACTAATCAGGGTCCTTTTCAGGGTTTGGGAGTCGGAGAATGGGTACACCGTGTGCAACTGAAATTGAAATGAAATTTGTGAATAATTACTTATCAGAATTTGGGCAAAAAAAAAACATATTATAGAACATAAAAACCTTTTTACTTATATAGATAATACGGTAGGGTACAGTAATAAACACTTACCTAAAGCATCATAGTCAAAAATACAATATTTTCTTGGGAGTTGAAACATGACAACAAATCATGAAAATTGAACTTCAACTTCAAGTCTTGATCAATGGCCTTTGTGGAAGAGACACCACAATTTTGCCAATAACACGTGCGTACATCATATCAATATTTCATATATTCATTCAACACGAGTATAAATAAAATAAAATTGTTTGATTCTCTATCCGCCATCTTGCTTCCATAGCTTGAAAATTGAAATTAAAAAATATGACTTGGTATAAGATGGCTGCTTTTTTTTTTTTTTTTGAAATTTTACGACCTGGTAACCAAGACCTTTATAGGTCAATAAGATGGCTGCCCAGTTGTTCATACACTTTTCTTTAGATGTCGCTGTCGACTGTAGAAATTCATAAAGTACTAAGTGTGCCCCCCCTGGTCTATCTCTATCCGATAGCCCGACAGGCGACAGCCTTTTCTCGAGTTCTCAAGCAGAATTTAAGTTTGCTGTTTTATTGGTTAAGAAAGTTACAACATGTACTCCAGTGACGATTATAACGATTCAGGTGTTAGTATAAATTCTAATATTAGCCTTAATTTTATTTATTGTGAATTTGCAACATAACCTCTTACAAATAAAAACGTAAGCAGTTTCTCCTATTCCATAAATGACATGTTATTTTTGTTTTAGCCTGCATATGAACCCTACAGTGACTATGAACCCCATACAGGAGATCCCCAGTATGACCTGGAATATGATAGGTCTTCATATTACAAAATGCCCGACATGGTAAGTCTTTCTGTTTTCATTTTCTCATGATTCACAAAGGTTACAGAATGGTTATAGTAAGTTTCTTTTTTTATGAACTCAATCTCAAACTGTTGACATGTAGAAATGGTCTAAGATCGGTATTATTAAACAGAAATTTAATCATTGACAGACTCTAGCAGAGTTCTTACACTATTATATTATATTATTATTGTAATAGATCACATACAACATTTAATTTCCATTTCAGGTTAAGAAATTCCTTGTTTACTTTCGGAACATGATCAACGAGGGAGTATCATACGAGATCCTTAACCTGTATGAAAATACCTTCCCAAAACTTACTGAACAGTATTTTGAAAACACTCCATGGCCCGATGAAAATGAGGTGGCACCTGTGGTGGACAATGATCATGTGAGTACACTTTAGTCAAATATAGCATTGTTTGCTACACTTCCACTGTAGAATACAAAACTCTAGTATTTCTTGTAACCAGCATTGTGATTGATACGGTAATTACCGTGATGTTCGGCGTTCCATAACTGTTTTTCAGATTTTACGGCATATGGCAGCCTTTTCATTGCCGTATCAAGTATTACGGCAATTCAACTTTGCATTAAATCATAATCACAAATTATGTACACAATGATTCTTAATGTAACGATATTGACTTTTATCAATTCTCATCTGTTTTAAACTGAATATGTGTAAAGTGTGGTTCTTTATGAGGAGGGAATTACCGTTTCATCTTTCATTTTATGAAACTGACAAAGATAGCATGATACGAGTTAACATCGAATAAAAGATATACATATATTTAATTTTACACTGTGTTTTGTATAAATATGATGTGATGAGATAGATAGCAAAGAAAATCGGATTTTGGTCTGTGTAGTATTTACTGTGGCAGTAAATTGAACTTGGATTGTGGTTGTGCTTTCATTTTATTTTTAATTGTTTCTAGAAGGTGCATATTAGTGGAAGTATTATTATCTATTTAATAGAATACTTTATTGTTCTGATTGATCTACCTATTCTTACAAGATAAGTAACACTGAAGGAGAAAAAAGTCCCTTCTATACCACTATCAATGGTGCTCTATTAGCAAGACAAGCAGTTAAAAATTTAGGAGGTTGTACGAAATTTCAAGCTAATATGTGTAAGAAAATGAAAAATAAAGAATAATATTCATTGCACAGGAAAGGGAGTGGGGTTTTTGAATCAATTAGAAACCTCTATGGTGAAGCTATTACAGATATTCCCCCTTATTCATAAACAATGCTTAAAGTTAACTAGTGATTAGCAATTGTTTAACCATATATTTTAGACGTTTGCACATCACATAACTTTTATCATCGTTTATGAATAAAAAACCCCTAAAACACTGAGGTGTTTATTCATAAACGATGTTTAAATTTAAGTGATGTTAAAAGGTCAAAAATGTATAGTTAAAGAACCTCTAATCACTAGTTAAGTTTAAACAACTTTTATGAATAAGGGTGATTATGTAACTTGTGAAAATAAAAAAATTACGGCAATTTCGTGTATTTTTTTCATAAATACGGCAATTTTAAATCGCGGATTCGGCAACTAATTTTATTACAATCCCAACTCTGCTTGTAACTATTTTTGGGTTTGGATTCCAGTCCTAACTGGATACATTTGAATACCAGTATTTTAAATTAAGTAAATTCCTATATGACCTCCACAATCTAGTTCCTGGATAACTAACTAACTTACCTTTAGGGTCTGGCAACCAATAATGACTAACATTTGAATACCAGTATTTTAAATTAAGTAAATTCCTATATGACCTCCACAATCTAGTTCCTGGATAACTAACTAACTTACCTTTAGGGTCTGGCAACCAATAATGACTAACATTTGAATACCAGTATTTTAAATTAAGTAAATTCCTATATGACCTCCACAATCTAGTTCCTGGATAACTAACTAACTCATTGGTAAGACTGATTATCAAACCTTTAGGGTCTGGCAACCAATAATGACTAATATGATTAATAATCACTACAACCTTACTGGTTGCTATGGAGTTTTAATCTGAACATTAAAATGTTGTGAAGTGTTATTGGGGGGTTTCTTTTACAGTATTTGAATAAAATATTTAAAAAGTGCTGATCATTAGCCCAATTTTAACCAAACTAATATGTATTTGGATTTTTCAGGTATTCATGATTCTGTACAAAGAACTGTATTATCGAGACATATATGCGCGTGTGCCGGGCGGCCCCAAACCTGACCAAAGGTTCCACTCATTTTACAACTACTGTGACCTTTTCAACTACATTCTGTCTGCGGAAACTCCTGTGCCCCTGGAGTTACCTGACCAGTGGCTGTGGGAACTCATTGACGAGTTTGTCTATCAATTCCAGTCATTCGCCCAATACAGGTATATAACAAATTCAGTTTGTTTCTGATAGTTTTGTTCAATATAAATAATTTATTGGCAAATGATTTCATGTCATCACAAACAAGAGCGAACATTTTGAGAATATATAACCATATACAGGATTTCAGATTCCATCTGGCCGCCAATTATGTTTGTTTTAAATTCTTTGTTTTTCAGGTCGCGCACATCAAAATTGAGCCCAGCAGAGATTGATGCCCTCAATACTGAAAACAAGGCATGGAATGTACTTTGTATTCTCAACGTGTTGCACTCTCTTGTTGACAAGTCTAACATCAAGAGGCAACTTGAAGTAAGTAATGTAAGCTCTAAACATTTAGTATTTTTCAAACATCACATCTATGTAGCCTCACCCATTACTGAGGCTGTTCTTCACAGGTGCCAATCACCATGTTTCAATTCTGGTACCAGAAATTATGCTGCCTGGTGCCATTTGTTCTCTCTCACCTGTTATGTCTTATTTACCAAAGGGAACTCAATGTAGTCCCAAAATCACTATGCTCAGTAGGGGTAGCTTATGGAGCCTACAAATATCTGATATTGAAGACTACATTTGCTTCCACTGTTTAATATGCAACCGTTTTGCGTGGATGTGACGCATGTTTCCCTGAACTCTTATTTCTTGTATTTTTGTAAACCTTTGCGTCATGTTTACCGCAAATAAACGTTTCATAAGAGTCCCATAGAATATATATCGTCTCTTCGTTTTGATTTTTATAATTTTCCAGAAAAATAATAAATCTTTCTTTATAAACCAAATTCAGATCCAGCCATTCCAAGTAATGAACGAACAGCATTAAATTTTTACTACACAGATTTGTTTGATGTATAATAAAAGAAATTCTCATGATCATAGGGGTAATTCTACTAATGATGAGAAAGTTCACAATCTGATCTCAGTCTCAATCTGTCAAAAAATACTTCTAATTTCCCTATATTTTGACATTTATTTGTCGCCGAGATGAGACTGCGACTAGATTTTAAAAAGTTTTAAATTACGAGAATTGGGATTGAGACTTGGAGATGTCATCTGTTTTATTTTTGTTCCTAGGTCTACGCTGCTGGCGGCGACCCTGATTCTGTGGCGGGTGAGTTCGGCCGTCACTCCCTCTACAAAATGTTGGGCTACTTTTCGTTAGTAGGCCTTCTCCGTCTGCACTCTCTCCTTGGAGATTACTATCAGGCTATTAAGGTGAGATTTTTGCTGAGTAATTCAAAAAAATTCTATGTAAATAGTGTGCTGTACTATTAAACTAATATCCTAGCTCTTTGCTTTTTGTTTAACCAATCAAAATCATCAAGATCCAAAAACTAATCACATCAAACAATTATTTCAGGTTCTAGAAAACATTGAGCTACACAAGAAGTCTCAGTACTCCCATGTGCCCGCCTGCCAGATCTCCACATCTTACTATGTCGGTTTTGCGTACATGATGATGCGTCGATACGCTGACGCCATCCGCACGCTCTCATCTGCTCTGCTGTACATGCAGCGCACCAAACAGTTGTTCTCATCCCGTTCCTACCAGAACGATCAGATCAATAAGCAGACAGAGCAGATGTACCATCTGTTGGCGATCTGCCTCGTCCTCCACCCACAGTGTGTGGATGAATCTATCCAGCAGGTGTGTAAAAATGCTTCCAATTTTTATTTGGTTTCACTTCAGTGTTCTTAAAAAGTGGTGTTAACATATTAAGACTGTGAGATGACCACCACGTTAGTTACTATGGAGCTTTATTTGATACAATAATTTTTCATTACATAACTGCTTTTAAAACATATAAATGTTTTGACATAATTGCAACCAGCTGTAAAGTTTTCTAACAAGGACATTAAATTTAGGTGCTCCGAGAGAAGAACTATCACGAGAAGATGTTCAAGATGCAGTATGGTGACCTTGGAGAATTCGAAAGCTGCTTCACTTTTGCATGCCCCAAGTTCCTTTCCCCCTGCCCGCCGCCCATCGAGCCGGGCTCCAACTACGGGCGTGATGCTGTCAAACACCAAACTCAGGTGTTCATGGATGAGGTTAGTTATTGATAATACAATTATCGCGTTTTAATACACTATGTCTTTGCACTAGGATTGTAGCCCTATTTGAACATTTTATATACAACACAATACACTGAATAAAATAGCAGGACATGACTTGCACATTGAATAATGGGCTTCGGAAACTGTCGTTAGGTCACATAGTGACGTAACAAGAAGGGGGCAGCACACCCTGAGGTAAAAGGAGAGGAGGTATTCCATGGCTATCAAGACAATCCCGCAAGTGCAGTTAAGATCGACCAACATATTACCGGAATATTTTAGTCTGGTAGGTCTCTATAAATATTCTTGCCACCTTAAATATACCTACTATACAGAGTGGTGCTGATAATACAACAATAAATGAAAACACGGACAATGCTGGTTCATAGGAATAATCCTAAACCATAGAAAAAACCTATCATCAAAAAAAAAAAAAAAAAGAAAATTTCAAACAAACTAAATCGCAAAAAGTTCGTAACAGCGCGGTCCTGTATCGACTTGCTATTTTTCGGCGCCATTATTATTTGTACCGCTGGATGCGGCGTTTATCAACCTGTCGGCGTTTCTTTATCAACATGTACATGTTGTAGAAAATGTGAAAAATAACTGTGACTAAACTAATGGATATATTTATACGATTTTTTATGGGTAGACTGAAAATGTGTACGCGATGTTTAATTTATTGTTGTATTGTCATCACCACTTTGTATAAAATTGCTTATGTTAGGGCTATACGCAAAATATGTGCATTGTCGTGAAGTTGCGGTCACCAGCTCGTATTACCTTCGCAATTCTACCAGAGAAATACGACGATACATTGCGAGATGTATGTGAAATAGTACCTATAGGTATTAAAATAGTACCTATAGGCACATTTTCAATTTCAGCTAAGCAACCAATGTCATTTTTAGTTTTGCCCACATAATTCAGTTCGCATACTTACACATCTCTAATAGAAACAGTATCTTAATAGTTGCATAGGTTACTCAAAAGCCATCTACTACAGCAGCCCAGTGGCGTAGCTAGGGGGGGACGGCGGGGGAGGTCCGCCCCAGGTGTCACCTTTTTTGGGGTGACACCCACCCAGTCTCTAAAAAATACCTAAACCGTTAGCACAAAATTATTTCTATCCAGCGATTCCTCCACTAGCACTAGCTCAGCTCTTTTTTTTTTTTTTTTTTTTTTTATTAAAATATAAACCAGAGCTTGACCGCAATCCCGCCTGATGGTAAGCAGTGACGCAATCGTTGATGGTAAAGCGCACTAGTTTATTAAGAGCCTATTCACTCTAGCCTTGAAGACACTCAAATTGTAGTCCGACGGAAACACCGCCGCCGGCAGATTGTTCCAGTCCCTCGATGTACGCGGTATAAAGGACGAGGCGAAACGCTTCGTCCGGATCGTGAGGCTCTATTCATAAATCAAGGATTCCCAGAAAAGAGCCTGACGCTGTCGTGGGAGATTCCCCGTATCTTACTCGCGATCGTGAAGTATGTTGTGTTTGGTTGTCATGAATTGTTAAACGTGTATTATTCTATAATACACACATCAAAAGTGTCTAGGGATCAACATATATTTTTGCAATAACTTTTCTCCTGATTGATATTAATTAAAATTTTCTTTAAGGATTCATCAAATAAAGTGTTTTCGTTTGTCACAGTAACGATAAACCAAGTCACCTTTGCATTAATAAAGAAATTTGCCATTTTCCTAATAAAGGGATATTTGACATTTGAACCACTAACACAAAAGTTCGAAAAAAAGACTGAAATAACAGTTTTCTCTAAAATTTTATTGGGTAACTTAAACAATTAATAATCCGTGTTTCTACCGCGAACACTAACAACACAAGAACATCGGTTTGGCATACTCAAAATGAGTTCATCCAAATCACGCTGTGGAATGGCCGCCCATGTTCGTTGCAACAACAAAAAAAGGTCTTCTTGCGACTGGATACCCTCCATATTCGGCAGAGCTCTTCTCTGTAGCATATCCCATGCATGCTCAATCGGGTTCAAGTCTGGCGACTGTGCAGGCCAGGGCAGGACATTGATGTTAGCTGCGGCGAGAGTTTGTCTTACAACTCTTGCGGTGTGCGGTCGTGCATTATCATGCATTAACCGAAATAAGGGACCGATTTGCACTTGTAGAGGAACGATGACGTCTGATACAATCGTCTCAGCATAAATTTGAGCGTTGAGGTTGCCTCTGATCCAAATCAACTCAGTTCTTCCGCCGATCCAAATACCCGCCCATACCATGATGGTTCCACCACTATAAGGATGGACTTCCTGGCAGGATTTTAATCGCTGTTGGCGTCCAGGGGTTCTCCAGTGTCGTATACGTCTTGTATCCGGTCTCATACCAAAACGAGACTCATCAGAAAAGCACACGAAACGCCATTGTTCTTCTGCCCAATTTCTGTGTTCAAGAGCCCATTGATATCGAATCCTACGATTGTGCATTGCTATAGGTGGTACCCGTAGCGGTCTTCGGGAATGAAGGTTCACTTCATGCAAGCGGTTTCTGACTGTTTGGTCGCTAATTAAGTTCCCTGAAGAGTGATGAAGCCTCACGGCTAACATCATGGCGGTTATTGTTGGAGCTCTTCGAGTTGAGATTTGAATGTATCGGTCTTGTCTCCGTGTGGTCCGTGTGGTGCCGTCCTCCATGGCGCTCAGCCACGGTACCAGTGCTTCGGTAACGTGTCCAAAGTCGACTGATAACACTCTGACTTGTATTCAGAGCTAAAGCCACAGTACGTTGCCGGGAACCAGCTTCTATCATTCCCACGGCTCTGAGCATTTCTTCCCTGCTTAAATGACGTCGCCGCTCCATAATAACGTTGGTTTTAATCAGTAGTAGGGAAACAGTAGCACTAATAATGTCTTCAATGCGTTGTATGTTTTTATAGGGAAAATATTGACAGCTGATTTTCATCTTTTACTCGAATTTGATTCACAGTTCCTGATTCAAATTATGAAATGCACCAAAAAGGATCCATATAAATTTATAAAATCATAAATTTATTACAAAGCCACATCTCAATCTCAAGAAATCCGCATAAAAATGCTTGATCCCTAGACACTTTTGATGTGTGTACATAGATAGTAAAAAGAAGAAAATATATTTTAGAAACATAACATAGGCTGCCGGCAGAAGTTACCACCCACCAGATAAAGTGCAGATGACAGCACAGTTGTGGAGAGATACCTGCCAGTTTTTTACTTTCCATGGGGTGACATCACCAACTTCCGCGGTGACACCCAATGTAGCTACGCCACTGCAGCAGCCTAATCGGCGAACACATTTTTGTCAAATGATTGCGACTAGTTGGGATCGTTTGGACAACAGTTAATATAATTTTAGTGTAAAATAGACAAATATGTGTTTTCTGATTAGGCTGCTGGACATAATATTTTTCATAGTATCAATACTAATTTGTTCCTAACCCGAAAGCGACTTTTCTGTTATAAACTTGAAAATTGCTGAAACATTGAAATTTTGCAGGTCCGTCAACAAAAGATGTTGCCAACAATTCGTTCGTACTTGAAACTGTACACGACCCTGCCCCTAACCAAGCTTGCCGCGTTCATGTCGGCTGCGCGCGGCGGTGAACGTGACGCGGCGCGGGAACACGCCGCTCTCGCCATCCATCTGCTGTGCTTCAAGCATAAAATGAAGAACGTCGTCTGGACTAAGGGGCCTAGTGGTCTTGATGGGAAGTTCCAGAGTGGCTCTGAGGTGAGAATTGATTGATCGTTTTTAATTGTAACTGCTAATCGGCTCATGAGGGATAGGCTCCGACTAGATGGCGCAACGGTCTCCAGTGTGTAGCTGAATGAGAAAGACCAAGGGCTATTCTAAATAGCGTGTGATGGGACAGGTTTAAGGGCCAATAATATATACAGATAATAACACCTATACAGACATCGTGTTGCGGAAATCTATTAAAATTTACGCGAAGTGACGTCATATCGTGCGAGTGCTTTGGCTCCGAGTCTAGCACTGGACTGCTATAGGCAACTGTAATCATTTATGTCTAATATGTAAAGATAGTATAATTGCATGAATTTCGTTTCGGCGCTTTGGTATTAACGAATATTTATATTTATGTTTAAATTTACAAGAATGTTAAAAATTCATTAATTTTCCTTGTATGTACATACAGGCTCAGAGAAATCTCACCCCCCTACGATGTTTACGTGCGCGCCATCTCTGAGACATCAATAAAACTGCTAAGATATTCTAATTAGAAATAAAAATAGCGACCGCTAGGTAATATCCATTGCATCTTGGTATTTAAAAAAAATAAATAAAATCATTTTAATTCAGACTTTACAATCCATAGTGTGTTAGTATAGTAAAACTTATGAAAACTAGTATTAGTAGAAAAATATAAAAAGTAAAATAGATAATATAAAATGAAAACAAAATAAATAATTAAAGGACGTTAACCTTTTGAACGCCAATCACTTCTATACAAGTTCGAGGTTTTCGTGCCCTCAGCGCCACTACTTGATTAGAAGTAATCACAGTATAAAATAAATTTACGACTTTTACAAGACCTTTTATTTTGTTTTTAACGAAAATTGCCCTGTTATGAACCATATTTTTAAATTTTTCACACATAATAAGTTCTTATTTGTTTTATTTTCAATAGAAACAAAAACGCCAGAAAATATTTTAATGCCCCCAGCGCCAATTACTTGATATCAAGTAAACTAGTGATGGGACACGATGAAGACCTCGCTATATTTCATCTCGTCGAAATGATCATAAATACTATTATTGCAAGAAAATGACGTGAATAAATAATATTTTATAAATATTGTAAACTATAAACTAGGTTTTATTCACCTTAATCAAGAATAAATAGGTTTTCTAATCATTGTCGATAGTGAAACACCGTTTGAAAAACCCATCCCTACAAAGTTAGTTATTTGTCACCCCCCATCGCCACCGACGTGTATAGAAGTAACTCTGTGACGTCATAAGCCGACAGGTTTCAAGGTCATAGTGACTTTGTGCATTTTAGTGCAGTGCAATGTTTACATCTTAAGTTGACGCACGTGTTTTTACAAAAAAAAATTGTGACGGTGAATATGACGAATTATTGCGAGTTGTTCAAGTCTGAATCAGAATTTTGAAATAGTTCGTCGTCTTGACATTCCGTTAAGTCGTCAACTTTCGTTTCAGGAATTTTCTTCCATTTTCTATTAGTTTGTACAAACCAGAAAAATAATTGCGAGTATTTTGCGACAACATTAAAAATAGGTCTGTAACATCTGTGTAAAACAGTAATTTAAATAAAAAGAAATCAGCCAAGTGCGTGTCGGACTCACATACAAAGGGTTACGTAGGTACCATTGATTTATGAAATTAAAGGATTAAAATTATTTGTATGAAAGATTACGCGGTAATAAGCGATTTTCGAGGTATTAAAAAAAAACTACTTACTAGATCTCGTTAAAAACAATTTTCGTTATTTTGAGTTTTGAGAGTATGGGGAGCCCCCAATATTTATTATTATATTTTTATTTTTGCATCAATACCTTAATACGGGTCACAGAATACATCTACCTACCAAGTTTCAACAGTTATACCTCTTATAGTTTCGGAAAAAAAATGGCTGTGACATACGGACGGACAGACGGACAGACAAACATGACGAATCTATAAGGGTTCCGTTTTTTTTGCCATTTGGCTACGGAACTCTAAAAAATTTAGAAAACCACGTCTTTAGCTTCTATTAATTGTATTTGTTGTAACTAAACGAAATAAATTATGAGTTTATGCACGTGTAACTCGACCACAGTGAATATAAAAATAAATACCATAGAAATATAGACATCCTTATATCAGAAAGGATTTTGACGTGCCTCGAGCGCCAACTACTTGATATGAAGTAAAAGGATTATATTTGGAGACAAATAGGGATGTGCCTTCTAGAACACACGTCTAATAAATTTACAATTCTTTTCTTTATTATGGGAAATATATCCAGGTTTTCATATTGATTCTTTCTATGAAATAAAATAAAATATGGTTACAGTTTTTATTTAGCTTCGTAAATTGGTGAATAAACATTAATTTAAATTTATAATATTATTTGTCGGTAGGACATTAATCCCATCCCTACGTTTTACTATAGATACGTTATACATTTGTAGCGTGGCGCTGGAGGACACATCGCGTATTATGTAGATGGGCGTTCAAAAGGTTAAAATAATACATAAGCCTTCCTAATGTGGGTATAAACCCAGTGCTGGACCTAACACGTATCCAGCATTTACTTCGTGCATCCTACCTGTATATATTTTTAAACTTCCAAACTAGTTCCACAAACATTATATTGTTTTAGAAATTTCTAAAAACTCTCTTGGGTATAGCCGGCTAAGCAAGCTGAAGACTGACGACGGCAAGATCATAACGTCCGGGCCCGAACTTTTGACGGAAGTCGAGAATTTCTTTGGCCAACTCTACACTTCCGACTACAAAACCCGCATTATATCTTGCTAAAGACCCTAGAGCAAGATTAACCCGACATTACACCGAAGATATCCCGGACGTCAGCCTGCAGGAGATTCGATTGGCTCTCAAACTGCTTAAAAACCAAAAGGCGCCGGGCGATGACGGAATAACGGCTGAGCTACTGAAGGCGGGTGGTGAACCGATCCTTAGAAGTTATTTAATTCCGTCATAGTCAAGGGAAAAACGCCACAGGCATGGCACAGA